>OX337246.1:56492188-61292188 GCA_946965025.1 Blera fallax
GTTTTGGGGAGACTGTTAAAAAAGTAGTAGATTTTATTTCATCACCGATCTAAAAAATGTTTATGCAGAGTTGTAGCTACATTTATTCCGAGTCCAAATATATATTTATCCTTGATCTGCGACTTATAGTTTTCGAGAAAATTAAGTTTTGGGGAGACTGTTAAAAAAGTAGTAGATTTTATTTCATCACCGATCTAAAAAATGTTTATGCAGAGTTGTAGCTCCATTTATTCCGAGTCCGAATATATGTTTATCCTTGATCTGCGACTTATAGTTTTTGAGAAAATTAAGTTTTGGGGAGACTGTTAAAAAAGTAGTGGATTTTATTTCATCACCGATCTAAAAAATGTTTATGCAGAGTTGTAGCTACATTTATTCCGAGTCCAAATATATATTTATCCTTGATCTGCGACTTATAGTTTTCGAGAAAATTAAGTTTTGGGGAGACTGCTAAAAAAGTAGTAGATTTAATTTCATCACCGGTCTAAAAAATGTTTATGCAGGGTAGTAGTTACATTTATTCCGAGTCCAAATATATATTTATCCTTTATCTGCGACTTATAGTTTTCGAGAAAATTAAGTTTTGGGGAGACTGCTAAAAAAGTATTAGATTTTATTTCATCACCGATCTAAAAAATGCTTATGCAGAGTTGTAGCTACATTTATTCCGAGTCCAAATATATATTTATCCTTGATCTGTGACTTATAGTTTTCGAGAAAATTAAGTTTTGGGGAGACTGTTAAAAAAGTAGTAGATTTTATTTCATCACCGATCTAAAAAATGTTTATGCAGAGTTGTAGCCACATTTATTCCGAGTTCAAGTATATATTTATCCTTGATCTGCGACTTATAGTTTTCGAGAAAATTAAGTTTTGGGGAGACTGCTAAAAAAGAAGTAGATTTTATTTCATCACCGGTCTAAAAAATGTTTATGCAGGGTAGTAGCTACATTTATTCCGAGTCCAAATATATATTTATCCTTGATCTGCGACTTATAGTTTTCGAGAAAATTAAGTTTTGGGGAGACTGCTAAAAAAGTATTAGATTTTATTTCATCACCGATCTAAAAAATGTTTATGCAGAGTTGTAGCTACATTTATTCCGAGTCCAAATATTAATTATCCTTGATCTGCGACTTATAGTTTTCGAGAAAATTAAGTTTTGAGGAGACTGTTAAAAAAGTAGTAGATTTTATTTCATCACCGATCTAAAAAATGTTTATGCAGAGTTGTAGCTACATTTATTCCGAGTCCAAATATATATTTATCCTTGATCTGCGTATTATAGTTTTCGAGAAAATTAAGTTTTGGGGAGACTGTTAAAAAAGTAGTAGATTTTATTTCATCACCGATCTAAAAAAATTTTATGCAGAGTTGTAGCTACATTTATTCCGAGTCCAAATACATATTTATCCTTGATCTGCGACTTATAGTTTTGGGGAGACTGCTAAAAAAGTAGTAGATTTTTTTTCATCACCGATCTAAAAAATGTTTATGCATAGTTGTAGAAACATTTATTCCGAGTTCAAATATATATTTATCCTTGATCTGCGACTTATAGTTTTCGAGAAAATTAAGTTTTGGGGAGACTGTTAAAAAAGTAGTGGATTTTATTTCATCACCGATCTAAAAAATGTTTATGCAGAGTTGTAGAAACATTTATTCCGAGTTCAAATATATATTTATCCTTGATCTGCGACTTATAGTTTTCGAGAAAATTAAGTTTTGGGGAGACTGCTAAAAAAGTAGTAGATTTAATTTCATCACCGGTCTAAAAAATGTTTATGCAGGGTAGTAGCTACATTTATTCCGAGTCCAAATATATATTTATCCTTTATCTGCGACTTATAGTTTTCGAGAAAATTAAGTTTTGGGGAGACTGCTAAAAAAGTATTAGATTTTATTTCATCACCGATCTAAAAAATGCTTATGCAGAGTTGTAGCTACATTTATTCCGAGTCCAAATATATATTTATCCTTGATCTGCGACTTATAGTTTTCGAGAAAATTAAGTTTTGGGGAGACTGTTAAAAAAGTAATAGATTTTATTTCATCACCGATCTAAAAAATGTTTATGCAGAGTTGTAGCTACATTTATTCCGAGTCCAAATATATATTTATCCTTGATCTGCGACTTATAGTTTCCGAGAAAATTAAGTTTTGGGGAGACTGTTAAAAAAGTAGTAGATTTTATTTCATCACCGATCTAAAAAAATTTTATGCAGAGTTGTAGCTACATTTATTCCGAGTCCAAATACATATTTATCCTTGATCTGCGACTTATAGTTTTGGGGAGACTGTTAGAAAAGTAGTAGATTTTTTTCCATCACCGATCTAAAAAATGTTTATGCAGAGTCGTAGCTACATTTATTCCGAGTCCAAATATATATTTATCCTTGATCTGCGACTTATAGTTTTCGAGAAAATTAAGTTTTGGGGAGACTGTTAAAAAAGTAGTAGATTTTCTTTCATCACCGATCTAAAAAATGTTTATGCAGAGTTGTAGCTACATTTATTCCGAGTCCAAATATATATTTATCCTTGATCTGCGTCTTATAGTTTTCGAGAAAATTAAGTTTTGGGGAGACTGTTAAAAAAGTAGTAGATTTTATTTCATCACCGATCTAAAAAAATTTTATGCAGAGTTGTAGCTACATTTATTCCGAGTCCAAATACATATTTATCCTTGATCTGCGACTTATAGTTTTGGGGAGACTGTTAGAAAAGTAGTAGATTTTTTTCCATCACCGATCTAAAAAATGATTATGCAGAGTCGTAGCTACATTTATTCCGAGTCCAAATATATATTTATCCTTGATCTGCGACTTATAGTTTTCGAGAAAATTAAGTTTT
Source organism: Blera fallax (assembly GCA_946965025.1). NCBI lineage: Eukaryota > Metazoa > Arthropoda > Insecta > Diptera > Syrphidae > Blera > Blera fallax. The sequence goes on from OX337246.1 coordinate 56,495,042, forward strand.
GGGGAGACTGTTAAAAAAGTAGTAGATTTTATTTCATCACCGATCTAAAAAATGTTTATGCAGAGTTGTAGCCACATTTATTCCGAGTTCAAGTATATATTTATCCTTGATCTGCGACTTATAGTTTTCGAGAAAATTAAGTTTTGGGGAGACTGCTAAAAAAGAAGTAGATTTTATTTCATCACCGGTCTAAAAAATGTTTATGCAGGGTAGTAGCTACATTTATTCCGAGTCCAAATATATATTTATCCTTGATCTGCGACTTATAGTTTTCGAGAAAATTAAGTTTTGGGGAGACTGCTAAAAAAGTAATAGATTTTATTTCATCACCGATCTAAAAAATGTTTATGCAGAGTTGTAGCTACATTTATTCCGAGTCCAAATATATATTTATCCTTGATCTGCGACTTATAGTTTTCGAGAAAATTAAGTTTTGGGGAGACTGCTAAAAAAGAAGTAGATTTTATTTCATCACCGGTCTAAAAAATGTTTATGCAGGGTAGTAGCTACATTTATTCCGAGTCCAAATATATATTTATCCTTGATCTGCGACTTATAGTTTTCGAGAAAATTAAGTTTTGGGGAGACTGCTAAAAAAGTATTAGATTTTATTTCATCACCGATCTAAAAAATGTTTATGCAGAGTTGTAGCTACATTTATTCCGAGTCCAAATATTAATTATCCTTGATCTGCGACTTATAGTTTTCGAGAAAATTAAGTTTTGAGGAGACTGTTAAAAAAGTAGTAGATTTTATTTCATCACCGATCTAAAAAATGTTTATGCAGAGTTGTAGCTCCATTTATTCCGAGTCCGAATATATGTTTATCCTTGATCTGCGACTTATAGTTTTTGAGAAAATTAAGTTTTGGGGAGACTGTTAAAAAAGTAGTGGATTTTATTTCATCACCGATCTAAAAAATGTTTATGCAGAGTTGTAGCTACATTTATTCCGAGTCCAAATATATATTTATCCTTGATCTGCGACTTATAGTTTTTGAGAAAATTAAGTTTTGGGGAGACTGTTAAAAAAGTAGTGGATTTTATTTCATCACCGATCTAAAAAATGTTTATGCAGAGTTGTAGCTACATTTATTCCGAGTCCAAATATATATTTATCCTTGATCTGCGACTTATAGTTTTCGAGAAAATTAAGTTTTGGGGAGACTGCTAAAAAAGAAGTAGATTTTATTTCATCACCGGTCTAAAAAATGTTTATGCAGGGTAGTAGCTACATTTATTCCGAGTCCAAATATATATTTATCCTTGATCTGCGACTTATAGTTTTCGAGAAAATTAAGTTTTGGGGAGACTGCTAAAAAAGTATTAGATTTTATTTCATCACCGATCTAAAAAATGTTTATGCAGAGTTGTAGCTACATTTATTCCGAGTCCAAATATTAATTATCCTTGATCTGCGACTTATAGTTTTCGAGAAAATTAAGTTTTGAGGAGACTGTTAAAAAAGTAGTAGATTTTATTTCATCACCGATCTAAAAAATGTTTATGCAGAGTTGTAGCTCCATTTATTCCGAGTCCGAATATATGTTTATCCTTGATCTGCGACTTATAGTTTTTGAGAAAATTAAGTTTTGGGGAGACTGTTAAAAAAGTAGTGGATTTTATTTCATCACCGATCTAAAAAATGTTTATGCAGAGTTGTAGCTACATTTATTCCGAGTCCAAATATATATTTATCCTTGATCTGCGACTTATAGTTTTCGAGAAAATTAAGTTTTGGGGAGACTGCTAAAAAAGTAGTAGATTTAATTTCATCACCGGTCTAAAAAATGTTTATGCAGGGTAGTAGTTACATTTATTCCGAGTCCAAATATATATTTATCCTTTATCTGCGACTTATAGTTTTCGAGAAAATTAAGTTTTGGGGAGACTGCTAAAAAAGTATTAGATTTTATTTCATCACCGATCTAAAAAATGCTTATGCAGAGTTGTAGCTACATTTATTCCGAGTCCAAATATATATTTATCCTTGATCTGTGACTTATAGTTTTCGAGAAAATTAAGTTTTGGGGAGACTGTTAAAAAAGTAGTAGATTTTATTTCATCACCGATCTAAAAAATGTTTATGCAGAGTTGTAGCCACATTTATTCCGAGTTCAAGTATATATTTATCCTTGATCTGCGACTTATAGTTTTCGAGAAAATTAAGTTTTGGGGAGACTGCTAAAAAAGAAGTAGATTTTATTTCATCACCGGTCTAAAAAATGTTTATGCAGGGTAGTAGCTACATTTATTCCGAGTCCAAATATATATTTATCCTTGATCTGCGACTTATAGTTTTCGAGAAAATTAAGTTTTGGGGAGACTGCTAAAAAAGTATTAGATTTTATTTCATCACCGATCTAAAAAATGTTTATGCAGAGTTGTAGCTACATTTATTCCGAGTCCAAATATTAATTATCCTTGATCTGCGACTTATAGTTTTCGAGAAAATTAAGTTTTGAGGAGACTGTTAAAAAAGTAGTAGATTTTATTTCATCACCGATCTAAAAAATGTTTATGCAGAGTTGTAGCTACATTTATTCCGAGTCCAAATATATATTTATCCTTGATCTGCGTATTATAGTTTTCGAGAAAATTAAGTTTTGGGGAGACTGTTAAAAAAGTAGTAGATTTTATTTCATCACCGATCTAAAAAAATTTTATGCAGAGTTGTAGCTACATTTATTCCGAGTCCAAATACATATTTATCCTTGATCTGCGACTTATAGTTTTGGGGAGACTGTTAAAAAAGTAGCAGATTTTTTTCCATCACCGATCTAAAAAATGTTTATGCAGAGTCGTAGCTACATTTATTCCGAGTCCAAATATATATTTATCCTTGATCTGCGACTTATAGTTTTCGAGAAAATTAAGTTTTGGGGAGACTGTTAAAAAAGTAGTAGATTTTATTTCATCACCGATCTAAAAAATGTTTATGCAGAGTTGTAGCTACATTTATTCCGAGTCCAAATATATATTTATCCTTGATCTGCGACTTATAGTTTTCGAGAAAATTAAGTTTTGGGGAGACTGCTAAAAAAGTAGTAGATTTAATTTCATCACCGGTCTAAAAAATGTTTATGCAGGGTAGTAGTTACATTTATTCCGAGTCCAAATATATATTTATCCTTTATCTGCGACTTATAGTTTTCGAGAAAATTAAGTTTTGGGGAGACTGCTAAAAAAGTATTAGATTTTATTTCATCACCGATCTAAAAAATGCTTATGCAGAGTTGTAGCTACATTTATTCCGAGTCCAAATATATATTTATCCTTGATCTGTGACTTATAGTTTTCGAGAAAATTAAGTTTTGGGGAGACTGTTAAAAAAGTAGTAGATTTTATTTCATCACCGATCTAAAAAATGTTTATGCAGAGTTGTAGCCACATTTATTCCGAGTTCAAGTATATATTTATCCTTGATCTGCGACTTATAGTTTTCGAGAAAATTAAGTTTTGGGGAGACTGCTAAAAAAGAAGTAGATTTTATTTCATCACCGGTCTAAAAAATGTTTATGCAGGGTAGTAGCTACATTTATTCCGAGTCCAAATATATATTTATCCTTGATCTGCGACTTATAGTTTTCGAGAAAATTAAGTTTTGGGGAGACTGCTAAAAAAGTATTAGATTTTATTTCATCACCGATCTAAAAAATGTTTATGCAGAGTTGTAGCTACATTTATTCCGAGTCCAAATATTAATTATCCTTGATCTGCGACTTATAGTTTTCGAGAAAATTAAGTTTTGAGGAGACTGTTAAAAAAGTAGTAGATTTTATTTCATCACCGATCTAAAAAATGTTTATGCAGAGTTGTAGCTACATTTATTCCGAGTCCAAATATATATTTATCCTTGATCTGCGTATTATAGTTTTCGAGAAAATTAAGTTTTGGGGAGACTGTTAAAAAAGTAGTAGATTTTATTTCATCACCGATCTAAAAAAATTTTATGCAGAGTTGTAGCTACATTTATTCCGAGTCCAAATACATATTTATCCTTGATCTGCGACTTATAGTTTTGGGGAGACTGTTAAAAAAGTAGCAGATTTTTTTCCATCACCGATCTAAAAAATGTTTATGCAGAGTCGTAGCTACATTTATTCCGAGTCCAAATATATATTTATCCTTGATCTGCGACTTATAGTTTTCGAGAAAATTAAGTTTTGGGGAGACTGTTAAAAAAGTAGTAGATTTTATTTCATCACCGATCTAAAAAATGTTTATGCAGAGTTGTAGCTACATTTATTCCGAGTCCAAATATATATTTATCCTTGATCTGCGACTTATAGTTTTTGAGAAAATTAAGTTTTGGGGAGACTGCTAAAAAAGTATTAGATTTTATTTCATCACCGATCTAAAAAATGTTTATGCAGAGTTGTAGCTCCATTTATTCCGAGTCCGAATATATATTTATCCTTGATCTGCGACTTATAGTTTTTGAGAAAATTAAGTTTTGGGGAGACTGTTAAAAAAGTAGTGGATTTTATTTCATCACCGATCTAAAAAATGTTTATTCAGAGTTGTAGAAACATTTATTCCGAGTCCAAATATATATTTATCCTTGATCTGCGACTTATAGTTTTCGAGAAAATTAAGTTTTGGGGAGACTGTTAAAAAAGTAGTAGATTTTATTTCATCACCGATCTAAAAAAATTTTATGCAGAGTTGTAGCTACATTTATTCCGAGTCCAAATACATATTTATCCTTGATCTGCGACTTATAGTTTTGGGGAGACTGTTAAAAAAGTAGTAGATTTTTTTCCATCACCGATCTAAAAAATGTTTATGCAGAGTCGTAGCTACATTTATTCCGAGTCCAAATATATATTTATCCTTGATCTGCGACTTATAGTTTTCGAGAAATTTAAGTTTTGGGGAGACTGTTAAAAAAGTAGTAGATTTTATTTCATCACCGATCTAAAAAATGTTTATGCAGAGTTGTAGCTACATTTATTCCGAGTCCAAATATATATTTATCCTTGATCTGCGACTTATAGTTTTCGAGAAAATTAAGTTTTGGGGAGACTGCTAAAAAAGTATTAGATTTTATTTCATCACCGATCTAAAAAATGTTTATGCAGAGTTGTAGCTACATTTATTCCGAGTCCAAATATATATTTATCCTTGATCTGCGACTTATAGTTTTCGAGAAAATTAAGTTTTGGGGAGACTGCTAAAAAAGTAGTAGATTTTATTTCATCACCGATCTAAAAAATGTTTATGCAGAGTTGTAGCTACATTTATTCCGAGTCCAAATATATATTTATCCTTGATCTGCGACTTATAGTTTTCGAGAAAATTAAGTTTTATGGAGACTGTTAAAAAAGTAGTAGATTTTATTTCATCACCGATCTAAAAAATGTTTATGCAGAGTTGTAGCTACATTTATTCCGAGTCCAAATATATATTTATCCTTGATCTGCGACTTATAGTTTTCGAGAAAATTAAGTTTTGGGGAGACTGTTAAAAAAGTAGTAGATTTTATTTCATCACCGATCTAAAAAATGTTTATGCAGAGTTGTAGCTACATTTATTCCGAGTCCAAATATATATTTATCCTTGATCTGCGACTTATAGTTTTCGAGAAAATTAAGTTTTGGGGAGACTGTTAAAAAAGTAGTAGATTTTATTTCATCACCGATCTAAAAAAATTTTATGCAGAGTTGTAGCTACACTTATTCCGAGTCCAAATACATATTTATCCTTGATCTGCGACTTATAGTTTTGGGGAGACTGTTAAAAAAGTAGTAGATTTTATTTCATCACCGATCTAAAAAATGTTTATGCAGAGTTGTAGCTACATTTATTCCGAGTCCAAATATATATTTATCCTTGATCTGCGACTTATAGTTTTCGAGAAAATTAAGTTTTGGGGAGACTGCTAAAAAAGTATTAGATTTTATTTCATCACCGATCTAAAAAATGTTTATGCAGAGTTGTAGCTACATTTATTCCGAGTCCAAATATATATTTATCCTTGATCTGCGACTTATAGTTTTCGAGAAAATTAAGTTTTGGGGAGACTGCTAAAAAAGTAGTAGATTTTATTTCATCACCAATCTAAAAAATGTTTATGCAGAGTTGTAGCTACATTTATTCCGAGTCCAAATATATATTTATCCTTGATCTGCGACTTATAGTTTTCGAGAAAATTAAGTTTTGGGGAGACTGTTAAAAAAGTAGTAGATTTTATTTCATCACCGATCTAAAAAATGTTTATGCAGAGTTGTAGCTACATTTATTCCGAGTCCAAATATATATTTATCCTTGATCTGCGACTTATAGTTTTCGAGAAAATTAAGTTTTGGGGAGACTGCTAAAAAAGTATTAGATTTTATTTCATCACCGATCTAAAAAATGTTTATGCAGAGTTGTAGCTACATTTATTCCGAGTCCAAATATATATTTATAACTGATCTGCGACTTATAGCTTTCGAGAAAATTAAGTTTTGAGGAGACTGTTAAAAAAGTAGTAGATTTTATTTCACCACCGATCTAAAAAATGTTTATGCAGAGTTGTAGCTACATTTATTCCGAGTCCAAATATATATTTATCCTTGATCTGCGACTTATAGTTTTCGAGAAAGTTAAGTTTTGGGGAGACTGTTAAAAAAGTAGTAGATTTTATTTCATCACCGATCTAAAAAAATTTTATGCAGAGTTGTAGCTACACTTATTCCGAGTCCAAATACATATTTATCCTTGATCTGCGACTTATAGTTTTGGGGAGACTGTTAAAAAAGTAGTAGATTTTTTTCCATCACCGATCTAAAAAATGTTTATGCAGAGTCGTAGCTACATTTATTCCGAGTCCAAATATATATTTATCCTTGATCTGCGACTTATAGTTTTCGAGAAAATTAAGTTTTGGGGAGACTGTTAAAAAAGTAGTAGATTTTATTACATCACCGATCTAAAAAATGTTTATGCAGAGTTGTAGCTACATTTATTCCGAGTCCAAATATATATTTATCCTTGATCTGCGACTTATAGTTTTCGAGAAAATTAAGTTTTGGGGAGACTGCTAAAAAAGTATTAGATTTTATTTCATCACCGATCTAAAAAATGTTTATGCAGAGTTGTAGCTACATTTATTCCGAGTCCAAATATATATTTATCCTTGATCTGTGACATTTATTCCGAGTCCGAATATATATGTATCCTTGATCTGCGATTTATAGTTTTTGAGAAAATTAAGTTTTGGGGAGACTGTTAAAAAAGTAGTGGATTTTATTTCATCACCGATCTAAAAAATGTTTATGCAGAGTTGTAGAAACATTTATTCCGAGTTCAAATATATATTTATCCTTGATCTGCGACTTATAGTTTTCGAGAAAATTAAGTTTTTGGGGAGATTGCTAAAAAAGTAGTAGATTTAATTTCATCACCGGTCTAAAAAATGTTTATGCAGGGTAGTAGCTACATTTATTCCGAGTCCAAATATATATTTATCCTTTATCTGCGACTTATAGTTTTCGAGAAAATTAAGTTTTGGGGAGATTGCTAAAAAATGTATTAGATTTTATTTCATCACCGATCTAAAAAATGCTTATGCAGAGTTGTAGCTACATTTATTCCGAGTCCAAATATATATTTATCCTTGATCTGCGACTTATAGTTTTCGAGAAAATTAAGTTTTGGGGAGACTGCTAAAAAAGTATTAGATTTTATTTCATCACCGATCTAAAAAATGCTTATGCAGAGTTGTAGCTACATTTATTCCGAGTCCAAATATATATTTATCCTTGATCTGCGACTTATAGTTTTCGAGAAAATTAAGTTTTGAGGAGACTGTTAAAAAAGTAGTAGATTTTATTTCATCACCGATCTAAAAAATGTTTATGCAGAGTTGTAGCTACATTTATTCCGAGTCCAAATATATATTTATCCTTGATCTGCGACTTATAGTTTTCGAGAAAATTAAGTTTTGGGGAGACTGTTAAAAAAGTAGTAGATTTTATTTCATCAACGATCTAAAAAAATTTTATGCAGAGTCGTAGCTACATTTATTCCGAGTCCAAATATATATTTATCCTTGATCTGCGACTTATAGTTTTCGAGAAAATTAAGTTTTGGGGAGACTGTTAAAAAAGTAGTAGATTTTATTTCATCACCGATCTAAAAAATGTTTATGCAGAGTTGTAGCTCCATTTATTCCGAGTCCAAATATATATTTATCCTTTATCTGCGACTTATAGTTTTCGAGAAAATTAAGTTTTGGGGAGACTGCTAAAAAAGTAGTAGGTTTTTTTTCATCACCGATCTAAAAAATGTTTATGCAGAGTTGTAGCTCCATTTATTCCGAGTCCAAATATATATTTATCCTTTATCTGCGACTTATAGTTTTCGAGAAAATTAAGTTTTGGGGAGACTGCTAAAAAAGTATTAGATTTTATTTCATCACCGATCTAAAAAATGCTTATGCAGAGTTGTAGCTACATTTATTCCGAGTCCAAATATATATTTATCCTTGATCTGCGACTTATAGTTTTCGAGAAAATTAAGTTTTGGGGAGACTGTTAAAAAAGTAGTTGATTTTATTTCATCACCGATCTAAAAAATGTTTATGCAGAGTTGTAGCTACATTTATTCCGAGTCCAAATATATATTTATCCTTGATCTGCGACTTATAGTTTTCGAGAAAATTAAGTTTTGGGGAGACTGTTAAAAAAGTAGTAGATTTTATTTCATCACCGATCTAAAAAATGTTTATGCAGAGTTGTAGCTACATTTATTCCGAGTCCAAATATATATTTATCCTTGATCTGCGACTTATAGTTTTCGAGAAAATTAAGTTTTGGGGAGACTGCTAAAAAAGTATTAGATTTTATTTCATCACCGATCTAAAAAATGTTTATGCAGAGTTGTAGCTACATTTATTCCGAGTCCAAATATATATTTATCCTTGATCTGCGACTTATAGTTATCGAGAAAATTAAGTTTTGGGGAGACTGCTAAAAAAGTAGTAAATTTTTTTTCATCACCGATCTAAAAAATGTTTATGCAGAGTTGTAGCTCCATTTATTCCGAGTCCGAATATATATTTATCCTTGATCTGCGACTTATAGTTTTTGAGAAAATTAAGTTTTGGGGAGACTGTTAAAAAAGTAGTGGATTTTATTTCATCACCGATCTAAAAAAATGTTTATTCAGAGTTGTAGAAACATTTATTCCGAGTCCAAATATATATTTATCCTTGATCTGCGACTTATAGTTTTCGAGAAAATTAAGTTTTGGGGAGACTGTTAAAAAAGTAGTAGATTTTATTTCATCACCGATCTAAAAAAATTTTATGCAGAGTTGTAGCTACATTTATTCCGAGTCCAAATACATATTTATCCTTGATCTGCGACTTATAGTTTTGGGGAGACTGTTAAAAAAGTAGTAGATTTTTTTCCATCACCGATCTAAAAAATGTTTATGCAGAGTCGTAGCTACATTTATTCCGAGTCCAAATATATATTTATCCTTGATCTGCGACTTATAGTTTTCGAGAAAATTAAGTTTTGGGGAGACTGTTAAAAAAGTAGTAAATTTTATTTCATCACCGATCTAAAAAATGTTTATGCAGAGTTGTAGCTACATTTATTCCGAGTCCAAATATATATTTATCCTTGATCTGCGACTTATAGTTTTCGAGAAAATTAAGTTTTGGGGAGACTGCTAAAAAAGTATTAGATTTTATTTCATCACCGATCTAAAAAATGTTTATGCAGAGTTGTAGCTACATTTATTCCGAGTCCAAATATATATTTATCCTTGATCTGCGACTTATAGTTTTCGAGAAAATTAAGTTTTGGGGAGACTGTTAAAAAAGTAGTAGATTTTATTTCATCACCGATCTAAAAAATGTTTATGCAGAGTTGTAGCTACATTTATTCCGAGTCCAAATATATATTTATCCTTGATCTGCGACTTATAGTTTTCGAGAAAATTAAGTTTTGGGGAGACTGCTAAAAAAGTATTAGATTTTATTTCATCACCGATCTAAAAAAATGTTTATGCAGAGTTGTAGCTACATTTATTCCGAGTCCAAATATATATTTATCCTTGATCTGCGACTTATAGCTTTCGAGAAAATTAAGTTTTGAGGAGACTGTTAAAAAAGTAGTAGATTTTATTTCATCACCGATCTAAAAAATGTTTATGCAGAGTTGTAGCTACATTTATTCCGAGTCCAAATATATATTTATCCTTGATCTGCGACTTATAGTTTTCGAGAAAATTAAGTTTTGGGGAAACTGTTAAAAAAGTAGTAGATTTTATTTCATCACCGATCTAAAAAAATTTTATGCAGAGTTGTAGCTACATTTATTCCGAGTCCAAATACATATTTATCCTTGATCTGCGACTTATAGTTTTGGGGAGACTGTTAAAAAAGTAGTAGATTTTTTTCCATCACCGATCTAAAAAATGTTTATGCAGAGTCGTAGCTACATTTATTCCGAGTCCAAATATATATTTATCCTTGATCTGCGACTTATAGTTTTTGAGAAAATTAAGTTTTGGGGAGACTGTTAAAAAAGTAGTGGATTTTATTTCATCACCGATCTAAAAAATGTTTATGCAGAGTTGTAGAAACATTTATTCCGAGTTCAAATATATATTTATCCTTGATCTGCGACTTATAGTTTTCGAGAAAATTAAGTTTTTGGGGAGACTGCTAAAAAAGTAGTAGATTTAATTTCATCACCGGTCTAAAAAATGTTTATGCAGGGTAGTAGCTACATTTATTCCGAGTCCAAATATATATTTATCCTTTATCTGCGACTTATAGTTTTCGAGAAAATTAAGTTTTGGGGAGACTGCTAAAAAATGTATTAGATTTTATTTCATCACCGATCTAAAAATTGCTTATGCAGAGTTGTAGCTACATTTATTCCGAGTCCACATATATATTTATCCTTGATCTGCGACTTATAGTTTTCGAGAAAATTAAGTTTTGGGGAGACTTTTAAAAAAGTAGTAGATTTTATTTCATCACCGATCTAAAAAATGCTTATGCAGAGTTGTAGCTACATTTATTCCGAGTAGAAATATATATTTATCCTTGATCTGCGACTTATAGTTTTCGAGAAAATTAAGTTTTGAGGAGACTGTTAAAAAAGTAGGAGATTTTATTTCATCACCGATCTAAAAAATGTTTTTGCAGAGTTGTAGCTACATTTATTCCGAGTCCAAATATATATTTATCCTTGATCTGCGACTTATAGTTTTCGAGAAAATTAAGTTTTGGGGAGACTGTTAAAAAAGTAGTAGATTTTATTTCATCACCGATCTAAAAAAATTTTATGCAGAGTCGTAGCTACATTTATTCCGAGTCCAAATATATATTTATCCTTGATCTGCGACTTACAGTTTTCGAGAAAATTAAGTTTTGGGGAGACTGTTAAAAAAGTAGTAGATTTTATTTCATCACCGATCTAAAAAATGTTTATGCAGAGTTGTAGCTACATTTATTCCGAGTCCAAATATATATTTATCCTTGATCTGCGACTTATAGTTTTCGAGAAAATTAAGTTTTGGGGAGACTGCTAAAAAAGTATTAGATTTTATTTCATCACCGATCTAAAAAATGTTTATGCAGAGTTGTAGAAACATTTATTCCGAGTTCAAATATATATTTATCCTTGATCTGCGACTTATAGTTTTCGAGAAAATTAAGTTTTGGGGAGACTTTTAAAAAAGTAGTAGATTTTATTTCATCACCGATCTAAAAAATGCTTATGCAGAGTTGTAGCTACATTTATTCCGAGTCCAAATATATATTTATCTAAAAAAAATTTATGCAGAGTTGTAGCTACATTTATTCCGAGTCCAAATACATATTTATCCTTGATCTGCGACTTATAGTTTTGGGGAGACTGTTAAAAAAGTAGTAGATTTTTTTCCATCACCGATCTAAAAAATGTTTATGCAGAGTCGTAGCTACATTTATTCCGAGTCCAAATATATATTTATCCTTCATCTGCGACTTATAGTTTTCGAGAAAATTAAGTTTTGGGGAGACTGTTAAAAAAGTAGTAGATTTTATTTCATCACCGATCTAAAAAATGTTTATGCAGAGTTGTAGCTACATTTATTCCGAGTCCAAATATATATTTATCCTTCATCTGCGACTTATAGTTTTCGAGAAAATTAAGTTTTGGGGAGACTGTTAAAAAAGTAGTAGATTTTATTTCATCACCGATCTAAAAAATGTTTATGCAGAGTTGTAGCTACATTTATTCCGAGTCCAAATATATATTTATCCTTGATCTGCGACTTATAGTTTTCGAGAAAATTAAGTTTTGGGGAGACTGCTAAAAAAGTATTAGATTTTATTTCATCACCGATCTAAAAAATGTTTATGCAGAGTTGTAGCTACATTTATTCCGAGTCCAAATATATATTTATCCTTGATCTGCGACTTATAGTTTTCGAGAAAATTAAGTTTTGAGGAGACTGTTAAAAAAGTAGTAGATTTTATTTCATCACCGATCTAAAAAATGTTTATGCAGAGTCGTAGCTACATTTATTCCGAGTCCAAATATATATTTATCCTTCATCTGCGACTTATAGTTTTCGAGAAAATTAAGTTTTGGGGAGACTGTTAAAAAAGTAGTAGATTTTATTTCATCACCGATCTAAAAAATGTTTATGCAGAGTTGTAGCTACATTTATTCCGAGTCCAAATATATATTTATCCTTGATCTGCGACTTATAGTTTTCGAGAAAATTAAGTTTTGGGGAGACTGTTAAAAAAGTAGTAGATTTTATTTCATCACCGATCTAAAAAATGTTTATGCAGAGTTGTAGCTACATTTATTCCGAGTCCAAATATATATTTATCCTTGATCTGCGACTTATAGTTTTCGAGAAAATTAAGTTTTGGGGAGACTGCTAAAAAAGTATTAGATTTTATTTCATCACCGATCTAAAAAATGTTTATGCAGAGTTGTAGCTACATTTATTCCGAGTCCAAATATATATTTATCCTTGATCTGCGACTTATAGTTTTCGAGAAAATTAAGTTTTGGGGAGACTGCTAAAAAAGTAGTAGATTTTATTTCATCACCGATCTAAAAAATGTTTATGCAGAGTTGTAGCTACATTTATTCCGAGTCCAAATATATATTTATAATTGATCTGCGACTTATAGTTTTCGAGAAAATTAAGTTTTGGGGAGACTGCTAAAAAAGTATTAGATTTTATTTCATCACCGATCTAAAAAATGTTTATGCAGAGTTGTAGCTACATTTATTCCGAGTCCAAATATATATTTATCCTTGATCTGCGACTTATAGTTTTCGAGAAAATTAAGTTTTGGGGAGACTGTTAAAAAAGTAGTAGATTTTATTTCATCACCGATCTAAAAAATGTTTATGCAGAGTTGTAGCTACATTTATTCCGAGTCCAAATATATATTTATCCTTGATCTGCGACTTATAGTTTTCGAGAAAATTAAGTTTTGGGGAGACTGCTAAAAAAGTATTAGATTTTATTTCATCACCGATCTAAAAAAATGTTTATGCAGAGTTGTAGCTACATTTATTCCGAGTCCAAATATATATTTATCCTTGATCTGCGACTTATAGTTTTCGAGAAAATTAAGTTTTGGGGAAACTGTTAAAAAAGTAGTAGATTTTATTTCATCACCGATCTAAAAAAATTTTATGCAGAGTTGTAGCTACATTTATTCCGAGTCCAAATACATATTTATCCTTGATCTGCGACTTATAGTTTTGGGGAGACTGTTAAAAAAGTAGTAGATTTTTTTCCATCACCAATCTAAAAAATGTTTATGCAGAGTCGTAGCTACATTTATTCCGAGTCCAAATATATATTTATCCTTGATCTGCGACTTATAGTTTTTGAGAAAATTAAGTTTTGGGGAGACTGTTAAAAAAGTAGTGGATTTTATTTCATCACCGATCTAAAAAATGTTTATGCAGAGTTGTAGCTACATTTATTCCGAGTCCAAATATATATTTATCCTTGATCTGCGACTTATAGTTTTCGAGAAAATTAAGTTTTGGGGAAACTGTTAAAAAAGTAGTAGATTTTATTTCATCACCGATCTAAAAAAATTTTATGCAGAGTTGTAGCTACATTTATTCCGAGTCCAAATACATATTTATCCTTGATCTGCGACTTATAGTTTTGGGGAGACTGTTAAAAAAGTAGTAGATTTTTTTCCATCACCGATCTAAAAAATGTTTATGCAGAGTCGTAGCTACATTTATTCCGAGTCCAAATATATATTTATCCTTGATCTGCGACTTATAGTTTTTGAGAAAATTAAGTTTTGGGGAGACTGTTAAAAAAGTAGTGGATTTTATTTCATCACCGATCTAAAAAATGTTTATGCAGAGTTGTAGAAACATTTATTCCGAGTTCAAATATATATTTATCCTTGATCTGCGACTTATAGTTTTCGAGAAAATTAAGTTTTTGGGGAGACTGCTAAAAAAGTAGTAGATTTAATTTCATCACCGGTCTAAAAAATGTTTATGCAGGGTAGTAGCTACATTTATTCCGAGTCCAAATATATATTTATCCTTTATCTGCGACTTATAGTTTTCGAGAAAATTAAGTTTTGGGGAGACTGCTAAAAAATGTATTAGATTTTATTTCATCACCGATCTAAAAATTGCTTATGCAGAGTTGTAGCTACATTTATTCCGAGTCCACATATATATTTATCCTTGATCTGCGACTTATAGTTTTCGAGAAAATTAAGTTTTGGGGAGACTTTTAAAAAAGTAGTAGATTTTATTTCATCACCGATCTAAAAAATGCTTATGCAGAGTTGTAGCTACATTTATTCCGAGTAGAAATATATATTTATCCTTGATCTGCGACTTATAGTTTTCGAGAAAATTAAGTTTTGAGGAGACTGTTAAAAAAGTAGGAGATTTTATTTCATCACCGATCTAAAAAATGTTTTTGCAGAGTTGTAGCTACATTTATTCCGAGTCCAAATATATATTTATCCTTGATCTGCGACTTATAGTTTTCGAGAAAATTAAGTTTTGGGGAGACTGTTAAAAAAGTAGTAGATTTTATTTCATCACCGATCTAAAAAAATTTTATGCAGAGTCGTAGCTACATTTATTCCGAGTCCAAATATATATTTATCCTTGATCTGCGACTTACAGTTTTCGAGAAAATTAAGTTTTGGGGAGACTGTTAAAAAAGTAGTAGATTTTATTTCATCACCGATCTAAAAAATGTTTATGCAGAGTTGTAGCTACATTTATTCCGAGTCCAAATATATATTTATCCTTGATCTGCGACTTATAGTTTTCGAGAAAATTAAGTTTTGGGGAGACTGCTAAAAAAGTATTAGATTTTATTTCATCACCGATCTAAAAAATGTTTATGCAGAGTTGTAGAAACATTTATTCCGAGTTCAAATATATATTTATCCTTGATCTGCGACTTATAGTTTTCGAGAAAATTAAGTTTTGGGGAGACTTTTAAAAAAGTAGTAGATTTTATTTCATCACCGATCTAAAAAATGCTTATGCAGAGTTGTAGCTACATTTATTCCGAGTCCAAATATATATTTATCTAAAAAAAATTTATGCAGAGTTGTAGCTACATTTATTCCGAGTCCAAATACATATTTATCCTTGATCTGCGACTTATAGTTTTGGGGAGACTGTTAAAAAAGTAGTAGATTTTTTTCCATCACCGATCTAAAAAATGTTTATGCAGAGTCGTAGCTACATTTATTCCGAGTCCAAATATATATTTATCCTTCATCTGCGACTTATAGTTTTCGAGAAAATTAAGTTTTGGGGAGACTGTTAAAAAAGTAGTAGATTTTATTTCATCACCGATCTAAAAAATGTTTATGCAGAGTTGTAGCTACATTTATTCCGAGTCCAAATATATATTTATCCTTCATCTGCGACTTATAGTTTTCGAGAAAATTAAGTTTTGGGGAGACTGTTAAAAAAGTAGTAGATTTTATTTCATCACCGATCTAAAAAATGTTTATGCAGAGTTGTAGCTACATTTATTCCGAGTCCAAATATATATTTATCCTTGATCTGCGACTTATAGTTTTCGAGAAAATTAAGTTTTGGGGAGACTGCTAAAAAAGTATTAGATTTTATTTCATCACCGATCTAAAAAATGTTTATGCAGAGTTGTAGCTACATTTATTCCGAGTCCAAATATATATTTATCCTTGATCTGCGACTTATAGTTTTCGAGAAAATTAAGTTTTGAGGAGACTGTTAAAAAAGTAGTAGATTTTATTTCATCACCGATCTAAAAAATGTTTATGCAGAGTCGTAGCTACATTTATTCCGAGTCCAAATATATATTTATCCTTCATCTGCGACTTATAGTTTTCGAGAAAATTAAGTTTTGGGGAGACTGTTAAAAAAGTAGTAGATTTTATTTCATCACCGATCTAAAAAATGTTTATGCAGAGTTGTAGCTACATTTATTCCGAGTCCAAATATATATTTATCCTTGATCTGCGACTTATAGTTTTCGAGAAAATTAAGTTTTGGGGAGACTGTTAAAAAAGTAGTAGATTTTATTTCATCACCGATCTAAAAAATGTTTATGCAGAGTTGTAGCTACATTTATTCCGAGTCCAAATATATATTTATCCTTGATCTGCGACTTATAGTTTTCGAGAAAATTAAGTTTTGGGGAGACTGCTAAAAAAGTATTAGATTTTATTTCATCACCGATCTAAAAAATGTTTATGCAGAGTTGTAGCTACATTTATTCCGAGTCCAAATATATATTTATCCTTGATCTGCGACTTATAGTTTTCGAGAAAATTAAGTTTTGGGGAGACTGCTAAAAAAGTAGTAGATTTTATTTCATCACCGATCTAAAAAATGTTTATGCAGAGTTGTAGCTACATTTATTCCGAGTCCAAATATATATTTATAATTGATCTGCGACTTATAGTTTTCGAGAAAATTAAGTTTTGGGGAGACTGCTAAAAAAGTATTAGATTTTATTTCATCACCGATCTAAAAAATGTTTATGCAGAGTTGTAGCTACATTTATTCCGAGTCCAAATATATATTTATCCTTGATCTGCGACTTATAGTTTTCGAGAAAATTAAGTTTTGGGGAGACTGTTAAAAAAGTAGTAGATTTTATTTCATCACCGATCTAAAAAATGTTTATGCAGAGTTGTAGCTACATTTATTCCGAGTCCAAATATATATTTATCCTTGATCTGCGACTTATAGTTTTCGAGAAAATTAAGTTTTGGGGAGACTGCTAAAAAAGTATTAGATTTTATTTCATCACCGATCTAAAAAAATGTTTATGCAGAGTTGTAGCTACATTTATTCCGAGTCCAAATATATATTTATCCTTGATCTGCGACTTATAGTTTTCGAGAAAATTAAGTTTTGGGGAAACTGTTAAAAAAGTAGTAGATTTTATTTCATCACCGATCTAAAAAAATTTTATGCAGAGTTGTAGCTACATTTATTCCGAGTCCAAATACATATTTATCCTTGATCTGCGACTTATAGTTTTGGGGAGACTGTTAAAAAAGTAGTAGATTTTTTTCCATCACCAATCTAAAAAATGTTTATGCAGAGTCGTAGCTACATTTATTCCGAGTCCAAATATATATTTATCCTTGATCTGCGACTTATAGTTTTTGAGAAAATTAAGTTTTGGGGAGACTGTTAAAAAAGTAGTGGATTTTATTTCATCACCGATCTAAAAAATGTTTATGCAGAGTTGTAGAAACATTTATTCCGAGTTCAAATATATATTTATCCTTGATCTGCGACTTATAGTTTTCGAGAAAATTAAGTTTTTGGGGAGACTGCTAAAAAAGTAGTAGATTTAATTTCATCACCGGTCTAAAAAATGTTTATGCAGGGTAGTAGCTACATTTATTCCGAGTCCAAATATATATTTATCCTTTATCTGCGACTTATAGTTTTCGAGAAAATTAAGTTTTGGGGAGACTGCTAAAAAATGTATTAGATTTTATTTCATCACCGATCTAAAAAATGCTTATGCAGAGTTGTAGCTACATTTATTCCGAGTCCACATATATATTTATCCTTGATCTGCGACTTATAGTTTTCGAGAAAATTAAGTTTTGGGGAGACTTTTAAAAAAGTAGTAGATTTTATTTCATCACCGATCTAAAAAATGCTTATGCAGAGTTGTAGCTACATTTATTCCGAGTAGAAATATATATTTATCCTTGATCTGCGACTTATAGTTTTCGAGAAAATTAAGTTTTGAGGAGACTGTTAAAAAAGTAGGAGATTTTATTTCATCACCGATCTAAAAAATGTTTTTGCAGAGTTGTAGCTACATTTATTCCGAGTCCAAATATATATTTATCCTTGATCTGCGACTTATAGTTTTCGAGAAAATTAAGTTTTGGGGAGACTGTTAAAAAAGTAGTAGATTTTATTTCATCACCGATCTAAAAAAATTTTATGCAGAGTCGTAGCTACATTTATTCCGAGTCCAAATATATATTTATCCTTGATCTGCGACTTACAGTTTTCGAGAAAATTAAGTTTTGGGGAGACTGTTAAAAAAGTAGTAGATTTTATTTCATCACCGATCTAAAAAATGTTTATGCAGAGTTGTAGCTACATTTATTCCGAGTCCAAATATATATTTATCCTTGATCTGCGACTTATAGTTTTCGAGAAAATTAAGTTTTGGGGAGACTGCTAAAAAAGTATTAGATTTTATTTCATCACCGATCTAAAAAATGTTTATGCAGAGTTGTAGAAACATTTATTCCGAGTTCAAATATATATTTATCCTTGATCTGCGACTTATAGTTTTCGAGAAAATTAAGTTTTTGGGGAGACTGCTAAAAAAGTAGTGGATTTTATTTCATCACCGATCTAAAAAATGTTTATGCAGAGTTGTAGAAACATTTATTCCGAGTTCAAATATATATTTATCCTTGATCTGCGACTTATAGTTTTCGAGAAAATTAAGTTTTTGGGGAGACTGCTAAAAAAGTAGTAGATTTAATTTCATCACCGGTCTAAAAAATGTTTATGCAGGGTAGTAGCTACATTTATTCCGAGTCCAAATATATATTTATCCTTTATCTGCGACTTATAGTTTTCGAGAAAATTAAGTTTTGGGGAGACTGCTAAAAAATGTATTAGATTTTATTTCATCACCGATCTAAAAAATGCTTATGCAGAGTTGTAGCTACATTTATTCCGAGTCCACATATATATTTATCCTTGATCTGCGACTTATAGTTTTCGAGAAAATTAAGTTTTGGGGAGACTTTTAAAAAAGTAGTAGATTTTATTTCATCACCGATCTAAAAAATGCTTATGCAGAGTTGTAGCTACATTTATTCCGAGTCCAAATACATATTTATCCTTGATCTGCGACTTATAGTTTTGGGGAGACTGTTAAAAAAGTAGTAGATTTTTTTCCATCACCGATCTAAAAAATGTTTATGCAGATCCTAGCTACATTTATTCCGAGTCCAAATATATATTTATCCTTCATCTGCGACTTATAGTTTTCGAGAAAATTAAGTTTTGGGGAGACTGTTAAAAAAGTAGTAGATTTTATTTCATCACCGATCTAAAAAATGTTTATGCAGAGTTGTAGCTACATCTATTCCGAGTCCAAATATATATTTATCCTTCATCTGCGACTTATAGTTTTCGAGAAAATTAAGTTTTGGGGAGACTGTTAAAAAAGTAGTAGATTTTATTTCATCACCGATCTAAAAAATGTTTATGCAGAGTTGTAGCTACATTTATTCCGAGTCCAAATATATATTTATCCTTGATCTGCGACTTATAGTTTTCGAGAAAATTAAGTTTTGGGGAGACTGCTAAAAAAGTATTAGATTTTATTTCATCACCGATCTAAAAAATGTTTATGCAGAGTTGTAGCTACATTTATTCCGAGTCCAAATATATATTTATCCTTGATCTGCGACTTATAGTTTTCGAGAAAATTAAGTTTTGAGGAGACTGTTAAAAAAGTAGTAGATTTTATTTCATCACCGATCTAAAAAATGTTTATGCAGAGTCGTAGCTACATTTATTCCGAGTCCAAATATATATTTATCCTTCATCTTTCATCACCGATCTAAAAATGTTTATGCAGAGTTGTAGCTACATTTATTCCGAGTCCAAATATATATTTATCCTTGATCTGCGACTTATAGCTTTCGAGAAAATTAAGTTTTGGGGAGACTGTTAAAAAAGTAGTAGATTTTATTTCATCACCGGTCTAAAAAATGTTTATGCAGAGTAGTAGCTACATTTATTCCGAGTCCAAATATATATTTATCCTTGATCTGCGACTTATAGTTTTGGGGAGACTGTTAAAAAAGTAGTAGATTTTTTTTCATCACCGATCTAAAAAATGTTTATGCCGAGTTGTAGCTACATTTATTCCGAGTCCAAATATATATTTATCCTTGATCTGCGACTTATAGTTTTCGAGAAAATTAAGTTTCGGGGAGACTGTTAAAAAAGTAGTAGATTTTATTTCATCACCGATCTAAAAAATGTTTATGCAGAGTTGTAGCTACATTTATTCCGAGTCCAAATATATATTTATCCTTGATCTGCGACTTATAGTTTTCGAGAAAATTAAGTTTTAGGGAGACTGCTAAAAAAGTAGTAGATTTTTTTTCATCACCGATCTAAAAAATGTTTATGCAGAGTTGTAGCTACATTTATTCCGAGTCCGAATATATATTTATCCTTGATCTGCGACTTATAGTTTTTGAGAAAATTAAGTTTTGGGGAGACTGTTAAAAAAGTAGTGGATTTTATTTCATCACCGATCTAAAAAATGTTTATGCAGAGTTGTAGCTACATTTATTCCGAGTCCGAATATATATTTATCCTTGATCTGCGACTTATAGTTTTTGAGAAAATTAAGTTTTGGGGAGACTGTTAAAAAAGTAGTAGATTTTATTTCATTACCGATCTAAAAAATGTTCATGCAGAGTTGTAGCTACATTTATTCCGAGTCCAAATATATATTTATCCTTGACCTGCGACTTATAGTTTTTGAGAAAATTAAGTTTTGGGGAGACTGTTAAAAAAGTAGTGGATTTTATTTCATCACCGATCTAAAAAATGTTTATGCAGAGTTGTAGCTACATTTATTCCGAGTCCAGATATATGTATATTTATCCTTGATCTGCGACTTATAGTTTTGGGGAGACTGTTAAAAAAGTAGTAGATTTTTTTCCATCACCGATCTAAAAAATGTTTATGCAGAGTCGTAGCTACATTTATTCCGAGTCCAAATATATATTTATCCTTGATCTGCGACTTATAGTTTTCGAGAAAATTAAGTTTTGGGGAGACTGTTAAAAAAGTAGTAGATTTTATTTCATCACCGATCTAAAAAATGTTTATGCAGAGTTGTAGCTACATCTATTCCGAGTCCAAATATATATTTATCCTTCATCTGCGACTTATAGTTTTCGAGAAAATTAAGTTTTGGGGAGACTGTTAAAAAAGTAGTAGATTTTATTTCATCACCGATCTAAAAAATGTTTATGCAGAGTTGTAGCTACATTTATTCCGAGTCCAAATACATATTTATCCTTGATCTGCGACTTATAGTTTTGGGGAGACTGTTAAAAAAGTAGTAGATTTTTTTCCATCACCGATCTAAAAAATGTTTATGCAGATCCTAGCTACATTTATTCCGAGTCCAAATATATATTTATCCTTCATCTGCGACTTATAGTTTTCGAGAAAATTAAGTTTTGGGGAGACTGTTAAAAAAGTAGTAGATTTTATTTCATCACCGATCTAAAAAATGTTTATGCAGAGTTGTAGCTACATCTATTCCGAGTCCAAATATATATTTATCCTTCATCTGCGACTTATAGTTTTCGAGAAAATTAAGTTTTGGGGAGACTGTTAAAAAAGTAGTAGATTTTATTTCATCACCGATCTAAAAAATGTTTATGCAGAGTTGTAGCTACATTTATTCCGAGTCCAAATATATATTTATCCTTGATCTGCGACTTATAGTTTTCGAGAAAATTAAGTTTTGGGGAGACTGCTAAAAAAGTATTAGATTTTATTTCATCACCGATCTAAAAAATGTTTATGCAGAGTTGTAGCTACATTTATTCCGAGTCCAAATATATATTTATCCTTGATCTGCGACTTATAGTTTTCGAGAAAATTAAGTTTTGAGGAGACTGTTAAAAAAGTAGTAGATTTTATTTCATCACCGATCTAAAAAATGTTTATGCAGAGTCGTAGCTACATTTATTCCGAGTCCAAATATATATTTATCCTTCATCTGCGACTTATAGTTTTCGAGAAAATTAAGTTTTGGGGAGACTGTTAAAAAAGTAGTAGATTTTATTTCATCACCGATCTAAAAAATGTTTATGCAGAGTTGTAGCTACATTTATTCCGAGTCCAAATATATATTTATCCTTCATCTGCGACTTATAGTTTTCGAGAAAATTAAGTTTTGGGGAGACTGTTAAAAAAGTAGTAGATTTTATTTCATCACCGATCTAAAAAATGTTTATGCAGAGTTGTAGCTACATTTATTCCGAGTCCAAATATATATTTATCCTTGATCTGCGACTTATAGTTTTCGAGAAAATTAAGTTTTGGGGAGACTGTTAAAAAAGTAGTAGATTTTATTTCATCACCGATCTAAAAAAATTTTATGCAGAGTTGTAGCTACATTTATTCCGAGTCCAAATACATATTTATCCTTGATCTGCGACTTATAGTTTTGGGGAGACTGTTAAAAAAGTAGTAGATTTTTTTCCATCACCGATCTAAAAAATGTTTATGCAGAGTTGTAGCTACATTTATTCCGAGTCCAAATATATATTTATCCTTGATCTGCGACTTATAGTTTTCGAGAAAATTAAGTTTTGGGGAGACTGTTAAAAAAGTAGTAGATTTTATTTCATCACCGATCTAAAAAATGTTTATGCAGAGTTGTAGCTACATTTATTCCGAGTCCAAATATATATTTATCCTTGATCTGCGACTTATAGTTTTCGAGAAAATTAAGTTTTGGGGAGACTGCTGAAAAAGTAGTAGATTTTTTTTCATCACCAATCTAAAAAATGTTTATGCAGAGTTGTAGCTACATTTATTCCGAGTCCAGATATATATTTATCCTTGATCTGCGACTTATAGTTTTCGAGAAAATTAAGTTTTGGGGAGACTGTTAAAAAAGTAGTAGATTTTATTTCATCACCGATCTAAAAATGTTTATGCAGAGTTGTAGCTACATTTATTCCGAGTCCAAATATATATTTATCCTTGATCTGCGACTTATAGCTTTCGAGAAAATTAAGTTTTGGGGAGACTGTTAAAAAAGTAGTAGATTTTATTTCATCACCGGTCTAAAAAATGTTTATGCAGAGTAGTAGCTACATTTATTCCGAGTCCAAATATATATTTATCCTTGATCTGCGACTTATAGTTTTGGGGAGACTGTTAAAAAAGTGGTAGATTTTTTTTCATCACCGATCTAAAAAATGTTTATGCCGAGTTGTAGCTACATTTATTCCGAGTCCAAATATATATTTATCCTTGATCTGCGACTTATAGTTTTCGAGAAAATTAAGTTTCGGGGAGACTGTTAAAAAAGTAGTAGATTTTATTTCATCACCGATCTAAAAAATGTTTATGCAGAGTTGTAGCTACATTTATTCCGAGTCCAAATATATATTTATCCTTGATCTGCGACTTATAGTTTTCGAGAAAATTAAGTTTTAGGGAGACTGCTAAAAAAGTAGTAGATTTTTTTTCATCACCGATCTAAAAAATGTTTATGCAGAGTTGTAGCTACATTTATTCCGAGTCCGAATATATATTTATCCTTGATCTGCGACTTATAGTTTTTGAGAAAATTAAGTTTTGGGGAGACTGTTAAAAAAGTAGTGGATTTTATTTCATCACCGATCTAAAAAATGTTTATGCAGAGTTGTAGCTACATTTATTCCGAGTCCGAATATATATTTATCCTTGATCTGCGACTTATAGTTTTTGAGAAAATTAAGTTTTGGGGAGACTGTTAAAAAAGTAGTAGATTTTATTTCATTACCGATCTAAAAAATGTTCATGCAGAGTTGTAGCTACATTTATTCCGAGTCCAAATATATATTTATCCTTGACCTGCGACTTATAGTTTTTGAGAAAATTAAGTTTTGGGGAGACTGTTAAAAAAGTAGTGGATTTTATTTCATCACCGATCTAAAAAATGTTTATGCAGAGTTGTAGCTACATTTATTCCGAGTCCAGATATATGTATATTTATCCTTGATCTGCGACTTATAGTTTTGGGGAGACTGTTAAAAAAGTAGTAGATCTTTTTCCATCACCGATCTAAAAAATGTTTATGCAGAGTCGTAGCTACATTTATTCCGAGTCCAAATATATATTTATCCTTGATCTGCGACTTATAGTTTTCGAGAAAATTAAGTTTTGGGGAGACTGTTAAAAAAGTAGTAGATTTTATTTCATCACCGATCTAAAAAATGTTTATGCAGAGTTGTAGCTACATTTATTCCGAGTCCAAATATATATTTATCCTTGATCTGCGACTTATAGTTTTCGAGAAAATTAAGTTTTGGGGAGACTGCTAAAAAAGTATTAGATTTTATTTCATCACCGATCTAAAAAATGTTTATGCAGAGTTGTAGCTACATTTATTCCGA
The DNA here is from genome assembly GCA_946965025.1 of Blera fallax. Classification (NCBI taxonomy): domain Eukaryota; kingdom Metazoa; phylum Arthropoda; class Insecta; order Diptera; family Syrphidae; genus Blera; species Blera fallax. The sequence goes on from OX337246.1 coordinate 56,519,714, forward strand.
GTCCAAATATATATTTATCCTTGATCTGTGACTTATAGTTTTCGAGAAAATTAAGTTTTGGGGAGACTGCTAAAAAAGTAGTAGATTTTTTTTCATCACCGATCTAAAAAATGTTTATGCAGAGTTGTAGCTCCATTTATTTCGAGTCCGAATATATATTTATCCTTGATCTGCGACTTATAGTTTTCGAGAAAATTAAGTTTTGGGGAGACTGTTAAAAAAGTAGTAGATTTTATTTCATCACCGATCTAAAAATGTTTATGCAGAGTTGTAGCTACATTTATTCCGAGTCCAAATATATATTTATTCTTCATCTGCGACTTATAGTTTTCGAGAAAATTAAGTTTTGGGGAGACTGTTAAAAAAGTAGTAGATTTTATTTCATCACCGATCTAAAAATGTTTATGCAGAGTTGTAGCTACATTTATTCCGAGTCCAAATATATATTTATCCTTGATCTGCGACTTATAGCTTTCGAGAAAATTAAGTTTTGGGGAGACTGTTAAAAAAGTAGTAGATTTTATTTCATCACCGGTCTAAAAAATGTTTATGCAGAGTAGTAGCTACATTTATTCCGAGTCCAAATATATATTTATCCTTGATCTGCGACTTATAGTTTTGGGGAGACTGTTAAAAAAGTAGTAGATTTTTTTTCATCACCGATCTAAAAAATGTTTACGCCGAGTTGTAGCTACATTTATTCCGAGTCCAAATATATATTTATCCTTGATCTGCGACTTATAGTTTTCGAGAAAATTAAGTTTCGGGGAGACTGTTAAAAAAGTAGTAGATTTTATTTCATCACCGATCTAAAAAATGTTTATGCAGAGTTGTAGCTACATTTATTCCGAGTCCAAATATATATTTATCCTTGATCTGCGACTTATAGTTTTGGGGAGACTGTTAAAAAAGTAGTAGATTTTTTTTCATCACCGATCTAAAAAATGTTTATGCAGAGTTGTAGCTACATTTATTCCGAGTCCAAATATATATTTATCCTTGATCTGCGACTTATAGTTTTCGAGAAAATTACGTTTTAGGGAGACTGCTAAAAAAGTAGTAGATTTTTTTTCATCACCGATCTAAAAAATGTTTATGCAGAGTTGTAGCTACATTTATTCCGAGTCCAAATATATATTTATCCTTGATCTGCGACTTATAGTTTTTGAGAAAATTAAGTTTTGGGGAGACTGTTAAAAAAGTAGTAGATTTTATTTCATTACCGATCTAAAAAATGTTCATGCAGAGTTGTAGCTACATTTATTCCGAGTCCAAATATATATTTATCCTTGACCTGCGACTTATAGTTTTTGAGAAAATTAAGTTTTGGGGAGACTGTTAAAAAAGTAGTGGATTTTATTTCATCACCGATCTAAAAAATGTTTATGCAGAGTTGTAGCCGCATTTATTGCGAGTTCAAATATATATTTATCCTTGATCTGCGACTTATAGTTTTCGAGAAAATTAAGTTTTGGGGAGACTGCTAAAAAAGTAGTAGATTTTTTTTCATCACCGATCTAAAAAATGTTTATGCAGAGTTGTAGCTACATTTATTCCGAGTCCAAATATATATTTATCCTTGATCTGCGACTTATAGTTTTCGAGAAAATTAAGTTTTGGGGAGACTGCTAAAAAAGTAGTAGATTTTTTTTCATCACCGATCTAAAAAATGTTTATGCAGAGTTGTAGCTACATTTATTCCGAGTCCAAATATATATTTATCCTTGATCTGCGACTTATAGCTTTCGAGAAAATTAAGTTTTGGGGAGACTGTTAAAAAAGTAGTAGATTTTATTTCATCACCGGTCTAAAAAATGTTTATGCAGAGTAGTAGCTACATTTATTCCGAGTCCAAATATATATTTATCCTTGATCTGCGACTTATAGTTTTGGGGAGACTGTTAAAAAAGTAGTAGATTTTTTTTCATCACCGATCTAAAAAATGTTTACGCCGAGTTGTAGCTACATTTATTCCGAGTCCAAATATATATTTATCCTTGATCTGCGACTTATAGTTTTCGAGAAAATTAAGTTTCGGGGAGACTGCTAAAAAAGTAGTAGATTTTATTTCATCACCGATCTAAAAAATGTTTATGCAGAGTTGTAGCTACATTTATTCCGAGTCCAAATATATATTTATCCTTGATCTGCGACTTATAGTTTTGGGGAGACTGTTAAAAAAGTAGTAGATTTTTTTTCATCACCGATCTAAAAAATGTTTATGCAGAGTTGTAGCTACATTTATTCCGAGTCCAAATATATATTTATCCTTGATCTGCGACTTATAGTTTTCGAGAAAATTACGTTTTAGGGAGACTGCTAAAAAAGTAGTAGATTTTTTTTCATCACCGATCTAAAAAATGTTTATGCAGAGTTGTAGCTACATTTATTCCGAGTCCAAATATATATTTATCCTTGATCTGCGACTTATAGTTTTTGAGAAAATTAAGTTTTGGGGAGACTGTTAAAAAAGTAGTAGATTTTATTTCATTACCGATCTAAAAAATGTTCATGCAGAGTTGTAGCTACATTTATTCCGAGTCCAAATATATATTTATCCTTGACCTGCGACTTATAGTTTTTGAGAAAATTAAGTTTTGGGGAGACTGTTAAAAAAGTAGTGGATTTTATTTCATCACCGATCTAAAAAATGTTTATGCAGAGTTGTAGCCGCATTTATTGCGAGTTCAAATATATATTTATCCTTGATCTGCGACTTATAGTTTTCGAGAAAATTAAGTTTTGGGGAGACTGCTAAAAAAGTAGTAGATTTTTTTTCATCACCGATCTAAAAAATGTTTATGCAGAGTTGTAGCTACATTTATTCCGAGTCCAAATATATATTTATCCTTGATCTGCGACTTATAGTTTTCGAGAAAATTAAGTTTTGGGGAGACTGTTAAAAAAGTAGTAGATTTTATTTCATCACCGATCTAAAAAATGTTTATGCAGAGTTGTAGCTACATTTATTCCGAGTCCAAATATATATTTATCCTTGATCTGCGACTTATAGTTTTCGAGAAAATTAAGTTTTGGGGAGACTGCTGAAAAAGTAGTAGATTTTTTTTCATCACCAATCTAAAAAATGTTTATGCAGAGTTGTAGCTACATTTATTCCGAGTCCAGATATATATTTATCCTTGATCTGCGACTTATAGTTTTCGAGAAAATTAAGTTTTGGGGAGACTGTTAAAAAAGTAGTAGATTTTATTTCATCACCGATCTAAAAATGTTTATGCAGAGTTGTAGCTACATTTATTCCGAGTCCAAATATATATTTATTCTTCATCTGCGACTTATAGTTTTCGAGAAAATTAAGTTTTGGGGAGACTGTTAAAAAAGTAGTAGATTTTATTTCATCACCGATCTAAAAATGTTTATGCAGAGTTGTAGCTACATTTATTCCGAGTCCAAATATATATTTATCCTTGATCTGCGACTTATAGCTTTCGAGAAAATTAAGTTTTGGGGAGACTGTTAAAAAAGTAGTAGATTTTATTTCATCACCGGTCTAAAAAATGTTTATGCAGAGTAGTAGCTACATTTATTCCGAGTCCAAATATATATTTATCCTTGATCTGCGACTTATAGTTTTGGGGAGACTGTTAAAAAAGTAGTAGATTTTTTTTCATCACCGATCTAAAAAATGTTTATGCCGAGTTGTAGCTACATTTATTCCGAGTCCAAATATATATTTATCCCTGATCTGCGACTTATAGTTTTCGAGAAAATTAAGTTTTGGGGAGACTGTTAAAAAAGTAGTAGATTTTATTTCATCACCGATCTAAAAAATGTTTATGCAGAGTTGTAGCTACATTTATTCCGAGTCCAAATATATATTTATCCTTGATCTGCGACTTATAGTTTTGGGGAGACTGTTAAAAAAGTAGTAGATTTTTTTTCATCACCGATCTAAAAAATGTTTATGCAGAGTTGTAGCTACATTTATTCCGAGTCCAAATATATATTTATCCTTGATCTGCGACTTATAGTTTTCGAGAAAATTAAGTTTTAGGGAGACTGCTAAAAAAGTAGTAGATTTTTTTTCATCACCGATCTAAAAAATGTTTATGCAGAGTTGTAGCTACATTTATTCCGAGTCCGAATATATATTTATCCTTGATCTGCGACTTATAGTTTTTGAGAAAATTAAGTTTTGGGGAGACTGTTAAAAAAGCAGTGGATTTTATTTCATCACCGATCTAAAAAATGTTTATGCAGAGTTGTAGCTACATTTATTCCGAGTCCGAATATATATTTATCCTTGATCTGCGACTTATAGTTTTTGAGAAAATTAAGTTTTGGGGAGACTGTTAAAAAAGTAGTAGATTTTATTTCATTACCGATCTAAAAAATGTTCATGCAGAGTTGTAGCTACATTTATTCCGAGTCCAAATATATATTTATCCTTGACCTGCGACTTATAGTTTTTGAGAAAATTAAGTTTTGGGGAGACTGTTAAAAAAGTAGTGGATTTTATTTCATCACCGATCTAAAAAATGTTTATGCAGAGTTGTAGCCGCATTTATTGCGAGTTCAAATATATATTTATCCTTGATCTGCGACTTATAGTTTTCGAGAAAATTAAGTTTTGGGGAGACTGCTAAAAAAGTAGTAGATTTTTTTTCATCACCGATCTAAAAAATGTTTATGCAGAGTTGTAGCTACATTTATTCCGAGTCCAAATATATATTTATCCTTGATCTGCGACTTATAGTTTTGGGGAGACTGTTAAAAAAGTAGTAGATTTTTTTTCATCACCGATCTAAAAAATGTTTATGCAGAGTTGTAGCTACATTTATTCCGAGTCCAAATATATATTTATCCTTGATCTGCGACTTATAGTTTTCGAGAAAATTAAGTTTTAGGGAGACTGCTAAAAAAGTAGTAGATTTTTTTTCATCACCGATCTAAAAAATGTTTATGCAGAGTTGTAGCTACATTTATTCCGAGTCCGAATATATATTTATCCTTGATCTGCGACTTATAGTTTTTGAGAAAATTAAGTTTTGGGGAGACTGTTAAAAAAGCAGTGGATTTTATTTCATCACCGATCTAAAAAATGTTTATGCAGAGTTGTAGCTACATTTATTCCGAGTCCGAATATACATTTATCCTTGATCTGCGACTTATAGTTTTTGAGAAAATTAAGTTTTGGGGAGACTGTTAAAAAAGTAGTAGATTTTATTTCATTACCGATCTAAAAAATGTTCATGCAGAGTTGTAGCTACATTTATTCCGAGTCCAAATATATATTTATCCTTGACCTGCGACTTATAGTTTTTGAGAAAATTAAGTTTTGGGGAGACTGTTAAAAAAGTAGTGGATTTTATTTCATCACCGATCTAAAAAATGTTTATGCAGAGTTGTAGCCGCATTTATTGCGAGTTCAAATATATATTTATCCTTGATCTGCGACTTATAGTTTTCGAGAAAATTAAGTTTTGGGGAGACTGCTAAAAAAGTAGTAGATTTTTTTTCATCACCGATCTAAAAAATGTTTATGCAGAGTTGTAGCTACATTTATTCCGAGTCCAAATATATATTTATCCTTGATCTGCGACTTATAGTTTTTGAGAAAATTAAGTTTTGGGGAGACTGTTAAAAAAGTAGTGGATTTTATTTCATCACCGATCTAAAAAATGTTTATGCAGAGTTGTAGCCACATTTATTGCGAGTTCAAATATATATTTATCCTTGATCTGCGACTTATAGTTTTCGAGAAAATTAAGTTTTACTGAGACTGCTAAAAAAGTAGTAGATTTTTTTTCATCACCGATCTAAAAAATGTTTATGCAGAGTTGTAGCTACATTTATTCCGAGTCCGAATATATATTTATCCTTGATCTGCGACTTATAGTTTTTGAGAAAATTAAGTTTTGGGGAGACTGTTAAAAAAGTAGTAGATTTTTTTTCATCACCGATCTAAAAAATGTTTATGCAGGGTTGTAGCTACATTTATTCCGAGTCCAAATATATATTTATCCTTGATCTGCGACTTATAGTTTTCGAGAAAATTAAGTTTTGGGGAGATTGTTAAAAAAGTAGTAGATTTTTTTTCATCACCGATCTAAAAAATGTTTATGCAGAGTTGTAGCTACATTTATTCCGTGTCCAAATATAATTTATCCTTGATCTGCGAGTTATAGTTTTCGAGAAAATTAAGTTTTGGGGAGACTGTTAAAAAAGTAGTAGATTTTTTTTCATCACCGATCTAAAAAATGTTTATGCAGAGTTGTAGCTACATTTATTCCGAGTCCAAATACATATTTATCCTTGATCTGCGACTTATAGTTTTCGAGAAAATTAAGTTTTGGGGAGACTGTTAAAAAAGTAGTAGATTTTTTTTCATCATTCCGTGTCCAAATATAATTTATCCTTGATCTGCGAGTTATAGTTTTCGAGAAAATTAAGTTTTGGGGAGACTGTTAAAAAAGTGGTAGATTTTTTTTCATCACCGATATAAAAAATGTTTATGCAGAGTTGTGGCTACATTTATTCCGAGTAAAAATATATATTTATCCTTGATCTGCGACTTATAGTTTTCGAGAAAATTAAGTTTTGGGGAGACTGTTAATAAAGTAGTAGATTTTATTTCATCACCGATCTAAAAAATGTTCATGCAGAGTTGTAGCTACATTTATTCCGAGTCCAAATATATATTTATCCTTGATCTGCGACTTATAGTTTTCGAAAAAATTAAGTTTTGGGAGACTGTTATAAATGTAGTAGATTTTGTCTCATCACCGATCTAAAAAATGTTTATGCAGAGTTGTAGCTAGATTTATTCCGTGTCCAAATATAATTTATCCTTGATCTGCGGGTTATAGTTTTCGAGAAAATTAAGTTTTGGGGAGACTGTTAAAAAAGTAGTAGATTTTTTTTCATCACCGATCTAAAAAATGTTTATGCAGAGTTGTGGCTACATTTATTCCGAGTCCAAATATATATTTATCCTTGATCTGCGACTTATAGTTTTCGAGAAAATTAAGTTTTGGGGAGACTGTTAAAAAAGTAGTAGATTTTATTTCATCACCGATCTAAAAAATGTTTATGCAGAGTTGTAGCTACATTTATTCCGAGTCCAAATACATATTTATCCTTGATCTGCGACTTATAGTTTTCGAGAAAATGAAGTTTTGGGGAGACTGTTAAAAAAGTAGTAGATTTTTTTTCATCACCGATCTAAAAAATGTTTATGCAGAGTTGTAGCTACATTTATTCCGAGTCCAAATATATATTTATCCTTGATCTGCGACTTATAGTTTCCGAGAAAATTAAGTTATGGGGAGACTGTTAAAAAAGTAGTAGATTTTTTTTCATCACCGATCTAAAAAATGTTTATGCAGAGTTGTAGCCACATTTATTCCGAGTTCAAATATATGTATATTTATCCTTGATCTGCGACTTATAGTTTTCGTGAAAATTAAGTTTTGGGGAGACTGCTAAAAAAGTAGTAGATTTTATTTCATCACCGGTCTAAAAAATGTTTATGCAGGGTAGTAGCTACATTTATTCCGAGTCCAAATATATATTTATCCTTGATCTGCGACTTATAGTTTTCGAGAAAATTAAGTTTTGGGGAGACTGCTAAAAAAGTAGTAGATTTTATTTCATCACCGATCTAAAAAATGTTTATGCAGAGTGGTAGCTACATTTATTCCGAGTCCAAATATATATTTATCCTTGATCTGCGACTTATAGTTTTCGAGAAAATTAAGTTTTGGGAGACTGTTATAAATGTAGTAGATTTTGTCTCATCACCGATCTAAAAAATGTTTATGCAGAGTTGTAGCTACATTTATTCCGTGTCCAAATATAATCTATCCTTGATCTGCGAGTTATAGTTTTCGAGAAAATTAAGTTTTGGGGAGACTGTTAAAAAAGTAGTAGATTTTATTTCATCACCGATCTAAAAAATGTTTATGCAGAGTTGTAGCTACATTTATTCCGAGTCCAAATATATATTTATCCTTGATCTGCGACTTATAGTTTTCGAGAAAATTAAGTTTTGGGGAGACTGTTAAAAAAGTAGTAGATTTTATTTCATCACCGATCTGAAAAATGTTTATGCAGAGTTGTAGCTACATTTATTCCGAGTCCAAATATATATTTATCCTTGATCTGCGACTTATAGTTTTCGAGAAAATTAAGTTTTGGGGAGACTGTTAAAAAAGTAGTAGATTTTTTTTCATCACCGATCTAAAAAATGTTTATGCAGAGTTGTAGCTACATTTATTCCGAGTCCAAATACATATTTATCCTTGATCTGCGACTTATAGTTTTCGAGAAAATTGAGTTTTGGGGAGACTGTTAAAAAAGTAGTAGATTTTTTTTCATCACTGATCTAAAAAATGTTTATGCAGAGTTGTAGCTACATTTATTCCGAGTCCAAATATATATTTATCCTTGATCTGCGACTTATAGTTTTCGAGAAAATTAAGTTTTGGGGAGACTGTTAAAAAAGTAGTAGATTTTTTTTCATCACCGATCTAAAAAATGTTTATGCAGAGTTGTAGCCACATTTATTGCGAGTCCAAATATATATTTATCCTTGATCTGCGACTTATAGTTTTCGAGAAAATTAAGTTTTGGGGAGACTGTTAAAAAAGTAGTAGATTTTATTTCATCACCGATCTAAAAAATGTTTATGCAGAGTTGTAGCCACATTTATTCCGAGTTCAAATATATATTTATCCTTGATCTGCGACTTATAGTTTTCGAGAAAATTAAGTTTTGGGGAGACTGTTAAAAAAGTAGTAGATTTTATTTCATCACCGATCTAAAAAATGTTTATGCAGAGTTGTAGCTACATCTCTTCCGAGTCCAAATATATATTTATCCTTGATCTGCGACTTATAGTTTTCGAGAAAATTAAGTTTTGGGGAGACTGTTAAAAAAGTAGTGGATTTTATTTCATCACCGATCTAAAAAATGTTTATGCAGAGTTGTAGCCACATTTATTCCGAGTCCAAATATATATTTATCCTTGATCTGCGACTTATAGCTTTCGAGAAAATTAAGTTTTGGGGAGACTGTTAAAAAAGTAGTAGATTTTATTTCATCACCGATCTAAAAAATGTTTATGCAGAGTTGTAGCTACATTTATTCCGAGTCCAAATATATATTTATCCTTGATCTGCGACTAATAGTTTTCGAGAAAATTAAGTTTTGGGGAGACTGTTAAAAAAGTAGTAGATTTTATTTCATCACCGATCTAAAACATGTTTGTGCAGAGTTGTAGCCACATTTATTCCGAGTCCAAATATATATTTATCCTTGATCTGCGACTTATAGCTTTCGAGAAAATTAAGTTTTGGGGAGACTGTTAAAAAAGTAGTAGATTTTATTTCATCACCGATCTAAAAAATGTTTATGCAGAGTTGTAGCTACATTTATTCCGAGTCCAAATATATATTTATCCTTGATCTGCGACTTATAGTTTTCGAGAAAATTAAGTTTTGGGGAGACTGTTAAAAAAGTAGTAGATTTTATTTCATCCCCGATCTAAAAAATGTTTATGCAGAGTTGTAGCTACATTTATTCCGAGTCCAAATATATATTTATCCTTGATCTGGGACTTATAGTTTTCGAGAAAATTAAGTTTTGGGGATACTGTTAAAAAAGTAGTAGATTTTATTTCATCACCGATCTAAAAAATGTTTATGCAGAGTGGTAGCTACATTTATTCCGAGTCCAAATATATATTTATCCTTGATCTGCGACTTATAGTTTTCGAGAAAATTAAGTTTTGGGAGACTGTTATAAATGTAGTAGATTTTGTCTCATCACCGATCTAAAAAATGTTTATGCAGAGTTGTAGCTACATTTATTCCGTGTCCAAATATAATTTATCCTTGATCTGCGAGTTATAGTTTTCGAGAAAATTAAGTTTTTCATCACCGATCTAAAACATGTTTATGCAGAGTTGTAGCTACATTTATTCCGAGTCCAAATATATATTTATCCTTGATCTGCGACTTATAGTTTTCGAGAAAATTAAGTTTTGGGGAGACTGCTAAAAAAGTAGTAGATTTTTTTTCATCACCGATCTAAAAAATGTTTATGCAGAGTTGTAGCTACATTTATTCCGAGTCCAAATGCATATTTATCCTTGATCTGCGACTTATAGTTTTCGAGAAAATTAAGTTTTGGGGAGACTGTTAAAAAAGTAGTAGATTTTTTTTCATCACCGATCTAAAAAATGTTTATGCAGAGTTGTAGCTACATTTATTTCGAGTCCAAATATATATTTATCCTTGATCTGCGACCTATAGTTTTGGGGAGACTGTTAAAAAAGTAGTAGATTTTATTTCATCACCGATCTAAAACATGTTTATGCCGAGTTGTAGCTACATTTATTCCGAGTCCAAATATATATTTATCCTTGATCTGCGACTTATAGTTTCCGAGAAAAGTAAGTTTTGGGGAGACTGTTAAAAAAGTAGTAGATTTTTTTTCATCACCGATCTAAAAAATGTTTATGCAGAGTTGTAGCCACATTTATTCCGAGTCCAAATATATATTTATCCTTGATCTGCGACTTATAGTTTTCGAGAAAATTAAGTTTTGGGGAGACTGTTAAAAAAGTAGTAGATTTTATTTCATCACCGATCTAAAAAATGTTTATGCAGAGTTGTAGCTACATCTCTTCCGAGTCCAAATATATATTTATCCTTGATCTGCGACTTATAGTTTTCGAGAAAATTAAGTTTTGGGGAGACTGTTAAAAAAGTAGTGGATTTTATTTCATCACCGATCTAAAAAATGTTTATGCAGAGTTGTAGCCACATTTATTCCGAGTCCAAATATATATTTATCCTTGATCTGCGACTTATAGCTTTCGAGAAAATTAAGTTTTGGGGAGACTGTTAAAAAAGTAGTAGATTTTATTTCATCACCGGTTTAAAAAATGTTTATCCAGAGAAGTAGCTACATTTATTCCGAGTCCAAATATATATTTATCCTTGATCTGCGACTTATAGTTTTCGAGAAAATTAAGTTTTGGGGAGACTGCTAAAAAAGTAGTAGATTTTATTTCATCACCGGTCTAAAAAATGTTTATGCAGGGTAGTAGCTACATTTATTCCGAGTCCAAATATATATTTATCCTTGATCTGCTACTTATAGTTTTCGAGAAAATTAAGTTTTGGGGAGACTGCTAAAAAAGTAGTAGATTTTATTTCATCACCGATCTAAAAAATGTTTATGCAGAGTGGTAGCTACATTTATTCCGAGTCCAAATATATATTTATCCTTGATCTGGGACTTATAGTTTTCGAGAAAATTAAGTTTTCGGAGACTGTTATAAATGTAGTAGATTTTGTCTCATCACCGATCTAAAAAATGTTTATGCAGAGTTGTAGCTACATTTATTCCGTGTCCAAATATAATTTATCCTTAATCTGCGAGTTATAGTTTTCGAGAAAATTAAGTTTTGGGGAGACTGTTAAAAAAGTAGTAGATTTTATTTCATCACCGATCTAAAAAATGTTTATGCAGAGTTGTAGCTACATTTATTCCGAGTCCAAATATATATTTATCCTTGATCTGCGACTTATAGTTTTCGAGAAAATTAAGTTTTGGGGAGACTGTTAAAAAAGTAGTAGATTTTTTTTTCATCACCGATCTAAAAAATGTTTATGCAGAGTTGTAGCTACATTTATTCCGAGTCCAAATACATATTTATCCTTGATCTGCGACTTATAGTTTTCGAGAAAATTAAGTTTTGGGGAGACTGTTAAAAAAGTAGTAGATTTTTTTTCATCACCGATCTAAAAAATGTTTATGCAGAGTTGTAGCTACATTTATTCCGAGTCCAAATATATATTTATCCTTGATCTGCGACTTATAGTTTTCGAGAAAATTAAGTTTTGGGGAGACTGTTAAAAAAGTAGTAGATTTTTTTTCATCACCGATCTAAAAAATGTTTATGCAGAGTTGTAGCTACATTTATTCCGAGTCCAAATATATATTTATCCTTAATCTGCGACTTATAGTTTTCGAGAAAATTAAGTTTTGGGGAGACTGTTAAAAAAGTAGTAGATTTTATTTCATCACCGATCTAAAACATGTTTATGCAGAGTTGTAGCTACATTTATTCCGAGTCCAAATATATATTTATCCTTGATCTGCGACTTATAGTTTTCGAGAAAATTAAGTTTTGGGGAGACTGTTAAAAAAGTAGTAGATTTTTTTTCATCACCGATCTAAAAAATGTTTATGCAGAGTTGTAGCTACATTTATTCCGAGTCCAAATATATATTTATCCTTAATCTGCGACTTATAGTTTTCGAGAAAATTAAGTTTTGGGGAGACTGTTAAAAAAGTAGTAGATTTTATTTCATCACCGATCTAAAACATGTTTATGCAGAGTTGTAGCTACATTTATTCCGAGTCCAAATATATATTTATCCTTGATCTGCGACTTATAGTTTTCGAGAAAATTAAGTTTTGGGGAGACTGTTAAAAAAGTAGTAGATTTTATTTCATCACCGATCTAAAAAATGTTTATGCAGAGTTGTAGCTACATCTCTTCCGAGTCCAAATATATATTTATCCTTGATCTGCGACTTATAGTTTTCGAGAAAATTAAGTTTTGGGGAGACTGTTAAAAAAGTAGTGGATTTTATTTCATCACCGATCTAAAAAATGTTTATGCAGAGTTGTAGCCACATTTATTCCGAGTCCAAATATATATTTATCCTTGATCTGCGACTTATAGTTTTCGAGAAAATTAAGTTTTGGGGAGACTGTTAAAAAAGTAGTAGATTTTATTTCATCACCGATCTAAAAAATGTTTATGCAGAGTTGTAGCTACATTTATTCCGAGTCCAAATATATATTTATCCTTGATCTGCGACTTATAGTTTTCGAGAAAATTAAGTTTTGGGGAGACTGTTAAAAAAGTAGTAGATTTTATTTCATCACCGATCTAAAAAATGTTTATGCAGAGTTGTAGCTGCATTTATTCCGAGTCCAAATATATATTTATCCTTGATCTGCGACTTATAGTTTTCGAGAAAATTAAGTTTTGGGGAGACTGTTAAAAAAGTAGTAGATTTTATTTCATCACCGATCTAAAAAATGTTTATGCAGAGTTGTAGCTACATCTCTTCCGAGTCCAAATATATATTTATCCTTGATCTGCGACTTATAGTTTTCGAGAAAATTAAGTTTTGGGGAGACTGTTAAAAAAGTAGTGGATTTTATTTCATCACCGATCTAAAAAATGTTTATGCAGAGTTGTAGCCACATTTATTTCGAGTCCAAATATATATTTATCCTTGATCTGCGACTTATAGTTTTCGAGAAAATTAAGTTTTGGGGAGACTGTTAAAAAAGTAGTAGATTTTATTTCATCACCGGTTTAAAAAATGTTTATGCAGAGAAGTAGCTACATTTATTCCGAGTCCAAATATATATTTATCCTTGATCTGCGACTTATAGTTTTCGAGAAAATTAAGTTTTGGGGAGACTGTTAAAAAAGTAGTAGATTTTATTTCATCACCGATCTAAAAAATGTTTATGCAGAGTTGTAGCTACATTTATTCCGAGTCCAAATATATATTTATCCTTGATCTGCGACTTATAGTTTTCGAGAAAATTAAGTTTTGGGGAGACTGTTAAAAAAGTAGTAGATTTTATTTCATCACCGATCTAAAAAATGTTTATGCAGAGTTGTAGCTACATTTATTCTGAGTCCAAATATATATTTATCCTTGATCTGCGACTTATGGTTTTCGAGAAAATTAAGTTTTGGGGAGACTGTTAAAAAAGTAGTGGATTTTATTTCATCACCGATCTAAAAAATGTTTATGCAGAGTTGTAGCCACATTTATTCCGAGTCCAAATATATATTTATCCTTGATCTGCGACTTATAGCTTTCGAGAAAATTAAGTTTTGGGGAGACTGTTAAAAAAGTAGTAGATTTTATTTCATCACCGGTTTAAAAAATGTTTGTGCAGAGAAGTAGCTACATTTATTCCGAGTCCAAATATATATTTATCCTTGATCTGCGACTTATAGTTTTCGAGAAAATTAAGTTTTGGGGAGACTGTTAAAAAAGTAGTAGATTTTATTTCATCACCGATCTAAAAAATGTTTATGCAGAGTTGTAGCTACATTTATTCCGAGTCCAAATATATATTTATCCTTGATCTGGGACTTATAGTTTTCGAGAAAATTAAGTTTTGGGGATACTGTTAAAAAAGTAGTAGATTTTATTTCATCACCGATCTAAAACATGTTTATGCAGAGTTGTAGCTACATTTATTCAGAGTCCAAATATATATTTATCCTTGATCTGCGACTTATAGTTTTCGAGAAAATTAAGTTTTGGGGAGACTGCTAAAAAAGTAGTAGATTTTTTTTCATCACCGATCTAAAAAATGTTTATGCAGAGTTGTAGCTACATTTATTCCGAGTCCAAATATATATTTATCCTTGATCTGCGACTTATAGTTTTTGAGAAAATTAAGTTTTGGGGAGACTGTTAAAAAAGTAGTGGATTTTATTTCATCACCGATCTAAAAAATGTTTATGCAGAGTTGTAGCCACATTTATTCCGAGTTCAAATATATATTTATCCTTGATCTGCGACTTATAGTTTTCGAGAAAATTAAGTTTTGGGGAGACTGTTAAAAAAGTAGTAGATTTTTTTTCATCACCGATCTAAAAAATGTTTATGCAGAGTTGTAGCTACATTTATTCCGAGTTAAAATATATATTTATCCTTGATCTGCGACTTATAGTTTTCGAGAAAATTAAGTTTTGGGGAGACTGTTAAAAAAGTAGTAGATTTTATTTCATCACCGATCTAAAAAATGTTTATGCAGAGTTGTAGCTACATTTATTCCGAGTCCAAATATATATTTATCCTTGATCTGGGACTTATAGTTTTCGAGAAAATTAAGTTTTGGGGAGACTGTTAAAAAAGTAGTAGATTTTATTTCATCACCGATCTAAAAAATGTTTATGCAGAGTTGTAGCTACATCTCTTCCGAGTCCAAATATATATTTATCCTTGATCTGCGACTTATAGTTTTCGAGAAAATTAAGTTTTGGGGAGACTGTTAAAAAAGTAGTGGATTTTATTTCATTACCGATCTAAAAAATGTTTATGCAGAGTTGTAGCCACAGACTGTTAAAAAAGTAGTAGATTTTATTTCATCACCGGTTTAAAAAATGTTTATGCAGAGAAGTAGCTACATTTATTCCGAGTCCAAATATATATTTATCCTTGATCTGCGACTTATAGTTTTCGAGAAAATTAAGTTTTGGGGAGACTGTTAAAAACGTAGTAGATTTTATTTCATCACCGATCTAAAAAATGTTTATGCAGAGTTGTAGCCACATTTATTCCGAGTCCAAATATATATTTATCCTTGATCTGCGACTTATAGCTTTCGAGAAAATTAAGTTTTGGGGAGACTGTTAAAAAAGTAGTAGATTTTATTTCATCACCGGTTTAAAAAATGTTTGTGCAGAGAAGTAGCTACATTTATTCCGAGTCCAAATATATATTTATCCTTGATCTGCGACTTATAGTTTTCGAGAAAATTAAGTTTTGGGGAGACTGCTAAAAAAGTAGTAGATTTTTTTTCATCACCGATCTAAAAAATGTTTATGCAGAGTTGTAGCTACATTTATTCCGAGTCCAAATATATATTTATCCTTGATCTGGGACTTATAGTTTTCGAGAAAATTAAGTTTTGGGGATACTGTTAAAAAAGTAGTAGATTTTATTTCATCACCGATCTAAAACATGTTTATGCAGAGTTGTAGCTACATTTATTCAGAGTCCAAATATATATTTATCCTTGATCTGCGACTTATAGTTTTCGAGAAAATTAAGTTTTGGGGAGACTGCTAAAAAAGTAGTAGATTTTTTTTCATCACCGATCTAAAAAATGTTTATGCAGAGTTGTAGCTACATTTATTCCGAGTCCAAATATATATTTATCCTTGATCTGCGACTTATAGTTTTTGAGAAAATTAAGTTTTGGGGAGACTGTTAAAAAAGTAGTGGATTTTATTTCATCACCGATCTAAAAAATGTTTATGCAGAGTTGTAGCCACATTTATTCCGAGTTCAAATATATATTTATCCTTGATCTGCGACTTATAGTTTTCGAGAAAATTAAGTTTTGGGGAGACTGTTAAAAAAGTAGTAGATTTTATTTCATCACCGATCTAAAAAATGTTTATGCAGAGTTGTAGCTACATCTCTTCCGAGTCCAAATATATATTTATCCTTGATCTGCGACTTATAGTTTTCGAGAAAATTAAGTTTTGGGGAGACTGTTAAAAAAGTAGTGGATTTTATTTCATCACCGATCTAAAAAATGTTTATGCAGAGTTGTAGCCACATTTATTCCGAGTCCAAATATATATTTATCCTTGATCTGCGACTTATAGCTTTCGAGAAAATTAAGTTTTGGGGAGACTGTTAAAAAAGTAGTAGATTTTATTTCATCACCGATCTAAAACATGTTTATGCAGAGTTGTAGCTACATTTATTCAGAGTCCAAATATATATTTATCCTTGATCTGCGACTTATAGTTTTCGAGAAAATTAAGTTTTGGGGAGACTGTTAAAAAAGTAGTGGATTTTATTTCATCACCGATCTAAAAAATGTTTATGCAGAGTTGTAGCCACATTTATTCCGAGTCCAAATATATATTTATCCTTGATCTGCGACTTATAGCTTTCGAGAAAATTAAGTTTTGGGGAGACTGTTAAAAAAGTAGTAGATTTTATTTCATCACCGGTTTAAAAAATGTTTATGCAGAGAAGTAGCTACATTTATTCCGAGTCCAAATATATATTTATCCTTGATCTGGGACTTATAGTTTTCGAGAAAATTAAGTTTTGGGGATACTGTTAAAAAAGTAGTAGATTTTATTTCATCACCGATCTAAAACATGTTTATGCAGAGTTGTAGCTACATTTATTCAGAGTCCAAATATATATTTATCCTTGATCTGCGACTTATAGTTTTCGAGAAAATTAAGTTTTGGGGAGACTGCTAAAAAAGTAGTAGATTTTTTTTCATCACCGATCTAAAAAATGTTTATGCAGAGTTGTAGCTACATTTATTCCGAGTCCAAATATATATTTATCCTTGATCTGCGACTTATAGTTTTTGAGAAAATTAAGTTTTGGGGAGACTGTTAAAAAAGTAGTGGATTTTATTTCATCACCGATCTAAAAAATGTTTATGCAGAGTTGTAGCTACATTTATTCCGAGTCCAAATATATATTTATCCTTGATCTGCGACTTATAGTTTTCGAGAAAATTAAGTTTTGGGGAGACTGTTAAAAAAGTAGTGGATTTTATTTCATCACCGATCTAAAAAATGTTTATGCAGAGTTGTAGCCATATTTATTCCGAGTTCAAATATATATTTATCCTTGATCTGCGACTTATAGTTTTCGAGAAAATTAAGTTTTGGGGAGACTGCTAAAAAAGTAGTAGATTTTATTTCATCACCGGTCTGAAAAATGTTTATGCAGGGTAGTAGCTACATTTATTCCGAGTCCAAATATATATTTATCCTTGATCTGCGACTTATAGTTTTCGAGAAAATTAAGTTTTGCGGAGACTGTTAAAAAAATAGTAGATTTTATTTCATCACCGATCTAAAAAAATGTTTATGCAGAGTTGTAGCTACATTTATTCCGAGTCCAAATATATATTTATCCTTGACCTGCGACTTATAGTTTTCGAGAAAATTAAGTTTTGGGGAGACTGTTAAAAAAGTAGTAGATTTTTTTTCATCACCGATCTAAAAAATGTTTATGCAGAGTTGTAGCTACATTTATTCCGAGTCCAAATATATATTTATCCTTGATCTGCGACTTATAGTTTTTGAGAAAATTAAGTTTTGGGGAGACTGTTAAAAAAGTAGTGGATTTTATTTCATCACCGATCTAAAAAATGTTTATGCAGAGTTGTAGCCACATTTATTCCGAGTCCAAATATATATTTATCCTTGATCTGAGACTTATAGCTTTCGAGAAAATTAAGTTTTGGGGAGACTGTTAAAAAAGTAGTAGATTTTATTTCATCACCGGTTTAAAAAATGTTTGTGCAGAGAAGTAGCTACATTTATTCCGAGTCCAAATATATATTTATCCTTGATCTGCGACTTATAGTTTTCGAGAAAATTAAGTTTTGGGGAGACTGCTAAAAAAGTAGTAGATTTTTTTTCATCACTGATCTAAAAAATGTTTATGCAGAGTTGTAGCTACATTTATTCCGAGTCCAAATATATATTTATCCTTGATCTGCGACTTATAGTTTTCGAGAAAATTAAGTTTTGGGGAGACTGTTAAAAAAGTAGTAGATTTTTTTTCATCACCGATCTAAAAAATGTTTATGCAGAGTTGTAGCCACATTTATTGCGAGTCCAAATATATATTTATCCTTGATCTGCGACTTATAGTTTTCGAGAAAATTAAGTTTTGGGGAGACTGTTAAAAAAGTAGTAGATTTTATTTCATCACCGATCTAAAAAATGTTTATGCAGAGTTGTAGCCACATTTATTCCGAGTTCAAATATATATTTATCCTTGATCTGCGACTTATAGTTTTCGAGAAAATTAAGTTTTGGGGAGACTGTTAAAAAAGTAGTAGATTTTATTTCATCACCGATCTAAAAAATGTTTATGCAGAGTTGTAGCTACATCTCTTCCGAGTCCAAATATATATTTATCCTTGATCTGCGACTTATAGTTTTCGAGAAAATTAAGTTTTGGGGAGACTGTTAAAAAAGTAGTGGATTTTATTTCATCACCGATCTAAAAAATGTTTATGCAGAGTTGTAGCCACATTTATTCCGAGTCCAAATATATATTTATCCTTGATCTGCGACTTATAGCTTTCGAGAAAATTAAGTTTTGGGGAGACTGTTAAAAAAGTAGTAGATTTTATTTCATCACCGATCTAAAAAATGTTTATGCAGAGTTGTAGCTACATTTATTCCGAGTCCAAATATATATTTATCCTTGATCTGCGACTAATAGTTTTCGAGAAAATTAAGTTTTGGGGAGACTGTTAAAAAAGTAGTAGATTTTATTTCATCACCGATCTAAAACATGTTTATGCAGAGTTGTAGCTACATTTATTCCGAGTCCAAATATATATTTATCCTTGATCTGCGACTTATAGTTTCCGAGAAAATTAAGTTTTGGGGAGACTGTTAAAAAAGTAGTAGATTTTTTTTCATCACCGATCTAAAAAATGTTTATGCAGAGTTGTAGCTACATTTATTCCGAGTCCAAATATATATTTATCCTTGATCTGCGACTTATAGTTTTCGAGAAAATTAAGTTTTGGGGAGACTGTTAAAAAAGTAGTAGATTTTATTTCATCACCGATCTAAAAAATGTTTATGCAGAGTTGTAGCTACATCTCTTATGAGTCCAAATATATATTTATCCTTGATCTGCGACTTATAGTTTTCGAGAAAATTAAGTTTTGGGGAGACTGTTAAAAAAGTAGTGGATTTTATTTCATCACCGATCTAAAAAATGTTTATGCAGAGTTGTAGCCACATTTATTCCGAGTCCAAATATATATTTATCCTTGATCTGCGACTTATAGCTTTCGAGAAAATTAAGTTTTGGGGAGACTGTTAAAAAAGTAGTAGATTTTATTTCATCACCGATCTAAAAAATGTTTATGCAGAGTTGTAGCTACATTTATTCCGAGTCCAAATATATATTTATCCTTGATCTGCGACTTATAGTTTTCGAGAAAATTAAGTTTTGGGGAGACTGTTAAAAAAGTAGTAGATTTTATTTCATCCCCGATCTAAAAAATGTTTATGCAGAGTTGTAGCTACATTTATTCCGAGTCCAAATATATATTTATCCTTGATCTGGGACTTATAGTTTTCGAGAAAATTAAGTTTTGGGGATACTGTTAAAAAAGTAGTAGATTTTATTTCATCACCGATCTAAAAAATGTTTATGCAGAGTGGTAGCTACATTTATTCCGAGTCCAAATATATATTTATCCTTGATCTGCGACTTATAGTTTTCGAGAAAATTAAGTTTTGGGAGACTGTTATAAATGTAGTAGATTTTGTCTCATCACCGATCTAAAAAATGTTTATGCAGAGTTGTAGCTACATTTATTCCGTGTCCAAATATAATTTATCCTTGATCTGCGAGTTATAGTTTTCGAGAAAATTAAGTTTTGGGGATACTGTTAAAAAAGTAGTAGATTTTATTTCATCACCGATCTAAAACATGTTTATGCAGAGTTGTAGCTACATTTATTCCGAGTCCAAATATATATTTATCCTTGATCTGCGACTTATAGTTTTCGAGAAAATTAAGTTTTGGGGAGACTGCTAAAAAAGTAGTAGATTTTTTTTCATCACCGATCTAAAAAATGTTTATGCAGAGTTGTAGCTAGATTTATTCCGAGTCCAAATACATATTTATCCTTGATCTGCGACTTATAGTTTTCGAGAAAATTAAGTTTTGGGGAGACTGTTAAAAAATTAGTAGATTTTTTTTCATCACCGATCTAAAAAATGTTTATGCAGAGTTGTAGCTACATTTATTTCGAGTCCAAATATATATTTATTCTTGATCTGCGACCTATAGTTTTGGGGAGACTGTTAAAAAAGTAGTAGATTTTATTTCATCACCGATCTAAAACATGTTTATGCCGAGTTGTAGCTACATTTATTCCGAGTCCAAATATATATTTATCCTTGATCTGCGACTTATAGTTTCCGAGAAAAGTAAGTTTTGGGGAGACTGTTAAAAAAGTAGTAGATTTTTTCTCATCACCGATCTAAAAAATGTTTATGCAGAGTTGTAGCCACATTTATTCCGAGTCCAAATATATATTTATCCTTGATCTGCGACTTATAGTTTTCGAGAAAATTAAGTTTTGGGGAGACTGTTAAAAAAGTAGTAGATTTTATTTCATCACCGATCTAAAAAATGTTTATGCAGAGTTGTAGCTACATCTCTTCCGAGTCCAAATATATATTTATCCTTGATCTGCGACTTATAGTTTTCGAGAAAATTAAGTTTTGGGGAGACTGTTAAAAAAGTAGTGGATTTTATTTCATCACCGATCTAAAAAATGTTTATGCAGAGTTGTAGCCACATTTATTCCGAGTCCAAATATATATTTATCCTTGATCTGCGACTTATAGCTTTCGAGAAAATTAAGTTTTGGGGAGACTGTTAAAAAAGTAGTAGATTTTATTTCATCACCGGTTTAAAAAATGTTTATCCAGAGAAGTAGCTACATTTATTCCGAGTCCAAATATATATTTATCCTTGATCTGCGACTTATAGTTTTCGAGAAAATTAAGTTTTGGGGAGACTGCTAAAAAAGTAGTAGATTTTATTTCATCACCGGTCTAAAAAATGTTTATGCAGGGTAGTAGCTACATTTATTCCGAGTCCAAATATATATTTATCCTTGATCTGCTACTTATAGTTTTCGAGAAAATTAAGTTTTGGGGAGACTGCTAAAAAAGTAGTAGATTTTATTTCATCACCGATCTAAAAAATGTTTATGCAGAGTGGTAGCTACATTTATTCCGAGTCCAAATATATATTTATCCTTGATCTGGGACTTATAGTTTTCGAGAAAATTAAGTTTTCGGAGACTGTTATAAATGTAGTAGATTTTGTCTCATCACCGATCTAAAAAATGTTTATGCAGAGTTGTAGCTACATTTATTCCGTGTCCAAATATAATTTATCCTTGATCTGCGAGTTATAGTTTTCGAGAAAATTAAGTTTTGGGGAGACTGTTAAAAAAGTAGTAGATTTTATTTCATCACCGATCTAAAAAATGTTTATGCAGAGTTGTAGCTACATTTATTCCGAGTCCAAATACATATTTATCCTTGATCTGCGACTTATAGTTTTCGAGAAAATTAAGTTTTGGGGAGACTGTTAAAAAAGTAGTAGATTTTTTTTCATCACCGATCTAAAAAATGTTTATGCAGAGTTGTAGCTACATTTATTCCGAGTCCAAATATATATTTATCCTTGATCTGCGACTTATAGTTTTCGAGAAAATTAAGTTTTGGGGAGACTGTTAAAAAAGTAGTAGATTTTTTTTCATCACCGATCTAAAAAATGTTTATGCAGAGTTGTAGCTACATTTATTCCGAGTCCAAATATATATTTATCCTTAATCTGCGACTTATAGTTTTCGAGAAAATTAAGTTTTGGGGAGACTGTTAAAAAAGTAGTAGATTTTATTTCATCACCGATCTAAAACATGTTTATGCAGAGTTGTAGCTACATTTATTCCGAGTCCAAATATATATTTATTATTGATCTGCGACTTATAGTTTTCGAGAAAATTAAGTTTTGGGGAGACTGTTAAAAAAGTAGTAGATTTTTTTCCATCACCGATCTAAAAAATGTTTATGCAGAGTTGTAGCTACATTTATTCCGAGTCCAAATATATATTTATCCTTAATCTGCGACTTATAGTTTTCGAGAAAATTAAGTTTTGGGGAGACTGTTAAAAAAGTAGTAGATTTTATTTCATCACCGATCTAAAACATGTTTATGCAGAGTTGTAGCTACATTTATTCCGAGTCCAAATATATATTTATCCTTGATCTGCGACTTATAGTTTTCGAGAAAATTAAGTTTTGGGGAGACTGTTAAAAAAGTAGTAGATTTTATTTCATCACCGATCTAAAAAATGTTTATGCAGAGTTGTAGCTACATCTCTTCCGAGTCCAAATATATATTTATCCTTGATCTGCGACTTATAGTTTTCGAGAAAATTAAGTTTTGGGGAGACTGTTAAAAAAGTAGTGGATTTTATTTCATCACCGATCTAAAAAATGTTTATGCAGAGTTGTAGCCACATTTATTCCGAGTCCAAATATATATTTATCCTTGATCTGCGACTTATAGTTTTCGAGAAAATTAAGTTTTGGGGAGACTGTTAAAAAAGTAGTAGATTTTATTTCATCACCGATCTAAAAAATGTTTATGCAGAGTTGTAGCTACATTTATTCCGAGTCCAAATATATATTTATCCTTGATCTGCGACTTATAGTTTTCGAGAAAATTAAGTTTTGGGGAGACTGTTAAAAAAGTAGTAGATTTTATTTCATCACCGATCTAAAAAATGTTTATGCAGAGTTGTAGCTACATTTATTCCGAGTCCAAATATATATTTATCCTTGATCTGCGACTTATAGTTTTCGAGAAAATTAAGTTTTGGGGAGACTGTTAAAAAAGTAGTAGATTTTATTTCATCACCGATCTAAAAAATGTTTATGCAGAGTTGTAGCTACATCTCTTCCGAGTCCAAATATATATTTATCCTTGATCTGCGACTTATAGTTTTCGAGAAAATTAAGTTTTGGGGAGACTGTTAAAAAAGTAGTGGATTTTATTTCATCACCGATCTAAAAAATGTTTATGCAGAGTTGTAGCCACATTTATTTCGAGTCCAAATATATATTTATCCTTGATCTGCGACTTATAGTTTTCGAGAAAATTAAGTTTTGGGGAGACTGTTAAAAAAGTAGTAGATTTTATTTCATCACCGGTTTAAAAAATGTTTATGCAGAGAAGTAGCTACATTTATTCCGAGTCCAAATATATATTTATCCTTGATCTGCGACTTATAGTTTTCGAGAAAATTAAGTTTTGGGGAGACTGTTAAAAAAGTAGTAGATTTTATTTCATCACCGATCTAAAAAATGTTTATGCAGAGTTGTAGCTACATTTATTCCGAGTCCAAATATATATTTATCCTTGATCTGCGACTTATAGTTTTCGAGAAAATTAAGTTTTGGGGAGACTGTTAAAAAAGTAGTAGATTTTATTTCATCACCGATCTAAAAAATGTTTATGCAGAGTTGTAGCTACATTTATTCTGAGTCCAAATATATATTTATCCTTGATCTGCGACTTATAGTTTTCGAGAAAATTAAGTTTTGGGGAGACTGTTAAAAAAGTAGTGGATTTTATTTCATCACCGATCTAAAAAATGTTTATGCAGAGTTGTAGCCACATTTATTCCGAGTCCAAATATATATTTATCCTTGATCTGCGACTTATAGCTTTCGAGAAAATTAAGTTTTGGGGAGACTGTTAAAAAAGTAGTAGATTTTATTTCATCACCGGTTTAAAAAATGTTTGTGCAGAGAAGTAGCTACATTTATTCCGAGTCCAAATATATATTTATCCTTGATCTGCGACTTATAGTTTTCGAGAAAATTAAGTTTTGGGGAGACTGTTAAAAAAGTAGTAGATTTTATTTCATCACCGATCTAAAAAATGTTTATGCAGAGTTGTAGCTACATTTATTCCGAGTCCAAATATATATTTATCCTTGATCTGGGACTTATAGTTTTCGAGAAAATTAAGTTTTGGGGATACTGTTAAAAAAGTAGTAGATTTTATTTCATCACCGATCTAAAACATGTTTATGCAGAGTTGTAGCTACATTTATTCAGAGTCCAAATATATATTTATCCTTGATCTGCGACTTATAGTTTTCGAGAAAATTAAGTTTTGGGGAGACTGCTAAAAAAGTAGTAGATTTTTTTTCATCACCGATCTAAAAAATGTTTATGCAGAGTTGTAGCTACATTTATTCCGAGTCCAAATATATATTTATCCTTGATCTGCGACTTATAGTTTTTGAGAAAATTAAGTTTTGGGGAGACTGTTAAAAAAGTAGTAGATTTTATTTCATCACCGATCTAAAAAATGTTTATGCAGAGTTGTAGCCACATTTATTCCGAGTTCAAATATATATTTATCCTTGATCTGCGACTTATAGTTTTCGAGAAAATTAAGTTTTGGGGAGACTGTTAAAAAAGTAGTAGATTTTTTTTCATCACCGATCTAAAAAATGTTTATGCAGAGTTGTAGCTACATTTATTCCGAGTTAAAATATATATTTATCCTTGATCTGCGACTTATAGTTTTCGAGAAAATTAAGTTTTGGGGAGACTGTTAAAAAAGTAGTAGATTTTATTTCATCACCGATCTAAAAAATGTTTATGCAGAGTTGTAGCTACATTTATTCCGAGTCCAAATATATATTTATCCTTGATCTGGGACTTATAGTTTTCGAGAAAATTAAGTTTTGGGGAGACTGTTAAAAAAGTAGTAGATTTTATTTCATCACCGATCTAAAAAATGTTTATGCAGAGTTGTAGCTACATCTCTTCCGAGTCCAAATATATATTTATCCTTGATCTGCGACTTATAGTTTTCGAGAAAATTAAGTTTTGGGGAGACTGTTAAAAAAGTAGTGGATTTTATTTCATTACCGATCTAAAAAATGTTTATGCAGAGTTGTAGCCACAGACTGTTAAAAAAGTAGTAGATTTTATTTCATCACCGGTTTAAAAAATGTTTATGCAGAGAAGTAGCTACATTTATTCCGAGTCCAAATATATATTTATCCTTGATCTGCGACTTATAGTTTTCGAGAAAATTAAGTTTTGGGGAGACTGTTAAAAACGTAGTAGATTTTATTTCATCACCGATCTAAAAAATGTTTATGCAGAGTTGTAGCCACATTTATTCCGAGTCCAAATATATATTTATCCTTGATCTGCGACTTATAGCTTTCGAGAAAATTAAGTTTTGGGGAGACTGTTAAAAAAGTAGTAGATTTTATTTCATCACCGGTTTAAAAAATGTTTGTGCAGAGAAGTAGCTACATTTATTCCGAGTCCAAATATATATTTATCCTTGATCTGCGACTTATAGTTTTCGAGAAAATTAAGTTTTGGGGAGACTGCTAAAAAAGTAGTAGATTTTTTTTCATCACCGATCTAAAAAATGTTTATGCAGAGTTGTAGCTACATTTATTCCGAGTCCAAATATATATTTATCCTTGATCTGGGACTTATAGTTTTCGAGAAAATTAAGTTTTGGGGATACTGTTAAAAAAGTAGTAGATTTTATTTCATCACCGATCTAAAACATGTTTATGCAGAGTTGTAGCTACATTTATTCAGAGTCCAAATATATATTTATCCTTGATCTGCGACTTATAGTTTTCGAGAAAATTAAGTTTTGGGGAGACTGCTAAAAAAGTAGTAGATTTTTTTTCATCACCGATCTAAAAAATGTTTATGCAGAGTTGTAGCTACATTTATTCCGAGTCCAAATATATATTTATCCTTGATCTGCGACTTATAGTTTTTGAGAAAATTAAGTTTTGGGGAGACTGTTAAAAAAGTAGTGGATTTTATTTCATCACCGATCTAAAAAATGTTTATGCAGAGTTGTAGCCACATTTATTCCGAGTTCAAATATATATTTATCCTTGATCTGCGACTTATAGTTTTCGAGAAAATTAAGTTTTGGGGAGACTGTTAAAAAAGTAGTAGATTTTATTTCATCACCGATCTAAAAAATGTTTATGCAGAGTTGTAGCTACATCTCTTCCGAGTCCAAATATATATTTATCCTTGATCTGCGACTTATAGTTTTCGAGAAAATTAAGTTTTGGGGAGACTGTTAAAAAAGTAGTGGATTTTATTTCATCACCGATCTAAAAAATGTTTATGCAGAGTTGTAGCCACATTTATTCCGAGTCCAAATATATATTTATCCTTGATCTGCGACTTATAGCTTTCGAGAAAATTAAGTTTTGGGGAGACTGTTAAAAAAGTAGTAGATTTTATTTCATCACCGATCTAAAACATGTTTATGCAGAGTTGTAGCTACATTTATTCAGAGTCCAAATATATATTTATCCTTGATCTGCGACTTATAGTTTTCGAGAAAATTAAGTTTTGGGGAGACTGTTAAAAAAGTAGTGGATTTTATTTCATCACCGATCTAAAAAATGTTTATGCAGAGTTGTAGCCACATTTATTCCGAGTCCAAATATATATTTATCCTTGATCTGCGACTTATAGCTTTCGAGAAAATTAAGTTTTGGGGAGACTGTTAAAAAAGTAGTAGATTTTATTTCATCACCGGTTTAAAAAATGTTTATGCAGAGAAGTAGCTACATTTATTCCGAGTCCAAATATATATTTATCCTTGATCTGGGACTTATAGTTTTCGAGAAAATTAAGTTTTGGGGATACTGTTAAAAAAGTAGTAGATTTTATTTCATCACCGATCTAAAACATGTTTATGCAGAGTTGTAGCTACATTTATTCAGAGTCCAAATATATATTTATCCTTGATCTGCGACTTATAGTTTTCGAGAAAATTAAGTTTTGGGGAGACTGCTAAAAAAGTAGTAGATTTTTTTTCATCACCGATCTAAAAAATGTTTATGCAGAGTTGTAGCTACATTTATTCCGAGTCCAAATATATATTTATCCTTGATCTGCGACTTATAGTTTTTGAGAAAATTAAGTTTTGGGGAGACTGTTAAAAAAGTAGTGGATTTTATTTCATCACCGATCTAAAAAATGTTTATGCAGAGTTGTAGCTACATTTATTCCGAGTCCAAATATATATTTATCCTTGATCTGCGACTTATAGTTTTCGAGAAAATTAAGTTTTGGGGAGACTGTTAAAAAAGTAGTGGATTTTATTTCATCACCGATCTAAAAAATGTTTATGCAGAGTTGTAGCCATATTTATTCCGAGTTCAAATATATATTTATCCTTGATCTGCGACTTATAGTTTTCGAGAAAATTAAGTTTTGGGGAGACTGCTAAAAAAGTAGTAGATTTTATTTCATCACCGGTCTGAAAAATGTTTATGCAGGGTAGTAGCTACATTTATTCCGAGTCCAAATATATATTTATCCTTGATCTGCGACTTATAGTTTTCGAGAAAATTAAGTTTTGCGGAGACTGTTAAAAAAATAGTAGATTTTATTTCATCACCGATCTAAAAAAATGTTTATGCAGAGTTGTAGCTACATTTATTCCGAGTCCAAATATATATTTATCCTTGATCTGCGACTTATAGTTTTCGAGAAAATTAAGTTTTGGGGAGACTGTTAAAAAAGTAGTAGATTTTTTTTCATCACCGATCTAAAAAATGTTTATGCAGAGTTGTAGCTACATTTATTCCGAGTCCAAATATATATTTATCCTTGATCTGCGACTTATAGTTTTTGAGAAAATTAAGTTTTGGGGAGACTGTTAAAAAAGTAGTGGATTTTATTTCATCACCGATCTAAAAAATGTTTATGCAGAGTTGTAGCCACATTTATTCCGAGTCCAAATATATATTTATCCTTGATCTGAGACTTATAGCTTTCGAGAAAATTAAGTTTTGGGGAGACTGTTAAAAAAGTAGTAGATTTTATTTCATCACCGGTTTAAAAAATGTTTGTGCAGAGAAGTAGCTACATTTATTCCGAGTCCAAATATATATTTATCCTTGATCTGCGACTTATAGTTTTCGAGAAAATTAAGTTTTGGGGAGACTGCTAAAAAAGTAATAGATTTTTTTTCATCACCGATCTAAAAAATGTTTATGCAGAGTTGTAGCTACATTTATTCCGAGTCCAAATATATATTTATCCTTGATCTGGGACTTATAGTTTTCGAGAAAATTAAGTTTTGGGGATACTGTTAAAAAAGTAGTAGATTTTATTTCATCACCGATCTAAAACATGTTTATGCAGAGTTGTAGCTACATTTATTCAGAGTCCAAATATATATTTATCCTTGATCTGCGACTTATAGTTTTCGAGAAAATTAAGTTTTGGGGAGACTGCTAAAAAAGTAGTAGATTTTTTTTCATCACCGATCTAAAAAATGTTTATGCAGAGTTGTAGCTACATTTATTCCGAGTCCAAATATATATTTATCCTTGATCTGCGACTTATAGTTTTTGAGAAAATTAAGTTTTGGGGAGACTGTTAAAAAAGTAGTGGATTTTATTTCATCACCGATCTAAAAAATGTTTATGCAGAGTTGTAGCCACATTTATTCCGAGTTCAAATATATATTTATCCTTGATCTGCGACTTATAGTTTTCGAGAAAATTAAGTTTTGGGGAGACTGTTAAAAAAGTAGTAGATTTTTTTTCATCACCGATCTAAAAAATGTTTATGCAGAGTTGTAGCTACATTTATTCCGAGTCCAAATATATATTTATCCTTGATCTGCGACTTATAGTTTTCGAGAAAATTAAGTTTTGGGGAGACTGTTAAAAAAGTAGTAGATTTTATTTCATCACCGATCTAAAAAATGTTTATGCAGAGTTGTAGCTACATTTATTCCGAGTCCAAATATATATTTATCCTTGATCTGGGACTTATAGTTTTCGAGAAAATTAAGTTTTGGGGAGACTGTTAAAAAAGTAGTAGATTTTATTTCATCACCGATCTAAAAAATGTTTATGCAGAGTTGTAGCTACATTTATTCCGAGTCCAAATATATATTTATCCTTGATCTGCGACTTATAGTTTTCGAGAAAATTAAGTTTTGGGGAGACTGTTAAAAAAGTAGTAGATTTTATTTCATCACCGATCTAAAAAATGTTTATGCAGAGTTGTAGCTACATCTCTTCCGAGTCCAAATATATATTTATCCTTGATCTGCGACTTATAGTTTTCGAGAAAATTAAGTTTTGGGGAGACTGCTAAAAAAGTAGTAGATTTTTTTTCATCACCGATCTAAAAAATGTTTATGCAGAGTTGTAGCTACATTTATTCCGAGTCCAAATATATATTTATCCTTGATCTGGGACTTATAGTTTTCGAGAAAATTAAGTTTTGGGGAGACTGTTAAAAAAGTAGTAGATTTTATTTCATCACCGATCTAAAAAATGTTTATGCAGAGTTGTAGCTACATTTATTCCGAGTCCAAATATATATTTATCCTTGATCTGCGACTTATAGTTTTCGAGAAAACTAAGTTTTGGGGAGACTGTTAAAAAAGTAGTAGATTTTATTTCATCACCGATCTAAAAAATGTTTATGCAGAGTTGTAGCTACATCTCTTCCGAGTCCAAATATATATTTATCCTTGATCTGCGACTTATAGTTTTCGAGAAAATTAAGTTTTGGGGAGACTGTTAAAAAAGTAGTGGATTTTATTTCATCACCGATCTAAAAAATGTTTATGCAGAGTTGTAGCCACATTTATTCCGAGTCCAAATATATATTTATCCTTGATCTGCGACTTATAGCTTTCGAGAAAATTAAGTTTTGGGGAGACTGTTAAAAAAGTAGTAGATTTTATTTCATCACCGGTTTAAAAAATGTTTATGCAGAGAAGTAGCTACATTTATTCCGAGTCCAAATATATATTTATCCTTGATCTGGGACTTATAGTTTTCGAGAAAATTAAGTTTTGGGGATACTGTTAAAAAAGTAGTAGATTTTATTTCATCACCGATCTAAAACATGTTTATGCAGAGTTGTAGCTACATTTATTCAGAGTCCAAATATATATTTATCCTTGATCTGCGACTTATAGTTTTCGAGAAAATTAAGTTTTGGGGAGACTGCTAAAAAAGTAGTAGATTTTTTTTCATCACCGATCTAAAAAATGTTTATGCAGAGTTGTAGCTACATTTATTCCGAGTCCAAATATATATTTATCCTTGATCTGCGACTTATAGTTTTTGAGAAAATTAAGTTTTGGGGAGACTGTTAAAAAAGTAGTGGATTTTATTTCATCACCGATCTAAAAAATGTTTATGCAGAGTTGTAGCTACATTTATTCCGAGTCCAAATATATATTTATCCTTGATCTGCGACTTATAGTTTTCGAGAAAATTAAGTTTTGGGGAGACTGTTAAAAAAGTAGTGGATTTTATTTCATCACCGATCTAAAAAATGTTTATGCAGAGTTGTAGCCATATTTATTCCGAGTTCAAATATATATTTATCCTTGATCTGCGACTTATAGTTTTCGAGAAAATTAAGTTTTGGGGAGACTGCTAAAAAAGTAGTAGATTTTATTTCATCACCGGTCTGAAAAATGTTTATGCAGGGTAGTAGCTACATTTATTCCGAGTCCAAATATATATTTATCCTTGATCTGCGACTTATAGTTTTCGAGAAAATTAAGTTTTGCGGAGACTGTTAAAAAAATAGTAGATTTTATTTCATCACCGATCTAAAAAAATGTTTATGCAGAGTTGTAGCTACATTTATTCCGAGTCCAAATATATATTTATCCTTTATCTGCGACTTATAGTTTTCGAGAAAATTAAGTTTTGGGGAGACTGTTAAAAAAGTAGTAGATTTTTTTTCATCACCGATCTAAAAAATGTTTATGCAGAGTTGTAGCTACATTTATTCCGAGTCCAAATATATATTTATCCTTGATCTGCGACTTATAGTTTTTGAGAAAATTAAGTTTTGGGGAGACTGTTAAAAAAGTAGTGGATTTTATTTCATCACCGATCTAAAAAATGTTTATGCAGAGTTGTAGCCACATTTATTCCGAGTCCAAATATATATTTATCCTTGATCTGAGACTTATAGCTTTCGAGAAAATTAAGTTTTGGGGAGACTGTTAAAAAAGTAGTAGATTTTATTTCATCACCGGTTTAAAAAATGTTTGTGCAGAGAAGTAACTACATTTATTCCGAGTCCAAATATATATTTATCCTTGATCTGCGACTTATAGTTTTCGAGAAAATTAAGTTTTGGGGAGACTGCTAAAAAAGTAATAGATTTTTTTTCATCACCGATCTAAAAAATGTTTATGCAGAGTTGTAGCTACATTTATTCCGAGTCCAAATATATATTTATCCTTGATCTGGGACTTATAGTTTTCGAGAAAATTAAGTTTTGGGGATACTGTTAAAAAAGTAGTAGATTTTATTTCATCACCGATCTAAAACATGTTTATGCAGAGTTGTAGCTACATTTATTCAGAGTCCAAATATATATTTATCCTTGATCTGCGACTTATAGTTTTCGAGAAAATTAAGTTTTGTGGAGACTGCTAAAAAAGTAGTAGATTTTTTTTCATCACCGATCTAAAAAATGTTTATGCAGAGTTGTAGCTACATTTATTCCGAGTCCAAATATATATTTATCCTTGATCTGCGACTTATAGTTTTTGAGAAAATTAAGTTTTGGGGAGACTGTTAAAAAAGTAGTGGATTTTATTTCATCACCGATCTAAAAAATGTTTATGCAGAGTTGTAGCCACATTTATTCCGAGTTCAAATATATATTTATCCTTGATCTGCGACTTATAGTTTTCGAGAAAATTAAGTTTTGGGGAGACTGTTAAAAAAGTAGTAGATTTTTTTTCATCACCGATCTAAAAAATGTTTATGCAGAGTTGTAGCTACATTTATTCCGAGTCCAAATATATATTTATCCTTGATCTGCGACTTATAGTTTTCGAGAAAATTAAGTTTTGGGGAGACTGTTAAAAAAGTAGTAGATTTTATTTCATCACCGATCTAAAAAATGTTTATGCAGAGTTGTAGCTACATTTATTCCGAGTCCAAATATATATTTATCCTTGATCTGGGACTTATAGTTTTCGAGAAAATTAAGTTTTGGGGAGACTGTTAAAAAAGTAGTAGATTTTATTTCATCACCGATCTAAAAAATGTTTATGCAGAGTTGTAGCTACATTTATTCCGAGTCCAAATATATATTTATCCTTGATCTGCGACTTATAGTTTTCGAGAAAATTAAGTTTTGGGGAGACTGTTAAAAAAGTAGTAGATTTTATTTCATCACCGATCTAAAAAATGTTTATGCAGAGTTGTAGCTACATCTCTTCCGAGTCCAAATATATATTTATCCTTGATCTGCGACTTATAGTTTTCGAGAAAATTAAGTTTTGGGGAGACTGTTAAAAAAGTAGTAGATTTTATTTCATCACCGATCTAAAAAATGTTTATGCAGAGTTGTAGCTACATCTCTTCCGAGTCCAAATATATATTTATCCTTGATCTGCGACTTATAGTTTTCGAGAAAATTAAGTTTTGGGGAGACTGTTAAAAAAGTAGTGGATTTTATTTCATCACCGATCTAAAAAATGTTTATGCAGAGTTGTAGCCACATTTATTCCGAGTCCAAATATATATTTATCCTTGATCTGCGACTTATAGCTTTCGAGAAAATTAAGTTTTGGGGAGACTGTTAAAAAAGTAGTAGATTTTATTTCATCACCGATCTAAAACATGTTTATGCAGAGTTGTAGCTACATTTATTCAGAGTCCAAATATATATTTATCCTTGATCTGCGACTTATAGTTTTCGAGAAAATTAAGTTTTGGGGAGACTGCTAAAAAAGTAGTAGATTTTTTTTCATCACCGATCTAAAAAATGTTTATGCAGAGTTGTAGCTACATTTATTCCGAGTCCAAATATATATTTATCCTTGATCTGGGACTTATAGTTTTCGAGAAAATTAAGTTTTGGGGAGACTGTTAAAAAAGTAGTAGATTTTATTTCATCACCGATCTAAAAAATGTTTATGCAGAGTTGTAGCTACATTTATTCCGAGTCCAAATATATATTTATCCTTGATCTGCGACTTATAGTTTTCGAGAAAATTATGTTTTGGGGAGACTGTTAAAAAAGTAGTAGATTTTATTTCATCACCGATCTAAAAAATGTTTATGCAGAGTTGTAGCTACATCTCTTCCGAGTCCAAATATATATTTATCCTTGATCTGCGACTTATAGTTTTCGAGAAAATTAAGTTTTGGGGAGACTGTTAAAAAAGTAGTGGATTTTATTTCATCACCGATCTAAAAAATGTTTATGCAGAGTTGTAGCCACATTTATTCCGAGTCCAAATATATATTTATCCTTGATCTGCGACTTATAGCTTTCGAGAAAATTAAGTTTTGGGGAGACTGTTAAAAAAGTAGTAGATTTTTTTTCATCACCGATCTAAAAAATGTTTATGCAGAGTTGTAGCTACATTTATTCCGAGTCCAAATATATATTTATCCTTGATCTGGGACTTATAGTTTTCGAGAAAATTAAGTTTTGGGGATACTGTTAAAAAAGTAGTAGATTTTATTTCATCACCGATCTAAAACATGTTTATGCAGAGTTGTAGCTACATTTATTCAGAGTCCAAATATATATTTATCCTTGATCTGCGACTTATAGTTTTCGAGAAAATTAAGTTTTGGGGAGACTGCTAAAAAAGTAGTAGATTTTTTTTCATCACCGATCTAAAAAATGTTTATGCAGAGTTGTAGCTACATTTATTCCGAGTCCAAATATATATTTATCCTTGATCTGCGACTTATAGTTTTTGAGAAAATTAAGTTTTGGGGAGACTGTTAAAAAAGTAGTGGATTTTATTTCATCACCGATCTAAAAAATGTTTATGCAGAGTTGTAGCCACATTTATTCCGAGTTCAAATATATATTTATCCTTGATCTGCGACTTATAGTTTTCGAGAAAATTAAGTTTTGGGGAGACTGTTAAAAAAGTAGTAGATTTTTTTTCATCACCGATCTAAAAAATGTTTATGCAGAGTTGTAGCTACATTTATTCCGAGTCCAAATATATATTTATCCTTGATCTGCGACTTATAGTTTTCGAGAAAATTAAGTTTTGGGGAGACTGTTAAAAAAGTAGTAGATTTTATTTCATCACCGATCTAAAAAATGTTTATGCAGAGTTGTAGCTACATTTATTCCGAGTCCAAATATATATTTATCCTTGATCTGGGACTTATAGTTTTCGAGAAAATTAAGTTTTGGGGAGACTGTTAAAAAAGTAGTAGATTTTATTTCATCACCGATCTAAAAAATGTTTATGCAGAGTTGTAGCTACATTTATTCCGAGTCCAAATATATATTTATCCTTGATCTGCGACTTATAGTTTTCGAGAAAATTAAGTTTTGGGGAGACTGTTAAAAAAGTAGTAGATTTTATTTCATCACCGATCTAAAAAATGTTTATGCAGAGTTGTAGCTACATCTCTTCCGAGTCCAAATATATATTTATCCTTGATCTGCGACTTATAGTTTTCGAGAAAATTAAGTTTTGGGGAGACTGTTAAAAAAGTAGTAGATTTTATTTCATCACCGATCTAAAAAATGTTTATGCAGAGTTGTAGCTACATCTCTTCCGAGTCCAAATATATATTTATCCTTGATCTGCGACTTATAGTTTTCGAGAAAATTAAGTTTTGGGGAGACTGTTACAAAAGTAGTAGATTTTATTTCATCACCGATCTAAAACATGTTTATGCAGAGTTGTAGCTACATTTATTCAGAGTCCAAATATATATTTATCCTTGATCTGCGACTTATAGTTTTCGAGAAAATTAAGTTTTGGGGAGACTGCTAAAAAAGTAGTAGATTTTTTTTCATCACCGATCTAAAAAATGTTTATGCAGAGTTGTAGCTACATTTATTCCGAGTCCAAATATATATTTATCCTTGATCTGGGACTTATAGTTTTCGAGAAAATTAAGTTTTGGGGAGACTGTTAAAAAAGTAGTAGATTTTATTTCATCACCGATCTAAAAAATGTTTATGCAGAGTTGTAGCTACATTTATTCCGAGTCCAAATATATATTTATCCTTGATCTGCGACTTATAGTTTTCGAGAAAATTATGTTTTGGGGAGACTGTTAAAAAAGTAGTAGATTTTATTTCATCACCGATCTAAAAAATGTTTATGCAGAGTTGTAGCTACATCTCTTCCGAGTCCAAATATATATTTATCCTTGATCTGCGACTTATAGTTTTCGAGAAAATTAAGTTTTGGGGAGACTGTTAAAAAAGTAGTGGATTTTATTTCATCACCGATCTAAAAAATGTTTATGCAGAGTTGTAGCCACATTTATTCCGAGTCCAAATATATATTTATCCTTGATCTGCGACTTATAGCTTTCGAGAAAATTAAGTTTTGGGGAGACTGTTAAAAAAGTAGTAGATTTTATTTCATCACCGGTTTAAAAAATGTTTATGCAGAGAAGTAGCTACATTTATTCCGAGTCCAAATATATATTTATCCTTGATCTGGGACTTATAGTTTTCGAGAAAATTAAGTTTTGGGGATACTGTTAAAAAAGTAGTAGATTTTATTTCATCACCGATCTAAAACATGTTTATGCAGAGTTGTAGCTACATTTATTCAGAGTCCAAATATATATTTATCCTTGATCTGCGACTTATAGTTTTCGAGAAAATTAAGTTTTGGGGAGACTGCTAAAAAAGTAGTAGATTTTTTTTCATCACCGATCTAAAAAATGTTTATGCAGAGTTGTAGCTACATTTATTCCGAGTCCAAATATATATTTATCCTTGATCTGCGACTTATAGTTTTTGAGAAAATTAAGTTTTGGGGAGACTGTTAAAAAAGTAGTGGATTTTATTTCATCACCGATCTAAAAAATGTTTATGCAGAGTTGTAGCCACATTTATTCCGAGTTCAAATATATATTTATCCTTGGTCTGCGACTTATAGTTTTCGAGAAAATTAAGTTTTGGGGAGACTGTTAAAAAAGTAGTAGATTTTTTTTCATCACCGATCTAAAAAATGTTTATGCAGAGTTGTAGCTACATTTATTCCGAGTCCAAATATATATTTATCCTTGATCTGCGACTTATAGTTTTCGAGAAAATTAAGTTTTGGGGAGACTGTTAAAAAGTAGTAGATTTTATTTCATCACCGATCTAAAACATGTTTATGCAGAGTTGTAGCTACATTTATTCCGAGTCCAAATATATATTTATCCTTGATCTGCGACTTATAGTTTTCGAGAAAATTAAGTTTTGGGGAGACTGCTAAAAAAGTAGTAGATTTTATTTCATCACCGATCTATAAAATGTTTATGCAGAGTTGTAGCTACATTTATTCCGAGTCCAAATATATATTTATCCTTGATCTGCGACTTATAGTTTTTGAGAAAATTAAGTTTTGGGGAGACTGTTAAAAAAGTAGTGGATTTTATTTCATCACCGATCTAAAAAATGTTTATGCAGAGTTGTAGCTACATTTATTCAGAGTCCAAATATATATTTATCCTTGATCTGCGACTTATAGTTTTCGAGAAAATTAAGTTTTGGGGAGACTGCTAAAAAAGTAGTAGATTTTTTTTCATCACCGATCTAAAAAATGTTTATGCAGAGTTGTAGCTACATTTATTCCGAGTCCAAATATATATTTATCCTTGATCTGCGACTTATAGTTTTTGAGAAAATTAAGTTTTGGGGAGACTGTTAAAAAAGTAGTGGATTTTATTTCATCACCGATCTAAAAAATGTTTATGCAGAGTTGTAGCCACATTTATTCCGAGTTCAAATATATATTTATCCTTGATCTGCGACTTATAGTTTTCGAGAAAATTAAGTTTTGGGGAGACTGTTAAAAAAGTAGTAGATTTTTTTTCATCACCGATCTAAAAAATGTTTATGCAGAGTTGTAGCTACATTTATTCCGAGTCCAAATATATATTTATCCTTGATCTGCGACTTATAGTTTTCGAGAAAATTAAGTTTTGGGGAGACTGTTAAAAAAGTAGTAGATTTTATTTCATCACCGATCTAAAAAATGTTTATGCAGAGTTGTAGCTACATTTATTCCGAGTCCAAATATATATTTATCCTTGATCTGGGACTTATAGTTTTCGAGAAAATTAAGTTTTGGGGAGACTGTTAAAAAAGTAGTAGATTTTATTTCATCACCGATCTAAAAAATGTTTATGCAGAGTTGTAGCTACATTTATTCCGAGTCCAAATATATATTTATCCTTGATCTGCGACTTATAGTTTTCGAGAAAATTAAGTTTTGGGGAGACTGTTAAAAAAGTAGTAGATTTTATTTCATCACCGATCTAAAAAATGTTTATGCAGAGTTGTAGCTACATCTCTTCCGAGTCCAAATATATATTTATCCTTGATCTGCGACTTATAGTTTTCGAGAAAATTAAGTTTTGGGGAGACTGTTAAAAAAGTAGTAGATTTTATTTCATCACCGATCTAAAAAATGTTTATGCAGAGTTGTAGCTACATCTCTTCCGAGTAAAAATATATATTTATCCTTGATCTGCAACTTATAGTTTTCGAGAAAATTAAGTTTTGGGGAGACTGTTAAAAAAGTAGTGGATTTTATTTCATCACCGATCTAAAAAATGTTTATGCAGAGTTGTAGCCACATTTATTCCGAGTCCAAATATATATTTATCCTTGATCTGCGACTTATAGCTTTCGAGAAAATTAAGTTTTGGATAGACTGTTAAAAAAGTAGTAGATTTTATTTCATCACCGATCTAAAACATGTTTATGCAGAGTTGTAGCTACATTTATTCAGAGTCCAAATATATATTTATCCTTGATCTGCGACTTATAGTTTTCGAGAAAATTAAGTTTTGGGGAGACTGCTAAAAAAGTAGTAGATTTTTTTTCATCACCGATCTAAAAAATGTTTATGCAGAGTTGTAGCTACATTTATTCCGAGTCCAAATATATATTTATCCTTGATCTGGGACTTATAGTTTTCGAGAAAATTAAGTTTTGGGGAGACTGTTAAAAAAGTAGTAGATTTTATTTCATCACCGATCTAAAAAATGTTTATGCAGAGTTGTAGCTACATTTATTCCGAGTCCAAATATATATTTATCCTTGATCTGCGACTTATAGTTTTCGAGAAAATTATGTTTTGGGGAGACTGTTAAAAAAGTAGTAGATTTTATTTCATCACCGATCTAAAAAATGTTTATGCAGAGTTGTAGCTACATCTCTTCCGAGTCCAAATATATATTTATCCTTGATCTGCGACTTATAGTTTTCGAGAAAATTAAGTTTTGGGGAGACTGTTAAAAAAGTAGTGGATTTTATTTCATCACCGATCTAAAAAATGTTTATGCAGAGTTGTAGCCACATTTATTCCGAGTCCAAATATATATTTATCCTTGATCTGCGACTTATAGCTTTCGAGAAAATTAAGTTTTGGGGAGACTGTTAAAAAAGTAGTAGATTTTATTTCATCACCGGTTTAAAAAATGTTTATGCAGAGAAGTAGCTACATTTATTCCGAGTCCAAATATATATTTATCCTTGATCTGGGACTTATAGTTTTCGAGAAAATTAAGTTTTGGGGATACTGTTAAAAAAGTAGTAGATTTTATTTCATCACCGATCTAAAACATGTTTATGCAGAGTTGTAGCTACATTTATTCAGAGTCCAAATTTATATTTATCCTTGATCTGCGACTTATAGTTTTCGAGAAAATTAAGTTTTGGGGAGACTGCTAAAAAAGAAGTAGATTTTTTTTCATCACCGATCTAAAAAATGTTTATGCAGAGTTGTAGCTACATTTATTCCGAGTCCAAATATATATTTATCCTTGATCTGCGACTTATAGTTTTTGAGAAAATTAAGTTTTGGGGAGACTGTTAAAAAAGTAGTGGATTTTATTTCATCACCGATCTAAAAAATGTTTATGCAGAGTTGTAGCCACATTTATTCCGAGTTCAAATATATATTTATCCTTGGTCTGCGACTTATAGTTTTCGAGAAAATTAAGTTTTGGGGAGACTGTTAAAAAAGTAGTAGATTTTTTTTCATCACCGATCTAAAAAATGTTTATGCAGAGTTGTAGCTACATTTATTCCGAGTCCAAATATATATTTATCCTTGATCTGCGACTTATAGTTTTCGAGAAAATTAAGTTTTGGGGAGACTGTTAAAAAGTAGTAGATTTTATTTCATCACCGATCTAAAACATGTTTATGCAGAGTTGTAGCTACATTTATTCCGAGTCCAAATATATATTTATCCTTGATCTGCGACTTATAGTTTTCGAGAAAATTAAGTTTTGGGGAGACTGCTAAAAAAGTAGTAGATTTTATTTCATCACCGATCTATAAAATGTTTATGCAGAGTTGTAGCTACATTTATTCCGAGTCCAAATATATATTTATCCTTGATCTGCGACTTATAGTTTTCGAGAAAATTAAGTTTTGGGGAGACTGTTAAAAAAGTAGTGGATTTTATTTCATCACCGATCTAAAAAATGTTTATGCAGAGTTGTAGCCACATTTATTCCGAGTCCAAATATATATTTATCCTTGATCTGCGACTTATAGCTTTCGAGAAAATTAAGTTTTGGGGAGACTGTTAAAAAAGTAGTAGATTTTATTTCATCACCGGTCTAAAAAATGTTTATGCAGAGAAGTAGCTACATTTATTCCGAGTCCAAATATATATTTATCCTTGATCTGCGACTTATAGTTTTCGAGAAAATTAAGTTTTGGGGAGACTGTTAAAAAAGTAGTGGATTTTATTTCATCACCGATCTAAAAAATGTTTATGCAGAGTTGTAGCCACATTTATTCCGAGTTCAAATATATATTTATCCTTGGTCTGCGACTTATAGTTTTCGAGAAAATTAAGTTTTGGGGAGACTGTTAAAAAAGTAGTGGATTTTATTTCATCACCGATCTAAAAAATGTTTATGCAGAGTTGTAGCCACATTTATTCCGAGTAAAAATATATATTTATCCTTGATCTGCGACTTATAGTTTTCGAGAAAATTAAGTTTTGGGGAGACTGCTAAAAAAGTAGTAGATTTTTTTTCATCACCGATCTAAAAAATGTTTATGCAGAGTTGTAGCTACATTTATTCCGAGTCCAAATATATATTTATCCTTGATCTGCGACTTATAGTTTTTGAGAAAATTAAGTTTTGGGGAGACTGTTAAAAAAGTAGTGGATTTTATTTCATCACCGATCTAAAAAATGTTTATGCAGAGTTGTAGCCACATTTATTCCGAGTTCAAATATATATTTATCCTTGGTCTGCGACTTATAGTTTTCGAGAAAATTAAGTTTTGGGGAGACTGCTAAAAAAGTAGTAGATTTTTTTTCATCACCGATCTAAAAAATGTTTATGCAGAGTTGTAGCTACATTTATTCCGAGTCCAAATATATATTTATCCTTGATCTGCGACTTATAGTTTTTGAGAAAATTAAGTTTTGGGGAGACTGTTAAAAAAGTAGTGGATTTTATTTCATCACCGATCTAAAAAATGTTTATGCAGAGTTGTAGCCACATTTATTCCGAGTTCAAATATATATTTATCCTTGGTCTGCGACTTATAGTTTTCGAGAAAATTAAGTTTTGGGGAGACTGTTAAAAAAGTAGTAGATTTTTTTTCATCACCGATCTAAAAAATGTTTATGCAGAGTTGTAGCTACATTTATTCCGAGTCCAAATATATATTTATCCTTGATCTGCGACTTATAGTTTTCGAGAAAATTAAGTTTTGGGGAGACTGTTAAAAAGTAGTAGATTTTATTTCATCACCGATCTAAAACATGTTTATGCAGAGTTGTAGCTACATTTATTCCGAGTCCAAATATATATTTATCCTTGATCTGCGACTTATAGTTTTCGAGAAAATTAAGTTTTGGGGAGACTGCTAAAAAAGTAGTAGATTTTATTTCATCACCGATCTATAAAATGTTTATGCAGAGTTGTAGCTACATTTATTCCGAGTCCAAATATATATTTATCCTTGATCTGCGACTTATAGTTTTCGAGAAAATTAAGTTTTGGGGAGACTGTTAAAAAAGTAGTGGATTTTATTTCATCACCGATCTAAAAAATGTTTATGCAGAGTTGTAGCCACATTTATTCCGAGTCCAAATATATATTTATCCTTGATCTGCGACTTATAGCTTTCGAGAAAATTAAGTTTTGGGGAGACTGTTAAAAAAGTAGTAGATTTTATTTCATCACCGGTCTAAAAAATGTTTATGCAGAGAAGTAGCTACATTTATTCCTAGTCCAAATATATATTTATCCTTGATCTGCGACTTATAGTTTTCGAGAAAATTAAGTTTTGGGGAGACTGTTAAAAAAGTAGTGGATTTTATTTCAT
Organism: Blera fallax; assembly: GCA_946965025.1. Taxonomy (NCBI): domain Eukaryota; kingdom Metazoa; phylum Arthropoda; class Insecta; order Diptera; family Syrphidae; genus Blera; species Blera fallax. Next base: position 56,561,472 of record OX337246.1, read on the forward strand.
CACCGATCTAAAAAATGTTTATGCAGAGTTGTAGCCACATTTATTCCGAGTTCAAATATATATTTATCCTTGGTCTGCGACTTATAGTTTTCGAGAAAATTAAGTTTTGGGGAGACTGTTAAAAAAGTAGTGGATTTTATTTCATCACCGATCTAAAAAATGTTTATGCAGAGTTGTAGCCACATTTATTCCGAGTCCAAATATATATTTATCCTTGATCTGCGACTTATAGTTTTCGAGAAAATTAAGTTTTGGGGAGACTGCTAAAAAAGTAGTAGATTTTTTTTCATCACCGATCTAAAAAATGTTTATGCAGAGTTGTAGCTACATTTATTCCGAGTCCAAATATATATTTATCCTTGATCTGCGACTTATAGTTTTTGAGAAAATTAAGTTTTGGGGAGACTGTTAAAAAAGTAGTGGATTTTATTTCATCACCGATCTAAAAAATGTTTATGCAGAGTTGTAGCCACATTTATTCCGAGTTCAAATATATATTTATCCTTGGTCTGCGACTTATAGTTTTCGAGAAAATTAAGTTTTGGGGAGACTGTTAAAAAAGTAGTAGATTTTTTTTCATCACCGATCTAAAAAATGTTTATGCAGAGTTGTAGCTACATTTATTCCGAGTCCAAATATATATTTATCCTTGATCTGCGACTTATAGTTTTCGAGAAAATTAAGTTTTGGGGAGACTGTTAAAAAGTAGTAGATTTTATTTCATCACCGATCTAAAACATGTTTATGCAGAGTTGTAGCTACATTTATTCCGAGTCCAAATATATATTTATCCTTGATCTGCGACTTATAGTTTTCGAGAAAATTAAGTTTTGGGGAGACTGCTAAAAAAGTAGTAGATTTTATTTCATCACCGATCTATAAAATGTTTATGCAGAGTTGTAGCTACATTTATTCCGAGTCCAAATATATATTTATCCTTGATCTGCGACTTATAGTTTTCGAGAAAATTAAGTTTTGGGGAGACTGTTAAAAAAGTAGTGGATTTTATTTCATCACCGATCTAAAAAATGTTTATGCAGAGTTGTAGCCACATTTATTCCGAGTCCAAATATATATTTATCCTTGATCTGCGACTTATAGCTTTCGAGAAAATTAAGTTTTGGGGAGACTGTTAAAAAAGTAGTAGATTTTATTTCATCACCGGTCTAAAAAATGTTTATGCAGAGAAGTAGCTACATTTATTCCGAGTCCAAATATATATTTATCCTTGATCTGCGACTTATAGTTTTCGAGAAAATTAAGTTTTGGGGAGACTGTTAAAAAAGTAGTAGATTTTATTTCATCACCGATCTAAAAAATGTTTATGCAGAGTTGTAGCTACATCTCTTCCGAGTCCAAATATATATTTATCCTTGATCTGCGACTTATAGTTTTCGAGAAAATTAAGTTTTGGGGAGACTGTTAAAAAAGTAGTGGATTTTATTTCATCACCGATCTAAAAAATGTTTATGCAGAGTTGTAGCCACATTTATTCCGAGTCCAAATATATATTTATCCTTGATCTGCGACTTATAGCTTTCGAGAAAATTAAGTTTTGGGGAGACTGTTAAAAAAGTAGTAGATTTTATTTCATCACCGGTTTACAAAATGTTTGTGCAGAGAAGTAGCTACATTTATTCCTAATCCAAATATATATTTATCCTTGATCTGCGACTTATAGTTTTCGAGAAAATTAAGTTTTGGGGAGACTGTTAAAAAAGTAGTAGATTTTATTTCATCACCGATCTAAAAAATGTTTATGCAGAGTTGTAGCTACATTTATTCCGAGTCCAAATATATATTTATCCTTGATTTGGGCTTATAGTTTTCGAGAAAATTAAGTTTTGGGGATACTGTTAAAAAAGTAGTAGATTTTATTTCATCACCGATCTAAAACATGTTTATGCAGAGTTGTAGCTACATTTATTCCGAGTCCAAGTATATATTTATCCTTAATCTGCGACTTATAGTTTTCGAGAAAATTAAGTTTTGGGGAGACTGCTAAAAAAGTAGTAGATTTTTTTTCATCACCGATCTAAAAAATGTTTATGCAGAGTTGTAGCTACATTTATTCCGAGTCCAAATATATATTTATCCTTGATCTGCGACTTATAGTTTTTGAGAAAATTAAGTTTTGGGGAGACTGTTAAAAAAGTAGTGGATTTTATTTCATCACCGATCTAAAAAATGTTTATGCAGAGTTGTAGCCACATTTATTCCGAGTTCAAATATATATTTATCCTTGATCTGCGACTTATAGTTTTCGAGAAAATTAAGTTTTGGGGAGACTGTTAAAAAAGTAGTAGATTTTTTTTCATCACCGATCTAAAAAATGTTTATGCAGAGTTGTAGCTACATTTATTCCGAGTCCAAATATATATTTATCCTTGATCTGGGACTTATAGTTTTCGAGAAAATTAAGTTTTGGGGAGACTGTTAAAAAAGTAGTAGATTTTATTTCATCATCGATCTAAAAAATGTTTATGCAGAGTTGTAGCTACATTTATTCCGAGTCCAAATATATATTTATCCTTGATCTGCGACTTATAGTTTTCGAGAAAATTAAGTTTTGGGGAGACTGTTAAAAAAGTAGTAGATTTTATTTCATCACCGATCTAAAAAATGTTTATGCAGAGTTGTAGCTACATCTCTTCCGAGTCCAAATATATATTTATCCTTGATCTGCGACTTATAGTTTTTGAGAAAATTAAGTTTTGGGGAGACTGTTAAAAAAGTAGTGGATTTTATTTCATCACCGATCTAAAAAATGTTTATGCAGAGTTGTAGCCACATTTATTCCGAGTTCAAATATATATTTATCCTTGATCTGCGACTTATAGTTTTCGAGAAAATTAAGTTTTGGGGAGACTGTTAAAAAAGTAGTAGATTTTTTTTCATCACCGATCTAAAAAATGTTTATGCAGAGTTGTAGCTACATCTCTTCCGAGTCCAAATATATATTTATCCTTGATCTGCGACTTATAGTTTTTGAGAAAATTAAGTTTTGGGGAGACTGTTAAAAAAGTAGTAGATTTTATTTCATCATCGATCTAAAAAATGTTTATGCAGAGTTGTAGCTACATTTATTCCGAGTCCAAATATATATTTATCCTTGATCTGGGACTTATAGTTTTCGAGAAAATTAAGTTTTGGGGAGACTGTTAAAAAAGTAGTAGATTTTATTTCATCATCGATCTAAAAAATGTTTATGCAGAGTTGTAGCTACATTTATTCCGAGTCCAAATATATATTTATCCTTGATCTGCGACTTATAGTTTTCGAGAAAATTAAGTTTTGGGGAGACTGTTAAAAAAGTAGTAGATTTTATTTCATCACCGATCTAAAAAATGTTTATGCAGAGTTGTAGCTACATCTCTTCCGAGTCCAAATATATATTTATCCTTGATCTGCGACTTATAGTTTTTGAGAAAATTAAGTTTTGGGGAGACTGTTAAAAAAGTAGTGGATTTTATTTCATCACCGATCTAAAAAATGTTTATGCAGAGTTGTAGCTACATTTATTCCGAGTCCAAATATATATTTATCCTTGATCTGCGACTTATAGTTTTCGAGAAAATTAAGTTTTGGGGAGACTGCTAAAAAAGTAGTAGATTTTATTTCATCACCGATCTATAAAATGTTTATGCAGAGTTGTAGCTACATTTATTCCGAGTCCAAATATATATTTATCCTTGATCTGCGACTTATAGTTTTCGAGAAAATTAAGTTTTGGGGAGACTGTTAAAAAAGTAGTGGATTTTATTTCATCACCGATCTAAAAAATGTTTATGCAGAGTTGTAGCCACATTTATTCCGAGTCCAAATATATATTTATCCTTGATCTGCGACTTATAGCTTTCGAGAAAATTAAGTTTTGGGGAGACTGTTAAAAAAGTAGTAGATTTTATTTCATCACCGGTCTAAAAAATGTTTATGCAGAGAAGTAGCTACATTTATTCCGAGTCCAAATATATATTTATCCTTGATCTGCGACTTATAGTTTTCGAGAAAATTAAGTTTTGGGGAGACTGTTAAAAAAGTAGTGGATTTTATTTCATCACCGATCTAAAAAATGTTTATGCAGAGTTGTAGCCACATTTATTCCGAGTTCAAATATATATTTATCCTTGGTCTGCGACTTATAGTTTTCGAGAAAATTAAGTTTTGGGGAGACTGTTAAAAAAGTAGTGGATTTTATTTCATCACCGATCTAAAAAATGTTTATGCAGAGTTGTAGCCACATTTATTCCGAGTAAAAATATATATTTATCCTTGATCTGCGACTTATAGTTTTCGAGAAAATTAAGTTTTGGGGAGACTGCTAAAAAAGTAGTAGATTTTTTTTCATCACCGATCTAAAAAATGTTTATGCAGAGTTGTAGCTACATTTATTCCGAGTCTAAATATATATTTATCCTTGATCTGCGACTTATAGTTTTTGAGAAAATTAAGTTTTGGGGAGACTGTTAAAAAAGTAGTGGATTTTATTTCATCACCGATCTAAAAAATGTTTATGCAGAGTTGTAGCCACATTTATTCCGAGTTCAAATATATATTTATCCTTGGTCTGCGACTTATAGTTTTCGAGAAAATTAAGTTTTGGGGAGACTGCTAAAAAAGTAGTAGATTTTTTTTCATCACCGATCTAAAAAATGTTTATGCAGAGTTGTAGCTACATTTATTCCGAGTCCAAATATATATTTATCCTTGATCTGCGACTTATAGTTTTTGAGAAAATTAAGTTTTGGGGAGACTGTTAAAAAAGTAGTGGATTTTATTTCATCACCGATCTAAAAAATGTTTATGCAGAGTTGTAGCCACATTTATTCCGAGTTCAAATATATATTTATCCTTGGTCTGCGACTTATAGTTTTCGAGAAAATTAAGTTTTGGGGAGACTGTTAAAAAAGTAGTAGATTTTTTTTCATCACCGATCTAAAAAATGTTTATGCAGAGTTGTAGCTACATTTATTCCGAGTCCAAATATATATTTATCCTTGATCTGCGACTTATAGTTTTCGAGAAAATTAAGTTTTGGGGAGACTGTTAAAAAGTAGTAGATTTTATTTCATCACCGATCTAAAACATGTTTATGCAGAGTTGTAGCTACATTTATTCCGAGTCCAAATATATATTTATCCTTGATCTGCGACTTATAGTTTTCGAGAAAATTAAGTTTTGGGGAGACTGCTAAAAAAGTAGTAGATTTTATTTCATCACCGATCTATAAAATGTTTATGCAGAGTTGTAGCTACATTTATTCCGAGTCCAAATATATATTTATCCTTGATCTGCGACTTATAGTTTTCGAGAAAATTAAGTTTTGGGGAGACTGTTAAAAAAGTAGTGGATTTTATTTCATCACCGATCTAAAAAATGTTTATGCAGAGTTGTAGCCACATTTATTCCGAGTCCAAATATATATTTATCCTTGATCTGCGACTTATAGCTTTCGAGAAAATTAAGTTTTGGGGAGACTGTTAAAAAAGTAGTAGATTTTATTTCATCACCGGTCTAAAAAATGTTTATGCAGAGAAGTAGCTACATTTATTCCTAGTCCAAATATATATTTATCCTTGATCTGCGACTTATAGTTTTCGAGAAAATTAAGTTTTGGGGAGACTGTTAAAAAAGTAGTGGATTTTATTTCATCACCGATCTAAAAAATGTTTATGCAGAGTTGTAGCCACATTTATTCCGAGTTCAAATATATATTTATCCTTGGTCTGCGACTTATAGTTTTCGAGAAAATTAAGTTTTGGGGAGACTGTTAAAAAAGTAGTGGATTTTATTTCATCACCGATCTAAAAAATGTTTATGCAGAGTTGTAGCCACATTTATTCCGAGTCCAAATATATATTTATCCTTGATCTGCGACTTATAGTTTTCGAGAAAATTAAGTTTTGGGGAGACTGCTAAAAAAGTAGTAGATTTTTTTTCATCACCGATCTAAAAAATGTTTATGCAGAGTTGTAGCTACATTTATTCCGAGTCCAAATATATATTTATCCTTGATCTGCGACTTATAGTTTTTGAGAAAATTAAGTTTTGGGGAGACTGTTAAAAAAGTAGTGGATTTTATTTCATCACCGATCTAAAAAATGTTTATGCAGAGTTGTAGCCACATTTATTCCGAGTTCAAATATATATTTATCCTTGGTCTGCGACTTATAGTTTTCGAGAAAATTAAGTTTTGGGGAGACTGTTAAAAAAGTAGTAGATTTTTTTTCATCACCGATCTAAAAAATGTTTATGCAGAGTTGTAGCTACATTTATTCCGAGTCCAAATATATATTTATCCTTGATCTGCGACTTATAGTTTTCGAGAAAATTAAGTTTTGGGGAGACTGTTAAAAAGTAGTAGATTTTATTTCATCACCGATCTAAAACATGTTTATGCAGAGTTGTAGCTACATTTATTCCGAGTCCAAATATATATTTATCCTTGATCTGCGACTTATAGTTTTCGAGAAAATTAAGTTTTGGGGAGACTGCTAAAAAAGTAGTAGATTTTATTTCATCACCGATCTATAAAATGTTTATGCAGAGTTGTAGCTACATTTATTCCGAGTCCAAATATATATTTATCCTTGATCTGCGACTTATAGTTTTCGAGAAAATTAAGTTTTGGGGAGACTGTTAAAAAAGTAGTGGATTTTATTTCATCACCGATCTAAAAAATGTTTATGCAGAGTTGTAGCCACATTTATTCCGAGTCCAAATATATATTTATCCTTGATCTGCGACTTATAGCTTTCGAGAAAATTAAGTTTTGGGGAGACTGTTAAAAAAGTAGTAGATTTTATTTCATCACCGGTCTAAAAAATGTTTATGCAGAGAAGTAGCTACATTTATTCCGAGTCCAAATATATATTTATCCTTGATCTGCGACTTATAGTTTTCGAGAAAATTAAGTTTTGGGGAGACTGTTAAAAAAGTAGTAGATTTTATTTCATCACCGATCTAAAAAATGTTTATGCAGAGTTGTAGCTACATCTCTTCCGAGTCCAAATATATATTTATCCTTGATCTGCGACTTATAGTTTTCGAGAAAATTAAGTTTTGGGGAGACTGTTAAAAAAGTAGTGGATTTTATTTCATCACCGATCTAAAAAATGTTTATGCAGAGTTGTAGCCACATTTATTCCGAGTCCAAATATATATTTATCCTTGATCTGCGACTTATAGCTTTCGAGAAAATTAAGTTTTGGGGAGACTGTTAAAAAAGTAGTAGATTTTATTTCATCACCGGTTTACAAAATGTTTGTGCAGAGAAGTAGCTACATTTATTCCTAATCCAAATATATATTTATCCTTGATCTGCGACTTATAGTTTTCGAGAAAATTAAGTTTTGGGGAGACTGTTAAAAAAGTAGTAGATTTTATTTCATCACCGATCTAAAAAATGTTTATGCAGAGTTGTAGCTACATTTATTCCGAGTCCAAATATATATTTATCCTTGATTTGGGCTTATAGTTTTCGAGAAAATTAAGTTTTGGGGATACTGTTAAAAAAGTAGTAGATTTTATTTCATCACCGATCTAAAACATGTTTATGCAGAGTTGTAGCTACATTTATTCCGAGTCCAAGTATATATTTATCCTTAATCTGCGACTTATAGTTTTCGAGAAAATTAAGTTTTGGGGAGACTGCTAAAAAAGTAGTAGATTTTTTTTCATCACCGATCTAAAAAATGTTTATGCAGAGTTGTAGCTACATTTATTCCGAGTCCAAATATATATTTATCCTTGATCTGCGACTTATAGTTTTTGAGAAAATTAAGTTTTGGGGAGACTGTTAAAAAAGTAGTGGATTTTATTTCATCACCGATCTAAAAAATGTTTATGCAGAGTTGTAGCCACATTTATTCCGAGTTCAAATATATATTTATCCTTGATCTGCGACTTATAGTTTTCGAGAAAATTAAGTTTTGGGGAGACTGTTAAAAAAGTAGTAGATTTTTTTTCATCACCGATCTAAAAAATGTTTATGCAGAGTTGTAGCTACATTTATTCCGAGTCCAAATATATATTTATCCTTGATCTGGGACTTATAGTTTTCGAGAAAATTAAGTTTTGGGGAGACTGTTAAAAAAGTAGTAGATTTTATTTCATCATCGATCTAAAAAATGTTTATGCAGAGTTGTAGCTACATTTATTCCGAGTCCAAATATATATTTATCCTTGATCTGCGACTTATAGTTTTCGAGAAAATTAAGTTTTGGGGAGACTGTTAAAAAAGTAGTAGATTTTATTTCATCACCGATCTAAAAAATGTTTATGCAGAGTTGTAGCTACATCTCTTCCGAGTCCAAATATATATTTATCCTTGATCTGCGACTTATAGTTTTTGAGAAAATTAAGTTTTGGGGAGACTGTTAAAAAAGTAGTGGATTTTATTTCATCACCGATCTAAAAAATGTTTATGCAGAGTTGTAGCCACATTTATTCCGAGTTCAAATATATATTTATCCTTGATCTGCGACTTATAGTTTTCGAGAAAATTAAGTTTTGGGGAGACTGTTAAAAAAGTAGTAGATTTTTTTTCATCACCGATCTAAAAAATGTTTATGCAGAGTTGTAGCTACATTTATTCCGAGTCCAAATATATATTTATCCTTGATCTGCGACTTATAGTTTTCGAGAAAATTAAGTTTTGGGGAGACTGTTAAAAAAGTAGTAGATTTTATTTCATCACCGATCTAAAAAATGTTTATGCAGAGTTGTAGCTACATTTATTCCGAGTCCAAATATATATTTATCCTTGATCTGGGACTTATAGTTTTCGAGAAAATTAAGTTTTGGGGAGACTGTTAAAAAAGTAGTAGATTTTATTTCATCACCGATCTAAAAAATGTTTATGCAGAGTTGTAGCTACATTTATTCCGAGTCCAAATATATATTTATCCTTGATCTGCGACTTATAGTTTTCGAGAAAATTAAGTTTTGGGGAGACTGTTAAAAAAGTAGTAGATTTTATTTCATCACCGATCTAAAAAATGTTTATGCAGAGTTGTAGCTACATCTCTTCCGAGTCCAAATATATATTTATCCTTGATCTGCGACTTATAGTTTTCGAGAAAATTAAGTTTTGGGGAGACTGTTAAAAAAGTAGTGGATTTTATTTCATCACCGATCTAAAAAATGTTTATGCAGAGTTGTAGCCACATTTATTCCGAGTCCAAATATATATTTATCCTTGATCTGCGACTTATAGTTTTCGAGAAAATTAAGTTTTGGGGAGACTGTTAAAAAGTAGTAGATTTTATTTCATCACCGATCTAAAACATGTTTATGCAGAGTTGTAGCTACATTTATTCCGAGTCCAAATATATATTTATCCTTGATCTGCGACTTATAGTTTTCGAGAAAATTTAGTTTTGGGGAGACTGTTAAAAAAGTAGTAGATTTTATTTCATCACCGATCTAAAAAATGTTTATGCAGAGTTGTAGCTACATTTATTCCGAGTCCAAATATATATTTATCCTTGATCTGCGACTTATAGTTTTCGAGAAAATTAAGTTTTGGGGAGACTGCTAAAAAAGTAGTAGATTTTATTTCATCACCGATCTATAAAATGTTTATGCAGAGTTGTAGCTACATTTATTCCGAGTCCAAATATATATTTATCCTTGATCTGCGACTTATAGTTTTCGAGAAAATTAAGTTTTGGGGAGACTGTTAAAAAAGTAGTAGATTTTATTTCATCACCGATCTAAAAAATGTTTATGCAGAGTTGTAGCTACATTTATTCCGAGTCCAAATATATATTTATCCTTGATCTGCGACTTATAGTTTTCGAGAAAATTAAGTTTTGGGGAGACTGTTAAAAAAGTAGTAGATTTTATTTCATCACCGGTCTAAAAAATGTTTATGCAGGGTAGTAGCTACATTTATTCCGAGTCCAAATATATATTTATCCTTGATCTGCGACTTATAGTTTTCGAGAAAATTAAGTTTTGGGGAGACTGCTAAAAAAGTAGTAGATTTTTTTCATCACCTATCTAAAAAATGTTTATGCAGAGTTGTAGCTACATTTATTCCGAGTCCAAATACATATTTATCCTTGATCTGCGACTTACAGTTTTCGAGAAAATTATGTTTTGGGGAGACTGTTAAAAAAGTAGTAGATTTTTTTTCATCACCGATCTAAAAAATGTTTATGCAGAGTTGTAGCTACATTTATTCCGAGTCCAAATATATATTTATCCTTGATCTGCGACTTATAGTTTTCGAGAAAATTAAGTTTTGGGGAGACTGCTAAAAAAGTAGTAGATTTTATTTCATCACCGGTCTAAAAAATGTTTATGCAGGGTAGTAGCTACATTTATTCCGAGTCCAAATATATATCTATCCTTGATCTGCGACTTATAGTTTTCGAGAAAATTAAGTTTTGGGGAGACTGTTAAAAAAGTAGTAGATTTTATTTCATCACCGATCTAAAAAATGTTTATGCAGAGTTGTAGCTACATCTCTTCCGAGTCCAAATATATATTTATCCTTGATCTGCGACTTATAGTTTTCGAGAAAATTAAGTTTTGGGGAGACTGTTAAAAAAGTAGTAGATTTTTTTCATCACCGATCTAAAAAATGTTTATGTAGAGTTGTAGCTACATTTATTCCGAGTCCAAATATATATTTATCCTTGATCTGCGACTTATAGTTTTCGAGAAAATTAAGTTTTGGGGAGACTGTTAAAAAGTAGTAGATTTTATTTCATCACCGATCTAAAACATGTTTATGCAGAGTTGTAGCTACATTTATTCCGAGTCCAAATATATATTTATCCTTGATCTGCGACTTATAGTTTTCGAGAAAATTAAGTTTTGGGGAGACTGCTAAAAAAGTAGTAGATTTTATTTCATCACCGGTCTAAAAAATGTTTATGCAGGGTAGTAGCTACATTTATTCCGAGTCCAAATATATATTTATCCTTGATCTGCGACTTATAGTTTTCGAGAAAATTAAGTTTTGGGGAGACTGTTAAAAAAGTAGTAGATTTTTTTCATCACCGATCTAAAAAATGTTTATGTAGAGTTGTAGCTACATTTATTCCGAGTCCAAATATATATTTATCCTTGATCTGCGACTTATAGTTTTCGAGAAAATTAAGTTTTGGGGAGACTGTTAAAAAGTAGTAGATTTTATTTCATCACCGATCTAAAACATGTTTATGCAGAGTTGTAGCTCCATTTATTCCGAGTCCAAATATATATTTATCCTTGATCTGCGACTTATAGTTTTTTAGAAAATTAAGTTTTGGGGAGACTGTTAAAAAAGTAGTAGATTTTATTTCATCACCGATCTAAAAAATGTTTATGCAGAGTTGTAGCTACATCTCTTCCGAGTCCAAATATATATTTATCCTTGATCTGCGACTTATAGTTTTCGAGAAAATTAAGTTTTGGGGAGACTGTTAAAAAAGTAGTGGATTTTATTTCATCACCGATCTAAAAAATGTTTATGCAGAGTTGTAGCTACATCTCTTCCGAGTCCAAATATATATTTATCCTTGATCTGCGACTTATAGTTTTCGAGAAAATTAAGTTTTGGGGAGACTGTTAAAAAAGTAGTAGATTTTATTTCATCACCGATCTAAAAAATGTTTATGCAGAGTTGTAGCTACATCTCTTCCGAGTCCAAATATATATTTATCCTTGATCTGCGACTTATAGTTTTCGAGAAAATTAAGTTTTGGGGAGACTGTTAAAAAAGTAGTGGATTTTATTTCATCACCGATCTAAAAAATGTTTATGCAGAGTTGTAGCTACATTTATTCCGAGTCCAAATATATATTTATCCTTGATCTGCGACTTATAGCTTTCGAGAAAATTAAGTTTTGGGGAGACTGTTAAAAAAGTAGTAGATTTTATTTCATCACCGGTTTAAAAAATGTTTATGCAGAGAAGTAGCTACATTTATTCCGAGTCCAAATATATATTTATCCTTGATCTGCGACTTATAGTTTTCGAGAAAATTAAGTTTTGGGGAGACTGTTAAAAAAGTAGTAGATTTTATTTCATCACCGATCTAAAAAATGTTTATGCAGAGTTGTAGCTACATTTATTCCGAGTCCAAATATATATTTATCCTTGATCTGGGACTTATAGTTTTCGAGAAAATTAAGTTTTGGGGATACTGTTAAAAAAGTAGTAGATTTTATTTCATCACCGATCTAAAACATGTTTATGCAGAGTTGTAGCTACATTTATTCCGAGTCCAAATATATATTTATCCTTGATCTGCGACTTATAGTTTTCGAGAAAATTAAGTTTTGGGGAGACTGCTAAAAAAGTAGTAGATTTTTTTTCATCACCGATCTAAAAAATGTTTATGCAGAGTTGTAGCTACATTTATTCCGAGTCCAAATATATATTTATCCTTGATCTGCGACTTATAGTTTTTGAGAAAATTAAGTTTTGGGGAGACTGTTAAAAAAGTAGTGGATTTTATTTCATCACCGATCTAAAAAATGTTTATGCAGAGTTGTAGCCACATTTATTCCGAGTTCAAATATATATTTCTCCTTGATCTGCGACTTATAGTTTTCGAGAAAATTAAGTTTTGGGGAGACTGTTAAAAAAGTAGTAGATTTTTTTTCATCACCGATCTAAAAAATGTTTATGCAGAGTTGTAGCTACATTTATTCCGAGTCCAAATATATATTTATCCTTGATCTGCGACTTATAGTTTTCGAGAAAATTAAGTTTTGGGGAGACTGTTAAAAAAGTAGTAGATTTTATTTCATCACCGATCTAAAAAATGTTTATGCAGAGTTGTAGCTACATTTATTCCGAGTCCAAATATATATTTATCCTTGATCTGCGACTTATAGTTTTCGAGAAAATTAAGTTTTGGGGAGACTGTTAAAAAAGTAGTGGATTTTATTTCATCACCGATCTAAAAAATGTTTATGCAGAGTTGTAGCCACATTTATTCCGAGTCCAAATATATATTTATCCTTGATCTGCGACTTATAGCTTTCGAGAAAATTAAGTTTTGGGGATACTGTTAAAAAAGTAGTAGATTTTATTTCATCACCGATCTAAAACATGTTTATGCAGAGTTGTAGCTACATTTATTCCGAGTCCAAATATATATTTATCCTTGATCTGCGACTTATAGTTTTTGAGAAAATTAAGTTTTGGGGAGACTGTTAAAAAAGTAGTGGATTTTATTTCATCACCGATCTAAAAAATGTTTATGCAGAGTTGTAGCTACATTTATTCCGAGTCCAAATATATATTTATCCTTGATCTGGGACTTATAGTTTTCGAGAAAATTAAGTTTTGGGGAGACTGCTAAAAAAGTAGTAGATTTTTTTTCATCACCGATCTAAAAAATGTTTATGCAGAGTTGTAGCTACATCTCTTCCGAGTCCAAATATATATTTATCCTTGATCTGCGACTTATAGTTTTTGAGAAAATTAAGTTTTGGGGAGATTGTTAAAAAAGTAGTGGATTTTATTTCATCACCGATCTAAAAAATGTTTATGCAGAGTTGTAGCCACATTTATTCCGAGTTCAAATATATATTTATCCTTGATCTGCGACTTATAGTTTTCGAGAAAATTAAGTTTTGGGGAGACTGTTAAAAAAGTATTAGATTTTTTTTCATCACCGATCTAAAAAATGTTTATGCAGAGTTGTAGCTACATTTATTCCGAGTCCAAATATATATTTATCCTTGATCTGGGACTTATAGTTTTCGAGAAAATTAAGTTTTGGGGAGACTGCTAAAAAAGTAGTAGATTTTTTTTCATCACCGATCTAAAAAATGTTTATGCAGAGTTGTAGCTACATTTATTCCGAGTCCAAATATATATTTATCCTTGATCTGCGACTTATAGTTTTTGAGAAAATTAAGTTTTGGGGAGACTGTTAAAAAAGTAGTGGATTTTATTTCATCACCGATCTAAAAAATGTTTATGCAGAGTTGTAGCCACATTTATTCCGAGTTCAAATATATATTTATCCTTGATCTGCGACTTATAGTTTTCGAGAAAATTAAGTTTTAGGGAGACTGTTAAAAAAGTATTAGATTTTTTTTCATCACCGATCTAAAAAATGTTTATGCAGAGTTGTAGCTACATTTATTCCGAGTCCAAATATATATTTATCCTTGATCTGCGACTTATAGTTTTCGAGAAAATTAAGTTTTGGGGAGACTGTTAAAAAAGTAGTAGATTTTTTTTCATCACCGATCTAAAAAATGTTTATGCAGAGTTGTGGCTACATTTATTCCGAGTCCAAATATATATTTATCCTTGATCTGCGACTTATAGTTTTCGAGAAAATTAAGTTTTGGGGAGACTGTTAAAAAGTAGTAGATTTTATTTCATCACCGATCTAAAACATGTTTATGCAGAGTTGTAGCTACATTTATTCCGAGTCCAAATATATATTTATCCTTGATCTGGGACTTATAGTTTTCGAGAAAATTAAGTTTTGGGGATACTGTTAAAAAAGTAGTAGATTTTATTTCATCACCGATCTAAAACATGTTTATGCAGAGTTGTAGCTACATTTATTCCGAGTCCAAATATATATTTATCCTTGATCTGCGACTTATAGTTTTCGAGAAAATTAAGTTTTGGGGAGACTGCTAAAAAAGTAGTAGATTTTTTTTCATCACCGATCTAAAAAATGTTTATGCAGAGTTGTAGCTACATTTATTCCGAGTCCAAATATATATTTATCCTTGATCTGCGACTTATAGTTTTTGAGAAAATTAAGTTTTGGGGAGACTGTTAAAAAAGTAGTGGATTTTATTTCATCACCGATCTAAAAAATGTTTATGCAGAGTTGTAGCCACATTTATTCCGAGTTCAAATATATATTTCTCCTTGATCTGCGACTTATAGTTTTCGAGAAAATTAAGTTTTGGGGAGACTGTTAAAAAAGTAGTAGATTTTTTTTCATCACCGATCTAAAAAATGTTTATGCAGAGTTGTAGCTACATTTATTCCGAGTCCAAATATATATTTATCCTTGATCTGCGACTTATAGTTTTCGAGAAAATTAAGTTTTGGGGAGACTGTTAAAAAAGTAGTAGATTTTATTTCATCACCGATCTAAAAAATGTTTATGCAGAGTTGTAGCTACATTTATTCCGAGTCCAAATATATATTTATCCTTGATCTGCGACTTATAGTTTTCGAGAAAATTAAGTTTTGGGGAGACTGTTAAAAAAGTAGTGGATTTTATTTCATCACCGATCTAAAAAATGTTTATGCAGAGTTGTAGCCACATTTATTCCGAGTCCAAATATATATTTATCCTTGATCTGCGACTTATAGCTTTCGAGAAAATTAAGTTTTGGGGATACTGTTAAAAAAGTAGTAGATTTTATTTCATCACCGATCTAAAACATGTTTATGCAGAGTTGTAGCTACATTTATTCCGAGTCCAAATATATATTTATCCTTGATCTGCGACTTATAGTTTTTGAGAAAATTAAGTTTTGGGGAGACTGTTAAAAAAGTAGTGGATTTTATTTCATTACCGATCTAAAAAATGTTTATGCAGAGTTGTAGCTACATTTATTCCGAGTCCAAATATATATTTATCCTTGATCTGGGACTTATAGTTTTCGAGAAAATTAAGTTTTGGGGAGACTGCTAAAAAAGTAGTAGATTTTTTTTCATCACCGATCTAAAAAATGTTTATGCAGAGTTGTAGCTACATTTATTCCGAGTCCAAATATATATTTATCCTTGATCTGCGACTTATAGTTTTTGAGAAAATTAAGTTTTGGGGAGACTGTTAAAAAAGTAGTGGATTTTATTTCATCACCGATCTAAAAAATGTTTATGCAGAGTTGTAGCCACATTTATTCCGAGTTCAAATATATATTTATCCTTGATCTGCGACTTATAGTTTTCGAGAAAATTAAGTTTTGGGGAGACTGTTAAAAAAGTATTAGATTTTTTTTCATCACCGATCTAAAAAATGTTTATGCAGAGTTGTAGCTACATTTATTCCGAGTCCAAATATATATTTATCCTTGATCTGGGACTTATAGTTTTCGAGAAAATTAAGTTTTGGGGAGACTGCTAAAAAAGTAGTAGATTTTTTTTCATCACCGATCTAAAAAATGTTTATGCAGAGTTGTAGCTACATTTATTCCGAGTCCAAATATATATTTATCCTTGATCTGCGACTTATAGTTTTTGAGAAAATTAAGTTTTGGGGAGACTGTTAAAAAAGTAGTGGATTTTATTTCATCACCGATCTAAAAAATGTTTATGCAGAGTTGTAGCCACATTTATTCCGAGTTCAAATATATATTTATCCTTGATCTGCGACTTATAGTTTTCGAGAAAATTAAGTTTTAGGGAGACTGTTAAAAAAGTATTAGATTTTTTTTCATCACCGATCTAAAAAATGTTTATGCAGAGTTGTAGCTACATTTATTCCGAGTCCAAATATATATTTATCCTTGATCTGCGACTTATAGTTTTCGAGAAAATTAAGTTTTGGGGAGACTGTTAAAAAAGTAGTAGATTTTTTTTCATCAC
Organism: Blera fallax; assembly: GCA_946965025.1. NCBI lineage: Eukaryota > Metazoa > Arthropoda > Insecta > Diptera > Syrphidae > Blera > Blera fallax. The sequence goes on from OX337246.1 coordinate 56,577,993, forward strand.
CGATCTAAAAAATGTTTATGCAGAGTTGTGGCTACATTTATTCCGAGTCCAAATATATATTTATCCTTGATCTGCGACTTATAGTTTTCGAGAAAATTAAGTTTTGGGGAGACTGTTAAAAAGTAGTAGATTTTATTTCATCACCGATCTAAAACATGTTTATGCAGAGTTGTAGCTACATTTATTCCGAGTCCAAATATATATTTATCCTTGATCTGCGACTTATAGTTTTTGAGAAAATTAAGTTTTGGGGAGACTGTTAAAAAAGTAGTAGATTTTATTTCATCACCGATCTAAAAAATGTTTATGCAGAGTTGTAGCTACATTTATTCCGAGTCCAAATATATATTTATCCTTGATCTGCGACTTATAGTTTTCGAGAAAATTAAGTTTTGGGGATACTGTTAAAAAAGTAGTAGATTTTATTTCATCACCGATCTAAAACATGTTTATGCAGAGTTGTAGCTACATTTATTCCGAGTCCAAATATATATTTATCCTTGATCTGCGACTTATAGTTTTCGAGAAAATTAAGTTTTGGGGAGACTGCTAAAAAAGTAGTAGATTTTTTTTCATCACCGATCTAAAAAATGTTTATGCAGAGTTGTAGCTACATTTATTCCGAGTCCAAATATATATTTATCCTTGATCTGCGACTTATAGTTTTTGAGAAAATTAAGTTTTGGGGAGACTGTTAAAAAAGTAGTGGATTTTATTTCATCACCGATCTAAAAAATGTTTATGCAGAGTTGTAGCCACATTTATTCCGAGTTCAAATATATATTTATCCTTGATCTGCGACTTATAGTTTTCGAGAAAATTAAGTTTTGGGGAGACTGTTAAAAAAGTAGTAGATTTTTTTTCATCACCGATCTAAAAAATGTTTATGCAGAGTTGTAGCTACATTTATTCCGAGTCCAAATATATATTTATCCTTGATCTGCGACTTATAGTTTTCGAGAAAATTAAGTTTTGGGGAGACTGTTAAAAAAGTAGTAGATTTTATTTCATCACCGATCTAAAAAATGTTTATGCAGAGTTGTAGCTACATTTATTCCGAGTCCAAATATATATTTCTCCTTGATCTGCGACTTATAGTTTTCGAGAAAATTAAGTTTTGGGGAGACTGTTAAAAAAGTAGTAGATTTTTTTTCATCACCGATCTAAAAAATGTTTATGCAGAGTTGTAGCTACATTTATTCCGAGTCCAAATATATATTTATCCTTGATCTGCGACTTATAGTTTTCGAGAAAATTAAGTTTTGGGGAGACTGTTAAAAAAGTAGTAGATTTTATTTCATCACCGATCTAAAAAATGTTTATGCAGAGTTGTAGCTACATTTATTCCGAGTCCAAATATATATTTATCCTTGATCTGCGACTTATAGTTTTCGAGAAAATTAAGTTTTGGGGAGACTGTTAAAAAAGTAGTGGATTTTATTTCATCACCGATCTAAAAAATGTTTATGCAGAGTTGTAGCCACATTTATTCCGAGTCCAAATATATATTTATCCTTGATCTGCGACTTATAGCTTTCGAGAAAATTAAGTTTTGGGGATACTGTTAAAAAAGTAGTAGATTTTATTTCATCACCGATCTAAAACATGTTTATGCAGAGTTGTAGCTACATTTATTCCGAGTCCAAATATATATTTATCCTTGATCTGCGACTTATAGTTTTTGAGAAAATTAAGTTTTGGGGAGACTGTTAAAAAAGTAGTGGATTTTATTTCATCACCGATCTAAAAAATGTTTATGCAGAGTTGTAGCTACATTTATTCCGAGTCCAAATATATATTTATCCTTGATCTGGGACTTATAGTTTTCGAGAAAATTAAGTTTTGGGGAGACTGCTAAAAAAGTAGTAGATTTTTTTTCATCACCGATCTAAAAAATGTTTATGCAGAGTTGTAGCTACATTTATTCCGAGTCCAAATATATATTTATCCTTGATCTGCGACTTATAGTTTTTGAGAAAATTAAGTTTTGGGGAGACTGTTAAAAAAGTAGTGGATTTTATTTCATCACCGATCTAAAAAATGTTTATGCAGAGTTGTAGCCACATTTATTCCGAGTTCAAATATATATTTATCCTTGATCTGCGACTTATAGTTTTCGAGAAAATTAAGTTTTGGGGAGACTGTTAAAAAAGTATTAGATTTTTTTTCATCACCGATCTAAAAAATGTTTATGCAGAGTTGTAGCTACATTTATTCCGAGTCCAAATATATATTTATCCTTGATCTGGGACTTATAGTTTTCGAGAAAATTAAGTTTTGGGGAGACTGCTAAAAAAGTAGTAGATTTTTTTTCATCACCGATCTAAAAAATGTTTATGCAGAGTTGTAGCTACATTTATTCCGAGTCCAAATATATATTTATCCTTGATCTGCGACTTATAGTTTTTGAGAAAATTAAGTTTTGGGGAGACTGTTAAAAAAGTAGTGGATTTTATTTCATCACCGATCTAAAAAATGTTTATGCAGAGTTGTAGCCACATTTATTCCGAGTTCAAATATATATTTATCCTTGATCTGCGACTTATAGTTTTCGAGAAAATTAAGTTTTGGGGAGACTGTTAAAAAAGTAGTAGATTTTTTTCATCACCGATCTAAAAAATGTTTATGTAGAGTTGTAGCTACATTTATTCCGAGTCCAAATATATATTTATCCTTGATCTGCGACTTATAGTTTTCGAGAAAATTAAGTTTTGGGGAGACTGTTAAAAAGTAGTAGATTTTATTTCATCACCGATCTAAAACATGTTTATGCAGAGTTGTAGCTACATTTATTCCGAGTCCAAATATATATTTATCCTTGATCTGCGACTTATAGTTTTCGAGAAAATTAAGTTTTGGGGATACTGTTAAAAAAGTAGTAGATTTTATTTCATCACCGATCTAAAACATGTTTATGCAGAGTTGTAGCTACATTTATTCCGAGTCCAAATATATATTTATCCTTGATCTGCGACTTATAGTTTTCGAGAAAATTAAGTTTTGGGGAGACTGCTAAAAAAGTAGTAGATTTTTTTTCATCACCGATCTAAAAAATGTTTATGCAGAGTTGTAGCTACATTTATTCCGAGTCCAAATATATATTTATCCTTGATCTGCGACTTATAGTTTTTGAGAAAATTAAGTTTTGGGGAGACTGTTAAAAAAGTAGTGGATTTTATTTCCATCACCGATCTAAAAAATGTTTATGCAGAGTTGTAGCCACATTTATTCCGAGTTCAAATATATATTTATCCTTGATCTGCGACTTATAGTTTTCGAGAAAATTAAGTTTTGGGGAGACTGTTAAAAAAGTAGTAGATTTTTTTTCATCACCGATCTAAAAAATGTTTATGCAGAGTTGTAGCTACATTTATTCCGAGTCCAAATATATATTTATCCTTGATCTGCGACTTATAGTTTTCGAGAAAATTAAGTTTTGGGGAGACTGTTAAAAAAGTAGTAGATTTTATTTCATCACCGATCTAAAAAATGTTTATGCAGAGTTGTAGCTACATTTATTCCGAGTCCAAATATATATTTATCCTTGATCTGGGACTTATAGTTTTCGAGAAAATTAAGTTTTGGGGAGACTGTTAAAAAAGTAGTAGATTTTATTTCATCACCGATCTAAAAAATGTTTATGCAGAGTTGTAGCTACATTTATTCCGAGTCCAAATATATATTTATCCTTGATCTGCGACTTATAGTTTTCGAGAAAATTAAGTTTTGGGGAGACTGCTAAAAAAGTAGTAGATTTTTTTTCATCACCGATCTAAAAAATGTTTATGCAGAGTTGTAGCTACATTTATTCCGAGTCCAAATATATATTTATCCTTGATCTGCGACTTATAGTTTTTGAGAAAATTAAGTTTTGGGGAGACTGTTAAAAAAGTAGTGGATTTTATTTCATCACCGATCTAAAAAATGTTTATGCAGAGTTGTAGCCACATTTATTCCGAGTTCAAATATATATTTATCCTTGATCTGCGACTTATAGTTTTCGAGAAAATTAAGTTTTGGGGAGACTGTTAAAAAAGTATTAGATTTTTTTTCATCACCGATCTAAAAAATGTTTATGCAGAGTTGTAGCTACATTTATTCCGAGTCCAAATATATATTTATCCTTGATCTGGGACTTATAGTTTTCGAGAAAATTAAGTTTTGGGGAGACTGCTAAAAAAGTAGTAGATTTTTTTTCATCACCGATCTAAAAAATGTTTATGCAGAGTTGTAGCTACATTTATTCCGAGTCCAAATATATATTTATCCTTGATCTGCGACTTATAGTTTTTGAGAAAATTAAGTTTTGGGGAGACTGTTAAAAAAGTAGTGGATTTTATTTCATCACCGATCTAAAAAATGTTTATGCAGAGTTGTGGCTACATTTATTCCGAGTCCAAATATATATTTATCCTTGATCTGCGACTTATAGTTTTCGAGAAAATTAAGTTTTGGGGAGACTGTTAAAAAGTAGTAGATTTTATTTCATCACCGATCTAAAACATGTTTATGCAGAGTTGTAGCTACATTTATTCCGAGTCCAAATATATATTTATCCTTGATCTGCGACTTATAGTTTTTGAGAAAATTAAGTTTTGGGGAGACTGTTAAAAAAGTAGTAGATTTTATTTCATCACCGATCTAAAAAATGTTTATGCAGAGTTGTAGCTACATTTATTCCGAGTCCAAATATATATTTATCCTTGATCTGCGACTTATAGTTTTCGAGAAAATTAAGTTTTGGGGATACTGTTAAAAAAGTAGTAGATTTTATTTCATCACCGATCTAAAACATGTTTATGCAGAGTTGTAGCTACATTTATTCCGAGTCCAAATATATATTTATCCTTGATCTGCGACTTATAGTTTTCGAGAAAATTAAGTTTTGGGGAGACTGCTAAAAAAGTAGTAGATTTTTTTTCATCACCGATCTAAAAAATGTTTATGCAGAGTTGTAGCTACATTTATTCCGAGTCCAAATATATATTTATCCTTGATCTGCGACTTATAGTTTTTGAGAAAATTAAGTTTTGGGGAGACTGTTAAAAAAGTAGTGGATTTTATTTCATCACCGATCTAAAAAATGTTTATGCAGAGTTGTAGCCACATTTATTCCGAGTTCAAATATATATTTATCCTTGATCTGCGACTTATAGTTTTCGAGAAAATTAAGTTTTGGGGAGACTGTTAAAAAAGTAGTAGATTTTTTTTCATCACCGATCTAAAAAATGTTTATGCAGAGTTGTAGCTACATTTATTCCGAGTCCAAATATATATTTATCCTTGATCTGCGACTTATAGTTTTCGAGAAAATTAAGTTTTGGGGAGACTGTTAAAAAAGTAGTAGATTTTATTTCATCACCGATCTAAAAAATGTTTATGCAGAGTTGTAGCTACATTTATTCCGAGTCCAAATATATATTTATCCTTGATCTGCGACTTATAGTTTTCGAGAAAATTAAGTTTTGGGGAGACTGTTAAAAAAGTAGTAGATTTTTTTTCATCACCGATCTAAAAAATGTTTATGCAGAGTTGTAGCTACATTTATTCCGAGTCCAAATATATATTTATCCTTGATCTGCGACTTATAGTTTTCGAGAAAATTAAGTTTTGGGGAGACTGTTAAAAAGTAGTAGATTTTATTTCATCACCGATCTAAAACATGTTTATGCAGAGTTGTAGCTACATTTATTCCGAGTCCAAATATATATTTATCCTTGATCTGCGACTTATAGTTTTCGAGAAAATTAAGTTTTGGGGAGACTGCTAAAAAAGTAGTAGATTTTATTTCATCACCGATCTATAAAATGTTTATGCAGAGTTGTAGCTACATTTATTCCGAGTCCAAATATATATTTATCCTTGATCTGCGACTTATAGTTTTCGAGAAAATTAAGTTTTGGGGAGACTGTTACAAAAGTAGTAGATTTTATTTCATCACCGATCTATAAAATGTTTATGCAGAGTTGTAGCTACATTTATTCCGAGTCCAAATATATATTTATCCTTGATCTGCGACTTATAGTTTTCGAGAAAATTAAGTTTTGGGGAGACTGTTAAAAAAGTAGTAGATTTTATTTCATCACCGGTCTAAAAAATGTTTATGCAGGGTAATAGCTATATTTATTCCGAGTCCAAATATATATTTATCCTTGATCTGCGACTTATAGTTTTCGAGAAAATTAAGTTTTGGGGAGACTGTTAAAAAAGTAGTAGATTTTTTTTCATCACCGATCTAAAAAATGTTTATGCAGAGTTGTAGCCACATTTATTCCGAGTTCAAATATATATTTATCCTTGATCTGCGACTTATAGTTTTCGAGAAAATTAAGTTTTGGGGAGACTGTTAAAAAAGTAGTAGATTTTTTTTCATCACCGATCTAAAAAATGTTTATGCAGAGTTGTAGCTACATTTATTCCGAGTCCAAATATATATTTATCCTTGATCTGCGACTTATAGTTTTCGAGAAAATTAAGTTTTGGGGAGACTGTTAAAAAAGTAGTAGATTTTATTTCATCACCGATCTAAAAAATGTTTATGCAGAGTTGTAGCTACATCTCTTCCGAGTCCAAATATATATTTATCCTTGATCTGCGACTTATAGTTTTCGAGAAAATTAAGTTTTGGGGAGACTGTTAAAAAAGTAGTGGATTTTATTTCATCACCGATCTAAAAAATGTTTATGCAGAGTTGTAGCCACATTTATTCCGAGTCCAAATATATATTTATCCTTGATCTGCGACTTATAGCTTTCGAGAAAATTAAGTTTTGGGGAGACTGTTAAAAAAGTAGTAGATTTTATTTCATCACCGGTTTAAAAAATGTTTATGCAGAGAAGTAGCTACATTTATTCCGAGTCCAAATATATATTTATCCTTGATCTGCGACTTATAGTTTTCGAGAAAATTAAGTTTTGGTGAGACTGTTAAAAAAGTAGTAGATTTTATTTCATCACCGATCTAAAAAATGTTTATGCAGAGTTGTAGCTACATTTATTCCGAGTCCAAATATATATTTATCCTTGATCTGGGACTTATAGTTTTCGAGAAAATTAAGTTTTGGGGATACTGTTAAAAAAGTAGTAGATTTTATTTCATCACCGATCTAAAACATGTTTATGCAGAGTTGTAGCTACATTTATTCCGAGTTCAAATATATATTTATCCTTGATCTGCGACTTATAGTTGTCGAGAAAATTAAGTTTTGGGGAGACTGCTAAAAAAGTAGTAGATTTTTTTTCATCACCGATCTAAAAAATGTTTATGCAGAGTTGTAGCTACATTTATTCCGAGTCCAAATATATATTTATCCTTGATCTGCGACTTATAGTTTTTGAGAAAATTAAGTTTTGGGGAGACTGTTAAAAAAGTAGTGGATTTTATTTCATCACCGATCTAAAAAATGTTTATGCAGAGTTGTAGCCACATTTATTCCGAGTTCAAATATATATTTATCCTTGATCTGCGACTTATAGTTTTCGAGAAAATTAAGTTTTGGGGAGACTGTTAAAAAAGTAGTAGATTTTTTTTCATCACCGATCTAAAAAATGTTTATGCAGAGTTGTAGCTACATTTATTCCGAGTCCAAATATATATTTATCCTTGATCTGCGACTTATAGTTTTCGAGAAAATTAAGTTTTGGGGAGACTGTTAAAAAAGTAGTAGATTTTATTTCATCACCGATCTAAAAAATGTTTATGCAGAGTTGTAGCTACATTTATTCCGAGTCCAAATATATATTTATCCTTGATCTGGGACTTATAGTTTTCGAGAAAATTAAGTTTTGGGGAGACTGTTAAAAAAGTAGTAGATTTTATTTCATCACCGATCTAAAAAATGTTTATGCAGAGTTGTAGCTACATTTATTCCGAGTCCAAATATATATTTATCCTTGATCTGCGACTTATAGTTTTCGAGAAAATTAAGTTTTGGGGAGACTGTTAAAAAAGTAGTAGATTTTATTTCATCACCGATCTAAAAAATGTTTATGCAGAGTTGTAGCTACATCTCTTCCGAGTCCAAATATAAATTTATCCTTGATCTGCGACTTATAGTTTTCGAGAAAATTAAGTTTTGGGGAGACTGTTAAAAAAGTAGTGGATTTTATTTCATCACCGATCTAAAAAATGTTTATGCAGAGTTGTAGCCACATTTATTCCGAGTCCAAATATATATTTATCCTTGATCTGCGACTTATAGCTTTCGAGAAAATTAAGTTTTGGGGAGACTGTTAAAAAAGTAGTAGATTTTATTTCATCACCGGTTTAAAAAATGTTTATGCAGAGAAGTAGCTACATTTATTCCGAGTCCAAATATATATTTATCCTTGATCTGCGACTTATAGTTTTCGAGAAAATTAAGTTTTGGGGAGACTGTTAAAAAAGTAGTAGATTTTATTTCATCACCGATCTAAAAAATGTTTATGCAGAGTTGTAGCTACATTTATTCCGAGTCCAAATATATATTTATCCTTGATCTGCGACTTATAGTTTTCGAGAAAATTAAGTTTTGGGGAGACTGTTAAAAAAGTGGTAGATTTTTTTTCATCACCGATCTAAAAAATGTTTATGCAGAGTTGTAGCCACATTTATTCCGAGTTCAAATATATATTTATCCTTGATCTGCGACTTATAGTTTTCGAGAAAATTAAGTTTTGGGGAGACTGTTAAAAAAGTAGTGGATTTTATTTCATCACCGATCTAAAAAATGTTTATGCAGAGTTGTAGCCACATTTATTCCGAGTTCAAATATATATTTATCCTTGATCTGCGACTTATAGTTTTCGAGAAAATTAAGTTTTGGGGAGACTGTTAAAAAAGTAGTAGATTTTTTTTCATCACCGATCTAAAAAATGTTTATGCAGAGTTGTAGCTACATTTATTCCGAGTCCAAATATATATTTATCCTTGATCTGCGACTTATAGTTTTCGAGAAAATTAAGTTTTGGGGAGACTGTTAAAAAAGTAGTAGATTTTTTTTCATCACCGATCTAAAAAATGTTTATGCAGAGTTGTAGCTACATTTATTCCGAGTCCAAATATATATTTATCCTTGATCTGCGACTTATAGTTTTTGAGAAAATTAAGTTTTGGGGAGACTGTTAAAAAAGTAGTAGATTTTATTTCATCACCGATCTAAAACATGTTTATGCAGAGTTGTAGCTACATTTATTCCGAGTCCAAATATATATTTATCCTTGATCTGCGACTTATAGTTTTCGAGAAAATTAAGTTTTGGGGAGACTGTTAAAAAAGTAGTAGATTTTTTTTCATCACCGATCTAAAAAATGTTTATGCAGAGTTGTAGCTACATTTATTCCGAGTCCAAATATATATTTATCCTTGATCTGCGACTTATAGTTTTTGAGAAAATTAAGTTTTGGGGAGACTGTTAAAAAAGTAGTGGATTTTATTTCATCACCGATCTAAAAAATGTTTATGCAGAGTTGTAGCCACATTTATTCCGAGTTCAAATATATATTTATCCTTGATCTGCGACTTATAGTTTTCGAGAAAATTAAGTTTTGGGGAGACTGTTAAAAAAGTAGTAGATTTTTTTTCATCACCGATCTAAAAAATGTTTATGCAGAGTTGTAGCTACATTTATTCCGAGTCCAAATATATATTTATCCTTGATCTGCGACTTATAGTTTTCGAGAAAATTAAGTTTTGGGGAGACTGTTAAAAAAGTAGTAGATTTTATTTCATCACCGATCTAAAAAATGTTTATGCAGAGCTGTAGCTACATTTATTCCGAGTCCAAATATATATTTATCCTTGATCTGGGACTTATAGTTTTCGAGAAAATTAAGTTTTGGGGAGACTGTTAAAAAAGTAGTAGATTTTATTTCATCACCGATCTAAAAAATGTTTATGCAGAGTTGTAGCTACATTTATTCCGAGTCCAAATATATATTTATCCTTGATCTGCGACTTATAGTTTTCGAGAAAATTAAGTTTTGGGGAGACTGTTAAAAAGTAGTAGATTATATTTCATCACCGATCTAAAAAATGTTTATGCAGAGTCGTAGCTACATCTCTTCCGAGTCCAAATATATATTTATCCTTGATCTGCGACTTATAGTTTTCGAGAAAATTAAGTTTTGGGGAGACTGTTAAAAAAGTAGTGGATTTTATTTCATCACCGATCTAAAACATGTTTATGCAGAGTTGTAGCTACATTTATTCCGAGTCCAAATATATATTTATCCTTGATCTGCGACTTATAGTTTTCGAGAAAATTAAGTTTTGGGGAGACTGCTAAAAAAGTAGTAGATTTTATTTCATCACCGGTCTAAAAGATGTTTATGCAGGGTAGTAGCTACATTTATTCCGAGTCCAAATATATATTTATCCTTGATCTGCGACTTATAGTTTTCGAGAAAATTAAGTTTTGGGGAGACTGTTAAAAAAGTAGTGGATTTTATTTCATCACCGATCTAAAAAATGTTTATGCAGAGTTGTAGCCACATTTATTCCGAGTTCAAATATATATTTATCCTTGATCTGCGACTTATAGTTTTCGAGAAAATTAAGTTTTGGGGAGACTGTTAAAAAAGTAGTAGATTTTTTTTCATCACCGATCTAAAAAATGTTTATGCAGAGTTGTAGCTACATTTATTCCGAGTCCAAATATATATTTATCCTTGATCTGCGACTTATAGTTTTCGAGAAAATTAAGTTTTGGGGAGACTGTTAAAAAAGTAGTAGATTTTATTTCATCACCGATCTAAAAAATGTTTATGCAGAGTTGTAGCTACATTTATTCCGAGTCCAAATATATATTTATCCTTGATCTGGGACTTATAGTTTTCGAGAAAATTAAGTTTTGGGGAGACTGTTAAAAAAGTAGTAGATTTTATTTCATCACCGATCTAAAAAATGTTTATGCAGAGTTGTAGCTACATTTATTCCGAGTCCAAATATATATTTATCCTTGATCTGCGACTTATAGTTTTCGAGAAAATTAAGTTTTGGGGAGACTGCTAAAAAAGTAGTAGATTTTATTTCATCACCGATCTATAAAATGTTTATGCAGAGTTGTAGCTACATTTATTCCGAGTCCAAATATATATTTATCCTTGATCTGCGACTTATAGTTTTCGAGAAAATTAAGTTTTGGGGAGACTGTTACAAAAGTAGTAGATTTTATTTCATCACCGATCTATAAAATGTTTATGCAGAGTTGTAGCTACATTTATTCCGAGTCCAAATATATATTTATCCTTGATCTGCGACTTATAGTTTTCGAGAAAATTAAGTTTTGGGGAGACTGCTAAAAAAGTAGTAGATTTTATTTCATCACCGATCTATAAAATGTTTATGCAGAGTTGTAGCTACATTTATTCCGAGTCCAAATATATATTTATCCTTGATCTGCGACTTATAGTTTTCGAGAAAATTAAGTTTTGGGGAGACTGTTAAAAAAGTAGTAGATTTTTTTTCATCACCGATCTAAAAAATGTTTATGCAGAGTTGTAGCTACATTTATTCCGAGTCCAAATACATATTTATCCTTGATCTGCGACTTATAGTTTTCGAGAAAATTAAGTTTTGGGGAGACTGTTAAAAAAGTAGTAGATTTTTTTTCATCACCGATCTAAAAAATGTTTATGCAGAGTTGTAGCTACATTTATTCCGAGTCCAAATATATATTTATCCTTGATCTGCGACTTATAGTTTTCGAGAAAATTAAGTTTCGGGGAGACTGTTAAAAAAGTAGTAGATTTTATTTCATCACCGATCTAAAAAATGTTTATGCAGAGTTGTAGCCACATTTATTCCGAGTTCAAATATATATTTATCCTTGATCTGCGACTTATAGTTTTCGAGAAAATTAAGTTTTGGGGAGACTGTTAAAAAAGTAGTAGATTTTTTTTCATCACCGATCTAAAAAATGTTTATGCAGAGTTGTAGCTACATTTATTCCGAGTCCAAATATATATTTATCCTTGATCTGCGACTTATAGTTTTCGAGAAAATTAAGTTTTGGGGAGACTGTTAAAAAAGTAGTAGATTTTATTTCATCACCGATCTAAAAAATGTTTATGCAGAGTTGTAGCTACATCTCTTCCGAGTCCAAATATATATTTATCCTTGATCTGCGACTTATAGTTTTCGAGAAAATTAAGTTTTGGGGAGACTGTTAAAAAAGTAGTGGATTTTATTTCATCACCGATCTAAAAAATGTTTATGCAGAGTTGTAGCCACATTTATTCCGAGTCCAAATATATATTTATCCTTGATCTGCGACTTATAGCTTTCGCGAAAATTAAGTTTTGGGGAGACTGTTAAAAAAGTAGTAGATTTTATTTCATCACCGGTTTAAAAAATGTTTATGCAGAGAAGTAGCTACATTTATTCCGAGTCCAAATATATATTTATCCTTGATCTGCGACTTATAGTTTTCGAGAAAATTAAGTTTTGGTGAGACTGTTAAAAAAGTAGTAGATTTTATTTCATCACCGATCTAAAAAATGTTTATGCAGAGTTGTAGCTACATTTATTCCGAGTCCAAATATATATTTATCCTTGATCTGGGACTTATAGTTTTCGAGAAAATTAAGTTTTGGGGATACTGTTAAAAAAGTAGTAGATTTTATTTCATCACCGATCTAAAACATGTTTATGCAGAGTTGTAGCTACATTTATTCCGAGTTCAAATATATATTTATCCTTGATCTGCGACTTATAGTTTTCGAGAAAATTAAGTTTTGGGGAGACTGCTAAAAAAGTAGTAGATTTTTTTTCATCACCGATCTAAAAAATGTTTATGCAGAGTTGTAGCTACATTTATTCCGAGTCCAAATATATATTTATCCTTGATCTGCGACTTATAGTTTTTGAGAAAATTAAGTTTTGGGGAGACTGTTAAAAAAGTAGTGGATTTTATTTCATCACCGATCTAAAAAATGTTTATGCAGAGTTGTAGCCACATTTATTCCGAGTTCAAATATATATTTATCCTTGATCTGCGACTTATAGTTTTCGAGAAAATTAAGTTTTGGGGAGACTGTTAAAAAAGTAGTAGATTTTTTTTCATCACCGATCTAAAAAATGTTTATGCAGAGTTGTAGCTACATTTATTCCGAGTCTAAATATATATTTATCCTTGATCTGCGACTTATAGTTTTCGAGAAAATTAAGTTTTGGGGAGACTGTTAAAAAAGTAGTAGATTTTATTTCATCACCGATCTAAAAAATGTTTATGCAGAGTTGTAGCTACATTTATTCCGAGTCCAAATATATATTTATCCTTGATCTGGGACTTATAGTTTTCGAGAAAATTAAGTTTTGGGGAGACTGTTAAAAAAGTAGTAGATTTTATTTCATCACCGATCTAAAAAATGTTTATGCAGAGTTGTAGCTACATTTATTCCGAGTCCAAATATATATTTATCATTGATCTGCGACTTATAGTTTTCGAGAAAATTAAGTTTTGGGGAGACTGTTAAAAAAGTAGTAGATTTTATTTCATCACCGATCTAAAAAATGTTTATGCAGAGTTGTAGCTACATCTCTTCCGAGTCCAAATATAAATTTATCCTTGATCTGCGACTTATAGTTTTCGAGAAAATTAAGTTTTGGGGAGACTGTTAAAAAAGTAGTGGATTTTATTTCATCACCGATCTAAAAAATGTTTATGCAGAGTTGTAGCCACATTTATTCCGAGTCCAAATATATATTTATCCTTGATCTGCGACTTACAGCTTTCGAGAAAATTAAGTTTTGGGGAGACTGTTAAAAAAGTAGTAGATTTTATTTCATCACCGGTTTAAAAAATGTTTATGCAGAGAAGTAGCTACATTTATTCCGAGTCCAAATATATATTTATCCTTGATCTGCGACTTATAGTTTTCGAGAAAATTAAGTTTTGGGGAGACTGTTAAAAAAGTAGTAGATTTTATTTCATCACCGATCTAAAAAATGTTTATGCAGAGTTGTAGCTACATTTATTCCGAGTCCAAATATATATTTATCCTTGATCTGCGACTTATAGTTTTCGAGAAAATTAAGTTTTGGGGAGACTGTTAAAAAAGTAGTGGATTTTATTTCATCACCGATCTAAAAAATGTTTATGCAGAGTTGTAGCCACATTTATTCCGAGTTCAAATATATATTTATCCTTGATCTGCGACTTATAGTTTTCGAGAAAATTAAGTTTTGGGGAGACTGTTAAAAAAGTAGTGGATTTTATTTCATCACCGATCTAAAAAATGTTTATGCAGAGTTGTAGCCACATTTATTCCGAGTTCAAATATATATTTATCCTTGATCTGCGACTTATAGTTTTCGAGAAAATTAAGTTTTGGGGAGACTGTTAAAAAAGTAGTAGATTTTTTTTCATCACCGATCTAAAAAATGTTTATGCAGAGTTGTAGCTACATTTATTCCGAGTCCAAATATATATTTATCCTTGATCTGCGACTTATAGTTTTCGAGAAAATTAAGTTTTGGGGAGACTGTTAAAAAAGTAGTAGATTTTTTTTCATCACCGATCTAAAAAATGTTTATGCAGAGTTGTAGCTACATTTATTCCGAGTCCAAATATATATTTATCCTTGATCTGCGACTTATAGTTTTCGAGAAAATTAAGTTTTGGGGAGACTGTTAAAAAGTAGTAGATTTTATTTCATCACCGATCTAAAACATGTTTATGCAGAGTTGTAGCTACATTTATTCCGAGTCCAAATATATATTTATCCTTGATCTGCGACTTATAGTTTTCGAGAAAATTAAGTTTTGGGGAGACTGCTAAAAAAGTAGTAGATTTTATTTCATCACCGATCTATAAAATGTTTATGCAGAGTTGTAGCTACATTTATTCCGAGTCCAAATATATATTTATCCTTGATCTGCGACTTATAGTTTTCGAGAAAATTAAGTTTTGGGGAGACTGTTACAAAAGTAGTAGATTTTATTTCATCACCGATCTATAAAATGTTTATGCAGAGTTGTAGCTACATTTATTCCGAGTCCAAATATATATTTATCCTTGATCTGCGACTTATAGTTTTCGAGAAAATTAAGTTTTGGGGAGACTGTTAAAAAAGTAGTAGATTTTATTTCATCACCGGTCTAAAAAATGTTTATGCAGGGTAGTAGCTATATTTATTCCGAGTCCAAATATATATTTATCCTTGATCTGCGACTTATAGTTTTCGAGAAAATTAAGTTTTGGGGAGACTGTTAAAAAAGTAGTAGATTTTTTTTCATCACCGATCTAAAAAATGTTTATGCAGAGTTGTAGCTACATTTATTCCGAGTCCAAATACATATTTATCCTTGATCTGCGACTTATAGTTTTCGAGAAAATTAAGTTTTGGGGAGACTGTTAAAAAAGTAGTAGATTTTTTTTCATCACCGATCTAAAAAATGTTTATGCAGAGTTGTAGCTACATTTATTCCGAGTCCAAATATATATTTATCCTTGATCTGCGACTTATAGTTTTCGAGAAAATTAAGTTTTGGGGAGACTGTTAAAAAAGTAGTAGATTTTATTTCATCACCGATCTAAAAAATGTTTATGCAGAGTTGTAGCCACATTTATTCCGAGTTCAAATATATATTTATCCTTGATCTGCGACTTATAGTTTTCGAGAAAATTAAGTTTTGGGGAGACTGTTAAAAAAGTAGTAGATTTTTTTTCATCACCGATCTAAAAAATGTTTATGCAGAGTTGTAGCTACATTTATTCCGAGTCCAAATATATATTTATCCTTGATCTGCGACTTATAGTTTTCGAGAAAATTAAGTTTTGGGGAGACTGTTAAAAAAGTAGTAGATTTTATTTCATCACCGATCTAAAAAATGTTTATGCAGAGTTGTAGCTACATCTCTTCCGAGTCCAAATATATATTTATCCTTGATCTGCGACTTATAGTTTTCGAGAAAATTAAGTTTTGGGGAGACTGTTAAAAAAGTAGTGGATTTTATTTCATCACCGATCTAAAAAATGTTTATGCAGAGTTGTAGCCACATTTATTCCGAGTCCAAATATATATTTATCCTTGATCTGCGAATTATAGCTTTCGAGAAAATTAAGTTTTGGGGAGACTGTTAAAAAAGTAGTAGATTTTATTTCATCACCGGTTTAAAAAATGTTTATGCAGAGAAGTAGCTACATTTATTCCGAGTCCAAATATATATTTATCCTTGATCTGCGACTTATAGTTTTCGAGAAAATTAAGTTTTGGTGAGACTGTTAAAAAAGTAGTAGATTTTATTTCATCACCGATCTAAAAAATGTTTATGCAGAGTTGTAGCTACATTTATTCCGAGTCCAAATATATATTTATCCTTGATCTGGGACTTATAGTTTTCGAGAAAATTAAGTTTTGGGGATACTGTTAAAAAAGTAGTAGATTTTATTTCATCACCGATCTAAAACATGTTTATGCAGAGTTGTAGCTACATTTATTCCGAGTTCAAATATATATTTATCCTTGATCTGCGACTTATAGTTTTCGAGAAAATTAAGTTTTGGGGAGACTGCTAAAAAAGTAGTAGATTTTTTTTCATCACCGATCTAAAAAATGTTTATGCAGAGTTGTAGCTACATTTATTCCGAGTCCAAATATATATTTATCCTTGATCTGCGACTTATAGTTTTTGAGAAAATTAAGTTTTGGGGAGACTGTTAAAAAAGTAGTGGATTTTATTTCATCACCGATCTAAAAAATGTTTATGCAGAGTTGTAGCCACATTTATTCCGAGTTCAAATATATATTTATCCTTGATCTGCGACTTATAGTTTTCGAGAAAATTAAGTTTTGGGGAGACTGTTAAAAAAGTAGTAGATTTTTTTTCATCACCGATCTAAAAAATGTTTATGCAGAGTTGTAGCTACATTTATTCCGAGTCCAAATATATATTTATCCTTGATCTGCGACTTATAGTTTTCGAGAAAATTAAGTTTTGGGGAGACTGTTAAAAAAGTAGTAGATTTTATTTCATCACCGATCTAAAAAATGTTTATGCAGAGTTGTAGCTACATTTATTCCGAGTCCAAATATATATTTATCCTTGATCTGCGACTTATAGTTTTCGAGAAAATTAAGTTTTGGGGAGACTGTAAAAAAAGTAGTAGATTTTATTTCATCACCGATCTAAAAAATGTTTATGCAGAGTTGTAGCTACATCTCTTCCGAGTCCAAATATAAATTTATCCTTGATCTGCGACTTATAGTTTTCGAGAAAATTAAGTTTTGGGGAGACTGTTAAAAAAGTAGTGGATTTTATTTCATCACCGATCTAAAAAATGTTTATGCAGAGTTGTAGCCACATTTATTCCGAGTTCAAATATATATTTATCCTTGATCTGCGACTTATAGCTTTCGAGAAAATTAAGTTTTGGGGAGACTGTTAAAAAAGTAGTAGATTTTATTTCATCACCGGTTTAAAAAATGTTTATGCAGAGAAGTAGCTACATTTATTCCGAGTCCAAATATATATTTATCCTTGATCTGCGACTTATAGTTTTCGAGAAAATTAAGTTTTGGGGAGACTGTTAAAAAAGTAGTAGATTTTATTTCATCACCGATCTAAAAAATGTTTATGCAGAGTTGTAGCTACATTTATTCCGAGTCCAAATATATATTTATCCTTGATCTGCGACTTATAGTTTTCGAGAAAATTAAGTTTTGGGGAGACTGTTAAAAAAGTAGTGGATTTTATTTCATCACCGATCTAAAAAATGTTTATGCAGAGTTGTAGCCACATTTATTCCGAGTTCAAATATATATTTATCCTTGATCTGCGACTTATAGTTTTCGAGAAAATTAAGTTTTGGGGAGACTGTTAAAAAAGTAGTGGATTTTATTTCATCACCGATCTAAAAAATGTTTATGCAGAGTTGTAGCCACATTTATTCCGAGTTCAAATATATATTTATCCTTGATCTGCGACTTATAGTTTTCGAGAAAATTAAGTTTTGGGGAGACTGTTAAAAAAGTAGTAGATTTTTTTTCATCACCGATCTAAAAAATGTTTATGCAGAGTTGTAGCTACATTTATTCCGAGTCCAAATATATATTTATCCTTGATCTGCGACTTATAGTTTTCGAGAAAATTAAGTTTTGGGGAGACTGTTAAAAAAGTAGTAGATTTTTTTTCATCACCGATCTAAAAAATGTTTATGCAGAGTTGTAGCTACATTTATTCCGAGTCCAAATATATATTTATCCTTGATCTGCGACTTATAGTTTTCGAGAAAATTAAGTTTTGGGGAGACTGTTAAAAAGTAGTAGATTTTATTTCATCACCGATCTAAAACATGTTTATGCAGAGTTGTAGCTACATTTATTCCGAGTCCAAATATATATTTATCCTTGATCTGCGACTTATAGTTTTCGAGAAAATTAAGTTTTGGGGAGACTGCTAAAAAAGTAGTAGATTTTATTTCATCACCGATCTATAAAATGTTTATGCAGAGTTGTAGCTACATTTATTCCGAGTCCAAATATATATTTATCCTTGATCTGCGACTTATAGTTTTCGAGAAAATTAAGTTTTGGGGAGACTGTTACAAAAGTAGTAGATTTTATTTCATCACCGATCTATAAAATGTTTATGCAGAGTTGTAGCTACATTTATTCCGAGTCCAAATATATATTTATCCTTGATCTGCGACTTATAGTTTTCGAGAAAATTAAGTTTTGGGGAGACTGTTAAAAAAGTAGTAGATTTTATTTCATCACCGGTCTAAAAAATGTTTATGCAGGGTAGTAGCTATATTTATTCCGAGTCCAAATATATATTTATCCTTGATCTGCGACTTATAGTTTTCGAGAAAATTAAGTTTTGGGGAGACTGTTAAAAAAGTAGTAGATTTTTTTTCATCACCGATCTAAAAAATGTTTATGCAGAGTTGTAGCTACATTTATTCCGAGTCCAAATACATATTTATCCTTGATCTGCGACTTATAGTTTTCGAGAAAATTAAGTTTTGGGGAGACTGTTAAAAAAGTAGTAGATTTTTTTTCATCACCGATCTAAAAAATGTTTATGCAGAGTTGTAGCTACATTTATTCCGAGTCCAAATATATATTTATCCTTGATCTGCGACTTATAGTTTTCGAGAAAATTAAGTTTTGGGGAGACTGTTAAAAAAGTAGTAGATTTTATTTCATCACCGATCTAAAAAATGTTTATGCAGAGTTGTAGCCACATTTATTCCGAGTTCAAATATATATTTATCCTTGATCTGCGACTTATAGTTTTCGAGAAAATTAAGTTTTGGGGAGACTGTTAAAAAAGTAGTAGATTTTTTTTCATCACCGATCTAAAAAATGTTTATGCAGAGTTGTAGCTACATTTATTCCGAGTCCAAATATATATTTATCCTTGATCTGCGACTTATAGTTTTCGAGAAAATTAAGTTTTGGGGAGACTGTTAAAAAAGTAGTAGATTTTATTTCATCACCGATCTAAAAAATGTTTATGCAGAGTTGTAGCTACATCTCTTCCGAGTCCAAATATATATTTATCCTTGATCTGCGACTTATAGTTTTCGAGAAAATTAAGTTTTGGGGAGACTGTTAAAAAAGTAGTGGATTTTATTTCATCACCGATCTAAAAAATGTTTATGCAGAGTTGTAGCCACATTTATTCCGAGTCCAAATATATATTTATCCTTGATCTGCGAATTATAGCTTTCGAGAAAATTAAGTTTTGGGGAGACTGTTAAAAAAGTAGTAGATTTTATTTCATCACCGGTTTAAAAAATGTTTATGCAGAGAAGTAGCTACATTTATTCCGAGTCCAAATATATATTTATCCTTGATCTGCGACTTATAGTTTTCGAGAAAATTAAGTTTTGGTGAGACTGTTAAAAAAGTAGTAGATTTTATTTCATCACCGATCTAAAAAATGTTTATGCAGAGTTGTAGCTACATTTATTCCGAGTCCAAATATATATTTATCCTTGATCTGGGACTTATAGTTTTCGAGAAAATTAAGTTTTGGGGATACTGTTAAAAAAGTAGTAGATTTTATTTCATCACCGATCTAAAACATGTTTATGCAGAGTTGTAGCTACATTTATTCCGAGTTCAAATATATATTTATCCTTGATCTGCGACTTATAGTTTTCGAGAAAATTAAGTTTTGGGGAGACTGCTAAAAAAGTAGTAGATTTTTTTTCATCACCGATCTAAAAAATGTTTATGCAGAGTTGTAGCTACATTTATTCCGAGTCCAAATATATATTTATCCTTGATCTGCGACTTATAGTTTTTGAGAAAATTAAGTTTTGGGGAGACTGTTAAAAAAGTAGTGGATTTTATTTCATCACCGATCTAAAAAATGTTTATGCAGAGTTGTAGCCACATTTATTCCGAGTTCAAATATATATTTATCCTTGATCTGCGACTTATAGTTTTCGAGAAAATTAAGTTTTGGGGAGACTGTAAAAAAAGTAGTAGATTTTTTTTCATCACCGATCTAAAAAATGTTTATGCAGAGTTGTAGCTACATTTATTCCGAGTCCAAATATATATTTATCCTTGATCTGCGACTTATAGTTTTCGAGAAAATTAAGTTTTGGGGAGACTGTTAAAAAAGTAGTAGATTTTATTTCATCACCGATCTAAAAAATGTTTATGCAGAGTTGTAGCTACATTTATTCAGAGTCCAAATATATATTTATCCTTGATCTGGGACTTATAGTTTTCGAGAAAATTAAGTTTTGGGGAGACTGTTAAAAAAGTAGTAGATTTTATTTCATCACCGATCTAAAAAATGTTTATGCAGAGTTGTAGCTACATTTATTCCGAGTCCAAATATATATTTATCCTTGATCTGCGACTTATAGTTTTCGAGAAAATTAAGTTTTGGGG
This sequence comes from Blera fallax, assembly GCA_946965025.1. Lineage (NCBI taxonomy): Eukaryota > Metazoa > Arthropoda > Insecta > Diptera > Syrphidae > Blera > Blera fallax. The sequence continues at coordinate 56,598,830 of OX337246.1, forward strand.
AGACTGTTAAAAAAGTAGTAGATTTTATTTCATCACCGATCTAAAAAATGTTTATGCAGAGTTGTAGCTACATCTCTTCCGAGTCCAAATATAAATTTATCCTTGATCTGCGACTTATAGTTTTCGAGAAAATTAAGTTTTGGGGAGACTGTTAAAAAAGTAGTGGATTTTATTTCATCACCGATCTAAAAAATGTTTATGCAGAGTTGTAGCCACATTTATTCCGAGTCCAAATATATATTTATCCTTGATCTGCGACTTATAGCTTTCGAGAAAATTAAGTTTTGGGGAGACTGTTAAAAAAGTAGTAGATTTTATTTCATCACCGGTTTAAAAAATGTTTATGCAGAGAAGTAGCTACATTTATTCCGAGTCCAAATATATATTTATCCTTGATCTGCGACTTATAGTTTTCGAGAAAATTAAGTTTTGGGGAGACTGTTAAAAAAGTAGTAGATTTTATTTCATCACCAGTTGAGTTGTAGCCACATTTATTCCGAGTTCAAATATATATTTATCCTTGATCTGCGACTTATAGTTTTCGAGAAAATTAAGTTTTGGGGAGACTGTTAAAAAAGTAGTAGATTTTTTTTCATCACCGATCTAAAAAATGTTTATGCAGAGTTGTAGCTACATTTATTCCGAGTCCAAATATATATTTATCCTTGATCTGCGACTTATAGTTTTCGAGAAAATTAAGTTTTGGGGAGACTGTTAAAAAAGTAGTAGATTTTATTTCATCACCGATCTAAAAAATGTTTATGCAGAGTTGTAGCTACATTTATTCAGAGTCCAAATATATATTTATCCTTGATCTGGGACTTATAGTTTTCGAGAAAATTAAGTTTTGGGGAGACTGTTAAAAAAGTAGTAGATTTTATTTCATCACCGATCTAAAAAATGTTTATGCAGAGTTGTAGCTACATTTATTCCGAGTCCAAATATATATTTATCCTTGATCTGCGACTTATAGTTTTCGAGAAAATTAAGTTTTGGGGAGACTGTTAAAAAAGTAGTAGATTTTATTTCATCACCGATCTAAAAAATGTTTATGCAGAGTTGTAGCTACATCTCTTCCGAGTCCAAATATAAATTTATCCTTGATCTGCGACTTATAGTTTTCGAGAAAATTAAGTTTTGGGGAGACTGTTAAAAAAGTAGTGGATTTTATTTCATCACCGATCTAAAAAATGTTTATGCAGAGTTGTAGCCACATTTATTCCGAGTCCAAATATATATTTATCCTTGATCTGCGACTTATAGCTTTCGAGAAAATTAAGTTTTGGGGAGACTGTTAAAAAAGTAGTAGATTTTATTTCATCACCGGTTTAAAAAATGTTTATGCAGAGAAGTAGCTACATTTATTCCGAGTCCAAATATATATTTATCCTTGATCTGCGACTTATAGTTTTCGAGAAAATTAAGTTTTGGGGAGATTGTTAAAAAAGTAGTAGATTTTATTTCATCACCAGTTGAGTTGTAGCCACATTTATTCCGAGTTCAAATATATATTTATCCTTGATCTGCGACTTATAGTTTTCGAGAAAATTAAGTTTTGGGGAGACTGTTAAAAAAGTATTAGATTTTTTTTCATCACCGATCTAAAAAATGTTTATGCAGAGTTGTAGCTACATTTATTCCGAGTCCAAATATATATTTATCCTTGATCTGCGACTTATAGTTTTCGAGAAAATTAAGTTTTGGGGAGACTGTTAAAAAAGTAGTAGATTTTATTTCATCACCGATCTAAAAAATGTTTATGCAGAGTTGTAGCTACATTTATTCCGAGTCCAAATATATATTTATCCTTGATCTGCGACTTATAGTTTTCGAGAAAATTAAGTTTTGGGGATACTGTTAAAAAAGTAGTAGATTTTATTTCATCACCGATCTAAAACATGTTTATGCAGAGTTGTAGCTACATTTATTCCGAGTCCAAATATATATTTATCCTTGATCTGCGACTTATAGTTTTCGAAAAAATTAAGTTTTGGGGAGACTGCTAAAAAAGTAGTAGATTTTTTTTCATCACCGATCTAAAAAATGTTTATGCAGAGTTGTAGCTACATTTATTCCGAGTCCAAATATATATTTATCCTTGATCTGCGACTTATAGTTTTTGAGAAAATTAAGTTTTGGGGAGACTGTTAAAAAAGTAGTGGATTTTATTTCATCACCGATCTAAAAAATGTTTATGCAGAGTTGTAGCCACATTTATTCCGAGTTCAAATATATATTTATCCTTGATCTGCGACTTATAGTTTTCGAGAAAATTAAGTTTTGGGGAGACTGTTAAAAAAGTAGTAGATTTTTTTTCATCACCGATCTAAAAAATGTTTATGCAGAGTTGTAGCTACATTTATTCCGAGTCCAAATATATATTTATCCTTGATCTGCGACTTATAGTTTTCGAGAAAATTAAGTTTTGGGGAGACTGTTAAAAAAGTAGTAGATTTTATTTCATCACCGATCTAAAAAATGTTTATGCAGAGTTGTAGCTACATTTATTCCGAGTCCAAATATATATTTATCCTTGATCTGGGACTTATAGTTTTCGAGAAAATTAAGTTTTGGGGAGACTGTTAAAAAAGTAGTAGATTTTATTTCATCACCGATCTAAAAAATGTTTATGCAGAGTTGTAGCTACATTTATTCCGAGTCCAAATATATATTTATCCTTGATCTGCGACTTATAGTTTTCGAGAAAATTAAGTTTTGGGGAGACTGTTAAAAAGTAGTAGATTTTATTTCATCACCGATCTAAAACATGTTTATGCAGAGTTGTAGCTACATTTATTCCGAGTCCAAATATATATTTATCCTTGATCTGCGACTTATAGTTTTCGAGAAAATTAAGTTTTGGGGAGACTGTTAAAAAAGTAGTAGATTTTTTTTCATCACCGATCTAAAAAATGTTTATGCAGAGTTGTAGCTACATTTATTCCGAGTCCAAATATATATTTATCCTTGATCTGCGACTTATAGTTTTCGAGAAAATTAAGTTTTGGGGAGACTGTTAAAAAAGTAGTAGATTTTATTTCATCACCGATCTAAAAAATGTTTATGCAGAGTTGTAGCTACATTTATTCCGAGTCCAAATATATATTTATCCTTGATCTGCGACTTATAGTTTTCGAGAAAATTAAGTTTTGGGGAGACTGTTAAAAAAGTAGTAGATTTTATTTCATCACCGATCTAAAAAATGTTTATGCAGAGTTGTAGCTACATCTCTTCCGAGTCCAAATATATATTTATCCTTGATCTGCGACTTATAGTTTTCGAGAAAATTAAGTTTTGGGGAGACTGTTAAAAAAGTAGTGGATTTTATTTCATCACCGATCTAAAACATGTTTATGCAGAGTTGTAGCTACATTTATTCCGAGTCCAAATATATATTTATCCTTGATCTGCGACTTATAGTTTTCGAGAAAATTAAGTTTTGGGGAGACTGTTAAAAAAGTAGTAGATTTTATTTCATCACCGGTCTAAAAAATGTTTATGCAGGGTAGTAGCTATATTTATTCCGAGTCCAAATATATATTTATCCTTGATCTGCGACTTATAGTTTTCGAGAAAATTAAGTTTTGGGGAGACTGTTAAAAAAGTAGTAGATTTTTTTTCATCACCGATCTAAAAAATGTTTATGCAGAGTTGTAGCTACATTTATTCCGAGTCCAAATACATATTTATCCTTGATCTGCGACTTATAGTTTTCGAGAAAATTAAGTTTTGGGGAGACTGTTAAAAAAGTAGTAGATTTTTTTTCATCACCGATCTAAAAAATGTTTATGCAGAGTTGTAGCTACATTTATTCCGAGTCCAAATATATATTTATCCTTGATCTGCGACTTATAGTTTTCGAGAAAATTAAGTTTTGGGGAGACTGTTAAAAAAGTAGTAGATTTTTTTTCATCACCGATCTAAAAAATGTTTATGCAGAGTTGTAGCTACATTTATTCCGAGTCCAAATATATATTTATCCTTGATCTGCGACTTATAGTTTTCGAGAAAATTAAGTTTTGGGGAGACTGTTAAAAAAGTAGTAGATTTTATTTCATCACCGATCTAAAAAATGTTTATGCAGAGTTGTAGCTACATCTCTTCCGAGTCCAAATATATATTTATCCTTGATCTGCGACTTATAGTTTTCGAGAAAATTAAGTTTTGGGGAGACTGTTAAAAAAGTAGTGGATTTTATTTCATCACCGATCTAAAAAATGTTTATGCAGAGTTGTAGCCACATTTATTCCGAGTCCAAATATATATTTATACTTGATCTGCGACTTATAGCTTTCGAGAAAATTAAGTTTTGGGGAGACTGTTAAAAAAGTAGTAGATTTTATTTCATCACCGGTTTAAAAAATGTTTATGCAGAGAAGTAGCTACATTTATTCCGAGTCCAAATATATATTTATCCTTGATCTGCGACTTATAGTTTTCGAGAAAATTAAGTTTTGGGGAGACTGTTAAAAAAGTAGTAGATTTTATTTCATCACCGATCTAAAAAATGTTTATGCAGAGTTGTAGCTACATTTATTCCGAGTCCAAATATATATTTATCCTTGATCTGGGACTTATAGTTTTCGAGAAAATTAAGTTTTGGGGATACTGTTAAAAAAGTAGTAGATTTTATTTCATCACCGATCTAAAACATGTTTATGCAGAGTTGTAGCTACATTTATTCCGAGTCCAAATATATATTTATCCTTGATCTGCGACTTATAGTTTTCGAGAAAATTAAGTTTTGGGGAGACTTCTAAAAAAGTAGTAGATTTTTTTTCATCACCGATCTAAAAAATGTTTATGCAGAGTTGTAGCTACATTTATTCCGAGTCCAAATATATATTTATCCTTGATCTGCGACTTATAGTTTTCGAGAAAATTAAGTTTTGGGGAGACTGTTAAAAAAGTAGTAGATTTTATTTCATCACCGATCTAAAAAATGTTTATGCAGAGTTGTAGCTACATCTCTTCCGAGTCCAAATATATATTTATCCTTGATCTGCGACTTATAGTTTTCGAGAAAATTAAGTTTTGGGGAGACTGCTAAAAAAGTAGTAGATTTTTTTTCATCACCGATCTAAAAAATGTTTATGCAGAGTTGTAGCTACATTTATTCCGAGTCCAAATATATATTTATCCTTGATCTGCGACTTATAGTTTTCGAGAAAATTAAGTTTTGGGGAGACTGTTAAAAAAGTAGTAGATTTTATTTCATCACCGATCTAAAAAATGTCTATGCAGAGTTGTAGCTACATCTCTTCCGAGTCCAAATATATATTTATCCTTGATCTGCGACTTATAGTTTTCGAGAAAATTAAGTTTTGGGGAGACTGTTAAAAAAGTAGTGGATTTTATTTCATCACCGATCTAAAACATGTTTATGCAGAGTTGTAGCTACATTTATTCCGAGTCCAAATATATATTTATCCTTGATCTGCGACTTATAGTTTTCGAGAAAATTAAGTTTTGGGGAGACTGTTAAAAAAGTAGTAGATTTTATTTCATCACCGGTCTAAAAAATGTTTATGCAGAGTTGTAGCTACATTTATTCCGAGTCCAAATATATATTTATCCTTGATCTGCGACTTATAGTTTTCGAGAAAATTAAGTTTTGGGGAGACTGTTAAAAAAGTAGTAGATTTTATTTCATCACCGATCTAAAAAATGTTTATGCAGAGTTGTAGCTACATTTATTCCGAGTCCAAATATATATTTATCCTTGATCTGGGACTTATAGTTTTCGAGAAAATTAAGTTTTGGGGAGACTGTTAAAAAAGTAGTAGATTTTATTTCATCACCGATCTAAAAAATGTTTATGCAGAGTTGTAGCCACATTTATTCCGAGTTCAAATATATATTTATCCTTGATCTGCGACTTATAGTTTTCGAGAAAATTAAGTTTTGGGGAGACTGTTAAAAAAGTAGTAGATTTTATTTCATCACCGATCTAAAAAATGTTTATGCAGAGTTGTAGCTACATCTCTTCCGAGTCCAAATATATATTTATCCTTGATCTGCGACTTATAGTTTTCGAGAAAATTAAGTTTTGGGGAGACTGTTAAAAAAGTAGTGGATTTTATTTCATCACCGATCTAAAAAATGTTTATGCAGAGTTGTAGCCACATTTATTCCGAGTCCAAATATATATTTATACTTGATCTGCGACTTATAGCTTTCGAGAAAATTAAGTTTTGGGGAGACTGTTAAAAAAGTAGTAGATTTTATTTCATCACCGGTTTAAAAAATGTTTATGCAGAGAAGTAGCTACATTTATTCCGAGTCCAAATATATATTTATCCTTGATCTGCGACTTATAGTTTTCGAGAAAATTAAGTTTTGGGGAGACTGTTAAAAAAGTAGTAGATTTTATTTCATCACCGATCTAAAAAATGTTTATGCAGAGTTGTAGCTACATTTATTCCGAGTCCAAATATATATTTATCCTTGATCTGGGACTTATAGTTTTCGAGAGAATTAAGTTTTGGGGATACTGTTAAAAAAGTAGTAGATTTTATTTCATCACCGATCTAAAACATGTTTATGCAGAGTTGTAGCTACATTTATTCCGAGTCCAAATATATATTTATCCTTGATCTGCGACTTATAGTTTTCGAGAAAATTAAGTTTTGGGGAGACTGCTAAAAAAGTAGTAGATTTTTTTTCATCACCGATCTAAAAAATGTTTATGCAGAGTTGTAGCTACATTTATTCCGAGTCCAAATATATATTTATCCTTGATCTGCGACTTATAGTTTTTGAGAAAATTAAGTTTTGGGGAGACTGTTAAAAAAGTAGTGGATTTTATTTCATCACCGATCTAAAAAATGTTTATGCAGAGTTGTAGCCACATTTATTCCGAGTTCAAATATATATTTATCCTTGATCTGCGACTTATAGTTTTCGAGAAAATTAAGTTTTGGGGAGACTGTTAAAAAAGTAGTAGATTTTTTTTCATCACCGATCTAAAAAATGTTTATGCAGAGTTGTAGCTACATTTATTCCGAGTCCAAATATATATTTATCCTTGATCTGGGACTTATAGTTTTCGAGAAAATTAAGTTTTGGGGAGACTGTTAAAAAAGTAGTAGATTTTATTTCATCACCGATCTAAAAAATGTTTATGCAGAGTTGTAGCTACATTTATTCCGAGTCCAAATATATATTTATCCTTGATCTGCGACTTATAGTTTTCGAGAAAATTAAGTTTTGGGGAGACTGTTAAAAAAGTAGTAGATGTTATTTCATCACCGATCTAAAAAATGTTTATGCAGAGTTGTAGCTACATCTCTTCCGAGTCCAAATATATATTTATCCTTGATCTGCGACTTATAGTTTTCGAGAAAATTAAGTTTTGGGGAGACTGTTAAAAAAGTAGTGGATTTTATTTCATCACCGATCTAAAAAATGTTTATGCAGAGTTGTAGCCACATTTATTCCGAGTCCAAATATATATTTATCCTTGATCTGCGACTTATAGCTTTCGAGAAAATTAAGTTTTGGGGAGACTGTTAAAAAGTAGTAGATTTTATTTCATCACCATCATCATATATATTTATCCTTGATCTGCGACTTATAGTTTTCGAGAAAATTAAGTTTTGGGGAGACTGCTAAAAAAGTAGTAGATTTTTTTTCATCACCGATCTAAAAAATGTTTATGCAGAGTTGTAGCTACATTTATTCCGAGTCCAAATATATATTTATCCTTGATCTGCGACTTATAGTTTTTGAGAAAATTAAGTTTTGGGGAGACTGTTAAAAAAGTAGTGGATTTTATTTCATCACCGATCTAAAAAATGTTTATGCAGAGTTGTAGCCACATTTATTCCGAGTTCAAATATATATTTATCCTTGATCTGCGACTTATAGTTTTCGAGAAAATTAAGTTTTGGGGAGACTGTTAAAAAAGTAGTAGATTTTTTTTCATCACCGATCTAAAAAATGTTTATGCAGAGTTGTAGCTACATTTATTCCGAGTCCAAATATATATTTATCCTTGATCTGCGACTTATAGTTTTCGAGAAAATTAAGTTTTGGGGAGACTGTTAAAAAAGTAGTAGATTTTATTTCATCACCGATCTAAAAAATGTTTATGCAGAGTTGTAGCTACATTTATTCCGAGTCCAAATATATATTTATCCTTGATCTGGGACTTATAGTTTTCGAGAAAATTAAGTTTTGGGGAGACTGTTAAAAAAGTAGTAGATTTTATTTCATCACCGATCTAAAAAATGTTTATGCAGAGTTGTAGCTACATTTATTCCGAGTCCAAATATATATTTATCCTTGATCTGCGACTTATAGTTTTCGAGAAAATTAAGTTTTGGGGAGACTGTTAAAAAAGTAGTAGATTTTATTTCATCACCGATCTAAAAAATGTTTATGCAGAGTTGTAGCTACATCTCTTCCGAGTCCAAATATATATTTATCCTTGATCTGCGACTTATAGTTTTCGAGAAAATTAAGTTTTGGGGAGACTGTTAAAAAAGTAGTGGATTTTATTTCATCACCGATCTAAAAAATGTTTATGCAGAGTTGTAGCCACATTTATTCCGAGTCCAAATATATATTTATCCTTGATCTGCGACTTATAGCTTTCGAGAAAATTAAGTTTTGGGGAGACTGTTAAAAAAGTAGTAGATTTTATTTCATCACCGGTTTAAAAAATGTTTATGCAGAGAAGTAGCTACATTTATTCCGAGTCCAAATATATATTTATCCTTGATCTGCGACTTATAGTTTTCGAGAAAATTAAGTTTTGGTGAGACTGTTAAAAAAGTAGTAGATTTTATTTCATCACCGATCTAAAAAATGTTTATGCAGAGTTGTAGCTACATTTATTCCGAGTCCAAATATATATTTATCCTTGATCTGCGACTTATAGTTTTTGAGAAAATTAAGTTTTGGGGAGACTGTTAAAAAAGTAGTGGATTTTATTTCATCACCGATCTAAAAAATGTTTATGCAGAGTTGTAGCCACATTTATTCCGAGTTCAAATATATATTTATCCTTGATCTGCGACTTATAGTTTTCGAGAAAATTAAGTTTTGGGGAGACTGTTAAAAAAGTAGTAGATTTTTTTTCATCACCGATCTAAAAAATGTTTATGCAGAGTTGTAGCTACATTTATTCCGAGTCCAAATATATATTTATCCTTGATCTGGGACTTATAGTTTTCGAGAAAATTAAGTTTTGGGGAGACTGTTAAAAAAGTAGTAGATTTTATTTCATCACCGATCTAAAAAATGTTTATGCAGAGTTGTAGCTACATTTATTCCGAGTCCAAATATATATTTATCCTTGATCTGCGACTTATAGTTTTCGAGAAAATTAAGTTTTGGGGAGACTGTTAAAAAAGTAGTAGATGTTATTTCATCACCGATCTAAAAAATGTTTATGCAGAGTTGTAGCTACATCTCTTCCGAGTCCAAATATATATTTATCCTTGATCTGCGACTTATAGTTTTCGAGAAAATTAAGTTTTGGGGAGACTGTTAAAAAAGTAGTGGATTTTATTTCATCACCGATCTAAAAAATGTTTATGCAGAGTTGTAGCCACATTTATTCCGAGTCCAAATATATATTTATCCTTGATCTGCGACTTATAGCTTTCGAGAAAATTAAGTTTTGGGGAGACTGTTAAAAAGTAGTAGATTTTATTTCATCACCATCATCATATATATTTATCCTTGATCTGCGACTTATAGTTTTCGAGAAAATTAAGTTTTGGGGAGACTGCTAAAAAAGTAGTAGATTTTTTTTCATCACCGATCTAAAAAATGTTTATGCAGAGTTGTAGCTACATTTATTCCGAGTCCAAATATATATTTATCCTTGATCTGCGACTTATAGTTTTTGAGAAAATTAAGTTTTGGGGAGACTGTTAAAAAAGTAGTGGATTTTATTTCATCACCGATCTAAAAAATGTTTATGCAGAGTTGTAGCCACATTTATTCCGAGTTCAAATATATATTTATCCTTGATCTGCGACTTATAGTTTTCGAGAAAATTAAGTTTTGGGGAGACTGTTAAAAAAGTAGTAGATTTTTTTTCATCACCGATCTAAAAAATGTTTATGCAGAGTTGTAGCTACATTTATTCCGAGTCCAAATATATATTTATCCTTGATCTGCGACTTATAGTTTTCGAGAAAATTAAGTTTTGGGGAGACTGTTAAAAAAGTAGTAGATTTTATTTCATCACCGATCTAAAAAATGTTTATGCAGAGTTGTAGCTACATTTATTCCGAGTCCAAATATATATTTATCCTTGATCTGGGACTTATAGTTTTCGAGAAAATTAAGTTTTGGGGAGACTGTTAAAAAAGTAGTAGATTTTATTTCATCACCGATCTAAAAAATGTTTATGCAGAGTTGTAGCTACATTTATTCCGAGTCCAAATATATATTTATCCTTGATCTGCGACTTATAGTTTTCGAGAAAATTAAGTTTTGGGGAGACTGTTAAAAAAGTAGTAGATTTTATTTCATCACCGATCTAAAAAATGTTTATGCAGAGTTGTAGCTACATCTCTTCCGAGTCCAAATATATATTTATCCTTGATCTGCGACTTATAGTTTTCGAGAAAATTAAGTTTTGGGGAGACTGTTAAAAAAGTAGTGGATTTTATTTCATCACCGATCTAAAAAATGTTTATGCAGAGTTGTAGCCACATTTATTCCGAGTCCAAATATATATTTATCCTTGATCTGCGACTTATAGCTTTCGAGAAAATTAAGTTTTGGGGAGACTGTTAAAAAAGTAGTAGATTTTATTTCATCACCGGTTTAAAAAATGTTTATGCAGAGAAGTAGCTACATTTATTCCGAGTCCAAATATATATTTATCCTTGATCTGCGACTTATAGTTTTCGAGAAAATTAAGTTTTGGTGAGACTGTTAAAAAAGTAGTAGATTTTATTTCATCACCGATCTAAAAAATGTTTATGCAGAGTTGTAGCTACATTTATTCCGAGTCCAAATATATATTTATCCTTGATCTGGGACTTATAGTTTTCGAGAAAATTAAGTTTTGGGGATACTGTTAAAAAAGTAGTAGATTTTATTTCATCACCGATCTAAAACATGTTTATGCAGAGTTGTAGCTACATTTATTCCGAGTTCAAATATATATTTATCCTTGATCTGCGACTTATAGTTTTCGAGAAAATTAAGTTTTGGGGAGACTGCTAGAAAAGTAGTAGATTTTTTTTCATCACCGATCTAAAAAATGTTTATGCAGAGTTGTAGCTACATTTATTCCGAGTCCAAATATATATTTATCCTTGATCTGCGACTTATAGTTTTTGAGAAAATTAAGTTTTGGGGAGACTGTTAAAAAAGTAGTGGATTTTATTTCATCACCGATCTAAAAAATGTTTATGCAGAGTTGTAGCCACATTTATTCCGAGTTCAAATATATATTTATCCTTGATCTGCGACTTATAGTTTTCGAGAAAATTAAGTTTTGGGGAGACTGTTAAAAAAGTAGTAGATTTTTTTTCATCACCGATCTAAAAAATGTTTATGCAGAGTTGTAGCTACATTTATTCCGAGTCCAAATATATATTTATCCTTGATCTGCGACTTATAGTTTTCGAGAAAATTAAGTTTTGGGGAGACTGTTAAAAAAGTAGTGGATTTTATTTCATCACCGATCTAAAAAATGTTTATGCAGAGTTGTAGCCACATTTATTCCGAGTTCAAATATATATTTATCCTTGATCTGCGACTTATAGTTTTCGAGAAAATTAAGTTTTGGGGAGACTGTTAAAAAAGTAGTAGATTTTTTTTCATCACCGATCTAAAAAATGTTTATGCAGAGTTGTAGCTACATTTATTCCGAGTCCAAATATATATTTATCCTTGATCTGCGACTTATAGTTTTCGAGAAAATTAAGTTTTGGGGAGACTGTTAAAAAAGTAGTAGATTTTATTTCATCACCGATCTAAAAAATGTTTATGCAGAGTTGTAGCTACATCTCTTCCGAGTCCAAATATATATTTATCCTTGATCTGCGACTTATAGTTTTCGAGAAAATTAAGTTTTGGGGAGACTGTTAAAAAAGTAGTAGATTTTATTTCATCACCGATCTAAAACATGTTTATGCAGAGTTGTAGCTACATTTATTCCGAGTCCAAATATATATTTATCCTTGATCTGCGACTTATAGTTTTCGAGAAAATTAAGTTTTGGGGAGACTGTTAAAAAAGTAGTAGATTTTTTTTCATCACCGATCTAAAAAATGTTTATGCAGAGTTGTAGCTACATTTATTCCGAGTCCAAATATATATTTATCCTTGATCTGCGACTTATAGTTTTCGAGAAAATTAAGTTTTGGGGAGACTGTTAAAAAAGTAGTAGATTTTTTTCATCACCGATCTAAAAAATGTTTATGTAGAGTTGTAGCTACATTTATTCCGAGTCCAAATATATATTTATCCTTGATCTGCGACTTATAGTTTTCGAGAAAATTAAGTTTTGGGGAGACCGTTAAAAAGTAGTAGATTTTATTTCATCACCGATCTAAAACATGTTTATGCAGAGTTGTAGCTACATTTATTCCGAGTCCAAATATATATTTATCCTTGATCTGCGACTTATAGTTTTCGAGAAAATTAAGTTTTGGGGAGACTGTTAAAAAAGTAGTAGATTTTATTTCATCACCGGTTTAAAAAATGTTTATGCAGAGAAGTAGCTACATTTATTCCGAGTCCAAATATATATTTATCCTTGATCTGCGACTTATAGTTTTCGAGAAAATTAAGTTTTGGGGAGACTGTTAAAAAAGTAGTAGATTTTATTTCATCACCGATCTAAAAAATGTTTATGCAGAGTTGTAGCCACATTTATTCCGAGTCCAAATATATATTTATCCTTGATCTGCGACTTATAGCTTTCGAGAAAATTAAGTTTTGGGGAGACTGTTAAAAAAGTAGTGGATTTTATTTCATCACCGATCTAAAAAATGTTTATGCAGAGTTGTAGCCACATTTATTCCGAGTTCAAATATATATTTATCCTTGATCTGCGACTTATAGTTTTCGAGAAAATTAAGTTTTGGGGAGACTGTTAAAAAAGTAGTAGATTTTTTTTCATCACCGATCTAAAAAATGTTTATGCAGAGTTGTAGCTACATTTATTCCGAGTCCAAATATATATTTATCCTTGATCTGCGACTTATAGTTTTCGAGAAAATTAAGTTTTGGGGAGACTGTTAAAAAAGTAGTAGATTTTTTTTCATCACCGATCTAAAAAATGTTTATGCAGAGTTGTAGCTACATTTATTCCGAGTCCAAATATATATTTATCCTTGATCTGCGACTTATAGTTTTCGAGAAAATTAAGTTTTGGGGAGACTGTTAAAAAAGTAGTAGATTTTATTTCATCACCGATCTAAAAAATGTTTATGCAGAGTTGTAGCTACATCTCTTCCGAGTCCACATATATATTTATCCTTGATCTGCGACTTATAGTTTTCGAGAAAATTAAGTTTTGGGGAGACTGTTAAAAAAGTAGTAGATTTTATTTCATCACCGATCTAAAACATGTTTATGCAGAGTTGTAGCTACATTTATTCCGAGTCCAAATATATATTTATCCTTGATCTGCGACTTATAGTTTTCGAGAAAATTAAGTTTTGGGGAGACTGTTAAAAAAGAAGTAGATTTTTTTTCATCACCGATCTAAAAAATGTTTATGCAGAGTTGTAGCTACATTTATTCCGAGTCCAAATATATATTTATCCTTGATCTGCGACTTATAGTTTTCGAGAAAATTAAGTTTTGGGGAGACTGTTAAAAAAGTAGTAGATTTTTTTCATCACCGATCTAAAAAATGTTTATGTAGAGTTGTAGCTACATTTATTCCGAGTCCAAATATATATTTATCCTTGATCTGCGACTTATAGTTTTCGAGAAAATTAAGTTTTGGGGAGACTGTTAAAAAGTAGTAGATTTTATTTCATCACCGATCTAAAACATGTTTATGCAGAGTTGTAGCTACATTTATTCCGAGTCCAATATATATTTATCCTTGATCTGCGACTTATAGTTTTCGAGAAAATTAAGTTTTGGGGAGACTGCTAAAAAAGTAGTAGATTTTATTTCATCACCGATCTATAAAATGTTTATGCAGAGTTGTAGCTACATTTATTATTTCGAGAAAATTAAGTTTTGGGGAGACTGTTAAAAAAGTAGTAGATTTTTTTTCATCACCGATCTAAAAAATGTTTATGCAGAGTTGTAGCTACATTTATTCCGAGTCCAAATATATATTTATCCTTGATCTGCGACTTATAGTTTTCGAGAAAATTAAGTTTTGGGGAGACTGCTAAAAAAGTAGTAGATTTTATTTCATCACCGGTCTAAAAGATGTTTATGCAGGGTAGTAGCTACATTTATTCCGAGTCCAAATATATATTTATCCTTGATCTGCGACTTATAGTTTTCGAGAAAATTAAGTTTTGGGGAGACTGTTAAAAAAGTAGTAGATTTTATTTCATCACCGATCTAAAAAATGTTTATGCAGAGTTGTAGCTACATTTATTCCGAGTCCAAATATATATTTATCCTTGATCTGGGACTTATAGTTTTCGAGAAAATTAAGTTTTGGGGATACTGTTAAAAAAGTAGTAGATTTTATTTCATCACCGATCTAAAACATGTTTATGCAGAGTTGTAGCTACATTTATTCCGAGTCCAAATATATATTTATCCTTGATCTGGGACTTATAGTTTTCGAGAAAATTAAGTTTTGGGGAGACTGTTAAAAAGTAGTAGATTTTATTTCATCACCGATCTAAAACATGTTTATGCAGAGTTGTAGCTACATTTATTCCGAGTCCAAATATATATTTATCCTTGATCTGCGACTTATAGTTTTTGAGAAAATTAAGTTTTGGGGAGACTGTTAAAAAAGTAGTAGATTTTATTTCATCACCGATCTAAAAAATGTTTATGCAGAGTTGTAGCTACATTTATTCCGAGTCCAAATATATATTTATCCTTGATCTGCGACTTATAGTTTTCGAGAAAATTAAGTTTTGGGGATACTGTTAAAAAAGTAGTAGATTTTATTTCATCACCGATCTAAAACATGTTTATGCAGAGTTGTAGCTACATTTATTCCGAGTCCAAATATATATTTATCCTTGATCTGCGACTTATAGTTTTCGAGAAAATTAAGTTTTGGGGAGACTGCTAAAAAAGTAGTAGATTTTTTTTCATCACCGATCTAAAAAATGTTTATGCAGAGTTGTAGCTACATTTATTCCGAGTCCAAATATATATTTATCTTTGATCTGCGACTTATAGTTTTTGAGAAAATTAAGTTTTGGGGAGACTGTTAAAAAAGTAGTGGATTTTATTTCATCACCGATCTAAAAAATGTTTATGCAGAGTTGTAGCCACATTTATTCCGAGTTCAAATATATATTTATCCTTGATCTGCGACTTATAGTTTTCGAGAAAATTAAGTTTTGGGGAGACTGTTAAAAAAGTAGTAGATTTTTTTTCATCACCGATCTAAAAAATGTTTATGCAGAGTTGTAGCTACATTTATTCCGAGTCCAAATATATATTTATCCTTGATCTGCGACTTATAGTTTTCGAGAAAATTAAGTTTTGGGGAGACTGTTAAAAAAGTAGTAGATTTTATTTCATCACCGATCTAAAAAATGTTTATGCAGAGTTGTAGCTACATTTATTCCGAGTCCAAATATATATTTATCCTTGATCTGGGACTTATAGTTTTCGAGAAAATTAAGTTTTGGGGAGACTGTTAAAAAAGTAGTAGATTTTATTTCATCACCGATCTAAAAAATGTTTATGCAGAGTTGTAGCTACATCTCTTCCGAGTCCAAATATATATTTATCCTTGATCTGCGACTTATAGTTTTCGAGAAAATTAAGTTTTGGGGAGACTGTTAAAAAAGTAGTGGATTTTATTTCATCACCGATCTAAAAAATGTTTATGCAGAGTTGTAGCCACATTTATTCCGAGTCCAAATATATATTTATCCTTGATCTGCGACTTATAGCTTTCGAGAAAATTAAGTTTTGGGGAGACTGTTAAAAAAGTAGTGGATTTTATTTCATCACCGATCTAAAAAATGTTTATGCAGAGTTGTAGCCACATTTATTCCGAGTTCAAATATATATTTATCCTTGATCTGCGACTTATAGTTTTCGAGAAAATTAAGTTTTGGGGAGACTGTTAAAAAAGTAGTAGATTTTTTTTCATCACCGATCTAAAAAATGTTTATGCAGAGTTGTAGCTACATTTATTCCGAGTCCAAATATATATTTATCCTTGATCTGCGACTTATAGTTTTCGAGAAAATTAAGTTTTGGGGAGACTGTTAAAAAAGTAGTAGATTTTTTTTCATCACCGATCTAAAAAATGTTTATGCAGAGTTGTAGCTACATTTATTCCGAGTCCAAATATATATTTATCCTTGATCTGCGACTTATAGTTTTCGAGAAAATTAAGTTTTGGGGAGACTGTTAAAAAAGTAGTAGATTTTATTTCATCACCGATCTAAAAAATGTTTATGCAGAGTTGTAGCTACATCTCTTCGGAGTCCAAATATATATTTATCCTTGATCTGCGACTTATAGTTTTCGAGAAAATTAAGTTTTGGGGAGACTGTTAAAAAAGTAGTAGATTTTATTTCATCACCGATCTAAAACATGTTTATGCAGAGTTGTAGCTACATTTATTCCGAGTCCAAATATATATTTATCCTTGATCTGCGACTTATAGTTTTCGAGAAAATTAAGTTTTGGGGAGACTGTTAAAAAAGTAGTAGATTTTTTTTCATCACCGATCTAAAAAATGTTTATGCAGAGTTGTAGCCACATTTATTCCGAGTCCAAATATATATTTATCCTTGATCTGCGACTTATAGTTTTCGAGAAAATTAAGTTTTGGGGAGACTGTTAAAAAGTAGTAGATTTTTTTCATCACCGATCTAAAAAATGTTTATGTAGAGTTGTAGCTACATTTATTCCGAGTCCAAATATATATTTATCCTTGATCTGCGACTTATAGTTTTCGAGAAAATTAAGTTTTGGGGAGACTGTTAAAAAGTAGTAGATTTTATTTCATCACCGATCTAAAACATGTTTATGCAGAGTTGTAGCTACATTTATTCCGAGTCCAAATATATATTTATCCTTGATCTGTGACTTATAGTTTTCGAGAAAATTAAGTTTTGGGGAGACTGTTAAAAAGTAGTAGATTTTATTTCATCACCGATCTAAAACATGTTTATGCAGAGTTGTAGCTACATTTATTCCGAGTCCAAATATATATTTATCCTTGATCTGCGACTTATAGTTTTCGAGAAAATTAAGTTTTGGGGATACTGTTAAAAAAGTAGTAGATTTTATTTCATCACCGATCTAAAACATGTTTATGCAGAGTTGTAGCTACATTTATTCCGAGTCCAAATATATATTTATCCTTGATCTGCGACTTATAGTTTTCGAGAAAATTAAGTTTTGGGGAGACTGCTAAAAAAGTAGTAGATTTTTTTTCATCACCGATCTAAAAAATGTTTATGCAGAGTTGTAGCTACATTTATTCCGAGTCCAAATATATATTTATCCTTGATCTGCGACTTATAGTTTTTGAGAAAATTAAGTTTTGGGGAGACTGTTAAAAAAGTAGTGGATTTTATTTCATCACCGATCTAAAAAATGTTTATGCAGAGTTGTAGCCACATTTATTCCAAGTTCAAATATATATTTATCCTTGATCTGCGACTTATAGTTTTCGAGAAAATTAAGTTTTGGGGAGACTGTTAAAAAAGTAGTAGATTTTTTTTCATCACCGATCTAAAAAATGTTTATGCAGAGTTGTAGCTACATTTATTCCGAGTCCAAATATATATTTATCCTTGATCTGCGACTTATAGTTTTCGAGAAAATTAAGTTTTGGGGAGACTGTTAAAAAAGTAGTAGATTTTATTTCATCACCGATCTAAAAAATGTTTATGCAGAGTTGTAGCTACATTTATTCCGAGTCCAAATATATATTTATCCTTGATCTGGGACTTATAGTTTTCGAGAAAATTAAGTTTTGGGGAGACTGTTAAAAAAGTAGTAGATTTTATTTCATCACCGATCTAAAAAATGTTTATGCAGAGTTGTAGCTACATTTATTCCGAGTCCAAATATATATTTATCCTTGATCTGCGACTTATAGTTTTCGAGAAAATTAAGTTTTGGGGAGACTGTTAAAAAAGTAGTAGATTTTATTTCATCACCGATCTAAAAAATGTTTATGCAGAGTTGTAGCTACATCTCTTCCGAGTCCAAATATATATTTATCCTTGATCTGCGACTTATAGTTTTCGAGAAAATTAAGTTTTGGGGAGACTGTTAAAAAAGTAGTGGATTTTATTTCATCACCGATCTAAAAAATGTTTATGCAGAGTTGTAGCCACATTTATTCCGAGTTCAAATATATATTTATCCTTGATCTGCGACTTATAGTTTTCGAGAAAATTAAGTTTTGGGGAGACTGCTAAAAAAGTATTAGATTTTATTTCATCACCGATCTAAAAAATGTTTATGCAGAGTTGTAGCTACATTTATTCCGAGTCCAAATATATATTTATCCTTGATCTGTGACATTTATTCCGAGTGCGAATATATATTTATCCTTGATCTGCGACTTATAGTTTTCGAGAAAATTAAGTTTTGGGGAGACTGTTAAAAAAGTAGTAGATTTTTTTTCATCACCGATCTAAAAAATGTTTATGCAGAGTTGTAGCTACATTTATTCCGAGTCCAAATATATATTTATCCTTGATCTGCGACTTATAGTTTTCGAGAAAATTAAGTTTTGGGGAGACTGTTAAAAAAGTAGTAGATTTTATTTCATCACCGATTTAAAAAATGTTTATGCAGAGTTGTAGCTACATCTCTTCCGAGTCCAAATATATATTTATCCTTGATCTGCGACTTATAGTTTTCGAGAAAATTAAGTTTTGGGGAGACTGTTAAAAAAGTAGTAGATTTTATTTCATCACCGATCTAAAAGATGTTTATGCAGGGTAGTAGCTACATTTATTCCGAGTCCAAATATATATTTATCCTTGATCTGCGACTTATAGTTTTCGAGAAAATTAAGTTTTGGGGAGACTGTTAAAAAAGTAGTAGATTTTTTTCATCACCGATCTAATAAATGTTTATGTAGAGTTGTAGCTACATTTATTCCGAGTCCAAATATATATTTATCCTTGATCTGCGACTTATAGTTTTCGAGAAAATTAAGTTTTGGGGAGACTGCTGAAAAAGTAGTAGATTTTTTTTCATCACCAATCTAAAAAATGTTTATGCAGAGTTGTAGCTACATTTATTCCGAGTCCAGATATATATTTATCCTTGATCTGCGACTTATAGTTTTCGAGAAAATTAAGTTTTGGGGAGACTGTTAAAAAAGTAGTAGATTTTATTTCATCACCGATCTAAAAAATGTTTATGCAGAGTTGTAGCTACATCTCTTCCGAGTCCAAATATATATTTATCCTTGATCTGCGACTTATAGTTTTCGAGAAAATTAAGTTTTGGGGAGACTGTTAAAAAAGTAGTGGATTTTATTTCATCACCGATCTAAAAAATGTTTATGCAGAGTTGTAGCCACATTTATTCCGAGTCCAAATATATATTTATCCTTGATCTGCGACTTATAGCTTTCGAGAAAATTAAGTTTTGGGGAGACTGTTAAAAAAGTAGTGGATTTTATTTCATCACCGATCTAAAAAATGTTTATGCAGAGTTGTAGCCACATTTATTCCGAGTTCAAATATATATTTATCCTTGATCTGCGACTTATAGTTTTCGAGAAAATTAAGTTTTGGGGAGACTGCTAAAAAAGTATTAGATTTTATTTCATCACCGATCTAAAAAATGTTTATGCAGAGTTGTAGCTACATTTATTCCGAGTCCAAATATATATTTATCCTTGATCTGTGAC
Organism: Blera fallax; assembly: GCA_946965025.1. Taxonomy (NCBI): domain Eukaryota; kingdom Metazoa; phylum Arthropoda; class Insecta; order Diptera; family Syrphidae; genus Blera; species Blera fallax. Next base: position 56,618,817 of record OX337246.1, read on the forward strand.
ATTTATTCCGAGTCCGAATATATATTTATCCTTGATCTGCGACTTATAGTTTTCGAGAAAATTAAGTTTTGGGGAGACTGTTAAAAAAGTAGTAGATTTTTTTTCATCACCGATCTAAAAAATGTTTATGCAGAGTTGTAGCTACATTTATTCCGAGTCCAAATATATATTTATCCTTGATCTGCGACTTATAGTTTTCGAGAAAATTAAGTTTTGGGGAGACTGTTAAAAAAGTAGTAGATTTTATTTCATCACCGATCTAAAAAATGTTTATGCAGAGTTGTAGCTACATCTCTTCCGAGTCCAAATATATATTTATCCTTGATCTGCGACTTATAGTTTTCGAGAAAATTAAGTTTTGGGGAGACTGTTAAAAAAGTAGTAGATTTTATTTCATCACCGATCTAAAAGATGTTTATGCAGGGTAGTAGCTACATTTATTCCGAGTCCAAATATATATTTATCCTTGATCTGCGACTTATAGTTTTCGAGAAAATTAAGTTTTGGGGAGACTGTTAAAAAAGTAGTAGATTTTTTTCATCACCGATCTAATAAATGTTTATGTAGAGTTGTAGCTACATTTATTCCGAGTCCAAATATATATTTATCCTTGATCTGCGACTTATAGTTTTCGAGAAAATTAAGTTTTGGGGAGACTGTTAAAAAGTAGTAGATTTTATTTCATCACCGGTCTAAAAGATGTTTATGCAGGGTAGTAGCTACATTTATTCCGAGTCCAAATATATATTTATCCTTGATCTGCGACTTATAGTTTTCGAGAAAATTAAGTTTTGGGGAGACTGTTAAAAAAGTAGTAGATTTTTTTCATCACCGATCTAATAAATGTTTATGTAGAGTTGTAGCTACATTTATTCCGAGTCCAAATATATATTTATCCTTGATCTGCGACTTATAGTTTTCGAGAAAATTAAGTTTTGGGGAGACTGCTAAAAAAGTAGTAGATTTTATTTCATCACCGATCTATAAAATGTTTATGCAGAGTTGTAGCTACATTTATTATTTCGAGAAAATTAAGTTTTGGGGAGACTGTTAAAAAAGTAGTAGATTTTTTTTCATCACCGATCTAAAAAATGTTTATGCAGAGTTGTAGCTACATTTATTCCGAGTCCAAATATATATTTATCCTTGATCTGCGACTTATAGTTTTCGAGAAAATTAAGTTTTGGGGAGACTGTTAAAAAGTAGTAGATTTTATTTCATCACCGATCTAAAACATGTTTATGCAGAGTTGTAGCTACATTTATTCCGAGTCCAAATATATATTTATCCTTGATCTGCGACTTATAGTTTTCGAGAAAATTAAGTTTTGGGGAGACTGCTAAAAAAGTAGTAGATTTTATTTCATCACCGATCTATAAAATGTTTATGCAGAGTTGTAGCTACATTTATTCCGAGTCCAAATATATATTTATCCTTGATCTGCGACTTATAGTTTTCGAGAAAATTAAGTTTTGGGGAGACTGCTAAAAAAGTAGTAGATTTTATTTCATCACCGATCTATAAAATGTTTATGCAGAGTTGTAGCTACATTTATTCCGAGTCCAAATATATATTTATCCTTGATCTGCGACTTATAGTTTTCGAGAAAATTAAGTTTTGGGGAGACTGTTAAAAAAGTAGTAGATTTTATTTCATCACCGATCTAAAAAATGTTTATGCAGAGTGGTAGCTACATTTATTCCGAGTCCAAATATAATTTATCCTTGATCTGCGAGTTATAGTTTTCGAGAAAATTAAGTTTTGGGGAGACTGTTAAAAAAGTAGTAGATTTTATTTCATCACCGATCTAAAAAATGTTTATGCAGAGTTGTAGCTACATTTATTCCGAGTCCAAATATATATTTATCCTTGATCTGCGACTTATAGTTTTCGAGAAAATTAAGTTTTGGGGAGACTGTTAAAAAAGTAGTAGATTTTATTTCATCACCGATCTAAAAAATGTTTATGCAGAGTTGTAGCCACATTTATTCCGAGTTCAAATATATATTTATCCTTGATCTGCGACTTATAGTTTTCGAGAAAATTAAGTTTTGGGGAGACTGTTAAAAAAGTAGTAGATTTTTTTTCATCACCGATCTAAAAAATGTTTATGCAGAGTTGTAGCTACATTTATTCCGAGTCCAAATACATATTTATCCTTGATCTGCGACTTATAGTTTTCGAGAAAATTAAGTTTTGGGGAGACTGTTAAAAAAGTAGTAGATTTTTTTTCACCACCGATCTAAAAAATGTTTATGCAGAGTTGTAGCTACATTTATTCCGAGTCCAAATATATATTTATCATTGATCTGCGACTTATAGTTTTCGAGAAAATTAAGTTTTGGGGAGACTGTTAAAAAAGTAGTAGATTTTATTTCATCACCGATCTAAAACATGTTTATGCAGAGTTGTAGCTACATTTATTCCGAGTCCAAATATATATTTATCCTTGATCTGCGACTTATAGTTTTCGAGAAAATTAAGTTTTGGGGAGACTGCTAAAAAAGTAGTAGATTTTTTTTCATCACCGATCTAAAACATGTTTATGCAGAGTTGTAGCTACATTTATTCCGAGTCCAAATATATATTTATCCTTGATCTGCGACTTATAGTTTTCGAGAAAATTAAGTTTTGGGGAGACTGCTAAAAAAGTAGTAGATTTTTTTTCATCACCGATCTAAAAAATGTTTATGCAGAGTTGTAGCTACATTTATTCCGAGTCCAAATATATATTTATCCTTGATCTGCGACTTATAGTTTTTGAGAAAATTAAGTTTTGGGGAGACTGTTAAAAAAGTAGTGGATTTTATTTCATCACCGATCTAAAAAATGTTTATGCAGAGTTGTAGCCACATTTATTCCAAGTTCAAATATATATTTATCCTTGATCTGCGACTTATAGTTTTCGAGAAAATTAAGTTTTGGGGAGACTGTTAAAAAAGTAGTAGATTTTTTTTCATCACCGATCTAAAAAATGTTTATGCAGAGTTGTAGCTACATTTATTCCGAGTCCAAATATATATTTATCCTTGATCTGCGACTTATAGTTTTCGAGAAAATTAAGTTTTGGGGAGACTGTTAAAAAAGTAGTAGATTTTATTTCATCACCGATCTAAAAAATGTTTATGCAGAGTTGTAGCTACATTTATTCCGAGTCCAAATATATATTTATCCTTGATCTGGGACTTATAGTTTTCGAGAAAATTAAGTTTTGGGGAGACTGTTAAAAAAGTAGTAGATTTTATTTCATCACCGATCTAAAAAATGTTTATGCAGAGTTGTAGCTACATTTATTCCGAGTCCAAATATATATTTATCCTTGATCTGCGACTTATAGTTTTCGAGAAAATTAAGTTTTGGGGAGACTGTTAAAAAAGTAGTAGATTTTATTTCATCACCGATCTAAAAAATGTTTATGCAGAGTTGTAGCTACATCTCTTCCGAGTCCAAATATATATTTATCCTTGATCTGCGACTTATAGTTTTCGAGAAAATTAAGTTTTGGGGAGACTGTTAAAAAAGTAGTGGATTTTATTTCATCACCGATCTAAAAAATGTTTATGCAGAGTTGTAGCCACATTTATTCCGAGTCCAAATATATATTTATCCTTGATCTGCGACTTATAGCTTTCGAGAAAATTATGTTTTGGGGAGACTGTTAAAAAAGTAGTGGATTTTATTTCATCACCGATCTAAAAAATGTTTATGCAGAGTTGTAGCCACATTTATTCCGAGTTCAAATATATATTTATCCTTGATCTGCGACTTATAGTTTTCGAGAAAATTAAGTTTTGGGGAGACTGCTAAAAAAGTATTAGATTTTATTTCATCACCGATCTAAAAAATGTTTATGCAGAGTTGTAGCTACATTTATTCCGAGTCCAAATATATATTTATCCTTGATCTGTGACATTTATTCCGAGTCCGAATATATATTTATCCTTGATCTGCGACTTATAGTTTTCGAGAAAATTAAGTTTTGGGGAGACTGTTAAAAAAGTAGTAGATTTTTTTTCATCACCGATCTAAAAAATGTTTATGCAGAGTTGTAGCTACATTTATTCCGAGTCCAAATATATATTTATCCTTGATCTGCGACTTATAGTTTTCGAGAAAATTAAGTTTTGGGGAGACTGTTAAAAAAGTAGTAGATTTTATTTCATCACCGATTTAAAAAATGTTTATGCAGAGTTGTAGCTACATCTCTTCCGAGTCCAAATATATATTTATCCTTGATCTGCGACTTATAGTTTTCGAGAAAATTAAGTTTTGGGGAGACTGTTAAAAAAGTAGTAGATTTTATTTCATCACCGATCTAAAAGATGTTTATGCAGGGTAGTAGCTACATTTATTCCGAGTCCAAATATATATTTATCCTTGATCTGCGACTTATAGTTTTCGAGAAAATTAAGTTTTGGGGAGACTGTTAAAAAAGTAGTAGATTTTTTTCATCACCGATCTAATAAATGTTTATGTAGAGTTGTAGCTACATTTATTCCGAGTCCAAATATATATTTATCCTTGATCTGCGACTTATAGTTTTCGAGAAAATTAAGTTTTGGGGAGACTGCTGAAAAAGTAGTAGATTTTTTTTCATCACCAATCTAAAAAATGTTTATGCAGAGTTGTAGCTACATTTATTCCGAGTCCAGATATATATTTATCCTTGATCTGCGACTTATAGTTTTCGAGAAAATTAAGTTTTGGGGAGACTGTTAAAAAAGTAGTAGATTTTATTTCATCACCGATCTAAAAAATGTTTATGCAGAGTTGTAGCTACATCTCTTCCGAGTCCAAATATATATTTATCCTTGATCTGCGACTTATAGTTTTCGAGAAAATTAAGTTTTGGGGAGACTGTTAAAAAAGTAGTGGATTTTATTTCATCACCGATCTAAAAAATGTTTATGCAGAGTTGTAGCCACATTTATTCCGAGTCCAAATATATATTTATCCTTGATCTGCGACTTATAGCTTTCGAGAAAATTAAGTTTTGGGGAGACTGTTAAAAAAGTAGTGGATTTTATTTCATCACCGATCTAAAAAATGTTTATGCAGAGTTGTAGCCACATTTATTCCGAGTTCAAATATATATTTATCCTTGATCTGCGACTTATAGTTTTCGAGAAAATTAAGTTTTGGGGAGACTGCTAAAAAAGTATTAGATTTTATTTCATCACCGATCTAAAAAATGTTTATGCAGAGTTGTAGCTACATTTATTCCGAGTCCAAATATATATTTATCCTTGATCTGTGACATTTATTCCGAGTCCGAATATATATTTATCCTTGATCTGCGACTTATAGTTTTCGAGAAAATTAAGTTTTGGGGAGACTGTTAAAAAAGTAGTAGATTTTTTTTCATCACCGATCTAAAAAATGTTTATGCAGAGTTGTAGCTACATTTATTCCTAGTCCAAATATATATTTATCCTTGATCTGCGACTTATAGTTTTCGAGAAAATTAAGTTTTGGGGAGACTGTTAAAAAAGTAGTAGATTTTATTTCATCACCGATCTAAAAAATGTTTATGCAGAGTTGTAGCTACATCTCTTCCGAGTCCAAATATATATTTATCCTTGATCTGCGACTTATAGTTTTCGAGAAAATTAAGTTTTGGGGAGACTGTTAAAAAAGTAGTAGATTTTATTTCATCACCGATCTAAAAGATGTTTATGCAGGGTAGTAGCTACATTTATTCCGAGTCCAAATATATATTTATCCTTGATCTGCGACTTATAGTTTTCGAGAAAATTAAGTTTTGGGGAGACTGTTAAAAAAGTAGTAGATTTTTTTCATCACCGATCTAATAAATGTTTATGTAGAGTTGTAGCTACATTTATTCCGAGTCCAAATATATATTTATCCTTGATCTGCGACTTATAGTTTTCGAGAAAATTAAGTTTTGGGGAGACTGTTAAAAAGTAGTAGATTTTATTTCATCACCGGTCTAAAAGATGTTTATGCAGGGTAGTAGCTACATTTATTCCGAGTCCAAATATATATTTATCCTTGATCTGCGACTTATAGTTTTCGAGAAAATTAAGTTTTGGGGAGACTGTTAAAAAAGTAGTAGATTTTTTTCATCACCGATCTAATAAATGTTTATGTAGAGTTGTAGCTACATTTATTCCGAGTCCAAATATATATTTATCCTTGATCTGCGACTTATAGTTTTCGAGAAAATTAAGTTTTGGGGAGACTGCTAAAAAAGTAGTAGATTTTATTTCATCACCGATCTATAAAATGTTTATGCAGAGTTGTAGCTACATTTATTATTTCGAGAAAATTAAGTTTTGGGGAGACTGTTAAAAAGTAGTAGATTTTTTTTCATCACCGATCTAAAAAATGTTTATGCAGAGTTGTAGCTACATTTATTCCGAGTCCAAATATATATTTATCCTTGATCTGCGACTTATAGTTTTCGAGAAAATTAAGTTTTGGGGAGACTGTTAAAAAGTAGTAGATTTTATTTCATCACCGATCTAAAACATGTTTATGCAGAGTTGTAGCTACATTTATTCCGAGTCCAAATATATATTTATCCTTGATCTGCGACTTATAGTTTTCGAGAAAATTAAGTTTTGGGGAGACTGCTAAAAAAGTAGTAGATTTTATTTCATCACCGATCTATAAAATGTTTATGCAGAGTTGTAGCTACATTTATTCCGAGTCCAAATATATATTTATCCTTGATCTGCGACTTATAGTTTTCGAGAAAATTAAGTTTTGGGGAGACTGCTAAAAAAGTAGTAGATTTTATTTCATCACCGATCTATAAAATGTTTATGCAGAGTTGTAGCTACATTTATTCCGAGTCCAAATATATATTTATCCTTGATCTGCGACTTATAGTTTTCGAGAAAATTAAGTTTTGGGGAGACTGTTAAAAAAGTAGTAGATTTTATTTCATCACCGATCTAAAAAATGTTTATGCAGAGTGGTAGCTACATTTATTCCGAGTCCAAATATAATTTATCCTTGATCTGCGAGTTATAGTTTTCGAGAAAATTAAGTTTTGGGGAGACTGTTAAAAAAGTAGTAGATTTTATTTCATCACCGATCTAAAAAATGTTTATGCAGAGTTGTAGCTACATTTATTCCGAGTCCAAATATATATTTATCCTTGATCTGCGACTTATAGTTTTCGAGAAAATTAAGTTTTGGGGAGACTGTTAAAAAAGTAGTAGATTTTATTTCATCACCGATCTAAAAAATGTTTATGCAGAGTTGTAGCTACATTTATTCCGAGTCCAAATATATATTTATCCTTGATCTGCGACTTATAGTTTTCGAGAAAATTAAGTTTTGGGGAGACTGTTAAAAAAGTAGTAGATTTTTTTTCATCACCGATCTAAAAAATGTTTATGCAGAGTTGTAGCTACATTTATTCCGAGTCCAAATACATATTTATCCTTGATCTGCGACTTATAGTTTTCGAGAAAATTAAGTTTTGGGGAGACTGTTAAAAAAGTAGTAGATTTTTTTTCACCACCGATCTAAAAAATGTTTATGCAGAGTTGTAGCTACATTTATTCCGAGTCCAAATATATATTCATCATTGATCTGCGACTTATAGTTTTCGAGAAAATTAAGTTTTGGGGAGACTGTTAAAAAAGTAGTAGATTTTATTTCATCACCGATCTAAAACATGTTTATGCCGAGTTGTAGCTACATTTATTCCGAGTCCAAATATATATTTATCCTTGATCTGCGACTTATAGTTTACGAGAAAATTAAGTTTTGGGGAGACTGTTAAAAAAGTAGTAGATTTTTTTTCATCACCGATCTAAAAAATGTTTATACAGAGTTGTAGCCACATTTATTCCGAGTTCAAATATATATTTATCCTTGATCTGCGACTTATAGTTTTCGAGAAAATTAAGTTTTGGGGAGACTGTTAAAAAAGTAGTAGATTTTATTTCATCACCGATCTAAAACATGTTTATGCAGAGTTGTAGCTACATTTATTCCGAGTCCAAATATATATTTATCCTTGATCTGCGACTTATAGTTTCCGAGAAAATTAAGTTTTGGGGAGACTGTTAAAAAAGTAGTAGATTTTTTTTCATCACCGATCTAAAAAATGTTTATGCAGAGTTGTAGCTACATCTCTTCCGAGTCCAAATATATATTTATCCTTGATCTGCGACTTATAGTTTTCGAGAAAATTAAGTTTTGGGGAGACTGTTAAAAAAGTAGTGGATTTTATTTCATCACCGATCTAAAAAATGTTTATGCAGAGTTGTAGCCACATTTATTCCGAGTCCAAATATATATTTATCCTTGATCTGCGACTTATAGCTTTCGAGAAAATTAAGTTTTGGGGAGACTGTTAAAAAAGTAGTAGATTTTATTTCATCACCGGTTCAAAAAATGTTTATGCAGAGAAGTAGCTACATTTATTCCGAGTCCAAATATATATTTATCATTGATCTGCGACTTATAGTTTTCGAGAAAATTAAGTTTTGGGGAGACTGTTAAAAAAGTAGTAGATTTTATTTCATCACCGATCTAAAAAATGTTTATGCAGAGTTGTAGCTACATTTATTCCGAGTCCAAATATATATTTATCACTGATCTGGGACTTATAGTTTTCGAGAAAATTGAGTTTTGGGGAGACTGCTAAAAAAGTAGTAGATTTTTTTTCATCACCGATCTAAAAAATGTTTATGCAGAGTTGTAGCTACATTTATTCCGAGTCCAAATATATATTTATCCTTGATCTGCGACTTATAGTTTTTGAGAAAATTAAGTTTTGGGGAGACTGTTAAAAAAGTTGTGGATTTTATTTCATCACCGATCTAAAAAATGTTTATGCAGAGTTGTAGCCACATTTATTCCGAGTAAAAATATATATTTATCCTTGATCTGCGACTTATAGCTTTCGAGAAAATTAAGTTTTGGGGAGATTGCTAAAAAAGTAGTAGATTTTATTTCATCACCGATCTAAAAAATGTTTATCCTGATTAGTAGCTACATTTATTCCGAGTCCAAATATATATTTATCCTTGATCTGCGACTTATAGTTTTCGAGAAAATTAAGTTTTGGGGAGACTGTTAAAAAAGTAGTAGATTTTATTTCATCACCGATCTAAAAAATGTTTATGCAGAGTTGTAGCTACATTTATTCCGAGTCCAAATATATATTTATCCTTGATCTGCGACTTATAGTTTTCGAGAAAATTAAGTTTTGGGGAGACTGTTAAAAAGTAGTAGATTTTATTTCATCACCGATCTAAAACATGTTTATGCAGAGTTGTAGCCACATTTATTCCGAGTCCAAATATATATTTATCCTTGATCTGCGACTTATAGCTTTCGAGAAAATTAAGTTTTGGGGAGACTGTTAAAAAAGTAGTAGATTTTTTTTCATCACCGATCTATAAAATGTTTATGCACAGTTGTAGCTACATTTATTCCGAGTCCAAATATATATTTATCCTTGATCTGCGACTTATAGCTTTCGAGAAAATTAAGTTTTGGGGAGACTGTTAAAAAAGTAGTAGATTTTATTTCATCACCGGTTTAAAAAATGTTTATGCAGAGTTGTAGCTACATTTATTCCGTATGCAAATATATAATTGGCCTTGATCTGAGACTCATAGTTTTCGAGAAAATGCAATTTTTGTGTGACTGTTAAAAAAGTAGTGGATTTTATTTCATCACCGATCTAAAAAATGTTTATGCAGAGTTGTAGCTACATTTATTCGGAGTCCAAATATATATTTATCCTTGATTTGCGACTTATAGTTTTCGAGAAAATTAAGTTTTGGGGAGACTGCTAAAAAAGTAGTAGATTTTATTTCATCACCGATCTATAAAATGTTTATGCAGAGTTGTAGCTACATTTATTCCGAGTCCAAATATATATTTATCCTTGATCTGCGACTTATAGTTTTCGAGAAAATTAAGTTTTGGAGAGACTGCTAAAAAAGTAGTAGATTTTATTTCATCACCGATCTATAAAATGTTTATGCAGAATTGTAGCTACATTTATTCCGTATGCAAATATATAATTGGCCTTGATCTGCGACTCATAGTTTTCGAGAAAATGCAATTTTTGTGTGACTGTTAAAAAAGTAGTGGATTTTATTTCATCACCGATCTAAAAAATGTTTATGCAGAGTTGTAGCTACATTTATTCCGAGTCCAAATATATATTTATCCTTGATCTGCGACTTATAGTTTTCGAGAAAATTAAGTTTTGGGGAGACTGTTAAAAAAGTAGTAGATTTTATTTCATCACCGATCTGAAAAATCTTTATGCAGAGCTGTAGCTACATTTATTCCGTATGCAAATATATAATTGGCCTTGATCTGCGACTCATAGTTTTCGAGAAAATGCAATTTTTGTGTGACTGTTAAAAAAGTAGTGGATTTTATTTCATCACCGATCTAAAAAATGTTTATGCAGAGTTGTAGCTACATTTATTCCGAGTCCAAATATATATTTATCCTTGATCTGCGACTTATAGCTTTCGAGAAAATTAAGTTTTGGGGAGACTGTTAAAAAAGTAGTAGATTTTTTTTCATCACCGATCTATAAAATGTTTATGCACAGTTGTAGCTACATTTATTCCGAGTCCAAATATATATTTATCCTTGATCTGCGACTTATAGCTTTCGAGAAAATTAAGTTTTGGGGAGACTGTTAAAAAAGTAGTAGATTTTATTTCATCACCGGTTTAAAAAATGTTTATGCAGAGAAGTAGCTACATTTATTCCGAGTCCAAATATATATTTATCCTTGATCTGCGACTTATAGTTTTCGAGAAAATTAAGTTTTGGGGAGACTGTTAAAAAAGTAGTAGATTTTTTTTCATCACCGATCTAAAAAATGTTTATGCAGAGTTGTAGCTACATTTATTCCGAGTTCAAATATATATTTATCCTTGATCTGCGACTTATAGTTTTCGAGAAAATTAAGTTTTGGGGAGACTGTTAAAAAAGTAGTGGATTTTATTTCATCACCGATCTAAAAAATGTTTATGCAGAGTTGTAGCCACATTTATTGCGAGTTCAAATATATATTTATCCTTGATCTGCGACTTATAGTTTTCGAGAAAATTAAGTTTTGGGGAGACTGTTAAAAAAGTAGTAGATTTTTTTTCATCACCGATCTATAAAATGTTTATGCACAGTTGTAGCTACATTTATTCCGAGTCCAAATATATATTTATCCTTGATCTGCGACTTATAGCTTTCGAGAAAATTAAGTTTTGGGGAGACTGTTAAAAAAGTAGTAGATTTTATTTCATCACCGGTTTAAAAAATGTTTATGCAGAGTTGTAGCTACATTTATTCCGAGCCCAAATATATATTTATCCTTGATCTGCGACTTATAGTTTTCGAGAAAATTAAGTTTTGGGGAGACTGTTAAAAAAGTAGTAGATTTTTTTTCATCACCGATCTAAAAAATGTTTATGCAGAGTTGTAGCTACATTTATTCCGAGTCCAAATATAAATTTATCCTTGATCTGCGACTTATAGTTTTCGAGAAAATTAAGTTTTGGGGAGACTGTTAAAAAGTAGTAGATTTTATTACATCACCGATCTAAAAAATGTTTATGCAGGGTAGTAGCTACATTTATTCCTTATAAAACTTATAGTTTTCGAGAAAGTTAAGTTTTGGGGAGACTGTTAAAAAAGTAGTTGATTTTATTTCATCACCGATCTAAAAAATGTTTATGCAGAGTTGTAGCTACATTTATTCCGAGTCCAAATATAAATTTATCCTTGATCTGCGACTTATAGTTTTCGAGAAAATTAAGTTTTGGGGAGACTGTTAAAAAGTAGTAGATTTTATTTCATCACCGATCTAAAAAATGTTTATGCAGGGTAGTAGCTACATTTATTCCTTATAAAACTTATAGTTTTCGAGAAAATTAAGTTTTGGGGAGACTGTTTAAAAAGTAGTAGATTTTTTTTCATCACCGATCTAAAAAATGTTTATGCAGAGTTGTAGCCACATTTATTCCGAGTCCAAATATATATTTATCCTTGATCTGCGACTTATAGCTTTCGAGAAAATTAAGTTTTGGGGAGACTGCTAAAAAAGTAGTAGATTTTATTTCATCACCGATCTATAAAATGTTTATGCAGAGTTGTAGCTACATTTATTCCAAGTCCAAATATATATTTATCCTTGATCTGCGACTTATAGTTTTCGAGAAAATTAAGTTTTGGGGAGACTGTTAAAAAAGTAGTAGATTTTTTTCCATCACCGATCTAAAAAATGTTTATGCAGAGTTGTAGCTACATTTATTCCGAGTCCAAATATATATTTATCCTTGATCTGCGACTTATAGTTTTCGAGAAAATTAAGTTTTGGGGAGACTGTTAAAAAAGTAGTAGATTTTATTTCATCACCGATCTAAAAAATGTTTATGCAGGGTAGTAGCTACATTTATTCCGAGTCCAAATACATATTTATCCTTGATCTGCGACTTATAGTTTTCGAGAAAATTAAGTTTTGGGGAGACTGTTAAAAAAGTAGTAGATTTTATTTCATCACCTATCTAAAAAATGTTTATGCAGAGCTGTAGCCACATTTATTCCGAGTCCAAATATATATTTATCCTTGATCTGCGACTTATAGTTTTCGAGAAAATTAAGTTTTGGGGAGACTGTTAAAAAGTAGTAGATTTTATTTCATCACCGATCTAAAACATGTTTATGCAGAGTTGTAGCTACATTTATTCCGAGTCCAAATATATATTTATCCTTGATCTGCGACTTATAGTTTTCGAGAAAATTAAGTTTTGGGGAGACTGCTAAAAAAGTAGCAGATTTTATTTCATCACCGATCTATAAAATGTTTATGCAGAATTGTAGCTACATTTATTCCGTATGCAAATATATAATTGGCCTTGATCTGCGACTCATAGTTTTCGAGAAAATGCAATTTGTGTGTGACTGTTAAAAAAGTAGTGGATTTTATTTCATCACCGATCTAAAAAATGTTTATGCGGAGCTGTAGCCACATTTATTCCGAGTCCAAATATATCTTAATCCTTGATCTGCGACTTATAGTTTTCGAGAAAATTAAGTTTTGGGGAGACTGTTAAAAAAGTAGTAAATTTTTTTTCATCACCGATCCAAAAAATGTTTATGCAGAGTTGTAGCTACATTTATTCCGAGTCCAAATATATATTTATCCTTGATCTGCGACTTATAGTTTTCGAGAAAATTAAGTTTTGGGGAGACTGTTAAAAAAGTAGTAGATTTTATTTTATCACCGATCTAAAAAATGTTTATGCAGAGTTGTAGCTACATTTATTCCGAGTCCAAATATATATTTATCCTTGATCTGCGACTTATAGTTTTCGAGAAAATTAAGTTTTGGGGAGACTGTTAAAAAAGTAGTAGATTTTTTTTCATCACCGCTCTAAAAAATGTTTATGCAGAGTTGTAGCTAAATTTATTCCGAGTCCAAATATATATTTATCCTTGATCTGCGACTTATAGTTTTCGAGAAAATTAAGTTTTTGGGAGACTGTTAAAAAAGTAGTAGATTTTATTTCATCACCGATCTAAAAAATGTTTATGCAGAGTTGTAGCTACATTTATTCCAAGTCCAAATATATATTTATCCTTGATCTGCGACTTATAGTTTTCGAGAAAATTAAGTTTTGGGGAGACTGTTAAAAAAGTAGTAGATTTTTTTCCATCACCGATCTAAAAAATGTTTATGCAGAGTTGTAGCTACATTTATTCCGAGTCCAAATATATATTTATCCTTGATCTGCGACTTATAGTTTTCGAGAAAATTAAGTTTTGGGGAGACTGTTAAAAAGTAGTAGATTTTATTTCATCACCGATCTAAAACATGTTTATGCAGAGTTGTAGCTACATTTATTCCGAGTCCAAATATATATTTATCCTTGATCTGCGACTTACAGTTTTCGAGAAAATTAAGTTTTGGGGAGACTGTTAAAAAAGTAGTAGATTTTTTTTCATCACCGATCTAAAAAATGTTTATGCAGAGTTGTAGCTACATTTATTCCGAGTCCAAATATATATTTATCCTTGATCTGCGACTTATAGTTTTCGAGAAAATTAAGTTTTGGGGAGACTGTTAAAAAAGTAGTAGATTTTATTTCATCACCGATCTATAAAATGTTTATGCAGAATTGTAGCTACATTTATACCGTATGCAAATATATAATTGGCCTTGATCTGCGACTCATAGTTTTCGAGAAAATGCAATTTTTGTGTGACTGTTAAAAAAGTAGTGGATTTTATTTCATCACCGATCTAAAAAATGTTTCTGCAGAGTTGTAGCCACATTTATTGCGAGTTCAAATATATATTTATCCTTGATCTGCGACTTATAGTTTTCGAGAAAATTAAGTTTTGGGGAGACTGTTAAAGAAGTAGTAGATTTTATTTCATCACCGGTCTAAAAAATGTTTATGCAGAGAAGTAGCTACATTTATTCCGAGTCCAAATATATATTTATCCTTGATCTGCGACTTATAGTTTTCGAGAAAATTAAGTTTTGGGGAGACTGTTAAAAAAGTAGTAGATTTTATTTCATCACCGATCTAAAAAATGTTTATGCAGAGTTGTAGCTACATTTATTCCTATATATATATTTATCCTTGATCTGCGACTTATAGTTTTCGAGAAAATTCAGTTTTGGGGAGACTGCTAAAAAAGTAGTAGATTTTATTTCATCACCGATCTATAAAATGTTTATGCAGAATTGTAGCTACATTTATTCCGTATGCAAATATATAATTGGCCTTGATCTGCGACTTATAGCTTTCGAGAAAATTAAGTTTTGGGGAGACTGTTAAAGAAGTAGTAGATTTTATTTCATCACCGGTCTAAAAAATGTTTATGCAGAGAAGTAGCTACATTTATTCCGAGTCCAAATATATATTTATCCTTGATCTGCGACTTATAGTTTCGAGAAAATTAAGTTTTGGGGAGACTGTTAAAAAAGTAGTAGATTTTACTTCATCACCGATCTAAAAAATGTTTATGCAGAGTTGTAGCTACATTTATTCCGAGTCCAAATATATATTTATCCTTGATCTGCGACTTATAGTTTTCGAGAAAATTAAGTTTTGGGGAGACTGTTAAAAAAGTAGTAGATTTTTTTTCATCACCGATCTAAATAATTTTTATGCAGAATTGTAGCTACATTTATTCCGTATGCAAATATATAATTGGCCTTGATATGCGACTCATAGTTTTCGAGAAAATGCAATTTTTGTGTGACTGTTAAATAAGTAGTAGATTTTATTTCATCACCGATCTAAAAAATGTTTATGCAGAGTTGTAGCTACATTTATTCCGAGTCCAAATATATATTTATCCTTGATCTGCGACTTATAGTTTTTGAGAAAATTAAGTTTTGGGGAGACTGTTAAAAAAGTAGTGGATTTTATTTCATCACCGATCTAAAAAATGTTTATGCAGGGTTGTAGCTATATTTATTCCGAGTCCAAATATAAATTTATCCTTGATCTGCGACTTATAGTTTTTGAGAAAATTAAGTTTTGGGGAGACTGTTAAAAAAGTAGTGGATTTTATTTCATCACCGACCTAAAAAATGTTTATGCAGAGTTGTAGCTACATTTATTCCGTATGCAAATATATAATTGGCCTTGATCTGAGACTCATAGTTTTCGAGAAAATGCAATTTTTGTGTGACTGTTAAAAAAGTAGTGGATTTTATTTCATCACCGATCTAAAAAATGTTTATGCAGAGTTGTAGCTACATTTATTCCGAGTCCAAATATATATTTATCCTCGATCTGCGACTTATAGTTTTCGAGAAAATTAAGTTTTGGGGAGACTGCTAAAAAAGTAGTAGATTTTATTTCATCACCGATCTATAAAATGTTTATGCAGAGTTGTAGCTACATTTATTCCGAGTCCAAATATATATTTATCCTTGATCTGCGACTTATAGTTTTCGAGAAAATTAAGTTTTGGAGAGACTGCTAAAAAAGTAGTAGATTTTATTTCATCACCGATCTATAAAATGTTTATGCAGAATTGTAGCTACATTTATTCCGTATGCAAATATATAATTGGCCTTGATCTGCGACTCATAGTTTTCGAGAAAATGCAATTTTTGTGTGACTGTTAAAAAAGTAGTGGATTTTATTTCATCACCGATCTAAAAAATGTTTATGCAGAGTTGTAGCTACATTTATTCCGAGTCCAAATATATATTTATCCTTGATCTGCGACTTATAGTTTTCGAGAAAATTGAGTTTTGGGGAGACTGTTAAAAAAGTAGTAGATTTTATTTCATTACCGATCTAAAAAATCTTTATGCAGAGCTGTAGCCACATTTATTCCGTATGCAAATATATAATTGGCCTTGTTATGCGACTCATAGTTTTCGAGAAAATGAAATTTTTGTGAGACTGTTAAAAAAGTAGTAGATTTTATTTCATCACCGATCTAAAAAATGTTTATGCAGAGTTGTAGCTACATTTATTCCGAGTCCAAATATATATTTATCCTTGATCTGCGACTTATAGTTTTCGAGAAAATTAAGTTTTGGGGAGACTGTTAAAAAAGTAGTAGATTTTTTTTCATCACCGATCTAAAAAATGTTTATGCAGAGTTGTAGCTACATTCATTCCGAGTCCAAATATATATTTATCCTTGATCTGCGACTTATAGTTTTCGAGAAAATTAAGTTTTGGGGAGACTGTTAAAAAAGTAGTAGATTTTTTTTCATCACCGATCTAAAAAATGTTTATGCAGAGTTGTAGCTACATTTATTCCGAGTCCAAATATATATTTATCCTTGATCTGCGACTTATAGTTTTCGAGAAAGTTAAGTTTTGGGGAGACTGTTAAAAAAGTAGTGGATTTTATTTCATCACCGATCTAAAAAATGTTTATGCAGGGTAGTAGCTACATTTAATCCTTATAAAACTTATAGTTTTCGAGAAAATTAAGTTTTGGGGAGACTGTTAAAAAAGTAGTAGATTTTTTTTCATCACCGATCTAAAAAATGTTTATGCAGAGTTGTAGCCACATTTATTCCGAGTCCAAATATATATTTATCCTTGATCTGCGACTTATAGCTTTCGAGAAAATTAAGTTTTGGGGAAACTGCTAAAAAAGTAGTAGATTTTATTTCATCACCGATCTATAAAATGTTTATGCAGAATTGTAGCTACATTTATTCCGTATGCAAATATATAATTGGCCTTGATCTGCGACTCATAGTTTTCGAGAAAATGCAATTTGTGTGTGACTGTTAAAAAAGTAGTGGATTTTATTTCATCACCGATCTAAAAAATGTTTATGCGGAGCTGTAGCCACATTTATTCCGAGTCCAAATATATATTTATCCTTGATCTGCGACTTATAGTTTTCGAGAAAATTAAGTTTTGGGGAGACTGTTAAAAAAGTAGTAGATTTTATTTTATCACCGATCTAAAAAATGTTTATGCAGAGTTGTAGCTACATTTATTCCGAGTCCAAATATATATTTATCCTTGATCTGCGACTTATAGTTTTCGAGAAAATTAAGTTTTGGGGAGACTGTTAAAAAAGTAGTAAATTTTTTTTCATCACCGATCCAAAAAATGTTTATGCAGAGTTGTAGCTACATTTATTCCGAGTCCAAATATATATTTATCCTTGATCTGCGACTTATAGTTTTCGAGAAAATTAAGTTTTGGGGAGACTGTTAAAAAAGTAGTAGATTTTATTTTATCACCGATCTAAAAAATGTTTATGCAGAGTTGTAGCTACATTTATTCCGAGTCCAAATATATATTTATCCTTGATCTGCGACTTATAGTTTTCGAGAAAATTAAGTTTTGGGGAGACTGTTAAAAAAGTAGTAGATTTTTTTTCATCACCGATCTAAAAAATGTTTATGCAGAGTTGTAGCTAAATTTATTCCGAGTCCAAATATATATTTATCCTTGATCTGCGACTTATAGTTTTCGAGAAAATTAAGTTTTTGGGAGACTGTTAAAAAAGTAGTAGATTTTATTTCATCACCGATCTAAAAAATGTTTATGCAGAGTTGTAGCTACATTTATTCCAAGTCCAAATATATATTTATCCTTGATCTGCGACTTATAGTTTTCGAGAAAATTAAGTTTTGGGGAGACTGTTAAAAAAGTAGTAGATTTTTTTCCATCACCGATCTAAAAAATGTTTATGCAGAGTTGTAGCTACATTTATTCCGAGTCCAAATATATATTTGTCCTTGATCTGCGACTTATAGTTTTCGAGAAAATTAAGTTTTGGGGAGACTGCTAAAAAAGTAGTAGATTTTATTTCATCACCGGTCTAAAAAATGTTTATGCAGAGAAGTAGCTACATTTATTCCGAGTCCAAATATATATTTATCCTTGATCTGCGACTTACAGTTTTCGAGAAAATTAAGTTTTGGGGAGACTGTTAAAAAAGTAGTAGATTTTTTTTCATCACCGATCTAAAAAATGTTTATGCAGAGTTGTAGCTACATTTATTCCGAGTCCAAATATATATTTATCCTTGATCTGCGACTTATAGTTTTCGAGAAAATTAAGTTTTGAGGAGACTGTTAAAAAAGTAGTAGATTTTATTTCATCACCGATCTAAAAAATGTTTATGCAGAGTTGTAGCTACATTTATTCCGAGTCCAAATATATATTTATCCTTGATCTGCGACTTATAGTTTTCGAGAAAATTAAGTTTTGGGGAGACTGTTAAAAAAGTAGTCGATTTTTTTTCATCACCGATCTAAAAAATGTTTATGCAGAGTTGTAGCTACATTTATTCCGAGTCCAAATATATATTTATCCTTGATCTGCGACTTATAGTTTTCGAGAAAATTAAGTTTTGAGGAGACTGTTAAAAAAGTAGTAGATTTTATTTCATCACCGATCTAAAAAATGTTTATGCAGAGTTGTAGCTACATTTATTCCGAGTCCAAATATATATTTATCCTTGATCTGCGACTTATAGTTTTCGAGAAAATTAAGTTTTGGGGAGACTGTTAAAAAAGTAGTAGATTTTTTTTCATCACCGATCTAAAAAATGTTTATGCAGAGTTGTAGCTACATTTATTCCGAGTCCAAATATATATTTATCCTTGATCTGCGACTTATAGTTTTCGAGAAAATTAAGTTTTGGGGAGACTGTTAAAAAAGTAGTAGATTTTTTTTCATCACCGATCTAAAAAATGTTTATGCAGAGTTGTAGCTACATTTATTCCGAGTCCAAATATATATTTATCCTTGATCTGCGACTTATAGTTTTCGAGAAAATTAAGTTTTGGGGAGACTGTTAAAAAAGTAGTAGATTTTATTACATCACCGATCTAGAAAATGTTTATGCAGGGTAGTAGCTACATTTATTCCTTATAAAACTTATAGTTTTCGAGAAAGTTAAGTTTTGGGGAGACTGTTAAAAAAGTAGTTGATTTTATTTCATCACCGATCTAAAAAATGTTTATGCAGAGTTGTAGCTACATTTATTCCGAGTCCAAATATAAATTTATCCTTGATCTGCGACTTACAGTTTTCGAGAAAATTAAGTTTTGGGGAGACTGTTAAAAAAGTAGTAGATTTTTTTTCATCACCGATCTAAAAAATGTTTATGCAGAGTTGTAGCTACATTTATTCCGAGTCCAAATATATATTTATCCTTGATCTGCGACTTATAGTTTTCGAGAAAATTAAGTTTTGGGGAGACTGTTAAAAAGTAGTAGATTTTATTTCATCACCGATCTAAAACATGTTTATGCAGAGTTGTAGCTACATTTATTCCGAGTCCAAATATATATTTGTCCTTGATCTGCGACTTATAGTTTTCGAGAAAATTAAGTTTTGGGGAGACTGCTAAAAAAGTAGTAGATTTTATTTCATCACCGGTCTAAAAAATGTGTATGCAGAGAAGTAGCTACATTTATTCCGAGTCCAAATATATATTTATCCTTGATCTGCGACTTACAGTTTTCGAGAAAATTAAGTTTTGGGGAGACTGTTAAAAAAGTAGTAGATTTTTTTTCATCACCGATCTAAAAAATGTTTATGCAGAGTTGTAGCTACATTTATTCCGAGTCCAAATATATATTTATCCTTGATCTGCGACTTATAGTTTTCGAGAAAATTAAGTTTTGAGGAGACTGTTAAAAAAGTAGTAGATTTTATTTCATCACCGATCTAAAAAATGTTTATGCAGAGTTGTAGCTACATTTATTCCGAGTCCAAATATATATTTATCCTTGATCTGCGACTTATAGTTTTCGAGAAAATTAAGTTTTGGGGAGACTGTTAAAAAAGTAGTAGATTTTTTTTCATCACCGATCTAAAAAATGTTTATGCAGAGTTGTAGCTACATTTATTCCGAGTCCAAATATATATTTATCCTTGATCTGCGACTTATAGTTTTCGAGAAAATTAAGTTTTGGGGAGACTGTTAAAAAAGTAGTAGATTTTTTTTCATCACCGATCTAAAAAATGTTTATGCAGAGTTGTAGCTACATTTATTCCGAGTCCAAATATAAATTTATCCTTGATCTGCGACTTATAGTTTTCGAGAAAATTAAGTTTTGGGGAGACTGCTAAAAAAGTAGTAGATTTTATTTCATCACCGATATATAAAATGTTTATGCAGAGTTGTAGCTACATTTATTCCGAGTCCAAATATAAATTTATCCTTGATCTGCGACTTATAGTTTTCGAGAAAATTAAGTTTTGGGGAGACTGTTAAAAAGTAGTAGATTTTATTACATCACCGATCTAAAAAATGTTTATGCAGGGTAGTAGCTACATTTATTCCTTATAAAACTTATAGTTTTCGAGAAAGTTAAGTTTTGGGGAGACTGTTAAAAAAGTAGTTGATTTTATTTCATCACCGATCTAAAAAATGTTTATGCAGAGTTGTAGCTACATTTATTCCGAGTCCAAATATAAATTTATCCTTGATCTGCGACTTATAGTTTTCGAGAAAATTAAGTTTTGGGGAGACTGTTAAAAAGTAGTAGATTTTATTACATCACCGATCTAAAAAATGTTTATGCAGGGTAGTAGCTACATTTATTCCTTATAAAACTTATAGTTTTCGAGAAAGTTAAGTTTTGGGGAGACTGTTAAAAAAGTAGTTGATTTTATTTCATCACCGATCTAAAAAATGTTTATGCAGAGTTGTAGCTACATTTATTCCGAGTCCAAATATAAATTTATCCTTGATCTGCGACTTATAGTTTTCGAGAAAATTAAGTTTTGGGGAGACTGTTAAAAAGTAGTAGATTTTATTTCATCACCGATCTAAAAAATGTTTATGCAGGGTAGTAGCTACATTTAATCCTTATAAAACTTATAGTTTTCGAGAAAATTAAGTTTTGGGGAGACTGTTAAAAAAGTAGTAGATTTTTTTTCATCACCGATCTAAAAAATGTTTATGCAGAGTTGTAGCCACATTTATTCCGAGTCCAAATATATATTTATCCTTGATCTGCGACTTATAGCTTTCGAGAAAATTAAGTTTTGGGGAGACTGCTAAAAAAGTAGTAGATTTTATTTCATCACCGATCTATAAAATGTTTATGCAGAATTGTAGCTACATTTATTCCGTATGCAAATATATAATTGGCCTTGATCTGCGACTCATAGTTTTCGAGAAAATGCAATTTGTGTGTGACTGTTAAAAAAGTAGTGGATTTTATTTCATCACCGATCTAAAAAATGTTTATGCGGAGCTGTAGCCACATTTATTCCGAGTCCAAATATATCTTTATCCTTGATCTGCGACTTATAGTTTTCGAGAAAATTAAGTTTTGGGGAGACTGTTAAAAAAGTAGTAAATTTTTTTTCATCACCGATCCAAAAAATGTTTATGCAGAGTTGTAGCTACATTTATTCCGAGTCCAAATATATATTTATCCTTGATCTGCGACTTATAGTTTTCGAGAAAATTAAGTTTTGGGGAGACTGTTAAAAAAGTAGTAGATTTTATTTCATCACCGATCTAAAAAATGTTTATGCAGAGTTGTAGCTACATTTATTCCAAGTCCAAATATATATTTATCCTTGATCTGCGACTTATAGTTTTCGAGAAAATTAAGTTTTGGGGAGACTGTTAAAAAAGTAGTAGATTTTTTTCCATCACCGATCTAAAAAATGTTTATGCAGAGTTGTAGCTACATTTATTCCGAGTCCAAATATATATTTATCCTTGATCTGCGACTTATAGTTTTCGAGAAAATTAAGTTTTGGGGAGACTGTTAAAAAGTAGTAGATTTTATTTCATCACCGATCTAAAACATGTTTATGCAGAGTTGTAGCTACATTTATTCCGAGTCCAAATATATATTTGTCCTTGATCTGCGACTTACAGTTTTCGAGAAAATTAAGTTTTGAGGAGACTGTTAAAAAAGTAGTAGATTTTATTTCATCACCGATCTAAAAAATGTTTATGCAGAGTTGTAGCTACATTTATTCCGAGTCCAAATATATATTTATCCTTGATCTGCGACTTATAGTTTTCGAGAAAATTAAGTTTTGGGGAGACTGTTAAAAAAGTAGTAGATTTTATTTCATCACCGATCTATAAAATGTTTATGCAGAATTGTAGCTACATTTATACCGTATGCAAATATATAATTGGCCTTGATCTGCGACTCATAGTTTTCGAGAAAATGCAATTTTTGTGTGACTGTTAAAAAAGTAGTGGATTTTATTTCATCACCGATCTAAAAAATGTTTATGCAGAGTTGTAGCCACATTTATTGCGAGTTCAAATATATATTTATCCTTGATCTGCGACTTATAGTTTTCGAGAAAATTAAGTTTTGGGGAGACTGTTAAAAAAGTAGTAGATTTTTTTTCATCACCGATCTAAAAAATGTTTATGCAGAGTTGTAGCCACATTTATTCCGAGTCCAAATATATATTTATCCTTGATCTGCGACTTATAGCTTTCGAGAAAATTAAGTTTTGGGGAGACTGCTAAAAAAGTAGTAGATTTTATTTCATCACCGATCTATAAAATGTTTATGCAGAATTGTAGCTACATTTATTCCGTATGCAAATATATAATTGGCCTTGATCTGCGACTCATAGTTTTCGAGAAAATGCAATTTGTGTGTGACTGTTAAAAAAGTAGTGGATTTTATTTCATCACCGATCTAAAAAATGTTTATGCGGAGCTGTAGCCACATTTATTCCGAGTCCAAATATATCTTTATCCTTGATCTGCGACTTATAGTTTTCGAGAAAATTAAGTTTTGGGGAGACTGTTAAAAAAGTAGTAAATTTTTTTTCATCACCGATCCAAAAAATGTTTATGCAGAGTTGTAGCTACATTTATTCCGAGTCCAAATATATATTTATCCTTGATCTGCGACTTATAGTTTTCGAGAAAATTAAGTTTTGGGGAGACTGTTAAAAAAGTAGTAGATTTTATTTTATCACCGATCTAAAAAATGTTTATGCAGAGTTGTAGCTACATTTATTCCGAGTCCAAATATATATTTATCCTTGATCTGCGACTTATAGTTTTCGAGAAAATTAAGTTTTGGGGAGACTGTTAAAAAAGTAGTAGATTTTTTTTCATCACCGATCTAAAAAATGTTTATGCAGAGTTGTAGCTAAATTTATTTCGAGTCCAAATATATATTTATCCTTGATCTGCGACTTATAGTTTTCGAGAAAATTAAGTTTTTGGGAGACTGTTAAAAAAGTAGTAGATTTTATTTCATCACCGATCTAAAAAATGTTTATGCAGAGTTGTAGCTACATTTATTCCAAGTCCAAATATATATTTATCCTTGATCTGCGACTTATAGTTTTCGAGAAAATTAAGTTTTGGGGAGACTGTTAAAAAAGTAGTAGATTTTTTTCCATCACCGATCTAAAAAATGTTTATGCAGAGTTGTAGCTACATTTATTCCGAGTCCAAATATATATTTATCCTTGATCTGCGACTTATAGTTTTCGAGAAAATTAAGTTTTGGGGAGACTGTTAAAAAGTAGTAGATTTTATTTCATCACCGATCTAAAACATGTTTATGCAGAGTTGTAGCTACATTTATTCCGAGTCCAAATATATATTTGTCCTTGATCTGCGACTTACAGTTTTCGAGAAAATTAAGTTTTGAGGAGACTGTTAAAAAAGTAGTAGATTTTATTTCATCACCGATCTAAAAAATGTTTATGCAGAGTTGTAGCTACATTTATTCCGAGTCCAAATATATATTTATCCTTGATCTGCGACTTATAGTTTTCGAGAAAATTAAGTTTTGGGGAGACTGTTAAAAAAGTAGTAGATTTTATTTCATCACCGATCTATAAAATGTTTATGCAGAATTGTAGCTACATTTATACCGTATGCAAATATATAATTGGCCTTGATCTGCGACTCATAGTTTTCGAGAAAATGCAATTTTTGTGTGACTGTTAAAAAAGTAGTGGATTTTATTTCATCACCGATCTAAAAAATGTTTATGCAGAGTTGTAGCCACATTTATTGCGAGTTCAAATATATATTTATCCTTGATCTGCGACTTATAGTTTTCGAGAAAATTAAGTTTTGGGGAGACTGTTAAAGAAGTAGTAGATTTTATTTCATCACCGGTCTAAAAAATGTTTATGCAGAGAAGTAGCTACATTTATTCCGAGTCCAAATATATATTTATCCTTGATCTGCGACTTATAGTTTTCGAGAAAATTAAGTTTTGGGGAGACTGTTAAAAAAGTAGTAGATTTTATTTCATCACCGATCTAAAAAATGTTTATGCAGAGTTGTAGCTACATTTATTCCGAGTCCAAATATATATTTATCCTTGATCTGCGACTTATAGTTTTCGAGAAAATTAAGTTTTGGGGAGACTGTTAAAAAAGTAGTAGATTTTTTTTCATCACCGATCTAAATAATTTTTATGCAGAATTGTAGCTACATTTATTCCGTATGCAAATATATAATTGGCCTTGATATGCGACTCATAGTTTTCGAGAAAATGCAATTTTTGTGTGACTGTTAAATAAGTAGTAGATTTTATTTCATCACCGATCTAAAAAATGTTTATGCAGAGTTGTAGCCACATTTATTGCGAGTTCAAATATATATTTATCCTTGATCTGCGACTTATAGTTTTCGAGAAAATTAAGTTTTGGGGAGACTGTTAAAAAAGTAGTAGATTTTTTTTCATCACCGATCTAAAAAATGTTTATGCAGAGTTGTAGCTACATTTATTCCGAGTCCAAATATATATTTATCCTTGATCTGCGACTTATAGTTTTTGAGAAAATTAAGTTTTGGGGAGACTGTTAAAAAAGTAGTGGATTTTATTTCATCACCGATCTAAAAAATGTTTATGTAGAGTTGTAGCCACATTTATTGCGAGTTCAAATATATATTTATCCTTGATCTGCGACTTATAGTTTTCGAGAAAATTAAGTTTTGGGGAGACTGTTAAAAAAGTAGTAGATTTTTTTTCATCACCGATCTAAAAAATGTTTATGCACAGTTGTAGCTACATTTATTCCGAGTCCAAATATATATTTATCCTTGATCTGCGACTTATAGTTTTCGAGAAAATTAAGTTTTGGGGAGACTGCTAAAAAAGTAGTAGATTTTATTTCATCACCGGTCTAAAAAATGTTTATGCAGGGTAGTAGCTACATTTATTCCGAGTCCAAATATATATTTATCCTTGATCTGCGACTTATAGTTTTCGAGAAAATTAAGTTTTGGGGAGACTGCTAAAAAAGTAGTAGATTTTATTTCATCACCGGTCTAAAAAATGTTTATGCAGAGTTGTAGCTACATTTATTCCGAGTCCAAATATATATTTATCCTTGATCTGCGACTTATAGTTTTCGAGAAAATTAAGTTTTGGGGAGACTGTTAAAAAAGTAGTAGATTTTATTTCATCACCGATCTAAAAAATGTTTATGCAGAGTTGTAGCTACATCTATTCCGAGTCCAAATATATATTTATCCTTGATCTGCGACTTATAGTTTTCGAGAAAATTAAGTTTTTGGGAGACTGTTAAAAAAGTAGTAGATTTTATTTCATCACCGATCTAAAAAATGTTTATGCAGAGTTGTAGCTACATTTATTCCGAGTCCAAATATATATTTGTCCTTGATCTGCGACTTATAGTTTTCGAGAAAATTAAGTTTTGGGGACACTGCTAAAAAAGTAGTAGATTTTATTTCATCACCGGTCTAAAAAATGTTTATGCAGAGAAGTAGCTACATTTATTCCGAGTCCAAATATATATTTATCCTTGATCTGCGACTTACAGTTTTCGAGAAAATTAAGTTTTGGGGAGACTGTTAAAAAAGTAGTAGATTTTTTTTCATCACCGATCTAAAAAATGTTTATGCAGAGTTGTAGCTACATTTATTCCGAGTCCAAATATATATTTATCCTTGATCTGCGACTTATAGTTTTCGAGAAAATTAAGTTTTGAGGAGACTGTTAAAAAAGTAGTAGATTTTATTTCATCACCGATCTAAAAAATGTTTATGCAGAGTTGTAGCTACATTTATTCCGAGTCCAAATATATATTTATCCTTGATCTGCGACTTATAGTTTTCGAGAAAATTAAGTTTTGGGGAGACTGTTAAAAAAGTAGTAGATTTTATTTCATCACCGATCTATAAAATGTTTATGCAGAATTGTAGCTACATTTATTCCGTATGCAAATATATAATTGGCCTTGATCTGCGACTCATAGTTTTCGAGAAAATGCAATTTTTGTGTGACTGTTAAAAAAGTAGTGGATTTTATTTCATCACCGATCTAAAAAATGTTTATGCAGAGTTGTAGCCACATTTATTGCGAGTTCAAATATATATTTATCCTTGATCTGCGACTTATAGTTTTCGAGAAAATTAAGTTTTGGGGAGACTGTTAAAGAAGTAGTAGATTTTATTTCATCACCGGTCTAAAAAATGTTTATGCAGAGAAGTAGCTACATTTATTCCGAGTCCAAATATATATTTATCCTTGATCTGCGACTCATAGTTTTCGAGAAAATGCAATTTTTGTGTGACTGTTAAATAAGTAGTAGATTTTATTTCATCACCGATCTAAAAAATGTTTATGCAGAGTTGTAGCCACATTTATTGCGAGTTCAAATATATATTTATCCTTGATCTGCGACTTATAGTTTTCGAGAAAATTAAGTTTTGGGGAGACTGTTAAAAAAGTAGTAGATTTTTTTTCATCACCGATCTAAAAAATGTTAATGCAGAGTTGTAGCTACATTTATTCCGAGTCCAAATATATATTTATCCTTGATCTGCGACTTATAGTTTTTGAGAAAATTAAGTTTTGGGGAGACTGTTAAAAAAGTAGTGGATTTTATTTCATCACCGATCTAAAAAATGTTTATGCAGAGTTGTAGCCACATTTATTGCGAGTTCAAATATATATTTATCCTTGATCTGCGACTTATAGTTTTCGAGAAAATTAAGTTTTGGGGAGACTGCTAAAAAAGTAGTAGATTTTATTTCATCACCGGTCTAAAAAATGTTTATGCAGGGTAGTAGCTACATTTATTCCGAGTCCAAATATATATTTATCCTTGATCTGCGACTTATAGTTTTCGAGAAAATTAAGTTTTGGGGAGACTGCTAAAAAAGTAGTAGATTTTATTTCATCACCGGTCTAAAAAATGTTTATGCAGGGTAGTAGCTACATTTATTCCGAGTCCAAATACATATTTATCCTTGATCTGCGACTTATAGTTTTCGAGAAAATTAAGTTTTGGGGAGACTGCTAAAAAAGTAGTAGATTTTATTTCATCACCGATCTATAAAATGTTTATGCAGAGTTGTAGCTACATTTATTCCGAGTCCAAATATATATTTATCCTTGATCTGCGACTTATAGTTTTCGAGAAAATTAAGTTTTGGGGAGACTGTTAAAAAAGTAGTAGATTTTATTTCATCACCGATCTAAAAAATGTTTATGCAGAGTTGTAGCTACATCTATTCCGAGTCCAAATATATATTTATCCTTGATCTGCGACTTATAGTTTTCGCGAAAATTAAGTTTTGGGGAGACTGTTAAAAAAGTAGTAGATTTTTTTTCGTCACCGATCTAAAAAATGTTTATGCAGAGTTGTAGCTAAATTTATTCCGAGTCCAAATATATATTTATCCTTGATCTGCGACTTATAGTTTTCGAGAAAATTAAGTTTTTGGGAGACTGTTAAAAAAGTAGTAGATTTTATTTCATCACCGATCTAAAAAATGTTTATGCAGAGTTGTAGCCACATTTATTACGAGTTCAAATATATATTTTTCCTTGATCTGCGACTCATAGTTTTCGAGAAAATGCAATTTTTGTGTGACTGTTAAAAAAGTAGTGGATTTTATTTCATCACCGATCTAAAAAATGTTTATGCAGAGTTGTAGCCACATTTATTGCGAGTTCAAATATATATTTATCCTTGATCTGCGACTTATAGCTTTCGAGAAAATTAAGTTTTGGGGAGACTGTTAAAGAAGTAGTAGATTTTATTTCATCACCGGTCTAAAAAATGTTCATGCAGAGAAGTAGCTACATTTATTCCGAGTCCAAATATATATTTATCCTTGATCTGCGACTTATAGTTTTCGAGAAAATTAAGTTTTGGGGAGACTGTTAAAAAAGTAGTAGATTTTATTTCATCACCGATCTAAAAAATGTTTATGCAGAGTTGTAGCTACATTTATTCCGACTCCAAATATATATTTATCCTTGATCTGCGACTTATAGTTTTCGAGAAAATTCAGTTTTGGGTAGACTGCTAAAAAAGTAGTAGATTTTATTTCATCACCGATCTATAAAATGTTTATGCAGAATTGTAGCTACATTTATTCCGTATGCAAATATATAATTGGCCTTGATCTGCGACTTATAGCTTTCGAGAAAATTAAGTTTTGGGGAGACTGTTAAAGAAGTAGTAGATTTTATTTCATCACCAGTCTAAAAAATGTTTATGCAGAGAAGTAGCTACATTTATTCCGAGTCCAAATATATATTTATCCTTGATCTGCGACTTATAGTTTTCGAGAAAATTAAGTTTTGGGGAGACTGTTAAAAAAGTAGTAGATTTTATTTCATCACCGATCTAAAAAATGTTTATGCAGAGTTGTAGCTACATTTATTCCGAGTCCAAATATATATTTATCCTTGATCTGCGACTTATAGTTTTCGAGAAAATTAAGTTTTGGGGAGACTGTTAAAAAAGTAGTAGATTTTTTTTCATCACCGATCTAAAAAATGTTTATGCAGAGTTGTAGCTACATTTATTCCGAGTCCAAATATATATTTATCTTTGATCTGCGACCTATAGTTTTCGAGAAAATTAAGTTTTGGGGAGACTGCTAAAAAAGTAGTAGATTTTATTTCATCACCGGTCTAAAAAATGTTTATGCAGGGTAGTAGCTACATTTATTCCGAGTCCAAATATATATTTATCCTTGATCTGCGACTTATAGTTTTCGAGAAAATTAAGTTTTGGGGAGACTGCTAAAAAAGTAGTAGATTTTATTTCATCACCGGTCTAAAAAATGTTTATGCAGGGTAGTAGCTACATTTATTCCGAGTCCAAATACATATTTATCCTTGATCTGCGACTTATAGTTTTCGAGAAAATTAAGTTTTGGGGAGACTGCTAAAAAGTAGTAGATTTTATTTCATCAATGATCTATAAAATGTTTATGCAGAGTTGTAGCTACATCTCTTCCGAGTCCAAATATATATTTATCCTTGATCTGCGACTTATAGTTTTCGAGAAAATTAAGTTTTGGGGAGACTGTTAAAAAAGTAGTGGATTTTATTTCATCACCGATCTATAAAATATTTATGCAGAGTTGTAGCCACATTCATTCCAAGTCCAAATATATATTTATCCTTGATCTGCGACTTATAGCTTTCGAGAAAATTAAGTTTTGGGGAGACTGTTAAAAAAGTAGTAGATTTTTTTTCATCACCGATCTAAAAAATGTTTATGCAGAGTTGTAGCTACATTTATTCCGAGTCCAAATATATATTTATCCTTGATCTGCGACTTATAGTTTTTGAGAAAATTAAGTTTTGGGGAGACTGTTAAAAAAGTAGTGGATTTTATTTCATCACCGATCTAAAAAATGTTTATGCAGAGTTGTAGCTACATTTATTCCGAGTCCAAATATATATTTATCCTTGATCTGCGACTTATAGTTTCCGAGAAAATTAAGTTTTGGGGAGACTGTTAAAAAGTAGTAGATTTTATTTCATCACCGATCTAAAACATGTTTATGCAGAGTTGTAGCTACATTTATTCCGAGTCCAAATATATATTTGTCCTTGATCTGCGACTTATAGTTTTCGAGAAAATTAAGTTTTGGGGAGACTGCTAAAAAAGTAGTAGATTTTTTTTCATCACCGATCTAAAAAATGTTTATGCAGAGTTGTAGCTGCATTTATTCCGAGTCCAAATATATATTTATCCTTGATCTGCGACTTATAGTTTTCGAGAAAATTAAGTTCTGGGGAGACTGTTAAAAAAGTAGTAGATTTTTTTTCATCACCGATCTAAAAAATGTTTATGCAGAGTTGTAGCTAAATTTATTCCGAGTCCAAATATATATTTATCCTTGATCTGCGACTTATAGTTTTCGAGAAAATTAAGTTTTTGGGAGACTGTTAAAAAAGTAGTAGATTTTATTTCATCACCGATCTAAAAAATGTTTATGCAGAGTTGTAGCTACATTTATTCCGAGTCCAAATATATATTTATCCTTGATCTGCGACTTATAGTTTTTGAGAAAATTAAGTTTTGGGGAGACTGTTAAAAAAGTAGTGGATTTTATTTCATCACCGATCTAAAAAATGTTTATGCAGAGTTGTAGCTACATTTATTCCGAGTCCAAATATATATTTATCCTTGATCTGCGACTTATAGTTTCCGAGAAAATTAAGTTTTGGGGAGACTGTTAAAAAGTAGTAGATTTTATTTCATCACCGATCTAAAACATGTTTATGCAGAGTTGTAGCTACATTTATTCCGAGTCCAAATATATATTTGTCCTTGATCTGCGACTTATAGTTTTCGAGAAAATTAAGTTTTGGGGAGACTGCTAAAAAAGTAGTAGATTTTTTTTCATCACCGATCTAAAAAATGTTTATGCAGAGTTGTAGCTGCATTTATTCCGAGTCCAAATATATATTTATCCTTGATCTGCGACTTATAGTTTTCGAGAAAATTAAGTTCTGGGGAGACTGTTAAAAAAGTAGTAGATTTTTTTTCATCACCGATCTAAAAAATGTTTATGCAGAGTTGTAGCTAAATTTATTCCGAGTCCAAATATATATTTATCCTTGATCTGCGACTTATAGTTTTCGAGAAAATTAAGTTTTTGGGAGACTGTTAAAAAAGTAGTAGATTTTATTTCATCACCGATCTAAAAAATGTTTATGCAGAGTTGTAGCTACATTTATTCCGAGTCCAAATATATATTTATTCTTGATCTGCGACTTATAGTTTTCGAGAAGATTAAGTTTTGGGGAGACTGTTAAAAAAGTAGTAGATTTTTTTTCATCACCGATCTAAAAAATGTTTATGCAGAGTTGTAGCTACATTTATTCCGAGTCCAAATATATATTTATCCTTGATCTGCGACTTATAGTTTTCGAGAAAATTAAGTTTTGGGGAGACTGTTAAAAAGTAGTAGATTTTATTTCATCACCGATCTAAAACATGTTTATGCAGAGTTGTAGCTACATTTATTCCGAGTCCAAATATATATTTGTCCTTGATCTGCGACTTACAGTTTTCGAGAAAATTAAGTTTTGGGGAGACTGTTAAAAAAGTAGTAGATTTTTTTTCATCACCGATCTAAAAAATGTTTATGCAGAGTTGTAGCTACATTTATTCCGAGTCCAAATATATATTTATCCTTGATCTGCGACTTATAGTTTTCGAGAAAATTAAGTTTTGGGGAGACTGTTAAAAAAGTAGTAGATTTTATTTCATCACCGATCTAAAAAATGTTTATGCAGAGTTGTAGCTACATTTATTCCGAGTCCAAATATATATTTATCCTTGATCTGCGACTTATAGTTTTCGAGAAAATTAAGTTTTGGGGAGACTGTTAAAAAAGTAGTAGATTTTTTTTCATCACCGATCTAAATAATTTTTATGCAGAATTGTAGCTACATTTATTCCGTATGCAAATATATAATTGGCCTTGATATGCGACTCATAGTTTTCGAGAAAATGCAATTTTTGTGTGACTGTTAAATAAGTAGTAGATTTTATTTCATCACCGATCTAAAAAATGTTTATGCAGAGTTGTAGCCACATTTATTGCGAGTTCAAATATATATTTATCCTTGATCTGCGACTTATAGTTTTCGAGAAAATTAAGTTTTGGGGAGACTGTTAAAAAAGTAGTAGATTTTTTTTCATCACCGATCTAAAAAATGTTTATGCAGAGTTGTAGCTACATTTATTCCGAGTCCAAATATATATTTATCCTTGATCTGCGACTTATAGTTTTTGAGAAAATTAAGTTTTGGGGAGACTGTTAAAAAAGTAGTGGATTTTATTTCATCACCGATCTAAAAAATGTTTATGCAGAGTTGTAGCCACATTTATTGCGAGTTCAAATATATATTTATCCTTGATCTGCGACTTATAGTTTTCGAGAAAATTAAGTTTTGGGGAGACTGTTAAAAAAGTAGTAGATTTTTTTTCATCACCGATCTAAAAAATGTTTATGCAGAGTTGTAGCTACATTTATTCCGAGTCCAAATATATATTTATCCTTGATCTGCGACTTATAGTTTTCGAGAAAATTAAGTTTTGGGGAGACTGCTAAAAAAGTAGTAGATTTTATTTCATCACCGGTCTAAAAAATGTTTATGCAGGGTAGTAGCTACATTTATTCCGAGTCCAAATATATATTTATCCTTGATCTGCGACTTATAGTTTTCGAGAAAATTAAGTTTTGGGGAGACTGCTAAAAAAGTAGTAGATTTTATTTCATCACCGGTCTAAAAAATGTTTATGCAGGGTAGTAGCTACATTTATTCCGAGTCCAAATACATATTTATCCTTGATCTGCGACTTATAGTTTTCGAGAAAATTAAGTTTTGGGGAGACTGTTAAAAAAGTAGTGGATTTTATTTCATCACCGATCTATAAAATATTTATGCAGAGTTGTAGCCACATTTATTCCAAGTCCAAATATATATTTATCCTTGATTTGCGACTTATAGCTTTCGAGAAAATTAAGTTTTGGGGAGACTGTTAAAAAAGTAGTAGATTTTTTTTCATCACCGATCTAAAAAATGTTTATGCAGAGTTGTAGCCACATTTATTGCGAGTCCAAATATATATTTATCCTTGATCTGCGACTTATAGTTTTCGAGAAAATTAAGTTTGGGGAGACTGTTAAAAAAGTAGTAGATTTTTTTTCATCACCGATCTAAAAAATGTTTATGCAGAGTTGTAGCTACATTTATTCCGAGTCCAAATATATATTTATCCTTGATCTGCGACTTATAGTTTTTGAGAAAATTAAGTTTTGGGGAGACTGTTAAAAAAGTAGTGGATTTTATTTCATCACCGATCTAAAAAATGTTTATGCAGAGTTGTAGCTGCATTTATTCCGAGTCCAAATATATATTTATCCTTGATCTGCGACTTATAGTTTTCGAGAAAATTAAGTTTTGGGGAGACTGTTAAAAAAGTAGTAGATTTTTTTTCATCACCGATCTAAAAAATGTTTATGCACAGTTGTAGCTAAATTTATTCCGAGTCCAAATATATATTTATCCTTGATCTGCGACTTATAGTTTTCGAGAAAATTAAGTTTTTGGGAGACTGTTAAAAAAGTAGTAGATTTTATTTCATCACCGATCTAAAAAATGTTTATGCAGAGTTGTAGCTACATTTATTCCGAGTCCAAATATATATTTATCCTTGATTTGCGACTTATAGTTTTCGAGAAAATTAAGTTTTGGGGAGACTGTTAAAAAAGTAGTAGATTTTTTTTCATCACCGATCTAAAAAATGTTTATGCAGAGTTGTAGCTACATTTATTCCGAGTCCAAATATATATTTATCCTTGATCTGCGACTTATAGTTTTCGAGAAAATTAAGTTTTGGGGAGACTGTTAAAAAGTAGTAGATTTTATTTCATCACCGATCTAAAACATGTTTATGCATGGTTGTAGCTACATTTATTCCGAGTCCAAATATATATTTGTCCTTGATCTGCGACTTACAGTTTTCGAGAAAATTAAGTTTTGGGGAGACTGTTAAAAAAGTAGTAGATTTTTTTTCATCACCGATCTAAAAAATGTTTATGCAGAGTTGTAGCTACATTTATTCCGAGTCCAAATATATATTTATCCTTGATCTGCGACTTATAGTTTTCGAGAAAATTAAGTTTTGGGGAGACTGTTAAAAAAGTAGTAGATTTTATTTCATCACCGATCTATAAAATGTTTATGCAGAATTGTAGCTACATTTATACCGTATGCAAATATATAATTGGCCTTGATCTGCGACTCATAGTTTTCGAGAAAATGCAATTTTTGTGTGACTGTTAAAAAAGTAGTGGATTTTATTTCATCACCGATCTAAAAAATGTTTATGCAGAGTTGTAGCCACATTTATTGCGAGTTCAAATATATATTTATCCTTGATCTGCGACTTATAGCTTTCGAGAAAATTAAGTTTTGGGGAGACTGTTAAAGAAGTAGTAGATTTTATTTCATCACCGGTCTAAAAAATGTTTATGCAGAGAAGTAGCTACATTTATTCCGAGTCCAAATATATATTTATCCTTGATCTGCGACTTATAGTTTTCGAGAAAATTAAGTTTTGGGGAGACTGTTAAAAAGTAGTAGATTTTATTTCATCACCGATCTAAAACATGTTTATGCAGAGTTGTAGCTACATTTATTCCGAGTCCAAATATATATTTGTCCTTGATCTGCGACTTATAGTTTTCGAGAAAATTAAGTTTTGGGGAGACTGCTAAAAAAGTAGTAGATTTTTTTTCATCACCGATCTAAAAAATGTTTATGCAGAGTTGTAGCTACATTTATTCCGAGTCCAAATATATATTTATCCTTGATCTGCGACTTATAGTTTTCGAGAAAATTAAGTTTTGGGGAGACTGCTAAAAAAGTAGTAGATTTTATTTCATCACCGATATATAAAATGTTTATGCAGAGTTGTAGCTACATTTATTCCGAGTCCAAATATATATTTATCCTTGATCTGCGACTTATAGTTTTCGAGAAAATTAAGTTTTGGGGAGACTGTTAAAAAAGTAGTAGATTTTATTTCATCACCGATCTAAAAAATGTTTATGCAGAGTTGTAGCCACATTTATTACGAGTTCAAATATATATTTATCCTTGATCTGCGACTCATAGTTTTCGAGAAAATGCAATTTTTGTGTGACTGTTAAAAAAGTAGTGGATTTTATTTCATCACCGATCTAAAAAATGTTTATGCAGAGTTGTAGCCACATTTATTGCGAGTTCAAATATATATTTATCCTTGATCTGCGACTTATAGCTTTCGAGAAAATTAAGTTTTGGGGAGACTGTTAAAGAAGTAGTAGATTTTATTTCATCACCGGTCTAAAAAATGTTTATGCAGAGAAGTAGCTACATTTATTCCGAGTCCAAATATATACTTATCCTTGATCTGCGACTTATAGTTTTCGAGAAAATTAAGTTTTGGGGAGACTGTTAAAAAAGTAGTAGATTTTATTTCATCACCGATCTAAAAAATGTTTATGCAGAGTTGTAGCTACATTTATTCCGAGTCCAAATATATATTTATCCTTGATCTGCGACTTATAGTTTTCGAGAAAATTCAGTTTTGGGGAGACTGCTAAAAAAGTAGTAGATTTTATTTCATCACCGATCTATAAAATGTTTATGCAGAATTGTAGCTACATTTATCCCGTATGCAAATATATAATTGGCCTTGATCTGCGACTTATAGCTTTCGAGAAAATTAAGTTTTGGGGAGACTGTTAAAGAAGTAGTAGATTTTATTTCATCACCAGTCTAAAAAATGTTTATGCAGAGAAGTAGCTACATTTATTCCGAGTCCAAATATATATTTATCCTTGATCTGCGACTTATAGTTTTCGAGAAAATTAAGTTTTGGGGAGACTGTTAAAAAAGTAGTAGATTTTATTTCATCACCGATCTAAAAAATGTTTATGCCGAGTTGTAGCTACATTTATTCCGAGTCCAAATATATATTTATCCTTGATCTGCGACTTATAGTTTTCGAGAAAATTAAGTTTTGGGGAGACTGTTAAAAAAGTAGTAAATTTTTTTTCATCACCGATCTAAATAATTTTTATGCAGAATTGTAGCTACGTTTATTCCGTATGCAAATATATAATTGGCCTTGATATGCGACTCATAGTTTTCGAGAAAATGCAATTTTTGTGTGACTGTTAAATAAGTAGTAGATTTTATTTCATCACCGATCTAAAAAATGTTTATGCAGAGTTGTAGCCACATTTATTGCGAGTTCAAATATATATTTATCCTTGATCTGCGACTTATAGTTTTCGAGAAAATTAAGTTTTGGGGAGACTGTTAAAAAAGTAGTAGATTTTTTTTCATCACCGATCTAAAAAATGTTTATGCAGAGTTGTAGCTACATTTATTCCGAGTCCAAATATATATTTATCCTTGATCTGCGACTTATAGTTTTTGAGAAAATTAAGTTTTGGGGAGACTGTTAAAAAAGTAGTGGATTTTATTTCATCACCGATCTAAAAAATGTTTATGCAGAGTTGTAGCCACATTTATTGCGAGTTCAAATATATATTTATCCTTGATCTGCGACTTATAGTTTTCGAGAAAATTAAGTTTTGGGGAGACTGTTAAAAAAGTAGTAGATTTTATTTCATCACCGATCTATAAAATGTTTATGCAGAATTGTAGCTACATGTATACCGTATGCAAATATATAATTGGCCTTGATCTGCGACTCATAGTTTTCGAGAAAATGCAATTTTTGTGTGACTGTTAAAAAAGTAGTGGATTTTATTTCATCACCGATCTAAAAAATGTTTATGCAGAGTTGTAGCCACATTTATTGCGAGTTCAAATATATATTTATCCTTGATCTGCGACTTATAGCTTTCGAGAAAATTAAGTTTTGGGGAGACTGTTAAAGAAGTAGTAGATTTTATTTCATCACCGGTCTAAAAAATGTTTATGCAGAGAAGTAGCTACATTTATTCCGAGTCCAAATATATATTTGTCCTTGATCTGCGACTTATAGTTTTCGAGAAAATTAAGTTTTGGGGAGACTGCTAAAAAAGTAGTAGATTTTTTTTCATCACCGATCTAAAAAATGTTTATGCAGAGTTGTAGCTACATTTATTCCGAGTCCAAATATATATTTATCCTTGATCTGCGACTTATAGTTTTCGAGAAAATTAAGTTTTGGGGAGACTGCTAAAAAAGTAGTAGATTTTATTTCATCACCGATATATAAAATGTTTATGCAGAGTTGTAGCTACATTTATTCCGAGTCCAAATATATATTTATCCTTGATCTGCGACTTATAGTTTTCGAGAAAATTAAGTTTTGGGGAGACTGTTAAAAAAGTAGTAGATTTTATTTCATCACCGATCTAAAAAAATGTTTATGCAGAGTTGTAGCCACATTTATTACGAGTTCTAATATATATTTATAATTGATCTGCGACTCATAGTTTTCGAGAAAATGCAATTTTTGTGTGACTGTTAAAAAAGTAGTGGATTTTATTTCATCACCGATCTAAAAAATGTTTATGCAGAGTTGTAGCCACATTTATTCCGAGTCCAAATATATATTTATCCTTGATCTGCGACTTATAGTTTTCGAGAAAATTCAGTTTTGGGGAGACTGCTAAAAAAGTAGTAGATTTTATTTCATCACCGATCTATAAAATGTTTATGCAGAATTGTAGCTACATTTATTCCGTATGCAAATATATAATTGGCCTTGATCTGCGACTTATAGCTTTCGAGAAAATTAAGTTTTGGGGAGACTGTTAAAGAAGTAGTAGATTTTATTTCATCACCAGTCTAAAAAATGTTTATGCAGAGAAGTAGCTACATTTATTCCGAGTCCAAATATATATTTATCCTTGATCTGCGACTTATAGTTTTCGAGAAAATTAAGTTTTGGGGAGACTGTTAAAAAAGTAGTAGATTTTATTTCATCACCGATCTAAAAAATGTTTATGCAGAGTTGTAGCTACATTTATTCCGAGTCCAAATATATATTTATCCTTGATCTGCGACTTATAGTTTTCGAGAAAATTAAGTTTTGGGGAGACTGTTAAAAAAGTAGTAGATTTTTTTTCATCACCGATCTAAATAATTTTTATGCAGAATTGTAGCTACGTTTATTCCGTATGCAAATATATAATTGG
The DNA here is from genome assembly GCA_946965025.1 of Blera fallax. Classification (NCBI taxonomy): domain Eukaryota; kingdom Metazoa; phylum Arthropoda; class Insecta; order Diptera; family Syrphidae; genus Blera; species Blera fallax. The sequence goes on from OX337246.1 coordinate 56,657,208, forward strand.
CCTTGATATGCGACTCATAGTTTTCGAGAAAATGCAATTTTTGTGTGACTGTTAAATAAGTAGTAGATTTTATTTCATCACCGATCTAAAAAATGTTTATGCAGAGTTGTAGCCACATTTATTGCGAGTTCAAATATATATTTATCCTTGATCTGCGACTTATAGTTTTCGAGAAAATTAAGTTTTGGGGAGACTGTTAAAAAAGTAGTAGATTTTTTTTCATCACCGATCTAAAAAATGTTTATGCATATTTATCCTTGATCTGCGACTTATAGTTTTTGAGAAAATTAAGTTTTGGGGAGACTGTTAAAAAAGTAGTGGATTTTATTTCATCACCGATCTAAAAAATGTTTATGCAGAGTTGTAGCCACATTTATTACGAGTTCAAATATATATTTATCCTTGATCTGCGACTTATAGTTTTCGAGAAAATTAAGTTTTGGGGAGACTGTTAAAAAAGTAGTAGATTTTTTTTCATCACCGATCTAAAAAATGTTTATGCAGAGTTGTAGCTACATTTATTCCGAGTCCAAATATATATTTATAGTTGATCTGCGACTTATAGTTTTCGAGAAAATTAAGTTTTGGGGAGACTGCTAAAAAAGTAGTAGATTTTATTTCATCACCGGTCTAAAAAATGTTTATGCAGGGTAGTAGCTACATTTATTCCGAGTCCAAATATATATTTATCCTTGATCTGCGACTTATAGTTTTCGAGAAAATTAAGTTTTGGGGAGACTGCTAAAAAAGTAGTAGATTTTATTTCATCACCGGTCTAAAAAATGTTTATGCAGGGTTGTAGCTACATCTATTCCGAGTCCAAATATATATTTATCCTTGATCTGCGACTTATAGTTTTCGAGAAAATTAAGTTTTGGGGAGACTGTTAAAAAAGTAGTAGATTTTATTTCATCACCGATCTAAAAAATGTTTATGCAGAGTTGTAGCTACATTTATTCCGAGTCCAAATATATATTTATCCTTGATCTGCGACTTATAGTTTTCGAGAAAATTAAGTTTTGGGGAGACTGTTAAAAAGTAGTAGATTTTATTTCATCACCGATCTAAAAAATGTTTATGCAGAGTTGTAGCTACATTTATTCCGAGTCCAAATATATATTTATCCTTGATCTGCGACTTATAGTTTTTGAGAAAATTAAGTTTTGGGGAGACTGTTAAAAAAGTAGTGGATTTTATTTCATCACCGATCTAAAAAATGTTTATGCAGAGTTGTAGCTACATTTATTCCGAGTCCAAATATATATTTATCCTTGATCTGCGACTTATAGTTTTCGAGAAAATTAAGTTTTGGGGAGACTGTTAAAAAAGTAGTAAATTTTTTTTCATCACCGATCTAAATAATTTTTATGCAGAATTGTAGCTACGTTTATTCCGTATGCAAATATATAATTGGCCTTGATATGCGACTCATAGTTTTCGAGAAAATGCAATTTTTGTGTGACTGTTAAAAAAGTAGTGGATTTTATTTCATCACCGATCTAAAAAATGTTTATGCAGAGTTGTAGCCACATTTATTGCGAGTTCAAATATATATTTATCCTTGATCTGCGACTTATAGCTTTCGAGAAAATTAAGTTTTGGGGAGACTGTTAAAGAAGTAGTAGATTTTATTTCATCACCGGTCTAAAAAATGTTTATGCAGAGAAGTAGCTACATTTATTCCGAGTCCAAATATATACTTATCCTTGATCTGCGACTTATAGTTTTCGAGAAAATTAAGTTTTGGGGAGACTGTTAAAAAAGTAGTAGATTTTATTTCATCACCGATCTAAAAAATGTTTATGCAGAGTTGTAGCTACATTTATTCCGAGTCCAAATATATATTTATCCTTGATCTGCGACTTATAGTTTTCGAGAAAATTCAGTTTTGGGGAGACTGCTAAAAAAGTAGTAGATTTTATTTCATCACCGATCTATAAAATGTTTATGCAGAATTGTAGCTACATTTATCCCGTATGCAAATATATAATTGGCCTTGATCTGCGACTTATAGCTTTCGAGAAAATTAAGTTTTGGGGAGACTGTTAAAGAAGTAGTAGATTTTATTTCATCACCAGTCTAAAAAATGTTTATGCAGAGAAGTAGCTACATTTATTCCGAGTCCAAATATATATTTATCCTTGATCTGCGACTTATAGTTTTCGAGAAAATTAAGTTTTGGGGAGACTGTTAAAAAAGTAGTAGATTTTATTTCATCACCGATCTAAAAAATGTTTATGCCGAGTTGTAGCTACATTTATTCCGAGTCCAAATATATATTTATCCTTGATCTGCGACTTATAGTTTTCGAGAAAATTAAGTTTTGGGGAGACTGTTAAAAAAGTAGTAAATTTTTTTTCATCACCGATCTAAATAATTTTTATGCAGAATTGTAGCTACGTTTATTCCGTATGCAAATATATAATTGGCCTTGATATGCGACTCATAGTTTTCGAGAAAATGCAATTTTTGTGTGACTGTTAAATAAGTAGTAGATTTTATTTCATCACCGATCTAAAAAATGTTTATGCAGAGTTGTAGCCACATTTATTGCGAGTTCAAATATATATTTATCCTTGATCTGCGACTTATAGTTTTCGAGAAAATTAAGTTTTGGGGAGACTGTTAAAAAAGTAGTAGATTTTTTTTCATCACCGATCTAAAAAATGTTTATGCAGAGTTGTAGCTACATTTATTCCGAGTCCAAATATATATTTATCCTTGATCTGCGACTTATAGTTTTTGAGAAAATTAAGTTTTGGGGAGACTGTTAAAAAAGTAGTGGATTTTATTTCATCACCGATCTAAAAAATGTTTATGCAGAGTTGTAGCCACATTTATTGCGAGTTCAAATATATATTTATCCTTGATCTGCGACTTATAGTTTTCGAGAAAATTAAGTTTTGGGGAGACTGTTAAAAAAGTAGTAGATTTTATTTCATCACCGATCTATAAAATGTTTATGCAGAATTGTAGCTACATGTATACCGTATGCAAATATATAATTGGCCTTGATCTGCGACTCATAGTTTTCGAGAAAATGCAATTTTTGTGTGACTGTTAAAAAAGTAGTGGATTTTATTTCATCACCGATCTAAAAAATGTTTATGCAGAGTTGTAGCCACATTTATTGCGAGTTCAAATATATATTTATCCTTGATCTGCGACTTATAGCTTTCGAGAAAATTAAGTTTTGGGGAGACTGTTAAAGAAGTAGTAGATTTTATTTCATCACCGGTCTAAAAAATGTTTATGCAGAGAAGTAGCTACATTTATTCCGAGTCCAAATATATATTTGTCCTTGATCTGCGACTTATAGTTTTCGAGAAAATTAAGTTTTGGGGAGACTGCTAAAAAAGTAGTAGATTTTTTTTCATCACCGATCTAAAAAATGTTTATGCAGAGTTGTAGCTACATTTATTCCGAGTCCAAATATATATTTATCCTTGATCTGCGACTTATAGTTTTCGAGAAAATTAAGTTTTGGGGAGACTGCTAAAAAAGTAGTAGATTTTATTTCATCACCGATATATAAAATGTTTATGCAGAGTTGTAGCTACATTTATTCCGAGTCCAAATATATATTTATCCTTGATCTGCGACTTATAGTTTTCGAGAAAATTAAGTTTTGGGGAGACTGTTAAAAAAGTAGTAGATTTTATTTCATCACCGATCTAAAAAAATGTTTATGCAGAGTTGTAGCCACATTTATTACGAGTTCTAATATATATTTATAATTGATCTGCGACTCATAGTTTTCGAGAAAATGCAATTTTTGTGTGACTGTTAAAAAAGTAGTGGATTTTATTTCATCACCGATCTAAAAAATGTTTATGCAGAGTTGTAGCCACATTTATTCCGAGTCCAAATATATATTTATCCTTGATCTGCGACTTATAGTTTTCGAGAAAATTCAGTTTTGGGGAGACTGCTAAAAAAGTAGTAGATTTTATTTCATCACCGATCTATAAAATGTTTATGCAGAATTGTAGCTACATTTATTCCGTATGCAAATATATAATTGGCCTTGATCTGCGACTTATAGCTTTCGAGAAAATTAAGTTTTGGGGAGACTGTTAAAGAAGTAGTAGATTTTATTTCATCACCAGTCTAAAAAATGTTTATGCAGAGAAGTAGCTACATTTATTCCGAGTCCAAATATATATTTATCCTTGATCTGCGACTTATAGTTTTCGAGAAAATTAAGTTTTGGGGAGACTGTTAAAAAAGTAGTAGATTTTATTTCATCACCGATCTAAAAAATGTTTATGCAGAGTTGTAGCTACATTTATTCCGAGTCCAAATATATATTTATCCTTGATCTGCGACTTATAGTTTTCGAGAAAATTAAGTTTTGGGGAGACTGTTAAAAAAGTAGTAGATTTTTTTTCATCACCGATCTAAATAATTTTTATGCAGAATTGTAGCTACGTTTATTCCGTATGCAAATATATAATTGGCCTTGATATGCGACTCATAGTTTTCGAGAAAATGCAATTTTTGTGTGACTGTTAAATAAGTAGTAGATTTTATTTCATCACCGATCTAAAAAATGTTTATGCAGAGTTGTAGCCACATTTATTGCGAGTTCAAATATATATTTATCCTTGATCTGCGACTTATAGTTTTCGAGAAAATTAAGTTTTGGGGAGACTGTTAAAAAAGTAGTAGATTTTTTTTCATCACCGATCTAAAAAATGTTTATGCATATTTATCCTTGATCTGCGACTTATAGTTTTTGAGAAAATTAAGTTTTGGGGAGACTGTTAAAAAAGTAGTGGATTTTATTTCATCACCGATCTAAAAAATGTTTATGCAGAGTTGTAGCCACATTTATTACGAGTTCAAATATATATTTATCCTTGATCTGCGACTTATAGTTTTCGAGAAAATTAAGTTTTGGGGAGACTGTTAAAAAAGTAGTAGATTTTTTTTCATCACCGATCTAAAAAATGTTTATGCAGAGTTGTAGCTACATTTATTCCGAGTCCAAATATATATTTATAGTTGATCTGCGACTTATAGTTTTCGAGAAAATTAAGTTTTGGGGAGACTGCTAAAAAAGTAGTAGATTTTATTTCATCACCGGTCTAAAAAATGTTTATGCAGGGTAGTAGCTACATTTATTCCGAGTCCAAATATATATTTATCCTTGATCTGCGACTTATAGTTTTCGAGAAAATTAAGTTTTGGGGAGACTGCTAAAAAAGTAGTAGATTTTATTTCATCACCGGTCTAAAAAATGTTTATGCAGGGTTGTAGCTACATCTATTCCGAGTCCAAATATATATTTATCCTTGATCTGCGACTTATAGTTTTCGAGAAAATTAAGTTTTGGGGAGACTGTTAAAAAAGTAGTAGATTTTATTTCATCACCGATCTAAAAAATGTTTATGCAGAGTTGTAGCTACATTTATTCCGAGTCCAAATATATATTTATCCTTGATCTGCGACTTATAGTTTTCGAGAAAATTAAGTTTTGGGGAGACTGTTAAAAAGTAGTAGATTTTATTTCATCACCGATCTAAAAAATGTTTATGCAGAGTTGTAGCTACATTTATTCCGAGTCCAAATATATATTTATCCTTGATCTGCGACTTATAGTTTTTGAGAAAATTAAGTTTTGGGGAGACTGTTAAAAAAGTAGTGGATTTTATTTCATCACCGATCTAAAAAATGTTTATGCAGAGTTGTAGCTAAATTTATTCCGAGTCCAAATATATATTTATCCTTGATCTGCGACTTATAGTTTTCGAGAAAATTAAGTTTTGGGGAGACTGTTAAAAAAGTAGTAGATTTTTTTTCATCACCGATCTAAAAAATGTTTATGCAGAGTTGTAGCTAAATTTATTCCGAGTCCAAATATATATTTATCCTTGATCTGCGACTTATAGTTTTCGAGAAAATTAAGTTTTTGGGAGACTGTTAAAAAAGTAGTAGATTTTATTTCATCACCGATCTAAAAAATGTTTATGCAGAGTTGTAGCTACATTTATTCCGAGTCCAAATATATATTTATCCTTGATCTGCGACTTATAGTTTTCGAGAAAATTAAGTTTTGGGGAGACTGTTAAAAAAGTAGTAGATTTTTTTTCATCACCGATCTAAAAAATGTTTATGCAGAGTTGTAGCTACATTTATTCCGAGTCCAAATATATATTTATCCTTGATCTGCGACATATAGTTTTCGAGAAAATTAAGTTTTGGGGAGACTGTTAAAAAGTAGTAGATTTTATTTCATCACCGATCTAAAACATGTTTATGCAGAGTTGTAGCTACATTTATTCCGAGTCCAAATATATATTTGTCCTTGATCTGCGACTTACAGTTTTCGAGAAAATTAAGTTTTGGGGAGACTGTTAAAAAAGTAGTAGATTTTTTTTCATCACCGATCTAAAAAATGTTTATGCAGAGTTGTAGCTACATTTATTCCGAGTCCAAATATATATTTATCCTTGATCTGCGACTTATAGTTTTCGAGAAAATTAAGTTTTGGGGAGACTGTTAAAAAAGTAGTAGATTTTATTTCATCACCGATCTATAAAATGTTTATGCAGAATTGTAGCTACATTTATACCGTATGCAAATATATAATTGGCCTTGATCTGCGACTCATAGTTTTCGAGAAAATGCAATTTTTGTGTGACTGTTAAAAAAGTAGTGGATTTTATTTCATCACCGATCTAAAAAATGTTTATGCAGAGTTGTAGCCACATTTATTGCGAGTTCAAATATATATTTATCCTTGATCTGCGACTTATAGCTTTCGAGAAAATTAAGTTTTGGGGAGACTGTTAAAGAAGTAGTAGATTTTATTTCATCACCGGTCTAAAAAATGTTTATGCAGAGAAGTAGCTACATTTATTCCGAGTCCAAATATATATTTATCCTTGATCTGCGACTTATAGTTTTCGAGAAAATTAAGTTTTGGGGAGACTGTTAAAAAGTAGTAGATTTTATTTCATCACCGATCTAAAACATGTTTATGCAGAGTTGTAGCTACATTTATTCCGAGTCCAAATATATATTTGTCCTTGATCTGCGACTTATAGTTTTCGAGAAAATTAAGTTTTGGGGAGACTGCTAAAAAAGTAGTAGATTTTTTTTCATCACCGATCTAAAAAATGTTTATGCAGAGTTGTAGCTACATTTATTCCGAGTCCAAATATATATTTATCCTTGATCTGCGACTTATAGTTTTCGAGAAAATTAAGTTTTGGGGAGACTGCTAAAAAAGTAGTAGATTTTATTTCATCACCGATATATAAAATGTTTATGCAGAGTTGTAGCTACATTTATTCCGAGTCCAAATATATATTTATCCTTGATCTGCGACTTATAGTTTTCGAGAAAATTAAGTTTTGGGGAGACTGTTAAAAAAGTAGTAGATTTTATTTCATCACCGATCTAAAAAATGTTTATGCAGAGTTGTAGCCACATTTATTGCGAGTTCAAATATATATTTATCCTTGATCTGCGACTTATAGCTTTCGAGAAAATTAAGTTTTGGGGTAGAAGTAGTAGATTTTATTTCATCACCGGTCTAAAAAATGTTTATGCAGAGAAGTAGCTACATTTATTCCGAGTCCAAATATATATTTATCCTTGATCTGCGACTTATAGTTTTCGAGAAAATTAAGTTTTGGGGAGACTGTTAAAAAGTAGTAGATTTTATTTCATCACCGATCTAAAACATGTTTATGCAGAGTTGTAGCTACATTTATTCCGAGTCCAAATATATATTTGTCCTTGATCTGCGACTTATAGTTTTCGAGAAAATTAAGTTTTGGGGAGACTGCTAAAAAAGTAGTAGATTTTTTTTCATCACCGATCTAAAAAATGTTTATGCAGAGTTGTAGCTACATTTATTCCGAGTCCAAATATATATTTATCCTTGATCTGCGACTTATAGTTTTCGAGAAAATTAAGTTTTGGGGAGACTGCTAAAAAAGTAGTAGATTTTATTTCATCACCGATATATAAAATGTTTATGCAGAGTTGTAGCTACATTTATTCCGAGTCCAAATATATATTTATCCTTGATCTGCGACTTATAGTTTTCGAGAAAATTAAGTTTTGGGGAGACTGTTAAAACAGTAGTAGATTTTATTTCATCACCGATCTAAAAAATGTTTATGCAGAGTTGTAGCCACATTTATTACGAGTTCAAATATATATTTATCCTTGATCTGCGACTCATAGTTTTCGAGAAAATGCAATTTTTGTGTGACTGTTAAAAAAGTAGTGGATTTTATTTCATCACCGATCTAAAAAATGTTTATGCAGAGTTGTAGCCACATTTATTGCGAGTTCAAATATATATTTATCCTTGATCTGCGACTTATAGCTTTCGAGAAAATTAAGTTTTGGGGAGACTGTTAAAGAAGTAGTAGATTTTATTTCATCACCGGTCTAAAAAATGTTTATGCATAGAAGTAGCTACATTTATTCCGAGTCCAAATATATATTTATCCTTGATCTGCGACTTATAGTTTTCGAGAAAATTAAGTTTTGGGGAGACTGTTAAAAAAGTAGTAGATTTTATTTCATCACCGATCTAAAAAATGTTTATGCAGAGTTGTAGCTACATTTATTCCGAGTCCAAATATATATTTATCCTTGATCTGCGACTTATAGTTTTCGAGAAAATTCAGTTTTGGGGAGACTGCTAAAAAAGTAGTAGATTTTATTTCATCACCGATCTATAAAATGTTTATGCAGAATTGTAGCTACATTTATCCCGTATGCAAATATATAATTGGCCTTGATCTGCGACTTATAGCTTTCGAGAAAATTAAGTTTTGGGGAGACTGTTAAAGAAGTAGTAGATTTTATTTCATCACCAGTCTAAAAAATGTTTATGCAGAGAAGTAGCTACATTTATTCCGAGTCCAAATATATATTTATCCTTGATCTGCGACTTATAGTTTTCGAGAAAATTAAGTTTTGGGGAGACTGTTAAAGAAGTAGTAGATTTTATTTCATCACCGATCTAAAAAATGTTTATGCAGAGTTGTAGCTACATTTATTCCGAGTCCAAATATATATTTATCCTTGATCTGCGACTTATAGTTTTCGAGAAAATTAAGTTTTGGGGAGACTGTTAAAAAAGTAGTAGATTTTTTTTCATCACCGATCTAAATAATTTTTATGCAGAATTGTAGCTACGTTTATTCCGTATGCAAATATATAATTGGCCTTGATATGCGACTCATAGTTTTCGAGAAAATGCAATTTTTGTGTGACTGTTAAATAAGTAGTAGATTTTATTTCATCACCGATCTAAAAAATGTTTATGCAGAGTTGTAGCCACATTTATTGCGAGTTCAAATATATATTTATCCTTGATCTGCGACTTATAGTTTTCGAGAAAATTAAGTTTTGGGGAGACTGTTAAAAAAGTAGTAGATTTTTTTTCATCACCGATCTAAAAAATGTTTATGCAGAGTTGTAGCTACATTTATTCCGAGTCCAAATATATATTTATCCTTGATCTGCGACTTATAGTTTTTGAGAAAATTAAGTTTTGGGGAGACTGTTAAAAAAGTAGTGGATTTTATTTCATCACCGATCTAAAAAATGTTTATGCAGAGTTGTAGCCACATTTATTGCGAGTTCAAATATATATTTATCCTTGATCTGCGACTTATAGTTTTCGAGAAAATTAAGTTTTGGGGAGACTGTTAAAAAAGTAGTAGATTTTATTTCATCACCGATCTATAAAATGTTTATGCAGAATTGTAGCTACATTTATACCGAGTCCAAATATATAATTGGCCTTGATCTGCGACTCATAGTTTTCGAGAAAATGCAATTTTTGTGTGACTGTTAAAAAAGTAGTGGATTTTATTTCATCACCGATCTAAAAAATGTTTATGCAGAGTTGTAGCCACATTTATTGCGAGTTCAAATATATATTTATCCTTGATCTGCGACTTATAGCTTTCGAGAAAATTAAGTCTTGGGGAGACTGTTTAAGAAGTAGTAGATTTTATTTCATCACCGGTCTAAAAAATGTTTATGCAGAGAAGTAGCTACATTTATTCCGAGTCCAAATATATATTTGTCCTTGATCTGCGACTTATAGTTTTCGAGAAAATTAAGTTTTGGGGAGACTGCTAAAAAAGTAGTAGATTTTTTTTCATCACCGATCTAAAAATTGTTTATGCAGAGTTGTAGCTACATTTATTCCGAGTCCAAATATATATTTATCCTTGATCTGCGACTTATAGTTTTCGAGAAAATTAAGTTTTGGGGAGACTGCTAAAAAAGTAGTAGATTTTATTTCATCACCGATATATAAAATGTTTATGCAGAGTTGTAGCTACATTTATTCCGAGTCCAAATATATATTTATCCTTGATCTGCGACTTATAGTTTTCGAGAAAATTAAGTTTTGGGGAGACTGTTAAAAAAGTAGTAGATTTTATTTCATCACCGATCTAAAAAATGTTTATGCAGAGTTGTAGCCACATTTATTACGAGTTCAAATATATATTTATCCTTGATCTGCGACTCATAGCTTTCGAGAAAATGCAATTTTTGTGTGACTGTTAAAAAAGTAGTGGATTTTATTTCATCACCGATCTAAAAAATGTTTATGCAGAGTTGTAGCCACATTTATTGCGAGTTCAAATATATATTTATCCTTGATCTGCGACTTATAGCTTTCGAGAAAATTAAGTTTTGGGGAGACTGTTAAAGAAGTAGTAGATTTTATTTCATCACCGGTCTAAAAAATGTTTATGCAGAGAAGTAGCTACATTTATTCCGAGTCCAAATATATATTTATCCTTGATCTGCGACTTATAGTTTTCGAGAAAATTAAGTTTTGGGGAGACTGTTAAAAAAGTAGTAGATTTTATTTCATCACCGATCTAAAAAATGTTTATGCAGAGTTGTAGCTACATTTATTCCGAGTCCAAATATATATTTATCCTTGATCTGCGACTTATAGTTTTCGAGAAAATTCAGTTTTGGGGAGACTGCTAAAAAAGTAGTAGATTTTATTTCATCACCGATCTATAAAATGTTTATGCAGAATTGTAGCTACATTTATTCCGTATGCAAATATATAATTGGCCTTGATCTGCGACTTATAGCTTTCGAGAAAATTAAGTTTTGGGGAGACTGTTAAAGAAGTAGTAGATTTTATTTCATCACCAGTCTAAAAAATGTTTATGCAGAGAAGTAGCTACATTTATTCCGAGTCCAAATATATATTTATCCTTGATCTGCGACTTATAGTTTTCGAGAAAATTAAGTTTTGGGGAGACTGTTAAAAAAGTAGTAGATTTTATTTCATCACCGATCTAAAAAATGTTTATGCAGAATTGTAGCTACATTTATTCCGAGTCCAAATATATATTTATCCTTGATCTGCGACTTATAGTTTTCGAGAAAATTAAGTTTTGGGGAGACTGTTAAAAAAGTAGTAGATTTTTTTTCATCACCGATCTAAATAATTTTTATGCAGAACTGTAGCTACGTTTATTCCGTATGAAAATATATAATTGGCCTTGATATGCGACTCATAGTTTTCGAGAAAATGCAATTTTTGTGTGACTGTTAAATAAGTAGTAGATTTTATTTCATCACCGTTCTAAAAAATGTTTATGCAGAGTTGTAGCCACATTTATTGCGAGTTCAAATATATATTTATCCTTGATCTGCGACTTATAGTTTTCGAGAAAATTAAGTTTTGGGGAGACTGTTAAAAAAGTAGTAGATTTTTTTTCATCACCGATCTAAAAAATGTTTATGCAGATTTGTAGCTACATTTATTCCGAGTCCAAATATATATTTATCCTTGATCTGCGACTTATAGTTTTTGAGAAAATTAAGTTTTGGGGAGACTGTTAAAAAAGTAGTGGATTTTATTTCATCACCGATCTAAAAAATGTTTATGCAGAGTTGTAGCCACATTTATTACGAGTTCAAATATATATTTATCCTTGATCTGCGACTTATAGTTTTCGAGAAAATTAAGTTTTGGGGAGACTGTTAAAAAAGTAGTAGATTTTTTTTCATCACCGATCTAAAAAATGTTTATGCAGAGTTGTAGCTACATTTATTCCGAGTCCAAATATATATTTATCCTTGATCTGCGACTTATAGTTTTCGAGAAAATTAAGTTTTGGGGAGACTGCTAAAAAAGTAGTAGATTTTATTTCATCACCGGTCTAAAAAATGTTTATGCAGGGTAGTAGCTACATTTATTCCGAGTCCAAATATATATTTATCCTTGATCTGCGACTTATAGTTTTCGAGAAAATTAAGTTTTGGGGAGACTGCTAAAAAAGTAGTAGATTTTATTTCATCACCGGTCTAAAAAATGTTTATGCAGGGTAGTAGCTACATTTATTCCGAGTCCAAATACATATTTATCCTTGATCTGCGACTTATAGTTTTCGAGAAAATTAAGTTTTGGGGAGACTGCTAAAAAGTAGTAGATTTTATTTCATCACCGATCTATAAAATGTTTATGCAGAGTTGTAGCTACATTTATTCCGAGTCCAAATATATATTTATCCTTGATCTGCGACTTATAGTTTTCGAGAAAATTAAGTTTTGGGGAGACTGTTAAAAAAGTAGTAGATTTTATTTCATCACCGATCTAAAAAATGTTTATGCAGAGTTGTAGCTACATCTATTCCGAGTCCAAATATATATTTATCCTTGATCTGCGACTTATAGTTTTCGCGAAAATTAAGTTTTGGGGAGACTGTTAAAAAAGTAGTGGATTTTATTTCATCACCGATCTAAAAAATGTTTATGCAGAGTTGTAGCTACATCTCTTCCGAGTCCAAATATATATTTATCCTTGATCTGCGACTTATAGTTTTCGAGAAAATTAAGTTTTGGGGAGACTGTTAAAAAAGTAGTGGATTTTATTTCATCACCGATCTATAAAATATTTATGCAGAGTTGTAGCCACATTTATTCCGAGTCCAAATATATATTTATCCTTGATCTGCGACTTATAGCTTTCGAGAAAATTAAGTTTTGGGGAGACTGTTAAAAAAGTAGTAGATTTTTTTTCATCACCGATCTAAAAAATGTTTATGCAGAGTTGTAGCCACATTTATTGCGAGTCCAAATATATATTTATCCTTGATCTGCGACTTATAGTTTTCGAGAAAATTAAGTTTTGGGGAGACTGCTAAAAAAGTAGTAGATTTTATTTCATCACCGGTCTAAAAAATGTTTATGCAGGGTAGTAGCTACATTTATTCCGAGTCCAAATACATATTTATCCTTGATCTGCGACTTATAGTTTTCGAGAAAATTAAGTTTTGGGGAGACTGCTAAAAAGTAGTAGATTTTATTTCATCACCGATCTATAAAATGTTTATGCAGAGTTGTAGCTACATTTATTCCGAGTCCAAATATATATTTATCCTTGATCTGCGACTTATAGTTTTCGAGAAAATTAAGTTTTGGGGAGACTGTTAAAAAAGTAGTAGATTTTATTTCATCACCGATCTAAAAAATGTTTATGCAGAGTTGTAGCTACATCTATTCCGAGTCCAAATATATATTTATCCTTGATCTGCGACTTATAGTTTTCGCGAAAATTAAGTTTTGGGGAGACTGTTAAAAAAGTAGTGGATTTTATTTCATCACCGATCTAAAAAATGTTTATGCAGGGTAGTAGCTACATTTATTCCGAGTCCAAATATATATTTATCCTTGATCTGCGACTTATAGTTTTCGAGAAAATTAAGTTTTGGGGAGACTGCTAAAAAAGTAGTAGATTTTATTTCATCACCGGTCTAAAAAATGTTTATGCAGGGTAGTAGCTACATTTATTCCGAGTCCAAATACATATTTATCCTTGATCTGCGACTTATAGTTTTCGAGAAAATTAAGTTTTGGGGAGACTGCTAAAAAGTAGTAGATTTTATTTCATCACCGATCTATAAAATGTTTATGCAGAGTTGTAGCTACATTTATTCCGAGTCCAAATATATATTTATCCTTGATCTGCGACTTATAGTTTTCGAGAAAATTAAGTTTTGGGGAGACTGTTAAAAAAGTAGTAGATTTTATTTCATCACCGATCTAAAAAATGTTTATGCAGAGTTGTAGCTACATCTATTCCGAGTCCAAATATATATTTATCCTTGATCTGCGACTTATAGTTTTCGCGAAAATTAAGTTTTGGGGAGACTGTTAAAAAAGTAGTGGATTTTATTTCATCACCGATCTAAAAAATGTTTATGCAGAGTTGTAGCTACATCTCTTCCGAGTCCAAATATATATTTATCCTTGATCTGCGACTTATAGTTTTCGAGAAAATTAAGTTTTGGGGAGACTGTTAAAAAAGTAGTGGATTTTATTTCATCACCGATCTATAAAATATTTATGCAGAGTTGTAGCCACATTTATTCCGAGTCCAAATATATATTTATCCTTGATCTGCGACTTATAGCTTTCGAGAAAATTAAGTTTTGGGGAGACTGTTAAAAAAGTAGTAGATTTTTTTTCATCACCGATCTAAAAAATGTTTATGCAGAGTTGTAGCCACATTTATTGCGAGTCCAAATATATATTTATCCTTGATCTGCGACTTATAGTTTTCGAGAAAATTAAGTTTTGGGGAGACTGTTAAAAAAGTAGTAGATTTTTTTTCATCACCGATCTAAAAAATGTTTATGCAGAGTTGTAGCTACATTTATTCCGAGTCCAAATATATATTTATCCTTGATCTGCGACTTCTAGTTTTTGAGAAAATTAAGTTTTGGGGAGACTGTTAAAAAAGTAGTGGATTTTATTTCATCACCGATCTAAAAAATGTTAATGCAGAGTTGTAGCTACATTTATTCCGAGTCCAAATATATATTTATCCTTGATCTGCGACTTATAGTTTCCGAGAAAATTAAGTTTTGGGGAGACTGTTAAAAAGTAGTAGATTTTATTTCATCACCGATCTAAAACATGTTTATGCAGAGTTGTAGCTACATTTATTCCGAGTCCAAATATATATTTGTCCTCGATCTGCGACTTATAGTTTTCGAGAAAATTAAGTTTTGGGGAGACTGCTAAAAAAGTAGTAGATTTTTTTTCATCACCGATCTAAAAAATGTTTATGCAGAGTTGTAGCTACATTTATTCCGAGTCCAAATATATATTTATCCTTGATCTGCGACTTATAGTTTTCGAGAAAATTAAGTTTTGGGGAGACTGTTAAAAAAGTAGTGGATTTTATTTCATCACCGATCTAAAAAATGTTTATGCAGAGTTGTAGCTAAATTTATTCCGAGTCCAAATATATATTTATCCTTGATCTGCGACTTATAGTTTTCGAGAAAATTAAGTTTTTGGGAGACTGTTAAAAAAGTAGTAGATTTTATTTCATCACCGATCTAAAAAAATGTTTATGCAGAGTTGTAGCTACATTTATTCCGAGTCCAAATATATATTTATCCTTGATCTGCGACTTATAGTTTTCGAGAAAATTAAGTTTTGGGGAGACTGTTAAAAAAGTAGTAGATTTTTTTTCATCACCGATCTAAAAAATGTTTATGCAGAGTTGTAGCTACATTTATTCCGAGTCCAAATATATATTTATCCTTGATCTGCGACTTATAGTTTTCGAGAAAATTAAGTTTTGGGGAGACTGTTAAAAAGTAGTAGATTTTATTTCATCACCGATCTAAAACATGTTTATGCAGAGTTGTAGCTACATTTATTCCGAGTCCAAATATATATTTGTCCTTGATCTGCGACTTATAGTTTTCGAGAAAATTAAGTTTTGGGGAGACTGCTAAAAAAGTAGTAGATTTTATTTCATCACCGGTCTAAAAAATGTTTATGCAGAGAAGTAGCTACATTTATTCCGAGTCCAAATATATATTTATCCTTGATCTGCGACTTATAGTTTTCGAGAAAATTAAGTTTTGGGGAGACTGTTAAAAAAGTAGTAGATTTTTTTTCATCACCGATCTAAAAAATGTTTATGCAGAGTTGTAGCTACATTTATTCCGAGTCCAAATATATATTTATCCTTGATCTGCGACTTAAAGTTTTCGAGAAAATTAAGTTTTGGGGAGACTGTTAAAAAAGTAGTAGATTTTATTTCATCACCGATCTATAAACTGTTTATGCAGAATTGTAGCTACATTTATACCGTATGCAAATATATAATTGGCCTTGATCTGCGACTCATAGTTTTCGAGAAAATGCAATTTTTGTGTGACTGTTAAAAAAGTAGTGGATTTTATTTCATCACCGATCTAAAAAATGTTTATGCAGAGTTGTAGCCACATTTATTGCGAGTTCAAATATATATTTATCCTTGATCTGCGACTTATAGCTTTCGAGAAAATTAAGTTTTGGGGAGACTGTTAAAGAAGTAGTAGATTTTATTTCATCACCGGTCTAAAAATGTTTATGCAGAGAAGTAGCTACATTTATTCCGAGTCCAAATATATATTTATCCTTGATCTGCGACTTATAGTTTTCGAGAAAATTAAGTTTTGGGGAGACTGTTAAAAAAGTAGTAGATTTTATTTCATCACCGATCTAAAAAATGTTTATGCAGAGTTGTAGCTACATTTATTCCGAGTCCAAATATATATTTATCCTTGATCTGCGACTTATAGTTTTCGAGAAAATTCAGTTTTGGGGAGACTGATAAAAAAGTAGTAGATTTTATTTCATCACCGATCTATAAAATGTTTATGCAGAATTGTAGCTACATTTATTCCGTATGCAAATATATAATTGGCCTTGATATGCGACTAATAGTTTTCGAGAAAATGCAATTTTTGTGTGACTGTTAAATAAGTAGTAGATTTTATTTCATCACCGATCTAAAAAATGTTTATGCAGAGTTGTAGCTACATTTATTGCGAGTTCAAATATATATTTATCCTTGATCTGCGACTTATAGTTTTCGAGAAAATTAAGTTTTGGGGAGACTGTTAAAAAAGTGGTAGATTTTTTTTCATCACCGATCTAAAAAATGTTTATGCAGAGTTGTAGCTACATTTATTCCGAGTCCAAATATATATTTATCCTTGATCTGCGACTTATAGTTTTCGAGAAAATTAAGTTTTGGGGAGACTGTTAAAAAAGTAGTAGATTTTTTTTCATCACCGATCTAAATAATTTTTATGCAGAATTGTAGCTACATTTATTCCGTATGCAAATATATAATTGGCCTTGATATGCGACTCATAGTTTTCGAGAAAATGCAATTTTTGTGTGACTGTTAAATAAGTAGTAGATTTTATTTCATCACCGATCTAAAAAATGTTTATGCAGAGTTGTAGCCACATTTATTGCGAGTTCAAATATATATTTATCCTTGATCTGCGACTTATAGTTTTCGAGAAAATTAAGTTTTGGGGAGACTGATAAAAAAGTAGTAGATTTTATTTCATCACCGATCTATAAAATGTTTATGCAGAATTGTAGCTACATTTATTCCGTATGCAAATATATAATTGGCCTTGATCTGCGACTTATAGCTTTCGAGAAAATTAAGTTTTGGGGAGACTGTTAAAGAAGTAGTAGATTTTATTTCATCACCGGTCTAAAAAATGTTTATGCAGAGAAGTAGCTACATTTATTCCGAGTCCAAATATATATTTATCCTTGATCTGCGACTTGTAGTTTTCAAAAAAATTAAGTTTTGGGGAGACTGTTAAAAAAGTAGTAGATTTTATTTCATCACCGATCTAAAACATGTTTATGCAGAGTTGTAGCTACATTTATTCCGAGTCCAAATATATATTTATCCTTGATCTGCGACTTCTAGTTTTTGAGAAAATTAAGTTTTGGGGAGACTGTTAAAAAAGTAGTGGATTTTTTTTCATCACCGATCTAAAAAATGTTTATGCAGAGTTGTAGCTACATTTATTCCGAGTCCAAATATATATTTATCCTTGATCTGCGACTTAAAGTTTTCGAGAAAATTAAGTTTTGGGGAGACTGTTAAAAAAGTAGTAGATTTTATTTCATCACCGATCTATAAACTGTTTATGCAGAATTGTAGCTACATTTATACCGTATGCAAATATATAATTGGCCTTGATCTGCGACTCATAGTTTTCGAGAAAATGCAATTTTTGTGTGACTGTTAAAAAAGTAGTGGATTTTATTTCATCACCGATCTAAAAAATGTTTATGCAGAGTTGTAGCCACATTTATTGCGAGTTCAAATATATATTTATCCTTGATCTGCGACTTATAGCTTTCGAGAAAATTAAGTTTTGGGGAGACTGTTAAAGAAGTAGTAGATTTTATTTCATCACCGGTCTAAAAATGTTTATGCAGAGAAGTAGCTACATTTATTCCGAGTCCAAATATATATTTATCCTTGATCTGCGACTTATAGTTTTCGAGAAAATTAAGTTTTGGGGAGACTGTTAAAAAAGTAGTAGATTTTATTTCATCACCGATCTAAAAAATGTTTATGCAGAGTTGTAGCTACATTTATTCCGAGTCCAAATATATATTTATCCTTGATCTGCGACTTATAGTTTTCGAGAAAATTCAGTTTTGGGGAGACTGATAAAAAAGTAGTAGATTTTATTTCATCACCGATCTATAAAATGTTTATGCAGAATTGTAGCTACATTTATTCCGTATGCAAATATATAATTGGCCTTGATATGCGACTAATAGTTTTCGAGAAAATGCAATTTTTGTGTGACTGTTAAATAAGTAGTAGATTTTATTTCATCACCGATCTAAAAAATGTTTATGCAGAGTTGTAGCCACATTTATTGCGAGTTCAAATATATATTTATCCTTGATCTGCGACTTATAGTTTTCGAGAAAATTAAGTTTTGGGGAGACTGTTAAAAAAGTAGTAGATTTTTTTTCATCACCGATCTAAAAAATGTTTATGCAGAGTTGTAGCTACATTTATTCCGAGTCCAAATATATATTTATCCTTGATCTGCGACTTATAGTTTTCGAGAAAATTAAGTTTTGGGGAGACTGTTAAAAAAGTAGTAGATTTTTTTTCATCACCGATCTAAATAATTTTTATGCAGAATTGTAGCTACATTTATTCCGTATGCAAATATATAATTGGCCTTGATATGCGACTCATAGTTTTCGAGAAAATGCAATTTTTGTGTGACTGTTAAATAAGTAGTAGATTTTATTTCATCACCGATCTAAAAAATGTTTATGCAGAGTTGTAGCCACATTTATTGCGAGTTCAAATATATATTTATCCTTGATCTGCGACTTATAGTTTTCGAGAAAATTAAGTTTTGGGGAGACTGATAAAAAAGTAGTAGATTTTATTTCATCACCGATCTATAAAATGTTTATGCAGAATTGTAGCTACATTTATTCCGTATGCAAATATATAATTGGCCTTGATCTGCGACTTATAGCTTTCGAGAAAATTAAGTTTTGGGGAGACTGTTAAAGAAGTAGTAGATTTTATTTCATCACCGGTCTAAAAAATGTTTATGCAGAGAAGTAGCTACATTTATTCCGAGTCCAAATATATATTTATCCTTGATCTGCGACTTGTAGTTTTCGAGAAAATTAAGTTTTGGGGAGACTGTTAAAAAAGTAGTAGATTTTATTTCATCACCGATCTAAAAAATGTTTATGCAGAGTTGTAGCTACATTTATTCCGAGTCCAAATATATATTTATCCTTGATCTGCGACTTATAGTTTTCGAGAAAATTAAGTTTTGGGGAGACTGTTAAAAAGGAGTAGATTTTTTTTCATCACCGATCTAAATAATTTTTATGCAGAATTGTAGCTACATTTATTCCGTATGCAAATATATAATTGGCCTTGATATGCGACTCATAGTTTTCGAGAAAATGCAATTTTTGTGTGACTGTTAAATAAGTAGTAGATTTTATTTCATCACCGATCTAAAAAATGTTTATGCAGAGTTGTAGCCACATTTATTGCGAGTTCAAATATATATTTATCCTTGATCTGCGACTTATAGTTTTCGAGAAAATTAAGTTTTGGGGAGACTGTTAAAAAAGTAGTAGATTTTTTTTCATCACCGATCTAAAAAATGTTTATGCAGAGTTGTAGCTACATTTATTCCGAGTCCAAATATATATTTATCCTTGATCTGCGACTTATAGTTTTTGAGAAAATTAAGTTTTGGGGAGACTGTTAAAAAAGTAGTGGATTTTATTTCATCACCGATCTAAAAAAATGTTTATGCAGAGTTGTAGCCACATTTATTGCGAGTTCAAATATATATTTATCCTTGATCTGCCACTTATAGTTTTCGAGAAAATTAAGTTTTGGGGAGACTGTTAAAAAAGTAGTAGATTTTTTTTCATCACCGATCTAAAAAATGTTTATGCAGAGTTGTAGCTACATTTATTCCGAGTCCAAATATATATTTATCCTTGATCTGCGACTTATAGTTTTTGAGAAAATTAACTTTTGGGGAGACTGTTAAAAAAGTAGTGGATTTTATTTCATCACCGATCTAAAAAAATGTTTATGCAGAGTTGTAGCCACATTTATTGCGAGTTCAAATATATATTTATCCTTGATCTGCCACTTATAGTTTTCGAGAAAATTAAGTTTTGGGGAGATTGCTAAAAAAGTAGTAGATTTTATTTCATCACCGGTCTAAAAAATGTTTATGCAGGGTAGTAGCTACATTTATTCCGAGTCCAAATATATATTTATCCTTGATCTGCGACTTATAGTTTTCGAGAAAATTAAGTTTTGGGGAGACTGCTAAAAAAGTAGTAGATTTTATTTCATCACCGGTCCAAAAAATGTTTATGCAGGGTAGTAGCTACATTTATTCCGAGTCCAAATACATATTTATCCTTGATCTGCGACTTATAGTTTTCGAGAAAATTAAGTTTTGGGGAGACTGCTAAAAAAGTAGTAGATTTTTTTTCATCACCGATCTAAAAAATGTTTATGCAGAGTTGTAGCTAAATTTATTCCGAGTCCAAATATATATTTATCCTTGATCTGCGACTTATAGTTTTCGAGAAAATTAAGTTTTTGGGAGACTGTTAAAAAAGTAGTAGATTTTATTTCATCACCGATCTAAAAAATGTTTATGCAGAGTTGTAGCTACATTTATTCCGAGTCCAAATATATATTTATCCTTGATCTGCGACTTATAGTTTTCGAGAAAATTAAGTTTTGGGGAGACTGTTAAAAAGTAGTAGATTTTATTTCATCACCGATCTAAAACATGTTTATGCAGAGTTGTAGCTACATTTATTCCGAGTCCAAATATATATTTGTCCTTGATCTGCGACTTATAGTTTTCGAGAAAATTAAGTTTTGGGGAGACTGCTAAAAAAGTAGTAGATTTTTTTTCATCACCGATCTAAAAAATGTTTATGCAGAGTTGTAGCTACATTTATTCCGAGTCCAAATATATATTTATCCTTGATCTGCGACTTATAGTTTTCGAGAAAATTAAGTTTTGGGGAGACTGCTAAAAAAGTAGTAGATTTTATTTCATCACCGATATATAAAATGTTTATGCAGAGTTGTAGCTACATTTATTCCGAGTCCAAATATATATTTATCCTTGATCTGCGACTTATAGTTTTCGAGAAAATTAAGTTTTGGGGAGACTGTTAAAAAAGTAGTAGATTTTATTTCATCACCGATCTAAAAAATGTTTATGCAGAGTTGTAGCTACATTTATTCCGAGTCCAAATATATATTTATCCTTGATCTGCGACTTATAGCTTTCGAGAAAATTAAGTTTTGGGGAGACTGTTAAAGAAGTAGTAGATTTTATTTCATCACCGATCTAAAAAATGTTTATGCAGAGTTGTAGCTACATTTATTCCGAGTCCAAATATATATTTATCCTTGATCTGCGACTTATAGTTTTCGAGAAAATTAAGTTTTGGGGAGACTGTTAAAAAAGTAGTAGATTTTTTTTCATCACCGATCTAAATAATTTTTATGCAGAATTGTAGCTACATTTATTCCGTATGCAAATATATAATTGGCCTTGATATGCGACTCATAGTTTTCGAGAAAATGCAATTTTTGTGTGACTGTTAAATAAGTAGTAGATTTTATTTCATCACCGATCTAAAAAATGTTTATGCAGAGTTCTAGCCACATTTATTGCGAGTTCAAATATATATCTATCCTTGATCTGCGACTTATAGTTTTCGAGAAAATTAAGTTTTGGGGAGACTGTTAAAAAAGTAGTAGATTTTTTTTCATCACCGATCTAAAAAATGTTTATGCAGAGTTGTAGCTACATTTATTCCGAGTCCAAATATATATTTATCCTTGATCTGCGACTTATAGTTCTTGAGAAAATTAAGTTTTGGGGAGACTGTGAAAAAAGTAGTGGATTTTATTTCATCACCGATCTAAAAAATGTTTATGCAGAGTTGTAGCCACATTTATTACGAGTTCAAATATATATTTATCCTTGATCTGCGACTTATAGTTTTCGAGAAAATTAAGTTTTGGGGAGACTGTTAAAAAAGTAGTAGATTTTTTTTCATCACCGATCTAAAAAATGTTTATGCAGAGTTGTAGCTACATTTATTCCGAGTCCAAATATATATTTATCCTTGATCTGCGACTTATAGTTTTCGAGAAAATTAAGTTTTGGGGAGACTGTAGTAGATTTTATTTCATCACCGGTCTAAAAAATGTTTATGCAGAGAAGTAGCTACATTTATTCCGAGTCCAAATATATATTTATCCTTGATCTGCGACTTATAGTATTCGAGAAAATTAAGTTTTGGGGAGACTGTTAAAAAAGTAGTAGATTTTATTTCATCACCGATCTAAAAAATGTTTATGCAGAGTTGTAGCTACATTTATTCCGAGTCCAAATATATATTTATCCTTGATCTGCGACTTATAGTTTTCGAGAAAATTCAGTTTTGGGGAGACTGCTAAAAAAGTAGTAGATTTTATTTCATCACCGATCTATAAAATGTTTATGCAGAATTGTAGCTACATTTATTCCGTATGCAAATATATAATTGGCCTTGATCTGCGACTTATAGCTTTCGAGAAAATTAAGTTTTGGGGAGACTGTTAAAAAAGTAGTAGATTTTTTTTCATCACCGATCTAAAAAATGTTTATGCAGAGTTGTAGCTACATTTATTCCGAGTCCAAATATATATTTATCCTTGATCTGCGACTTATAGTTTTCGAGAAAATTCAGTTTTGGGGAGACTGTTAAAAAAGTAGTAGATTTTTTTTCATCACCGATCTAAAAAATGTTTATGCAGAGTTGTAGCTACATTTATTCCGAGTCCAAATATATATTTATCCTTGATCTGCGACTTATAGTTTTCGAGAAAATTAAGTTTTGGGGAGACTGCTAAAAAAGTAGTAGATTTTATTTCATCACCGGTCTAAAAAATGTTTATGCAGGGTAGTAGCTACATTTATTCCGAGTCCAAATATATATTTATCCTTGATCTGCGACTTATAGTTTTCGAGAAAATTAAGTTTTGGGGAGACTGCTAAAAAAGTAGTAGATTTTATTTCATCACCGGTCTAAAAAATGTTTATGCAGGGTAGTAGCTACATTTATTCCGAGTCCAAATACATATTTAAAATTAAGTTTTGGGGAGACTGCTAAAAAAGTAGTAGATTTTATTTCATCACCGGTCTAAAAAATGTTTATGCAGGGTAGTAGCTACATTTATTCCGAGTCCAAATATATATTTATCCTTGATCTGCGACTTATAGTTTTCGAGAAAATTAAGTTTTGGGGAGACTGTTAAAAAAGTAGTAGATTTTTTTTCATCACCGATCTAAAAAATGTTTATGCAGAGTTGTAGCTACATTTATTCCGAGTCCAAATATATATTTATCCTTGATCTGCGACTTATAGTTTTCGAGAAAATTAAGTTTTGGGGAGACTGTTAAAAAAGTAGTAGATTTTTTTTCATCACCGATCTAAAAAATGTTTATGCAGAGTTGTAGCTAAATTTATTCCGAGTCCAAATATATATTTATCCTTGATCTGCGACTTATAGTTTTCGAGAAAATTAAGTTTTGGGGAGACTGTTAAAAAGTAGTAGATTTTATTTCATCACCGATCTAAAACATGTTTATGCAGAGTTGTAGCTACATTTATTCCGAGTCCAAATATATATTTGTCCTTGATCTGCGACTTATAGTTTTCGAGAAAATTAAGTTTTGGGGAGACTGCTAAAAAAGTAGTAGATTTTTTTTCATCACCGATCTAAAAAATGTTTATGCAGAGTTGTAGCTACATTTATTCCGAGTCCAAATATATATTTATCCTTGATCTGCGACTTATAGTTTTCGAGAAAATTAAGTTTTGGGGAGACTGCTAAAAAAGTAGTAGATTTTATTTCATCACCGATATATAAAATGTTTATGCAGAGTTGTAGCTACATTTATTCCGAGTCCAAATATATATTTATCCTTGATCTGCGACTTATAGTTTTCGAGAAAATTAAGTTTTGGGGAGACTGTTAAAAAAGTAGTAGATTTTATTTCATCACCGATCTAAAAAATGTTTATGCAGAGTTGTAGCTACATTTATTCCGAGTCCAAATATATATTTATCCTTGATCTGCGACTTATAGTTTTCGAGAAAATTCAGTTTTGGGGAGACTGTTAAAAAAGTAGTAGATTTTATTTCATCACCGATCTATAAAATGTTTATGCAGAATTGTAGCTACATTTATTCCGTATGCAAATATATAATTGGCCTTGATCTGCGACTTATAGCTTTCGAGAAAATTAAGTTTTGGGGAGACTGTTAAAGAAGTAGTAGATTTTATTTCATCACCGATCTAAAAAATGTTTATGCAGAGTTGTAGCTACATTTATTCCGAGTCCAAATATATATTTATCCTTGATCTGCGACTTATAGTTTTCGAGAAAATTAAGTTTTGGGGAGACTGTTAAAAAAGTAGTAGATTTTTTTTCATCACCGATCTAAATAATTTTTATGCAGAATTGTAGCTACATTTATTCCGTATGCAAATATATAATTGGCCTTGATATGCGACTCATAGTTTTCGAGAAAATGCAATTTTTGTGTGACTGTTAAATAAGTAGTAGATTTTATTTCATCACCGATCTAAAAAATGTTTATGCAGAGTTCTAGCCACATTTATTGCGAGTTCAAATATATATCTATCCTTGATCTGCGACTTATAGTTTTCGAGAAAATTAAGTTTTGGGGAGACTGTTAAAAAAGTAGTAAATTTTTTTTCATCACCGATCTAAAAAATGTTTATGCAGAGTTGTAGCTACATTTATTCCGAGTCCAAATATATATTTATCCTTGATCTGCGACTTATAGTTCTTGAGAAAATTAAGTTTTGGGGAGACTGTGAAAAAAGTAGTGGATTTTATTTCATCACCGATCTAAAAAATGTTTATGCAGAGTTGTAGCCACATTTATTACGAGTTCAAATATATATTTATCCTTGATCTGCGACTTATAGTTTTCGAGAAAATTAAGTTTTGGGGAGACTGTTAAAAAAGTAGTAGATTTTTTTTCATCACCGATCTAAAAAATGTTTATGCAGAGTTGTAGCTACATTTATTCCGAGTCCAAATATATATTTATCCTTGATCTGCGACTTATAGTTTTCGAGAAAATTAAGTTTTGGGGAGACTGTAGTAGATTTTATTTCATCACCGGTCTAAAAAATGTTTATGCAGAGAAGTAGCTACATTTATTCCGAGTCCAAATATATATTTATCCTTGATCTGCGACTTATAGTATTCGAGAAAATTAAGTTTTGGGGAGACTGTTAAAAAAGTAGTAGATTTTATTTCATCACCGATCTAAAAAATGTTTATGCAGAGTTGTAGCTACATTTATTCCGAGTCCAAATATATATTTATCCTTGATCTGCGACTTATAGTTTTCGAGAAAATTCAGTTTTGGGGAGACTGCTAAAAAAGTAGTAGATTTTATTTCATCACCGATCTATAAAATGTTTATTCAGAATTGTAGCTACATTTATTCCGTATGCAAATATATAATTGGCCTTGATCTGCGACTTATAGCTTTCGAGAAAATTAAGTTTTGGGGAGACTGTTAAAGAAGTAGTAGATTTTATTTCATCACCGATCTAAAAAATGTTTATGCAGAGTTGTAGCTACATTTATTCCGAGTCCAAATATATATTTATCCTTGATCTGCGACTTATAGTTTTCGAGAAAATTAAGTTTTGGGGAGACTGTTAAAAAAGTAGTAGATTTTTTTTCATCACCGATCTAAATAATTTTTATGCAGAATTGTAGCTACATTTATTCCGTATGCAAATATATAATTGGCCTTGATATGCGACTCATAGTTTTCGAGAAAATGCAATTTTTGTGTGACTGTTAAATAAGTAGTAGATTTTATTTCATCACCGATCTAAAAAATGTTTATGCAGAGTTGTAGCCACATTTATTGCGAGTTCAAATATATATTTATCCTTGATCTGCGACTTATAGTTTTCGAGAAAATTAAGTTTTGGGGAGACTGTTAAAAAAGTAGTAGATTTTTTTTCATCACCGATCTAAAAAATGTTTATGCAGAGTTGTAGCTACATTTATTCCGAGTCCAAATATATATTTATCCTTGATCTGCGACTTATAGTTTTCGAGAAAATTAAGTTGTGGGGAGACTGTAGTAGATTTTATTTCATCACCGGTCTAAAAAATGTTTATGCAGGGTAGTAGCTACATTTATTCCGAGTCCAAATATATATTTATCCTTGATCTGCGACTTATAGTTTTCGAGAAAATTAAGTTTTGGGGAGACTGCTAAAAAAGTAGTAGATTTTATTTCATCGCCGGTCTAAAAAATGTTTATGCAGGGTAGTAGCTACATTTATTCCGAGTCCAAATACATATTTATCCTTGATCTGCGACTTATAGTTTTCGAGAAAATTAAGTTTTGGGGAGACTGCTAAAAAAGTAGTAGATTTTATTTCATCACCGATCTATAAAATGTTTATGCAGAGTTGTAGCTACATTTATTCCGAGTCCAAATATATATTTATCCTTGATCTGCGACTTATAGTTTTCGAGAAAATTAAGTTTTGGGGAGACTGTTAAAAAAGTAGTAGATTTTATTTCATCACCGATCTAAACAATGTTTATGCAGAGTTGTAGCTACATCTATTCCGAGTCCAAATATATATTTATCCTTGATCTGCGACTTATAGTTTTCGCGAAAATTAAGTTTTGGGGAGACTGTTAATAAAGTAGTGGATTTTATTTCATCACCGATCTAAAAAATGTTTATGCAGAGTTGTAGCTACATCTCTTCCGAGTCCAAATATATATTTATCCTTGATCTGCGACTTATAGTTTTCGAGAAAATTAAGTTTTTGGGAGACTGTTAAAAAAGTAGTGGATTTTATTTCATCACCGATCTATAAAATATTTATGCAGAGTTGTAGCCACATTTATTCCGAGTCCAAATATATATTTATCCTTGATCTGCGACTTACAGCTTTCGAGAAAATTAAGTTTTGGGGAGACTGTTAAAAAAGTAGTAGATTTTTTTTCATCACCGATCTAAAAAATGTTTATGCAGAGTTGTAGCCACATTTATTGCGAGTCCAAATATATATTCATCCTTGATCTGCGACTTATAGTTTTCGAGAAAATTAAGTTTTGGGGAGACTGTTAAAAAAGTAGTAGATTTTTTTTCATCACCGATCTAAAAAATGTTTATGCAGAGTTGTAGCTACATTTATTCCGAGTCCAAATATATATTTATCCTTGATCTGCGACTTATAGTTTTTGAGAAAATTAAGTTTTGGGGAGACTGTTAAAAAAGTAGTGGATTTTATTTCATCACCGATCTAAAAAATGTTTATGCAGAGTTGTAGCTACATTTATTCCGAGTCCAAATATATATTTATCCTTGATCTGCGACTTATAGTTTTCGAGAAAATTAAGTTTTGGGGAGACTGCTAAAAAAGTAGTAGATTTTTTTTCATCACCGATCTAAAAAATGTTTATGCAGAGTTGTAGCTACATTTATTCCGAGTCCAAATATATATTTATCCTTGATCTGCCACTTATAGTTTTCGAGAAAATTAAGTTTTGGGGAGACTGTTAAAAAAGTAGTGGATTTTATTTCATCACCGATCTAAAAAATGTTTATGCAGAGTTGTAGCCACATTTATTCCGAGTTCAAATATATATTTATCCTTGATCTGCGACTTATAGTTTTCGAGAAAATTAAGTTTTGGGGAGACTGCTAAAAAAGTAGTAGATTTCATTTCATCACCGATCTAAAAAATGTTTATGCAGAGTTGTAGCTACATTTATTCCGAGTCCAAATATATATTTATCCTTGATCTGCGACTTATAGTTTTCGAGAAAATTAAGTTTTGGGGAGACTGCTAAAAAAGTAGTAGATTTTATTTCATCACCTGTCTAAAAAATGTTTATGCAGGGTAGTAGCTACATTTATTCCGAGTCCAAATACATATTTATCCTTGATCTGCGACTTATAGTTTTCGAGAAAATTAAGTTTTGGGGAGACTGCTAAAAAAGTAGTAGATTTTATTTCATCACCGATCTAAAAAATGTTTATGCAGAGTTGTAGCTACATCTATTCCGAGTCCAAATATATATTTATCCTTGATCTGCGACTTATAGTTTTCGCGAAAATTAAGTTTTGGGGAGACTGTTAAAAAAGTAGTGGATTTTATTTCATCACCGATCTATAAAATATTTATGCAGAGTTGTAGCCACATTTATTCCGAGTCCAAATATATATTTATCCTTGATCTGCGACTTATAGTTTCCGAGAAAATTAAGTTTTGGGGAGACTGTTAAAAAGTAGTAGATTTTATTTCATCACCGATCTAAAACATGTTTATGCAGAGTTGTAGCTACATTTATTCCGAGTCCAAATATATATTTGTCCTTGATCTGCGACTTATAGTTTTCGAGAAAATTAAGTTTTGGGGAGACTGCTAAAAAAGTAGTAGATTTTTTTTCATCACCGATCTAAAAAATGTTTATGCAGAGTTGTAGCTACATTTATTCCGAGTCCAAATATATATTTATCCTTGATCTGCGACTTATAGTTTTCGAGAAAATTAAGTTTTGGGGAGACTGTTAAAAAAGTAGTAGATTTTATTTCATCACCGATCTAAAAAATGTTTATGCAGAGTTGTAGCTACATCTATTCCGAGTCCAAATATATATTTATCCTTGATCTGCGACTTATAGTTTTCGCGAAAATTAAGTTTTGGGGAGACTGTTAAAAAAGTAGTAGATTTTTTTTCATCACCGATCTAAAAAATGTTTATGCAGAGTTGTAGCTAAATTTATTCCGAGTCCAAATATATATTTATCCTTGATCTGCGACTTATAGTTTTCGAGAAAATTAAGTTTTGGGGAGACTGTTAAAAAGTAGTAGATTTTATTTCATCACCGATCTAAAACATGTTTATGCAGAGTTGTAGCTACATTTATTCCGAGTCCAAATATATATTTGTCCTTGATCTGCGACTTATAGTTTTCGAGAAAATTAAGTTTTGGGGAGACTGCTAAAAAAGTAGTAGATTTTTTTTCATCACCGATCTAAAAAATGTTTATGCAGAGTTGTAGCTACATTTATTCCGAGTCCAAATATATATTTATCCTTGATCTGCGACTTATAGTTTTCGAGAAAATTAAGTTTTGGGGAGACTGTTAAAAAAGTAGTAGATTTTATTTCATCACCGATCTAAAAAATGTTTATGCAGAGTTGTAGCTACATCTATTCCGAGTCCAAATATATATTTATCCTTGATCTGCGACTTATAGTTTTCGCGAAAATTAAGTTTTGGGGAGACTGTTAAAAAAGTAGTGGATTTTATTTCATCACCGATCTATAAAATATTTATGCAGAGTTGTAGCCACATTTATTCCGAGTCCAAATATATATTTATCCTTGATCTGCGACTTATAGTTTCCGAGAAAATTAAGTTTTGGGGAGACTGTTAAAAAGTAGTAGATTTTATTTCATCACCGATCTAAAACATGTTTATGCAGAGTTGTAGCTACATTTATTCCGAGTCCAAATATATATTTGTCCTTGATCTGCGACTTATAGTTTTCGAGAAAATTAAGTTTTGGGGAGACTGCTAAAAAAGTAGTAGATTTTTTTTCATCACCGATCTAAAAAATGTTTATGCAGAGTTGTAGCTACATTTATTCCGAGTCCAAATATATATTTATCCTTGATCTGCGACTTATAGTTTTCGAGAAAATTAAGTTTTGGGGAGACTGTTAAAAAAGTAGTAGATTTTATTTCATCACCGATCTAAAAAATGTTTATGCAGAGTTGTAGCTACATCTATTCCGAGTCCAAATATATATTTATCCTTGATCTGCGACTTATAGTTTTCGCGAAAATTAAGTTTTGGGGAGACTGTTAAAAAAGTAGTAGATTTTTTTTCATCACCGATCTAAAAAATGTTTATGCAGAGTTGTAGCTAAATTTATTCCGAGTCCAAATATATATTTATCCTTGATCTGCGACTTATAGTTTTCGAGAAAATTAAGTTTTTGGGAGACTGTTAAAAAAGTAGTAGATTTTATTTCATCACCGATCTAACAAATGTTTATGCAGAGTTGTAGCTACATTTATTCCGAGTCCAAATATATATTTATCCTTGATCTGCGACTTATAGTTTTCGAGAAAATTAAGTTTTGGGGAGACTGTTAAAAAGTAGTAGATTTTATTTCATCACCGATCTAAAACATGTTTATGCAGAGTTGTAGCTACATTTATTCCGAGTCCAAATATATATTTGTCCTTGATCTGCGACTTATAGTTTTCGAGAAAATTAAGTTTTGGGGAGACTGCTAAAAAAGTAGTAGATTTTTTTTCATCACCGATCTAAAAAATGTTTATGCAGAGTTGTAGCTACATTTATTCCGAGTCCAAATATATATTTATCCTTGATCTGCGACTTATAGTTTTCGAGAAAATTAAGTTTTTGGGAGACTGTTAAAAAAGTAGTAGATTTTATTTCATCACCGATCTAACAAATGTTTATGCAGAGTTGTAGCTACATTTATTCCGAGTCCAAATATATATTTATCCTTGATCTGCGACTTATAGTTTTCGAGAAAATTAAGTTTTGGGGAGACTGTTAAAAAGTAGTAGATTTTATTTCATCACCGATCTAAAACATGTTTATGCAGAGTTGTAGCTACATTTATTCCGAGTCCAAATATATATTTATCCTTGATCTGCGACTTATAGTTTTCGAGAAAATTAAGTTTTGGGGAGACTGTTAAAAAAGTAGTAGATTTTATTTCATCACCGATCTAAAAAATGTTTATGCAGAGTTGTAGCCACATTTATTACGAGTTCAAATATATATTTATCCTTGATCTGCGACTCATAGTTTTCGAGAAAATGCAATTTTTGTGTGACTGTTAAAAAAGTAGTGGATTTTATTTCATCACCGATCTAAAAAATGTTTATGCAGAGTTGTAGCCACATTTATTGCGAGTTCAAATATATATTTATCCTTGATCTGCGACTTATAGTTTTCGAGAAAATTAAGTTTTGGGGAGACTGTTAAAAAAGTAGTAGATTTTATTTCATCACCGATCTAAAAAATGTTTATGCAGAGTTGTAGCTACATTTATTCCGAGTCCAAATATATATTTATCCTTGATCTGCGACTTATAGTTTTCGAGAAAATTCAGTTTTGGGGAGACTGTTAAAAAAGTAGTAGATTTTATTTCATCACCGATCTAAAAAATGTTTATGCAGAGTTGTAGCTACATTTATTCCGAGTCCAAATATATATTTATCCTTGATCTGCGACTTATAGTTTTCGAGAAAATTCAGTTTTGGGGAGACTGCTAAAAAAGTAGTAGATTTTATTTCATCACCGATCTAAAAAATGTTTATGCAGAGTTGTAGCCACATTTATTGCGAGTTCAAATATATATTTATCCTTGATCTGCGACTTATAGTTTTCGAGAAAATTAAGTTTTGGGGAGACTGTTAAAAAAGTAGTAGATTTTATTTCATCACCGATCTAAAAAATGTTTATGCAGGGTAGTAGCTACATTTATTTCGAGTCCAAATACATATTTATCCTTGATCTGCGACTTATAGTTTTCGAGAAAATTAAGTTTTGGGGAGACTGCCAAAAAAGTAGTAGATTTTATTTCATCACCGATCTATAAAATGTTTATGCAGAGTTGTAGCTACATTTATTCCGAGTCCAAATATATATTTATCCTTGATCTGCGACTTATAGTTTTCGAGAAAATTAAGTTTTGGGGAGACTGTTAAAAAAGTAGTAGATTTTATTTCATCACCGATCTAAAAAATGTTTATGCAGAGTTGTAGCTACATCTATTCCGAGTCCAAATATATATTTATCCTTGATCTGCGACTTATAGTTTTCGCGAAAATTAAGTTTTGGGGAGACTGTTAAAAAAGTAGTAGATTTTTTTTCATCACCGATCTAAAAAATGTTTATGCAGAGTTGTAGCTAAATTTATTCCGAGTCCAAATATATATTTATCCTTGATCTGCGACTTATAGTTTTCGAGAAAATTAAGTTTTTGGGAGACTGTTAAAAAAGTAGTAGATTTTATTTCATCACCGATCTAAAAAATGTTTATGCAGAGTTGTAGCTACATTTATTCCGAGTCCAAATATATATTTATCCTTGATCTGCGACTTATAGTTTTCGAGAAAATTAAGTTTTGGGGAGACTGTTAAAAAGTAGTAGATTTTATTTCATCACCGATCTAAAACATGTTTATGCAGAGTTGTAGCTACATTTATTCCGAGTCCAAATATATATTTGTCCTTGATCTGCGACTTATAGTTTTCGAGAAAATTAAGTTTTGGGGAGACTGCTAAAAAAGTAGTAGATTTTTTTTCATCACCGATCTAAAAAATGTTTATGCAGAGTTGTAGCTACATTTATTCCGAGTCCAAATATATATTTATCCTTGATCTGCGACTTATAGTTTTCGAGAAAATTAAGTTTTGGGGAGACTGCTAAAAAAGTAGTAGATTTTATTTCATCACCGATATATAAAATGTTTATGCAGAGTTGTAGCTACATTTATTCTTAGTCCAAATATATATTTATCCTTGATCTGCGACTTATAGTTTTCGAGAAAATTAAGTTTTGGGGAGACTGTTAAAAAAGTAGTAGATTTTATTTCATCACCGATCTAAAAAATGTTTATGCAGAGTTGTAGCCACATTTATTACGAGTTCAAATATATATTTATCCTTGATCTGCGACTCATAGTTTTCGAGAAAATGCAATTTTTGTGTGACTGTTAAAAAAGTAGTGGATTTTATTTCATCACCGATCTAAAAAATGTTTATGCAGAGTTGTAGCCACATTTATTGCGAGTTCAAATATATATTTATCCTTGATCTGCGACTTATAGCTTTCGAGAAAATTAAGTTTTGGGGAGACTGTTAAAGAAGTAGTAGATTTTATTTCATCACCGGTCTAAAAAATGTTTATGCAGAGAAGTAGCTACATTTATTCCGAGTCCAAATATATATTTATCCTTGATCTGCGACTTATAGTTTTCGAGAAAATTAAGTTTTGGGGAGACTGTTAAAAAAGTAGTAGATTTTATTTCATCACCGATCTAAAAAATGTTTATGCAGAGTTGTAGCTACATTTATTCCGAGTCCAAATATATATTTATCCTTGATCTGCGACTTATAGTTTTCGAGAAAATTCAGTTTTGGGGAGACTGCTAAAAAAGTAGTAGATTTTATTTCATCACCGATCTATAAAATGTTTATGCAGAATTGTAGCTACATTTATTCCGTATGCAAATATATAATTGGCCTTGATCTGCGACTTATAGCTTTCGAGAAAATTAAGTTTTGGGGAGACTGTTAAAGAAGTAGTAGATTTTATTTCATCACCGGTCTAAAAAATGTTTATGCAGAGAAGTAGCTACATTTATTCCGAGTCCAAATATATATCTATCCTTGATCTGCGACTTATAGTTTTCGAGAAAATTAAGTTTTGGGGAGACTGTTAAAAAAGTAGTAAATTTTTTTTCATCACCGATCTAAAAAATGTTTATGCAGAGTTGTAGCTACATTTATTCCGAGTCCAAATATATATTTATCCTTGATCTGCGACTTATAGTTCTTGAGAAAATTAAGTTTTGGGGAGACTGTGAAAAAAGTAGTGGATTTTATTTCATCACCGATCTAAAAAATGTTTATGCAGAGTTGTAGCCACATTTATTGCGAGTTCAAATATATATTTATCCTTGATCTGCGACTTATAGTTTTCGAGAAAATTAAGTTTTGGGGAGACTGTTAAAAAAGTAGTAGATTTTTTTTCATCACCGATCTAAAAAATGTTTATGCAGAGTAGTAGCTACATTTATTCCGAGTCCAAATATATATTTATCCTTGATCTGCGACTTATAGTTTTTGAGAAAATTAGGTTTTGGGGAGACTGTTAAAAAAGTAGTGGATTTTATTTCATCACCGATCTAAAAAATGTTTATGCAGAGTTGTAGCCACATTTATTGCGAGTTCAAATATATATTTATCCTTGATCTGCGACTTATAGTTTTCGAGAAAATTAAGTTTTGGGGAGACTGTTAAAAAAGTAGTAGATTTTTTTTCATCACCGATCTAAAAAATGTTTATGCAGAGTTGTAGCTACATTTATTCCGAGTCCAAATATATATTTATCCTTGATCTGCGACTTATAGTTTTCGAGAAAATTAAGTTTTGGGGAGACTGCTAAAAAAGTAGTAGATTTTATTTCATCACCGGTCTAAAAAATGTTTATGCAGGGTAGTAGCTACATTTATTCCGAGTCCAAATATATATTTATCCTTGATCTGCGACTTATAGTTTTCGAGAAAATTAAGTTTTGGGGAGACTGCTAAAAAAGTAGTAGATTTTATTTCATCGCCGGTCTAAAAAATGTTTATGCAGGGTAGTAGCTACATTTATTCCGAGTCCAAATACATATTTATCCTTGATCTGCGACTTATAGTTTTCGAGAAAATTAAGTTTTGGGGAGACTGCTAAAAAAGTAGTAGATTTTATTTCATCACCGATCTATAAAATGTTTATGCAGAGTTGTAGCTACATTTATTCCGAGTCCAAATATATATTTATCCTTGATCTGCGACTTATAGTTTTCGAGAAAATTAAGTTTTGGGGAGACTGTTAAAAAAGTAGTAGATTTTATTTCATCACCGATCTAAAAAATGTTTATGCAGAGTTGTAGCTACATCTATTCCGAGTCCAAATATATATTTATCCTTGATCTGCGACTTATAGTTTTCGCGAAAATTAAGTTTTGGGGAGACTGTTAAAAAAGTAGTGGATTTTATTTCATCACCGATCTAAAAAATGTTTATGCAGAGTTGTAGCTACATCTCTTCCGAGTCCAAATATATATTTATCCTTGATCTGCGACTTATAGTTTTCGAGAAAATTAAGTTTTGGGGAGACTGTTAAAAAAGTAGTGGATTTTATTTCATCACCGATCTATAAAATATTTATGCAGAGTTGTAGCCACATTTATTCCGAGTCCAAATATATATTTATCCTTGATCTGCGACTTATAGTTTTCGAGAAAATTCAGTTTTGGGGAGACTGCTAAAAAAGTAGTAGATTTTATTTCATCACCGATCTAAAAAATGTTTATGCAGAGTTGTAGCCACATTTATTGCGAGTTCAAATATATATTTATCCTTGATCTGCGACTTATAGTTTTCGAGAAAATTAAGTTTTGGGGAGACTGTTAAAAAAGTAGTAGATTTTATTTCATCACCGATCTAAAAAATGTTTATGCAGGGTAGTAGCTACATTTATTCCGAGTCCAAATACATATTTATCCTTGATCTGCGACTTATAGTTTTCGAGAAAATTAAGTTTTGGGGAGACTGCCAAAAAAGTAGTAGATTTTATTTCATCACCGATCTATAAAATGTTTATGCAGAGTTGTAGCTACATTTATTCCGAGTCCAAATATATATTTATCCTTGATCTGCGACTTATAGTTTTCGAGAAAATTAAGTTTTGGGGAGACTGTTAAAAAAGTAGTAGATTTTATTTCATCACCGATCTAAAAAATGTTTATGCAGAGTTGTAGCTACATCTATTCCGAGTCCAAATATATATTTATCCTTGATCTGCGACTTATAGTTTTCGCGAAAATTAAGTTTTGGGGAGACTGTTAAAAAAGTAGTAGATTTTTTTTCATCACCGATCTAAAAAATGTTTATGCAGAGTTGTAGCTAAATTTATTCCGAGTCCAAATATATATTTATCCTTGATCTGCGACTTATAGTTTTCGAGAAAATTAAGTTTTTGGGAGACTGTTAAAAAAGTAGTAGATTTTATTTCATCACCGATCTAAAAAATGTTTATGCAGAGTTGTAGCTACATTTATTCCGAGTCCAAATATATATTTATCCTTGATCTGCGACTTATAGTTTTCGAGAAAATTAAGTTTTGGGGAGACTGTTAAAAAGTAGTAGATTTTATTTCATCACCGATCTAAAACATGTTTATGCAGAGTTGTAGCTA
This sequence comes from Blera fallax, assembly GCA_946965025.1. Taxonomy (NCBI): domain Eukaryota; kingdom Metazoa; phylum Arthropoda; class Insecta; order Diptera; family Syrphidae; genus Blera; species Blera fallax. The sequence continues at coordinate 56,693,709 of OX337246.1, forward strand.
CATTTATTCCGAGTCCAAATATATATTTGTCCTTGATCTGCGACTTATAGTTTTCGAGAAAATTAAGTTTTGGGGAGACTGCTAAAAAAGTAGTAGAGTTTTTTTCATCACCGATCTAAAAAATGTTTATGCAGAGTTGTAGCTACATTTATTCCGAGTCCAAATATATATTTATCCTTGATCTGCGACTTATAGTTTTCGAGAAAATTAAGTTTTGGGGAGACTGCTAAAAAAGTAGTAGATTTTATTTCATCACCGATATATAAAATGTTTATGCAGAGTTGTAGCTACATTTATTCTTAGTCCAAATATATATTTATCCTTGATCTGCGACTTATAGTTTTCGAGAAAATTAAGTTTTGGGGAGACTGTTAAAAAAGTAGTAGATTTTATTTCATCACCGATCTAAAAAATGTTTATGCAGAGTTGTAGCCACATTTATTACGAGTTCAAATATATATTTATCCTTGATCTGCGACTCATAGTTTTCGAGAAAATGCAATTTTTGTGTGACTGTTAAAAAAGTAGTGGATTTTATTTCATCACCGATCTAAAAAATGTTTATGCAGAGTTGTAGCCACATTTATTGCGAGTTCAAATATATATTTATCCTTGATCTGCGACTTATAGCTTTCGAGAAAATTAAGTTTTGGGGAGACTGTTAAAGAAGTAGTAGATTTTATTTCATCACCGGTCTAAAAAATGTTTATGCAGAGAAGTAGCTACATTTATTCCGAGTCCAAATATATATTTATCCTTGATCTGCGACTTATAGTTTTCGAGAAAATTAAGTTTTGGGGAGACTGTTAAAAAAGTAGTAGATTTTATTTCATCACCGATCTAAAAAATGTTTATGCAGAGTTGTAGCTACATTTATTCCGAGTCCAAATATATATTTATCCTTGATCTGCGACTTATAGTTTTCGAGAAAATTCAGTTTTGGGGAGACTGCTAAAAAAGTAGTAGATTTTATTTCATCACCGATCTATAAAATGTTTATGCAGAATTGTAGCTACATTTATTCCGTATGCAAATATATAATTGGCCTTGATCTGCGACTTATAGCTTTCGAGAAAATTAAGTTTTGGGGAGACTGTTAAAGAAGTAGTAGATTTTATTTCATCACCGATCTAAAAAATGTTTATGCAGAGTTGTAGCTACATTTATTCCGAGTCCAAATATATATTTATCCTTGATCTGCGACTTATAGTTTTCGAGAAAATTAAGTTTTGGGGAGACTGTTAAAAAAGTAGTAGATTTTTTTTCATCACCGATCTAAATAATTTTTATGCAGAATTGTAGCTACATTTATTCCGTATGCAAATATATAATTGGCCTTGATATGCGACTCATAGTTTTCGAGAAAATGCAATTTTTGTGTGACTGTTAAAAAAGTAGTAGATTTTTTTTCATCACCGATCTAAAAAATGTTTATGCAGAGTTGTAGCTACATTTATTCCGAGTCCAAATATATATTTATCCTTGATCTGCGACTTATAGTTTTTGAGAAAATTAGGTTTTGGGGAGACTGTTAAAAAAGTAGTGGATTTTATTTCATCACCGATCTAAAAAATGTTTATGCAGAGTTGTAGCCACATTTATTGCGAGTTCAAATATATATTTATCCTTGATCTGCGACTTATAGTTTTCGAGAAAATTAAGTTTTGGGGAGACTGTTAAAAAAGTAGTAGATTTTTTTTCATCACCGATCTAAAAAATGTTTATGCAGAGTTGTAGCTACATTTATTCCGAGTCCAAATATATATTTATCCTTGATCTGCGACTTATAGTTTTCGAGAAAATTAAGTTTTGGGGAGACTGCTAAAAAAGTAGTAGATTTTATTTCATCGCCGGTCTAAAAAATGCTTATGCAGGGTAGTAGCTACATTTATTCCGAGTCTAAATACATATTTATCCTTGATCTGCGACTTATAGTTTTCGAGAAAATTAAGTTTTGGGGAGACTGCTAAAAAAGTAGTAGATTTTATTTCATCACCGATCTATAAAATGTTTATGCAGAGTTGTAGCTACATTTATTCCGAGTCCAAATATATATTTATCCTTGATCTGCGACTTATAGTTTTCGAGAAAATTAAGTTTTGGGGAGACTGTTAAAAAAGTAGTAGATTTTATTTCATCACCGATCTAAAAAATGTTTATGCAGAGTTGTAGCTACATCTATTCCGAGTCCAAATATATATTTATCCTTGATCTGCGACTTATAGTTTTCGCGAAAATTAAGTTTTGGGGAGACTGTTAAAAAAGTAGTGGATTTTATTTCATCACCGATCTAAAAAATGTTTATGCAGAGTTGTAGCTACATCTCTTCCGAGTCCAAATATATATTTATCCTTGATCTGCGACTTATAGTTTTCGAGAAAATTAAGTTTTGGGGAGACTGTTAAAAAAGTAGTGGATTTTATTTCATCACCGATCTATAAAATATTTATGCAGAGTTGTAGCCACATTTATTCCGAGTCCAAATATATATTTATCCGTGATCTGCGACTTATAGCTTTCGAGAAAATTAAGTTTTGGGGAGACTGTTAAAAAAGTAGTAGATTTTTTTTCATCACCGATCTAAAAAATGTTTATGCAGAGTTGTAGCCACATTTATTGCGAGTCCAAATATATATTTATCCTTGATCTGCGACTTATAGTTTTCGAGAAAATTAAGTTTTGGGGAGACTGTTAAAAAAGTAGTAGATTTTTTTTCATCACCGATCTAAAAAATGTTTATGCAGAGTTGTAGCTACATTTATTCCGAGTCCAAATATATATTTATCCTTGATCTGCGACTTATAGTTTTTGAGAAAATTAAGTTTTGGGGAGACTGTTAAAAAAGTAGTGGATTTTATTTCATCACCGATCTAAAAAATGTTTATGCAGAGTTGTAGCTACATTTATTCCGAGTCCAAATATATATTTATCCTTGATCTGCGACTTATAGTTTTCGAGAAAATTAAGTTTTGGGGAGACTGCTAAAAAAGTAGTAGATTTTTTTTCATCACCGATCTAAAAAATGTTTATGCAGAGTTGTAGCTACATTTATTCCGAGTCCAAATATATATTTATCCTTGATCTGCGACTTATAGTTTTCGAGAAAATTAAGTTTTGGGGAGACTGTTAAAAAAGTAGTGGATTTTATTTCATCACCGATCTAAAAAATGTTTATGCAGAGTTGTAGCCACATTTATTCCGAGTCCAAATATATATTTATCCTTGATCTGCGACTTATAGTTTTCGAGAAAATTAAGTTTTGGGGAGACTGCTAAAAAAGTAGTAGATTTTATTTCATCACCTGTCTAAAAAATGTTTATGCAGGGTAGTAGCTACATTTATTCCGAGTCCAAATACATATTTATCCTTGATCTGCGACTTATAGTTTTCGAGAAAATTAAGTTTTGGGGAGACTGTTAAAAAAGTAGTGGATTTTATTTCATCACCGATCTAAAAAATGTTTATGCAGAGTTGTAGCCACATTTATTCCGAGTTCAAATATATATTTATCCTTGATCTGCGACTTATAGTTTTCGAGAAAATTAAGTTTTGGGGAGACTGCTAAAAAAGTAGTAGATTTTATTTCATCACCGATCTATAAAATATTTATGCAGAGTTGTAGCCACATTTATTCCGAGTCCAAATATATATTTATCCTTGATCTGCGACTTATAGCTTTCGAGAAAATTAAGTTTTGGGGAGACTGTTAAAAAAGTATTAGATTTTTTTTCATCACCGATCTAAAAAATGTTTATGCAGAGTTGTAGCCACATTTATTCCGAGTCCAAATATATATTTATCCTTGATCTGCGACTTATAGTTTTCGAGAAAATTAAGTTTTGGGGAGACTGTTAAAAAAGTAGTAGATTTTTTTTCATCACCGATCTAAAAAATGTTTATGCAGAGTTGTAGCTACATTTATTCTGAGTCCAAATATATATTTATCCTTGATCTGCGACTTATAGTTTTTGAGAAAATTAAGTTTTGGGGAGACTGTTAAAAAAGTAGTGGATTTTATTTCATCACCGATCTAAAAAATGTTTATGCAGAGTTGTAGCTACATTTATTCCGAGTCCAAATATATATTTATCCTTGATCTGCGACTTATAGTTTCCGAGAAAATTAAGTTTTGGGGAGACTGTTAAAAAGTAGTAGATTTTATTTCATCACCGATCTAAAACATGTTTATGCAGAGTTGTAGCTACATTTATTCCGAGTCCAAATATATATTTGTCCTTGATCTGCGACTTATAGTTTTCGAGAAAATTAAGTTTTGGGGAGACTGCTAAAAAAGTAGTAGATTTTTTTTCATCACCGATCTAAAAAATGTTTATGCAGAGTTGTAGCTACATTTATTCCGAGTCCAAATATATATTTATCCTTGATCTGCGACTTATAGTTTTCGAGAAAATTAAGTTTTGGGGAGACTGTTAAAAAAGTAGTGGATTTTATTTCATCACCGATCTAAAAAAATGTTTATGCAGAGTTGTAGCCACATTTATTCCGAGTTCAAATATATATTTATCCTTGATCTGCGACTTATAGTTTTCGAGAAAATTAAGTTTTGGGGAGACTGCTAAAAAAGTAGTACATTTCATTTCATCACCGGTCTAAAAAATGTTTATGCAGGATAGTAGCTACATTTATTCCGAGTCCAAATATATATTTATCCTTGATCTGCGACTTATAGTTTTCGAGAAAATTAAGTTTTGGGGAGACTGTTAAAAAAGTAGTAGATTTGATTTCATCACCGATCTAAAAAATGTTTATGCAGAGTTGTAGCTACATCTATTCCGAGTCCAAATATATATTTATCCTTGATCTGCGACTTATAGTTTTCGAGAAAATTAAGTTTTGGGGAGACTGCTAAAAAAGTAGTAGATTTTTTTTCATCACCGATCTAAAAAATGTTTATGCAGAGTTGTAGCTACATTTATTCCGAGTCCAAATATATATTTATCCTTGATCTGCGACTTATAGTTTTCGAGAAAATTAAGTTTTGGGGAGACTGTTAAAAAAGTAGTGGATTTTATTTCATCACCGATCTAAAAAATGTTTATGCAGAGTTGTAGCTACATTTATTCCGAGTCCAAATATATATTTATCCTTGATCTGCGACTTATAGTTTTCGAGAAAATTAAGTTTTGGGGAGACTGCTAAAAAAGTAGTAGATTTTTTTTCATCACCGATCTAAAAAATGTTTATGCAGAGTTGTAGCTACATTTATTCCGAGTCCAAATATATATTTATCCTTGATCTGCGACTTATAGTTTTCGAGAAAATTAAGTTTTGGGGAGACTGTTAAAAAAGTAGTGGATTTTATTTCATCACCGATCTAAAAAATGTTTATGCAGAGTTGTAGCCACATTTATTCCGAGTCCAAATATATATTTATCCTTGATCTGCGACTTATAGTTTTCGAGAAAATTAAGTTTTGGGGAGACTGCTAAAAAAGTAGTAGATTTTATTTCATCACCTGTCTAAAAAATGTTTATGCAGGGTAGTAGCTACATTTATTCCGAGTCCAAATACATATTTATCCTTGATCTGCGACTTATAGTTTTCGAGAAAATTAAGTTTTGGGGAGACTGTTAAAAAAGTAGTGGATTTTATTTCATCACCGATCTAAAAAATGTTTATGCAGAGTTGTAGCCACATTTATTCCGAGTTCAAATATATATTTATCCTTGATCTGCGACTTATAGTTTTCGAGAAAATTAAGTTTTGGGGAGACTGCTAAAAAAGTAGTAGATTTTATTTCATCACCGATCTATAAAATATTTATGCAGAGTTGTAGCCACATTTATTCCGAGTCCAAATATATATTTATCCTTGATCTGCGACTTATAGCTTTCGAGAAAATTAAGTTTTGGGGAGACTGTTAAAAAAGTATTAGATTTTTTTTCATCACCGATCTAAAAAATGTTTATGCAGAGTTGTAGCCACATTTATTCCGAGTCCAAATATATATTTATCCTTGATCTGCGACTTATAGTTTTCGAGAAAATTAAGTTTTGGGGAGACTGTTAAAAAAGTAGTAGATTTTTTTTCATCACCGATCTAAAAAATGTTTATGCAGAGTTGTAGCTACATTTATTCTGAGTCCAAATATATATTTATCCTTGATCTGCGACTTATAGTTTTTGAGAAAATTAAGTTTTGGGGAGACTGTTAAAAAAGTAGTGGATTTTATTTCATCACCGATCTAAAAAATGTTTATGCAGAGTTGTAGCTACATTTATTCCGAGTCCAAATATATATTTATCCTTGATCTGCGACTTATAGTTTCCGAGAAAATTAAGTTTTGGGGAGACTGTTAAAAAGTAGTAGATTTTATTTCATCACCGATCTAAAACATGTTTATGCAGAGTTGTAGCTACATTTATTCCGAGTCCAAATATATATTTGTCCTTGATCTGCGACTTATAGTTTTCGAGAAAATTAAGTTTTGGGGAGACTGCTAAAAAAGTAGTAGATTTTTTTTCATCACCGATCTAAAAAATGTTTATGCAGAGTTGTAGCTACATTTATTCCGAGTCCAAATATATATTTATCCTTGATCTGCGACTTATAGTTTTCGAGAAAATTAAGTTTTGGGGAGACTGTTAAAAAAGTAGTGGATTTTATTTCATCACCGATCTAAAAAAATGTTTATGCAGAGTTGTAGCCACATTTATTCCGAGTTCAAATATATATTTATCCTTGATCTGCGACTTATAGTTTTCGAGAAAATTAAGTTTTGGGGAGACTGCTAAAAAAGTAGTACATTTCATTTCATCACCGGTCTAAAAAATGTTTATGCAGGGTAGTAGCTACATTTATTCCGAGTCCAAATATATATTTATCCTTGATCTGCGACTTATAGTTTTCGAGAAAATTAAGTTTTGGGGAGACTGTTAAAAAAGTAGTAGATTTGATTTCATCACCGATCTAAAAAATGTTTATGCAGAGTTGTAGCTACATCTATTCCGAGTCCAAATATATATTTATCCTTGATCTGCGACTTATAGTTTTCGAGAAAATTAAGTTTTGGGGAGACTGTTAAAAAAGTAGTGGATTTTATTTCATCACCGATCTATAAAATATTTATGCAGAGTTGTAGCCACATTTATTCCGAGTCCAAATATATATTTATCCTTGATCTGCGACTTATAGTTTTCGAGAAAATTAAGTTTTGGGGAGACTGTTAAAAAAGTAGTAGATTTTATTTCATCACCGGTCTAAAAAATGTTTATGCAGAGAAGTAGCTACATTTATTCCGAGTCCAAATATATATTTATCCTTGATCTGCGACTTATAGTTTTCGCGAAAATTAAGTTTTGGGGAGACTGTTAAAAAAGTAGTGGATTTTATTTCATCACCGATCTAAATAATTTGTATGCAGAATTGTAGCTACATTTATTCCGTGTCCAAATATATAATTGGCCTTGATCTGCGACTCATAGTTTCAAGAAAATTAAGTTTTGGGGAGACTGCTAAAAAAGTAGTAGATTTTATTTCATCACCGATCTAAAAAATGTTTATGCATAGTTGTAGCTACATTTATTCCGAGTCCAAATATATATTTATCCTTGATCTGCGACTTATAGTTTTCGAGAAAATTAAGTTTTGGGGAGACTGTTAAAAAAGTAGTAGATTTTATTTCATCACCGATCTAAAAAATGTTTATGCAGAATTGTAGCTACATTTATTCCGTATGCAAATATATAATTGGCCTTGATCTGCGACTCATAGTTTTCGAGAAAATTAAGTTTTGGGGAGACTGTTAAAAAAGTAGTAGATTTTATTTCATCACCGATCTAAAAAAATGTTTATGCAGAGTTGTAGCTACATTTATTCCGAGTCCAAATATATATTTATCCTTGATCTGCGACTCATAGTTTTCGAGAAAATTAAGTTTTGGGGAGACTGTTAAAAAAGTAGTAAATTTTATATCATCACCGATCTAAAAAATGTTTATGCAGAATTGTAGCTACATTTATTCCGTATGCAAATATATAATTAATTGGCCTTGATCTGCGACTCATAGTTTTCGAGAAAATTAAGTTTTGGGGAGACTGCTAAAAAAGTAGTAGATTTTATTTCATCACCGATCTAAAAAATGTTTATGCATAGTTGTAGCTACATTTATTCCGAGTCCAAATATATATTTATCCTTGATCTGCGACTTATAGTTTTCGAGAAAATTAAGTTTTGGGGAGACTGTTAAAAAAGTAGTAGATTTTATTTCATCACCGATCTAAAAAATGTTTATGCAGAATTGTAGCTACATTTATTCCGTATGCAAATATATAATTGGCCTTGATCTGCGACTCATAGTTTTCGAGAAAATTAAGTTTTGGGGAGACTGTTAAAAAAGTAGTAGATTTTATTTCATCACCGATCTAAAAAATGTTTATGCAGAATTGTAGCTACATTTATTCCGTATGCAAATATATAATTGGCCTTGATCTGCGACTCATAGTTTTCGAGAAAATTAAGTTTTGGGGAGACTGTTAAAAAAGTAGTAGATTTTTTTCCATCACCGGTCTAAATAATTTGTATGCAGAATTGTAGCTACATTAATTCCGTGTCCAAATACATAATTGGCCGTGATCTGCGACTCATAGTTTTCGAGAAAATGAAATTTTGTGTGACTGTAAAAAAGTAGTAGATTTTATTTCATCACCGATCTAAAAAATGTTTATGCAGAGTTGTAGCTACATTTATTCCGAGTCCAAATGTATATTTATCCTTGATCTGCGACTTATAGTTTTCGAGAAAATTCAGTTTTGGGGAGACTGCTAAAAAAGTAGTAGTTTTTATTTCATCACCGATCTATAAAATGTTTATGCAGAATTGTAGCTACATTTATTCCGTATGCAAACACATAATTGGCCTTGATCTGCGACTCATAGTTTTCGAGAAAATGCAATTTTTGTGTGACTGTTAAAAAAGTAGTAGATTTCATTTCATCACCGATCTAAAAAATGTTTATGCAGAGTTGTAGCTACATTTATTCCATGTCCAAATATAATTTATCCTTGATCTGTGACTTATAGTTTTCGAGAAAATTAAGTTTTGGGGAGACTGTTAAAAAAGTAGTAGATTTTATTTCATCACCGATCTAAAAAATGTTTAAGCAGAGTTGTAGCTACATTTATTCCATGTCCAAATATATCTTTATCCTTGATCTGCGACTTATAGTTTTCGAGAAAATTAAGTTTTGGGGAGACTGTTAAAAAAGTAGTAGATTTTATTTCATCACCGATCTAAAAAATGTTTATGCAGGGTAGTAGCTACATTTATTCCGAGTCCAAATACATATTTATCCTTGATCTGCGACTTATAGTTTTCGAGAAAATTAAGTTTTGGGGAGAATGTTAAAAAAGTAGTAGATTTTATTTCATCACCTATCTAAAAAATGTTTATGCAGAGCTGTAGCCACATTTATTCCGAGTCCAAATATATCTTTATCCTTGATCTGCGACTTATAGTTTTCGAGAAAATTAAGTTTTGGGGAGACTGTTAAAAAAGTAGTAGATTTTATTTCATCACCGATCTAAAAAATGTTTATGCAGAGCTGTAGCCACATTTATTCCGAGTCCAAATATATCTTTATCCTTGATCTGCGACTTATAGTTTTCGAGAAAATTAAGTTTTGGGGAGACTGCTAAAAAAGTAGCAGATTTTATTTCATCACCGATCTATAAAATGTTTATGCAGAATTGTAGCTACATTTATTCCGTATGCAAATATATAATTGGCCTTGATCTGCGACTCATAGTTTTCGAGAAAATGCAATTTTTGTGTGACTGTTAAAAAAGTAGTAGATTTCATTTCATCACCGATCTAAAAAATGTTTATGCAGAGTTGTAGCTACATTTATTCCATGTCCAAATATAATTTATCCTTGATCTGTGACTTATAGTTTTCGAGAAAATTAAGTTTTGGGGAGACTGTTAAAAAAGTAGTAGATTTTATTTCATCACCGATCTAAAAAATGTTTATGCAGAGTTGTAGCTACATTTATTCCATGTCCAAATATATCTTTATCCTTGATCTGCGACTTATAGTTTTCGAGAAAATTAAGTTTTGGGGAGACTGTTAAAAAAGTAGTAGATTTTATTTCATCACCGATCTAAAAAATGTTTATGCAGGGTAGTAGCTACATTTATTCCGAGTCCAAATACATATTTATCCTTGATCTGCGACTTATAGTTTTCGAGAAAATTAAGTTTTGGGGAGACTGTTAAAAAAGTAGTAGATTTTATTTCATCACCTATCTAAAAAATGTTTATGCAGAGCTGTAGCCACATTTATTCCGAGTCCAAATATATCTTTAGCCTTGATCTGCGACTTATAGTTTTCGAGAAAATTAAGTTTTGGGGAGACTGTTAAAAAAGTAGTAGATTTTATTTCATCACCGATCTAAAAAATGTTTATGCAGAGCTGTGGCCACATTTATTCCGAGTCCAAATATATCTTTATCCTTGATCTGCGACTTATAGTTTTCGAGAAAATTAAGTTTTGGGGAGACTGCTAAAAAAGTAGCAGATTTTTTTTCATCACCGATCTATAAAATGTTTATGCAGAATTGTAGCTACATTTATTCCGTATGCAAATATATAATTGGCCTTGATCTGCGACTCATAGTTTTCGAGAAAATGCAATTTTTGTGTGACTGTTAAAAAAGTAGTAGATTTCATTTCATCACCGATCTAAAAAATGTTTATGCAGAGTTGTAGCTACATTTATTCCATGTCCAAATATAATTTATCCTTGATCTGTGACTTATAGTTTTCGAGAAAATTAAGTTTTGGGGAGACTGTTAAAAAAGTAGTAGATTTTATTTCATCACCGATCTAAAAAATGTTTATGCAGAGTTGTAGCTACATTTATTCCGAGTCCAAATATATATTTATCCTTGATCTGCGACTTATAGTTTTCGAGAAAATGAAATTTTTGTGTAACTGTTAAAAAAGTAGTAGATTCTTTTTCATCACCGATCTAAATAATGTGTATGCAGAATTGTAGCTACATTTATTCCGTATGCAAATATATAATTGGCCTTGATCTGCGATTCATAGTTTTCGAGAAAATTAAGTTTTGGGGAGACTGCTAAAAAAGTTAGTAGATTTTATTTCATCACCGATCTAAAAAATTCCGTATGCAAATATATAATTGGCCTTGATCTGCGATTCATAGTTTTCGAGAAAATTAAGTTTTGGGGAGACTGCTAAAAAAGTAGTAGATTTTATTTCATCACCGATCTAAAAAATGTTTATGCAGAGTTGTAGCTACATTTATTCCGAGTCCAAATGTATATTTATCCTTGATCTGCGACTTATAGTTTTCGAGAAAATGAAATTTTTGTGTAACTGTTAAAAAAGTAGTAGATTCTTTTTCATCACCGATCTAAATAATGTGTATGCAGAATTGTAGCTACATTTATTCCGTATGCAAATATATAATTGGCCTTGATCTGCGATTCATAGTTTTCGAGAAAATTAAGTTTTGGGGAGACTGCTAAAAAAGTAGTAGTTTTTATTTCATCACCGATCTATAAAATGTTTATGCAGAATTGTAGCTACATTTATTCCGTATGCAAACACATAATTGGCCTTGATCTGCGACTCATAGTTTTCGAGAAAATGCAATTTTTGTGTGACTGTTAAAAAAGTAGTAGATTTCATTTCATCACCGATCTAAAAAATGTTTATGCAGAGTTGTAGCTACATTTATTCCATGTCCAAATATAATTTATCCTTGATCTGTGACTTATAGTTTTCGAGAAAATTAAGTTTTGGGGAGACTGTTAAAAAAGTAGTAGATTTTATTTCATCACCGATCTAAAAAATGTTTAAGCAGAGTTGTAGCTACATTTATTCCATGTCCAAATATATCTTTATCCTTGATCTGCGACTTATAGTTTTCGAGAAAATTAAGTTTTGGGGAGACTGTTAAAAAAGTAGTAGATTTTATTTCATCACCGATCTAAAAAATGTTTATGCAGGGTAGTAGCTACATTTATTCCGAGTCCAAATACATATTTATCCTTGATCTGCGACTTATAGTTTTCGAGAAAATTAAGTTTTGGGGAGAATGTTAAAAAAGTAGTAGATTTTATTTCATCACCTATCTAAAAAATGTTTATGCAGAGCTGTAGCCACATTTATTCCGAGTCCAAATATATCTTTATCCTTGATCTGCGACTTATAGTTTTCGAGAAAATTAAGTTTTGGGGAGACTGTTAAAAAAGTAGTAGATTTTATTTCATCACCGATCTAAAAAATGTTTATGCAGAGCTGTAGCCACATTTATTCCGAGTCCAAATATATCTTTATCCTTGATCTGCGACTTATAGTTTTCGAGAAAATTAAGTTTTGGGGAGACTGCTAAAAAAGTAGCAGATTTTATTTCATCACCGATCTATAAAATGTTTATGCAGAATTGTAGCTACATTTATTCCGTATGCAAATATATAATTGGCCTTGATCTGCGACTCATAGTTTTCGAGAAAATGCAATTTTTGTGTGACTGTTAAAAAAGTAGTAGATTTCATTTCATCACCGATCTAAAAAATGTTTATGCAGAGTTGTAGCTACATTTATTCCATGTCCAAATATAATTTATCCTTGATCTGTGACTTATAGTTTTCGAGAAAATTAAGTTTTGGGGAGACTGTTAAAAAAGTAGTAGATTTTATTTCATCACCGATCTAAAAAATGTTTATGCAGAGTTGTAGCTACATTTATTCCATGTCCAAATATATCTTTATCCTTGATCTGCGACTTATAGTTTTCGAGAAAATTAAGTTTTGGGGAGACTGTTAAAAAAGTAGTAGATTTTATTTCATCACCGATCTAAAAAATGTTTATGCAGGGTAGTAGCTACATTTATTCCGAGTCCAAATACATATTTATCCTTGATCTGCGACTTATAGTTTTCGAGAAAATTAAGTTTTGGGGAGACTGTTAAAAAAGTAGTAGATTTTATTTCATCACCTATCTAAAAAATGTTTATGCAGAGCTGTAGCCACATTTATTCCGAGTCCAAATATATCTTTAGCCTTGATCTGCGACTTATAGTTTTCGAGAAAATTAAGTTTTGGGGAGACTGTTAAAAAAGTAGTAGATTTTATTTCATCACCGATCTAAAAAATGTTTATGCAGAGCTGTGGCCACATTTATTCCGAGTCCAAATATATCTTTATCCTTGATCTGCGACTTATAGTTTTCGAGAAAATTAAGTTTTGGGGAGACTGCTAAAAAAGTAGCAGATTTTTTTTCATCACCGATCTATAAAATGTTTATGCAGAATTGTAGCTACATTTATTCCGTATGCAAATATATAATTGGCCTTGATCTGCGACTCATAGTTTTCGAGAAAATGCAATTTTTGTGTGACTGTTAAAAAAGTAGTAGATTTCATTTCATCACCGATCTAAAAAATGTTTATGCAGAGTTGTAGCTACATTTATTCCATGTCCAAATATAATTTATCCTTGATCTGTGACTTATAGTTTTCGAGAAAATTAAGTTTTGGGGAGACTGTTAAAAAAGTAGTAGATTTTATTTCATCACCGATCTAAAAAATGTTTATGCAGAGTTGTAGCTACATTTATTCCGAGTCCAAATATATATTTATCCTTGATCTGCGACTTATAGTTTTCGAGAAAATGAAATTTTTGTGTAACTGTTAAAAAAGTAGTAGATTCTTTTTCATCACCGATCTAAATAATGTGTATGCAGAATTGTAGCTACATTTATTCCGTATGCAAATATATAATTGGCCTTGATCTGCGATTCATAGTTTTCGAGAAAATTAAGTTTTGGGGAGACTGCTAAAAAAGTTAGTAGATTTTATTTCATCACCGATCTAAAAAATTCCGTATGCAAATATATAATTGGCCTTGATCTGCGATTCATAGTTTTCGAGAAAATTAAGTTTTGGGGAGACTGCTAAAAAAGTAGTAGATTTTATTTCATCACCGATCTAAAAAATGTTTATGCAGAGTTGTAGCTACATTTATTCCGAGTCCAAATGTATATTTATCCTTGATCTGCGACTTATAGTTTTCGAGAAAATGAAATTTTTGTGTAACTGTTAAAAAAGTAGTAGATTCTTTTTCATCACCGATCTAAATAATGTGTATGCAGAATTGTAGCTACATTTATTCCGTATGCAAATATATAATTGGCCTTGATCTGCGATTCATAGTTTTCGAGAAAATTAAGTTTTGGGGAGACTGCTAAAAAAGTTAGTAGATTTTATTTCATCACCGATCTAAAAAATGTTTATGCAGAGTTGTAGCTACATTTATTCCGAGTCCAAATGTATATTTATCCTTGATCTCCGACTCATAGTTTTCGAGAAAATTAAGTTTTGGGAGACTGTTAAATAAGTAGTAGATTTTGTGTCATCAGCGATTTGAAAAAACTTTGATGGAGAATTGTAGCTACATTTATTCCATGTCCAAATATAATTTATCCTTGATCTGTGACTTATAGTTTTCGAGAAAATTAAGTTTTGGGGAGACTGTTGAAAAAGTAGTAGATTTTATTTCATCACCGATCTAAAAAATGTTTATGCAGAGTTGTAGCTACATATATTCCGAGTCCAAATATATATTTATCCTTGATCTGCGACTTATAGTTTTCGAGAAAATTAGGAGACTGTAAAAAGTAGTAAATTTTGTGTCATCAGCGATCTAAAAAAACTTTGATGGAGAATTGTAGCTACATTTATTCCGTGTCCAAATATATAATCGGCCTTGATCTGCGACTCATAGTTTTCGAGAAAATGATAAAGTAGTAGATTTTATTTCATCACCGATCTAAATAATTTTTATGCAGAATTGTAGCTACATTTATTCCGAGTCCAAATATATAATTGGCCTTGTTCTGCGACTTATAGTTTTCGAGAAAATGAAATTTTTGTGTAACTGTTAAAAAAGTAGTAGATTCTTTTTCATCACCGATCTAAATAATGTGTATGCAGAATTGTAGCTACATTTATTCCGTATGCAAATATATAATTGGCCTTGATCTGCGATTCATAGTTTTCGAGAAAATTAAGTTTTGGGGAGACTGCTAAAAAAGTAGTAGATTTTATTTCATCACCGATCTAAAAAATGTTTATGCAGAGTTGTAGCTACATTTATTCCGAGTCCAAATGTATATTTATCCTTGATCTGCGACTCATAGTTTTCGAGAAAATTAAGTTTTGGGAGACTGTTAAATAAGTAGTAGATTTTGTGTCATCAGCGATTTGAAAAAACTTTGATGGAGAATTGTAGCTACATTTATTCCATGTCCAAATATAATTTATCCTTGATCTGTGACTTATAGTTTTCGAGAAAATTAAGTTTTGGGGAGACTGTTGAAAAAGTAGTAGATTTTATTTCATCACCGATCAAAAAAATGTTTATGCAGAGTTGTAGCTACATATATTCCGAGTCCAAATATATATTTATCCTTGATCTGCGACTTATAGTTTTCGAGAAAATTAGGAGACTGTAAAAAGTAGTAAATTTTGTGTCATCAGCGATCTAAAAAAAACTTTGATGGAGAATTGTAGCTACATTTATTCCATGTCCAAATATAATTTATCCTTGATCTGTGACTTATAGTTTTCGAGAAAATTAAGTTTTGGGGAGACTGTTAAAAAAGTAGTGGATTTTATTTCATCACCGATCTAAAAAATGTTTATGCAGAGTTGTAGCTACATTTATTCCGAGTCCAAATATATATTTATCCTTGATCTGCGACTTATAGTTTCCGAGAAAATTAAGTTTTGGGGAGACTGTTAAAAAGTAGTAGATTTGATTTCATCACCGATCTAAAAAATGTTTATGCAGAGTTGTAGCTACATCTATTCCGAGTCCAAATATATATTTATCCTTGATCTGCGACTTATAGTTTTCGAGAAAATTAAGTTTTGGGGAGACTGTTAAAAAAGTAGTGGATTTTATTTCATCACCGATCTATAAAATATTTATGCAGAGTTGTAGCCACATTTATTCCGAGTCCAAATATATATTTATCCTTGATCTGCGACTTATAGTTTTCGAGAAAATTAAGTTTTGGGGAGACTGTTAAAAAAGTAGTAGATTTTATTTCATCACCGGTCTAAAAAATGTTTATGCAGAGAAGTAGCTACATTTATTCCGAGTCCAAATATATATTTATCCTTGATCTGCGACTTATAGTTTTCGCGAAAATTAAGTTTTGGGGAGACTGTTAAAAAAGTAGTGGATTTTATTTCATCACCGATCTAAATAATTTGTATGCAGAATTGTAGCTACATTTATTCCGTGTCCAAATATATAATTGGCCTTGATCTGCGACTCATAGTTTCAAGAAAATTAAGTTTTGGGGAGACTGTTAAAAAAGTAGCAGATTTTATTTCATCACCGATCTAAAAAATGTTTATGCAGAGTTGTAGCTACATTTATTCCGAGTCCAAATATATATTTATCCTTGATCTGCGACTCATAGTTTTCGAGAAAATTAAGTTTTGGGGAGACTGTTAAAAAAGTAGTAAATTTTATATCATCACCGATCTAAAAAATGTTTATGCAGAATTGTAGCTACATTTATTCCGTATGCAAATATATAATTAATTGGCCTTGATCTGCGACTCATAGTTTTCGAGAAAATTAAGTTTTGGGGAGACTGCTAAAAAAGTAGTAGATTTTATTTCATCACCGATCTAAAAAATGTTTATGCATAGTTGTAGCTACATTTATTCCGAGTCCAAATATATATTTATCCTTGATCTGCGACTTATAGTTTTCGAGAAAATTAAGTTTTGGGGAGACTGTTAAAAAAGTAGTAGATTTTATTTCATCACCGATCTAAAAAATGTTTATGCAGAATTGTAGCTACATTTATTCCGTATGCAAATATATAATTGGCCTTGATCTGCGACTCATAGTTTTCGAGAAAATTAAGTTTTGGGGAGACTGTTAAAAAAGTAGTAGATTTTATTTCATCACCGATCTAAAAAAATGTGTATGCAGAGTTGTAGCTACAATTATTTCGAGTTCAAATATATATTTATCCTTGATATGCGACTTATAGTTTTCGAGAAAATGAAATTTTTGTCTGACTGTTAAAAAAGTAGTAGATTTTTTTCCATCACCGGTCTAAATAATTTGTATGCAGAATTGTAGCTACATTAATTCCGTGTCCAAATACATAATTGGCCTTGATCTGCGACTCATAGTTTTCGAGAAAATGAAATTTTGTGTGACTGTAAAAAAGTAGTAGATTTTATTTCATCACCGATCTAAAAAATGTTTATGCAGAGTTGTAGCTACATTTATTCCGAGTCCAAATACATATTTATCCTTGATCTGCGACTTATAGTTTTCGAGAAAATTAAGTTTTGGGGAGAATGTTAAAAAAGTAGTAGATTTTATTTCATCACCTATCTAAAAAATGTTTATGCAGAGCTGTAGCCACATTTATTCCGAGTCCAAATATATCTTTATCCTTGATCTGCGACTTATAGTTTTCGAGAAAATTAAGTTTTGGGGAGACTGTTAAAAAAGTAGTTGATTTTATTTCATCACCGATCTAAAAAATGTTTATGCAGAGCTGTAGCCACATTTATTCCGAGTCCAAATATATCTTTATCCTTGATCTGCGACTTATAGTTTTCGAGAAAATTAAGTTTTGGGGAGACTGCTAAAAAAGTAGCAGATTTTATTTCATCACCGATCTATAAAATGTTTATGCAGAATTGTAGCTACATTTATTCCGTATGCAAATATATAATTGGCCTTGATCTGCGACTCATAGTTTTCGAGAAAATGCAATTTTTGTGTGACTGTTAAAAAAGTAGTAGATTTCATTTCATCACCGATCTAAAAAATGTTTATGCAGAGTTGTAGCTACATTTATTCCATGTCCAAATATAATTTATCCTTGATCTGTGACTTATAGTTTTCGAGAAAATTAAGTTTTGGGGAGACTGTTAAAAAAGTAGTAGATTTTATTTCATCACCGATCTAAAAAATGTTTATGCAGAGTTGTAGCTACATTTATTCCATGTCCAAATATATCTTTATCCTTGATCTGCGACTTATAGTTTTCGAGAAAATTAAGTTTTGGGGAGACTGTTAAAAAAGTAGTAGATTTTATTTCATCACCGATCTAAAAAATGTTTATGCAGGGTAGTAGCTACATTTATTCCGAGTCCAAATACATATTTATCCTTGATCTGCGACTTATAGTTTTCGAGAAAATTAAGTTTTGGGGAGACTGTTAAAAAAGTAGTAGATTTTATTTCATCACCTATCTAAAAAATGTTTATGCAGAGCTGTAGCCACATTTATTCCGAGTCCAAATATATCTTTAGCCTTGATCTGCGACTTATAGTTTTCGAGAAAATTAAGTTTTGGGGAGACTGTTAAAAAAGTAGTAGATTTTATTTCATCACCGATCTAAAAAATGTTTATGCAGAGCTGTGGCCACATTTATTCCGAGTCCAAATATATCTTTATCCTTGATCTGCGACTTATAGTTTTCGAGAAAATTAAGTTTTGGGGAGACTGCTAAAAAAGTAGCAGATTTTTTTTCATCACCGATCTATAAAATGTTTATGCAGAATTGTAGCTACATTTATTCCGTATGCAAATATATAATTGGCCTTGATCTGCGACTCATAGTTTTCGAGAAAATGCAATTTTTGTGTGACTGTTAAAAAAGTAGTAGATTTCATTTCATCACCGATCTAAAAAATGTTTATGCAGAGTTGTAGCTACATTTATTCCATGTCCAAATATAATTTATCCTTGATCTGTGACTTATAGTTTTCGAGAAAATTAAGTTTTGGGGAGACTGTTAAAAAAGTAGTAGATTTTATTTCATCACCGATCTAAAAAATGTTTATGCAGAGTTGTAGCTACATTTATTCCGAGTCCAAATATATATTTATCCTTGATCTGCGACTTATAGTTTTCGAGAAAATGAAATTTTTGTGTAACTGTTAAAAAAGTAGTAGATTCTTTTTCATCACCGATCTAAATAATGTGTATGCAGAATTGTAGCTACATTTATTCCGTATGCAAATATATAATTGGCCTTGATCTGCGATTCATAGTTTTCGAGAAAATTAAGTTTTGGGGAGACTGCTAAAAAAGTTAGTAGATTTTATTTCATCACCGATCTAAAAAATTCCGTATGCAAATATATAATTGGCCTTGATCTGCGATTCATAGTTTTCGAGAAAATTAAGTTTTGGGGAGACTGCTAAAAAAGTAGTAGATTTTATTTCATCACCGATCTAAAAAATGTTTATGCAGAGTTGTAGCTACATTTATTCCGAGTCCAAATGTATATTTATCCTTGATCTGCGACTTATAGTTTTCGAGAAAATGAAATTTTTGTGTAACTGTTAAAAAAGTAGTAGATTCTTTTTCATCACCGATCTAAATAATGTGTATGCAGAATTGTAGCTACATTTATTCCGTATGCAAATATATAATTGGCCTTGATCTGCGATTCATAGTTTTCGAGAAAATTAAGTTTTGGGGAGACTGCTAAAAAAGTTAGTAGATTTTATTTCATCACCGATCTAAAAAATGTTTATGCAGAGTTGTAGCTACATTTATTCCGAGTCCAAATGTATATTTATCCTTGATCTGCGACTCATAGTTTTCGAGAAAATTAAGTTTTGGGAGACTGTTAAATAAGTAGTAGATTTTGTGTCATCAGCGATTTGAAAAAACTTTGATGGAGAATTGTAGCTACATTTATTCCATGTCCAAATATAATTTATCCTTGATCTGTGACTTATAGTTTTCGAGAAAATTAAGTTTTGGGGAGACTGTTGAAAAAGTAGTAGATTTTATTTCATCACCGATCTAAAAAATGTTTATGCAGAGTTGTAGCTACATATATTCCGAGTCCAAATATATATTTATCCTTGATCTGCGACTTATAGTTTTCGAGAAAATTAGGAGACTGTAAAAAGTAGTAAATTTTGTGTCATCAGCGATCTAAAAAAACTTTGATGGAGAATTGTAGCTACATTTATTCCGTGTCCAAATATATAATCGGCCTTGATCTGCGACTCATAGTTTTCGAGAAAATGATAAAGTAGTAGATTTTATTTCATCACCGATCTAAATAATTTTTATGCAGAATTGTAGCTACATTTATTCCGAGTCCAAATATATAATTGGCCTTGTTCTGCGACTTATAGTTTTCGAGAAAATGAAATTTTTGTGTAACTGTTAAAAAAGTAGTAGATTCTTTTTCATCACCGATCTAAATAATGTGTATGCAGAATTGTAGCTACATTTATTCCGTATGCAAATATATAATTGGCCTTGATCTGCGATTCATAGTTTTCGAGAAAATTAAGTTTTGGGGAGACTGCTAAAAAAGTAGTAGATTTTATTTCATCACCGATCTAAAAAATGTTTATGCAGAGTTGTAGCTACATTTATTCCGAGTCCAAATGTATATTTATCCTTGATCTGCGACTCATAGTTTTCGAGAAAATTAAGTTTTGGGAGACTGTTAAATAAGTAGTAGATTTTGTGTCATCAGCGATTTGAAAAAACTTTGATGGAGAATTGTAGCTACATTTATTCCATGTCCAAATATAATTTATCCTTGATCTGTGACTTATAGTTTTCGAGAAAATTAAGTTTTGGGGAGACTGTTGAAAAAGTAGTAGATTTTATTTCATCACCGATCTAAAAAATGTTTATGCAGAGTTGTAGCTACATTTATTCCGAGTCCAAATATATATTTATCCTTGATCTGCGACTTATAGTTTTCGAGAAAATTAAGGAGACTGTAAAAAGTAGTAAATTTTGTGTCATCAGCGATCTAAAAAAACTTTGATGGAGAATTGTAGCTACATTTATTCCATGTCCAAATATAATTTATCCTTGATCTGTGACTTATAGTTTTCGAGAAAATTAAGTTTTGGGGAGACTGTTGAAAAAGTAGTAGATTTTATTTCATCACCGATCTAAAAAATGTTTATGCAGAGTTGTAGCTACATTTATTCCGTGTCCAAATATATAATAATAATAAAATTTTGTGTGACTGTAAAAAAGTAGTAGATTTTATTTCATCACCGATCTAAAAAATGTTTATGCAGAGTTGTAGCTACATTTATTCCGAGTCCAAATGTATATTTATCCTTGATCTGCGACTTAGTAGATTTTTCTTCATCACCGATCTAAACAATTTGTATGCAGAATTGTAGCTACATTTATTCCGTGTCCAAATATATAATTGGCCTTGATCTGCGACTCACAGTTTTCGAGAAAATGAAATTTTGTGTGACTGTAAAAAAGTAGTAGATTTTATTTCATCACCGATCTAAAAAATGTTTATGCATAGTTGTAGCTACATTTATTCCGAGTCCAAATATATATTTATCCTTGATCTGCGACTTATAGTTTTCGAGAAAATTAAGTTTTGGGGAGACTGTTAAAGAAGTAGTAGATATTATTTCATCACCGATCTAAAAAATGTTTATGCAGAATTGTAGCTACATTTATTCCGTATGCAAATATATAATTGGCCTTGATCTGCGATTCATAGTTTTCGAGAAAATTAAGTTTTGGGGAGACTGTTAAAAAAGTAGTAGATTTTTTTTTATCATCGATCTAAATAATTTTTATGCAGAATTGTAGCTACATTTATTCCGTGTCCAAATATATAATCGGCCTTTATCTGCGACTCATAGTTTCGAGAAAATGAAATTTTGTGTGACTGTAAAAAAGTAGTAGATCTTTTTTCATCACCGATCTAAATAATTTTTATGCAGAATTGTAGCTACATTTATTCCGTGTCCAAATATATAATTGGCCTTGATCTACGACTCATAGTTTTCGAGAAAATGAAATTTTGTGTGACTGTAAAAAAGTAGTAGATTTAATTTCATCACCGATCTAAAAAATGTTTATGCAGAGTTGTAGCTACATTTATTCCGAGTCCAAATATATATTTATCCTTGACGTGCGACTTATAGTTTCGAGAAAACTAAGTTTTGGGGAGGCTGTCAAAAAAGTAGTAGATTATTTTCATCACCGATCTAAATAATTTTGATGCAGAATTGTAGCTACATTTATTCCGTGTCCAAATATATAATTGGCCTTGATCTGCGACTCATAGTTTCGAGAAAATTAAGTTTTGGGGAGACTGTTAAAAAAGTAGTAAATTTTATTTCATCACCGATCTAAAAAATGTTTATGCAGAATTGTGGCTACATTTATGCAAATATATAATTGGCATTGATCTGCGACTCATAGTTTTCGAGAAAATTAAGTTTTGGGGAGACTGTTAAAGAAGTAGTAGATTTTATTTCATCACCGATCTAAAAAATGTTTATGCATAGTTGTAGCTACATTTATTCCGAGTCCAAATATATATTTATCCTTGATCTGCGACTTATAGTTTTCGAGAAAATTAAGTTTTGGGGAGACTGTTAAAAAAGTAGTAGATTTTATTTCATCACCGATCTAAAAAATGTTTATGCAGAATTGTAGCTACATTTATTCCGTATGCAAATATATAATTGGCCTTGATCTGCGATTCATAGTTTTCGAGAAAATTAAGTTTTGGGGAGACTGCTAAAAAAGTAGTAGATTTTATTTCATCACCGATCTAAAAAATGTTTATGCAGAGTTTTAGCTACATTTATTCCGAGTCCAAATGTATATTTATCCTTGATCTGCGACTTATAGTTTTCGAGAAAATGAAATTTTTGTGTAACTGTTAAAAAAGTAGTAGATTCTTTTTCATCACCGATCTAAATAATGTGTATGCAGAATTGTAGCTACATTTATTCCGTATGCAAATATATAATTGGCCTTGATCTGCGATTCATAGTTTTCGAGAAAATTAAGTTTTGGGGAGACTGCTAAAAAAGTTAGTAGATTTTATTTCATCACCGATCTAAAAAATGTTTATGCAGAGTTGTAGCTACATTTATTCCGAGTCCAAATGTATATTTATCCTTGATCTGCGACTCATAGTTTTCGAGAAAATTAAGTTTTGGGAGACTGTTAAATAAGTAGTAGATTTTGTGTCATCAGCGATTTGAAAAAACTTTGATGAAGAATTGTAGCTACATTTATTCCATGTCCAAATATGATTTATCCTTGATCTGTGACATAGTTTTCGAGAAAATTAAGTTTTGGGGAGACTGTTGAAAAAGTAGTAGATTTTATTTCATCACCGATCTAAAAAATGTTTATGCAGAGTTGTAGCTACATTTATTCCGAGTCCAAATATATAATTGGCCTTGTTCTGCGACTCATAGGTTTTGAGAAAATGAAATTTTTGTGTGATTGTTAAAAAAGTAGTAGATTTTTTTTCATCACCGATCTAAATAATTTTTATGCAGAATTGTAGCTACATTTATTCCGTGTCCAAATATATAATTGGCCTTGATCTGCGATTCATAGTTTTCGAGAAAATTAAGTTTTGGGGAGACTGTTAAAAAAGTAGCAGATTTTATTTCATCACCGATCTAAAAAATGTTTATGCAGAGTTTTAGCTACATTTATTCCGAGTCCAAATGTATATTTATCCTTGATCTGCGACTTATAGTTTTCGAGAAAATGAAATTTTTGTGTAACTGTTAAAAAAGTAGTAGATTCTTTTTCATCACCGATCTAAATAATGTGTATGCAGAATTGTAGCTACATTTATTCCGTATGCAAATATATAATTGGCCTTGATCTGCGATTCATAGTTTTCGAGAAAATTAAGTTTTGGGGAGACTGTTAAAGAAGTAGTAGATATTATTTCATCACCGATCTAAAAAATGTTTATGCAGAATTGTAGCTACATTTATTCCGTATGCAAATATATAATTGGCCTTGATCTGCGATTCATAGTTTTCGAGAAAATTAAGTTTTGGGGAGACTGTTAAAAAAGTAGCAGATTTTATTTCATCACCGATCTAAAAAATGTTTATGCAGAGTTGTAGCTACATTTATTCCGAGTCCAAATATATATTTATCCTTGATCTGCGACTCATAGTTTTCGAGAAAATTAAGTTTTGGGGAGACTGTTAAAAAAGTAGTAAATTTTATATCATCACCGATCTAAAAAATGTTTATGCAGAATTGTAGCTACATTTATTCCGTATGCAAATATATAATTAATTGGCCTTGATCTGCGACTCATAGTTTTCGAGAAAATTAAGTTTTGGGGAGACTGCTAAAAAAGTAGTAGATTTTATTTCATCACCGATCTAAAAAATGTTTATGCATAGTTGTAGCTACATTTATTCCGAGTCCAAATATATATTTATCCTTGATCTGCGACTTATAGTTTTCGAGAAAATTAAGTTTTGGGGAGACTGTTAAAAAAGTAGTAGATTTTATTTCATCACCGATCTAAAAAATGTTTATGCAGAATTGTAGCTACATTTATTCCGTATACAAATATATAATTGGCCTTGATCTGCGACTCATAGTTTTCGAGAAAATTAAGTTTTGGGGAGACTGCTAAAAAAGTAGTAGATTTTATTTCATCACCGATCTTAAAAAAATGTTTATGCAGAGTTGTAACTACATTTATTTCGAGTTCAAATATATATTTATCCTTGATATGCGACTTATAGTTTTCGAGAAAATTAAATTTTTGTGTAACTGTTAAAAAAGTAGTAGATTCTTTTTCATCACCGATCTAAATAATGTGTATGCAGAATTGTAGCTACATTTATTCTGTATGCAAATATATAATTGGCCTTGATCTGCGATTCATAGTTTTCGAGAAAATTAAGTTTTGGGGAGACTGTTAAAAAAGTAGTAGATTTTTTTCCATCACCGGTCTAAATAATTTGTATGCAGAATTGTAGCTACATTAATTCCGTGTCCAAATACATAATTGGCCTTGATCTGCGACTCATAGTTTTCGAGAAAATGAAATTTTGTGTGACTGTAAAAAAGTAGTAGATTTTATTTCATCACCGATCTAAAAAATGTTTATGCAGAGTTGTAGCTACATTTATTCCGAGTCCAAATGTATATTTATCCTTGATCTGCGACTTAGTAGATTTTTTTTCATCACCGATCTAAACAATTTGTATGCAGAATTGTAGCTACATTTATTCCGTGTCCAAATATATAATTGGCCTTGATCTGCGACTCACAGTTTTCGAGAAAATGAAATTTTGTGTGACTGTAAAAAAGTAGTAGATTTTATTTCATCACCGATCTAAAAAATGTTTATGCATAGTTGTAGCTACATTTATTCCGAGTCCAAATATATATTTATCCTTGATCTGCGACTTATAGTTTTCGAGAAAATTAAGTTTTGGGGAGACTGTTAAAAAAGTAGTAGATTTTATTTCATCACCGATCTAAAAAATGTTTATGCAGAATTGTAGCTACATTTATTCCGTATGCAAATATATAATTGGCCTTGATCTGCGATTCATAGTTTTCGAGAAAATTAAGTTTTGGGGAGACTGTTAAAAAAGTAGTAGATTTTTTTTTATCATCGATCTAAATAATTTTTATGCAGAATTGTAGCTACATTTATTCCGTGTCCAAATGTATAATCGGCCTTTATCTGCGACTCATAGTTTCGAGAAAATGAAATTTTGTGTGACTGTAAAAAAGTAGTAGATTTTTTTTCATCACCGATCTAAATAATTTGTATGCAGAATTATAGCTACATTTATTCCGTGTCCAAATATATAATTGGCCTTGATCTACGACTCATAGTTTTCGAGAAAATGAAATTTTGTGTGACTGTATAAAAGTAGTAGATTTAATTTCATCACCGATCTAAAAAATGTTTATGCAGAGTTGTAGCTACATTTATTCCGAGTCCAAATA
Source organism: Blera fallax (assembly GCA_946965025.1). Taxonomy (NCBI): domain Eukaryota; kingdom Metazoa; phylum Arthropoda; class Insecta; order Diptera; family Syrphidae; genus Blera; species Blera fallax. The sequence continues at coordinate 56,719,522 of OX337246.1, forward strand.
TATATTTATCCTTGACGTGCGACTTATAGTTTCGAGAAAACTAAGTTTTGGGGAGGCTGTTAAAAAAGTAGTAGATTATTTTCATCACCGATCTAAATAATTTTTATGCAGAATTGTAGCTACATTTATTCCGTGTCATCAGCGATTTAAAAAAACTTTGATGGAGACATTTATTCCATGTCCAAATGTATATTTATCCTTTCATCACCGATCTAAACAATGTGTATGCAGAATTGTAGCTACATTTATTCCGTGTCCAAATATATTATTAGCCTTGATCTGCGACTCATAGTTTTCGGGAAAATTAAGTTTTGGGGAGACTGTTGAAAAAGTAGTAGATTTTATTTATTTTATTTATTTCCGAGTCCAAATATATATAGGTTTTGAGAAAATGAAATTTTTGTGTGATTGTTAAAAAAGTAGTAGATTTTTTTTCATCATGCAGAGTTGTAGCTGCATTTATTTATCCAAACATATATTTATCCTTGATCTGCGACTTATAGTTTTCGAGAAAATTAAGTTTTGGGGAGACTTAAAAAAGCAGTGGATTTTATTTCATCACCGATCTAAAAAATGTTTATGCAGAGTTGTAGCCACATTTATTCCGAGTCCAAATATATATTTATACTTAATCTGCGACTTATAGTTTTCGAGAAAATGAAGTTTTGGGGAGACTGTAAAAGTAGTAGCAAAGAATATATAATTACCAAGTATTATTTACCTCAAAAAATGAAATAGATTTCAAAAGGTCTTTTCCAAATAATAAAGAAATTAAACGAAACAAAAATATTTGGGAGAAAAGCTTTTTCTCATACAATCTTGACTTTCGCCGCATTGCACATATGCCATGAAAATATCCAATATCGTTTGCTTTTTAAGCACACATAAAATGTTCCATTCTTGTGCGTTGAATTTGAAGAGCGCAAATGAATAGTTTCTAGTTATGTTCTTGCCTTTTTTTTTGTCCTTTTGTAATTGGATTGCTTCATGAAAACAGGTGACAAAGTGGAAAGTTAAGGATTGAAAACACTTTCCTGAGCAAATATGTTTCCTTTTATTTTAATAAATACGATGGTTTGTCTGTTTTTTTTTCTAAAATAAGAAACATTTTAGAGCGGGGACTTAACTATTTATGTTGTTTAAAAAATATCTAAGAAATGGAAAATTCAGTTTGGCAAAATTATTTTGGAACAAATTCCTCATATGATGCCTAGGTTGAGTCAAGAGAAGAAAAAGCTGTACAGGAGGGGGTCTATCTCCCCCCGTTTAGGCGGGAGAGGTAATTTTGTGGAAAAAGGACTTAAAATGGAAAAAAAATATATCAAAAATTAACTAAGGTACATATAATGTATACGTCCTATACCGTCTTTAAAAACTAACATTTCATTCTTCAATCTTATTTTAATTTCAAGTTTTTATGATGAACTGTTTAAATTATCAAATTTCAAGTCAAAATTTAAGAAAAAACGATTTTTTTTTCCTAAAATTTAATTTTTACTAACAAGTTAACTAAAATCATAGTTTTTCTCTTGCTTTTCGATTTTATTTTATTCATTTTAGAGGAACATTTTTTTCCTTAAAGGACAGACCAAAAATTCAACTAATTTCATTTTGTGGTCCAAACATGAGTCGTTCGAAAACCATTCAAACCAGGCCACAAAGCCTTTTTGCATTTTTTAACATTGTTGCGGCTGTAATTCTTTTGAAATAAGATGGAGCTCAGATGGAGCGCTTCCTTTATCACTTTTCCTACTTCTAGCCCATGTTTCACAGTTTATTTTCGGGCTAAATTTAAAAGTGATAAAATACCTCACTGATACCAAATCAATTTTAATTTCAATATATTCATTTTCAAAATGATCGCTAACGAAGCAATCAGGATATTGTTCGAGGATATCAAAATCAGGCAATTTCTTACCATATTGCTGATCATTTGGAGCCGCTGAGATGCATAAAGAAACATTTTCATCGCACATTTTCAACATTTTCAACTCCTAACAGGCTATAAGATTTTCTATTACAAGGTCCTTGGTCACATAGAACTGCCCTTACTGTAATTTCTAATTCAGAAAGAATTTGTATATTTTTAATAAAATTGTTTTCAAATCTTCACCTTATAAGCCATTTTCAGTTACAATGTAATTAAAAATAAGCTGCCAGTTATAAAATAAACTCCTAACCATAAAAAAAAAAACCTGCAAAAATGTTCAGTGCAAAAATTTTAATGGCATCTCATTTAATTTTAATTTTAATTTTAATGGATCATCTTGGCAATTATACATTCCTTGGTAGTAGATTTTATTTCACCACCGATTTCAGAAATGTTGACGGAGAGTTGTAGCAACATTTATTCCGAGTCCAAATATATAATTAGGCTTGATCTCTGACTTACAGTTTTCGAGAAAATGATATTTTGGGAGGCTGTAAAAAAGAGTAGTAGATTTTAGTTCATCACCTGTTTACCAAAAATTGATGCAGAATTGTAGCTACATTTATTCCGAGTCCAAATATATAATTGGAGTTGATCTGCGACGTATAGTTTTCGAGAAAATTTAGTTTTGGGGAGACTGTTAAAAAAGTAGTTGATTTTTTTCATCACCGATCTAAATAATTTTTATGCAGAGTTGTAGCTACATTTATTCCGAGTCCAAATATATATTTATGCTTATTCTGCGACTTATAGTTTTCGAGAAAATTAAGTTTTGGGGAGACTTAAAAAAGCAGTGGATTTTATTTCATCACCGATCTAAAAAATGTTTATGCAGAGTTGTAGCCACATTTATTCCGAGTCCAAATATATATTTATCCTTGATCTGCGACTTATAGTTTTCGAGAAAATTAAGTTTTGGGGAGACTGTTAAAAAAGTAGTAGATTTTTTTTCATCACCGATCTAAAAAATGTTTATGCAGAGTTGTAGCTACATTTATTCCGAGTCCAAATATATATTTATCCTTGATCTGCGACTTATAGTTTTCGAGAAAATTAAGTTTTGGGGAGACTGTTAAAAAGTAGTAGATTTTATTTCATCACCGATCTAAAACATGTTTATGCAGAGTTGTAGCTACATTTATTCCGAGTCCAAATATATATTTGTCCTTGATCTGCGACTTACAGTTTTCGAGAAAATTAAGTTTTGGGGAGACTGTTAAAAAAGTAGTAGATTTTTTTTCATCACCGATCTAAAAAATGTTTATGCAGAGTTGTAGCTACATTTATTCCGAGTCCAAATATATATTTATCCTTGATCTGCGACTTATAGTTTTCGAGAAAATTAAGTTTTGGGGAGACTGTTAAAAAAGTAGTAGATTTTATTTCATCACCGATCTAAAAAATGTTTATGCAGAGTTGTAGCTACATTTATTCCGAGTCCAAATATATATTTATCCTTGATCTGCGACTTATAGTTTTCGAGAAAATTAAGTTTTGGGGAGACTGTTAAAAAAGTAGTAGATTTTTTTTCATCACCGATCTAAATAATTTTTATGCAGAATTGTAGCTACATTTATTCCGTATGCAAATATATAATTGGCCTTGATATGCGACTCATAGTTTTCGAGAAAATGCAATTTTTGTGTGACTGTTAAATAAGTAGTAGATTTTATTTCATCACCGATCTAAAAAATGTTTATGCAGAGTTGTAGCCACATTTATTGCGAGTTCAAATATATATTTATCCTTGATCTGCGACTTATAGTTTTCGAGAAAATTAAGTTTTGGGGAGACTGTTAAAAAAGTAGTAGATTTTTTTTCATCACCGATCTAAAAAATGTTTATGCAGAGTTGTAGCTACATTTATTCCGAGTCCAAATATATATTTATCCTTGATCTGCGACTTATAGTTTTTGAGAAAATTAAGTTTTGGGGAGACTGTTAAAAAAGTAGTGGATTTTATTTCATCACCGATCTAAAAAATGTTTATGCAGAGTTGTAGCCACATTTATTGCGAGTTCAAATATATATTTATCCTTGATCTGCGACTTATAGTTTTCGAGAAAATTAAGTTTTGGGGAGACTGTTAAAAAAGTAGTAGATTTTTTTTCATCACCGATCTAAAAAATGTTTATGCAGAGTTGTAGCTACATTTATTCCGAGCCCAAATATATATTTATCCTTGATCTGCGACTTATAGTTTTCGAGAAAATTAAGTTTTGGGGAGACTGCTAAAAAAGTAGTAGATTTTATTTCATCACCGGTCTAAAAAATGTTTATGCAGGGTAGTAGCTACATTTATTCCGAGTCCAAATATATATTTATCCTTGATCTGCGACTTATAGTTTTCGAGAAAATTAAGTTTTGGGGAGACTGCTAAAAAAGTAGTAGATTTTATTTCATCACCGGTCTAAAAAATGTTTATGCAGGGTAGTAGCTACATTTATTCCGAGTCCAAATACATATTTATCCTTGATCTGCGACTTATAGTTTTCGAGAAAATTAAGTTTTGGGGAGACTGTTAAAAAAGTAGTGGATTTTATTTCATCACCGATCTATAAAATATTTATGCAGAGTTGTAGCCACATTTATTCCAAGTCCAAATATATATTTATCCTTGATTTGCGACTTATAGCTTTCGAGAAAATTAAGTTTTGGGGAGACTGTTAAAAAAGTAGTAGATTTTTTTTCATCACCGATCTAAAAAATGTTTATGCAGAGTTGTAGCCACATTTATTGCGAGTCCAAATATATATTTATCCTTGATCTGCGACTTATAGTTTTCGAGAAAATTAAGTTTGGGGAGACTGTTAAAAAAGTAGTAGATTTTTTTTCATCACCGATCTAAAAAATGTTTATGCAGAGTTGTAGCTACATTTATTCCGAGTCCAAATATATATTTATCCTTGATCTGCGACTTATAGTTTTTGAGAAAATTAAGTTTTGGGGAGACTGTTAAAAAAGTAGTGGATTTTATTTCATCACCGATCTAAAAAATGTTTATGCAGAGTTGTAGCTGCATTTATTCCGAGTCCAAATATATATTTATCCTTGATCTGCGACTTATAGTTTTCGAGAAAATTAAGTTTTGGGGAGACTGTTAAAAAAGTAGTAGATTTTTTTTCATCACCGATCTAAAAAATGTTTATGCACAGTTGTAGCTAAATTTATTCCGAGTCCAAATATATATTTATCCTTGATCTGCGACTTATAGTTTTCGAGAAAATTAAGTTTTTGGGAGACTGTTAAAAAAGTAGTAGATTTTATTTCATCACCGATCTAAAAAATGTTTATGCAGAGTTGTAGCTACATTTATTCCGAGTCCAAATATATATTTATCCTTGATCTGCGACTTATAGTTTTCGAGAAAATTAAGTTTTGGGGAGACTGTTAAAAAAGTAATAGATTTTTTTTCATCACCGATCTAAAAAATGTTTATGCAGAGTTGTAGCTACATTTATTCCGAGTCCAAATATATATTTATCCTTGATCTGCGACTTATAGTTTTCGAGAAAATTAAGTTTTGGGGAGACTGTTAAAAAGTAGTAGATTTTATTTCATCACCGATCTAAAACATGTTTATGCAGAGTTGTAGCTACATTTATTCCGAGTCCAAATATATATTTGTCCTTGATCTGCGACTTACAGTTTTCGAGAAAATTAAGTTTTGGGGAGACTGTTAAAAAAGTAGTAGATTTTTTTTCATCACCGATCTAAAAAATGTTTATGCAGAGTTGTAGCTACATTTATTCCGAGTCCAAATATATATTTATCCTTGATCTGCGACTTATAGTTTTCGAGAAAATTAAGTTTTGGGGAGACTGTTAAAAAAGTAGTAGATTTTATTTCATCACCGATCTATAAAATGTTTATGCAGAATTGTAGCTACATTTATACCGTATGCAAATATATAATTGGCCTTGATCTGCGACTCATAGTTTTCGAGAAAATGCAATTTTTGTGTGACTGTTAAAAAAGTAGTGGATTTTATTTCATCACCGATCTAAAAAATGTTTATGCAGAGTTGTAGCCACATTTATTGCGAGTTCAAATATATATTTATCCTTGATCTGCGACTTATAGCTTTCGAGAAAATTAAGTTTTGGGGAGACTGTTAAAGAAGTAGTAGATTTTATTTCATCACCGGTCTAAAAAATGTTTATGCAGAGAAGTAGCTACATTTATTCCGAGTCCAAATATATATTTATCCTTGATCTGCGACTTATAGTTTTCGAGAAAATTAAGTTTTGGGGAGACTGTTAAAAAGTAGTAGATTTTATTTCATCACCGATCTAAAACATGTTTATGCAGAGTTGTAGCTACATTTATTCCGAGTCCAAATATATATTTGTCCTTGATCTGCGACTTATAGTTTTCGAGAAAATTAAGTTTTGGGGAGACTGCTAAAAAAGTAGTAGATTTTTTTTCATCACCGATCTAAAAAATGTTTATGCAGAGTTGTAGCTACATTTATTCCGAGTCCAAATATATATTTATCCTTGATCTGCGACTTATAGTTTTCGAGAAAATTAAGTTTTGGGGTGACTGTTAAATAAGTAGTAGATTTTATTTCATCACCGATCTAAAAAATGTTTATGCAGAGTTGTAGCCACATTTATTGCGAGTTCAAATATATATTTATCCTTGATCTGCGACTTATAGTTTTCGAGAAAATTAAGTTTTGGGGAGACTGTTAAAAAAGTAGTAGATTTTTTTTCATCACCGATCTAAAAAATGTTTATGCAGAGTTGTAGCTACATTTATTCCGAGTCCAAATATATATTTATCCTTGATCTGCGACTTATAGTTTTTGAGAAAATTAAGTTTTGGGGAGACTGTTAAAAAAGTAGTGGATTTTATTTCATCACCGATCTAAAAAATGTTTATGCAGAGTTGTAGCCACATTTATTGCGAGTTCAAATATATATTTATCCTTGATCTGCGACTTATAGTTTTCGAGAAAATTAAGTTTTGGGGAGACTGTTAAAAAAGTAGTAGATTTTATTTCATCACCGATCTATAAAATGTTTATGCAGAATTGTAGCTACATGTATACCGTATGCAAATATATAATTGGCCTTGATCTGCGACTCATAGTTTTCGAGAAAATGCAATTTTTGTGTGACTGTTAAAAAAGTAGTGGATTTTATTTCATCACCGATCTAAAAAATGTTTATGCAGAGTTGTAGCCACATTTATTGCGAGTTCAAATATATATTTATCCTTGATCTGCGACTTATAGCTTTCGAGAAAATTAAGTTTTGGGGAGACTGTTAAAGAAGTAGTAGATTTTATTTCATCACCGGTCTAAAAAATGTTTATGCAGAGAAGTAGCTACATTTATTCCGAGTCCAAATATATATTTGTCCTTGATCTGCGACTTATAGTTTTCGAGAAAATTAAGTTTTGGGGAGACTGCTAAAAAAGTAGTAGATTTTTTTTCATCACCGATCTAAAAAATGTTTATGCAGAGTTGTAGCTACATTTATTCCGAGTCCAAATATATATTTATCCTTGATCTGCGACTTATAGTTTTCGAGAAAATTAAGTTTTGGGGAGACTGCTAAAAAAGTAGTAGATTTTATTTCATCACCGATATATAAAATGTTTATGCAGAGTTGTAGCTACATTTATTCCGAGTCCAAATATATATTTATCCTTGATCTGCGACTTATAGTTTTCGAGAAAATTAAGTTTTGGGGAGACTGTTAAAAAAGTAGTAGATTTTATTTCATCACCGATCTAAAAAAATGTTTATGCAGAGTTGTAGCCACATTTATTACGAGTTCTAATATATATTTATAATTGATCTGCGACTCATAGTTTTCGAGAAAATGCAATTTTTGTGTGACTGTTAAAAAAGTAGTGGATTTTATTTCATCACCGATCTAAAAAATGTTTATGCAGAGTTGTAGCCACATTTATTCCGAGTCCAAATATATATTTATCCTTGATCTGCGACTTATAGTTTTCGAGAAAATTCAGTTTTGGGGAGACTGCTAAAAAAGTAGTAGATTTTATTTCATCACCGATCTATAAAATGTTTATGCAGAATTGTAGCTACATTTATTCCGTATGCAAATATATAATTGGCCTTGATCTGCGACTTATAGCTTTCGAGAAAGTTAAGTTTTGGGGAGACTGTTAAAGAAGTAGTAGATTTTATTTCATCACCAGTCTAAAAAATGTTTATGCAGAGAAGTAGCTACATTTATTCCGAGTCCAAATATATATTTATCCTTGATCTGCGACTTATAGTTTTCGAGAAAATTAAGTTTTGGGGAGACTGTTAAAAAAGTAGTAGATTTTATTTCATCACCGATCTAAAAAATGTTTATGCAGAGTTGTAGCTACATTTATTCCGAGTCCAAATATATATTTATCCTTGATCTGCGACTTATAGTTTTCGAGAAAATTAAGTTTTGGGGAGACTGTTAAAAAAGTAGTAGATTTTTTTTCATCACCGATCTAAATAATTTTTATGCAGAATTGTAGCTACGTTTATTCCGTATGCAAATATATAATTGGCCTTGATATGCGACTCATAGTTTTCGAGAAAATGCAATTTTTGTGTGACTGTTAAATAAGTAGTAGATTTTATTTCATCACCGATCTAAAAAATGTTTATGCAGAGTTGTAGCCACATTTATTGCGAGTTCAAATATATATTTATCCTTGATCTGCGACTTATAGTTTTCGAGAAAATTAAGTTTTGGGGAGACTGTTAAAAAAGTAGTAGATTTTTTTTCATCACCGATCTAAAAAATGTTTATGCAGAGTTGTAGCTACATTTATTCCGAGTCCAAATATATATTTATCCTTGATCTGCGACTTATAGTTTTTGAGAAAATTAAGTTTTGGGGAGACTGTTAAAAAAGTAGTGGATTTTATTTCATCACCGATCTAAAAAATGTTTATGCAGAGTTGTAGCCACATTTATTACGAGTTCAAATATATATTTATCCTTGATCTGCGACTTATAGTTTTCGAGAAAATTAAGTTTTGGGGAGACTGTTAAAAAAGTAGTAGATTTTTTTTCATCACCGATCTAAAAAATGTTAATGCAGAGTTGTAGCTACATTTATTCCGAGTCCAAATATATATTTATAGTTGATCTGCGACTTATAGTTTTCGAGAAAATTAAGTTTTGGGGAGACTGCTAAAAAAGTAGTAGATTTTATTTCATCACCGGTCTAAAAAATGTTTATGCAGGGTAGTAGCTACATTTATTCCGAGTCCAAATATATATTTATCCTTGATCTGCGACTTATAGTTTTCGGGAAAATTAAGTTTTGGGGAGACTGCTAAAAAAGTAGTAGATTTTATTTCATCACCGGTCTAAAAAATGTTTATGCAGGGTTGTAGCTACATCTATTCCGAGTCCAAATATATATTTATCCTTGATCTGCGACTTATAGTTTTCGAGAAAATTAAGTTTTGGGGAGACTGTTAAAAAAGTAGTAGATTTTTTTTCATCACCGATCTAAAACATGTTTATGCAGAGTTGTAGCTACATTTATTCCGAGTCCAAATATATATTTATCCTTGATCTGCGACTTATAGTTTTTGAGAAAATTAAGTTTTGGGGAGACTGTTAAAAAAGTAGTGGATTTTATTTCATCACCGATCTAAAAAATGTTTATGCAGAGTTGTAGCCACATTTATTACGAGTTCAAATATATATTTATCCTTGATCTGCGACTTATAGTTTTCGAGAAAATTAAGTTTTGGGGAGACTGTTAAAAAAGTAGTAGATTTTTTTTCATCACCGATCTAAAAAATGTTAATGCAGAGTTGTAGCTACATTTATTCCGAGTCCAAATATATATTTATAGTTGATCTGCGACTTATAGTTTTCGAGAAAATTAAGTTTTGGGGAGACTGCTAAAAAAGTAGTAGATTTTATTTCATCACCGGTCTAAAAAATGTTTATGCAGGGTAGTAGCTACATTTATTCCGAGTCCAAATATATATTTATCCTTGATCTGCGACTTATAGTTTTCGGGAAAATTAAGTTTTGGGGAGACTGCTAAAAAAGTAGTAGATTTTATTTCATCACCGGTCTAAAAAATGTTTATGCAGGGTTGTAGCTACATCTATTCCGAGTCCAAATATATATTTATCCTTGATCTGCGACTTATAGTTTTCGAGAAAATTAAGTTTTGGGGAGACTGTTAAAAAAGTAGTAGATTTTTTTTCATCACCGATCTAAAACATGTTTATGCAGAGTTGTAGCTACATTTATTCCGAGTCCAAATATATATTTATCCTTGATCTGCGACTTATAGTTTTCGAGAAAATTAAGTTTTTGGGAGACTGTTAAAAAAGTAGTAGATTTTATTTCATCACCGATCTAAAAAATGTTTATGCAGAGTTGTAGCTACATTTATTCCGAGTCCAAATATATATTTATCCTTGATCTGCGACTTATAGTTTTCGAGAAAATTAAGTTTTGGGGAGACTGTTAAAAAGTAGTAGATTTTATTTCATCACCGATCTAAAAAATGTTTATGCAGAGTTGTAGCTACATTTATTCCGAGTCCAAATATATATTTATCATTGATCTGCGACTTATAGTTTTTGAGAAAATTAAGTTTTGGGGAGACTGTTAAAAAAGTAGTGGATTTTATTTCATCACCGATCTAAAAAATGTTTATTCAGAGTTGTAGCTAAATTTATTCCGAGTCCAAATATATATTTATCCTTGATCTGCGACTTATAGTTTTCGAGAAAATTAAGTTTTGGGGAGACTGTTAAAAAAGTAGTAGATTTTTTTTCATCACCGATCTAAAAAATGTTTATGCAGAGTTGTAGCTAAATTTATTCCGAGTCCAAATATATATTTATCCTTGATCTGCGACTTATAGTTTTCGAGAAAATTAAGTTTTTGGGAGACTGTTAAAAAAGTAGTAGATTTTATTTCATCACCGATCTAAAAAATGTTTATGCAGAGTTGTAGCTACATTTATTCCGAGTCCAAATATATATTTATCCTTGATCTGCGACTTATAGTTTTCGAGAAAATTAAGTTTTGGGGAGACTGTTAAAAAAGTAGTAGATTTTTTTTCATCACCGATCTAAAAAATGTTTATGCAGAGTTGTAGCTACATTTATTCCGAGTCCAAATATATATTTATCCTTGATCTGCGACATATAGTTTTCGAGAAAATTAAGTTTTGGGGAGACTGTTAAAAAGTAGTAGATTTTATTTCATCACCGATCTAAAACATGTTTATGCAGAGTTGTAGCTACATTTATTCCGAGTCCAAATATATATTTGTCCTTGATCTGCGACTTACAGTTTTCGAGAAAATTAAGTTTTGGGGAGACTGTTAAAAAAGTAGTAGATTTTTTTTCATCACCGATCTAAAAAATGTTTATGCAGAGTTGTAGCTACATTTATTCCGAGTCCAAATATATATTTATCCTTGATCTGCGACTTATAGTTTTCGAGAAAATTAAGTTTTGGGGAGACTGTTAAAAAAGTAGTAGATTTTATTTCATCACCGATCTATAAAATGTTTATGCAGAATTGTAGCTACATTTATACCGTATGCAAATATATAATTGGCCTTGATCTGCGACTCATAGTTTTCGAGAAAATGCAATTTTTGTGTGACTGTTAAAAAAGTAGTGGATTTTATTTCATCACCGATCTAAAAAATGTTTATGCAGAGTTGTAGCCACATTTATTGCGAGTTCAAATATATATTTATCCTTGATCTGCGACTTATAGCTTTCGAGAAAATTAAGTTTTGGGGAGACTGTTAAAGAAGTAGTAGATTTTATTTATCACCGGTCTAAAAAATTTTTATGCAGAGAAGTAGCTACATTTATTCCGAGTCCAAATATATATTTATCCTTGATCTGCGACTTATAGTTTTCGAGAAAATTAAGTTTTGGGGAGACTGTTAAAAAGTAGTAGATTTTATTTCATCACCGATCTAAAACATGTTTATGCAGAGTTGTAGCTACATTTATTCCGAGTCCAAATATATATTTGTCCTTGATCTGCGACTTATAGTTTTCGAGAAAATTAAGTTTTGGGGAGACTGCTAAAAAAGTAGTAGATTTTTTTTCATCACCGATCTAAAAAATGTTTATGCAGAGTTGTAGCTACATTTATTCCGAGTCCAAATATATATTTATCCTTGATCTGCGACTTATAGTTTTCGAGAATATTAAGTTTTGGGGAGACTGCTAAAAAAGTAGTAGATTTTATTTCATCACCGATATATAAAATGTTTATGCAGAGTTGTAGCTACATTTATTCCGAGTCCAAATATATATTTATCCTTGATCTGCGACTTATAGTTTTCGAGAAAATTAAGTTTTGGGGAGACTGTTAAAAAAGTAGTAGATTTTATTTCATCACCGATCTAAAAAATGTTTATGCAGAGTTGTAGCCACATTTATTGCGAGTTCAAATATATATTTATCCTTGATCTGCGACTTATAGCTTTCGAGAAAATTAAGTTTTGGGGAGACTGTTAAAGAAGTAGTAGATTTTATTTCATCACCGGTCTAAAAAATGTTTATGCAGAGAAGTAGCTACATTTATTCCGAGTCCAAATATATATTTATCCTTGATCTGCGACTTATAGTTTTCGAGAAAATTAAGTTTTGGGGAGACTGTTAAAAAGTAGTAGATTTTATTTCATCACCGATCTAAAACATGTTTATGCAGAGTTGTAGCTACATTTATTCCGAGTCCAAATATATATTTGTCCTTGATCTGCGACTTATAGTTTTCGAGAAAATTAAGTTTTGGGGAGACTGCTAAAAAAGTAGTAGATTTTTTTTCATCACCGATCTAAAAAATGTTTATGCAGAGTTGTAGCTACATTTATTCCGAGTCCAAATATATATTTATCCTTGATCTGCGACTTATAGTTTTCGAGAAAATTAAGTTTTGGGGAGACTGCTAAAAAAGTAGTAGATTTTATTTCATCACCGATATATAAAATGTTTATGCAGAGTTGTAGCTACATTTATTCCGAGTCCAAATATATATTTATCCTTGATCTGCGACTTATAGTTTTCGAGAAAATTAAGTTTTGGGGAGACTGTTAAAACAGTAGTAGATTTTATTTCATCACCGATCTAAAAAATGTTTATGCAGAGTTGTAGCCACATTTATTACGAGTTCAAATATATATTTATCCTTGATCTGCGACTCATAGTTTTCGAGAAAATGCAATTTTTGTGTGACTGTTAAAAAAGTAGTGGATTTTATTTCATCACCGATCTAAAAAATGTTTATGCAGAGTTGTAGCCACATTTATTGCGAGTTCAAATATATATTTATCCTTGATCTGCGACTTATAGCTTTCGAGAAAATTAAGTTTTGGGGAGACTGTTAAAGAAGTAGTAGATTTTATTTCATCACCGGTCTAAAAAATGTTTATGCATAGAAGTAGCTACATTTATTCCGAGTCCAAATATATATTTATCCTTGATCTGCGACTTATAGTTTTCGAGAAAATTAAGTTTTGGGGAGACTGTTAAAAAAGTAGTAGATTTTATTTCATCACCGATCTAAAAAATGTTTATGCAGAGTTGTAGCTACATTTATTCCGAGTCCAAATATATATTTATCCTTGATCTGCGACTTATAGTTTTCGAGAAAATTCAGTTTTGGGGAGACTGCTAAAAAAGTAGTAGATTTTATTTCATCACCGATCTATAAAATGTTTATGCAGAATTGTAGCTACATTTATCCCGTATGCAAATATATAATTGGCCTTGATCTGCGACTTATAGCTTTCGAGAAAATTAAGTTTTGGGGAGACTGTTAAAGAAGTAGTAGATTTTATTTCATCACCAGTCTAAAAAATGTTTATGCAGAGAAGTAGCTACATTTATTCCGAGTCCAAATATATATTTATCCTTGATCTGCGACTTATAGTTTTCGAGAAAATTAAGTTTTGGGGAGACTGTTAAAGAAGTAGTAGATTTTATTTCATCACCGATCTAAAAAATGTTTATGCAGAGTTGTAGCTACATTTATTCCGAGTCCAAATATATATTTATCCTTGATCTGCGACTTATAGTTTTCGAGAAAATTAAGTTTTGGGGAGACTGTTAAAAAAGTAGTAGATTTTTTTTCATCACCGATCTAAATAATTTTTATGCAGAATTGTAGCTACGTTTATTCCGTATGCAAATATATAATTGGCCTTGATATGCGACTCATAGTTTTCGAGAAAATGCAATTTTTGTGTGACTGTTAAATAAGTAGTAGATTTTATTTCATCACCGATCTAAAAAATGTTTATGCAGAGTTGTAGCCACATTTATTGCGAGTTCAAATATATATTTATCCTTGATCTGCGACTTATAGTTTTCGAGAAAATTAAGTTTTGGGGAGACTGTTAAAAAAGTAGTAGATTTTTTTTCATCACCGATCTAAAAAATGTTTATGCAGAGTTGTAGCTACATTTATTCCGAGTCCAAATATATATTTATCCTTGATCTGCGACTTATAGTTTTTGAGAAAATTAAGTTTTGGGGAGACTGTTAAAAAAGTAGTGGATTTTATTTCATCACCGATCTAAAAAATGTTTATGCAGAGTTGTAGCCACATTTATTGCGAGTTCAAATATATATTTATCCTTGATCTGCGACTTATAGTTTTCGAGAAAATTAAGTTTTGGGGAGACTGTTAAAAAAGTAGTAGATTTTATTTCATCACCGATCTAAAAAATGTTTATGCAGAGTTGTAGCCACATTTATTACGAGTTCAAATATATATTTATCCTTGATCTGCGACTCATAGTTTTCGAGAAAATGCAATTTTTGTGTGACTGTTAAAAAAGTAGTGGATTTTATTTCATCACCGATCTAAAAAATGTTTATGCAGAGTTGTAGCCACATTTATTGCGAGTTCAAATATATATTTATCCTTGATCTGCGACTTATAGCTTTCGAGAAAATTAAGTTTTGGGGAGACTGTTAAAGAAGTAGTAGATTTTATTTCATCACCGGTCTAAAAAATGTTTATGCAGAGAAGTAGCTACATTTATTCCGAGTCCAAATATATATTTATCCTTGATCTGCGACTTATAGTTTTCGAGAAAATTAAGTTTTGGGGAGACTGTTAAAAAAGTAGTAGATTTTATTTCATCACCGATCTAAAAAATGTTTATGCAGAGTTGTAGCTACATTTATTCCGAGTCCAAATATATATTTATCCTTGATCTGCGACTTATAGTTTTCGAGAAAATTCAGTTTTGGGGAGACTGCTAAAAAAGTAGTAGATTTTATTTCATCACCGATCTATAAAATGTTTATGCAGAATTGTAGCTACATTTATTCCGTATGCAAATATATAATTGGCCTTGATCTGCGACTTATAGCTTTCGAGAAAATTAAGTTTTGGGGAGACTGTTAAAGAAGTAGTAGATTTTATTTCATCACCAGTCTAAAAAATGTTTATGCAGAGAAGTAGCTACATTTATTCCGAGTCCAAATATATATTTATCCTTGATCTGCGACTTATAGTTTTCGAGAAAATTAAGTTTTGGGGAGACTGTTAAAAAAGTAGTAGATTTTATTTCATCACCGATCTAAAAAATGTTTATGCAGAATTGTAGCTACATTTATTCCGAGTCCAAATATATATTTATCCTTGATCTGCGACTTATAGTTTTCGAGAAAATTAAGTTTTGGGGAGACTGTTAAAAAAGTAGTAGATTTTTTTTCATCACCGATCTAAATAATTTTTATGCAGAATTGTAGCTACGTTTATTCCGTATGCAAATATATAATTGGCCTTGATATGCGACTCATAGTTTTCGAGAAAATGCAATTTTTGTGTGACTGTTAAATAAGTAGTAGATTTTATTTCATCACCGTTCTAAAAAATGTTTATGCAGAGTTGTAGCCACATTTATTGCGAGTTCAAATATATATTTATCCTTGATCTGCGACTTATAGTTTTCGAGAAAATTAAGTTTTGGGGAGACTGTTAAAAAAGTAGTAGATTTTTTTTCATCACCGATCTAAAAAATGTTTATGCAGAGTTGTAGCTACATTTATTCCGAGTCCAAATATATATTTATCCTTGATCTGCGACTTATAGTTTTTGAGAAAATTAAGTTTTGGGGAGACTGTTAAAAAAGTAGTGGATTTTATTTCATCACCGATCTAAAAAATGTTTATGCAGAGTTGTAGCCACATTTATTACGAGTTCAAATATATATTTATCCTTGATCTGCGACTTATAGTTTTCGAGAAAATTAAGTTTTGGGGAGACTGTTAAAAAAGTAGTAGATTTTTTTTCATCACCGATCTAAAAAATGTTTATGCAGAGTTGTAGCTACATTTATTCCGAGTCCAAATATATATTTATCCTTGATCTGCGACTTATAGTTTTCGAGAAAATTAAGTTTTGGGGAGACTGCTAAAAAAGTAGTAGATTTTATTTCATCACCGGTCTAAAAAATGTTTATGCAGGGTAGTAGCTACATTTATTCCGAGTCCAAATATATATTTATCCTTGATCTGCGACTTATAGTTTTCGAGAAAATTAAGTTTTGGGGAGACTGCTAAAAAAGTAGTAGATTTTATTTCATCACCGGTCTAAAAAATGTTTATGCAGGGTAGTAGCTACATTTATTCCGAGTCCAAATACATATTTATCCTTGATCTGCGACTTATAGTTTTCGAGAAAATTAAGTTTTGGGGAGACTGCTAAAAAGTAGTAGATTTTATTTCATCACCGATCTATAAAATGTTTATGCAGAGTTGTAGCTACATTTATTCCGAGTCCAAATATATATTTATCCTTGATCTGCGACTTATAGTTTTCGAGAAAATTAAGTTTTGGGGAGACTGTTAAAAAAGTAGTAGATTTTATTTCATCACCGATCTAAAAAATGTTTATGCAGAGTTGTAGCTACATCTATTCCGAGTCCAAATATATATTTATCCTTGATCTGCGACTTATAGTTTTCGCGAAAATTAAGTTTTGGGGAGACTGTTAAAAAAGTAGTGGATTTTATTTCATCACCGATCTAAAAAATGTTTATGCAGAGTTGTAGCTACATCTCTTCCGAGTCCAAATATATATTTATCCTTGATCTGCGACTTATAGTTTTCGAGAAAATTAAGTTTTGGGGAGACTGTTAAAAAAGTAGTGGATTTTATTTCATCACCGATCTATAAAATATTTATGCAGAGTTGTAGCCACATTTATTCCGAGTCCAAATATATATTTATCCTTGATCTGCGACTTATAGCTTTCGAGAAAATTAAGTTTTGGGGAGACTGTTAAAAAAGTAGTAGATTTTTTTTCATCACCGATCTAAAAAATGTTTATGCAGAGTTGTAGCCACATTTATTGCGAGTCCAAATATATATTTATCCTTGATCTGCGACTTATAGTTTTCGAGAAAATTAAGTTTTGGGGAGACTGTTAAAAAAGTAGTAGATTTTTTTTCATCACCGATCTAAAAAATGTTTATGCAGAGTTGTAGCTACATTTATTCCGAGTCCAAATATATATTTATCCTTGATCTGCGACTTATAGTTTCCGAGAAAATTAAGTTTTGGGGAGACTGTTAAAAAGTAGTAGATTTTATTTCATCACCGATCTAAAACATGTTTATGCAGAGTTGTAGCTACATTTATTCCGAGTCCAAATATATATTTGTCCTCGATCTGCGACTTATAGTTTTCGAGAAAATTAAGTTTTGGGGAGACTGCTAAAAAAGTAGTAGATTTTTTTTCATCACCGATCTAAAAAATGTTTATGCAGAGTTGTAGCTACATTTATTCCGAGTCCAAATATATATTTATCCTTGATCTGCGACTTATAGTTTTCGAGAAAATTAAGTTTTGGGGAGACTGTTAAAAAAGTAGTGGATTTTATTTCATCACCGATCTAAAAAATGTTTATGCAGAGTTGTAGCTAAATTTATTCCGAGTCCAAATATATATTTATCCTTGATCTGCGACTTATAGTTTTCGAGAAAATTAAGTTTTTGGGAGACTGTTAAAAAAGTAGTAGATTTTATTTCATCACCGATCTAAAAAATGTTTATGCAGAGTTGTAGCTACATTTATTCCGAGTCCAAATATATATTTATCCTTGATCTGCGACTTATAGTTTTCGAGAAAATTAAGTTTTGGGTAGACTGTTAAAAAAGTAGTAGATTTTTTTTCATCACCGATCTAAAAAATGTTTATGCAGAGTTGTAGCTACATTTATTCCGAGTCCAAATATATATTTATCCTTGATCTGCGACTTATAGTTTTCGAGAAAATTAAGTTTTGGGGAGACTGTTAAAAAGTAGTAGATTTTATTTCATCACCGATCTAAAACATGTTTATGCAGAGTTGTAGCTACATTTATTCCGAGTCCAAATATATATTTGTCCTTGATCTGCGACTTATAGTTTTCGAGAAAATTAAGTTTTGGGGAGACTGCTAAAAAAGTAGTAGATTTTATTTCATCACCGGTCTAAAAAATGTTTATGCAGAGAAGTAGCTACATTTATTCCGAGTCCAAATATATATTTATCCTTGATCTGCGACTTATAGTTTTCGAGAAAATTAAGTTTTGGGGAGACTGTTAAAAAAGTAGTAGATTTTTTTTCATCACCGATCTAAAAAATGTTTATGCAGAGTTGTAGCTACATTTATTCCGAGTCCAAATATATATTTATCCTTGATCTGCGACTTAAAGTTTTCGAGAAAATTAAGTTTTGGGGAGACTGTTGAAAAAGTAGTAGATTTTATTTCATCACCGATCTATAAACTGTTTATGCAGAATTGTAGCTACATTTATACCGTATGCAAATATATAATTGGCCTTGATCTGCGACTCATAGTTTTCGAGAAAATGCAATTTTTGTGTGACTGTTAAAAAAGTAGTGGATTTTATTTCATCACCGATCTAAAAAATGTTTATGCAGAGTTGTAGCCACATTTATTGCGAGTTCAAATATATATTTATCCTTGATCTGCGACTTATAGCTTTCGAGAAAATTAAGTTTTGGGGAGACTGTTAAAGAAGTAGTAGATTTTATTTCATCACCGGTCTAAAAATGTTTATGCAGAGAAGTAGCTACATTTATTCCGAGTCCAAATATATATTTATCCTTGATCTGCGACTTATAGTTTTCGAGAAAATTAAGTTTTGGGGAGACTGTTAAAAAAGTAGTAGATTTTATTTCATCACCGATCTAAAAAATGTTTATGCAGAGTTGTAGCTACATTTATTCCGAGTCCAAATATATATTTATCCTTGATCTGCGACTTATAGTTTTCGAGAAAATTCAGTTTTGGGGAGACTGATAAAAAAGTAGTAGATTTTATTTCATCACCGATCTATAAAATGTTTATGCAGAATTGTAGCTACATTTATTCCGTATGCAAATATATAATTGGCCTTGATATGCGACTAATAGTTTTCGAGAAAATGCAATTTTTGTGTGACTGTTAAATAAGTAGTAGATTTTATTTCATCACCGATCTAAAAAATGTTTATGCAGAGTTGTAGCCACATTTATTGCGAGTTCAAATATATATTTATCCTTGATCTGCGACTTATAGTTTTCGAGAAAATTAAGTTTTGGGGAGACTGTTAAAAAAGTAGTAGATTTTTTTTCATCACCGATCTAAAAAATGTTTATGCAGAGTTGTAGCTACATTTATTCCGAGTCCAAATATATATTTATCCTTGATCTGCGACTTATAGTTTTCGAGAAAATTAAGTTTTGGGGAGACTGTTAAAAAAGTAGTAGATTTTTTTTCATCACCGATCTAAATAATTTTTATGCAGAATTGTAGCTACATTTATTCCGTATGCAAATATATAATTGGCCTTGATATGCGACTCATAGTTTTCGAGAAAATGCAATTTTTGTGTGACTGTTAAATAAGTAGTAGATTTTATTTCATCACCGATCTAAAAAATGTTTATGCAGAGTTGTAGCCACATTTATTGCGAGTTCAAATATATATTTATCCTTGATCTGCGACTTATAGTTTTCGAGAAAATTAAGTTTTGGGGAGACTGATAAAAAAGTAGTAGATTTTATTTCATCACCGATCTATAAAATGTTTATGCAGAATTGTAGCTACATTTATTCCGTATGCAAATATATAATTGGCCTTGATCTGCGACTTATAGCTTTCGAGAAAATTAAGTTTTGGGGAGACTGTTAAAGAAGTAGTAGATTTTATTTCATCACCGGTCTAAAAAATGTTTATGCAGAGAAGTAGCTACATTTATTCCGAGTCCAAATATATATTTGTCCTTGATCTGCGACTTATAGTTTTCGAGAAAATTAAGTTTTGGGGAGACTGCTAAAAAAGTAGTAGATTTTATTTCATCACCGGTCTAAAAAATGTTTATGCAGAGAAGTAGCTACATTTATTCCGAGTCCAAATATATATTTATCCTTGATCTGCGACTTATAGTTTTCGAGAAAATTAAGTTTTGGGGAGACTGTTAAAAAAGTAGTAGATTTTTTTTCATCACCGATCTAAAAAATGTTTATGCAGAGTTGTAGCTACATTTATTCCGAGTCCAAATATATATTTATCCTTGATCTGCGACTTAAAGTTTTCGAGAAAATTAAGTTTTGGGGAGACTGTTAAAAAAGTAGTAGATTTTATTTCATCACCGATCTATAAACTGTTTATGCAGAATTGTAGCTACATTTATACCGTATGCAAATATATAATTGGCCTTGATCTGCGACTCATAGTTTTCGAGAAAATGCAATTTTTGTGTGACTGTTAAAAAAGTAGTGGATTTTATTTCATCACCGATCTAAAAAATGTTTATGCAGAGTTGTAGCCACATTTATTGCGAGTTCAAATATATATTTATCCTTGATCTGCGACTTATAGCTTTCGAGAAAATTAAGTTTTGGGGAGACTGTTAAAGAAGTAGTAGATTTTATTTCATCACCGGTCTAAAAATGTTTATGCAGAGAAGTAGCTACATTTATTCCGAGTCCAAATATATATTTATCCTTGATCTGCGACTTATAGTTTTCGAGAAAATTAAGTTTTGGGGAGACTGTTAAAAAAGTAGTAGATTTTATTTCATCACCGATCTAAAAAATGTTTATGCAGAGTTGTAGCTACATTTATTCCGAGTCCAAATATATATTTATCCTTGATCTGCGACTTATAGTTTTCGAGAAAATTCAGTTTTGGGGAGACTGATAAAAAAGTAGTAGATTTTATTTCATCACCGATCTATAAAATGTTTATGCAGAATTGTAGCTACATTTATTCCGTATGCAAATATATAATTGGCCTTGATATGCGACTAATAGTTTTCGAGAAAATGCAATTTTTGTGTGACTGTTAAATAAGTAGTAGATTTTATTTCATCACCGATCTAAAAAATGTTTATGCAGAGTTGTAGCCACATTTATTGCGAGTTCAAATATATATTTATCCTTGATCTGCGACTTATAGTTTTCGAGAAAATTAAGTTTTGGGGAGACTGTTAAAAAAGTAGTAGATTTTTTTTCATCACCGATCTAAAAAATGTTTATGCAGAGTTGTAGCTACATTTATTCCGAGTCCAAATATATATTTATCCTTGATCTGCGACTTATAGTTTTCGAGAAAATTAAGTTTTGGGGAGACTGTTAAAAAAGTAGTAGATTTTTTTTCATCACCGATCTAAATAATTTTTATGCAGAATTGTAGCTACATTTATTCCGTATGCAAATATATAATTGGCCTTGATATGCGACTCATAGTTTTCGAGAAAATGCAATTTTTGTGTGACTGTTAAATAAGTAGTAGATTTTATTTCATCACCGATCTAAAAAATGTTTATGCAGAGTTGTAGCCACATTTATTGCGAGTTCAAATATATATTTATCCTTGATCTGCGACTTATAGTTTTCGAGAAAATTAAGTTTTGGGGAGACTGATAAAAAAGTAGTAGATTTTATTTCATCACCGATCTATAAAATGTTTATGCAGAATTGTAGCTACATTTATTCCGTATGCAAATATATAATTGGCCTTGATCTGCGACTTATAGCTTTCGAGAAAATTAAGTTTTGGGGAGACTGTTAAAGAAGTAGTAGATTTTATTTCATCACCGGTCTAAAAAATGTTTATGCAGAGAAGTAGCTACATTTATTCCGAGTCCAAATATATATTTATCCTTGATCTGCGACTTGTAGTTTTCGAGAAAATTAAGTTTTGGGGAGACTGTTAAAAAAGTAGTAGATTTTATTTCATCACCGATCTAAAAAATGTTTATGCAGAGTTGTAGCTACATTTATTCCGAGTCCAAATATATATTTATCCTTGATCTGCGACTTATAGTTTTCGAGAAAATTAAGTTTTGGGGAGACTGTTAAAAAAGTAGTAGATTTTTTTTCATCACCGATCTAAATAATTTTTATGCAGAATTGTAGCTACATTTATTCCGTATGCAAATATATAATTGGCCTTGATATGCGACTCATAGTTTTCGAGAAAATGCAATTTTTGTGTGACTGTTAAATAAGTAGTAGATTTTATTTCATCACCGATCTAAAAAATGTTTATGCAGAGTTGTAGCCACATTTATTGCGAGTTCAAATATATATTTATCCTTGATCTGCGACTTATAGTTTTCGAGAAAATTAAGTTTTGGGGAGACTGTTAAAAAAGTAGTAGATTTTTTTTCATCACCGATCTAAAAAATGTTTATGCAGAGTTGTAGCTACATTTATTCCGAGTCCAAATATATATTTATCCTTGATCTGCGACTTATAGTTTTCGCGAAAATTAAGTTTTGGGGAGACTGCTAAAAAAGTAGTAGATTTTTTTTCATCACCGATCTAAAAAATGTTTATGCAGAGTTGTAGCTACATTTATTCCGAGTCCAAATATATATTTATCCTTGATCTGCGACTTATAGTTTTCGAGAAAATTAAGTTTTGGGGAGACTGCTAAAAAAGTAGTAGATTTTATTTCATCACCGATATATAAAATGTTTATGCAGAGTTGTAGCTACATTTATTCCGAGTCCAAATATATATTTATCCTTGATCTGCGACTTATAGTTTTCGAGAAAATTAAGTTTTGGGGAGACTGTTAAAAAAGTAGTAGATTTTATTTCATCACCGATCTAAAAAATGTTTATGCAGAGTTGTAGCTACATTTATTCCGAGTCCAAATATATATTTATCCTTGATCTGCGACTTATAGCTTTCGAGAAAATTAAGTTTTGGGGAGACTGTTAAAGAAGTAGTAGATTTTATTTCATCACCGATCTAAAAAATGTTTATGCAGAGTTGTAGCTACATTTATTCCGAGTCCAAATATATATTTATCCTTGATCTGCGACTTATAGTTTTCGAGAAAATTAAGTTTTGGGGAGACTGTTAAAAAAGTAGTAGATTTTTTTTCATCACCGATCTAAATAATTTTTATGCAGAATTGTAGCTACATTTATTCCGTATGCAAATATATAATTGGCCTTGATATGCGACTCATAGTTTTCGAGAAAATGCAATTTTTGTGTGACTGTTAAATAAGTAGTAGATTTTATTTCATCACCGATCTAAAAAATGTTTATGCAGAGTTCTAGCCACATTTATTGCGAGTTCAAATATATATCTATCCTTGATCTGCGACTTATAGTTTTCGAGAAAATTAAGTTTTGGGGAGACTGTTAAAAAAGTAGTAGATTTTTTTTCATCACCGATCTAAAAAATGTTTATGCAGAGTTGTAGCTACATTTATTCCGAGTCCAAATATATATTTATCCTTGATCTGCGACTTATAGTTCTTGAGAAAATTAAGTTTTGGGGAGACTGTGAAAAAAGTAGTGGATTTTATTTCATCACCGATCTAAAAAATGTTTATGCAGAGTTGTAGCCACATTTATTACGAGTTCAAATATATATTTATCCTTGATCTGC
This sequence comes from Blera fallax, assembly GCA_946965025.1. NCBI lineage: Eukaryota > Metazoa > Arthropoda > Insecta > Diptera > Syrphidae > Blera > Blera fallax. The sequence goes on from OX337246.1 coordinate 56,743,351, forward strand.
GACTTATAGTTTTCGAGAAAATTAAGTTTTGGGGAGACTGTTAAAAAAGTAGTAGATTTTTTTTCATCACCGATCTAAAAAATGTTTATGCAGAGTTGTAGCTACATTTATTCCGAGTCCAAATATATATTTATCCTTGATCTGCGACTTATAGTTTTCGAGAAAATTAAGTTTTGGGGAGACTGTAGTAGATTTTATTTCATCACCGGTCTAAAAAATGTTTATGCAGAGAAGTAGCTACATTTATTCCGAGTCCAAATATATATTTATCCTTGATCTGCGACTTATAGTATTCGAGAAAATTAAGTTTTGGGGAGACTGTTAAAAAAGTAGTAGATTTTATTTCATCACCGATCTAAAAAATGTTTATGCAGAGTTGTAGCTACATTTATTCCGAGTCCAAATATATATTTATCCTTGATCTGCGACTTATAGTTTTCGAGAAAATTCAGTTTTGGGGAGACTGCTAAAAAAGTAGTAGATTTTATTTCATCACCGATCTATAAAATGTTTATGCAGAATTGTAGCTACATTTATTCCGTATGCAAATATATAATTGGCCTTGATCTGCGACTTATAGCTTTCGAGAAAATTAAGTTTTGGGGAGACTGTTAAAAAAGTAGTAGATTTTTTTTCATCACCGCTCTAAAAAATGTTTATGCAGAGTTGTAGCTACATTTATTCCGAGTCCAAATATATATTTATCCTTGATCTGCGACTTATAGTTTTCGAGAAAATTCAGTTTTGGGGAGACTGTTAAAAAAGTAGTAGATTTTTTTTCATCACCGATCTAAAAAATGTTTATGCAGAGTTGTAGCTACATTTATTCCGAGTCCAAATATATATTTATCCTTGATCTGCGACTTATAGTTTTCGAGAAAATTAAGTTTTGGGGAGACTGCTAAAAAAGTAGTAGATTTTATTTCATCACCGGTCTAAAAAATGTTTATGCAGAGTTGTAGCTAAATTTATTCCGAGTCCAAATATATATTTATCCTTGATCTGCGACTTATAGTTTTCGAGAAAATTAAGTTTTGGGGAGACTGCTAAAAAAGTAGTAGATTTTATTTCATCACCGGTCTAAAAAATGTTTATGCAGGGTAGTAGCTACATTTATTCCGAGTCCAAATACATATTTAAAATTAAGTTTTGGGGAGACTGCTAAAAAAGTAGTAGATTTTATTTCATCACCGATCTATAAAATGTTTATGCAGAGTTGTAGCTACATTTATTCCGAGTCCAAATATATATTTATCCTTGATCTGCGACTTATAGTTTTCGAGAAAATTAAGTTTTGGGGAGACTGTTAAAAAAGTAGTAGATTTTTTTTCATCACCGATCTAAAAAATGTTTATGCAGAGTTGTAGCTAAATTTATTCCGAGTCCAAATATATATTTATCCTTGATCTGCGACTTATAGTTTTCGAGAAAATTAAGTTTTGGGGAGACTGTTAAAAAGTAGTAGATTTTATTTCATCACCGATCTAAAACATGTTTATGCAGAGTTGTAGCTACATTTATTCCGAGTCCAAATATATATTTGTCCTTGATCTGCGACTTATAGTTTTCGAGAAAATTAAGTTTTGGGGAGACTGCTAAAAAAGTAGTAGATTTTTTTTCATCACCGATCTAAAAAATGTTTATGCAGAGTTGTAGCTACATTTATTCCGAGTCCAAATATATATTTATCCTTGATCTGCGACTTATAGTTTTCGAGAAAATTAAGTTTTGGGGAGACTGCTAAAAAAGTAGTAGATTTTATTTCATCACCGATATATAAAATGTTTATGCAGAGTTGTAGCTACATTTATTCCGAGTCCAAATATATATTTATCCTTGATCTGCGACTTATAGTTTTCGAGAAAATTAAGTTTTGGGGAGACTGTTAAAAAAGTAGTAGATTTTATTTCATCACCGATCTAAAAAATGTTTATGCAGAGTTGTAGCTACATTTATTCCGAGTCCAAATATATATTTATCCTTGATCTGCGACTTATAGTTTTCGATAAAATTCAGTTTTGGGGAGACTGCTAAAAAAGTAGTAGATTTTATTTCATCACCGATCTATAAAATGTTTATGCAGAATTGTAGCTACATTTATTCCGTATGCAAATATATAATTGGCCTTGATCTGCGACTTATAGTTTTCGAGAAAATTCAGTTTTGGGGAGACTGTTAAAAAAGTAGTGGATTTTATTTCATCACCGATCTATAAAATATTTATGCAGAGTTGTAGCCACATTTATTCCGAGTCCAAATATATATTTATCCTTGATCTGCGACTTATAGTTCTTGAGAAAATTAAGTTTTGGGGAGACTGTGAAAAAAGTAGTGGATTTTATTTCATCACCGATCTAAAAAATGTTTATGCAGAGTTGTAGCTACATTTATTCCAAGTCCAAATATATATTTATCCTTGATCTGCGACTTATAGTATTCGAGAAAATTAAGTTTTGGGGAGACTGTTAAAAAAGTAGTAGATTTTTTTTCATCACCGATCTAAATAATTTTTATGCAGAATTGTAGCTACATTTATTCCGTATGCAAATATATAATTGGCCTTGATATGCGACTCATAGTTTTCGAGAAAATGCAATTTTTGTGTGACTGTTAAATAAGTAGTAGATTTTATTTCATCACCGATCTAAAAAATGTTTATGCAGAGTTCTAGCCACATTTATTGCGAGTTCAAATATATATCTATCCTTGATCTGCGACTTATAGTTTTCGAGAAAATTCAGTTTTGGGGAGACTGATAAAAAAGTAGTAGATTTTATTTCATCACCGATCTATAAAATGTTTATGCAGAATTGTAGCTACATTTATTCCGTATGCAAATATATAATTGGCCTTGATATGCGACTAATAGTTTTCGAGAAAATGCAATTTTTGTGTGACTGTTAAATAAGTAGTAGATTTTATTTCATCACCGATCTAAAAAATGTTTATGCAGAGTTGTAGCCACATTTATTGCGAGTTCAAATATATATTTATCCTTGATCTGCGACTTATAGTTTTCGAGAAAATTAAGTTTTGGGGAGACTGTTAAAAAAGTAGTAGATTTTTTTTCATCACCGATCTAAAAAATTTTTATGCAGAGTTGTAGCTACATTTATTCCGAGTCCAAATATATATTTATCCTTGATCTGCGACTTATAGTTTTCGAGAAAATTAAGTTTTGGGGAGACTGTTAAAAAAGTAGTAGATTTTTTTTCATCACCGATCTAAATAATTTTTATGCAGAATTGTAGCTACATTTATTCCGTATGCAAATATATAATTGGCCTTGATATGCGACTCATAGTTTTCGAGAAAATGCAATTTTTGTGTGACTGTTAAATAAGTAGTAGATTTTATTTCATCACCGATCTAAAAAATGTTTATGCAGAGTTGTAGCCACATTTATTGCGAGTTCAAATATATATTTATCCTTGATCTGCGACTTATAGTTTTCGAGAAAATTAAGTTTTGGGGAGACTGATAAAAAAGTAGTAGATTTTATTTCATCACCGATCTATAAAATGTTTATGCAGAATTGTAGCTACATTTATTCCGTATGCAAATATATAATTGGCCTTGATCTGCGACTTATAGCTTTCGAGAAAATTAAGTTTTGGGGAGACTGTTAAAGAAGTAGTAGATTTTATTTCATCACCGGTCTAAAAAATGTTTATGCAGAGAAGTAGCTACATTTATTCCGAGTCCAAATATATATTTATCCTTGATCTGCGACTTGTAGTTTTCGAGAAAATTAAGTTTTGGGGAGACTGTTAAAAAAGTAGTAGATTTTATTTCATCACCGATCTAAAAAATGTTTATGCAGAGTTGTAGCTACATTTATTCCGAGTCCAAATATATATTTATCCTTGATCTGCGACTTATAGTTTTCGAGAAAATTAAGTTTTGGGGAGACTGTTAAAAAAGTAGTAGATTTTTTTTCATCACCGATCTAAATAATTTTTATGCAGAATTGTAGCTACATTTATTCCGTATGCAAATATATAATTGGCCTTGATATGCGACTCATAGTTTTCGAGAAAATGCAATTTTTGTGTGACTGTTAAATAAGTAGTAGATTTTATTTCATCACCGATCTAAAAAATGTTTATGCAGAGTTGTAGCCACATTTATTGCGAGTTCAAATATATATTTATCCTTGATCTGCGACTTATAGTTTTCGAGAAAATTAAGTTTTGGGGAGACTGTTAAAAAAGTAGTAGATTTTTTTTCATCACCGATCTAAAAAATGTTTATGCAGAGTTGTAGCTACATTTATTCCGAGTCCAAATATATATTTATCCTTGATCTGCGACTTATAGTTTTCGCGAAAATTAAGTTTTGGGGAGACTGCTAAAAAAGTAGTAGATTTTTTTTCATCACCGATCTAAAAAATGTTTATGCAGAGTTGTAGCTACATTTATTCCGAGTCCAAATATATATTTATCCTTGATCTGCGACTTATAGTTTTCGAGAAAATTAAGTTTTGGGGAGACTGCTAAAAAAGTAGTAGATTTTATTTCATCACCGATATATAAAATGTTTATGCAGAGTTGTAGCTACATTTATTCCGAGTCCAAATATATATTTATCCTTGATCTGCGACTTATAGTTTTCGAGAAAATTAAGTTTTGGGGAGACTGTTAAAAAAGTAGTAGATTTTATTTCATCACCGATCTAAAAAATGTTTATGCAGAGTTGTAGCTACATTTATTCCGAGTCCAAATATATATTTATCCTTGATCTGCGACTTATAGCTTTCGAGAAAATTAAGTTTTGGGGAGACTGTTAAAGAAGTAGTAGATTTTATTTCATCACCGATCTAAAAAATGTTTATGCAGAGTTGTAGCTACATTTATTCCGAGTCCAAATATATATTTATCCTTGATCTGCGACTTATAGTTTTCGAGAAAATTAAGTTTTGGGGAGACTGTTAAAAAAGTAGTAGATTTTTTTTCATCACCGATCTAAATAATTTTTATGCAGAATTGTAGCTACATTTATTCCGTATGCAAATATATAATTGGCCTTGATATGCGACTCATAGTTTTCGAGAAAATGCAATTTTTGTGTGACTGTTAAATAAGTAGTAGATTTTATTTCATCACCGATCTAAAAAATGTTTATGCAGAGTTCTAGCCACATTTATTGCGAGTTCAAATATATATCTATCCTTGATCTGCGACTTATAGTTTTCGAGAAAATTAAGTTTTGGGGAGACTGTTAAAAAAGTAGTAGATTTTTTTTCATCACCGATCTAAAAAATGTTTATGCAGAGTTGTAGCTACATTTATTCCGAGTCCAAATATATATTTATCCTTGATCTGCGACTTATAGTTCTTGAGAAAATTAAGTTTTGGGGAGACTGTGAAAAAAGTAGTGGATTTTATTTCATCACCGATCTAAAAAATGTTTATGCAGAGTTGTAGCCACATTTATTACGAGTTCAAATATATATTTATCCTTGATCTGCGACTTATAGTTTTCGAGAAAATTAAGTTTTGGGGAGACTGTTAAAAAAGTAGTAGATTTTTTTTCATCACCGATCTAAAAAATGTTTATGCAGAGTTGTAGCTACATTTATTCCGAGTCCAAATATATATTTATCCTTGATCTGCGACTTATAGTTTTCGAGAAAATTAAGTTTTGGGGAGACTGTAGTAGATTTTATTTCATCACCGGTCTAAAAAATGTTTATGCAGAGAAGTAGCTACATTTATTCCGAGTCCAAATATATATTTATCCTTGATCTGCGACTTATAGTATTCGAGAAAATTAAGTTTTGGGGAGACTGTTAAAAAAGTAGTAGATTTTATTTCATCACCGATCTAAAAAATGTTTATGCAGAGTTGTAGCTACATTTATTCCGAGTCCAAATATATATTTATCCTTGATCTGCGACTTATAGTTTTCGAGAAAATTCAGTTTTGGGGAGACTGCTAAAAAAGTAGTAGATTTTATTTCATCACCGATCTATAAAATGTTTATGCAGAATTGTAGCTACATTTATTCCGTATGCAAATATATAATTGGCCTTGATCTGCGACTTATAGCTTTCGAGAAAATTAAGTTTTGGGGAGACTGTTAAAAAAGTAGTAGATTTTTTTTCATCACCGCTCTAAAAAATGTTTATGCAGAGTTGTAGCTACATTTATTCCGAGTCCAAATATATATTTATCCTTGATCTGCGACTTATAGTTTTCGAGAAAATTCAGTTTTGGGGAGACTGTTAAAAAAGTAGTAGATTTTTTTTCATCACCGATCTAAAAAATGTTTATGCAGAGTTGTAGCTACATTTATTCCGAGTCCAAATATATATTTATCCTTGATCTGCGACTTATAGTTTTCGAGAAAATTAAGTTTTGGGGAGACTGCTAAAAAAGTAGTAGATTTTATTTCATCACCGGTCTAAAAAATGTTTATGCAGAGTTGTAGCTAAATTTATTCCGAGTCCAAATATATATTTATCCTTGATCTGCGACTTATAGTTTTCGAGAAAATTAAGTTTTGGGGAGACTGCTAAAAAAGTAGTAGATTTTATTTCATCACCGGTCTAAAAAATGTTTATGCAGGGTAGTAGCTACATTTATTCCGAGTCCAAATACATATTTAAAATTAAGTTTTGGGGAGACTGCTAAAAAAGTAGTAGATTTTATTTCATCACCGATCTATAAAATGTTTATGCAGAGTTGTAGCTACATTTATTCCGAGTCCAAATATATATTTATCCTTGATCTGCGACTTATAGTTTTCGAGAAAATTAAGTTTTGGGGAGACTGTTAAAAAAGTAGTAGATTTTTTTTCATCACCGATCTAAAAAATGTTTATGCAGAGTTGTAGCTAAATTTATTCCGAGTCCAAATATATATTTATCCTTGATCTGCGACTTATAGTTTTCGAGAAAATTAAGTTTTGGGGAGACTGTTAAAAAGTAGTAGATTTTATTTCATCACCGATCTAAAACATGTTTATGCAGAGTTGTAGCTACATTTATTCCGAGTCCAAATATATATTTGTCCTTGATCTGCGACTTATAGTTTTCGAGAAAATTAAGTTTTGGGGAGACTGCTAAAAAAGTAGTAGATTTTTTTTCATCACCGATCTAAAAAATGTTTATGCAGAGTTGTAGCTACATTTATTCCGAGTCCAAATATATATTTATCCTTGATCTGCGACTTATAGTTTTCGAGAAAATTAAGTTTTGGGGAGACTGCTAAAAAAGTAGTAGATTTTATTTCATCACCGATATATAAAATGTTTATGCAGAGTTGTAGCTACATTTATTCCGAGTCCAAATATATATTTATCCTTGATCTGCGACTTATAGTTTTCGAGAAAATTAAGTTTTGGGGAGACTGTTAAAAAAGTAGTAGATTTTATTTCATCACCGATCTAAAAAATGTTTATGCAGAGTTGTAGCTACATTTATTCCGAGTCCAAATATATATTTATCCTTGATCTGCGACTTATAGTTTTCGAGAAAATTCAGTTTTGGGGAGACTGCTAAAAAAGTAGTAGATTTTATTTCATCACCGATCTATAAAATGTTTATGCAGAATTGTAGCTACATTTATTCCGTATGCAAATATATAATTGGCCTTGATCTGCGACTTATAGTTTTCGAGAAAATTCAGTTTTGGGGAGACTGTTAAAAAAGTAGTGGATTTTATTTCATCACCGATCTATAAAATATTTATGCAGAGTTGTAGCCACATTTATTCCGAGTCCAAATATATATTTATCCTTGATCTGCGACTTATAGTTCTTGAGAAAATTAAGTTTTGGGGAGACTGTGAAAAAAGTAGTGGATTTTATTTCATCACCGATCTAAAAAATGTTTATGCAGAGTTGTAGCTACATTTATTCCAAGTCCAAATATATATTTATCCTTGATCTGCGACTTATAGTATTCGAGAAAATTAAGTTTTGGGGAGACTGTTAAAAAAGTAGTAGATTTTTTTTCATCACCGATCTAAATAATTTTTATGCAGAATTGTAGCTACATTTATTCCGTATGCAAATATATAATTGGCCTTGATATGCGACTCATAGTTTTCGAGAAAATGCAATTTTTGTGTGACTGTTAAATAAGTAGTAGATTTTATTTCATCACCGATCTAAAAAATGTTTATGCAGAGTTCTAGCCACATTTATTGCGAGTTCAAATATATATCTATCCTTGATCTGCGACTTATAGTTTTCGAGAAAATTAAGTTTTGGGGAGACTGTTAAAAAAGTAGTAGATTTTTTTTCATCACCGATCTAAAAAATGTTTATGCAGAGTTGTAGCTACATTTATTCCGAGTCCAAATATATATTTATCCTTGATCTGCGACTTATAGTTCTTGAGAAAATTAAGTTTTGGGGAGACTGTGAAAAAAGTAGTGGATTTTATTTCATCACCGATCTAAAAAATGTTTATGCAGAGTTGTAGCCACATTTATTACGAGTTCAAATATATATTTATCCTTGATCTGCGACTTATAGTTTTCGAGAAAATTAAGTTTTGGGGAGACTGTTAAAAAAGTAGTAGATTTTTTTTCATCACCGATCTAAAAAATGTTTATGCAGAGTTGTAGCTACATTTATTCCGAGTCCAAATATATATTTATCCTTGATCTGCGACTTATAGTTTTCGAGAAAATTAAGTTTTGGGGAGACTGTAGTAGATTTTATTTCATCACCGGTCTAAAAAATGTTTATGCAGAGAAGTAGCTACATTTATTCCGAGTCCAAATATATATTTATCCTTGATCTGCGACTTATAGTATTCGAGAAAATTAAGTTTTGGGGAGACTGTTAAAAAAGTAGTAGATTTTATTTCATCACCGATCTAAAAAATGTTTATGCAGAGTTGTAGCTACATTTATTCCGAGTCCAAATATATATTTATCCTTGATCTGCGACTTATAGTTTTCGAGAAAATTCAGTTTTGGGGAGACTGCTAAAAAAGTAGTAGATTTTATTTCATCACCGATCTATAAAATGTTTATGCAGAATTGTAGCTACATTTATTCCGTATGCAAATATATAATTGGCCTTGATCTGCGACTTATAGCTTTCGAGAAAATTAAGTTTTGGGGAGACTGTTAAAGAAGTAGTAGATTTTATTTCATCACCGATCTAAAAAATGTTTATGCAGAGTTGTAGCTACATTTATTCCGAGTCCAAATATATATTTATCCTTGATCTGCGACTTATAGTTTTCGAGAAAATTAAGTTTTGGGGAGACTGTTAAAAAAGTAGTAGATTTTTTTTCATCACCGATCTAAATAATTTTTATGCAGAATTGTAGCTACATTTATTCCGTATGCAAATATATAATTGGCCTTGATATGCGACTCATAGTTTTCGAGAAAATGCAATTTTTGTGTGACTGTTAAATAAGTAGTAGATTTTATTTCATCACCGATCTAAAAAATGTTTATGCAGAGTTGTAGCCACATTTATTGCGAGCTCAAATATATATTTACCCTTGATCTGCGACTTATAGTTTTCGAGAAAATTAAGTTTTGGGGAGACTGTTAAAAAAGTAGTAGATTTTTTTTCATCACCGATCTAAAAAAAGTTTATGCAGAGTTGTAGCTACATTTATTCCGAGTCCAAATATATATTTATCCTTGATCTGCGACTTATAGTTTTTGAGAAAATTAGGTTTTGGGGAGACTGTTAAAAAAGTAGTGGATTTTATTTCATCACCGATCTAAAAAATGTTTATGCAGAGTTGTAGCCACATTTATTGCGAGTTCAAATATATATTTATCCTTGATCTGCGACTTATAGTTTTCGAGAAAATTAAGTTTTGGGGAGACTGTTAAAAAAGTAGTAGATTTTTTTTCATCACCGATCTAAAAAATGTTTATGCAGAGTTGTAGCTACATTTATTCCGAGTCCAAATATATATTTATCCTTGATCTGCGACTTATAGTTTTCGAGAAAATTAAGTTTTGGGGAGACTGCTAAAAAAGTAGTAGATTTTATTTCATCACCGGTCTAAAAAATGTTTATGCAGGGTAGTAGCTACATTTATTCCGAGTCCAAATATATATTTATCCTTGATCTGCGACTTATAGTTTTCGAGAAAATTAAGTTTTGGGGAGACTGCTAAAAAAGTAGTAGATTTTATTTCATCGCCGGTCTAAAAAATGTTTATGCAGGGTAGTAGCTACATTTATTCCGAGTCCAAATACATATTTATCCTTGATCTGCGACTTATAGTTTTCGAGAAAATTAAGTTTTGGGGAGACTGCTAAAAAAGTAGTAGATTTTATTTCATCACCGATCTATAAAATGTTTATGCAGAGTTGTAGCTACATTTATTCCGAGTCCAAATATATATTTATCCTTGATCTGCGACTTATAGTTTTCGAGAAAATTAAGTTTTGGGGAGACTGTTAAAAAAGTAGTAGATTTTATTTCATCACCGATCTAAAAAATGTTTATGCAGAGTTGTAGCTACATCTATTCCGAGTCCAAATATATATTTATCCTTGATCTGCGACTTATAGTTTTCGCGAAAATTAAGTTTTGGGGAGACTGTTAATAAAGTAGTGGATTTTATTTCATCACCGATCTAAAAAATGTTTATGCAGAGTTGTAGCTACATCTCTTCCGAGTCCAAATATATATTTATCCTTGATCTGCGACTTATAGTTTTCGAGAAAATTAAGTTTTGGGGAGACTGTTAAAAAAGTAGTGGATTTTATTTCATCACCGATCTATAAAATATTTATGCAGAGTTGTACCAACATTTATTCCGAGTCCAAATATATATTTATCCTTGATCTGCGACTTATAGCTTTCGAGAAAATTAAGTTTTGGGGAGACTGTTAAAAAAGTAGTAGATTTTTTTTCATCACCGATCTAAAAAATGTTTATGCAGAGTTGTAGCCACATTTATTGCGAGTCCAAATATATATTCATCCTTGATCTGCGACTTATAGTTTTCGAGAAAATTAAGTTTTGGGGAGACTGTTAAAAAAGTAGTAGATTTTTTTTCATCACCGATCTAAAAAATGTTTATGCAGAGTTGTAGCTACATTTATTCCGAGTCCAAATATATATTTATCCTTGATCTGCGACTTATAGTTTTTGAGAAAATTAAGTTTTGGGGAGACTGTTAAAAAAGTAGTGGATTTTATTTCATCACCGATCTAAAAAATGTTTATGCAGAGTTGTAGCTACATTTATTCCGAGTCCAAATATATATTTATCCTTGATCTGCGACTTATAGTTTTCGAGAAAATTAAGTTTTGGGGAGACTGCTAAAAAAGTAGTAGATTTTTTTTCATCACCGATCTAAAAAATGTTTATGCAGAGTTGTAGCTACATTTATTCCGAGTCCAAATATATATTTATCCTTGATCTGCCACTTATAGTTTTCGAGAAAATTAAGTTTTGGGGAGACTGTTAAAAAAGTAGTGGATTTTATTTCATCACCGATCTAAAAAATGTTTATGCAGAGTTGTAGCCAAATTTATTCCGAGTTCAAATATATATTTATCCTTGATCTGCGACTTATAGTTTTCGAGAAAATTAAGTTTTGGGGAGACTGCTAAAAAAGTAGTAGATTTCATTTCATCACCGATCTAAAAAATGTTTATGCAGAGTTGTAGCTACATTTATTCCGAGTCCAAATATATATTTATCCTTGATCTGCGACTTATAGTTTTCGAGAAAATTAAGTTTTGGGGAGACTGCTAAAAAAGTAGTAGATTTTATTTCATCACCTGTCTAAAAAATGTTTATGCAGGGTAGTAGCTACATTTATTCCGAGTCCAAATACATATTTATCCTTGATCTGCGACTTATAGTTTTCGAGAAAATTAAGTTTTGGGGAGACTGCTAAAAAAGTAGTAGATTTTATTTCATCACCGATCTAAAAAATGTTTATGCAGAGTTGTAGCTACATCTATTCCGAGTCCAAATATATATTTATCCTTGATCTGCGACTTATAGTTTTCGCGAAAATTAAGTTTTGGGGAGACTGTTAAAAAAGTAGTGGATTTTATTTCATCACCGATCTATAAAATATTTATGCAGAGTTGTAGCCACATTTATTCCGAGTCCAAATATATATTTATCCTTGATCTGCGACTTATAGTTTCCGAGAAAATTAAGTTTTGGGGAGACTGTTAAAAAGTAGTAGATTTTATTTCATCACCGATCTAAAACATGTTTATGCAGAGTTGTAGCTACATTTATTCCGAGTCCAAATATATATTTGTCCTTGATCTGCGACTTATAGTTTTCGAGAAAATTAAGTTTTGGGGAGACTGCTAAAAAAGTAGTAGATTTTTTTTCATCACCGATCTAAAAAATGTTTATGCAGAGTTGTAGCTACATTTATTCCGAGTCCAAATATATATTTATCCTTGATCTGCGACTTATAGTTTTCGAGAAAATTAAGTTTTGGGGAGACTGTTAAAAAAGTAGTAGATTTTATTTCATCACCGATCTAAAAAATGTTTATGCAGAGTTGTAGCTACATCTATTCCGAGTCCAAATATATATTTATCCTTGATCTGCGACTTATAGTTTTCGCGAAAATTAAGTTTTGGGGAGACTGTTAAAAAAGTAGTAGATTTTTTTTCATCACCGATCTAAAAAATGTTTATGCAGAGTTGTAGCTAAATTTATTCCGAGTCCAAATATATATTTATCCTTGATCTGCGACTTATAGTTTTCGAGAAAATTAAGTTTTTGGGAGACTGTTAAAAAAGTAGTAGATTTTATTTCATCACCGATCTAACAAATGTTTATGCAGAGTTGTAGCTACATTTATTCCGAGTCCAAATATATATTTATCCTTGATCTGCGACTTATAGTTTTCGAGAAAATTAAGTTTTGGGGAGACTGTTAAAAAGTAGTAGATTTTATTTCATCACCGATCTAAAACATGTTTATGCAGAGTTGTAGCTACATTTATTCCGAGTCCAAATATATATTTGTCCTTGATCTGCGACTTATAGTTTTCGAGAAAATTAAGTTTTGGGGAGACTGCTAAAAAAGTAGTAGATTTTTTTTCATCACCGATCTAAAAAATGTTTATGCAGAGTTGTAGCTACATTTATTCCGAGTCCAAATATATATTTATCCTTGATCTGCGACTTATAGTTTTCGAGAAAATTAAGTTTTGGGGAGACTGCTAAAAAAGTAGTAGATTTTATTTCATCACCGATATATAAAATGTTTATGCAGAGTTGTAGCTACATTTATTCCGAGTCCAAATATATATTTATCCTTGATCTGCGACTTATAGTTTTCGAGAAAATTAAGTTTTGGGGAGACTGCTAAAAAAGTAGTAGATTTTATTTCATCACCGATATATAAAATGTTTATGCAGAGTTGTAGCTACATTTATTCCGAGTCCAAATATATATTTATCCTTGATCTGCGACTTATAGTTTTCGAGAAAATTAAGTTTTGGGGAGACTGTTAAAAAAGTAGTAGATTTTATTTCATCACCGATCTAAAACATGTTTATGCAGAGTTGTAGCTACATTTATTCCGAGTCCAAATATATATTTGTCCTTGATCTGCGACTTATAGTTTTCGAGAAAATTAAGTTTTGGGGAGACTGCTAAAAAAGTAGTAGATTTTTTTTCATCACCGATCTAAAAAATGTTTATGCAGAGTTGTAGCTACATTTATTCCGAGTCCAAATATATATTTATCCTTGATCTGCGACTTATAGTTTTCGAGAAAATTAAGTTTTGGGGAGACTGCTAAAAAAGTAGTAGATTTTATTTCATCACCGGTCTAAAAAATGTTTATGCAGAGTTGTAGCTAAATTTATTCCGAGTCCAAATATATATTTATCCTTGATCTGCGACTTATAGTTTTCGAGAAAATTAAGTTTTGGGGAGACTGCTAAAAAAGTAGTAGATTTTATTTCATCACCGGTCTAAAAAATGTTTATGCAGGGTAGTAGCTACATTTATTCCGAGTCCAAATACATATTTAAAATTAAGTTTTGGGGAGACTGCTAAAAAAGTAGTAGATTTTATTTCATCACCGATCTATAAAATGTTTATGCAGAGTTGTAGCTACATTTATTCCGAGTCCAAATATATATTTATCCTTGATCTGCGACTTATAGTTTTCGAGAAAATTAAGTTTTGGGGAGACTGTTAAAAAAGTAGTAGATTTTTTTTCATCACCGATCTAAAAAATGTTTATGCAGAGTTGTAGCTAAATTTATTCCGAGTCCAAATATATATTTATCCTTGATCTGCGACTTATAGTTTTCGAGAAAATTAAGTTTTGGGGAGACTGTTAAAAAGTAGTAGATTTTATTTCATCACCGATCTAAAACATGTTTATGCAGAGTTGTAGCTACATTTATTCCGAGTCCAAATATATATTTGTCCTTGATCTGCGACTTATAGTTTTCGAGAAAATTAAGTTTTGGGGAGACTGCTAAAAAAGTAGTAGATTTTTTTTCATCACCGATCTAAAAAATGTTTATGCAGAGTTGTAGCTACATTTATTCCGAGTCCAAATATATATTTATCCTTGATCTGCGACTTATAGTTTTCGAGAAAATTAAGTTTTGGGGAGACTGCTAAAAAAGTAGTAGATTTTATTTCATCACCGATATATAAAATGTTTATGCAGAGTTGTAGCTACATTTATTCCGAGTCCAAATATATATTTATCCTTGATCTGCGACTTATAGTTTTCGAGAAAATTAAGTTTTGGGGAGACTGTTAAAAAAGTAGTAGATTTTATTTCATCACCGATCTAAAAAATGTTTATGCAGAGTTGTAGCTACATTTATTCCGAGTCCAAATATATATTTATCCTTGATCTGCGACTTATAGTTTTCGAGAAAATTCAGTTTTGGGGAGACTGCTAAAAAAGTAGTAGATTTTATTTCATCACCGATCTATAAAATGTTTATGCAGAATTGTAGCTACATTTATTCCGTATGCAAATATATAATTGGCCTTGATCTGCGACTTATAGTTTTCGAGAAAATTCAGTTTTGGGGAGACTGTTAAAAAAGTAGTGGATTTTATTTCATCACCGATCTATAAAATATTTATGCAGAGTTGTAGCCACATTTATTCCGAGTCCAAATATATATTTATCCTTGATCTGCGACTTATAGTTCTTGAGAAAATTAAGTTTTGGGGAGACTGTGAAAAAAGTAGTGGATTTTATTTCATCACCGATCTAAAAAATGTTTATGCAGAGTTGTAGCTACATTTATTCCAAGTCCAAATATATATTTATCCTTGATCTGCGACTTATAGTATTCGAGAAAATTAAGTTTTGGGGAGACTGTTAAAAAAGTAGTAGATTTTTTTTCATCACCGATCTAAATAATTTTTATGCAGAATTGTAGCTACATTTATTCCGTATGCAAATATATAATTGGCCTTGATATGCGACTCATAGTTTTCGAGAAAATGCAATTTTTGTGTGACTGTTAAATAAGTAGTAGATTTTATTTCATCACCGATCTAAAAAATGTTTATGCAGAGTTCTAGCCACATTTATTGCGAGTTCAAATATATATCTATCCTTGATCTGCGACTTATAGTTTTCGAGAAAATTAAGTTTTGGGGAGACTGTTAAAAAAGTAGTAGATTTTTTTTCATCACCGATCTAAAAAATGTTTATGCAGAGTTGTAGCTACATTTATTCCGAGTCCAAATATATATTTATCCTTGATCTGCGACTTATAGTTCTTGAGAAAATTAAGTTTTGGGGAGACTGTGAAAAAAGTAGTGGATTTTATTTCATCACCGATCTAAAAAATGTTTATGCAGAGTTGTAGCCACATTTATTACGAGTTCAAATATATATTTATCCTTGATCTGCGACTTATAGTTTTCGAGAAAATTAAGTTTTGGGGAGACTGTTAAAAAAGTAGTAGATTTTTTTTCATCACCGATCTAAAAAATGTTTATGCAGAGTTGTAGCTACATTTATTCCGAGTCCAAATATATATTTATCCTTGATCTGCGACTTATAGTTTTCGAGAAAATTAAGTTTTGGGGAGACTGTAGTAGATTTTATTTCATCACCGGTCTAAAAAATGTTTATGCAGAGAAGTAGCTACATTTATTCCGAGTCCAAATATATATTTATCCTTGATCTGCGACTTATAGTATTCGAGAAAATTAAGTTTTGGGGAGACTGTTAAAAAAGTAGTAGATTTTATTTCATCACCGATCTAAAAAATGTTTATGCAGAGTTGTAGCTACATTTATTCCGAGTCCAAATATATATTTATCCTTGATCTGCGACTTATAGTTTTCGAGAAAATTCAGTTTTGGGGAGACTGCTAAAAAAGTAGTAGATTTTATTTCATCACCGATCTATAAAATGTTTATGCAGAATTGTAGCTACATTTATTCCGTATGCAAATATATAATTGGCCTTGATCTGCGACTTATAGCTTTCGAGAAAATTAAGTTTTGGGGAGACTGTTAAAGAAGTAGTAGATTTTATTTCATCACCGATCTAAAAAATGTTTATGCAGAGTTGTAGCTACATTTATTCCGAGTCCAAATATATATTTATCCTTGATCTGCGACTTATAGTTTTCGAGAAAATTAAGTTTTGGGGAGACTGTTAAAAAAGTAGTAGATTTTTTTTCATCACCGATCTAAATAATTTTTATGCAGAATTGTAGCTACATTTATTCCGTATGCAAATATATAATTGGCCTTGATATGCGACTCATAGTTTTCGAGAAAATGCAATTTTTGTGTGACTGTTAAATAAGTAGTAGATTTTATTTCATCACCGATCTAAAAAATGTTTATGCAGAGTTGTAGCCACATTTATTGCGAGCTCAAATATATATTTACCCTTGATCTGCGACTTATAGTTTTCGAGAAAATTAAGTTTTGGGGAGACTGTTAAAAAAGTAGTAGATTTTTTTTCATCACCGATCTAAAAAAAGTTTATGCAGAGTTGTAGCTACATTTATTCCGAGTCCAAATATATATTTATCCTTGATCTGCGACTTATAGTTTTTGAGAAAATTAGGTTTTGGGGAGACTGTTAAAAAAGTAGTGGATTTTATTTCATCACCGATCTAAAAAATGTTTATGCAGAGTTGTAGCCACATTTATTGCGAGTTCAAATATATATTTATCCTTGATCTGCGACTTATAGTTTTCGAGAAAATTAAGTTTTGGGGAGACTGTTAAAAAAGTAGTAGATTTTTTTTCATCACCGATCTAAAAAATGTTTATGCAGAGTTGTAGCTACATTTATTCCGAGTCCAAATATATATTTATCCTTGATCTGCGACTTATAGTTTTCGAGAAAATTAAGTTTTGGGGAGACTGCTAAAAAAGTAGTAGATTTTATTTCATCACCGGTCTAAAAAATGTTTATGCAGGGTAGTAGCTACATTTATTCCGAGTCCAAATATATATTTATCCTTGATCTGCGACTTATAGTTTTCGAGAAAATTAAGTTTTGGGGAGACTGCTAAAAAAGTAGTAGATTTTATTTCATCGCCGGTCTAAAAAATGTTTATGCAGGGTAGTAGCTACATTTATTCCGAGTCCAAATACATATTTATCCTTGATCTGCGACTTATAGTTTTCGAGAAAATTAAGTTTTGGGGAGACTGCTAAAAAAGTAGTAGATTTTATTTCATCACCGATCTATAAAATGTTTATGCAGAGTTGTAGCTACATTTATTCCGAGTCCAAATATATATTTATCCTTGATCTGCGACTTATAGTTTTCGAGAAAATTAAGTTTTGGGGAGACTGTTAAAAAAGTAGTAGATTTTATTTCATCACCGATCTAAAAAATGTTTATGCAGAGTTGTAGCTACATCTATTCCGAGTCCAAATATATATTTATCCTTGATCTGCGACTTATAGTTTTCGCGAAAATTAAGTTTTGGGGAGACTGTTAATAAAGTAGTGGATTTTATTTCATCACCGATCTAAAAAATGTTTATGCAGAGTTGTAGCTACATCTCTTCCGAGTCCAAATATATATTTATCCTTGATCTGCGACTTATAGTTTTCGAGAAAATTAAGTTTTGGGGAGACTGTTAAAAAAGTAGTGGATTTTATTTCATCACCGATCTATAAAATATTTATGCAGAGTTGTAGCCACATTTATTCCGAGTCCAAATATATATTTATCCTTGATCTGCGACTTATAGCTTTCGAGAAAATTAAGTTTTGGGGAGACTGTTAAAAAAGTAGTAGATTTTTTTTCATCACCGATCTAAAAAATGTTTATGCAGAGTTGTAGCCACATTTATTGCGAGTCCAAATATATATTCATCCTTGATCTGCGACTTATAGTTTTCGAGAAAATTAAGTTTTGGGGAGACTGTTAAAAAAGTAGTAGATTTTTTTTCATCACCGATCTAAAAAATGTTTATGCAGAGTTGTAGCTACATTTATTCCGAGTCCAAATATATATTTATCCTTGATCTGCGACTTATAGTTTTTGAGAAAATTAAGTTTTGGGGAGACTGTTAAAAAAGTAGTGGATTTTATTTCATCACCGATCTAAAAAATGTTTATGCAGAGTTGTAGCTACATTTATTCCGAGTCCAAATATATATTTATCCTTGATCTGCGACTTATAGTTTTCGAGAAAATTAAGTTTTGGGGAGACTGCTAAAAAAGTAGTAGATTTTTTTTCATCACCGATCTAAAAAATGTTTATGCAGAGTTGTAGCTACATTTATTCCGAGTCCAAATATATATTTATCCTTGATCTGCCACTTATAGTTTTCGAGAAAATTAAGTTTTGGGGAGACTGTTAAAAAAGTAGTGGATTTTATTTCATCACCGATCTAAAAAATGTTTATGCAGAGTTGTAGCCAAATTTATTCCGAGTTCAAATATATATTTATCCTTGATCTGCGACTTATAGTTTTCGAGAAAATTAAGTTTTGGGGAGACTGCTAAAAAAGTAGTAGATTTCATTTCATCACCGATCTAAAAAATGTTTATGCAGAGTTGTAGCTACATTTATTCCGAGTCCAAATATATATTTATCCTTGATCTGCGACTTATAGTTTTCGAGAAAATTAAGTTTTGGGGAGACTGCTAAAAAAGTAGTAGATTTTATTTCATCACCTGTCTAAAAAATGTTTATGCAGGGTAGTAGCTACATTTATTCCGAGTCCAAATACATATTTATCCTTGATCTGCGACTTATAGTTTTCGAGAAAATTAAGTTTTGGGGAGACTGCTAAAAAAGTAGTAGATTTTATTTCATCACCGATCTAAAAAATGTTTATGCAGAGTTGTAGCTACATCTATTCCGAGTCCAAATATATATTTATCCTTGATCTGCGACTTATAGTTTTCGCGAAAATTAAGTTTTGGGGAGACTGTTAAAAAAGTAGTGGATTTTATTTCATCACCGATCTATAAAATATTTATGCAGAGTTGTAGCCACATTTATTCCGAGTCCAAATATATATTTATCCTTGATCTGCGACTTATAGTTTCCGAGAAAATTAAGTTTTGGGGAGACTGTTAAAAAGTAGTAGATTTTATTTCATCACCGATCTAAAACATGTTTATGCAGAGTTGTAGCTACATTTATTCCGAGTCCAAATATATATTTGTCCTTGATCTGCGACTTATAGTTTTCGAGAAAATTAAGTTTTGGGGAGACTGCTAAAAAAGTAGTAGATTTTTTTTCATCACCGATCTAAAAAATGTTTATGCAGAGTTGTAGCTACATTTATTCCGAGTCCAAATATATATTTATCCTTGATCTGCGACTTATAGTTTTCGAGAAAATTAAGTTTTGGGGAGACTGTTAAAAAAGTAGTAGATTTTATTTCATCACCGATCTAAAAAATGTTTATGCAGAGTTGTAGCTACATCTATTCCGAGTCCAAATATATATTTATCCTTGATCTGCGACTTATAGTTTTCGCGAAAATTAAGTTTTGGGGAGACTGTTAAAAAAGTAGTAGATTTTTTTTCATCACCGATCTAAAAAATGTTTATGCAGAGTTGTAGCTAAATTTATTCCGAGTCCAAATATATATTTATCCTTGATCTGCGACTTATAGTTTTCGAGAAAATTAAGTTTTTGGGAGACTGTTAAAAAAGTAGTAGATTTTATTTCATCACCGATCTAACAAATGTTTATGCAGAGTTGTAGCTACATTTATTCCGAGTCCAAATATATATTTATCCTTGATCTGCGACTTATAGTTTTCGAGAAAATTAAGTTTTGGGGAGACTGTTAAAAAGTAGTAGATTTTATTTCATCACCGATCTAAAACATGTTTATGCAGAGTTGTAGCTACATTTATTCCGAGTCCAAATATATATTTGTCCTTGATCTGCGACTTATAGTTTTCGAGAAAATTAAGTTTTGGGGAGACTGCTAAAAAAGTAGTAGATTTTTTTTCATCACCGATCTAAAAAATGTTTATGCAGAGTTGTAGCTACATTTATTCCGAGTCCAAATATATATTTATCCTTGATCTGCGACTTATAGTTTTCGAGAAAATTAAGTTTTGGGGAGACTGCTAAAAAAGTAGTAGATTTTATTTCATCACCGATATATAAAATGTTTATGCAGAGTTGTAGCTACATTTATTCCGAGTCCAAATATATATTTATCCTTGATCTGCGACTTATAGTTTTCGAGAAAATTAAGTTTTGGGGAGACTGTTAAAAAAGTAGTAGATTTTATTTCATCACCGATCTAAAAAATGTTTATGCAGAGTTGTAGCCACATTTATTACGAGTTCAAATATATATTTATCCTTGATCTGCGACTCATAGTTTTCGAGAAAATGCAATTTTTGTGTGACTGTTAAAAAAGTAGTGGATTTTATTTCATCACCGATCTAAAAAATATTTATGCAGAGTTGTAGCCACATTTATTGCGAGTTCAAATATATATTTATCCTTGATCTGCGACTTATAGTTTTCGAGAAAATTAAGTTTTGGGGAGACTGTTAAAAAAGTAGTAGATTTTATTTCATCACCGATCTAAAAAATGTTTATGCAGAGTTGTAGCTACATTTATTCCGAGTCCAAATATATATTTATCCTTGATCTGCGACTTATAGTTTTCGAGAAAATTCAGTTTTGGGGAGACTGTTAAAAAAGTAGTAGATTTTATTTCATCACCGATCTAAAAAAATGTTTATGCAGAGTTGTAGCTACATTTATTCCGAGTCCAAATATATATTTATCCTTGATCTGCGACTTATAGTTTTCGAGAAAATTCAGTTTTGGGGAGACTGCTAAAAAAGTAGTAGATTTTATTTCATCACCGATCTAAAAAATGTTTATGCAGAGTTGTAGCCACATTTATTGCGAGTTCAAATATATATTTATCCTTGATCTGCGACTTATAGTTTTCGAGAAAATTAAGTTTTGGGGAGACTGTTAAAAAAGTAGTAGATTTTATTTCATCACCGATCTAAAAAATGTTTATGCAGGGTAGTAGCTACATTTATTCCGAGTCCAAATACATATTTATCCTTGATCTGCGACTTATAGTTTTCGAGAAAATTAAGTTTTGGGGAGACTGCCAAAAAAGTAGTAGATTTTATTTCATCACCGATCTATAAAATGTTTATGCAGAGTTGTAGCTACATTTATTCCGAGTCCAAATATATATTTATCCTTGATCTGCGACTTATAGTTTTCGAGAAAATTAAGTTTTGGGGAGACTGTTAAAAAAGTAGTAGATTTTATTTCATCACCGATCTAAAAAATGTTTATGCAGAGTTGTAGCTACATCTATTCCGAGTCCAAATATATATTTATCCTTGATCTGCGACTTATAGTTTTCGCGAAAATTAAGTTTTGGGGAGACTGTTAAAAAAGTAGTAGATTTTTTTTCATCACCGATCTAAAAAATGTTTATGCAGAGTTGTAGCTAAATTTATTCCGAGTCCAAATATATATTTATCCTTGATCTGCGACTTATAGTTTTCGAGAAAATTAAGTTTTTGGGAGACTGTTAAAAAAGTAGTAGATTTTATTTCATCACCGATCTAAAAAATGTTTATGCAGAGTTGTAGCTACATTTATTCCGAGTCCAAATATATATTTATCCTTGATCTGCGACTTATAGTTTTCGAGAAAATTAAGTTTTGGGGAGACTGTTAAAAAGTAGTAGATTTTATTTCATCACCGATCTAAAACATGTTTATGCAGAGTTGTAGCTACATTTATTCCGAGTCCAAATATATATTTGTCCTTGATCTGCGACTTATAGTTTTCGAGAAAATTAAGTTTTGGGGAGACTGCTAAAAAAGTAGTAGATTTTTTTTCATCACCGATCTAAAAAATGTTTATGCAGAGTTGTAGCTACATTTATTCCGAGTCCAAATATATATTTATCCTTGATCTGCGACTTATAGTTTTCGAGAAAATTAAGTTTTGGGGAGACTGCTAAAAAAGTAGTAGATTTTATTTCATCACCGATATATAAAATGTTTATGCAGAGTTGTAGCTACATTTATTCTTAGTCCAAATATATATTTATCCTTGATCTGCGACTTATAGTTTTCGAGAAAATTAAGTTTTGGGGAGACTGTTAAAAAAGTAGTAGATTTTATTTCATCACCGATCTAAAAAATGTTTATGCAGAGTTGTAGCCACATTTATTACGAGTTCAAATATATATTTATCCTTGATCTGCGACTCATAGTTTTCGAGAAAATGCAATTTTTGTGTGACTGTTAAAAAAGTAGTGGATTTTATTTCATCACCGATCTAAAAAATGTTTATGCAGAGTTGTAGCCACATTTATTGCGAGTTCAAATATATATTTATCCTTGATCTGCGACTTATAGCTTTCGAGAAAATTAAGTTTTGGGGAGACTGTTAAAGAAGTAGTAGATTTTATTTCATCACCGGTCTAAAAAATGTTTATGCAGAGAAGTAGCTACATTTATTCCGAGTCCAAATATATATTTATCCTTGATCTGCGACTTATAGTTTTCGAGAAAATTAAGTTTTGGGGAGACTGTTAAAAAAGTAGTAGATTTTATTTCATCACCGATCTAAAAAATGTTTATGCAGAGTTGT
This sequence comes from Blera fallax, assembly GCA_946965025.1. NCBI lineage: Eukaryota > Metazoa > Arthropoda > Insecta > Diptera > Syrphidae > Blera > Blera fallax. Next base: position 56,766,372 of record OX337246.1, read on the forward strand.
AGCTACATTTATTCCGAGTCCAAATATATATTTATCCTTGATCTGCGACTTATAGTTTTCGAGAAAATTCAGTTTTGGGGAGACTGCTAAAAAAGTAGTAGATTTTATTTCATCACCGATCTATAAAATGTTTATGCAGAATTGTAGCTACATTTATTCCGTATGCAAATATATAATTGGCCTTGATCTGCGACTTATAGCTTTCGAGAAAATTAAGTTTTGGGGAGACTGTTAAAGAAGTAGTAGATTTTATTTCATCACCGATCTAAAAAATGTTTATGCAGAGTTGTAGCTACATTTATTCCGAGTCCAAATATATATTTATCCTTGATCTGCGACTTATAGTTTTCGAGAAAATTAAGTTTTGGGGAGACTGTTAAAAAAGTAGTAGATTTTTTTTCATCACCGATCTAAATAATTTTTATGCAGAATTGTAGCTACATTTATTCCGTATGCAAATATATAATTGGCCTTGATATGCGACTCATAGTTTTCGAGAAAATGCAATTTTTGTGTGACTGTTAAATAAGTAGTAGATTTTATTTCATCACCGATCTAAAAAATGTTTATGCAGAGTTGTAGCCACATTTATTGCGAGTTCAAATATATATTTATCCTTGATCTGCGACTTATAGTTTTCGAGAAAATTAAGTTTTGGGGAGACTGTTAAAAAAGTAGTAGATTTTTTTTCATCACCGATCTAAAAAATGTTTATGCAGAGTTGTAGCTACATTTATTCCGAGTCCAAATATATATTTATCCTTGATCTGCGACTTATAGTTTTTGAGAAAATTAGGTTTTGGGGAGACTGTTAAAAAAGTAGTGGATTTTATTTCATCACCGATCTAAAAAATGTTTATGCAGAGTTGTAGCCACATTTATTGCGAGTTCAAATATATATTTATCCTTGATCTGCGACTTATAGTTTTCGAGAAAATTAAGTTTTGGGGAGACTGTTAAAAAAGTAGTAGATTTTTTTTTATCACCGATCTAAAAAATGTTTATGCAGAGTTGTAGCTACATTTATTCCGAGTCCAAATATATATTTATCCTTGATCTGCGACTTATAGTTTTCGAGAAAATTAAGTTTTGGGGAGACTGCTAAAAAAGTAGTAGATTTTATTTCATCACCGGTCTAAAAAATGTTTATGCAGGGTAGTAGCTACATTTATTCCGAGTCCAAATATATATTTATCCTTGATCTGCGACTTATAGTTTTCGAGAAAATTAAGTTTTGGGGAGACTGCTAAAAAAGTAGTAGATTTTATTTCATCGCCGGTCTAAAAAATGTTTATGCAGGGTAGTAGCTACATTTATTCCGAGTCCAAATACATATTTATCCTTGATCTGCGACTTATAGTTTTCGAGAAAATTAAGTTTTGGGGAGACTGCTAAAAAAGTAGTAGATTTTATTTCATCACCGATCTATAAAATGTTTATGCAGAGTTGTAGCTACATTTATTCCGAGTCCAAATATATATTTATCCTTGATCTGCGACTTATAGTTTTCGCGAAAATTAAGTTTTGGGGAGACTGTTAAAAAAGTAGTGGATTTTATTTCATCACCGATCTAAAAAATGTTTATGCAGAGTTGTAGCCACATTTATTCCGAGTTCAAATATATATTTATCCTTGATCTGCGACTTATAGTTTTCGAGAAAATTAAGTTTTGGGGAGACTGCTAAAAAAGTAGTAGATTTTATTTCATCACCGATCTATAAAATATTTATGCAGAGTTGTAGCCACATTTATTCCGAGTCCAAATATATATTTATCCTTGATCTGCGACTTATAGTTTTCGAGAAAATTAAGTTTTGGGGAGACTGTTAAAAAAGTAGTAGATTTTTTTTCATCACCGATCTAAAAAATGTTTATGCAGAGTTGTAGCTACATTTATTCTGAGTCCAAATATATATTTATCCTTGATCTGCGACTTATAGTTTTTGAGAAAATTAAGTTTTGGGGAGACTGTTAAAAAAGTAGTGGATTTTATTTCATCACCGATCTAAAAAATGTTTATGCAGAGTTGTAGCTACATTTATTCCGAGTCCAAATATATATTTATCCTTGATCTGCGACTTATAGTTTCCGAGAAAATTAAGTTTTGGGGAGACTGTTAAAAAGTAGTAGATTTTATTTCATCACCGATCTAAAACATGTTTATGCAGAGTTGTAGCTACATTTATTCCGAGTCCAAATATATATTTGTCCTTGATCTGCGACTTATAGTTTTCGAGAAAATTAAGTTTTGGGGAGACTGTTAAAAAAGTAGTAGATTTTATTTCATCACCGGTCTAAAAAATGTTTATGCAGAGAAGTAGCTACATTTATTCCGAGTCCAAATATATATTTATCCTTGATCTGCGACTTATAGTTTTCGCGAAAATTAAGTTTTGGGGAGACTGTTAAAAAAGTAGTGGATTTTATTTCATCACCGATCTAAATAATTTGTATGCAGAATTGTAGCTACATTTATTCCGTGTCCAAATATATAATTGGCCTTGATCTGCGACTCATAGTTTCAAGAAAATTAAGTTTTGGGGAGACTGTTAAAAAAGTAGCAGATTTTATTTCATCACCGATCTAAAAAATGTTTATGCAGAGTTGTAGCTACATTTATTCCGAGTCCAAATATATATTTATCCTTGATCTGCGACTCATAGTTTTCGAGAAAATTAAGTTTTGGGGAGACTGTTAAAAAAGTAGTAAATTTTATATCATCACCGATCTAAAAAATGTTTATGCAGAATTGTAGCTACATTTATTCCGTATGCAAATATATAATTAATTGGCCTTGATCTGCGACTCATAGTTTTCGAGAAAATTAAGTTTTGGGGAGACTGCTAAAAAAGTAGTAGATTTTATTTCATCACCGATCTAAAAAATGTTTATGCATAGTTGTAGCTACATTTATTCCGAGTCCAAATATATATTTATCCTTGATCTGCGACTTATAGTTTTCGAGAAAATTAAGTTTTGGGGAGACTGTTAAAAAAGTAGTAGATTTTATTTCATCACCGATCTAAAAAATGTTTATGCAGAATTGTAGCTACATTTATTCCGTATGCAAATATATAATTGGCCTTGATCTGCGACTCATAGTTTTCGAGAAAATTAAGTTTTGGAGAGACTGTTAAAAAAGTAGTAGATTTTATTTCATCACCGATCTAAAAAAATGTGTATGCAGAGTTGTAGCTACAATTATTTCGAGTTCAAATATATATTTATCCTTGATATGCGACTTATAGTTTTCGAGAAAATGAAATTTTTGTCTGACTGTTAAAAAAGTAGTAGATTTTTTTCCATCACCGGTCTAAATAATTTGTATGCAGAATTGTAGCTACATTAATTCCGTGTCCAAATACATAATTGGCCTTGATCTGCGACTCATAGTTTTCGAGAAAATGAAATTTTGTGTGACTGTAAAAAAGTAGTAGATTTTATTTCATCACCGATCTAAAAAATGTTTATGCAGAGTTGTAGCTACATTTATTCCGAGTCCAAATGTATATTTATCCTTGATCTGCGACTTATAGTTTTCGAGAAAATTCAGTTTTGGGGAGACTGCTAAAAAAGTAGTAGTTTTTATTTCATCACCGATCTATAAAATGTTTATGCAGAATTGTAGCTACATTTATTCCGTATGCAAACACATAATTGGCCTTGATCTGCGACTCATAGTTTTCGAGAAAATGCAATTTTTGTGTGACTGTTAAAAAAGTAGTAGATTTCATTTCATCACCGATCTAAAAAATGTTTATGCAGAGTTGTAGCTACATTTATTCCATGTCCAAATATAATTTATCCTTGATCTGTGACTTATAGTTTTCGAGAAAATTAAGTTTTGGGGAGACTGTTAAAAAAGTAGTAGATTTTATTTCATCACCGATCTAAAAAATGTTTAAGCAGTGTTGTAGCTACATTTATTCCATGTCCAAATATATCTTTATCCTTGATCTGCGACTTATAGTTTTCGAGAAAATTAAGTTTTGGGGAGACTGTTAAAAAAGTAGTAGATTTTATTTCATCACCGATCTAAAAAATGTTTATGCAGGGTAGTAGCTACATTTATTCCGAGTCCAAATACATATTTATCCTTGATCTGCGACTTATAGTTTTCGAGAAAATTAAGTTTTGGGGAGAATGTTAAAAAAGTAGTAGATTTTATTTCATCACCTATCTAAAAAATGTTTATGCAGAGCTGTAGCCACATTTATTCCGAGTCCAAATATATCTTTATCCTTGATCTGCGACTTATAGTTTTCGAGAAAATTAAGTTTTGGGGAGACTGCTAAAAAAGTAGCAGATTTTATTTCATCACCGATCTATAAAATGTTTATGCAGAATTGTAGCTACATTTATTCCGTATGCAAATATATAATTGGCCTTGATCTGCGACTCATAGTTTTCGAGAAAATGCAATTCTTGTGTGACTGTTAAAAAAGTAGTAGATTTCATTTCATCACCGATCTAAAAAATGTTTATGCAGAGTTGTAGCTACATTTATTCCATGTCCAAATATAATTTATCCTTGATCTGTGACTTATAGTTTTCGAGAAAATTAAGTTTTGGGGAGACTGTTAAAAAAGTAGTAGATTTTATTTCATCACCGATCTAAAAAATGTTTATGCAGAGTTGTAGCTACATTTATTCCATGTCCAAATATATCTTTATCCTTGATCTGCGACTTATAGTTTTCGAGAAAATTAAGTTTTGGGGAGACTGTTAAAAAAGTAGTAGATTTTATTTCATCACCGATCTAAAAAATGTTTATGCAGGGTAGTAGCTACATTTATTCCGAGTCCAAATACATATTTATCCTTGATCTGCGACTTATAGTTTTCGAGAAAATTAAGTTTTGGGGAGACTGTTAAAAAAGTAGTAGATTTTATTTCATCACCTATCTAAAAAATGTTTATGCAGAGCTGTAGCCACATTTATTCCGAGTCCAAATATATCTTTAGCCTTGATCTGCGACTTATAGTTTTCGAGAAAATTAAGTTTTGGGGAGACTGCTAAAAAAGTAGCAGATTTTATTTCATCACCGATCTATAAAATGTTTATGCAGAATTGTAGCTACATTTATTCCGTATGCAAATATATAATTGGCCTTGATCTGCGACTCATAGTTTTCGAGAAAATGCAATTCTTGTGTGACTGTTAAAAAAGTAGTAGATTTCATTTCATCACCGATCTAAAAAATGTTTATGCAGAGTTGTAGCTACATTTATTCCATGTCCAAATGTAATTTATCCTTGATCTGTGACTTATAGTTTTCGAGAAAATTAAGTTTTGGGGAGACTGTTAAAAAAGTAGTAGATTTTATTTCATCACCGATCTAAAAAATGTTTATGCAGAGTTGTAGCTACATTTATTCCATGTCCAAATATATCTTTATCCTTGATCTGCGACTTATAGTTTTCGAGAAAATTAAGTTTTGGGGAGACTGTTAAAAAAGTAGTAGATTTTATTTCATCACCGATCTAAAAAATGTTTATGCAGGGTAGTAGCTACATTTATTCCGAGTCCAAATACATATTTATCCTTGATCTGCGACTTATAGTTTTCGAGAAAATTAAGTTTTGGGGAGACTGTTAAAAAAGTAGTAGATTTTATTTCATCACCTATCTAAAAAATGTTTATGCAGAGCTGTAGCCACATTTATTCCGAGTCCAAATATATCTTTAGCCTTGATCTGCGACTTATAGTTTTCGAGAAAATTAAGTTTTGGGGAGACTGTTAAAAAAGTAGTAGATTTTATTTCATCACCGATCTAAAAAATGTTTATGCAGAGCTGTGGCCACATTTATTCCGAGTCCAAATATATCTTTATCCTTGATCTGCGACTTATAGTTTTCGAGAAAATTAAGTTTTGGGGAGACTGCTAAAAAAGTAGCAGATTTTTTTTCATCACCGATCTATAAAATGTTTATGCAGAATTGTAGCTACATTTATTCCGTATGCAAATATATAATTGGCCTTGATCTGCGACTTATAGCTTTCGAGAAAATTAAGTTTTGGGGAGACTGTTAAAGAAGTAGTAGATTTTATTTCATCACCGATCTAAAAAATGTTTATGCAGAGTTGTAGCTACATTTATTCCGAGTCCAAATATATATTTATCCTTGATCTGCGACTTATAGTTTTCGAGAAAATTAAGTTTTGGGGAGACTGTTAAAAAAGTAGTAGATTTTTTTTCATCACCGATCTAAATAATTTTTATGCAGAATTGTAGCTACATTTATTCCGTATGCAAATATATAATTGGCCTTGATATGCGACTCATAGTTTTCGAGAAAATGCAATTTTTGTGTGACTGTTAAATAAGTAGTAGATTTTATTTCATCACCGATCTAAAAAATGTTTATGCAGAGTTGTAGCCACATTTATTGCGAGTTCAAATATATATTTATCCTTGATCTGCGACTTATAGTTTTCGAGAAAATTAAGTTTTGGGGAGACTGTTAAAAAAGTAGTAGATTTTTTTTCATCACCGATCTAAAAAATGTTTATGCAGAGTTGTAGCTACATTTATTCCGAGTCCAAATATATATTTATCCTTGATCTGCGACTTATAGTTTTTGAGAAAATTAGGTTTTGGGGAGACTGTTAAAAAAGTAGTGGATTTTATTTCATCACCGATCTAAAAAATGTTTATGCAGAGTTGTAGCCACATTTATTGCGAGTTCAAATATATATTTATCCTTGATCTGCGACTTATAGTTTTCGAGAAAATTAAGTTTTGGGGAGACTGTTAAAAAAGTAGTAGATTTTTTTTTATCACCGATCTAAAAAATGTTTATGCAGAGTTGTAGCTACATTTATTCCGAGTCCAAATATATATTTATCCTTGATCTGCGACTTATAGTTTTCGAGAAAATTAAGTTTTGGGGAGACTGCTAAAAAAGTAGTAGATTTTATTTCATCACCGGTCTAAAAAATGTTTATGCAGGGTAGTAGCTACATTTATTCCGAGTCCAAATATATATTTATCCTTGATCTGCGACTTATAGTTTTCGAGAAAATTAAGTTTTGGGGAGACTGCTAAAAAAGTAGTAGATTTTATTTCATCGCCGGTCTAAAAAATGTTTATGCAGGGTAGTAGCTACATTTATTCCGAGTCCAAATACATATTTATCCTTGATCTGCGACTTATAGTTTTCGAGAAAATTAAGTTTTGGGGAGACTGCTAAAAAAGTAGTAGATTTTATTTCATCACCGATCTATAAAATGTTTATGCAGAGTTGTAGCTACATTTATTCCGAGTCCAAATATATATTTATCCTTGATCTGCGACTTATAGTTTTCGCGAAAATTAAGTTTTGGGGAGACTGTTAAAAAAGTAGTGGATTTTATTTCATCACCGATCTAAAAAATGTTTATGCAGAGTTGTAGCCACATTTATTCCGAGTTCAAATATATATTTATCCTTGATCTGCGACTTATAGTTTTCGAGAAAATTAAGTTTTGGGGAGACTGCTAAAAAAGTAGTAGATTTTATTTCATCACCGATCTATAAAATATTTATGCAGAGTTGTAGCCACATTTATTCCGAGTCCAAATATATATTTATCCTTGATCTGCGACTTATAGTTTTCGAGAAAATTAAGTTTTGGGGAGACTGTTAAAAAAGTAGTAGATTTTTTTTCATCACCGATCTAAAAAATGTTTATGCAGAGTTGTAGCTACATTTATTCTGAGTCCAAATATATATTTATCCTTGATCTGCGACTTATAGTTTTTGAGAAAATTAAGTTTTGGGGAGACTGTTAAAAAAGTAGTGGATTTTATTTCATCACCGATCTAAAAAATGTTTATGCAGAGTTGTAGCTACATTTATTCCGAGTCCAAATATATATTTATCCTTGATCTGCGACTTATAGTTTCCGAGAAAATTAAGTTTTGGGGAGACTGTTAAAAAGTAGTAGATTTTATTTCATCACCGATCTAAAACATGTTTATGCAGAGTTGTAGCTACATTTATTCCGAGTCCAAATATATATTTGTCCTTGATCTGCGACTTATAGTTTTCGAGAAAATTAAGTTTTGGGGAGACTGCTAAAAAAGTAGTAGATTTTTTTTCATCACCGATCTAAAAAATGTTTATGCAGAGTTGTAGCTACATTTATTCCGAGTCCAAATATATATTTATCCTTGATCTGCGACTTATAGTTTTCGAGAAAATTAAGTTTTGGGGAGACTGTTAAAAAAGTAGTTTATTTTATTTCATCACCGATCTATAAAATATTTATGCAGAGTTGTAGCCACATTTATTCCGAGTCCAAATATATATTTATCCTTGATCTGCGACTTATAGTTTTCGAGAAAATTAAGTTTTGGGGAGACTGTTAAAAAAGTAGTAGATTTTATTTCATCACCGGTCTAAAAAATGTTTATGCAGAGAAGTAGCTACATTTATTCCGAGTCCAAATATATATTTATCCTTGATCTGCGACTTATAGTTTTCGAGAAAATTAAGTTTTGGGGAGACGTTAAAAAAGTAGTGGATTTTATTTCATCACCGATCTAAAAAAATGTTTATGCAGAGTTGTAGCCACATTTATTCCGAGTTCAAATATATATTTATCCTTGATCTGCGACTTATAGTTTTCGAGAAAATTAAGTTTTGGGGAGACTGCTAAAAAAGTAGTACATTTCATTTCATCACCGGTCTAAAAAATGTTTATGCAGGGTAGTAGCTACATTTATTCCGAGTCCAAATATATATTTATCCTTGATCTGCGACTTATAGTTTTCGAGAAAATTAAGTTTTGGGGAGACTGTTAAAAAAGTAGTAGATTTGATTTCATCACCGATCTAAAAAATGTTTATGCAGAGTTGTAGCTACATCTATTCCGAGTCCAAATATATATTTATCCTTGATCTGCGACTTATAGTTTTCGAGAAAATTAAGTTTTGGGGAGACTGTTAAAAAAGTAGTTTATTTTATTTCATCACCGATCTATAAAATATTTATGCAGAGTTGTAGCCACATTTATTCCGAGTCCAAATATATATTTATCCTTGATCTGCGACTTATAGTTTTCGAGAAAATTAAGTTTTGGGGAGACTGTTAAAAAAGTAGTAGATTTTATTTCATCACCGGTCTAAAAAATGTTTATGCAGAGAAGTAGCTACATTTATTCCGAGTCCAAATATATATTTATCCTTGATCTGCGACTTATAGTTTTCGCGAAAATTAAGTTTTGGGGAGACTGTTAAAAAAGTAGTGGATTTTATTTCATCACCGATCTAAATAATTTGTATGCAGAATTGTAGCTACATTTATTCCGTGTCCAAATATATAATTGGCCTTGATCTGCGACTCATAGTTTCAAGAAAATTAAGTTTTGGGGAGACTGTTAAAAAAGTAGCAGATTTTATTTCATCACCGATCTAAAAAATGTTTATGCAGAGTTGTAGCTACATTTATTCCGAGTCCAAATATATATTTATCCTTGATCTGCGACTCATAGTTTTCGAGAAAATTAAGTTTTGGGGAGACTGTTAAAAAAGTAGTAAATTTTATATCATCACCGATCTAAAAAATGTTTATGCAGAATTGTAGCTACATTTATTCCGTATGCAAATATATAATTAATTGGCCTTGATCTGCGACTCATAGTTTTCGAGAAAATTAAGTTTTGGGGAGACTGCTAAAAAAGTAGTAGATTTTATTTCATCACCGATCTAAAAAATGTTTATGCATAGTTGTAGCTACATTTATTCCGAGTCCAAATATATATTTATCCTTGATCTGCGACTTATAGTTTTCGAGAAAATTAAGTTTTGGGGAGACTGTTAAAAAAGTAGTAGATTTTATTTCATCACCGATCTAAAAAATGTTTATGCAGAATTGTAGCTACATTTATTCCGTATGCAAATATATAATTGGCCTTGATCTGCGACTCATAGTTTTCGAGAAAATTAAGTTTTGGAGAGACTGTTAAAAAAGTAGTAGATTTTATTTCATCACCGATCTAAAAAAATGTGTATGCAGAGTTGTAGCTACAATTATTTCGAGTTCAAATATATATTTATCCTTGATATGCGACTTATAGTTTTCGAGAAAATGAAATTTTTGTCTGACTGTTAAAAAAGTAGTAGATTTTTTTCCATCACCGGTCTAAATAATTTGTATGCAGAATTGTAGCTACATTAATTCCGTGTCCAAATACATAATTGGCCTTGATCTGCGACTCATAGTTTTCGAGAAAATGAAATTTTGTGTGACTGTAAAAAAGTAGTAGATTTTATTTCATCACCGATCTAAAAAATGTTTATGCAGAGTTGTAGCTACATTTATTCCGAGTCCAAATGTATATTTATCCTTGATCTGCGACTTATAGTTTTCGAGAAAATTCAGTTTTGGGGAGACTGCTAAAAAAGTAGTAGTTTTTATTTCATCACCGATCTATAAAATGTTTATGCAGAATTGTAGCTACATTTATTCCGTATGCAAACACATAATTGGCCTTGATCTGCGACTCATAGTTTTCGAGAAAATGCAATTTTTGTGTGACTGTTAAAAAAGTAGTAGATTTCATTTCATCACCGATCTAAAAAATGTTTATGCAGAGTTGTAGCTACATTTATTCCGAGTCCAAATATATATTTATCCTTGATCTGCGACTTATAGTTTTCGAGAAAATTAAGTTTTGGGGAGACTGTTAAAAAAGTAGTTTATTTTATTTCATCACCGATCTATAAAATATTTATGCAGAGTTGTAGCCACATTTATTCCGAGTCCAAATATATATTTATCCTTGATCTGCGACTTATAGTTTTCGAGAAAATTAAGTTTTGGGGAGACTGTTAAAAAAGTAGTAGATTTTATTTCATCACCGGTCTAAAAAATGTTTATGCAGAGAAGTAGCTACATTTATTCCGAGTCCAAATATATATTTATCCTTGATCTGCGACTTATAGTTTTCGAGAAAATTAAGTTTTGGGGAGACGTTAAAAAAGTAGTGGATTTTATTTCATCACCGATCTAAAAAAATGTTTATGCAGAGTTGTAGCCACATTTATTCCGAGTTCAAATATATATTTATCCTTGATCTGCGACTTATAGTTTTCGAGAAAATTAAGTTTTGGGGAGACTGCTAAAAAAGTAGTACATTTCATTTCATCACCGGTCTAAAAAATGTTTATGCAGGGTAGTAGCTACATTTATTCCGAGTCCAAATATATATTTATCCTTGATCTGCGACTTATAGTTTTCGAGAAAATTAAGTTTTGGGGAGACTGTTAAAAAAGTAGTAGATTTGATTTCATCACCGATCTAAAAAATGTTTATGCAGAGTTGTAGCTACATCTATTCCGAGTCCAAATATATATTTATCCTTGATCTGCGACTTATAGTTTTCGAGAAAATTAAGTTTTGGGGAGACTGTTAAAAAAGTAGTTTATTTTATTTCATCACCGATCTATAAAATATTTATGCAGAGTTGTAGCCACATTTATTCCGAGTCCAAATATATATTTATCCTTGATCTGCGACTTATAGTTTTCGAGAAAATTAAGTTTTGGGGAGACTGTTAAAAAAGTAGTAGATTTTATTTCATCACCGGTCTAAAAAATGTTTATGCAGAGAAGTAGCTACATTTATTCCGAGTCCAAATATATATTTATCCTTGATCTGCGACTTATAGTTTTCGCGAAAATTAAGTTTTGGGGAGACTGTTAAAAAAGTAGTGGATTTTATTTCATCACCGATCTAAATAATTTGTATGCAGAATTGTAGCTACATTTATTCCGTGTCCAAATATATAATTGGCCTTGATCTGCGACTCATAGTTTCAAGAAAATTAAGTTTTGGGGAGACTGTTAAAAAAGTAGCAGATTTTATTTCATCACCGATCTAAAAAATGTTTATGCAGAGTTGTAGCTACATTTATTCCGAGTCCAAATATATATTTATCCTTGATCTGCGACTCATAGTTTTCGAGAAAATTAAGTTTTGGGGAGACTGTTAAAAAAGTAGTAAATTTTATATCATCACCGATCTAAAAAATGTTTATGCAGAATTGTAGCTACATTTATTCCGTATGCAAATATATAATTAATTGGCCTTGATCTGCGACTCATAGTTTTCGAGAAAATTAAGTTTTGGGGAGACTGCTAAAAAAGTAGTAGATTTTATTTCATCACCGATCTAAAAAATGTTTATGCATAGTTGTAGCTACATTTATTCCGAGTCCAAATATATATTTATCCTTGATCTGCGACTTATAGTTTTCGAGAAAATTAAGTTTTGGGGAGACTGTTAAAAAAGTAGTAGATTTTATTTCATCACCGATCTAAAAAATGTTTATGCAGAATTGTAGCTACATTTATTCCGTATGCAAATATATAATTGGCCTTGATCTGCGACTCATAGTTTTCGAGAAAATTAAGTTTTGGAGAGACTGTTAAAAAAGTAGTAGATTTTATTTCATCACCGATCTAAAAAAATGTGTATGCAGAGTTGTAGCTACAATTATTTCGAGTTCAAATATATATTTATCCTTGATATGCGACTTATAGTTTTCGAGAAAATGAAATTTTTGTCTGACTGTTAAAAAAGTAGTAGATTTTTTTCCATCACCGGTCTAAATAATTTGTATGCAGAATTGTAGCTACATTAATTCCGTGTCCAAATACATAATTGGCCTTGATCTGCGACTCATAGTTTTCGAGAAAATGAAATTTTGTGTGACTGTAAAAAAGTAGTAGATTTTATTTCATCACCGATCTAAAAAATGTTTATGCAGAGTTGTAGCTACATTTATTCCGAGTCCAAATGTATATTTATCCTTGATCTGCGACTTATAGTTTTCGAGAAAATTCAGTTTTGGGGAGACTGCTAAAAAAGTAGTAGTTTTTATTTCATCACCGATCTATAAAATGTTTATGCAGAATTGTAGCTACATTTATTCCGTATGCAAACACATAATTGGCCTTGATCTGCGACTCATAGTTTTCGAGAAAATGCAATTTTTGTGTGACTGTTAAAAAAGTAGTAGATTTCATTTCATCACCGATCTAAAAAATGTTTATGCAGAGTTGTAGCTACATTTATTCCATGTCCAAATATAATTTATCCTTGATCTGTGACTTATAGTTTTCGAGAAAATTAAGTTTTGGGGAGACTGTTAAAAAAGTAGTAGATTTTATTTCATCACCGATCTAAAAAATGTTTAAGCAGAGTTGTAGCTACATTTATTCCATGTCCAAATATATCTTTATCCTTGATCTGCGACTTATAGTTTTCGAGAAAATTAAGTTTTGGGGAGACTGTTAAAAAAGTAGTAGATTTTATTTCATCACCGATCTAAAAAATGTTTATGCAGGGTAGTAGCTACATTTATTCCGAGTCCAAATACATATTTATCCTTGATCTGCGACTTATAGTTTTCGAGAAAATTAAGTTTTGGGGAGAATGTTAAAAAAGTAGTAGATTTTATTTCATCACCTATCTAAAAAATGTTTATGCAGAGCTGTAGCCACATTTATTCCGAGTCCAAATATATCTTTATCCTTGATCTGCGACTTATAGTTTTCGAGAAAATTAAGTTTTGGGGAGACTGCTAAAAAAGTAGCAGATTTTATTTCATCACCGATCTATAAAATGTTTATGCAGAATTGTAGCTACATTTATTCCGTATGCAAATATATAATTGGCCTTGATCTGCGACTCATAGTTTTCGAGAAAATGCAATTCTTGTGTGACTGTTAAAAAAGTAGTAGATTTCATTTCATCACCGATCTAAAAAATGTTTATGCAGAGTTGTAGCTACATTTATTCCATGTCCAAATATAATTTATCCTTGATCTGTGACTTATAGTTTTCGAGAAAATTAAGTTTTGGGGAGACTGTTAAAAAAGTAGTAGATTTTATTTCATCACCGATCTAAAAAATGTTTATGCAGAGTTGTAGCTACATTTATTCCATGTCCAAATATATCTTTATCCTTGATCTGCGACTTATAGTTTTCGAGAAAATTAAGTTTTGGGGAGACTGTTAAAAAAGTAGTAGATTTTATTTCATCACCGATCTAAAAAATGTTTATGCAGGGTAGTAGCTACATTTATTCCGAGTCCAAATACATATTTATCCTTGATCTGCGACTTATAGTTTTCGAGAAAATTAAGTTTTGGGGAGACTGTTAAAAAAGTAGTAGATTTTATTTCATCACCTATCTAAAAAATGTTTATGCAGAGCTGTAGCCACATTTATTCCGAGTCCAAATATATCTTTAGCCTTGATCTGCGACTTATAGTTTTCGAGAAAATTAAGTTTTGGGGAGACTGTTAAAAAAGTAGTAGATTTTATTTCATCACCGATCTAAAAAATGTTTATGCAGAGCTGTGGCCACATTTATTCCGAGTCCAAATATATCTTTATCCTTGATCTGCGACTTATAGTTTTCGAGAAAATTAAGTTTTGGGGAGACTGCTAAAAAAGTAGCAGATTTTTTTTCATCACCGATCTATAAAATGTTTATGCAGAATTGTAGCTACATTTATTCCGTATGCAAATATATAATTAATTGGCCTTGATCTGCGACTCATAGTTTTCGAGAAAATTAAGTTTTGGGGAGACTGCTAAAAAAGTAGTAGATTTTATTTCATCACCGATCTAAAAAATGTTTATGCATAGTTGTAGCTACATTTATTCCGAGTCCAAATATATATTTATCCTTGATCTGCGACTTATAGTTTTCGAGAAAATTAAGTTTTGGGGAGACTGTTAAAAAAGTAGTGGATTTTATTTCATCACCGATCTAAAAAATGTTTATGCAGAATTGTAGCTACATTTATTCCGTATGCAAATATATAATTGGCCTTGATCTGCGACTCATAGTTTTCGAGAAAATTAAGTTTTGGGGAGACTGTTAAAAAAGTAGTAGATTTTATTTCATCACCGATCTAAAAAAATGTGTATGCAGAGTTGTAGCTACAATTATTTCGAGTTCAAATATATATTTATCCTTGATATGCGACTTATAGTTTTCGAGAAAATGAAATTTTTGTCTGACTGTTAAAAAAGTAGTAGATTTTTTTCCATCACCGGTCTAAATAATTTGTATGCAGAATTGTAGCTACATTAATTCCGTGTCCAAATACATAATTGGCCTTGATCTGCGACTCATAGTTTTCGAGAAAATGAAATTTTGTGTGACTGTAAAAAAGTAGTAGATTTTATTTCATCACCGATCTAAAAAATGTTTATGCAGAGTTGTAGCTACATTTATTCCGAGTCCAAATGTATATTTATCCTTGATCTGCGACTTATAGTTTTCGAGAAAATTCAGTTTTGGGGAGACTGCTAAAAAAGTAGTAGTTTTTATTTCATCACCGATCTATAAAATGTTTATGCAGAATTGTAGCTACATTTATTCCGTATGCAAACACATAATTGGCCTTGATCTGCGACTCATAGTTTTCGAGAAAATGCAATTTTTGTGTGACTGTTAAAAAAGTAGTAGATTTCATTTCATCACCGATCTAAAAAATGTTTATGCAGAGTTGTAGCTACATTTATTCCATGTCCAAATATAATTTATCCTTGATCTGTGACTTATAGTTTTCGAGAAAATTAAGTTTTGGGGAGACTGTTAAAAAAGTAGTAGATTTTATTTCATCACCGATCTAAAAAATGTTTAAGCAGAGTTGTAGCTACATTTATTCCATGTCCAAATATATCTTTATCCTTGATCTGCGACTTATAGTTTTCGAGAAAATTAAGTTTTGGGGAGACTGTTAAAAAAGTAGTAGATTTTATTTCATCACCGATCTAAAAAATGTTTATGCAGGGTAGTAGCTACATTTATTCCGAGTCCAAATACATATTTATCCTTGATCTGCGACTTATAGTTTTCGAGAAAATTAAGTTTTGGGGAGAATGTTAAAAAAGTAGTAGATTTTATTTCATCACCTATCTAAAAAATGTTTATGCAGAGCTGTAGCCACATTTATTCCGAGTCCAAATATATCTTTATCCTTGATCTGCGACTTATAGTTTTCGAGAAAATTAAGTTTTGGGGAGACTGTTAAAAAAGTAGTAGATTTTATTTCATCACCGATCTAAAAAATGTTTATGCAGAGCTGTAGCCACATTTATTCCGAGTCCAAATATATCTTTATCCTTGATCTGCGACTTATAGTTTTCG
The DNA here is from genome assembly GCA_946965025.1 of Blera fallax. NCBI lineage: Eukaryota > Metazoa > Arthropoda > Insecta > Diptera > Syrphidae > Blera > Blera fallax. The sequence continues at coordinate 56,782,529 of OX337246.1, forward strand.
AGAAAATTAAGTTTTGGGGAGACTGCTAAAAAAGTAGCAGATTTTATTTCATCACCGATCTATAAAATGTTTATGCAGAATTGTAGCTACATTTATTCCATGTCCAAATATATCTTTATCCTTGATCTGCGACTTATAGTTTTCGAGAAAATTAAGTTTTGGGGAGACTGTTAAAAAAGTAGTAGATTTTATTTCATCACCGATCTAAAAAATGTTTATGCAGGGTAGTAGCTACATTTATTCCGAGTCCAAATACATATTTATCCTTGATCTGCGACTTATAGTTTTCGAGAAAATTAAGTTTTGGGGAGACTGTTAAAAAAGTAGTAGATTTTATTTCATCACCTATCTAAAAAATGTTTATGCAGAGCTGTAGCCACATTTATTCCGAGTCCAAATATATCTTTAGCCTTGATCTGCGACTTATAGTTTTCGAGAAAATTAAGTTTTGGGGAGACTGTTAAAAAAGTAGTAGATTTTATTTCATCACCGATCTAAAAAATGTTTATGCAGAGTTGTAGCTACATTTATTCCGAGTCCAAATGTATATTTATCCTTGATCTGCGACTTATAGTTTTCGAGAAAATTCAGTTTTGGGGAGACTGCTAAAAAAGTAGTAGTTTTTATTTCATCACCGATCTATAAAATGTTTATGCAGAATTGTAGCTACATTTATTCCGTATGCAAACACATAATTGGCCTTGATCTGCGACTCATAGTTTTCGAGAAAATGCAATTTTTGTGTGACTGTTAAAAAAGTAGTAGATTTCATTTCATCACCGATCTAAAAAATGTTTATGCAGAGTTGTAGCTACATTTATTCCATGTCCAAATATAATTTATCCTTGATCTGTGACTTATAGTTTTCGAGAAAATTAAGTTTTGGGGAGACTGTTAAAAAAGTAGTAGATTTTATTTCATCACCGATCTAAAAAATGTTTAAGCAGAGTTGTAGCTACATTTATTCCATGTCCAAATATATCTTTATCCTTGATCTGCGACTTATAGTTTTCGAGAAAATTAAGTTTTGGGGAGACTGTTAAAAAAGTAGTAGATTTTATTTCATCACCGATCTAAAAAATGTTTATGCAGGGTAGTAGCTACATTTATTCCGAGTCCAAATACATATTTATCCTTGATCTGCGACTTATAGTTTTCGAGAAAATTAAGTTTTGGGGAGAATGTTAAAAAAGTAGTAGATTTTATTTCATCACCTATCTAAAAAATGTTTATGCAGAGCTGTAGCCACATTTATTCCGAGTCCAAATATATCTTTATCCTTGATCTGCGACTTATAGTTTTCGAGAAAATTAAGTTTTGGGGAGACTGCTAAAAAAGTAGCAGATTTTATTTCATCACCGATCTATAAAATGTTTATGCAGAATTGTAGCTACATTTATTCCGTATGCAAATATATAATTGGCCTTGATCTGCGACTCATAGTTTTCGAGAAAATGCAATTCTTGTGTGACTGTTAAAAAAGTAGTAGATTTCATTTCATCACCGATCTAAAAAATGTTTATGCAGAGTTGTAGCTACATTTATTCCATGTCCAAATATAATTTATCCTTGATCTGTGACTTATAGTTTTCGAGAAAATTAAGTTTTGGGGAGACTGTTAAAAAAGTAGTAGATTTTATTTCATCACCGATCTAAAAAATGTTTATGCAGAGTTGTAGCTACATTTATTCCATGTCCAAATATATCTTTATCCTTGATCTGCGACTTATAGTTTTCGAGAAAATTAAGTTTTGGGGAGACTGTTAAAAAAGTAGTAGATTTTATTTCATCACCGATCTAAAAAATGTTTATGCAGGGTAGTAGCTACATTTATTCCGAGTCCAAATACATATTTATCCTTGATCTGCGACTTATAGTTTTCGACAAAATTAAGTTTTGGGGAGACTGTTAAAAAAGTAGTAGATTTTATTTCATCACCTATCTAAAAAATGTTTATGCAGAGCTGTAGCCACATTTATTCCGAGTCCAAATATATCTTTAGCCTTGATCTGCGACTTATAGTTTTCGAGAAAATTAAGTTTTGGGGAGACTGTTAAAAAAGTAGTAGATTTTATTTCATCACCGATCTAAAAAATGTTTATGCAGAGCTGTGGCCACATTTATTCCGAGTCCAAATATATCTTTATCCTTGATCTGCGACTTATAGTTTTCGAGAAAATTAAGTTTTGGGGAGACTGCTAAAAAAGTAGCAGATTTTTTTTCATCACCGATCTATAAAATGTTTATGCAGAATTGTAGCTACATTTATTCCGTATGCAAATATATAATTAATTGGCCTTGATCTGCGACTCATAGTTTTCGAGAAAATTAAGTTTTGGGGAGACTGCTAAAAAAGTAGTAGATTTTATTTCATCACCGATCTAAAAAATGTTTATGCATAGTTGTAGCTACATTTATTCCGAGTCCAAATATATATTTATCCTTGATCTGCGACTTATAGTTTTCGAGAAAATTAAGTTTTGGGGAGACTGTTAAAAAAGTAGTAGATTTTATTTCATCACCGATCTAAAAAATGTTTATGCAGAATTGTAGCTACATTTATTCCGTATGCAAATATATAATTGGCCTTGATCTGCGACTCATAGTTTTCGAGAAAATTAAGTTTTGGGGAGACTGTTAAAAAAGTAGTAGATTTTATTTCATCACCGATCTAAAAAAATGTGTATGCAGAGTTGTAGCTACAATTATTTCGAGTTCAAATATATATTTATCCTTGATATGCGACTTATAGTTTTCGAGAAAATGAAATTTTTGTCTGACTGTTAAAAAAGTAGTAGATTTTTTTCCATCACCGGTCTAAATAATTTGTATGCAGAATTGTAGCTACATTAATTCCGTGTCCAAATACATAATTGGCCTTGATCTGCGACTCATAGTTTTCGAGAAAATGAAATTTTGTGTGACTGTAAAAAAGTAGTAGATTTTATTTCATCACCGATCTAAAAAATGTTTATGCAGAGTTGTAGCTACATTTATTCCGAGTCCAAATGTATATTTATCCTTGATCTGCGACTTATAGTTTTCGAGAAAATTCAGTTTTGGGGAGACTGCTAAAAAAGTAGTAGTTTTTATTTCATCACCGATCTATAAAATGTTTATGCAGAATTGTAGCTACATTTATTCCGTATGCAAACACATAATTGGCCTTGATCTGCGACTCATAGTTTTCGAGAAAATGCAATTTTTGTGTGACTGTTAAAAAAGTAGTAGATTTCATTTCATCACCGATCTAAAAAATGTTTATGCAGAGTTGTAGCTACATTTATTCCATGTCCAAATATAATTTATCCTTGATCTGTGACTTATAGTTTTCGAGAAAATTAAGTTTTGGGGAGACTGTTAAAAAAGTAGTAGATTTTATTTCATCACCGATCTAAAAAATGTTTAAGCAGAGTTGTAGCTACATTTATTCCATGTCCAAATATATCTTTATCCTTGATCTGCGACTTATAGTTTTCGAGAAAATTAAGTTTTGGGGAGACTGTTAAAAAAGTAGTAGATTTTATTTCATCACCGATCTAAAAAATGTTTATGCAGGGTAGTAGCTACATTTATTCCGAGTCCAAATACATATTTATCCTTGATCTGCGACTTATAGTTTTCGAGAAAATTAAGTTTTGGGGAGAATGTTAAAAAAGTAGTAGATTTTATTTCATCACCTATCTAAAAAATGTTTATGCAGAGCTGTAGCCACATTTATTCCGAGTCCAAATATATCTTTATCCTTGATCTGCGACTTATAGTTTTCGAGAAAATTAAGTTTTGGGGAGACTGTTAAAAAAGTAGTAGATTTTATTTCATCACCGATCTAAAAAATGTTTATGCAGAGCTGTAGCCACATTTATTCCGAGTCCAAATATATCTTTATCCTTGATCTGCGACTTATAGTTTTCGAGAAAATTAAGTTTTGGGGAGACTGCTAAAAAAGTAGCAGATTTTATTTCATCACCGATCTATAAAATGTTTATGCAGAATTGTAGCTACATTTATTCCGTATGCAAATATATAATTGGCCTTGATCTGCGACTCATAGTTTTCGAGAAAATGCAATTTTTGTGTGACTGTTAAAAAAGTAGTAGATTTCATTTCATCACCGATCTAAAAAATGTTTATGCAGAGTTGTAGCTACATTTATTCCATGTCCAAATATAATTTATCCTTGATCTGTGACTTATAGTTTTCGAGAAAATTAAGTTTTGGGGAGACTGTTAAAAAAGTAGTAGATTTTATTTCATCACCGATCTAAAAAATGTTTATGCAGAGTTGTAGCTACATTTATTCCATGTCCAAATATATCTTTATCCTTGATCTGCGACTTATAGTTTTCGAGAAAATTAAGTTTTGGGGAGACTGTTAAAAAAGTAGTAGATTTTATTTCATCACCGATCTAAAAAATGTTTATGCAGGGTAGTAGCTACATTTATTCCGAGTCCAAATACATATTTATCCTTGATCTGCGACTTATAGTTTTCGAGAAAATTAAGTTTTGGGGAGACTGTTAAAAAAGTAGTAGATTTTATTTCATCACCTATCTAAAAAATGTTTATGCAGAGCTGTAGCCACATTTATTCCGAGTCCAAATATATCTTTAGCCTTGATCTGCGACTTATAGTTTTCGAGAAAATTAAGTTTTGGGGAGACTGTTAAAAAAGTAGTAGATTTTATTTCATCACCGATCTAAAAAATGTTTATGCAGAGCTGTGGCCACATTTATTCCGAGTCCAAATATATCTTTATCCTTGATCTGCGACTTATAGTTTTCGAGAAAATTAAGTTTTGGGGAGACTGCTAAAAAAGTAGCAGATTTTTTTTCATCACCGATCTATAAAATGTTTATGCAGAATTGTAGCTACATTTATTCCGTATGCAAATATATAATTGGCCTTGATCTGCGACTCATAGTTTTCGAGAAAATGCAATTTTTGTGTGACTGTTAAAAAAGTAGTAGATTTCATTTCATCACCGATCTAAAAAATGTTTATGCAGAGTTGTAGCTACATTTATTCCATGTCCAAATATAATTTATCCTTGATCTGTGACTTATAGTTTTCGAGAAAATTAAGTTTTGGGGAGACTGTTAAAAAAGTAGTAGATTTTATTTCATCACCGATCTAAAAAATGTTTATGCAGAGTTGTAGCTACATTTATTCCGAGTCCAAATATATATTTATCCTTGATCTGCGACTTATAGTTTTCGAGAAAATGAAATTTTTGTGTAACTGTTAAAAAAGTAGTAGATTCTTTTTCATCACCGATCTAAATAATGTGTATGCAGAATTGTAGCTACATTTATTCCGTATGCAAATATATAATTGGCCTTGATCTGCGATTCATAGTTTTCGAGAAAATTAAGTTTTGGGGAGACTGCTAAAAAAGTTAGTAGATTTTATTTCATCACCGATCTAAAAAATTCCGTATGCAAATATATAATTGGCCTTGATCTGCGATTCATAGTTTTCGAGAAAATTAAGTTTTGGGGAGACTGCTAAAAAAGTAGTAGATTTTATTTCATCACCGATCTAAAAAATGTTTATGCAGAGTTGTAGCTACATTTATTCCGAGTCCAAATGTATATTTATCCTTGATCTTCGACTTATAGTTTTCGAGAAAATGAAATTTTTGTGTAACTGTTAAAAAAGTAGTAGATTCTTTTTCATCACCGATCTAAATAATGTGTATGCAGAATTGTAGCTACATTTATTCCGTATGCAAATATATAATTGGCCTTGATCTGCGATTCATAGTTTTCGAGAAAATTAAGTTTTGGGGAGACTGCTAAAAAAGTTAGTAGATTTTATTTCATCACCGATCTAAAAAATGTTTATGCAGAGTTGTAGCTACATTTATTCCGAGTCCAAATGTATATTTATCCTTGATCTGCGACTCATAGTTTTCGAGAAAATTAAGTTTTGGGAGACTGTTAAATAAGTAGTAGATTTTGTGTCATCAGCGATTTGAAAAAACTTTGATGGAGAATTGTAGCTACATTTATTCCATGTCCAAATATAATTTATCCTTGATCTGTGACTTATAGTTTTCGAGAAAATTAAGTTTTGGGGAGACTGTTGAAAAAGTAGTAGATTTTATTTCATCACCGATCTAAAAAATGTTTATGCAGAGTTGTAGCTACATATATTCCGAGTCCAAATATATATTTATCCTTGATCTGCGACTTATAGTTTTCGAGAAAATTAGGAGACTGTAAAAAGTAGTAAATTTTGTGTCATCAGCGATCTAAAAAAACTTTGATGGAGAATTGTAGCTACATTTATTCCGTGTCCAAATATATAATCGGCCTTGATCTGCGACTCATAGTTTTCGAGAAAATGATAAAGTAGTAGATTTTATTTCATCACCGATCTAAATAATTTTTATGCAGAATTGTAGCTACATTTATTCCGAGTCCAAATATATAATTGGCCTTGTTCTGCGACTTATAGTTTTCGAGAAAATGAAATTTTTGTGTAACTGTTAAAAAAGTAGTAGATTCTTTTTCATCACCGATCTAAATAATGTGTATGCAGAATTGTAGCTACATTTATTCCGTATGCAAATATATAATTGGCCTTGATCTGCGATTCATAGTTTTCGAGAAAATTAAGTTTTGGGGAGACTGCTAAAAAAGTAGTAGATTTTATTTCATCACCGATCTAAAAAATGTTTATGCAGAGTTGTAGCTACATTTATTCCGAGTCCAAATGTATATTTATCCTTGATCTGCGACTCATAGTTTTCGAGAAAATTAAGTTTTGGGAGACTGTTAAATAAGTAGTAGATTTTGTGTCATCAGCGATTTGAAAAAACTTTGATGGAGAATTGTAGCTACATTTATTCCATGTCCAAATATAATTTATCCTTGATCTGTGACTTATAGTTTTCGAGAAAATTAAGTTTTGGGGAGACTGTTGAAAAAGTAGTAGATTTTATTTCATCACCGATCTAAAAAATGTTTATGCAGAGTTGTAGCTACATTTATTCCGAGTCCAAATATATATTTATCCTTGATCTGCGACTTATAGTTTTCGAGAAAATTAAGGAGACTGTAAAAAGTAGTAAATTTTGTGTCATCAGCGATCTAAAAAAACTTTGATGGAGAATTGTAGCTACATTTATTCCGTGTCCAAATATATAATAATAATAAAATTTTGTGTGACTGTAAAAAAGTAGTAGATTTTATTTCATCACCGATCTAAAAAATGTTTATGCAGAGTTGTAGCTACATTTATTCCGAGTCCAAATGTATATTTATCCTTGATCTGCGACTTAGTAGATTTTTCTTCATCACCGATCTAAACAATTTGTATGCAGAATTGTAGCTACATTTATTCCGTGTCCAAATATATAATTGGCCTTGATCTGCGACTCACAGTTTTCGAGAAAATGAAATTTTGTGTGACTGTAAAAAAGTAGTAGATTTTATTTCATCACCGATCTAAAAAATGTTTATGCATAGTTGTAGCTACATTTATTCCGAGTCCAAATATATATTTATCCTTGATCTGCGACTTATAGTTTTCGAGAAAATTAAGTTTTGGGGAGACTGTTAAAAAAGTAGTAGATTTTATTTCATCACCGATCTAAAAAATGTTTATGCAGAATTGTAGCTACATTTATTCCGTATGCAAATATATAATTGGCCTTGATCTGCGACTCATAGTTTTCGAGAAAATTAAGTTTTGGGGAGACTGTTAAAAAAGTAGTAGATTTTATTTCATCACCGATCTAAAAAAATGTGTATGCAGAGTTGTAGCTACAATTATTTCGAGTTCAAATATATATTTATCCTTGATATGCGACTTATAGTTTTCGAGAAAATGAAATTTTTGTCTGACTGTTAAAAAAGTAGTAGATTTTTTTCCATCACCGGTCTAAATAATTTGTATGCAGAATTGTAGCTACATTAATTCCGTGTCCAAATACATAATTGGCCTTGATCTGCGACTCATAGTTTTCGAGAAAATGAAATTTTGTGTGACTGTAAAAAAGTAGTAGATTTTATTTCATCACCGATCTAAAAAATGTTTATGCAGAGTTGTAGCTACATTTATTCCGAGTCCAAATGTATATTTATCCTTGATCTGCGACTTATAGTTTTCGAGAAAATTCAGTTTTGGGGAGACTGCTAAAAAAGTAGTAGTTTTTATTTCATCACCGATCTATAAAATGTTTATGCAGAATTGTAGCTACATTTATTCCGTATGCAAACACATAATTGGCCTTGATCTGCGACTCATAGTTTTCGAGAAAATGCAATTTTTGTGTGACTGTTAAAAAAGTAGTAGATTTCATTTCATCACCGATCTAAAAAATGTTTATGCAGAGTTGTAGCTACATTTATTCCATGTCCAAATATAATTTATCCTTGATCTGTGACTTATAGTTTTCGAGAAAATTAAGTTTTGGGGAGACTGCTAAAAAAGTAGTAGATTTTATTTCATCACCGATCTAAAAAATGTTTAAGCAGAGTTGTAGCTACATTTATTCCATGTCCAAATATATCTTTATCCTTGATCTGCGACTTATAGTTTTCGAGAAAATTAAGTTTTGGGGAGACTGTTAAAAAAGTAGTAGATTTTATTTCATCACCGATCTAAAAAATGTTTATGCAGGGTAGTAGCTACATTTATTCCGAGTCCAAATACATATTTATCCTTGATCTGCGACTTATAGTTTTCGAGAAAATTAAGTTTTGGGGAGAATGTTAAAAAAGTAGTAGATTTTATTTCATCACCTATCTAAAAAATGTTTATGCAGAGCTGTAGCCACATTTATTCCGAGTCCAAATATATCTTTATCCTTGATCTGCGACTTATAGTTTTCGAGAAAATTAAGTTTTGGGGAGACTGTTAAAAAAGTAGTAGATTTTATTTCATCACCGATCTAAAAAATGTTTATGCAGAGCTGTAGCCACATTTATTCCGAGTCCAAATATATCTTTATCCTTGATCTGCGACTTATAGTTTTCGAGAAAATTGAGTTTTGGGGAGACTGCTAAAAAAGTAGCAGATTTTATTTCATCACCGATCTATAAAATGTTTATGCAGAATTGTAGCTACATTTATTCCGTATGCAAATATATAATTGGCCTTGATCTGCGACTCATAGTTTTCGAGAAAATGCAATTTTTGTGTGACTGTTAAAAAAGTAGTAGATTTCATTTCATCACCGATCTAAAAAATGTTTATGCAGAGTTGTAGCTACATTTATTCCATGTCCAAATATAATTTATCCTTGATCTGTGACTTATAGTTTTCGAGAAAATTAAGTTTTGGGGAGACTGTTAAAAAAGTAGTAGATTTTATTTCATCACCGATCTAAAAAATGTTTATGCAGAGTTGTAGCTACATTTATTCCATGTCCAAATATATCTTTATCCTTGATCTGCGACTTATAGTTTTCGAGAAAATTAAGTTTTGGGGAGACTGTTAAAAAAGTAGTAGATTTTATTTCATCACCGATCTAAAAAATGTTTATGCAGGGTAGTAGCTACATTTATTCCGAGTCCAAATACATATTTATCCTTGATCTGCGACTTATAGTTTTCGAGAAAATTAAGTTTTGGGGAGACTGTTAAAAAAGTAGTAGATTTTATTTCATCACCTATCTAAAAAATGTTTATGCAGAGCTGTAGCCACATTTATTCCGAGTCCAAATATATCTTTAGCCTTGATCTGCGACTTATAGTTTTCGAGAAAATTAAGTTTTGGGGAGACTGTTAAAAAAGTAGTAGATTTTATTTCATCACCGATCTAAAAAATGTTTATGCAGAGCTGTGGCCACATTTATTCCGAGTCCAAATATATCTTTATCCTTGATCTGCGACTTATAGTTTTCGAGAAAATTAAGTTTTGGGGAGACTGCTAAAAAAGTAGCAGATTTTTTTTCATCACCGATCTATAAAATGTTTATGCAGAATTGTAGCTACATTTATTCCGTATGCAAATATATAATTGGCCTTGATCTGCGACTCATAGTTTTCGAGAAAATGCAATTTTTGTGTGACTGTTAAAAAAGTAGTAGATTTCATTTCATCACCGATCTAAAAAATGTTTATGCAGAGTTGTAGCTACATTTATTCCATGTCCAAATATAATTTATCCTTGATCTGTGACTTATAGTTTTCGAGAAAATTAAGTTTTGGGGAGACTGTTAAAAAAGTAGTAGATTTTATTTCATCACCGATCTAAAAAATGTTTATGCAGAGTTGTAGCTACATTTATTCCGAGTCCAAATATATATTTATCCTTAATCTGCGACTTATAGTTTTCGAGAAAATGAAATTTTTGTGTAACTGTTAAAAAAGTAGTAGATTCTTTTTCATCACCGATCTAAATAATGTGTATGCAGAATTGTAGCTACATTTATTCCGTATGCAAATATATAATTGGCCTTGATCTGCGATTCATAGTTTTCGAGAAAATTAAGTTTTGGGGAGACTGCTAAAAAAGTTAGTAGATTTTATTTCATCACCGATCTAAAAAATTCCGTATGCAAATATATAATTGGCCTTGATCTGCGATTCATAGTTTTCGAGAAAATTAAGTTTTGGGGAGACTGCTAAAAAAGTAGTAGATTTTATTTCATCACCGATCTAAAAAATGTTTATGCAGAGTTGTAGCTACATTTATTCCGAGTCCAAATGTATATTTATCCTTGATCTTCGACTTATAGTTTTCGAGAAAATGAAATTTTTGTGTAACTGTTAAAAAAGTAGTAGATTCTTTTTCATCACCGATCTAAATAATGTGTATGCAGAATTGTAGCTACATTTATTCCGTATGCAAATATATAATTGGCCTTGATCTGCGATTCATAGTTTTCGAGAAAATTAAGTTTTGGGGAGACTGCTAAAAAAGTTAGTAGATTTTATTTCATCACCGATCTAAAAAATGTTTATGCAGAGTTGTAGCTACATTTATTCCGAGTCCAAATGTATATTTATCCTTGATCTGCGACTCATAGTTTTCGAGAAAATTAAGTTTTGGGAGACTGTTAAATAAGTAGTAGATTTTGTGTCATCAGCGATTTGAAAAAACTTTGATGGAGAATTGTAGCTACATTTATTCCATGTCCAAATATAATTTATCCTTGATCTGTGACTTATAGTTTTCGAGAAAATTAAGTTTTGGGGAGACTGTTGAAAAAGTAGTAGATTTTATTTCATCACCGATCTAAAAAATGTTTATGCAGAGTTGTAGCTACATATATTCCGAGTCCAAATATATATTTATCCTTGATCTGCGACTTATAGTTTTCGAGAAAATTAGGAGACTGTAAAAAGTAGTAAATTTTGTGTCATCAGCGATCTAAAAAAACTTTGATGGAGAATTGTAGCTACATTTATTCCGTGTCCAAATATATAATCGGCCTTGATCTGCGACTCATAGTTTTCGAGAAAATGATAAAGTAGTAGATTTTATTTCATCACCGATCTAAATAATTTTTATGCAGAATTGTAGCTACATTTATTCCGAGTCCAAATATATAATTGGCCTTGTTCTGCGACTTATAGTTTTCGAGAAAATGAAATTTTTGTGTAACTGTTAAAAAAGTAGTAGATTCTTTTTCATCACCGATCTAAATAATGTGTATGCAGAATTGTAGCTACATTTATTCCGTATGCAAATATATAATTGGCCTTGATCTGCGATTCATAGTTTTCGAGAAAATTAAGTTTTGGGGAGACTGCTAAAAAAGTAGTAGATTTTATTTCATCACCGATCTAAAAAATGTTTATGCAGAGTTGTAGCTACATTTATTCCGAGTCCAAATGTATATTTATCCTTGATCTGCGACTCATAGTTTTCGAGAAAATTAAGTTTTGGGAGACTGTTAAATAAGTAGTAGATTTTGTGTCATCAGCGATTTGAAAAAACTTTGATGGAGAATTGTAGCTACATTTATTCCATGTCCAAATATAATTTATCCTTGATCTGTGACTTATAGTTTTCGAGAAAATTAAGTTTTGGGGAGACTGTTGAAAAAGTAGTAGATTTTATTTCATCACCGATCTAAAAAATGTTTATGCAGAGTTGTAGCTACATTTATTCCGAGTCCAAATATATATTTATCCTTGATCTGCGACTTATAGTTTTCGAGAAAATTAAGGAGACTGTAAAAAGTAGTAAATTTTGTGTCATCAGCGATCTAAAAAAACTTTGATGGAGAATTGTAGCTACATTTATTCCGTGTCCAAATATATAATAATAATAAAATTTTGTGTGACTGTAAAAAAGTAGTAGATTTTATTTCATCACCGATCTAAAAAATGTTTATGCAGAGTTGTAGCTACATTTATTCCGAGTCCAAATGTATATTTATCCTTGATCTGCGACTTAGTAGATTTTTCTTCATCACCGATCTAAACAATTTGTATGCAGAATTGTAGCTACATTTATTCCGTGTCCAAATATATAATTGGCCTTGATCTGCGACTCACAGTTTTCGAGAAAATGAAATTTTGTGTGACTGTAAAAAAGTAGTAGATTTTATTTCATCACCGATCTAAAAAATGTTTATGCATAGTTGTAGCTACATTTATTCCGAGTCCAAATATATATTTATCCTTGATCTGTGACTTATAGTTTTCGAGAAAATTAAGTTTTGGGGAGACTGTTAAAAAAGTAGTAGATTTTATTTCATCACCGATCTAAAAAATGTTTAAGCAGAGTTGTAGCTACATTTATTCCATGTCCAAATATATCTTTATCCTTGATCTGCGACTTATAGTTTTCGAGAAAATTAAGTTTTGGGGAGACTGTTAAAAAAGTAGTAGATTTTATTTCATCACCGATCTAAAAAATGTTTATGCAGGGTAGTAGCTACATTTATTCCGAGTCCAAATACATATTTATCCTTGATCTGCGACTTATAGTTTTCGAGAAAATTAAGTTTTGGGGAGAATGTTAAAAAAGTAGTAGATTTTATTTCATCACCTATCTAAAAAATGTTTATGCAGAGCTGTAGCCACATTTATTCCGAGTCCAAATATATCTTTATCCTTGATCTGCGACTTATAGTTTTCGAGAAAATTAAGTTTTGGGGAGACTGTTAAAAAAGTAGTAGATTTTATTTCATCACCGATCTAAAAAATGTTTATGCAGAGCTGTAGCCACATTTATTCCGAGTCCAAATATATCTTTATCCTTGATCTGCGACTTATAGTTTTCGAGAAAATTAAGTTTTGGGGAGACTGCTAAAAAAGTAGCAGATTTTATTTCATCACCGATCTAAAAAATGTTTATGCAGAATTGTAGCTACATTTATTCCGTATGCAAATATATAATTGGCCTTGATCTGCGATTCATAGTTTTCGAGAAAATTAAGTTTTGGGGAGACTGTTAAAAAAGCAGTAGATTTTTTTTTATCATCGATCTAAATAATTTTTATGCAGAATTGTAGCTACATTTATTCCGTGTCCAAATATATAATCGGCCTTTATCTGCGACTCATAGTTTCGAGAAAATGAAATTTTGTGTGACTGTAAAAAAGTAGTAGATCTTTTTTCATCACCGATCTAAATAATTTTTATGCAGAATTGTAGCTACATTTATTCCGTGTCCAAATATATAATTGGCCTTGATCTACGACTCATAGTTTTCGAGAAAATGAAATTTTGTGTGACTGTAAAAAAGTAGTAGATTTAATTTCATCACCGATCTAAAAAATGTTTATGCAGAGTTGTAGCTACATTTATTCCGTATGCAAATATATAATTGGCCTTGATCTGCGATTCATAGTTTTCGAGAAAATTAAGTTTTGGGGAGACTGCTAAAAAAGTTAGTAGATTTTATTTCATCACCGATCTAAAAAATTCCGTATGCAAATATATAATTGGCCTTGATCTGCGATTCATAGTTTTCGAGAAAATTAAGTTTTGGGGAGACTGCTAAAAAAGTAGTAGATTTTATTTCATCACCGATCTAAAAAATGTTTATGCAGAGTTGTAGCTACATTTATTCCGAGTCCAAATGTATATTTATCCTTGATCTTCGACTTATAGTTTTCGAGAAAATGAAATTTTTGTGTAACTGTTAAAAAAGTAGTAGATTCTTTTTCATCACCGATCTAAATAATGTGTATGCAGAATTGTAGCTACATTTATTCCGTATGCAAATATATAATTGGCCTTGATCTGCGATTCATAGTTTTCGAGAAAATTAAGTTTTGGGGAGACTGTTAAAAAAGTAGTTTATTTTATTTCATCACCGATCTATAAAATATTTATGCAGAGTTGTAGCCACATTTATTCCGAGTCCAAATATATATTTATCCTTGATCTGCGACTTATAGTTTTCGAGAAAATTAAGTTTTGGGGAGACTGTTAAAAAAGTAGTAGATTTTATTTCATCACCGGTCTAAAAAATGTTTATGCAGAGAAGTAGCTACATTTATTCCGAGTCCAAATATATATTTATCCTTGATCTGCGACTTATAGTTTTCGAGAAAATTAAGTTTTGGGGAGACTGTTAAAAAAGTAGTAGATTTGATTTCATCACCGATCTAAAAAATGTTTATGCAGAGTTGTAGCTACATCTATTCCGAGTCCAAATATATATTTATCCTTGATCTGCGACTTATAGTTTTCGAGAAAATTAAGTTTTGGGGAGACTGTTAAAAAAGTAGTGGATTTTATTTCATCACCGATCTAAAAAAATGTTTATGCAGAGTTGTAGCCACATTTATTCCGAGTTCAAATATATATTTATCCTTGATCTGCGACTTATAGTTTTCGAGAAAATTAAGTTTTGGGGAGACTGCTAAAAAAGTAGTACATTTCATTTCATCACCGGTCTAAAAAATGTTTATGCAGGGTAGTAGCTACATTTATTCCGAGTCCAAATATATATTTATCCTTGATCTGCGACTTATAGTTTTCGAGAAAATTAAGTTTTGGGGAGACTGTTAAAAAAGTAGTAGATTTGATTTCATCACCGATCTAAAAAATGTTTATGCAGAGTTGTAGCTACATCTATTCCGAGTCCAAATATATATTTATCCTTGATCTGCGACTTATAGTTTTCGAGAAAATTAAGTTTTGGGGAGACTGTTAAAAAAGTAGTTTATTTTATTTCATCACCGATCTATAAAATATTTATGCAGAGTTGTAGCCACATTTATTCCGAGTCCAAATATATATTTATCCTTGATCTGCGACTTATAGTTTTCGAGAAAATTAAGTTTTGGGGAGACTGTTAAAAAAGTAGTAGATTTTATTTCATCACCGGTCTAAAAAATGTTTATGCAGAGAAGTAGCTACATTTATTCCGAGTCCAAATATATATTTATCCTTGATCTGCGACTTATAGTTTTCGCGAAAATTAAGTTTTGGGGAGACTGTTAAAAAAGTAGTGGATTTTATTTCATCACCGATCTAAATAATTTGTATGCAGAATTGTAGCTACATTTATTCCGTGTCCAAATATATAATTGGCCTTGATCTGCGACTCATAGTTTCAAGAAAATTAAGTTTTGGGGAGACTGTTAAAAAAGTAGCAGATTTTATTTCATCACCGATCTAAAAAATGTTTATGCAGAGTTGTAGCTACATTTATTCCGAGTCCAAATATATATTTATCCTTGATCTGCGACTCATAGTTTTCGAGAAAATTAAGTTTTGGGGAGACTGTTAAAAAAGTAGTAAATTTTATATCATCACCGATCTAAAAAATGTTTATGCAGAATTGTAGCTACATTTATTCCGTATGCAAATATATAATTAATTGGCCTTGATCTGCGACTCATAGTTTTCGAGAAAATTAAGTTTTGGGGAGACTGCTAAAAAAGTAGTAGATATTATTTCATCACCGATCTAAAAAATGTTTATGCATAGTTGTAGCTACATTTATTCCGAGTCCAAATATATATTTATCCTTGATCTGCGACTTATAGTTTTCGAGAAAATTAAGTTTTGGGGAGACTGTTAAAAAAGTAGTAGATTTTATTTCATCACCGATCTAAAAAATGTTTATGCAGAATTGTAGCTACATTTATTCCGTATGCAAATATATAATTGGCCTTGATCTGCGACTCATAGTTTTCGAGAAAATTAAGTTTTGGGGAGACTGTTAAAAAAGTAGTAGATTTTATTTCATCACCGATCTAAAAAAATGTGTATGCAGAGTTGTAGCTACAATTATTTCGAGTTCAAATATATATTTATCCTTGACATGCGACTTATAGTTTTCGAGAAAATGAAATTTTTGTCTGACTGTTAAAAAAGTAGTAGATTTTTTTCCATCACCGGTCTAAATAATTTGTATGCAGAATTGTAGCTACATTAATTCCGTGTCCAAATACATAATTGGCCTTGATCTGCGACTCATAGTTTTCGAGAAAATGAAATTTTGTGTGACTGTAAAAAAGTAGTAGATTTTATTTCATCACCGATCTAAGAAATGTTTATGCAGAGTTGTAGCTACATTTATTCCGAGTCCAAATGTATATTTATCCTTGATCTGCGACTTATAGTTTCGAGAAAATTCAGTTTTGGGGAG
The DNA here is from genome assembly GCA_946965025.1 of Blera fallax. Classification (NCBI taxonomy): domain Eukaryota; kingdom Metazoa; phylum Arthropoda; class Insecta; order Diptera; family Syrphidae; genus Blera; species Blera fallax. The sequence continues at coordinate 56,799,046 of OX337246.1, forward strand.
ACTGCTAAAAAAGTAGTAGTTTTTATTTCATCACCGATCTATAAAATGTTTATGCAGAATTGTAGCTACATTTATTCCGTATGCAAACACATAATTGGCCTTGATCTGCGATTCATAGTTTTCGAGAAAATGCAATTTTTGTGTGACTGTTAAAAAAGTAGTAGATTTCATTTCATCACCGATCTAAAAAATGTTTATGCAGAGTTGTAGCTACATTTATTCCATGTCCAAATATAATTTATCCTTGATCTGTGACTTATAGTTTTCGAGAAAATTAAGTTTTGGGGAGACTGTTAAAAAAGTAGTAGATTTTATTTCATCACCGATCTAAAAAATGTTTAAGCAGAGTTGTAGCTACATTTATTCCATGTCCAAATATATCTTTATCCTTGATCTGCGACTTATAGTTTTCGAGAAAATTAAGTTTTGGGGAGACTGTTAAAAAAGTAGTAGATTTTATTTCATCACCGATCTAAAAAATGTTTATGCAGGGTAGTAGCTACATTTATTCCGAGTCCAAATACATATTTATCCTTGATCTGCGACTTATAGTTTTCGAGAAAATTAAGTTTTGGGGAGAATGTTAAAAAAGTAGTAGATTTTATTTCATCACCTATCTAAAAAATGTTTATGCAGAGCTGTAGCCACATTTATTCCGAGTCCAAATATATCTTTATCCTTGATCTGCGACTTATAGTTTTCGAGAAAATTAAGTTTTGGGGAGACTGTTAAAAAAGTAGTAGATTTTATTTCATCACCGATCTAAAAAATGTTTATGCAGAGCTGTAGCCACATTTATTCCGAGTCCAAATATATCTTTATCCTTGATCTGCGACTTATAGTTTTCGAGAAAATTAAGTTTTGGGGAGACTGCTAAAAAAGTAGCAGATTTTATTTCATCACCGATCTATAAAATGTTTATGCAGAATTGTAGCTACATTTATTCCATGTCCAAATATAATTTATCCTTGATCTGTGACTTATAGTTTTCGAGAAAATTAAGTTTTGGGGAGACTGTTAAAAAAGTAGTAGATTTTATTTCATCACCGATCTAAAAAATGTTTATGCAGAGTTGTAGCTACATTTATTCCATGTCCAAATATATCTTTATCCTTGATCTGCGACTTATAGTTTTCGAGAAAATTAAGTTTTGGGGAGACTGTTAAAAAAGTAGTAGATTTTATTTCATCACCGATCTAAAAAATGTTTATGCAGGGTAGTAGCTACATTTATTCCGAGTCCAAATACATATTTATAATTGATCTGCGACTTATAGTTTTCGAGAAAATTAAGTTTTGGGGAGACTGTTAAAAAAGTAGTAGATTTTATTTCATCACCTATCTAAAAAATGTTTATGCAGAGCTGTAGCCACATTTATTCCGAGTCCAAATATATCTTTAGCCTTGATCTGCGACTTATAGTTTTCGAGAAAATTAAGTTTTGGGGAGACTGTTAAAAAAGTAGTAGATTTTATTTCATCACCGATCTAAAAAATGTTTATGCAGAGCTGTGGCCACATTTATTCCGAGTCCAAATATATCTTTATCCTTGATCTGCGACTTATAGTTTTCGAGAAAATTACGTTTTGGGGAGACTGCTAAAAAAGTAGCAGATTTTTTTTCATCACCGATCTATAAAATGTTTATGCAGAATTGTAGCTACATTTATTCCGTATGCAAATATATAATTAATTGGCCTTGATCTGCGACTCATAGTTTTCGAGAAAATTAAGCTTTGGGGAGACTGCTAAAAAAGTAGTAGATTTTATTTCATCACCGATCTAAAAAATGTTTATGCATAGTTGTAGCTACATTTATTCCGAGTCCAAATATATATTTATCCTTGATCTGCGACTTATAGTTTTCGAGAAAATTAAGTTTTGGGGAGACTGTTAAAAAAGTAGTAGATTTTATTTCATCACCGATCTAAAAAATGTTTATGCAGAATTGTAGCTACATTTATTCCGTATGCAAATATATAATTGGCCTTGATCTGCGACTCATAGTTTTCGAGAAAATTAAGTTTTGGGGAGACTATTAAAAAAGTAGTAGATTTTATTTCATCACCGATCTAAAAAAATGTGTATGCAGAGTTGTAGCTACAATTATTTCGAGTTCAAATATATATTTATCCTTGATATGCGACTTATAGTTTTCGAGAAAATGAAATTTTTGTCTGACTGTTAAAAAAGTAGTAGATTTTTTTCCATCACCGGTCTAAATAATTTGTATGCAGAATTGTAGCTACATTAATTCCGTGTCCAAATACATAATTGGCCTTGATCTGCGACTCATAGTTTTCGAGAAAATGAAATTTTGTGTGACTGTAAAAAAGTAGTAGATTTTATTTCATCACCGATCTAAAAAATGTTTATGCAGAGTTGTAGCTACATTTATTCCGAGTCCAAATGTATATTTATCCTTGATCTGCGACTTATAGTTTTCGAGAAAATTCAGTTTTGGGGAGACTGCTAAAAAAGTAGTAGTTTTTATTTCATCACCGATCTATAAAATGTTTATGCAGAATTGTAGCTACATTTATTCCGTATGCAAACACATAATTGGCCTTGATCTGCGACTCATAGTTTTCGAGAAAATGCAATTTTTGTGTGACTGTTAAAAAAGTAGTAGATTTCATTTCATCACCGATCTAAAAAATGTTTATGCAGAGTTGTAGCTACATTTATTCCATGTCCAAATATAATTTATCCTTGATCTGTGACTTATAGTTTTCGAGAAAATTAAGTTTTGGGGAGACTGTTAAAAAAGTAGTAGATTTTATTTCATCACCGATCTAAAAAATGTTTAAGCAGAGTTGTAGCTACATTTATTCCATGTCCAAATATATCTTTATCCTTGATCTGCGACTTATAGTTTTCGAGAAAATTAAGTTTTGGGGAGACTGTTAAAAAAGTAGTAGATTTTATTTCATCACCGATCTAAAAAATGTTTATGCAGGGTAGTAGCTACATTTATTCCGAGTCCAAATACATATTTATCCTTGATCTGCGACTTATAGTTTTCGAGAAAATTAAGTTTTGGGGAGAATGTTAAAAAAGTAGTAGATTTTATTTCATCACCTATCTAAAAAATGTTTATGCAGAGCTGTAGCCACATTTATTCCGAGTCCAAATATATCTTTATCCTTGATCTGCGACTTATAGTTTTCGAGAAAATTAAGTTTTGGGGAGACTGTTAAAAAAGTAGTAGATTTTATTTCATCACCGATCTAAAAAATGTTTATGCAGAGCTGTAGCCACATTTATTCCGAGTCCAAATATATCTTTATCCTTGATCTGCGACTTATAGTTTTCGAGAAAATTAAGTTTTGGGGAGACTGCTAAAAAAGTAGCAGATTTTATTTCATCACCGATCTATAAAATGTTTATGCAGAATTGTAGCTACATTTATTCCGTATGCAAATATATAATTGGCCTTGATCTGCGACTCATAGTTTTCGAGAAAATGCAATTTTTGTGTGACTGTTAAAAAAGTAGTAGATTTCATTTCATCACCGATCTAAAAAATGTTTATGCAGAGTTGTAGCTACATTTATTCCATGTCCAAATATAATTTATCCTTGATCTGTGACTTATAGTTTTCGAGAAAATTAAGTTTTGGGGAGACTGTTAAAAAAGTAGTAGATTTTATTTCATCACCGATCTAAAAAATGTTTATGCAGAGTTGTAGCTACATTTATTCCATGTCCAAATATATCTTTATCCTTGATCTGCGACTTATAGTTTTCGAGAAAATTAAGTTTTGGGGAGACTGTTAAAAAAGTAGTAGATTTTATTTCATCACCGATCTAAAAAATGTTTATGCAGGGTAGTAGCTACATTTATTCCGAGTCCAAATATATCTTTATCCTTGATCTGCGACTTATAGTTTTCGAGAAAATTAAGTTTTGGGGAGACTGCTAAAAAAGTAGCAGATTTTATTTCATCACCGATCTATAAAATGTTTATGCAGAATTGTAGCTACATTTATTCCGTATGCAAATATATAATTGGCCTTGATCTGCGACTCATAGTTTTCGAGAAAATGCAATTTTTGTGTGACTGTTAAAAAAGTAGTAGATTTCATTTCATCACCGATCTAAAAAATGTTTATGCAGAGTTGTAGCTACATTTATTCCATGTCCAAATATAATTTATCCTTGATCTGTGACTTATAGTTTTCGAGAAAATTAAGTTTTGGGGAGACTGTTAAAAAAGTAGTAGATTTTATTTCATCACCGATCTAAAAAATGTTTATGCAGAGTTGTAGCTACATTTATTCCATGTCCAAATATATCTTTATCCTTGATCTGCGACTTATAGTTTTCGAGAAAATTAAGTTTTGGGGAGACTGTTAAAAAAGTAGTAGATTTTATTTCATCACCGATCTAAAAAATGTTTATGCAGGGTAGTAGCTACATTTATTCCGAGTCCAAATACATATTTATCCTTGATCTGCGACTTATAGTTTTCGAGAAAATTAAGTTTTGGGGAGACTGTTAAAAAAGTAGTAGATTTTATTTCATCACCTATCTAAAAAATGTTTATGCAGAGCTGTAGCCACATTTATTCCGAGTCCAAATATATCTTTAGCCTTGATCTGCGACTTATAGTTTTCGAGAAAATTAAGTTTTGGGGAGACTGTTAAAAAAGTAGTAGATTTTATTTCATCACCGATCTAAAAAATGTTTATGCAGAGCTGTGGCCACATTTATTCCGAGTCCAAATATATCTTTATCCTTGATCTGCGACTTATAGTTTTCGAGGAAATTAAGTTTTGGGGAGACTGCTAAAAAAGTAGCAGATTTTTTTTCATCACCGATCTATAAAATGTTTATGCAGAATTGTAGCTACATTTATTCCGTATGCAAATATATAATTGGCCTTGATCTGCGACTCATAGTTTTCGAGAAAATGCAATTTTTGTGTGACTGTTAAAAAAGTAGTAGATTTCATTTCATCACCGATCTAAAAAATGTTTATGCAGAGTTGTAGCTACATTTATTCCATGTCCAAATATAATTTATCCTTGATCTGTGACTTATAGTTTTCGAGAAAATTAAGTTTTGGGGAGACTGTTAAAAAAGTAGTAGATTTTATTTCATCACCGATCTAAAAAATGTTTATGCAGAGTTGTAGCTACATTTATTCCGAGTCCAAATATATATTTATCCTTGATCTGCGACTTATAGTTTTCGAGAAAATGAAATTTTTGTGTAACTGTTAAAAAAGTAGTAGATTCTTTTTCATCACCGATCTAAATAATGTGTATGCAGAATTGTAGCTACATTTATTCCGTATGCAAATATATAATTGGCCTTGATCTGCGATTCATAGTTTTCGAGAAAATTAAGTTTTGGGGAGACTGCTAAAAAAGTTAGTAGATTTTATTTCATCACCGATCTAAAAAATTCCGTATGCAAATATATAATTGGCCTTGATCTGCGATTCATAGTTTTCGAGAAAATTAAGTTTTGGGGAGACTGCTAAAAAAGTAGTAGATTTTATTTCATCACCGATCTAAAAAATGTTTATGCAGAGTTGTAGCTACATTTATTCCGAGTCCAAATGTATATTTATCCTTGATCTTCGACTTATAGTTTTCGAGAAAATGAAATTTTTGTGTAACTGTTAAAAAAGTAGTAGATTCTTTTTCATCACCGATCTAAATAATGTGTATGCAGAATTGTAGCTACATTTATTCCGTATGCAAATATATAATTGGCCTTGATCTGCGATTCATAGTTTTCGAGAAAATTAAGTTTTGGGGAGATTGCTAAAAAAGTTAGTAGATTTTATTTCATCACCGATCTAAAAAATGTTTATGCAGAGTTGTAGCTACATTTATTCCGAGTCCAAATGTATATTTATCCTTGATCTGCGACTCATAGTTTTCGAGAAAATTAAGTTTTGGGAGACTGTTAAATAAGTAGTAGATTTTGTGTCATCAGCGATTTGAAAAAACTTTGATGGAGAATTGTAGCTACATTTATTCCATGTCCAAATATAATTTATCCTTGATCTGTGACTTATAGTTTTCGAGAAAATTAAGTTTTGGGGAGACTGTTGAAAAAGTAGTAGATTTTATTTCATCACCGATCTAAAAAATGTTTATGCAGAGTTGTAGCTACATATATTCCGAGTCCAAATATATATTTATCCTTGATCTGCGACTTATAGTTTTCGAGAAAATTAGGAGACTGTAAAAAGTAGTAAATTTTGTGTCATCAGCGATCTAAAAAAACTTTGATGGAGAATTGTAGCTACATTTATTCCGTGTCCAAATATATAATCGGCCTTGATCTGCGACTCATAGTTTTCGAGAAAATGATAAAGTAGTAGATTTTATTTCATCACCGATCTAAATAATTTTTATGCAGAATTGTAGCTACATTTATTCCGAGTCCAAATATATAATTGGCCTTGTTCTGCGACTTATAGTTTTCGAGAAAATGAAATTTTTGTGTAACTGTTAAAAAAGTAGTAGATTCTTTTTCATCACCGATCTAAATAATGTGTATGCAGAATTGTAGCTACATTTATTCCGTATGCAAATATATAATTGGCCTTGATCTGCGATTCATAGTTTTCGAGAAAATTAAGTTTTGGGGAGACTGCTAAAAAAGTAGTAGATTTTATTTCATCACCGATCTAAAAAATGTTTATGCAGAGTTGTAGCTACATTTATTCCGAGTCCAAATGTATATTTATCCTTGATCTGCGACTCATAGTTTTCGAGAAAATTAAGTTTTGGGAGACTGTTAAATAAGTAGTAGATTTTGTGTCATCAGCGATTTGAAAAAACTTTGATGGAGAATTGTAGCTACATTTATTCCATGTCCAAATATAATTTATCCTTGATCTGTGACTTATAGTTTTCGAGAAAATTAAGTTTTGGGGAGACTGTTGAAAAAGTAGTAGATTTTATTTCATCACCGATCTAAAAAATGTTTATGCAGAGTTGTAGCTACATTTATTCCGAGTCCAAATATATATTTATCCTTGATCTGCGACTTATAGTTTTCGAGAAAATTAAGGAGACTGTAAAAAGTAGTAAATTTTGTGTCATCAGCGATCTAAAAAAACTTTGATGGAGAATTGTAGCTACATTTATTCCGTGTCCAAATATATAATAATAATAAAATTTTGTGTGACTGTAAAAAAGTAGTAGATTTTATTTCATCACCGATCTAAAAAATGTTTATGCAGAGTTGTAGCTACATTTATTCCGAGTCCAAATGTATATTTATCCTTGATCTGCGACTTAGTAGATTTTTCTTCATCACCGATCTAAACAATTTGTATGCAGAATTGTAGCTACATTTATTCCGTGTCCAAATATATAATTGGCCTTGATCTGCGACTCACAGTTTTCGAGAAAATGAAATTTTGTGTGACTGTAAAAAAGTAGTAGATTTTATTTCATCACCGATCTAAAAAATGTTTATGCATAGTTGTAGCTACATTTATTCCGAGTCCAAATATATATTTATCCTTGATCTGCGACTTATAGTTTTCGAGAAAATTAAGTTTTGGGGAGACTGTTAAAGAAGTAGTAGATATTATTTCATCACCGATCTAAAAAATGTTTATGCAGAATTGTAGCTACATTTATTCCGTATGCAAATATATAATTGGCCTTGATCTGCGATTCATAGTTTTCGAGAAAATTAAGTTTTGGGGAGACTGTTAAAGAAGTAGTAGATTTTATTTCATCACCGATCTAAAAAATGTTTATGCATAGTTGTAGCTACATTTATTCCGAGTCCAAATATATATTTATCCTTGATCTGCGACTTATAGTTTTCGAGAAAATTAAGTTTTGGGGAGATTGTTAAAAAAGTAGTAGATTTTATTTCATCACCGATCTAAAAAATGTTTATGCAGAATTGTAGCTACATTTATTCCGTATGCAAATATATAATTGGCCTTGATCTGCGATTCATAGTTTTCGAGAAAATTAAGTTTTGGGGAGACTGCTAAAAAAGTAGTAGATTTTATTTCATCACCGATCTAAAAAATGTTTATGCAGAGTTTTAGCTACATTTATTCCGAGTCCAAATGTATATTTATCCTTGATCTGCGACTTATAGTTTTCGAGAAAATGAAATTTTTGTGTAACTGTTAAAAAAGTAGTAGATTCTTTTTCATCACCGATCTAAATAATGTGTATGCAGAATTGTAGCTACATTTATTCCGTATGCAAATATATAATTGGCCTTGATCTGCGATTCATAGTTTTCGAGAAAATTAAGTTTTGGGGAGACTGCTAAAAAAGTAGTAGATTTTATTTCATCACCGATCTAAAAAATGTTTATGCAGAGTTGTAGCTACATTTATTCCGAGTCCAAATGTATATTTATCCTTGATCTGCGACTCATAGTTTTCGAGAAAATTAAGTTTTGGGAGACTGTTAAATAAGTAGTAGATTTTGTGTCATCAGCGATTTGAAAAAACTTTGATGGAGAATTGTAGCTACATTTATTCCATGTCCAAATATAATTTATCCTTGATCTGTGACTTATAGTTTTCGAGAAAATTAAGTTTTGGGGAGACTGTTGAAAAAGTAGTAGATTTTATTTCATCACCGATCTAAAAAATGTTTATGCAGAGTTGTAGCTACATTTATTCCGAGTCCAAATATATATTTATCCTTGATCTGCGACTTATAGTTTTCGAGAAAATTAAGGAGACTGTAAAAAGTAGTAAATTTTGTGTCATCAGCGATCTAAAAAAACTTTGATGGAGAATTGTAGCTACATTTATTCCATGTCCAAATATAATTTATCCTTGATCTGTGACTTATAGTTTTCGAGAAAATTAAGTTTTGGGGAGACTGCTAAAAAAGTAGCAGATTTTATTTCATCACCGATCTATAAAATGTTTATGCAGAATTGTAGCTACATTTATTCCGTATGCAAATATATAATTGGCCTTGATCTGCGACTCATAGTTTTCGAGAAAATGCAATTTTTGTGTGACTGTTAAAAAAGTAGTAGATTTCATTTCATCACCGATCTAAAAAATGTTTATGCAGAGTTGTAGCTACATTTATTCCATGTCCAAATATAATTTATCCTTGATCTGTGACTTATAGTTTTCGAGAAAATTAAGTTTTGGGGAGACTGTTAAAAAAGTAGTAGATTTTATTTCATCACCGATCTAAAAAATGTTTATGCAGAGTTGTAGCTACATTTATTCCATGTCCAAATATATCTTTATCCTTGATCTGCGACTTATAGTTTTCGAGAAAATTAAGTTTTGGGGAGACTGTTAAAAAAGTAGTAGATTTTATTTCATCACCGATCTAAAAAATGTTTATGCAGGGTAGTAGCTACATTTATTCCGAGTCCAAATACATATTTATCCTTGATCTGCGACTTATAGTTTTCGAGAAAATTAAGTTTTGGGGAGACTGTTAAAAAAGTAGTAGATTTTATTTCATCACCTATCTAAAAAATGTTTATGCAGAGCTGTAGCCACATTTATTCCGAGTCCAAATATATCTTTAGCCTTGATCTGCGACTTATAGTTTTCGAGAAAATTAAGTTTTGGGGAGACTGTTAAAAAAGTAGTAGATTTTATTTCATCACCGATCTAAAAAATGTTTATGCAGAGCTGTGGCCACATTTATTCCGAGTCCAAATATATCTTTATCCTTGATCTGCGACTTATAGTTTTCGAGAAAATTAAGTTTTGGGGAGACTGCTAAAAAAGTAGCAGATTTTTTTTCATCACCGATCTATAAAATGTTTATGCAGAATTGTAGCTACATTTATTCCGTATGCAAATATATAATTGGCCTTGATCTGCGACTCATAGTTTTCGAGAAAATGCAATTTTTGTGTGACTGTTAAAAAAGTAGTAGATTTCATTTCATCACCGATCTAAAAAATGTTTATGCAGAGTTGTAGCTACATTTATTCCATTTCCAAATATAATTTATCCTTGATCTGTGACTTATAGTTTTCGAGAAAATTAAGTTTTGGGGAGACTGTTAAAAAAGTAGTAGATTTTATTTCATCACCGATCTAAAAAATGTTTATGCAGAGTTGTAGCTACATTTATTCCGAGTCCAAATATATATTTATCCTTGATCTGCGACTTATAGTTTTCGAGAAAATGAAATTTTTGTGTAACTGTTAAAAAAGTAGTAGATTCTTTTTCATCACCGATCTAAATAATGTGTATGCAGAATTGTAGCTACATTTATTCCGTATGCAAATATATAATTGGCCTTGATCTGCGATTCATAGTTTTCGAGAAAATTAAGTTTTGGGGAGACTGCTAAAAAAGTTAGTAGATTTTATTTCATCACCGATCTAAAAAATTCCGTATGCAAATATATAATTGGCCTTGATCTGCGATTCATAGTTTTCGAGAAAATTAAGTTTTGGGGAGACTGCTAAAAAAGTAGTAGATTTTATTTCATCACCGATCTAAAAAATGTTTATGCAGAGTTGTAGCTACATTTATTCCGAGTCCAAATGTATATTTATCCTTGATCTTCGACTTATAGTTTTCGAGAAAATGAAATTTTTGTGTAACTGTTAAAAAAGTAGTAGATTCTTTTTCATCACCGATCTAAATAATGTGTATGCAGAATTGTAGCTACATTTATTCCGTATGCAAATATATAATTGGCCTTGATCTGCGATTCATAGTTTTCGAGAAAATTAAGTTTTGGGGAGACTGCTAAAAAAGTTAGTAGATTTTATTTCATCACCGATCTAAAAAATGTTTATGCAGAGTTGTAGCTACATTTATTCCGAGTCCAAATGTATATTTATCCTTGATCTGCGACTCATAGTTTTCGAGAAAATTAAGTTTTGGGAGACTGTTAAATAAGTAGTAGATTTTGTGTCATCAGCGATTTGAAAAAACTTTGATGGAGAATTGTAGCTACATTTATTCCATGTCCAAATATAATTTATCCTTGATCTGTGACTTATAGTTTTCGAGAAAATTAAGTTTTGGGGAGACTGTTGAAAAAGTAGTAGATTTTATTTCATCACCGATCTAAAAAATGTTTATGCAGAGTTGTAGCTACATATATTCCGAGTCCAAATATATATTTATCCTTGATCTGCGACTTATAGTTTTCGAGAAAATTAGGAGACTGTAAAAAGTAGTAAATTTTGTGTCATCAGCGATCTAAAAAAACTTTGATGGAGAATTGTAGCTACATTTATTCCGTGTCCAAATATATAATCGGCCTTGATCTGCGACTCATAGTTTTCGAGAAAATGATAAAGTAGTAGATTTTATTTCATCACCGATCTAAATAATTTTTATGCAGAATTGTAGCTACATTTATTCCGAGTCCAAATATATAATTGGCCTTGTTCTGCGACTTATAGTTTTCGAGAAAATGAAATTTTTGTGTAACTGTTAAAAAAGTAGTAGATTCTTTTTCATCACCGATCTAAATAATGTGTATGCAGAATTGTAGCTACATTTATTCCGTATGCAAATATATAATTGGCCTTGATCTGCGATTCATAGTTTTCGAGAAAATTAAGTTTTGGGGAGACTGCTAAAAAAGTAGTAGATTTTATTTCATCACCGATCTAAAAAATGTTTATGCAGAGTTGTAGCTACATTTATTCCGAGTCCAAATGTATATTTATCCTTGATCTGCGACTCATAGTTTTCGAGAAAATTAAGTTTTGGGAGACTGTTAAATAAGTAGTAGATTTTGTGTCATCAGCGATTTGAAAAAACTTTGATGGAGAATTGTAGCTACATTTATTCCATGTCCAAATATAATTTATCCTTGATCTGTGACTTATAGTTTTCGAGAAAATTAAGTTTTGGGGAGACTGTTGAAAAAGTAGTAGATTTTATTTCATCACCGATCTAAAAAATGTTTATGCAGAGTTGTAGCTACATTTATTCCGAGTCCAAATATATATTTATCCTTGATCTGCGACTTATAGTTTTCGAGAAAATTAAGGAGACTGTAAAAAGTAGTAAATTTTGTGTCATCAGCGATCTAAAAAAACTTTGATGGAGAATTGTAGCTACATTTATTCCGTGTCCAAATATATAATAATAATAAAATTTTGTGTGACTGTAAAAAAGTAGTAGATTTTATTTCATAACCGATCTAAAAAATGTTTATGCAGAGTTGTAGCTACATTTATTCCGAGTCCAAATGTATATTTATCCTTGATCTGCGACTTAGTAGATTTTTCTTCATCACCGATCTAAACAATTTGTATGCAGAATTGTAGCTACATTTATTCCGTGTCCAAATATATAATTGGCCTTGATCTGCGACTCACAGTTTTCGAGAAAATGAAATTTTGTGTGACTGTAAAAAAGTAGTAGATTTTATTTCATCACCGATCTAAAAAATGTTTATGCAGAATTGTAGCTACATTTATTCCGTATGCAAATATATAATTGGCCTTGATCTGCGATTCATAGTTTTCGAGAAAATTAAGTTTTGGGGAGACTGTTAAAAAAGTAGTAGATTTTTTTTTATCATCGATCTAAATAATTTTTATGCAGAATTGTAGCTACATTTATTCCGTGTCCAAATATATAATCGGCCTTTATCTGCGACTCATAGTTTCGAGAAAATGAAATTTTGTGTGACTGTAAAAAAGTAGTAGATCTTTTTTCATCACCGATCTAAATAATTTTTATGCAGAATTGTAGCTACATTTATTCCGTGTCCAAATATATAATTGGCCTTGATCTACGACTCATAGTTTTCGAGAAAATGAAATTTTGTGTGACTGTAAAAAAGTAGTAGATTTTATTTCATCACCGATCTAAAAAATGTTTATGCAGAGTTGTAGCTACATTTATTCCAAGTCCAAATATATAATTGGCCTTGTTCTGCGACTCATAGGTTTTGAGAAAATGAAATTTTTGTGTGATTGTTAAAAAAGTAGTAGATTTTTTTTCATCACCGATCTAAATAATTTTTATGCAGAATTGTAGCTACATTTATTCCGTGTCCAAATATATAATTGGCCTTGATCTGCGATTCATAGTTTTCGAGAAAATTAAGTTTTGGGGAGACTGTTAAAGAAGTAGTAGATATTATTTCATCACCGATCTAAAAAATGTTTATGCAGAATTGTAGCTACATTTATTCCGTATGCAAATATATAATTGGCCTTGATCTGCGATTCATAGTTTTCGAGAAAATTAAGTTTTGGGGAGACTGTTAAAAAAGTAGCAGATTTTATTTCATCACCGATCTAAAAAATGTTTATGCAGAGTTGTAGCTACATTTATTCCGAGTCCAAATATATATTTATCCTTGATCTGCGACTCATAGTTTTCGAGAAAATTAAGTTTTGGGGAGACTGTTAAAAAAGTAGTAAATTTTATATCATCACCGATCTAAAAAATGTTTATGCAGAATTGTAGCTACATTTATTCCGTATGCAAATATATAATTAATTGGCCTTGATCTGCGACTCATAGTTTTCGAGAAAATTAAGTTTTGGGGAGACTGCTAAAAAAGTAGTAGATTTTATTTCATCACCGATCTAAAAAATGTTTATGCATAGTTGTAGCTACATTTATTCCGAGTCCAAATATATATTTATCCTTGATCTGCGACTTCGAGAAAATTAAGTTTTGGGGAGACTGTTAAAAAAGTAGTAGATTTTATTTCATCACCGATCTAAAAAATGTTTATGCAGAATTGTAGCTACATTTATTCCGTATACAAATATATAATTGGCCTTGATCTGCGACTCATAGTTTTCGAGAAAATTAAGTTTTGGGGAGACTGCTAAAAAAGTAGTAGATTTTATTTCATCACCGATCTTAAAAAAATGTTTATGCAGAGTTGTAACTACATTTATTTCGAGTTCAAATATATATTTATCCTTGATATGCGACTTATAGTTTTCGAGAAAATTAAATTTTTGTGTAACTGTTAAAAAAGTAGTAGATTCTTTTTCATCACCGATCTAAATAATGTGTATGCAGAATTGTAGCTACATTTATTCTGTATGCAAATATATAATTGGCCTTGATCTGCGATTCATAGTTTTCGAGAAAATTAAGTTTTGGGGAGACTGTTAAAAAAGTAGTAGATTTTTTTCCATCACCGGTCTAAATAATTTGTATGCAGAATTGTAGCTACATTAATTCCGTGTCCAAATACATAATTGGCCTTGATCTGCGACTCATAGTTTTCGAGAAAATGAAATTTTGTGTGACTGTAAAAAAGTAGTAGATTTTATTTCATCACCGATCTAAAAAATGTTTATGCAGAGTTGTAGCTACATTTATTCCGAGTCCAAATGTATATTTATCCTTGATCTGCGACTTAGTAGATTTTTTTTCATCACCGATCTAAACAATTTGTATGCAGAATTGTAGCTACATTTATTCCGTGTCCAAATATATAATTGGCCTTGATCTGCGACTCACAGTTTTCGAGAAAATGAAATTTTGTGTGACTGTAAAAAAGTAGTAGATTTTATTTCATCACCGATCTAAAAAATGTTTATGCATAGTTGTAGCTACATTTATTCCGAGTCCAAATATATATTTATCCTTGATCTGCGACTTATAGTTTTCGAGAAAATTAAGTTTTGGGGAGACTGTTAAAAAAGTAGTAGATTTTATTTCATCACCGATCTAAAAAATGTTTATGCAGAATTGTAGCTACATTTATTCCGTATGCAAATATATAATTGGCCTTGATCTGCGATTCATAGTTTTCGAGAAAATTAAGTTTTGGGGAGACTGTTAAAAAAGTAGTAGATTTTTTTTTATCATCGATCTAAATAATTTTTATGCAGAATTGTAGCTACATTTATTCCGTGTCCAAATGTATAATCGGCCTTTATCTGCGACTCATAGTTTCGAGAAAATGAAATTTTGTGTGACTGTAAAAAAGTAGTAGATTTTTTTTCATCACCGATCTAAATAATTTGTATGCAGAATTATAGCTACATTTATTCCGTGTCCAAATATATAATTGGCCTTGATCTACGACTCATAGTTTTCGAGAAAATGAAATTTTGTGTGACTGTATAAAAGTAGTAGATTTAATTTCATCACCGATCTAAAAAATGTTTATGCAGAGTTGTAGCTACATTTATTCCGAGTCCAAATATATATTTATCCTTGACGTGCGACTTATAGTTTCGAGAAAACTAAGTTTTGGGGAGGCTGTTAAAAAAGTAGTAGATTATTTTCATCACCGATCTAAATAATTTTTATGCAGAATTGTAGCTACATTTATTCCGTGTCATCAGCGATTTAAAAAAACTTTGATGGAGACATTTATTCCATGTCCAAATGTATATTTATCCTTTCATCACCGATCTAAACAATGTGTATGCAGAATTGTAGCTACATTTATTCCGTGTCCAAATATATTATTAGCCTTGATCTGCGACTCATAGTTTTCGGGAAAATTAAGTTTTGGGGAGACTGTTGAAAAAGTAGTAGATTTTATTTATTTTATTTATTTCCGAGTCCAAATATATATAGGTTTTGAGAAAATGAAATTTTTGTGTGATTGTTAAAAAAGTAGTCGATTTTTTTTCATCATGCAGAGTTGTAGCTGCATTTATTTATCCAAACATATATTTATCCTTGATCTGCGACTTATAGTTTTCGAGAAAATTAAGTTTTGGGGAGACTTAAAAAAGCAGTGGATTTTATTTCATCACCGATCTAAAAAATGTTTATGCAGAGTTGTAGCCACATTTATTCCGAGTCCAAATATATATTTATACTTAATCTGCGACTTATAGTTTTCGAGAAAATGAAGTTTTGGGGAGACTGTAAAAGTAGTAGCAAAGAATATATAATTACCAAGTATTATCTACCTCAAAAAATGAAATAGATTTCAAAAGGTCTTTTCCAAATAATAAAGAAATTAAACGAAACAAAAATATTTGGGAGAAAAGCTTTTTCTCATACAATCTTGACTTTCGCCGCATTGCACATATGCCATGAAAATATCCAATATCGTTTGCTTTTTAAGCACACATAAAATGTTCCATTCTTGTGCGTTGAATTTGAAGAGCGCAAATGAATAGTTTCTAGTTATGTTCTTGCCTTTTTTTTTGTCCTTTTGTAATTGGATTGCTTCATGAAAACAGGTGACAAAGTGGAAAGTTAAGGATTGAAAACACTTTCCTGAGCAAATATGTTTCCTTTTATTTTAATAAATACGATGGTTTGTCTGTTTTTTTTTCTAAAATAAGAAACATTTTAGAGCGGGGACTTAACTATTTATGTTGTTTAAAAAATATCTAAGAAATGGAAAATTCAGTTTGGCAAAATTATTTTGGAACAAATTCCTCATATGATGCCTAGGTTGAGTTAAGAGAAGAAAAAGCTGTACAGGAGGGGGTCTATCTCCCCCCGTTTAGGCGGGAGAGGTAATTTTGTGGAAAAAGGACTTAAAATGGAAAAAAAATATATCAAAAATTAACTAAGGTACATATAATGTATACGTCCTATACCGTCTTTAAAAACTAACATTTCATTCTTCAATCTTATTTTAATTTCAAGTTTTTATGATGAACTGTTTAAATTATCAAATTTCAAGTCAAAATTTAAGAAAAAACGATTTTTTTTTCCTAAAATTTAATTTTTACTAACAAGTTAACTAAAATCATAGTTTTTCTCTTGCTTTTCGATTTTATTTTATTCATTTTAGAGGAACATTTTTTTCCTTAAAGGACAGACCAAAAATTCAACTAATTTCATTTTGTGGTCCAAACATGAGTCGTTCGAAAACCATTCAAACCAGGCCACAAAGCCTTTTTGCATTTTTTAACATTGTTGCGGCTGTAATTCTTTTGAAATAAGATGGAGCTCAGATGGAGCGCTTCCTTTATCACTTTTCCTACTTCTAGCCCATGTTTCACAGTTTATTTTCGGGCTAAATTTAAAAGTGATAAAATACCTCACTGATACCAAATCAATTTTAATTTCAATATATTCATTTTCAAAATGATCGCTAACGAAGCAATCAGGATATTGTTCGAGGATATCAAAATCAGGCAATTTCTTACCATATTGCTGATCATTTGGAGCCGCTGAGATGCATAAAGAAACATTTTCATCGCACATTTTCAACATTTTCAACTCCTAACAGGCTATAAGATTTTCTATTACAAGGTCCTTGGTCACATAGAACTGCCCTTACTGTAATTTCTAATTCAGAAAGAATTTGTATATTTTTTAATAAAATTGTTTTCAAATCTTCACCTTATAAGCCATTTTCAGTTACAATGTAATTAAAAATAAGCTGCCAGTTATAAAATAAACTCCTAACCATAAAAAAAAAACCTGGAAAAATGTTCAGTGCAAAAATTTTAATGGCATCTCATTTAATTTTAATTTTAATTTTAATGGATCATCTTGGCAATTATACATTCCTTGGTAGTAGATTTTATTTCACCACCGATTTCAGAAATGTTGACGGAGAGTTGTAGCAACATTTATTCCGAGTCCAAATATATAATTAGGCTTGATCTCTGACTTACAGTTTTCGAGAAAATGATATTTTGGGAGGCTGTAAAAAAGAGTAGTAGATTTTAGTTCATCACCTGTTTACCAAAAATTGATGCAGAATTGTAGCTACATTTATTCCGAGTCCAAATATATAATTGGAGTTGATCTGCGACGTATAGTTTTCGAGAAAATTTAGTTTTGGGGAGACTGTTAAAAAAGTAGTTGATTTTTTTCATCACCGATCTAAATAATTTTTATGCAGAGTTGTAGCTACATTTATTCTGAGTCCAAATATATATTTATGCTTATTCTGCGACTTATAGTTTTCGAGAAAATTAACTTTTGCGGAGACTGTTAAAAAAGTAGTAGTTTTTTTTTCATCACCGATCTAAATAATTCTTATGCAGAATTGTAGCTACATTAATTCCGTATCCAAATATACAATTGGCCTTGATCTGCGACTCATAGTTTTCGAGAAAATGAAATTTGTGTGTCAGTTAAAAAGTAGTAGATTTTTTTCATCACCGATCTAAAAAATGTTTATGCAGAGTTGTAGCCACATTTATTCCGAGTCCAAATATATATTTATCCTTGATCTGCGACTTATAGTTTTCGAGAAAATTAACTTTTGCGGAGACTGTTAAAAAAGTAGTAGTTTTTTTTCATCACCGATCTAAATAATTCTTATGCAGAATTGTAGCTACATTTATTCCGAGTCCAATATATATTTATCCTTTATCTGCGACTTATAGTTTTCGCGAAAATTAAGTTTTGGGGAGACTGTTAAAAAGTAGTAGATTTTATTTCATCACCGGTCTAAAAAATGTTTATGCAGAGTTGTAGCTACATTTATTCCGAGTCCAAATGTATAATTGGCCTTGTTCTGCGACTCATAGGTTTTGAGAAAATGAAATTTTTGTGTGATTGTTAAAAAAGTAGTAGATTTTTTTTCATTATGCAGAGTTGTAGCTGCATTTATTCCGAGTCCAAACATATATTTATCCTTGATGTGCGACTTAAAAAAGCAGTGGATTTTATTTCATCACCGATCTAAAAAATGTTTATGCAGAGTTGTAGCCACATTTATTCCGAGTCCAAATATATATTTATCCTTAATCTGCGACTTATAGTTTTCGAGAAAATGAAGTTTTGGGAGACTGTAAAAGTAGTAGCAAAGAATATATAATTACCAAGTATTATCTACCTCAAAAAATGAAATAGATTTCAAAAGGTCTTTTCCAAATAATAAAGAAATAAACGAAACAAAAATATTTGGGAGAAAAGCTTTTTCTCATACAATCTTGACTTTCGCCGCATTGCACATATGCCTTGAAAATATCCAATTAATTTTCTCACTTATTTTTTGAGGATCGCATAATTCTACTTCGTTTGCTTTTTAAGCACACATAAAATGTTCCATTCTTGTGCGTTGAATTTGAAGAGCGCAAATGAATAGTTTCTAGTTATGTTCTTGCCTTTTTTTTTGTCCTTTTGTAATTGGATTGCTTCATGAAAACAGGTGACAAAGTGGAAAGTTAAGGATTGAAAACACTTTCCTGAGCAAATATGTTTCCTTTTATTTTAATAAATACGATGGTTTGTCTGTTTTTTTTTCTAAAATAAGAAACATTTTAGAGCGGGGACTTAACTATTTATGTTGTTTAAAAAATATCTAAGAAATGGAAAATTCAGTTTGGCAAAATTATTTTCGAACAAATTCCTCATATGATGCCTAGGTTGAGTTAAAAGAAGAAAAAGTTGTACAGGAGGGGGTCTATCTCCCCCCGTTTAGGCGGGAGAGGTAATTTTGTGGAAAAAGGACTTAAAATGGAAAAAAAAATATATCAAAAATGAACTAAGGTACATATAATGTATACGTCCTATACCGTCTTTAAAAACTAACATTTCATTCTTCAATCTTATTTTAATTTCAAGTTTTTATAATGAACTGTTTGAATTATCAAATTTCAAGTCAAAATTTAAGAAAAAACGATTTTTTTTTCCTAAAATTTAATTTTTACTAACAAGTTAACTAAAATCATAGTTTTTCTCTTGCTTTTCGATTTTATTTTATTCATTTTAGAGGAACACTTTTTCCTTAAAGAACAGACCAAAAATTCAACTAATTTCATTTTGTGGTCCAAACATGAGTCGTTCGAAAACCATTCAAACCAGGCCACAAAGCCTTTTTGCATTTTTTAACATTGTTGCGGCTGTAATTCTTTTGAAATAAGATGGAGCTCAGATGGAGCGCTTCCTTTATCACTTTTCTTACTTCTAGCCCATGTTTCACAGTTTATTTTCGGGCTAAATTTAAAAGTGATAAAATACCTCACTGATACCAAATCAATTTTAATTTCAATATATTCATTTTCAAAATGATCGCTAACGAAGCAATCAGGATATTGTTCGAGGATATCAAAATCAGGCAATTTCTTACCATATTGCTGATCATTTGGAGCCGCTGAGATGCATAAAGAAACATTTTCATCGCACATTTTCAACATTTTCAACTCCTAACAGGCTATAAGATTTTCTATTACAAGGTCCTTGGTCACATAGAACTGCCCTTACTGTAATTTCTATTTTTATGCAGAATTGTAGCTACATTTATTCCGTGTCCAAATATATAATTGGCCTTGATCTGCGACTCATAGTTTCAAGAAAATTAAGTTTTGGGGAGACTGTTAAAAAAGTAGCAGATTTTATTTCATCACCGATCTAAAAAATGTTTATGCAGAGTTGTAGCTACATTTATTCCGAGTCCAAATATATATTTATCCTTGATCTGCGACTCATAGTTTTCGAGAAAATTAAGTTTTGGGGAGACTGTTAAAAAAGTAGTAGATTTTATTTCATCACCGATCTAAAAAATGTTTATGCAGAATTGTAGCTACATTTATTCCGTATACAAATATATAATTGGCCTTGATCTGCGACTCATAGTTTTCGAGAAAATTAAGTTTTGGGGAGACTGCTAAAAAAGTAGTAGATTTTATTTCATCACCGATCTTAAAAAAATGTTTATGCAGAGTTGTAACTACATTTATTTCGAGTTCAAATATATATTTATCCTTGATATGCGACTTATAGTTTTCGAGAAAATTAAATTTTTGTGTAACTGTTAAAAAAGTAGTAGATTCTTTTTCATCACCGATCTAAATAATGTGTATGCAGAATTGTAGCTACATTTATTCCGTATGCAAATATATAATTGGCCTTGATCTGCGATTCATAGTTTTCGAGAAAATTAAGTTTTGGGGAGACTGTTAAAAAAGTAGTAGATTTTTTTCCATCACCGGTCTAAATAATTTGTATGCAGAATTGTAGCTACATTAATTCCGTGTCCAAATACATAATTGGCCTTGATCTGCGACTCACAGTTTTCGAGAAAATGAAATTTTGTGTGACTGTAAAAAAGTAGTAGATTTTATTTCATCACCGATCTAAAAAATGTTTATGCATAGTTGTAGCTACATTTATTCCTAGTCCAAATATATATTTATCCTTGATCTGCGACTTATAGTTTTCGAGAAAATTAAGTTTTGGGGAGACTGTTAAAAAAGTTGTAGATTTTATTTCATCACCGATCTAAAAAATGTTTATGCAGAATTGTAGCTACATTTATTCCGTATGCAAATATATAATTGGCCTTGATCTGCGATTCATAGTTTTCGAGAAAATTAAGTTTTGGGGAGACTGTTAAAAAAGTAGTAGATTTTTTTTTATCATCGATCTAAATAATTTTTATGCAGAATTGTAGCTACATTTATTCCGTGTCCAAATGTATAATCGGCCTTTATCTGCGACTCATAGTTTCGAGAAAATGAAATTTTGTGTGACTGTAAAAAAGTAGTAGATTTTTTTTCATCACCGATCTAAATAATTTGTATGCAGAATTATAGCTACATTTATTCCGTGTCCAAATATATAATTGGCCTTGATCTACGACTCATAGTTTTCGAGAAAATGAAATTTTGTGTGACTGTAAAAAAGTAGTAGATTTAATTTCATCACCGATCTAAAAAATGTTTATGCAGAGTTGTAGCTACATTTATTCCGAGTCCAAATATATATTTATCCTTGACGTGCGACTTATAGTTTCGAGAAAACTAAGTTTTGGGGAGGCTGTTAAAAAAGTAGTAGATTATTTTCATCACCGATCTAAATAATTTTTATGCAGAATTGTAGCTACATTTATTCCGTGTCCAAATATATTATTAGCCTTGATCTGCGACTCATAGTTTTCGGGAAAATTAAGTTTTGGGGAGACTGTTAAAAAAGTAGTAGATTTAATTTCATCACCGATCTAAAAAATTTTTAAGCAGAGTTGTAGCTACATTTATTTCCGAGTTAAAATATATATAGGTTTTGAGAAAATGAAATTTTTGTGTGATTGTTAAAAAAGTAGTAGATTTTTTTTCATCATGCAGAGTTGTAGCTGCATTTATTCCGAGTCCAAACATAGATTTATCCTTGATCTGCGACTTATAGTTTTCGAGAAAATTAAGTTTTGGGGAGACTTAAAAAAGCAGTGGATTTTATTTCATCACCGATCTAAAAAATGTTTATGCAGAGTTGTAGCCACATTTATTCCGAGTCCAAATATATATTTATACTTAATCTGCGACTTATAGTTTTCGAGAAAATGAAGTTTTGGGGAGACTGTATAAGAATATATAATTACCAAGTATTATCTACCTCAAAAAATGAAATAGATTTCAAAAGGTCTTTTCCAAATATTAAAGAAATTAAACGAAACAAAAATATTTGGGAGAAAAGCTTTTTCTCATACAATCTTGACTTTCGCCGCATTGCACATATGCCATGAAAATATCCAATATCGTTTGCTTTTTAAGCACACATAAAATGTTCCATTCTTGTGCGTTGAATTTGAAGAGCGCAAATGAATAGTTTCTAGTTATGTTCTTGCCTTTTTTTTTGTCCTTTTGTAATTGGATTGCTTCATGAAAACAGGTGACAAAGTGGAAAGTTAAGGATTGAAAACACTTTCCTGAGCAAATATGTTTCCTTTTATTTTAATAAATACGATGGTTTGTCTGTTTTTTTTTCTAAAATAAGAAACATTTTAGAGCGGGGACTTAACTATTTATGTTGTTTAAAAAATATCTAAGAAATGGAAAATTCAGTTTGGCAAAATTATTTTCGAACAAATTCCTCATATGATGCCTAGGTTGAGTTAAGAGAAGAAAAAGTTGTACAGGAGGGGGTCTATCTCCCCCCGTTTAGGCGGGAGAGGTAATTTTGTGGAAAAAGGACTTAAAATGGAAAAAAAATATATCAAAAATTAACTAAGGTACATATAATGTATACGTCCTATACCGTCTTTAAAAACTAACATTTCATTCTTCAATCTTATTTTAATTTCAAGTTTTTATGATGAACTGTTTAAATTATCAAATTTCAAGTCAAAATTTAAGAAAAAACGATTTTTTTTTCCTAAAATTTAATTTTTACTAACAAGTTAACTAAAATCATAGTTTTTCTCTTGCTTTTCGATTTTATTTTATTCATTTTAGAGGAACATTTTTTTCCTTAAAGGACAGACCAAAAAATCAACTAATTTCATTTTGTGGTCCAAACATGAGTCGTTCGAAAACCATTCAAACCAGGCCACAAAGCCTTTTTGCATTTTTTAACATTGTTGCGGCTGTAATTCTTTTGAAATAAGATGGAGCTCAGATGGAGCGCTTCCTTTATCACTTTTCCTACTTCTAGCCCATGTTTCACAGTTTATTTTCGGGCTAAATTTAAAAGTGATAAAATACCTCACTGATACCAAATCAATTTTAATTTCAATATATTCATTTTCAAAATGATCGCTAACGAAGCAATCAGGATATTGTTCGAGGATATCAAAATCAGGCAATTTCTTACCATATTGCTGATCATTTGGAGCCGCTGAGATGCATAAAGAAACATTTTCATCGCACATTTTCAACATTTTCAACTCCTAACAGGCTATAAGATTTTCTATTACAAGGTCCTTGGTCACATAGAACTGCCCTTACTGTAATTTCTAATTCAGAAAGAATTTGTATATTTTTTAATAAAATTGTTTTCAAATCTTCACCTTATAAGCCATTTTCAGTTACAATGTAATTAAAAATAAGCTGCCAGTTATAAAATAAACTCCTAACCATAAAAAAAAAACCTGCAAAAATGTTCAGTGCAAAAATTTTAATGGCATCTCATTTAATTTTAATTTTAATTTTAATGGATCATCTTGGCAATTATACATTCCTTGGTAGTAGATTTTATTTCACCACCGATTTCAGAAATGTTGACGGAGAGTTGTAGCAACATTTATTCCGAGTCCAAATATATAATTAGGCTTGATCTCTGACTTACAGTTTTCGAGAAAATGATATTTTGGGAGGCTGTAAAAAAGAGTAGTAGATTTTAGTTCATCACCTGTTTACCAAAAATTGATGCAGAATTGTAGCTACATTTATTCCGAGTCCAAATATATAATTGGAGTTGATCTGCGACGTATAGTTTTCGAGAAAATTTAGTTTTGGGGAGACTGTTAAAAAAGTAGTTGATTTTTTTCATCACCGATCTAAATAATTTTTATGCAGAGTTGTAGCTACATTTATTCCGAGTCCAAATATATATTTATGCTTATTCTGCGACTTATAGTTTTCGAGAAAATTAACTTTTGCGGAGACTGTTAAAAAAGTAGTAGTTTTTTTTTCATCACCGATCTAAATAATTCTTATGCAGAATTGTAGCTACATTAATTCCGTATCCAAATATACAATTGGCCTTGATCTGCGACTCATAGTTTTCGAGAAAATGAAATTTGTGTGTCAGTTAAAAAGTAGTAGATTTTTTTCATCACCGATCTAAAAAATGTTTATGCAGAGTTGTAGCCACATTTATTCCGAGTCCAAATATATATTTATCCTTGATCTGCGACTTATAGTTTTCGAGAAAATTAACTTTTGCGGAGACTGTTAAAAAAGTAGTAGATTTTTTTTCATCACCGACCTAAAAAATGTTTTTGCAGAGTTGTAGCTACATTTATTCCGAGTCCAATATATATTTATCCTTTATCTGCGACTTATAGTTTTCGCGAAAATTAAGTTTTGGGGAGACTGTTAAAAAGTAGTAGATTTTATTTCATCACCGGTCTAAAAAATGTTTATGCAGAGTTGTAGCTAAATTTATTCCGAGTCCAAATATATAATTGGCCTTGTTCTGCGACTCATAGGTTTTGAGAAAATGAAATTTTTGTGTGATTGTTAAAAAAGTAGTAGATTTTTTTTCATCATGCAGAGTTGTAGCTGCATTTATTCCGAGTCCAAACATATATTTATCCTTGATCTGCGACTTATAGTTTTCGAGAAAATTAAGTTTTGGGGAGGCTTAAAAAAGCAGTGGATTTTATTTCATCACCGATCTAAAAAATGTTTATGCAGAGTTGTAGCCACATTTATTCCGAGTCCAAATATATATTTATCCTTAATCTGCGACTTATAGTTTTCGAGAAAATGAAGTTTTGGGGAGACTGTAAAAGTAGTAGCAAAGAATATATAATTACCAAGTATTATCTACCTCAAAAAATGAAATAGATTTCAAAAGGTCTTTTCCAAATAATAAAGAAATAAACGAAACAAAAATATTTGGGAGAAAAGCTTTTTCTCATACAATCTTGACTTTCGCCGCATTGCACATATGCCATGAAAATATCCAATTAATTTTCTCACTTATTTTTTGAGGATCGCATAATTCTACTTCGTTTGCTTTTTAAGCACACATAAAATGTTCCATTCTTGTGCGTTGAATTTGAAGAGCGCAAATGAATAGTTTCTAGTTATGTTCTTGCCTTTTTTTTTGTCCTTTTGTAATTGGATTGCTTCATGAAAACAGGTGACAAAGTGGAAAGTTAAGGATTGAAAACACTTTCCTGAGCAAATATGTTTCCTTTTATTTTAATAAATACGATGGTTTGTCTGTTTTTTTTTCTAAAATAAGAAACATTTTAGAGCGGGGACTTAACTATTTATGTTGTTTAAAAAATATCTAAGAAATGGAAAATTCAGTTTGGCAAAATTATTTTCGAACAAATTCCTCATATGATGCCTAGGTTGAGTTAAGAGAAGAAAAAGTTGTACAGGAGGGGGTCTATCTCCCCCCGTTTAGGCGGGAGAGGTAATTTTGTGGAAAAAGGACTTAAAATGGAAAAAAACTATATCAAAAATTAACTAAGGTACATATAATGTATACGTCCTATACCGTCTTTAAAAACTAACATTTCATTCTTCAATCTTATTTTAATTTCAAGTTTTTATGATGAACTGTTTGAATTATCAAATTTCAAGTCAAAATTTAAGAAAAAACGATTTTTTTTTCCTAAAATTTAATTTTTACTAACGAGTTAACTAAAATCATAGTTTTTCTCTTGCTTTTCGATTTTATTTTATTCATTTTAGAGGAACATTTTTTTCCTTAAAGAACAGACCAAAAATTCAACTAATTTCATTTTGTGGTCCAAACATGAGTCGTTCGAAAACCATTCAAACCAGGCCACAAAGCCTTTTTGCATTTTTTAACATTGTTGCGGCTGTAATTCTTTTGAAATAAGATGGAGCTCAGATGGAGCGCTTCCTTTATCACTTTTCTTACTTCTAGCCCATGTTTCACAGTTTATTTTCGGGCTAAATTTAAAAGTGATAAAATACCTCACTGATACCAAATCAATTTTAATTTCAATATCTTCATTTTCAAAATGATCGCTAACGAAGCAATCAGGATATTGTTCGAGGATATCAAAATCAGGCAATTTCTTACCATATTGCTGATCATTTGGAGCCGCTGAGATGCATAAAGAAACATTTTCATCGCACATTTTCAACATTTTCAACTCCTAACAGGCTATAAGATTTTCTATTACAAGGTCCTTGGTCACATAGAACTGCCCTTACTGTAATTTCTAATTCAGAAAGAATTTGTATATTTTTTAATAAAATTGTTTTCAAATCTTCACCTTATAAGCCATTTTCAGTTACAATGTAATTAAAAATAAGCTGCCAGTTATAAAATAAACTCCTAACCATAAAAAAAAAACCTGCAAAAATGTTCAGTGCAAAAATTTTAATGGCATCTCATTTAATTTTAATTTTAATTTTAATGGATCATCTTGGCAATTATACATTCCTTGGTAGTAGATTTTATTTCACCACCGATTTCAGAAATGTTGACGGAGAGTTGTAGCAACATTTATTCCGAGTCCAAATATATAATTAGGCTTGATCTCTGACTTACAGTTTTCGAGAAAATGATATTTTGGGAGGCTGTAAAAAAGAGTAGTAGATTTTAGTTCATCACCTGTTTACCAAAAATTGATGCAGAATTGTAGCTACATTTATTCCGAGTCCAAATATATAATTGGAGTTGATCTGCGACGTATAGTTTTCGAGAAAATTTAGTTTTGGGGAGACTGTTAAAAAAGTAGTTGATTTTTTTCATCACCGATCTAAATAATTTTTATGCAGAGTTGTAGCTACATTTATTCCGAGTCCAAATATATATTTATGCTTATTCTGCGACTTATAGTTTTCGAGAAAATTAACTTTTGCGGAGACTGTTAAAAAAGTAGTAGTTTTTTTTTCATCACCGATCTAAATAATTCTTATGCAGAATTGTAGCTACATTAATTCCGTATCCAAATATACAATTGGCCTTGATCTGCGACTCATAGTTTTCGAGAAAATGAAATTTGTGTGTCAGTTAAAAAGTAGTAGATTTTTTTCATCACCGATCTAAAAAATGTTTATGCAGAGTTGTAGCCACATTTATTCCGAGTCCAAATATATATTTATCCTTGATCTGCGACTTATAGTTTTCGAGAAAATTAACTTTTGCGGAGACTGTTAAAAAAGTAGTAGATTTTTTTTCATCACCGACCTAAAAAATGTTTTTGCAGAGTTGTAGCTACATTTATTCCGAGTCCAATATATATTTATCCTTTATCTGCGACTTATAGTTTTCGCGAAAATTAAGTTTTGGGGAGACTGTTAAAAAGTAGTAGATTTTATTTCATCACCGGTCTAAAAAATGTTTATGCAGAGTTGTAGCTAAATTTATTCCGAGTCCAAATATATAATTGGCCTTGTTCTGCGACTCATAGGTTTTGAGAAAATGAAATTTTTGTGTGATTGTTAAAAAAGTAGTAGATTTTTTTTCATCATGCAGAGTTGTAGCTGCATTTATTCCGAGTCCAAACATATATTTATCCTTGATCTGCGACTTATAGTTTTCGAGAAAATTAAGTTTTGGGGAGGCTTAAAAAAGCAGTGGATTTTATTTCATCACCGATCTAAAAAATGTTTATGCAGAGTTGTAGCCACATTTATTCCGAGTCCAAATATATATTTATCCTTAATCTGCGACTTATAGTTTTCGAGAAAATGAAGTTTTGGGGAGACTGTAAAAGTAGTAGCAAAGAATATATAATTACCAAGTATTATCTACCTCAAAAAATGAAATAGATTTCAAAAGGTCTTTTCCAAATAATAAAGAAATAAACGAAACAAAAATATTTGGGAGAAAAGCTAAATCTCATACAATCTTGACTTTCGCCGCATTGCACATATGCCATGAAAATATCCAATTAATTTTCTCACTTATTTTTTGAGGATCGCATAATTCTACTTCGTTTGCTTTTTAAGCACACATAAAATGTTCCATTCTTGTGCGTTGAATTTGAAGAGCGCAAATGAATAGTTTCTAGTTATGTTCTTGCCTTTTTTTTTGTCCTTTTGTAATTGGATTGCTTCATGAAAACAGGTGACAAAGTGGAAAGTTAAGGATTGAAAACACTTTCCTGAGCAAATATGTTTCCTTTTATTTTAATAAATACGATGGTTTGTCTGTTTTTTTTTCTAAAATAAGAAACATTTTAGAGCGGGGACTTAACTATTTATGTTGTTTAAAAAATATCTAAGAAATGGAAAATTCAGTTTGGCAAAATTATTTTCGAACAAATTCCTCATATGATGCCTAGGTTGAGTTAAGAGAAGAAAAAGTTGTACAGGAGGGGGTCTATCTCCCCCCGTTTAGGCGGGAGAGGTAATTTTGTGGAAAAAGGACTTAAAATGGAAAAAAACTATATCAAAAATTAACTAAGGTACATATAATGTATACGTCCTATACCGTCTTTAAAAACTAACATTTCATTCTTCAATCTTATTTTAATTTCAAGTTTTTATGATGAACTGTTTGAATTATCAAATTTCAAGTCAAAATTTAAGAAAAAACGATTTTTTTTTCCTAAAATTTAATTTTTACTAACGAGTTAACTAAAATCATAGTTTTTCTCTTGCTTTTCGATTTTATTTTATTCATTTTAGAGGAACATTTTTTTCCTTAAAGAACAGACCAAAAATTCAACTAATTTCATTTTGTGGTCCAAACATGAGTCGTTCGAAAACCATTCAAACCAGGCCACAAAGCCTTTTTGCATTTTTTAACATTGTTGCGGCTGTAATTCTTTTGAAATAAGATGGAGCTCAGATGGAGCGCTTCCTTTATCACTTTTCTTACTTCTAGCCCATGTTTCACAGTTTATTTTCGGGCTAAATTTAAAAGTGATAAAATACCTCACTGATACCAAATCAATTTTAATTTCAATATCTTCATTTTCAAAATGATCGCTAACGAAGCAATCAGGATATTGTTCGAGGATATCAAAATCAGGCAATTTCTTACCATATTGCTGATCATTTGGAGCCGCTGAGATGCATAAAGAAACATTTTCATCGCACATTTTCAACATTTTCAACTCCTAACAGGCTATAAGATTTTCTATTACAAGGTCCTTGGTCACATAGAACTGCCCTTACTGTAATTTCTAATTCAGAAAGAATTTGTATATTTTTTAATAAAATTGTTTTCAAATCTTCACCTTATAAGCCATTTTCAGTTACAATGTAATTAAAAATAAGCTGCCAGTTATAAAATAAACTCCTAACCATAAAAAAAAAACCTGCAAAAATGTTCAGTGCAAAAATTTTAATGGCATCTCATTTAATTTTAATTTTAATTTTAATGGATCATCTTGGCAATTATACATTCCTTGGTAGTAGATTTTATTTCACCACCGATTTCAGAAATGTTGACGGAGAGTTGTAGCAACATTTATTCCGAGTCCAAATATATAATTAGGCTTGATCTCTGACTTACAGTTTTCGAGAAAATGATATTTTGGGAGGCTGTAAAAAAGAGTAGTAGATTTTAGTTCATCACCTGTTTACCAAAAATTGATGCAGAATTGTAGCTACATTTATTCCGAGTCCAAATATATAATTGGAGTTGATCTGCGACGTATAGTTTTCGAGAAAATTTAGTTTTGGGGAGACTGTTAAAAAAGTAGTTGATTTTTTTCATCACCGATCTAAATAATTTTTATGCAGAGTTGTAGCTACATTTATTCCGAGTCCAAATATATATTTATGCTTATTCTGCGACTTATAGTTTTCGAGAAAATTAACTTTTGCGGAGACTGTTAAAAAAGTAGTAGTTTTTTTTTCATCACCGATCTAAATAATTCTTATGCAGAATTGTAGCTACATTAATTCCGTATCCAAATATACAATTGGCCTTGATCTGCGACTCATAGTTTTCGAGAAAATGAAATTTGTGTGTCAGTTAAAAAGTAGTAGATTTTTTTCATCACCGATCTAAAAAATGTTTATGCAGAGTTGTAGCCACATTTATTCCGAGTCCAAATATATATTTATCCTTGATCTGCGACTTATAGTTTTCGAGAAAATTAACTTTTGCGGAGACTGTTAAAAAAGTAGTAGTTTTTTTTTCATCACCGATCTAAATAATTCTTATGCAGAATTGTAGCTACATTAATTATGTATCCAAATATACAATTGGCCTTGATCTGCGACTCATAGTTTTCGAGAAAATGAAATTTTTGTGTCAGTTAAAAAGTAGTAGATTTTTTTCATCACCGATCTAAAAAATGTTTATGCAGAGTTGTAGCCACATTTATTCCGAGTCCAAATATATATTTATCCTTGATCTGCGACATAGTTTTCGAGAAAATTAAGTTTTGGGGAGACTGTTAAAAAAGTAGTAGATTTTTTTTCATCACCGACCTAAAAAATGTTTTTGCAGAGTTGTAGCTACATTTATTCCGAGTCCAATATATATTTATCCTTTATCTGCGACTTATAGTTTTCGCGAAAATTAAGTTTTGGGGAGACTGTTAAAAAGTAGTAGATTTTATTTCATCACCGGTCTAAAAAATGTTTATGCAGAGTTGTAGCTAAATTTATTCCGAGTCCAAATATATAATTGGCCTTGTTCTGCGACTCATAGGTTTTGAGAAAATGAAATTTTTGTGTGATTGTTAAAAAAGTAGTAGATTTTTTTTCATCATGCAGAGTTGTAGCTGCATTTATTCCGAGTCCAAACATATATTTATCCTTGATCTGCGACTTATAGTTTTCGAGAAAATTAAGTTTTGGGGAGGCTTAAAAAAGCAGTGGATTTTATTTCATCACCGATCTAAAAAATGTTTATGCAGAGTTGTAGCCACATTTATTCCGAGTCCAAATATATATTTATCCTTAATCTGCGACTTATAGTTTTCGAGAAAATGAAGTTTTGGGGAGACTGTAAAAGTAGTAGCAAAGAATATATAATTACCAAGTATTATCTACCTCAAAAAATGAAATAGATTTCAAAAGGTCTTTTCCAAATAATAAAGAAATAAACGAAACAAAAATATTTGGGAGAAAAGCTAAATCTCATACAATCTTGACTTTCGCCGCATTGCACATATGCCATGAAAATATCCAATTAATTTTCTCACTTATTTTTTGAGGATCGCATAATTCTACTTCGTTTGCTTTTTAAGCACACATAAAATGTTCCATTCTTGTGCGTTGAATTTGAAGAGCGCAAATGAATAGTTTCTAGTTATGTTCTTGCCTTTTTTTTTGTCCTTTTGTAATTGGATTGCTTCATGAAAACAGGTGACAAAGTGGAAAGTTAAGGATTGAAAACACTTTCCTGAGCAAATATGTTTCCTTTTATTTTAATAAATACGATGGTTTGTCTGTTTTTTTTTCTAAAATAAGAAACATTTTAGAGCGGGGACTTAACTATTTATGTTGTTTAAAAAATATCTAAGAAATGGAAAATTCAGTTTGGCAAAATTATTTTCGAACAAATTCCTCATATGATGCCTAGGTTGAGTTAAGAGAAGAAAAAGTTGTACAGGAGGGGGTCTATCTCCCCCCGTTTAGGCGGGAGAGGTAATTTTGTGGAAAAAGGACTTAAAATGGAAAAAAACTATATCAAAAATTAACTAAGGTACATATAATGTATACGTCCTATACCGTCTTTAAAAACTAACATTTCATTCTTCAATCTTATTTCAATTTCAAGTTTTTATGATGAACTGTTTAAATTATCAAATTTCAAGTCAAAATTTAAGAAAAAACAATTTTTTTTTCCTAAAATTTAATTTTTACTAACGAGTTAACTAAAATCATAGTTTTTCTCTTGCTTTTCGATTTTATTTTATTCATTTTAGAGGAACATTTTTTTCCTTAAAGAACAGACCAAAAATTCAACTAATTTCATTTTGTGGTCCAAACATGAGTCGTTCGAAAACCATTCAAACCAGGCCACAAAGCCTTTTTGCATTTTTTAACATTGTTGCGGCTGTAATTCTTTTGAAATAAGATGGAGCTCAGATGGAGCGCTTCCTTTATCACTTTTCTTACTTCTAGCCCATGTTTCACAGTTTATTTTCGGGCTAAATTTAAAAGTGATAAAATACCTCACTGATACCAAATCAATTTTAATTTCAATATCTTCATTTTCAAAATGATCGCTAACGAAGCAATCAGGATATTGTTCGAGGATATCAAAATCAGGCAATTTCTTACCATATTGCTGATCATTTGGAGCCGCTGAGATGCATAAAGAAACATTTTCATCGCACATTTTCAACATTTTCAACTCCTAACAGGCTATAAGATTTTCTATTACAAGGTCCTTGGTCACATAGAACTGCCCTTACTGTAATTTCTAATTCAGAAAGAATTTGTATATTTTTTAATAAAATTGTTTTCAAATCTTCACCTTATAAGCCATTTTCAGTTACAATGTACTTAAAAATAAGCGGCCAGTTATAAAATAAACTCCTAACCATAAAAAAAAACCTGCAAAAATTTTAATGGCATCTCATTTAATTTTAATTTTAATGGATCATCTTGGCAATTATACATTCCTTGGTAGTAGATTTTATTTCACCACCGATTTCAGAAATGTTGACGGAGAGTTGTAGCAACATTTATTCCGAGTCCAAATATATAATTAGGCTTGATCTCTGACTTACAGTTTTCGAGAAAATGATATTTTGGGAGGCTGTAAAAAAGAGTAGTAGATTTTAGTTCATCACCTGTTTACCAAAAATTGATGCAGAATTGTAGCTACATTTATTCCGAGTCCAAATATATAATTGGAGTTGATCTGCGACTTATAGTTTTCGAGAAAACTTAGTTTTGGGGAGGCTGTTAAAAAAGTAGTAGATTTTTTTCATCACCGATCTAAATAATTTTTATGCAGAGTTGTAGCTACATTTATTCCGAGTCCAAATATATATTTATGCTTATTCTGCGACTTATAGTTTTCGAGAAAATTAACTTTTGCGGAGACTGTTAAAAAAGTAGTAGTTTTTTTTTCATCACCGATCTAAATAATTCTTATGCAGAATTGTAGCTACATTAATTCCGTATCCAAATATACAATTGGCCTTGATCTGCGACTCATAGTTTTCGAGAAAATGAAATTTTTGTGTCAGTTAAAAAGTAGTAGATTGTTTTCATCACCGATCTAAAAAATGTTTATGCAGAGTTGTAGCCACATTTATTCCGAGTCCAAATATATATTTAGCCTTGATCTGCGACTTATAGTTTTCGCGAAAATTAAGTTTTGGGGAGACTGTTAAAAAGTAGTAGATTTTATTTCATCACCGGTCTAAAAAATGTTTATGCAGAGTTGTAGCTACATTTATTCCGAGTCCAAATGTATAATTGGCCTTGTTCTGCGACTCATAGGTTTTGAGAAAATGAAATTTTTGTGTGATTGTTAAAAAAGTAGTAGATTTTTTTTCATTATGCAGAGTTGTAGCTGCATTTATTCCGAGTCCAAACATATATTTATCCTTGATGTGCGACTTATAGTTTTCGAGAAAATTAAGTTTTGGGGAGACTTAAAAAAGCAGTGGATTTTATTTCATCACCGATCTAAAAAATGTTTATGCAGAGTTGTAGCCACATTTATTCCGAGTCCAAATATATATTTATCCTTAATCTGCGACTTATAGTTTCGAGAAAATGAAGTTTTGGGGAGACTGTAAAAGTAGTAGCAAAGAATATATAATTACCAAGTATTATCTACCTCAAAAAATGAAATAGATTTCAAAAGGTCTTTTCCAAATAATAAAGAAACATTAACTATTTATGTTGTTTAAAAAATATCTAAGAAATGGAAAATTCAGTTTGGCAAAATTATTTTCGAACAAATTCCTCATATGATGCCTAGGTTGAGTTAAGAGAAGAAAAAGTTGTACAGGAGGGGGTCTATCTCCCCCCGTTTAGGCGGGAGAGGTAATTTTGTGGAAAAAGGACTTAAAATGGAAAAAAAAATATATCAAAAATTAACTAAGGTACATATAATGTATACGTCCTATACCGTCTTTAAAAACTAACATTTCATTCTTCAATCTTATTTTAATTTCAAGTTTTTATGATGAACTGTTTGAATTATCAAATTTCAAGTCAAAATTTAAGAAAAAACGATTTTTTTTTCCTAAAATTTAATTTTTACTAACAAGTTAACTAAAATCATAGTTTTTCTCTTGCTTTTCGATTTTATTTTATTCATTTTAGAGGAACATTTTTTTCCTTAAAGAACAGACCAAAAATTCAACTAATTTCATTTTGTGGTCCAAACATGAGTCGTTCGAAATGCATTCAAACCAGGCCACGAAGCCTTTTTGCATTTTTTAACATTGTTGCGGCTGTAATTCTTTTGAAATAAGATGGAGCTCAGATGGAGCGCTTCCTTTATCACTTTTCTTACTTCTAGCCCATGTTTCACAGTTTATTTTCGGGCTAAATTTAAAAGTGATAAAATACCTCACTGATACCAAATCAATTTTAATTTCAATATCTTCATTTTCAAAATGATCGCTAACGAAGCAATCAGGATATTGTTCGAGGATATCAAAATCAGGCAATTTCTTACCATATTGCTGATCATTTGGAGCCGCTGAGATGCATAAAGAAACATTTTCATCGCACATTTTCAACATTTTCAACTCCTAACAGGCTATAAGATTTTCTATTACAAGGTCCTTGGTCACATAGAACTGCCCTTACTGTAATTTCTAATTCAGAAAGAATTTGTATATTTTTTAATAAAATTGTTTTCAAATCTTCACCTTATAAGCCATTTTCAGTTACAATGTAATTAAAAATAAGCTGCCAGTTATAAAATAAACTCCTAACCATAAAAAAAAAACCTGCAAAAATGTTCAGTGCAAAAATTTTAATGGCATCTCATTTAATTTTAATTTTAATTTTAATGGATCATCTTGGCAATTATACATTCCTTGGTAGTAGATTTTATTTCACCACCGATTTCAGAAATGTTGGCGGAGAGTTGTAGCAACATTTATTCCGAGTCCAAATATATAATTAGGCTTGATCTCTGACTTACAGTTTTCGAGAAAATGATATTTTGGGAGGCTGTAAAAAAGAGTAGTAGATTTTAGTTCATCACCTGTTTACCAAAAATTGATGCAGAATTGTAGCTACATTTATTCCGAGTACAAATATATAATTGGAGTTGATCTGCGACGTATAGTTTTCGAGAAAATTTAGTTTTGGGGAGACTGTTAAAAAAGTAGTTGATTTTTTTCATCACCGATCTAAATAATTTTTATGCAGAGTTGTAGCTACATTTATTCCGAGTCCAAATATATATTTATGCTTATTCTGCGACTTATAGTTTTCGAGAAAATTAACTTTTGCGGAGACTGTTAAAAAAGTAGTAGTTTTTTTTTCATCACCGATCTAAATAATTCTTATGCAGAATTGTAGCTACATTAATTCCGTATCCAAATATACAATTGGCCTTGATCTGCGACTCATAGTTTTCGAGAAAATGAAATTTGTGTGTCAGTTAAAAAGTAGTAGATTTTTTTCATCACCGATCTAAAAAATGTTTATGCAGAGTTGTAGCCACATTTATTCCGAGTCCAAATATATATTTATCCTTGATCTGCGACTTATAGTTTTCGAGAAAATTAACTTTTGCGGAGACTGTTAAAAAAGTAGTAGTTTTTTTTTCATCACCGATCTAAATAATTCTTATGCAGAATTGTAGCTACATTAATTATGTATCCAAATATACAATTGGCCTTGATCTGCGACTCATAGTTTTCGAGAAAATGAAATTTTTGTGTCAGTTAAAAAGTAGTAGATTTTTTCATCACCGATCTAAAAAATGTTTATGCAGAGTTGTAGCCACATTTATTCCGAGTCCAAATATATATTTATCCTTGATCTGCGACATAGTTTTCGAGAAAATTAAGTTTTGGGGAGACTGTTAAAAAAGTAGTAGATTTTTTTTCATCACCGATCTAAAAAATGTTTATGCAGAATTGTAGCTACATTTATTCCGTATGCAAATATATAATTGGCCTTGATCTGCGACTCATAGTTTTCGAGAAAATGAAATTTTTGTGTGACTGTTAAAAAAGTAGTAGATTTTTTTCCATCACCGATCTAAATAATTTGTATGCAGAATTGTAGCTACATTAATTCCGTGTCCAAATACATAATTGGCCTTGATCTGCGACTCATAGTTTTCGAGAAAATTAAGTTTTGGGGAGACTGTTAAAAAAGTAGTAGATTTTTTTTCATCACCGACCTAAAAAATGTTTTTGCAGAGTTGTAGCTACATTTATTCCGAGTCCAATATATATTTATCCTTTATCTGCGACTTATAGTTTTCGCGAAAATTAAGTTTTGGGGAGACTGTTAAAAAGTAGTAGATTTTATTTCATCACCGGTCTAAAAAATGTTTATGCAGAGTTGTAGCTACATTTATTCCGAGTCCAAATATATAATTGGCCTTGTTCTGCGACTCATAGGTTTTGAGAAAATGAAATTTTTGTGTGATTGTTAAAAAAGTAGTAGATTTTTTTTCATCATGCAGAGTTGTAGCTGCATTTATTCCGAGTCCAAACATATATTTATCCTTGATCTGCGACTTATAGTTTTCGAGAAAATTAAGTTTTGGGGAGGCTTAAAAAAGCAGTGGATTTTATTTCATCACCGATCTAAAAAATGTTTATGCAGAGTTGTAGCCACATTTATTCCGAGTCCAAATATATATTTATCCTTAATCTGCGACTTATAGTTTTCGAGAAAATGAAGTTTTGGGGAGACTGTAAAAGTAGTAGCAAAGAATATATA
This sequence comes from Blera fallax, assembly GCA_946965025.1. Classification (NCBI taxonomy): domain Eukaryota; kingdom Metazoa; phylum Arthropoda; class Insecta; order Diptera; family Syrphidae; genus Blera; species Blera fallax. The sequence goes on from OX337246.1 coordinate 56,836,042, forward strand.
ATTACCAAGTATTATCTACCTCAAAAAATGAAATAGATTTCAAAAGGTCTTTTCCAAATAATAAAGAAATAAACGAAACAAAAATATTTGGGAGAAAAGCTTTTTCTCATACAATCTTGACTTTCGCCGCATTGCACATATGCCATGAAAATATCCAATTAATTTTCTCACTTATTTTTTGAGGATCGCATAATTCTACTTCGTTTGCTTTTTAAGCACACATAAAATGTTCCATTCTTGTGCGTTGAATTTGAAGAGCGCAAATGAATAGTTTCTAGTTATGTTCTTGCCTTTTTTTTTGTCCTTTTGTAATTGGATTGCTTCATGAAAACAGGTGACAAAGTGGAAAGTTAAGGATTGAAAACACTTTCCTGAGCAAATATGTTTCCTTTTATTTTAATAAATACGATGGTTTGTCTGTTTTTTTTTCTAAAATAAGAAACATTTTAGAGCGGGGACTTAACTATTTATTTGGTTAAAAAAATATCTAAGAAATGGAAAATTCAGTTTGGCAAAATTATTTTCGAACAAATTCCTCATATGATGCCTAGGTTGAGTTAAGAGAAGAAAAAGTTGTACAGGAGGGGGTCTATCTCCCCCCGTTTAGGCGGGAGAGGTAATTTTGTGGAAAAAGGACTTAAAATGGAAAAAAACTATATCAAAAATTAACTAAGGTACATATAATGTATACGTCCTATACCGTCTTTAAAAACTAACATTTCATTCTTCAATCTTATTTCAATTTCAAGTTTTTATGATGAACTGTTTAAATTATCAAATTTCAAGTCAAAATTTAAGAAAAAACGATTTTTTTTTCCTAAAATTTAATTTTTACTAACGAGTTAACTAAAATCATAGTTTTTCTCTTGCTTTTCGATTTTATTTTATTCATTTTAGAGGAACATTTTTTTCCTTAAAGAACAGACCAAAAATATTTTTTAATAAAATTGTTTTCAAATCTTCACCTTATAAGCCATTTTCAGTTACAATGTACTTAAAAATAAGCTGCCAGTTATAAAATAAACTCCTAACCATAAAAAAAAACCTGCAAAAATGTTCAGTGCAAAAATTTTAATGGCATCTCATTTAATTTTAATTTTAATGGATCATCTTGGCAATTATACATTCCTTGGTAGTAGATTTTATTTCACCACCGATTTCAGAAATGTTGACGGACAGTTGTAGCAACATTTATTCCGAGTCCAAATATATAATTAGGCTTGATCTCTGACTTACAGTTTTCGAAAAAATGATATTTTGGGAGGCTGTAAAAAAGAGTAGTAGATTTTAGTTCATCACCTGTTTACCAAAAATTGATGCAGAATTGTAGCTACATTTATTCCGAGTCCAAATATATAATTGGAGTTGATCTGCGACTTATAGTTTTCGAGAAAATTTAGTTTTGGGGAGGCTGTTAAAAAAGTAGTAGATTTTTTTCATCACCGATCTAAATAATTTTTATGCAGAGTTGTAGCTACATTTATTCCGAGTCCAAATATATATTTATGCTTATTCTGCGACTTATAGTTTTCGAGAAAATTAACTTTTGCGGAGACTGTTAAAAAAGTAGTAGTTTTTTTTTCATCACCGATCTAAATAATTCTTATGCAGAATTGTAGCTACATTAATTCCCTATCCAAATATACAATTGGCCTTGATCTGCGACTCATAGTTTTCGAGAAAATGAAATTTTTGTGTCAGTTAAAAAGTAGTAGATTTTTTTCATCACCGATCTAAAAAATGTTTATGCAGAGTTGTAGCCACATTTATTCCGAGTCCAAATATATATTTAGCCTTGATCTGCGACTTATAGTTTTCGAGAAAATTAAGTTTTGGGGAGACTGTTAAAAAAGTAGTAGATTTTTTTTCATCACCGACCTAAAAAATGTTTTTGCAGAGTTGTAGCTACATTTATTCCGAGTCCAATATATATTTATCCTTTATTTGCGACTTATAGTTTTCGCGAAAATTAAGTTTTGGGGAGACTGTTAAAAAGTAGTAGATTTTATTTCATCACCGGTCTAAAAAATGTTTATGCAGAGTTGTAGCTACATTTATTCCGAGTCCAAATGTATAATTGGCCTTGTTCTGCGACTCATAGGTTTTGAGAAAATGAAATTTTTGTGTGATTGTTAAAAAAGTAGTAGATTTTTTTTCATTATGCAGAGTTGTAGCTGCATTTATTCCGAGTCCAAACATATATTTATCCTTGATGTGCGACTTATAGTTTTCGAGAAAATTAAGTTTTGGGGAGACTTAAAAAAGCAGTGGATTTTATTTCATCACCGATCTAAAAAATGTTTATGCAGAGTTGTAGCCACATTTATTCCGAGTCCAAATATATATTTATCCTTAATCTGCGACTTATAGTTTCGAGAAAATGAAGTTTTGGGGAGACTGTAAAAGTAGTAGCAAAGAATATATAATTACCAAGTATTATCTACCTCAAAAAATTAAATAGATTTCAAAAGGTCTTTTCCAAATAATAAAGAAACATTTTAGAGCGGGGACTTAACTATTTATGTTGTTTAAAAAATATCTAAGAAATGGAAAATTCAGTTTGGCAAAATTATTTTCGAACAAATTCCTCATATGATGCCTAGGTTGAGTTAAGAGAAGAAAAAGTTGTACAGGAGGGGGTCTATCTCCCCCCGTTTAGGCGGGAGAGGTAATTTTGTGGAAAAAGGACTTAAAATGGAAAAAAACTATATCAAAAATTAACTAAGGTACATATAATGTATACGTCCTATACCGTCTTTAAAAACTAACATTTCATTCTTCAATCTTATTTTAATTTCAAGTTTTTATGATGAACTGTTTGAATTATCAAATTTCAAGTCAAAATTTAAGAAAAAACGATTTTTTTTTCCTAAAATTTAATTTTTACTAACGAGTTAACTAAAATCATAGTTTTTCTATTGCTTTTCGATTTTATTTTATTCATTTTAGAGGAACATTTTTTTCCTTAAAGAACAGACCAAAAATTCAACTAATTTCATTTTGTGGTCCAAACATGAGTCGTTCGAAAACCATTCAAACCAGGCCACAAAGCCTTTTTGCATTTTTTAACATTGTTGCGGCTGTAATTCTTTTGAAATAAGATGGAGCTCAGATGGAGCGCTTCCTTTATCACTTTTCTTACTTCTAGCCCATGTTTCACAGTTTATTTTCGGGCTAAATTTAAAAGTGATAAAATACCTCACTGATACCAAATCAATTTTAATTTCAATATCTTCATTTTCAAAATGATCGCTAACGAAGCAATCAGGATATTGTTCGAGGATATCAAAATCAGGCAATTTCTTACCATATTGCTGATCATTTGGAGCCGCTGAGATGCATAAAGAAACATTTTCATCGCACATTTTCAACATTTTCAACTCCTAACAGGCTATAAGATTTTCTATTACAAGGTCCTTGGTCACATAGAACTGCCCTTACTGTAATTTCTAATTCAGAAAGAATTTGTATATTTTTTAATAAAATTGTTTTCAAATCTTCACCTTATAAGCCATTTTCAGTTACAATGTACTTAAAAATAAGCGGCCAGTTATAAAATAAACTCCTAACCATAAAAAAAAACCTGCAAAAATGTTCAGTGCAAAAATTTTAATGGCATCTCATTTAATTTTAATTTTAATGGATCATCTTGGCAATTATACATTCCTTGGTAGTAGATTTTATTTCACCACCGATTTCAGAAATGTTGACGGAGAGTCCAAATATATAATTAGGCTTGATCTCTGACTTACAGTTTTCGAGAAAATGATATTTTGGGAGGCTGTAAAAAAGAGTAGTAGATTTTAGTTCATCACCTGTTTACCAAAAATTGATGCAGAATTGTAGCTACATTTATTCCGAGTCCAAATATATAATTGGAGTTGATCTGCGACTTATAGTTTTCGAGAAAACTTAGTTTTGGGGAGGCTGTTAAAAAAGTAGTAGATTTTTTTCATCACCGATCTAAATAATTTTTATGCAGAGTTGTAGCTACATTTATTCCGAGTCCAAATATATATTTATGCTTATTCTGCGACTTATAGTTTTCGAGAAAATTAACTTTTGCGGAGACTGTTAAAAAAGTAGTAGTTTTTTTTTCATCACCGATCTAAATAATTCTTATGCAGAATTGTAGCTACATTAATTCCGTATCCAAATATACAATTGGCCTTGATCTGCGACTCATAGTTTTCGAGAAAATGAAATTTTTGTGTCAGTTAAAAAGTAGTAGATTGTTTTCATCACCGATCTAAAAAATGTTTATGCAGAGTTGTAGCCACATTTATTCCTAGTCCAAATATATATTTATCCTTAATCTGCGACTTATAGTTTTCGAGAAAATGAAGTTTTGGGGAGACTGTAAAAGTAGTAGCAAAGAATATATAATTACCAAGTATTATCTACCACAAAAAATGAAATAGATTTCAAAAGGTCTTTTCCAAATAATAAAGAAATAAACGAAACAAAAATATTTGGGAGAAAAGCTAAATCTCATACAATCTTGACTTTCGCCGCATTGCACATATGCCATGAAAATATCCAATTAATTTTCTCACTTATTTTTTGAGGATCGCATAATTCTACTTCGTTTGCTTTTTAAGCACACATAAAATGTTCCATTCTTGTGCGTTGAATTTGAAGAGCGCAAATGAATAGTTTCTAGTTATTTTCTTGCCTTTTTTTTTGTCCTTTTGTTATTGGATTGCTTCATGAAAACAGGTGACAAAGTGGAAAGTTAAGGATTAAAAACACTTTCCTGAGCAAATATGTTTCCTTTTATTTTAATAAATACGATGGTTTGTCTGTTTTTTTTCTAAAATAAGAAACATTTTAGAGCGGGGACTTAACTATTAATGTTGTTTAAAAAATATCTAAGAGATGGAAAATTCAGTTTGGCAAAATTATTTTCGAACAAATTCCTCATATGATTCCTAGGTTGAGTTAAGAGAAGAAAAAGTTGTACAGGAGGGGGTCTATCTCCCCCCGTTTAGGCGGGAGAGGTAATTTTGTGGAAAAAGGACTTAAAATAAAAAAAAAATATATCAAAAATTAACTAAGGTACATATAATGTATACGTCCTATACCGTCTTTAAAAGCTAACATTTCATTCTTCAATCTTATTTTAATTTCAAGTTTTTATGATGAACTGTTTGAATTATCAAATTTCAAGTCAAAATTTAAGAAAAAACGATTTTTTTTTCCTAAAATTTAATTTTTACTAACAAGTTAACTAAAATCATAGTTTTTCTCTTGCTTTTCGATTTTATTTTATTTATTTTAGAGGAACATTTTTTGCTTAAAGAACAGACCAAAAATTCAACTAATTTCATTTTGTGGTCCAAACATGAGTCGTTCGAAAACCATTCAAACCAGGCCTTGTGGCCTTTTTGCATTTTTTAACATTGTTGCGGCTGTAATTCTTTTGAAATAAGAAAAGTTCAGATGGAGCGCTTCCTTTATCACTTTTCTTACTTCTAGCCCATGTTTCACAGTTTATTTTCGGGCTAAATTTAAAAGCGATAAAATACCTCACTGATACCAAATCAATTTTAATTTCAATAGCTTCATTTTCAAAATGATCGCTAACGAAGCAATCAGGATATTGTTCGAGGATATCAAAATCAGGCAATTTCTTACCATATTGCTGATCATTTGGAGCCGCTGAGATGCATAAAGAAACATTTTCATCGCACATTTTCAACATTTTTAACTCCTAACAGGCTATAAGATTTTCTATTACAAGGTCCTTGGTCACATAGAACTGCCCTTACTGTAATTTCTAATTCAGAAAAAATTTGTATATTTTTTAATAAAATTGTTTTCAAATCTTCACCTTATAAGCCATTTTCAGTTACAATGTACTTAAAAATAAGCTGCCAGTTATAAAATAAACTCCTAACCATAAAAAAAAACCTGCAAAAATGTTCAGTGCAAAAATTTTAATGGCATCTCATTTAATTTTAATTTTAATGGATCATCTTGGCAATTATACATTCCTTGGTAGTAGATTTTATTTCACCACCGATTTCAGAAATGTTGACGGAGAGTTGTAGCAACATTTATTCCGAGTCCAAATATATAATTAGGCTTGATCTGTGACTTACAGCTTTCGAGAAAATGATATTTTGGGAGGCTGTAAAAAAGAGTAGTAGATTTTAGTTCATCACCTGTTTACCACAAATTGATGCAGAATTGTAGCTACATTTATTCCGAGTCCAAATATATAATTGGAGTTGATCTGCGACTTACAGTTTTCGAGAAAATTTAGTTTTGGGGAGACTGTTAAAAAAGTAGTAGATTTTTTTCATCACCGATCTAAATAATTTTTATGCAGAGTTGTAGCTACATTTATTCCGAGTCCAAATATATATTTATGCTTATTCTGCGACTTATAGTTTTCGAGAAAATTTACTTTTGCGGAGACTGTTAAAAAAGTAGTAGTTTTTTTTTCATCACCGATCTAAATAATTTTTATGCAGAATTGTAGCTATATTTATTTCGTGTCGAAATATACAATTGGCCTTGATCTGCGACTCATAGTTTTCGAGAAAATGAAATTTTTGTGTCAGTTAAAAAGTAGTAGATTTTTTTCATCACCGATCTAAAAAATGTTTATGCAGAGTTGTAGCCACATTTATTCCGAGTCCAAATATATATTTATCCTTGATCTGCGACTTATAGTTTTCGAGAAAATTAAGTGTTGGGGAGACTGTTAAAAAAGTAGTAGATTTTTTTTCATCACCGACCTAAAAAATGTTTTTGCAGAGTTGTAGCTACATTAATTCCGTGTCCAAATTTATATTTATCCTTTATCTGCGACTTTTAGTTTTCGCGAAAATTAAGTTTTGGGGAGACTGTTAAAAAGTAGTAGATTTTTTTTCATCACCGGTCTAAAAAATGTTTATGCAGAGTTGTAGCTACATTTATTCCGTATGCAAATATATAATTGGCCTTGATCTGCGATTCATAGTTTTCGAGAAAATTAAGTTTTGGGGAAACTGTTAAAAAGTAGTAGATTTTTTTTCATCACCGACCTAAAAAATGTTTTTGCAGAGTTGTAGCTACATTTATTCCGAGTCCAATATATATTTATCCTTTATCTGCGACTTATAGTTTTAGCGAAAATTAAGTTTGGGGGAGACTGTTAAAAAGTAGTAGATTTTATTTCATCACCGGTCTAAAAAATGTTTATGCAGAGTTGTAGCTACATTTATTCCGAGTCCAAATATATATTTATCCTTGATCTGCGACTTATAGTTTTCGAGAAAATTAAGTTTTGGGGAGACTGTTAAAAAAGTAGTGATTTTTTTCATCACCGACCTAAAAAATGTTTTTGCAGTGTTGTAGCTACATTTATTCCGAGTCCAATATATATTTATCCTTTATCTGCGACTTATAGTTTTCGCGAAAATTAAGTTTTGGGGAGACTGTTAAAAAAGGAGTAGATTTTTTTTCATCACCGGTCTAAAAAATGTTTATGCAGGGTTGTAGCTACATTTATTCCGAGTCCAAATATATAATTGGATTTGTTCTGCGACTCATAGGTTTTGAGAAAATGAAATTTTTCCTGAGCAAATATTTCCTTTTATTTTAATAAATACGATGGTTTGTCTGTTTTTTTTCTAAAATAAGAAACATTTTAGAGCGGGGACTTAACTATTAATGTTGTTTAAAAAATATCTAAGAGATGGAAAATTCAGTTTGGCAAAATTATTTTCGAACAAATTCCTCATATGATTCCTAGGTTGAGTTAAGAGAAGAAAAAGTTGTACAGGAGGGGGTCTATCTCCCCCCGTTTAGGCGGGAGAGGTAATTTTGTGGAAAAAGGACTTAAAATAAAAAAAAAAATATATCAAAAATTAACTAAGGTACATATAATGTATACGTCCTATACCGTCTTTAAAAGCTAACATTTCATTCTTCAATCTTATTTTAATTTCAAGTTTTTATGATGAACTGTTTGAATTATCAAATTTCAAGTCAAAATTTAAGAAAAAACGATTTTTTTTTCCTAAAATTTAATTTTTACTAACAAGTTAACTAAAATCATAGTTTTTCTCTTGCTTTTCGATTTTATTTTATTTATTTTAGAGGAACATTTTTTGCTTAAAGAATAGACCAAAAATTCAACTAATTTCATTTTGTGGTCCAAACATGAGTAGTTCGAAAACCATTCAAACCAGGCCACAAGGCCTTTTTGCATTTTTTAACATTGTTGTGGCTGTAATTCTTTTGAAATAAGAAAAGTTCAGATGGAGCGCTTCCTTTATCACTTTTCTTACTTCTAGCCCATGTTTCACAGTTTATTTTCGGGCTAAATTTAAAAGCGATAAAATACCTCACTGATACCAAATCAATTTTAATTTCAATAGCTTCATTTTCAAAATGATCGCTAACGAAGCAATCAGGATATTGTTCGAGGATATCAAAATCAGGCAATTTCTTACCATATTGCTGATCATTTGGAGCCGCTGAGATGCATAAAGAAACATTTTCATCGCACATTTTCAACATTTTCAACTCCTAACAGGCTATAAGATTTTCTATTACAAGGTCCTTGGTCACATAGAACTGCCCTTACTGTAATTTCTAATTCAGAAAGAATTTGTATATTTCTTAATAAAATTGTTTTCAAATCTTCACCTTATAAGCCATTTTCAGTTACAATGTAATTAAAAATAAGCTGCCAGTTATAAAATAAACTCCTAACCATAAAAAAAAACCTGCTTAATTCGCCTAAAGCCTAAATCTTCAAACCCATTGATTAAATCTAATTTTGAGTAGTCCCCAAGTTCTCTTTTTATTGCGATTTCATCAAAGAGTAGCACAACATTACCTTTGTCCCTGCCATCCATTAACTTAAAATTTAATTTTAATTTCAATGGATGGGCGTTCCGGAAGTGGAAATCGGAACATTTTCGCTTGTGGTTGTAAGCTTTTCGAGACATTGCAGTTAGAAATGCAACATTTTATTCTGGATCTTAAATTATTTTTAGGAATTATATCAAATCTTACAAAAAATGCAAGCAACGCTAAAAACCTTGAAAATAACTCGAGCATTCACTTGTATATGCGGGTGCATTAACGAAGCGAAAAAAAATTACTTGTAGCTCTCCTGAAATGCACTGTTCTGTGTACGTGTGTGCCTGCGAGAATAATAAAACTTCTCTCGAAAAATCAAAAGCTTTGAGAGCGGGTCGTGATATTAGAAATGTTCAGTGCAAAAATTTTAATGGCATCTCATTTAATTTTAATTTTAATTTTAATGGATCATCTTGGCAATTATACATTCCTTGGTAGTAGATTTTATTTCACCACCGATTTCAGAAATGTTGACGGAGAGTTGTAGCAACATTTATTCCGAGTCCAAATATATAATTAGGCTTGATCTCTGACTTATAGTTTTCGAGAAAATGATATTTTGGGAGGCTGTAAAAAAGAGTAGTAGATTTTAGTTCATCACCTGTTTACCAAAAATTGATGCAGAATTGTAGCCACATTTATTCCGAGTCCAAACATATATTTATCCTTGATCTGCGACTTATAGTTTTCGAGAAAATTTAGTTTTGGGGAGACTGTTAAAAAAGTAGTAGATTTTTTTCATCACCGATCTAAATAATTTTTATGCAGAGTTGTAGCCACATTTATTCCGAGTCCAAATATATATTTATCCTTAATCTGCGACTTATAGTTTTCGAGAAAATGAAGTTTTGGGGAGACTGTAAAAGTAGTAGCAAAGAATATATAATTACCAAGTATTATCTACCTCAAAAAATGAAATAGATTTCAAAAGGTCTTTTCCAAATAATAAAGAAATAAACGAAACAAAAATATTTGGGAGAAAAGCTAAATCTCATACAATCTTGACTTTCGCCGCATTGCACATATGCCATGAAAATATCCAATTAATTTTCTCACTTATTTTTTGAGGATCGCATAATTCTACTTCGTTTGCTTTTTAAGCACACATAAAATGTTCCATTCTTGTGCGTTGAATTTGAAGAGCGCAAATAAACAGTTTCTAGTTATGTTCTTGCCTTTTTTTTTGTCCTTTTGTTATTGGATTGCTTCATGAAAACAGGTGACAAAGTGGAAAGTTAAGGATTAAAAACACTTTCCTGAGCAAATATGTTTCCTTTTATTTTAATAAATACGATGGTTTGTCTGTTTTTTTTTCTAAAATAAGAAACATTTTAGAGCGGGGACTTAACTATTTATGTTGTTTAAAAAATATCTAAGAGATGGAAAATTCAGTTTGGCAAAATTATTTTCGAACAAATGCCTAGGTTGAGTTAAGAGAAGAAAAAGTTGTACAGGAGGGGGTCTATATCCTCCCGTTTATGCGGGAGAGGTAATTTTGTGGAAAAAGGACTTAAAATGGAAAAAAATATATCAAAAATTAACTAAGGTACATATACGTCCTATACCGTCTTTAAAAACTAACATTTCATTCTTCAATCTTATTTTAATTTCAAGTTTTTATGATGAACTGTTTGAATTATCAAATTTCAAGTCAAAATTTAAGAAAAAACGATTTTTTTTTCCTAAAATTTAATTTTTACTAACAAGTTAACTAAAATCATAGTTTTTCTCTTGCTTTTCGATTTTATTTTATTCATTTTAGAGGAACATTTTTTTCCTTAAAGGACAGACCAAAAAATCAACTAATTTCATTTTGTGGTCCAAACATGAGTCGTTCGAAAACCATTCAAACCAGGCCACAAAGCCTTTTTGCATTTTTTAACATTGTTGCGGCTGTAATTCTTTTGAAATAAGATGGAGCTCAGATGGAGCGCTTCCTTTATCACTTCTCCTACTTCTAGCCCATGTTTCACAGTTTATTTTCGGGCTAAATTTAAAAGTGATAAAATACCTCACTGATACCAAATCAATTTTAATTTCAATATATTCATTTTCAAAATGATCGCTAACGAAGCAATCAGGATATTGTTCGAGGATATCAAAATCAGGCAATTTCTTACCATATTGCTGATCATTTGGAGCCGCTGAGATGCATAAAGAAACATTTTCATCGCACATTTTCAACATTTTCAACTCCTAACAGGCTATAAGATTTTCTATTACAAGGTCCTTGGTCACATAGAACTGCCCTTACTGTAATTTCTAATTCAGAAAGAATTTGTATATTTCTTAATAAAATTGTTTTCAAATCTTCACCTTATAAGCCATTTTCAGTTACAATGTAATTAAAAATAAGCTGCCAGTTATAAAATAAACTCCTAACCATAAAAAAAAACCTGCTTAATTCGCCTAAAGCCTAAATCTTCAAACCCATTGATTAAATCTAATTTTGAGTAGTCCCCAAGTTCTCTTTTTATTGCGATTTCATCAAAGAGTAGCACAACATTACCTTTGTCCCTGCCATCCATTAACTTAAAATTTAATTTTAATTTCAATGGATGGGCGTATCCGGAAGTGGAAATCGGAACATTTTCGCTTGTGGTTGTAACCTTTTCGAGACATTGCAGTTAGAAATGCAACATTTTATTCCGGATCTTAAATTATTTTTAGGAATTATGTCAAATCTTACAAAAAATGCAAGCAACGCTAAAAACCTTGAAAATAACTCGAGCATTCACTTGTATATGCGGGTGCATTAACGAAGCGAAAAAAAATTACTTGTAGCTCTCCTGAAATGCACTGTTCTGTGTACGTGTGTGCCTGCGAGAATAATTAAAACTTCTCTCGAAAAATCAAAAGCTTTGAGAGCGGGTCGTGATATTAGAACCCGCCATGCAAAAATGTTCAGCGCAAAAATTTTAATGGCATCTCATTTAATTTTAATTTTAATTTTAATGGATCATCTTGGCAATTATACATTCCTTGGTAGTAAATTTTATTTCACCACCGATTTCAGAAATGTTGACGGAGAGTTGTAGCAACATTTATTCCGAGTCCAAATATATAATTAGGCTTGATCTCTGACTTATAGTTTTCGAGAAAATGATATTTTGGGAGGCTGTAAAAAAGAGTAGTAGATTTTAGTTCATTACCTGTTTACCAAAAATTGATGCAGAATTGTAGCCACATTTATTCCGAGTCCAAAATATAATTGGAGTTGATCTGCGACTTATAGTTTTCGAGAAAATTAAGTTTTGGGGAGACTGTTAAAAAAGTAGTAGATTTTTTTCATCACCGATCTAAATAATTTCTATGCAGAGTTGTAGCTACATTTATTCCGAGTCCAAATATATATTTATGCTTATTCTGCGACTTATAGTTTTCGAGAAAATTAACTTTTGCGGAGACTGTTAAAAAAGTAGTGGATTTTATTTCATCACCGATCTAAAAAATGTTTATGCAGAGTTGTAGCCACATTTATTCCTAGTCCAAATATATATTTATCCTTAATCTGCGACTTATAGTTTTCGAGAAAATGAAGTTTTGGGGAGACTGTAAAAGTAGTAGCAAAGAATATATAATTACCAAGTATTATCTACCACAAAAAATGAAATAGATTTCAAAAGGTCTTTTCCAAATAATAAAGAAATAAACGAAACAAAAATATTTGGGAGAAAAGCTAAATCTCATACAATCTTGACTTTCGCCGCATTGCACATATGCCATGAAAATATCCAATTAATTTTCTCACTTATTTTTTGAGGATCGCATAATTCTACTTCGTTTGCTTTTTAAGCACACATAAAATGTTCCATTCTTGTGCGTTGAATTTGAAGAGCGCAAATAAACAGTTTCTAGTTATGTTCTTGCCTTTTTTTTTGTCCTTTTGTTATTGGATTGCTTCATGAAAACAGGTGACAAAGTGGAAAGTTAAGGATTAAAAACACTTTCCTGAGCAAATATGTTTCCTTTTATTTTAATAAATACGATGGTTTGTCTGTTTTTTTTCTAAAATAAGAAACATTTTAGAGCGGGGACTTAACTATTAATGTTGTTTAAAAAATATCTAAGAGATGGAAAATTCAGTTTGGCAAAATTATTTTCGAACAAATTCCTCATATGATTCCTAGGTTGAGTTAAGAGAAGAAAAAGTTGTACAGGAGGGGGTCTATCTCCCCCCGTTTAGGCGGGAGAGGTAATTTTGTGGAAAAAGGACTTAAAATAAAAAAAAAATATATCAAAAATTAACTAAGGTACATATAATGTATACGTCCTATACCGTCTTTAAAAGCTAACATTTCATTCTTCAATCTTATTTTAATTTCAAGTTTTTATGATGAACTGTTTGAATTATCAAATTTCAAGTCAAAATTTAAGAAAAAACGATTTTTTTTTCCTAAAATTTAATTTTTACTAACAAGTTAACTAAAATCATAGTTTTTCTCTTGCTTTTCGATTTTATTTTATTTATTTTAGAGGAACATTTTTTGCTTAAAGAACAGACCAAAAATTCAACTAATTTCATTTTGTGGTCCAAACATGAGTCGTTCGAAAACCATTCAAACCAGGCCTTGTGGCCTTTTTGCATTTTTTAACATTGTTGCGGCTGTAATTCTTTTGAAATAAGAAAAGTTCAGATGGAGCGCTTCCTTTATCACTTTTCTTACTTCTAGCCCATGTTTCACAGTTTATTTTCGGGCTAAATTTAAAAGCGATAAAATACCTCACTGATACCAAATCAATTTTAATTTCAATAGCTTCATTTTCAAAATGATCGCTAACGAAGCAATCAGGATATTGTTCGAGGATATCAAAATCAGGCAATTTCTTACCATATTGCTGATCATTTGGAGCCGCTGAGATGCATAAAGAAACATTTTCATCGCACATTTTCAACATTTTCAACTCCTAACAGGCTATAAGATTTTCTATTACAAGGTCCTTGGTCACATAGAACTGCCCTTACTGTAATTTCTAATTCAGAAAAAATTTGTATATTTTTTAATAAAATTGTTTTCAAATCTTCACCTTATAGCCATTTTCAGTTACAAAGTAATTAAAAATAAGCTGCCAGTTATAAAATAAACTCCTAACCATAAAAATTCGCCTAAATCTTCAAACGCATTGATTAAATCTAATTTTGAGTAGTCCCCAAGTTCTCTTTTTATTGCGATTTCATCAAAGAGTAGCACAACATTACCTTTGTCCCTGCCATCCATTAACTTAAAATTTAATTTTAATTTCAATGGATGGGCGTATCCGGAAGTGGAAATCGGAACATTTTCGCTTGTGGTTGTAAGCTTTTCGAGACATTGCAGTTAGAAATGCAACATTTTATTCTGGATCTTAAATTATTTTTAGGAATTATATCAAATCTTACAAAAAATGCAAGCAACGCTAAAAACCTTGAAAATAACTCGAGCATTCACTTGTATATGCGGGTGCATTAACGAAGCGAAAAAAAATTACTTGTAGCTCTCCTGAAATGCACTGTTCTGTGTACGTGTGTGCCTGCGAGAATAATTAAAACTTCTCTCGAAAAATCAAAAGCTTTGAGAGCGGGTCGTGATATTAGAACCCGCCATGCAAAAATGGTCAGTGCAAAAATTTTAATGGCATCTCATTTAATTTTAATTTTAATGGATCATCTTGGCAATTATACATTCCTTGGTAGTAGATTTTATTTCACCACCGATTTCAGAAATGTTGACGGAGAGTTGTAGCAACATTTATTCCGAGTCCAAATATATAATTAGGCTTGATCTCTGACTTATAGTTTTCGAGAAAATGATATTTTGGGAGGCTGTAAAAAAGAGTAGTAGATTTAGTTAAAAAATAACCAAAAATTGATGCAGAATTGTAGCCACATTTATTCCGAGTCCAAACATATATTTATCCTTGATCTGCGACTTATAGTTTTCGAGAAAATTTAGTTTTGGGGAGACTGTTAAAAAAGCAGTAGATTTTTTTCATCACCGATCTAAATAATTTTTATGCAGAGTTGTAGCTACATTTATTCCGAGTCCAAATATATATTTATGCTTAATCTGCGACTTATAGTTTTCGAGAAAATTAACTTTTGCGGAGACTGCTAAAAAATTAGTGGATTTTATTTCATCACCGATCTAAAAAATGTTTATGCAGAGTTGTAGCCACATTTATTCCGAGTCCAAATATATATTTATCCTTAATCTGCGACTTATAGTTTTCGAGAAAATGAAGTTTTGGGGAGACTGTAAAAGTAGTAGCAAAGAATATATAATTACCAAGTATTATCTACCTCAAAAAATGAAATAGATTTCAAAAGGTCTTTTCCAAATAATAAAGAAATAAACGAAACAAAAATATTTGGGAGAAAAGCTAAATCTCATACAATCTTGACTTTCGCCGCATTGCACATATGCCATGAAAATATCCAATTAATTTTCTCACTTATTTTTTGAGGATCGCATAATTCTACTTCGTTTGCTTTTTAAGCACACATAAAATGTTCCATTCTTGTGCGTTGAATTTGAAGAGCGCAAATGAATAGTTTCTAGTTATGTTCTTGCCTTTTTTTTTGTCCTTTTGTTATTGGATTGCTTCATGAAAACAGGTGACAAAGTGGAAAGTTAAGGATTAAAAACACTTTCCTGAGCAAATATGTTTCCTTTTATTTTAATAAATACGATGGTTTGTCTGTTTTTTTCTAAAATAAGAAACATTTTAGAGCTGGGACTTAACTATTTATGTTGTTTAAAAAATATCTAAGAGATGGAAAATTCAGTTTGGCAAAATTATTTTCGAACAAATTCCTCATATGATTCCTAGGTTGAGTTAAGAGAAGAAAAAGTTGTACAGGAGGGGGTCTATCTCCCCCCGTTTAGGCGGGAGAGGTAATTTTGTGGAAAAAGGACTTAAAATGGAAAAAAACTATATCAAAAATTAACTAAGGTACATATAATGTATACGTCCTATACCGTCTTTAAAAACTAACATTTCATTCTTCAATCTTATTTCAATTTCAAGTTTTTATGATGAACTGTTTAAATTATCAAATTTCAAGTCAAAATTTAAGAAAAAACGATTTTTTTTTCCTAAAATTTAATTTTTACTAACGAGTTAACTAAAATCATAGTTTTTCTCTTGCTTTTCGATTTTATTTTATTCATTTTAGAGGAACATTTTTTTCCTTAAAGAACAGACCAAAAATTCAACTAATTTCATTTTGTGGTCCAAACATGAGTCGTTCGAAAACCATTCAAACCAGGCCACAAAGCCTTTTTGCATTTTTTAACATTGTTGCGGCTGTAATTCTTTTGAAATAAGATGGAGCTCAGATGGAGCGCTTCCTTTATCACTTTTCTTACTTCTAGCCTTTCACAGTTTATTTTCGGGCTAAATTTAAAAGTGATAAAATACCTCACTGATACCAAATCAATTTTAATTTCAATATCTTCATTTTCAAAATGATCGCTAACGAAGCAATCAGGATATTGTTCGAGGATATCAAAATCAGGCAATTTCTTACCATATTGCTGATCATTTGGAGCCGCTGAGATGCATAAAGAAACATTTTCATCGCACATTTTCAACATTTTCAACTCCTAACAGGCTATAAGATTTTCTATTACAAGGTCCTTGGTCACATAGAACTGCCCTTACTGTAATTTCTAATTCAGAAAGAATTTGTATATTTTTTAATAAAATTGTTTTCAAATCTTCACCTTATAAGCCATTTTCAGTTACAATGTAATTAAAAATAAGCTGCCAGTTATAAAATAAACTCCTAACCATAAAAAAAAAACCTGCAAAAATGTTCAGTGCAAAAATTTTAATGGCATCTCATTTAATTTTAATTTTAATTTTAATGGATCATCTTGGCAATTATACATTCCTTGGTAGTAGATTTTATTTCACCACCGATTTCAGAAATGTTGACGGAGAGTTGTAGCAACATTTATTCCGAGTCCAAATATATAATTAGGCTTGATCTCTGACTTACAGTTTTCGAGAAAATGATATTTTGGGAGGCTGTAAAAAAGAGTAGTAGATTTTAGTTCATCACCTGTTTACCAAAAATTGATGCAGAATTGTAGCTACATTTATTCCGAGTCCAAATATATAATTGGAGTTGATCTGCGACGTATAGTTTTCGAGAAAATTTAGTTTTGGGGAGACTGTTAAAAAAGTAGTTGATTTTTTTCATCACCGATCTAAATAATTTTTATGCAGAGTTGTAGCTACATTTATTCCGAGTCCAAATATATATTTATGCTTATTCTGCGACTTATAGTTTTCGAGAAAATTAAGTTTTGGGGAGACTTAAAAAAGCAGTGGATTTTATTTCATCACCGATCTAAAAAATGTTTATGCAGAGTTGTAGCCACATTTATTCCGAGTCCAAATATATATTTATCCTTGATCTGCGACTTATAGTTTTCGAGAAAATTAAGTTTTGGGTAGACTGTTAAAAAAGTAGTGATTTTTTTCATCACCGACCTAAAAAATGTATTTGCAGAGTTGTAGCTACATTTATTCCGAGTCCAATATATATTTATCCTTTATCTGCGACTTATAGTTTTCGCGAAAATTAAGTTTTGGGGAGACTGTTAAAAAGTAGTAGATTTTTTTTCATCACCGACCTAAAAAATGTTTTTGCAGAGTTGTAGCTACATTTATTCCGAGTCCAAATATATATTTATGCTTATTCTGCGACTTATAGTTTTCGAGAAAATTAACTTTTGCGGAGACTGCTAAAAAATTAGTGGATTTTATTTCATCACCGATCTAAAAAATTTATGCATAGTTGTAGCCACATTTATTCCGAGTCCAAATATATATTTATCCTTAATCTGCGACTTATAGTTTTCGAGAAAATGAAGTTTTGGGGAGACTGTAAAAGTAGTAGCAAAGAATATATAATTACCAAGTATTATCTACCTCAAAAAATGAAATAGATTTCAAAAGGTCTTTTCCAAATAATAAAGAAATAAACGAAACAAAAATATTTGGGAGAAAAGCTAAATCTCATACAATCTTGACTTTCGCCGCATTGCACATATGCCATGAAAATATCCAATTAATTTTCTCACTTATTTTTTGAGGATCGCTTTTTAAGCACACATAAAATGTTCCATTCTTGTGCGTTGAATTTGAAGAGCGCAAATAAACAGTTTCTAGTTATGTTCTTGCCTTTTTTTTTGTCCTTTTGTTATTGGATTGCTTCATGAAAACAGGTGACAAAGTGGAAAGTTAAGGATTAAAAACACTTTCCTGAGCAAATATGTTTCCTTTTATTTTAATAAATACGATGGTTTGTCTGTTTTTTTCTAAAATAAGAAACATTTTAGAGCGGGGACTTAACTATTTATGTTGTTTAAAAAATATCTAAGAGATGGAAAATTCAGTTTGGCAAAATTATTTTCGAACAAATTCCTCATATGATGCCTAGGTTGAGTTAAGAGAAGAAAAAGTTGTACAGGAGGGGGTCTATCTCCCCCCGTTTAGGCGGGAGAGGTAATTTTGTGGAAAAAGGACTTAAAATGGAAAAAAAATATATCAAAAATTAACTAAGGTACATATAATGTATACGTCCTATACCGTCTTTAAAAGCTAACATTTCATTCTTCAATCTTATTTTAATTTCAGTTTTTATGATGAACTGTTTGAATTATCAAATTTCAAGTCAAAATTTAAGAAACAACGATTTAATTTTTACTAACAAGTTAACTAAAATCATAGTTTTTCTCTTGCTTTTCGATTTTATTTTATTTATTTTAGAGGAACATTTTTTGCTTAAAGAACAGACCAAAAATTCAACTAATTTCATTTTGTGGTCCAAACATGAGTCGTTCGAAAACCATTCAAACCAGGCCACAAGGCCTTCTAATTCTTGGGTGACTGTAAAAAAGTAGTAGATTTATTTCATCACCGATCTAAAAAATGTTTATGCAGAATTGTAGCTACATTTATTCCGTGTCCAAATATATAATTAGACATGATCTGCGACTCATAGTTTTCGAGAAAATGAAATTCTTGGGTGACTGTTAAAAAGTAGTAGATTTTATTTCATCACCGATCTAAAAAATGTTTATGCAGAATTGTAGCTACATTTATTCCGAATCCAAATATATAATTGGACTTGCTCTGCGACTTATATTTTTCGAGAAAATTAAGTTTTGGGGAGACTGTTAAAAAAGTAGTAGATTTTTTTTCATCACCGACCTAAAAAATGTTTTTGCAGAGTTGTAGTTACATTTATTCCGAGTCCAAATATATATTTATCCTTTATCTGCGACTTATAGTTTTCGCGAAAATTAAGTTTTGGGGAGACTGTTAAAAAGTAGTAGATTTTTTTTCATCACCGACCTAAAAAATGTTTTTGCAGAGTTGTAGCTACATTTATTCCGAGTCCAATATATATTTATCCTTTATCTGCGACTTATAGTTTTCGCGAAAATTAAGTTTTGGGGAGACTGTTAAAAAAGTAGTAGATTTTTTTTCATCACCGGTCTAAAAAATGTTTATGCAGAGTTGTAGCTACATTTATTCCGTATGCAAATATATAATTGGCCTTGATCTGCGATTCATAGTTTTCGAGAAAATTAAGTTTTGGGGAAACTGTTAAAAAGTAGTAGATTTTTTTTCATCACCGACCTAAAAAATGTTTTTGCAGAGTTGTAGCTACATTTATTCCGAGTCCAATATATATTTATCCTTTATCTGCGACTTATAGTTTTCGCGAAAATTAAGTTTGGGGGAGACTGTTAAAAAGTAGTAGATTTTATTTCATCACCGGTCTAAAAAATGTTTATGCAGAGTTGTAGCTACATTTATTCCGAGTCCAAATATATATTTATCCTTGATCTGCGACTTATAGTTTTCGAGAAAATTAAGTTTTGGGGAGACTGTTAAAAAAGTAGTGATTTTTTTCATCACCGACCTAAAAAATGTTTTTGCAGTGTTGTAGCTACATTTATTCCGAGTCCAATATATATTTATCCTTTATCTGCGACTTATAGTTTTCGCGAAAATTAAGTTTTGGGGAGACTGTTAAAAAAGGAGTAGATTTTTTTTCATCACCGGTCTAAAAAATGTTTATGCAGGGTTGTAGCTACATTTATTCCGAGTCCAAATATATAATTGGATTTGTTCTGCGACTCATAGGTTTTGAGAAAATGAAATTTTTCCTGAGCAAATATGTTTCCTTTTATTTTAATAAATACGATGGTTTGTCTGTTTTTTTTCTAAAATAAGAAACATTTTAGAGCGGGGACTTAACTATTAATGTTGTTTAAAAAATATCTAAGAGATGGAAAATTCAGTTTGGCAAAATTATTTTCGAACAAATTCCTCATATGATTCCTAGGTTGAGTTAAGAGAAGAAAAAGTTGTACAGGAGGGGGTCTATCTCCCCCCGTTTAGGCGGGAGAGGTAATTTTGTGGAAAAAGGACTTAAAATAAAAAAAAAATATATCAAAAATTAACTAAGGTACATATAATGTATACGTCCTATACCGTCTTTAAAAGCTAACATTTCATTCTTCAATCTTATTTTAATTTCAAGTTTTTATGATGAACTGTTTGAATTATCAAATTTCAAGTCAAAATTTAAGAAAAAACGATTTTTTTTTCCTAAAATTTAATTTTTACTAACAAGTTAACTAAAATCATAGTTTTTCTCTTGCTTTTCGATTTTATTTTATTTATTTTAGAGGAACATTTTTTGCTTAAAGAATAGACCAAAAATTCAACTAATTTCATTTTGTGGTCCAAACATGAGTAGTTCGAAAACCATTCAAACCAGGCCACAAGGCCTTTTTGCATTTTTTAACATTGTTGCGGCTGTAATTCTTTTGAAATAAGAAAAGTTCAGATAGAGCGCTTCCTTTATCACTTTTCTTACTTCTAGCCCATGTTTCACAGTTTATTTTCGGGCTAAATTTAAAAGCGATAAAATACCTCACTGATACCAAATCAATTTTAATTTCAATAGCTTCATTTTCAAAATGATCGCTAACGAAGCAATCAGGATATTGTTCGAGGATATCAAAATCAGGCAATTTCTTACCATATTGCTGATCATTTGGAGCCGCTGAGATGCATAAAGAAACATTTTCATCGCACATTTTCAACATTTTCAACTCCTAACAGGCTATAAGATTTTCTATTACAAGGTCCTTGGTCACATAGAACTGCCCTTACTGTAATTTCTAATTCAGAAAAAATTTGTATATTTTTTAATAAAATTGTTTTCAAATCTTCACCTTATAAGCCATTTTCAGTTACAAAGTAATTAAAAATAAGCTGCCAGTTATAAAATAAACTCCTAACCATAAAAATTCGCCTAAAGCCTAAATCTTCAAACCCATTGATTAAATCTAATTTTGAGTAGTCCCCAAGTTCTCTTTTTATTGCGATTTCATCAAAGAGTAGCACAACATTACCTTTGTCCCTGCCATCCATTAACTTAAAATTTAATTTTAATTTCAATGGATGGGCGTATCCGGAAGTGGAAATCGGAACATTTTCGCTTGTGGTTGTAAGCTTTTCGAGACATTGCAGTTAGAAATGCAACATTTTATTCTGGATCTTAAATTATTTTTAGGAATTATATCAAATCTTACAAAAAATGCAAGCAACGCTAAAAACCTTGAAAATAACTCGAGCATTCACTTGTATATGCGGGTGTATTAACGAAGCGAAAAAAAATTACTTGTAGCTCTCCTGAAATGCACTGTTCTGTGTACGTATGTGCCTGCGAGAATAATAAAACTTCTCTCGAAAAATCAAAAGCTTTGAGAGCGGGTCGTGATATTAGAAATGTTCAGTGCAAAAATTTTAATGGCATCTCATTTAATTTTAATTTTAATTTTAATGGATCATCTTGGCAATTATACATTCCTTGGTAGTAGATTTTATTTCACCACCGATTTCAGAAATGTTGACGGAGAGTTGTAGCAACATTTATTCCGAGTCCAAATATATAATTAGGCTTGATCTCTGACTTATAGTTTTCGAGAAAATGATATTTTGGGAGGCTGTAAAAAAGAGTAGTAGATTTTAGTTCATCACCTGTTTACCAAAAATTGATGCAGAATTGTAGCCACATTTATTCCGAGTCCAAACATATATTTATCCTTGATCTGCGACTTATAGTTTTCGAGAAAATTTAGTTTTGGGGAGACTGTTAAAAAAGTAGTAGATTTTTTTCATCACCGATCTAAATAATTTTTATGCAGAGTTGTAGCTACATTTATTCCGAGTCCAAATATATATTTATGCTTATTCTGCGACTTATAGTCTTCGAGAAAATTAACTTTTGCGGAGACTGCTAAAAAATTAGTGGATTTTATTTCATCACCGATCTAAAAAATGTTTATGCAGAGTTGTAGCCACATTTATTCCGAGTCCAAATATATATTTATCCTTAATCTGCGACTTATAGTTTTCGAGAAAATGAAGTTTTGGGGAGACTGTAAAAGTAGTAGCAAAGAATATATAATTACCAAGTATTATCTACCTCAAAAAATGAAATAGATTTCAAAAGGTCTTTTCCAAATAATAAAGAAATAAACGAAACAAAAATATTTGGGAGAAAAGCTAAATCTCATACAATCTTGACTTTCGCCGCATTGCACATATGCCATGAAAATATCCAATTAATTTTCTCACTTATTTTTTGAGGATCGCATAATTCTACTTCGTTTGCTTTTTAAGCACACATAAAATGTTCCATTCTTGTGCGTTGAATTTGAAGAGCGCAAATGAATAGTTTCTAGTTATGTTTTTGGCTTTTTTTTTTGTCTTTTTGTTATTGGATTGCTTCATGAAAACAGGTGACAAAGTGGAAAGTTAAGGATTAAAAACACTTTCCTGAGCAAATATGTTTCCTTTTATTTTAATAAATACGATGGTTTGTCTGTTTTTTTTTCTAAAATAAGAAACATTTTAGAGCGGGGACTTAACTATTTATGTTGTTTAAAAAATATCTAAGAGATGGAAAATTCAGTTTGGCAAAATTATTTTCGAACAAATGCCTAGGTTGAGTTAAGAGAAGAAAAAGTTGTACAGGAGGGGGTCTATCTCCCCCCGTTTAGGCGGGAGAGGTAATTTTGTGGAAAAAGGACTTAAAATAAAAAAAAAATATATCAAAAATTAACTAAGGTACATATAATGTATACGTCCTATACCGTCTTTAAAAGCTAACATTTCATTCTTCAATCTTATTTTAATTTCAAGTTTTTATGATGAACTGTTTGAATTATCAAATTTCAAGTCAAAATTTAAGAAAAAACGATTTTTTTTTCCTAAAATTTAATTTTTACTAACAAGTTAACTAAAATCATAGTTTTTCTCTTGCTTTTCGATTTTATTTTATTTATTTTAGAGGAGCATTTTTTGCTTAAAGAACAGACCAAAAATTCAACTAATTTCATTTTGTGGTCCAAACATGAGTCGTTCGAAAACCATTCAAACCAGGCCACAAGGCCTTCTAATTCTTGGGTGACTGTAAAAAAGTAGTAGATTTATTTCATCACCGATCTAAAAAATGTTTATGCAGAATTGTAGCTACATTTATTCCGTGTCCAAATATATAATTAGACATGATCTGCGACTCATAGTTTTCGAGAAAATGAAATTCTTGGGTGACTGTTAAAAAGTAGTAGATTTTATTTCATCACCGATCTAAAAAATGTTTATGCAGAATTGTAGCTACATTTATTCCGAATCCAAATATATAATTGGACTTGCTCTGCGACTTATAGTTTTCGAGAAAAGTAAGTTTTGGAGAGACTGTTAAAAAGTAGTAGATTTTTTCTCATCACCGATCTAAAAAATGTTTATGCAGAATTGTAGCTACATTTATTCCGAATTCAAATATGTAATTGGCCTTGATCTGCGACTCATAGTTTTCGAGAAAATGAAATTTTTGGGTGACTGTAAAAAAGTAGAAGATTTTATTTTATCACAGATCTAAAAAATGTTTATGCAGAATTGTAGCTACATTTATTCCGAGTCCAAATATATAATTCTACTTGATCTGCGACTACTAGTTTTCGAGAAAATGAAGTTTTGGGGAGACTGTAAAAAAGTAGTAGATTTTATTTCATCACCGATCTAAATAATTCTTATGCAGAATTGCAGCTACATTTATTCCGTGTCCAAATATATAATTAGACATGATCTGCTACTCATAGTTTTCGAGAAAATGAAATTTTTGGGTGACTGTAAAAAAGTAGTAGATTTTATTTCATCACCGATCTAAATAATTTTTATGCAGAATTGTAGCTACATTTATTCCGTGTCCAAATATATAATTGGCCTTGATGTGCGACTCATAGTTTTCGAGAAAATTAAATTTTTGGGTGATTGTAAAAAAAGTAGTAGATTTATTTTATCACCGATCTAAAAAATGTTTATGCAGAATTGTAGCTACATTTATTCCGAGTCCAAATATATATTTATCCTTGATCTGCGACTTATAGTTTTCGAGAAAATTAAGTTTTGGGGAGGCTGTTAAAAAAGTAGTAGATTATTTTCATCACCGATCTAAATAATTTTTATGCAGAGTTGTAGCTACATTTATTCCGAGTCCAAATATATATTTATGCTTATTCTGCGACTTATAGTTTTCGAGAAAATTAACTTTTGCGGAGACTGTTAAAAAAGTAGTGGATTTTATTTCATCACCGATCTAAAAAATGTTTATGCAGAGTTGTAGCCACATTTATTCCGAGTCCAAATATATAATTAGGCTTGATCTCTGACTTATAGTTTTCGAGAAAATGATATTTTGGGAGGCTGTAAAAAAGAGTAGTAGATTTTAGTTCATTACCTGTTTACCAAAAATTGATGCAGAATTGTAGCCACATTTATTCCGAGTCCAAAATATAATTGGAGTTGATCTGCGACTTATAGTTTTCGAGAAAATTAAGTTTTGGGGAGACTGTTAAAAAAGTAGTGGATTTTATTTCATCACCGATCTAAAAAATGTTTATGCAGAGTTGTAGCCACATTTATTCCGAGTCCAAATATATATTTATCCTTAATCTGCGACTTATAGTTTTCGAGAAAATGAAGTTTTGGGGAGACTGTAAAAGTAGTAGCAAAGAATATATAATTACCAAGTATTATCTACCTCAAAAAATGAAATAGATTTCAAAAGGTCTTTTCCAAATAATTAAGAAATAAACGAAACAAAAATATTTGGGAGAAAAGCTAAATCTCATACAATCTTGACTTTCGCCGCATTGCACATATGCCATGAAAATATCCAATTAATTTTCTCACTTATTTTTTGAGGATCGCATAATTCTACTTCGTTTGCTTTTTAAGCACACATAAAATGTTCCATTCTTGTGCGTTGAATTTGAAGAGCGCAAATAAACAGTTTCTAGTTATGTTCTTGCCTTTTTTTTTGTCCTTTTGTTATTGGATTGCTTCATGAAAACAGGTGACAAAGTGGAAAGTTAAGGATTAAAAACACTTTCCTGAGCAAATATGTTTCCTTTTATTTTAATAAATACGATGGTTTGTCTGTTTTTTTTCTAAAATAAGAAACATTTTAGAGCGGGGACTTAACTATTAATGTTGTTTAAAAAATATCTAAGAGATGGAAAATTCAGTTTGGCAAAATTATTTTCGAACAAATTCCTCATATGATTCCTAGGTTGAGTTAAGAGAAGAAAAAGTTGTACAGGAGGGGGTCTATCTCCCCCCGTTTAGGCGGGAGAGGTAATTTTGTGGAAAAAGGACTTAAAATAAAAAAAAAATATATCAAAAATTAACTAAGGTACATATAATGTATACGTCCTATACCGTATTTAAAAGCTAACATTTCATTCTTCAATCTTATTTTAATTTCAGTTTTTATGATGAACTGTTTGAATTATCAAATTTCAAGTCAAAATTTAAGAAAAAACGATTTTTTTTTCCTAAAATTTAATTTTTACTAACAAGTTAACTAAAATCATAGTTTTTCTCTTGCTTTTCGATTTTATTTTATTTATTTTAGAGGAACATTTTTTGCTTAAAGAACAGACCAAAAATTCAACTAATTTCATTTTGTGGTCCAAACATGAGTCGTTCGAAAACCATTCAAACCAGGCCACAAGGCCTTTTTGCATTTTTTAACATTGTTGCGGCTGTAATTCTTTTGAAATAAGAAAAGTTCAGATGGAGCGCTTCCTTTATCACTTTTCTTACTTCTAGCCCATGTTTCACAGTTTATTTTCGGGCTAAATTTAAAAGCGATAAAATACCTCACTGATACCAAATCAATTTTAATTTCAATAGCTTCATTTTCAAAATGATCGCTAACGAAGCAATCAGGATATTGTTCGAGGATATCAAAATCAGGCAATTTCTTACCATATTGCTGATCATTTGGAGCCGCTGAGATGCATAAAGAAACATTTTCATCGCACATTTTCAACATTTTCAACTCCTAACAGGCTATAAAATTTTCTATTACAAGGTCCTTGGTCACATAGAACTGCCCTTACTGTAATTTCTAATTCAGAAAAAATTTGTATATTTTTTAATAAAATTGTTTTCAAATCTTCACCTTATAGCCATTTTCAGTTACAAAGTAATTAAAAATAAGCTGCCAGTTATAAAATAAACTCCTAACCATAAAAATTCGCCTAAATCTTCAAACGCATTGATTAAATCTAATTTTGAGTAGTCCCCAAGTTCTCTTTTTATTGCGATTTCATCAAAGAGTAGCACAACATTACCTTTGTCCCTGCCATCCATTAACTTAAAATTTAATTTTAATTTCAATGGATGGGCGTATCCGGAAGTGGAAATCGGAACATTTTCGCTTGTGGTTGTAAGCTTTTCGAGACATTGCAGTTAGAAATGCAACATTTTATTCTGGATCTTAAATTATTTTTAGGAAGTATATCAAATCTTACAAAAAATGCAAGCAACGCTAAAAACCTTGAAAATAACTCGAGCATTCACTTGTATATGCGGGTGCATTAACGAAGCGAAAAAAAATTACTTGTAGCTCTCCTGAAATGCACTGTCAGTGCAAAAATTTTAATGGCATCTCATTTAATTTTAATTTTAATGGATCATCTTGGCAATTATACATTCCTTGGTAGTAGATTTTATTTCACCACCGATTTCAGAAATGTTGACGGAGAGTTGTAGCAACATTTATTCCGAGTCCAAATATATAATTAGGCTTGATCTCTGACTTATAGTTTTCGAGAAAATGATATTTTGGGAGGCTGTAAAAAAGAGTAGTAGATTTTAGTTCATCACCTGTTTACCAAAAATTGATGCAGAATTGTAGCCACATTTATTCCGAGTCCAAACATATATTTATCCTTGATCTGCGACTTATAGTTTTCGAGAAAATTTAGTTTTGGGGAGACTGTTAAAAAAGCAGTAGATTTTTTTCATCACCGATCTAAATAATTTTTATGCAGAGTTGTAGCTACATTTATTCCGAGTCCAAATATATATTTATGCTTATTCTGCGACTTATAGTTTTCGAGAAAATTAACTTTTGCGGAGACTGCTAAAAAATTAGTGGATTTTATTTCATCACCGATCTAAAAAATGTTTATGCAGAGTTGTAGCCACATTTATTCCGAGTCCAAATATATATTTATCCTTAATCTGCGACTTATAGTTTTCGAGAAAATGAAGTTTTGGGGAGACTGTAAAAGTAGTAGCAAAGAATATATAATTACCAAGTATTATCTACCTCAAAAAATGAAATAGATTTCAAAAGGTCTTTTCCAAATAATAAAGAAATAAACGAAACAAAAATATTTGGGAGAAAAGCTAAATCTCATACAATCTTGACTTTCGCCGCATTGCACATATGCCATGAAAATATCCAATTAATTTTCTCACTTATTTTTTGAGGATCGCATAATTCTACTTCGTTTGCTTTTTAAGCACACATAAAATGTTCCATTCTTGTGCGTTGAATTTGAAGAGCGCAAATGAATAGTTTCTAGTTATGTTCTCGCCTTTTTTTTGTCCTTTTGTTATTGGATTGCTTCATGAAAACAGGTGACAAAGTGGAAAGTTAAGGATTAAAAACACTTTCCTGAGCAAATATGTTTCCTTTTATTTTAATAAATACGATGGTTTGTCTGTTTTTTTCTAAAATAAGAAACATTTTAGAGCTGGGACTTAACTATTTATGTTGTTTAAAAAATATCTAAGAGATGGAAAATTCAGTTTGGCAAAATTATTTTCGAACAAATTCCTCATATGATGCCTAGGTTGAGTTAAGAGAAGAAAAAGTTGTACAGGAGGGGGTCTATATCCCCCCGTTTATGCGGGAGAGGTAATTTTGTGGAAAAAGGACTTAAAATGGAAAAAAATATATCAAAAATTAACTAAGGTACATATAATGTATACGTCCTATACCGTCTTTAAAAGCTAACATTTCATTCTTCAATCTTATTTTAATTTCAGTTTTTATGATGAACTGTTTGAATTATCAAATTTCAAGTCAAAATTTAAGAAACAACGATTTTTTTTTCCTAAAATTTAATTTTTACTAACAAGTTAACTAAAATCATAGTTTTTCTCTTGCTTTTCGATTTTATTTTATTTATTTTAGAGGAACATTTTTTGCTTAAAGAACAGACCAAAAATTCAACTAATTTCATTTTGTGGTCCAAACATGAGTCGTTCGAAAACCATTCAAACCAGGCCACAAGGCCTTCTAATTCTTGGGTGACTGTAAAAAAGTAGTAGATTTATTTCATCACCGATCTAAAAAATGTTTATGCAGAATTGTAGCTACATTTATTCCGTGTCCAAATATATAATTAGACATGATCTGCGACTCATAGTTTTCGAGAAAATGAAATTCTTGGGTGACTGTTAAAAAGTAGTAGATTTTATTTCATCACCGATCTAAAAAATGTTTATGCAGAATTGTAGCTACATTTATTCCGAATCCAAATATATAATTGGACTTGCTCTGCGACTTATAGTTTTCGAGAAAAGTAAGTTTTGGAGAGACTGTTAAAAAAGTAGTAGATTTTTTCTCATCACCGATCTAAAAAATGTTTATGCAGAATTGTAGCTACATTTATTCCGAATTCAAATATGTAATTGGCCTTGATCTGCGACTCATAGTTTTCGAGAAAATGAAATTTTTGGGTGATTGTAAAAAAGTGGAAGATTTTATTTTATCACAGATCTAAAAAATGTTTATGCAGAATTGTAGCTACATTTATTCCGAGTCCAAATATATAATTCTACTTGATCTGCGACTACTAGTTTTCGAGAAAATGAAGTTTTGGGGAGAGTGTAAAAAAGTAGTAAATTTTATTTTATCACCGATTTAAAAAATGTTGGTGCAGAATTGTAGCTACATTTATTCTGTGTCCAAATATATAATTCTACTTGATCTGCGACTAATAGTTTTCGAGAAAATGAAGTTTTGGGGAGACTGTAAAAAAGTAGTAGATTTTATTTCATCACCGATCTAAATAATTCTTATGCAGAATTGCAGCTACATTTATTCCGTGTCCAAATATATAATTAGACATGATCTGCTACTCATAGTTTTCGAGAAAATGAAATTTTTGGGTGACTGTAAAAAAGTAGTAGATTTTATTTCATCACCGATCTAAATAATTTTTATGCAGAATTGTAGCTACATTTATTCCGTGTCCAAATATATAATTGGCCTTGATGTGCGACTCATAGTTTTCGAGAAAATTAAATTTTTGGGTGATTGTAAAAAAAGTAGTAGATTTATTTTATCACCGATCTAAAAAATGTTTATGCAGAATTGTAGCTACATTTATTCCGAGTCCAAATATATATTTATCCTTGATCTGCGACTTATAGTTTTCGAGAAAATTAAGTTTTGGGGAGGCTGTTAAAAAAGTAGTAGATTATTTTCATCACCGATCTAAATAATTTTTATGCAGAGTTGTAGCTACATTTATTCCGAGTCCAAATATATATTTATGCTTATTCTGCGACTTATAGTTTTCGAGAAAATTAACTTTTGCGGAGACTGCTAAAAAATTAGTGGATTTTATTTCATCACCGATCTAAAAAATGTTTATGCAGAGTTGTAGCCACATTTATTCCGAGTCCAAATATATATTTATCCTTAATCTGCGACTTATAGTTTTCGAGAAAATGAAGTTTTGGGGAGACTGTAAAAGTAGTAGCAAAGAATATATAATTACCAAGTATTATCTACCTCAAAAAATGAAATAGATTTCAAAAGGTCTTTTCCAAATAATAAAGAAATAAACGAAACAAAAATATTTGGGAGAAAAGCTAAATCTCATACAATCTTGACTTTCGCCGCATTGCACATATGCCATGAAAATATCCAATTAATTTTCTCACTTATTTTTTGAGGATCGCATAATTCTACTTCGTTTGCTTTTTAAGCACACATAAAATGTTCCATTCTTGTGCGTTGAATTTGAAGAGCGCAAATGAATAGTTTCTAGTTATGTTCTCGCCTTTTTTTTGTCCTTTTGTTATTGGATTGCTTCATGAAAACAGGTGACAAAGTGGAAAGTTAAGGATTAAAAACACTTTCCTGAGCAAATATGTTTCCTTTTATTTTAATAAATACGATGGTTTGTCTGTTTTTTTCTAAAATAAGAAACATTTTAGAGCTGGGACTTAACTATTTATGTTGTTTAAAAAATATCTAAGAGATGGAAAATTCAGTTTGGCAAAATTATTTTCGAACAAATTCCTCATATGATGCCTAGGTTGAGTTAAGAGAAGAAAAAGTTGTACAGGAGGGGGTCTATATCCCCCCGTTTATGCGGGAGAGGTAATTTTGTGGAAAAAGGACTTAAAATGGAAAAAAATATATCAAAAATTAACTAAGGTACATATAATGTATACGTCCTATACCGTCTTTAAAAGCTAACATTTCATTCTTCAATCTTATTTTAATTTCAGTTTTTATGATGAACTGTTTGAATTATCAAATTTCAAGTCAAAATTTAAGAAACAACGATTTTTTTTTCCTAAAATTTAATTTTTACTAACAAGTTAACTAAAATCATAGTTTTTCTCTTGCTTTTCGATTTTATTTTATTTATTTTAGAGGAACATTTTTTGCTTAAAGAACAGACCAAAAATTCAACTAATTTCATTTTGTGGTCCAAACATGAGTCGTTCGAAAACCATTCAAACCAGGCCACAAGGCCTTCTAATTCTTGGGTGACTGTAAAAAAGTAGTAGATTTATTTCATCACCGATCTAAAAAATGTTTATGCAGAATTGTAGCTACATTTATTCCGTGTCCAAATATATAATTAGACATGATCTGCGACTCATAGTTTTCGAGAAAATGAAATTCTTGGGTGACTGTTAAAAAGTAGTAGATTTTATTTCATCACCGATCTAAAAAATGTTTATGCAGAATTGTAGCTACATTTATTCCGAATCCAAATATATAATTGGACTTGCTCTGCGACTTATAGTTTTCGAGAAAAGTAAGTTTTGGAGAGACTGTTAAAAAAGTAGTAGATTTTTTCTCATCACCGATCTAAAAAATGTTTATGCAGAATTGTAGCTACATTTATTCCGAATTCAAATATGTAATTGGCCTTGATCTGCGACTCATAGTTTTCGAGAAAATGAAATTTTTGGGTGATTGTAAAAAAGTGGAAGATTTTATTTTATCACAGATCTAAAAAATGTTTATGCAGAATTGTAGCTACATTTATTCCGAGTCCAAATATATAATTCTACTTGATCTGCGACTACTAGTTTTCGAGAAAATGAAGTTTTGGGGAGAGTGTAAAAAAGTAGTAAATTTTATTTTATCACCGATTTAAAAAATGTTGGTGCAGAATTGTAGCTACATTTATTCTGTGTCCAAATATATAATTCTACTTGATCTGCGACTAATAGTTTTCGAGAAAATGAAGTTTTGGGGAGACTGTAAAAAAGTAGTAGATTTTATTTCATCACCGATCTAAATAATTCTTATGCAGAATTGCAGCTACATTTATTCCGTGTCCAAATATATAATTAGACATGATCTGCTACTCATAGTTTTCGAGAAAATGAAATTTTTGGGTGACTGTAAAAAAGTAGTAGATTTTATTTCATCACCGATCTAAATAATTTTTATGCAGAATTGTAGCTACATTTATTCCGTGTCCAAATATATAATTGGCCTTGATGTGCGACTCATAGTTTTCGAGAAAATTAAATTTTTGGGTGATTGTAAAAAAAGTAGTAGATTTATTTTATCACCGATCTAAAAAATGTTTATGCAGAATTGTAGCTACATTTATTCCGAGTCCAAATATATATTTATCCTTGATCTGCGACTTATAGTTTTCGAGAAAATTAAGTTTTGGGGAGGCTGTTAAAAAAGTAGTAGATTATTTTCATCACCGATCTAAATAATTTTTATGCAGAGTTGTAGCTACATTTATTCCGAGTCCAAATATATATTTATGCTTATTCTGCGACTTATAGTTTTCGAGAAAATTAACTTTTGCGGAGACTGTTAAAAAAGTAGTGGATTTTATTTCATCACCGATCTAAAAAATGTTTATGCAGAGTTGTAGCCACATTTATTCCGAGTCCAAATATATAATTAGGCTTGATCTCTGACTTATAGTTTTCGAGAAAATGATATTTTGGGAGGCTGTAAAAAAGAGTAGTAGATTTTAGTTCATTACCTGTTTACCAAAAATTGATGCAGAATTGTAGCCACATTTATTCCGAGTCCAAAATATAATTGGAGTTGATCTGCGACTTATAGTTTTTGAGAAAATTAAGTTTTGGGGAGACTGTTAAAAAAGTAGTGGATTTTATTTCATCACCGATCTAAAAAATGTTTATGCAGAGTTGTAGCCACATTTATTCCGAGTCCAAATATATATTTATCCTTAATCTGCGACTTATAGTTTTCGAGAAAATGAAGTTTTGGGGAGACTGTAAAAGTAGTAGCAAAGAATATATAATTACCAAGTATTATCTACCACAAAAAATGAAATAGATTTCAAAAGGTCTTTTCCAAATAATAAAGAAATAAACGAAACAAAAATATTTGGGAGAAAAGCTAAATCTCATACAATCTTGACTTTCGCCGCATTGCACATATGCCATGAAAATATCCAATTAATTTTCTCACTTATTTTTTGAGGATCGCATAATTCTACTTCGTTTGCTTTTTAAGCACACATAAAATGTTCCATTCTTGTGCGTTGAATTTGAAGAGCGCAAATAAACAGTTTCTAGTTATGTTCTTGCCTTTTTTTTTGTCCTTTTGTTATTGGATTGCTTCATGAAAACAGGTGACAAAGTGGAAAGTTAAGGATTAAAAACACTTTCCTGAGCAAATATGTTTCCTTTTATTTTAATAAATACGATGGTTTGTCTGTTTTTTTTCTAAAATAAGAAACATTTTAGAGCGGGGACTTAACTATTAATGTTGTTTAAAAAATATCTAAGAGATGGAAAATTCAGTTTGGCAAAATTATTTTCGAACAAATTCCTCATATGATTCCTAGGTTGAGTTAAGAGAAGAAAAAGTTGTACAGGAGGGGGTCTATCTCCCCCCGTTTAGGCGGGAGAGGTAATTTTGTGGAAAAAGGACTTAAAATAAAAAAAAAATATATCAAAAATTAACTAAGGTACATATAATGTATACGTCCTATACCGTCTTTAAAAGCTAACATTTCATTCTTCAATCTTATTTTAATTTCAAGTTTTTATGATGAACTGTTTGAATTATCAAATTTCAAGTCAAAATTTAAGAAAAAACGATTTTTTTTTCCTAAAATTTAATTTTTACTAACAAGTTAACTAAAATCATAGTTTTTCTCTTGCTTTTCGATTTTATTTTATTTATTTTAGAGGAACATTTTTTGCTTAAAGAACAGACCAAAAATTCAACTAATTTCATTTTGTGGTCCAAACATGAGTCGTTCGAAAACCATTCAAACCAGGCCTTGTGGCCTTTTTGCATTTTTTAACATTGTTGCGGCTGTAATTCTTTTGAAATAAGAAAAGTTCAGATGGAGCGCTTCCTTTATCACTTTTCTTACTTCTAGCCCATGTTTCACAGTTTATTTTCGGGCTAAATTTAAAAGCGATAAAATACCTCACTGATACCAAATCAATTTTAATTTCAATAGCTTCATTTTCAAAATGATCGCTAACGAAGCAATCAGGATATTGTTCGAGGATATCAAAATCAGGCAATTTCTTACCATATTGCTGATCATTTGGAGCCGCTGAGATGCATAAAGAAACATTTTCATCGCACATTTTCAACATTTTCAACTCCTAACAGGCTATAAGATTTTCTATTACAAGGTCCTTGGTCACATAGAACTGCCCTTACTGTAATTTCTAATTCAGAAAAAATTTGTATATTTTTTAATAAAATTGTTTTCAAATCTTCACCTTATAGCCATTTTCAGTTACAAAGTAATTAAAAATAAGCTGCCAGTTATAAAATAAACTCCTAACCATAAAAATTCGAATAAATCTTCAAACGCATTGATTAAATCTAATTTTGAGTAGTCCCCAAGTTCTCTTTTTATTGCGATTTCATCAAAGAGTAGCACAACATTACCTTTGTCCCTGCCATCCATTAACTTAAAATTTAATTTTAATTTCAATGGATGGGCGTATCCGGAAGTGGAAATCGGAACATTTTCGCTTGTGGTTGTAAGCTTTTCGAGACATTGCAGTTAGAAATGCAACATTTTATTCTGGATCTTAAATTATTTTTAGGAATTATATCAAATCTTACAAAAAATGCAAGCAACGCTAAAAACCTTGAAAATAACTCGAGCATTCACTTGTATATGCGGGTGCATTAACGAAGCGAAAAAAAATTACTTGTAGCTCTCCTGAAATGCACTGTTCTGTGTACGTGTGTGCCTGCGAGAATAATTAAAACTTCTCTCGAAAAATCAAAAGCTTTGAGAGCGGGTCGTGATATTAGAACCCGCCATGCAAAAATGGTCAGTGCAAAAATTTTAATGGCATCTCATTTAATTTTAATTTTAATGGATCATCTTGGCAATTATACATTCCTTGGTAGTAGATTTTATTTCACCACCGATTTCAGAAATGTTGACGGAGAGTTGTAGCAACATTTATTCCGAGTCCAAATATATAATTAGGCTTGATCTCTGACTTATAGTTTTCGAGAAAATGATATTTTGGGAGGCTGTAAAAAAGAGTAGTAGATTTTAGTTCATCACCTGTTTACCAAAAATTGATGCAGAATTGTAGCCACATTTATTCCGAGTCCAAACATATATTTATCCTTGATCTGCGACTTATAGTTTTCGAGAAAATTAACTTTTGCGGAGACTGCTAAAAAATTAGTGGATTTTATTTCATCACCGATCTAAAAAATGTTTATGCAGAGTTGTAGCTACATTTATTCCGAGTCCAAATATATATTTATCCTTAATCTGCGACTTATAGTTTTCGAGAAAATGAAGTTTTGGGGAGACTGTAAAAGTAGTAGCAAAGAATATATAATTACCAAGTATTATCTACCTCAAAAAATGAAATAGATTTCAAAAGGTCTTTTCCAAATAATAAAGAAATAAACGAAACAAAAATATTTGGGAGAAAAGCTAAATCTCATACAATCTTGACTTTCGCCGCATTGCACATATGCCATGAAAATATCCAATTAATTTTCTCACTTATTTTTTGAGGATCGCATAATTCTACTTCGTTTGCTTTTTAAGCACACATAAAATGTTCCATTCTTGTGCGTTGAATTTGAAGAGCGCAAATGAATAGTTTCTAGTTATGTTCTTGCCTTTTTTTTTGTCCTTTTGTTATTGGATTGCTTCATGAAAACAGGTGACAAAGTGGAAAGTTAAGGATTAAAAACACTTTCCTGAGCAAATATGTTTCCTTTTATTTTAATAAATACGATGGTTTGTCTGTTTTTTTCTAAAATAAGAAACATTTTAGAGCTGGGACTTAACTATTTATGTTGTTTAAAAAATATCTAAGAGATGGAAAATTCAGTTTGGCAAAATTATTTTCTAACAAATTCCTCATATGATGCCTAGGTTGAGTTAAGAGAAGAAAAAGTTGTACAGGAGGGGGTCTATATCCCCCCGTTTATGCGGGAGAGGTAATTTTGTGGAAAAAGGACTTAAAATGGAAAAAAATATATCAAAAATTAACTAAGGTACATATAATGTATACGTCCTATACCGTCTTTAAAAGCTAACATTTCATTCTTCAATCTTATTTTAATTTCAGTTTTTATGATGAACTGTTTGAATTATCAAATTTCAAGTCAAAATTTAAGAAACAACGATTTTTTTTTCCTAAAATTTAATTTTTACTAACAAGTTAACTAAAATCATAGTTTTTCTCTTGCTTTTCGATTTTATTTTATTTATTTTAGAGGAACATTTTTTGCTTAAAGAACAGACCAAAAATTCAACTAATTTCATTTTGTGGTCCAAACATGAGTCGTTCGAAAACCATTCAAACCAGGCCACAAGGCCTTCTAATTCTTGGGTGACTGTAAAAAAGTAGTAGATTTATTTCATCACCGATCTAAAAAATGTTTATGCAGAATTGTAGCTACATTTATTCCGTGTCCAAATATATAATTAGACATGATCTGCGACTCATAGTTTTCGAGAAAATGAAATTCTTGGGTGACTGTTAAAAAGTAGTAGATTTTATTTCATCACCGATCTAAAAAATGTTTATGCAGAATTGTAGCTACATTTATTCCGAATCCAAATATATAATTGGACTTGCTCTGCGACTTATAGTTTTCGAGAAAAGTAAGTTTTGGAGAGACTGTTAAAAAAGTAGTAGATTTTTTCTCATCACCGATCTAAAAAATGTTTATGCAGAATTGTAGCTACATTTATTCCGAATTCAAATATGTAATTGGCCTTGATCTGCGACTCATAGTTTTCGAGAAAATGAAATTTGTGGGTGACTGTAAAAAAGTAGAAGATTTTATTTTATCACAGATCTAAAAAATGTTTATGCAGAATTGTAGCTACATTTATTCCGAGTCCAAATATATAATCCTACTTGATCTGCGACTACTAGTTTTCGAGAAAATGAAGTTTTGGGGAGAGTGTAAAAAAGTAGTAAATTTTATTTTATCACCGATTTAAAAAATGTTGGTGCAGAATTGTAGCTACATTTATTCTGTGTCCAAATATATAATTCTACTTGATCTGCGACTAATAGTTTTCGAGAAAATGAAGTTTTGGGGAGACTGTAAAAAAGTAGTAGATTTTATTTCATCACCGATCTAAATAATTCTTATGCAGAATTGTAGCTACATTTATTCCGTGTCCAAATATATAATTAGACATGATCTGCTACTCATAGTTTTCGAGAAAATGAAATTTTTGGGTGACTGTAAAAAAGTAGTAGATTTTATTTCATCACCGATCTAAATAATTTTTATGCAGAATTGTAGCTACATTTATTCCGTGTCCAAATATATAATTGGCCTTGATGTGCGACTCATAGTTTTCGAGAAAATTAAATTTTTGGGTGATTGTAAAAAAAGTAGTAGATTTATTTTATCACCGATCTAAAAAATGTTTATGCAGAATTGTAGCTACATTTATTCCGAGTCCAAATATATATTT
Source organism: Blera fallax (assembly GCA_946965025.1). NCBI lineage: Eukaryota > Metazoa > Arthropoda > Insecta > Diptera > Syrphidae > Blera > Blera fallax. The sequence continues at coordinate 56,873,499 of OX337246.1, forward strand.
ATGCTTATTCTGCGACTTATAGTTTTCGAGAAAATTAACTTTTGCGGAGACTGTTAAAAAAGTAGTGGATTTTATTTCATCACCGATCTAAAAACTGTTTATGCAGAGTTGTAGCCACATTTATTCCGAGTCCAAATATATAATTAGGCTTGATCTCTGACTTATAGTTTTCGAGAAAATGATATTTTGGGAGGCTGTAAAAAAGAGTAGTAGATTTTAGTTCATTACCTGTTTACCAAAAATTGATGCAGAATTGTAGCCACATTTATTCCGAGTCCAAAATATAATTGGAGTTGATCTGCGACTTATAGTTTTCGAGAAAATTAAGTTTTGGGGAGACTGTTAAAAAAGTAGTGGATTTTATTTCATCACCGATCTAAAAAATGTTTATGCAGAGTTGTAGCCACATTTATTCCGAGTCCAAATATATATTTATCCTTAATCTGCGACTTATAGTTTTCGAGAAAATGAAGTTTTGGGGAGACTGTAAAAGTAGTAGCAAAGAATATATAATTACCAAGTATTATCTACCACAAAAAATGAAATAGATTTCAAAAGGTCTTTTCCAAATAATAAAGAAATAAACGAAACAAAAATATTTGGGAGAAAAGCTAAATCTCATACAATCTTGACTTTCGCCGCATTGCACATATGCCATGAAAATATCCAATTAATTTTCTCACTTATTTTTTGAGGATCGCATAATTCTACTTCGTTTGCTTTTTAAGCACACATAAAATGTTCCATTCTTGTGCGTTGAATTTGAAGAGCGCAAATAAACAGTTTCTAGTTATGTTCTTGCCTTTTTTTTTGTCCTTTTGTTATTGGATTGCTTCATGAAAACAGGTGACAAAGTGGAAAGTTAAGGATTAAAAACACTTTCCTGAGCAAATATGTTTCCTTTTATTTTAATAAATACGATGGTTTGTCTGTTTTTTCTAAAATAAGAAACATTTTAGAGCGGGGACTTAACTATTAATGTTGTTTAAAAAATATCTAAGAGATGGAAAATTCAGTTTGGCAAAATTATTTTCGAACAAATTCCTCATATGATTCCTAGGTTGAGTTAAGAGAAGAAAAAGTTGTACAGGAGGGGGTCTATCTCCCCCCGTTTAGGCGGGAGAGGTAATTTTGTGGAAAAAGGACTTAGAATAAAAAAAAAATATATCAAAAATTAACTAAGGTACATATAATGTATACGTCCTATACCGTCTTTAAAAGCTAACATTTCATTCTTCAATCTTATTTTAATTTCAAGTTTTTTTGATGAACTGTTTGAATTATCAAATTTCAAGTCAAAATTTAAGAAAAAACGATTTTTTTTTCCTAAAATTTAATTTTTACTAACAAGTTAACTAAAATCATAGTTTTTCTCTTGCTTTTCGATTTTATTTATTTATTTATTTTAGAGGAACATTTTTTGCTTAAAGAACAGACCAAAAATTCAACTAATTTCATTTTGTGGTCCAAACATGAGTCGTTCGAAAACCATTCAAACCAGGCCACAAGGCCTTTTTGCATTTTTTAACATTGTTGCGGCTGTAATTCTTTTGAAATAAGAAAAGTTCAGATGGAGCGCTTCCTTTATCACTTTTCTTACTTCTAGCCCATGTTTCACAGTTTATTTTCGGGCTAAATTTAAAAGCGATAAAATACCTCACTGATACCAAATCAATTTTAATTTCAATAGCTTCATTTTCAAAATGATCGCTAACGAAGCAATCAGGATATTGTTCGAGGATATCAAAATCAGGCAATTTCTTACCATATTGCTGATCATTTGGAGCCGCTGAGATGCATAAAGAAACATTTTCATCGCACATTTTCAACATTTTCAACTCCTAACAGGCTATAAGATTTTCTATTACAAGGTCCTTGGTCACATAGAACTGCCCTTACTGTAATTTCAGAAAAAATTTGTATATTTTTTAATAAAATTGTTTTCAAATCTTCCCTTATAAGCCATTTTCAGTTACAAAGTAATTAAAAATAAGCTGCCAGTTATAAAATAAACTCCTAACCATAAAAATTCGCCTAAATCTTCAAACGCATTGATTAAATCTAATTTTGAGTAGTCCCCAAGTTCTCTTTTTATTGCGATTTCATCAAAGAGTAGCACAACATTACCTTTGTCCCTGCCATCCATTAACTTAAAATTTAATTTTAATTTCAATGGATGGGCGTATCCGGAAGTGGAAATCGGAACATTTTCGCTTGTGGTTGTAAGCTTTTCGAGACATTGCAGTTAGAAATGCAACATTTTATTCTGGATCTTAAATTATTTTTAGGAATTATATCAAATCTTACAAAAAATGCAAGCAACGCTAAAAACCTTGAAAATAACTCGAGCATTCACTTGTATATGCGGGTGCATTAACGAAGCGAAAAAAAATTACTTGTAGCTCTCCTCAAATGCACTGTTCTGTGTACGTGTGTGCCTGCGAGAATAATTAAAACTTCTCTCGAAAAATCAAAAGCTTTGAGAGCGGGTCGTGATATTAGAACCCGCCATGCAAAAATGTTCAGTGCAAAAATTTTAATGGCATCTCATTTAATTTTAATTTTAATGGATCATCTTGGCAATTATACATTCCTTGGTAGTAGATTTTATTTCACCACCGATTTCAGAAATCTTGACGGAGAGTTGTAGCAACATTTATTCCGAGTCCAAATATATAATTAGGCTTGATCTCTGACTTATAGTTTTCGAGAAAATGATATTTTGGGAGGCTGTAAAAAAGAGTAGTAGATTTTAGTTCATCACCTGTTTACCAAAAATTGATGCAGAATTGTAGCCACATTTATTCCGAGTCCAAACATATATTTATCCTTGATCTGCGACTTATAGTTTTCGAGAAAATTTAGTTTTGGGGAGACTGTTAAAAAAGTAGTAGATTTTTTTCATCACCGATCTAAATAATTTTTATGCAGAGTTGTAGCTACATTTATTCCGAGTCCAAATATATATTTATGCTTATTCTGCGACTTATAGTTTTCGAGAAAATTAACTTTTGCGGAGACTGCTAAAAAATTAGTGGATTTTATTTCATCACCGATCTAAAAAATGTTTATGCAGAGTTGTAGCCACATTTATTCCGAGTCCAAATATATAATTAGGCTTGATGTGCGACTCATAGTTTTCGAGAAAATTAAATTTTTGGGTGATTGTAAAAAAAGTAGTAGATTTATTTTATCACCGATCTAAAAAATGTTTATGCAGAATTGTAGCTACATTTATTCCGAGTCCAAATATATATTTATCCTTGATCTGCGACTTATAGTTTTCGAGAAAATTAAGTTTTGGGGAGGCTGTTAAAAAAGTAGTAGATTATTTTCATCACCGATCTAAATAATTTTTATGCAGAGTTGTAGCTACATTTATTCCGAGTCCAAATATATATTTATGCTTATTCTGCGACTTATAGTTTTCGAGAAAATTAACTTTTGCGGAGACTGTTAAAAAAGTAGTGGATTTTATTTCATCACCGATCTAAAAAATGTTTATGCAGAGTTGTAGCCACATTTATTCCGAGTCCAAATATATAATTAGGCTTGATCTCTGACTTATAGTTTTCGAGAAAATGATATTTTGGGAGGCTGTAAAAAAGAGTAGTAGATTTTAGTTCATTACCTGTTTACCAAAAATTGATGCAGAATTGTAGCCACATTTATTCCGAGTCCAAAATATAATTGGAGTTGATCTGCGACTTATAGTTTTCGAGAAAATTAAGTTTTGGGGAGACTGTTAAAAAAGTAGTGGATTTTATTTCATCACCGATCTAAAAAATGTTTATGCAGAGTTGTAGCCACATTTATTCCGAGTCCAAATATATATTTATCCTTAATCTGCGACTTATAGTTTTCGAGAAAATGAAGTTTTGGGGAGACTGTAAAAGTAGTAGCAAAGAATATATAATTACCAAGTATTATCTACCACAAAAAATGAAATAGATTTCAAAAGGTCTTTTCCAAATAATAAAGAAATAAACGAAACAAAAATATTTGGGAGAAAAGCTAAATCTCATACAATCTTGACTTTCGCCGCATTGCACATATGCCATGAAAATATCCAATTAATTTTCTCACTTATTTTTTGAGGATCGCATAATTCTACTTCGTTTGCTTTTTAAGCACACATAAAATGTTCCATTCTTGTGCGTTGAATTTGAAGAGCGCAAATAAACAGTTTCTAGTTATGTTCTTGCCTTTTTTTTTGTCCTTTTGTTATTGGATTGCTTCATGAAAACAGGTGACAAAGTGGAAAGTTAAGGATTAAAAACACTTTCCTGAGCAAATATGTTTCCTTTTATTTTAATAAATACGATGGTTTGTCTGTTTTTTTTCTAAAATAAGAAACATTTTAGAGCGGGGACTTAACTATTAATGTTGTTTAAAAAATATCTAAGAGATGGAAAATTCAGTTTGGCAAAATTATTTTCGAACAAATTCCTCATATGATTCCTAGGTTGACTTAAGAGAAGAAAAAGTTGTACAGGAGGGGGTCTATCTCCCCCCGTTTAGGCGGGAGAGGTAATTTTGTGGAAAAAGGACTTAAAATAAAAAAAAAATATATCAAAAATTAACTAAGGTACATATAATGTATACGTCCTATACCGTCTTTAAAAGCTAACATTTCATTCTTCAATCTTATTTTAATTTCAAGTTTTTATGATGAACTGTTTGAATTATCAAATTTCAAGTCAAAATTTAAGAAAAAACGATTTTTTTTTCCTAAAATTTAATTTTTACTAACAAGTTAACTAAAATCATAGTTTTTCTCTTGCTTTTCGATTTTATTTTATTTATTTTAGAGGAACATTTTTTGCTTAAAGAACAGACCAAAAATTCAACTAATTTCATTTTGTGGTCCAAACATGAGTCGTTCGAAAACCATTCAAACCAGGCCTTGTGGCCTTTTTGCATTTTTTAACATTGTTGCGGCTGTAATTCTTTTGAAATAAGAAAAGTTCAGATGGAGCGCTTCCTTTATCACTTTTCTTACTTCTAGCCCATGTTTCACAGTTTATTTTCGGGCTAAATTTAAAAGCGATAAAATACCTCACTGATACCAAATCAATTTTAATTTCAATAGCTTCATTTTCAAAATGATCGCTAACGAAGCAATCAGGATATTGTTCGAGGATATCAAAATCAGGCAATTTCTTACCATATTGCTGATCATTTGGAGCCGCTGAGATGCATAAAGAAACATTTTCATCGCACATTTTCAACATTTTCAACTCCTAACAGGCTATAAGATTTTCTATTACAAGGTCCTTGGTCACATAGAACTGCCCTTACTGTAATTTCAGAAAAAATTTGTATATTTTTTAATAAAATTGTTTTCAAATCTTCACCTTATAAGCCATTTTTAGTTACAAAGTAATTAAAAATAAGCTGCCAGTTATAAAATAAACTCCTAACCATAAAAATTCGCCTAAATCTTCAAACGCATTGATTAAATCTAATTTTGAGTAGTCCCCAAGTTCTCTTTTTATTGCGATTTCATCAAAGAGTAGCACAACATTACCTTTGTCCCTGCCATCCATTAACTTAAAATTTAATTTTAATTTCAATGGATGGGCGTATCCGGAAGTGGAAATCGGAACATTTTCGCTTGTGGTTGTAAGCTTTTCGAGACATTGCAGTTAGAAATGCAACATTTTATTCTGGATCTTAAATTATTTTTAGGAATTATATCAAATCTTACAAAAAATGCAAGCAACGCTAAAAACCTTGAAAATAACTCGAGCATTCACTTGTATATGCGGGTGCATTAACGAAGCGAAAAAAAATTACTTGTAGCTCTCCTGAAATGCACTGTTCTGTGTACGTGTGTGCCTGCGAGAATAATTAAAACTTCTCTCGAAAAATCAAAAGCTTTGAGAGCGGGTCGTGATATTAGAACCCGCCATGCAAAAATGTTCAGTGCAAAAATTTTAATGGCATCTCATTTAATTTTAATTTTAATGGATCATCTTGGCAATTATACATTCCTTGGTAGTAGATTTTATTTCACCACCGATTTCAGAAATCTTGACGGAGAGTTGTAGCAACATTTATTCCGAGTCCAAATATATAATTAGGCTTGATCTCTGACTTATAGTTTTCGAGAAAATGATATTTTGGGAGGCTGTAAAAAAGAGTAGTAGATTTTAGTTCATTACCTGTTTACCAAAAATTGATGCAGAATTGTAGCCACATTTATTCCGAGTCCAAAATATAATTGGAGTTGATCTGCGACTTATAGTTTTCGAGAAAATTAAGTTTTGGGGAGACTGTTAAAAAAGTAGTAGATTTTTTTCATCACCGATCTAAATAATTTTTATGCAGAGTTGTAGCTACATTTATTCCGAGTCCAAATATATATTTATGCTTATTCTGCGACTTATAGTTTTCGAGAAAATTAACTTTTGCGGAGACTGTTAAAAAAGTAGTGGATTTTATTTCATCACCGATCTAAAAAATGTTTATGCAGAGTTGTAGCCACGTTTATTCCGAGTCCAAATATATATTTATCCTTAATCTGCGACTTATAGTTTTCGAGAAAATGAAGTTTTGGGGAGACTGTAAAAGTAGTAGCAAAGAATATATAATTACCAAGTATTATCTACCACAAAAAATGAAATAGATTTCAAAAGGTCTTTGCTTTTTAAGCACACATAAAATGTTCCATTCTTGTGCGTTGAATTTGAAGAGCGCAAATAAACAGTTTCTAGTTATGTTCTTGCCTTTTTTTTTGTCCTTTTGTTATTGGATTGCTTCATGAAAACAGGTGACAAAGTGGAAAGTTAAGGATTAAAAACACTTTCCTGAGCAAATATGTTTCCTTTTATTTTAATAAATACGATGGTTTTTTTTCTAAAATAAGAAACATTTTAGAGCGGGGACTTAACTATTAATGTTGTTTAAAAAATATCTAAGAGATGGAAAATTCAGTTTGGCAAAATTATTTTCGAACAAATTCCTCATATGATTCCTAGGTTGAGTTAAGAGAAGAAAAAGTTGTACAGGAGGGGGTCTGTCTCCCCCCGTTTAGGCGGGAGAGGTAATTTTGTGGAAAAAGGACTTAAAATAAAAAAAAAATATATCAAAAATTAACTAAGGTACATATAATGTATACGTCCTATACCGTCTTTAAAAGCTAACATTTCATTCTTCAATCTTATTTTAATTTCAAGTTTTTATGATGAACTGTTTGAATTATCAAATTTCAAGTCAAAATTTAAGAAAAAACGATTTTTTTTTCCTAAAATTTAATTTTTACTAACAAGTTAACTAAAATCATAGTTTTTCTCTTGCTTTTCGATTTTATTTTATTTATTTTAGAGGAACATTTTTTGCTTAAAGAACAGACCAAAAATTCAACTAATTTCATTTTGTGGTCCAAACATGAGTCGTTCGAAAACCATTCAAACCAGGCCACAAGGCCTTTTTGCATTTTTTAACATTGTTGCGGCTGTAATTCTTTTGAAATAAGAAAAGTTCAGATGGAGCGCTTCCTTTATCACTTTTCTTACTTCTAGCCCATGTTTCACAGTTTATTTTCGGGCTAAATTTAAAAGCGATAAAATACCTCACTGATACCAAATCAATTTTAATTTCAATAGCTTCATTTTCAAAATGATCGCTAACGAAGCAATCAGGATATTGTTCGAGGATATCAAAATCAGGCAATTTCTTACCATTTTGCTGATCATTTGGAGCCGCTGAGATGCATAAAGAAACATTTTCATCGCACATTTTCAACATTTTCAACTCCTAACAGGCTATAAGATTTTCTATTACAAGGTCCTTGGTCACATAGAACTGCCCTTACTGTAATTTCTAATTCAGAAAAAATTTGTATATTTTTTAATAAAATTGTTTTCAAATCTTCACCTTATAAGCCATTTTCAGTTACAAAGTAATTAAAAATAAGCTGCCAGTTATAAAATAAACTCCTAACCATAAAAATTCGCCTAAATCTTCAAACGCATTGATTAAATCTAATTTTGAGTAGTCCCCAAGTTCTCTTTTTATTGCGATTTCATCAAAGAGTAGCACAACATTACCTTTGTCCCTGCCATCCATTAACTTAAAATTTAATTTTAATTTCAATGGATGGGCGTATCCGGAAGTGGAAATCGGAACATTTTCGCTTGTGGTTGTAAGCTTTTCGAGACATTGCAGTTAGAAATGCAACATTTTATTCTGGATCTTAAATTATTTTTAGGAATTATATCAAATCTTACAAAAAATGCAAGCAACGCTAAAAACCTTGAAAATAACTCGAGCATTCACTTGTATATGCGGGTGCATTAACGAAGCGAAAAAAAATTACTTGTAGCTCTCCTGAAATGCACTGTTCTGTGTACGTGTGTGCCTGCGAGAATAATTAAAACTTCTCTCGAAAAATCAAAAGCTTTGAGAGCGGGTCGTGATATTAGAACCCGCCATGCAAAAATGTTCAGTGCAAAAATTTTAATGGCATCTCATTTAATTTTAATTTTAATGGATCATCTTGGCAATTATACATTCCTTGGTAGTAGATTTTATTTCACCACCGATTTCAGAAATCTTGACGGAGAGTTGTAGCAACATTTATTCCGAGTCCAAATATATAATTAGGCTTGATCTCTGACTTATAGTTTTCGAGAAAATGATATTTTGGGAGGCTGTAAAAAAGAGTAGTAGATTTTAGTTCATCACCTGTTTACCAAAAATTGATGCAGAATTGTAGCCACATTTATTCCGAGTCCAAACATATATTTATCCTTGATCTGCGACTTATAGTTTTCGAGAAAATTTAGTTTTGGGGAGACTGTTAAAAAAGTAGTAGATTTTTTTCATCACCGATCTAAATAATTTTTATGCAGAGTTGTAGCTACATTTATTCCGAGTCCAAATATATATTTATGCTTATTCTGCGACTTATAGTTTTCGAGAAAATTAACTTTTGCGGAGACTGCTAAAAAATTAGTGGATTTTATTTCATCACCGATCTAAAAAATGTTTATGCAGAGTTGTAGCCACATTTATTCCGAGTCCAAATATATATTTATCTTTAATCTGCGACTTATAGTTTTCGAGAAAATGAAGTTTTGGGGAGACTGTAAAAGTAGTAGCAAAGAATATATAATTACCAAGTATTATCTACCTCAAAAAATGAAATAGATTTCAAAAGGTCTTTTCCAAATAATAAAGAAATAAACGAAACAAAAATATTTGGGAGAAAAGCTAAATCTCATACAATCTTGACTTTCGCCGCATTGCACATATGCCATGAAAATATCCAATTAATTTTCTCACTTATTTTTTGAGGATCGCATAATTCTACTTCGTTTGCTTTTTAAGCACACATAAAATGTTCCATTCTTGTGCGTTGAATTTGAAGAGCGCAAATGAATAGTTTCTAGTTATGTTCTTGCCTTTTTTTTTGTCCTTTTGTTATTGGATTGCTTCATGAAAACAGGTGACAAAGTGGAAAGTTAAGGATTAAAAACACTTTCCTGAGCAAATATGTTTCCTTTTATTTTAATAAATACGATGGTTTGTCTGTTTTTTTCTAAAATAAGAAACATTTTAGAGCGGGGACTTAACTATTTATGTTGTTTAAAAAATATCTAAGAGATGGAAAATTCAGTTTGGCAAAATTATTTTCGAACAAATTCCTCATATGATGCCTAGGTTGAGTTAAGAGAAGAAAAAGTTGTACAGGAGGGGGTCTATATCCCCCCGTTTATGCGGGAGAGGTAATTTTGTGGAAAAAGGACTTAAAATGGAAAAAAATATATCAAAAATTAACTAAGGTACATATAATGTATACGTCCTATACCGTCTTTAAAAGCTAACATTTCATTCTTCAATCTTATTTTAATTTCAGTTTTTATGATGAACTGTTTGAATTATCAAATTTCAAGTCAAAATTTAAGAAACAACGATTTTTTTTTCCTAAAATTTAATTTTTACTAACAAGTTAACTAAAATCATAGTTTTTCTCTTGCTTTTCGATTTTATTTTATTTATTTTAGAGGAACATTTTTTGCTTAAAGAACAGACCAAAAATTCAACTAATTTCATTTTGTGGTCCAAACATGAGTCGTTCGAAAACCATTCAAACCAGGCCACAAGGCCTTTTTGCATTTTTTAACATTGTTGCGGCTGTAATTCTTTTGAAATAAGAAAAGTTCAGATGGAGCGCTTCCTTTATCACTTTTCTTACTTCTAGCCCATGTTTCACAGTTTATTTTCGGGCTAAATTTAAAAGCGATAAAATACCTCACTGATACCAAATCAATTTTAATTTCAATAGCTTCATTTTCAAAATGATCGCTAACGAAGCAATCAGGATATTGTTCGAGGATATCAAAATCAGGCAATTTCTTACCATATTGCTGATCATTTGGAGCCGCTGAGATGCATAAAGAAACATTTTCATCGCACATTTTCAACATTTTCAACTCCTAACAGGCTATAAGATTTTCTATTACAAGGTCCTTGGTCACATAGAACTGCCCTTACTGTAATTTCTAATTCAGAAAAAATTTGTATATTTTTTAATAAAATTGTTTTCAAATCTTCACCTTATAAGCCATTTTCAGTTACAAAGTAATTAAAAATAAGCTGCCAGTTATAAAATAAACTCCTAACCATAAAAATTCGCCTAAATCTTCAAACGCATTGATTAAATCTAATTTTGAGTAGTCCCCAAGTTCTCTTTTTATTGCGATTTCATCAAAGAGTAGCACAACATTACCTTTGTCCCTGCCATCCATTAACTTAAAATTTAATTTTAATTTCAATGGATGGGCGTATCCGGAAGTGGAAATCGGAACATTTTCGCTTGTGGTTGTAAGCTTTTCGAGACATTGCAGTTAGAAATGCAACATTTTATTCTGGATCTTAAATTATTTTTAGGAAGTATATCAAATCTTACAAAAAATGCAAGCAACGCTAAAAACCTTGAAAATAACTCGAGCATTCACTTGTATATGCGGGTGCATTAACGAAGCGAAAAAAAATTACTTGTAGCTCTCCTGAAATGCACTGTCAGTGCAAAAATTTTAATGGCATCTCATTTAATTTTAATTTTAATGGATCATCTTGGCAATTATACATTCCTTGGTAGTAGATTTTATTTCACCACCGATTTCAGAAATCTTGACGGAGAGTTGTAGCAACATTTATTCCGAGTCCAAATATATAATTAGGCTTGATCTCTGACTTATAGTTTTCGAGAAAATGATATTTTGGGAGGCTGTAAAAAAGAGTAGTAGATTTTAGTTCATCACCTGTTTACCAAAAATTGATGCAGAATTGTAGCCACATTTATTCCGAGTCCAAACATATATTTATCCTTGATCTGCGACTTATAGTTTTCGAGAAAATTTAGTTTTGGGGAGACTGTTAAAAAAGTAGTAGATTTTTTTCATCACCGATCTAAATAATTTTTATGCAGAGTTGTAGCTACATTTATTCCGAGTCCAAATATATATTTATGCTTATTCTGCGACTTATAGTTTTCGAGAAAATTAACTTTTGCGGAGACTGCTAAAAAATTAGTGGATTTTATTTCATCACCGATCTAAAAAATGTTTATGCAGAGTTGTAGCCACATTTATTCCGAGTCCAAATATATATTTATCTTTAATCTGCGACTTATAGTTTTCGAGAAAATGAAGTTTTGGGGAGACTGTAAAAGTAGTAGCAAAGAATATATAATTACCAAGTATTATCTACCTCAAAAAATGAAATAGATTTCAAAAGGTCTTTTCCAAATAATAAAGAAATAAACGAAACAAAAATATTTGGGAGAAAAGCTAAATCTCATACAATCTTGACTTTCGCCGCATTGCACATATGCCATGAAAATATCCAATTAATTTTCTCACTTATTTTTTGAGGATCGCATAATTCTACTTCGTTTGCTTTTTAAGCACACATAAAATGTTCCATTCTTGTGCGTTGAATTTGAAGAGCGCAAATGAATAGTTTCTAGTTATGTTCTTGCCTTTTTTTTTGTCCTTTTGTTATTGGATTGCTTCATGAAAACAGGTGACAAAGTGGAAAGTTAAGGATTAAAAACACTTTCCTGAGCAAATATGTTTCCTTTTATTTTAATAAATACGATGGTTTGTCTGTTTTTTTCTAAAATAAGAAACATTTTAGAGCGGGGACTTAACTATTTATGTTGTTTAAAAAATATCTAAGAGATGGAAAATTCAGTTTGGCAAAATTATTTTCGAACAAATTCCTCATATGATGCCTAGGTTGAGTTAAGAGAAGAAAAAGTTGTACAGGAGGGGGTCTATATCCCCCCGTTTATGCGGGAGAGGTAATTTTGTGGAAAAAGGACTTAAAATGGAAAAAAATATATCAAAAATTAACTAAGGTACATATAATGTATACGTCCTATACCGTCTTTAAAAGCTAACATTTCATTCTTCAATCTTATTTTAATTTCAGTTTTTATGATGAACTGTTTGAATTATCAAATTTCAAGTCAAAATTTAAGAAACAACGATTTTTTTTTCCTAAAATTTAATTTTTACTAACAAGTTAACTAAAATCATAGTTTTTCTCTTGCTTTTCGATTTTATTTTATTTATTTTAGAGGAACATTTTTTGCTTAAAGAACAGACCAAAAATTCAACTAATTTCATTTTGTGGTCCAAACATGAGTCGTTCGAAAACCATTCAAACCAGGCCACAAGGCCTTCTAATTCTTGGGTGACTGTAAAAAAGTAGTAGATTTATTTCATCACCGATCTAAAAAATGTTTATGCAGAATTGTAGCTACATTTATTCCGTGTCCAAATATATAATTAGACATGATCTGCGACTCATAGTTTTCGAGAAAATGAAATTCTTGGGTGACTGTTAAAAAGTAGTAGATTTATTTCATCACCGATCTAAAAAATGTTTATGCAGAATTGTAGCTACATTTATTCCGTGTCCAAATATATAATTAGACATGATCTGCGACTCATAGTTTTCGAGAAAATGAAATTCTTGGGTGACTGTTAAAAAGTAGTAGATTTTATTTCATCACCGATCTAAATAATTTTTATGCAGAATTGTAGCTACATTTATTCCGTGTCCAAATATATAATTGGCCTTGATGTGCGACTCATAGTTTTCGAGAAAATTAAATTTTTGGGTGATTGTAAAAAAAGTAGTAGATTTATTTTATCACCGATCTAAAAAATGTTTATGCAGAATTGTAGCTACATTTATTCCGAGTCCAAATATATATTTATCCTTTATCTGCGACTTATAGTTTTCGAGAAAATTAAGTTTTGGGGAGACTGTTAAAAAAGTAGTAGATTTTATTTCATCACCGATCTAAAAAATGTTTATGCAGAATTGTAGCTACATTTATTCCGAGTCCAAATATATAATTCTACTTGATCTGCGACTACTAGTTTTCGAGAAAATGAAGTTTTGGGGAGACTGTAAAAAAGTAGTAGATTTTATTTCATCACCGATCTAAATAATTTTTATGCAGAATTGTAGCTATATTTATTTAGTGTCGAAATATATAATTGGCCTTGATCTGCGACTCATAGTTTTCGAGAAAATGAAATTCTTGGGTGACTGTAAAAAAGTTGTAGATTTTATTTCATCACCGATCTAAAAAATGTTTATGCAGAATTGTAGCTACATTTATTCCGAGTCCAAATATATAATTCTACTTGATCTGCGACTACTAGTTTTCGAGAAAATGAAGTTTTGGGGAGACTGTAAAAAAGTAGTAGATTTTATTTCATCACCGATCTAAATAATTTTTATGCAGAATTGTAGCTATATTTATTTAGTATCGAAATATATAATTGGCCTTGATCTGCGACTCATAGTTTTCGAGAAAATGAAATTCTTGGGTGACTGTAAAAAAGTTGTAGATTTTATTTCATCACCGATCTAAAAAATGTTTATGCAGAATTGTAGCTACATTTGTTCCGAGTCCAAATATATAATTCTACTTGATCTGCGACTACTAGTTTTCGAGAAAATTAAGTTTTGGGGAGACTGTTAAAAAAGTAGTAGATTTTTTCTCATCACCGATCTAAAAAATGTTTATGCAGAATTGTAGCTACATTTATTCCGAATTCAAATATGTAATTGGCCTTGATCTGCGACTCATAGTTTTCGAGAAAATGAAATTTTTGGGTGACTGTAAAAAAGTAGAAGATTTTATTTTATCACAGATCTAAAAAATGTTTATGCAGAATTGTAGCTACATTTATTCCGAGTCCAAATATATAATTCTACTTGATCTGCGACTACTAGTTTTCGAGAAAATGAAGTTTTGGGGAGAGTGTAAAAAAGTAGTAAATTTTATTTTATCACCGATTTAAAAAATGTTGGTGCAGAATTGTAGCTACATTTATTCTGTGTCCAAATATATAATTCTACTTGATCTGCGACTAATAGTTTTCGAGAAAATGAAGTTTTGGGGAGACTGTAAAAAAGTAGTAGATTTTATTTCATCACCGATCTAAATAATTTTTATGCAGAATTGTAGCTATATTTATTTAGTGTCGAAATATATAATTGGCCTTGATCTGCGACTCATAGTTTTCGAGAAAATGAAATTCTTGGGTGACTGTAAAAAAGTTGTAGATTTTATTTCATCACCGATCTAAAAAATGTTTATGCAGAATTGTAGCTACATTTGTTCCGAGTCCAAATATATAATTCTACTTGATCTGAAACAAAAATATTTGGGAGAAAAGCTAAATCTCATACAATCTTGACTTTCGCCGCATTGCACATATGCCATGAAAATATCCAATTAATTTTCTCACTTATTTTTTGAGGATCGCATAATTCTACTTCGTTTGCTTTTTAAGCACACATAAAATGTTCCATTCTTGTGCGTTGAATTTGAAGAGCGCAAATAAACAGTTTCTAGTTATGTTCTTGCCTTTTTTTTTGTCCTTTTGTTATTGGATTGCTTCATGAAAACAGGTGACAAAGTGGAAAGTTAAGGATTAAAAACACTTTCCTGAGCAAATATGTTTCCTTTTATTTTAATAAATACGATGGTTTGTCTGTTTTTTTTCTAAAATAAGAAACATTTTAGAGCGGGGACTTAACTATTTATTTGGTTTAAAAAATATCTAAGAGATGGAAAATTCAGTTTGGCAAAATTATTTTCGAACAAATTCCTCATATGATTCCTAGGTTGAGTTAAGAGAAGAAAAAGTTGTACAGGAGGGGGTCTATCTCCCCCCGTTTAGGCGGGAGAGGTAATTTTGTGGAAAAAGGACTTAAAATAAAAAAATAATATATCAAAAATTAACTAAGGTACATATAATGTATACGTCCTATACCGTCTTTAAAAGCTAACATTTCATTCTTCAATCTTATTTTAATTTGAAGTTTTTATGATGAACTGTTTGAATTATCAAATTTCAAGTCAAAATTTAAGAAAAAACGATTTTTTTTTCCTAAAATTTAATTTTTACTAACAAGTTAACTAAAATTATAGTTTTTCTCTTGCTTTTCGATTTTATTTTATTTATTTTAGAGGAACATTTTTTGCTTAAAGAACAGACCAAAAATTCAACTAATTTCATTTTGTGGTCCAAACATGAGTCGTTCGAAAACCATTCAAACCAGGCCACAAGGCCTTTTTGCATTTTTTAACATTGTTGCGGCTGTAATTCTTTTGAAATAAGAAAAGTTCAGATGGAGCGCTTCCTTTATCACTTTTCTTACTTCTAGCCCATGTTTCACAGTTTATTTTCGGGCTAAATTTAAAAGCGATAAAATACCTCACTGATACCAAATCAATTTTAATTTCAATAGCTTCATTTTCAAAATGATCGCTAACGAAGCAATCAGGATATTGTTCGAGGATATCAAAATCAGGCAATTTCTTACCATATTGCTGATCATTTGGAGCCGCTGAGATGCATAAAGAAACATTTTCATCGCACATTTTCAACATTTCAACTCCTAACAGGCTATAAGATTTTCTATTACAAGGTCCTTGGTCACATAGAACTGCCCTTACTGTAATTTCTAATTCAGAAAAAATTTGTATATTTTTTAATAAAATTGTTTTCAAATCTTCACCTTATAAGCCATTTTCAGTTACAAAGTAATTAAAAATAAGCTGCCAGTTATAAAATAAACTCCTAACCATAAAAATTCGCCTAAATCTTCAAACCCATTGATTAAATCTAATTTTGAGTAGTCCCCAAGTTCTCTTTTTATTGCGATTTCATCAAAGAGTAGCACAACATTACCTTTGTCCCTGCCATCCATTAACTTAAAATTTAATTTTAATTTCAATGGATGGGCGTATCCGGAAGTGGAAATCGGAACATTTTCGCTTGTGGTTGTAAGCTTTTCGAGACATTGCAGTTAGAAATGCAACATTTTATTCTGGATCTTAAATTATTTTTAGGAATTATATCAAATCTTACAAAAAATGCAAGCAACGCTAAAAACCTTGAAAATAACTCGAGCATTCACTTGTATATGCGGGTGCATTAACGAAGCGAAAAAAAATTACTTGTAGCTCTCCTGAAATGCACTGTTCTGTGTACGTGTGTGCCTGCGAGAATAATTAAAACTTCTCTCGAAAAATCAAAAGCTTTGAGAGCGGGTCGTGATATTAGAACCCGCCATGCAAAAATGTTCAGTGCAAAAATTTTAATGGCATCTCATTTAATTTTAATTTTAATGGATCATCTTGGCAATTATACATTCCTTGGTAGTAGATTTTATTTCACCACCGATTTCAGAAATGTTGACGGAGAGTTGTAGCAACATTTATTCCGAGTCCAAATATATAATTAGGCTTGATCTCTGACTTATAGTTTTCGAGAAAATGATATTTTGGGAGGCTGTAAAAAAGAGTAGTAGATTTTAGTTCATCACCTGTTTACCAAAAATTGATGCAGAATTGTAGCCACATTTATTCCGAGTCCAAACATATATTTATCCTTGATCTGCGACTTATAGTTTTCGAGAAAATTTAGTTTTGGGGAGACTGTTAAAAAAGTAGTAGATTTTTTTCATCACCGATCTAAATAATTTTTATGCAGAGTTGTAGCTACATTTATTCCGAGTCCAAATGTATATTTATCCTTGATCTGCGACTTATAGTTTTCGAGAAAATGAAGTTTTGGGGAGACTGTAAAAGTAGTAGCAAAGAATATATAATTACCAAGTATTATCTACCTCAAAAAATGAAATAGATTTCAAAAGGTCTTTTCCAAATAATAAAGAAATAAACGAAACAAAAATATTTGGGAGAAAAGCTAAATCTCATACAATCTTGACTTTCGCCGCATTGCACATATGCCATGAAAATATCCAATTAATTTTCTCACTTATTTTTTGAGGATCGCATAATTCTACTTCGTTTGCTTTTTAAGCACACATAAAATGTTCCATTCTTGTGCGTTGAATTTGAAGAGCGCAAATGAATAGTTTCTAGTTATGTTCTTGCCTTTTTTTTTGTCCTTTTGTTATTGGATTGCTTCATGAAAACAGGTGACAAAGTGGAAAGTTAAGGATTAAAAACACTTTCCTGAGCAAATATGTTTCCTTTTATTTTAATAAATACGATGGTTTGTCTGTTTTTTTCTAAAATAAGAAACATTTTAGAGCGGGGACTTAACTATTTATGTTGTTTAAAAAATATCTAAGAGATGGAAAATTCAGTTTGGCAAAATTATTTTCGAACAAATTCCTCATATGATGCCTAGGTTGAGTTAAGAGAAGAAAAAGTTGTACAGGAGGGGGTCTATATCCCCCCGTTTATGCGGGAGAGGTAATTTTGTGGAAAAAGGACTTAAAATGGAAAAAAATATATCAAAAATTAACTAAGGTACATATAATGTATACGTCCTATACCGTCTTTAAAAGCTAACATTTCATTCTTCAATCTTATTTTAATTTCAGTTTTTATGATGAACTGTTTGAATTATCAAATTTCAAGTCAAAATTTAAGAAACAACGATTTAATTTTTACTAACAAGTTAACTAAAATCATAGTTTTTCTCTTGCTTTTCGATTTTATTTTATTTATTTTAGAGGAACATTTTTTGCTTAAAGAACAGACCAAAAATTCAACTAATTTCATTTTGTGGTCCAAACATGAGTCGTTCGAAAACCATTCAAACCAGGCCACAAGGCCTTCTAATTCTTGGGTGACTGTAAAAAAGTAGTAGATTTATTTCATCACCGATCTAAAAAATGTTTATGCAGAATTGTAGCTACATTTATTCCGTGTCCAAATATATAATTAGACATGATCTGCGACTCATAGTTTTCGAGAAAATGAAATTCTTGGGTGACTGTTAAAAAGTAGTAGATTTTATTTCATCACCGATCTAAAAAATGTTTATGCAGAATTGTAGCTACATTTATTCCGAATCCAAATATATAATTGGACTTGCTCTGCGACTTATAGTTTTCGAGAAAAGTAAGTTTTGGAGAGACTGTTAAAAAAATAGTAGATTTTTTCTCATCGCCGATCTAAAAAATGTTTATGCAGAATTGTAGCTACATTTATTCCGAATTCAAATATGTAATTGGCCTTGATCTGCGACTCATAGTTTTCGAGAAAATGAAATTTTTGGGTGACTGTAAAAAAGTAGAAGATTTTATTTTATCACAGATCTAAAAAATGTTTATGCAGAATTGTAGCTACATTTATTCCGAGTCCAAATATATAATTCTACTTGATCTGCGACTACTAGTTTTCGAGAAAATGAAGTTTTGGGGAGAGTGTAAAAAAGTAGTAAATTTTATTTTATCACCGATTTAAAAAATGTTGGTGCAGAATTGTAGCTACATTTATTCTGTGTCCAAATATATAATTCTACTTGATCTGCGACTAATAGTTTTCGAGAAAATGAAGTTTTGGGGAGACTGTAAAAAAGTAGTAGATTTTATTTCATCACCGATCTAAATAATTCATATGCAGAATTGTAGCTACATTTATTCCGTGTCCAAATATATAATTAGACATGATCTGCTACTCATAGTTTTCGAGAAAATGAAATTTTTGGGTGACTGTAAAAAAGTAGCAGATTTTATTTCATCACCGATCTAAATAATTTTTATGCAGAATTGTAGCTACATTTATTCCGTGTCCAAATATATAATTGGCCTTGATGTGCGACTCATAGTTTTCGAGAAAATTAAATTTTTGGGTGATTGTAAAAAAAGTAGTAGATTTATTTTATCACCGATCTAAAAAATGTTTATGCAGAATTGTAGCTACATTTATTCCGAGTCCAAATATATATTTATCCTTTATCTGCGACTTATAGTTTTCGAGAAAATTAAGTTTTGGGGAGACTGTTAAAAAAGTAGTCGATTTTATTTCATCACCGATCTAAAAAATGTTTATGCAGAATTGTAGCTACATTTATTCCGAGTCCAAATATATAATTCTACTTGATCTGCGACTACTAGTTTTCGAGAAAATGAAGTTTTGGGGAGACTGTAAAAAAGTAGTAGATTTTATTTCATCACCGATCTAAATAATTTTTATGCAGAATTGTAGCTATATTTATTTAGTGTCGAAATATATAATTGGCCTTGATCTGCGACTCATAGTTTTCGAGAAAATGAAATTCTTGGGTGACTGTAAAAAAGTTGTAGATTTTATTTCATCACCGATCTAAAAAATGTTTATGCAGAATTGTAGCTACATTTGTTCCGAGTCCAAATATATAATTCTACTTGATCTGCGACTACTAGTTTTCGAGAAAATTAAGTTTTGGGGAGACTGTTAAAAAAGTAGTAGATTTTATTTCATCACCGATCTAAAAAATGTTTATGCAGAATTGTAGCTACATTTATTCCGAGTCCAAATATATAATTCTACTTGATCTGCGACTACTAGTTTTCGAGAAAATGAAGTTTTGGGGAGACTGTAAAAAAGTAGTAGATTTTATTTATTTATCTGCGACTACTAGTTTTCGAGAAAATTAAGTTTTGGGGAGACTGTTAAAAAAGTAGTAGATTTTATTTCATCACCGATCTAAAAAATGTTTATGCAGAATTGTAGCTACATTTATTCCGAGTCCAAATATATAATTCTACTTGATCTGCGACTACTAGTTTTCGAGAAAATGAAGTTTTGGGGAGACTGTAAAAAAGTAGTAGATTTTATTTTCACCGATCTAAAAAATGTTTACGCCGGATTGTAGCTACATTTATTCCGAATCCAAATATATAATTGGACTTGCTCCGCGACTTATAGTTTTCGAGAAAAGTAAGTTTTGGGGAGACCGTTAAAAAAGTAGTAGATTTGAAATAGATTTCAAAAGGTCTTTTCCAAATAATAAAGAAATAAACGAAACAAAAATATTTGGGAGAAAAGCTAAATCTCATACAATCTTGACTTTCGCCGCATTGCACATATGCCATGAAAATATCCAATTAATTTTCTCACTTATTTTTTGAGGATCGCATAATTCTACTTCGTTTGCTTTTTAAGCACACATAAAATGTTCCATTCTTGTGCGTTGAATTTGAAGAGCGCAAATGAATAGTTTCTAGTTATGTTCTTGCCTTTTTTTTTGTCCTTTTGTTATTGGATTGCTTCATGAAAACAGGTGACAAAGTGGAAAGTTAAGGATTAAAAACACTTTCCTGAGCAAATATGTTTCCTTTTATTTTAATAAATACGATGGTTTGTCTGTTTTTTTCTAAAATAAGAAACATTTTAGAGCGGGGACTTAACTATTTATGTTGTTTAAAAAATATCTAAGAGATGGAAAATTCAGTTTGGCAAAATTATTTTCGAACAAATTCCTCATATGATTCCTAGGTTGAGTTAAGAGAAGAAAAAGTTGTACAGGAGGGGGTCTATCTCCCCCCGTTTAGGCGGGAGAGGTAATTTTGTGGAAAACGGACTTAGAATAAAAAAAAAATATATCAAAAATTAACTAAGGTACATATAATGTATACGTCCTATACCGTCTTTAAAAGCTAACATTTCATTCTTCAATCTTATTTTAATTTCAGTTTTTATGATGAACTGTTTGAATTATCAAATTTCAAGTCAAAATTTAAGAAACAACGATTTTTTTTTCCTAAAATTTAATTTTTACTAACAAGTTAACTAAAATCATAGTTTTTCTCTTGCTTTTCGATTTTATTTTATTTATTTTAGAGGAACATTTTTTGCTTAAAGAACAGACCAAAAATTCAACTAATTTCATTTTGTGGTCCAAACATGAGTCGTTCGAAAACCATTCAAACCAGGCCACAAGGCCTTCTAATTCTTGGGTGACTGTAAAAAAGTAGTAGATTTTTTCTCATCACCGATCTAAAAAATGTTTATGCAGAATTGTGGCTACATTTATTCCGAATTCAAATATGTAATTGGCCTTGATCTGCGACTCATAGTTTTCGAGAAAATGAAATTTTTGGGTGACTGTAAAAAAGTAGAAGATTTTATTTTATCACAGATCTAAAAAATGTTTATGCAGAATTGTAGCTACATTTATTCCGAGTCCAAATATATAATTCTACTTGATCTGCGACTACTAGTTTTCGAGAAAATGAAGTTTTGGGGAGAGTGTAAAAAAGTAGTAAATTTTATTTTATCACCGATTTAAAAAATGTTGGTGCAGAATTGTAGCTACATTTATTCTGTGTCCAAATATATAATTCTACTTGATCTGGGACTAATAGTTTTCGAGAAAATGAAGTTTTGGGGAGACTGTAAAAAAGTAGTAGATTTTATTTCATCACCGATCTAAATAATTCTTATGCAGAATTGTAGCTACATTTATTCCGTGTCCAAATACATAATTAGACATGATCTGCTACTCATAGTTTTCGAGAAAATGAAATTTTTGGGTGACTGTAAAAAAGTAGTAGATTTTATTTCATCATCGATCTAAATAATTTTTATGCAGAATTGTAGCTACATTTATTCCGTGTCCAAATATATAATTGGCCTTGATCTGCGACTCATAGTTTTCGAGAAAATTAAATTTTTGGGTGATTGTAAAAAAAGTAGTAGATTTATTTTATCACCGATCTAAAAAATGTTTATGCAGAATTGTAGCTACATTTATTCCGAGTCCAAATATATATTTATCCTTGATCTGCGACTTATAGTTTTCGAGAAAATTAAGTTTTGGGGAGACTGTTAAAAAAGTAGTAGATTTTATTTCATCACCGATCTAAAAAATGTTTATGCAGAATTGTAGCTACATTTATTCCGAGTCCAAATATATAATTCTACTTGATCTGCGACTACTAGTTTTCGAGAAAATGAAGTTTTGGGGAGACTGTAAAAAAGTAGTAGATTTTATTTCATCACCGATCTAAATAATTTTTATGCAGAATTGTAGCTATATTTATTTAGTGTCGAAATATATAATTGGCCTTGATCTGCGACTCATAGTTTTCGAGAAAATGAAATTCTTGGGTGACTGTAAAAAAGTTGTAGATTTTATTTCATCACCGATCTAAAAAATGTTTATGCAGAATTGTAGCTACATTTGTTCCGAGTCCAAATATATAATTCTACTTGATCTGCGACTACTAGTTTTCGAGAAAATGAAGTTTTGGGGAGACTGTAAAAAAGTTGTAGATTTTATTTCATCACCGATCTAAAAAATGTTTATGCAGAATTGTAGCTACATTTGTTCCGAGTCCAAATATATAATTCTACTTGATCTGCGACTACTAGTTTTCGAGAAAATTAAGTTTTGGGGAGACTGTTAAAAAAGTAGTAGATTTTATTTCATCACCGATCTAAAAAATGTTTATGCAGAATTGTAGCTACATTTATTCCGAGTCCAAATATATAATTCTACTTGATCTGCGACTACTAGTTTTCGAGAAAATGAAGTTTTGGGGAGACTGTAAAAAAGTAGTAGATTTTATTTCATCACCGATCTAAATAATTTTTATGCAGAATTGTAGCTATATTTATTTAGTGTCGAAATATATAATTGGCCTTGATCTGCGACTCATAGTTTTCGAGAAAATGAAATTCTTGGGTGACTGTAAAAAAGTTGTAGATTTTATTTCATCACCGATCTAAAAAATGTTTATGCAGAATTGTAGCTACATTTATTCCGAGTCCAAATATATAATTCTACTTGATCTGCGACTACTAGTTTTCGAGAAAATGAAGTTTTGGGGAGACTGTAAAAAAGTTGTAGATTTTATTTCATCACCGATCTAAAAAATGTTTATGCAGAATTGTAGCTACATTTGTTCCGAGTCCAAATATATAATTCTACTTGATCTGCGACTACTAGTTTTCGAGAAAATGAAGTTTTGGGGAGACTGTAAAAAAGTAGTAGATTTTATTTCATCACCGATCTAAGTAATTTTTATGCAGAATTGTAGCTATATTTATTTAGTGTCGAAATATATAATTGGCCTTGATCTGCGACTCATAGTTTTCGAGAAAATGAAATTCTTGGGTGACTGTAAAAAAGTTGTAGATTTTATTTCATCACCGATCTAAAAAATGTTTATGCAGAATTGTAGCTACATTTGTTCCGAGTCCAAATATATAATTCTACTTGATCTGCGACTACTAGTTGTCGAGAAAATGAAGTTTTGGGGAGACTGTAAAAAAGTAGTAGATTTTATTTTCACCGATCTAAAAAATGTTTATGCAGAATTGTAGCTACATTTATTCCGAATCCAAATATATAATTGGACTTGCTCTGCGACTTATAGTTTTCGAGAAAAGTAAGTTTTGCAGAGACTGTTAAAAAAGTAGTAGATTTTTTCTCATCACCGATCTAAAAAATGTTTATGCAGAATTGTAGCTACATTTATTCCGAATTCAAATATGTAATTGGCCTTGATCTGCGACTCATAGTTTTCGAGAAAATGAAATTTTTGGGTGACTGTAAAAAAGTAGAAGATTTTATTTTATCACAGATCTTAAAAATGTTTATGCAGAATTGTAGCTACATTTATTCTGTGTCCAAATATATAATTCTACTTGATCTGCGACTAATAGTTTTCGAGAAAATTAAGTTTTGGGGAGACTGTAAAAAAGTAGTAGATTTTATTTCATCACCGATCTAAATAATTCTTATGCAGAATTGTAGCTACATTTATTCCGTGTCCAAATATATAATTAGACATGATCTGCTACTCATAGTTTTCGAGAAAATGAAATTTTTGGGTGACTGTAAAAAAGTAGTAGATTTTATTTCATCACCGATCTAAATAATTTTTATGCAGAATTGTAGCTACATTTATTCCGTGTCCAAATATATAATTGGCCTTGATCTGCGACTCATAGTTTTCGAGAAAATTAAATTTTTGGGTGATTGTAAAAAAAGTAGTAGATTTATTTTATCACCGATCTAAAAAATGTTTATGCAGAATTGTAGCTACATTTATTCCGAGTCCAAATATATATTTATCCTTGATCTGCGACTTATAGTTTTCGAGAAAATTAAGTTTTGGGGAGACTGTTATAAAAGTAGTAGATTTTATTTCATCACCGATCTAAAAAATGTTTATGCAGAATTGTAGCTACATTTATTCCGAGTCCAAATATATAATTCTACTTGATCTGCGACTACTAGTTTTCGAGAAAATGAAGTTGTGGGGAGACTGTAAAAAAGTAGTAGATTTTATTTCATCACCGATCTAAAAAATGTTTATGCAGAATTGTAGCTTCATTTGTTCCGAGTCCAAATATATAATTCTACTTGATCTGCGACTACTAGTTTTCGAGAAAATGAAGTTTTGGGGAGACTGTAAAAAAGTAGTAGATTTTATTTCATCACCGATCTAAATAATTTTTATGCAGAATTGTAGCTATATTTATTTAGTGTCGAAATATATAATTGGCCTTGATCTGCGACTCATAGTTTTCGAGAAAATGAAATTCTTGGGTGACTGTAAAAAAGTTGTAGATTTTATTTCATCACCGATCTAAAAAATGTTTACGCCGGATTGTAGCTACATTTATTCCGAATCCAAATATATAATTGGACTTGCTCCGCGACTTATAGTTTTCGAGAAAAGTAAGTTTTGGGGAGACCGTTAAAAAAGTAGTAGATTTTTTTCATCACCGGTCTAAATAATTTTTATGCAAAATTGTAGCTACATTTATTCCGTGTCCAAATATATAATTGGCCTTGATCTGCGACTACTAGTTTTCGAGGAAATGAAATTCTTGGGTGAAAAGTAGTAGATTTTATTTCATCACCGATCTAAAAATTGTTTATGCAGAATTGTAGCTACATTTATTCCGAATCCAAATATATAATTGGACTTGCTCTGCGACTTATAGTTTTCGAGAAAAGTAAGTTTTGGGGAGACCGTTAAAAAAGTAGTAGATTTTTTTCATCACCGGTCTAAATAATTTTTATGCAAAATTGTAGCTACATTTATTCCGTGTCCAAATATATAATTGGCCTTGATCTGCGACTACTAGTTTTCGAGGAAATGAAATTCTTGGGTGAAAAGTAGTAGATTTTATTTCATCACCGATCTAAAAAATGTTTATGCAGAGTTGTAGCTACATTTATTCCGAGTCCAAATATATATTTATCCTTGATCTGCGACTTATTGTTTTCGAGAAAATTAAGTTTTGGGGAGACTGTTAAAAGAGTAGTATATATAATTAGACATGATCTGCTACTCATAGTTTTCGAGAAAATGAAATTCTTGGGTGACTGTAAAAAAGTAGTCGATTTATTTCATCACCGATCTAAAAAATGTTTATGCAGAATTGTAGCTACATTTATTCCGTGTCCAAATATATAATTAGACATGATCTGCGACTCATAGTTTTCGAGAAAATGAAATTCTTGGGTGACTGTTAAAAAGTAGTAGATTTTATTTCATCACCGATCTAAAAAATGTTTATGCAGAATTGTAGCTACATTTATTCCGAATCCAAATATATAATTGGACTTGCTCTGCGACTTATAGTTTTCGAGCAAAGTAAGTTTTGGAGAGACTGTTAAAAAAGTAGTAGATTTTTTCTCATCACCGATCTAAAAAATGTTTATGCAGAATTGTAGCTACATTTATTCCGAATTCAAATATGTAATTGGCCTTGATCTGCGACTCATAGTTTTCGAGAAAATGAAATTTTTGGGTGACTGTAAAAAAGTAGAAGATTTTATTTTATCACAGATCTAAAAAATGTTTATGCAGAATTGTAGCTACATTTATTCCGAGTCCAAATATATAATTCTACTTGATCTGCGACTACTAGTTTTCGAGAAAATGAAGTTTTGGGGAGACTGTAAAAAAGTAGTAGATTTTATTTCATCACCGATCTAAATAATTCTTATGCAGAATTGTAGCTACATTTATTCCGTGTCCAAATATATAATTAGACATGATCTGCTACTCATAGTTTTCGAGAAAATGAAATTTTTGGGTGACTGTAAAAAAGTAGTCGATTTTATTTCATCACCGATCTAAATAATTTTTATGCAGAATTGTAGCTACATTTATTCCGTGTCCAAATATATAATTGGCCTTGATCTGCGACTCATAGTTTTCGAGAAAATTAAATTTTTGGGTGATTGTAAAAAAAGTAGTAGATTTATTTTATCACCAATCTAAAAAATGTTTATGCAGAATTGTAGCTACATTTATTCCGAGTCCAAATATATATTTATCCTTGATCTGCGACTTATAGTTTTCGAGAAAATTAAGTTTTGGGGAGACTGTTAAAAAAGTAGTAGATTTTATTTCATCACCGATCTAAAAAATGTTTATGCAGAATTGTAGCTACATTTATTCCGAGTCCAAATATATAATTCTACTTGATCTGCGACTACTAGTTTTCGAGAAAATGAAGTTTTGGGGAGACTGTAAAAAAGTAGCAGATTTTATTTCATCACCGATCTAAATAATTTTTATGCAGAATTGTAGCTATATTTATTTAGTGTCGAAATATATAATTGGCCTTGATCTGCGACTCATAGTTTTCGAGAAAATGAAATTCTTGGGTGACTGTAAAAAAGTTGTAGATTTTATTTCATCACCGATCTAAACAATGTTTATGCAGAATTGTAGCTACATTTGTTCCGAGTCCAAATATATAATTCTACTTGATCTGCGACTACTAGTTTTCGAGAAAATGAAGTTTTGGGGAGACTGTAAAAAAGTTGTAGATTTTATTTCATCACCGATCTAAAAAATGTTTATGCAGAATTGTAGCTACATTTGTTCCGAGTCCAAATATATAATTCTACTTGATCTGCGACTACTAGTTTTCGAGAAAATTAAGTTTTGGGGAGACTGTTAAAAAAGTAGTAGATTTTATTTCATCACCGATCTAAAAAATGTTTATGCAGAATTGTAGCTACATTTATTCCGAGTCCAAATATATAATTCTACTTGATCTGCGACTACCAGTTTTCGAGAAAATGAAGTTTTGGGGAGACTGTAAAAAGAGTAGTATATATAATTAGACATGATCTGCTACTCATAGTTTTCGAGAAAATGAAATTCTTGGGTGACTGTAAAAAAGTAGTAGATTTTATTTCATCACCGATCTAAATAATTTTTACGCCTGATTGTAGCTACATTTATTCCGTGTCCAAATATATAACTCTACTTGATCTGCGATTACTAGTTTTCGAGAAAATGAAGTTTTGGGGAGACTGTTAAAAAAGTAGTAAATTTTTTTTTATCACCGATCTAAATAATTTTTATGCAGAATTGTAGCTACATTTATTCCGTGTCCAACTATATAATTAGACATGATCTGCGACTCATAGTTTTCGAGAAAATGAAATTCTTGGGTGAC
Organism: Blera fallax; assembly: GCA_946965025.1. Taxonomy (NCBI): domain Eukaryota; kingdom Metazoa; phylum Arthropoda; class Insecta; order Diptera; family Syrphidae; genus Blera; species Blera fallax. The sequence goes on from OX337246.1 coordinate 56,901,232, forward strand.
TGTTAAAAAGTAGTAGATTTTATTTCATCACCGATCTAAAAAATGTTTATGCAGAATTGTAGCTACATTTATTCCGAATCCAAATATATAATTGGACTTGCTCTGCGACTTATAGTTTTCGAGAAAAGTAAGTTTTGGAGAGACTGTTAAAAAAGTAGTAGATTTTTTCTCATCACCGATCTAAAAAATGTTTATGCAGAATTGTAGCTACATTTATTCCGAATTCAAATATGTAATTGGCCTTGATCTGCGACTCATAGTTTTCGAGAAAATGAAATTTTTGGGTGACTGTAAAAAAGTAGAAGATTTTATTTTATCACAGATCTAAAAAATGTTTATGCAGAATTGTAGCTACATTTATTCCGAGTCCAAATATATAATTCTACTTGATCTGCGACTACTAGTTTTCGAGAAAATGAAGTTTTGGGGAGAGTGTAAAAAAGTAGTAAATTTTATTTTATCACCGATTTAAAAAATGTTGGTGCAGAATTGTAGCTACATTTATTCTGTGTCCAAATATATAATTCTACTTGATCTGCGACTAATAGTTTTCGAGAAAATGAAGTTTTGGGGAGACTGTAAAAAAGTAGTAGATTTTATTTCATCACCGATCTAAATAATTCTTATGCAGAATTGTAGCTACATTTATTCCGTGTCCAAATATATAATTAGACATGATCTGCTACTCATAGTTTTCGAGAAAATGAAATTTTTGGGTGACTGTAAAAAAGTAGTCGATTTTATTTCATCACCGATCTAAATAATTTTTATGCAGAATTGTAGCTACATTTATTCCGTGTCCAAATATATAATTGGCCTTGATCTGCGACTCATAGTTTTCGAGAAAATTAAATTTTTGGGTGATTGTAAAAAAAGTAGTAGATTTATTTTATCACCAATCTAAAAAATGTTTATGCAGAATTGTAGCTACATTTATTCCGAGTCCAAATATATATTTATCCTTGATCTGCGACTTATAGTTTTCGAGAAAATTAAGTTTTGGGGAGACTGTTAAAAAAGTAGTAGATTTTATTTCATCACCGATCTAAGAAATGTTTATGCAGAATTGTAGCTACATTTATTCCGAGTCCAAATATATAATTAGACATGATCTGCGACTCATAGTTTTCGAGAAAATGAAATTCTTGGGTGACTGTTAAAAAGTAGTAGATTTTATTTCATCACCGATCTAAAAAATGTTTATGCAGAATTGTAGCTACATTTATTCCGAATCCAAATATATAATTGGACTTGCTCTGCGACTTATAGTTTTCGAGAAAAGTAAGTTTTGGAGAGACTGTTAAAAAAGTAGTAGATTTTTTCTCATCACCGATCTAAAAAATGTTTATGCAGAATTGTAGCTACATTTATTCCGAATTCAAATATGTAATTGGCCTTGATCTGCGACTCATAGTTTTCGAGAAAATGAAATTTTTGGGTGACTGTAAAAAAGTAGTCGATTTTATTTCATCACCGATCTAAATAATTTTTATGCAGAATTGTAGCTACATTTATTCCGTGTCCAAATATATAATTGGCCTTGATCTGCGACTCATAGTTTTCGAGAAAATTAAATTTTTGGGTGATTGTAAAAAAAGTAGTAGATTTATTTCATCACCGATCTAAAAAATGTTTATGCAGAATTGTAGCTACATTTGTTCCGAGTCCAAATATATAATTCTACTTGATCTGCGACTACTAGTTTTCGAGAAAATTAAGTTTTGGGGAGACTGTTAAAAAAGTAGTAGATTTTATTTCATCACCGATCTAAAAAATGTTTATGCAGAATTGTAGCTACATTTATTCCGAGTCCAAATATATAATTCTACTTGATCTGCGACTACCAGTTTTCGAGAAAATGAAGTTTTGGGGAGACTGTAAAAAAGTAGTAGATTTTATTTCATCACCGATCTAAATAATTTTTATGCAGAATTGTAGCTATATTTATTTAGTGTCGAAATATATAATTGGCCTTGATCTGCGACTCATAGTTTTCGAGAAAATGAAATTCTTGGGTGACTGTAAAAAAGTTGTAGATTTTATTTCATCACCGATCTAAAAAATGTTTATGCAGAATTGTAGCTACATTTGTTCCGAGTCCAAATATATAATTCTACTTGATCTGCGACTACTAGTTGTCGAGAAAATGAAGTTTTGGGGAGACTGTAAAAAAGTAGTAGATTTTATTTTCACCGATCTAAAAAATGTTTACGCCGGATTGTAGCTACATTTATTCCGAATCCAAATATATAATTGGACTTGCTCCGCGACTTATAGTTTTCGAGAAAAGTAAGTTTTGGGGAGACCGTTAAAAAAGTAGTAGATTTTTTTCATCACCGGTCTAAATAATTTTTATGCAAAATTGTAGCTACATTTATTCCGTGTCCAAATATATAATTGGCCTTGATCTGCGACTACTAGTTTTCGAGGAAATGAAATTCTTGGGTGACTGTTAAAAAGTAGTAGATTTTATTTCATCACCGATCTAAAAATTGTTTATGCAGAATTGTAGCTACATTTATTCCGAATCCAAATATATAATTGGACTTGCTCTGCGACTTATAGTTTTCGAGAAAATTAAGTTTTGGAGAGACTGTTAAAAAAGTAGTAGATTTTTTCTCATCACCGATCTAAAAAATGTTTATGCAGAATTGTAGCTACATTTATTCCGAATCCAAATATGTAATTGGCCTTGATCTGCTACTCATAGTTTTAAAGAAAATGAAATTCTTGGGTGACTGTAAAAGAGTAGTAGATTTTATTTTATCACCGATCTAAATAATTTTTATGCAAAATTGTAGCTACATTTATTCCGTGTCGAAATATATAATTGGCCTTGATCTGCGACTCATAGTTTTCGAGAAAATGAAATTTTTTGGTGACTGTAAAAAAGTAGTAGATTTTTTTCATCACCGGTCTAAATAATTTTTATGCAAAATTGTAGCTACATTTATTCCGTGTCCAAATATATAATTGGCCCTGATCTGCGACTCATAGTTTTTGAGAAAATGAAATTTTTGGGTGATTGTAAAAAAAAGTAGTAGATTTTATTTCATCAATGATCTAAAAAATGTTTATGCAGAGTTGTAGCTACATTTATTCCGAGTCCAAATATATATTTATCCTTGATCTGCGACTTATTGTTTTCGAGAAAATTAAGTTTTGGGGAGACTGTTAAAAGAGTAGTATATATAATTAGACATGATCTGCTACTCATAGTTTTCGAGAAAATGAAATTCTTGGGTGACTGTAAAAAAGTAGTCGATTTATTTCATCACCGATCTAAAAAATGTTTATGCAGAATTGTAGCTACATTTATTCCGTGTCCAAATATATAATTAGACATGATCTGCGACTCATAGTTTTCGAGAAAATGAAATTCTTGGGTGGCTGTTAAAAAGTAGTAGATTTTATTTCATCACCGATCTAAAAACTGTTTATGCAGAATTGTAGCTACATTTATTCCGAATCCAAATATATAATTGGACTTGCTCTGCGACTTATAGTTTTCGAGAAAAGTAAGTTTTGGAGAGACTGTTAAAAAAGTAGTAGATTTTTTCTCATCACCGATCTAAAAAATGTTTATGCAGAATTGTAGCTACATTTATTCCGAGTCCAAATATATATTTATCCTTGATCTGCGACTTATAGTTTTCGAGAAAATTAAGTTTTGTTGAGACTGTTAAAAACGTAGTAGATTTTATTTCATCACCGATCTAAAAAATGTTTATGCAGAATTGTAGCTATATTTATTCCGAGTCCAAATATATAATTCTACTTGATCTGCGACTACTAGTTTTCGAGAAAATGAAGTTTTGGGGAGACTGTAAAAAAGTAGTAGATTTTATTTCATCACCGATCTAAATAATTTTTATGCAGAATTGTAGCTATATTTATTTAGTGTCGAAATATATAATTGGCCTTGATCTGCGACTCATAGTTTTCGAGAAAATGAAATTCTTGGGTGACTGTAAAAAAGTTGTAGATTTTATTTCATCACCGATCTAAAAAATGTTTATGCAGAATTGTAGCTACATTTGTTCCGAGTCCAAATATATAATTCTACTTGATCTGCGACTACTAGTTTTCGAGAAAATGAAGTTTTGGGGAGACTGTAAAAAAGTTGTAGATTTTATTTCATCACCGATCTAAAAAATGTTTATGCAGAATTGTAGCTACATTTGTTCCGAGTCCAAATATATAATTCTACTTGATCTGCGACTACTAGTTTTCGAGAAAATGAAGTTTTGGGGAGACTGTTAAAAAAGTAGTAGATTTTATTTCATCACCGATCTAAAAAATGTTTATGCAGAATTGTAGCTACATTTATTCCGAGTCCAAATATATAATTCTACTTGATCTGCGACTACTAGTTTTCGAGAAAATGAAGTTTTGGGGAGACTGTAAAAAAGTAGTAGATTTTATTTCATCACCGATCTAAATAATTTTTATGCAGAATTGTAGCTATATTTATTTAGTGTCGAAATATATAATTGGCCTTGATCTGCGACTCATAGTTTTCGAGAAAATGAAATTCTTGGGTGACTGTAAAAAAGTTGTAGATTTTATTTCATCATCGATCTAAAAAATGTTTATGCAGAATTGTAGCTACATTTGTTCCGAGTCCAAATATATAATTCTACTTGATCTGCGACTACTAGTTTTCGAGAAAATTAAGTTTTGGGGAGACTGTAAAAAAGTTGTAGATTTTATTTCATCACCGATCTAAAAAATGTTTATGCAGAATTGTAGCTACATTTGTTCCGAGTCCAAATATATAATTCTACTTGATCTGCGACTACTAGTTTTCGAGAAAATTAAGTTTTGGGGAGACTGTTAAAAAAGTAGTAAATTTTATTTCATCACCGATCTAAAAAATGTTTATGCAGAATTGTAGCTACATTTATTCCGAGTCCAAATATATAATTCTACTTGATCTGCGACTACTAGTTTTCGAGAAAATGAAGTTTTGGGGAGACTGTAAAAAAGTAGTAGATTTTATTTCATCACCGATCTAAATAATTTTTATGCAGAATTGTAGCTATATTTATTTAGTGTCGAAATATATAATTGGCCTTGATCTGCGACTCATAGTTTTCGAGAAAATGAAATTCTTGGGTGACTGTAAAAAAGTTGTAGATTTTATTTCATCACCGATCTAAAAAATGTTTATGCAGAATTGTAGCTACATTTGTTCCGAGTCCAAATATATAATTCTACTTGATCTGCGACTACTAGTTGTCGAGAAAATGAAGTTTTGGGGAGACTGTAAAAAAGTAGTAGATTTTATTTTCACCGATCTAAAAAATGTTTATGCAGAATTGTAGCTACATTTATTCCGAGTCCAAATATATAATTCTACTTGATCTGCGACTACTAGTTTTCGAGAAAATGAAGTTTTGGGGAGACTGTAAAAAAGTAGCAGATTTTATTTCATCACCGATCTAAATAATTTTTATGCAGAATTGTAGCTATATTTATTTAGTGTCGAAATATATAATTGGCCTTGATCTGCGACTCATAGTTTTCGAGAAAATGAAATTCTTGGGTGACTGTAAAAAAGTTGTAGATTTTATTTCATCACCGATCTAAACAATGTTTATGCAGAATTGTAGCTACATTTGTTCCGAGTCCAAATATATAATTCTACTTGATCTGCGACTACTAGTTTTCGAGAAAATGAAGTTTTGGGGAGACTGTAAAAAAGTTGTAGATTTTATTTCATCACCGATCTAAAAAATGTTTATGCAGAATTGTAGCTACATTTGTTCCGAGTCCAAATATATAATTCTACTTGATCTGCGACTACTAGTTTTCGAGAAAATTAAGTTTTGGGGAGACTGTTAAAAAAGTAGTAGATTTTATTTCATCACCGATCTAAAAAATGTTTATGCAGAATTGTAGCTACATTTATTCCGAGTCCAAATATATAATTCTACTTGATCTGCGACTACCAGTTTTCGAGAAAATGAAGTTTTGGGGAGACTGTAAAAAAGTAGTAGATTTTATTTCATCACCGATCTAAATAATTTTTATGCAGAATTGTAGCTATATTTATTTAGTGTCGAAATATATAATTGGCCTTGATCTGCGACTCATAGTTTTCGAGAAAATGAAATTCTTGGGTGACTGTAAAAAAGTTGTAGATTTTATTTCATCACCGATCTAAAAAATGTTTATGCAGAATTGTAGCTACATTTGTTCCGAGTCCAAATATATAATTCTACTTGATCTGCGACTACTAGTTGTCGAGAAAATGAAGTTTTGGGGAGACTGTAAAAAAGTAGTAGATTTTATTTTCACCGATCTAAAAAATGTTTACGCCGGATTGTAGCTACATTTATTCCGAATCCAAATATATAATTGGACTTGCTCCGCGACTTATAGTTTTCGAGAAAAGTAAGTTTTGGGGAGACCGTTAAAAAAGTAGTAGATTTTTTTCATCACCGGTCTAAATAATTTTTATGCAAAATTGTAGCTACATTTATTCCGTGTCCAAATATATAATTGGCCTTGATCTGCGACTACTAGTTTTCGAGGAAATGAAATTCTTGGGTGAAAAGTAGTAGATTTTATTTCATCACCGATCTAAAAATTGTTTATGCAGAATTGTAGCTACATTTATTCCGAATCCAAATATATAATTGGACTTGCTCTGCGACTTATAGTTTTCGAGAAAAGTAAGTTTTGGAGAGACTGTTAAAAAAGTAGTAGATTTTTTCTCATCACCGATCTAAAAAATGTTTATGCAGAATTGTAGCTACATTTATTCCGTGTCCAAATATATAATTAGACATGATCTGCGACTCATAGTTTTCGAGAAAATGAAATTCTTGGGTGACTGTTAAAAAGTAGTAGATTTTATTTCATCACCGATCTAAAAAATGTTTATGCAGAATTGTAGCTACATTTATTCCGAATCCAAATATATAATTGGACTTGCTCTGCGACTTATAGTTTTCGAGAAAAGTAAGTTTTGCAGAGACTGTTAAAAAAGTAGTAGATTTTTTCTCATCACCGATCTAAAAAATGTTTATGCAGAATTGTAGGTACATTTATTCCGTGTCCAAATATATAATTAGACATGATCTGCGACTCATAGTTTTCGAGAAAATGAAATTTTTGGGTGACTGTAAAAAAGTAGAAGATTTTATTTTATCACAGATCTAAAAAATGTTTATGCAGAATTGTAGCTACATTTATTCCGAGTCCAAATATATAATTCTACTTGATCTGCGACTACTAGTTTTCGAGAAAATGAAGTTTTGGGGAGAGTGTAAAAAAGTAGTAAATTTTATTTTATCACCGATTTAAAAAATGTTGGTGCAGAATTGTAGCTACATTTATTCTGTGTCCAAATATATAATTCTACTTGATCTGCGACTAATAGTTTTCGAGAAAATGAAGTTTTGGGGAGACTGTAAAAAAGTAGTAGATTTTATTTCATCACCGATCTAAATAATTCTTATGCAGAATTGTAGCTACATTTATTCCGTGTCCAAATATATAATTAGACATGATCTGCTACTCATAGTTTTCGAGAAAATGAAATTTTTGGGTGACTGTAAAAAAGTAGTAGATTTTATTTCATCACCGATCTAAATAATTTTTATGCAGAATTGTAGCTACATTTATTCCGTGTCCAAATATATAATTGGCCTTGATCTGCGACTCATAGTTTTCGAGAAAATTAAATTTTTGGGTGATTGTAAAAAAAGTAGTAGATTTATTTTATCACCGATCTAAAAAATGTTTATGCAGAATTGTAGCTACATTTATTCCGAGTCCAAATATATATTTATCCTTGATCTGCGACTTATAGTTTTCGAGAAAATTAAGTTTTGGGGAGACTGTTAAAAAAGTAGTAGATTTTATTTCATCACCGATCTAAAAAATGTTTATGCAGAATTGTAGCTACATTTATTCCGAGTCCAAATATATAATTCTACTTGATCTGCGACTACTAGTTTTCGAGAAAATGAAGTTTTGGGGAGACTGTAAAAAAGTAGTAGATTTTATTTCATCACCGATCTAAATAATTTTTATGCAGAATTGTAGCTATATTTATTTAGTGTCGAAATATATAATTGGCCTTGATCTGCGACTCATAGTTTTCGAGAAAATGAAATTCTTGGGTGACTGTAAAAAAGTTGTAGATTTTATTTCATCACCGATCTAAAAAATGTTTATGCAGAATTGTAGCTACATTTGTTCCGAGTCCAAATATATAATTCTACTTGATCTGCGACTACTAGTTTTCGAGAAAATGAAGTTTTGGGGAGACTGTAAAAAAGTTGTAGATTTTATTTCATCACCGATCTAAAAAATGTTTATGTAGAATTGTAGCTACATTTGTTCCGAGTCCAAATATATAATTCTACTTGATCTGCGACTACTAGTTTTCGAGAAAATTAAGTTTTGGGGAGACTGTTAAAAAAGTAGTAGATTTTATTTCATCACCGATCTAAAAAATGTTTATGCAGAATTGTAGCTACATTTATTCCGAGTCCAAATATATAATTCTACTTGATCTGCGACTACTAGTTTTCGAGAAAATGAAGTTTTGGGGAGACTGTAAAAAAGTAGTAGATTTTATTTCATCACCGATCTAAATAATTTTTATGCAGAATTGTAGCTATATTTATTTAGTGTCGAAATATATAATTGGCCTTGATCTGCGACTCATAGTTTTCGAGAAAATGAAATTCTTGGGTGACTGTAAAAAAGTTGTAGATTTTATTTCATCACCGATCTAAAAAATGTTTATGCAGAATTGTAGCTACATTTGTTCCGAGTCCAAATATATAATTCTACTTGATCTGCGACTACTAGTTGTCGAGAAAATGAAGTTTTGGGGAGACTGTAAAAAAGTAGTAGATTTTATTTTCACCGATCTAAAAAATGTTTACGCCGGATTGTAGCTACATTTATTCCGAATCCAAATATATAATTGGACTTGCTCCGCGACTTATAGTTTTCGAGAAAAGTAAGTTTTGGGGAGACCGTTAAAAAAGTAGTAGATTTTTTTCATCACCGGTCTAAATAATTTTTATGCAAAATTGTAGCTACATTTATTCCGTGTCCAAATATATAATTGGCCTTGATCTGCGACTACTAGTTTTCGAGGAAATGAAATTCTTGGGTGAAAAGTAGTAGATTTTATTTCATCACCGATCTAAAAATTGTTTATGCAGAATTGTAGCTACATTTATTCCGAATCCAAATATATAATTGGACTTGCTCTGCGACTTATAGTTTTCGAGAAAAGTAAGTTTTGGAGAGACTGTTAAAAAAGTAGTAGATTTTTTCTCATCACCGATCTAAAAAATGTTTATGCAGAATTGTAGCTACATTTATTCCGTGTCCAAATATATAATTAGACATGATCTGCGACTCATAGTTTTCGAGAAAATGAAATTCTTGGGTGACTGTTAAAAAGTAGTAGATTTTATTTCATCACCGATCTAAAAAATGTTTATGCAGAATTGTAGCTACATTTATTCCGAATCCAAATATATAATTGGACTTGCTCTGCGACTTATAGTTTTCGAGAAAAGTAAGTTTTGCAGAGACTGTTAAAAAAGTAGTAGATTTTTTCTCATCACCGATCTAAAAAATGTTTATGCAGAATTGTAGCTACATTTATTCCGTGTCCAAATATATAATTAGACATGATCTGCGACTCATAGTTTTCGAGAAAATGAAATTTTTGGGTGACTGTAAAAAAGTAGAAGATTTTATTTTATCACAGATCTAAAAAATGTTTATGCAGAATTGTAGCTACATTTATTCCGAGTCCAAATATATAATTCTACTTGATCTGCGACTACTAGTTTTCGAGAAAATGAAGTTTTGGGGAGAGTGTAAAAAAGTAGTAAATTTTATTTTATCACCGATTTAAAAAATGTTGGTGCAGAATTGTAGCTACATTTATTCTGTGTCCAAATATATAATTCTACTTGATCTGCGACTAATAGTTTTCGAGAAAATGAAGTTTTGGGGAGACTGTAAAAAAGTAGTAGATTTTATTTCATCACCGATCTAAATAATTCTTATGCAGAATTGTAGCTACATTTATTCCGTGTCCAAATATATAATTAGACATGATCTGCTACTCATAGTTTTCGAGAAAATGAAATTTTTGGGTGACTGTAAAAAAGTAGTAGATTTTATTTCATCACCGATCTAAATAATTTTTATGCAGAATTGTAGCTACATTTATTCCGTGTCCAAATATATAATTGGCCTTGATCTGCGACTCATAGTTTTCGAGAAAATTAAATTTTTGGGTGATTGTAAAAAAAGTAGTAGATTTATTTTATCACCGATCTAAAAAATGTTTATGCAGAATTGTAGCTACATTTATTCCGAGTCCAAATATATATTTATCCTTGATCTGCGACTTATAGTTTTCGAGAAAATTAAGTTTTGGGGAGACTGTTAAAAAAGTAGTAGATTTTATTTCATCACCGATCTAAAAAATGTTTATGCAGAATTGTAGCTACATTTATTCCGAGTCCAAATATATAATTCTACTTGATCTGCGACTACTAGTTTTCGAGAAAATGAAGTTTTGGGGAGACTGTAAAAAAGTAGTAGATTTTATTTCATCACCGATCTAAATAATTTTTATGCAGAATTGTAGCTATATTTATTTAGTGTCGAAATATATAATTGGCCTTGATCTGCGACTCATAGTTTTCGAGAAAATGAAATTCTTGGGTGACTGTAAAAAAGTTGTAGATTTTATTTCATCACCGATCTAAAAAATGTTTATGCAGAATTGTAGCTACATTTGTTCCGAGTCCAAATATATAATTCTACTTGATCTGCGACTACTAGTTTTCGAGAAAATGAAGTTTTGGGGAGACTGTAAAAAAGTTGTAGATTTTATTTCATCACCGATCTAAAAAATGTTTATGTAGAATTGTAGCTACATTTGTTCCGAGTCCAAATATATAATTCTACTTGATCTGCGACTACTAGTTTTCGAGAAAATTAAGTTTTGGGGAGACTGTTAAAAAAGTAGTAGATTTTATTTCATCACCGATCTAAAAAATGTTTATGCAGAATTGTAGCTACATTTATTCCGAGTCCAAATATATAATTCTACTTGATCTGCGACTACTAGTTTTCGAGAAAATGAAGTTTTGGGGAGACTGTAAAAAAGTAGTAGATTTTATTTCATCACCGATCTAAATAATTTTTATGCAGAATTGTAGCTATATTTATTTAGTGTCGAAATATATAATTGGCCTTGATCTGCGACTCATAGTTTTCGAGAAAATGAAATTCTTGGGTGACTGTAAAAAAGTTGTAGATTTTATTTCATCACCGATCTAAAAAATGTTTATGCAGAATTGTAGCTACATTTGTTCCGAGTCCAAATATATAATTCTACTTGATCTGCGACTACTAGTTGTCGAGAAAATGAAGTTTTGGGGAGACTGTAAAAAAGTAGTAGATTTTATTTTCACCGATCTAAAAAATGTTTACGCCGGATTGTAGCTACATTTATTCCGAATCCAAATATATAATTGGACTTGCTCCGCGACTTATAGTTTTCGAGAAAAGTAAGTTTTGGAGAGACTGTTAAAAAAGTAGTAGATTTTTTCTCATCACCGATCTAAAAAATGTTTATGCAGAATTGTAGCTACATTTAGATTTAGATTTTTTTTCGTCACCGATCTAAAAAATTTGTATGCAGAATTGTAGCTACATTTATTCTGTGTCCAAATATATAATTCTACTTGATATGCGACTACTAGTTTTCGAGAAAATGAAGTTTTGGGGAGACTGTTAAAAAAGTAGTTGATTTTTTTTCGTCACCGATCTAAATAATTTTTATGCAGAATTGTGGCTACATTTATTCCGAGTCCAAATATATATTTATCCTTGATCTGCGACTTATAGTTTTCGAGAAAATTAAGTTTTGGGGAGACTGTTAAAAAAGTAGTAGATTTTATTTCATCACCGATCTAAAAAATGTTTATGCAGAGTTGTAGCTACATTTATTCCGAGTCCAAATATATATTTATCCCTGATCTGCGACTTATAGTTTTCGAGAAAATTAAGTTTTGGGGTGACTGTTAAAAAAGTAGTATATATAATTGGACATGATCTGCTACTCATAGTTTTCGAGAAAATGAAATTCTTGGGTGACTGTAAACAAGTAGTAGATTTTATTTCATCACCGATCTAAAAAATGTTTATGCAGAATTGTAGCTACATTTATTCCGAGTCCAAATATATAATTCTACTTGATCTGCGACTACTAGTTTTCGAGAAAATTAAGATTTGGGGAGACTGTAAAAAAGTAGTAGATTTTATTTCATCACCGATCTAAAAAATGTTTATGCAGAATTGTAGCTACATTTATTCCGAGTCCAAATATATATTTATCCTTGATCTGCGACTTATAGTTTTCGAGAAAATGAAGTTTTGGGGAGACTGTTAAAAAAGTAGTTGATTTTTTTTCGTCACCGATCTAAATAATTTTTATGCAGAATTGTAGCTACATTTATTCCGAGTCCAAATATATATTTATCCTTGATCTGCGACTTATAGTTTTCGAGAAAATGAAGTTTTGGGGAGACTGTTAAAAAAGTAGTTGATTTTTTTTCGTCACCGATCTAAAAAATGTTTATGCAGAATTGTAGCTACATTTAATCCGAGTCCAAATATATATTTATCCTTGATCTGCGACTTATAGTTTTCGAGAAAATGAAGTTTTGGGGAGACTGTTAAAAAAGTAGTTGATTTTTTTTCGTCACCGATCTAAATAATTTTTATGCAGAATTGTAGCTACATTTATTCCGAGTCCAAATATATATTTATCCTTGATCTGCGACTTATAGTTTTCGAGAAAATGAAGTTTTGGGGAGACTGTTAAAAAGTAGTAGATTTTATTTCATCACCGATCTAAAAAATGTTTATGCAGAATTGTAGCTACATTTACTCCGAATCCAAATATATAATTGGACTTGCTCTGCGACTTATAGTTTTCGAGAAAATGAAGTTTTGGGGACGCTGTAAAAAAGTGGTAGATTTTATTTCATCACCGATCTAAATAATTTTATTGCAGAATTGTAGCTATATTTATTCTGTGTCCAAATATATAATTCTACTTGATATGCGACTACTAGTTTTCGAGAAAATGAAGTTTTGGGGAGACTGTTAAAAAAGTAGTTGATTTTTTTTCGTCACCGATCTAAATAATTTTTATGCAGAATTGTGGCTACATTTATTCCGAGTCCAAATATATATTTATCCTTGATCTGCGACTTATAGTTTTCGAGAAAATTAAGTTTTGGGGAGACTGTTAAAAAAGTAGTAGATTTTATTTCATCACCGATCTAAAAAATGTTTATGCAGAATTGTGGCTACATTTATTCCGTGTCCAAATATATAATTGGCCTTAATCTGCGACTCATAGTTTTCGAGAAAATTAAATTTTTGGGTGATTGTAAAAAAAGTAGTAGATTTATTTTATCACCGATCTAAAAAGTGTTTATGCAGAATTGTAGCTACATTTATTCCGAGTCCAAATATATATTTATCCTTGATCTGCGACTTATAGTTTTCGAGAAAATTAAGTTTTGGGGAGACTGTTAAAAAAGTAGTAGATTTTATTTCATCACCGATCTAAAAAATGTTTATGCAGAGTTGTAGCTACATTTATTCCGAGTCCAAATATATATTTATCCTTGATCTGCGACTTATTGTTTTCGAGAAAATTAAGTTTTGGGGAGACTGTTAAAAAAGTAGTATATATAATTAGACATGATCTGCTACTCATAGTTTTCGAGAAAATGAAATTCTTGGGTGACTGTAAAAAAGTTGTAGATTTTATTTCATCACCGATCTAAAAAATGTTTACGCCGGATTGTAGCTACATTTATTCCGTATCCAAATATATAATTGGACTTGCTCCGCGACTTATAGTTTTCGAGAAAAGTAAGTTTTGGGGAGACTGTTGAAAAAGTAGTAAATTTTTTTCATCACCGGTCTAAATAATTTTTATGCAAAATTGTAGCTACACTTATTCCGTGTCCAAATATATAATTGGCCTTGATCTGCGACTCATAGTTTTCGAGAAAATGAAATTTTTGGGTGATTGTAAAAAAAAGTAGTAGATTTTATGTCATCACCGATCCAAAAAATGTTTATGCAGAGTTGTAGCTACATTTATTCCGAGTCCAAATATATATTTATCCTTGATCTGCGACTTATTGTTTTCGAGAAAATTAAGTTTTGGGGAGACTGTTAAAAAAGTAGTATATATAATTAGACATGATCTGCTACTCATAGTTTTCGAGAAAATGAAATTCTTGGGTGACTGTAAAAAAGTAGTAGATTTATTTCATCACCGATCTAAAAAATGTTTATGCAGAATTGTAGCTACATTTATTCCGAATCCAAATATATAATTGGACTTGCTCTGCGACTTATAGTTTTCGAGAAAAGTAAGTTGTGGAGAGACTGTTAAAAAAGTAGTAGATTTTTTCTCATCACCGATCTAAAAAATGTTTATGCAGAGTTGTAGCTACATTTATTCCGAGTCCAAATATATATTTATCCTTGATCTGCGACTTATTGTTTTCGAGAAAATTAAGTTTTGGGGAGTCTGTTAAAAAAGTAGTATATATAATTAGACATGATCTGCTACTCATAGTTTTCGAGAAAATGAAATTCTTGGGTGACTGTAAAAAAGTTGTAGATTTTATTTCATCACCGATCTAAAAAATGTTTATGCAGAGTTGTAGCTACATTTATTCCGAGTCCAAATATATATTTATCCTTGATCTGCGACTTATTGTTTTCGAGAAAATTAAGTTTTGGGGAGTCTGTTAAAAAAGTAGTATATATAATTAGACATGATCTGCTACTCATAGTTTTCGAGAAAATGAAATTCTTGGGTGACTGTAAAAAAGTTGTAGATTTTATTTCATCACCGATCTAAAAAATGTTTACGCCGGATTGTAGCTACATTTATTCCGTATCCAAATATATAATTGGACTTGCTCCGCGACTTATAGTTTTCGAGAAAAGTAAGTTTTGGGGAGACTGTTGAAAAAGTAGTAAATTTTTTTCATCACCGGTCTAAATAATTTTTATGCAAAATTGTAGCTACACTTATTCCGTGTCCAAATATATAATTGGCCTTGATCTGCGACTCATAGTTTTCGAGAAAATGAAATTTTTGGGTGATTGTAAAAAAAAGTAGTAGATTTTATGTCATCACCAATCCAAAAAATGTTTATGCAGAGTTGTAGCTACATTTATTCCGAGTCCAAATATATATTTATCCTTGATCTGCGACTTATTGTTTTCGAGAAAATTAAGTTTTGGGGAGACTGTTAAAAAAGTAGTATATATAATTAGACATGATCTGCTACTCATAGTTTTCGAGAAAATGAAATTCTTGGGTGACTGTAAAAAAGTAGTAGATTTATTTCATCACCGATCTAAAAAATGTTTATGCAGAATTGTAGCTACATTTATTCCGAATCCAAATATATAATTGGACTTGCTCTGCGACTTATAGTTTTCGAGAAAAGTAAGTTTTGGAGAGACTGTTAAAAAAGTAGTAGATTTTTTCTCATCACCGATCTAAAAAATGTTTATGCAGAGTTGTAGCTACATTTATTCCGAGTCCAAATATATATTTATCCTTGATCTGCGACTTATTGTTTTCGAGAAAATTAAGTTTTGGGGAGTCTGTTAAAAAAGTAGTATATATAATTAGACATGATCTGCTACTCATAGTTTTCGAGAAAATGAAATTCTTGGGTGACTGTAAAAAAGTTGTAGATTTTATTTCATCACCGATCTAAAAAATGTTTACGCCGGATTGTAGCTACATTTATTCCGAGTCCAAATATATAATTCTACTTGATCTGCGACTACTAGTTTTCGAGAAAATGAAGTTTTGGGGTGACTGTAAAAAAGTAGTAGATTTTATTTCATCACCGATCTAAAAAATGTTTATGCAGAATTGTAGCTACATTTATTCCGAGTCCAAATATATAATTCTACTTGATCTGCGACTACTAGTTTTCGAGAAAATGAAATTCTTGGGTGACTGTTAAAAAGTAGTAGATTTTATTTCATCACCGATCTAAAAAATGTTTATGCAGAGTTGTAGCTACATTTATTCCGAATCCAAATATATAATTGGACTTGCTCTGCGGCTTATAGTTTTCGAGAAAATGAAGTTTTGGGGACGCTGTAAAAAAGTAGTAGATTTTTTTTCGTCACCGATCTAAAAAATTTGTATGCAGAATTGTAGCTGCATTTATTTCGAGTCCAAATATATATTTATCCTTGATCTGCGACTTATAGTTTTCGATAAAATTAAATTTTGGGGAGACTGTTAAAAAAGTAGTAGATTTTATTTCATCACCGATCTAAAAAATGTTTATGCAGAGTTGTAGCTACATTTATTCCGAGTCCAAATATATATTTATCCCTGATCTGCGACTTATAGTTTTCGAGAAAATTAAGTTTTGGGGTGACTGTTAAAAAAGTAGTATATATAATTAGACATGATCTGCTACTCATAGTTTTCGAGAAAATGAAATTCTTGGGTGACTGTAAAAGAGTAGTAGATTTTATTTCATCACCGATCTAAAAAATGTTTATGCAGAATTGTAGCTACATTTATTCCGAGTCCAAATATATAATTCTACTTGATCTGCGACTACTAGTTTTCGAGAAAATGAAGATTTGGGGAGACTGTAAAAAAGTAGTAGATTTTATTTCATCACCGATCTAAAAAATGTTTATGCAGAATTGTAGCTACATTTATTCCGAGTCCAAATATATATTTATCCTTGATCTGCGACTTATAGTTTTCGAGAAAATGAAGTTTTGGGGAGACTGTTAAAAAAGTAGTTGATTTTTTTTCGTCACCGATCTAAATAATTTTTATGCAGAATTGTGGCTACATTTATTCCGTGTCCAAATATATAATTGGCCTTAATCTGCGACTCATAGTTTTCGAGAAAATTAAATTTTTGGGTGATTGTAAAAAAAGTAGTAGATTTATTTTATCACCGATCTAAAAAATGTTTATGCAGAATTGTAGCTACATTTATTCCGAGTCCAAATATATATTTATCCTTGATCTGCGACTTATAGTTTTCGAGAAAATTAAGTTTTGGGGAGACTGTTAAAAAAGTAGTAGATTTTATTTCATCACCGATCTAAAAAATGTTTATGCAGAGTTGTAGCTACATTTATTCCGAGTCCAAATATATATTTATCCTTGATCTGCGACTTATTGTTTTCGAGAAAATTAAGTTTTGGGGAGTCTGTTAAAAAAGTAGTATATATAATTAGACATGATCTGCTACTCATAGTTTTCGAGAAAATGAAATTTTTGGGTGACTGTAAAAAAGTAGTAGATTTTATTTCATCACCGATCTAAAAAATGTTTATGCAGAATTGTAGCTACATTTATTCAGAGTCCAAATATATAATTGGCCTTAATCTGCGACTTACAGTTTTCGAGAAAATGAAGTTTTTTCTAGACTGCAGAAAAGTAGTAGATTTTTTTTCGTCACCGATCTAAATAATTTTTATGCAGAATTGTAGCTACATTTATTCCGTGTCGAAATATATAATTGGCCTTAATCTGCGACTTACAGTTTTCGAGAAAATGAAGTTTTGGGGAGACTGTAAAAAAGGAGTAGATTTTATTTCATCAACGATCTAAGAAATGTTTACGCCTGATTGTAGCTACATTTATTCCGAATCCAAATATGTAATTGGCCTTGATCTGCGACTCATAGTTTTCGAGAAGATGAAATTTTTGGGTGACTGTAAAAAAGTAGAAGATTTTATTTTATCACAGATCTAAAAAATGTTTATGCAGAATTGTAGCTACATTTATTCC
Organism: Blera fallax; assembly: GCA_946965025.1. Taxonomy (NCBI): domain Eukaryota; kingdom Metazoa; phylum Arthropoda; class Insecta; order Diptera; family Syrphidae; genus Blera; species Blera fallax. Next base: position 56,919,131 of record OX337246.1, read on the forward strand.
GTGTCCAAATATATAACTCTACTTGATCTGCGACTACTAGTTTCGAGAAAATGAAGTTTTGGGGAGACTGTTAAAAAAGTAGTAAATTTTTTTTTATCACCGATCTGAAAAATGTTTGTGCCGGATTGTCGCTACATTTATTCTGAATCCAAAAATATAATTGGACTTGCTCTTCGACTAATAGTTTTCGAGAATATGAAGTTTTGGGGAGACTGTTAAAAAAGTAGTAGATTTTTTTTCGTCACCGATCTAAATAATTTATATGCAGAATTGTAGCTACATTTATTCCGTGTCCAAATATATAATTAGACATGATCTGCGACTCACAGTGTTCGAGAAAATGAAATTCTTGGGTGACTGTAAAAAAGTAGTAGATTTTATTTCATCACCGATCTAAAAAATGTTTATGCAGAATTGTAGCTACATTTATTCTATGTCCAAATATATAATTCTACTTGATATGCGACTACTAGTTTTCGAGAAAATGAAGTTTTGGGGAGACTGTTAAAAAAGTAGTTGATTTTTTTTCGTCACCGATCTAAATAATTTTATGCAGAATTGTAGCTACATTTATTCCGTGTCCAAATATATAATTAGACATGATCTGCTACTCATAGTTTTCGAGAAAATGAAATTCTTGGGTAACTGTTATAAAGTAGTAGATTTTATTTCATCACCGGTCTAAAAAATGTTTATGCAGAATTGTAGATACATTTATTCCGAATCCAAATATATAATTGGACTTGCTCTGCGACTTATAGTTTTCGAGAAAAGTAAGTTTTGGAGAGACTGTTAAAAAAGTAGTAGATTTTTTCTCATCACCGATCTAAATAATTCTTATGCAGAATTGTAGCTACATTTATTCCGTGTCCAAATATATAATTAGACATGATCTGCTACTCATAGTTTTCGAGAAAATGAAATTCTTGGGTGACTGTAAAAAAGTAGTAGATTTTATTTCATCACCGATCTAAGAAATGTTTACGCCTGATTGTAGCTACATTTATTCCGAATCCAAATATATAATTGGCCTTGATCTGCGACTCATAGTTTTCGAGAAAATGAAATTTTTGGGTGACTGTTAAAAAAGTAGTAGATTTTTTTCGTCACCGATCTAAGTAATTGTTATGCAGAATTGTAGCTACATTTATTCCGTGTCCAAATATATAATTAGACATGATCTGCTACTCATAGTTTTCGAGAAAATGAAATTCTTGGGTAACTGTTACAAAGTAGTAGATTTTATTTCATCACCGGTCTAAAAAATGTTTATGCAGAATTGTAGCTACATTTATTCCGAATTCAAATGCGTAAATTCTTATTCAGAATTGTAGCTACATTTATTCCGTGTCCAAATATATAATTAGACATGTTCTGCGACTCATAGTTTTCGAGAAAATGAAATTCTTTTGTGACTGTTAAAAAGTAGTAGATTTTATTTCATCACCGATCTAAAAAATGTTTATGCAGAATTGTAGCTACATTTATTCCGAATCCAAATATATAATTGGACTTGCTCTGCGACTTATAGTTTTCGAGAAAAGTAAGTTTTGGAGAGACTGTTAAAAAAGTAGTAGATTTTTTCTCATCACCGATCTAAATAATTCTTATGCAGAATTGTAGCTACATTTATTCCGTGTCCAAATATATAATTAGACATGATCTGCTACTCATAGTTTTCGAGAAAATGAAATTTTTGGGTGACTGTAAAAAAGTAGTAGATTTTATTTTATCACAGATCTTCAAAATGTTTATGCAGAATTGTAGCTACATTTATTCCGAGTCCAAAATCATAATTCTACTTGATCTGCGAATACTAGTTTTCGAGAAAATGAAGTTTTGGGGAGACTGTTAAAAAAGTAGTAGATTTTTTTCGTCAGCGATCTAAGTAATTGTTATGCAGAATTGTAGCTACATTTATTCCGTGTCCAAATATATAACTCTACTTGATCTGCGCCTACTAGTTTTCGAGAAAATGAAGTTTTGGGGTGACTGTTAAAAAAGTAGTAGATTTTTTTTCATCATCGATCTAAATAATTTTTATACAGAATTGTAGGTACATTTATTCCGTATCCAAATATATAATTGGCCTTGATCTGCGACGCATTATTTTTGGAGAAAATGAAATTTTTGTGTCTGTTAAAAAGTAGTAGATTTGTTTTCATCACCGATCTGAAAAATGTTTATGCAGAGTTGTAGCTACATTTATTCCGAGTCCAAATATATATTTATCCTTGAACTGCGACTTATAGTTTTCGAGAAAATTAAGTTTGGGGAGACTGTAAAAAAGTAGTAAATTTTATTTTATCACCGATTTAAAAAATGTTGGTGCAGAATTGTAGCTACATTTATTGTGTGTCCAAATATATAATTCTACTTGATCTGCGACTAATAGTTTTCGAGAAAATTAAGTTTTGGGGAGACTGTTAAGAAAGTAGTAGATTTTATTTCATCACCGATCTAAATAACTTTTACGCCTGATTGTAGCTACATTTACTCCGTGTCCAAATATATAACTCTACATGATCTGCTACTCATAGTTTTCGAGAATATGAAGTTTTGGGGAGACTGTTAAAAAAGTAGTAGATTTTTTTTCGTCACCGATCTAAATAATTTATATGCAGAATTGTAGCTACATTTATTCCGTGTCCAAATATATAATTAGACATGATCTGCGACTCACAGTGTTCGAGAAAATGAAATTCTTGGGTGACTGTAAAAAAGTAGTAGATTTTATTTCATCACCGATCTAAAAAATGTTTATGCAGAATTGTAGCTAAATTTATTCTATGTCCAAATATATAATTCTACTTGATATGCGACTACTAGTTTTCGAGAAAATGAAGTTTTGGGGAGACTGTTAAAAAAGTAGTTGATTTTTTTTCGTCACCGATCTAAATAATTTTATGCAGAATTGTAGCTACATTTATTCCGTGTCCAAATATATAATTAGACATGATCTGCTACTCATAGTTTTCGAGAAAATGAAATTCTTGGGTAACTGTTATAAAGTAGTAGATTTTATTTCATCACCGGTCTAAAAAATGTTTATGCAGAATTGTAGCTACATTTATTCCGAATCCAAATATATAATTGGACTTGCTCTGCGACTTATAGTTTTCGAGAAAAGTAAGTTTTGGAGAGACTGTTAAAAAAGTAGTAGATTTTTTCTCATCACCGATCTAAATAATTCTTATGCAGAATTGTAGCTACATTTATTCCGTGTCCAAATATATAATTAGACATGATCTCTGACTTATAGTTTTCGAGAAAATGATATTTTGGGAGGCTGTAAAAAAGAGTAGTAGATTTTAGTTCATCACCTGTTTACCAAAAATTGATGCAGAATTGTAGCCACATTTATTCCGAGTCCAAACATATATTTATCCTTGATCTGCGACTTATAGTTTTCGAGAAAATTTAGTTTTGGGGAGACTGTTAAAAAAGTAGTAGATTTTATTTCATCACCGATCTAAGAAATGTTTACGCCTGATTGTAGCTACATTTATTCCGAATCCAAATATATAATTGGCCTTGATCTGCGACTCATAGTTTTCGAGAAAATGAAATTTTTGGGTGATTGTTAAAAAAGTAGTAGATTTTTTTCGTCACCGATCTAAGTAATTGTTATGCAGAATTGTAGCTACATTTATTCCGTGTCCAAATATATAATTAGACATGATCTGCTACTCATAGTTTTCGAGAAAATGAAATTCTTGGGTAACTGTTACAAAGTAGTAGATTTTATTTCATCACCGGTCTAAAAAATGTTTATGCAGAATTGTAGCTACATTTATTCCGAATCCAAATGCGTAAATTCTTATTCAGAATTGTAGCTACATTTATTCCGTGTCCAAATATATAATTAGACATGTTCTGCGACTCATAGTTTTCGAGAAAATGAAATTCTTTTGTGACTGTTAAAAAGTAGTAGATTTTATTTCATCACCGATCTAAAAAATGTTTATGCAGAATTGTAGCTACATTTATTCCGAATCCAAATATATAATTGGACTTGCTCTGCGACTTATAGTTTTCGAGAAAAGTAAGTTTTGGAGAGACTGTTAAAAAAGTAGTAGATTTTTTCTCATCACCGATCTAAATAATTCTTATGCAGAATTGTAGCTACATTTATTCCGTGTCCAAATATATAATTAGACATGATCTGCTACTCATAGTTTTCGAGAAAATGAAATTTTTGGGTGACTGTAAAAAAGTAGTAGATTTTATTTTATCACAGATCTTCAAAATGTTTATGCAGAATTGTAGCTACATTTATTCCGAGTCCAAAATCATAATTCTACTTGATCTGCGAATACTAGTTTTCGAGAAAATGAAGTTTTGGGGAGACTGTTAAAAAAGTAGTAGATTTTTTTCGTCAGCGATCTAAGTAATTGTTATGCAGAATTGTAGCTACATTTATTCCGTGTCCAAATATATAACTCTACTTGATCTGCGCCTACTAGTTTTCGAGAAAATGAAGTTTTGGGGTGACTGTTAAAAAAGTAGTAGATTTTTTTTCATCATCGATCTAAATAATTTTTATGCAGAATTGTAGGTACATTTATTCCGTATCCAAATATATAATTGGCCTTGATCTGCGACGCATTATTTTTGGAGAAAATGAAATTTTTGTGTCTGTTAAAAAGTAGTAGATTTGTTTTCATCACCGATCTGAAAAATGTTTATGCAGAGTTGTAGCTACATTTATTCCGAGTCCAAATATATATTTATCCTTGAACTGCGACTTATAGTTTTCGAGAAAATTAAGTTTGGGGAGACTGTAAAAAAGTAGTAAATTTTATTTTATCACCGATTTAAAAAATGTTGGTGCAGAATTGTAGCTACATTTATTCTGTGTCCAAATATATAATTCTACTTGATCTGCGACTAATAGTTTTCGAGAAAATTAAGTTTTGGGGAGACTGTTAAGAAAGTAGTAGATTTTATTTCATCACCGATCTAAATAACTTTTACGCCTGATTGTAGCTACATTTACTCCGTGTCCAAATATATAACTCTACATGATCTGCTACTCATAGTTTTCGAGAATATGAAGTTTTGGGGAGACTGTTAAAAAAGTAGTAGATTTTTTTTCGTCACCGATCTAAATAATTTATATGCAGAATTGTAGCTACATTTATTCCGTGTCCAAATATATAATTAGACATGATCTGCGACTCACAGTGTTCGAGAAAATGAAATTCTTGGGTGACTGTAAAAAAGTAGTAGATTTTATTTCATCACCGATCTAAAAAATGTTTATGCAGAATTGTAGCTAAATTTATTCTATGTCCAAATATATAATTCTACTTGATATGCGACTACTAGTTTTCGAGAAAATGAAGTTTTGGGGAGACTGTTAAAAAAGTAGTTGATTTTTTTTCGTCACCGATCTAAATAATTTTATGCAGAATTGTAGCTACATTTATTCCGTGTCCAAATATATAATTAGACATGATCTGCTACTCATAGTTTTCGAGAAAATGAAATTCTTGGGTAACTGTTATAAAGTAGTAGATTTTATTTCATCACCGGTCTAAAAAATGTTTATGCAGAATTGTAGCTACATTTATTCCGAATCCAAATATATAATTGGACTTGCTCTGCGACTTATAGTTTTCGAGAAAAGTAAGTTTTGGAGAGACTGTTAAAAAAGTAGTAGATTTTTTCTCATCACCGATCTAAATAATTCTTATGCAGAATTGTAGCTACATTTATTCCGTGTCCAAATATATAATTAGACATGATCTGCTACTCATAGTTTTCGCGAAAATGAAATTCTTGGGTGACTGTAAAAAAGTAGTAGATTTTATTTCATCACCGATCTAAGAAATGTTTACGCCTGATTGTAGCTACATTTATTCCGAATCCAAATATATAATTGGCCTTGATCTGCGACTCATAGTTTTCGAGAAAATGAAATTTTTGGGTGACTGTTAAAAAAGTAGTAGATTTTTTTCGTCACCGATCTAAGTAATTGTTATGCAGAATTGTAGCTACATTTATTCCGTGTCCAAATATATAATTAGACATGATCTGCTACTCATAGTTTTCGAGAAAATGAAATTCTTGGGTAACTGTTACAAAGTAGTAGATTTTATTTCATCACCGGTCTAAAAAATGTTTATGCAGAATTGTAGCTACATTTATTCCGAATCCAAATGCGTAAATTCTTATTCAGAATTGTAGCTACATTTATTCCGTGTCCAAATATATAATTAGACATGTTCTGCGACTCATAGTTTTCGAGAAAATGAAATTCTTTTGTGACTGTTAAAAAGTAGTAGATTTTATTTCATCACCGATCTAAAAAATGTTTATGCAGAATTGTAGCTACATTTATTCCGAATCCAAATATATAATTGGACTTGCTCTGCGACTTATAGTTTTCGAGAAAAGTAAGTTTTGGAGAGACTGTTAAAAAAGTAGTAGATTTTTTCTCATCACCGATCTAAATAATTCTTATGCAGAATTGTAGCTACATTTATTCCGTGTCCAAATATATAATTAGACATGATCTGCTACTCATAGTTTTCGAGAAAATGAAATTTTTGGGTGACTGTAAAAAAGTAGTAGATTTTATTTTATCACAGATCTTCAAAATGTTTATGCAGAATTGTAGCTACATTTATTCCGAGTCCAAAATCATAATTCTACTTGATCTGCGAATACTAGTTTTCGAGAAAATGAAGTTTTGGGGAGACTGTTAAAAAAGTAGTAGATTTTTTTCGTCAGCGATCTAAGTAATTGTTATGCAGAATTGTAGCTACATTTATTCCGTGTCCAAATATATAACTCTACTTGATCTGCGCCTACTAGTTTTCGAGAAAATGAAGTTTTGGGGTGACTGTTAAAAAAGTAGTAGATTTTTTTTCATCATCGATCTAAATAATTTTTATGCAGAATTGTAGGTACATTTATTCCGTATCCAAATATATAATTGGCCTTGATCTGCGACGCATTATTTTTGGAGAAAATGAAATTTTTGTGTCTGTTAAAAAGTAGTAGATTTGTTTTCATCACCGATCTGAAAAATGTTTATGCAGAGTTGTAGCTACATTTATTCCGAGTCCAAATATATATTTATCCTTGAACTGCGACTTATAGTTTTCGAGAAAATTAAGTTTGGGGAGACTGTAAAAAAGTAGTAAATTTTATTTTATCACCGATTTAAAAAATGTTGGTGCAGAATTGTAGCTACATTTATTCTGTGTCCAAATATATAATTCTACTTGATCTGCGACTAATAGTTTTCGAGAAAATTAAGTTTTGGGGAGACTGTTAAGAAAGTAGTAGATTTTATTTCATCACCGATCTAAATAACTTTTACGCCTGATTGTAGCTACATTTACTCCGTGTCCAAATATATAACTCTACTTGATCTGCGACTACTAGTTTTCGAGAAAATGAAGTTTTGGGAGACTGTTAAAAAAGTAGTAAATTTTTTTTTATCACCGATCTGAAAAATGTTTGTGCCGGATTGTCGCTACATTTATTCTGAATCGAAATATATAATTGGACTTTCTCTGCGACATATAGTTTTCGAGAAAATGAAGTTTTGGGTGATTGTAAAAAAGTATTAGATTTAATTTTATCACAGATCTTAAAAATGTTTATGCAGAATTGTAGCTACATTTATTCCGAGTCCAAAAATATAATTCTACTTGATCTGCGACTACTAGTTTTCGAGAAAATGAAGTTTTGGGAGACTGTTAAAAAAGTAGCAAATTTTATTTTATCACCGATCTAAAAAATATTTGTGCTGTATTGTCGCTGTAAGTTTTGGAGAGACTGTTAAAAAAGTAGTAGATTTTTTCTCATCACCGATCTAAGTAATTCTTATGCAGAATTGTAGCTACATTTATTCCGTGTCCAAATATATAATTAGACATGATCTGCGACTCATTGTTTTCGAGAAAATGAAATTCTTGGGTGACTGTTAAAAAGTAGTAGATTTTATTTGATCACCGATCTAAAAAATGTTTATGCAGAATTGTAGCTACATTTGTTCCGAATCCAAATATGTAATTGGCCTTGATTTGCGACTCATAGTTTTCGAGAAAATGAAATTTTTGGGTGACTGTAAAAAAGTAGAAGATTTTATTTTATCACAGATCTAAAAAATGTTTATGCAGAATTGTAGCTACATTTATTCCGAGTCCAAATATATAATTCTACTTGATCTGCGACTACTAGTTTTCGAGAAAATGAAGTTTTGGGGAGACTGTAAAAAAGTAGTAAATTTTATTTTATCACAGATCTTAAAAATGTTTATGCAGAATTGTAGCTACATTTATTCCGAGTCCAAAAATATAATTCTACTTGATCTGCGACTACTAGTTTTCGAGAAAATGAAGTTTTGGGTGACTGTAAAAAAGTAGTAGATTTTATTTTATCACAGATCTTAAAAATGTTTATGCAGAATTGTAGCTACATTTATTCCGAGTCCAAAAATATAATTCTACTTGATCTGCGACTACTAGTTTTCGAGAAAATGAAGTTTTGGGGAGACTGTTAAAAAAGTAGCAAATTTTTTTTATCACCGACCTGAAAAATGTTTGTGCCGGATTGTCGCTACATTTATTCTGAATCCAAATATATAATTGGACTTGCTCTGCGACATATAGTTTTCGAGAAAATGAAATTCTTGGGTGACTGTAAAAAAGTAGTAGATTTTTTTTCGTCACCCATCTAAATAATTTTATGCAGAATTGTAGCTACATTTATTCCGTGTCGAAATATATAATTGGCCTTAATCTGCGACTCATAGTTTTCGAGAAAATGAAGTTTTGGGGAGACAATTAAGAAAGTAGTAGATTTTATTTCATCATCGATCTAAATAATTTTTATGCAGAATTGTAGCTACATTTATTCCGTATCCAAATATATAATTGGAATTGATCTGCGACGCATTATTTTTGGAGAAAATGAAATTTTTGTGTCTGTTAAAAAGTAGTAGATTTGTTTTCATCACCGATCTAAAAATGTTTATGCAGAGTTGTAGCTACATTTATTCCGAGTCCAAATATATATTTATCCTTGATCTGCGACTTATAGCTTTCGAGAAAATTAAGTTTTGGGGAGACTGTTAAAAAAGTAGTAGATTTTATTTCATCACCGATCTAAAAAATGTTTATGCAGAGTTGTAGCTACATTTATTCCGAGTCCAAATATATATTTACCCTTGATCTGCGACTTATAGTTTTCGAGAAAATTAAGTTTTGGGGAGACTGTAAAAAAGTAGTATATTTTATTTTATCACCGATTTAAAAAATGTTGGTGCAGAATTTTAGCTACATTTATTCTGTGTCCAAATATATAATTCTACTTGATCTGCGACTAATAGTTATCGAGAAAATTAAGTTTTGGGGAGACTGTTAAAAAAGTAGTAGATTTTATTTCATCACCGATCTAAATAATTTTTACGCCTGATTGTAGCTACATTTATTCCGTGTCCAAATATATAATTGGCCTTGATCTGCGACTCATGGTTTTCGAGAAAATGAAATTTTTGGGTGACTGTAAAAAAGTAGTAGATTTTATTTCATCACCGGTCTAAAAAATGTTTATGCAGAATTGTAGCTACATTTATTCCGAATCCAAATGCATAAATTTTTATGCAGAATTGTAGCTACATTTATTCCGTGTCCAAATAAATAATTAGACATGATCTGCTACTCATAGTTTTCGAGAAAATGAAATCTTTGGGTGACTGTAAAAAAGTAGTAGATTTTATTTCATCACCGATCTAAAAAATGTTTACGCAGAATTGCAGCTACATTTATTCCGTGTCCAAATATATAATTAGACATGATCTGCTACTCATAGTTTTCGAGAAAATGAAATTCTTGGGTAACTGTTAAAAAGTAGTAGATTTTATTTCATCACCGGTCTAAAAAATGTTTATGCAGAATTGTAGCTACATTTATTCCGAATCCAAATGCATAAATTTTTATGCAGAATTGTAGCTACATTTATTCCGTGTCCAAATAAATAATTAGACATGATCTGCTACTCATAGTTTTCGAGAAAATGAAATCTTTGGGTGACTGTAAAAAAGTAGTAGATTTTATTTCATCACCGATCTAAAAAATGTTTACGCAGAATTGCAGCTACATTTATTCCGAGTCCAAATATATAATTCTACTTGATCTGCGACTAATAGTTTTCGAGAAAATGAAATTTTTGTGTGACTGTAAAAAAGTAGTAGATTTTATTTTATCACAGATCTTAAAAATGTGTATGCAGAATTGTAGCTACATTTATTCCGAGTCAAAAATTATAATTCTACTTGATCTGCGAATACTAGTTTTTGAGAAAATGAAGTTTTGGGGAGACTGTTAAAAAAGTAGTAGATTTTTTTTCGTCACCGATCTAAATAATTTTTATGCAGAATTGTAGCTATATTTATTCCGTGTCCAAATATATTATTGGCCTTGATCTGCGACCCATAGTTTTCGAGAAAATTAAATTTTTATGTGATTGTAAAAAAAGTAGTAGATTTTATTTTATCACAGATCTAAAAAATGTTTATGCAGAATTGTAGCTACATTTATTCCGAGTCCAAATATATAATTCTACTTGATCTGCGACTACTAGTTTTCGAGAAAATGAAGTTTTGGGGAGACTGTTAAAAAAGCAGCAAATTTTTAGTAGATAGTAGATTTTTTTTCGTCACCGATCTAAGTAATTGTTATGCAGAATTGTAGCTACATTTATTCCGTGTCCAAATATATAACTCTACCTGATATGCGACTACTAGTTTTCGAGAAAATGAAGTTTTGGGGATACTGTTAAGAAAGTAGTAAATTTTTTTCATCACCGATCTAAATAATTTTCATGCGACTCATAGTTTTCGAGAAAATTAAATTTTTGGGTGATTGTAAAAAAAGTAGTAGATTTTATTTTATCACAGATCTAAAAAATGTTATGCAGAATTGTAGCTACATTTATTCCGAGTCCAAATATATAATTCTACTTGATCTGCGACTACTAGTTTTCGAGAAAATGAAGTTTTGGGGAGACTGTTAAAAAAGTAGCAAATTCTTTTTCATCACCGATCTAAAAAATATTTGTGCCGTATTGTCGCTAAATTTATTCCGAATCCAAATATATAATTGCACTTGCTCTTTGGTAAATAGTTTTCGAGAAAATGAAGTTTTGGGGAGACTGTTAAAAAAGTAGTAGATTTTTTTCCGTCACCGATCTAAATAATTTTTATGCAGAATTGTAGCTATATTTATTCCGTGTCCAAATATATTATTGGCCTTGATCTGCGACCCATAGTTTTCGAGAAAATTAAATTTTTATGTGATTGTAAAAAAAGTAGTAGATTTTATTTTATCACAGATCTAAAAAATGTTTATGCAGAATTGTAGCTACATTTATTCCGAGTCCAAATATATAATTCTACTTGATCTGCGACTACTAGTTTTCAAGAAAATGAAGTTTTGGGGAGACTGTTAAAAAAGCAGCAAATTTTTTTTTATCACCGATCTAAAAAATATTTGTGCCGTATTGTCGCTACATTTATTCCGAATCCAAATATATAATTGGACTTGCTCTTCGGCTAATAGTTTTCGAGAAAATGAAGTTTTGGGGAGACTGTTAAAAAAGTAGTAGATTTTATTTCATCATCGATCTAAATAATTTTTATGCAGAATTGTAGCTACATTTATTCCGTATTCAAATATATAATTGGCCTTGATCTGCGACGCATTATTTTTGGAGAAAATGAAATTTTTGTGTCTGTTAAAAAGTAGTAGATTTGTTTTCATCACCGATCTAAAAAAATGTTTACGCAGAGTTGTAGCTACATTTATTCCGAGTCCAAATATATATTTATCCTTGATCTGCGACTTATAGCTTTCGAGAAAATTAAGTTTTGGGGAGACTGTTAAAAAAGTAGTTGATTTAATTTCATCACCGATCTAAAAAATGTTTATGCAGAGTTGTAGCTACATTTATTCCGAGTCCAAATATATAATTCTACTTGATCTGCGACTACTAGTTTTCTAGAAAATGAAGTTTTGGAGAGACTGTTAAAAAAGTAGGCAATTTTTTTTTATCACCGATCTAAAAAATATTTGTGCCGTATTGTCGCTACATTTATTCCGAATCCAAATATATAATTGGACTTGCTCTTCGGCTAATAGTTTTCGAGAAAATGAAGTTTTGGGGAGACTGTTAAAAAAGTAGTAGATTTTATTTCATCATCGATCTAAAAAATGTTTATGCAGAATTGTAGCTTCATTTATTCCGTGTCCAAATATATAATTCTACTTGATCTGCGACTACTAGTTTTCTAGAAAATGAAGTTTTGGGGAGACTGTAAAAAAGTAGTAGATTTTATTTCATCATCGATCTAAAAAATGTTTATGCAGAATTGTAGCTTCATTTATTCCGTGTCCAAATATATAATTCTACTTGATCTGCGACTACTAGTTTTCGAGAAAATGAAGTTTTGGGGAGACTGTAAAAAAGGAGTAGATTTTATTTCATCAACGATCTAAGAAATGTTTACGCCTGATTGTAGCTACATTTATTCCGAATCCAAATATGTAATTGGCCTTGATCTGCGACTCATAGTTTTCGAGAAGATGAAATTTTTGGGTGACTGTAAAAAAGTAGAAGATTTTATTTTATCACAGATCTAAAAAATGTTTATGCAGAATTGTAGCTACATTTATTCCGTGTCCAAATATATAATTAGACATGATCTGCGACTCACAGTGTTCGAGAAAATGAAATTCTTGGGTGACTGTAAAAAAGTAGTAGATTTTATTTCATCACCGATCTAAAAAATGTTTATGCAGAATTGTAGCTACATTTATTCTATGTCCAAATATATAATTCTACTTGATATGCGACTACTAGTTTTCGAGAAAATGAAGTTTTGGGGAGACTGTTAAAAAAGTAGTTGATTTTTTTTCGTCACCGATCTAAATAATTTTATGCAGAATTGTAGCTACATTTATTCCGTGTCCAAATATATAATTAGACATGATCTGCTACTCATAGTTTTCGAGAAAATGAAATTCTTGGGTAACTGTTATAAAGTAGTAGATTTTATTTCATCACCGGTCTAAAAAATGTTTATGCAGAATTGTAGCTACATTTATTCCGAATCCAAATATATAATTGGACTTGCTCTGCGACTTATAGTTTTCGAGAAAAGTAAGTTTTGGAGAGACTGTTAAAAAAGTAGTAGATTTTTTCTCATCACCGATCTAAATAATTCTTATGCAGAATTGTAGCTACATTTATTCCGTGTCCAAATATATAATTAGACATGATCTGCTACTCATAGTTTTCGAGAAAATGAAATTCTTGGGTGACTGTAAAAAAGTAGTAGATTTTATTTCATCACCGATCTAAGAAATGTTTACGCCTGATTGTAGCTACATTTATTCCGAATCCAAATATATAATTGGCCTTGATCTGCGACTCATAGTTTTCGAGAAAATGAAATTTTTGGGTGACTGTTAAAAAAGTAGTAGATTTTTTTCGTCACCGATCTAAGTAATTGTTATGCAGAATTGTGGCTACATTTATTCCGTGTCCAAATATATAATTAGACATGATCTGCTACTCATAGTTTTCGAGAAAATGAAATTCTTGGGTAACTGTTACAAAGTAGTAGATTTTATTTCATCACCGGTCTAAAAAATGTTTATGCAGAATTGTAGCTACATTTATTCCGAATCCAAATGCGTAAATTCTTATTCAGAATTGTAGCTACATTTATTCCGTGTCCAAATATATAATTAGACATGTTCTGCGACTCATAGTTTTCGAGAAAATGAAATTCTTTTGTGACTGTTAAAAAGTAGTAGATTTTATTTCATCACCGATCTAAAAAATGTTTATGCAGAATTGTAGCTACATTTATTCCGAATCCAAATATATAATTGGACTTGCTCTGCGACTTATAGTTTTCGAGAAAAGTAAGTTTTGGAGAGACTGTTAAAAAAGTAGTAGATTTTTTCTCATCACCGATCTAAATAATTCTTATGCAGAATTGTAGCTACATTTATTCCGTGTCCAAATATATAATTAGACATGATCTGCTACTCATAGTTTTCGAGAAAATGAAATTTTTGGGTGACTGTAAAAAAGTAGTAGATTTTATTTTATCACAGATCTTCAAAATGTTTATGCAGAATTGTAGCTACATTTATTCCGAGTCCAAAATCATAATTCTACTTGATCTGCGAATACTAGTTTTCGAGAAAATGAAGTTTTGGGGAGACTGTTAAAAAAGTAGTAGATTTTTTTCGTCAGCGATCTAAGTAATTGTTATGCAGAATTGTAGCTACATTTATTCCGTGTCCAAATATATAACTCTACTTGATCTGCGCCTACTAGTTTTCGAGAAAATGAAGTTTTGGGGTGACTGTTAAAAAAGTAGTAGATTTTTTTTCATCATCGATCTAAATAATTTTTATGCAGAATTGTAGGTACATTTATTCCGTATCCAAATATATAATTGGCCTTGATCTGCGACGCATTATTTTTGGAGAAAATGAAATTTTTGTGTCTGTTAAAAAGTAGTAGATTTGTTTTCATCACCGATCTGAAAAATGTTTATGCAGAGTTGTAGCTACATTTATTCCGAGTCCAAATATATATTTATCCTTGAACTGCGACTTATAGTTTTCGAGAAAATTAAGTTTGGGGAGACTGTAAAAAAGTAGTAAATTTTATTTTATCACCGATTTAAAAAATGTTGGTGCAGAATTGTAGCTACATTTATTCTGTGTCCAAATATATAATTCTACTTGATCTGCGACTAATAGTTTTCGAGAAAATTAAGTTTTGGGGAGACTGTTAAGAAAGTAGTAGATTTTATTTCATCACCGATCTAAATAACTTTTACGCCTGATTGTAGCTACATTTACTCCGTGTCCAAATATATAACTCTACTTGATCTGCGACTACTAGTTTTCGAGAAAATGAAGTTTTGGGAGACTGTTAAAAAAGTAGTAAATTTTTTTTTATCACCGATCTGAAAAATGTTTGTGCCGGATTGTCGCTACATTTATTCTGAATCCAAATATATAATTGGACTTTCTCTGCGACATATAGTTTTCGAGAAAATGAAGTTTTGGGTGATTGTAAAAAAGTATTAGATTTAATTTTATCACAGATCTTAAAAATGTTTATGCAGAATTGTAGCTACATTTATTCCGAGTCCAAAAATATAATTCTACTTGATCTGCGACTACCAGTTTTCGAGAAAATGAAGTTTTGGGAGACTGTTAAAAAAGTAGCAAATTTTATTTTATCACCGATCTAAAAAATATTTGTGCTGTATTGTCGCTGTAAGTTTTGGAGAGACTGTTAAAAAAGTAGTAGATTTTTTCTCATCACCGATCTAAGTAATTCTTATGCAGAATTGTAGCTACATTTATTCCGTGTCCAAATATATAATTAGACATGATCTGCGACTCACAGTGTTCGAGAAAATGAAATTCTTGGGTGACTGTAAAAAAGTAGTAGATTTTATTTCATCACCGATCTAAAAAATGTTTATGCAGAATTGTAGCTACATTTATTCTATGTCCAAATATATAATTCTACTTGATATGCGACTACTAGTTTTCGAGAAAATGAAGTTTTGGGGAGACTGTTAAAAAAGTAGTTGATTTTTTTTCGTCACCGATCTAAATAATTTTATGCAGAATTGTAGCTACATTTATTCCGTGTCCAAATATATAATTAGACATGATCTGCTACTCATAGTTTTCGAGAAAATGAAATTCTTGGGTAACTGTTATAAAGTAGTAGATTTTATTTCATCACCGGTCTAAAAAATGTTTATGCAGAATTGTAGCTACATTTATTCCGAATCCAAATATATAATTGGACTTGCTCTGCGACTTATAGTTTTCGAGAAAAGTAAGTTTTGGAGAGACTGTTAAAAAAGTAGTAGATTTTTTCTCATCACCGATCTAAATAATTCTTATGCAGAATTGTAGCTACATTTATTCCGTGTCCAAATATATAATTAGACATGATCTGCTACTCATAGTTTTCGAGAAAATGAAATTCTTGGGTGACTGTAAAAAAGTAGTAGATTTTATTTCATCACCGATCTAAGAAATGTTTACGCCTGATTGTAGCTACATTTATTCCGAATCCAAATATATAATTGGCCTTGATCTGCGACTCATAGTTTTCGAGAAAATGAAATTTTTGGGTGACTGTTAAAAAAGTAGTAGATTTTTTTCGTCACCGATCTAAGTAATTGTTATGCAGAATTGTAGCTACATTTATTCCGTGTCCAAATATATAATTAGACATGATCTGCTACTCATAGTTTTCGAGAAAATGAAATTCTTGGGTAACTGTTACAAAGTAGTAGATTTTATTTCATCACCGGTCTAAAAAATGTTTATGCAGAATTGTAGCTACATTTATTCCGAATCCAAATGCGTAAATTCTTATTCAGAATTGTAGCTACATTTATTCCGTGTCCAAATATATAATTAGACATGTTCTGCGACTCATAATTTTCGAGAAAATGAAATTCTTTTGTGACTGTTAAAAAGTAGTAGATTTTATTTCATCACCGATCTAAAAAATGTTTATGCAGAATTGTAGCTACATTTATTCCGAATCCAAATATATAATTGGACTTGCTCTGCGACTTATAGTTTTCGAGAAAAGTAAGTTTTGGAGAGACTGTTAAAAAAGTAGTAGATTTTTTCTCATCACCGATCTAAATAATTCTTATGCAGAATTGTAGCTACATTTATTCCGTGTCCAAATATATAATTAGACATGATCTGCTACTCATAGTTTTCGAGAAAATGAAATTTTTGGGTGACTGTAAAAAAGTAGTAGATTTTATTTTATCACAGATCTTCAAAATGTTTATGCAGAATTGTAGCTACATTTATTCCGAGTCCAAAATCATAATTCTACTTGATCTGCGAATACTAGTTTTCGAGAAAATGAAGTTTTGGGGAGACTGTTAAAAAAGTAGTAGATTTTTTTCGTCAGCGATCTAAGTAATTGTTATGCAGAATTGTAGCTACATTTATTCCGTGTCCAAATATATAACTCTACTTGATCTGCGCCTACTAGTTTTCGAGAAAATGAAGTTTTGGGGTGACTGTTAAAAAAGTAGTAGATTTTTTTTCATCATCGATCTAAATAATTTTTATGCAGAATTGTAGGTACATTTATTCCGTATCCAAATATATAATTGGCCTTGATCTGCGACGCATTATTTTTGGAGAAAATGAAATTTTTGTGTCTGTTAAAAAGTAGTAGATTTGTTTTCATCACCGATCTGAAAAATGTTTATGCAGAGTTGTAGCTACATTTATTCCGAGTCCAAATATATATTTATCCTTGAA
Organism: Blera fallax; assembly: GCA_946965025.1. Taxonomy (NCBI): domain Eukaryota; kingdom Metazoa; phylum Arthropoda; class Insecta; order Diptera; family Syrphidae; genus Blera; species Blera fallax. The sequence goes on from OX337246.1 coordinate 56,936,500, forward strand.
CTGCGACTTATAGTTTTCGAGAAAATTAAGTTTGGGGAGACTGTAAAAAAGTAGTAAATTTTATTTTATCACCGATTTAAAAAATGTTGGTGCAGAATTGTAGCTACATTTATTCTGTGTCCAAATATATAATTCTACTTGATCTGCGACTAATAGTTTTCGAGAAAATTAAGTTTTGGGGAGACTGTTAAGAAAGTAGTAGATTTTATTTCATCACCGATCTAAATAACTTTTACGCCTGATTGTAGCTACATTTACTCCGTGTCCAAATATATAACTCTACTTGATCTGCGACTACTAGTTTTCGAGAAAATGAAGTTTTGGGAGACTGTTAAAAAAGTAGTAAATTTTTTTTTATCACCGATCTGAAAAATGTTTGTGCCGGATTGTCGCTACATTTATTCTGAATCCAAATATATAATTGGACTTTCTCTGCGACATATAGTTTTCGAGAAAATGAAGTTTTGGGTGATTGTAAAAAAGTATTAGATTTAATTTTATCACAGATCTTAAAAATGTTTATGCAGAATTGTAGCTACATTTATTCCGAGTCCAAAAATATAATTCTACTTGATCTGCGACTACTAGTTTTCGAGAAAATGAAGTTTTGGGAGACTGTTAAAAAAGTAGCAAATTTTATTTTATCACCGATCTAAAAAATATTTGTGCTGTATTGTCGCTGTAAGTTTTGGAGAGACTGTTAAAAAAGTAGTAGATTTTTTCTCATCACCGATCTAAGTAATTCTTATGCAGAATTGTAGCTACATTTATTCCGTGTCCAAATATATAATTAGACATGATCTGCGACTCATTGTTTTCGAGAAAATGAAATTCTTGGGTGACTGTTAAAAAGTAGTAGATTTTATTTGATCACCGATCTAAAAAATGTTTATGCAGAATTGTAGCTACATTTGTTCCGAATCCAAATATGTAATTGGCCTTGATTTGCGACTCATAGTTTTCGAGAAAATGAAGTTTTGGGGAGACTGTAAAAAAGTAGTAAATTTTATTTTATCACAGATCTTAAAAATGTTTATGCAGAATTGTAGCTACATTTATTCCGAGTCCAAAAATATAATTCTACTTGATCTGCGACTACTAGTTTTCGAGAAAATGAAGTTTTGGGTGACTGTAAAAAAGTAGTAGATTTTATTTTATCACAGATCTTAAAAATGTTTATGCAGAATTGTAGCTACATTTATTCCGAGTCCAAAAATATAATTCTACTTGATCTGCGACTACTAGTTTTCGAGAAAATGAAGTTTTGGGGAGACTGTTAAAAAAGTAGCAAATTTTTTTTATCACCGATCTGAAAAATGTTTGTGCCGGATTGTCGCTACATTTATTCTGAATCCAAATATATAATTGGACTTGCTCTGCGACATATAGTTTTCGAGAAAATGAAATTCTTGGGTGACTGTAAAAAAGTAGTAGATTTTTTTTCGTCACCCATCTAAATAATTTTATGCAGAATTGTAGCTACATTTATTCCGTGTCGAAATATATAATTGGCCTTAATCTGCGACTCATAGTTTTCGAGAAAATGAAATTTTTGGGGAGACAATTAAGAAAGTAGTAGATTTTATTTCATCATCGATCTAAATAATTTTTATGCAGAATTGTAGCTACATTTATTCCGTATCCAAATATATAATTGGAATTGATCTGCGACGCATTATTTTTGGAGAAAATGAAATTTTTGTGTCTGTTAAAAAGTAGTAGATTTGTTTTCATCACCGATCTAAAAAATGTTTATGCAGAGTTGTAGCTACATTTATTCCGAGTCCAAATATATATTTATCCTTGATCTGCGACTTATAGCTTTCGAGAAAATTAAGTTTTGGGGAGACTGTTAAAAAAGTAGTAGATTTTATTTCATCACCGATCTAAAAAATGTTTATGCAGAGTTGTAGCTACATTTATTCCGAGTCCAAATATATATTTACCCTTGATCTGCGACTTATAGTTTTCGAGAAAATTAAGTTTTGGGGAGACTGTAAAAAAGTAGTATATTTTATTTTATCACCGATTTAAAAAATGTTGGTGCAGAATTTTAGCTACATTTATTCTGTGTCCAAATATATAATTCTACTTGATCTGCGACTAATAGTTATCGAGAAAATTAAGTTTTGGGGAGACTGTTAAAAAAGTAGTAGATTTTATTTCATCACCGATCTAAATAATTTTTACGCCTGATTGTAGCTACATTTATTCCGTGTCCAAATATATAATTGGCCTTGATCTGCGACTCATGGTTTTCGAGAAAATGAAATTTTTGGGTGACTGTAAAAAAGTAGTAGATTTTATTTCATCACCGGTCTAAAAAATGTTTATGCAGAATTGTAGCTACATTTATTCCGTGTCCAAATATATAATTAGACATGATCTGCTACTCATAGTTTTCGAGAAAATGAAATCTTTGGGTGACTGTAAAAAAGTAGTAGATTTTATTTCATCACCGATCTAAAAAATGTTTACGCAGAACTGCAGCTACATTTATTCCGTGTCCAAATATATAATTAGACATGATCTGCTACTCATAGTTTTCGAGAAAATGAAATTCTTGGGTAACTGTTAAAAAGTAGTAGATTTTATTTCATCACCGGTCTAAAAAATGTTTATGCAGAATTGTAGCTACATTTATTCCGAATCCAAATGCATAAATTTTTATGCAGAATTGTAGCTACATTTATTCCGTGTCCAAATAAATAATTAGACATGATCTGCTACTCATAGTTTTCGAGAAAATGAAATCTTTGGGTGACTGTAAAAAAGTAGTAGATTTTATTTCATCACCGATCTAAAAAATGTTTATGCAGAGTTGTAGCTACATTTATTCCGAGTCCAAATATATATTTACCCTTGATCTGCGACTTATAGTTTTCGAGAAAATTAAGTTTTGGGGAGACTGTAAAAAAGTAGTATATTTTATTTTATCACCGATTTAAAAAATGTTGGTGCAGAATTGTAGCTACATTTATTCCGTGTCCAAATAAATAATTAGACATGATCTGCTACTCATAGTTTTCGAGAAAATGAAATCTTTGGGTGACTGTAAAAAAGTAGTAGATTTTATTTCATCACCGATCTAAAAAATGTTTACGCAGAATTGCAGCTACATTTATTCCGTGTCCAAATATATAATTAGACATGATCTGCTACTCATAGTTTTCGAGAAAATGAAATTCTTGGGTAACTGTTAAAAAGTAGTAGATTTTATTTCATCACCGGTCTAAAAAATGTTTATGCAGAATTGTAGCTACATTTATTCCGAATCCAAATGCATAAATTTTTATGCAGAATTGTAGCTACATTTATTCCGTGTCCAAATAAATAATTAGACATGATCTGCTACTCATAGTTTTCGAGAAAATGAAATCTTTGGGTGACTGTAAAAAAGTAGTAGATTTTATTTCATCACCGATCTAAAAAATGTTTACGCAGAATTGCAGCTACATTTATTCCGAGTCCAAATATATAATTCTACTTGATCTGCGACTAATAGTTTTCGAGAAAATGAAATTTTTGTGTGACTGTAAAAAAGTAGTAGATTTTATTTTATCACAGATCTTAAAAATGTGTATGCAGAATTGTAGCTACATTTATTCCGAGTCAAAAATTATAATTCTACTTGATCTGCGAATACTAGTTTTTGAGAAAATGAAGTTTTGGGGAGACTGTTAAAAAAGTAGTAGATTTTTTTTCGTCACCGATCTAAATAATTTTTATGCAGAATTGTAGCTATATTTATTCCGTGTCCAAATATATTATTGGCCTTGATCTGCGACCCATAGTTTTCGAGAAAATTAAATTTTTATGTGATTGTAAAAAAAGTAGTAGATTTTATTTTATCACAGATCTAAAAAATGTTTATGCAGAATTGTAGCTACATTTATTCCGAGTCCAAATATATAATTCTACTTGATCTGCGACTACTAGTTTTCGAGAAAATGAAGTTTTGGGGAGACTGTTAAAAAAGCAGCAAATTTTTAGTAGATAGTAGATTTTTTTTCGTCACCGATCTAAGTAATTGTTATGCAGAATTGTAGCTACATTTATTCCGTGTCCAAATATATAACTCTACCTGATATGCGACTACTAGTTTTCGAGAAAATGAAGTTTTGGGGAGACTGTTAAGAAAGTAGTAAATTTTTTTCATCACCGATCTAAATAATTTTCATGCGACTCATAGTTTTCGAGAAAATTAAATTTTTGGGTGATTGTAAAAAAAGTAGTAGATTTTATTTTATCACAGATCTAAAAAATGTTATGCAGAATTGTAGCTACATTTATTCCGAGTCCAAATATATAATTCTACTTGATCTGCGACTACTAGTTTTCGAGAAAATGAAGTTTTGGGGAGACTGTTAAAAAAGTAGCAAATTCTTTTTCATCACCGATCTAAAAAATATTTGTGCCGTATTGTCGCTAAATTTATTCCGAATCCAAATATATAATTGGACTTGCTCTTTGATAAATAGTTTTCGAGAAAATGAAGTTTTGGGGAGACTGTTAAAAAAGTAGTAGATTTTTTTCCGTCACCGATCTAAATAATTTTTATGCAGAATTGTAGCTATATTTATTCCGTGTCCAAATATATTATTGGCCTTGATCTGCGACCCATAGTTTTCGAGAAAATTAAATTTTTATGTGATTGTAAAAAAAGTAGTAGATTTTATTTTATCACAGATCTAAAAAATGTTTATGCAGAATTGTAGCTACATTTATTCCGAGTCCAAATATATAATTCTACTTGATCTGCGACTACTAGTTTTCGAGAAAATGAAGTTTTGGGGAGACTGTTAAAAAAGCAGCAAATTTTTTTTTATCACCGATCTAAAAAATATTTGTGCCGTATTGTCGCTACATTTATTCCGAATCCAAATATATAATTGGACTTGCTCTTCGGCTAATAGTTTTCGAGAAAATGAAGTTTTGGGGAGACTGTTAAAAAAGTAGTAGATTTTATTTCATCATCGATCTAAATAATTTTTATGCAGAATTGTAGCTACATTTATTCCGTATTCAAATATATAATTGGCCTTGATCTGCGACGCATTATTTTTGGAGAAAATGAAATTTTTGTGTCTGTTAAAAAGTAGTATATTTGTTTTCATCACCGATCTAAAAAAATGTTTACGCAGAGTTGTAGCTACATTTATTCCGAGTCCAAATATATATTTATCCTTGATCTGCGACTTATAGCTTTCGAGAAAATTAAGTTTTGGGGAGACTGTTAAAAAAGTAGTTGATTTAATTTCATCACCGATCTAAAAAATGTTTATGCAGAGTTGTAGCTACATTTATTCCGAGTCCAAATATATAATTCTACTTGATCTGCGACTACTAGTTTTCTAGAAAATGAAGTTTTGGAGAGACTGTTAAAAAAGTAGGCAATTTTTTTTTATCACCGATCTAAAAAATATTTGTGCCGTATTGTCGCTACATTTATTCCGAATCCAAATATATAATTGGACTTGCTCTTCGGCTAATAGTTTTCGAGAAAATGAAGTTTTGGGGAGACTGTTAAAAAAGTAGTAGATTTTATTTCATCATCGATCTAAAAAATGTTTATGCAGAATTGTAGCTTCATTTATTCCGTGTCCAAATATATAATTCTACTTGATCTGCGACTACTAGTTTTCTAGAAAATGAAGTTTTGGGGAGACTATAAAAAAGTAGTAAATTTTATTTTATCACCGATTTAAAAAATGTTGGTGCAGAATTGTAGCTACATTTATCCCGTGTCCAAATATATAATTCTACTTGATCTGCGACTAATAGTTTTCGAGAAAATGAAGTTTGGGGTGACTGCAAAAAAGTAGTAGATTATATTTCATCACCGATCTAAATAATTTTTATGCAGAATTGTAGCTACATTTATTCCGTTTCCAAATAAATAATTGGCCTTGATCTGCGACTCATAGTTTTCGAGAAAATGAAGTTTTGGGGAGACTGTAAAAAAGTAGTAGATTATATTTCATCACCGATCTAAATAATTTTCATGCGACTCATAGTTTTCGAGAAAATTAAATTTTTGGGTGATTGTAAAAAAAGTAGTAGATTTTACTTTATCACAGATCTAAAAAATGTTATGCAGAATTGTAGCTACATTTATTCCGAGTCCAAATATATAATTCCACTTGATCTGCGACTACTAGTTTTCGAGAAAATGAAGTTTTGGGGAGACTGTTAAAAAAGTAGTAGATTTTATTTCATCATCGATCTAAATAATTTTTATGCAGAATTGTAGCTACATTTATTCCGTATTCAAATATATAATTGGCCTTGATCTGCGACGCATTATTTTTGGAGAAAATGAAATTTTTGTGTCTGTTAAAAAGTAGTAGATTTGTTTTCATCACCGATCTAAAAAAATGTTTACGCAGAGTTGTAGCTACATTTATTCCGAGTCCAAATATATATTTATCCTTGATCTGCGACTTATAGCTTTCGAGAAAATGAAGTTTTGGGGAGACTGTTAAAAAAGTAGTAGATTTTATTTCATCATCGATCTAAAAAATGTTTATGCAGAATTGTAGCTTCATTTATTCCGTGTCCAAATATATAATTCTACTTGATCTGCGACTACTAGTTTTCTAGAAAATGAAGTTTTGGGGAGACTGTAAAAAAGTAGTAAATTTTATTTTATCACCGATTTAAAAAATGTTGGTGCAGAATTGTAGCTACATTTATCCCGTGTCCAAATATATAATTCTACTTGATCTGCGACTAATAGTTTTCGAGAAAATGAAGTTTGGGGTGACTGCAAAAAAGTAGTAGATTATATTTCATCACCGATCTAAATAATTTTTATGCAGAATTGTAGCTACATTTATTCCGTTTCCAAATAAATAATTGGCCTTGATCTGCGACTCATAGTTTTCGAGAAAATGAAGTTTTGGGGAGACTGTAAAAAAGTAGTAGATTATATTTCATCACCGATCTAAATAATTTTCATGCGACTCATAGTTTTCGAGAAAATTAAATTTTTGGGTGATTGTAAAAAAAGTAGTAGATTTTACTTTATCACAGATCTAAAAAATGTTATGCAGAATTGTAGCTACATTTATTCCGAGTCCAAATATATAATTCTACTTGATCTGCGACTACTAGTTTTCGAGAAAATGAAGTTTTGGGGAGACTGTTAAAAAAGTAGCAAATTCTTTTTCATCACCGATCTAAACAATATTTGTGCCGTATTGTCGCTAAATTTATTCCGAATCCAAATATATAATTGGACTTGCTCTTTGATTAATAGTTTTCGAGAAAATGAAGTTTTGGGGAGACTGTTAAAAAAGTAGTAGATTTTTTTCCGTCACCGATCTAAATAATTTTTATGCAGAATTGTAGCTATATTTATTCCGTGTCCAAATATATTATTGGCCTTGATCTGCGACCCATAGTTTTCGAGAAAATTAAATTTTTATGTGATTGTAAAAAAAGTAGTAGATTTTATTTTATCACAGATCTAAAAAATGTTTATGCAGAATTGTAGCTACATTTATTCCGAGTCCAAATATATAATTCTACTTGATCTGCGACTACTAGTTTTCGAGAAAATGAAGTTTTGGGGAGACTGTTAAAAAAGCAGCAAATTTTTTTTTATCACCGATCTAAAAAATATTTGTGCCGTATTGTCGCTACATTTATTCCGAATCCAAATATATAATTGGACTTGCTCTTCGGCTAATAGTTTTCGAGAAAATGAAGTTTTGGGGAGACTGTTAAAAAAGTAGTAGATTTTATTTCATCATCGATCTAAATAATTTTTATGCAGAATTGTAGCTACATTTATTCCGTATTCAAATATATAATTGGCCTTGATCTGCGACGCATTATTTTTGGAGAAAATGAAATTTTTGTGTCTGTTAAAAAGTAGTAGATTTGTTTTCATCACCGATCTAAAAAAATGTTTATGCAGAGTTGTAGCTACATTTATTCCGAGTCCAAATATATATTTATCCTTGATCTGCGACTTATAGCTTTCGAGAAAATTAAGTTTTGGGGAGACTGTTAAAAAAGTAGTAGATTTAATTTCATCACCGATCTAAAAAATGTTTATGCAGAGTTGTAGCTACATTTATTCCGAGTCCAAATATATAATTCTACTTGATCTGCGACTACTAGTTTTCGAGAAAATGAAGTTTTGGGGAGACTGTTAAAAAAGTAGCAAATTCTTTTTCATCACCGATCTAAAAAATATTTGTGCCGTATTGTCGCTAAATTTATTCCGAATCCAAATATATAATTGGACTTGCTCTTTGATTAATAGTTTTCGAGAAAATGAAGTTTTGGGGAGACTGTTAAAAAAGTAGTAGATTTTTTTCCGTCACCGATCTAAATAATTTTTATGCAGAATTGTAGCTATATTTATTCCGTGTCCAAATATATTATTGGCCTTGATCTGCGACCCATAGTTTTCGAGAAAATTAAATTTTTATGTGATTGTAAAAAAAGTAGTAGATTTTATTTTATCACAGATCTAAAAAATGTTTATGCAGAATTGTAGCTACATTTATTCCGAGTCCAAATATATAATTCTACTTGATCTGCGACTACTAGTTTTCGAGAAAATGAAGTTTTGGGGAGACTGTTAAAAAAGCAGCAAATTTTTTTTTATCACCGATCTAAAAAATATTTGTGCCGTATTGTCGCTACATTTATTCCGAATCCAAATATATAATTGGACTTGCTCTTCGGCTAATAGTTTTCGGGAAAATGAAGTTTTGGGGAGACTGTTAAAAAAGTAGTAGATTTTATTTCATCATCGATCTAAATAATTTTTATGCAGAATTGTAGCTACATTTATTCCGTATTCAAATGTATAATTGGCCTTGATCTGCGACGCATTATTTTTGGAGAAAATGAAATTTTTGTGTCTGTCAAAAAGTAGTAGATTTGTTTTCATCGCCGATCTAAAAAAATGTTTATGCAGAGTTGTAGCTACATTTATTCCGAGTCCAAATATATAATTCTACTTGATCTGCGACTACTAGTTTTCTAGAAAATGAAGTTTTGGAGAGACTGTTAAAAAAGTAGGCAATTTTTTTTTATCACCGATCTAAAAAATATTTGTGCCGTATTGTCGCTACATTTATTCCGAATCCAAATATATAATTGTACTTGCTCTTCGGCTAATAGTTTTCGAGAAAATGAAGTTTTGGGGAGACTGTTAAAAAAGTAGTAGATTTTATTTCATCATCGATCTAAAAAATGTTTATGCAGAATTGTAGCTTCATTTATTCCGTGTCCAAATATATAATTCTACTTGATCTGCGACTACTAGTTTTCTAGAAAATGAAGTTTTGGGGAGACTGTAAAAAAGTAGTAAATTTTATTTTATCACCGATTTAAAAAATGTTGGTGCAGAATTGTAGCTACATTTATCCCGTGTCCAAATATATAATTCTACTTGATCTGCGACTAATAGTTTTCGAGAAAATGAAGTTTGGGGTGACTGAAAAAAAGTAGTAGATTATATTTCATCACCGATCTAAATAATTTTTATGCAGAATTGTAGCTACATTTATTCCGTTTCCAAATAAATAATTGGCCTTGATCTGCGACTCATAGTTTTCGAGAAAATGAAGTTTTGGGGAGACTGTAAAAAAGTAGTAGATTATATTTCATCACCGATCTAAATAATTTTTATGCAGAATTGTAGCTACATTTATTCCGAGTCCAAATATATAATTGGACTTAATCTGCGACATAAAGTTTTCGAGCAAATGTAGTTTTGGTTAGACTGTAAAAAAGTAGTAGATTTTATTTCATCACCGATCTAAGAAATGTTTGCGCCTGATTGTAGCTACATTTATTCAGAATCCAAATATATAATTCTACTTGATCTGCGACTAATAGTTTTCGAGAAAATTAAGTTTTGGGGAGACTGTTGAAAAAGTAGTAAATTTTTTTCATCACCGATCTAAATAATTTTCATGCAGAATTGTAGCTACATTTATTCCGTGTCCAAATATATAATTGGCCTTGATCTGCGACTCATAGTTTTCGAGAAAATAAAATTTTTGGGTGATTGTAAAAAAAGTAGTAGATTTTATTTTATCACAGATTTAAAAAATGTTTATGCAGAATTGTAGCTACATTTATTCCGAGTCCAAATATATAATTCTACTTGATCTGCGACCACTAGTTTTCGAGAAAATGAAGTTTTGGGGAGACTGTTAAAAAAGTAGCAAATTTTTTTTATCACCGATCTAAAAAATATTTGTGCCGTATTGTCGCTACATTTATTCCGAATCCAAATATATAATTGGACTTGCTCTGCGACATATAGTTTTCGAGAAAATGAAGCTTTGGGGACTGTTAAAAAAGTAGCAAATTTTTTTTATCACCGATCTAAAAAATGTTAAGTAATTCTTATGCAGAATTGTAGCTACATTTATTCCGTGTCCAAATATATAATTAGACATGATCTGCAACTCATAGTTTTCGAGAAAATGAAGTTTTGGGGAGACCGTAAAAAAGTAGTAGATTTTATTTCATCACCGATCTAAATAATTTTTACGCCTGATTGTAGCTACATTTATTCCGTGTCCAAATATATAACTCTACTTGATCTGCGACTACTATTTTTCGAGAAAATGAAGTTTTGGGGAGACCGTTAAAAAAGTAGTAAATTTTTTTTTATCATCGATCTGAAAAATGTTTGTGCCGGATTGTAGCTACATTTATTCTGAATCCAAATATATAATTCTACTTGATCTGCGACTAATAGTTTTCGAGAAAATGAAGTTTTGGGGAGACTGTTGAAAAAGTAGTAAATTTTTTTCATCACCGATCTAAATAATTTTCATGCAGAATTGTAGCTACATTTATTCCGTGTCCAAATATATAATTGGCCTTGATCTGCGACTCATAGTTTTCGAGAAAATTAAATTTTTGGGTGATTGTAAAAAAAGTAGTAGATTTTATTTCATCACCGATCTAAAAAATGTTTATGCAGAATTGTAGCTACATTTATTCCGAATCCAAATGCATAAATTTTTATGCAGAATTGTAGCTACATTTATTCCGTGTCCAAATATATAATTAGACATGTTCTGCGACTCATAGTTTTCGAGAAAATGAAATTCTTGGGTGACTGTTAAAAAGTAGTAGATTTTATTTCATCACCGATCTAAAAAATGTTTATGCAGAATTGTAGCTACATTTATTCCGAATCCAAATATATAATTGGACTTGCTCTGCGACTTATAGTTTTCGAGAAAAGTAAGTTTTGGAGAGACTGTTAAAAAAGTAGTAGATTTTTTCTCATCACCGATCTAAATAATTGTTATGCAGAATTGTAGCTACATTTATTCCGTGTCCAAGTATATAATTAGACATGATCTGCGACTCATAGTTCTCGAGAAAATGAAATTCTTGGGTGACTGTAAAAAAGTAGTAGATTTTATTTCATCACCGATCTAAAAAATGTTCAGGCCGGATTGTAGCTACATTTATTCCGAATCCAAATATATAATTGGACTGGCTCTGCGACTTATAGTTTTCGAGAAAAGTAAGTTTTGGGGAGACTGTTAAAAAAGTAGTAGATTTTTTTTCATCACCGATCTAAATAATTTTAATGCAGAATTGTAGCTACATTTATTCCGTGTCCAAATATATAATTGGCCTTGATCTGCGACTCATAGTTTTCGAGAAAATGAAGTTTTGGGGAGACTGTAAAAAAGTAGTAGATTATATTTCATCACCGATCTAAATAATTTTTATGCAGAATTGTAGCTACATTTATTCCGAGTCCAAATATATAATTGGACTTAATCTGCGACATAAAGTTTTCGAGCAAATGTAGTTTTGGTTAGACTGTAAAAAAGTAGTAGATTTTATTTCATCACCGATCTAAGAAATGTTTACGCCTGATTGTAGCTACATTTATTCAGAATCCAAATATATAATTCTACTTGATCTGCGACTAATAGTTTTCGAGAAAATTAAGTTTTGGGGAGACTGTTGAAAAAGTAGTAAATTTTTTTCATCACCGATCTAAATAATTTTCATGCAGAATTGTAGCTACATTTATTCCGTGTCCAAATATATAATTGGCCTTGATCTGCGACTCATAGTTTTGGAGAAAATAAAATTTTTGGGTGATTGTAAAAAAAGTAGTAGATTTTATTTTATCACAGATCTAAAAAATGTTTATGCAGAATTGTAGCTACATTTATTCCGAGTCCAAATATATAATTCTACTTGATCTGCGACTACTAGTTTTCGAGAAAATGAAGTTTTGGGGAGACTGTTAAAAAAGCAGCAAATTTTTTTTTATCACCGATCTAAAAAATATTTGTGCCGTATTGTCGCTACATTTATTCCAAATCCAAATATATAATTGGACTTGCTCTGCGACATATAGTTTTCGAGAAAATGAAGCTTTGGGGACTGTTAAAAAAGTAGCAAATTTTTTTTATCACCGATCTAAAAAATGTTAAGTAATTCTTATGCAGAATTGTAGCTACATTTATTCCGTGTCCAAATATATAATTAGACATGATCTGCGACTCATAGTTTTCGAGAAAATGAAGTTTTGGGGAGACTGTAAAAAAGTAGTAGATTATATTTCATCACCGATCTAAATAATTTTTATGCAGAATTGTAGCTACATTTATTCCGAGTCCAAATATATAATTGGACTTAATCTGCGACATAAAGTTTTCGAGCAAATGTAGTTTTGGTTAGACTGTAAAAAAGTAGTAGATTTTATTTCATCACCGATCTAAGAAATGTTTACGCCTGATTGTAGCTACATTTATTCAGAATCCAAATATATAATTCTACTTGATCTGCGACTAATAGTTTTCGAGAAAATGAAGTTTTGGGGAGACTGTTAAAAAAGTAGCAAATTCTTTTTCATCACCGATCTAAAAAATATTTGTGCCGTATTGTCGCTAAATTTATTCCGAATCCAAATATATAATTGGACTTGCTCTTTGATTAATAGTTTTCGAGAAAATGAAGTTTTGGGGAGACTGTTAAAAAAGTAGTAGATTTTTTTCCGTCACCGATCTAAATAATTTTTATGCAGAATTGTAGCTATATTTATTCCGTGTCCAAATATATTATTGGCCTTGATCTGCGACCCATAGTTTTCGAGAAAATTAAATTTTTATGTGATTGTAAAAAAAGTAGTAGATTTTATTTTATCACAGATCTAAAAAATGTTTATGCAGAATTGTAGCTACATTTATTCCGAGTCCAAATATATAATTCTACTTGATCTGCGACTACTAGTTTTCGAGAAAATGAAGTTTTGGGGAGACTGTTAAAAAAGCAGCAAATTTTTTTTTATCACCGATCTAAAAAATATTTGTGCCGTATTGTCGCTACATTTATTCCGAATCCAAATATATAATTGGACTTGCTCTTCGGCTAATAGTTTTCGAGAAAATGAAGTTTTGGGGAGACTGTTAAAAAAGTAGTAGATTTTATTTCATCATCGATCTAAATAATTTTTATGCAGAATTGTAGCTACATTTATTCCGTATTCAAATATATAATTGGCCTTGATCTGCGACGCATTATTTTTGGAGAAAATGAAATTTTTGTGTCTGTTAAAAAGTAGTAGATTTGTTTTCATCACCGATCTAAAAAAATGTTTACGCAGAGTTGTAGCTACATTTATTCCGAGTCCAAATATATATTTATCCTTGATCTGCGACTTATAGCTTTCGAGAAAATTAAGTTTTGGGGAGACTGTTAAAAAAGTAGTAGATTTAATTTCATCACCGATCTAAAAAATGTTTATGCAGAGTTGTAGCTACATTTATTCCGAGTCCAAATATATAATTCTACTTGATCTGCGACTACTAGTTTTCTAGAAAATGAAGTTTTGGAGAGACTGTTAAAAAAGTAGGCAATTTTTTTTTATCACCGATCTAAAAAATATTTGTGCCGTATTGTCGCTACATTTATTCCGAATCCAAATATATAATTGGACTTGCTCTTCGGCTAATAGTTTTCGAGAAAATGAAGTTTTGGGGAGACTGTTAAAAAAGTAGTAGATTTTATTTCATCATCGATCTAAAAAATGTTTATGCAGAATTGTAGCTTCATTTATTCCGTGTCCAAATATATAATTCTACTTGATCTGCGACTACTAGTTTTCTAGAAAATGAAGTTTTGGGGAGACTGTAAAAAAGTAGTAAATTTTATTTTATCACCGATTTAAAAAATGTTGGTGCAGAATTGTAGCTACATTTATCCCGTGTCCAAATATATAATTCTACTTGATCTGCGACTAATAGTTTTCGAGAAAATGAAGTTTCGGGTGACTGCAAAAAAGTAGTAGATTATATTTCATCACCGCTCTAAATAATTTTTATGCAGAATTGTAGCTACATTTATTCCGTTTCCAAATAAATAATTGGCCTTGATCTGCGACTCATAGTTTTCGAGAAAATGAAGTTTTGGGGAGACTGTAAAAAAGTAGTAGATTATATTTCATCACCGATCTAAATAATTTTCATGCGACTCATAGTTTTCGAGAAAATTAAATTTTTGGGTGATTGTAAAAAAAGTAGTAGATTTTATTTTATCACAGATCTAAAAAATGTTTATGCAGAATTGTAGCTACATTTATTCCGAGTCCAAATATATAATTCTACTTGATCTGCGACTACTAGTTTTCGAGAAAATGAAGTTTTGGGGAGACTGTTAAAAAAGCAGCAAATTTTTTTTTATCACCGATCTAAAAAATATTTGTGCCGTATTGTCGCTACATTTATTCCGAATCCAAATATATAATTGGACTTGCTCTGCGACATATAGTTTTCGAGAAAATGAAGCTTTGGGGACTGTTAAAAAAGTAGCAAATTTTTTTTATCACCGATCTAAAAAATGTTAAGTAATTCTTATGCAGAATTGTAGCTACATTTATTCCGTGTCCAAATATATAATTAGACATGATCTGCAACTCATAGTTTTCGAGAAAATGAAGTTTTGGGGAGACCGTAAAAAAGTAGTAGATTTTATTTCATCACCGAACTAAATAATTTTTACGCCTGATTGTAGCTACATTTATTAAGTGTCCAAATATATAACTCTACTTGATCTGCGACTACTAGTTTTCGAGAAAATGAAGTTTTGGGGAGACTGTTAAAAAAGCAGCAAATTTTTTTTTATCACCGATCTAAAAAATATTTGTGCCGTATTGTCGCTACATTTATTCCGAATCCAAATATATAATTGGACTTGCTCTTTGATTAATAGTTTTCGAGAAAATGAAGTTTTGGGGAGACTGTTAAAAAAGTAGTAGATTTTTTTCCGTCACCGATCTAAATAATTTTTATGCAGAATTGTAGCTATATTTATTCCGTGTCCAAATATATTATTGGCCTTGATCTGCGACCCATAGTTTTCGAGAAAATTAAATTTTTATGTGATTGTAAAAAAAGTAGTAGATTTTATTTTATCACAGATCTAAAAAATGTTTATGCAGAATTGTAGCTACATTTATTCCGAGTCCAAATATATAATTCTACTTGATCTGCGACTACTAGTTTTCGAGAAAATGAAGTTTTGGGGAGACTGTTAAAAAAGCAGCAAATTTTTTTTTATCACCGATCTAAAAAATATTTGTGCCGTATTGTCGCTACATTTATTCCGAATCCAAATATATAATTGGACTTGCTCTTCGGCTAATAGTTTTCGAGAAAATGAAGTTTTGGGGAGACTGTTAAAAAAGTAGTAGATTTTATTTCATCATCGATCTAAATAATTTTTATGCAGAATTGTAGCTACATTTATTCCGTATTCAAATATATAATTGGCCTTGATCTGCGACGCATTATTTTTGGAGAAAATGAAATTTTTGTGTCTGTTAAAAAGTAGTAGATTTGTTTTCATCACCGATCTAAAAAAATGTTTATGCAGAGTTGTAGCTACATTTATTCCGAGTCAAAATATATATTTATCCTTGATCTGCGACTTATAGCTTTCGAGAAAATTAAGTTTTGGGGAGACTGTTAAAAAAGTAGTAGATTTAATTTCATCACCGATCTAAAAAATGTTTATGCAGAGTTGTAGCTACATTTATTCCGAGTCCAAATATATAATTCTACTTGATCTGCGACTACTAGTTTTCTAGAAAATGAAGTTTTGGAGAGACTGTTAAAAAAGTAGGCAATTTTTTTTTATCACCGATCTAAAAAATATTTGTGCCGTATTGTCGCTACATTTATTCCGAATCCAAATATATAATTGTACTTGCTCTTCGGCTAATAGTTTTCGAGAAAATGAAGTTTTGGGGAGACTGTTAAAAAAGTAGTAGATTTTATTTCATCATCGATCTAAAAAATGTTTATGCAGAATTGTAGCTTCATTTATTCCGTGTCCAAATATATAATTCTACTTGATCTGCGACTACTAGTTTTCTAGAAAATGAAGTTTTGGGGAGACTGTAAAAAAGTAGTAAATTTTATTTTATCACCGATTTAAAAAATTTTGGTGCAGAATTGTAGCTACATTTATCCCGTGTCCAAATATATAATTCTACTTGATCTGCGACTAATAGTTTTCGAGAAAATGAAGTTTGGGGTGACTGCAAAAAAGTAGTAGATTATATTTCATCACCGATCTAAATAATTTTTATGCAGAATTGTAGCTACATTTATTCCGTTTCCAAATAAATAATTGGCCTTGATCTGCGACTCATAGTTTTCGAGAAAATGAAGTTTTGGGGAGACTGTAAAAAAGTAGTAGATTATATTTCATCACCGATCTAAATAATTTTTATGCAGAATTGTAGCTACATTTATTCCGAGTCCAAATATATAATTGGACTTAATCTGCGACATAAAGTTTTCGAGCAAATGTAGTTTTGGTTAGACTGTAAAAAAGTAGTAGATTTTATTTCATCACCGATCTAAGAAATGTTTACGCCTGATTGTAGCTACATTTATTCAGAATCCAAATATATAATTCTACTTGATCTGCGACTAATAGTTTTCGAGAAAATTAAGTTTTGGGGAGACTGTTGAAAAAGTAGTAAATTTTTTTCATCACCGATCTAAATAATTTTCATGCAGAATTGTAGCTACATTTATTCCGTGTCCAAATATATAATTGGCCTTGATCTGCGACTCATAGTTTTCGAGAAAATAAAATTTTTGGGTGATTGTAAAAAAAGTAGTAGATTTTATTTTATCACAGATTTAAAAAATGTTTATGCAGAATTGTAGCTACATTTATTCCGAGTCCAAATATATAATTCTACTTGATCTGCGACCACTAGTTTTCGAGAAAATGAAGTTTTGGGGAGACTGTTAAAAAAGTAGCAAATTTTTTTTATCACCGATCTAAAAAATATTTGTGCCGTATTGTCGCTACATTTATTCCGAATCCAAATATATAATTGGACTTGCTCTGCGACATATAGTTTTCGAGAAAATGAAGCTTTGGGGACTGTTAAAAAAGTAGCAAATTTTTTTTATCACCGATCTAAAAAATGTTAAGTAATTCTTATGCAGAATTGTAGCTACATTTATTCCGTGTCCAAATATATAATTAGACATGATCTGCAACTCATAGTTTTCGAGAAAATGAAGTTTTGGGGAGACCGTAAAAAAGTAGTAGATTTTATTTCATCACCGATCTAAATAATTTTTACGCCTGATTGTAGCTACATTTATTCCGTGTCCAAATATATAGCTCTACTTGATCTGCGACTACTAGTTTTCGAGAAAATGAAGTTTTGGGGAGACCGTTAAAAAAGTAGTAAATTTTTTTTTATCACCGATCTGAAAAATGTTTGTGCCGGATTGTAGCTACCTTTATTCTGAATCCAAATATATAATTCTACTTGATCTGCGACTAATAGTTTTCGAGAAAATGAAGTTTTGGGGAGACTGTTGAAAAAGTAGTAAATTTTTTTCATCACCGATCTAAATAATTTTCATGCAGAATTGTAGCTACATTTATTCCGTGTCCAAATATATAATTGGCCTTGATCTGCGACTCATAGTTTTCGAGAAAATTAAATTTGTGGGTGATTGTAAAAAAAGTAGTAGATTTTATTTCATCACCGATCTAAAAAATGTTTATGCAGAATTGTAGCTACATTTATTCCGAATCCAAATGCATAAATTTTTATGCAGAATTGTAGCTACATTTATTCCGTGTCCAAATATATAATTAGACATGTTCTGCGACTCATAGTTTTCGAGAAAATGAAATTCTTGGGTGACTGTTAAAAAGTAGTAGATTTTATTTCATCACCGATCTAAAAAATGTTTATGCAGAATTGTAGCTACATTTATTCCGAATCCAAATATATAATTGGACTTGCTCTGCGACTTATAGTTTTCGAGAAAAGTAAGTTTTGGAGAGACTGTTAAAAAAGTAGTAGATTTTTTCTCATCACCGATCTAAATAATTGTTATGCAGAATTGTAGCTACATTTATTCCGTGTCCAAGTATATAATTAGACATGATCTGCGACTCATAGTTCTCGAGAAAATGAAATTCTTGGGTGACTGTAAAAAAGTAGTAGATTTTATTTCATCACCGATCTAAAAAATGTTCAGGCCGGATTGTAGCTACATTTATTCCGAATCCAAATATATAATTGGACTGGCTCTGCGACTTATAGTTTTCGAGAAAAGTAAGTTTTGGGGAGACTGTTAAAAAAGTAGTAGATTTTTTTTCATCACCGATCTAAATAATTTTAATGCAGAATTGTAGCTACATTTATTCCGTGTCCAAATATATAATTGGCCTTGATCTGCGACTCATAGTTTTCGAGAAAATGAAGTTTTGGGGAGACTGTAAAAAAGTAGTAGATTATATTTCATCACCGATCTAAATAATTTTTATGCAGAATTGTAGCTACATTTATTCCGAGTCCAAATATATAATTGGACTTAATCTGCGACATAAAGTTTTCGAGCAAATGTAGTTTTGGTTAGACTGTAAAAAAGTAGTAGATTTTATTTCATCACCGATCTAAGAAATGTTTACGCCTGATTGTAGCTACATTTATTCAGAATCCAAATATATAATTCTACTTGATCTGCGACTAATAGTTTTCGAGAAAATTAAGTTTTGGGGAGACTGTTGAAAAAGTAGTAAATTTTTTTCATCACCGATCTAAATAATTTTCATGCAGAATTGTAGCTACATTTATTCCGTGTCCAAATATATAATTGGCCTTGATCTGCGACTCATAGTTTTCGAGAAAATAAAATTTTTGGGTGATTGTAAAAAAAGTAGTAGATTTTATTTTATCACAGATTTAAAAAATGTTTATGCAGAATTGTAGCTACATTTATTCCGAGTCCAAATATATAATTCTACTTGATCTGCGACCACTAGTTTTCGAGAAAATGAAGTTTTGGAGAGACTGTTAAAAAAGTAGCAACTTTTTTTTATCACCGATCTAAAAAATATTTGTGCCGTATTGTCGCTACATTTATTCCGAATCCAAATATATAATTGGACTTGCTCTGCGACATATAGTTTTCGAGAAAATGAAGCTTTGGGGACTGTTAAAAAAGTAGCAAATTTTTTTTATCACCGATCTAAAAAATGTTAAGTAATTCTTATGCAGAATTGTAGCTACATTTATTCCGTGTCCAAATACATAATTAGACATGATCTGCAACTCATAGTTTTCGAGAAAATGAAGTTTTGGGGAGACCGTAAAAAAGTAGTAGATTTTATTTCATCACCGATCTAAATAATTTTTACGCCTGATTGTAGCTACATTTATTCCGTGTCCAAATATATAACTCTACTTGATCTGCGACTACTAGTTTTCGAGAAAATGAAGTTTTGGGGAGACCGTTAAAAAAGTAGTAAATTTTTTTTTATCACCGATCTGAAAAATGTTTGTGCCGGATTGTAGCTACATTTATTCTGAATCCAAATATATAATTCTACTTGATCTGCGACTAATAGTTTTCGAGAAAATGAAGTTTTGGGGAGACTGTTGAAAAAGTAGTAAATTTTTTTCATCACCGATCTAAATAATTTTCATGCAGAATTGTAGCTACATTTATTCCGTGTCCAAATATATAATTGGCCTTGATCTGCGACTCATAGTTTTCGAGAAAATTAAATTTTTGGGTGATTGTAAAAAAAGTAGTAGATTTTATTTCATCACCGATCTAAAAAATGTTTATGCAGAATTGTAGCTACATTTATTCCGAATCCAAATGAATAAATTTTTATGCAGAATTGTAGCTACATTTATTCCGTGTCCAAATATATAATTAGACATGTTCTGCGACTCATAGTTTTCGAGAAAATGAAATTCTTGGGTGACTGTAAAAAAGTAGTAGATTTTATTTCATCACCGATCTAAATAATTTTCATGCAGAATTGTAGCTACATTTATTCCGTGTCCAAATATATAATTGGCCTTGATCTGCGACTCATAGTTTTCGAGAAAATGAAATTGTTGGGTGATTGTAAAAAAAGTAGTAGATTTTATTTTATCACAGATCTAAAAAATGTTTATGCAGAATTGTAGCTACATTTACTCCGAGTCCAAATATATAATTCTACTTGATCTGCGACTACTAGTTTTCGAGAAAATGAAGTTTTGGGGAGACTGTTAAAAAAGTAGCAAATTCTTTTTCATCACCGATCTAAAAAATATTTGTGCAGTATTGTCGCTAAATTTATTCCGAATCCAAATATATAATTGGACTTGCTCTGCGACTAATAGTTTTCGAGAAAATGAAGTTTTGGGGAGACTGTTAAAAAAGTAGTAGATTTTATTTCATCACCGATCTAAATAATTTTTACGCCTGATTGTAGCTACATTTATTCCGTGTCCAAATATATAACTCTACTTGATCTGCGACTACTAGTTTTCGAGAAAATGAAGTTTTGGGGAGACTGTTAAAAAAGTAGTAAATTTTTTTTTATCACCGATTTAAAAAATGTTGGTGCAGAATTGTAGCTACATTTATTCTGTGCCCAAGTATATAACTCTACTTGATCTGCGACTACTAGTTTTCGAGAAAATGAAGTTTTGGGGAGACTGTTAAAAAAGTAGTAGATTTTTTTTCGTCACCGATCTAAATAATTTTTATGCAGAATTGTAGCTACATTTATTAAGTGTCCAAATATATAATTAGACATGATCTGCGACTCATAGTTTTCGAGAAAATGAAATTCTTGGGTGACTGTAAAAAAGTAGTAGATTTTATTTCATCACCGATCTAAAAAATGTTTACGCCGGATTGTAGCTACATTTATTCCGAATAAAAATATATAATTGGACTTGCTCTGCGACTTATAGTTTTCGAGAAAAGTAAGTTTTGGGAGACTGTTAAAAAAGTAGTAGATTTTTTTTCATCACCGATCTAAATAATTTTTATGCAGAATTGTAGCTACATTTATTCCGTGTCCAAATATATAATCGGCCTTGATCTGCGAATCATAGTTTTCGAGAAAATGAAATTGTTGGGTGATTGTAAAAAAAGTAGTAGATTTTATTTTATCACAGATCTAAAAAAATGTTTATGCAGAATTGTAGCTACATTCATTCCGAGTCCAAATATATAATTCTACTTGATCTGCGACTACTAGTTTTCGAGAAAATGAAGTTTTGGGGAGACTGTTAAAAAAGTAGCAAATTCTTTTTCATCACCGATCTAAAAAATATTTGTGCCGTATTGTCGCTAAATTTATTCCGAATCCAAATATATAATTGGACTTGCTCTGCGACTAATAGTTTTCGAGAAAATGAAGTTTTGGGGAGACTGTTAAAAAAGTAGTAAATTTTTTTTTATCACCGATCTGAAAAATGTTTGTGCCGGATTGTCGCTACATTTATTCTGAATCCAAATATATAATTGGACTTGCTCTGCGACTAATAGTTTTCGAGAAAATGAAGTTTTGGGGAGACTGTAAAAAAATAGTAAATTTTATTTTATCACCGATTTAAAAAATGTTGGTGCAGAATTGTAGCTACATTTATTCTGTGCCCAAGTATATAACTCTACTTGATCTGCGACTACTAGTTTTCGAGAAAATGAAGTTTTGGGGAGACTGTTAAAAAAGTAGTAAATTTTTTTTTATCACCGATCTGAAATATGTTTGTGCCGGATTGTCGCTACATTTATTCTGAATCCAAATATATAATTGGACTTGCTCTGCGACTAATAGTTTTCGAGAAAATGAAGTTTTGGGGAGACTGTTAAAAAGTAGTAAATTTTTTTTTTTCACCGATCTGAAAAATGTTTGTGCCGGATTGTCGCTACATTTATTCTGAATCCAAATATATAATTGGACTTGCTCTGCGACTAATAGTTTTCGAGAAAATGAAGTTTTGGTGAGACTGTAATAAAATAGTAAATTTTATTTTATCACCGATTTAAAAAATGTTGGTGCAGAATTGTAGCTACATTTATTCTGTGCCCAAGTATATAACTCTACTTGATCTGCGACTACTTGTTTTCGAGAAAATGAAGTTTTGGGGAGACTGTTAAAAAAGTAGTAAATTTTTTTTTATCACCGATCTGAAATATGTTTGTGCCGGATTGTCGCTACATTTATTCTGAATCCAAATATATAATTGGACTTGCTCTGCGACTAATAGTTTTCGAGAAAAGTAAGTTTTGGGAGACTGTTAGAAAAGTAGTAGATTTTTTTTCATCATCGATCTAAATAATTTTTATGCAGAATTGTAGCTACATTTATTCCGTGTCCAAATATATAATCGGCCTTGATCTGCGAATCATAGTTTTCGAGAAAATGAAATTGTTGGGTGACTGTAAAAAGTAGTAGATTTTATTTTATCACAGATCTAAAAAATGTTTATGCAGAATTGTAGCTACATTTATTCCGAGTCCAAATATATAATTCTACTTGATCTGCGACTACTAGTTTTCGAGAAAATGAAGTTTTGGGGAGACTGTTAAAAAAGTAGCAAATTCTTTTTCATCACCGATCTAAAAAATATTTGTGCCGTATTGTCGCTAAATTTATTCCGAATCCAAATATATAATTGGACTTGCTCTTTGACTAATAGTTTTCGAGAAAATGAAGTTTTGAGGAGACTGTTAAAAAAGTAGTAAATTTTTTTATCACCGATTTAAAAAATGTTGGTGCAGAATTGTAGCTACATTTATTCTATGTCCAAATATATAATTCTACTTGATATGCGACTACTAGTTTTCGAGAAAATTAAGTTTTGGGGAGACTGTTAAAAAAGTAGTTGATTTTTTTTCGTGACCGATCTAAATAATTTTTATGCAGAATTGTAGCTACATTTATTCCGTGTCCAAATATATAATTGGCCTTGATCTGCGACTCATAGTTTTCGAGAAAATGAAGTTTTGGGGAGACCGTGAAAAAGTAGTAGATTTTATTTCATCACCGATCTAAATAATTTTTACGCCTGATTGTAGCTACATTTATTCCGTGTCCAAATATATATTTCTACTTGATCTGCGACTACTAGTTTTCGAGAAAATGAAATTCTTGGGTGGCTGTAAAAAAGTAGTAGATTTTATTTCATCACCGATCTAAAAAATGTTTACGCCTGATTGTAGCTACATTTATTCCGAATCCAAATATATAATTGGACTTGCTCTGCGACTCATAGTTTTCGAGAAAATGAAATTCTTGGGTGACTGTTAAAAAAGTAGTAAATTTTTTTTATCACCGATCTGAAAAATGTTTACGCCGTATTGTAGCTACATTTATTCCGAATTCAAATATATAATTGGACTTGCTCTGCGACTTATAGTTTTCAAGAAAATGAAGTTTTGGGGAGACTGTTGAAAAAGTAGTAAATTTTTTTCATCACCGATCTAAAAAATATTTGTGCCGTATTGTCGATAAATTTATTCCGAATCCAAATATATAATTGGACTTGCTCTTTGACTAATAGTTTTCGAGAAAATGAAGTTTTGAGGAGACTGTTAAAAAAGTAGTAGATTTTTTTTCATAACCGATCTAAATAATTTTTATGCAGAATTGTAGCTATATTTATTCCGTGTCCAAATATATTATTGGCCTTGATCTGCGACCCATAGTTTTCGAGAAAATTAAATTTTTATGTGATTGTAAAAAAAGTAGTAGATTTTATTTTATCACAGATCTAAAAAATGTTTATGCAGAATTGTAGCTACATTTATAATATAGCTACAAATATATAATTCTACTTGATCTGCGACTACTAGTTCTCGAGAAAATGAAGTTTTGGGGAGACTGTTAAAAAAGTAGCAAATTCTTTTTCATCACCGATCTAAAAAATATTTGTGCCGTATTGTCGCTAAATTTATTCCGAATCCAAATATATAATTGGACTTGCTCTTCGGCTAATAGTTTTCGAGAAAATGAAGTTTTGGGGAGACTGTTAAAAAAGTAGTAGATTTTTTTTCGTCACCGATCTAAATAATTTTTATGCAGAATTGTAGCTTCATTTATTCCGTGTCCAAATATATAATTCTACTTGATCTGCGACTACTAGTTTTCTAGAAAATGAAGTTTTGGGGAGACTGTAAAAAAGTAGTAAATTTTATTTTATCACCGATTTAAAAAATGTTGGTGCAGAATTGTAGCTACATTTATTCTATGTCCAAATATATAATTCTACTTGATATGCGACTACTAGTTTTCGAGAAAATTAAGTTTTGGGGAGACTGTTAAAAAAGTAGTTGATTTTTTTTCGTGACCGATCTAAATAATTTTTATGCAGAATTGTAGCTACATTTATTCCGTGTCCAAATATATAATTGGCCTTGATCTGCGACTCATAGTTTTCGAGAAAATGAAGTTTTGGGGAGACTGTTAAAAAAGTAGCAAATTTTTTTTATCACCGATCTAAAAAATATTTGTGCCGTATTGTCGCTACATTTATTCCGAATCCAAATATATAATTGGACTTGCTCTGCGACATATAGTTTTCGAGAAAATGAAGTTTTGGGTGACTGTAAAAAAGTAGTAGATTTTGTTTTATCACAGATCTAAAAAGTGTTTATGCAGAATTGTAGCTACATTTATTCCGAGTCCAAATATATAATTCTACTTGATCTGCGACTACTAGTTTTCGAGAAAATGAAGCTTTGGGGGACTGTTAAGAAAGTAGTAGTAGTGGTATAATTAGACATGATCTGCAGCTCATAGTTTTCGAGAAAATGAAGCTTTGGGGAGACCGTGAAAAAGTAGTAGATTTTATTTCATCACCGATCTAAATAATTTTTACGCCTGATTGTAGCTACATTTATTCCGTGTCCAAATATATATTTCTACTTGATCTGCGACTACTAGTTTTCGAGAAAATGAAATTCTTGGGTGGCTGTAAAAAAGTAGTAGATTTTATTTCATCACCGATCTAAAAAATGTTTACGCCTGATTGTAGCTACATTTATTCCGAATCCAAATATATAATTGGACTTGCTCTGCGACTCATAGTTTTCGAGAAAATGAAATTCTTGGGTGACTGTTAAAAAAGTAGTAAATTTTTTTTATCACCGATCTGAAAAATGTTTACGCCGTATTGTAGCTACATTTATTCCGAATTCAAATATATAATTCTACTTGCTCTGCGACTAATAGTTTTCGAGAAAATGAGGTTTTGGGGAGACTGTTAAAAAGTAGTAAATTTTTTTTTTTCACCGATCTGAAAAATGTTTGTGCCGGATTGTCGCTACATTTATTCTGAATCCAAATATATAATTGGACTTGCTCTGCGACTAATAGTTTTCGAGAAAATGAAGTTTTGGTGAGACTGTAATAAAATAGTAAATTTTATTTTATCACCGATTTAAAAAATGTTGGTGCAGAATTGTAGCTACATTTATTCTGTGCCCAAGTATATAACTCTACTTGATCTGCGACTACTTGTTTTCGAGAAAATGAAGTTTTGGGGAGACTGTTAAAAAAGTAGTAAATTTTTTTTTATCACCGATCTGAAATATGTTTGTGCCGGATTGTCGCTACATTTATTCTGAATCCAAATATATAATTGGACTTGCTCTGCGACTAATAGTTTTCGAGAAAAGTAAGTTTTGGGAGACTGTTAGAAAAGTAGTAGATTTTTTTTCATCATCGATCTAAATAATTTTTATGCAGAATTGTAGCTACATTTATTCCGTGTCCAAATATATAATCGGCCTTGATCTGCGAATCATAGTTTTCGAGAAAATGAAATTGTTGGGTGACTGTAAAAAGTAGTAGATTTTATTTTATCACAGATCTAAAAAATGTTTATGCAGAATTGTAGCTACATTTATTCCGAGTCCAAATATATAATTCTACTTGATCTGCGACTACTAGTTTTCGAGAAAATGAAGTTTTGGGGAGACTGTTAAAAAAGTAGCAAATTCTTTTTCATCACCGATCTAAAAAATATTTGTGCCGTATTGTCGCTAAATTTATTCCGAATCCAAATATATAATTGGACTTGCTCTTTGACTAATAGTTTTCGAGAAAATGAAGTTTTGAGGAGACTGTTAAAAAAGTAGTAAATTTTTTTTATCACCGATTTAAAAAATGTTGGTGCAGAATTGTAGCTACATTTATTCTATGTCCAAATATATAATTCTACTTGATATGCGACTACTAGTTTTCGAGAAAATTAAGTTTTGGGGAGACTGTTAAAAAAGTAGTTGATTTTTTTTCGTGACCGATCTAAATAATTTTTATGCAGAATTGTAGCTACATTTATTCCGAGTCCAAATATATAATTCTACTTGATCTGCGACTACTAGTTTTCGAGAAAATGAAGTTTTGGGGAGACTGTTAAAAAGTAGTAAATTTTTTTTTTTCACCGATCTGAAAAATGTTTGTGCCGGATTGTCGCTACATTTATTCTGAATCCAAATATATAATTGGACTTGCTCTGCGACTAATAGTTTTCGAGAAAATGAAGTTTTGGTGAGACTGTAATAAAATAGTAAATTTTATTTTATCACCGATTTAAAAAATGTTGGTGCAGAATTGTAGCTACATTTATTCTGTGCCCAAGTATATAACTCTACTTGATCTGCGACTACTTGTTTTCGAGAAAATGAAGTTTTGGGGAGACTGTTAAAAAAGTAGTAAATTTTTTTTTATCACCGATCTGAAATATGTTTGTGCCGGATTGTCGCTACATTTATTCTGAATCCAAATATATAATTGGACTTGCTCTGCGACTAATAGTTTTCGAGAAAAGTAAGTTTTGGGAGACTGTTAGAAAAGTAGTAGATTTTTTTTCATCATCGATCTAAATAATTTTTATGCAGAATTGTAGCTACATTTATTCCGTGTCCAAATATATAATCGGCCTTGATCTGCGAATCATAGCTTTCGAGAAAATGAAATTGTTGGGTGACTGTAAAAAGTAGTAGATTTTATTTTATCACAGATCTAAAAAATGTTTATGCAGAATTGTAGCTACATTTATTCCGAGTCCAAATATATAATTCTACTTGATCTGCGACTACTAGTTTTCGAGAAAATGAAGTTTTGGGGAGACTGTTAAAAAAGTAGCAAATTCTTTTTCATCACCGATCTAAAAAATATTTGTGCCGTATTGTCGCTAAATTTATTCCGAATCCAAATATATAATTGGACTTGCTCTTTGACTAATAGTTTTCGAGAAAATGAAGTTTTGAGGAGACTGTTAAAAAAGTAGTAAATTTTTTTTATCACCG
Organism: Blera fallax; assembly: GCA_946965025.1. Lineage (NCBI taxonomy): Eukaryota > Metazoa > Arthropoda > Insecta > Diptera > Syrphidae > Blera > Blera fallax. The sequence continues at coordinate 56,964,114 of OX337246.1, forward strand.
ATTTAAAAAATGTTGGTGCAGAATTGTAGCTACATTTATTCTATGTCCAAATATATAATTCTACTTGATATGCGACTACTAGTTTTCGAGAAAATTAAGTTTTGGGGAGACTGTTAAAAAAGTAGTTGATTTTTTTTCGTGACCGATCTAAATAATTTTTATGCAGAATTGTAGCTACATTTATTCCGTGTCCAAATATATAATTGGCCTTGATCTGCGACTCATAGTTTTCGAGAAAATGAAGTTTTGGGGAGACTGTTAAAAAAGTAGCAAATTTTTTTTATCACCGATCTAAAAAATATTTGTGCCGTATTGTCGCTACATTTATTCCGAATCCAAATATATAATTGGACTTGCTCTGCGACATATAGTTTTCGAGAAAATGAAGTTTTGGGTGACTGTAAAAAAGTAGTAGATTTTGTTTTATCACAGATCTAAAAAGTGTTTATGCAGAATTGTAGCTACATTTATTCCGAGTCCAAATATATAATTCTACTTGATCTGCGACTACTAGTTTTCGAGAAAATGAAGCTTTGGGGGACTGTTAAGAAAGTAGTAGTAGTGGTATAATTAGACATGATCTGCAGCTCATAGTTTTCGAGAAAATGAAGCTTTGGGGAGACCGTGAAAAAGTAGTAGATTTTATTTCATCACCGATCTAAATAATTTTTACGCCTGATTGTAGCTACATTTATTCCGTGTCCAAATATATATTTCTACTTGATCTGCGACTACTAGTTTTCGAGAAAATGAAATTCTTGGGTGGCTGTAAAAAAGTAGTAGATTTTATTTCATCACCGATCTAAAAAATGTTTACGCCTGATTGTAGCTACATTTATTCCGAATCCAAATATATAATTGGACTTGCTCTGCGACTCATAGTTTTCGAGAAAATGAAATTCTTGGGTGACTGTTAAAAAAGTAGTAAATTTTTTTTATCACCGATCTGAAAAATGTTTACGCCGTATTGTAGCTACATTTATTCCGAATTCAAATATATAATTCTACTTGCTCTGCGACTAATAGTTTTCGAGAAAATGAGGTTTTGGGGAGACTGTTAAAAAGTAGTAAATTTTTTTTTTTCACCGATCTGAAAAATGTTTGTGCCGGATTGTCGCTACATTTATTCTGAATCCAAATATATAATTGGACTTGCTCTGCGACTAATAGTTTTCGAGAAAATGAAGTTTTGGTGAGACTGTAATAAAATAGTAAATTTTATTTTATCACCGATTTAAAAAATGTTGGTGCAGAATTGTAGCTACATTTATTCTGTGCCCAAGTATATAACTCTACTTGATCTGCGACTACTTGTTTTCGAGAAAATGAAGTTTTGGGGAGACTGTTAAAAAAGTAGTAAATTTTTTTTTATCACCGATCTGAAATATGTTTGTGCCGGATTGTCGCTACATTTATTCTGAATCCAAATATATAATTGGACTTGCTCTGCGACTAATAGTTTTCGAGAAAAGTAAGTTTTGGGAGACTGTTAGAAAAGTAGTAGATTTTTTTTCATCATCGATCTAAATAATTTTTATGCAGAATTGTAGCTACATTTATTCCGTGTCCAAATATATAATCGGCCTTGATCTGCGAATCATAGTTTTCGAGAAAATGAAATTGTTGGGTGACTGTAAAAAGTAGTAGATTTTATTTTATCACAGATCTAAAAAATGTTTATGCAGAATTGTAGCTACATTTATTCCGAGTCCAAATATATAATTCTACTTGATCTGCGACTACTAGTTTTCGAGAAAATGAAGTTTTGGGGAGACTGTTAAAAAAGTAGCAAATTCTTTTTCATCACCGATCTAAAAAATATTTGTGCCGTATTGTCGCTAAATTTATTCCGAATCCAAATATATAATTGGACTTGCTCTTTGACTAATAGTTTTCGAGAAAATGAAGTTTTGAGGAGACTGTTAAAAAAGTAGTAAATTTTTTTTATCACCGATTTAAAAAATGTTGGTGCAGAATTGTAGCTACATTTATTCTATGTCCAAATATATAATTCTACTTGATATGCGACTACTAGTTTTCGAGAAAATTAAGTTTTGGGGAGACTGTTAAAAAAGTAGTTGATTTTTTTTCGTGACCGATCTAAATAATTTTTATGCAGAATTGTAGCTACATTTATTCCGTGTCCAAATATATAATTGGCCTTGATCTGCGACTCATAGTTTTCGAGAAAATGAAGTTTTGGGGAGACTGTTAAAAAAGTAGCAAATTTTTTTTATCACCGATCTAAAAAATATTTGTGCCGTATTGTCGCTACATTTATTCCGAATCCAAATATATAATTGGACTTGCTCTGCGACATATAGTTTTCGAGAAAATGAAGTTTTGGGGAGACTGTTAAAAAGTAGTAAATTTTTTTTTTTCACCGATCTGAAAAATGTTTGTGCCGGATTGTCGCTACATTTATTCTGAATCCAAATATATAATTGGACTTGCTCTGCGACTAATAGTTTTCGAGAAAATGAAGTTTTGGTGAGACTGTAATAAAATAGTAAATTTTATTTTATCACCGATTTAAAAAATGTTGGTGCAGAATTGTAGCTACATTTATTCTGTGCCCAAGTATATAACTCTACTTGATCTGCGACTACTTGTTTTCGAGAAAATGAAGTTTTGGGGAGACTGTTAAAAAAGTAGTAAATTTTTTTTTATCACCGATCTGAAATATGTTTGTGCCGGATTGTCGCTACATTTATTCTGAATCCAAATATATAATTGGACTTGCTCTGCGACTAATAGTTTTCGAGAAAAGTAAGTTTTGGGAGACTGTTAGAAAAGTAGTAGATTTTTTTTCATCATCGATCTAAATAATTTTTATGCAGAATTGTAGCTACATTTATTCCGTGTCCAAATATATAATCGGCCTTGATCTGCGAATCATAGTTTTCGAGAAAATGAAATTGTTGGGTGACTGTAAAAAGTAGTAGATTTTATTTTATCACAGATCTAAAAAATGTTTATGCAGAATTGTAGCTACATTTATTCCGAGTCCAAATATATAATTCTACTTGATCTGCGACTACTAGTTTTCGAGAAAATGAAGTTTTGGGGAGACTGTTAAAAAAGTAGCAAATTCTTTTTCATCACCGATCTAAAAAATATTTGTGCCGTATTGTCGCTAAATTTATTCCGAATCCAAATATATAATTGGACTTGCTCTTTGACTAATAGTTTTCGAGAAAATGAAGTTTTGAGGAGACTGTTAAAAAAGTAGTAAATTTTTTTTATCACCGATTTAAAAAATGTTGGTGCAGAATTGTAGCTACATTTATTCTATGTCCAAATATATAATTCTACTTGATATGCGACTACTAGTTTTCGAGAAAATTAAGTTTTGGGGAGACTGTTAAAAAAGTAGTTGATTTTTTTTCGTGACCGATCTAAATAATTTTTATGCAGAATTGTAGCTACATTTATTCCGTGTCCAAATATATAATTGGCCTTGATCTGCGACTCATAGTTTTCGAGAAAATGAAGTTTTGGGGAGACTGTTAAAAAAGTAGCAAATTTTTTTTATCACCGATCTAAAAAATATTTGTGCCGTATTGTCGCTACATTTATTCCGAATCCAAATATATAATTGGACTTGCTCTGCGACATATAGTTTTCGAGAAAATGAAGTTTTGGGTGACTGTAAAAAAGTAGTAGATTTTGTTTTATCACAGATCTAAAAAGTGTTTATGCAGAATTGTAGCTACATTTATTCCGAGTCCAAATATATAATTCTACTTGATCTGCGACTACTAGTTTTCGAGAAAATGAAGCTTTGGGGGACTGTTAAAAAAGTAGTAGTAGTGGTATAATTAGACATGATCTGCAGCTCATAGTTTTCGAGAAAATGAAGTTTTGGGGAGACCGTGAAAAAGTAGTAGATTTTATTTCATCACCGATCTAAATAATTTTTACGCCTGATTGTAGCTACATTTATTCCGTGTCCAAATATATATTTCTACTTGATCTGCGACTACTAGTTTTCGAGAAAATTAAATTCTTGGGTGGCTGTAAAAAAGTAGTAGATTTTATTTCATCACCGATCTAAAAAATGTTTACGCCTGATTGTAGCTACATTTATTCCGAATCCAAATATATAATTGGACTTGCTCTGCGACTCATAGTTTTCGAGAAAATGAAATTCTTGGGTGACTGTTAAAAAAGTAGTAAATTTTTTTTATCACCGATCTGAAAAATGTTTACGCCGTATTGTAGCTACATTTATTCCGAATTCAAATATATAATTGGACTTGCTCTGCGACTTATAGTTTTCAAGAAAATGAAGTTTTGGGGAGACTGTTGAAAAAGTAGTAAATTTTTTTCATCACCGATCTAAAAAATATTTGTGCCGTATTGTCGATAAATTTATTCCGAATCCAAATATATAATTGGACTTGCTCTTTGACTAATAGTTTTCGAGAAAATGAAGTTTTGAGGAGACTGTTAAAAAAGTAGTAGATTTTTTTTCATAACCGATCTAAATAATTTTTATGCAGAATTGTAGCTATATTTATTCCGTGTCCAAATATATTATTAGCCTTGATCTGCGACCCATAGTTTTCGAGAAAATTAAATTTTTATGTGATTGTAAAAAAAGTAGTAGATTTTATTTTATCACAGATCTAAAAAATGTTTATGCAGAATTGTAGCTACATTTATAATATAGCTACAAATATATAATTCTACTTGATCTGCGACTACTAGTTCTCGAGAAAATGAAGTTTTGGGGAGACTGTTAAAAAAGTAGCAAATTCTTTTTCATCACCGATCTAAAAAATATTTGTGCCGTATTGTCGCTAAATTTATTCCGAATCCAAATATATAATTGGACTTGCTCTTCGGCTAATAGTTTTCGAGAAAATGAAGTTTTGGGGAGACTGTTAAAAAAGTAGTAGATTTTTTTTCGTCACCGATCTAAATAATTTTTATGCAGAATTGTAGCTTCATTTATTCCGTGTCCAAATATATAATTCTACTTGATCTGCGACTACTAGTTTTCTAGAAAATGAAGTTTTGGGGAGACTGTAAAAAAGTAGTAAATTTTATTTTATCACCGATTTAAAAAATGTTGGTGCAGAATTGTAGCTACATTTATTCTATGTCCAAATATATAATTCTACTTGATATGCGACTACTAGTTTTCGAGAAAATTAAGTTTTGGGGAGACTGTTAAAAAAGTAGTTGATTTTTTTTCGTGACCGATCTAAATAATTTTTATGCAGAATTGTAGCTACATTTATTCCGTGTCCAAATATATAATTGGCCTTGATCTGCGACTCATAGTTTTCGAGAAAATGAAGTTTTGGGGAGACTGTTAAAAAAGTAGCAAATTTTTTTTATCACCGATCTAAAAAATATTTGTGCCGTATTGTCGCTACATTTATTCCGAATCCAAATATATAATTGGACTTGCTCTGCGACATATAGTTTTCGAGAAAATGAAGTTTTGGGTGACTGTAAAAAAGTAGTAGATTTTGTTTTATCACAGATCTAAAAAGTGTTTATGCAGAATTGTAGCTACATTTATTCCGAATCCAAATATATAATTGGACTTGCTCTGCGACTCATAGTTTTCGAGAAAATGAAATTCTTGGGTGACTGTTAAAAAAGTAGTAAATTTTTTTTATCACCGATCTGAAAAATGTTTACGCCGTATTGTAGCTACATTTATTCCGAATTCAAATATATAATTGGACTTGCTCTGCGACTTATAGTTTTCAAGAAAATGAAGTTTTGGGGAGACTGTTGAAAAAGTAGTAAATTTTTTTCATCACCGATCTAAAAAATATTTGTGCCGTATTGTCGATAAATTTATTCCGAATCCAAATATATAATTGGACTTGCTCTTTGACTAATAGTTTTCGAGAAAATGAAGTTTTGAGGAGACTGTTAAAAAAGTAGTAGATTTTTTTTCATAACCGATCTAAATAATTTTTATGCAGAATTGTAGCTATATTTATTCCGTGTCCAAATATATTATTAGCCTTGATCTGCGACCCATAGTTTTCGAGAAAATTAAATTTTTATGTGATTGTAAAAAAAGTAGTAGATTTTATTTTATCACAGATCTAAAAAATGTTTATGCAGAATTGTAGCTACATTTATAATATAGCTACAAATATATAATTCTACTTGATCTGCGACTACTAGTTCTCGAGAAAATGAAGTTTTGGGGAGACTGTTAAAAAAGTAGCAAATTCTTTTTCATCACCGATCTAAAAAATATTTGTGCCGTATTGTCGCTAAATTTATTCCGAATCCAAATATATAATTGGACTTGCTCTTCGGCTAATAGTTTTCGAGAAAATGAAGTTTTGGGGAGACTGTTAAAAAAGTAGTAGATTTTTTTTCGTCACCGATCTAAATAATTTTTATGCAGAATTGTAGCTTCATTTATTCCGTGTCCAAATATATAATTCTACTTGATCTGCGACTACTAGTTTTCTAGAAAATGAAGTTTTGGGGAGACTGTAAAAAAGTAGTAAATTTTATTTTATCACCGATTTAAAAAATGTTGGTGCAGAATTGTAGCTACATTTATTCTATGTCCAAATATATAATTCTACTTGATATGCGACTACTAGTTTTCGAGAAAATTAAGTTTTGGGGAGACTGTTAAAAAAGTAGTTGATTTTTTTTCGTGACCGATCTAAATAATTTTTATGCAGAATTGTAGCTACATTTATTCCGTGTCCAAATATATAATTGGCCTTGATCTGCGACTCATAGTTTTCGAGAAAATGAAGTTTTGGGGAGACTGTTAAAAAAGTAGCAAATTTTTTTTATCACCGATCTAAAAAATATTTGTGCCGTATTGTCGCTACATTTATTCCGAATCCAAATATATAATTGGACTTGCTCTGCGACATATAGTTTTCGAGAAAATGAAGTTTTGGGTGACTGTAAAAAAGTAGTAGATTTTGTTTTATCACAGATCTAAAAAGTGTTTATGCAGAATTGTAGCTACATTTATTCCGAGTCCAAATATATAATTCTACTTGATCTGCGACTACTAGTTTTCGAGAAAATGAAGCTTTGGGGGACTGTTAAGAAAGTAGTAGTAGTGGTATAATTAGACATGATCTGCAGCTCATAGTTTTCGAGAAAATGAAGCTTTGGGGAGACCGTGAAAAAGTAGTAGATTTTATTTCATCACCGATCTAAATAATTTTTACGCCTGATTGTAGCTACATTTATTCCGTGTCCAAATATATATTTCTACTTGATCTGCGACTACTAGTTTTCGAGAAAATGAAATTCTTGGGTGGCTGTAAAAAAGTAGTAGATTTTATTTCATCACCGATCTAAAAAATGTTTACGCCTGATTGTAGCTACATTTATTCCGAATCCAAATATATAATTGGACTTGCTCTGCGACTCATAGTTTTCGAGAAAATGAAATTCTTGGGTGACTGTTAAAAAAGTAGTAAATTTTTTTTATCACCGATCTGAAAAATGTTTACGCCGTATTGTAGCTACATTTATTCCGAATTCAAATATATAATTCTACTTGATCTGCGACTACTAGTTTTCGAGAAAATGAAGTTTTGGGGAGACTGTTAAAAAAGTAGCAAATTCTTTTTCATCACCGATCTAAAAAATATTTGTGCCGTATTGTCGATAAATTTATTCCGAATCCAAATATATAATTGGACTTGCTCTTTGACTAATAGTTTTCGAGAAAATGAAGTTTTGAGGAGACTGTTAAAAAAGTAGTAGATTTTTTTTCATAACCGATCTAAATAATTTTTATGCAGAATTGTAGCTATATTTATTCCGTGTCCAAATATATTATTGGCCTTGATCTGCGACCCATAGTTTTCGAGAAAATTAAATTTTTATGTGATTGTAAAAAAAGTAGTAGATTTTATTTTATCACAGATCTAAAAAATGTTTATGCAGAATTGTAGCTACATTTATAATATAGCTACAAATATATAATTCTACTTGATCTGCGACTACTAGTTTTCGAGAAAATGAAGTTTTGGGGAGACTGTTAAAAAAGTAGCAAATTCTTTTTCATCACCGATCTAAAAAATATTTGTGCCGTATTGTCGCTAAATTTATTCCGAATCCAAATATATAATTGGACTTGCTCTTCGGCTAATAGTTTTCGAGAAAATGAAGTTTTGGGGAGACTGTTAAAAAAGTAGTAGATTTTTTTTCGTCATCGATCTAAATAATTTTTATGCAGAATTGTAGCTTCATTAATTCCGTGTCCATGAAGTTTTGGGGAGACTGTAAAAAAGTAGTAAATTTTATTTTATCACCGATTTAAAAAATGTTGGTGCAGAATTGTAGCTACATTTATTCTATGTCCAAATATATAATTCTACTTGATATGCGACTACTAGTTTTCGAGAAAATTAAGTTTTGGGGAGACTGTTAAAAAAGTAGTTGATTTTTTTTCGTGACCGATCTAAATAATTTTTATGCAGAATTGTAGCTACATTTATTCCGAATCCAAATATATAATTGGACTTGCTCTGCGACTTATAGTTTTCGAGAAAAGTAAGTTTTGGGGAGACTGTTAAAAAAGTAGTAGATTTTTTTTCATCACCGATCTAAATAATTTTTATGCAGAATTGTAGCTATATTTATTCCGTGTCCAAATATATAATTGGCCTTGATCTGCGACTCATAGTTTTCGAGAAAATTAAATTTTTATGTGATTGTAAAAAAAGTAGTAGATTTTATTTTATCACAGATCTAAAAAATGTTTATGCAGAATTGTAGCTACATTTATTCCGAGTCCAAATATATAATTCTACTTGATCTGCGACTACTAGTTTTCGAGAAAATGAAGTTTTGGGGAGACTGTTAAAAAAGTAGCAAATTTTTTTTATCACCGATCTAAAAATATTTGTGCCGTATTGTCGCTACATTTATTCCGAATCCAAATATATAATTGGACTTGCTCTTCGGCTAATAGTTTTCGAGAAAATGAAGTTTTGGGGAGACTGTTAAAAAAGTAGTAGATTTTTTTTCGTCTCCGATCTAAATAATTTTTATGCAGAATTGTAGCTTCATTAATTCCGTGTCCAAATATATAATTCTACTTGATCTGCGACTACTAGTTTTCTAGAAAATGAAGTTTTGGGGAGACTGTAAAAAAGTAGTAAATTTTATTTTATCACCGATTTAAAAAATGTTGGTGCAGAATTGTAGCTACATTTATTCTATGTCCAAATATATAATTCTACTTGATATGCGACTACTAGTTTTCGAGAAAATTAAGTTTTGGGGAGACTGTTAAAAAAGTAGTTGATTTTTTTTCGTGACCGATCTAAATAATTTTTATGCAGAATTGTAGCTACATTTATTCCGTGTCCAAATATATAATTGGCCTTGATCTGCGACTCATAGTTTTCGAGAAAATGAAATTTTTGGGTGACTGTTAAAAAAGTAGTAAATTTTTTTTCATCACCGATCTAAATAATTTTTATGCAGAATTGTAGCTACATTTATTCCGTGTCCAACTATATAATTAGACATGATCTGCGACTCATAGTTTTTGAGAAAATGAAATTCTTGGGTGACTGTAAAAAGTAGTAGATTTTATTTCATCACCGATCTAAAAAATGTTTACGCCGGATTGTAGCTACATTTATTCCGAATAAAAATATATAATTGGACTTGCTCTGCGACTTATAGTTTTCGAGAAAAGTAAGTTTTGGGAGACTGTTAAAAAAGTAGTAGATTTTTTTTCATCATCGATCTAAAAAATATTTGTGCCGTATTGTCGCTAAATTTATTCCGAATCCAAATATATAATTGGACTTGCTCTGCGACATATAGTTTTCGAGAAAATGAAGTTTTGGGGAGACCGTGAAAAAGTAGTAGATTTTATTTCATCACCGATCTAAAAAATTTTTACGCCTGATTGTAGCTACATTTATTCCGTGTCCAAATATATATTTCTACTTGATCTGCGACTACTAGTTTTCGAGAAAATAAAATTCTTGGGTGGCTGTAAAAAAGTAGTAGATTTTATTTCATCACCGATCTAAAAAATTGTATTGATTGTAGCTACATTTATTCCGAATCCAAATATATAATTGGACTTGCTCTGCGACTTATAGTTTTCGAGAAAAGTAAGTTTTGGAGAGACTGTTAAAAAAGTAGTAGATTTTTTTTCATCACCGATCTAAATAATTTTTATGCAGAATTGTAGCTATATTTATTCCGTGTCCAAATATATAATTGGCCTTGATCTGCGACTCATAGTTTTCGAGAAAATTAAATTTTTATGTGATTGTAAAAAAAGTAGTAGATTTTATTTTATCACAGATCTAAAAAATGTTTATGCAGAATTGTAGCTACATTTATTCCGAGTCCAAATATATAATTCTACTTGATCTGCGACTACTAGTTTTCGAGAAAATGAAGTTTTGGGGAGACTGTTAAAAAAGTAGCAAATTTTTTTTATCACCGATCTAAAAAATATTTGTGCCGTATTGTCGCTACATTTATTCCGAATCCAAATATATAATTGGACTTGCTCTGCGACATATAGTTTTCGAGAAAATGAAGTTTTGGGTGACTGTAAAAAAGTAGTAGATTTTGTTTTATCACAGATCTAAAAAGTGTTTATGCAGAATTGTAGCTACATTTATTCCGAGTCCAAATATATAATTCTACTTGATCTGCGACTACTAGTTTTCGAGAAAATGAAGCTTTGGGGGACTGTTAAAAAAGTAGTAGTAGTGGTATAATTAGACATGATCTGCAGCTCATAGTTTTCGAGAAAATGAAGTTTTGGGGAGACCGTGAAAAAGTAGTAGATTTTATTTCATCACCGATCTAAATAATTTTTACGCCTGATTGTAGCTACATTTATTCCGTGTCCAAATATATATTTCTACTTGATCTGCGACTACTAGTTTTCGAGAAAATGAAATTCTTGGGTGGCTGTAAAAAAGTAGTAGATTTTATTTCATCACCGATCTAAAAAATGTTTACGCCTGATTGTAGCTACATTTATTCCGAATCCAAATATGTAATTGGACTTGCTCTGCGACTCATAGTTTTCGAGAAAATGAAATTCTTGGGTGACTGTTAAAAAAGTAGTAAATTTTTTTTATCACCGATCTGAAAAATGTTTACGCCGTATTGTAGCTACATTTATTCCGAATTCAAATATATAATTGGACTTGCTCTGCGACTTATAGTTTTCAAGAAAATGAAGTTTTGGGGAGACTGTTGAAAAAGTAGTAAATTTTTTTCATCACCGATCTAAATAATTTTCATGCAGAATTGTAGCTACATTTATTCCGTGTCCAAATATATAATTAGACATGATCTGCGACTCATAGTTTTCGAGAAAATTAAATTTTTGGGTGATTGCAAAAAAAGTAGTAGATTTTATTTTATCACAGATCTAAAAAATGTTTATGCAGAATTGTAGCTACATTTATTCCGAGTCCAAATATATAATTCTACTTGATCTGCGACTACTAGTTTTCGAGAAAATGAAGTTTTGGGGAGACTGTTAAAAAAGTAGCAAATTTTTTTTATCACCGATCTAAAAAATATTTGTGCCGTATTGTCGCTACATTGATTCCGAATCCAAATATATAATTGGACTTGCTCTTCGGCTAATAGTTTTCGAGAAAATGAAGTTTTGGGGAGACTGTAAAAAAGTAGTAGATTATATTTCATCACCGATCTAAATAATTTTTATGCAGAATTGTAGCTACATTTATTCCGTTTCCAAATAAATAATTGGCCTTGATCTGCGACTAATAGTTTTCGAGAAAATGAAGTTTTGGGGAGACCGTAAAAAAGTAGTAGATTTTATTTCATCACCGATCTAAATAATTTTTACGCCTGATTGTAGCTACATTTATTCCGTGTCCAAATATATAACTCTACTTGATCTGCGACTACTAGTTTTCGAGAAAATGAAGTTTTGGGGAGACTGTTAAAAAAGTAGTAAATTTTTTTTTATCACCGATCTAAATAATTTTTATGCAGAATTGTAGCTACATTTATTCCGTGTCCAACTATATAATTAGACATGATCTGCGACTCATAGTTTTAGAGAAAATGAAATTCTTGGGTGACTGTAAAAAAGTAGTAGATTTTATTTCATCACCGATCTAAAAAATGTTTACGCCGGATTGTAGCTACATTTATTCCGAATCCAAATACATAATTGGACTGGCTCTGCGACTTATAATTTTCGAGAAAAGTAAGTTTTGGGGAGACTGTTAAAAAAGTAGTAGATTTTTTTTCATCACCGATCTAAAAAATGTTTATGCAGAATTGTAGCTACATTTACTCCGAGTCCAAATATATAATTCTACTTGATCTGCAACTACTAGTTTTCGAGAAAATGAAGTTTTGGGGAGACTGTTAAAAAAGTAGCAAATTCTTTTTCATCACCGATCTAAAAAATATTTGTGCCGTGTTGTCGCTAAATTTATTCCGAATCCAAATATACAATTGGACTTGCTCTGCGACTTATAGTTTTCAAGAAAAGTAAGTTTTGGGGAGACTGTTAAAAAAAGTAGTAGATTTTTTTTCATCACCGATCTAAAAAATGTTTATGCAGAATTGTAGCTATATTTATTCCGTGTCCAAATATATAATTGGCCTTGATCTGCGACTCATAGTTTTCGAGAAAATTAAATTTTTATGTGATTGTAAAAAAAGTAGTAGATTTTATTTTATCACAGATCTAAAAAATGTTTATGCAGAATTGTAGCTATATTTATTCCGTGTCCAAATATATAATTGGCCTTGATCTGCAACTCATAGTTTTCGAGAAAATGAAATTCTTGGGTGACTGTAAAAAAGTAGTAGATTTTATTTCATCACCGATCTAAAAAATGTTTACGCCGGATTGTAGCTACATTTATTCCGAATCCAAATACATAATTGGACTGGCTCTGCGACTTATAATTTTCGAGAAAAGTAAGTTTTGGGGAGACTGTTAAAAAAGTAGTAGATTTTTTTTCATCACCGATCTAAAAAATGTTTATGCAGAATTGTAGCTACATTTACTCCGAGTCCAAATATATAATTCTACTTGATCTGCGACTACTAGTTTTCGAGAAAATGAAGTTTTGGGGAGACTGTTAAAAAAGTAGCAAATTCTTTTCATCACCGATCTAAAAAATATTTGTGCCGTGTTGTCGCTAAATTTATTCCGAATCCAAATATACAATTGGACTTGCTCTGCGACTTATAGTTTTCAAGAAAAGTAAGTTTTGGGGAGACTGTTAAAAAAAGTAGTAGATTTTTTTTCATCACCGATCTAAAAAATGTTTATGCAGAATTGTAGCTATATTTATTCCGTGTCCAAATATATAATTGGCCTTGATCTGCGACTCATAGTTTTCGAGAAAATTAAATTTTTATGTGATTGTAAAAAAAGTAGTAGATTTTATTTTATCACAGATCTAAAAAATGTTTATGCAGAATTGTAGCTATATTTATTCCGTGTCCAAATATATAATTGGCCTTGATCTGCAACTCATAGTTTTCGAGAAAATGAAATTCTTGGGTGACTGTAAAAAAGTAGTAGATTTTATTTCATCACCGATCTAAAAAATGTTTACGCCGGATTGTAGCTACATTTATTCCGAATCCAAGTATATAATTGGACTTGCTCTGCGACTTATAGTTTTCGAGAAAATGAAGTTTTGGGGAGACTGTTGAAAAAGTAGTAAATTTTTTTCATCACCGATCTAAATAATTTTCATGCAGAATTGTAGCTACATTTATTCCGTGTCCAAATATATAATAGGCCTTGATCTGCGACTCATAGTTTTCGAGAAAATTAAATTTTTGGGTGATTGTAAAAAAAGTAGTAGATTTTATTTTATCACAGATCTAAAAAATGTTTATGCAGAATTGTAGCTATATTTATTCCGTGTCCAAATATATAATTGGCCTTGATCTGCGACTCATAGTTTTCGAGAAAATGAAATTCTTGGGTGACTGTAAAAAAGTAGTAGATTTTCTTTCATCACCGATTTAAAAAATGTTTACGCCGGATTGTAGCTACATTTATTCCGAATTCAAATATATAATTGGACTTGCTCTGCGACTTATAGTTTTCGAGAAAATGAAGTTTTGGGGAGACTGTTAAAAAAGTAGCAAATTTTTTTTATCACCGATCTAAAAAATATTTGTGCCGTATTGTCGCTACATTTATTCCGAATCCAAATATATAATTGGACTTGCTCTTCGGCTAATAGTTTTCGAGAAAATGAAGTTTTGGGGAGACTGTAAAAAAGTAGTAGATTATATTTCATCACCGATCTAAATAATTTTTATGCAGAATTGTAGCTACATTTATTCCGTTTCCAAATAAATAATTGGCCTTGATCTGCGACTCATAGTTTTCGAGAAAATGAAGTTTTGGGGAGACTGTAAAAAAGTAGTAGATTATATTTCATCACCGATCTAAATAATTTTTATGCAGAATTGTAGCTACATTTATTCCGTTTCAAAATAAATAATTGGCCTTGATCTGCGACTCATAGTTTTCGAGAAAATGAAGTTTTGGGGAGACTGTAAAAAAGTAGTAGATTATATTTCATCACCGATCTAAATAATTTTTATGCAGAATTGTAGCTACATTTATTCCGAGTCCAAATATATAATTGGCCTTGATCTGCGACTCATAGTTTTCGAGAAAATTAAATTTTTATGTGATTGTAAAAAAGGTAGTAGATTTTATTTTATCACAGATCTAAAAAATGTTTATGCAGAATTGTAGCTATATTTATTCCGTGTCCAAATATATAATTGGATTTGATCTGCGACTCATAGTTTTCGAGAAAATGAAATTCTTGGGTGACTGTAAAAAAGTAGTAGATTTTCTTTCATCACCGATCTAAAAAATGTTTACGCCGGATTGTAGCTACATTTATTCCGAATTCAAATATATAATAGGCCTTGATCTGCGACTCATAGTTTTCGAGAAAATTAAATTTTTGGGTGATTGCAAAAAAAGTAGTAGATTTTATTTTATCACAGATCTAAAAAATGTTTATGCAGAATTGTAGCTACATTTATTCCGAGTCCAAATATATAATTCTACTTGATATGCGACTACTAGTTTTCGAGAAAATGAAGTTTTGGGGAGACTGTTAAAAAAGTAGCAATTTTTTTTTATCACCGATCTAAAAAATATTTGTGCCGTATTGTCGCTACATTTATTCCGAATCCAAATATATAATTGGACTTGCTCTTCGGCTAATAGTTTTCGACAAAATGAAGTTTTGGGGAGACTGTTAAAAAAGTAGCAAATTCTTTTTCATCACCGATCTAAAAAATATTTGTGCCGTGTTGTCGCTAAATTTATTCCGAATCCAAATATATAATTGGACTTGCTCTGCGACTTATAGTTTTCGAGAAAAGTAAGTTTTGGAGAGACTGTTAAAAAAGTAGTAGATTTTTTTTCGTCACCGATCTAAATAATTTTTATGCAGAATTGTAGCTACATTTATTCCGTGTCCAAATATATAATTAGACATGATCTGCGACTCATAGTTTTCGAGAAAATGATATTTTTGGGTGACTGTAAAAAAGCAGAAGATTTTATTTTAACACAGATCTAAAAAATGTTTATGCAGAATTGTAGCTACATTTATTCCGAGTCCAAATATATAATTCTACTTGATATGCAACTACTAGTTTTCGAGAAAATGAAGTTTTGGGGAGACTAAAAAAGTAGTAAATTTTATTTTATCACCGATTTAAAAAATGTTGGTGCAGAATTGTAGCTACATTTATTCTGTGTCCAAATATATAATTCTACTTGATCTGCGACTAATAGTTTTCGAGAGAATGAAGTTTTGGGGAGACTGTTAAAAAAGTAGTAGATTTTATTTCATCACCGATCTAAATAATTTTTATGCAGAATTGTAGCTACATTTATTCCGTGTCGAAATATATAATTGGCCTTAATCTGCGACTTACAGTTTTCGAGAAAATGAAGTTTTGCGGAGACTGTAAAAAAGTAGTAGATTGTAATTCATCACCGATCTAAAAAATGTTTACGCCGGATTGTAGCTACATTTATTCTGAATCCAAATATATAATTGGACTTGCTCTGCGACTTATAGTTTTCGAGAAAATGAAATTTTTGGGTGACTGTAAAAAAGTAGTAGATTTTATTTCATCACCGATCTAAAAAATGTTTATGCAAAATTGCAGCTACATTTATTCCGAGTGCAAATATATAATTCTACTTGATCTGCGACTAATAGTTTTCGAGAAAATGAAATTTTTGGGTGACTGTAAAAAAGTAGTAGATTTTATTTTATCACAGATCTTAAAAATGTTTATGCAGAATTGTAGCTACATTTATTCCGAGTCCAAAATTATAGTTCTACTTGATCGGCGAATACTAGTTTTCGAGAAAATGAAGTTTTGGGGAGACTGTTAAAAAAGTAGTAGACTTTTTTTCATCATCGATCTAAATAATTTTTATGCAGAATTGTAGCTATATTTATTCCGTGTCCAAATATATAATTGGATTTGATCTGCGACTCATAGTTTTCGAGAAAATGAAATTCTTGGGTGACTGTAAAAAAGTAGTAGATTTTCTTTCATCACCGATCTAAAAAATGTTTACGCCGGATTGTAGCTACATTTATTCCGAATTCAAATATATAATTGGACTTGCTCTGCGACTTATAGTTTTCGAGAAAATGAAGTTTTGGGGAGACTGTTGAAGAAGTAGTACATTTTTTTCATCACCGATCTAAATAATTTTCATGCAGAATTGTAGCTACATTTATTCCGTGTCCAAATATATAATAGGCCTTGATCTGCGACTCATAGTTTTCGAGAAAATTAAATTTTTGGGTGATTGCAAAAAAAGTAGTAGATTTTATTTTATCACAGATCTAAAAAATGTTTATGCAGAATTGTAGCTACATTTATTTATCTGAAAAATGTTTATTCAGAATTGTAGCTACATTTATTCCGAGTCCAAAATTATAATTCTACTTGATCTGCGACTAATAGTTTTCGAGAAAATGAAGTTTTGGGGAGACCGTAAAAAAGTAGTAAATTTTTTTTCATCACCGATCTAAAAAATGTTTATGCAGAATTGTAGCTACATTCACTCCGAGTCCAAATATATAATTCTACTTGATCTGCGACTACTAGTTTTCGAGAAAATGAAGTTTTGGGGAGACTGTTAAAACAGAAGCAAATTCTTTTTCATCACCGATCTAAAAAATATTTGTGCCGTGTTGTCGCTAAATTTATTCCGAATCCAAATATATAATTGGACTTGCTCTGCGACTTATAGTTTTCGAGAAAATGAAGTTTTAGGGAAACTGTTGAAAAAGTAGTAAATTTTTTTCATCACCGATCTAAATAATTTTCATGCAGAATTGTAGCTACATTTATTCCGTGTCCAAATATATAATTGGCCTTGATCTGCGACTCATAGTTTTCGAGAAAATTAAATTTTTATGTGATTGTAAAAAAAGTAGTAGATTTTATTTTATCACAGATCTAAAAAAATGTTTATGCAGAATTGTAGCTACATTTATTCCGAGTCCAAATATATAATTCTACTTGATCTGCGACTACTAGTTTTCGAGAAAATGAAGTTTTGGGGAGACTGTTAAAAAAGTAGCAAATTTTTTTTATCACCGATCTAAAAAATATTTGTGCCGTATTGTCGCTACATTTATTCCGAATCCAAATATATAATTGGACTTGCTCTGCGACATATAGTTTTCGAGAAAATGAAGTTTTGGGTGACTGTAAAAAAGTAGTAGATTTTGTTTTATCACAGGTCTAAAAAGTGTTTATGCAGAATTGTAGCTACATTTATTCCGAGTCCAAATATATAATTCTACTTGATATGCAACTACTAGTTTTCGAGAAAATGAAATTTTTGGGTGACTGTAGAAAGTAGTAGATTTTATTTCATCACCGATCTAAAAAATGTTTATGCAGAGTTGTAGCTACATCTATTCCGAGTCCAAATATACATTTATCCTTGATCTGCGACTACTAGTTTTCGAGAAAATAAAATTCTTGGGTGGCTGTAAAAAAGTAGTAGATTTTATTTCATCACCGATCTAAAAAATCGTATTGATTGTAGCTACATTTATTCCGAATCCAAATATATAATTGGACTTGCTCTGCGACTTATAGTTTTCGAGAAAAGTAAGTTTTGGGGAGACTGTTAAAAAAGTAGTAGATTTTTTTTCATCACCGATCTAAATAATTTTTATGCAGAATTGTAGCTATATTTATTCCGTGTCCAAATATATAATTGGCCTTGATCTGCGACTCATAGTTTTCGAGAAAATTAAATTTTTATGTGATTGTAAAAAAAGTAGTAGATTTTATTTTATCACAGATCTAAAAAATGTTTATGCAGAATTGTAGCTACATTTATTCCGAGTCCAAATATATAATTCTACTTGATCTGCGACTACTAGTTTTCGAGAAAATGAAGTTTTGGGGAGACTGTTAAAAAAGTAGCAAATTTTTTTTATCACCGATCTAAAAAATATTTGTGCCGTATTGTCGCTACATTTATTCCGAATCCAAATATATAATTGGACTTGCTCTGCGACATATAGTTTTCGAGAAAATGAAGTTTTGGGTGACTGTAAAAAAGTAGTAGATTTTGTTTTATCACAGATCTAAAAAGTGTTTATGCAGAATTGTAGCTACATTTATTCCGAGTCCAAATATATAATTCTACTTGATCTGCGACTACTAGTTTTCGAGAAAATGAAGCTTTGGGGGACTGTTAAAAAAGTAGTAGTAGTGGTATAATTAGACATGATCTGCAGCTCATAGTTTTCGAGAAAATGAAGTTTTGGGGAGACCGTGAATAAGTAGTAGATTTTATTTCATCACCGATCTAAATAATTTTTACGCCTGATTGTAGCTACATTTATTCCGTGTCCAAATATATATTTCTACTTGATCTGCGACTACTAGTTTTCGAGAAAATGAAATTCTTGGGTGGCTGTAAAAAAGTAGTAGATTTTATTTCATCACCGATCTAAAAAATGTTTACGCCTGATTGTAGCTACATTTATTCCGAATCCAAATATATAATTGGACTTGCTCTGCGACTCATAGTTTTCGAGAAAATGAAATTCTTGGGTGACTGTTAAAAAAGTAGTAAATTTTTTTTTTTTTTTTTTTTTTTTTTATAATTTACCCGCACTCAAGGGGTTGTGAATACCCTTTTAATGTTTATACACAGTGCGGGCGTTTGAAATGAAGATAGAGAGAGAGAGAAAGAGATTGGTGTAGTGGTTTGAAACTCAGGTGTATTAGGTTTCACACATTAGCTCCAGGGGTGGTGTCCAGATAACTGGGGAGATTTTTTGCTGTCATTATTTGTTTTGCCTTCGCTTCTGATTCACAGTATTTTTTCCCCGATCTACCTGGTGTCATGAGCATATCAATTATCAACAGAGCGATCAATTTCTCCAGCCATATGACAAACCTACTGCCAGTGTTATGCCTTCGCAGTAGTGTTGTCACAGACTTTCGCAATTAATCGGACTGCCTCTTATCATATAATGCTTGCTGACACCAGGGATTGAACTGTGAACCATCAGCTCGACAAACGATGACGCTACCACTACACCATTGCCACCCTTTATCACCGATCTGAAAAATGTTTACGCCGTATTGTAGCTACATTTATTCCGAATTCAAATATATAATTGGACTTGCTCTGCGACTTATAGTTTTCAAGAAAATGAAGTTTTGGGGAGACTGTTGAAAAAGTAGTAAATTTTTTTCATCACCGATCTAAATAATTTTCATGCAGAATTGTAGCTACATTTATTCCGTGTCCAAATATATAATTAGACATGATCTGCGACTCATAGTTTTCAAGAAAATTAAATTTTTGGGTGATTGCAAAAAAAGTAGTAGATTTTATTTTATCACAGATCTAAAAAATGTTTATGCAGAATTGTAGCTACATTTATTCCGAGTCCAAATATATAATTCTACTTGATCTGCGACTACTAGTTTTCGAGAAAATGAAGTTTTGGGGAGACTGTTAAAAAAGTAGCAAATTTTTTTTATCACCGATCTAAAAAATATTTGTGCCGTATTGTCGCTACATTGATTCCGAATCCAAATATATAATTGGACTTGCTCTTCGGCTAATAGTTTTCGAGAAAATGAAGTTTTGGGGAGACTGTTAAAAAGTAGTAGATTATATTTCATCACCGATCTAAATAATTTTTAGGCAGAATTGTAGCTACATTTATTCCGTTTCCAAATAAATAATTGGCCTTGATCTGCGACTAATAGTTTTCGAGAAAATGAAGTTTTGGGGAGACCGCAAAAAAGTAGTAGATTTTATTTCATCACCGATCTAAATAATTTTTACGCCTGATTGTAGCTACATTTATTCCGTGTCCAAATATATAACTCTACTTGATCTGCGATTACTAGTTTTCGAGAAAATGAAGTTTTGGGGAGACTGTTAAAAAAGTAGTAAATTTTTTTTTATCACCGATCTAAATAATTTTTATGCAGAATTGTAGCTACATTTATTCCGTGTCCAACTATATAATTAGACATGATCTGCGACTCATAGTTTTAGAGAAAATGAAATTCTTGGGTGACTGTAAAAAAGTAGTAGATTTTATTTCATCACCGATCTAAAAAATGTTTACGCCGGATTGTAGCTACATTTATTCCGAATCCAAATACATAATTGGACTGGCTCTGCGACTTATAATTTTCGAGAAAAGTAAGTTTTGGGGAGACTGTTAAAAAAGTAGTAGATTTTTTTTCATCACCGATCTAAAAAATGTTTATGCAGAATTGTAGCTACATTTACTCCGAGTCCAAATATATAATTCTACTTGATCTGCGACTACTAGTTTTCGAGAAAATGAAGTTTTGGGGAGACTGTTAAAAAAGTAGCAAATTCTTTTTCATCACCGATCTAAAAAATATTTGTGCCGTGTTGTCGCTAAATTTATTCCGAATCCAAATATACAATTGGACTTGCTCTGCGACTTATAGTTTTCAAGAAAAGTAAGTTTTGGGGAGACTGTTAAAAAAAGTAGTAGATTTTTTTTCATCACCGATCTAAAAAATGTTTATGCAGAATTGTAGCTATATTTATTCCGTGTCCAAATATATAATTGGCCTTGATCTGCGACTCATAGTTTTCGAGAAAATTAAATTTTTATGTGATTGTAAAAAAAGTAGTAGATTTTATTTTATCACAGATCTAAAAAATGTTTATGCAGAATTGTAGCTATATTTATTCCGTGTCCAAATATATAATTGGCCTTGATCTGCAACTCATAGTTTTCGAGAAAATGAAATTCTTGGGTGACTGTAAAAAAGTAGTAGATTTTATTTCATCACCGATCTAAAAAATGTTTACGCCGGATTGTAGCTACATTTATTCCGAATCCAAGTATATAATTGGACTTGCTCTGCGACTTATAGTTTTCGAGAAAATGAAGTTTTGGGGAGACTGTTGAAAAAGTAGTAAATTTTTTTCATCACCGATCTAAATAATTTTCATGTAGAATTGTAGCTACATTTATTCCGTGTCCAAATATATAATAGGCCTTGATCTGCGACTCATAGTTTTCGAGAAAATTAAATTTTTGGGTGATTGTAAAAAAAGTAGTAGATTTTATTTTATCACAGATCTAAAAAATGTTTATGCAGAATTGTAGCTATATTTATTCCGTGTCCAAATATATAATTGGCCTTGATCTGCAACTCATAGTTTTCGAGAAAATGAAATTCTTGGGTGACTGTAAAAAAGTAGTAGATTTTATTTCATCACCGATCTAAAAAATGTTTACGCCGGATTGTAGCTACATTTATTCCGAATCCAAGTATATAATTGGACTTGCTCTGCGACTTATAGTTTTCGAGAAAATGAAGTTTTGGGGAGACTGTTGAAAAAGTAGTAAATTTTTTTCATCACCGATCTAAATAATTTTCATGTAGAATTGTAGCTACATTTATTCCGTGTCCAAATATATAATAGGCCTTGATCTGCGACTCATAGTTTTCGAGAAAATTAAATTTTTGGGTGATTGTAAAAAAAGTAGTAGATTTTAATTTATCACAGATCTAAAAAATGTTTATGCAGAATTGTAGCTATATTTATTCCGTGTCCAAATATATAATTGGCCTTGATCTGCAACTCATAGTTTTCGAGAAAATGAAATTCTTGGGTGACTGTAAAAAAGTAGTAGATTTTCTTTCATCACCGATTTAAAAAATGTTTACGCCGGATTGTAGCTACATTTATTCCGAATTCAAATATATAATTGGACTTGCTCTGCGACTTATAGTTTTCGAGAAAATGAAGTTTTGGGGAGACTGTTAAAAAAGTAGCAAATTGTTTTTATCACCGATCTAAAAAATATTTGTGCCGTATTGTCGCTACATTTATTCCGAATCCAAATATATAATTGGACTTGCTCTTCGGCTAATAGTTTTCGAGAAAATGAAGTTTTGGGGAGACTGTAAAAAAGTAGTAGATTATATTTCATCACCGATCTAAATAATTTTTATGCAGAATTGTAGCTACATTTATTCCGTTTCCAAATAAATAATTGGCCTTGATCTGCGACTCATAGTTTTCGAGAAAATGAAGTTTTGGGGAGACTGTAAAAAAGTAGTAGATTATATTTCATCACCGATCTAAATAATTTTTATGCAGAATTGTAGCTACATTTATTCCGTTTCAAAATAAATAATTGGCCTTGATCTGCGACTCATAGTTTTCGAGAAAATGAAGTTTTGGGGAGACTGTAAAAAAGTAGTAGATTATATTTCATCACCGATCTAAATAATTTTTATGCAGAATTGTAGCTACATTTATTCCGTTTCAAAATAAATAATTGGCCTTGATCTGCGACTCATAGTTATTTTTATGCAGAATTGTAGCTACATTTATTCCGAGTCCAAAATTATAATTCTACTTGATCTGCGACTAATAGTTTTCGAGAAAATGAAGTTTTGGGGAGACTGTTAAAAAAGTAGCAATTTTTTTTTATCACCGATCTAAAAAATATTTGTGCCGTATTGTCGCTACATTTATTCCGAATCCAAATATATAATTGGACTTGCTCTTCGGCTAATAGTTTTCGAGAAAATGAAGTTTTGGGGAGACTGTAAAAAAGTAGTAGATTATATTTCATCACCGATCTAAATAATTTTTATGCAGAATTGTGGCTACATTTATTCCGTTTCCAAATAAATAATTGGCCTTGATCTGCGACTCATAGTTATTTTTATGCAGAATTGTAGCTACATTTATTCCGAGTCCAAAATTATAATTCTACTTGATCTGCGACTAATAGTTTTCGAGAAAATGAAGTTTTGGGGAGACCGTAAAAAAGTAGTAAATTTTTTTTCATCACCGATCTAAAAAATGTTTATGCAGAATTGTAGCTACATTCACTCCGAGTCCAAATATATAATTCTACTTGATCTGCGACTACTAGTTTTCGAGAAAATGAAGTTTTGGGGAGACTGTTAAAAAAGTAGCAAATTCTTTTTCATCACCGATCTAAAAAATATTTGTGCCGTGTTGTCGCTAAATTTATTCCGAATCCAAATATATAATTGGACTTGCTCTGCGACTTATAGTTTTCGAGAAAATGAAGTTTTAGGGAAACTGTTGAAAAAGTAGTAAATTTTTTTCATCACCGATCTAAATAATTTTCATGCAGACTTGTAGCTACATTTATTCCGTGTCCAAATATATAATAGGCCTTGATCTGCGACTCATAGTTTTCGAGAAAATTAAATTTTTGGGTGATTGTAAAAAAAGTAGTAGATTTTATTTTATCACAGATCTAAAAAATGTTTATGCAGAATTGTAGCTACATTTATTCCGTGTTCAAATATATAATTGGCCTTGATCTGCGACTCATAGTTTTCGAGAAAATGAAATTCTTGGGTGACTGTAAAAAAGTAGTAGATTTTCTTTCATCACCGATTTAAAAAATGTTTACGCCGGATTGTAGCTACATTTATTCCGAATTCAAATATATAATTGGACTTGCTCTGCGACTTATAGTTTTCGAGAAAATGAAGTTTTGGGGAGACTGTTAAAAAAGTAGCAAATTGTTTTTATCACCGATCTAAAAAATATTTGTGCCGTATTGTCGCTACATTTATTCCGAATCCAAATATATAATTGGACTTGCTCTTCGGCTAATAGTTTTCGAGAAAATGAAGTTTTGGGGAGACTGTAAAAAAGTAGTAGATTATATTTCATCACCGATCTAAATAATTTTTATGCAGAATTGTAGCTACATTTATTCCGTTTCCAAATAAATAATTGGCCTTGATCTGCGACTCATAGTTTTCGAGAAAATGAAGTTTTGGGGAGACTGTAAAAAAGTAGTAGATTATATTTCATCACCGATCTAAATAATTTTTATGCAGAATTGTAGCTACATTTATTCCGTTTCAAAATAAATAATTGGCCTTGATCTGCGACTCATAGTTTTCGAGAAAATGAAGTTTTGGGGAGACTGTAAAAAAGTAGTAGATTATATTTCATCACCGATCTAAATAATTTTTATGCAGAATTGTAGCTACATTTATTCCGAGTCCAAATATATAATTGGCCTTGATCTGCGACTCATAGTTTTCGAGAAAATTAAATTTTTATGTGATTGTAAAAAAAGTAGTAGATTTTATTTTATCACAGATCTAAAAAACGTTTATGCAGAATTGTAGCTATATTTATTCCGTGTCCAAATATATAATTGGATTTGATCTGCGACTCATAGTTTTCGAGAAAATGAAATTCTTGGGTGACTGTAAAAAAGTATTAGATTTTCTTTCATCACCGATCTAAAAAATGTTTACGCCGGATTGTAGCTACATTTATTCCGAATTCAAATATATAATAGGCCTTGATCTGCGACTCATAGTTTTCGAGAAAATTAAATTTTTGGGTGATTGCAAGAAAAGTAGTAGATTTTATTTTATCACAGATCTAAAAAATGTTTATGCAGAATTGTAGCTACATTTATTCCGAGTCCAAATATATAATTCTACTTGATCTGCGACTACTAGTTTTCGAGAAAATGAAGTTTTGGGGAGACTGTTAAAAAAGTAGCAATTTTTTTTTATCACCGATCTAAAAAATATTTGTGCCGTATTGTCGCTACATTTATTCCGAATCCAAATATATAATTGGACTTGCTCTTCGGCTAATAGTTTTCGAGAAAATGAAGTTTTGGGGAGACTGTAAAAAAGTAGTAGATTATATTTCATCACCGATCTAAATAATTTTTATGCAGAATTGTGGCTACATTTATTCCGTTTCCAAATAAATAATTGGACTTGAGCTGCGACTTATAGTTTTCGAGAAAATAAAGTTTTGGGAGACTGTAAGAAGTAGTAGATTTTATTTCAGCACCGATTTAAAAAACTTTGATGGAGAATTGTAACTACATTTATTCCGTGTCCAAATATATAATTGGCCTTGATCTGCAACTTATGGTTTTCGAGGAAATGAAGTTTTCTGGAGACTGTTAAAAGCAGTAGATTTTATTTCATAACCGATTTAAAAATTTTGATGCAGAATTGTAGATACATTTATTTCGAGTCCAAATATATAAATGACCTTGATCTGCGACTTATGGTTTTCGAGGAAATGAAGTTTTGGGGAGACTGTTAAAAAATATCTAAATATTTTTTATGCAGAATTGTAGCTACATTTATTTATCTGAAAAATGTTTATTCAGAATTGTAGCTACATTTATTCCGAGTCCAAAATTATAATTCTACTTGATCTGCGACTAATAGTTTTCGAGAAAATGAAGTTTTGGGGAGACCGTAAAAAAGTAGTAAATTTTTTTTCATCACCGATCTAAAAAATGTTTATGCAGAATTGTAGCTACATTCACTCCGAGTCCAAATATATAATTCTACTTGATCTGCGACTACTAGTTTTCGAGAAAATGAAGTTTTGGGGAGACTGTTAAAAAAGTAGCAAATTCTTTTTCATCACCGATCTAAAAAATATTTGTGCCGTGTTGTCGCTAAATTTATTCCGAATCCAAATATATAATTGGACTTGCTCTGCGACTTATAGTTTTCGAGAAAATGAAGTTTTAGGGAAACTGTTGAAAAAGTAGTAAATTTTTTTCATCACCGATCTAAATAATTTTCATGCAGAATTGTAGCTACATTTATTCCGTGTCCAAATATATAATAGGCCTTGATCTGCGACTCATAGTTTTCGAGAAAATTAAATTTTTGGGTGATTGTAAAAAAAGTAGTAGATTTTATTTTATCACAGATCTAACAAATGTTTATGCAGAATTGTAGCTACATTTATTCCGAGTCCAAATATATAATTCTACTTGATCTGCGACTTATAGTTTTCGAGAAAAGTAAATTTTGGGAAGACTGTTAAAAAAGTAGTAGATTTTATTTTATCACAGATCTTAAAAATGTTTATGCAGAATTGCAGCTACATTTATTCCGAGACCAAATATATAATTCTACTTGATCTGCGACTAGTAATAATAATAATAGTTTTCGAGAAAATGAAATTTTTGGGTGACTGTAGAAAGTAGTAGATTTTATTTCATCACCGATCTAAAAAATGTTTATGCAGAGTTGTAGCTACATCTATTCCGAGTCCAAATATATATTTATCCTTGATCTGCGACTTATAGTTTTCGAGAAAATTAAGTTTTGGGGAGACTGTTAAAAAAGTAGTAGATTTTTTTTCGTCACCGATCTAAATAATTTTTATGCAGAATTGTAGCTACATTTATTCCGTGTCCAAATATATAATTCTACTTGATCTGCGACTAATAGTTCTCGAGAAAATGAAATTTTTGGGTGACTGTAAAAAAGTAGTAGATTTTATTTTAACACAGATCTAAAAAATGTTTATGCAGAATTGTAGCTACATTTATTCCGAGTCCAAATATATAATTCTACTTGATATGCAACTACTAGTTTTCGAGAAAATGAAGTTTTGGGGAGACTAAAAAAGTAGTAAATTTTATTTTATCACCGATTTAAAAAATGTTGGTGCAGAATTGTAGCTACATTTATTCTGTGTCCAAATATATAATTCTACTTGATCTGCGACTAATAGTTTTCGAGAGAATGAAGTTTTGGGGAGACTGTTAAAAAAGTAGTAGATTTTATTTCATCACCGATCTAAATAATTTTTATGCAGAATTGTAGCTACATTTATTCCGTGTCGAAATATATAATTGGCCTTAATCTGCGACTTACAGTTTTCGAGAAAATGAAGTTTTGCGGAGACTGTAAAAAAGTAGTAGATTGTAATTCATCACCGATCTAAAAAATGTTTACGCCGGATTGTAGCTACATTTATTCTGAATCCAAATATATAATTGGACTTGCTCTGCGACTTATAGTTTTCGAGAAAATGAAATTTTTGGGTGACTGTAAAAAAGTAGTAGATTTTATTTCATCACCGATCTAAAAAATGTTTATGCAAAATTGCAGCTACATTTATTCCGAGTGCAAATATATAATTCTACTTGATCTGCGACTAATAGTTTTCGAGAAAATGAAATTTTTGGGTGACTGTAAAAAAGTAGTAGATTTTCTTTTATCACAGATCTTAAAAATGTTTATGCAGAATTGTAGCTACATTTATTCCGAGTCCAAAATTATAATTCTACTTGATCGGCGAATACTAGTTTTCGAGAAAATGAAGTTTTGGGGAGACTGTTAAAAAAGTAGTAGATTTTATTTCATCACCGATCTAAAAAATGTTTATGCAGAGTTTTAGCTACATTTATTCCGTGTCCAAATATATAATTGGATTTGATCTGCGACTCATAGTTTTCGAGAAAATGAAATTCTTGGGTGACTGTAAAAAAGTAGTAGATTTTCTTTCATCACCGATCTAAAAAATGTTTACGCCGGATTGTAGCTACATTTATTCCGAATTCAAATATATAATTGGACTTGCTCTGCGACTTATAGTTTTCGAGAAAATGAAGTTTTGGGGAGACTGTTGAAGAAGTAGTACATTTTTTTCATCACCGATCTAAATAATTTTCATGCAGAATTGTAGCTACATTTATTCCGAGTCCAAATATATATTTATCCTTTATCTGCGACTTATAGTTTTCGAGAAAATTAAGTTTTGGGGAGACTGTTAAAAAAGTAGTAGATTTTTTTTCATCATCGATCTAAATAATTTTTATGCAGAATTGTAGCTATATTTATTCCGTGTCCAAATATATAATTGGATTTGATCTGCGACTCATAGTTTTCGAGAAAATGAAATTCTTGGGTGACTGTAAAAAAGTAGTAGATTTTCTTTCATCACCGATCTAAAAAATGTTTACGCCGGATTGTAGCTACATTTATTCCGAATTCAAATATATAATTGGACTTGCTCTGCGACTTATAGTTTTCGAGAAAATGAAGTTTTGGGGAGACTGTTGAAGAAGTAGTACATTTTTTTCATCACCGATCTAAATAATTTTCATGCAGAATTGTAGCTACATTTATTCCGAGTCCAAATATATATTTATCCTTGATCTGCGACTAATAGTTTTCGAGAGAATGAAGTTTTGGGGAGACTGTTAAAAAAGTAGTAGATTTTATTTCATCACCGATCTAAATAATTTTTATGCAGAATTGTAGCTACATTTATTCCGTGTCGAAATATATAATTGGCCTTAATCTGCGACTTACAGTTTTCGAGAAAATAAAGTTTTGGTTAGACTGTAAAAAAGTAGTAGATTTTTTTTCGCCACCGATCTAAATAATTTTTATGCAGAATTGTAGCTACATTTATTCCGTGTCGAAATACATAATTGGCCTTAATCTGCTAAAATCCTTAATCATCTAATAAATGTTTACGCCGGATTGTAGCTACATTTATTCTGAATCCAAATATATAATTGGACTTGCTCTGCGACTTATAGTTTTCGAGAAAATGAAATTTTTGGGTGACTGTAAAAAAGTAGTAGATTTTATTTCATCACCGATCTAAAAAATGTTTATGCAAAATTGCAGCTACATTTATTCCGAGTGCAAATATATAATTCTACTTGATCTGCGACTAATAGTTTTCGAGAAAATGAAATTTTTGGGTGACTGTAAAAAAGTAGTAGATTTTATTTTATCACAGATCTAAAAAATGTTTATGCAGAATTGTAGCTACATTTATTTATCTGAAAAATGTTTATTCAGAATTGTAGCTACATTTATTCCGAGTCCAAAATTATAATTCTACTTGATTTGCGACTAATAGTTTTCGAGAAAATGAAGTTTTGGGGAGACCGTAAAAAAGTAGTAAATTTTTTTTCATCACCGATCTAAAAAATGTTTATGCAGAATTGTAGCTACATTCACTCCGAGTCCAAATATATAATTCTACTTGATCTGCGACTACTAGTTTTCGAGAAAATGAAGTTTTGGGGAGACTGTTAAAAAAGTAGCAAATTCTTTTTCATCACCGATCTAAAAAATATTTGTGCCGTGTTGTCGCTAAATTTATTCCGAATCCAAATATATAATTGGACTTGCTCTGCGACTTATAGTTTTCGAGAAAATGAAGTTTTAGGGAAACTGTTGAAAAAGTAGTAAATTTTTTTCATCACCGATCTAAATAATTTTCATGCAGAATTGTAGCTACATTTATTCCGTGTCCAAATATATAATAGGCCTTGATCTGCGACTCATAGTTTTCGAGAAAATTAAATTTTTGGGTGATTGTAAAAAAGTAGTAGATTTTATTTTATCACAGATCTAAAAAATGTTTATGCAGAATTGTAGCTACATTTATTCCGAGTCCAAATATATAATTCTACTTGATCTGCGACTTATAGTTTTCGAGAAAAGTAAATTTTGGGAAGACTGTCAAAAAAGTAGTAGATTTTTTTTCATCACCGATCTAAATAATTTTTATGCGGAATTGTAGCTACATTTATTCCGTGTCCAAATATATAATAGGCCTTGATCTGCGACTCATAGTTTTCGAGAAAATTAAATTTTTGGGTGATTGTAAAAAAGTAGTAGATTTTATTTCATCACCGATCTAAAAAATTGTATTGATTGTAGCTACATTTATTCCCAATCCAAATATATAATTGGACTTGCTCTGCGACTTATAGTTTTCGAGAAAAGTAAATTTTGGGAAGACTGTCAAAAAAGTAGTAGATTTTTTTTCATCACCGATCTAAATAATTTTTATGCAGAATTGTAGCTACATTTATTCCGTGTCCAAATATATAATTAGACATGATCTGCGACTCATAGTTTTCGAGAAAATGATATTTTTGGGTGACTGTAAAAAAGCAGAAGATTTTATTTTAACACAGATCTAAAAAATGTTTATGCAGAATTGTAGCTACATTTATTCCGAGTCCAAATATATAATTCTACTTGATATGCAACTACTAGTTTTCGAGAAAATGAAGTTTTGGGGAGACTAAAAAAGTAGTAAATTTTATTTTATCACCGATTTAAAAAATGTTGGTGCAGAATTGTAGCTACATTTATTCCGTGTCGAAATACATAATTGGCCTTAATCTGCGACTTACAGTTTTCGAGAAAATGAAGTTTTGCGGAAACTGTAAAAAAGTAGTAGATTTTATTTCATCACCGATCTAAAAAATGTTTACGCCGGATTGTAGCTACATTTATTCTGAATCCAAATATATAATTGGACTTGCTCTGCGACTTATAGTTTTCGAGAAAATGAAATTTTTGGGTGACTGTAAAAAAGTAGTAGATTTTATTTCACCACCGATCTAAAAAATGTTTATGCAAAATTGCAGCTACATTTATTCCGAGTGCAAATATATAATTCTACTTGATCTGCGACTAATAGTTTTCGAGAAAATGAAATTTTTGGGTGACTGTAAAAAAGTAGTAGATTTTATTTTATCACAGATCTTAAAAATGTTTATGCAGAATTGTAGCTACATTTATTCCGAGTCCAAAATTATAATTCTACTTGATCGGCGAATACTAGTTTTCGAGAAAATGAAGTTTTGGGGAGACTGTTAAAAAAGTAGTAGATTTTATTTCATCACCGATCTAAAAAATGTTTATGCAGAGTTTTAGCTACATTTATTCCGAGTCCAAATATATATTTATCCTTGATCTGCGACTTATAGTTTTCGAGAAAATTAAGTTTTGGGGAGACTGTTAAAAAAGTAGTAGATTTTTTTTCATCATCGATCTAAATAATTTTTATGCAGAATTGTAGCTACATTTATTCCGTATCCAAATATATAATTGGCCTTGATCTGCGACGCATTATTTTTGGAGAAAATGAAATTTTTGTGTCTGTTAAAAAAGTAGTAGATTTGATTTCATCACCGATCTAAAAAATGTTTATGCAGAGTTGTAGCTACATTTATTCCGAGTCCAAATATATATTTATCCTTGATCTGCGACTTATAGTTTTCGAGAAAATTAAGTTTTGGGGAGACTGTTAAAAAAGTAGTAGATTTTTTTTCGTCACCGATCTAAATAATTTTTATGCAGAATTGTAGCTACATTTATTCCGTGTCCAAATATATAATTAGACATGATCTGCGACTCATAGTTTTCGAGAAAATGATATTTTTGGGTGACTGTAAAAAAGCAGAAGATTTTATTTTAACACAGATCTAAAAAATGTTTATGCAGAATTGTAGCTACATTTATTCCGAGTCCAAATATATAATTCTACTTGATATGCAACTACTAGTTTTCGAGAAAATGAAGTTTTGGGGAGACTAAAAAAGTAGTAAATTTTATTTTATCACCGTTTTAAAAAATGTTGGTGCAGAATTGTAGCTACATTTATTCTGTGTCCAAATATATAATTCTACTTGATCTGCGACTAATAGTTTTCGAGAGAATGAAGTTTTGGGGAGACTGTTAAAAAAGTAGTAGATTTTATTTCATCACCGATCTAAAAAATGTTTATGCAGAGTTTTAGCTACATTTATTCCGAGTCCAAATATATATTTATCCTTGATCTGCGACTAATAGTTTTCGAGAGAATGAAGTTTTGGGGAGACTGTTAAAAAAGTAGTAGATTTTATTTCATCACCGATCTAAATAATTTTTATGCAGAATTGTAGCTACATTTATTCCGTGTCGAAATATATAATTGGTTAGACTGTAAAAAAGTAGTAGATTTTTTTTCGCCACCGATCTAAATAATTTTTATGCAGAATTGTAGCTACATTTATTCCGTGTCGAAATACATAATTGGCCTTAATCTGCGACTTACAGTTTTCGAGAAAATGAAGTTTTGCGGAAACTGTAAAAAAGTAGTAGATTTTATTTCATCACCGATCTAAAAAATGTTTACGCCGGATTGTAGCTACATTTATTCTGAATCCAAATATATAATTGGACTTGCTCTGCGACTTATAGTTTTCGAGAAAATGAAATTTTTGGGTGACTGTAAAAAAGTAGTAGATTTTATTTCATCACCGATCTAAAAAATGTTTATGCAAAATTGCAGCTACATTTATTCCGAGTGCAAATATATAATTCTACTTGATCTGCGACTAATAGTTTTCGAGAAAATGAAATTTTGGGGTGACTGTAAAAAAGTAGTAGATTTTATTTTATCACAGATCTTAAAAATGTTTATGCAGAATTGTAGCTACATTTATTCCGAGTCCAAAATTATAATTCTACTTGATCGGCGAATACTAGTTTTCGAGAAAATGAAGTTTTGGGGAGACTGTTAAAAAAGTAGTAGATTTTATTTCATCACCGATCTAAAAAATGTTTATGCAGAGTTTTAGCTACATTTATTCCGAGTCCAAATATATATTTATCCTTGATCTGCGACTTATAGTTTTCGAGAAAATTAAGTTTTGGGGAGACTGTTAAAAAAGTAGTAGATTTTTTTTCATCATCGATCTAAATAATTTTTATGCAGAATTGTAGCTACATTTATTCCGTATCCAAATATATAATTGGCCTTGATCTGCGACGCATTATTTTTGGAGAAAATGAAATTTTTGTGTCTGTTAAAAAAGTAGTAGATTTGATTTCATCACCGATCTAAAAAATGTTTATGCAGAGTTGTAGCTACATTTATTCCGAGTCCAAATATATATTTATCCTTGATCTGCGACTTATAGTTTTCGAGAAAATTAAGTTTTGGGGAGACTGTTAAAAAAGTAGTAGATTTTTTTTCGTCACCGATCTAAATAATTTTTATGCAGAATTGTAGCTACATTTATTCCGTGTCCAAATATATAATTAGACATGATCTGCGACTCATAGTTTTCGAGAAAATGATATTTTTGGGTGACTGTAAAAAAGCCGAAGATTTTATTTTAACACAGATCTAAAAAATGTTTATGCAGAATTGTAGCTACATTTATTCCGAGTCCAAAATTATAATTCTGCTTGATCGGCGAATACTAGTTTTCGAGAAAATGAAGTTTTGGGGAGACTAAAAAAGTAGTAAATTTTATTTTATCACCGATTTAAAAAATGTTGGTGCAGAATTGTAGCTACATTTATTCTGTGTCCAAATATATAATTCTACTTGATCTGCGACTAATAGTTTTCGAGAGAATGAAGTTTTGGGGAGACTGTTAAAAAAGTAGTAGATTTTTTACCGTCACCGATCTAAATAATTTTTATGCAGAATTGTAGCTACATTTATTCCGTGTCGAAATATATAATTGGCCTTAATCTGCGACTTACAGTTTTCGAGAAAATGAAGCTTTGCGGAGACTGTAAAAAAGTAGTAGATTTTATTTCATCACCGATCTAAAAAAATTTTACGCCGGATTGTAGCTACATTTATTCTGAATCCAAATATATAATTGGACTTGCTCTGCGACTTATAGTTTTCGAGAAAATGAAATTTTTGGGTGACTGTAAAAAAGTAGTAGATTTTATTTCATCACCGATCTAAAAAATGTTTATGCAAAATTGCAGCTACATTTATTCCGAGTGCAAATATATAATTCTACTTGATCTGCGACTAATAGTTTTCGAGAAAATGAGGTTTTGGGGAGACCGTAAAAAAGTAGTAGATTTTATTTCATCACCGATCTAAATAATTTTTACGCCTGATTGTAGCTACATTTATTCCGTGTCCAAATATATAACTCTACTTGATCTGCGACTCATAGTTTTCGAGAAAATCAAGTTTTGGGGAGACTGTTAAAAAAGTAGTAGATTTTTTTTCGTCACCGATCTAAATAATTTTTATGCAGAATTGTAGCTACATTTATTCCTTGTCCAAATATATAACTCTACTTGATCTGCGACTCATAGTTTTCGAGAAAATTAAATTTTTGGGTGATTGTAAAAAAAGTAGTAGATTTTATTTTATCACAGATCTAAAAAATGTTTATGCAGAATTGTAGCTACATTTATTCCGAGTCCAAATATATAATTCTACTTGATCTGCGACTACTAGTTTTCGAGAAAATGAAGTTTTGGGGAGACTGTTAAAAAAGCAGTAGATTTTTTTTCGTCACCGATCTAAATAATTTTTATGCAGAATTGTTGCTACATTTATTCCGTGTCCAAATACATAATTCTACTTGATCTGCGACTACTAGTTTTCGAGAAAATTAAGTTTTGGGGAGACTGTAAAAAAGTAGTAGATTATATTTCATCACCGATCTAAATAATTTTTATGGAGAATTGTAGCTACATTTATTCCGTTTCCAAATAAATAATTGGCCTTGATCTGCGACTCATAGTTTTCGAGAAAATGAAGTTTTGGGGAGACTGTAAAAAAGTAGTAGATTATATATCATCACCGATCTAAATAATTTTTATGCAAAATTGTAGCTACATTTATTCCGAGTCCAAATATATAATTGGACTTGCTCTGCGACTTATAGTTTTGGAGAAAAGTAAGTTTTGGGGAGACTGTTAAAAAGCAGTAGATTTTTTTTCATCGCCGATCTAAATAATTTTTATGCAGAATTGTAGCTATATTTATTCCGTGTCCAAATATATAATTGGCCTTGATCTGCGACTCATAGTTTTCGAGAAAACTAAATTTTTATGTGATTGTAAAAAAAGTAGTAGATTTTATTTTATCACAGATCTAAAAAATGTTTGTGCAGAATGGTAGCTACATTTATTCCGAGTCCAAATATATAATTGGACTTGCTCTTCGGCTAATAGTTTTCGAGAAAATGAAGTTTTGGGTGACTGTAAAAAAGTAGTAGATTTTATTTTATCACAGATCTTAAAAATGTTTATGCGGAATTGTAGCTACATTTATTCCGAGTCCAAAAATATAATTCTACTTGATCTGCGACTACTAATTTTCGAGAAAATGAAGTTTTGGGGAGACTGTTAAAAAAGTAGCAAATTCATTTTCATCACCGATCTAAAAAATATTTGTGCCGTATTGTCGCTACATTTATTCCGAATCCAAATATATAATTGGACTTGCTCTGCGACTTATAGTTTTCGAGAAAAGTAAGTTTTGGGGAGACTGTTAAAAAAGTAGTAGATTTTTTTTCATCACCGATCTAAATAATTTTTATGCAGAATTGTAGCTATATTTATTCCGTGTCCAAATATATAATTGGCCTTGATCTGCGACTCATAGTTTTCGAGAAAATTAAATTTTTATGTGATTGTAAAAAAAGTAGTAGATTTTATTTTATCACAGATCTAAAAAATGTTTGTGCAGAATTGTAGCTACATTTATTCCGAGTCCAAATATATAATTGGACTTGCTCTGCGACTTATAGTTTTCGAGAAAAGTAAGTTTTGGGGAGACTGTTAAAAAAGTAGCAAATTTTATTTATCACCGATCTAAAAAATATTTGTGCCGTATTGTCGCTACTTTATGCAAAATTGTAGCTACGTTTATTCCGAGTCCAAATATATAATTGGACTTGCTCTGCGACTTATAGTTTTGGAGAAAAGTAAGTTTTGGGGAGACTGTTAAAAAGCAGTAGATTTTTTTTCATCACCGATCTAAATAATTTTTATGCAGAATTGTAGCTATATTTATTCCGTGTCCAAATATATAATTGGCCTTGATCTGCGACTCATAGTTTTCGAGAAAACTAAATTTTTATGTGATTGTAAAAAAAGTAGTAGATTTTATTTTATCACAGATCTAAAAAATGTTTGTGCAGAATGGTAGCTACATTTATTCCGAATCCAAATATATAATAGGACTTGCTCTTCGGCTAATAGTTTTCGAGAAAATGAAGTTTTGGGGAGACTGTTAAAAAAGCAGTAGATTTTTTTTCGTCACCGATCTAAATAATTTTTATGCAGAATTGTAGCTACATTTATTCCGTGTCCAAATACATAATTCTACTTGATCTGCGACTACTAGTTTTCGAGAAAATTAAGTTTTGGGGAGACTGTAAAAAAGTAGTAGATTATATTTTATCACCGATCTAAAAAATTTTTATGCAGAATTGTAGCTACATTTATTCCGTGTCCAAATACATAATTCTACTTGATCTGCGACTACTAGTTTTCGAGAAAATTAAGTTTTGGGGAGACTGTAAAAAAGTAGTAGATTATATTTTATCACCGATCTAAATAATTTTTATGCAGAATTGTAGCTACATTTATTCCGTTTCCAAATAAATAATTGGCCTTGATCTGCGACTCATAGTTTTCGAGAAAATGAAGTTTTGGGGAGACTGTAAAAAAGCAGTAGATTTTTTTTCATCACCGATCTAAATATTTTTTATGCAGAATTGTAGCTACATTTATTCCGAGTCCATATATATAATTGGCCTTAATCTGCGACATAAAGTTTTCGAGCAAATGTAGTTTTGGTTAGACTGTAAAAAAGTAGTAGATTTTATTTCATCACCGATCTAAGAAATGTTTACGCCTGATTGTAGCTACATTTATTCAGAATCCAAATATATAATTGGACTTGCTCTGCGACTAATAGTCTTCGAGAAAATGAAGTTTTGGGGAGACTGTTGAAAAAGTAGTAAATTTTTTTTCATCACCGATCTAAATAATTTTCATGCAGAATTGTAGCTACATTTATTCAGAATCCAAATATATAGTTAGACATGATCTGCTACTCATAGTTTTCGAGAAAATGAAATTCTTGGGTGACTGTAAAAAAGTAGTAGATTTTATTTCATCACAGATCTAAAAAATGTTTATGCAGAATTGTAGCTACATTTATTCTGTGTCCAAATATATTATTCTACTTGATCTGCGACTAATAGTTTTCGAGAAAATGAAATTTTTGGGTGACTGTAAAAAAGTAGTAGATTTTATTTCATCACCGATCTAAAAAATGTTTACGCCTGATTGTAGCTACATTTATTCCGAATCCAAATATATAATTGGACTTGCTCTGCGACTTATAGCTTTCGAGAAAAGTAAGTTTTGGAGAGACTGTTAAAAAAGTAGTAGATTTTTTACCGTCACCGATCTAAATAATTTTTATGCAGAATTGTAGCTACATTTATTCCGTGTCGAAATATATAATTGGCCTTAATCTGCGACTTACAGTTTTCGAGAAAATGAAGCTTTGCGGAGACTGTAAAAAAGTAGTAGATTTTATTTCATCACCGATCTAAAAAAATTTTACGCCGGATTGTAGCTACATTTATTCTGAATCCAAATATATAATTGGACTTGCTCTGCGACTTATAGTTTTCGAGAAAATGAAATTTTTGGGTGACTGTAAAAAAGTAGTAGATTTTATTTCATCACCGATCTAAAAAATGTTTATGCAAAATTGCAGCTACATTTATTCCGAGTGCAAATATATAATTCTACTTGATCTGCGACTAATAGTTTTCGAGAAAATGAGGTTTTGGGGAGACCGTAAAAAAGTAGTAGATTTTATTTCATCACCGATCTAAATAATTTTTACGCCTGATTGTAGCTACATTTATTCCGTGTCCAAATATATAACTCTACTTGATCTGCGACTCATAGTTTTCGAGAAAATCAAGTTTTGGGGAGACTGTTAAAAAAGTAGTAGATTTTTTTTCGTCACCGATCTAAATAATTTTTATGCAGAATTGTAGCTACATTTATTCCTTGTCCAAATATATAACTCTACTTGATCTGCGACTCATAGTTTTCGAGAAAATTAAATTTTTGGGTGATTGTAAAAAAAGTAGTAGATTTTATTTTATCACAGATCTAAAAAATGTTTATGCAGAATTGTAGCTACATTTATTCCGAGTCCAAATATATAATTCTACTTGATCTGCGACTACTAGTTTTCGAGAAAATGAAGTTTTGGGGAGACTGTTAAAAAAGCAGTAGATTTTTTTTCGTCACCGATCTAAATAATTTTTATGCAGAATTGTTGCTACATTTATTCCGTGTCCAAATACATAATTCTACTTGATCTGCGACTACTAGTTTTCGAGAAAATTAAGTTTTGGGGAGACTGTAAAAAAGTAGTAGATTATATTTCATCACCGATCTAAATAATTTTTATGGAGAATTGTAGCTACATTTATTCCGTTTCCAAATAAATAATTGGCCTTGATCTGCGACTCATAGTTTTCGAGAAAATGAAGTTTTGGGGAGACTGTAAAAAAGTAGTAGATTATATATCATCACCGATCTAAATAATTTTTATGCAAAATTGTAGCTACATTTATTCCGAGTCCAAATATATAATTGGACTTGCTCTGCGACTTATAGTTTTGGAGAAAAGTAAGTTTTGGGGAGACTGTTAAAAAGCAGTAGATTTTTTTTCATCGCCGATCTAAATAATTTTTATGCAGAATTGTAGCTATATTTATTCCGTGTCCAAATATATAATTGGCCTTGATCTGCGACTCATAGTTTTCGAGAAAACTAAATTTTTATGTGATTGTAAAAAAAGTAGTAGATTTTATTTTATCACAGATCTAAAAAATGTTTGTGCAGAATGGTAGCTACATTTATTCCGAGTCCAAATATATAATTGGACTTGCTCTTCGGCTAATAGTTTTCGAGAAAATGAAGTTTTGGGTGACTGTAAAAAAGTAGTAGATTTTATTTTATCACAGATCTTAAAAATGTTTATGCGGAATTGTAGCTACATTTATTCCGAGTCCAAAAATATAATTCTACTTGATCTGCGACTACTAATTTTCGAGAAAATGAAGTTTTGGGGAGACTGTTAAAAAAGTAGCAAATTCATTTTCATCACCGATCTAAAAAATATTTGTGCCGTATTGTCGCTACATTTATTCCGAATCCAAATATATAATTGGACTTGCTCTGCGACTTATAGTTTTCGAGAAAAGTAAGTTTTGGGGAGACTGTTAAAAAAGTAGTAGATTTTTTTTCATCACCGATCTAAATAATTTTTATGCAGAATTGTAGCTATATTTATTCCGTGTCCAAATATATAATTGGCCTTGATCTGCGACTCATAGTTTCCGAGAAAATTAAATTTTTATGTGATTGTAAAAAAAGTAGTAGATTTTATTTTATCACAGATCTAAAAAATGTTTGTGCAGAATTGTAGCTACATTTATTCCGAGTCCAAATATATAATTGGACTTGCTCTGCGACTTATAGTTTTCGAGAAAAGTAAGTTTTGGGGAGACTGTTAAAAAAGTAGCAAATTTTATTTATCACCGATCTAAAAAATATTTGTGCCGTATTGTCGCTACTTTATGCAAAATTGTAGCTACGTTTATTCCGAGTCCAAATATATAATTGGACTTGCTCTGCGACTTATAGTTTTGGAGAAAAGTAAGTTTTGGGGAGACTGTTAAAAAGCAGTAGATTTTTTTTCATCACCGATCTAAATAATTTTTATGCAGAATTGTAGCTATATTTATTCCGTGTCCAAATATATAATTGGCCTTGATCTGCGACTCATAGTTTTCGAGAAAACTAAATTTTTATGTGATTGTAAAAAAAGTAGTAGATTTTATTTTATCACAGATCTAAAAAATGTTTGTGCAGAATGGTAGCTACATTTATTCCGAATCCAAATATATAATAGGACTTGCTCTTCGGCTAATAGTTTTCGAGAAAATGAAGTTTTGGGGAGACTGTTAAAAAAGCAGTAGATTTTTTTTCGTCACCGATCTAAATAATTTTTATGCAGAATTGTAGCTACATTTATTCCGTGTCCAAATACATAATTCTACTTGATCTGCGACTACTAGTTTTCGAGAAAATTAAGTTTTGGGGAGACTGTAAAAAAGTAGTAGATTATATTTTATCACCGATCTAAAAAATTTTTATGCAGAATTGTAGCTACATTTATTCCGTGTCCAAATACATAATTCTACTTGATCTGCGACTACTAGTTTTCGAGAAAATTAAGTTTTGGGGAGACTGTAAAAAAGTAGTAGATTATATTTTATCACCGATCTAAATAATTTTTATGCAGAATTGTAGCTACATTTATTCCGTTTCCAAATAAATAATTGGCCTTGATCTGCGACTCATAGTTTTCGAGAAAATGAAGTTTTGGGGAGACTGTAAAAAAGCAGTAGATTTTTTTTCATCACCGATCTAAATATTTTTTATGCAGAATTGTAGCTACATTTATTCCGAGTCCATATATATAATTGGCCTTAATCTGCGACATAAAGTTTTCGAGCAAATGTAGTTTTGGTTAGACTGTAAAAAAGTAGTAGATTTTATTTCATCACCGATCTAAGAAATGTTTACGCCTGATTGTAGCTACATTTATTCAGAATCCAAATATATAATTGGACTTGCTCTGCGACTAATAGTCTTCGAGAAAATGAAGTTTTGGGGAGACTGTTGAAAAAGTAGTAAATTTTTTTTCATCACCGATCTAAATAATTTTCATGCAGAATTGTAGCTACATTTATTCAGAATCCAAATATATAGTTAGACATGATCTGCTACTCATAGTTTTCGAGAAAATGAAATTCTTGGGTGACTGTAAAAAAGTAGTAGATTTTATTTCATCACAGATCTAAAAAATGTTTATGCAGAATTGTAGCTACATTTATTCTGTGTCCAAATATATTATTCTACTTGATCTGCGACTAATAGTTTTCGAGAAAATGAAATTTTTGGGTGACTGTAAAAAAGTAGTAGATTTTATTTCATCACCGATCTAAAAAATGTTTACGCCTGATTGTAGCTACATTTATTCCGAATCCAAATATATAATTGGACTTGCTCTGCGACTTATAGCTTTCGAGAAAAGTAAGTTTTGGAGAGACTGTTAAAAAAGTAGTTGATTTTTTCTTATCACCGATCTAAGTAATTCTTATGCAGAATTGTAGCTACATTTATTCCGTGTCCAAATATATAATTAGACATGATCTGCGACTCATAGTTTTCGAGAAAATGATATTTTTGGGTGACTGTAAAAAAGCAGAAGATTTTATTTTAACACAGATCTAAAAAATGTTTATGCAGAATTGTAGCTACATTTATTCCGAGTCCAAATATATAATTCTACTTGATATGCAACTACTAGTTTTCGAGCAAATGAAGTTTTGGGGAGACTAAAAAAGTAGTAAATTTTATTTTATCACCGATTTAAAAAATGTTGGTGCAGAATTGTAGCTACATTTATTCTGTGTCCAAATATATAATTCTACTTGATCTGCGACTAATAGTTTTCGAGAGAATGAAGTTTTGGGGAGACTGTTAAAAAAGTAGTAGATTTTATTTCATCACCGATCTAAAAAATGTTTATGCAGAGTTTTAGCTACATTTATTCCGAGTCCAAATATATATTTATCCTTGATCTGCGACTAATAGTTTTCGAGAGAATGAAGTTTTGGGGAGACTGTTAAAAAAGTAGTAGATTTTATTTCATCACCGATCTAAATAATTTTTATGCAGAATTGTAGCTACGTTTATTCCGTGTCGAAATATATAATTGGCCTTAATCTGCGACTTACAGTTTTCGAGAAAATAAAGTTTTGGTTAGACTGTAAAAAAGTAGTAGATTTTTTTTCGCCACCGATCTAAATAATTTTTATGCAGAATTGTAGCTACATTTATTCCGTGTCGAAATACATAATTGGCCTTAATCTGCGACTTACAGTTTTCGAGAAAATGAAGTTTTGCGGAAACTGTAAAAAAGTAGTAGATTTTATTTCATCACCGATCTAAAAAATGTTTACGCCGGATTGTAGCTACATTTATTCTGAATCCAAATATATAATTGGACTTGCTCTGCGACTTATAGTTTTCGAGAAAATGAAATTTTTGGGTGACTGTAAAAAAGTAGTAGATTTTATTTCACCACCGATCTAAAAAATGTTTATGCAAAATTGCAGCTACATTTATTCCGAGTGCAAATATATAATTCTACTTGATCTGCGACTAATAGTTTTCGAGAAAATGAAATTTTTGGGTGACTGTAAAAAAGTAGTAGATTTTATTTTATCACAGATCTTAAAAATGTTTATGCAGAATTGTAGCTACATTTATTCCGAGTCCAAAATTATAATTCTACTTGATCGGCGAATACTAGTTTTCGAGAAAATGAAGTTTTGGGGAGACTGTTAAAAAAGTAGTAGATTTTATTTCATCACCGATCTAAAAAATGTTTATGCAGAGTTTTAGCTACATTTATTCCGAGTCCAAATATATATTTATCCTTGATCTGCGACTTATAGTTTTCGAGAAAATTAAGTTTTGGGGAGACTGTTAAAAAAGTAGTAGAGTTTTTTTCATCATCGATCTAAATAATTTTTATGCAGAATTGTAGCTACATTTATTCCGTATCCAAATATATAATTGGCCTTGATCTGCGACGCATTATTTTTGGAGAAAATGAAATTTTTGTGTCTGTTAAAAAAGTAGTAGATTTGATTTCATCACCGATCTAAAAAATGTTTATGCAGAGTTGTAGCTACATTTATTCCGAGTCCAAATATATATTTATCCTTGATCTGCGACTTATAGTTTTCGAGAAAATTAAGTTTTGGGGAGACTGTTAAAAAAGTAGTAGATTTTTTTTCGTCACCGATCTAAATAATTTTTATGCAGAATTGTAGCTACATTTATTCCGTGTCGAAATACATAATTGGCCTTAATCTGCGACTTACAGTTTTCGAGAAAATGAAGTTTTGCGGAAACTGTAAAAAAGTAGTAGATTTTATTTCATCACCGATCTAAAAAGTGTTTACGCCGGATTGTAGCTACATTTATTCTGAATCCAAATATATAATTGGACTTGCTCTGCGACTTATAGTTTTCGAGAAAATGAAATTTTTGGGTGACTGTAAAAAAGTAGTAGATTTTATTTCATCACCGATCTAAAAAATGTTTATGCAAAATTGCAGCTACATTTATTCCGAGTGCAAATATATAATTCTACTTGATCTGCGACTAATAGTTTTCGAGAAAATGAAATTTTTGGGTGACTGTAAAAAAGTAGTAGATTTTATTTTATCACAGATCTTAAAAATGTTTATGCAGAATTGTAGCTACATTTATTCCGAGTCCAAAATTATAATTCTACTTGATCGGCGAATACTAGTTTTCGAGAAAATGAAGTTTTGGGGAGACTGTTAAAAAAGTAGTAGATTTTATTTCATCACCGATCTAAAAAATGTTTATGCAGAGTTTTAGCTACATTTATTCCGAGTCCAAATATATATTTATCCTTGATCTGCGACTTATAGTTTTCGAGAAAATTAAGTTTTGGGGAGACTGTTAAAAAAGTAGTAGATTTTTTTTCATCATCGATCTAAATAATTTTTATGCAGAATTGTAGCTACATTTATTCCGTATCCAAATATATAATTGGCCTTGATCTGCGACGCATTATTTTTGGAGAAAATGAAATTTTTGTGTCTGTTAAAAAAGTAGTAGATTTGATTTCATCACCGATCTAAAAAATGTTTATGCAGAGTTGTAGCTACATTTATTCCGAGTCCAAATATATATTTATCCTTGATCTGCGACTTATAGTTTTCGAGAAAATTAAGTTTTGGGGAGACTGTTAAAAAAGTAGTAGATTTTTTTTCGTCACCGATCTAAATAATTTTTATGCAGAATTGTAGCTACATTTATTCCGTGTCCAAATATATAATTAGACATGATCTGCGACTCATAGTTTTCGAGAAAATGATATTTTTGGGTGACTGTAAAAAAGCCGAAGATTTTATTTTAACACAGATCTAAAAAATGTTTATGCAGAATTGTAGCTACATTTATTCCGAGTCCAAAATTATAATTCTACTTGATCGGCGAATACTAGTTTTCGAGAAAATGAAGTTTTGGGGAGACTAAAAAAGTAGTAAATTTTATTTTATCACCGATTTAAAAAATGTTGGTGCAGAATTGTAGCTACATTTATTCTGTGTCCAAATATATAATTCTACTTGATCTGCGACTAATAGTTTTCGAGAGAATGAAGCTTTGGGGAGACTGTTAAAAAAGTAGTAGATTTTTTACCGTCACCGATCTAAATAATTTTTATGCAGAATTGTAGCTACATTTATTCCGTGTCGAAATATATAATTGGCCTTAATCTGCGACTTACAGTTTTCGAGAAAATAAAGTTTTGGTTAGACTGTAAAAAAGTAGTAGATTTTTTTTCGCCACCGATCTAAATAATTTTTATGCAGAATTGTAGCTACATTTATTCCGTGTCGAAATATATAATTGGCCTTAATCTGCGACTTACAGTTTTCGA
Source organism: Blera fallax (assembly GCA_946965025.1). NCBI lineage: Eukaryota > Metazoa > Arthropoda > Insecta > Diptera > Syrphidae > Blera > Blera fallax. The sequence continues at coordinate 57,008,662 of OX337246.1, forward strand.
GAAAATGAAGTTTTGCGGAGACTGTAAAAAAGTAGTAGATTTTATTTCATCACCGATCTAAAAAAATTTTACGCCGGATTGTAGCTACATTTATTCTGAATCCAAATATATAATTGGACTTGCTCTGCGACTTATAGTTTTCGAGAAAATGAAATTTTTGGGTGACTGTAAAAAAGTAGTAGATTTTATTTCATCACCGATCTAAAAAATGTTTATGCAAAATTGCAGCTACATTTATTCCGAGTGCAAATATATAATTCTACTTGATCTGCGACTAATAGTTTTCGAGAAAATGAGGTTTTGGGGAGACCGTAAAAAAGTAGTAGATTTTATTTCATCACCGATCTAAATAATTTTTACGCCTGATTGTAGCTACATTTATTCCGTGTCCAAATATATAACTCTACTTGATCTGCGACTCATAGTTTTCGAGAAAATCAAGTTTTGGGGAGACTGTTAAAAAAGTAGTAGATTTTTTTTCGTCACCGATCTAAATAATTTTTATGCAGAATTGTAGCTACATTTATTCCTTGTCCAAATATATAACTCTACTTGATCTGCGACACATAGTTTTCGAGAAAATTAAATTTTTGGGTGATTGTAAAAAAAGTAGTAGATTTTATTTTATCACAGATCTAAAAAATGTTTATGCAGAATTGTAGCTACATTTATTCCGAGTCCAAATATATAATTCTACTTGATCTGCGACTACTAGTTTTCGAGAAAATGAAGTTTTGGGGAGACTGTTAAAAAAGCAGTAGATTTTTTTTCGTCACCGATCTAAATAATTTTTATGCAGAATTGTTGCTACATTTATTCCGTGTCCAAATACATAATTCTACTTGATCTGCGACTACTAGTTTTCGAGAAAATTAAGTTTTGGGGAGACTGTAAAAAAGTAGTAGATTTTATTTCATCACCGATCTAAATAATTTTTATGCAGAATTGTAGCTACATTTATTCCGAGTCCAAATATATAATTCTACTTGATCTGCGACTACTAGTTTTCGAGAAAATGAAGTTTTGGGGAGACTGTTAAAAAAGCAGTAGATTTTTTACCGTCACCGATCTAAATAATTTTTATGCAGAATTGTAGCTACATTTATTCCGTGTCGAAATATATAATTGGCCTTAATCTGCGACTTACAGTTTTCGAGAAAATAAAGTTTTGGTTAGACTGTAAAAAAGTAGTAGATTTTTTTTCGCCACCGATCTAAATAATTTTTATGCAGAATTGTAGCTACATTTATTCCGTGTCGAAATATATAATTGGCCTTAATCTGCGACTTACAGTTTTCGAGAAAATGAAGTTTTGCGGAGACTGTAAAAAAGTAGTAGATTTTATTTCATCACCGATCTAAAAAATGTTTATGCAAAATTGCAGCTACATTTATTCCGAGTGCAAATATATAATTCTACTTGATCTGCGACTAATAGTTTTCGAGAAAATGAGGTTTTGGGGAGACCGTAAAAAAGTAGTAGATTTTATTTCATCACCGATCTAAATAATTTTTACGCCTGATTGTAGCTACATTTATTCCGTGTCCAAATATATAACTCTACTTGATCTGCGACTCATAGATTTCGAGAAAATCAAGTTTTGGGGAGACTGTTAAAAAAGTAGTAGATTTTTTTTCGTCACCGATCTAAATAATTTTTATGCAGAATTGTAGCTACATTTATTCCTTGTCCAAATATATAACTCTACTTGATCTGCGACTCATAGTTTTCGAGAAAATTAAATTTTTGGGTGATTGTAAAAAAAGTAGTAGATTTTATTTTATCACAGATCTAAAAAATGTTTATGCAGAATTGTAGCTACATTTATTCCGAGTCCAAATATATAATTCTACTTGATCTGCGACTACTAGTTTTCGAGAAAATGAAGTTTTGGGGAGACTGTTAAAAAAGCAGTAGATTTTTTTTCGTCACCGATCTAAATAATTTTTATGCAGAATTGTTGCTACATTTATTCCGTGTCCAAATACATAATTCTACTTGATCTGCGACTACTAGTTTTCGAGAAAATTAAGTTTTGGGGAGACTGTAAAAAAGTAGTAGATTATATTTCATCACCGATCTAAATAATTTTTATGGAGAATTGTAGCTACATTTATTCCGTTTCCAAATAAATAATTGGCCTTGATCTGCGACTCATAGTTTTCGAGAAAATGAAGTTTTGCGGAGACTGTAAAAAAGTAGTAGATTTTATTTCATCACCGATCTAAAAAAAATTTTACGCCGGATTGTAGCTACATTTATTCTGAATCCAAATATATAATTGGACTTGCTCTGCGACTTATAGTTTTCGAGAAAATGAAATTTTTGGGTGACTGTAAAAAAGTAGTAGATTTTATTTCATCACCGATCTAAAAAATGTTTATGCAAAATTGCAGCTACATTTATTCCGAGTGCAAATATATAATTCTACTTGATCTGCGACTAATAGTTTTCGAGAAAATGAGGTTTTGGGGAGACCGTAAAAAAGTAGTAGATTTTATTTCATCACCGATCTAAATAATTTTTACGCCTGATTGTAGCTACATTTATTCCGTGTCCAAATATATAACTCTACTTGATCTGCGACTCATAGTTTTCGAGAAAATCAAGTTTTGGGGAGACTGTTAAAAAAGTAGTAGATTTTTTTTCGTCACCGATCTAAATAATTTTTATGCAGAATTGTAGCTACATTTATTCCTTGTCCAAATATATAACTCTACTTGATCTGCGACTACTAGTTTTCGAGAAAATGAAGTTTTGGGGAGACTGTTAAAAAAGCAGTAGATTTTTTTTCGTCACCGATCTAAATAATTTTTATGCAGAATTGTTGCTACATTTATTCCGTGTCCAAATACATAATTCTACTTGATCTGCGACTACTAGTTTTCGAGAAAATTAAGTTTTGGGGAGACTGTAAAAAAGTAGTAGATTATATTTCATCACCGATCTAAATAATTTTTATGGAGAATTGTAGCTACATTTATTCCGTTTCCAAATAAATAATTGGCCTTGATCTGCGACTCATAGTTTTCGAGAAAATGAAGTTTTGGGGAGACTGTAAAAAAGTAGTAGATTATATATCATCACCGATCTAAATAATTTTTATGCAAAATTGTAGCTACATTTATTCCGAGTCCAAATATATAATTGGACTTGCTCTGCGACTTATAGTTTTGGAGAAAAGTAAGTTTTGGGGAGACTGTTAAAAAGCAGTAGATTTTTTTTCATCGCCGATCTAAATAATTTTTATGCAGAATTGTAGCTATATTTATTCCGTGTCCAAATATATAATTGGCCTTGATCTGCGACTACTAGTTTTCGAGAAAATGAAGTTTTGGGGAGACTGTAAAAAAGTAGTAGATTATATTTCATCACCGATCTAAATAATTTTTATGGAGAATTGTAGCTACATTTATTCCGTTTCCAAATAAATAATTGGCCTTGATCTGCGACTCATAGTTTTCGAGAAAATGAAGTTTTGGGGAGACTGTAAAAAAGTAGTAGATTATATATCATCACCGATCTAAATAATTTTTATGCAAAATTGGAGCTACATTTATTCCGAGTCCAAATATATAATTGGACTTGCTCTGCGACTTATAGTTTTGGAGAAAAGTAAGTTTTGGGGAGACTGTTAAAAAGCAGTAGATTTTTTTTCATCGCCGATCTAAATAATTTTGCAGAATTGTAGCTATATTTATTCCGTGTCCAAATATATAATTGGCCTTGATCTGCGACTCATAGTTTTCGAGACAACTAAATTTTTATGTGATTGTAAAAAAAGTAGTAGATTTTATTTTATCACAGATCTAAAAAATGTTTGTGCAGAATGGTAGCTACATTTATTCCGAGTCCAAATATATAATTGGACTTGCTCTTCGGCTAATAGTTTTCGAGAAAATGAAGTTTTGGGTGACTGTAAAAAAGTAGTAGATTTTATTTTATCACAGATCTTAAAAATGTTTATGCGGAATTGTAGCTACATTTATTCCGAGTCCAAAAATATAATTCTACTTGATCTGCGACTACTAGTTTTCGAGAAAATGAAGTTTTGGGGAGACTGTTAAAAAAGTAGCAAATTCATTTTCATCACCGATCTAAAAAATATTTGTGCCGTATTGTCGCTACATTTATTCCGAATCCAAATATATAATTGGACTTGCTCTGCGACTTATAGTTTTCGAGAAAAGTAAGTTTTGGGGAGACTGTTAAAAAAGTAGTAGATTTTTTTTCATCACCGATCTAAATAATTTTTATGCAGAATTGTAGCTATATTTATTCCGTGTCCAAATATATAATTGGCCTTGATCTGCGACTCATAGTTTTCGAGAAAATTAAATTTTTATGTGATTGTAAAAAAAGTAGTAGATTTTATTTTATCACAGATCTAAAAAATGTTTGTGCAGAATTGTAGCTACATTTATTCCGAGTCCAAATATATAATTGGACTTGCTCTGCGACTTATAGTTTTCGAGAAAAGTAAGTTTTGGGGAGACTGTTAAAAAAGTAGCAAATTTTATTTATCACCGATCTAAAAAATATTTGTGCCGTATTGTCGCTACTTTATGCAAAATTGTAGCTACGTTTATTCCGAGTCCAAATATATAATTGGACTTGCTCTGCGACTTATAGTTTTGGAGAAAAGTAAGTTTTGGGGAGACTGTTAAAAAGCAGTAGATTTTTTTTCATCACCGATCTAAATAATTTTTATGCAGAATTGTAGCTATATTTATTCCGTGTCCAAATATATAATTGGCCTTGATCTGCGACTCATAGTTTTCGAGAAAACTAAATTTTTATGTGATTGTAAAAAAAGTAGTAGATTTTATTTTATCACAGATCTAAAAAATGTTTGTGCAGAATGGTAGCTACATTTATTCCGAGTCCAAATATATAATTGGACTTGCTCTGCGACTTATAGTTTTGGAGAAAATGAAGTTTTGGGGAGACTGTTAAAAAGCAGTAGATTTTTTTTCATCGCCGATCTAAATAATTTTTATGCAGAATTGTAGCTATATTTATTCCGTGTCCAAATATATAATTGGCCTTGATCTGCGACTACTAGTTTTCGAGAAAATGAAGTTTTGGGGAGACTGTAAAAAAGTAGTAGATTATATTTCATCACCGATCTAAATAATTTTTATGGAGAATTGTAGCTACATTTATTCCGTTTCCAAATAAATAATTGGCCTTGATCTGCGACTCATAGTTTTCGAGAAAATGAAGTTTTGGGGAGACTGTAAAAAAGTAGTAGATTATATATCATCACCGATCTAAATAATTTTTATGCAAAATTGGAGCTACATTTATTCCGAGTCCAAATATATAATTGGACTTGCTCTGCGACTTATAGTTTTGGAGAAAAGTAAGTTTTGGGGAGACTGTTAAAAAGCAGTAGATTTTTTTTCATCGCCGATCTAAATAATTTTTATGCAGAATTGTAGCTATATTTATTCCGTGTCCAAATATATAATTGGCCTTGATCTGCGACTCATAGTTTTCGAGAAAACTAAATTTTTATGTGATTGTAAAAAAAGTAGTAGATTTTATTTTATCACAGATCTAAAAAATGTTTGTGCAGAATGGTAGCTACATTTATTCCGAGTCCAAATATATAATTGGACTTGCTCTTCGGCTAATAGTTTTCGAGAAAATGAAGTTTTGGGTGACTGTAAAAAAGTAGTAGATTTTATTTTATCACAGATCTTAAAAATGTTTATGCGGAATTGTAGCTACATTTATTCCGAGTCCAAAAATATAATTCTACTTGATCTGCGACTACTAGTTTTCGAGAAAATGAAGTTTTGGGGAGACTGTTAAAAAAGTAGCAAATTCATTTTCATCACCGATCTAAAAAATATTTGTGCCGTATTGTCGCTACATTTATTCCGAATCCAAATATATAATTGGACTTGCTCTGCGACTTATAGTTTTCGAGAAAAGTAAGTTTTGGGGAGACTGTTAAAAAAGTAGTAGATTTTTTTTCATCACCGATCTAAATAATTTTTATGCAGAATTGTAGCTATATTTATTCCGTGTCCAAATATATAATTGGCCTTGATCTGCGACTCATAGTTTTCGAGAAAATTAAATTTTTATGTGATTGTAAAAAAAGTAGTAGATTTTATTTTATCACAGATCTAAAAAATGTTTGTGCAGAATTGTAGCTACATTTATTCCGAGTCCAAATATATAATTGGACTTGCTCTGCGACTTATAGTTTTCGAGAAAAGTAAGTTTTGGGGAGACTGTTAAAAAAGTAGCAAATTTTATTTATCACCGATCTAAAAAATATTTGTGCCGTATTGTCGCTACTTTATGCAAAATTGTAGCTACGTTTATTCCGAGTCCAAATATATAATTGGACTTGCTCTGCGACTTATAGTTTTGGAGAAAAGTAAGTTTTGGGGAGACTGTTAAAAAGCAGTAGATTTTTTTCATCACCGATCTAAATAATTTTTATGCAGAATTGTAGCTATATTTATTCCGTGTCCAAATATATAATTGGCCTTGATCTGCGACTCATAGTTTTCGAGAAAACTAAATTTTTATGTGATTGTAAAAAAAGTAGTAGATTTTATTTTATCACAGATCTAAAAAATGTTTGTGCAGAATGGTAGCTACATTTATTCCGAATCCAAATATATAATAGGACTTGCTCTTCGGCTAATAGTTTTCGAGAAAATGAAGTTTTGGGGAGACTGTTAAAAAAGCAGTAGATTTTTTTTCGTCACCGATCTAAATAATTTTTATGCAGAATTGTAGCTACATTTATTCCGTGTCCAAATACATAATTCTACTTGATCTGCGACTACTAGTTTTCGAGAAAATTAAGTTTTGGGGAGACTGTAAAAAGTAGTAGATTATATTTTATCACCGATCTAAAAAAATTTTATGCAGAATTGTAGCTACATTTATTCCGTGTCCAAATACATAATTCTACTTGATCTGCGACTACTAGTTTTCGAGAAAATTAAGTTTTGGGGAGACTGTAAAAAAGTAGTAGATTATATTTTATCACCGATCTAAATAATTTTTATGCAGAATTGTAGCTACATTTATTCCGTTTCCAAATAAATAATTGGCCTTGATCTGCGACTCATAGTTTTCAAGAAAATGAAGTTTTGGGGAGACTGTAAAAAAGCAGTAGATTTTTTTTCATCACCGATCTAAATATTTTTTATGCAGAATTGTAGCTACATTTATTCCGAGTCCATATATATAATTGGCCTTAATCTGCGACATAAAGTTTTCGAGCAAATGTAGTTTTGGTTAGACTGTAAAAAAGTAGTAGATTTTATTTCATCACCGATCTAAGAAATGTTTACGCCTGATTGTAGCTACATTTATTCAGAATCCAAATATATAATTGGACTTGCTCTGCGACTAATAGTCTTCGAGAAAATGAAGTTTTGGGGAGACTGTTGAAAAAGTAGTAAATTTTTTTTCATCACCGATCTAAATAATTTTCATGCAGAATTGTAGCTACATTTATTCAGAATCCAAATATATAGTTAGACATGATCTGCTACTCATAGTTTTCGAGAAAATGAAATTCTTGGGTGACTGTAAAAAAGTAGTAGATTTTATTTCATCACAGATCTAAAAAATGTTTATGCAGAATTGTAGCTACATTTATTCTGTGTCCAAATATATTATTCTACTTGATCTGCGACTAATAGTTTTCGAGAAAATGAAATTTTTGGGTGACTGTAAAAAAGTAGTAGATTTTATTTCATCACCGATCTAAAAAATGTTTACGCCTGATTGTAGCTACATTTATTCCGAATCCAAATATATAATTGGACTTGCTCTGCGACTTATAGCTTTCGAGAAAAGTAAGTTTTGGAGAGACTGTTAAAAAAGTAGTTGATTTTTTCTTATCACCGATCTAAGTAATTCTTATGCAGAATTGTAGCTACATTTATTCCGTGTCCAAATATATAACTAGACATGATCTGCGACTCATAGTTTTCGAGAAAATGAAATTCTTGGGTGACTGTAAAAAAGTAGTAGATTTTATTTCATCACCGATCTAAAAAATGTTTACCCCTGATTGTAGCTACATTTATTCCGAATCCAAATATATAATTGGACTTGCTCTGCGACTTATACTTTTCGAGAAAAGTAAGTTTGGGGAGACTGTTAAAAAAGTAGTAGATTTTTTTGCATCACCGATCTAAATAATTTTTATGCAGAATTGTAGCTACATTTATTCCGTGTCGAAATATATAATTGGCCTTAATCTGCGACTTACAGTTTTCGAGAAAATGAAGTTTTGGGGAGACTGTAAAAAAGTAGTAGATTTTATTTCATCACCGATCTAAAAAATGTTTACGCAGAATTGCAGCTACATTTATTCCGAGTCCAAATATATAATTCTACTTGATCTGCGACTACTAGCTTTCGAGAAAATGAAGTTTTGGGGAGACTGCTAAAAAAGTAGTAAATTTTTTTTATCACCGATCTAAAAAATGTTTGTGCCGGCTTGTCGCTACATTTATTCCGAATCCAAATATGTAATTGGGCTTGTTCTGCGACTAATAGTTTTCGAGAAAATGAAGTTTTGGGGAGACTGTTAAAAAAGTAGTAAATTTTTTTTCATCACCGATCTAAGTACTTCTTATGCAGAATTGTAGCTACATTTATTCCGTGTCCAAATATATAACTAGACGTGATCTGCGACTCATAGTTTTCGAGAAAATGAAATTTTTGGGTGACTGTAAAAAAGTAGTTGATTTTATTTTATCACAGATCTTAAAAATGTTTATGCAGAATTGTAGCTACATTTATTCCGAGTCCAAAATTATAATTCTACTTGATCTGCGACTACTAGTTTTCGAGAAAATGAAGTTTTGGTTAGATTGTAAAAAAGTAGTAGATTTTATTTCATCACCGATCTAAAAAATGTTTATGCAGAATTGTAGCTACATTTATTCCGAGTCCAAATATATAATTCTACTAAAAAATGTTTATGCAGCATTGTAGCTACATTTATTCCGAATCCAAATATATAATTGGACTTGCTCTGCGACTTATAGTTTTCGAGAAAATGAAGTTTTGGGAAGACTGTTAAAAAAGTAGCAGATTTTTTTTCGTCACCGATCTAAATAATATTTATGCAGAATTGTAGCTACATTTATTCCGTGTCCAAATATATAATTAGACTTGATCTGTGACTCATACTTTTCGAGAAAATGAAATTTTTGGGTGACTGTAAAAAAGTAGTAGATTTTATTTCATCACCGATCTAAAAAATGTTTATGCAGAATTGTAGCTACATTTATTCCGAGTCCAAATATATAATTCCACTTGATCTGCGACTACTAGTTTTCGAGAAAATTAAGTTTTGGGGAGACTGTTAAAAAAGTAGTAAATTTTTTTTTATCACCGATCTAAAAAATGTTTGTGCCGGATTGTCGCTACATTTATTCCGAATCCAAATATGTAATCGGACTTGCTCTGCGACTTATAGTTTTCGAGAAAATGAAGTTTTGGGGAGACTGTTAAAAAAGTAGTAGATTTTTTTTTTTGTCACCGATCTAAATAATTTTTATGCAGAATTATAGCCACATTTATTCTGTGTCCAAATATATAATTAGACTTGATCTGCGACTCATAGTTTTCCAGAAAATGAAGTTTTGGGGAGACTGTAAAAAGTAGTAGATTTTATTTCATCACCGATCTAAAAAATGTTTATGCAGAATTGTAGCTACATTTATTCCGAGTCCAAATATATAATTCTACTAAAAAATGTTTATGCAGCATTGTAGCTACATTTATTCCGAATTGAAATATATAATTGGACTTGCTCTGCGACTTATAGTTTTCGAGAAAATGAAGTTTTGGGAAGACTGTTAAAAAAGTAGTAGATTTTTTTTCGTCACCGATCTAAATAATTTTTATGCAGAATTATAGCCACATTTATTCTGTGTCCAAATATATAATTAGACTTGATCTGCGACTCATAGTTTTCGAGAAAATGAAGTTTTGGGGAGACTGTTAAAAAAGTAGTAGATTTTTTTTATCACCGATCTGAAATATGTTTGTGCCGGATTGTCGCTACATTTATTCCGAATCCAAATATATAATTGGACTTGCTCTGCGACTAATAGTTTTCGAGAAAATGAAGTTTTGGGGAGGCTGTTAAAAAAGCAGTAAATTTTTTTTCATCACCGATCTAAATAATTTTTATGCAGAATTGTAGCTACATTTATTTTGTGTCCAAATATATAATTGGCCTTGATCTGCGACTCATAGTTTTCGAGAAAATGAAATTTTTGGGTGACCGTAAAAAAGTAGTAGATTTTATTTCATCAACGATCTAGAAAATGTTTATGCAGAATTGTAGCTACATTTATTCCGAGTCCAAATATATAATTCTACTTGATCTGCGACTACTAGCTTTCGAGAAAATGAAGTTTTGGGGAGACTGCTAAAAAAGTAGTAAATTTTTTTTTATCACCGATCTAAAAAATGTTTGTGCCGGCTTGTCGCTACATTTGTTCCGAATCCAAATATGTAATTGGACTTGTTCTGCGACTAATAGTTTTCGAGAAAATTAAGTTTTGGGGAGACTGTTAAAAAAGTAGTAAATTTTTTTTCATCACCGATCTAAATAATTTTTATGCAGAATTGTAGCTACATTTATTCCGTGTCCAAATATATAATTGGCCTTGATCTGCGACTCATAGTTTTCGAGAAAATGAAATTTTTGGGTGACTGTAAAAAAGTAGTAGATTTTATTTCATCAACGATCTAAAAAATGTTTATGCAGAATTGTAGCTACATTTATTCCGTGTCCAAATTTATAATTGGCCTTGATCTGCGACTCATAGTTTTCGAGAAAATGAAATTTTTGGGTGACTGTAAAAAAGTAGAAGATTTTATTTTATCACAAATCTAAAAAATGTTTATGCAGAATTGTAGCTACATTTATTCCGAGTCCAAATATATAATTCTACTTGATCTGCGACTAATAGTTTTCGAGATAATGAAGTTTTGGGGAGACTGTTAAAAAAGTAGTAGATTTTTTTCGTCACCGATCTAAATAATTTTTATGCAGAATTGTAGCTACATTTATTCCGTGTCCAAATATATAATTAGACATGATCTGCGACTAATAGTTTTCGAGAAAATGAAGTGTTGGGAAGACTGTTAAAAAAGTAGTAGATTTTATTTCATCACCGATTTTAAAAACTTCGACGGAGAATTGTAGCTACATTTATTCCATGTCCAAATATATTATTATATTGATCGGCGACTCATAGTTTTCGAGTAAATGAAATTTTTGGGTGACTGTAAAACAGTAGTAGATTTTATTTCATCACCGATCTAAAAAATGTTTATGCCGGATTATAGCTACATTTATTCCGAGTCAAAACATATAATTCTACTTGACCTGCGACTAATACTTTTCGATAAAATGAAGTGTTGGGAAGACTGTTAAAAAAGTACTAGATTTTATTTCATCACCGATCTAAAAAATGTTTATGCCGGATTGTAGCTACATTTATTCCATGTCCAAATATATAATTGGCCTTGATCTGAGACTTATGGTTTTCGAGGAAATGAAGTTTTGGTGAGACTGTAAAAAGAAGTAGATTTTATTTCATCTCCGATTTAAAAAACTTTGATGAAGAATTGTAGCTACATTTATCCGTGTCCAAATATATAAGTGGCCTTGATCTGCGACTCATAGTTTTCGAGTAAATGAAGTTTTGGGGAGACTGTAAATGTAGTAGATTTTTTTTCATCACTGATATAAAAAATGTTTATGCCGGATTGTAGCTACATTTATTCCGAGTCCAAATATATAATTGGACTTGATCTGGGACTAATAGTTTTCGAGAAAATTAAGTGTTGGGAAGACTGTTAAAAAAGTAGTAGATTTTGTTCATCACCGATTTAAATAATTTTTATGCAGAATTGTAGCTACATTGATTCCGCGTCCAAATATATAATTTTCCTTGATCTGCGACTTATGGTTTTCGAGAAAATTAAGTTTTGGCGAGACTGTAAAAAACAGTAGATTTTATTTCATAACCGATTTATAAAATGTTGATGGAGAATTGTGGCTACATTTATTCCGAGTCCAAATATATAACTGGCCTTGATCTGCGACTTATAGTTTTCGAGAAAATGAAGTCTTGGGGAGACTGTAAAAAGTATTAGATTTTATTTTATCGCCGATTTAAAAAATGTTGGTGCAGAATTGTAGCTACATTTATTCCGAGTCCAAATATATAATTTTCCTTGATCTGCGACTTATGGTTTTCGAGGAAATGAAGTTTTGGGGAGACTGTAAAATGTAGTAGATTTTATTTCATCACCGATTTAAAAAACTTTGATGGAGAATAGTAGAAACATCTATTCCGTGTCCAAATATATAATTGGCCTTGATCTGCGACTTATGGTTTTCGAGGAAATGAAGTTTTGGGGAGACTGTAAAAAGTACTAGATTTTATTTCATCACCGATCTAAAAAATGTTTACGCCGGATTGAAGCTACATTTATTCCGAATCCAAATATATAATTGGACTTGCTCTGCGACTAATAGTTTTCGAGAAAATGAAGTTTTGGGGAGACTGTTAAAAAAGTAGTAAATTTTTTTTCATCACCGATCTAAATAATTTTTATGCAGAATTGTAGCTACATTTATTCCGTGTCCAAATATATAATTGGCCTTGATCTGCGACTCATAGTTTTCGAGAAAATGAAATTTTTGGGTGACTGTAAAAAAGTAGAAGATTTTATTTTATCACAGATCTAAAAAATGTTTATGCAGAATTGTAGCTACATTTATTCCGAGTCCAAATATATAATTCTACTTGATCTGCGACTAATAGTTTTCGAGAAAATGAAGTTTTGGGGAGACTGTTAAAAAAGTAGTAGATTTTTTTTCGTCACCGATCTAAATATTTTTTATGCAGAATTGTAGCTACATTTATTCCGTGTCCAAATATATAATTAGACATGATCTGCGACTAATAGTTTTCGAGAAAATGAAGTGTTGGGAAGACTGTTAAAAAAGTAGTAGATTTTATTTCATCACCGATTTTAAAAACTTCGACGGAGAATTGTAGATACATTTATTCCATGTCCAAATATATAATTATATTGATCGGCGACTCATAGTTTTCGAGTAAATGAAATTTTTGGGTGACTGTAAAACAGTAGTAGATTTTATTTCATCACCGATCTAAAAAATGTTTATGCCGGATTATAGCTACATTTATTCCGAGTCAAAACATATAATTCTACTTGATCTGCGACTAATATTTTTCGATAAAATGAAGTGTTGGGAAGACTGTTAAAAAAGTACTAGATTTTATTTCATCACCGATCTAAAAAATGTTTATGCCGGATTGTAGCTACATTTATTCCATGTCCAAATATATATTTGGCCTTGATCTGAGACTTATGGTTTTCGAGGAAATGAAGTTTTGGTGAGACTGTAAAAAGAAGTAGATTTTATTTCATTACCGATTTAAAAAACTTTGTTGAAGAATTGTAGCTACATTTATCCGTGTCCAAATATATAAGTGGCCTTGATCTGCGACTCATAGTTTTCGAGTAAATGAAGTTTTGGGGAGACTGTAAATGTAGCAGATTTTTTTTCATCACTGATATAAAAAATGTTTATGCCGGATTGTAGCTACATTTATTCCGAGTCCAAATATATAATTGGACTTGATCTGGGACTAATAGTTTTCGAGAAAATTAAGTGTTGGGAAGACTGTTAAAAAAGTAGTAGATTTTGTTCATCACCGATTTAAATAATTTTTATGCAGAATTGTAGCTACATTGATTCCGCGTCCAAATATATAATTTTCCTTGATCTGCGACTTATGGTTTTCGAGAAAATTAAGTTTTGGCGAGACTGTAAAAAACAGTAGATTTTATTTCATAACCGATTTATAAAATGTTGATGGAGAATTGTGGCTATATTTATTCCGAGTCCAAATATATAACTGGCCTTGATCTGCGACTTATAGTTTTCGAGAAAATGAAGTCTTGGGGAGACTGTAAAAAGTATTAGATTTTATTTTATCGCCGATTTAAAAAATGTTGGTGCAGAATTGTGGCTACATTTATTCCGAGTCCAAATATATAATTTTCCTTGATCTGCAACTTATGGTTTTCGAGGAAATGAAGTTTTGGGGAGACTGTAAAAAGTAGTAGATTTTATTTCATCACCGATAGAAAAATGTTTATGCCGGATTATATCTATATTTATTCCGAGTCTTAATATATACATAATTTGACTTGATCTGCGACTAATAGTTTTCGAGAAAATGAAGTGTTGGGAAGACTGTAAAAAAAGTAGTAGATTTTATTTCATCACCGATTTTAAAAACTTCGACGGAGAATTGTAGCTACATTTATTCCATGTCCAAATATATAATTATATTGATCGGCGACTCATAGTTTTCGAGTAAATGAAATTTTTGGGTGACTGTAAAACAGTAGTAGATTTTATTTCATCACCGATCTAAAAAATGTTTATGCCGGATTATAGCTACATTTATTCCGAGTCAAAACATATAATTGGACTTGATCTGCGACTAATACTTTTCGATAAAATGAAGTGTTGGGAAGACTAGTACTAGATCTAAAAGTACTAGATTTTATTTCATCACCGATCTAAAAAATGTTTGTGCCGGGTTGTAGCTACATTTATTCCATGTCCAAATATATAATTGGACTTGATCTGGGACTAATAGTTTTCGAGAAAATTAAGTGTTGGGAAGACTGTTAAAAAAGTAGTAGATTTTGTTCATCACCGATTTAAATAATTTTTATGCAGAATTGTAGCTACATTGATTCCGCGTCCAAATATATAATTTTCCTTGATCTGCGACTTATGGTTTTCGAGAAAATTAAGTTTTGGGGAGACTGTAAAAAACAGTAGATTTTATTTCATAACCGATTTATAAAATGTTGATGGAGAATTGTGGCTACATTTATTCCGAGTCCAAATATATAACTGGCCCTGATCTGCGACTTATAATTTTCGAGAAAATGAAGTCTTGGGGAGACTGTAAAAAGTATTAGATTTTATTTTATCGCCGATTTAAAAAATGTTGGTGCAGAATTGTGGCTACATCTATTCCGAGTCCAAATATATAATTTTCCTTGATCTGCGACTTATGGTTTTCGAGGAAATGAAGTTTTGGGGAGACTGTAAAATGTAGTAGATTTTATTTCATCACCGATTTAAAAAACTTTGATGGAGAATAGTAGCTACATCTATTCCGTGTCCAAATATATAATTGGCCTTGATCTGCGACTTATGGTTTTCGAGGAAATGAAGTTTTGGGGAGACTGTAAAAAGTAGTAGATTTTATTTCATCACCGATTTAAAAAAACTTTGATGGAAAATTGTAACTCCATTTATTCCGTGTTCAAATATATAATTCGCCTTGATCTGCGACTTATGGTTTTCGAGGAAATTAAGTTTTGGGAAGACTGTAAAAAGCAGTAGACTTTATTTCATAACCGATTTAAACATGTTGATGCAGAATTGTAGCTACATTTATTCCGCGTCCAAATATATAATTCACCTTGATCTGCGACTTATGGTTTTCGAGAAAATGAAGTTTTGGGGAGACTGTAAAAAACAGTAGATTTTATTTCATAACCGATTTATAAAATGTTGATGGAGAATTGTGGCTACATTTATTCTGTGTCCAAATATATAATTCTACTTGATCTGCGACTAATAGTTTTCGGGAAAATAAAATTTTTGAGTGACTGTAAAAAAGTAGTAGATTTTATTTCATAACCGATCTAAAAAATGTTTATGCCGGATTGTAGCTACATTTATTCCGTGTCTAAATGAATAACTGGACTTGATCTGCGACTAACAGTTTTCGAGAAAATTAAGTGTTGGGAAGACTGTTAAAAAAGTAGTAGATTTTGTTTCATCACCGATTTAAAAAACTTTGACGGAGAATTGCAGCTACATTTATTCCGTGTAAAAATGTATAATTGGCCTTGATCTCAGACTTATGGTTTTCGAGAAAATGAAGTTTTGGGGAGTCTGTAAAAAGTAGTAGATTTTATTTCATAGCCGATTTAAAACATGTTGATGCAGAATTGCAGCTACATTTATTTCGAGTCCAAATATATGATTGGCCTTGATCTGCGACTTATGGTTTTCGAGGAAATGAAGATTTGGGGAGACTGTAAAAAGTAGTAGATTTTATTTCATCGCCGATTTAAAAAATTTTGGTGCAGAATTGTAGCTACATCTATTCCGAGTCCAAATACATAATTGGCCTTGATCTGCGACTTATGGTTTTCGAGAAAATGAAGTTTTGGGGAGACTGTACAAAGTAGTAGATTTTATTTCGTAGCCGATTTAAAACATGTTGATGCAGAATTGCAGCTACATTTATTTCGAGTCCAAATATATGATTGGCCTTGATCTGCGACTTATGGTTTTCGAGGAAATGAAGATTTGTTGAGACTGTAAAAAGTAGTAGATTTTATTTCATCACCGATTTAAAAAAAATGTTGGTGCAGAATTGTAGCTACATTTATTCCGAGTCCAAATATATAATTGGACTTGATCTGCGACTTATAGTTTTCGAGAAATTAATGTGTTGTAGAGACTGTAAAAAGTAGTAGATTTTATTTCATAACCGATTTAAAAAACTTTTATGAAGAATTGATGCTACATTTATCCCGTGTCCAAATATATAATTGGCCTTGATCTGCAACTTATAGTTTTCGAGTAAATGAAGTTTTGGGGAGACTGTAAAGTAGTAGATTTTTTTCATCACTGATATAAAAAATGTTTATGCCGGATTGTAGCTACATTTATTCCGAGTCCAAATATATAATTGGACTTGATCTGGGACTAATAGTTTTCGAGAAAACTAAGTGTTGGGAAGACTGTTAAAAAAGTAGTAGGTTTTTTTTATCACCGATCTAAATTATTTTTATGCAGAATTGTAGCTACAATTATTTCGAGTACAAATATATAATTGGCCTTGATCTGCTACTTATGGTTTTCGAGGAAATGAAGTTTTGGGGAGACTGCAAAAAGTAGTAGATTTTATTTCATCACCGATTTAAAAAACTTTGATGGAGATTGTAGCTACATTTATTCCGTGTCCAAATATATAATTGGCCTTGATCTGCAACTTATAGTTTTCGAGTAAATGAAGTTGTGAGGAGACTGTAAAAGTAGTAGATTTTTTTCATCACTGATATAAAAAATGTTTATGCCGGATTGTAGCTACATTTATTCCGAGTCCAAATATATAATTGGACTTGATCTGGGACTAATAGTTTTCGAGAAAATTAAGTGTTGGGAAGACTGTTAAAAAAGTAGTAGATTTTGTTCATCACCGACTTAAATAATTTTTATGCAGAATTGTAGCTACATTGTTGTCACTCAACACAACATCACAATTTTTACACAAATCACAAAAAAACACAACACACAACAAATTTCACCGCCGACCAAACTGAAAGAAAACACGAGGACTACCGTCAAAGTTGTCATCATCGTCATAATGCATCCTCTCCCTCTAACGCATATACGTCAAATTGTAAGGAGATCAATAGCTATATCTATTCCAACAAATTATATTATGATCGTAATTGACATATGTAAATACCGGGAGTGAGGATGCATCATGAAGTCATTACTTCTCCCACACAAGTCAAATAGGGGGCATTAATAAATACATACACACATGTAAAAACACACATAGCTCCAAGAATGTACCTTATTATTAATGTGTTAATGCATAAAGAGCAATTTTGAAACATGTATCAATGTATTAATGTAGAAGAGTAATTTGCATATTAATGTATCAATTATATACAGAGTAGAATCTAAGTCAACTGGTCATTGACCCTCTTATGTAAAAATCATATGGTATATGTAAAGTACAGTGGCTTTTCTGAAAGCTAAGTTTCATGGGAACTAGAATGGACATTTTAACTCACTTGTAATTTATCATCCGAACAGTCATATTAAAGTAATATTATAACGTAGAAGTCGTCTTTTTTTCCAATCAAATCAATTGCTCCAAGAAACCTCTGCTTGAGTAATTTTAATCATTTCTACGGTCAATTGGCTTAGAGAAAAAGTCTAAGACACCAATTCTTGGACAACATTATTTCTAAGTTCAACTCAACTTAGAACATGGTCCTTCGAGTCCTTGAATAAACCAGGACATAAAATATTAATTTTATTTTGGACAACTATCCAACTTGTTAAACCTGTTCATCAACCGTCATCAACGGACATCTGGAACGGGCTTCAACAACCGTCATAAACGGACATCTACAACAGTCAGCAACGGACATACGGAAAGGGTATCTGCAACGGTCAGCAACGAGCATCTGCAACGGACATCTGCAACGGATATCTGCAACGGTCAGCAACGAGCATCTGCAACGGACATCTGCAACGGTCAGCAACGGTCATCAACGGACATCTACAACTGTTAGCCATCAACATCAATTCAAGCCTGTATTCCTGGCACAAGAACTACAATTATTGCCAAAAGGGATAAAAATGGAAAGCCTTAATACTAAAGTAGGAATTCATATTTTTTTTTCTCTTCTTTTTTTAATTTAAATACATTGCTTAAAACCCAATTAACATTAAAAAACTGAAATTAATTTACATATTGTGAGGAAATAATAATAATAATTCAGTGCTATAGTGAACATTTTTTTTTTTAATATTTTAATCATGTCGAAACTATCGAAATCTATCGAAAGACAACACCGTATCCTCGAAGAAATATCCACTGATTTCGACGAATATAAAAAACAAACCGAAGCGCGTAAATCAAAGGGTTATGTGAACGCGTGTTTAACGGACGTGGATGAATTATTTAAAGGTGCTAAAAGTTTGCATACTGCAATTGTTAGCAATGCGGCGGAACCGCAAAAATTAAGTTTTGGGGAGACTGTAAAAAACAGTAGATTTTATTTCATAACCGATTTATAAAATGTTGATGGAGAATTGTGGCTACATTTATTCTGTGTCCAAATATATAATTCTACTTGATCTGCGACTATTAGTTTTCGGGAAAATAAAATTTTTGAGTGACTGTAAAAAAGTAGTAGATTTTATTTCATAACCGATCTAAAAAATGTTTATGCCGGATTGTAGCTACATTTATTCCGTGTCTAAATGAATAACTGGACTTGATCTGCGACTAACAGTTTTCGAGAAAATTAAGTGTTGGGAAGACTGTTAAAAAAGTAGTAGATTTTGTTTCATCACCGATTTAAAAAACTTTGACGGAGAATTGCAGCTACATTTATTCCGTGTAAAAATATATAATTGGCCTTGATCTCAGACTTATGGTTTTCGAGAAAATGAAGTTTTGGGGAGTCTGTAAAAAGTAGTAGATTTTATTTCATAGCCGATTTAAAACATGTTGATGCAGAATTGCAGCTACATTTATTTCGAGTCCAAATATATGATTGGCCTTGATCTGCGACTTATGGTTTTCGAGGAAATGAAGATTTGGGGAGACTGTAAAAAGTAGTAGATTTTATTTCATCGCCGATTTAAAAAATTTTGGTGCAGAATTGTAGCTACATCTATTCCGAGTCCAAATACATAATTGGCCTTGATCTGCGACTTATGGTTTTCGAGAAAATGAAGTTTTGGGGAGACTGTACAAAGTAGTAGATTTTATTTCGTAGCCGATTTAAAACATGTTGATGCAGAATTGCAGCTACATTTATTTCGAGTCCAAATATATGATTGGCCTTGATCTGCGACTTATGGTTTTCGAGGAAATGAAGATTTGGGGAGACTGTAAAGTAGTAGATTTTTTTCATCACTGATATAAAAAATGTTTATGCCGGATTGTAGCTACATTTATTCCGAGTCCAAATATATAATTGGACTTGATCTGGGACTAATAGTTTTCGAGAAAACTAAGTGTTGGGAAGACTGTTAAAAAAGTAGTAGGTTTTTTTTATCACCGATCTAAATTATTTTTATGCAGAATTGTACCTACATCTATTCCGAGTCCAAATACATAATTGGCCTTGATCTGCGACTTATGGTTTTCGAGGAAATGAAGATTTGGGGAGACTGTAAAAAGTAGTAGATTTTATTTCATCGCCGATTTAAAAAATTTTGGTGCAGAATTGTAGCTACATCTATTCCGAGTCCAAATACATAATTGGCCTTGATCTGCGACTTATGGTTTTCGAGAAAATGAAGTTTTGGGGAGTCTGTAAAAAGTAGTAGATTTTATTTCATAGCCGATTTAAAACATGTTGATGCAGAATTGCAGCTACATTTATTTCGAGTCCAAATATATGATTGGCCTTGATCTGCGACTTATGGTTTTCGAGGAAATGAAGATTTGGGGAGACTGTAAAAAGTAGTAGATTTTATTTCATCACCGATTTAAAAAACTTTGATGCAGAATTGTAGCTACATTTATTCCGAGTCCAAATATATAATTGGACTTGATCTGCGACTTATAGTTTTCGAGAAATTAATGTGTTGTAGAGACTGTAAAAAGTAGTAGATTTTATTTCATAACCGATTTAAAAAACTTTTATGAAGAATTGTAGCTACATTTATCCCGTGTCCAAATATATAATTGGCCTTGATCTGCAACTTATAGTTTTCGAGTAAATGAAGTTTTGGGGAGACTGTAAAGTAGTAGATTTTTTTCATCACTGATATAAAAAATGTTTATGCCGGATTGTAGCTACATTTATTCCGAGTCCAAATATATAATTGGACTTGATCTGGGACTAATAGTTTTCGAGAAAACTAAGTGTTGGGAAGACTGTTAAAAAAGTAGTAGGTTTTTTTTATCACCGATCTAAATTATTTTTATGCAGAATTGTAGCTACAATTATTTCGAGTACAAATATATAATTGGCCTTGATCTGCTACTTATGGTTTTCGAGGAAATGAAGTTTTGGGGAGACTGCAAAAAGTAGTAGATTTTATTTCATCACCGATTTAAAAAACTTTGATGGAGATTGTAGCCCCAATACTTCCAACAGGGGACTTCAATGCATGGAGTCCTTTATGGAGTCTTGCAACTATCGAGGCAGAATAGTCGAGCATTTTATATCTAACTCGGGCTTAGCAATATTGAACGATGGGCGTGCTACCCACTTCTCCACACACAAAACACTTTCACACATTGATCTGACCCTGATATCACCAGCTCTTATCCCAAACTCCACATGGTACGTCTTAAATGACCTCCATGGTAGTGACCATTTCCCCATCATCACAGAAATCGTACTTGGCAACGACAATTGCACAAAAATGCACCCAAAATTCATTCTCGATAAAGCCAACTGGGACTTATTTCAAAATGTTATTGACAGGGACTTAACACGTAAACAAATCTCCTCTAACATAAACAAGGAAGCGGCCAATATACTGAAATCCATTCGATTAGCTGCGAGCACTGCTATACCGCAAACAAACCCCATGACATTCCGCAGGACAGTGCCTTGGTGGAGCAAAGAAATAAGCGCACTGCGTCAAGATAAGCAAAACGCTTGGAAACTTTTTAAAAACTCCCCAACTGACTCCAACCTTATTTCATACCGCAAAGCCAATGCCAAATTTCGCAGGGCCGCGAAAAAGGCGAAAATTGATAGTTTTAAAAAGTTCACAACCAATATCAACCCCAACTCCACTTCAAAAAAATTATGGGCAGATATCAAATGCCTCACTGGTAGTTATACTCCACACTATGTCCAAACTATTAAAACCGAAACACAAGTCCTAACATCCCCGCTTGAAATCGGTAAATATTTTGCCAAGACATGGTCAAACATGTCAGCTGACTCAAACTTCCACCCCGACTCTGTTGCTGAAAAAAAGAATTCAGCAGACCGTCAATATCCAGAGTATATCATCGATTCCTCAGCCAAGACAATTGAACACCCCATAAATTCAATTGAATTACAAGCCTGCCTCAATTCATCCACGGGAAAAACACCAGGATTTGACCGGGTATGCTACAGTATGCTAAAAAACGGCCCAATGTCATTAAAAGATCGTCTTTTAAAACTGTAAAAAATACAATACAAAAATACAAATACTTTACTGCGGCGTTATACCCCAGTCGTGGAAAACAGCTAGTATTGTACCCTTGCTAAAACCAAACAAAGAGATAAACAAAGTTAACAGCTATCGTCCAATCTCTCTCCTACCGTGCATGGGTAAGATACTGGAAAAAATAGTATCCAAACGGCTATATTGGTTTTTCGAAAGGAATAACCTCGTGAATATTACTCAAGTGGCTTTTAAACATGGGCGAGGCACAATGGATGCAATTTTACATGTCGATGATTTTATTGCGTCAGCTTTATCAGAAAAAAAACACATCACAATTTTATCTATTGACTTTGAAAAAGCCTTCGATCGGATCGGTGCTCACATCGTATTAAATAAACTACTAGAATGGAAAGTCGGACCAAAGATGTACACCTACATTAAGTCATTCCTTTCAAATAGAAAATTCCGCATTAAAATAAACTCCACCTATTCCGCGCCATATGTACTAAAAAACGGCATTCCGCAGGGATCGCCCCTCTCGGAGATAAACATAAACGAATTAGTCACTCTTTGTACGCGGATGACCTGATCCTATTTTCCAAATGTAAAGATCTGTCAACGGTAGCATAGATTTTTCAAATATTATTGGAGACCTAGTAAAATGGGGAAATCGCTCTGAAGCGAAAATATCTTTTGAAAAATGTAAAGTTATGCATATCTGTAAAAAAATCAGTTGTAAACACATAGCTCCAAGAATGTACCTTATTATTAATGTGTTAATGCATAAAGAGCAATTTTGAAACATGTATCAATGTATTAATGTAGAAGAGTAATTTGCATATTAATGTATCAATTATATACAGAGTAGAATCTAAGTCAACTGGTCATTGACCCTCTTATGTAAAAATCATATGGTCTATGTAAAGTACAGTGGCTTTTCTGAAAGCGAAGTTTCATGGGAACTAGAATGGACATTTTAACTCACTTGTAATTTATCATCCGAACAGTCATATTAAAGTAATATTATAACGTAGAAGTCGTCTTTTTTTCCAATCAAATCAATTGCTCCAAGAAACCTCTGCTTGAGTAATTTTAATCATTTCTACGGTCAATTGGCTTAGAGAAAAAGTCTAAGACACCAATTCTTGGACAACATTATTTCTAAGTTCAACTCAACTTAGAACATGGTCCTTCGAGTCCTTGAATAAACCAGGACATAAAATATTAATTTTATTTTGGACAACTATCCAACTTGTTAAACCTGTTCATCAACCGTC
The DNA here is from genome assembly GCA_946965025.1 of Blera fallax. Classification (NCBI taxonomy): domain Eukaryota; kingdom Metazoa; phylum Arthropoda; class Insecta; order Diptera; family Syrphidae; genus Blera; species Blera fallax. Next base: position 57,031,975 of record OX337246.1, read on the forward strand.
ATCAACGGACATCTGGAACGGGCTTCAACAACCGTCATAAACGGACATCTACAACAGTCAGCAACGGACATACGGAAAGGGTATCTGCAACGGTCAGCAACGAGCATCTGCAACGGACATCTGCAACGGATATCTGCAACGGTCAGCAACGAGCATCTGCAACGGACATCTGCAACGGTCAGCAACGGTCATCAACGGACATCTACAACTGTTAGCCATCAACATCAATTCAAGCCTGTATTCCTGGCACAAGAACTACAATTATTGCCAAAAGGGATAAAAATGGAAAGCCTTAATACTAAAGTAGGAATTCATATTTTTTTTTTCTCTTCTTTTTTTAATTTAAATACATTGCCTAAAACCCAATTAACATTAAAAAACTGAAATTAATTTACATATTGTGAGGAAATAATAATAACAATTCAGTGCTATAGTGAACATTTTTTTTTTTAATATTTTAATCATGTCGAAACTATCGAAATCTATCGAAAGACAACACCGTATCCTCGAAGAAATATCCACTGATTTCGACGAATATAAAAAACAAACCGAAGCGCGTAAATCAAAGGGTTATGTGAACGCGTGTTTAACGGACGTGGATGAATTATTTAAAGGTGCTAAAAGTTTGCATACTGCAATTGTTAGCAATGCGGCGGAACCGCAAAAATGAAGTTTTGGGGAGACTGTAAAAAACAGTAGATTTTATTTCATAACCGATTTATAAAATGTTGATGGAGAATTGTGGCTACATTTATTCTGTGTCCAAATATATAATTCTACTTGATCTGCGACTATTAGTTTTCGGGAAAATAAAATTTTTGAGTGACTGTAAAAAAGTAGTAGATTTTATTTCATAACCGATCTAAAAAATGTTTATGCCGGATTGTAGCTACATTTATTCCGTGTCTAAATGAATAACTGGACTTGATCTGCGACTAACAGTTTTCGAGAAAATTAAGTGTTGGGAAGACTGTTAAAAAAGTAGTAGATTTTGTTTCATCACCGATTTAAAAAACTTTGACGGAGAATTGCAGCTACATTTATTCCGTGTAAAAATATATAATTGGCCTTGATCTCAGACTTATGGTTTTCGAGAAAATGAAGTTTTGGGGAGTCTGTAAAAAGTAGTAGATTTTATTTCATAGCCGATTTAAAACATGTTGATGCAGAATTGCAGCTACATTTATTTCGAGTCCAAATATATGATTGGCCTTGATCTGCGACTTATGGTTTTCGAGGAAATGAAGATTTGGGGAGACTGTAAAAAGTAGTAGATTTTATTTCATCGCCGATTTAAAAAATTTTGGTGCAGAATTGTAGCTACATCTATTCCGAGTCCAAATACATAATTGGCCTTGATCTGCGACTTATGGTTTTCGAGAAAATGAAGTTTTGGGGAGACTGTACAAAGTAGTAGATTTTATTTCGTAGCCGATTTAAAACATGTTGTTGCAGAATTGCAGCTACATTTATTTCGAGTATAAATATATGATTGGCCTTGATCTGCGACTTATGGTTTTCGAGGAAATGAAGATTTGGGGAGACTGTAAAAAGTAGTAGATTTTATTTCATCACCGATTTAAAAAAAATGTTGGTGCAGAATTGTAGCTACATTTATTCCGAGTCCAAATATATAATTGGACTTGATCTGCGACTTATAGTTTTCGAGAAATTAATGTGTTGTAGAGACTGTAAAAAGTAGTAGATTTTATTTCATAACCGATTTAAAAAACTTTTATGAAGAATTGTAGCTACATTTATCCCGTGTCCAAATATATAATTGGCCTTGATCTGCAACTTATAGTTTTCGAGTAAATGAAGTTTTGGGGAGACTGTAAAGTAGTAGATTTTTTTCATCACTGATATAAAAAATGTTTATGCCGGATTGTAGCTACATTTATTCCGAGTCCAAATATATAATTGGACTTGATCTGGGACTAATAGTTTTCGAGAAAACTAAGTGTTGGGAAGACTGTTAAAAAAGTAGTAGGTTTTTTTTATCACCGATCTAAATTATTTTTATGCAGAATTGTAGCTACAATTATTTCGAGTACAAATATATAATTGGCCTTGATCTGCTACTTATGGTTTTCGAGGAAATGAAGTTTTGGGGAGACTGCAAAAAGTAGTAGATTTTATTTCATCACCGATTTAAAAAACTTTGATGGAGATTGTAGTTACATTTATTCCGTGTCCAAATATATAATTGGCCTTGATCTGCAACTTATAGTTTTCGAGTAAATGAAGTTTTGGGGAGACTGTAAAAGTAGTAGATTTTTTTCATCACTGATATAAAAAATGTTTATGCCGGATTGTAGCTACATTTATTCCGAGTCCAAATATATAATTGGACTTGATCTGGGACTAATAGTTTTCGAGAAAATTAAGTGTTGGGAAGACTGTTAAAAAAGTAGTAGATTTTGTTCATCACCGATTTAAATAATTTTTATGCAGAATTGTAGCTACATTGTTGTCACTCAACACAACATCACAATTTTAACACAAATCACAAAAAAACACAACACACAACAAATTTCACCGCCGACCAAACTGAAAGAAAACACGAGGACTACCGTCAAAGTTGTCATCATCGTCATAATGCATCCTCTCCCTCTAACGCATATAGGTCAAATTGTAAGAAGATCAATAGCTATATCTATTCCAACAAATTATATTATGATCGTAATTGACATATGTATATACCGGGAGAGAGGATGCATCATGAAGTCATTACTTCTCCCACACAAGTCCAATAGGGGGCATTAATAAATACATACACACATGTAAACACACACATAGCTCCAAGAATGTACCTTATTATTAATGTGTTAATGCATAAAGAGCAATTTTGAAACATGTATCAATGTATTAATGTAGAAGAGTAATTTGCATATTAATGTATCAATTATATACAGAGTAGAATCTAAGTCAACTGGTCATTGACCCTCTTATGTAAAAATCATATGGTCTATGTAAAGTACAGTGGCTTTTCTGAAAGCGAAGTTTCATGGGAACTAGAATGGACATTTTAACTCACTTGTAATTTATCATCCGAACAGTCATATTAAAGTAATATTATAACGTAGAAGTCGTCTTTTTTTCCAATCAAATCAATTGCTCCAAGAAACCTCTGCTTGAGTAATTTTAATCATTTCTACGGTCAATTGGCTTAGAGAAAAAGTCTAAGACACCAATTCTTGGACAACATTATTTCTAAGTTCAACTCAACTTAGAACATGGTCCTTTGAGTCCTTGAATAAACCAGGACATAAAATATTAATTTTATTTTGGACAACTATCCAACTTGTTAAACCTGTTCATCAACCGTCATCAACGGACATCTGGAACGGGCTTCAACAACCGTCATAAACGGACATCTACAACAGTCAGCAACGGACATACGGAAAGGGTATCTGCAACGGTCAGCAACGAGCATCTGCAACGGACATCTGCAACGGTCAGCAACGAGCATCTGCAACGGACATCTGCAACGGTCAGCAACGGTCATCAACGGACATCTACAACTGTTAGCCATCAACATCAATTCAAGCCTGTATTCCTGGCACAAGAACTACAATTATTGCCAAAAGGGATAAAAATGGAAAGCCTTAATACTAAAGTAGGAATTCATATTTTTTTTTCTCTTCTTTTTTTAATTTAAATACATTGCTTAAAACCCAATTAACATTAAAAAACTGAAATTAATTTACATATTGTGAGGAAATAATAATAATAATTCAGTGCTATAGTGAACATTTTTTTTTTTAATATTTTAATCATGTCGAAACTATCGAAATCTATCGAAAGACAACACCGTATCCTCGAAGAAATATCCACTGATTTCGACGAATATAAAAAACAAACCGAAGCGCGTAAATCAAAGGGTTATGTGAACGCGTGTTTAACGGACGTGGATGAATTATTTAAAGGTGCTAAAAGTTTGCATACTGCAATTGTTAGCAATGCGGCGGAACCGCAAAAATGAAGTTTTGGGGAGACTGTAAAAAACAGTAGATTTTATTTCATAACCGATTTATAAAATGTTGATGGAGAATTGTGGCTACATTTATTCTGTGTCCAAATATATAATTCTACTTGATCTGCGACTAATAGTTTTCGGGAAAATAAAATTTTTGAGTGACTGTAAAAAAGTAGTAGATTTTATTTCATAACCGATCTAAAAAATGTTTATGCCGGATTGTAGCTACATTTATTCCGTGTCTAAATGAATAACTGGACTTGATCTGCGACTAACAGTTTTCGAGAAAATTAAGTGTTGGGAAGACTGTTAAAAAAGTAGTAGATTTTGTTTCATCACCGATTTAAAAAACTTTGACGGAGAATTGCAGCTACATTTATTCCGTGTAAAAATATATAATTGGCCTTGATCTCAGACTTATGGTTTTCGAGAAAATGAAGTTTTGGGGAGTCTGTAAAAAGTAGTAGATTTTATTTCATAGCCGATTTAAAACATGTTGATGCAGAATTGCAGCTACATTTATTTCGAGTCCAAATATATGATTGGCCTTGATCTGCGGCTTATGGTTTTCGAGGAAATGAAGATTTGGGGAGACTGTAAAAAGTAGTAGATTTTATTTCATCGCCGATTTAAAAAATTTTGGTGCAGAATTGTAGCTACATCTATTCCGAGTCCAAATACATAATTGGCCTTGATCTGCGACTTATGGTTTTCGAGAAAATGAAGTTTTGGGGAGACTGTACAAAGTAGTAGATTTTATTTCGTAGCCGATTTAAAACATGTTGATGCAGAATTGCAGCTACATTTATTTCGAGTCCAAATATATGATTGGCCTTGATCTGCGACTTATGGTTTTCGAGGAAATGAAGATTTGGGGAGACTGTAAAAAGTAGTAGATTTTATTTCATCACCGATTTAAAAAAAAATGTTGGTGCAGAATTGTAGCTACATTTATTCCGAGTCCAAATATATAATTGGACTTGATCTGCGACTTATAGTTTTCGAGAAATTAATGTGTTGTAGAGACTGTAAAAAGTAGTAGATTTTATTTCATAACCGATTTAAAAAACTTTTATGAAGAATTGTAGCTACATTTATCCCGTGTCCAAATATATAATTGGCCTTGATCTGCAACTTATAGTTTTCGAGTAAATGAAGTTTTGGGGAGACTGTAAAGTAGTAGATTTTTTTCATCACTGATATAAAAAATGTTTATGCCGGATTGTAGCTACATTTATTCCGAGTCCAAATATATAATTGGACTTGATCTGGGACTAATTGTTTTCGAGAAAACTAAGTGTTGGGAAGACTGTTAAAAAAGTAGTAGGTTTTTTTTATCACCGATCTAAATTATTTTTATGCAGAATTGTAGCTACAATTATTTCGAGTACAAATATATAATTGGCCTTGATCTGCTACTTATGGTTTTCGAGGAAATGAAGTTTTGGGGAGACTGCAAAAAGTAGTAGATTTTATTTCATCACCGATTTAAAAAACTTTGATGGAGATTGTAGCTACATTTATTCCGTGTCCAAATATATAATTGGCCTTGATCTGCAACTTATAGTTTTCGAGTAAATGAAGTTTTGGGGAGACTGTAAAAGTAGTAGATTTTTTTCATCACTGATATAAAAAATGTTTATGCCGGATTGTAGCTACATTTATTCCGAGTCCAAATATATAATTGGACTTGATCTGGGACTAATAGTTTTCGAGAAAATTAAGTGTTGGGAAGACTGTTAAAAAAGTAGTAGATTTTGTTCATCACCGATTTAAATAATTTTTATGCAGAATTGTAGCTACATTGTTGTCACTCAACACAACATCACAATTTTTACACAAATCACAAAAAAAACACAACACACAACAAATTTCACCGCCGACCAAACTGAAAGAAAACACGAGGACTACCGTCAAAGTTGTCATCATCGTCATAATGCATCCTCTCCCTCTAACGCATATAGGTCAAATTGTAAGGAGATCAATAGCTATATCTATTCCAACAAATTATATTATGATCGTAATTGACATATGTATATACCGGGAGAGAGGATGCATCATGAAGTCATTACTTCTCCCACACAAGTCCAATAGGGGGCATTAATAAATACATACACACATGTAAACACACACATAGCTCCAAGAATGTACCTTATTATTAATGTGTTAATGCATAAAGAGCAATTTTGAAACATGTATCAATGTATTAATGTAGAAGAGTAATTTGCATATTAATGTATCAATTATATACAGAGTAGAATCTAAGTCAACTGGTCATTGACCCTCTTATGTAAAAATCATATGGTCTATGTAAAGTACAGTGGCTTTTCTGAAAGCGAAGTTTCATGGGAACTAGAATGGACATTTTAACTCACTTGTAATTTATCATCCGAACAGTCATATTAAAGTAATATTATAACGTAGAAGTCGTCTTTTTTTCCAATCAAATCAATTGCTCCAAGAAACCTCTGCTTGAGTAATTTTAATCATTTCTACGGTCAATTGGCTTAGAGAAAAAGTCTAAGACACCAATTCTTGGACAACATTATTTCTAAGTTCAACTCAACTTAGAACATGGTCCTTCGAGTCCTTGAATAAACCAGGACATAAAATATTAATTTTATTTTGGACAACTATCCAACTTGTTAAACCTGTTCATCAACCGTCATCAACGGACATCTGGAACGGGCTTCAACAACCGTCATAAACGGACATCTACAACAGTCAGCAACGGACATACGGAAAGGGTATCTGCAACGGTCAGCAACGAGCATCTGCAACGGACATCTGCAACGGATATCTGCAACGGTCAGCAACGAGCATCTGCAACGGACATCTGCAACGGTCAGCAACGGTCATCAACGGACATCTACAACTGTTAGCCATCAACATCAATTCAAGCCTGTATTCCTGGCACAAGAACTACAATTATTGCCAAAAGGGATAAAAATGGAAAGCCTTAATACTAAAGTAGGAATTCATATTTTTTTTTCTCTTCTTTTTTTAATTTAAATACATTGCTTAAAACCCAATTAACATTAAAAAACTGAAATTAATTTACATATTGTGAGGAAATAATAATAATAATTCAGTGCTATAGTGAACATTTTTTTTTTTAATATTTTAATCATGTCGAAACTATCGAAATCTATCGAAAGACAACACCGTATCCTCGAAGAAATATCCACTGATTTCGACGAATATAAAAAACAAACCGAAGCGCGTAAATCAAAGGGTTATGTGAACGCGTGTTTAACGGACGGGGATGAATTATTTAAAGGTGCTAAAAGTTTGCATACTGCAATTGTTAGCAATGCGGCGGAACCGCAAAAAAGACGAATACCTCATAGATGAAGTATATGCAAAAATTAAGCGAATTTACTTTCAATTTAGTGGTATGATACAAGATGACATTGATCAGTTCTCTCAGAAAACAATAACAATTTCGATATTCCGCGACTGAACGTAACTAAATCTGTGGTATCAGATATTCGTCTTCCGCGTATTCAAATAAAGCCATTCTCTGGCAAATTCGAAGAATGGAGTGAATTTCATAATCTTTTCGAAAGCTTAATAGATCAAAACGCTGATCTATCTGAAATTCAGAAACTGCAATTTCTAAAAACATCTTTGTGTGGAGATGCTGCACGCCTCATACATCATCTTCCAATCGAGTCCAAAAGTTATGCGTCAGCTTGGGAAATTATAACCGATAGGTTCCAAAACAAAAGGAAATTAGTGAATACCCAATTAAGGATTCTACTAGAACAACAAAAAATCACCCATGAATCAGCCGAGTCCTTAAAATCGTTGCACGACACCAGCATTGAGTGCATTCATGCTCTTGCCAATCTGGGAATAAATATAGAGACATGGGACGCTATACTGATTTATATAACTTATCAGAAACTCCCATTTATAACGCAAAGGGATTGGGAGGCAAAGTTGGGTACTTCAAAAAGCCTCCCCGATTGGAAAACGTTTTTAGCCTTTATCGAAGGAAACTTGAAAACATTAGTTAAAATAATACACTTGCGAGACAATCGTTACCCTCGTCATCGTTTCGTAAAACTCCCACCTCCCATACCTTTCACTTAAAAACTGATGGTGAAAGCAAACAATTTCGCTGTAGGCTCTGTAAGGGCGCACATAGTTTACGTCATTGCAAACAATTTTTAAAAATGGATGTCAAAACCCGCTTAGAGACAACCAAACGAAATTCAATTTGCTCTAATTGCCTTGGGTATGACCATCATACATCTAATTGCGGTAGCAACAACCGCTGTTTCAAATGCAACCTAAAACACCATACATTGTTACACTATGAGTCGCAAAAAATTCCACAGAGTTGTCAACACAGTGCTCATCAAAACGTACAAAGCCATCACTGTCAGCACTCTGTTCCTCATAACTCCATAGAAATGGCAAACAATACTAATACCAACACTACTTCGATGAAACATAATGAAGTCGTTGGAAATCAACTCTTTCAAAATGCTATAAACGATGAAGCTTACAAGCAATCCCCAAATACATCTTATCCGTATTCACAGTGCAACATTAATAACCATCTTATACAAAAGAAAAATGTTCAAAACTCCACAGGAGTACATAGCCATCAAAATCAAGGTTGTTGTTCGTTAATTAATCAAATGCATACCAAGGCACTATTAGCAACCGCATTAGTTAAAGTTTTTGCAGCCAATGGTAGTCAACACATTCTAAGGGCATTAATTGACCCTGGCTCAGAAGCAACATTTGTAACCGAAAATGTCACTCAACTCCTTAAATTGAAAAGGCAGAAGACATCAGCACAAGTTACAGGTTTACGACAGACTTCCACTGGCATTTCAAATTATAAAGTGGAATTCACAATTTTTTCATTAACAAGTCCAACATTCTCACTCGGTGTCAAGGCATTTGTTTTCAACCAACTGACATCTATGCTACCAGCGCACCAGTTGCAAACAAAAGGGTGGGCACATCTTGCTAACCTACCACTTGCAGATCCCTCATATGGCACGCCGGGAAAGATTGATCTGCTTCTAGGTGCTGAGGCGTATGCATCAATTATCCTACAAGGCCTTGTGAAGGGGGAAAAAGGTACCCCTGTTGCTCAATGTACTGAGTTAGGTTGGATTCTGACTGGGAACAGTAATAACAATGCTAGTCCGGCTGGTAAACTAACAATACAAAACCACTTTAACTCCTTGGAGGCTCAACTGAAAAGGTTTTGGGAGCTAGAGGAAGATCTAGAGTGTAGAAATTTAACGCAAGAAGAGAAACAGTGTGAGCAACACTTCCAAATGACCTGCAAAAGAAGAGACGACGGTAGGTATGAAGTTCAACTACCCTTTAAAAATAATAGTCGTCCTAGCCTTGGGAATTCCATAAGACCGGCAATGGCCAGATTTTTTCAAATAGAGAAACGACTCAGTTCAGATGAAAGCCTTCGAAGGGCATACACTGACTGCATTCAAGAATATCTTACCCTTGGTCACATGAAAGAAGTGACCACAGATAGACCAATAGCTACAAAACAGCACTACTATCTTCCACACCATGCGGTGTTTAAAGAATCAAGTAGCACCATAAAACTGCGCGTAGTCTTCGATGCTTCGTGCAAGTCATCAAATTGAGAATCATTAAATGACAATCTATTGGTTGGGCCACGGTTACAGGCAGATATTATCGAGCTCATTGCAAAATGGAGAAAATTTAAGGTCGCATTGGTAGCGGACATCAGCAAAATGTACCGGCAGATATGGATGGCACCTGCCGACACTCCCTATCAGCTGATTTTATGGAGAGCAAACGGTACAGAGCCTTTAAAAACATACGCTCTAAAGACTGTTACCTTCGGCACTGCATCAGTTCCATACCTGGCAGTGCGAACCTTACAGCAACTAGCGGCTGATGTCGATAAAGCGTACCCTCACGTTGCCAAGGCACTCACCGAAGGATTTTACGTAGATGATCTAATTTACGGTTCAAATAATGAATCCGACGCGATTAAGCTTCAAAGAGATGTTCTGGACGTATTAAAAATGGCTGGATTTCCTCTTAGAAAGTGGGCAAGTAATTCGTCAAAGGTATTAGAACAAATACCTGAAACAGAAAGAGAAATAAATCTTCCTCTAGACTTTGAGTTGACTGATACCATCAAGACACTAGGGATTCAATGGCATCCAGCACAAGATGTGTTCAAATTTAAAATTAATTTACCCGTAGTGAAGGTTTTTACGAAAAGGTCTGTTTTAGCAGACATCGCCCGCCTTTTTGACCCCCTCGGGTGGATCTCGCCTTGCATCATCAAGGCCAAAATCATTATGCAGCAGCTGTGGCTTCAAGAGGTAGCATGGGATTCACCAATATCCAAGGAGACGGAAGATCTTTGGGTTAATCTACGCAATGGATTCACTTCTCTTGAAGACATGCAAATACCGCGTTGGATACAATTTGAAGATTCGACTCAAGTACAACTCCACGGTTTCAGCGACGCGTCCGAGAAGGCCTATGCAGCTGTAGTATACGCTCGAGTAATAAACATTCTGGCTTCCAAAACCAGAGTGGCGCCAGTGAAGTGCCTTTCATTACCACGCTTAGAACTATGCGCAGCGCTTCTCTTAGCGAAACTATTGCGCCTCATATCAAGAGCAATGCAATTCACTAACCCTGAAGTGTTTGCATGGTGCGACTCAATGATCGCACTAGCTTGGATTAAAGGAAACCCCCTAACACGAACAACTTTCGTAGCCAATCGAGTAGCCGAGATCCAGACCCTCACCAGTCCGAGGATATGGAGACATGTCGGATCAAAAGAAAATCCAGCAGATCTCGGCTCACGAGGACTTTCACCGGAGGAGCTGATCAACAATCAGATGTGGTGGTATGGTCCCAAATTTTTGCAAAATTTTTCCCCCACAGAGTTACCAGCAGCAATTCCGTTTGTTACTAATCTGGAAACAAAGGGAACAAATCCGCGCAGTGAAATTCGATCATGCTTCTACCAAACAAATTTAACACACATGAGGCCCCACCTTACACATGTAGTAGCCCACTGTATTATCATTAATAGAGCATTTTTTTAACAATATTCCACCTTACGCCGACTTGTTCGCACCGTGTCAGTATGGCGAAGATACTTCTACAATTTGAAAAATGTAGACAACAAAAAACCCCTAAAAACATACCCCATCACCCCCAATGAACTGACGTCAACACATGATCAACATGAGCTCATTAGATTAGTGCAGGAAGAGTTATTCGCTGAAGAGGTCAAGGCATTGAAAACAAATCACACTATTTCCAAGGGTAGCGAAATTCTCAAATTCAATCCGTTTCTCGACGCGGATGAATTGTTACGAGTTGGAGGTCGATTAACGAATTCGTCACTTTCTTTTACTCAAAAACATCCTTTGATATTAAAGGATTCTCATCACCTTTCGAAATTGGTTGTAAGTGACATCCATCAGCGTACCTTTCATGGTGGGCTACAAATGATGATGGCAGAGATACGAAAGGTATATTGGATAACCAATGCAAAAAGATTGGTGAAATCCACAATCCACAAATGCATTAGATCTCACAGGCACAAAGCGAAGATGCAGCAACAGCTCATGGGAAGCCTCCCAGCTGAGAGGGTCACTTGCTGCAGACCATTTACTAATACAGGTGTCGATTATGCCGGGCCCATAGAGATAAAGTTGTGGAAAGGACGATGCAACAGAAGCAGTAAAGGATATATAGCAGTATTCGTCTGTCTCTCAACGAAGGCTATCCACATAGAGCTGGTAAGCGATCTCACTGCAGCAGCCTTTATAGCCGCCTTTAGAAGGTTTGTCGTTCGAAGAGGTACCTGCTCAAACATATTTAGCGATTGTGGTACGAACTTCAAGGGGGCATACAACGAAATAAAGAAAGACAGCAAATTTATCTCGTCCGAGTGGTCTGTTGAAGTTGCCAAGGAACTAGCCTCGCTAAACACAACATGGCACTTTAATCCCCCTTCGTGAAGTCCATCAAGCACCACATCAAAAGGACCATAGGTAACACCAAATTAACATTTGAGGAGTATTCGACATTGCTCAGCCAAATTGAAGCATGCCTTAATTCGAGGCCACTCTGCCCTATGTCATCGGATCCTGATGATTTGACAGTCTTGACTCCTGGTCATTTTCTTATTGGGGGACCTATGCATACGATTCCTGAAAGAAATCTTTGCAGGAAAAACATCAGCAGCCTAGAAAAATGGAGATACATTCAGCGCCTTACGCAAGAATTTTGGAAGCAATGGAGCACATCTTATCCACATCTCTTACAACATAGACCCAAATGGCTCCAAAGGCAACCAAGTCTCAACGTGGGCGACATCGTTATCGTTAAGGAGGATAACCTACCTCCATCGTCGTGGGCACTCGCGCGAGTGATGGAATTACATCCTGGTTCGGACGGTCTAACGCGCATCGCGACAGTAAAAACGCAAACGTCAACGTCAACCCTTAAACGACCAATAGTAAAGTTATCCCCCTTGCCGGTATCGGAACCTTTGAACGACGCGTAAAAAATGAAATACGACCCCTTAACCCTTCAAACACTTAACAAATAAAACAAATTATTCTGAACAGAACTATCACAATAAATAATGAATCTAACCACATAATATTTATAATAGAAAACAAACCAGAACAACTCACCCCATACAATAGTACCATCCCTTATCATCAAGGAGGATTCCATACTGCAGATAACTAAAACAAAATGAATTATTTAAATTTTTAACCTAATCTGTATCCACAAGAACAACCTTCACTAATGTTTGTTTTGTTTTTAATTTTTTTGTGCTACGTCACGACGAGAGACACAGCTTCACGCAGGCTTCACAAGAAGGGATCCAGATTTACGTGACGGCCAGAGATCCAGCTTCACAGGGGATTCAGAAGAAAGGGACCCAGAATTTTTCCTGCCGGGGAGCATGTTGTCACTCAACACAACATCACAATTTTTACACAAATCACAAAAAAACACAACACACAACAAATTTCACCGCCGACCAAACTGAAAGAAAACACGAGGACTACCGTCAAAGTTGTCATCATCGTCATAATGCATCCTCTCCCTCTAACGCATATAGGTCAAATTGTAAGGAGATCAATAGCTATATCTATTCCAACAAATTATATTATGATCGTAATTGACATATGTATATACCGGGAGAGAGGATGCATCATGAAGTCATTACTTCTCCCACACAAGTCCAATAGGGGGCATTAATAAATACATAAACACATGTAAACACACACATAGCTCCAAGAATGTAATTATTATTAATGTGTTAATGCATAAAGAGCAATTTTGAAACATGTATCATTGTATTAATGTAGAAGAGTAATTTGCATATTAATGTATCAATTATATACAGAGTAGAATCTAAGTCAACTGGTCATTGACCCTCTTATGTAAAAATCATATGGTCTATGTAAAGTACAGTGGCTTTTCTGAAAGCGAAGTTTCATGGGAACTAGAATGGACATTTTAACTCACTTGTAATTTATCATCCGAACAGTCATATTAAAGTAATATTATAACGTAGAAGTCGTCTTTTTTCCAATCAAATCAATTGCTCCAAGAAACCTCTGCTTGAGTAATTTTAATCATTTCTACGGTCAATTGGCTTAGAGAAAAAGTCTAAGACACCAATTCTTGGACAACATTATTTCTAAGTTCAACTCAACTTAGAACATGGTCCTTCGAGTCCTTGAATAAAATATTAATTTTATTTTGGACAACTATCCAACTGTTCTTCAACCGTTATCAACGGACATCTGGAACGGGCTTCAACAACCGTCATAACCGGACATCTACAACAGTTAGCAACGGACATACGGAAAGGGTATCTGCAACGGTCAGCAACGAGCATCTGCAACGGACATCTGCAACGGATATCTGCAACGGTCAGCAACGAGCATCTGCAACGGACATCTGCAACGGTCAGCAACGGTCATCAACGGACATCTACAACTGTTAGCCATCAACATCAAGTCAAGCCTGTATTCCTGGCACAAGAACTACAATTATTGCCAAAAGGGATAAAAATGGAAAGCCTTAATACTAAAGTAGGAATTCATATTTTTTTTTCTCTTCTTTTTTTAATTTAAATACATTGCTTAAAACCCAATTAACATTAAAAAACTGAAATTAATTTACACATTGTGAGGAAATAATAATAATAATTCAGTGCTATAGTGAACATTTTTTTTTAATATTTTAATCATGTCGAAACTATCGAAATCTATCGAAAGACAACACCGTATCCTCGAAGAAATATCCACTGATTTCGACGAATATAAAAAACAAACCGAAGCGCGTAAATCAAAGGGTTATGTGAACGCGTGTTTAACGGACGTGGATGAATTATTTAAAGGTGCTAAAAGTTTGCATACTGCAATTGTTAGCAATGCGGCGGAACCGCAAAAAAGACGAATACCTCATAGATGAAGTATATGCAAAAATTAAGCGAATTTACTTTCAATTTAGTGGTATGATACAAGATGACATTGATCAGTTCTCGCACGAAAACAATAACAATTTCGATATTCCGCGACTGAACGTAACTAAATCTGTGGTATCAGATATTCGTCTTCCGCGTATTCAAATAAAGCCATTCTCTGGCAAATTCGAAGAATGGAGTGAATTTCATAATCTTTTCGAAAGCTTAATAGATCAAAACGCTGATCTATCTGAAATTCAGAAACTGCAATTTCTAAAAACATCTTTGTGTGGAGATGCTGCACGCCTCATACAGCATCTTCCAATCGAGTCCAAAAGTTATGCGTCGGCTTGGGAAATTATAACCGATAGGTTCCAAAACAAAAGGAAATTAGTGAATACCCAATTAAGGATTCTACTAGAACAACAAAAAATCACCCATGAATCAGCCGAGAACTTAAAATCGTTGCACGACACCAGCATTGAGTGCATTCATGCTCTTGCCAATCTGGGAATAAATATAGAGACATGGGACGCTATACTGATTTATATAACTTATCAGAAACTCCCATTTATAACGCAAAGGGATTGGGAGGCAAAGTTGGGTACTTCAAAAAGCCTCCCCGATTGGAAAACGTTTTTAGCCTTTATCGAAGGAAACTTGAAAACATTAGGGAAAATAATACACTTGCGAGACAATCGTTACCCTCGTCATCGTTTCGTTAAACTCCCACCTCCCATACCTTTCACTTAAAAACTGATGGTGAAAGCAAACAATTTCGCTGTAGGCTCTGTAAGGGCGCACATAGTTTACGTCATTGCAAACAACCAAACGAAATTCAATTTGCTCTAATTGCCTTGGGTATGACCATCATACATCTAATTGCGGTAGCAACAACCGCTGTTTCAAATGCAACCTAAAACACCATACATTGTTACACTATGAGTCGCAAAAAATTCCACAGAGTTGTCAACACAGTGCTCATCAAAACGTACAAAGCCATCACTGTCAGCACTCTGTTCCTCATAACTCCATAGAAATGGCAAACAATACTAATGCCAACACTACTTCGATGAGACATAATGAAGTCGTTGGAAATCAACTCTTTCAAAATGCTATAAACGATGAAGCTTACAAACAATCCCCAAATACATCTTATCCGTATTCACAGTGCAACATTAATAACCATCTTATACAAAAGAAAAATGTTCAAAACTCCACACTCAACTCCTTAAATTGAAAAGGCAGAAGACATCAGCACAAGTTACAGGTTTAGGACAGACTTCCACTGGCATTTCAAATTATAAAGTGGAATTCACAATTTTTTCATTAACAAGTCCAACATTCTCACTCGGTGTCAAGGCATTTGTTTTCAACCAACTGACATCTATGCTACCAGCGCACCAGTTGCAAACAAAAGGGTGGGCACATCTTGCTAACCTACCACTTGCAGATCCCTCATATGGCACGCCGGGAAAGATTGATCTGCTTCTAGGTGCTGAGGCGTATGCATCAATTATCCTACAAGGCCTTGTGAAGGGGGAAAAAGGTACCCCTTGTTGCTCAATGTACTGAGTCAGGTTGGATTCTGACTGGGAACAGTAATAACAATGCTAGTCCGGCTGGTAAACTAACAATACAAAACCACTTTAACTTCTTGGAGGCTCAACTGAAAAGGTTTTGGGAGCTAGAGGAGAATCTAGAGTGTAGAAATTTAACGCAAGAAGAGAAACAGTGTGAGCAACACTTCCAAAGGACCTGCAAACGAAGAGACGACGGTAGGTATGAAGTTCAACTACCCTTTAAACTACCCTTTAATAATAATAGTCGTCCTAGCCTTGGGAATTCCATAAGACCGGCAATGGCCAGATTTTTTCAAATAGAGAAACGACTCAGTTCAGATGAAAGCCTTCGAAGGGCATACACTGACTGCATTCAAGAATATCTTACCCTTGGTCACATGAAAGAAGTGACCACAGATAGACCAATAGCTACAAAACAGCACTACTATCTTCCACACCATGCGGTGTTTAAAGAATCAAGTAGCACCACAAAACTGCGCGTAGTCTTCGATGCTTCGTGCAAGTCATCAAATGGAGAATCATTAAATGACAATCTATTGGTTGGGCCACGGTTACAGGCAGATATTATCGAGCTCATTGCAAAATGGAGAAAATTTAAGGTCGCATTGGTAGCGGACATCAGCAAAATGTACCGGCAGATATGGATGGCACCTGCCGACACTCCCTATCAGCTGATTTTATGGAGAGCAAACGGTACAGAGCCTTTAAAAACATACGCTCTAAAGACTGTTACCTTCGGCACTGCATCAGCTCCATACCTGGCAGTGCGAACCTTACAGCAACTAGCGGCTGATGTCGATAAAGCGTACCCTCACGTTGCCAAGGCACTCACCGAAGGATTTTACGTAGATGATCTCATTTACGGTTCAAATAATGAATCCGATGCGATTAAGCTTCAAAGAGATGTTCTGGACGTATTAAAAACGGCTGGATTTCCCCATACAAAAGTGGGCAAGTAATTCGTAAAAGGTATTAGAACAAATACCTGAAACAGAAAGAGAAATAAATCTTCCTCTAGACTTTGAGTTGACTGATACCATCAAGACACTAGGGATTCAATGGCATCCAGCACAAGATGTGTTCAAATTTAAAATTAATTTACCCGTAGTGAAGGTTTTTACGAAAAGGTCTGTTTTAGCAGACATCGCCCGCCTTTTTAACCCCCTCGGGTGGATCTCGCCTTGCATCATCAAGGCCAAAATCATTATGCAGCAGCTGTGGCTTCAAGAGGTAGCATGGGATTCACCAATATCCAAGGAGACGGAAGATCTTTGGGTTAATCTACGCAATGGATTTACTTCTCTTGAAGACATGCAAATACCGCGTTGGATACAATTTGAAGATTCGACTCAGGTACAACTCCATGGTTTCAGCGACGCGTCCGAGAAGGTCTATGCAGCTGTAGTACACGCTCGAGTAATAAACATTCTAGCTTCCAAAACCAGAGTGGCGCCAGTGAAGTGACTTTCATTACCACGCTTTGAACTGTGCGCAGCGCTTCTCTTAGCGAAACTATTGCGCCTCATATCAAGAGCAATGCAATTCACTAACCCTGAAGTGTTTGCATGGTGCGACTCAATGATCGCACTAGCTTGGATTAAAGGAAACCCCCTAACACGAACAACTTTCGTAGCCAATCGAGTAGCCGAGATCCAGACCCTCACCAGTCCGAGGATATGGAGACATGTCGGATCAAAAGAAAATCCAGCAGATCTCGGCTCACGAGGACTTTCACCGGAGGAGCTGATCAACAATCAGATGTGGTGGTATGGTCCCAAATTTTTGCAAAATTTTTCCCCCACAGAGTTACCAGCAGCAATTCCGTTTGTTACTAATCTGGAAACAAAGGGAACAAATCCGCGCAGTGAAATTCGATCATGCTTCTACCAAACAAATTTAACACACATGAGGCCCCACCTTACACATGTAGTAGCCCACTGTATTATCATTAATAGAGCATTTTTTTAACAATATTCCACCTTACGCCGACTTGTTCGCACCGTGTCAGTATGGCGAAGATACTTCTACAATTTGAAAAATGTAGACAACAAAAAACCCCTAAAAACATACCCCATCACCCCCAATGAACTGACGTCAACACATGATCAACATGAGCTCATTAGATTAGTGCAGGAAGAGTTATTCGCTGAAGAGGTCAAGGCATTGAAAACAAATCACACTATTTCCAAGGGTAGCGAAATTCTCAAATTCAATCCGTTTCTCGACGCGGATGAATTGTTACGAGTTGGAGGTCGATTAACGAATTCGTCACTTCCTTTTAATCAAAAACATCCTTTGATATTAAAGGATTCTCATCACCTTTCGAAATTGGTTGTAAGTGACATCCATCAGCGTACCGTTCATGGTGGGCTACAAATGATGATGGCAAAAATACGAAAGGTGTATTGGATAACCAATGTAAAAAGATTGGTGAAATCCACAATCCACAAATGCATTAGATCTCACAGGCACAAAGCGAAGATGCAGCAACAGCTCATGGGAAGCCTCCCAGCTGAGAGGGTCACTTGCTGCAGACCATTTACTAATACAGGTGTCGATTATGCCGGGCCCATAGAGATAAAGTTGTGGAAAGGACGATGCAACAGAAGCAATAAAGGATATATAGCAGTATTCGTCTGTCTCTCAACGAAGGCTATCCACATAGAGCTGGTAAGCGATCTCACTGCAGCAGCCTTTATAGCCGCCTTTAGAAGGTTTGTCGTTCGAAGAGGTACCTGCTCAAACATATTTAGCGATTGTGGTACGAACTTCAAGGGGGCATACAACGAAATAAAGAAAGACAGCAAATTTATCTCGTCCGAGTGGTCTGTTGAAGTTGAACACAACATGGCATTTTAATCCCCCTTCGTGAAGTCCATCAAGCACCACATCAAAAGGACCATAGGTAACACCAAATTAATATTTGAGGAGTATTCGACATTGCTCAGCCAAATTGAAGCATGCCTTAATTCGAGGCCACTCTGCCCTATGTCATCGGATCCTGATGATTTGACAGTCTTGACTCCTGGTCATTTTCTTATTGGGGGACCTATGCATACGATTCCTGAAAGAAATCTTTGCAGGAAAAACATCAGCAGCCTAGAAAAATGGAGATACATTCAGCGCCTTACGCAAGAATTTTGGAAGCAATGGAGCACATCTTATCCACATCTCTTACAACATAGACCCAAATGGCTCCAAAGGCAACCAAGTCTCAACGTGGGCGACATCGTTATCGTTAAGGAGGATAACCTACCTCCATCGTCGTGGGCACTCGCGCGAGTGATGGAATTACATCCTGGTTCGGACGGTCTAACGCGCATCGCGACAGTAAAAACGCAAACGTCAACGTCAACCCTTAAACGACCAATAGTAAAGTTATCCCCCTTGCCGGTATCGGAACCTTTGAACGACGCGTAAAAAATGAAATACGATCCCTTAACCCTTCAAACACTTAACAAATAAAACAAATTATTCTGAACAGAACTATCACAATAAATAATGAATCTAACCACATAATATTTATAATAGAAAACAAACCAGAACAACTCACCCCATACAATGGTACCATCCCTTATCATCAAGGAGGATTCCATACTGCAGATAACTAAAACAAAATGAATTATTTAAATTTTTAACCTAATCTGTATCCACAAGAACAACCTTCACTAATGTTTGTTTTGTTTTTAATTTTTTTGTGCTACGTCACGACGAGAGACACAGCTTCACGCAGGCTTCACAAGAAGGGATCCAGATTTACGTGACGGCCAGAGATCCAGCTTCACAGGGGATTCAGAAGAAAGGGACCCAGAATTTTTCCTGCCGGGGAGCATGTTGTCACTCAACACAACATCACAATTTTTACACAAATCACAAAAAAACACAACACACAACAAATTTCACCGCCGACCAAACTGAAAGAAAACACGAGGACTACCGTCAAAGTTGTCATCATCGTCATAATGCATCCTCTCCCTCTAACGCATATAGGTCAAATTGTAAGGAGATCAATAGCTATATCTATTCCAACAAATTATATTATGATCGTAATTGACATATGTATATACCGGGAGAGAGGATGCATCATGAAGTCATTACTTCTCCCACACAAGTCCAAAAGGGGGCATTAATAAATACATACACACATGTAAACACACACATAGCTCCAAGAATGTACCTTATTATTAATGTGTTAATGCATAAAGAGCAATTTTGAAACATGTATCAATGTATTAATGTAGAAGAGTAATTTGCATATTAATGTATCAATTATATACAGAGTAGAATCTAAGTCAACTGGTCATTGACCCTCTTATGTAAAAATCATATGGTCTATGTAAAGTACAGTGGCTTTTCTGAAAGCGAAGTTTCATGGGAACTAGAATGGACATTTTAACTCACTTGTAATTTATCATCCGAACAGTCATATTAAAGTAATATTATAACGTAGAAGTCGTCTTTTTTTCCAATCAAATCAATTGCTCCAAGAAACCTCTGCTTGAGTAATTTTAATCATTTCTACGGTCAATTGGCTTAGAGAAAAAGTCTAAGACACCAATTCTTGGACAACATTATTTCTAAGTTCAACTCAACTTAGAACATGGTCCTTCGAGTCCTTGAATAAACCAGGACATAAAATATTAATTTTATTTTGGACAACTATCCAACTTGTTAAACCTGTTCATCAACCGTCATCAACGGACATCTGGAACGGGCTTCAACAACCGTCATAAACGGACATCTACAACAGTCAGCAACGGACATACGGAAAGGGTATCTGCAACGGTCAGCAACGAGCATCTGCAACGGACATCTGCAACGGATATCTGCAACGGTCAGCAACGAGCATCTGCAACGGACATCTGCAACGGTCAGCAACGGTCATCAACGGACATCTACAACTGTTAGCCATCAACATCAAGTCAAGCCTGTATTCCTGGCACAAGAACTACAATTATTGCCAAAAGGGATAAAAATGGAAAGCCTTAATACTAAAGTAGGAATTCATATTTTTTTTTCTCTTCTTTTTTTAATTTAAATACATTGCTTAAAACCCAATTAACATTAAAAAACTGAAATTAATTTACATATTGTGAGGAAATAATAATAATAATTCAGTGCTATAGTGAACATTTTTTTTTTTAATATTTTAATCATGTCGAAACTATCGAAATCTATCGAAAGACAACACCGTATCCTCGAAGAAATATCCACTGATTTCGACGAATATAAAAAACAAACCGAAGCGCGTAAATCAAAGGGTTATGTGAACGCGTGTTTAACGGACGTGGATGAATTATTTAAAGGTGCTAAAAGTTTGCATACTGCAATTGTTAGCAATGCGGCGGAACCGCAAAAAAGACGAATACCTCATAGATGAAGTATATGCAAAAATTAAGCGAATTTACTTTCAATTTAGTGGTATGATACAAGATGACATTGATCAGTTCTCGCACGAAAACAATAACAATTTCGATATTCCGCGACTGAACGTAACTAAATCTGTGGTATCAGATATTCGTCTTCCGCGTATTCAAATAAAGCCATTCTCTGGCAAATTCGAAGAATGGAGTGAATTTCATAATCTTTTCGAAAGCTTAATAGATCAAAACGCTGATCTATCTGAAATTCAGAAACTGCAATTTCTAAAAACATCTTTGTGTGGAGATGCTGCACGCCTCATACAGCATCTTCCAATCGAGTCCAAAAGTTATGCGTCGGCTTGGGAAATTATAACCGATAGGTTCCAAAACAAAAGGAAATTAGTGAATACCCAATTAAGGATTCTACTAGAACAACAAAAAATCACCCATGAATCAGCCGAGTCCTTAAAATCGTTGCACGACACCAGCATTGAGTGCATTCATGCTCTTGCCAATCTGGGAATAAATATAGAGACATGGGACGCTATACTGATTTATTTAACTTATCAGAAACTCCCATTTATAACGCAAAGGGATTGGGAGGCAAAGTTGGGTACTTCAAAAAGCCTCCCCGATTGGAAAACGTTTTTAGCCTTTATCGAAGGACGTTTCAGCTCACTTGAAAACATTAGGGAAAATAATACACTTGCGAGACAATCGTTACCCTCGTCATCGTTTCGTAAAACTCCCACCTCCCATACCTTTCACTTAAAAACTGATGGTGAAAGCAAACAATTTCGCTGTAAGGGCGCACATAGTTTACGTCATTGCAAACAATTTTTAAAAATGGATGTCAAAACCCGCTTAGAGACAACCAAACGAAATTCAATTTGCTCTAATTGCCTTGGGTATGACCATCATACATCTAATTGCGGTAGCAACAACCGCTGTTTCAAATGCAACCTAAAACACCATACATTGTTACACTATGAGTCGCAAAAAATTCCACAGAGTTGTCAACACAGTGCTCATCAAAACGTACAAAGCCATCACTGTCAGCACTCTGTTCCTCATAACTCCATAGAAATGGCAAACAATACTAATGCCAACACTACTTCGATGAGACATAATGAAGTCGTTGGAAATCAACTCTTTCAAAATGCTATAAACGATGAAGCTTACAAGCAATCCCCAAATACATCTTATCCGTATTCACAGTGCAACATTAATAACCATCTTATACAAAAGAAAAATGTTCAAAACTCCACAGGAGTACATAGCCATCAAAATCAAGGTTGTTGTTCGTTAATTAATCAAATGCATACCAAGGCACTATTAGCAACCGCATTAGTTAAAGTTTTTGCAGCCAATGGTAGTCAACACATTCTAAGGGCATTAATTGACCCTGGCTCAGAAGCAACATTTGTAACCGAAAATGTCACTCAACTCCTTAAATTGAAAAGGCAGAAGACATCAGCACAAGTTACAGGTTTAGGACAGACTTCCACTGGCATTTCAAATTATAAAGTGGAATTCACAATTTTTTCATTAACAAGTCCAACATTCTCACTCGGTGTCAAGGCATTTGTTTTCAACCAACTGACATCTATGCTACCAGCGCACCAGTTGCAAACAAAAGGGTGGGCACATCTTGCTAACCTACCAATTGCAGATCCCTCATATGGCACCCTTGGTCACATGGAAGAAGTGACCACAGATAGACCAATAGCTACAAAACAGCACTACTATCTTCCACACCATGCGGTGTTTAAAGAATCAAGTAGCACCATAAAACTGCGCGTAGTTCTCGATGCTTCGTGCAAGTCATCAAATGGAGAATCATTAAATGACAATCTATTGGTTGGGCCACGGTTACAGGCAGATATTATCGAGCTCATTGCAAAATGGAGAAAATTTAAGGTCGCATTGGTAGCGGACATCAGCAAAATGTACCGGCAGATATGGATGGCACCTGCCGACACTCCCTATCAGCTGATTTTATGGAGAGCAAACGGTACAGAGCCTTTAAAAACATACGCTCTAAAGACTGTTACCTTCGGCACTGCATCAGCTCCATACCTGGCAGTGCGAACCTTACAGCAACTAGCGGCTGATGTCGATAAAGCGTACCCTCACGTTGCCAAGGCACTCACCGAAGGATTTTACGTAGATGATCTCATTTACGGTTCAAATAATGAATCCGATGCGATTAAGCTTCAAAGAGATGTTCTGGACGTATTAAAAACGGCTGGATTTCCTCTTAGAAAGTGGGCAAGTAATTCGTCAAAGGTATTAGAACAAATACCTGAAACAGAAAGAGAAATAAATCTTCCTCTAGACTTTGACTTGACTGATACCATCAAGACACTAGGGATTCAATGGCATCCAGCACAAGATGTGTTCAAATTTAAAATTAATTTACCCGTAGTGAAGGTTTTTACGAAAAGGTCTGTTTTAGCAGACATCGCCCGCCTTTTTGACCCCCTCGGGTGGATCTCGCCTTGCATCATCAAGGCCAAAATCATTATGCAGCAGCTGTGGCTTCAAGAGGTAGCATGGGATTCACCAATATCCAAGGAGACGGAAGATCTTTGGGTTAATCTACGCAATGGATTCACTTCTCTTGAAGACATGCAAATACCGCGTTGGATACAATTTGAAGATTCGACTCAGGTACAACTCCATGGTTTCAGCGACGCGTCCGAGAAGGCCTATGCAGCTGTAGTATACGCTCGAGTAATAAACATTCTGGCTTCCAAAACCAGAGTGGCGCCAGTGAAGTGCCTTTCATTACCACGCTTAGAACTATGCGCAGCGCTTCTCTTAGCGAAACTATTGCGCCTCATATCAAGAGCAATGCAATTCACTAACCCTGAAGTGTTTGCATGGTGCGACTCAATGATCGCACTAGCTTGGATTAAAGGAAACCCCCTAACACGAACAACTTTCGTAGCCAATCGAGTAGCCGAGATCCAGACCCTCACCAGTCCGAGGATATGGAGACATGTCGGATCAAAAGAAAATCCAGCAGATCTCGGCTCACGAGGACTTTCACCGGAGGAGCTGATCAACAATCAGATGTGGTGGTATGGTCTCAAATATTTGCAAAATTTTTCCCCCACAGAGTTACCAGCAGCAATTCCGTTTGTTACTAATCTGGAAACAAAGGGAACAAATCCGCGCAGTGAAATTCGATCATGCTTCTACCAAACAAATTTAACACACATGAGGCCCCACCTTACACATGTAGTAGCCCACTGTATTATCATTAATAGAGCATTTTTTTAACAATATTCCACCTTACGCCGACTTGTTCGCACCGTGTCAGTATGGCGAAGATACTTCTACAATTTGAAAAATGTAGACAACAAAAAACCCCTAAAAACATTCCCCATCACCCCCAATGAACTGACGTCAACACATGATCAGCTCATTAGATTAGTGCAGGAAGAGTTATTCGCTGAAGAGGTCAAGGCATTGAAAACAAATCACACTATTTCCAAGGGTAGCGAAATTCTCAAATTCAATCCGTTTCTCGACGCGGATGAATTGTTACGAGTTGGAGGTCGATTAACGAATTCGTCACTTCCTTTTAATCAAAAACATCCTTTGATATTAAAGGATTCTCATCACCTTTCGAAATTGGTTGTAAGTGACATCCATCAGCGTACCTTTCATGGTGGGCTACAAATGATGATGGCAGAGATACGAAAGGTGTATTGGATAACCAATGTAAAAAGATTGGTGAAATCCACAATCCACAAATGCATTAGATCTCACAGGCACAAAGCGAAGATGCAGCAACAGCTCATGGGAAGCCTCCCAGCTGAGAGGGTCACTTGCTGCAGACCATTTACTAATACAGGTGTCGATTATGCCGGCCCATAGAGATAAAGTTGTGGAAAGGACGATGCAACAGAAGCAGTAAAGGATATATAGCAGTATTCGTCTGTCTCTCAACGAAGGCTATCCACATAGAGCTGGTAAGCGATCTCACTGCAGCAGCCTTTATAGCCGCCTTTAGAAGGTTTGTCGTTCGAAGAGGTACCTGCTCAAACATATTTAGCGATTGTGGTACGAACTTCAAGGGGGCATACAACGAAATAAAGAAAGACAGCAAATTTATCTCGTCCGAGTGGTCTGTTGAAGTTGCCAAGGAACTAGCCTCGCTAAACACAACATGGCACTTTAATCCCCCTTCGTGAAGTCCATCAAGCACCACATCAAAAGGACCATAGGTAACACCAAATTAACATTTGAGGAGTATTCGACATTGCTCAGCCAAATTGAAGCATGCCTTAATTCGAGGCCACTCTGCCCTATGTCATCGGATCCTGATGATTTGACAGTCTTGACTCCTGGTCATTTTCTTATTGGGGGACCTATGCATACGATTCCTGAAAGAAATCTTTGCAGGAAAAACATCAGCAGCCTAGAAAAATGGAGATACATTCAGCGCCTTACGCAAGAATTTTGAAAACAATGGAGCACATCTTATCCACATCTCTTACAACATAGACCCAAATGGCTCCAAAAGCAACCAAGTCTCAACGTGGGCGACATCGTTATCGTTAAGGAGGATAACCTACCTCCATCGTCGTGGGCACTCGCGCGAGTGATGGAATTACATCCTGGTTCGGACGGTCTAACGCGCATCGCGACAGTAAAAACGCAAACGTCAACGTCAACCCTTAAACGACCAATAGTAAAGTTATCCCCCTTGCCGGTATCGGAACCTTTGAACGACGCGTAAAAAATGAAATACGATCCCTTAACCCTTCAAACACTTAACAAATAAAACAAATTATTCTGAACAGAACTATCACAATAAATAATGAATCTAACCACATAATATTTATAATAGAAAACAAACCAGAACAACTCACCCCATACAATAGTACCATCCCTTATCATCAAGGAGGATTCCATACTGCAGATAACTAAAACAAAATGAATTATTTAAATTTTTAACCTAATCTGTATCCACAAGAACAACCATCACTAATGTTTGTTTTGTTTTTAATTTTTTTTGTGCTACGTCACGACGAGAGACACAGCTTCACGCAGGCTTCACAAGAAGGGATCCAGATTTACGTGACGGCCAGAGATCCAGCTTCACAGGGGATTCAGAAGAAAGGGACCCAGAATTTTTCCTGCCGGGGAGCATGTTGTCACTCAACACAACATCACAATTTTTACACAAATCACAAAAAAACACAACACACAACAAATTTCACCGCCGACCAAACTGAAAGAAAACACGAGGACTACCGTCAAAGTTGTCATCATCGTCATAATGCATCCTCTCCCTCTAACGCATATACGTCAAATTGTAAGGAGATCAATAGCTATATCTATTCCAACAAATTATATTATGATCGTAATTGACATATGTAAATACCGGGAGTGAGGATGCATCATGAAGTCATTACTTCTCCCACACAAGTCAAATAGGGGGCATTAATAAATACATACACACATGTAAAAACACACATAGCTCCAAGAATGTACCTTATTATTAATGTGTTAATGCATAAAGAGCAATTTTGAAACATGTATCAATGTATTAATGTAGAAGAGTAATTTGCATATTAATGTATCAATTATATACAGAGTAGAATCTAAGTCAACTGGTCATTGACCCTCTTATGTAAAAATCATATGGTATATGTAAAGTACAGTGGCTTTTCTGAAAGCTAAGTTTCATGGGAACTAGAATGGACATTTTAACTCACTTGTAATTTATCATCCGAACAGTCATATTAAAGTAATATTATAACGTAGAAGTCGTCTTTTTTTCCAATCAAATCAATTGCTCCAAGAAACCTCTGCTTGAGTAATTTTAATCATTTCTACGGTCAATTGGCTTAGAGAAAAAGTCTAAGACACCAATTCTTGGACAACATTATTTCTAAGTTCAACTCAACTTAGAACATGGTCCTTCGAGTCCTTGAATAAAATATTAATTTTATTTTGGACAACTATCCAACTTGTTAAACCTGTTCTTCAACCGTCATCAACGGACATCTGGAACGGGCTTCAACAACCGTCATAACCGGACATCTACAACATTTAGCAACGGACATACGGAAAGGGTATCTGCAACGGTCAGCAACGAGCATCTGCAACGGACATCTGCAACGGATATCTGCAACGGTCAGCAACGAGCATCTGCAACGGACATCTGCAACGGTCAGCAACGGTCATCAACGGACATCTACAACTGTTAGCCATCAACATCAAGTCAAGCCTGTATTCCTGGCACAAGAACTACAATTATTGCCAAAAGGGATAAAAATGGAAAGCCTTAATACTAAAGTAGGAATTCATATTTTTTTTTCTCTTCTTTTTTTAAATTAAATACATTGCTTAAAACCCAATTAACATTAAAAAACTGAAATTAATTTACATATTGTGAGGAAATAATAATAATAATTCAGTGCTATAGTGAACATTTTTTTTTAATATTTTAATCATGTCGAAACTATCGAAATCTATCGAAAGACAACACCGTATCCTCGAAGAAATATCCACTGATTTCGACGAATATAAAAAACAAACCGAAGCGCGTAAATCAAAGGGTTATGTGAACGCGTGTTTAACGGACGTGGATGAATTATTTAAAGGTGCTAAAAGTTTGCATACTGCAATTGTTAGCAATGCGGCGGAACCGCAAAAAAGACGAATAGCTCATAGATGAAGTATATGCAAAAATTAAGCGAATTTACTTTCAATTTAGTGGTATGATACAAGATGACATTGATCAGTTCTCGCACGAAAACAATAACAATTTCGATATTCCGCGACTGAACGTAACTAAATCTGTGGTATCAGATATTCGTCTTCCGCGTATTCAAATAAAGCCATTCTCTGGCAAATTCGAGGAATGGAGTGAATTTCATAATCTTTTCGAAAGCTTAATAGATCAAAACGCTGATCTATCTGAAATTCAGAAACTGCAATTTCTAAAAACATCTTTGTGTGGAGATGCTGCACGCCTCATACAGCATCTTCCAATCGAGTCCAAAAGTTATGCGTCGGCTTGGGAAATTATAACCGATAGGTTCCAAAACAAAAGGAAATTAGTGAATACCCAATTAAGGATTCTACTAGAACAACAAAAAATCACCCATGAATCAGCCGAGTCCTTAAAATCGTTGCACGACACCAGCATTGAGTGCATTCATGCTCTTGCCAATCTGGGAATAAATATAGAGACATGGGACGCTATACTGATTTATTTAACTTATCAGAAACTCCCATTTATAACGCAAAGGGATTGGGAGGCAAAGTTGGGTACTTCAAAAAGCCTCCCCGATTGGAAAACGTTTTTAGCCTTTATCGAAGGACGTTTCAGCTCACTTGAAAACATTAGGGAAAATAATACACTTGCGAGACAATCGTTACCCTCGTCATCGTTTCGTAAAACTCCCACCTCCCATACCTTTCACTTAAAAACTGATGGTGAAAGCAAACAATTTCGCTGTAAGGGCGCACATAGTTTACGTCATTGCAAACAATTTTTAAAAATGGATGTCAAAACCCGCTTAGAGACAACCAAACGAAATTCAATTTGCTCTAATTGCCTTGGGTATGACCATCATACATCTAATTGCGGTAGCAACAACCGCTGTTTCAAATGCAACCTAAAACACCATACATTGTTACACTATGAGTCGCAAAAAATTCCACAGAGTTGTCAACACAGTGCTCATCAAAACGTACAAAGCCATCACTGTCAGCACTCTGTTCCTCATAACTCCATAGAAATGGCAAACAATACTAATGCCAACACTACTTCGATGAGACATAATGAAGTCGTTGGAAATCAACTCCTTCAAAATGCTATAAACGATGAAGCTTACAAGCAATCCCCAAATACATCTTATCCGTATTCACAGTGCAACATTAATAACCATCTTATACAAAAGAAAAATGTTCAAAACTCCACAGGAGTACATAGCCATCAAAATCAAGGTTGTTGTTCGTTAATTAATCAAATGCATACCAAGGCACTATTAGCAACCGCATTAGTTAAAGTTTTTGCAGCCAATGGTAGTCAACACATTCTAAGGGCATTAATTGACCCTGGCTCAGAAGCAACATTTGTAACCGAAAATGTCACTCAACTCCTTAAATTGAAAAGGCAGAAGACATCAGCACAAGTTACAGGTTTAGGACAGACTTCCACTGGCATTTCAAATTATAAAGTGGAATTCACAATTTTTTCATTAACAAGTCCAACATTCTCACTCGGTGTCAAGGCATTTGTTTTCAACCAACTGACATCTATGCTACCAGCGCACCAGTTGCAAACAAAAGGGTGGGCACATCTTGCTAACCTACCAATTGCAGATCCCTCATATGGCACCCTTGGTCACATGGAAGAAGTGACCACAGATAGACCAATAGCTACAAAACAGCACTACTATCTTCCACACCATGCGGTGTTTAAAGAATCAAGTAGCACCATAAAACTGCGCGTAGTTCTCGATGCTTCGTGCAAGTCATCAAATGGAGAATCATTAAATGACAATCTATTGGTTGGGCCACGGTTACAGGCAGATATTATCGAGCTCATTGCAAAATGGAGAAAATTTAAGGTCGCATTGGTAGCGGACATCAGCAAAATGTACCGGCAGATATGGATGGCACCTGCCGACACTCCCTATCAGCTGATTTTATGGAGAGCAAACGGTACAGAGCCTTTAAAAACATACGCTCTAAAGACTGTTACCTTCGGCACTGCATCAGCTCCATACCTGGCAGTGCGAACCTTACAGCAACTAGCGGCTGATGTCGATAAAGCGTACCCTCACGTTGCCAAGGCACTCACCGAAGGATTTTACGTAGATGATCTCATTTACGGTTCAAATAATGAATCCGATGCGATTAAGCTTCAAAGAGATGTTCTGGACGTATTAAAAACGGCTGGATTTCCTCTTAGAAAGTGGGCAAGTAATTCGTCAAAGGTATTAGAACAAATACCTGAAACAGAAAGAGAAATAAATCTTCCTCTAGACTTTGACTTGACTGATACCATCAAGACACTAGGGATTCAATGGCATCCAGCACAAGATGTGTTCAAATTTAAAATTAATTTACCCGTAGTGAAGGTTTTTACGAAAAGGTCTGTTTTAGCAGACATCGCCCGCCTTTTTGACCCCCTCGGGTGGATCTCGCCTTGCATCATCAAGGCCAAAATCATTATGCAGCAGCTGTGGCTTCAAGAGGTAGCATGGGATTCACCAATATCCAAGGAGACGGAAGATCTTTGGGTTAATCTACGCAATGGATTCACTTCTCTTGAAGACATGCAAATACCGCGTTGGATACAATTTGAAGATTCGACTCAGGTACAACTCCATGGTTTCAGCGACGCGTCCGAGAAGGCCTATGCAGCTGTAGTATACGCTCGAGTAATAAACATTCTGGCTTCCAAAACCAGAGTGGCGCCAGTGAAGTGCCTTTCATTACCACGCTTAGAACTATGCGCAGCGCTTCTCTTAGCGAAACTATTGCGCCTCATATCAAGAGCAATGCAATTCACTAACCCTGAAGTGTTTGCATGGTGCGACTCAATGATCGCACTAGCTTGGATTAAAGGAAACCCCCTAACACGAACAACTTTCGTAGCCAATCGAGTAGCCGAGATCCAGACCCTCACCAGTCCGAGGATATGGAGACATGTCGGATCAAAAGAAAATCCAGCAGATCTCGGCTCACGAGGACTTTCACCGGAGGAGCTGATCAACAATCAGATGTGGTGGTATGGTCTCAAATTTTTGCAAAATTTTTCCCCCACAGAGTTACCAGCAGCAATTCCGTTTGTTACTAATCTGGAAACAAAGGGAACAAATCCGCGCAGTGAAATTCGATCATGCTTCTACCAAACAAATTTAACACACATGAGGCCCCACCTTACACATGTAGTAGCCCACTGTATTATCATTAATAGAGCATTTTTTTAACAATATTCCACCTTACGCCGACTTGTTCGCACCGTGTCAGTATGGCGAAGATACTTCTACAATTTGAAAAATGTAGACAACAAAAAACCCCTAAAAACATTCCCCATCACCCCCAATGAACTGACGTCAACACATGATCAGCTCATTAGATTAGTGCAGGAAGAGTTATTCGCTGAAGAGGTCAAGGCATTGAAAACAAATCACACTATTTCCAAGGGTAGCGAAATTCTCAAATTCAATCCGTTTCTCGACGCGGATGAATTGTTACGAGTTGGAGGTCGATTAACGAATTCGTCACTTCCTTTTAATCAAAAACATCCTTTGATATTAAAGGATTCTCATCACCTTTCGAAATTGGTTGTAAGTGACATCCATCAGCGTACCTTTCATGGTGGGCTACAAATGATGATGGCAGAGATACGAAAGGTGTATTGGATAACCAATGTAAAAAGATTGGTGAAATCCACAATCCACAAATGCATTAGATCTCACAGGCACAAAGCGAAGATGCAGCAACAGCTCATGGGAAGCCTCCCAGCTGAGAGGGTCACTTGCTGCAGACCATTTACTAATACAGGTGTCGATTATGCCGGCCCATAGAGATAAAGTTGTGGAAAGGACGATGCAACAGAAGCAGTAAAGGATATATAGCAGTATTCGTCTGTCTCTCAACGAAGGCTATCCACATAGAGCTGGTAAGCGATCTCACTGCAGCAGCCTTTATAGCCGCCTTTAGAAGGTTTGTCGTTCGAAGAGGTACCTGCTCAAACATATTTAGCGATTGTGGTACGAACTTCAAGGGGGCATACAACGAAATAAAGAAAGACAGCAAATTTATCTCGTCCGAGTGGTCTGTTGAAGTTGCCAAGGAACACAACATGGCACTTTAATCCCCCTTCGTGAAGTCCATCAAGCACCACATCAAAAGGACCATAGGTAACACCAAATTAACATTTGAGGAGTATTCGACATTGCTCAGCCAAATTGAAGCATGCCTTAATTCGAGGCCACTCTGCCCTATGTCATCGGATCCTGATGATTTGACAGTCTTGACTCCTGGTCATTTTCTTATTGGGGGACCTATGCATACGATTCCTGAAAGAAATCTTTGCAGGAAAAACATCAGCAGCCTAGAAAAATGGAGATACATTCAGCGCCTTACGCAAGAATTTTGAAAACAATGGAGCACATCTTATCCACATCTCTTACAACATAGACCCAAATGGCTCCAAAAGCAACCAAGTCTCAACGTGGGCGACATCGTTATCGTTAAGGAGGATAACCTACCTCCATCGTCGTGGGCACTCGCGCGAGTGATGGAATTACATCCTGGTTCGGACGGTCTAACGCGCATCGCGACAGTAAAAACGCAAACGTCAACGTCAACCCTTAAACGACCAATAGTAAAGTTATCCCCCTTGCCGGTATCGGAACCTTTGAACGACGCGTAAAAAATGAAATACGACCCCTTAACCCTTCAAACACTTAACAAATAAAACAAATTATTCTGAACAGAACTATCACAATAAATAATGAATCTAACCACATAATATTTATAATAGAAAACAAACCAGAACAACTCACCCCATACAATAGTACCATCCCTTATCATCAAGGAGGATTCCATACTGCAGATAACTAAAACAAAATGAATTATTTAAATTTTTAACCTAATCTGTATCCACAAGAACAACCATCACTAATGTTTGTTTTGTTTTTAATTTTTTTTGTGCTACGTCACGACGAGAGACACAGCTTCACGCAGGCTTCACAAGAAGGGATCCAGATTTACGTGACGGCCAGAGATCCAGCTTCACAGGGGATTCAGAAGAAAGGGACCCAGAATTTTTCCTGCCGGGGAGCATGTTGTCACTCAACACAACATCACAATTTTTACACAAATCACAAAAAAACACAACACACAACAAATTTCACCGCCGACCAAACTGAAAGAAAACACGAGGACTACCGTCAAAGTTGTCATCATCGTCATAATGCATCCTCTCCCTCTAACGCATATACGTCAAATTGTAAGGAGATCAATAGCTATATCTATTCCAACAAATTATATTATGATCGTAATTGACATATGTAAATACCGGGAGTGAGGATGCATCATGAAGTCATTACTTCTCCCACACAAGTCAAATAGGGGGCATTAATAAATACATACACACATGTAAAAACACACATAGCTCCAAGAATGTACCTTATTATTAATGTGTTAATGCATAAAGAGCAATTTTGAAACATGTATCAATGTATTAATGTAGAAGAGTAATTTGCATATTAATGTATCAATTATATACAGAGTAGAATCTAAGTCAACTGGTCATTGACCCTCTTATGTAAAAATCATATGGTATATGTAAAGTACAGTGGCTTTTCTGAAAGCTAAGTTTCATGGGAACTAGAATGGACATTTTAACTCACTTGTAATTTATCATCCGAACAGTCATATTAAAGTAATATTATAACGTAGAAGTCGTCTTTTTTTCCAATCAAATCAATTGCTCCAAGAAACCTCTGCTTGAGTAATTTTAATCATTTCTACGGTCAATTGGCTTAGAGAAAAAGTCTAAGACACCAATTCTTGGACAACATTATTTCTAAGTTCAACTCAACTTAGAACATGGTCCTTCGAGTCCTTGAATAAAATATTAATTTTATTTTGGACAACTATCCAACTTGTTAAACCTGTTCTTCAACCGTCATCAACGGACATCTGGAACGGGCTTCAACAACCGTCATAACCGGACATCTACAACATTTAGCAACGGACATACGGAAAGGGTATCTGCAACGGTCAGCAACGAGCATCTGCAACGGACATCTGCAACGGATATCTGCAACGGTCAGCAACGAGCATCTGCAACGGACATCTGCAACGGTCAGCAACGGTCATCAACGGACATCTACAACTGTTAGCCATCAACATCAAGTCAAGCCTGTATTCCTGGCACAAGAACTACAATTATTGCCAAAAGGGATAAAAATGGAAAGCCTTAATACTAAAGTAGGAATTCATATTTTTTTTTTCTCTTCTTTTTTTAAATTAAATACATTGCTTAAAACCCAATTAACATTAAAAAACTGAAATTAATTTACATATTGTGAGGAAATAATAATAATAATTCAGTGCTATAGTGAACATTTTTTTTTAATATTTTAATCATGTCGAAACTATCGAAATCTATCGAAAGACAACACCGTATCCTCGAAGAAATATCCACTGATTTCGACGAATATAAAAAACAAACCGAAGCGCGTAAATCAAAGGGTTATGTGAACGCGTGTTTAACGGACGTGGATGAATTATTTAAAGGTGCTAAAAGTTTGCATACTGCAATTGTTAGCAATGCGGCGGAACCGCAAAAAAGACGAATAGCTCATAGATGAAGTATATGCAAAAATTAAGCGAATTTACTTTCAATTTAGTGGTATGATACAAGATGACATTGATCAGTTCTCGCACGAAAACAATAACAATTTCGATATTCCGCGACTGAACGTAACTAAATCTGTGGTATCAGATATTCGTCTTCCGCGTATTCAAATAAAGCCATTCTCTGGCAAATTCGAAGAATGGAGTGAATTTCATAATCTTTTCGAAAGCTTAATAGATCAAAACGCTGATCTATCTGAAATTCAGAAACTGCAATTTCTAAAAACATCTTTGTGTGGAGATGCTGCACGCCTCATACAGCATCTTCCAATCGAGTCCAAAAGTTATGCGTCGGCTTGGGAAATTATAACCGATAGGTTCCAAAACAAAAGGAAATTAGTGAATACCCAATTAAGGATTCTACTAGAACAACAAAAAATCACCCATGAATCAGCCGAGTCCTTAAAATCGTTGCACGACACCAGCATTGAGTGCATTCATGCTCTTGCCAATCTGGGAATAAATATAGAGACATGGGACGCTATACTGATTTATTTAACTTATCAGAAACTCCCATTTATAACGCAAAGGGATTGGGAGGCAAAGTTGGGTACTTCAAAAAGCCTCCCCGATTGGAAAACGTTTTTAGCCTTTATCGAAGGACGTTTCAGCTCACTTGAAAACATTAGGGAAAATAATACACTTGCGAGACAATCGTTACCCTCGTCATCGTTTCGTAAAACTCCCACCTCCCATACCTTTCACTTAAAAACTGATGGTGAAAGCAAACAATTTCGCTGTAGGCTCTGTAAGGGCGCACATAGTTTACGTCATTGCAAACAATTTTTAAAAATGGATGTCAAAACCCGCTTAGAGACAACCAAACGAAATTCAATTTGCTCTAATTGCCTTGGGTATGACCATCATACATCTAATTGCGGTAGCAACAACCGCTGTTTCAAATGCAACCTAAAACACCATACATTGTTACACTATGAGTCGCAAAAAATTCCACAGAGTTGTCAACACAGTGCTCATCAAAACGTACAAAGCCATCACTGTCAGCACTCTGTTCCTCATAACTCCATAGAAATGGCAAACAATACTAATGCCAACACTACTTCGATGAGACATAATGAAGTCGTTGGAAATCAACTCCTTCAAAATGCTATAAACGATGAAGCTTACAAGCAATCCCCAAATACATCTTATCCGTATTCACAGTGCAACATTAATAACCATCTTATACAAAAGAAAAATGTTCAAAACTCCACAGGAGTACATAGCCATCAAAATCAAGGTTGTTGTTCGTTAATTAATCAAATGCATACCAAGGCACTATTAGCAACCGCATTAGTTAAAGTTTTTGCAGCCAATGGTAGTCAACACATTCTAAGGGCATTAATTGACCCTGGCTCAGAAGCAACATTTGTAACCGAAAATGTCACTCAACTCCTTAAATTGAAAAGGCAGAAGACATCAGCACAAGTTACAGGTTTAGGACAGACTTCCACTGGCATTTCAAATTATAAAGTGGAATTCACAATTTTTTCATTAACAAGTCCAACATTCTCACTCGGTGTCAAGGCATTTGTTTTCAACCAACTGACATCTATGCTACCAGCGCACCAGTTGCAAACAAAAGGGTGGGCACATCTTGCTAACCTACCACTTGCAGATCCCTCATATGGCACCCTTGGTCACATGGAAGAAGTGACCACAGATAGACCAATAGCTACAAAACAGCACTACTATCTTCCACACCATGCGGTGTTTAAAGAATCAAGTAGCACCATAAAACTGCGCGTAGTCTTCGATGCTTCGTGCAAGTCATCAAATGGAGAATCATTAAATGACAATCTATTGGTTGGGCCACGGTTACAGGCAGATATTATCGAGCTCATTGCAAAATGGAGAAAATTTAAGGTCGCATTGGTAGCGGACATCAGCAAAATGTACCGGCAGATATGGATGGCACCTGCCGACACTCCCTATCAGCTGATTTTATGGAGAGCAAACGGTACAGAGCCTTTAAAAACATACGCTCTAAAGACTGTTACCTTCGGCACTGCATCAGCTCCATACCTGGCAGTACGAACCTTACAGCAACTAGCGGCTGATGTCGATAAAGCGTACCCTCATGTTGCCAAGGCACTCACCGAAGGATTTTACGTAGATGATCTCATTTACGGTTCAAATAATGAATCCGATGCGATTAAGCTTCAAAGAGATGTTCTGGACGTATTAAAAACGGCTGGATTTCCCCATACAAAAGTGGGCAAGTAATTCGTCAAAGGTATTAGAACAAATACCTGAAACAGAAAGAGAAATAAATCTTCCTCTAGACTTTGAGTTGACTGATACCATCAAGACACTAGGGATTCAATGGCATCCAGCACAAGATGTGTTCAAATTTAAAATTAATTTACCCGTAGTGAAGGTTTTTACGAAAAGGTCTGTTTTAGCAGACATCGCCCGCCTTTTTGACCCCCTCGGGTGGATCTCGCCTTGCATCATCAAGGCCAAAATCATTATGCAGCAGCTGTGGCTTCAAGAGGTAGCATGGGATTCACCAATATCCAAGGAGACGGAAGATCTTTGGGTTAATCTACGCAATGGATTCACTTCTCTTGAAGACATGCAAATACCGCGTTGGATACAATTTGAAGATTCGACTCAGGTACAACTCCATGGTTTCAGCGACGCGTCCGAGAAGGCCTATGCAGCTGTAGTATACGCTCGAGTAATAAACATTCTGGCTTCCAAAACCAGAGTGGCGCCAGTGAAGTGCCTTTCATTACCACGCTTAGAACTATGCGCAGCGCTTCTCTTAGCGAAACTATTGCGCCTCATATCAAGAGCAATGCAATTCACTAACCCTGAAGTGTTTGCATGGTGCGACTCAATGATCGCACTAGCTTGGATTAAAGGAAACCCCCTAACACGAACAACTTTCGTAGCCAATCGAGTAGCCGAGATCCAGACCCTCACCAGTCCGAGGATATGGAGACATGTCGGATCAAAAGAAAATCCAGCAGATCTCGGCTCACGAGGACTTTCACCGGAGGAGCTGATCAACAATCAGATGTGGTGGTATGGTCCCAAATTTTTGCACAATTTTTCCCCCACAGAGTTACCAGCAGCAATTCCGTTTGTTACTAATCTGGAAACAAAGGGAACAAATCCGCGCAGTGAAATTCGATCATGCTTCTACCAAACAAATTTAACACACATGAGGCCTCACCTTACACATGTAGTAGCCCACTGTATTATCATTAATAGAGCATTTTTTTTAACAATATTCCACCTTACGCCGACTTGTTCGCACCGTGTCAGTATGGCGAAGATACTTCTACAATTTGAAAAATGTAGACAACAAAAAACCCCTAAAAACATACCCCATCACCCCCAATGAACTGACGTCAACACATGATCAACATGAGCTCATTAGATTAGTGCAGGAAGAGTTATTCGCTGAAGAGGTCAAGGCATTGAAAACAAATCACACTATTTCCAAGGGTAGCGAAATTCTCAAATTCAATCCGTTTCTCGACGCGGATGAATTGTTACTAGTTGGAGGTCGATTAACGAATTCGTCACTTTCTTTTAATCAAAAACATCCTTTGATATTAAAGGATTCTCATCACCTTTCGAAATTGGTTGTAAGTGACATCCATCAGCGTACCTTTCATGGTGGGCTACAAATGATGATGGCAGAGATACGAAAGGTATATTGGATAACCAATGTAAAAAGATTGGTGAAATCCACAATCCACAAATGCATTAGATCTCACAGGCACAAAGCGAAGATGCAGCAACAGCTCATGGGAAGCCTCCCAGCTGAGAGGGTCACTTGCTGCAGACCATTTACTAATACAGGTGTCGATTATGCCCGGCCCATAGAGATAAAATTGTGGAAAGGACGATGCAACAGAAGCAGTAAAGGATATATAGCAGTATTCGTCTGTCTCTCAACGAAGGCTAT
This sequence comes from Blera fallax, assembly GCA_946965025.1. Classification (NCBI taxonomy): domain Eukaryota; kingdom Metazoa; phylum Arthropoda; class Insecta; order Diptera; family Syrphidae; genus Blera; species Blera fallax. Next base: position 57,070,730 of record OX337246.1, read on the forward strand.
CCACATAGAGCTGGTAAGCGATCTCACTGCAGCAGCCTTTATAGCCGCCTTTAGAAGGTTTGTCGTTCGAAGAGGTACCTGCTCAAACATATTTAGCGATTGTGGTACGAACTTCAAGGGGGCATACAACGAAATAAAGAAAGACATCAAATTTATCTCGTCCGAGTGGTCTGTTGAAGTTGCCAAGGAACTAGCCTCGCTAAACACAACATGGCACTTTAATCCCCCTTCGTGAAGTCCATCAAGCACCACATCAAAAGGACCATAGGTAACACCAAATTAACATTTGAGGAGTATTCGACATTGCTCAGCCAAATTGAAGCATGCCTTAATTCGAGGCCACTCTGCCCTATGTCATCGGATCCTGATGATTTGACAGTCTTGACTCCTGGTCATTTTCTTATTGGGGGACCTATGCATACGATTCCTGAAAGAAATCTTTGCAGGAAAAACATCAGCAGCCTAGAAAAATGGAGATACATTCAGCGCCTTACGCAAGAATTTTGGAAGCAATGGAGCACATCTTATCCACATCTCTTACAACATAGACCCAAATGGCTCCAAAGGCAACCAAGTCTCAACGTGGGCGACATCGTTATCGTTAAGGAGGATAACCTACCTCCATCGTGGTGGGCACTCGCGCGAGTGATGGAATTACATCCTGGTTCGGACGGTTTAACGCGCATCGCGACAGTAAAAACGCAAACGTCAACGTCAACCCTTAAACGACCAATAGTAAAGTTATCCCCCTTGCCGGTATCGGAACCTTTGAACGACGCGTAAAAAATGAAATACGATCCCTTAACCCTTCAAACACTTAACAAATAAAACAAATTATTCTGAACAGAACTATCACAATAAATAATGAATCTAACCACATAATATTTATAATAGAAAACAAACCAGAACAACTCACCCCATACAATAGTACCATCCCTTATCATCAAGGAGGATTCCATACTGCAGATAACTAAAACAAAATGAATTATTTAAATTTTTAACCTAATCTGTATCCACAAGAACAACCTTCACTAATGTTTGTTTTGTTTTTAATTTTTTTTGTGCTACGTCACGACGAGAGACACAGCTTCACGCAGGCTTCACAAGAAGGGATCCAGATTTACGTGACGGCCAGAGATCCAGCTTCACAGGGGATTCAGAAGAAAGGGACCCAGAATTTTTCTTGCCGGGGAGCATGTTGTCACTCAACACAACATCACAATTTTTACACAAATCACAAAAAAACACAACACACAACAAATTTCACCGCCGACCAAACTGAAAGAAAACACGAGGACTACCGTCAAAGTTGTCATCATCGTCATAATGCATCCTCTCCCTCTAACGCATATAGGTCAAATTGTAAGGAGATCAATAGCTATATCTATTCCAACAAATTATATTATGATCGTAATTGACATATGTAACTACCGGGAGTGAGGATGCATCATGAAGTCATTACTTCTCCCACACAAGTCCAATAGGGGGCATTAATAAATACATACACACATGTAAAAACACACATAGCTCCAAGAATGTACCTTATTATTAATGTGTTAATGCATAAAGAGCAATTTTGAAACATGTATCAATGTATTAATGTAGAAGAGTAATTTGCATATTAATGTATCAATTATATACAGAGTAGAATCTAAGTCAACTGGTCATTGACCCTCTTATGTAAAAATCATATGGTATATGTAAAGTACAGTGGCTTTTCTGAAAGCGAAGTTTCATGGGAACTAGAATGGACATTTTAACTCACTTGTAATTTATCATCCGAACAGTCATATTAAAGTAATATTATAACGTAGAAGTCGTCTTTTTTTCCAATCAAATCAATTGCTCCAAGAAACCTCTGCTTGAGTAATTTTAATCATTTCTACGGTCAATTGGCTTAGAGAAAAAGTCTAAGACACCAATTCTTGGACAACATTATTTCTAAGTTCAACTCAACTTAGAACATGGTCCTTCGAGTCCTTCAGCAACCGTCATAACCGGACATCTACAACAGTTAGCAACGGACATACGGAAAGGGTATCTGCAACGGTCAGCAACGAGCATCTGCAACGGACATCTGCAACGGATATCTGCAACGGTCAGCAACGAGCATCTGCAACGGACATCTGCAACGGTCAGCAACGGTCATCAACGGACATCTACAACTGTTAGCCATCAACATCAAGTCAAGCCTGTATTCCTGGCACAAGAACTACAATTATTGCCAAAAGGGATAAAAATGGAAAGCCTTAATACTAAAGTAGGAATTCATATTTTTTTTTCTCTTCTTTTTTTAATTTAAATACATTGCTTAAAACCCAATTAACATTAAAAAACTGAAATTAATTTACATATTGTGAGGAAATAATAATAATAATTCAGTGCTATAGTGAACATTTTTTTTTTTAATATTTTAATCATGTCGAAACTATCGAAATCTATCGAAAGACAACACCGTATCCTCGAAGAAATATCCACTGATTTCGACGAATATAAAAAACAAACCGAAGCGCGTAAATCAAAGGGTTATGTGAACGCGTGTTTAACGGACGTGGATGAATTATTTAAAGGTGCTAAAAGTTTGCATACTGCAATTGTTAGCAATGCGGCGGAACCGCAAAAAAGACGAATACCTCATAGATGAAGTATATGCAAAAATTAAGCGAATTTACTTTCAATTTAGTGGTATGATACAAGATGACATTGATCAGTTCTCGCACGAAAACAATAACAATTTCGATATTCCGCGACTGAACGTAACTAAATCTGTGGTATCAGATATTCGTCTTCCGCGTATTCAAATAAAGCCATTCTCTGGCAAATTCGAAGAATGGAGTGAATTTCATAATCTTTTCGAAAGCTTAATAGATCAAAACGCTGATCTATCTGAAATTCAGAAACTGCAATTTCTAAAAACATCTTTGTGTGGAGATGCTGCACGCCTCATACAGCATCTTCCAATCGAGTCCAAAAGTTATGCGTCGGCTTGGGAAATTATAACCGATAGGTTCCAAAACAAAAGGAAATTAGTGAATACCCAATTAAGGATTCTACTAGAACAACAAAAAATCACCCATGAATCAGCCGAGTCCTTAAAATCGTTGCACGACACCAGCATTGAGTGCATTCATGCTCTTGCCAATCTGGGAATAAATATAGAGACATGGGACGCTATACTGATTTATATAACTTATCAGAAACTCCCATTTATAACGCAAAGGGATTGGGAGGCAAAGTTGGGTACTTCAAAAAGCCTCCCCGATTGGAAAACGTTTTTAGCCTTTATCGAAGGAAACTTGAAAACATTAGGGAAAATAATACACTTGCGAGACAATCGTTACCCTCGTCATCGTTTCGTAAAACTCCCACCTCCCATACCTTTCACTTAAAAACTGATGGTGAAAGCAAACAATTTCGCTGTAGGCTCTGTAAGGGCGCACATAGTTTACGTCATTGCAAACAATTTTTAAAAATGGATGTCAAAACCCGCTTAGAGACAACCAAACGAAATTCAATTTGCTCTAATTGCCTTGGGTATGACCATCATACATCTAATTGCGGTAGCAACAACCGCTGTTTCAAATGCAACCTAAAACACCATACATTGTTACACTATGAGTCGCAAAAAATTCCACAGAGTTGTCAACACAGTGCTCATCAAAACGTACAAAGCCATCACTGTCAGCACTCTGTTCCTCATAACTCCATAGAAATGGCAAACAATACTAATGCCAACACTACTTCGATGAGACATAATGAAGTCGTTGGAAATCAACTCTTTCAAAATGCTATAAACGATGAAGCTTACAAACAATCCCCAAATACATCTTATCCGTATTCACAGTGCAACATTAATAACCATCTTATACAAAAGAAAAATGTTCAAAACTCCACACTCAACTCCTTAAATTGAAAAGGCAGAAGACATCAGCACAAGTTACAGGTTTAGGACAGACTTCCACTGGCATTTCAAATTATAAAGTGGAATTCACAATTTTTTCATTAACAAGTCCAACATTCTCACTCGGTGTCAAGGCATTTGTTTTCAACCAACTGACATCTATGCTACCAGCGCACCAGTTGCAAACAAAAGGGTGGGCACATCTTGCTAACCTACCACTTGCAGATCCCTCATATGGCACGCCGGGAAAGATTGATCTGCTTCTAGGTGCTGAGGCGTATGCATCAATTATCCTACAAGGCCTTGTGAAGGGGGAAAAAGGTACCCCTTGTTGCTCAATGTACTGAGTCAGGTTGGATTCTGACTGGGAACAGTAATAACAATGCTAGTCCGGCTGGTAAACTAACAATACAAAACCACTTTAACTTCTTGGAGGCTCAACTGAAAAGGTTTTGGGAGCTAGAGGAGAATCTAGAGTGTAGAAATTTAACGCAAGAAGAGAAACAGTGTGAGCAACACTTCCAAAGGACCTGCAAACGAAGAGACGACGGTAGGTATGAAGTTCAACTACCCTTTAAACTACCCTTTAATAATAATAGTCGTCCTAGCCTTGGGAATTCCATAAGACCGGCAATGGCCAGATTTTTTCAAATAGAGAAACGACTCAGTTCAGATGAAAGCCTTCGAAGGGCATACACTGACTGCATTCAAGAATATCTTACCCTTGGTCACATGGAAGAAGTGACCACAGATAGACCAATAGCTACAAAACAGCACTACTATCTTCCACACCATGCGGTGTTTAAAGAATCAAGTAGCACCATAAAACTGCGCGTAGTCTTCGATGCTTCGTGCAAGTCATCAAATGGAGAATCATTAAATGACAATCTATTGGTTGGGCCACGGTTACAGGCAGATATTATCGAGCTCATTGCAAAATGGAGAAAATTTAAGGTCGCATTGGTAGCGGACATCAGCAAAATGTACCGGCAGATATGGATGGCACCTGCCGACACTCCCTATCAGCTGATTTTATGGAGAGCAACCGGTACAGAGCCTTTAAAAACATACGCTCTAAAGACTGTTACCTTCGGCACTGCATCAGCTCCATACCTGGCAGTGCGAACCTTACAGCAACTAGCGGCTGATGTCGATAAAGCGTACCCTCACGTTGCCAAGGCACTCACCGAAGGATTTTACGTAGATGATCTCATTTACGGTTCAAATAATGAATCCGATGCGATTAAGCTTCAAAGAGATGTTCTGGACGTATTAAAAACGGCTGGATTTCCCCATACAAAAGTGGGCAAGTAATTCGTCAAAGGTATTAGAACAAATACCTGAAACAGAAAGAGAAATAAATCTTCCTCTAGACTTTGAGTTGACTGATACCATCAAGACACTAGGGATTCAATGGCATCCAGCACAAGATGTGTTCAAATTTAAAATTAATTTACCCGTAGTGAAGGTTTTTACGAAAAGGTCTGTTTTAGCAGACATCGCCCGCCTTTTTGACCCCCTCGGGTGGATCTCGCCTTGCATCATCAAGGCCAAAATCATTATGCAGCAGCTGTGGCTTCAAGAGGTAGCATGGGATTCACCAATATCCAAGGAGACGGAAGATCTTTGGGTTAATCTACGCAATGGATTCACTTCTCTTGAAGACATGCAAATACCGCGTTGGATACAATTTGAAGATTCGACTCAGGTACAACTCCATGGTTTCAGCGACGCGTCCGAGAAGGCCTATGCAGCTGTAGTATACGCTCGAGTAATAAACATTCTGGCTTCCAAAACCAGAGTGGCGCCAGTGAAGTGCCTTTCATTACCACGCTTAGAACTATGCGCAGCGCTTCTCTTAGCGAAACTATTGCGCCTCATATCAAGAGCAATGCAATTCACTAACCCTGAAGTGTTTGCATGGTGCGACTCAATGATCGCACTAGCTTGGATTAAAGGAAACCCCCTAACACGAACAACTTTCGTAGCCAATCGAGTAGCCGAGATCCAGACCCTCACAAGTCCGAGGATATGGAGACATGTCGGATCAAAAGAAAATCCAGCAGATCTCGGCTCACGAGGACTTTCACCGGAGGAGCTGATCAACAATCAGATGTGGTGGTATGGTCCCAAATTTTTGCACAATTTTTCCCCCACAGAGTTACCAGCAGCAATTCCGTTTGTTACTAATCTGGAAACAAAGGGAACAAATCCGCGCAGTGAAATTCGATCATGCTTCTACCAAACAAATTTAACACACATGAGGCCCCACCTTACACATGTAGTAGCCCACTGTATTATCATTAATAGAGCATTTTTTTAACAATATTCCACCTTACGCCGACTTGTTCGCACCGTGTCAGTATGGCGAATATACTTCTACAATTTGAAAAATGTAGACAACAAAAAACCCCTAAAAACATACCCCATCACCCCCAATGAACTGACGTCAACACATGATCAACATGAGCTCATTAGATTAGTGCAGGAAGAGTTATTCGCTGAAGAGGTCAAGGCATTGAAAACAAATCACACTATTTCCAAGGGTAGCGAAATTCTCAAATTCAATCCGTTTCTCGACGCGGATGAATTGTTACGAGTTGGAGGTCGATTAACGAATTCGTCACTTTCTTTTAATCAAAAACATCCTTTGATATTAAAGGATTCTCATCACCTTTCGAAATTGGTTGTAAGTGACATCCATCAGCGTACCTTTCATGGTGGGCTACAAATGATGATGGCAGAGATACGAAAGGTATATTGGATAACCAATGTAAAAAGATTGGTGAAATCCACAATCCACAAATGCATTAGATCTCACAGGCACAAAGCGAAGATGCAGCAACAGCTCATGGGAAGCCTCCCAGCTGAGAGGGTCACTTGCTGCAGACCATTTACTAATACAGGTGTCGATTATGCCGGGCCCATAGAGATAAAGTTGTGGAAAGGACGATGCAACAGAAGCAGTAAAGGATATATAGCAGTATTCGTCTGTCTCTCAACGAAGGCTATCCACATAGAGCTGGTAAGCGATCTCACTGCAGCAGCCTTTATAGCCGCCTTTAGAAGGTTTGTCGTTCGAAGAGGTACCTGCTCAAACATATTTAGCGATTGTGGTACGAACTTCAAGGGGGCATACAACGAAATAAAGAAAGACAGCAAATTTATCTCGTCCGAGTGGTCTGTTGAAGTTGTCAAGGAACTAGCCTCGCTAAACACAACATGGCACTTTAATCCCCCTTCGTGAAGTCCATCAAGCACCACATCAAAAGGACCATAGGTAACACCAAATTAACATTTGAGGAGTATTCGACATTGCTCAGCCAAATTGAAGCATGCCTTAATTCGAGGCCACTCTGCCCTATGTCATCGGATCCTGATGATTTGACAGTCTTGACTCCTGGTCATTTTCTTATTGGGGGACCTATGCATACGATTCCTGAAAGAAATCTTTGCAGGAAAAACATCAGCAGCCTAGAAAAATGGAGATACATTCAGCGCCTTACGCAAGAATTTTGGAAGCAATGGAGCACATCTTATCCACATCTCTTACAACATAGACCCAAATGGCTCCAAAGGCAACCAAGTCTCAACGTGGGCGACATCGTTATCGTTAAGGAGGATAACCTACCTCCATCGTCGTGGGCACTCGCGCGAGTGATGGAATTACATCCTGGTTCGGACGGTCTAACGCGCATCGCGACAGTAAAAACGCAAACGTCAACGTCAACCCTTAAACGACCAATAGTAAAGTTATCCCCCTTGCCGGTATCGGAACCTTTGAACGACGCGTAAAAAATTAAATACGACCCCTTAACCCTTCAAACGCTTAACAAATAAAACAAATTATTCTGAACAGAACTATCACAATAAATAATGAATCTAACCACATAATATTTATAATAGAAAACAAACCAGAACAACTCACCCCATACAATGGTACCATCCCTTATCATCAAGGAGGATTCCATACTGCAGATAACTAAAACAAAATGAATTATTTAAATTTTTAACCTAATCTGTATCCACAAGAACAACCTTCACTAATGTTTGTTTTGTTTTTAATTTTTTTGTGCTACGTCACGACGAGAGACACAGCTTCACGCAGGCTTCACAAGAAGGGATCCAGATTTACGTGACGGCCAGAGATCCAGCTTCACAGGGGATTCAGAAGAAATGGACCCAGAATTTTTCCTGCCGGGGAGCATGTTGTCACTCAACACAACATCACAATTTTTACACAAATCACAAAAAAACACAACACACAACAAATTTCACCGCCGACCAAACTGAAAGAAAACACGAGGACTACCGTCAAAGTTGTCATCATCGTCATAATGCATCCTCTCCCTCTAACGCATATAGGTCAAATTGTAAGGAGATCAATAGCTATATCTATTCCAACAAATTATATTATGATCGTAATTGACATATGTATATACCGGGAGTGAGGATGCATCATGAAGTCATTACTTCTCCCACACAAGTCCAATAGGGGGCATTAATAAATACATACACACATGTAAACACACACATAGCTCCAAGAATGTACCTTATTATTAATGTGTTAATGCATAAAGAGCAATTTTGAAACATGTATCAATGTATTAATGTAGAAGAGTAATTTGCATATTAATGTATCAATTCTATACAGAGTAGAATCTAAGTCAACTGGTCATTGACCCTCTTATGTAAAAATCATATGGTCTATGTAAAGTACAGTGTATTTTCTGAAAGCGAAGTTTCATGGGAACTAGAATGGACATTTTAACTCACTTGTAATTTATCATCCGAACAGTCATATTAAAGTAATATTATAACGTAGAAGTCGTCTTTTTTTCCAATCAAATCAATTGCTCCAAGACACCTCTGCTTGAGTAATTTTAATCATTTCTACGGTCAATTGGCTTAGAGAAAAAGTCTAAGACACCAATTCTTGGACAACATTATTTCTAAGTTCAACTCAACTTAGAACACACATTGATTCCGCGTCCAAATATATAATTGGCTTTGATCTGCGACTTATGGTTTTCGAGGAAATGAAGTTTTGGGGAGACTGTAAAAAGTAGTAGATTTTATTTCATAGCCGATTTAAAAACTGTTGGTGAAGAATTGTAGCTGCATTTATTTCGAGTCCAAATATATAATTGGCCTTGATCTGCGACTTATGGTTTTCGAGGAAATGAAGTTTTGGGGAGACTGTAAAAGAACAAAATTTTATTTCATCACCGATTTAAAAAAATGTTGGTGCAGAATTGTAGCTACATTTATTCCGAGTCCAAATATATAATTGGACTTGATCTGCGACTAATAGTTTTCGAGAAAATTAAGTGTTGGGAAGACTGTTAGAAAGTAATAGATTTTTTTTCATCACCGATCTAAATAATTTTTATGCAGAATTGTAGCTACATCTATTCCGTGTCCAAATATATAATTGGCCTTGATCTACGACTTATGGTTTTCGAGGAAATGAAGTTTTGGGGAGACTGTAAAAGTAGTAGATTTTATTTCATCACCGATTTAAAAATTATTGGTGCAGAATTGTAGCTACATTTATTCCGAGTCCAAATATATAATTGGACCTGATCTGCGACTTATAGTTTTCGAGAAATTAAAGTGTTGTAGAGACTGTAAAAAGTAGTAGATTTTATTTCATCACCGATTTAAAAAACTTTTTTGGGGAATTGTAGCCACATTTATTTCGAGTCCAAATATATAATTGGCCTTGATCTGCGACTTATGGTTTTCGAGGAAATGAAGTTTTGGGGAGACTGTAAAAAGTAGTAGATTTTATTTCATCACCGATTAAAAAAACTTTGATGGAGAATTGTAGCTACATTTATTCCGTGTCCAAATATGTAATTGGCCTTGATCTGCGACTAATGATCTTCGATGAAATGAAGTTTTGGGAAGACTGTAAAAAGCAGTAGATTTTATTTCATAACCGATTTAAACATGTTCATTCAGAATTGTAGCTACATTTATTTCGAGTCCAAATATATAATCAGCCTTGATCTGCGACTTATGGTTTTCGAGGAAATGAAGTTTTGGGGAGACTGTAAAAAGTAGTAGATTTTATTTCATCACCGATTTAAAAAAATGTTGGTGCAGAATTGTAGCTACATTTATTCCGAGTCCAAATATATAATTGGACCTGATCTGCGACTTATAATTTTCGAGAAATTAAAGTGTTGTAGAGACTGTAAAAAGTAGTAGATTTTATTTCATAACCGATTTAAAAAACTTTTATGGGGAATTGTAGCTACATTTATTACGTGTCCAAATATATAATTGGACTTGATCTGCGACTAATAGTTTTCGAGAAAACTAAGTTTGGGAAGACTGTTAAAAAAGTAGTAGATTTTTTTTTATCACCGATCTAAATTATTTTTATGCAGAATTGTAGCTACATTTATTTCGAGTACAAATATATAATTGGCCTTGATCTGCGACTTATGGTTTTCGAGGAAATAAAGTTTTGGGGGGACTGTAAAAAGTAGCAGATTATATTTCATCACCGATTTAAAAAACTTTGATGGAGAATTGTAGCTACATTTATTTCGAGTCCAAATATATAATTGGCGTTCATATGCGACTTATGGTTTTCGAGGAAATGAAGTTTTGGGGAGACTGTAAAAAGTAGTAGATTTTATTTCATCACCGATTTAAAAAAATTTTGGTGCAGAATTGTAGCTACATTTATTTCGAGTCCAAATATATAATTAGCCTTGATCTGCGACTTATGGTTTTCGAGGAAATGAAGTTTTGGGGAGACTGTAAAAAGTAGTAGATTTTATTTCATCACCGATTTAAAAAAATGTTGGTGCAGAATTGTAGCTACATTTATTTCGAGTCCATATATATAATTGGCCTTGATCTGCGATTTAAGGTTTTCAAGGAAATGAAGTTTTGGGGAGACTGTAAAAAGTAGTAGATTTTATTTCATCACCGATTTAAAAAAAATGTTGGTGCAGAATTGTAGCTACATTTATTCCGAGTCCAAATATATAATTGGACTTGATCTGCGACTTATAGTTTCGAGAAATTAAAGTGTTGTAGAGACTGTGGGCAAAAACGCATCATCACCTCCACGTGGTGCCTGCTGGATAGCTATTAAATAGTGAACCAACGATGAGCGTATGCTGAGTCTGACTGTACATGTGGAGCTGGACACTCGGACCAGCGCAAGCTCAGCCGGGTTAACTCCAGCACGCGTGTGCCAGGCGAGGCATCTCTTGCTGACCTGACCCGCACTTTGTGGATCAGATGTCTAACAAGAGGTCCTCAGAAGGAGGACGTGCAGCGGAGGAATTCCAACGGCGGAATCAACGGTGACGTCCACAGACAGACCGGCGGAAGCCTTACTCGAGCTACTCCGACATATTTGGAGCTCAGGTCAGTAAGGAACTTTCACGACTGAGGCAGGGTCTTGAAAAAGAGATGGTGGCGGAGGAGCTCTTAATGGGCCAACGGCAGCACTCGCATCCCCGAAGTGGGTTACTGGCATCGGGTTAACCGGCCCCTTGTCCTAGGGGTTGCATAAGGGACCTGGCCCTCCAGGTTGGGGGTTGTGCGTAGGGGCAACTTCCCTACCACGTAAAAAACCCTTAGTTACGAAACGACCAAATGCCTCGGAAAGGAATGACCCTACTGTTGACGACCCTGGCGAACGAAATAAGGACAACGATTTTCGGATCTGCACGTGGAATGTTCGGACTCTTAACAGACCACGTGCAGCCGATCAATTAGCAGAGGCCCTAGACTGCTATAAAGCAGACATCACAGCCATCCAGGAAGTGCGATGGGATGGGCCGGGCAAAAGGAGGATGAAAAACTGTGACATCTACTACGGTGATTGCTACAGAGAACAGAAACAGCGCTTATTCGGATGCGGATTTGTTATACGCGGCAGACTTAGGCAAGAAGTCTTGAGCTTTCGACACGTGAGCGAGCGTCTTATGACAATCCGCATCAAGGCTAAATTCGCCAACATTAGCCTAATATGCGCTCACGCCCCCACAGAAGACAAGGACGACACTACCAAAGATTGTTTTTACGAGCTCCTCGAAAAAACCTATGAGCAATGTCCTAAATATGACGTTAAAATCGTGCTAGGCGATTTTAACGCCAAGATAGGAAAGGAGGACATCTTTGGTAGAACAGTTGGTAAACATAGCCTGCACGACACCACGTCTGGCAACGGACTCAGGCTGATTGATTTTGCTGCGGGGCGAAACGTCACAATAGCAAGCACACGGTTTCCTCATCTCAATATCCACAAGGGGACCTGGCGGTCTCCTGATCATGAAACGGTCAACCAAATTGATCATATTGCGATCGACGCAAGGCATGCCTCCAGTATTCTGGATGTCCGAACCTTCCGTGCAGCCAACATCGACTCGGACCACTACCTTGTTGCAGCCAAGGTACGAATGCGGATATCCCGAACGCCACAAAGAAGAATAACTGTGAGAAGATTTGACGTCGGAAAGCTGCAATCGCAAGAGACCGCCAGAATCTTCGCCGATCGCGTATCCCGAAATCTCGCCACGACTCCTATGCCGCCAGCATCAAGTGCCGAAGACCAGTGGCAACGTTGCCAACATGCCATCAGAGACGCCGCAACTGATGTGCTGGGTTTCAGTCGACCACCACCAAGAAACCCCTGGTTTGACGAAGAATGCCGGCAAGCACATGCAGCTAAACAGGACGCGTACAAAGCGGCGCTGCAAAGAAGGACGAGGGCTGCTCGTGAGCTCTACGAGCGTAAGAGACGGGAAGAGCATCGGCTTCTCCAGAAGAAGAAAAAAGAGCACGAGAAGCGCGCGATCGAAGATATTGAGAGATTATACTCCAGGAATAATGTACGGAAGTTTTACCAAAAGGTAAAAAGAACGTGTCACGGCAACAAGACCCGTACGGAAACCTGTAGAGATGAGGAAGGAAACCTGGTAGTAGAATCACAGTCGGTGCTGAGAACATGGAAAAACTTTTTCTGCAGACTGTATAACGGCGATGAAGATCAACATACCGCTGTCAGGCAGAATGCGCCATTCAACATAGACGATGATAGCCAAAACTTCCGTCCACCTGACCAAAACGAAGTAAGGATAGCAATATCTAAGCTTAAATCTAACAAAGCTGCTGGACCTGATGGCCTACCGGCCGAGTTGTTTAAGGCAGCTGGAAATGACTTGGTAGAGAGCATACACCAACTCATTTCCAAGATTTGGTCAGACGAGTGTATGCCTGATGAATGGAACCTCAGCATCGTTTGCCCGATCCACAAGAAAGGAGACCCCCTCAACTGCGCCAATTACAGAGGTATCAGTCTCCTCAACATCGCGTACAAGATCTTATCTGCCATATTGTGTGAACGCCTGAAACCCTTCATCAACAACCTGATTGGCCCCTATCAGTGTGGTTTCAGGCCAGGAAAGTCCACGGTCGATCAAATTTTCACACTCCGGCAGATCCTGGAAAAAACCCAAGAAGTCCAAATCGATACTCACCATCTTTTTATCGATTTTAAGGCCGCATATGACAGCATTTATAGAGACGAGCTATACAGAGCCATGTCTAGTTTTGGCATCCCTGCCAAACTCGTTCGTCTGTGCAGGATGACGATGGAGAACGCTCGCTGCTCCATCAAGGTCGGTAATGACCTCACCGAGACCTTCGATGTCAAAAAAGGATTTAGACAAGGCGACGCGCTGTCATGTGACTTCTTTAATATCATTCTTGAAAGAATTGTGCGAAACTCACAAGCCAACACCGGAGGCACAATCTTTCAAAAGTCTGTGCAACTACTAGCTTACGCGGATGACATCGACATAATTGGCAGAACACAGCGGGCTGTCACTGGTGCGTTCGCTAGTATCGAAACAGAAGCCGCCAAAATGGGTTTAGCTGTAAATGAGGGCAAAACAAAGTATATGCTGTCGACAAGAAGGGACACACAACATCGACGAATCGGACAGAACGTCACAGTCGACAGCTATAACTTCGAGGTAGTAAGGGACTTTGTCTACCTTGGCTCTGCTATTAATTCTGACAATAACATCTCGGCGGAAATTAACCGAAGAATTACTCTTGCCAATCGCTGTTTCTTTGGGCTGAGAAGGCAATTGAGTAGTAAGGCCCTATCTCGAACAACTAAGGAGACTCTGTACAAGACCTTGATCATCCCAGTCCTGCTTTATGGCGCTGAAACATGGACTCTGTCGAAAGCGGATGAAGATATCCTTGGTCGCTTCGAGAGAAAAATTCTTCGGAAGATATACGGTCCCGTTTGCGTTGACGGGCTTTGGAGGAGAAGATTCAACGACGAAATCTACGAGCTGTACAGCGACATCGACCTAGTCAAAAAACTGCGCATCAGTCGCCTAAGATGGCTAGGACATGTAGAGCGAATGGACACCAATGCTCCGGCCCGCAGAGTCTTCGAATCTAACCCGGAGGGACAACGCAGTAGAGGAAGACCTCGCCTAAGGTGGCGCGCACAAGTAGAAATGGACCTCAACCAACTTGGAGTGCGCAACTGGAGGCAGTTAGCTAAGGACCGGGCTAACTGGAGAGGCTTGTTGGTTGAGGCCCAGGTTCACCCCGAACTGTAGCGCCACCTAAGTAAGTAAGTAAGTAAGAGACTGTAAAAAGTAGTAGATTTTATTTCGTAACCGATTTAAAAAACTTTTATGAAGAATTGTAGCTACATTTATCCCATGTCCAAATATATAATTGGACTTGATCTGCGACTAATAGTTTTCGAGAAAACTAAGATTGGGAAGACTGTTAAAAAAGTAGTAGATTTTTTTTCATCACCGATCTAAATTATTTTTATGCAGAATTGTACCTACATTTATTTCGAGTCCAAATATATAATTGGCCTTGATCTGCGACTTACGGTTTTCGAGGAAATAAAGTTTTGGGGGGACTGTAAAAAGTAGCAGATTATATTTCATCACCGATTTAAAAAACTTTGATGGAGAATTGTAGCTACATTTATTTCGAGTCCAAATATATAATTGGCCTTCATATGCGACTTATGGTTTTCGAGGAAATGAAGTTTTGGGGAGACTGTAAAAGTAGTAGATTTTATTTCATCACCGATTTAAAAAATGTTGGTGCAGAATTGTAGCTACATTTATTTCGAGTCCAAATATATAATTGGACCTGATCTGCGACTTATAATTTTCGAGAAATTAAAGTGTTGTAGAGACTGTAAAAAGTAGTAGATTTTATTTCATAACCGATTTAAAAAACTTTTATGGGGAATTGTAGCTACATTTATTACGTGTCCAAATATATAATTGGACTTGATCTGCGACTTATAGTTTTCGAGAAATTAAAGTGTTGTAGAGACTGTAAAAAGTAGCAGATTTTATTTCATAACCGATTTAAAAAACTTTTATGAAGAATTATAGCTACATTTATCCCATGTCCAAATATATAATTGGACTTGATCTGCGACTAATAGTTTTCGAGGAAATGAAGTTTTGGGGAGACTGTAAAAAGTAGTAGATTTTATCTCATCACCGATTTAAAAAACTTTGATGGAGGATTGTAGCTACATTTATTCCGTGTCCAAATATATAATTGGCCTTGATCTGCAACTTATGGTTTTCGAGGAAATGAAGTTTTCTGGAGACTGTAAAAAGCAGTAGATTTTATTTCATAACCGATTTAAAAATTTTGATGCAGAATTGTAGATACATTTATTTCGAGTCCAAATATATAAATGGCCTTGATCTGCGACTTATGGTTTTCGAGGAAATGAAGTTTTGGGGAGACTGTAAAAGTAGTAGATTTAATTTCATTACCGATTTAAAAAATGCTGGTGCAGAATTGTAGCTACATTTATTTCGAGTCCAAATATATAAATGGCCTTGATCTGCGACTTATGGTTTTCGAGGCAATGAAGTTTTGGGGAGACTGTAAAAGTAGTAGATTTTATTTCATCACCGATTTAAAAAATGTTGGTGCAGAATTGTAGCTACATTTATTCCGAGTCCAAATATATAATTGGACCTGATCTGCGACTTATAATTTTCGAGAAATTAAAGTGTTGTAGAGACTGTAAAAAGTAGTAGATTTTATTTCATAACCGATTTAAACATGTTCATTCAGAATTGTAGCTACATTTATTTCGAGTCCAAATATATAATTAGCCTTGATCTGCGACTTATGGTTTTCGAGGAAATGAAGTTTTGGGGAGACTGTAAAAAGTAGTAGATTTTATTTCATCACCGATTTAAATAAATTTTGGTGCAGAATTGTAGCTACATTTATTCCGAGTCCAAATATATAATTGGACCTGATCTGCGACTTATAATTTTCGAGAAATTAAAGTGTTGTAGAGACTGTAAAAAGGAGTAGATTTTATTTCATCACCGATTTAAATAAATGTTGGTGCAGAATTGTAGCTACATTTATTACGTGTCCAAATATATAATTGGACTTGATCTGCGACTAATGGCCTTCGATGAAATGAAGTTTTGGGAAGACTGTAAAAAGCAGTAGATTTTATTTCATAACCGATTTAAACATGTTCATTCAGAATTGTAGCTACATTTATTTCGAGTCCAAATATATAATTAGCCTTGATCTGCGACTTATGGTTTTCGAGGAAATGAAGTTTTGGGGAGACTGTAAAAAGTAGTAGATTTTATTTCATCACCGATTTAAAAAATGCTGGTGCAGAATTGTAGCTACATTTATTTCGAGTCCAAATATATAAATGGCCTTGATCTGCGACTTATGGTTTTCGAGGAAATGAAGTTTTGGGGAGACTGTAAAAGTAGTAGATTTTATTTCATTACCGATTTAAAAAATGCTGGTGCAGAATTGTAGCTACATTTATTTCGAGTCCAAATATATAAATGGCCTTGATCTGCGACTAATGGCCTTCGATGAAATGAAGTTTTGGGAAGACTGTAAAAAGCAGTAGATTTTATTTCATAACCGATTTAAACATGTTCATTCAGAATTGTAGCTACATTTATTTCGAGTCCAAATATATAATTAGCCTTGATCTGCGACTTATGGTTTTCGAGGAAATGAAGTTTTGGGGAGACTGTAAAAAGTAGAAGATTTTATTTCATCACCGATTTAAATAAATGTTGGTGCAGAATTGTAGCTACATTTATTCCGAGTCCAAATATATAATTGGACCTGATCTGCGACTTATAATTTTCGAGAAATTAAAGTGTTGTAGAGACTGTAAAAAGGAGTAGATTTTATTTCATAACCGATTTAAAAAACTTTTATGGGGAATTGTAGCTACATTTATTACGTGTCCAAATATATAATTGGACTTTATCTGCGACTAATAGTTTTCGAGAAAACTAAGATTGGGAAGACTGTTAAAAAAGTAGTAGATTTTTTTTCATCACCGATCTAAATTATTTTTATGCAGAATTGTACCTACATTTATTTCGAGTCCAAATATATAATTGGCCTTGATCTGCGACTTATGGTTTTCGAGGAAATAAAGTTTTGGGGGGACTGTAAAAAGTAGCAGATTATATTTCATCACCGATTTAAAAAATTTTGATGGAGAATTGTAGCTACATTTATTTCGAGTCCAAATATATAATTGGCCTTCATATGCGACTTATGGTTTTCGAGGAAATGAAGTTTTGGGGAGACTGTAAAAAGTAGTAGATTTTATTTCATCACCGATTTAAAAAAATGTTGGTGCAGAATTGTAGCTACATTTATTCCGAGTCCAAATATATAATTGGATATGATCTGCGACTTATAGTTTTCGAGAAATTAAAGTGTTGTAGAGACTGTAAAAAGTAGTAGATTTTATTTCATAACCGATTTAAAAAACTTTTATGGGGAATTGTAGCCACATTTATTTCGAGTCCAAATATATAATTGGCCTTGATCTGCGACTTATGGTTTTCGAGGAAATGAAGTTTTGGGGAGACTGTAAAAAGTAGTAGATTTTATTTCATCACCGATTTAAAAAACTTTGATGGAAAATTGTAGCTACATTTATTCCGTGTTCAAATATATAATTCGCCTTGATCTGCGACTTATGGTTTTCGAGGAAATGAAGTTTTGGGGAGACTGTAAAAAGCATTAGATTTTATTTCATAACCGATTTAAAAAACTTTTATGGGGAATTGTAGCCACATTTATTTCGAGTCCAAATATATAATTGGACTTGAGCTGCGACTTATAGTTTTCGAGAAAATAAAGTTTTGGGAGACTGTAAGAAGTAGTAGATTTTATTTCAGCACCGATTTAAAACACTTTGATGGAGAATTGTAACTACATTTATTCCGTGTCCAAATATATAATTGGCCTTGATCTGCAACTTATGGTTTTCGAGGAAATGAAGTTTTCTGGAGACTGTAAAAAGCAGTAGATTTTATTTCATAACCGATTTAAAAATTTTGATGCAGAATTGTAGATACATTTATTTCGAGTCCAAATATATAAATGGCCTTGATCTACGACTTATGGTTTTCGAGGAAATGAAGTTTTGGGGAGACTGTAAAAGTAGTAGATTTTATTTCATCACCGATTTAAAAAAAATGTTGGTGCAGAATTGTAGCTACATTTATTCCGAGTCCAAATATATAATTGGACCTGATCTGCGACTTATAGTTTTCGAGAAATTAAAGTGTTGTAGAGACTGTAAAAAGTAGTAGATTTTATTTCATAACCGATTTAAAAAACTTTTATGGGGAATTGTAGCCACATTTATTTCGAGTCCAAATATATAATTGGCCTTGATCTGCGACTTATGGTTTTCGAGGAAATGAAGTTTTGGGGAGACTGTAAAAAGTAGTAGATTTTATTTCATCACCGATTTAAAAAACTTTGATGGAAAATTGTAGCTACATTTATTCCGTGTTCAAATATATAATTCGCCTTGATCTGCGACTTATGGTTTTCGAGGAAATGAAGTTTTGGGGAGACTGTAAAAAGCATTAGATTTTATTTCATAACCGATTTAAAAAACTTTTATGGGGAATTTTAGCCACATTTATTTCGAGTCCAAATATATAATTGGCCCTGATCTGCGACTTATGGTTTTCGATTAAATGAAGTTTTGGGGAGACTGTAAGAAGTAGTAGATTTTATTTTATCACCGATTTATAAAATGTTGGTGCAGAATTGTAGCTACATTTATTCCGAGTCCAAATGTATAATTGGCCTTGATCTGCGACTAATAGTTTTCGAGAAAATTAAGTGTTGGGAAGACTGTTAAAAAAGTAGAAGATTTTTTTCATCACCGATCTAACTAATTTTTATGCAGAATTGTACCTACATCTATTCCGTGTCCAAATATATAATTGGCCTTAATCTGCGACTTATGGTTTTCGAGGAAATGAAGTTTTGGAGGGACTGTAAAAAGCAGTAGATTTTATTTCATCACCGATTTAAAAAAAATGTTGGTGCAGAATTGTAACTACATTTATTCCGTGTTCAAATATATAATTGGCCTTGATCTGCGACTTATGGTTTTCGAGGAAATGAAGTTTTGGGGAGACTGTAAAAGTAGTAGATTTTATTTCATCACCGATTTAAAAAATGTTATTGCAGAATTGTAGCTACATTTATTCCGAGTCCAAATATATAATTGGAGCTGATCTGCGACTTATAATTTTCGAGAAATTAAAGTGTTGTAGAGACTGTAAAAAGTAGTAGATTTTATTTCATAACCGATTTAAAAAACTTTTATGGGGAATTGTAGCTACATTTATTACGTGTCCAAATATATAATTGGACTTGATCTGCGACTAATGGTCTTCGATGAAATGAAGTTTTGGGAAGACTGTAAAAAGCAGTAGATTTTATTTCATAACCGATTTAAACATGTTGATTCAGAATTGTAGCTACATTTATTTCGAGTCCAAATATATAATTAGCCTTGATCTGCGACTTATGGTTTTCGAGGAAATGAAGTTTTGGGGAGACTGTAAAAAGTAGTAGATTTTATTTCATCACCGATTTAAAAAAATGTTGGTGCAGAATTGTAGCTACATTTATTCCGAGTCCAAATATATAATTGGACCTGATCTGCGACTTATAATTTTCGAGAAATTAAAGTGTTGTAGAGACTGTAAAAAGTAGTAGATTTTATTTCATAACCGATTTAAAAAACTTTTATGGGGAATTGTAGCTACATTTATTACGTGTCCAAATATATAATTGGACTTGATCTGCGACTAATAGTTTTCGAGAAAACTAAGTTTGGGAAGACTGTTAAAAAAGTAGTAGATTTTTTTTCATCACCGATCTAAATTATTTTTATGCAGAATTGTACCTACATTTATTTCGAGTCCAAATATATAATTGGCCTTGATCTGCGACTTATGGTTTTCGAGGAAATAAAGTTTTGGGGGGACTGTAAAAAGTAGCAGATTATATTTCATCACCGATTTAAAAAATTTTGATGGAGAATTGTAGCTACATTTATTTCGAGTCCAAATATATAATTGGCCTTCATATGCGACTTATGGTTTTCGAGGAAATGAAGTTTTGGGGAGACTGTAAAAAGTAGTAGATTTTATTTCATCACCGATTTAAGAAACTTTGATGGAAAATTGTAGCTACATTTATTCCGTGTTCAAATATATAATTCGCCTTGATCTGCGACTTATGGTTTTCGAGGAAATGAAGTTTTGGGGAGACTGTAAAAAGCATTAGATTTTATTTCATAACCGATTTAAAAAACTTTTATGGGGAATTTTAGCCACATTTATTTCGAGTCCAAATATATAATTGGCCTTGATCTGCGACTTATGGTTTTCGAGGAAATGAAGTTTTGGGGAGACTGTAAGAAGTAGTAGATTTTATTTCATCACCGATTTATAAAATGTTGGTGCAGAATTGTAGCTACATTTATTCCGAGTCCAAATATATAATTGGCCTTGATCTGCGACTAATAGTTTTCGAGAAAATTAAGTGTTGGGAAGACTGTTAAAAAAGTAGAAGATTTTTTTTCATCATCGATCTAACTAATTTTTATGCAGAATTGTACCTACATCTATTCCGTGTCCAAATATATAATTGGCCTTAATCTGCGACTTATGGTTTTCGAGGAAATGAAGTTTTGGAGAGACTGTAAAAAGCAGTAGATTTTATTTCATCACCGATTTAAAAAAAATTTTGGTGCATAATTGTAGCTACATTTATTCCGAGTCCAAATATATAATTGGACTTGAGCTGCGACTTATAGTTTTCGAGAAAATAAAGTTTTGGGAGACTGTAAGAAGTAGTAGATTTTATTTCAGCACCGATTTAAAAAACTTTGATGGAGAATTGTAACTACATTTATTCCGTGTCCAAATATATAATTGGCCTTGATCTGCAACTTATGGTTTTCGAGGAAATGAAGTTTTCTGGAGACTGTTAAAAGCAGTAGATTTTATTTCATAACCGATTTAAAAATTTTGATGCAGAATTGTAGATACATTTATTTCGAGTCCAAATATATAAATGGCCTTGATCTGCGACTTATGGTTTTCGAGGAAATGAAGTTTTGGGGAGACTGTAAAAGTAGTAGATTTTATTTCATCACCGATTTAAAAAAATGTTGGTGCAGAATTGTAGCTACATTTATTCCGAGTCCAAATATATAATTGGACCTGATCTGCGGCTTATAGTTTTCGAGAAATTAAAGTGTTGTAGAGACTGTAAAAAGTAGTAGATTTTATTTCATAACCGATTTAAAAAACTTTTATGGGGAATTGTAGCCACATTTATTTCGAGTCCAAATATATAATTGGCCTTGATCTGCGACTTATGGTTTTCGAGGAAATGAAGTTTTGGGGAGACTGTAAAAAGTAGTAGATTTTATTTCATCACCGATTTAAAAAACTTTGATGGAAAATTGTAGCTACATTTATTCCGTGTTCAAATATATAATTCGCCTTGATCTGCGACTTATGGTTTTCGAGGAAATGAAGTTTTGGGGAGACTGTAAAAAGCATTAGATTTTATTTCATAACCGATTTAAAAAACTTTTATGGGGAATTTTAGCCACATTTATTTCGAGTCCAAATATATAATTGGCCTTGATCTGCGACTTATGGTTTTCGATTAAATGAAGTTTTGGGGAGACTGTAAGAAGTAGTAGATTTTATTTTATCACCGATTTATAAAATGTTGGTGCAGAATTGTAGCTACATTTATTCCGAGTCCAAATATATAATTGGCCTTGATCTGCGACTAATAGTTTTCGAGA
Source organism: Blera fallax (assembly GCA_946965025.1). Lineage (NCBI taxonomy): Eukaryota > Metazoa > Arthropoda > Insecta > Diptera > Syrphidae > Blera > Blera fallax. The sequence goes on from OX337246.1 coordinate 57,092,839, forward strand.
AAATTAAGTGTTGGGAAGACTGTTAAAAAAGTAGAAGATTTTTTTCATCACCGATCTAACTAATTTTTATGCAGAATTGTACCTACATCTATTCCGTGTCCAAATATATAATTGGCCTTAATCTGCGACTTATGGTTTTCGAGGAAATGAAGTTTTGGAGAGACTGTAAAAAGCAGTAGATTTTATTTCATCACCGATTTAAAAAAAATTTTGGTGCAGAATTGTAACTACATTTATTCCGTGTTCAAATATATAATTGGCCTTGATCTGCGACTTATGGTTTTCGAGGAAATGAAGTTTTGGGGAGACTGTAAAAGTAGTAGATTTTATTTCATCACCGATTTAAAAAATGTTGGTGCAGAATTGTAGCTACATTTATTCCGAGTCCAAATATATAATTGGAGCTGATCTGCGACTTATAATTTTCGAGAAATTAAAGTGTTGTAGAGACTGTAAAAAGTAGTAGATTTTATTTCATAACCGATTTAAAAAACTTTTATGGGGAATTGTAGCTACATTTATTACGTGTCCAAATATATAATTGGACTTGATCTGCGACTAATGGTCTTCGATGAAATGAAGTTTTGGGAAGACTGTAAAAAGCAGTAGATTTTATTTCATAACCGATTTAAACATGTTGATTCAGAATTGTAGCTACATTTATTTCGAGTCCAAATATATAATTAGCCTTGATCTGCGACTTATGGTTTTCGAGGAAATGAAGTTTTGGGGAGACTGTAAAAAGTAGTAGATTTTATTTCATCACCGATTTAAAAAACTTTGATGGAAAATTGTAGCTACATTTATTCCGTGTTCAAATATATAATTCGCCTTGATCTGCGACTTATGGTTTTCGAGGAAATGAAGTTTTGGGGAGACTGTAAAAAGCATTAGATTTTATTTCATAACCGATTTAAAAAACTTTTATGGGGAATTTTAGCCACATTTATTTCGAGTCCAAATATATAATTGGCCTTGATCTGCGACTTATGGTTTTCGAGGAAATGAAGTTTTGGGGAGACTGTAAGAAGTAGTAGATTTTATTTCATCACCGATTTATAAAATGTTGGTGCAGAATTGTAGCTACATTTATTCCGAGTCCAAATATATAATTGGCCTTGATCTGCGACTAATAGTTTTCGAGAAAATTAAGTGTTGGGAAGACTGTTAAAAAAGTAGAAGATTTTTTTCATCACCGATCTAACTAATTTTTATGCAGAATTGTACCTACATCTATTCCGTGTCCAAATATATAATTGGCCTTAATCTGCGACTTATGGTTTTCGAGGAAATGAAGTTTTGGAGAGACTGTAAAAAGCAGTAGATTTTATTTCATCACCGATTTAAAAAAAAATGTTGGTGCAGAATTGTAGCTACATTTATTCCGAGTCCAAATATATAATTGGACTTGATCTGCGACTTATAGTTTTCGAGAAAATAAAGTGTTGGGGAGACTGTAAAAAGCAGTAGATTTTATTTCATAACCGATTTAAAAAACTTTTATGCAGAATTGTAGCTACCTTTATTCCATGTCCAAATATGTAATTGGACTTGATCTGCGACTATTAGTTTTCGAGGAAATTAAGTTTTGGGGAGACTGTAAAAAGTAGTAGATTTTATTTCATCACCGATTTAAAAAACTTTGATGGAGAATTGTAGCTACATTTATTCCGTGTCCAAATATATGATTGGAATTGATCTGCAACTTATGGTTTTCGAGGAAATGAAGTTTTGGGGAGACTGTAAAAAGTAGTAGATTTTATTTCATCACCGATTTAAAAAAATGTTGGTGCAGAATTGTAGCTACATTTATTCCGAGTCCAAATATATAATTGGACCTGATCTGCGACTTATAATTTTCGAGAAATTAAACTGTTGTAGAGACTGTAAAAAGTAGTAGATTTTATTTCATAACCGATTTAAAAAAACTTTTATGGGGAATTGTAGCTACATTTATTACGTGTCCAAATATATAATTGGACTTGATCTGCGACTAATAGTTTTCGAGAAAACTAAGTTTGGGAAAACTGTTAAAAAAGTAGTAGATTTTTTTTCATCACCGATCTAAATTATTTTTATGCAGAATTGTGCCTACATTTATTTCGAGTCCAAAAATATAATTGGCATTGATCTGCGACTTATGGTTTTCGAGGAAATAAAGTTTTGGGGGGACTGTAAAAAGTAGCAGATTATATTTCATCACCGATTTAAAAAAACTTTGATGGAGAATTGTAGCTACATTTATTTCGAGTCCAAATATATAATTGGCCTTCATATGCGACTTATGGTTTTCGAGGAAATGAAGTTTTGGGGAGACTGTAAAAAGTAGTAGATTTTATTTCATCACCGATTTAAAAAAATGTTGGTGCAGAATTGTAGCTACATTTATTCCGAGTCCAAATATATAATTGGACCTGATCTGCGACTTATAGTTTTCGAGAAATTAAAGTGTTGTAGAGACTGTAAAAAGTAGTAGATTTTATTTCATCACCGATTTAAAAAAATGTTGGTGCAGAATTGTAGCTACATTTATTCCGAGTCCAAATATATAATTGGCCTTGATCTGCGACTTATGGTTTTCGAGGAAATGAAGTTTTGGGGAGACTGTAAAAAGTAGTAGATTTTATTTCATCACCGATTTAAAAAACTTTGATGGAAAATTGTAGCTACATTTATTCCGTGTTCAAATATATAATTCGCCTTGATCTGCGACTAATAGTTTTCGAGAAAATTAAGTGTTGGGAAGACTGTTAAAAAAGTAGAAGATTTTTTTCATCACCGATCTAACTAATTTTTATGCAGAATTGTACCTACATCTATTCCGTGTCCAAATATATAATTGCCCTTAATCTGCGACTTATGGTTTTCGAGGAAATGAAGTTTTGGAGAGACTGTAAAAAGCAGTAGATTTTATTTCATCACCGATTTAAAAAAAAATGTTGGTGCAGAATTGTAGCTACATTTATTCCGAGTCCAAATATATAATTGGACTTGATCTGCGACTTATAGTTTTCGAGAAAATAAAGTTTTGGGAGACTGTAAGAAGTAGTAGATTTTATTTCAGCACCGATTTAAAAAACTTTGATGGAGAATTGTAACTACATTTATTCCGTGTTCAAATATATAATTGGCCTTGATCTGCGACTTATGGTTTTCGAGGAAATTAAGTTTTGGGGAGACTGTAAAAAGCATTAGATTTTATTTCATAAACGATTTAAAAAACTTTTATGGGGAATTTTAGCCACATTTATTTCGAGTACAAATATATAATTGGCCTTGATCTGCTACTTATGGTTTTCGAGGAAATGAAGTTTTGGGGAGACTGTAAAAAGTAGTAGATTTTATTTCATCACCGATTTAAAAAAAACTTTGATGGAGAATTGTAACTACATTTATTCCGTGTCCAAATATATAATTGGCCTTGATCTGCAACTTATGGTTTTCGAGGAAATGAAGTTTTCTGGAGACTGTAAAAAGCAGTAGATTTTATTTCATAACCGATTTAAAAATTTTGATGCAGAATTGTAGATACATTTATTTCGAGTCCAAATATATAAATGGCCTTGATCTGCGACTTATGGTTTTCGAGGAAATGAAGTTTTGGGGAGACTGTAAAAGCAGTAGATTTTATTTCATCACCGATTTAAAAAAATGTTGGTGTAGAATTGTAGCTACATTTATTCCGAGTCCAAATATATAATTTGACCTGATCTGCGACTTATAATTTTCGAGAAGTTAAAGTGTTGTAGAGACTGTAAAAAGTAGTAGATTTTATTTCATAACCGATTTACAAAACTTTTATGGGGAATTGTAGCCACATTTATTTCGAGTCCAAATATATAATTGGCCTTGATCTGCGACTTATGGTTTTCGAGGAAATGAAGTTTTGGGGAGACTGTAAAAAGTAGTAGATTTTATTTCATCACCGATTTAAAAAACTTTGATGGAAAATTGTAGCTACATTTATTCCGTGTTCAAATATATAATTCGCCTTGATCTGCGACTTATGGTTTTCGAGGAAATGAAGTTTTGGGGAGACTGTAAAAAGCATTAGATTTTATTTCATCACCGATTTATAAAATGTTGGTGCAGAATTGTAGCTACATTTATTCCGAGTCCAAATATATAATTGGCCTTGATCTGCGACTAATAGTTTTCGAGAAAATTAAGTGTTGGGAAGACTGTTAAAAAAGTAGAAGATTTTTTTCATCACCGATCTAACTAATTTTTATGCAGAATTGTACCTACATCTATTCCGTGTCCAAATATATAATTGGCCTTAATCTGCGACTTATGGTTTTCGAGGAAATGAAGTTTTGGAGAGACTGTAAAAAGCAGTAGATTTTATTTCATCACCGATTTAAAAAAAAATGTTGGTGCAGAATTGTAGCTACATTTATTCCGTGTCCAAATATGTAATTGGACTTGATCTGCGACTTATAGTTTTCGAGAAAATAAAGTTTTGGGAGACTGTAAGAAGTAGTAGATTTTATTTCAGCACCGATTTAAAAAACTTTGATGGAGAATTGTAACTACATTTATTCCGTGTTCAAATATATAATTGGCCTTGATCTGCGACTTATGGTTTTCGAGGAAATGAAGTTTTGGGGAGACTGTAAAAAGTAGTAAATTTTATTTCATCACCGATTTAAAAAATTTTGGTGCAGAATTGTAGCTACATTTATTCCGAGTCCAAATATATAATTGGACTTGATCTGCGACTTATAGTTTTCGAGAAAATAAAGTGTTGGGGAGACTGTAAAAAGCAGTAGATTTTATTTCATAAAAGATTTAAAAAACTTTTATGCAGAATTGTAGCTACCTTTATTCCGTGTCCAAATATGTAATTGGACTTGATCTGCGACTATTAGTTTTCGAGGAAATTAAGTTTTGGGGAGACTGTAAAAAGTAGTAGATTTTATTTCATCACCGATTTAAAAAACTTTGATGGAGAATTGTAGCTACATTTATTCCGTGTCCAAATATATGATTGGAATTGATCTGCAACTTATGGTTTTCGAGGAAATGAAGTTTTGGGGAGACTGTAAAAAGTAGTAGATTTTATTTCATCACCGATTTAAAAAAATGTTGGTGCAGAATTGTAGCTACCTTTATTCCGTGTCCAAATATGTAATTGGACTTGATCTGCGACTATTAGTTTTCGAGGAAATTAAGTGTTGTAGAGACTGTAAAAAGTAGTAGATTTTATTTCATAACCGATTTAAAAAAACTTTTATGGGGAATTGTAGCTACATTTATTACGTGTCCAAATATATAATTGGACTTGATCTGCGACTAATAGTTTTCGAGAAAACTAAGTTTGGGAAAACTGTTAAAAAAGTAGTAGATTTTTTTTCATCACCGATCTAAATTATTTTTATGCAGAATTCTACCTACATTTATTTCGAGTCCAAAAATATAATTGGCCTTGATCTGCGACTTATGGTTTTCGAGGAAATAAAGTTTTGGGGGGACTGTAAAAAGTAGCAGATTATATTTCATCACCGATTTAAAAAACTTTGATGGAGAATTGTAGCTACATTTATTTCGAGTCCAAATATATAATTGGCCTTCATATGCGACTTATGGTTTTCGAGGAAATGAAGTTTTGGGGAGACTGTAAAAAGTAGTAGATTTTATTTCATCACCGATTTAAAAAAATGTTGGTGCAGAATTGTAGCTACATTTATTCCGAGTCCAAATATATAATTGGACCTGATCTGCGACTTATAGTTTTCGAGATATTAAAGTGTTGTAGAGACTGTAAAAAGTAGTAGATTTTATTTCATCACCGATTTAAAAAAATGTTGGTGCAGAATTGTAGCTACATTTATTCCGAGTCCAAATATATAATTGGCCTTGATCTGCGACTTATGGTTTTCGAGGAAATGAAGTTTTGGGGAGACTGTAAAAAGTAGTAGATTTTATTTCATCACCGATTTAAAAAACTTTGATGGAAAATTGTAGCTACATTTATTCCGTGTTCAAATATATAATTCGCCTTGATCTGCGACTAATAGTTTTCGAGAAAATTAAGTGTTGGGAAGACTGTTAAAAAAGTAGAAGATTTTTTTTCATCACCGATCTAACTAATTTTTATGCAGAATTGTACCTACATCTATTCCGTGTCCAAATATATAATTGGCCTTAATCTGCGACTTATGGTTTTCGAGGAAATGAAGTTTTGGAGAGACTGTAAAAAGCAGTAGATTTTATTTCATCACCGATTTAAAAAAAAATGTTGGTGCAGAATTGTAGCTACATTTATTCCGAGTCCAAATATATAATTGGCCTTGATCTGCGACTTATGGTTTTCGAGGAAATGAAGTTTTGGGGAGACTGTAAAAAGTAGTAGATTTTATTTCATCACCGATTTAAAAAACTTTGATGGAAAATTGTAGCTACATTTATTCCGTGTTCAAATATATAATTCGCCTTGATCTGCGACTAATAGTTTTCGAAAAAATTAAGTGTTGGGAAGACTGTTAAAAAAGTAGAAGATTTTTTTCATCACCGATCTAACTAATTTTTATGCAGAATTGTACCTACATCTATTCCGTGTCCAAATATATAATTGGCCTTAATCTGCGACTTATGGTTTTCGAGGAAATGAAGTTTTGGAGAGACTGTAAAAAGCAGTAGATTTTATTTCATCACCGATTTAAAAAAAAATGTTGGTGCAGAATTGTAGCTACATTTATTCCGAGTCCAAATATATAATTGGACTTGATCTGCGACTTATAGTTTTCGAGAAAATAAAGTTTTGGGAGACTGTAAGAAGTAGTAGATTTTATTTCAGCACCGATTTAAAAAACTTTGATGGAGAATTGTAACTACATTTATTCCGTGTTCAAATATATAATTGGCCTTGATCTGCGACTTATGGTTTTCGAGGAAATTAAGTTTTGGGGAGACTGTAAAAAGCATTAGATTTTATTTCATAAACGATTTAAAAAACTTTTATGGGGAATTTTAGCCACATTTATTTCGAGTACAAATATATAATTGGCCTTGATCTGCTACTTATGGTTTTCGAGGAAATGAAGTTTTGGGGAGACTGTAAAAAGTAGTAGATTTTATTTCATCACCGATTTAAAAAAAACTTTGATGGAGAATTGTAACTACATTTATTCCTTGTCCAAATATATAATTGGCCTTGATCTGCAACTTATGGTTTTCGAGGAAATGAAGTTTTCTGGAGACTGTAAAAAGCAGTAGATTTTATTTCATAACCGATTTAAAAATTTTGATGCAGAATTGTAGATACATTTATTTCGAGTCCAAATATATAAATGGCCTTGATCTGCGACTTATGGTTTTCGAGGAAATGAAGTTTTGGGGAGACTGTAAAAGCAGTAGATTTTATTTCATCACCGATTTAAAAAAATGTTGGTGTAGAATTGTAGCTACATTTATTTCGAGTCCAAATATATAAATGGCCTTGATCTGCGACTTATGGTTTTCGAGGAAATGAAGTTTTGGGGAGACTGTAAAAGCAGTAGATTTTATTTCATCACCGATTTAAAAAAATGTTGGTGCAGAATTGTAGCTACATTTATTCCGAGTCCAAATATATAATTTGACCTGATCTGCGACTTATAATTTTCGAGAAGTTAAAGTGTTGTAGAGACTGTAAAAAGTAGTAGATTTTATTTCATAACCGATTTACAAAACTTTTATGGGGAATTGTAGCCACATTTATTTCGAGTCCAAATATATAATTGGCCTTGATCTGCGACTTATGGTTTTCGAGGAAATGAAGTTTTGGGGAGACTGTAAAAAGTAGTAGATTTTATTTCATCACCGATTTAAAAAACTTTGATGGAAAATTGTAGCTACATTTATTCCGTGTTCAAATATATAATTCGCCTTGATCTGCGACTTATGGTTTTCGAGGAAATGAAGTTTTGGGGAGACTGTAAAAAGCATTAGATTTTATTTCATCACCGATTTATAAAATGTTGGTGCAGAATTGTAGCTACATTTATTCCGAGTCCAAATATATAATTGGCCTTGATCTGCGACTAATAGTTTTCGAGAAAATTAAGTGTTGGGAAGACTGTTAAAAAAGTAGAAGATTTTTTTCATCACCGATCTAACTAATTTTTATGCAGAATTGTACCTACATCTATTCCGTGTCCAAATATATAATTGGCCTTAATCTGCGACTTATGGTTTTCGAGGAAATGAAGTTTTGGAGAGACTGTAAAAAGCAGTAGATTTTATTTCATCACCGATTTAAAAAAAAATTTTGGTGCAGAATTGTAGCTACATTTATTCCGAGTAAAAATATATAATTGGACTTGATCTGCGACTTATAGTTTTCGAGAAAATAAAGTTTTGGGAGACTGTAAGAAGTAGTAGATTTTATTTCAGCACCGATTTAAAAAACTTTGATGGAGAATTGTAACTACATTTATTCCGTGTTCAAATATATAATTGGCCTTGATCTGCGACTTATGGTTTTCGAGGAAATGAAGTTTTGGGGAGACTGTAAAAAGTAGTAAATTTTATTTCATCACCGATTTAAAAAATTTTGGTGCAGAATTGTAGCTACATTTATTCCGAGTCCAAATATATAATTGGACTTGATCTGCGACTTATAGTTTTCGAGAAAATAAAGTGTTGGGGAGACTGTAAAAAGCAGTAGATTTTATTTCATAAAAGATTTAAAAAACTTTTATGCAGAATTGTAGCTACCTTTATTCCGTGTCCAAATATGTAATTGGACTTGATCTGCGACTATTAGTTTTCGAGGAAATTAAGTTTTGGGGAGACTGTAAAAAGTAGTAGATTTTATTTCATCACCGATTTAAAAAACTTTGATGGAGAATTGTAGCTACATTTATTCCGTGTCCAAATATATGATTGGAATTGATCTGCAACTTATGGTTTTCGAGGAAATGAAGTTTTGGGGAGACTGTAAAAAGTAGTAGATTTTATTTCATCACCGATTTAAAAAAATGTTGGTGCAGAATTGTAGCTACCTTTATTCCGTGTCCAAATATGTAATTGGACTTGATCTGCGACTATTAGTTTTCGAGGAAATTAAGTGTTGTAGAGACTGTAAAAAGTAGTAGATTTTATTTCATAACCGATTTAAAAAAACTTTTATGGGGAATTGTAGCTACATTTATTACGTGTCCAAATATATAATTGGACTTGATCTGCGACTAATAGTTTTCGAGAAAACTAAGTTTGGGAAAACTGTTAAAAAAGTAGTAGATTTTTTTTCATCACCGATCTAAATTATTTTTATGCAGAATTCTACCTACATTTATTTCGAGTCCAAAAATATAATTGGCCTTGATCTGCGACTTATGGTTTTCGAGGAAATAAAGTTTTGGGGGGACTGTAAAAAGTAGCAGATTATATTTCATCACCGATTTAAAAAACTTTGATGGAGAATTGTAGCTACATTTATTTCGAGTCCAAATATATAATTGGCCTTCATATGCGACTTATGGTTTTCGAGGAAATGAAGTTTTGGGGAGACTGTAAAAAGTAGTAGATTTTATTTCATCACCGATTTAAAAAAATGTTGGTGCAGAATTGTAGCTACATTTATTCCGAGTCCAAATATATAATTGGACCTGATCTGCGACTTATAGTTTTCGAGAAATTAAAGTGTTGTAGAGACTGTAAAAAGTAGTAGATTTTATTTCATCACCGATTTAAAAAAATGTTGGTGCAGAATTGTAGCTACATTTATTCCGAGTCCAAATATATAATTGGCCTTGATCTGCGACTTATGGTTTTCGAGGAAATGAAGTTTTGGGGAGACTGTAAAAAGTAGTAGATTTTATTTCATCACCGATTTAAAAAACTTTGATGGAAAATTGTAGCTACATTTATTCCGTGTTCAAATATATAATTCGCCTTGATCTGCGACTAATAGTTTTCGAGAAAATTAAGTGTTGGGAAGACTGTTAAAAAAGTAGAAGATTTTTTTTCATCACCGATCTAACTAATTTTTATGCAGAATTGTACCTACATCTATTCCGTGTCCAAATATATAATTGGCCTTAATCTGCGACTTATGGTTTTCGAGGAAATGAAGTTTTGGAGAGACTGTAAAAAGCAGTAGATTTTATTTCATCACCGATTTAAAAAAAAATGTTGGTGCAGAATTGTAGCTACATTTATTCCGAGTCCAAATATATAATTGGACTTGAGCTGCGACTTATAGTTTTCGAGAAAATAAAGTTTTGGGAGACTGTAAGAAGTAGTAGATTTTATTTCAGCACCGATTTAAAAAACTTTGATGGAGAATTGTAACTACATTTATTCCGTGTTCAAATATATAATTGGCCTTGATCTGCGACTTATGGTTTTCGAGGAAATTAAGTTTTGGGGAGACTGTAAAAAGCATTAGATTTTATTTCATAACCGATTTAAAAAACTTTTATGGGGAATTTTAGCCACATTTATTTCGAGTACAAATATATAATTGGCCTTGATCTACTACTTATGGTTTTCGAGGAAATGAAGTTTTGGGGAGACTGTAAAAAGTAGTAGATTTTATTTCATCACCGATTTAAAAAAAACTTTGATGGAGAATTGTAACTACATTTATTCCGTGTCCACATATATAATTGGCCTTGATCTGCAACTTATGGTTTTCGAGGAAATGAAGTTTTCTGGAGACTGTAAAAAGCAGTAGATTTTATTTCATAACCGATTTAAAAATTTTGATGCAGAATTGTAGATACATTTATTTCGAGTCCAAATATATAAATGGCCTTGATCTGCGACTTATGGTTTTCGAGGAAATGAAGTTTTGGGGAGACTGTAAAAGCAGTAGATTTTATTTCATCACCGATTTAAAAAAATGTTGGTGTAGAATTGTAGCTACATTTATTCCGAGTCCAAATATATAATTGGACCTGATCTGCGACTTATAATTTTCGAGAAATTAAAGTGTTGTAGAGACTGTAAAAAGTAGTAGATTTTATTTCATAACCGATTTACAAAACTTTTATGGGGAATTGTAGCTACATTTATTACGTGTCCAAATATATAATTGGACTTGATCTGCGACTAATGGTCTTCGATGAAATGAAGTTTTGGGAAGACTGTAAAAAGCAGTAGATTTTATTTCATAACCGATTTAAACATGTTGATTCAGAATTGTAGCTACATTTATTTCGAGTCCAAATATATAATTAGCCTTGATCTGCGACTTATGGTTTTCGAGGAAATGAAGTTTTGGGGAGACTGTAAAAAGTAGTAGATTTTATTTCATCACCGATTTAAAAAAATGTTGGTGCAGAATTGTAGCTACATTTATTCCGAGTCCAAATATATAATTGGACCTGATCTGCGACTTATAATTTTCGAGAAATTAAAGTGTTGTAGAGACTGTAAAAAGGAGTAGATTTTATTTCATAACCGATTTAAAAAACTTTTATGGGGAATTTTAGCCACATTTATTTCGAGTCCAAATATATAATTGGCCTTGATCTGCGACTTATGGTTTTCGAGGAAATGAAGTTTTGGGGAGACTGTAAAAAGTAGTAGATTTTATTTCATCACCGATTTATAAAATGTTGGTGCAGAATTGTAGCTACATTTATTCCGAGTCCAAATATATAATTGGCCTTGATCTGCGACTAATAGTTTTCGAGAAAATTAAGTGTTGGGAAGACTGTTAAAAAAGTAGAAGATTTTTTTTCATCACCGATCTAACTAATTTTTATGCAGAATTGTACCTACATCTATTCCGTGTCCAAATATATAATTGGCCTTAATCTGCGACTTATGGTTTTCGAGGAAATGAAGTTTTGGAGAGACCTGTAAAAAGCAGTAGATTTTATTTCATCACCGATTTAAAAAAAATGTTGGTGCAGAATTGTAGCTACATTTATTCCGAGTCCAAATATATAATTGGACCTGATCTGCGACTTATAATTTTCGAGAAATTAAAGTTTTGTAGAGACTGTAAAAAGTAGTAGATTTTATTTCATAACCGATTTAAAAAACTTTTATGGATAATTGTAGCTACATTTATTACGTGTCCAAATATATAATTGGACTTGATCTGCGACTAATGGTCTTCGATGAAATGAAGTTTTGGGAAGACTGTAAAAAGCAGTAGATTTTATTTCATAACCGATTTAAACATGTTGATTCAGAATTGTAGCTACATTTATTTCGAGTCCAAATATATAATTAGCCTTGATCTGCAACTTATGGTTTTCGAGGAAATGAAGTTTTGGGGAGACTGTAAAAAGTAGTAGATTTTATTTCATCACCGATTTAAAAAAATGTTGGTGCAGAATTGTAGCTACATTTATTCCGAGTCCAAATATATAATTGGACCTGATCTGCGACTTATAGTTTTCGAGAAATTAAAGTGTTGTAGAGACTGTAAAAAGTAGTAGATTTTATTTCATAACCGATTTAAAAAACTTTTATGGGGAATTGTAGCCACATTTATTTCGAGTCCAAATATATAATTGGCCTTGATCTGCGACTTATGGTTTTCGAGGAAATGAAGTTTTGGGGAGACTGTAAAAAGTAGTAGATTTTATTTCATCACCGATATAAAAAACTTTGATTAAAAATTGTAGCTACATTTATTCCGTGTTCAAATATATAATTCGCCTTGATCTGCGACTTATGGTTTTCGAGGAAATGAAGTTTTGGGGAGACTGTAAAAAGCATTAGATTTTATTTCATAACCGATTTAAAAATCTTTTATGGGGAATTTTAGCCACATTTATTTCGAGTCCAAATATATAATTGGCCTTGATCTGCGACTTATGGTTTTCGAGGAAATGAAGTTTTGGGGAGACTGTAAGAAGTAGTAGATTTTATTTCATCACCGATTTATAAAATGTTGGTGCAGAATTGTAGCTACATTTATTCCGAGTCCAAATATATAATTGGCCTTGATCTGCGACTAATAGTTTTCGAGAAAATTAAGTGTTGGGAAGACTGTTAAAAAAGTAGAAGATTTTTTTCATCACCGATCTAACTAATTTTTATGCAGAATTGTACCTACATCTATTCCGTGTCCAAATATATAATTGGCCTTAATCTGCGACTTATGGTTTTCGAGGAAATGACGTTTTGGAGAGACTGTAAAAAGCAGTAGATTTTATTTCATCACCGATTTAAAAAAAAATGTTGGTGCAGAATTGTAGCTACATTTATTCCGAGTCCAAATATATAATTGGACTTGATCTGCGACTTATAGTTTTCGAGAAAGTAAAGTTTTGGGAGACTGTAAGAAGTAGTAGATTTTATTTCAGCACCGATTTAAAAAACTTTGATGGAGAATTGTAACTACATTTATTCCGTGTTCAAATATATAATTGGCCTTGATCTGCGACTTATGGTTTTCGAGGAAATGAAGTTTTGGGGAGACTGTAAAAGGCATTAGATTTTATTTCATAACCGATTTAAAAAACTTTTATGGGGAATTTTAGCCACATTTATTTCGAGTCCAAATATATAATTGGCCTTCATATGCGACTTATGGTTTTCGAGGAAATGAAGTTTTTGGGAGACTGCAAAAATTAGCAGATTTTATTTCATCAGCGATTTAAAAAATGTTGGTGCAGAATTGTAGCTACATTTATTCCGAGTCCAAATATATAATTAGACTTGATCTGCGACTTATAGTTTTCGAGTAAATGAAGTTTTGGGGAGACTATAAAAAGCATTAGATTTTATTTCATAACCGATCTAAATAATGTTGATGCCGAATTGTAGCTACATTTATTCCGTGTACAAATATGTAATTGGACTTGATTGCGACTTATAGTTTTCGAGGAAATGAAGTTTTGGGGAGACTGTAAATAGTAGTTCTTATTTCAGCACCGATTTAAAAAACTTTGATATAGAATTGTAGCTACATTTATTCCGTGTCCAAATATATAATTGGACTTGATCTGCGACTTATGGTTTTCGAGGAAATGAAGTTTTGGGGAGACTGTAAAAAGCATTAGATTTTATTTCATAACCGATCTAAATAATGTTGATGCCGGATTGTAGCTACATTTATTCCGTGTACAAATATGTAATTGGACTTGATCTGCGACTTATAGTTTTCGAGAAAATTAAGTGTTGGGGAGACTGTAAAAAGCATTAGATTTTATTTCATAACCGATTTAAAAAATGTTGATGCAGAATTGTAGCTAAATTTATTTCGACTCCAAATATATAATTGGCCTTGATTTGCGACTTATGGTTTTCGAGGAAATGAAGTTTTGGGGAGACTGCAAAAATTAGTAGATTTTATTTCATCAGCGATTTAAAAAATGTTGGTGCAGAATTGTAGCTACATTTATTCCGAGTCTAAATATATAATTGGACTTGATCTGCGACTTATAGTTTTCGAGAAAATAAAGTGTTGGGGAGACTGTACAAAGTAGTAGTTTTATTTCATCACCGATTTGATGGAGAATTGTAGCTACATTTATTCCGTGTCCAAATATGTAATTGGCCTTGATCTGCGACTAATGATCTTCGATGAAATGAAGTTTTGGGAAGACTGTTAAAAGCAGTAGATTTTATTTCATAACCGATTTAAACATGTTGATGCAGAATTGTAGCTACATTTATTTCGAGTCCAAATATATAATTAGCCTTGATCTGCGACTTATGGTTTTCGAGGAAATGAAGTTTTGGGGAGACTGTAAAAGTAGTAGATTTTATTTCATCACCGATTTAAAAAAATGTTGGTGCAGAATTGTAGCTACATTTATTCCGAGTCCAAATATATAATTGGACCTGATCTGCGACTTATAATTTTCGAGAAATTAAAGTGTTGTAGAGACTGTAAAAAGTAGTAGATTTTATTTCATAACCGATTTAAAAAACTTTTATGGGGAATTGTAGCTACATTTATTACGTGTCCAAATATATAATTGGACTTGATCTGCGACTAATAGTTTTCGAGAAAACTAAGTTTGGGAAGACTGTTAAAAAAGTAGTAGATTTTTCTTCATCACCGATCTAAATTATTTTTATGCAGAATTGTACCTACATTTATTTCGAGTCCAAATATATAATTGGCCTTGATCTGCGACTTATGGTTTTCGAGGAAATAAAGTTTTGGGGGGACTGTAAAAAGAAGCAGATTTTATTTCATCACCGGTTTTAAAAACTTTGATGGAGAATTGTAGCTACATTTATTTGGAGTCCAAATATATAATTGGCCTTCATATGCGACTTATGGTTTTCGAGGAAATGAAGTTTTGGGGAGCCTGTAAAAAGTAGTAGATTTTATTTCATCACCGATTTAAAAAAAATTTTGGTGCAGAATTGTAGCTACATTTATTCCGAGTCCAAATATATAATTGGACCTGATCTGCAAATTAAAGTGTTGTAGAGACTGTAAAAAGTAGTAGATTTTATTTCATAATCGATTTAAAAAACTTTTATGGGGAATTGTAGCCACATTTATTTCGAGTCCAAATATATAATTGGACTTGATCTGCGACTTATGGTTTTCGAGGAAATGAAGTTTTGGGGAGAGTGTAGAAAGTAGTAGATTTTATTTCATCACCGATTTAAAAAACTTTGATGCAGAATTGTAGCTACATTTATTCCGATTCCAAATATATAATTGGACCTGATCTGCGACTTATAGTTTTCGAGAAATTAAAGTGTTGTAGAGACTGTAAAAAGTAGTAGATTTTATTTCATAACCGATTTAAAAAACTTTTATGGGGAATTTTAGCCACATTTATTTCGAGTCCAAATATATAATTGGCCTTGATCTGCGACTTATGGTTTTCGAGGAAATGAAGTTTTGGGGAAACTGTAAAAAGTAGTAGATTTTATTTCATCACCGATTTAAAAAACTTTGATGGAAAATTGTAGCTACATTTCTTCCGTGTTCAAATATATAATTGGCCTTGATCTGCGACTTATGGTTTTCGAGGAAATGAAGTTTTGGGGAGACTGTAAGAAGTAGTAGATTTTATTTCATCACCGATTTATAAAATGTTGGTGCAGAATTGTAGCTACATTTATTCCGAGTCTAAATATATAATTGGACTTGATCTGCGACTTATAGTTTTCGAGAAAATAAAGTGTTGGGGAGACTGTAAAAAGTAGTAGTTTTATTTCATCACCGATTTGATGGAGAATTGTAGCTACATTTATTCCGTGTCCAAATATGTAATTGGCCTTGATCTGCGACCAATGGTCTTCGATGAAATGAAGTTTTGGGAAGACTGTAAAAAGCAGTAGATTTTATTTCATAACCGATTTAAACATGTTGATTCAGAATTGTAGCTACATTTATTTCGAGTCCAAATATATAATTAGCCTTGATCTGCGACTTATGGTTTTCGAGGAAATGAAGTTTTGGGGAGACTGTAAAAAGTAGTAGATTTTATTTCATCACCGATTTAAAAAAATGTTGGTGCAGAATTGTAGCTACATTTATTCCGAGTCCAAATATATAATTGGACCTGATCTGCGACTTATAATTTTCGAGAAATTAAAGTGTTGTAGAGACTGTAAAAAGTAGTAGATTTTATTTCATAACCGATTTACAAAACTTTTATGGGGAATTGTAGCTACATTTATTACGTGTCCAAATATATAATTGGACTTGATCTGCGACTAATGGTCTTCGATGAAATGAAGTTTTGGGAAGACTGTAAAAAGCAGTAGATTTTATTTCATAACCGATTTAAACATGTTGATTCAGAATTGTAGCTACATTTATTTCGAGTCCAAATATATAATTAGCCTTGATCTGCGACTTATGGTTTTCGAGGAAATGAAGTTTTGGGGAGACTGTAAAAAGTAGTAGATTTTATTTCATCACCGATTTAAAAAAATGTTGGTGCAGAATTGTAGCTACATTTATTCCGAGTCCAAATATATAATTGGACCTGATCTGCGACTTATAATTTTCGAGAAATTAAAGTGTTGTAGAGACTGTAAAAAGTAGTAGATTTTATTTCATAACCGATTTAAAAAACTTTTATGGGGAATTGTAGCTACATTTATTACGTGTCCAAATATATAATTGGACTTGATCTGCGACTAATAGTTTTCGAGAAAACTAAGTTTGGGAAGACTGTTAAAAAAGTAGTAGATTTTTCTTCATCACCGATCTAAATTATTTTTATGCAGAATTGTACCTACATTTATTTCGAGTCCAAATATATAATTGGCCTTGATCTGCGACTTATGGTTTTCGAGGAAATAAAGTTTTGGGGGGACTGTAAAAAGAAGCAGATTTTATTTCATCACCGGTTTTAAAAACTTTGATGGAGAATTGTAGCTACATTTATTTGGAGTCCAAATATATAATTGGCCTTCATATGCGACTTATATTTTTCGAGGAAATGAAGTTTTGGGGAGACTGTAAAAAGTAGTAGATTTTATTTCATCACCGATTTAAAAAAAACTTTGATGGAGAATTGTAGCTACATTTATTCCGAGTCCAAATATATAATTGGACCTGATCTGCGACTTATAGTTTTCGAGAAATTAAAGTGTTGTAGAGACTGTAAAAAGTAGTAGATTTTATTTCATAACCGATTTAAAAAAACTTTTATGGGGAATTGTAGCCACATTTATTTCGAGTCCAAATATATAATTGGCCTTGATCTGCGACTTATGGTTTTCGAGGAAATGCAGTTTTGGGGAGACTGTAAAAAGTAGTAGATTTTATTTCATCACCGATTTAAAAAAACTTTGATGGAAAATTGTAGCTACATTTATTCCGTGTTCAAATATATAATTCCGAGTCCAAATATATAATTGGACTTGATCTGCGACTTATAGTTTACGAGAAAATAATGTGTTGGGGAAACTGTAAAAAGTAGTAAATTTTATTTCATCACCGATTTAAAAAAAACTTTGATGGAGAATTGTAGCTACTTTTTTTCCGTGTCCAAATATATAATTGGCCTAGATCTGCGACTTATAGTTTTCGAGAAAATAAAGTGTTGGGGAGAGTGTAAAAAGAAGTAGATTTTATTTCATCACCGATTTAAAAACCTTTTATGGAGTATTGTAGCTACATTTATTCCGTGTCCAAATATATAATTGGCCTTCATCTGCGACTTATGGTTTTCGAGGAAATGAAGTTTTGGGGAGACTGTAAAAAGCAGT
This sequence comes from Blera fallax, assembly GCA_946965025.1. NCBI lineage: Eukaryota > Metazoa > Arthropoda > Insecta > Diptera > Syrphidae > Blera > Blera fallax. Next base: position 57,110,929 of record OX337246.1, read on the forward strand.
AGATTTTATTTCATAACCTACATTTATTCCGAGTCCAAATTAGTGATGGGCATAATCGATAGATTTGAGGAATCGAGACATAAGTATTCGAATGATTTGAGGAATCGAATGATCATTCGAGATACGAGATGCGAAAAAAATTGCAATGTTGTGCCGTTTTCTTAGGCAAAAAATGCTACATTTATATACACTGGACGTCCAGTATAACGAATGCCGATATAACGAACGTCCAGTATAGCAAATCACCATTGGTCCATTGATATCTCTAAATAACGAATAATGAGAAATTTTACTACTCTATATAACGAATGCTCTTCAATGTCAAGGAAAAGAAACAAGACAAAACGTGAGAATCGTTCTTTTTTTGTTCTTTTCTTCTCAAAATTGATTCAATTTGTGCAGTTTTAAAACTGATCAGTAAATATTATGTTTTCATTTCTTAAGGTCGAAAAAACTGGCTTCGATATAACGAATTGGCTGAACATTATATCTTTCGTTATACTGGACGTCCAGTGTATGTATGTACATATGTTTGCAGGCAATAAATAAAAAACGAGTATAATTAACTCTAACTAATTCAGAATATTAGATTTTATTATTATGAAAGCTCGAATAGATATTGAGTTCATATATGTACATACATATATACATACTTATGTACATAAATAATTTTCCTCAAAAGAAAATTGCAACAGAAAAACAAATTCAACCACTCGATTTACACCGAGATTTTAATTCGAGACATTCATTCAAGATCTTTATTCGAGAAGTTCTTGAGAAGTTCTCGAATACCTCTCGCTCATTGTGTTCTCGATTCACACCGAGAACATTTTAATTCAAGATATGGCCTTGTGTTCTGAATAAGAGAAGTGAGTAATGAAATGAAGTAAGAGAAGAAATATTATAGAATATATGGCGCTCTTCGACAGTGCATAAGAAAAAGAAAACACTAACACAAAACATACACAATACGTTAGCAGTTTATGCGTATTATGCCCGTTTCGACACATATACACGCACCACAGATAATGCGTTCATAGGGATAAGGGATTGTAAAATCTGAAGAGTAAGTAAAAAAAAGACAAGTAAGAAAATAGAAAACAAAATCATTTGAATGAATTTGTGCTAGGAATCGAGATATCTCGAGACTTTTTCATAATCGATTATAACCGATTCCTTCATTCGAATGTGCCCATCACTAGTTTCAATGTGTTTTATATTAGAAACACATTGACACAGCAACAGCACACAGCAACTTTGACAGGAAAAAGAGCCAACGTGATGTCAATCACATTAGCACAGCACGCAGCCAAAATTGACATCTTAGAACTTACCTGTGTATTTGAAAAGCAAAAGTGAAATAAAAAAATTTAAATGATTGCTCCGTACGGCTTTATGCAAAAATTTTGATTAACAAGCGTTGCATTTATGTCGTTCTCTCGAGTAGTTTACGTAATCATTGCTTTATATAATCATTTGTTGCACTTCCTTGAAAAAAATAACAAAACAAATTCTTTTGTTTACATTTGAGGTGACAGATATAAAATATTTTCAGGTTGGGAGTTCTGAAAAATGGCGTCGCAAGGTTGGTTGCATTTGAATAGCAACAGCGAACTTGGAATTTTGGGATAACGTCACGAAACAGCACACCGCGACACACCACACGAGACAAATATGGTTCTAGCCATAAGAAAAACATGAAAGCCGTAGCATCACGACGCACAGCGACACACCACACCACACCAATGTGATTCTAGCCTATAAGACTTAACATTCTGAACGACAAACTGATTAAAAACGCAGTTGACATTTCCATATGACCCATGTGTTGAAATATTTACCTTCTAATTTCGTTTTAGATCTGTGAACTAAGTTGTATTACAAAAAAAGACTTTCGATAGCTGACTATTTGATATTTTTGACATTCCATCAACTGGCTAAAATTTTAGAAAGATTAAAATTGCTTTTTCGATTAAAAATCCAGTGCGCTGTCTGATAAAACATAAATTTGTCTTGCAGCTAATTGACGGGCTCTCGGCCAATCAGAGTCAGTTGACTAGCTAGTGCTTAGAATTCTGAACGTCCGGAATGAAATGCTCGGAATGATATGCTCTCTTCAGTTTATTTATATGGAGTGCTTCAGAAAGTCATTTTTTGACATTAGCGGGTTTTGCTAAATAATTGCACTGATAAATTTATTGCATTAACTTGTTCATTTTCGAGGAAGCTAAGAGTTTTTATCGTTTCCAAGCAGCATTATAAATTCTGCTCTTGATATCTGTGTTGTAGAGTAGTGGATATAATACACAATATAAGACAATAGATGAGGTAGAAAGAAAATATTTTTTCTCTAATCGTCACTGACAGTAATAAAAAACATGAATAAGGTATTCTTCTAAATTTAGAAGAGTAATTTCGGAAAGTTAATCCTGCTTTATATTAACTGAGCTATTTCAATACTTCTACTCGGTTGTACTTTTGTTAAAAAAGGATGTTAGAGCGATGCTTGGACGTTTTTCGTTTTTTGCCATTTCGTCATCCAATGTCTTGCTTGTACAGAGGCAATGCAAATGTGAGTAAAGTTCTGGAGTAGTTTTGTTTAGGTATTTCATAAAACATTGTTTTCCAGACACAACGACTATTTTCAACATTGCTCTCCAGGTATCCACGCATAAAATGTCATGAGTTTAGAATATCATTGATGGTAAAATCTTGCCGCGTTGGATCACATGAATCGAAGGTAAGCATTCCTTAGCTAGAAAAAGGCAATTAACCAAGAATCAACCTTTAATAATTATACTTTTCATTTAAAGACTCCACCAGCTGCATCTTCAAGTGATAATGGAACAATGTCTGTTGTGGTTAAGGATAAAGCAGCGCCTGGAAAGCCGGACCTGAATTCAAAAGCAAATGAAAGTACACATACCCATCCGCAAACAGCGAAATTGGAAATAAAAACAAAAAAAGGAATATTATCGGTGACGACTACAATTGAGGATTCTAAGTTAAATGAAATAGTTTTTGAGAAGGAGATTACAAAGTCAGATGTAATGCCAATAGAGGCTACGAAAGTTGCAATGAAGACAGTTGCAGATGTGGTCGCTAACGCTGTAGCAAAAGTGGTTCCCGATGACAAAAAACAAAAAGTAAGTGTTTATACCCCATATCTGATCTGAGGGCAGGCAATGAGCTAGAGAATATTTTGGGTGGAAAAAATTTTAAGGACATAAATTTCTTCGAAAGTTTTAATGGAATGGAAATGGAATCACGCGACTAAATTCAACTCGTTATTTGGTGCATCTTGAAAGTCGAAATAAATATTTCTAACACGAGATCTCCGTAATTAACACTACGCGACTGGAAACTTATCGTGAAATTATCTACATACGGATGGTAATGAATAATCATTTGTGAATTAGTGGTTAAGATAAGAAACTAATCAAAAGATACAGTCTTATTTAGATGACGCTACACTTTTCGATAATAAGCTAGTTGCTTCCAGTTTTGCATAACACTTATGCGCATTCTTCCCTCTGTAGTAGATACGTAAATCTCCGGGCTAAAACGTCCATCATTTCAATTCATTTTTTATTTCCCTCTTAGTCATTAGGTTAGGTTAGGCTTTAGTTCGTGGGACTAAAGATTACTCGAAAAGGAAAAAGAGGAAAAAAAACCAAGGGCAATGTCATCCATTTCTGAAATAGAGATTTTTTTTTTTTTTTTTTTTGTTGATGAAGGTGAAAATCTCGAAAGACACAATGGGGTTAGAAACCCAAAGTAGTGTGGGACTCTAACCGCACTAAAAACACCTCCTTGATCATAACCAATCAACTAGTGATCGACAAAGATTTTATTTTCAACGTTTAGTTGGGTTTGAGAAGGTATTATAATTTAAATACGGGCTCTCATAATTGTCAAAAAAGTTCATGGGGCTTGGTTCTTCTTAACCTACGAATATTATTTCGTACATTTAAGACATCGTCTATCTCAGGATTGATATGCATCTGCAAACGCTCGTTGTGACGCATTGCGTACTTTTTAATTGTATCTTCTACGAGGTCAATCTGCAAATCTCGATGCAAGTCACTATTTCTAATGTACCATGGGGCATTCACTATTCCCCGAAGGACCTTATTTTGAAATGTTTGCAACATTTGTACATTTGTTTTCTTTGTGCAACCCCATAATTGGATACCATATGTCCAAACGGGTTTTAATATCTGATTGTATAATAGGATTTTATTCTCAATGGACAGTTCTGAGTTATATCGTAACAACCAATAGAGTTTTCTATATCTAATATTTAGATCTTCTACTTTTTTTTTCACATGTTCCTTCCATTTCAGTTTAGCATCCAGATTCATACCGAGATACTTAGCTGTGTTAGAGTAAGGAACTACTTGATTATTAATAACCACTGGAAGATTCGTTATTTTTTTATTTGTAAAATTGATATGGATGGACTTTGACTCATTAAGTTTAATTCGCCATCGCTGCGTCCAATCACATATCTCGTTAATTGAATTTTGTAGCTTTTCTGTAGCTTTAGCCACACATCCATCTGTTGATAGAAGAGCAGTGTCGTCTGCAAATGTGGCTATCATGGTATCACTCGCATGCGGTATATCACTCGTATATAATAAATACAGGGTGGGTCCTAGAACACTTCCCTGTGGAACACCTGCTTGTATTTCTTTAAGTTCAGAATACACTGAGCCATAACGAACTCTAAAGAATCTATTACCTATATAAGATTTAAGGATCTCATAGTACTGTCTAGGTAGATCTCTATGAAGTTTAAACTCTAAACCCTTATGCCAAACTTTATCAAAAGCCTGTGCAACGTCCAAGAATATTGCAGAACAAATTTGTTTTTCTTCCAGTGCCTTTTCTATAACATTAGTTATACGATGCACCTGGTCTATCGTCGAGTGTTTATTCCTAAACCCGAATTGATGGGTAGGGATAAGCTTTCTTTGCTCTATAATTGGATCTAACCTTTTAAGAAGGAGTTTCTCGAAAAGTTTTGAAAATAACGGTAAAAGTGAGATCGGCCTATATGAGGTAACTTCTGATAAAGGCTTACCTTGTTTAGGAATAACAATAATTTCTGCTATCTTCCAGTGATGTGGGACATACCTTTGTTTAAAGCAAGCATTAATTATAAGCTTGAGTTTCAACAAAGCAGTTGGAGGAAGTTCCTTCAAAATTTGAGCAGTTATAAGATCATAACCTGGTGATTTTCTATTATTTAGATTATGAATACATGTCTCGATCTCTCTTAATGAAACATAAGGAATTTCCTTTTCGTCTACTCTGTTATAGAAATCAAGATCTTCATTTGCTACCCTAGGTGGAAACGGTTTGAAAACATTTGAAAGGTGCTGACAAAAGAGTTTAACCTTTTCCTTTGGATCGCCGATCCATTTCCCATCAGATGTTTTCAACGGGGGATCTTGCGCTTGAGGTCTCTTTAAACGTTTAGCAGCCTTCCAAAGGGAGTAGTCTGTGACTTTGTCAGCTGTTAGATTACAAAGGTATTTAGTTAGAGAATCATTTTTGAATTCAGTAATAGTTTTTTTAAGCCTATTATTGAGTCTATTAAAAATGGTTTTATCGCCAGGATATCTTGTCGCTTGCCATTTTCTACGAGCTCTTCTCTTTTCAAGTATAAGTTGCTTGATTTCTGCGGGGTATTTCACCGAAGCCTGTTTTTTTTGTTGATTAGTCGGTGTACTATCTTCTGCTGCCTGTTGCACATCGGCAATGAATTGTTCTGTTTCAATGTCAATATGTTTTGTTGTGACTAGTGGGGACCTAAGGTTAATGAAACCTTCGATGAGTTCTCTGAATTTACACCAGTTCGTTCTTTTGTTTGTTAGTCGTGGGTTTTTTATCTGTTCTATCGATAAACCATTGACTGTTAGGATTATAGGTGTATGATCCGATGACAGATCATCACTGCTTTTAACTTTAACTTCTTTTCTATTAATACCTTTCGTTATGAAGAAGTCGATAACATCTGGTATTTTCGCTGGGTCAGATGGCCAATTAGTTGGTGATCCAGTCGAAATAAATTCACAGTTAAAATTTCGCCCTGATTTGTAGAGCTTCCTGCCTTTTGTTGTTATTAGTCTTGACCCCCAATATGTATGTTTTGCATTAAAATCACCACCGATGATGAAGTTGTTACCTAACATTTGAAAGAGATCAATTAGGTCTTCCTCTGTAGGCGAGTGCTTGGGTGGGCAGTATATCGCAGCTATTTTAAACTCCTTGCCTTTAGTTTCTATATTTATTGTCGCTACTTGCATTGTTTGTTTTGCTATTTTTGGCAATTCGTAATGATCCAAAGTACTTTTCACGATCACAGCACTCCCTCCCCTGGCACTGTCAGCTGGATGAGGAGAGTGAAAACAAAGGTACCCAGGAATTTTAATCTTAGTTCCCTGTTTGAAATGAGTTTCAGAAATCAGGCAAACATCAATATCTTCGTTACATAGAAAAACCTGAAATTCAGGGATGTGTTGGAGTAAACCATTTGCATTCCACGTTGCGACATTTAGATTATTTTTAATCATTAATATTTTGTTGTTTTTTTCCTGCTTCTTTGCTTAGCAGTTTAATAATTTTATCCTGATTATCCAATCTTTGGATAATAGTAATAAGCATTTCCTTTATCGATATTTCCTCTTCCTTTCGTGTATTTTTCACAATTTGGGAGTATGATTTACTTTCTACAGGTATGTTCGTTTTAGCAGCAATTGGCACTTTGTCTAGTTTCTTGTTTTCAGCGTTTACTTGTTGCTTGCTTTTATTATTGGATGTATTTCGTTGGTTGATTTTAGTAGCTTTACTTTTCCTTTCTTGATATTCTTTTGCCATCGGACAGCCTCTATAATTTGCTGGGTGATCACCATGACAGTTGATGCATTTTGCTTTCTCGTCCTTCTTTAGAGGACAAGCGAAATCTCTTTTACAGTAACTTTGCGTATGCCCGAAAGCTTGGCATCGTTTGCATTGGGGTATTGAGTTTGAATTCTTTCGAAGTGGCTCGATCTTAACAACAATACCCATTATTGATTTTATGTTATATATCTTTTCGACTTCTTCTTGATTATGAAAAGAGAGCATAAAAAGAGATAATTTTCTGTTTATTGTCATTGGTCGCCCATCACTACCTCGTGTGGTTTCTTTTTTAATTAGGTTTTTGGCTTCCAAAATCCTAAATTTTTTATTACTTAAGTCTTCGACGATATCGTGTTCATCACACGAGAAGTGAAGACCTCTGGCTACTACTTTAACTGGTCTAGTAGCTTTATTTTCATATGAGTGCCACTGGAACTTTGTTTTTGTCAATTCCTCAGTGATTTCTCTATATGTGTCACTGTCATCAACATTTATTTTCCATTTATTGTTATTATAGGATGTGAATTTACAAGACTTTTTCGTTTTTTTTTCTATTACTTTTTTTAACTCACCAAATCTGTCCACTCCCGAGATAATTATTGGTGGTGGTAATGGCTGTTTTTTCAAACCAGTGGTTAACTTTCCAAGCCTTTTATCACTTGTCTTACCTTGTAAATTTGCTTGTTTAGCATCCTGTCTTCTTGCAGATAATTCAGGACTGTCTTCTGCCTTGCGTTTTTTCGTAGGCCTTTTGTTTTTCTTTAGATGGCTGCCTATTTCCAGTGCGAGCTCCTCTTCATCTGTGAGGTATTCCTTTTCTCTACCCTGCTGGGCAGGTTGGGCCGGACAATTGTTAGAGCAGTCCAGAATGGTGACCCTTTTTTCCAGCTCTCTTATTTGGTTTTGCAAACTTGCAACTATTGCTTCAAGATTTTTCCTTGCTTTAAGTTCAGCTTGCCATTCATTGTAATAGTTGTTTGTTTTTATTTTCGCTTGTGAATCTGTTTTAGGTTCACTTTCAATTATACTGGTTTCAGTTCCAGATTTCTGTTTTTGTATTTTCGGAATACTTACAATTACAGCGCTATCTTCGGCTCTAAGGCTTTTTGACGCTATCATTTTTGGTGGAGTTCTCGGCGTTAGTTAACTCCTTCTTGAGTTTTGTTTATGTAGCAATAAATGGTCCCCCCCAGAATCCATGGGACCGACCTCCAAGGAGGGTGGATTTTCCAGTTTACCTGGTCTGCCACCTGGGGTATTTCTATCGTTTGTTTTGTTCATTGCCATATTTGTTCTGGTAACCGTATTTGTTTTATTGGGTAGTACAGTCATTTCTACACACAAACCCCCTGCCAGGAGGACCGGGTCATTTGTTTTTTTTTTTTATTTCCAAGTTTTGCGAAGTTTTCGTCTCCGCTTTGTGGATTTTAGTCGCCTCTTACGACAGGCATGCCTACCTCGGATATATTCTAACCCCTATCCGAAGGGGAAATAGAGATGATTAACGCTGCATAGATCCCTATTGTATTGTATTTGTGTAGGGTCATCTTGCACTGCGACCTAATGGTCTATTGTGCCCCCTGCTATTGCCTTGGAGAGGTTCGTTCCCTCGTTAGAGTTCCCCTCGCATCTTGATTCCATCAGAATTGTGTTTGAGGGTCATATCCTCTAGCTTTGCCTCCAGACCAGTTTCTTTTAAGAATCTGAGTATGAGAAGCGGGTTCATGGTTGGCATATCCTCAGCTGATAATTGGTACTTGCCCAAGTATTTCAGTCTTTTGTGGGTCAGTGCCCCACATGATTCCAAAAGATGCTCTGGAGACTCGCTTGACTCGTTGCAGAATCTGCAATGGTCTTCATTTGTTATTCCTATTTTACTTAAATGCTCCCTGAGTTTGCAATGCCCCGTTAGGAAGCCTGTTAGGATTCGTAGGTTGTTCCTGCTGAGGCTTATGTAGGCTTCAAATCTTTTCCGGTTATAGTGTCCCAGTAGTTTTTTAGCTTGCCTCAGGCCTATAGTGTTGTTCCAGGTTCCTTGCCCTGTCTTCTTTCTCCATTTTTCTGAATTCTTCGCGGATGGTATGTTCCCCTATTCCGCAGAATGGTTCAGGACCAATGAAGGGTTCTGCAGCTCCTTGTCTTGCCAGTGAGTCTGCTATTTCATTGCCTTTTATCCCGACATGACCGGGTACCCAGCAAAGTGTAACTTTATTATTTCTGCCTAATTCATTAAGTTTGTTTAAGCATCCCCAAACAAGTTTCGACTTAATAACATAGGAATCGAGTGCTTTAATAGCTGCTTGACTGTCTGACAGTATTGCTATGTCACAGTTTCTATATCCTCTTTCGAGATTGAGTTGGATGCAACTGTCTATAGCATGTATTTCAGCTTGGAAGATGCTGGTACTCTTGCCCATGGGTTCTGAATGTTTCGTTCTTGGCCCAAACACTCCTGCCCCTGTCCCTTCCTCAGTTCTCGAGCCGTCTGTGTACCACTTTATCGCGTGGTTACTCAGTCCATATACTGCGGATTTGTTGCTCCATTCTTTCTTAAGTACTTGGTGCGAAACTTTTTCCCAAAGTTAAGTTTTTTAATACTGTCATCCCTAGGGATTGCCAGAAGGCGAAGTTTTTTAAGAAGTTCGCTCATTAGAGCGCGGGTAGCCTTTTTGGATATCTCCTCTGTGTGCTTTTTCCACATGAGTTTACTGTCTAGGTATAGCCTTAGATACTTTACCTCTTTTACCGGTGTCAGTAACACGCCCGACAGTCGGATCGGTTTTAGTTTTAGTTTTATTTTCCTGCTTACTCCTTTCCTGTCCAGGGCTCGTTTAATATCTTCATGCGAAGTGTTGTTAAATGCCCTCTCTATGTCTAGGAAGGCGCAGATTACTGTCTCTTTTTGTTTCAAGAGCTCCTTGAATAATTTCCGTCAGCTGATAAAGAGCGGTCTCTGGAGATCTGCCCGTTCTGTATGCATGCTGACGATGATGAAGTGGGGATGCGCTAAGAACATCCTCTCTTAAGTGATTATCCACAGCTTTCTCCATTGTTTTGAGAAGGAACGATGTTAGGCTGATCGGTCTGTATGACTTCGGCTGTGCTGGGTCTCTCTTCCCCATTTTTGGTATGAACACAACTTTCGCCCGCCTCCACCGGTTTGGTATATAACCCAGTGCGAGACTACTTTTCATTATTCTGACAAGGTGTGGTAGTAGTTCCTCTTGCCCCCTTTGCAATAAGGCTGGTGTGATCCCATCCACACCTGGTGACTTGAAAGGCTGAAAGGAGCTAATTACCCATTCAATTCTCCCTCGGGAACAGATATTTCCCGCAATCTTCCAGTCTTCTTTTCGAGGTCTGGTTATGTTGGTCATGCTCCCTTCACAAGTATTCCGCAAACTCCCGGGGAAATGCGTTTCTAAGAGCAGTAGTGCTCTTTGTTCCTCATTTTCAGTGAAACTGCCGTCTTTGTGTAATCTTGCCGCAGCAGGAGTGTTTATTATTGTTTCGCAGAACTTCTTGAAACATTCTCTTTTCGCATTTCTCAGTTCTTTATTGTACTCTGTAAGTGCCATCCTGTAGCTTTGCCAATCCCCATTACATTTTGTTCTGTTAAAACCACAGCCAACGAGTCCTTAAAGCCCTCATCCATAATGGAAGCTATTGGACCGACAGGGGGTTGGCTTGCTGCGGATTCACCACAATTTTATTAGTATTTTAAATACTTTATGATTTTAACTATGTGAAATTATAAACACAGCATAAATCAGCCGAAATAACAATACAAGAAAATAAAACAATAATCGAGATCACAATATCAAAATAACAGTACAGAGAGAAAACAGTAATATGTAAATTATAATTACGTACAGAAACAGCCAAATTACCTGTATTTTAAATCATCTAATTTACGTGCAATCCATTTTCTTTTCTTTTAAATATCCTGAGATAAGCTTAGGTTTTTACGTCACTAGGCAGCGTGTTAAGACGACAAAAGACCCTTATAGTTAAATGTGTTTTGACTTGCCGCTTTATTTTAAATACGCGCTCTGAAGTTTTTGGCATAACGTAATGGGTATGGTTAAATCTTTTCGACCCGTATGACATCGTTTGCTAAAATCCTTGGCGCTGCTCCGTATTTAAAGACAGCTAAAAGTGCATTAAGATCAAGTCTTTGTTTTATACTTAACCACTTAAGGGCATCCAGCAAGCATTTGATTGGTGTATATCTATTACATTTTAAAATGCTTCTTATTTACTTAGTTTCTCATTACTTTTTGCATATCATGTATGTATATAATATATACATATATTTATAATGAATAACAATACATCTAATATCGATCCTTGCGGTACACCAAGTTCCACTTCGGCAAAATCAGACACACTGTTATTTACTTTAGTTCGCTGTAGTCTGTTGGATATAAATTTTCTAAATCATCTCAATTCCTTAATTTGAATACCGTAGTTATACAATTTTTAAGCAGTATTTCACGGTCTATTGTTTCAAACGCTCTTTTGAAATCGAGGATAAGTGCTATTACTTTTTTTCGTTTGCCTCCATCTTTCCATTCATCAATTACGTGGTTCACTGCTGTCTCACATAAATAATTTTTTCTGTAGCCCGATTGATATTTCTTCCATATATTTCATGAGTTTTGACAATTTTCTATAATTCTCTCGACACTACACTCAGTGTATTTATGGGTCGAAATTCTTTATTCTTTTTGGTATGTGCGACTTTCTCTACTGGTGTTATCACTGAATATTTGCAAGAGTTTGGAAGTTCTCCCGTTGAGATCGATCTGTTTACCAGCTCTAAAAGAGTTTTTCCCAACGGATTTCAGCTATCCAGTAATGATCTAGGACTAATTTGATCGAAATCTGTTTTATTCTTTAGGCACTTGCATATTTCTTTCAATTTGGATGCTGTATGAAAACGTAATTCACATACTCTAGATCTTCTATCGATTCTCTTATTTTTTTAACGCTTTCAATAAAATATTCGTTAAATTTCTTTGAAATTGTTAGCTCATCCTTGTACTCTTTTCCGTTGAAGACCATACTTTTAATACTGTTTTTGTGCTCTCTGAGGACTAAACTTTTAATTTCTTTCCACATTTGTTTCTGCCCAACTGCTTGCCTAATTTTATTGTTTCTATTGTTTATATTAACATATAAACATATGTTATATTGTTTATATATTGGCCAATATATGTATGTTCAAGGCGTTGAATGCATTAAGACCCTGTCAAATGCACTCGATGAAGTTGCAAAACAAAACTAAGAACTCAAAGTTCTACATAACAACGAAATAAGAATCCAACCAACATAGTCAACTTACTCTTCTTCTATTATAAAACTGCTTCGACAAAAGGAACCTAAATACTATACATATAAACCCAAAGAACAGGGAGGCTCCTAGGTTGTGCTCCGCAATATGCACCACTCTGCAGACCAAGCTGACATCAAGAAAGAACTACAGGAGCTAGGACACAAAGTAATGAACATTCTTAGCATGCAACAAATAGGCACCAATAAACCCTTTCCACTTTTTTACCATAGAACTAGAAAGTAAAGAAAATAATAAAGCTATTTACGACATAGACCAATCTCTATGTTGAAAAATATCATTCGAAGCTCTTCATCACAAAAGAACTATTTCTCAATGCTCGAACTGCCAAATGTACGGTCACAGAAAAAACTATTGCACAAGGGCCTCAGTCTGTGTAATATGCACAGGAAAACATAAAACACTAGAATGTCAACTACATATTAAAAGAACATGATGCCCCAAAATGTGCATTATACGGAGGGAACCATAGCGCCAACTACAAAGGGTGTGAAATCTACAAATCTCTTTAAATTCAACGTTTTCCACCTCTGCGCAAGAAGGAACTACCAATTAAAGATGTATCCCAAAAAAGGGAGAAGCCTGTCGGCGCCCCCAAAGAAGTATTGAATTTTGCAGAAGCCGTAATTCAAAACCTCCCCCACAACCTCGCCCCTTATCTAACAATGATCAAAACAATAACCCAAAGAAATTTTAATCCAACGACATCAACGAACTCAAGGATATGATGAAACAACTCATAAGCCAAATGACTTATATGATGAACATTATCTCTTTACTTGTAACGAAATTAAATGGAAAGTAATAACAACATTCTTAAAATCACTATCTCGAATGCAAATGGACTCTATTGAAGCGGGCGGGGACAATCTAACTTGTATTTAGCTTAACTTAAACTAAAACTTAATAATAAGAGGAGAGGTCATGCGGAAGAGAGGAGATAATTTCTAAGGGAGGATAAAATGGAGTGAAAGTCAATTGTTGGCCAAACGCAACATTCTGGACATTGGTTCGAAATGGCCATAGTTGGTGCGATGGTGAGGGAAACGAAAGAGCGGAACAAATCTAAGATTACGTGAGTTAGTGTGAAGGGAAATCATTTCTAGTAATGCAGGGGAAGCTATCGTACCAGTTAATAATTGGTGGACGAAGAGAATGTCAGCGACTTCGCGACGTTTTACAAGGGTTTGCAAGTTTACCAATTCCAACCTATCTTTATATGGGGGTAAGATATAGTTGTCGGCCCATGGGAGACCGCTTAAGGCAAAGCGGATAAACCTGCGCTGCACGGCTTCTATTCTAAGTGAGTGGGTGTTGTGAAAAGGTGACCAAATGTCACAAATAATACCCAGATCGCGTATAGTGGAGACTGAGGGAATTGACTGGTAAAAGGTTCTGAGGGGTGGGGGAGGCGATTACGGGAGAAGGTTATGGATTGACATTTACAGACGTTAAGTTGTAAAAAGTTTTTGTCGCACCATGTATAAAATGGATTTAGGTCGTTTTGAAGTAAGAGAGGATCGGTGGGGGTAGATATTACCTTAATGATTTTCATGTCGTCCGCGTAAATAGACAGATCAGAGTGTTTTATGATGTTTTCGCGGGACAGATTGGAGAAGACAATCAAAGATTGCTGTGTAAAAGTATTCGAGAGCGATATCAATGGGGGTGTTATTGTTTAGAAAGAGGCCGAAGTTTAACTTATTGACTCGGTAATTAAGCTTAACGAAGTTAGCTTTACCAAAGTTGAATGAAAGAGAGTTCTCTGAATCAACGGTAATGTTGTCATATTCATATGAAAAAGTAAGAGCGAGAGGAGGGTGACAGTAGTCAAGAGTGGAGAGAATATGGTTACTTGCGGTAACCAGGGAATTAAGGGCGTCGAATGTGAAAATGAGATCTAGTTGCTTACCAAGGTTGTTTGTGATACCACTGATCTGAAAGAGGCGGGAGTCGAAAAGACGATCAGTAAGGAGGGTTTCCTTTTCTGTGGAGGAATTAGTCGGAAGGTTGAAGTCGCCAACAATTATAAAATCGTCACCGGGATTTGCGACATCAAACAGAGAGTCAACTGGTTGAGAAGGGCGAATATAACAGCAAAGAATGTATACGCTCCGTTTGGATACAGATATTTTAGCGCATACGAATTCAAATGAGATTTTGAGATTTTAACGAGAGTTGCATCAAGACGATTGTGTATGGCTATAGGAAATTGGGACAAAAATTTGTGAGTTAAGGTGCACCATTGAGGTTTTGGTTTGAAGTCCTCTGACGTTCTGATAGTAGAGAGATAGCAATTGTGCAGCAGTAACGACAGAGTGAGATGGAACGTCTAGATAGGAGTTAGGGACGAAAATAGCTGTTGAAGTTGCAACGAGATTTTTGGAGATACGAGAGACGTTTGGAACTAATATGGGAAGCAAAAGTTGAAAGGTCTTTGGCCACAGTGCAAGAGGAAATGTTAAAACTCTCATGAAAACGGGTGTAAATATTTCTCAGGGTCACAGGGTCGGTTGGGAGACCCTTAAACCATGTCATTCGTCTTTGTGTTGCCGTAAATAGGCTAGGTAAAGGTAAAGGTAAAGCCGGTGATCACGCAGTCTTGATAATATAGCGGCCATCAAGGTCATTGATCGTTGACGTGGGGTCCGCTAATTTGGACGTGAGTTTAGCAGCGGGGGGAAGCATTGGGTCGAAAGTAGGAGGAAATGTAGTAGGTGGCGAATTGACCGAATGGGGATAACAAAATAGACATAGCATTAATTATTAAAACACACTTTACGAAAAAAAATTTTCTAAGAATTCCAAACTACAACATTTAACACTAATCGCCCCGACGAAACAGCCCATGGGGGCACTGTAGTACTCATCAGAAAGCAAATAAAATGCATCGAACTTCAAAAATACCACATGGACCATATACAATCGACGTCAGTTCAGCTAAAAGACAAACATGGACAATTGGTAGTTTCTGCCCTTTATTGTCCTCCAAACACACAAAATAACAACGCTGCAAGACTTTGGGACACAGATTCATAGCAGCAGGTGAATTTAACACGAAACACTCTGACTGGTGAGCCGATTTATTGGCCAACTGACCCCAAGAAAACCCCTGACCTGATTGACTTCTTCTATTTTCATCCCAGTTCGAGTTATAGCCTGTCAAAGTGGGACATCTCCGATTTCGATGTACAATCACTTTAAATGGTATAACTTCTGAATTATTAGACAGTGTACTCTCTCATTACGGACACCCCTCATAACCGGACAGATTTCAAAGAACATTTCTTTTAAAGGTCGTTTTATTTGTTTTCTCATAACCGGGCACCTCTCATAAGCAGACAAATTCTTCGGAACGGTCGGTGTCCGCCTATAAGGGAGTACACTGTAGTTACAAAAACAGTTTTGTGCATTTGAAGAGACAATTTAGTAGCACATAAAAATGTTAAAACTTTGAAAACTTTGTGTCATTTTATGTAGCCACAAAAAAGTTAGCCATTCAAAATTATGAAAATTTGTTGTTCCAATTTTAACAAGCTAATCTTTGTACCTTTGTTAGTATTTCTAAATATCTGTTGCATTCCACCATACAATATTTTCGTAGATTAGGATAGGTCTGACGATCGCAGTATACATCCAGTTCATTATAGGCGGTCGCAGATACCATTGTTCACCAAAGGTTTTCTTGCATAGAATGCGTTCTTCTTCCAGGCAAGCTTTGAATCAAGGATTGTTCCAAGATATTTGGGTGTTGGGGAGGAATTCAGAGGAACTCCATTCAGTTTAAGAGGATCAAATTCACCTATTTTTCTTCTGTTTGTAAACAGAACCAGTTTAGGTTTTGTGGGATTTATGCTGAGACCGTTTTGTTCTGCCCAGGAGGAAAATTCTTTTAGTGCAGATTCCAAAAGATTGCTTATGGTAGGTACATAGATGTCTTCCACTTACCATGAAAACTATGTCGTCCGCATATCCAATTGTTTTAATACCTTTCGTTTCGAGAATCTCCAGAATTTTGCTGACGAGCAAGAGGAGCAAGAGGTCGTCAGTGGCTGCTTTGGAGTGGTGCAGATTAATCTTCACTACCGACAGTTTCTGACTCATTCTTGCAGTCTTCGCTCAGTATTTTCATCCGGATCTCTCCCAGACCGAATTTGACCACGCCAGATTTTATTTTTAGCAGTTCCACTGAGCTTTTGTCCACTGCCAAAAAAGCTCTTTGCCTTCTTCGTCCCTTAGGTCTACGATAGCTACCTTTAGTTCAGTTGGGGTGGTTTTCAGTAAGGTCGCTGGCTTAGTTTCCTTTGCCGTATTTTCCATTTGTTCTTCTTCCGATCTTTGACGCATTGAAGTTGAGCCCGAGGTGCTTGCAACCGAGGCTGTAGAGCTGTTTCTGACTTGGCGTCTTTTAGGGATCATCCTAGGTTTGGCCGTCATTGCTCTTTTGCTAGTGCTAGCTTTCGGTATCGACTTCCCATCCACGAGATCACTTGCCTGTTCTTGGTTGATCTTTTTAGGGATCGGTCCAGATTTGGGAAGTTGATCTCTGTTGACGGACACCTTTCTTTTGATTGCTGTTTGTTTGCTTAATGGGTTGAGCTGTAACGGGGTCCTTTAAATCTTTATTCTTTACGATTTCAGGAGTGCTGCGCACTTCCCGACGTTCATAAGATTTGATCGATTGCTTCCTTATCAGTGCCTTGTCTCTTTCAGTGAGGGAGGCCTGATCCTTTTCTTTCATTTTATTCAGAAACCTTTAAGAGGGCATGATGTAGCCACAAATTCTCACTGATTTTGAGGTTGCAGCTGGTTGTCTAATCGGTTTCTGATTCGTTGAGCAATTCGTTCTCTGTTTCAGGGCCTATGTCGATAGTTTCAGAGGGAGGATAGATTCCTCCTCCGCGCTGTCGATATGAAGCATATCGGAAAAGGAGACTGGTGTTATGCGATATCATCATATTCAGAAGATCTCTTTTATGTTATGCGATATCATCATATTCAGAAGATCTCTTTTAATTCTGATGATTGTGCGGATGCACTTGTTTATAAATTTGATACTATTGCTGCTTTGATAGCATAGTGATGTTTATATCTGAACTTTGTTTACACTTGGTGGAGGAACTGTTTACAGTGTGGCAACGAGAGATAATGAGACAAAAAAAAAATGATGAGTTCGCACTTCGCATCCTTCCTTTGAGGGCATGATATTATGTCGCTCCAATAGTTTTAAGTTAGTTTAAGATCAGAACTCAATAATAGAAGTCATAATTAATATTCCCAGTCTTTTTATTCGGCGCGCATATCAATCAATTGGTGGCAGCGGTAGAATTGACATATTGTATATTCGAAACTTTGGAGTAAATTTCTCTCTCCATTGTTGTGAATTCGAAAAAGTCAAAAGTGCACACGGGAAATTTATAAGTATTATTATTGTGAAAATAAATAAAGTGTATATAAAATATATCACGGAAACGAAGAACCAAAAAAAAAAAAGTTGTAAACGTATACATATATTGGAAATAATAAAAGGATTTAAGAAAATGGTATAAAAGTGAAAAAGCAAATAATTAAAGGAGGAAAGAAAATGGTATAAAAGTGAAAAAGTAAATAATTAAAGGACGTAAGGCAATGGTATAAAAGTGAAAAGCAAAAATTGAAAAAGTAAATAAAGGACGAAAGAAAATGGTATAAAAGTTGAAAGAAAAATGAAAATATATACATATGTATAGTTGAAAATAATAACAGGACAAAGGAAAATAATATATCACAAAGTTGGAGACGAAAAGGAAAATATATCTGGACGTGTTTTGCAGCAGAAGACAGCACTATGAAGCAACAATTTTTATTGTGAGTTTTGTTTTGAGTCACTTAAGGTAGAATTTAAGCAAATGTTATAAAATATAGAATTGTGAAAAAAAAGAATACAAATTGAGTATCTTAAAAGAAGATTATAAATTCGATAGCGAAACATTACAAAAAGAATTTGAGTGTATTGCAGAAGAAAGCGGTACTATTTTGAATCTCACGGTAGAGAATATAACTGAACATAATTTAGTATCTGTAGGAGAAGCAGACGAGAAATATAGGGTTATTTGTGATGAAAATATTTATTCTAGGAGGACGTTTTTAACTGTCCTGGAAAAAAGGTTAATATAAAAACACAATTAAGTGAGGAAGTATTAAGAAAAGTTGAAGATTTAAAAAAATCAAAATTAGGAAGCGATGAAATTGTTAAAGGTATAAAAAGCATGAATTTAGAATTAAACGATCCTGAAGGAAATTCGAAAAAGGCTATTAATCCAGTAGGTTTTGAAAAAAACAATTTTGAATTTCCCACTTGTTCGAGTTATGTTACAAAAATAAATCAAGTTGAGAAGGAAAATACGAGCTTAGAAATCTTAGCGAAACTGATAACTCCATTTGATAGTGATCCCGCAAAAGTTCACCATTTCATTTCAAACATTGAAAATGCTATGGAATTAGTCACATCAAAGCAGAAAATTTGTCTTTTACCCATAATTAAAAGTAAGATTTCTGGTAACGCAGAAATTATATTGATGAACAAGAAATGTAATAGTTGGCAAACCTTAAAAGACGAGCTAAATAGGGTGTTTAAAGAGAAGTTCTCTTCTTTACAGCTGCATCTTGAGATGACTCGATTATTACAAAACAAAAATGGAACTGTTACGCAAAATCTCACTAGAGTCGAAACTCTCCAAAGGAGACGGATACAGGAAATTTATGTTAACAACGAAAATGATTTATTTTTTTAAGGTCAAGTTCAAATGATAGAAAAAGATATTTTAAATGCATTTGTAAATGGTTTTAGGGAAGATATAAGTACATTTGTTAATAACCAAAGACCTACCACTTTAGCTGAAGCTTCTTCATTGGCAATTCAAGAGGAAACTAGACTCTTATTCCTACAATTACAGAGACTATACGTCGAAAAACCCCCCTGCAATCCCCAAGAACTTGATCGCATGGTTGAAAATTTAACATCAGCCTTAAATACAGCGATGTCTTCTTCTTGCCCCCTGATCAAACCCAGGGGCAAAAGAAGCCGCATTGGTGGACTGCAGGGTTAGGCCCTTTAAGAAGTAATTGTAGGAAACTCTTCAATAATGCCAAAAGTATGAGAGGCGCGCTAGACTGGGACTTGTACAAGGTATCCCTAAACATATACAAAAAAGAATTAAGAAAAGCCAAACGAACTTCTTGGAGGCTCTTCTGTGGTAAAATAGAAGAAGTTTCTGAGGCATCTAGGCTAAGGAAAATTCTCTCTTCAAATCCAATTACACCCAGTTACCTTAAAAAAACGGATGGAACTTGGACTACTTCCAGCGAAGATTCGCTAAAATTACTGCCTGACACCCATTTCCCAGGTAGTTCCCAAGTTGTTAACAATCTGGTTTCCAGCAGACCATTTCCACAAATTACCAACTCCTTAAACTTGATCACACTGAGCAAACTCCACTGGGCACTACACAGCTTCAAACCATACAAATCCGCGGGACCAGACGGCATAATACCTGCCGGGTTGCAGAAGTCATCGGACATAATTATACCGGTGCTGAAGATAATTCTGCAAAGTTGTCCAAAACTGGTTTACATTCCAAAGATATGGAGAGAAGTTAAAGTTGTATTCATACCCAAAGCGGGTAAATGCTCTCATTCAAATCCAAAAGATTTCAGACCTATCAGTCTATCATCATTCCTCTTAAAAACACTGGAACGACTATTTGATATCCATTTACGCAATAGTATTGATAAGAAGCTACTGTCAGCGGTTCAACATGCGTATTGCAAAGGCAAATCAGTGGAGACAGCACTCACTGGTACGCAAAATTGAATATTCCCTGTTCCACAAGGAGTACACAATGGTTGCCTTTCTGGATATAGAAGGCGCTTTCAACAACGTCAATACATCAGCGATAGCAGATGCACTATCAGATCTGAAAGTTGACAGCTCACTCCGCGAATTGATCAATCTACTGCTCAATGGTCGGATTATCAACTCCAAACTGGGTGGGACGTCTATCAGAAGATCTGTTAGTAGAGGCACTCCACAAGGAGGTGTTTTATCTCCGCTTCTGTGGAATTTGGTGGTCAATGTACTATTGATAATCATGGAAGGCGAGGGATGCACGGCGATCGCTTATGCAGATGATGTTGCTTTGGCCGTCTCGGGAAAGCACCTAAATACTCTGAAGGAACTCTTACAAATCGCTCTAAATAAGCTCACTAGATTAGCAGTTCGGTGTGGCCTGGGTGTAAAACCCCACAAAACTGAACTAGTACTCTTTTCAAGGAAATATAAAATTCCGCTAGTCGACCCTCCCTCTCTTAATGGAACCAGCTTAACTTTCTCTGATAAAGCAAGATATTTGGGTCTTATCCTGGATAGTAAGCTAAGTTGGAAACCAAATATTCAAGAAAGAGTAAAGAAAGCTACAGTAGCACTTTTCTCTTGTAAGAAAGCCATTGGGAATAAATGGGGATTACAACCTCGAATCATTCACTGGCTCTACACCTCGATCATTAGACCGATACTCACATACGGGGTGATTGTCTGGTGGACGGCCTTAGATAAAGCTATAAATCGCGATTATCTAAGTAACGTCCAACGTACAGCTTGTCTGTGCATAAGCGGAGCATTACGTACAACTCCCTCCGCGGCACTGGACATTATATTCCATTTAATACCCCTCTATATATATAGCAAGCAAATGGCTGCAATTGCAGCCGTTCGCCTTGAAGCTACCCAACAGTGGTCAAGAAAAGAATTCGGCCGCGGCTCTATTCTGAATAAAATCAAAATCTCTCCCGAAAACACGGACTACACTATCCAACGTCTAAATTTTGAGAAGAACTTCCTTGTCACCATCCCTTCCAGATCACGCTGGGAGGACGATGCATTTTTAGAAGATGATTCTATTCACTTCTACACTGACGGGTCAAAAACCAAAGACGGAGTCGGTGCAGGTGTTTTCTCCGATAAGCTTAACCTTAAGCTCTCCTTCCGTCTTCCTAATCACTGTAGCGTGTTCCAGGCGGAAATAATGGCGATAAAAGAAGCCCTATCTTGGCTTAAGAAAAACGTGATATCTGCTAGAGATATCTGCATCTTTTCTGATAGCCGGGCAGCAATCAAATCCCTGGAATCGACCTCTATAAACTCTTTAGTAGCCCTAGACTGCCGTTTGTCTCTTGTGGAGATGGCTGAGCAGTTCAATATTCACCTGTGTTGGGTGCCGGGGCATAGAGACATTCCAGGGAATTGTAAGGCCGATAAACTCGCCAAAGAAGGAACAACTTTACCCATCTTGCCGGATAATGGCACCTTAGGTATTCCAATCGCTACTCGCAAACTTAAACTTAAGCTGGATGCTATCGAGAGTGCAAATCTTAGGTGGACAAGTGGATCAACATGTCTAGCGACAAAACAGATTTGGCCAAAGCTGGATCTAAAACGCTCTAAGAATTTGATTTCTCTCAACAGATTGCATATCGGCACCACAATAGGTGTCATCACTGGACACTGTCTAATAGGCAAGCACGCTACAAGGCTGAGCCTCTTCGCAAACGATTTCTGTAGAAGCTGCATGGATGAAGAAGTGGAGGAAACTATTCCTCACCTTCTTTGTTTCTGCCCAGCTCTCTCCCGTAGAAGGAAACTCCACTTAGGAGCTCCCTATTATAATGATATAGGCGACCTGATGAATATTGACATCAAGAGCCTCATACGCTTCATAAGAAGCTCTAGTTGGTTTTAATACGAGTAGGTGGAGGGAGGATTCTCCCATGATCCACGTGGTATCACAACGGACCTCATTGGTCTAAGTGTGCTGGCGAATCCTAGCTGGCAGCCACTTCAACCTAACCTAACCTATGCGTCGAAAAATCTTATTAAAATTAATCATACTACATTCAGATGTTTTAACTGTAATAAGACAGGTCATATGAGTAGGAATTGTAGACTTCCAAAAAGAGAAAAAACGTATCGAAATAACAGCAGTCAATATGGTAAAAGTACAGGTTATCATACGAAATTGAAGTATGAACAAGCAAACGATAGTAATATGAGTAATAACAAAAGTTGGAATAAAAATTCGTACACTAAAAAGGATACACACTCAAAAGGTTGTAAGAGCGAGGATTCAAATTTAAATTCGTCGCGATATGCTAATAAAGGCGTGAATTTTCGAGAATAAAAGAGGCCCTCATATAATTCTAAGATATAATAAAAGAAATTTTAAATTTCTTATAGTCACAGACGCTTATATAAATCTTATTAAGGCAAAATGTGTATATGAAGACGATGTTAACTACAATGACATAAGATATTTTAAAGGAATTGGAAGATCTGGCAGATATACTGTAGGTAGTACTATAATAACACTTGAATATGATGATGAAGATAATAAAGGAAGGACATTTATTTGCACGTTGTACAGGAGGATGTAATAGGGTTTTACGATGGAATTTTAGACATTGATTTCGTGCAAGATTTTTGCATAGATTTAGCTGCGAAGAGAATGTACAATAACATGATAACTATGAAATTGAAACAGAATAGGATTGAAAATTTGGAGTTGTTTAATTATACAAATGTAGAACAGGAGAACAAACATATTAAGGGCTATTGTCACCCAAGATTAGCAGTTGAAATAACTGATCAAAGAAATCAAGGTTGTATCACAAAATACACAATATGATAAAAATCATTCAATCATTTCTGATGAAGGAAAAAGGAAAAACAAACTCAAAAGACTATGGCCGAAAATGAGAATTGAACACATAAAGGATAAGGAAGGTTTATACGCCTTAAGAGAAATAATAGAACAAAATATCGATATGTTTAGTCTAGAAGATAAAAAATTAACGGAGACCTCTGTTATTGAACACCATATTAGAACAGTTAATAACACACCGGTAAATGTGAAAACATATCGTTATCCGAAAGTTCACGAAGAGGAAGTTGGAAAACAAATAGGAAAACTACTTAAAGACGGTGGGATAAAGCACAGTATTTCACCGATAAAAGTGGAGAAAGAAAGTGGAGGATGGTTATAGATTTTAGAAAATGAAATGAAATAACCATATCTGACAGCTTTCCCATACCAAACATAAATGAAATTTTGGATCAATTAGGTAGAGCTAGATATTTTTCTACGTTAGATCTGAAATCTGGTTTCCATCAGATACCTCTGAGTAAAGAAAGTACAGAGAAAACTGCTTTCTCTACCCCATATGGTCGAGTTTACTCGAATGCCATTTGGTTTATAAAACGCTCCATCCTTTTTTCAAAGGATGATGAACAATGTATTAGTCAATCTATTGGGAAGAGAATGTTTTGTTTATATAGACGACATAGTAGTCTATGGTAAGAATTTACAAGAACACAATGAAAGACTAAAAAATGTATGGAAAAGATTACAAGAAGCTAATTTAAAGGTGCAGATTGATAAATCTGAGTTTCTTAAAGAAGTTGTCGAATATTTAGGACATGTTATTACTAATAAAGGTCTACTACCGAACGAAGAAAAATTAAGAGCTATTGATGGATTAAAAGAGCCCAAAAATCCAAAAGCTATCCAAAGCTTTCTTGGTATGATAGGCTATTATAGGAAATTTATACAGAATTTCAGCATTATAGCAAAACCATTGTTCAAGCTCTTAAAAAAGAACGTAGAATTTGTATGGACAGAAGAGCAATCACATAGTTTTGAAGAATTGAAGAAACGATTAAGAGAATTTACATTGCTACAGTATTCAGATTATAATAATCAATTTATAATAACTACAGATGCGAGCAATCTAGGAATCGGTGCTGTACTATCGCAGGAACACTTAGGTAAAGACCTGCCGATTCATTTCATAAGTAGGACATTAAACAATGCCGAAATTAATTATAGCACAACAGAGAAAGAATTCGCCTTGCAATAATTTGGGCAGTGCTACAATTAAGACCATATGTTTATGGCAAAACCTTCAAGATTAAGACGGACCATCGACCACTTACATGGTTATTTAAAGTAAAAGACCCAGGGTCAAGACTAGTAAGGTAGAGGTTAAAACTCGAGGAATATGATTACATAATCACTTACTTCTATAAAAGGCAAATCAGATTCGATGTATATATGTATCTGCCACGAAATTTCCGAATCTACCTAACGGATTTGAGTGCAGTTTTCTCCTGTAGATTCAGAATTCTTCTGCGGAGTTTTTTCTATACCACATATTAAATTTCTTTTAACAAAAACCTTTTAAATAAACAAGAAGTATTAAATTTGATTTTTTTCCCATTTTTCGGTGGTTTATCTCAATTTTTCTTAACTCTCACCAAACAGAACTAAATTTAATTTACATATCTATGTAGAACTTTCATTAACAAATCCATTGGTATATATATTATCTCCGTACGTTATATTAGAGAAAAGCTATAACATTATTTTAACATAAAACATAATTATTTGCATTGTATTGCGAATACGACCAGTGGAGACCATTGCCACTATCGGTGCCCAAGCGGCGTTCGTGTTTATGCGTGTTCATTCTGTAGTTACATATGTATATGTATCAACTACTATTATAAAATGAAGTTGATATTTCTTTGTCCGGTGTTTGTAAGAAAACGGCTGAACCGATTTTAGTGATTTTTTTTTATTGGGTTCTTCCGTTATACATGCATACTGGATAGGTTGTGTGCATGTTGTGTCTGTGTGTGCTATGGTAGCGATTCCCACTGGGGATGTTATAATTGAGTTTGCATATTTTCAGTATTGTATTCAGTTTAACCAAATCAGTTGGTATGTATTTCAACAAATGCGTCAACTAAAATTAGTAAGAAATATTCTAAGCCTGATATTTGGCGCAGGGGTAAAGAAACAAAAACTAGGCGAATGTCTCGGCTGAGAAATGTGCAAAGTTCCACTGTTATTAGACTTGGTTCTGTTAGTGAACGGTTTATTGTTATCGGTGAAAATGTTGCCCGACCGTGGAGCCTAAAGAAAAATTCATATTTTCAATATGAACGTTTCATTTCATACCAAAAGGAGTCGCATGTAGGTGCATGTCTGAGGTTTGTAGCTTTTGTGGTGCACAAAAGTGGGCAAAAGAATCCTGTGGATTGTGTTGTTCAAGCGGCAAAGTACATGTTCCGAAAAACGTGTAGGTGCACCGCGGGAACCACCAAAGAGCATTCTACTGGGTGATCATATTTAGTCAAAAATTTTTTTAGAGAGTCCCAGAAAGTTTAACTCAGCCTTTTAAATGACCTCCTTTGGTGATAAACGCATAACAGAAGGCAACTTTATTCCCATTTTTGAGATTTAGGGTCAAGTTTACCACCTTATCGGAACTTTAATGCCTGACAGTAACGCTAATCCCAATTTCCTACAAATCTATTTCATGGGGAATTCAGAAGCTGAATACGTTTCTGTTTTAAAACTTGCAGGGGGCGAAGCAAGGCGAGCACGGGTCAGCTAGTAGAATATAAAAAAGGTATTGACAATGCAGTTTCAGATGAGTTAAGTAGGAATGTAGTTTATCCTATAGAAAGGTCGAATTACACAGATGAAGTTTTGAATGACTTAGGGTGCTTCCACACTAAATAAAACAGAAACAAACAAAACAAAAATGCCTGTTGGTAACCCAAACCAAATGAAGCAAAACTATAACGTTTTTTTGACTTGCTTAATTTGGTGTGGGTTATTGAGAGTCATGCTTCATTAGTTTTCTCGTACTAGAGAGTAAAGAATATCAGTTGCGTTTAAGATGGCTTCAGATTCGGACGAAGATATGGCTGTAAAGAAGTTCCAAACCTCTTAACGCACGACCGTCGTGAAACCATATTTTGTGTTGCCCATGATGCTGCACTTCACAGAAAGTGAATGAATGAAACGTAAATACCGATAGTCATCGTTCACATGTTTCAAGCGTTGTCTTTTGTTTTGCTTGTTTGACTGAGTTAATGTAGGCGCTCTCATTTGATTGCATGTGCTTGTCTCTTGCCTATGCATTAACTGTTTTGTCTTGTTTCTGCCTAGCTCAATTTTTTTGCTTAAAATGATTTATTGCTTATTTCAATGTACGTTGCTCCATTAAAGCACGTGCAATGTTTGACATAAGCGGTAGAACAAAACCGTTTTTGTTCGTTTGCTTTATTTCGCTTTATTCAATGGGGGCACACGTATTTAAGAGCGTGTATTTAAATTTCAAAAAACATAAAAAAGTAGTTTTGTTTGTCTAACTCAGTTTTGTTCTATTCAGTGTGGAAGCACCCTTAAAGGAAATTTTTGGTAGCGATTCTGATAGTGAACATGAAGATAATAATGAGAATCGAATTTATGATAAGGAATTTAAAGGAAATGATAAAATTCAGGAAGAATTGGGCAAAAGGGATAAAAATGAAAATTGTAATGGCGAGCGTACTTTAATTACAGACACTGAAGAAAAAAAAAGAATATCACAACGGTTTAATAGGTGGACACGGTGGGCAAAAAGCCACGATTTTAAGAATAAAAGAACATTTCTATTGGAAAAATTTAAGTAAGGATGTAATAGACTATATCCAGAAATGTGAATCATGCCAGAAGCAAAAAATTAATAGGCATCCATGCCGAAACCCTATGAAAATTGTTTCTTCAGCTCATCACAGTTTGGAAAAAGTAGCCATGGATCTTACAGGACCTTACGTGGAAAACAACAGAACTATTTACTGGATTACGATTCAGGACGATCTTAGTAAATTTATCAAATATATGTATTCCCATCGAAAATAAAAAAAGCGAAACAATCGCTAGAGCGTTCACAAATGGTTGGATTTTGGATTTTGGAATACCTAAGTATATACTTACCGATAATGGCGGAGAGTTTGTCAATGATCTTTTAAAGGAGCTTTGTAAGTTATTTGGAATAAAACATTTAAAAACCAGCAATGCATACCCTCAGTCAAATGGTTCGGCTGAAAGATCTCATCCAAGATTAGGAGAATATCTTAGATTGGTCATAAAAGATAAAAGGAAACCAGAATACTCCAAATTGTTTGGATATGCAGCGTTTTGTCATAATACTGCTATTCATAACAGCACAGGGTTTTCACCGTACGAAATGGTATTTGGAAGAAAGGCTAACATTCCTATTGAATTTAATAATTTAACATTTAAAACTACAACAGATTATACACAGGAATTACAACTCAAACTATTGAGGATGGAATCTGAAGCAAAGAAGAATTTAAGGAAAATGAGAATCAAATCGAAGGAAAGGTATGGTTCAAAAGTTGAAGAATTTAAGGTTAAGGATTTAGTTTTAGTTGAGAATGATAAGAGAGACAAATCGAGTGAAAAATATGTAGGACCTTTTAAAATAATCAAAGTTTTGGATAACGCAGTTATAGTAAAAAGAAATAATAAATCTATGAGTTATAATAAATCTAAATTAAAGCACTGTAAGTCTTAGAACTAACTGTTTTTTTTAGATATTTATTGATAGTGGAAGTTTCTGCTATGGAGTGGACAAACATACAGTCAAATGGAATCTATTTTATTATTATAAATTTATTAATTCGTAAATTAATTACATAATTAATACTAAATTTACAAGTAGCGCTAGCTGCCAGGGCTTTCGGCTAGTGGTAAAAGGGGGTATTTAAATGTAATTTTCTAATTTGATAGCTAGTATGAGTCTATATACATCGATTATGTTCGTTTCAGTGGTATTAGTTAGAAGTTCAGAAAGGTTTTTGTTAGAAATGTTTTTACATGTGGAGATGACTTTTTTGCATGAGAAGAAATGACTGATGGTAAGAATTTGGTTTTCGTCACACAGATGACAAAGTGGTGGCGAATCTTTCGTGATCAGGTGTTTGTGGGTGATGCTGGTATGACACATCCTAAGTCTGATATACGTTATTAATTTCTTTTGTGGTATGCATTTAGGGTAGATAGCTTTCTCGGCGTTTGGGTTAAATTTAGTGTAGAGGTGGTTATAGCTAGGCCAGCTGGCTTTTCGCTTATATTTCCATGTCGTGAACAGATAGTTTTTAATGTCTTTTTTGTTGTAGGCATAGAAGGTGGTAAGAGGTTCCTTTATTGCTGATTTAGCTGCGGCATCCGCGTCTTCATTCCCTTCAATGCCTATGTGCCCTGGGATCCAGAAGATTTTTAAGGTCCCTTTTTTAGCAATTAGTTTGTCCCGAATAGCTTCAATAATAGCGTGGGAGTTGTTTATGTTTTTTATGGCATTGATTGAGGAAAGGCTATCGGTGAATATTAAAGTTCTTTTCCTGTGGGAAATCTCGATGGCATTAAGGACGGCGAAAGCTTCAGCTGTGAAGATTGATGTGAATGTTGGTAGTAGACCCTTGGATATGACTAAACGCTTTTCATCAACAACAGCAAATGATGTTCCGTCTGCAGTTTTTGAAGCATCGGTGAAAAGTAAGTACCATCCGAGTTCCTTATGTCTTTCTGCGAATTCTAAGAAAACTGATTTGAATAGTTTAATGCAGTTTGATGATTTGGGGTATTTGTTTAATTCGGTGTTCGTTGAATCATTGGGCAAAAACCAGGCGGGGAGAGCCGCTGTTTTTCTCGTGGTCGTAATAATGGGTATATTTAGTTGTTTCGCAAGCGCTAATGCCGTGGTGATTGTTGAAGGATATTTTGGTTCTCTGCTGCGTTTTAAGATTTTTTTAACATCGTTGTGGATCGGCGTCTTATATGGAGAAATGATTTTTTGTAACGTCAGTGCGGTTATGTAGTCGATCCTTTCCATTACCTGTGGCAAACCAGCTTCGGTAAGTAGGTTTCTGATGGGAGTAGTCCGAAAGGCCCGCATACTTGTCCTGATGGCTGTATGATATGGTGTTTTGATGAGTTGGATTGATGAATTAGATGCTTTGCCATAAATTGATAAACCGTAGTCGATTTTGGATAAAACAATCAATTTTGAAACATTTATCATAGTATTAACATTGCAATTACTATCTTTTGAACAAAGGTATTTAATTAAGTTAACCCTGGCAGTAAGACTTTTTTTAATAAACATACAATGAATTCTAAAATTATATTTTGAATCAAATATTATACCTAGGATTTTAGTAGAGTTTGCATTGGTTAGAGACGTGTTATTAACAGATACTGAGATGTTTTTATGGCAGCTATGCTTTCTGCATATATGCAATATTTCGCATTTCGGAAGAGAAATTTTAGAGCCTGAATATTCACCCCATTTTGATAGGCTCTCGAGAATTTTTGAAAAGGTGTGACCTAGGGAATTTAAATCCTTGCATTTCGAAAAGACTATTAGGTCATCGGCGTATAGCATGTGTTCTATTTTTGGGTGCTTGTCAATTATGTTGCTAATTTCGTTGAATGCTATGATAAATAAGACGACTGATAGGGGCGATCCTTGTGGAATACCGTTTTCCAGCTTATGAATTGAGGAGTACGTACCGTTTGATTTAATCCGAAAACGCCTGTTACTTAAAAAGGATTTTATAAACGTAACAATTTTGGGCCCAACTTTCCATTTGACAAGTTGTTTCAGGATAACGTGTATCCCGATTCGGTCGAAGGCTTTTTCGAAATCAATCGACAAAACGGATACATGATTCTTCTCTGATAATGCTGATGAGGTGAATTCATCTAAGTGCAGGAGGGCATCAATGGTGCAACGACCTTTTTTAAATGCAACTTGACGGTTGTCAATTAAATTGTTTTTTTCCAAAAACCAGAACAGTCGTCTTGATATTATTTTCTCCAATATTTTTCCTGTGCAGGGGAGAAGAGATATTGGGCGGTAACCTGATACGTCGGAGCTATCTTTATTGGGTTTTGGTATGGGGACAATGTTAGCCACTTTCCAAGCTTGTGGAATTACTCCGGTGTTCAAGATGTTATTAAATAAGGCTATTAACCTTATTTTTAAAACTGTGGGGCTATTTTTTAGCATAGGATAGGATATGCGATCGAATCCGGGGGTTTTACCCTTGACTGAGCTTAGTCAACTTTCTAGCTCCATCATGTTTATGGGGCGTTCGATATGAGCGGCAGAAGGATGGGTTGTGTAAGTTACACTAGATTGTATAGAGTATTTTTCACTGATGAACTTACGATGAAAATTGGAGTCGTTTCCGGAATATTCCCAAGTTTTTGCAAAGTGTTCTACAATTTCTCGTTGGCAAGTTATGGTGTCTGTTTGGGTTTTGATTGCTTTTATTAAGTGAGGGACATAATTCCCTGTGAGAGTTTTTATGTCGGCCCATAGTTTTTTAGATGTGGAGTTTGGACTTATATTGGTTGTAAACTTCTCAAAGCAGAGTTTCTTTTCTGTCTTTACCACCTTGCGAAATTTGGCATTTGCTTTACGATAGGCAATAAGATTATTATCAGTTGGGACTTTCTTGAACTGCCGCCAGGCATTTTGTTTTTCCTGACGAAGTTTATTTATTTCTTTATTCCACCAGGGAACAGTTTTGTGGCATATTTTATTGTTTGATTGGGGGATAGCTTCATTGGCTGCGGACCTGATTAATTTTTGGATTATGGCAGCTTCTTTATTGGTGTTGGGGGAGGTTGGTTTCTGGTAAATTTGGTTTGAAAGTATTGACTCGAATAGGTTCCAGTCTGCTTTATCTAAAAAGAATATTTGCTGGGGTTTCGTTTGGCTTATGTTATTGCAAAGTGAAATTGTGGTGGTTATGGGGAAATGATCACTGCCATGAAGATCATCTAAAATATTCCATGTAGATTTGGAAAGGAGGGATGGTGTAATCATTGTGAGGTCAACGTGGGTAAATGTTTTGTGGGTGGAAAAATGGGTGGGTCGACCGTCGTTTAATAGTGCTAAACCTGAGTTTGAGATAAATTGTTCCACCAATTTGCCACGGCTACTGCAAGTGTTCGAACCCCAGGAGGGGCTCCACGAATTGAAGTCTCCTGTTAACAGAATGGGAGTTCGAATATCAGCTAAAATACTGTCGAGGTCGCTGCGTAAGAAATGTTGGTCTGGTGGAATATAAACGGAAACTACTGTGATTTTTATGTTAAGATCTAGTTCTACTGCTATTGATGTAATGCTTGAATTGATATTCAGAAGTTTGTGGGGGATTGATTTGTGGACGAGAAGACAGATTCCTTGTTTTGCGGTGGTATTTGAATTGAGGTTGTGAAAGTAAGAGGAGTATTGTTTGGGTGGCAGGGGGTGAAGATTGTATTTGATGTGTGTTTCCTGTAAGGAAATGATAGATGGCTTGAGGTCATTAATAAGCAATTGCAGCTCATGGTAATTGTTAAAATAACCCTTGAGGTTCCATTGGAGAACCTTAAGTGCCGATTCAATTAAATTAGGTGACTTTTGCACAGTATAATTTGAATTATACTGTGAAGAGACAGGATTAGATAAGATTCGATGGTGAACGCCTCGACTCTGCGGTTCAGATGTTGTAGCATTCAGGCTCCGAGTGGGGGAGCCTGGATAATACAATACCTGAACAGCAGAGTCGGTGTGTTGACTATCATTATTATTTTTATGTGTCATCATCATAGAGGTCTGAGGGGTTTATGAAATATTTGTTATTTTTTAAGAGAGATTGAGTTACTGTGGAGATAGGTGAGTGAATTAGAGTTGTTGTTTGGGTAGTATTTGAGTTTTGAGAAGGTCGTAAAGGTGGTGTGTGGGGACTGCTGGTATGGATTGAAGAGTTATGAGTTGAAGGTAGATTGGGGTTGGCTTTGGCTTGATTTTCATGTGAAGATGAGTTTGTGGATTGGGTAGGGTTAGATTTAAATGTAGATTGCTTCGTGGGGTTGGTAGTGTGTGAATTGTGTGATACGGTATTATGTGTGTGTTCGTTGAGAACTTGCTTGATTGTGTTTTTTTGTTTAGCTGTGACTATTGATGAACTTGAACTAGGTGTGGTAAGTGGCTGTAATTTGTTCGGCTGGGTTGTGGGGTTATTCTGGCTCTTAGTTGGTGTTGGTGTGACTTGGCTGGTGGGAGGTGGGTTTGAAGAGGGAGAAATGTCGGGGTTAGAAATATTAACAGGTGTTATTGAGTTAATTGTAGTTGATATGTGTTGACTGTTTTGAGTTGCGGTTTTTGCAATAGCAGAGTATGTCGTGGAAAAGAGGGAGGTGGGATTTTGTTCCTTATATAATTTTTTAGCTTCTGCCATACTACACTTCTTAAGTGTTTTTATTTTCAATGTTTCCTTGGCCTGCTGATAGCGTTTGCATTCTTTTGAGGAGGATGGGTGATCTTCAAAGCAGTTAGCACATGAAACACGTGTGCAGTTGTCAGGATTGTGGGGTGGAAGGTTGCACGTTTCGCAAGAAGTATTGCCCTTACATCTTTTTGTAGTGTGTCCTAAAAGCTGGCAATTGCGACAGCGCATTGGGTTGGGGAAGTACTCTTGGACCTTTAATTTATACCAACCTATATCAACTGTCTTCGGGGGACGGAAAAGATCGAATGTGAGAAGAACCAGACCGGTGGGGCGCTGATTTCCGTCGACTGTTTTTTTGAATTTAAAGACTTCGGTTATTCCCTGAGATCTCATTTCCTGAACAATCTCCCTGAAACCTTGGATTGTTAGAAAGGGATTGTGTTGGGTTAAAGTTATGATTTAGTTCTGTCGCACATGTGTTGATTTTTTTTCTTTTTTTATTGTTGGGTTCGGCTGGCGGGTCTGGGTCGAGCGCGCCAAACCGATTGCCCGAAAGCGCACGTGGCCCTGGGGCCATAGATTTAATGGTTTTTCACACTCTACTTTTTATTTTTCACACACTAACGGGTTGAGAACAACAAAAAATTAAGCCGATATTTGCTATAGGAATAGCGGGATTTGGTACCGACGAAAGAGAGTAAGCGAGAACACAGTCCGATAAACGATGTTGACGTCTCAGAGGTTAGTCGGTGACTTGATAAATTGAGCCAGACCAAAGGCAAAATTACGACCTTAATCAACATTGATCTTAATGAAATCGAACTTCAAATTAACATAATACAGAGCTACATATGTATATTTCTAATATTAACGAGGATTGTATGATAGAAATTCCTGATTGTCTTGAATTTCTAAAGCAAAGTAAAATTGAAACTAATAATCTTATGAAAAGTTTGGGAACCATATATCAATTAATGGATATTAATAGAAGAACTAGACGTGGTTTGATAGATGTTGTAGGATCGGGATTGAAGGTACTTTTTGGAACTTTAGATAGCAGGGATGCTGAATATTATGAACAGGCAATAAGAACCGCTAATGAAAACATAGGATATATTCATAACAGTCAACAAGAAGAAATAAATATCCTGGATGGACTAAATAAACAGAATCAGATCTTAAAAGATGCTTATTTTGATATAGGTAATATTACTGCTAATGTTAAAACTACTTTGGAAAAGTTTGTTAATAAAATGAATGAACATTAAAGCTTAATGATTTTAAAGGAATATTTTGTTGAAGTAAAACTAAAAATATATTTCCTATTGAATCAGACTGAATTAATTATAGATGAGATTATTCAAGGAATTTTATTTTTGAAAGATAATATAATACATCCAATAATAATTGAACCAATAAAATTTATAGAATTGTTAAAGGAGAGTGACAAAGAAAATAATGTACTATTCACTCCCACATTAGAATCTTATAACAA
Source organism: Blera fallax (assembly GCA_946965025.1). NCBI lineage: Eukaryota > Metazoa > Arthropoda > Insecta > Diptera > Syrphidae > Blera > Blera fallax. The sequence goes on from OX337246.1 coordinate 57,144,865, forward strand.
TATAATGAAAGAGACCAATCCAATTTATTATTTTAAAGACAAAAGGTTGGTAGTGGTTATATCTGTTCCAACAGTCGAAGAAACTAAGTCATATGTGTATGAAATCATAAGTATTCCTTATAAAATAAAAGATTCTATGTATATGTTAGATTTAAAAAATGATTATTTTGTAATAATGGAGAACAAAGAGGAATATTTAGTATCACACAACATTATGGAATCGTGTAAGAAAATTGAAAAGTTTTTTATTTGTTCACAGTTAATTTTTAAAAATAGTATACCTAATTGTGAATTAACGATCTTTATGAACAGGAAAAGTAGTAATTGTAATATAAATCAAGCTTTGAATCATGTAGAAATATTTCAAAAGATACAAGAAAACGAATATCTATTTGCTATTAGTCAAGAAACAAGTTTTCTTTGTACATTTAAGGATGATAAAAATAATACAGAGGGTAAATTAAATGGAGTTGGAATTTTAAAAGTCGTTAAAAATTGTATATTTAAAACGTTTGATACAAAATTATAACAAGTGATGAAGAAATTGTTACTAAAAGTACAGATGTTTTGCGATTTGTGTTGGAAGATTGTTGTTTAAATATCAAATTGAAAGACGTAAATCCAGAAAATATAAACATGCCAAAAGTTAATCTGAAAAACCTGAAGGAATTAAGAGATTTTACCATTGAAATTAAGAATCAATAAAGCTATACTATATATATAAAATTAAAAGTATTCCTCCACACACAAAAGGTGTTATGATCGGAATCAGAGGAACTGTTCATGAAAGGAAAGGGAATTACATTATTCCGAAATTGTTTTAGTAAGAGAACCAAAAATCCAATTGTAGAACGAGAAAGAATCGTTCATTATTATAATGATGATCAGTTAAGGAGTCAGGTTAGAAGGCTAGGGTATATAAACCCGAAAATATAAAGATATTTTTAAACATAGTTATTGTTTGTTTTAAGGGAGGAGGTGTTATGTGATATCATCATATTCAGAAGATCTCTTTTATGTTATGCGAAATCATCATATTCAGAAGATCTCTTTTAATTCTGATGATTGTGCGGATGCACTTGTTTATAAATTTGATACTATTGCTTCTTTGATAGCATAGTGATGTTTATATCTGAACTTTGTTTACACTTGGTGGAGGAACTGTTTACAGTGTGGCAACGAGAGATAATGAGACAAAGAAAATGATGAGATCGCACTTCGCATCCTTCCGTTGAGGGCATGATATTATGTCGCTCCAATAGTTTTAAGTTAGTTTAAGATCAGAACTCAATAATAGAAGTCATAATTAATATTCCCAGTCTTTTTATTCGGCGCGCATATCACTGGGAGGGCTGTCGCAGTAGTTAAGTCCGAATCGCTCTTTCTATTGGTATCGTTGTCGTCATCGGCAGGTGTTAGTAGTTGTGATTGTCGTATTAAGTTCGTTCGTGTTTGTTGTCGTTGTCGTTATTGTAGTTGTTCTTTCCTTTTTCGTTTTGGTTTTCTTTTTATTTGTTCATTTTGTTAGCTTGTTGGTCCCACGAGTAGATCGGAAGTAAAAGATCAGTCCCGGCAGAGCCGATATACCGGGATAAGGCAAAAAGGGTACTACAGAACTTGCCTGGGTATCTGAAGGAGCTCGTGAGTGACTAGTTTGACCTCTAGTCTTACATTCTTCGGCATGGATTTCTTCACTAAGGCGCTCACACCCACTGAAGTTAGCCACCTCTGTCCTATGGTAATGACGCATATAATGGGTATTAAAATATTGAGTAGTAAAGGAATACGTCATCAATTCGCACTTATCTTAGCTAATCACCGTCTTGACATCGCACAAGACTGCTGTAGTGATTATTACCGGCTGGCACCCATTAGGAAGGTTTGGAAGAGGATTGGATCGTGGACGCAGCTAAACCTTTCCAATGAGCAGGAAGATTAAGAAAAGCAGTTATGGTACAACTGGGAATGTGCAGCAGCCAGGAAAAGGGCATTGGCCTGTTTGCGATTGATACGAGAAGTAGGCAGCAGTCTCGCAAAATCCATGTACAAATGGCAAACAAGACAAAAAAAACCCTATGTAAAGAGAAACAGAAAAGGTACACTCAACATCTAGCTAGGGCGCTTGCAGGGGTAAGAGACATTGATGCATTCTGGAAACTTACTAGAACTACGAATTTTACAAACACGCAACAAATGAGTTCCTAGAAAAACTAACAGTGGTGTACAACTTAATCTTCGATATGGTTAAAGTACCGGACAGTTCCAGACGGAATTTAATTTTTCCATATTTAAAAAGGGAGATCATAGTGACCCAAGTAACTACAGAGGCACATCATTCATGAAAATATTCACGGGCATCATCTTAGAACGGCTGACAGCTTGGGTACAGGCAAACGACCTACTCAGTGAGTTCCAAGCTGGGTTTAGGAAGAACTACTCTACGGTGGAAAATATTTTTACACTGTCAAGTATTACTAGGTCTTACCTAGACAAGGGTAAAAAACTTAATGCGTTTTTTTGTGGATTTCAAGGCATCGTTTGACTCTATTGACAGAAAGTCATTTTTCTATAAATTAAGTTACTTTGGGGTTTTAACAAAAGTTCTTTAAATCCTCCAAAGCCTTTACGACGATGGAAAAGACGTTTCGAGATGATTTGAGTTCCGGATGGGTGTCAAGCAGGGTTGTCTCATGAGTCCCCTACACATTTCGATATTTCTGGATGACCTACTAACCTATCTGCCAGGAGGAATTGAATTCGCTGGAGTTAAAATAAAGGTTCTATTATTATTATTATTATAATTATAATTTATTAACATAAAAATACAAAGATTATATGCTAATATTAAAGAGCAATAGCTGCAGAAGCTTTCCACTCAAAAGATAAATGTATTGACTTAGATAACTAATTTGTTAATGTTGAGGTATTTTTGAATCTTTAAAATATTTTCGATAGTGATAGTGTTTAAAAAGCAAAAAAAATATTCTGATTTGGAGGCAAGATGGTATTGATTTTTTGAGAAATACTGCATGTTGAGAGGCCAAGTAAGTGTGAAATGTTTACAATGTTGTTACAGACTGGACACAAGGGTGGGACATCTTTCCTTAAAATGTGTTGGTGGGTTAAGGTAGTATGCCCAAGACGAAGTCGGATAAAGTTTGATACCGCTGCTCTGGATATATTTGCTGGGTAGATAGTACTGCGCAGATCAGTGTTTATTTTGGAGTAGTGGTTGACGTAGCCGCTCCACTTTAGGATTTTGTTCTTTTTAATAATTTGGTCGATGTATCTTTGAAGGTCTTTCTCCGAAAATATGTCAAAGGTGAAAACGGGTGATTTATTGCAAGATTTTGCGGCTTCGTCGGCGTACTCGTTGCCTGGTATACCAATGTGGCTTGGCACCCACTTAAGTTTGAGTTTGTTGGGGTATCTTATGAGAAGGTCCCGTGTCTTGTTAATCAGCCTGCTGTTGTGGTTTGGGTTGGAGACGGCTAGGAGGACTGAAAAGCTGTCGGTGCATATCACTAATTTAGAGGTGACCTGTGGAACCATTTTAGCAGCTACCAGGATGGCTAGCGCTTCAGCAGTGAAGACTGATGAGAATTCCCATAAAAGGCCTGCTTTAAGCAAAGTACCATTTTCTTCGGTTACGGCAAAGGAAGTGTTATAAGCGGATTTTGAGCCATCTGTAAACAGAGGAGTCCAACCTTCAAGCTTGAGAGTTTCCATTGTTTCTACAAAGGTAGAATAGTAGACTCTTCTATTGGTGTTGTCTTTATTGTACACTGTAAGCTTGAGTTCAAAAGATTTTCGGTTAATGTTCCAGGGAGGGAGTGTTGGAGTGTGCCCTTTAACGCGTTTGAAGGGTAAACCCATTTCTTTGGCTTTTGATAAAGCCTTTTTTTTTTTTTTTTTTTTTTATTTTTTTTTTTTTTTTATAATTTGCACGCACTCAAGGGGTTATTAATACCCTTTTACATGTTTTCACATGGTGCGGGCGTTAGAAAGATAGATAGAGAGAGAGAGAGAGAAAGAGATTGGTGTAGTGGTTTGAAACTCAGCTGTATTAGGTTTCACATTAGCTCCAGGGGTGGTGTCCAGAATAACTGAGGAGATTTGATGCTGTCATGTATTTTTTGCCTTCACTTCTGATTCACCTGATGTCATGAGCATATCAATGGATGGAAATCGCTTATTCTTTTTTAAATTATTAGTTGAATCGATGTCTCTGTCAATGATGGAGTCTTTGGAAAAGATGAGTTTTGCTATGATTTTCAGAATACTTTCGGATTGTCGCTGTTCCAAAGTGGGAAGGCCTGCTTCCGCCATGATGTTGTCAATTCTGGTCGTACGGTAGGCGTTGATGCTTCTTCTTGCTGCTTGGTGGTATGGCGATTTGAGAAGATTCAAAGTTGTACTTGGGCATTTGCCATAAATAGAAAGACCATAATCTATTTTACTTAATACTAGAGATTTGGTTATGTTACATAAGGTGTTGACATGAACATTAAGTTTTTTATTAGAAAAGTAACTTATAATATTACTTCTAGCAGCTAGGCTCTTTTTAAGGTTTAAACAATGTGGTTTCCAATTGAACTTACAATTAAATCTTAATCCTAAAATATCCAAGTTTTCTACGCTTTCTATATTTACATTGTTGATGGCTAACACAAGTTTAGGACACGATAATTTACGGCATATGTGTAAGAGTTTACATTTATTGAGAGAGAGCTTAGCGCCAGAGTTATTACACCAGTTAATAACATCTTTTATAACTTTTAAAAACGTATTTTTTGTATGTACTAAATCATTGAATTTACATATGATGTAAACATCATCAGCATAAATGCAATGGTCAAGGCGATTGTATTTATCAATAATACTACTGATGTCGTTAAAAGCAATTAAAAATAGCACTACCGACAAAGGTGATCCTTGTGGTATGCCATTGTCAAGTGGATATGTAGAAGAAAAAGAATTATTAACCTTAACAGATATTTTCCTGTTCGACAGAAATGATTTGATAAAACCATATATTTTGGGACCAACGCCCCAATTAAGGAGTTTGTTCAATATTAAATGAATCCCTATTCTGTCGAAGGCTTTCATGAAATCTAATGCGAGTACAGATACGTGATTCCGCGAAGACAAAGCATTTGATACGTAATGATCGATATGTAGTAAGGCGTCCGAACACCCTTTTTTTCGTTTGAAGGCAACTTGGTTTGGGCTGATTAATTTTTTGGTTTCTAGGAACCAAAAAAGCCGTTTAGCAACAATTTTTTCCAAAACTTTCGACATACATGGAATGAGAGAAATTGGACGGTATCCGTCTATAGAGTCTATAGGCTTGTTTGGTTTTGATAAGGGAATGATATTAGCAGTTTTCCAAGAATGTGGAATGGTGCCGGTTTTTAGTATTGCATTGTATAGTGTAAGAAGCCTAGATTTAACATTAGGTGGTAGATTTTTAATCATAGGATAGGAAATGCGGTCCCTACTTGGGGTTTTACCTTTTAGAACACTTAAACAACACTCCAATTCTACATATGTTATAGAAACTTAAATTTTTTCCGCTAGTGTGTTGCCAGGAGCTAGAGGTGGCGTATTGGAAAGGCTGTTGTCTTTTAAGTTCTTGAAAGAAGTTGAGAAGTTGTTATCTTTCGAGAGGTTGGACCAAGAAGAAGCGAAAAAGTTGCCTATGTCTAATGAGGAAGATATTGGACCCATAGGTGTTTCAAGACATTTTATTGTACGAGGGATGTGGTTACCAGTGAGGCAGCGGATGTTATGCCAGATTTTAGCGGTGGGAGAGTTTGGATTGATCGTTGAGGTAAAAATAGCTAGAGATTTAGCTTTGCTTATTTTCATATCTCTCCTAAAAACCGCATTTGATTTTTTGTAGGCTAAAAGATTAGAAAGAGTAGGGTGCTTTTTAAAATGTCTCCAAAGCCTCATTTTTTCATTTCTCAAGTTCTTGAGAACAGGGTTCCACCAGGGAACTGTTCTGGTAGTGGGGGTGGGAGAACTTTGAGGAATCGAAATGTTGGCTGCGTACCGAATCGATTTTTGTAGAATGGCTGTTTCTTTGTTTGTGTTGGAAGATGGAGTTTTAACGTTTAAGTATTTGTTCGTTGTAATTTGGTAACGATCCCAATCAGCCAAGTCGGTTTTAAATTTTGGACTTGGAAGAATGTTGTGCTTATTTGGGCTAATTTGTATCTGTATTAAGATGGGAAAGTGATCACTATTATGAAGGTCTTCTAATGTATTCCAGGAGGTTAGGGGATAAAGGTTGGGTGAACAGCATGATATATCGATATGGGTGAGGGTGTCATGTGTTGAGAAATGTGTTGGGGAGCCGTCGTTTAAAAGCATCAGGTCAGAGCTATGTAAGAATTCTTCGATTATAATTCCACGGTGGTTAGAAACGGGAGAGCCCCATAGGACGCTCCACGAGTTTACATCTCCACACAATAATATAGGTGTATGTATCTGATTTATGATGTTTTCAAGATCAGAACGGGAAAAGGTTTGTTTGGGCAAAATGTAAATAGCGACGATAGTGAATTTAATTGTTAAATTTACTTGTACAGCAAGTGTTAGGATGGTTGAAATGATATTAATTTGCACATGGGGTATGTTCTTTTTAATAAGGAGAGCTATGCCCTGTTTACCGGTTAAGTTTTGGGGAGAGTTATGAAAATAACCCGAATAAGATTTCGGAATAATTGGGGTAGATTGAAACGCAATATGTGTCTCTAGGAGAGATAAAGCACATGGTGATCTTTCTTTTATTAGCAGGTTGAGCTCGTCGAAGTTGTTAGTATATCCTTGGATATTCCACTGGAGAGCTTTAAAATAGTTTGGAGCTACTAAAGTTTTATTGTTTGTTATTTGAGGGTGGTAAGTTGCATGACTCCGCTGTCCAGAAGTTGAAGCACCGAGGCTCCTTGAGGAGCCTGAGTGATTCAACTTCAAGACAGCAGAGTCAGGGTTGGGGTTACAGTTGTGTTTTTTATATAGATTCATCATCATCAGTTTCGGTGTTGGGTATAAAGTAGTTGTGAGATTGGAGAAGATTATGTGTAGTTTGCGAAATAGGTGAGATGGTTGAGATAGTTTTAGAGTTTGTAGAGCTTATTGGCGTATTTGTTTGTGTGTTGAAATGTGAGGTTTGGTGGTTTAGACTGGTGTTTTTGATATTACTTGCGGGGTACTGTTTTGGTTGAGAGGGATTTTTATTTGAATTTAAATGTGTATCGATTTCATTATTGATTGTACTGGATGCGGAAGGTGTTGATGATGGAATTGATTCTGATTCAGGTTGTGAAGGGGTTTTGATGTTATTGATTTTGGATGTTGTAGCAGTGGGAGTGAGTATTGTGCTAATGCTTTGTGAAGGTAGGGGAAGGTTTGAGCTTTTGGGTGGTGGATTAGTTAAGTTGGCGTAGGCTACATTTGCAAAAGAGTTTTGATTGAAGTTTGACTGTAGGGGGTTTTGTTCTTTGTACAAACGTTTGGCATCAGCCATGGTACACTTTTTCTTTGTTTTAATTTTTAATATTTCCTTCATTTGAATATATTTAGGACAGTCTTTAGAATCGGATGGGTGGGGGGCGAGGCAATTGGCACACATTTGTCTGGTACAAGCAGAATCCGCATGTAGGGGTAAGTTGCATATGTTACATACTGGAGTGGGGTTAGTGCATTTTTTTTTTTGGTGTGGCCTAGAATTTGGCAGTTCCGACACCGCATAGGATTAGGGAAGTATTCAGACACTTTGGCCTTGTACCAACCTAATTCAACTGTCTCAGGAGGTTGAAATGAATCGAATGTAAAGAGCATCAATCCAGTTGGTTTGGGGTTGGAATCGACAGTTTTAGTGAACTTGTATACCTCTGTGACGTTTTGGGACTTCATTTCGGAGACGATCTCTGATTCGGGCACATTTATGAGACATGGTGCATATACTATGCCTTTAGAAGCGTTAAGTTGATTATGCAATGTGATTACAACAGGACATAACCCCGAAAGATTTTTTTTAGATATGAATTTATCTGCAACTTTTTGGTTTTTGGTCAAGATGAGGATTTTTTACCATCTCTAAGTTGGGAAATTTGTTCGTATTCAGTACTTATCGCGTCTATGGCTTTTCTGAGGGCGAAGATACTTATTGAAGTAAGTGGTTGATTTACACTTTCAGGGGAAATGACGATGAACTGTGGATTTTTAGACAGGGTTTTACTTGGGAGTTCAGGGAAATCATCGAATGGTATATTAATTTTATGTTTTTTTTTTTTTTGCACTTGGACCCGATAACGAGACTTCAGAGAGTCCGTCAAAACGGTTCCCAGGTTTCATTTTTGGCCCAGAGGCCATGTGGTATTTATGAAAAAACACTACACACGCGATGGATTAGCGCTTTGTACTCAATGTGTGCGAGAAAGGGAGATAGAAAAGTGTTTGTTTTGGATTAAACGGGATATAGGGAGATTAGAAAATAAGCGCGACGAGAGCAGCTGAGTTGACTATAGGTCCGTAAGGCACGAAAGCTAGTCGGTGACTGTAAAGGTTCTAATGTACACTGATGACATTGTAATTTTGTCCGAAACACCAATGATGATGCAAAATATGATAAACAAATTCCAACATTATTGCAATCTATGGAATCTGCAAGTGAACACCAGCAAGTCCAAAATAATGGTCTTCCGGAGATAGTTTGGTCGCTATGCCACATGTGAAAGATGGACTTGGCTACATAAAGAACTGGAGAAGGTGAAATAATATAAGTATCTCGGAGTGATTATAACAGGATTTAAAAAAACATCTACAAGAAAAGCTAAAAGCAATAAACTGTAACTAGAAAGGCAAACTGTGTAAAAAGAACATAGCATCAAGTGCAAAATATAAGGTCTTTGACGTCGTAGTGAGGTCGATAATGTGCTATGCGGCTCAAGTATTGGGTCAGTATGAAGAAACGGAAAAACTCCTTAGATATTTTATTTATTTTATTAAAAAAATCTTCAGGCTGCCGGAAAATACTCCAAACTACATGCTCTACTTGCAAAAGGGACTGCCACCGTTGTACGTTTTTACACTAAGATTGCACTTCTATACATTTTGAAAGTAATGTCGGATGGGGATGGTGATTGAATTAATGTAACCTAATGCTTTGTTGCAGATAACTATGAGTTACTTTACGATGCTAAGGTGTAAAATTTATATTGTAGTGTCAGCTGAACCAGTTAGATTTTGATATAAATCTCTGTAGATTTATGATGTCTATGTTGGACAGATCACTTAGAAGAAGTAATTGCCTAGTATCTCTTTTTCATATTAGCTAACGCTGGGCATGTTCCTAGGAGGTGAAGGTTATTTTCCTCTTCTTCCTCATCCTTGCAACTTCTGCCGAAACGTTTGACAGGACTCCTAATCTAATTATTATTCCTACTATGAGGCTTGTATTCCTTCTATTTAAGGATAGGAACTTTTTAGTTTTCCTTACGTCTAGTATGGGCCAGACCTTTCTGGTCGATATGCACGTGATTAAGTTATTCCACCTGTTATTTACGATTTCTTGTGCCTCGGTAAACATGCGAAGTTTTATCGTTTGTATTGGGGGTGCCGGTACGTCTCTGTTATCAGCTAGAAGTAATCCGGTGCCTAGTTGTGCCTGCATTGCAGTTGCCTGGAAAGTCTCTGTGTCCCGGAACCCAGCACAGAGTAATGTAACATCTGTCCGCAATCTCGTTAAGAGATTCGCGGCATTGTTTGACCAACTTAGATCTTATTGTTGGTGTTTCCAGAGCTTTGATCGCCGACTTCCTGTCTTTGTAAAGGACGATGGACTTACCATCTATCGGGTACAAAGAGAGTCTGCGCGAATACTACCCGAGCTTGGACAGAATTTGTCTGCTGTTCAGCATTTGTTCTATCCAGCTGCGAAGGCAATGATCAACCGCCAGGTGTGCGAGTGCTCTTGTAATGAATTCTGTATTGACATTGTTGAAGACGCCTTCAATGTCAAGAAAGGATACCATAGTAAATTGTTTAACGGCGAGTGATTTTTCAGTTGTGCCTACTAGCGAGTGTAGAGCTGTTTCCACTGAAAAACCTTTCCAGTAAGCATGCCAAAATTCCTATTGCGCCAAAATTCATTTCAGAAGTGCTTTCATACTCTAGAGATTGGAAATTCATAGGTAAAACAAAACAGCAAACAGAGAACAGAGAAAAACAAAAAAAGATCCGTTAAGTACACGTAAACATAAACAACCCCTCATCCACAGGTGTATGTACTATTGACAGCGAAACAGAACTAAGTTAGCTCCAAACCGTTTTTTTTTTTTTGTAAAGAAATTGCTTACTTGTGTTCCTTTGAAACAATTACATATATGTACATACATATGTATACTTAAGACAATGCAATAATTACATAAGAAACCTACAGTATTGCAAAGAAAGAAAGAAGAAAAAGGTTTGTTTGATGAACATGAATATGCGCGCACTCCACTGGTGAGCCATTAATTGCAATGACCTACGCATATCTGTGGTATCTTTGTATCTTAAATAATTACATTTTTGCTTATTACTTCCGTTATAAGAATCACAGAATAATGATTTATACCTCAATCTCTTCACCAGGAAATGTACTAATCGAGGAATCAAGTCATATTCAAATCGGTTCAGCCATTTTGTAGTCATTAGTGTGTAAAGTATAGGAAAATGGTTTTTGTCAGTTAAAAATACATATAAAAGGGGTTTAAAAGCCCAATAACGGATTCAGTATACTACAATTACTTCTAAAGTATAACCCATCTGACGACAAATCGATTGATATATATGTATATTGTTGAGGTATTCTTACGTACTTACCCCCTATTCGCGGACATACAGTAAAAATGTGTTCTCTTTTATAGATGTAGAGATGAAGAAGTTTACAAAGTTAATTAGTAACCTCTAATAAAGGAAGGCATAAGTGTGACAAGACCGTTTATTGCCGTTTTCATTAAAGTTAAGTGTAGAGTAGGATACATTTATATGTATATAATATTTGTACAATATTTAGTTTGAGAGATTTGAATGTAACTTCATAATTACTTTACTTAACGGGCTCCCAACCCGTGGATGGTCCCTGTCTGCGACACAGCAGCCTTCCATCCTCTTCGATCCTGGGCGCGCTGCTTCCAGTTTTCCAGACCAAGCGTTCTGGCATCCGCGACAGCTTGGTCCTTAACACGGAGCTTCCTTGTCGTCTCGAACCTGGGGGCTGGGATTCGAAGATCCTCTTAGCTGGAGCATTATTGTCCATTCGCTCGATGTGGCCGTGTGTACACGTGTGCAGTCGACGTGTTTTGGCTTTCCGGACTACATCCACATCTTGATACAGCTTATAGAGTTCGCGGTTATATCTTCTCCTCTATTCGCCCTCCTCGCATATGGGACCGAATATTCGACGAATAATTTTTCTCTCGAACGTATTCAAAATCTGCTTATCGTCCAGCACTCAGCACCGTAGACCAGAACTGGCAGGATTAGTGTTTTGTAGAGCACGCATTTTGTCTTCCGAGTTAGGAGTTTTGAACCCAGTTGTTTCGCTAAACCGAAGTAGCAGCGGTTTGCTTGGGTAAGTCTTCGTCGGATCTTCACTAAGGTGTCGTTAGTGGAGTTGATGTTTACTCCGAGGTAGGTAAACTTCTCAACTGCTTCGAAGTTACTGCTGTCAACAGTGACGTTTTGTCCAAGGCGGTGATATCAATATCATCTGCATATCCCAGCAGCTGGACGGATTTGTTGCAGATAGTGCCTTCCGTGTTGAAACCTGCCCTGCGCACTATCTGTTCCAGCACTGTATTGAAGAAATCACATGATAGCGCATCTCCTTCCCGAAATCCGGTACACGTTTGGAATAGTTCTGAAGAACTGTTTCCGAACCGCACATTGCATCGCGTGTTTTCCAGCGTGAGGCGACAAAGCTGGATTAGTTTGCGCGGGATCCCGAATTCGGCTATCGTCATGTAGAGCTCACGGCGATGAATGCTATCATATGCGGCTTTGAAGTCGATGAAAAGATGGTGAGTCTCGACTTGAAATTCGTTGGTTTTTTCCAGGATTTGCCTTAATGTGAAGATTTGGTCTATCGTCGATTTGCCGAGCCGGAACCCACATTGGTATTTGCCGATGTGTGTGTTGCAGAAAAGCTTTAGACGTTCACATATTACGTTGGATAGGATCATATACGCGACATTTAGCAGGGATATACACTGGCGATCATTAGGATGAGGCCTATACATTTTTCAATCGATTTTCACTCTTTATACCTCTTGGAAATTTTGTACCCGGAAACTTTTACTACCTGTGAACAGGCACATATTTTCCCAACAGGAAGTCATAAAATTAAAGGGTTAATAAGAAACGACCGTTGGAATTTCCCAAGATCAAACAATGAACTACTTGAAAAGCGTATAAAAAGATGCGCCACTAGGATGAGGCCATTGCGAATATTTCGTTGCAGGAGTTCACATCAGCGATTTTTTTCAAAGTTTTGTTAAGAATATTTAAAAAAGCGTTCAAAAGAACTGTTTTTATTTAATTTAAAAAAAAAATGGGTTCCGGAAAGACTTTGACAGCGACAGAAAGAGGAAAAATAAATGCTTTCAAGGAGTTAGGACTCTCAGGCCGAGAAATTGCAAGGAGGCTTAATAGAAGTAAGAGTGTTGTAAACAGTTATCTTGCGGATCCACAACACTATAGGAAAAATCAAAAAGGACGCACGGCAGAAGCAACAACGATCCTAATGATCGCCAGTGTACCTCTGTAGTTTTTGCAGGACATAGGATCACCTTTTTGTAGATGGGGCATATGGAGCTGATTGTCCAGTCATCGGGCATGCTTTCATCCTCCCATACTTTGTTGATGAGTTGGTGCATGCACCCTACCAATACATCACCACAGTGGGCTGGCAGCCCATCAGAGCCGGCGGCCTTGTTATTCGTCAGCTTTTTGATAGCTGTGCCGACCTCTTCAATACTTGGAGGGGGGACTGCTTCTTCGTTGACTGAATGCGGGTGTTATTCATCCCCTACTACTCTCTCTGAATGATGTCCATTTAGCAGCTGGCGTCCAACGTTAAATTTCTTTTTTTGGTCGGTTCGCAGCTTCTTTTCGTTGGACAGTCGAGCTCTGAATTTTGCTGCTACAAGGAAATGGTCAGAGTCAACGTTGGCCCCTCTGAATGTGTGTACATCCAGGATGTTTGATGCGTGTCTCGCATCAATTAGCACGTGGTCTATTTGATTGGCGGTTCGACCATGGGGAGCGCCAGGTTGCTGTGTGGATTCGTAGTCTTGGATTCGTAGTCTCACCGTATTACGTGCTGCTGCAAAGTCGATTAGTCGGAAGCCGTTATCTGTTGTCGTATCGTGGAGGCTGTGCTTGCAAACTAACCCGCCGAAGTTGTTTTCCTTACCGATTTTGGCGTTGAAATCCCGAGTACGATTTTCCTATCATACTCCAGACAGGCTCCGTAGGCTCCGCCTAGGAGGTCGTAAAGTTCCTCCTTGATGGGATCCTCGGCTTCATCGGTAGGGGCGTGTGCACATATTAGGCTGATGTTGTAAAATGCGCCTCTGATGCGGATCACAGCTAGGCGATCGCTTATCGGCTTGAAGTCAATGATCTTTGACCTAAGCCGATTCCCCACGACGAATCCGCATCCTAACATGTGCAATCTTTTGTGACAGCTGTAATAGATGTCTCAGTTTGGTCGTTTTTGTATACCTGATCATATTTATCGTATCTCCTGGATCGCGGTACTATCTGCCTTATACCGCTCGAGGACAGATTCCAGTTTTTGAGTAGCGCCGGGGGTATACAGTGTACGTACATTCCAGGTGCATACTCTTAATTAATAGTCCTTTGAAGTTCCGGGTCGTGTTGCCATATGAGGTCCATTATCCGAGGCATGTTGTCTCTCTCATAACTAAGGTTTCTTTTTACGTGGTAGGGAAGTTACCCCGACGGCACAACCTGGAGGGCCAGGTCCATTGTTGAGACCCCTAGGACGAGGGGCCCGTTAAACCGATGACGGTAACCCACTTCGGGGATGTGAGCGCTGCCGTTGGCCCATTAAGGGCTCATCCGCCACCATCTCTTTTCCAGGACCCTGACTAGTACCTGAAGAATCCTTATCGACCTGAGCTTTGAATATGTCGAAGTAGCGCAGATAAGGTGTTGTTTCCGTTCTGGAAAATGAGACGCCACCGTTGATTCCATAGAGGGAATTCGTCCGCTGTCGTGTTTATAGTGCTGCTATTTTCTCTTGATCAGCACGCGCGCTTATAAGTTTGGCAAGCCGGATCCGGGTGGACAACGGCCAGTATCCGATGACTACCACTTGGAGGTAATATAAGCACAGTTGATGTGTGGTAACAGTTACAACACTGTGCTTTGCCAGGTTAAAACCAATCAGTGTCTACCCTATCCCAAAACACACAGCCATTAAATGTAACTTCATATATCATTGAATTTCTTATGGAATGAGATAGCAGTTTTAATGGTCTTAATTGATTGAAGATCTGCAGGGTTCAGGAGCTTAGCTAGTTTTTGTGCCATATGGATTTGCCCCTGAACTAGACTTGACCTGGGGCAATCCACAAAGAGGTGAGGTATTGTAAGTGTCGTTCTACAGTATTATCATTCTTTTTGGAGTCCCTGCTTGAACAGTTGCGTGCTATTGAATAGGGTTTTTCCCACCCTCATTCTAAATATTTTAATGCACTCATTTCGAGAGAACTTATTGTTGTACCGGATTCGAGTGTTTTATGTTTTAAAGGATCGAAGAAATGATGTATTATTAATCTTCCATAACCCGTTAGCTTCGGTTTTTTTTTCTGAAAAGATTCGACATCTCAGTTGGAAAAAGTTTGGTGTTTCTGCTACTAAAGGGAAATGGATTGCTTTTTTCGCAGCTAGATCTGCTGCTTCATTTCCCGGGCGTCTCCAGGAATCCAGGCGAGAGCTATATTAACCCTATTACTGCCATGTCATTTGACTAACGTAAACTGCCAGGGTGTGACTTGGAGACACTAATACAAAATACATAGAGAATTCATTTATTTTATTGAAAAGAAAGGAAATTCAATACAATTATTTAGCGATTGCTATTTAACTATTTATTTTTACATGTTAGACAAATTACAGTTTTCTCTGAATGCTCGTTACACGGGTTTTTGACAAACACCACAGCATTGCTTAGAAGATCGCCCTTTTTCATAAGGGCGGCAGTAACAGCGTCGTCTCTTATTTGATTGTACTGCTGATACACTTGGAGCTAGGTTTGTTGATGTGTTTCCCAATACCTCGTCTATCGCAGCAACGTTTGACTTTGACATAAATAGCTTACTTCGACGCTGTATATATGGAATGGCTAAGGCTTTGGCGAGTTCCTTCAAAAAAGTTTTCGCCGAGAATTTAGCTTCGCCTGGTTCCAATTTGGGTATAAATTCAGCCAAATAACTTTTGCTGCAATACCACACACGTCAATGATATTATAAAATTGTGCTTGAGACCATCTACGCGTTTTTCGCCTTACAGTAAAAGCGAAACACATTTGATCTGGCGTGTCTACTCCCGCCTTTGTACGGTTATAGTACAAATTTATTTCGGATTTTTTCTTTTATTTTGGACATCATTGGTATGATGCATCGTTGACAGAAGTATAACGGCTCTGTTTTTCTTGGGTACATAGCTAACGTTGTTCATCTATTGTCAAGTTATTACCCGGCATGTAATGTTTCCGCAATTCTCTGTTAATATTCCGAATATCTGTAATTGGCGCGAATTTATCTTGCGCTCTGCGAGTTGATCGTGTAGATTTGTCATCAAAACGCAAATGACGCAATAGTGCAACGAATCTATTTTTCGACATACAAGCCTGATAAATTGGACTCCCAAATAAAGGGTCCCAAAATTCTTCGTAGGACGTGCCACCTTGTCTGCGTAATACAGCATCGATCAATAGTCCTATGAACGCTCGAATATCCACCATATCGGTCAGACACTACTAAAATGTTCGCAACAAAATGCAGCAAATATTCTATTTTGCAAGAGATCATGTTCTGACATATATAAACAATAAACCTACAGTACCGTTTATTTAGCTGTAAACGAACTGTAAGCTCAACATCGTTGTAGTGTCTTAGAGTCACTACGTAACAGTTTATGTTCTTTTTAAATATTTTATGTAATAAGTAAACATTATCGAAACATTAAAAAAAAAAAAATGTATATAACAGTAACGTAGTGACCAATAATAAAATACATTAAACTCATTTTGCGTTAAAACATGTTTTTAAAAATTTATATTGGTTTGAAATAAAATAGTGACTTACAGTCACAGCGTGGCAGGAATAGGGTTAAAGCCTTGAAGATAACTTCTTATGAAATCGAGAGATGAGCATTTGTTGAGTTCGTTTTTAAGCCCTGCGTACGAAGAGTGGCCTCTAACGTAAGACCCATCTTTGTATAAGATTCTTTCTGGAACTTTTGGAATGTACTGTTCGTGGTGGATTGTCCGTCGACAAATTGGTACATATATATTTAGAGGTGATCTTTCTTCCAAGGTGGTGTGTGATTTGTATTGCGGATCGAGAGCGGGATGGATAGATGCAATATTCTTAAGAGCTGATCTTATTGTAGGCCTACTATAGGGATTTTTAAGTGCATCCCTTATCACATTGTGCAAGGGGTGTCTTGTGTCCGACATTGCTTTGGAGCCCAAGGTAACAGCTCTTCGTTCAGCTAGTATCTAGAAGGGGTGGTATCACGTTTCTGTTCGTAGCGCATCTATTGGATAGTCCTTAGGGCACTTGTTGTTGTGCGGTAACAATCGTTCATAGCCGTGTCAATACTTCTGATGTTCTTTTTTGACGTCCACATATAAGCCGTTAAGCCATGTTGGAGGTTTCCTTCTACTAGGGACTTTGCTATACTTAACGCCGTTTCCATATGCGGGCCCTTTCTTTTTGAACAAATCATTTTTAAAGCATTGTCTCTAAGTTATTTACAATGTTTCTCGCATGCAAATTTCATTTTAGTTTGCCTTGAAAGATAATTCCTAGAATTTTAAGATCTTTGCCAAGGGAAACTTTAACTTCTCTGAGAGAAATCGAGTTTGCCGTACAATTAATTTTCTTGCATGAGTGTAGTGCTTCTAAATTTGATGGAGGTATTATAGCTCCTCGTCCCTGTGTCCAAACATGGGCCGCTGTGATCGCTCTTCTTAGGTTTTGTTCTACTGTATTGTGATCGCCTGACGGTAATAAATACATGTTGTCTGCAGACACGTCAACCAAATCCAGGTTATAGGTTGGTTGGCTAAGTTCTTCTATTAGTGAGTTAATATATGCATTATAAAGAATCACCGAGAGTGGGGACCATTGTTGTATTTCATTTTCGACCCGAGTTAGTATAGAATTGTATCCGTCAACATTTACACGAAATATTCTTCCAGAGGGAAAAGCCCATATAACCTTTAAGATTTCCTTTGGTAAACCCCATTGATGAAGCTGGCTGATGACGGGAGTCACTCGGTCAAATGCTTTTTCTAGGTCAGCTGAAAGGAGAGCACTGTGCTTAGATGCAGCTAGGTTGTCCACTGTTTTATGCTCAAGAAGGTGGATAAGTGAGTACACCCCTCTTTATGGTCTAAATGCGTGCTGCCCTGCACTTAATTTCTTTTCTATGAACCAACTGATTCGTCTTGCAACGATTTTCTCGAAAATCTTTAAGAGAATCGGTAGGAGAGAGATTGGGCTGAATTCATCATAGTAGTGACAACTTTTCGTTTTTTTGGGAATGGGTTTTAATAGTGCTTGTTTCCTGTGACGAGGATGTTATGAAATAATGTACATATTCTGCTTTTGGCGCAAGATTTAATCATTTTATAGGTAATTTTATCTTCACCAGGTGTAGTTCCTTTTGCCATTGGCTAACCAGCTCAGTAAATTTTTACACGTAAAAGCAACAAGAAAGCAAATGCTGTCGATAATTTAGTCAGTAATCAAAAGTGAAGAGAGCGTGTCCAGAAAATCAGGGTTGCAGAAAACTATTTGTTTCGTGAAGGTTGGTACCGACGATTGTTAAGCACTGACAGTGGTACATGTTCGTTGATATTTTCAACTTTCAATAAAAGTCTGAATTATCGGATTGGTTGAAATACAATATTATAATTTTATTTAATTGTTCATTATGTTTTCACATATGTGTTATATTCGCATTTTCGCTATCATGAGAACTTGGAATTTTCATAGTGTCACATTTGCATTTTCGCTGTCATGGGAGCCTAGAATTTTCATAGTGTCACATTCGCATTTTCGCTGTCGTGAGAACTTGGAATTTTCATAGTTCACAACACCTTAAAGCGGTTATGTGATATTTTTAAGAACACGGTGACAGCGGATATGTTTTGAGGAATACGCTCATGTGATCCATGAATGATCGAGAATATGCGAACATTTCGGAGGAAGAACAGAAAGTTGTGAGTTGATTTTGAGCATTCAGCGGGAGAACATCGGTAAAAGGCTAGCATCGTAATAAAGAAAAAATTAATATAAGCTTACAAGTAAAATGACGTTGTGTATTAAAAATAAAGAACATCGGTAAAAGGCTAGCATCGTAATAAAGAAATAATTAATATAAGCTTACAAGTAAAATAACGTTGTGTATTAAAAATAAAGAACATCGGTAAAAGGCTAGCATCGTAATAAAGAAAAAATTAATATAAGCTTACAAGTAAAATAACGTTGTGTATTAAAAATAAAATAAAATCTGTATATCTCCTACCCAAGTAGTTTCGTAGTGTGTGAAGTAACAACAATAATAAATACCTTTGATTTACAAATAAACAACCAAAAATCTTTCTCTATCATAAGATATTAAAGAATATAAGTAATAAAATTGTGATTTGATTTAAAAACGAGTGTTTTAATTCAATCTAGTCAGTGAACCTAACAAAAATTGGCGCAGCCGGTAGGATTAAGGAAGCAACAGTTATTCATACTGGTAACAGCTTGAAAAGCCTTAACCTTTAAACCAAATACTCACTTACCCTTAAACTCGAAACTGAGTCTGGTTCCGAGAGTATTTTGGTACCAAATAATAAAATCGAAACTAAAAAATATAACAAACAGAATTTAATAAAAAAAAAATAACAACAACAATAAAGTCAGCCTATGTCAGCCGAAGAAGAGAATCCAACAACATCTTCAACCTCAACAAGTGAACCTGCCCTGACCTCCCCCCAAGGACATCTTCAACTGTCGCCAAGACGATTGCGATCCGGGACAACACTTCCCCGTACAACACCTGTAAGTCTAAAAAATTATTTAAACGATTTGTACGAGACAGCGCGAGGTAATGAAAATTTATCCGTACTACAGTGTGAAAGTTTAAACACATAGTTAGATAAAACTCGCGAGCAAAGACTCGTTCAAATAAGAAAATTTAAAACGATACGGAAAAATTCAAACGCGAATTGATAAATTTTCAAAATCTCTCGCTCTCTCATATTAGAGATAAGTCAATTCAAAATAGTGACGAAGATTGTGAGTCCCCAAACGGTGTTGGTGACATAAGTGCTAGCGAATTCATCTTAAATTGGTTTAAAACTCCTCCCTGTGATTTAGACCAGGTATTGACTCCCCCTCGCAAACAAGAACCATCCAAAACTTTTAACATGTCTGTCGATTATGGTAAAATCGCCAAGCTAACGTCTCAGCTTGTGCCAATATTTACAGGTGGGCAGGGTCCTTTAGCAAGCAGTGAGTTGCAATCGTTTTTGGGATGTTGCAAGAAGGTGATTGAATGCCTACCTCCAGAGGAACATCCAGCGTTTTTAAACATATTTCCCACCCGACTCAGAGGTGAGGCATACATATTAACTGATTGCCTCAAACCCAACAACCACCTTCGAGGAAGCTGAAGGACTCCTCAACCAAACTTACCTGCCTCGAGAAACATATCAAGAGCTAGTAAATAAATTAATTACACTGAGACAGCACCCCTTGGAAGCTCTCATCGCTTTTACCGCAAGGATAAAGCAGATGCTGATGCTGTGCAAGGAGGCAGCAGATCAGAAATATGGCTCAACGGCATCTCTAGTTGTGAAGACACAGTTGGAAGATTTCGCCAAAAATGCTTTGAAAAGTGGGGTCACAAACCCCCACCTCTGCCAATACTTACTAACGATAGGAGACGGGTCAATAGAGGTGTTGGTGCAGAAAGCTTTAGATATGGAACGACTGCAACAAACGGCCCTCCCCGCACAACAGAACCCCTATTTAGCAGCTCCTTTTCAACCTGTTTTAACCAATTTGGCCCTCAACAGTAGTTTCACAACCTCGAATTTATGGTTTCAGGGCAGCCCCTTTCTATCACACCAAAACATCAAGGTTCCGCAAACCGAGATTATGTTTGAAGGCCAAAGGTCCAATGTGCGTACCCACACAAAGGGTCTTACAGCCAACATAATTTGTAGTTTTTGCCGAAAGAAAGGACATACGTATAGCGATTGCCTTAAAAGGAAAAATACGCCATTCTGTTCGTTCTGCAAAATTTTCAATCATGATATTAGGAACTGCCGGCGATCGGAAAACCGGACAAATGCTGATAACTCAATGCCACGCAGAAACCCTTTCGGTGATCGAAACTCTAGCAGAGTTACGATCGCGAATTCCCCTAACAGCGCCCAATCTGGGAACACGACCAGGGTCTACAATATACGAAAAACCTGCGATTTTTGTGGTCGACGAGGCCATGATGTGTTGGAATGTCAGCAAAAGGTCAGATGGGAATCTCAGAACCAGGGAAACGCGTCAAGGTCGAGCCAAAACGCCCCGGTTCGACAAAATCAAATGCTGATAACTTAGGGTACCCTCCGCTGCCAACAACCACTGTACCCACAGTTGATCTTCCATTAGATATAGGCCTAAACGGCCATGTTCACCTAATGGTAGACACTGGCGCTGAGGTAAGCATTATAAGTGAACAAGTACTACAACCAAAAAATCTCTTTATCAACAAACACGACGCATGCACCCTACAAACACCATACGGAACAGGAAAGACTCTAGGAAGTTGCCAGGGAAACTTTAATCTAAAAACCAGAATTCCCTGCAATTTTCAAGTTGTCCGCAATATGCCTGGCTTGACCGAAGACGGATTATTAGGGAACGACTTTCTTTCGAAAAATTGTAATGTAGAGGGTCCAAGCCAACAGCTTAAATTTCCACGCACAGAAATAAATTCAGAAGAATTTAGCATTCCTCTAGATTTTACAACCAAAAGCCCCAATCGTAAACGGGCAGTCGAAGTGAGCCAAGTTACAGATAAAACGGGACCCGAAGAGGTCAGAAATACCGCCTGTAGCGTCTCCAAGGTTTTTCCTACTCGAAAAGCTGGCTGCAAAACCTCAGCGATGGTGGTGAACAATGGAAAGGTAGTAATAGGTTTAAGGGAAACTGTTTGCGTGCCTGCGCGGTCTCAAAAAGCAATAGCAATGTAGAGTTGAAGGAAGAAATGCTGTCTAAATAAAGAACTAGGCGATGGAGTCTTCCTGTCAAACACCTTATTACCAATGGGTACAAATGTTTTAATAGGCGTCCTTAACGTAACAAACGAACCAGTAACTATCTCCAAAGTATCCTTAATACTGGTTCCGCTAAAGAACTACTTAATAGTTCCATTGGTCAACCAAGAAGAGCAGTCACTGAACGATAAGAATATTCAGAACGACCCCACAGGCTCAACCATTCAATGCATTCGATACCTATTCACGGAAAAAGAGCATGCGAACGTATTAAACAGTAACTTACGGTTACAGCAACTCGAAAAGGAGCTTCAATTAGATGAAAATTTAAACTCGGAGGAAAAGGAGTCTATTACAGAGCTTTGCCACCAATACTCTGATGTATTCCACCTAAAAGGTGACAAGCTCCCCTACACCAGTGCCATTACACATGAAATACCACTAGTACAGAACCAGGCACCTATAAATCAAAGAATGTATAGACTGCCCGAGACAAAGAAGCAAATAATAAACGATCAAATGAAAGAAATGCTAGAAAATGACATAATCAAACCTAGCAAAAGCCCGTGGAACTCGCCTCTCCTAGTAGTTCCAAAGAAATCCGGCCCAGATGGTGAAAGTAGATGGCGAGTCGTGGTCGATTTTCGCAAACTAAATGATAAGACCATTGGCGACGCTTACCCCCTTCCTCGAATTGAGGATATACTTGATCAGCTCGGGCATTCCCGTTACTTCTCGACTCTCGATCTAGCCAGCGGTTACCACCAAGTACTGGTAGACCCAAAGGATCAATCTAAAACAGCATTCAGTACCAATTATGGGCACTATGAATTTAAACGTATGCCGTTCGGGTTAAAAGGAGCCCCGGCTACGTTTCAGAGACTAATGAACTATGTCCTCTCCGGTCTCCAAGGCCTTGAATGTTTTGTGTACTTGGATGATATTGTCATCTATGGTAAAAACCTTAAGGACCATAACGACAAACTTGAAAAAGTGTTCACCAGGCTAAGAAAGCACAACCTCAGATTGCAGCCGGAAAAATACAGGTTCCTAAAGAAAGAAGTTGTCTATTTGGGACACATATGTTCTGAGAAACGGGCACTTCCAAACCCACACACAACTGCCAGTGTCCAACATTTTCCAACTCCCAGAACTGTTAAGGGAGTGCAATCTTTCTTGGGACTCGCCAACTACTATCGCAAATTTATTCCCCAATTTTCCAAAATAGTCCGTCCTCTAACTAATCTTTTGCGCAAGGATGTGAAGTTCACTTGGACGGAAAAATGTCAAAAGGCATTTGAACAAATAAAAGAACTACTTATTTCACCCCCTCTACTTATTTATCCTGATTTCACCCAACATTTCAATCTTACCACGGATGCAAGCAGTGAGGCAATCGATGCTGTACTTTCCCAGGGAAAAGTTGGAAAAGATCAACCCATTGCCTATGCCAGTCGTACACTGAATAAAGCTGAACGTAACTACTCCACTATAGAAAAAGAGTTGCTAGCCATTGTCTGGGCTGTAAAAAATTTCAGATGCTACCTTCAAGGGCGTAAATTCACGGTCTATACAGACCACAAACCTCTAAAAGGCGTCTTTAACGTTAAAGATCCTACAACACGTCTGGTACGATTTCACCACAAGTTATCGGAGTTTGACTACCAAATTGAATACAAGCCAGGTAAATATAATACAAATGCCGATGCTCTTAGTCGTATTCCCCAGGATGAAAGAGAAAAGCCCACCTCAACGGCACAACTTAAAAATATTTCACTCGAAGGAATACCTAACGAGCCCACGACTTCCTTGCATTGTAACGTAGTAACACGCTTACAAATACCAAAAAATAGAACATCCGAACAAGCACCTACCAATTTGTCAAAAAATCTAACCAAAAATTCAGGAGGACTAACACCCTTGCACGGGGAGAACACAATAGAACAAACAATTGATAAGAAACCAGTTGAAGTAATCATCAACCCCGATGAGATTCAAACGGTATTGAAAGATTTTCATGATTCTCCATTTGGCGGACACCAAGGGGTTGTAAAAACCTATAAACGAACTCGTAAAAAATATTGGTGGCGACATATGCTTGGAGATATCAAGAGATACATTAAACGATGTAAAAAATGTCAAACGATGAAATCAACACCTCTCCTACGAATGCCAATGGTGATTACGGATATCGCTGAAAAGCCTTTCGACAAAGTGTACTTAGATATCGTCGGACCTTTGGAGCAATCGCATACTGGTAACTTGTACATATTAACCTTTCAGGATAATCTTACCAAGTTCCTAGATTGCTGTGCAATACCAAATGCAGAGGGCCAGACTGTAGCTAAGTGGTTTTTGATCAGATCGTCACCCGTTACGGAATTCCTAAACAGATAGTCACCGACCAGGGAACAAACTTTCTCAGTGACGTATTCAAAGGGCTGTGTAAACTGTTAAAAATACGAAAATTGCAAACATCAGCATACCATCCACAGTCAAATGGCGCTCTTGAACGGGCCCACCGACCACTAGTAGAATATTTGCGTAGCATAACTGATGAAAATCCCAAGTCGTGGGATCAATTTTTGAGAACAGCTACCTTTGTTTACAACAATAGCTGCCATGAAGGTACTAAACTCACACCCATGGATTGTCTGTATGGTTTCTCACCCGATGCACCCTCTAACCTGAAACGAGAGCCTGAACCACTATATAATGATGAGAGTTATTACCATCAGTTAAAATACAAACTTCAAAAGTCATACTCAATAGCAAGGCGTAATTTGCTTACAAGCAAACAGAGATCAAAAGCCTACTATGACAAAATAGTGAGACCCTACAATTTCCATGTAGGCGATCAGGTCCTCGTTAAAATAGAAAATCGAAAAGGCAAATTAGCACCCATTTGGAAGGGCCCATATCCTGTTATAGCTGTAACAGGACTCGTCAACACAACTATTAAAATGGGTAGAAAACAAGTTGTGGTGCACAACAACCGTTTAAAGCCGTACTATGACTAACCTCTCGTTTTGGTTAAGAGCTACTCATTAAAATATAAATTTCAGCAATATGTCCAATAGCCCGAAGTAATCTTTTTCTATTGTACAATTCTATTCGCAGAACATGCCTCTCCAGGTGATTTTATTGATCGTTTTACTAGAGCTGGTTACATGTTAATGTACCTTATTTTATTGTTTTTGGTAATTATCCTTTCCTATCGATTATGGAAAAAATTACGTGTAAGATCAAAACAACAATCGGTGGAAATAAATAACGAGGAAACCCCCCCTCGTATTTCCGTTTGCGTACCAAGGGGTCAAAGCCTTCCAAACATTCCCCTTACAGTAAGGGAGCAAACCACCCATCTCACGAAACCCATACCGTTTGGTAGGAGCATCAATCTCGTTATTTAAAAAAAAAAAAAAAACAATATGTATTGAACCTATTGCACTAAGATTTAAATTTTATGTACATAAATATAAACTAAAATAAATACTATTATTCATATGCAAAAAAAAAACAATATACATACATATATATTTTCTATTTCCTATTATAAATAACTATTTTAAAAATAATGTTAATTAACACTGTTATACTAAATAAAAAATAAAATAAAATTCATTGTTCCAATATTAAAAAAAAAAATATTTACATATATCTATTCATAAAACAGTAGACCAGGTTTCTGTTAATCACACACTATGCTTTTGATTTGTAAAGACTTAATTTCTATATTTAAGTAAAATTAAGAAAAATGTAATAAATAATGTTAGATTTAGAAAAAAAAAGGAAAAGATGCAATGTAAAAACTTTTGTGCCTTTCTTTCCGAAACCATTCTTTTTTTTTTTTAAGTTTAATATTTGAGCATTATTCCTCTTCAAAGAATAATTCTCTTACATTGCGGGGGAAGGATTTGTTACATTCTCATTTTCGCTATCATGAGAACTTGGAATTTTCATAGTGTCACATTCGCATTTTCGCTGTCATGGGAGCCTAGAATTTTCATAGTGTCACATTCGCATTTTCGCTGTCGTGAGAACTTGGAATTTTCATAGTTCACAACACCTTAAAGCGGTTATGTGATATTTTTAAGAACACGGTGACAGCGGATATGTTTTGAGGAATACGCTCATGTGATCCATGAATGATCGAGAATGCGAACATTTAAAAAAAATGAATATAAGCTTACAAGTAAAATAACGTTGTGTATTAAAAATAAAATAAAATCTGTCTATCTCCTACCCAAGTAGTTTCGTAGTGTGTGAAGTAACAACAATAATAAATACCTTTGATTTACAAACAAACAACCAAAAATCTTTCTCTATCATAAGATATTAAAGAATATAAGTAATAAAATTGTGATTTGATTTAAAAACGAGTGTTTTAATTCAATCTAGTCAGTGAACCTAACATATGTATGTATGTTTCGCATACTAAGCTGCGTAGTGCCGTAGAGGGAAAAATATTTGTCATTAAAATTTAAAATTTCTTCTTCATCTTGAGGTCCCTACATATGTATATTGTTGGGAAGTTCTAGAAGTCTTCTATAAATATATAGAAAAACAAATTTAAATTTAATTGTTATTGCACAGCTGAGTGCTTTTTTCACATTTAGCGCGAGGCTGCCATGCAAATAAAATTTTTTTTTTTAAATGAAAATTTCATGTGCTTGCTTTTTTTTGGTAAGGAGGGAATTTTTAATATCATAATTTTGTTAGTATCAACAAATATCAACTGAGAATAATAGTTTGCATTTCCCATTTTATTTTCTGTTTGTTAAATACATTTTAGTTTTGACTTTGTACATTTTACCGGCACTAATTCATCCAAAATGGTTCCTACTTATTAGGTTACATAGATTCTCGGTTAATTATTAATTTTATATTACTATGAGCAGAATATAAATTTATTCAAACATATAAATTATTTAATAAAATTTGATTTGCAAATAATATTCCATATTCTAATTTGGCAACATGTACCCTTGACAATCGTCGATAATTATACCAACATTCCCGAACGAAAGTGTATAGTGAGGAATAGCCCGAACTAATTTTTGGATCACGAAAATTGATCTTGATCAAAAGCAAGATCTCGTATTGTTGTTGTAATGTAGACAAACCAATGATCTATGTAAAGGGTTTTCCAATAAGGACTTGACAACTCTTTTTTTAAATAAAACGCAAACCATTTGAGATATTTCAAAAACTTTATTATCGGCTTGAAGTACAATCAAAACATTTATGAATGGAACTCGACTTCGTTCATATGGCCACCGCGGGCACGTTTGCAGCGGTCGATTCGTTGGACCCAATTTTCAACGACTCGGCCACACATTTCGGCCGAAACGGCCGCTATTTCGCGTTCAGTGTTGGCTCTGAGCTCTTCCAACGTCATCGGCGTGTTGGCATAAACCAATGACTTAACGTAGCCCCACAGAAAATAGTCAAGCGGCGTTAAATCGCACGAACGAGGCGGCCAATCGACTGGCCCATTTCTTGAGATAACACGTTCACCATACTTACTCTTCAATAAATCGATTGTAGCGTGTGCTGCGTGGTTTGTGGCACCATCCTATTGAAACCACATGTCGCCCAAGTCCATATCTTCCAATTCGGGCCAAAAATAATCGGTGATCATGGCGTGATAACGTTGACCATTCACAGTAACGTGACGATCGTTATCGTCGACGAAAAAATATGGCCCAATAACGCCGCCGGCATGCAAACCGCACCAAACAGTTATTTTTTGTGGATGAAGTGGTGATTCATTAACATGCGGATTTTCACCCGACCAATAACGCATATTTTGCTTATTGACGAACCCATTGAGCCAAAAATGAGCTTCGTCACTGAAGATGATTTTGCGATGAAAGGTAAAGTTAAAGTTGCAGTCACCGACTCCGAATTTCGGTAGAAAATTTTTATAATTTGCAGACGTTGCTCGTTCGTGTACTTTACCATGATGAAAATGTTGAGTTTACTGAATAAATTGACAGTGACAGTTTGATGATTAGTGAAAGAGTGCGTTCACAAATTAAACTCAAAGTTGTCAAGTCCCTATTGGAAAACCCTTTATATGGATCATAGGATACGACTATTATTATTTTTTTTTTTATTATTATTATTATTATTATTATTATTTATTTCAATTTTAATATAACAATTCATTAACAGTTTGAAAATATGTACTCATAAGAAAATATTTAAATTCAACTACAGCAAATCTATTTCTAAGCGAATACGCTTCATTTCTTCTAAAATGAATGTTACCGCTTCTGATGAAAAATATTTTAAGCGCTTTATAAATGAATAAATAACGAAGTGGTAGAATTTTCGCTGATTGAAATAGAG
This sequence comes from Blera fallax, assembly GCA_946965025.1. Taxonomy (NCBI): domain Eukaryota; kingdom Metazoa; phylum Arthropoda; class Insecta; order Diptera; family Syrphidae; genus Blera; species Blera fallax. The sequence continues at coordinate 57,172,808 of OX337246.1, forward strand.
GCAGTGATGGCTCACATCTGTTTTTATATAAGATTACGCGAATTATCTTTTTTTGAGCTATTATAATAGGTTTCAAGTTACTAATATACGCGCAACCCCAACATGCAAGACAATACTCTAGGCGTGACTGAACCAATGCATAGTAAATTGTTGAAAGCAAATTTCGTGGAACCAGTTTACGTATATGAAACATTTTATTTAATGATATGTAGAGGATTTTTTTAAGAGACATTATATGTGACTTCCAATTCAATCTATTATCTATTAAAATTCCTAGATATTTGAATTCTTTAACAAACTCAAAGATAAAGCAACTGTTCGTGCAGTGAACCTTATCGCAACTGGGATGATGAAAAATAATGTCCTCAATCACTATATTAGGATTAGACAACGAAAAATACATTGCCTTAGACCTCATGCTGAGTACAAGTTGAAGGCAATTGAACCAGATGCGAAGCAAATGCAAATCATCTTTCATTTGGTTTTGCATAATTTTCAGGGAGTTATCTGCATACGATAGAGCAAGATCGTCCGCATAACCAATTAAGTGGCCGTTGAGAGGCAAGCTAAAAATTGAATTAATATAAATAAGGAAGAGAATTGCTCCAAGCACCGATCCTTGAGGAACGCCAATATTGGAACAAACCTCTTCCTCGCTTATAACGCCGTTTACCCTTACTCGTTGTTTCCTATTTAGCAAATAGGATTTAAACCACTCAATTACAGTACCTCTAAAACCAGCATTATACGATTTCTGGATCAATATTTCGTGGTTAACCAGATCAAAAGCTTTTGTTAGATCCAGAAACAGGCCAGCTGTTTTCAGATTTCTGTCCAGTGCATTGTATATTTTACATAATAATGCTGCAATTGCATCTTGAGTAGATTTACCTTTCACAAAATTAAATTGAGATTTATTGAAATATTAAATTTTTTGAAAAAAGTTGAGCTTTTACCCACTATAATCTTTTCGAAGATCTTAGAGAAAACCGATAACAGAGATATTGGCCTGTAGTTGTTAGGGTCGCTACGTTCACCTTTTTTAAAAATGGGGACAATTACTGAAGATTTAAGGCATTCTGGGAAGATCCCACATTGGAAGCTTTCATTAATAAGGTATCTTAGCGGATTTAGGATTAAAACACCTATCCTTTTTAAGACAACCTTGCTAAAACCATCTATCCCACAAGAGTTCTTCGATTTTAGACTATTTATTACAGAGAGAATCTCTGTATTACTCACTGGGCCGAAGAAAAAGGATAGTGGATTGGGTTTATCAAGTAAAAGTTTTCCATTACTTAAATCTAATTGAACTAAGATATCCGGCTTTGATTTTTCAGCGATATTCTTGAAGAAGATGTTTAATCCATTACTTAAGTCTTTACTATTGGTGGTGATTCTATTACCTAGCTTTAACAACTTTAAACTGGTATCATTATTATCGTTGCCTAGGATATTATTTACAATACGCCATTGCTCTCTATTATTATACACCCAATCTCACGAAATCATCTCCTCAGTCGTATTACAATTTTACAATTTTGTACCGATCCGGTAAAATTTAAATTTGGAATAGAATGAACAAAAATAACAAAGCATTAGAAATAGTAGAATTTTGCGAACACAGCCGAGATCATCTTCAAATGTTAAATGTCAAAAGAAAGAATTTTGAATAAGACCTGTAATAAGAACCTTATTGCAACAAGAAGTTTACAAACAATTATTATTTTCACCTCTTTTTTTTTGTTTTACGTACATTTTAATTTTTAAATTTTTTTTCGGCGAACTCCTGAAAATGGTTTTGACATCTAATGTCATTAAATGACTACCAACTTTGAAATTAAATATGAAAAGTGAGTATGAGCGTTTTATTGAGATTTCATTACTGAGGTGGCTAGCCACTTTAAAAAAAAAAAACGGCTAGTGTTATTCCTTCGGTCAAGTAAGGGGAGTAGTTCTCAATGACTGCCAGATCATCAATGTTGAAGTTCTTTTTTTCATGAATTATACTATCGGGGTAGTTGCAATCCGCACTATAGTTCTTCAATTTATTTGCGAAGGTGTTGGCAATAATTTCCAGATCGTTTTGCAAGGTGTTATTTAAGACCATATAAGAGACATTTTGATAGGGTTTTGAGATTGGTAGCGAGTGGACGTGCTTATAAGTGGTTCCGAATAAAATTAATCAAAAGTGTGTTAATTCTTTGAGTTGTTGTGGATTTGAGTTATCATATTTATTTTTTTTGCTTTGCTTTTTAGAAATCTTCTAAAGATACTGAAGGCCCGTTTCCAACAGCATGCCGGATTTTTACCGACTCAAACGATCCACCACCCCAACCCTTTCATCACGAGGAGGGTTTTTAATACTACAACTAAGAACAAACTTATTCAGTAGATATCTTTCGTGGTATTTTCTCTTTGTTTAGGAATTTCGTCGTCTGTAGTCTACGCACTATATTTCTATCGTCCAAAATTTGTAGGACGGCGTTGTTACGGTGATTCTGTATTCTCTGTTGGTGCTTTCGGGCGAAATTTTTTATTTTATTTCTAACTGTTGGTATTCCAAGGTCTTTGTGGATATCGGAATTTCTTATATACCACGGTGCATTAACAATTCCTCTAAGCACCTTATCTTCGAATGTCTGTATAATGCCTGTATTGCTTCTCTTGGTACAACCCCAAAGTTGTATGCCATAAGTCCAAACCGGTTCTAGCACTTGCTTATATAAAAGCAGCTTGTTTTCAGTATTTAGCTTGGACTCCTTTCCAAATAGCCAATAGATTTGTCTGTATTTGTTTTCAAACTCTTGCTTTTTCTTTTTTATATGTGTCTTCCACTTTAGTTTAGCGTAGAGTGTCATTCCCAAGTATTTTGCTTCGTTTGCATACGGGATTATAACAAAATTTGCTAGGATGGGTATATTATTCCCTTTTTTGTACGTAAAATTTACGTGGATGGATTTGGTCTCGTTTAGTACAATTCGCCAGATCTTTGTCACTGCAAATATCTCATGTATGGCTTTTTGTAACTTTTCGGTTGATTCCTCAACTGTAGTGCCCGTTGCCAATATTGCTGCGTCATCCGCAAATGTAGCTATTTGCATACCATCTACTTGCGGTATATCTCGTGTGTACAGCAGGTATAGTATCGGACCAAGTACACTGCCTTGAGGCACTCCTGCTATGATTTCTTTGAATTCTGAGTATTCGTTACCCATTTTAACCCGAAATAATCGATCTGAAAGGTAAGATTTCAGAACCTTGCATAATTTGTCGGGAAGAACTTGCTGTAACTTGTATTCTAGGCCTTTATGCCATCGAACAGATCTTTTTTTCTTCCATCGCCTTTTCGATTATGTCTGTTATTCTATGAACTTGGTCTATCGTAGAATTTTGACGTCTAAATCCGAATTGATGATCCGCTTTAAGGCGTTTTTCTTCTATGATAGGCTGTAATCGTTTAAGCAGAATTCTCTCGAATACTTTTGAAATTATCGGCAGTAGTGATATTGGTCTATATGATTTTTTATCAGTAGGTACCTTCCCCGGTTTAAGAATCATAATGACTTCAGCAATCTTCCACTGTCTTGGTACATATTGCAATCTAAATGCTGCATTTATTAGGTAGAAGATCTTCACTAATGATTTTTTGGGCAATTCTTTGAGAACTAGTCCTGTTATTAGATCATAGCCAGGAGCTTTGTTAATTTTAAAATTAACCCCCAAGGGGTCGATATCGACCACTTTGGGAATCCCTGGTTTAAATGTTTGTTCTAAGTGCAAGCCAAAAACTTCAGCCTTTTCTTGATCTTTTTTAGCCCATTCTTCATTCATTTTCTTAATTGGTGGTGCTTGCATTTGAGGTTTTTTAAAACCCTTCATAGCTTTCCAAAGCGAGTAGTTTGTATCTCGTTCCGCAGTCAGTCGTTCCAGGTAGGAAGAAATCTTTTTATTTTTGAATTCACTTAACGTTTCCTTGAGTTTATTGCACAAACGATTTAAGTGCGTCTAATCTTTGCGGAGCACGAGATTGTTGCCACCTTTTGCGTGCTCTCCTCTTTACTTTGACTAGTTCTATTATTTCTGTCGGATATTTTATATCGATTTGTTTTATTTATTATTTTATAGGAAGTATTATTCCACGCGGCACTCTGAATACTTTTAATGAAATGATCGACTTCATCTTCAAGTTGATAGTGTGTTTTCAATGGTACATTCAATCTAGTTCTACTTTCTGCTTCGTTTCTGAAGTTGTCACAGTTGGTTTTGTCGTTAGCTAATCTGGGAGGTTCTTGTACATTTATCAAAGTTTCGCTTAAAACTAAAATAACTTTTGAATGATCAGAAGAAAGATCGAAGCTTTCTACAACTCTTCCCAGAAACTATGTTTCGCATTGAAGTCACCACCAATAATAAAGTTTGATCCAATTGATTCAATAGTATTAAGGTAGTCGCTTACTTCCAGCTTACAGCGTGGAGGGCAGTAGATATACGAGATATTATAAGCAAAGTGTCTATTTTTTACACGTATACTGTTATTATTTGCCTTGATTCAAGTTCAAATTTAATATCTTCAGAGTGTTCAATACAATCTCTTATAAATAGAGCCGCACCGCCTCTGGCTCTTTCTGATGGGTGGAAAGCATGATAGCCTTTATAACCCTTTTATTTTATCCTAGAATTACTTTTGAGATGAGTCTCAGATACTAGACATATATCAACTTGTTTCTTAATCAAGAATATTTCCAGCTCGTCAATTTTTTGCAAAAATTGTTTATTTCAAAATTTTTTTCATGTTACTATTTTAAGTTGTTTTATCATCTTGTAGGAAGACGCCTGCTGTATACATTATTTTCGAGTTTAATCAGTCTGTCGAAAATAAGTTTGTTTGTAGCACTTTGTTCATCAAGTTTTGCTAGGATGAGCATGAGAGGGTCAGGTGGAGAGGAGCTGCTGCTACTTTCTCTAGACGCATCTTCGGCATATGTCTTTATCCGAACTTTTGTCGATTAGATTACGTTGCGCCTCTTTTGTAGTTCCTTGGTTACGACACATCCTCTATAATTTGCCGGATGGTTTTTTTTTGCAGTTGGTGCACAACGCCGGAGCTTGTTTGCTTAAGCTGCAGTCTTTTGTGAAGTGTTATCAGCACATTTGACGCACCGCGGCTCTTTCTGGCAATGTTTTTGCGTGTGATTGAATCCCTGGAATCGCTTGCATTGAGGGACTAGTTTCGTATTTTTTCTCAGGGGCTCAATTTTAACCGCCATATATAAGATAGATTTAATATCGTAAATTTGTTCTATCGTTTGTTTTTTGTCAAAAGTTAGCATAAAAAGAGGAAGGTCGAATCGGTGAATCCAATTATGTTTATCGGTTGCGGTTTATGCTCTTTTTGCTTCTCAGTTTTCTCAACTGGTTTGATTCGTGAATTTTCTTTTTTGGATATTCCCTTTCTTATTTGGTCTTCTTTTTTTCAAGATCCAGTCCGTTTCCCGACTTAGTTCTTCTTCGTCGGTTTTATAGTCTTCTTTGGCTGGATTACATTCAGTATACTTTGATATTGTTTGGAGTTGGGGCTCTCTTTCTTTAAAAGCTTTATTTTTGAAGTATTTCCATCTTCAGCTCTTGGCAAATCAGTTCAATACTGCTGAGCTTAGCACGAAGTTCCATATTTTTTTTCTCGAAGTGTTATTGTTTCGAAGATCTTATTTCTTTAACTTCACCTTCTGATGGGTTCCTAGTGATGGAGATATTTGATCTTGATGGTGGAGATCTATTTACCCTTACACATTTCCTAAAAGGGTCACTTGAATGCAATAAATAGTCCTCCTCAGAATCCATAGGACCGACCTCCGAAGAGGGTGGATTTTCCAGTTTACCTGGTCTGCCACCTGGGGTTATCAATCTGTTTGTTTTGTCCATTGCCATTTAAGTTTAACTTATTAATTCTGTGCAAATAGATCAGTTAATTCTATTTGCAGTTTCAATTCAGCCGCCCCTCTGGGGCCGCACAATATGCATCAGACGCTACTGGTTTTATGGATTTTTTTTTTTTTGTTTTAATTTGTCCTTCAGGTTCGTCTTTTTAGTTATAACCTTACTGTCAAGGATGGCCCTACCAGGAGAGCATGCTCCTGACAGCATCAGTTATAACATCACGAAGACTTCTTCTTCCAGCGGATTTTAGTCGGCTCTTACGACAGGCATACCTTACCTCAAGGCTATTCTAACCCCGACCTTGCAGGGGGTAAGTTGACCACCAGCATCCCTAACTGATGAGTGGTTGTAGCCTGAGAAAGTGTATAAAAAAGAAAAAAATAAATAAACAAACTAAGGTGATCTATAAAAAAAAAGAAAATTAAAAATTAAAAAATTAAAAAATTAAAAAGCAAAGTCTTTGCTATAAATTAAGGTAGCTAGCTGTGGCTGCAAATCTTTGAGATGAAAAAAAAGAGCGGTAACGCACCCACACCAACCTCTTCCAAACGCAGTGAGTACACGCATTCATCAACTAAAATATTACGCTAAAATTATAAACAAACAAACATTTACCTACGCATACAATAATCAAGCTAGCACACTGCAGTTTACTTTATTAAACCAAGGCAAAGTAAAGATTCGCCCCACTCATTTTAAAACCCACCACCTATAAAATCTTTGAGGAAACACCTTAATCTTAGACAACAACCGTCAGTTACAGTAGCGCTTAAAGTAAATCAATTTAACATAGATTCCTAACAATATGCAACGAATGCCACCTTCTAGATCTACGGAGACAGGAGGCACAGTACCAAAAGCTAAGAAGGGGCTTGCTTGGAAAGCATATGTTCCAACGATTCGGTTGGTAGGATGGCAGGTAAAGATCTTATGAGTATGATGAAAGACTCCATGGCACCGATCTTGGATGAAAGGATTAAAAACCTACCCACTAAAGAGGATATGGAGGAGATTAAATCGCATGTGGGAGAACTAGCATCCAAAATAGGTTTGCTCACAAGGGAAAACGAAGTCCTTAAAGATCAAGTCGCAAAGCTCAAAGAAGATAGAGTTAGAAGCAAACTCGTCGAGGAACAGATCGACAAACTTTTGCAAAAAATCACCGAATCCAACGTTGTCGTACACCTGCCGGCCGATTCCAACATTGACGTAGTTGAAAAGGCGAAATCTGTGCGTAGGTCTATTGGACAGTAACGACGGAAGTAACGTCAGCGAACGGCAACGCTGATTGTTAAAATAAAATCTAGAAACTCTGTTATTGATGTACTTAAATAACCTAGCAGCAACTGAGTCACTACTTCTTGGAGACTTCAATGCAAGAATAGGATTATCTCTAAATAGTTTTGTAAACAAATTTTTTCAGCCAACTACCTTATACGAAAATCGTAACTCCAAGGATATTATATGCGACACAAAAGGCGTTAAAATTTTTGGAGCTAGCTGATGCTTGGGATTGCAGACCATTAAATGGAAGCTGTGAAGGAGACTCTCGAGGTAAATACACTTTTTTGCGGGGAACTGCTTGCTCTGTCATAGATTACAGTTTTATATCAGGAGATTGGTACTCTTACCTTTGTGACTTCCGAATAGGAATAAAAACATTTTCAGACCATATGCCCTTAGAAACCACGTTTAAGGTCAACTGTAACTCCAACCCATCAAGCACAAACTCACTCGAACTGTTGCCCAAATGAGGATGGAATGACGATCTTCAGCTCTTATATAAAGCAAACCTTAATGTGGAACTTGTAAATTTGAGAGAATCTGGTACGCCACCACGAATTGAAGAGCTGACTACGGTAATTAGGAGAGCCGGTCCCTCAAATTCAGCACACTTACCTAAGAACAAAATGGGTAGGCAAAAATGGTTTGATAAAGAATGTATGCCAGGGATACGTCATATGCTTTTCTCAGATTGCTAAGAACGAATGGTAACAACACATTAAAAGTTTTTTACGCAGCAGCAAACAAAAGCTTTAAAAACCTTTGTCATGTAAAAAAACTAGCCTCTGACCAACATAATGTCGAGTTATTAAATAGATCACGATCTTCAGCAGATTTCTGAAGAGCTGCTAAACTTGTAAACGAGAAAAGAAATGCAATCGCCGCGGGTCTGAAAGCAGAGCAACTAAAAGAACACTGAGATTCTTCTCAACGCAGCGAAAATATCGCCACCTTTTCAATATGCAACCCCTTTGTGCGTTGATTAGTTTTTGGACGCGCCAATCACAGTAGCTGATGTAAAAGTTGTCATCGAAAAGTGTAAGAAGAACAAAGCTCCAGGAAGAGACCGTATTCCGTTCGAGTATTACAAAAATTGTACACCTGAATTCCTTTTAGAATTAACGCGGAAGTTCAATCGTTCAATCGCCTGAATGTTTTCAAAATTCTATAATTTTTCCTTTACACAAGAAATGTGACTTCAACGATCCAGCTAACTATCGAGGTATATCATTTTTGAATACATCGGCCAAGTTGTTCACTGGTGTACTATTAAATAGGATCACGCAGTGGGTGGAAAGTAAGAAGATCCTACAGGAATTCCAAGCCGGTTTTAGGCGTAATTATTTAACTATAGATCAAATATTTTCACTTTCAAACATAGCGGATGTTTATAAGAGGAAACATAAGAAACTATATGCCTTTTTTGTTGATTTTCGTGCGGCTTTCGACTCCATAGCACGCGAAGCTCTCTTTAACAAGCTTTATGGATACGGTATCTCAACTAAGTTCATCAGCGTATTGAGAGCTATGTACGAAAATAACCTAGCCAGTGCCTGGGATGGAAGCAATCTATCGGAGGAGTTAAATGCAGCAATGGGAGTGAAGCAAAGATGCGTACTAAGTACACTTTTATTAATTTTATATATAAACGGTATAACAGATCACGTTAAAAGAGGAATAGAGATAAACCAAACCTTAATACCAGCTCTCATGTTCGCAGATGACATCGTCTTCCTCGCTGATTCAGTGGACAAAATGCAATTAATGATCAACAGGCTGGACGACTATTGTAAGCCCTGGAACCTGTCGGTAAACCTATCGAAATCAAAGATAATGATATTCAGAGACGGTGGTGGCGGTGGGATGAAATTTGGAGTTCCATGGTGAACATATTGAGATTGTTCGGGAATACAAATCTCTTGGTGTCGTGATGCGTGCTGCCCTGCACTAAATTTTTTTCCTATAAACCAACTGATTCGTCTTGCAACGATTTTCTCGAAAATCTTTGAGAGAACCGGTAGGACAGAGATTGGGCGGAATTCATCATAGTAGTGACAACTTTTCGTTTTTTTGGATTGGGCTTTAGTTAGAGATGCCACGAATATTCGGCTACTATTTGGTATTCGGCCTATTCGGCTACTTTTTTACTATTCGGTAGTCGGTCGAATATTGCAACTCATTCGGCCGAATACCGAATACCAATTCATGAAAAAAACGCATAAATATTATTCACAAAAAATTTTATTTAAAGAAAAAATCAGCATATTTAATACTTAAAATTTATTAGTGGTAAATTATGATGAATGAAAACAATTTTTTCAGCATTTGTTGATAGCAAACGATTGCGCTTTTCCTCATAAATTAGACACACTCAACAAATAATGCGTGTTGTAACACTACCTACTCGCAATTCGCTAATAAAACAAATATGCCCATGGCATAGTTGATGCATACACTTCAATGATGCAGATCGGAACATGTCACACGCAAAATCGATTAAGTGTCGCCATGCAAAAGTGTGTTAGATAATAATTGAGTTGTGTTGTCGATTTGAGTTATCATTAGTGATGGGCATAATCGAATGATTTGAAGAATCGAGACATAAGTATTCAAATGATTTGAAGAATCGAATTATCATTCGAGATACGGGTGAATGAAATTTGCAATGTTGCGCCGATACACTTTGTTTTTGTTCTTGAGCAAAAAAGTGCTATTTCATTTATTTCATTACACAAAAATATAATTAACTCTAAATAATTCATAATATTAATTTGTACTATTATGAAAGCTCGAATAGATATTAAATTCATATATGTACATATGTACATATTTACATATAATGATAATGAACACAATAATAGTTTTATTTTTATAAATGTGGTGTAATGAACACAATGATAATTTTATTTTAATTTTACAAAGAAAATTCACATTGGAAAGAATTCACATTGGTCTGCTCGCTTTGGTTACTTTCAACTGACTGACTGTGTGTTTCATGTGCAAGAGGGTCGCTACTGCGCAGAGTGAGAGAGAGAGAAACTAAGGAAGAGAGAGTACTTCTATTGGGTTAGTAAACACGCGCGGAGCGTGTTCGGGAATTGGATCCCACATTCGGCCATCCTGATGGGTCATCCGCCCCGGATGTACGTCTCCACGGCTTGATCCCGTCTGCAGCAGCAGTTGTAGCATTCGGACCTTCATGGTCACCTACCTTCTCGACCTCGTAGCGGTCATGCTTACACACCCTGGTCACCCTGTAGGGACCTAAAAACTTCGGCTTCAATTTAAGACCCGGACCGAATTGAGTTCTCCTCACGGCTATTAGCTCACCAAGCTTATACGTTTTGGGGACCTTCCTTTTCCGGTTGAAACTATCGACGTTTTCCTGCTGGATCTTCTGGATATTGTCCCTGGCTTCATCTCTGACCTCGTCGCGTTGGTCTTCTAATTCTTCGATCAGCTCTTGATGGAACATCTCTTGAATTTTAGGGGTCACGTTGGTCTTCATCTCTAATCCTGTCAATATCTTGAACGGGGAATATAAGGTCTGTTCCTTTACTTTCTGCTCCAAAAATAGCAAGTAAATAAATTTCAAGGAGTGGGGCTAAAATTCTCTCAGTGAGAGGCAAAATTGCGAAAAAGTAAAGGAACGCTTTCAACCATGTTTGAATACGTTGGAATGTCTTAGAAGAACATTCAACTTTCATTTGCGCTCCTTTCTTTCCATTTTTCAGTTTGCAGCAAGTCAAAAATTATGTAATCCAAAGTAACAGCTGACTATGACAGATAGTACACTTCCCACAAGAATTCGTAAGATTTTTTACTGAGGGGAAATTTTTACTCTCTCGTTGCCTCTCTCTTTTACGATTTTGTTGTGTTAAGGAACGGGGTTGCAAATTATAGTTAAAATTTCTAGTCCTTAACAGTAAACAAGCCGAAAGCCCTGGTAACTAGTGCTTATTATATTATCATTGTAGTTTAATTACATGTTAATAAAGTTATAAATAAATAAATTAAAAAATTATATGAATTATACATAAAATTACGAAATTAGAAATTAATATTGTGACCCATGAATAATTTTTATAAATGGTATAAAATTTGAATTTAGCGCCTGTCGGCCATATTTTGTATAATAAAAAAAAAATTTAATTTAGCGCCTGTCGGCCATATTTATTTATATTTTGTATATAAAAAAAATGGAATTGCCAAAAAAGAAAATTAATAAAGCTCTCTCTTCAACCAACCTTCAAGCCGTACTGACGTGTTCCCCAATCGTTCCGATAATTTATTGTTAGATCAAGCTAGAGCAATTTGCAAAAACATTGTAAATTTTTTCACATACCATATCTCCGCGTGTGTTCTTAGAATTTTTATACATTTCTTAACCTCTAGACTTCTTGCTGAGTTTTTCTCTGACTACAAATCCGCAACCGTATAACGCCTGCCTTTTCACCATAATAAATATTCCAGCATTGTATCTTCCTTATGACCGGTCGGTCCAATCGAACTTCCTAGAAGACGATGATATCTGCTCTTTGGTGGTCTAGGAGTTGTTTGGCAGTACGTGGCCTGTTAAAAGTCGAAAGATAATTTTCATTGGCTATGTTCATCAACAATAAAACTATTCATATTATATTCCAGGTTGTTTTTCCGTTTTTTATTCTGTTTTTCTATACCGCACTGTTATTTCATTGCGTGTTCATTCGGCGAAAAAAATAAGTCCCAAAAGCAAAAAAGTTTGCTCGGTTTGCACAAGCAATCTACCATGTTCTGACATGCGTTAGTAATGCAGATTATTCTGTTCGCGACTGAGTTAGTTTCAATAAAACAGTTTTCTTCTCCAATATTTTTAATGATTCTTTATTTTAACTAAAATTAATTTACTATTTTACTATCTAGAAGCGAACAAAGTTCGATAGCAATCGTTCCTCAATGGAGAGAAATTTTATCACACCAGCGCGTGCTATGACAGACTTCCTTCTAAAACCAAGTGATCTAGAAACGTTGCCCAAAATTAAACGCCGTTCACCATATGAACAAGAGCCACCAATCACAGTTTACTGGCGGAAGGATGTCGAAGCAAAAGCTATTGAAGTTTGGGGTTCAAAAGAGAATCTTCTGCGTGAGTGTCTTAAACGAGAAATTGAACGAAAAAAGCATCAGCAAAGTAAGAAAGAATACATCTTTCCAATTTCTAATTATAATTATTTTAAATTATTTAAGACATATTTACCGTGAAAAGGCGCCTAAGGGACTATCGCAGAGAGATCGGCAGTAGAACTCTTGTTATGGAAGATGAACCAGGATTGAAAGGGAAATCTGCACGCGTCGTCCTGATTGCAATTGGAATGTTAATAAATTACTATTATATCTTTGTATTTTACAAAATATATTAAGTTTATATCTTTTAGAAACACCACTAATTTCATTGTGAAAACATTTGCATGGCTCTCCAGTGGGTCACATAGCATGTTCGCTGAAGCTGTACACTCTCTGGCGGATACAATTAATCAGTTAATTCTTGCTTACGGTATTCACAAGTCAACTCAGGTAAAGTAGAGATTCAGAAAAAGCTTCTTTGCATCGGTTCAGAAAATGTCTAAGGAAATTTCTAGGTCAGAGCCTGAAAAAGCTCTGTCGGAATCAGTAATTTTTGTGACGAAAATCTCATTGTTTTTCACTGTAGATGGCTGACCCTGATCATCCATATGGATACTCAAATATGAAATATGTGTCGTCTTTAATATCTGGTGTTGGGATTTTCTGCGTTGGAACAGGGTTGTCATTATATCATGGTATTACAGGGTTGCTGCATCCCGAACCTGTTCATGATTATTTTTGGGCATTTTGCACCCTTGGTGGATCAATGGTTTCAGAGGGCGCAACGTTGATGGTCGCTATGAATGAAATCAAGCGTTCAGCAAATAACTGTGGAATGGCATTCAAGGAATATGGTTGTTAATGTAAAATTAAATAAGTTTGTTCACTTAAAATTGTTAGTATTTTTTCAGTATTGCGCGGGAAAGATCCCTGTGTGAATGTTGTCCTGACAGAAGATGCGGCTGCGGTTACAAGTGTCGCTGTAGCAGCAACTTGTATGAGTTTATCTTCAATAACGGGATCGCATGTGCCTGATGCTGTCGGGTCACTACTTGTTGGGGGAATTTTAGGAGCTGTAGCATCATTTATAATTTACACTAACGTCGCCGCCTTAGTGGGAAAGTAAGTTAATATAAAATAAAAAAAAAAGTTGTGGTATGTTTTAAGTAATAGCATTGTATATGAAACTAATAGTACTATCACTTGAGGAAATCGATGGTGGCGCCTCTAGCCGCCCTAGTAAAGGATACGTCGCTGAGAACCACAATAGATCTTATGCTCTTGTGCCTCAACAATATGCACATGTACTCATTGCATTGTGTATACCCTGCTCAAACATCATACTGTGTTGAGTGAATATATCTACTTTGCAATGTGAATAACTCGTCGGCCTACCCCAATGCAGTGCCACACTGCCAGTTGTCATGGTAGGTGCAAGCTCCTCGTGCATATGAATCCGAGTAATAATGGAAATAAAGCAAAAGGAATGTGCTAAAAAAAAAACACACACACACACAGCACATTCCTTTTTGCTGCATAATATATCCTTTTCACCTATGGTCGAGAAGTCTGTGGGGAGGGTGTGTGTGTTTATTTCATTAAAAATAACTCATCGATCTGAGTTATTGGCAGTGCAAATGCACATTGGGGATGAATGACAAAAAAGATTGTGTGTAAAGTTTTTTGAAGTTTTTTCATTGAGGACAAAATGCACACACATATAGCACATTCATATTTGCTTTTTTTTACTACAAACATAATGTTTCTCTTCAGTCTTCACTTATGGCTGTGGAGTTTGTGTAAATAATTCCATGGTAAACATTTTTGTTTCATTTCATTTGCACGCAATTGTATTTCGATTTATTAGAAAATTACTATAGATTTTCAAAATGTCTAAATGTTCAACATTTTCCTTGTCATTTTTTCAAGTCCCTAGAGATCATAGATGTTTGGGTAAAGCATGCTCAATGTAGTACATTGAAAAAACTATTTTTTATTTGCGAAACCCATTTTTATAGCAAAGATGTAAAGATAGAAGCACGTCGAAAATTGCTAACTAAAAATATCCTTCCAATATCATCCATATCAGTGTGCAGTTGCTCTGATGTATCTATCGATGAGTCTTGTTTTAAAATCATTGATAACATCAGAGACACAAAGCTTACTTAAGTAGTCACTTCAGACAGTTCTAGTGCATCCAACGTATAAATATTAGCCAAAACGCAAATGAAACGGACAATACTGCGATTTGTCCAACCACACTTTCCGTTAATAGAGTTACCGAACCTATGCCATATATAAGAGATTCCTCTCTACAACATTAAAAATGACATGGTATACGGCTTTTCTGACTTCGGGGAGCTGGGTAGACGCGCTACTGTAGCCTCCAAAGTAATGGTTTTTACTCTTAGGTGATTAAACAAAAATTGGAAGCAAACTACATCTTATTATATAGGATGCCCGAAAGGTGATGATATTGCCGAGATTTTGATGTTAACAATATCAAAAACTTTGGAGTGTGGTATCCAAGTTATTGCTGTTTGCTGTGACCAAGGCAGTAATAACAGATGAGCATACAAATTACTTGGGACAATCGAAACCAAGCCCTTTTGAAATTGAAAATCAACAATTTTTTCTTTTATATGATTATCTTCACTTATTCAAAAGCGTGCGAAATTGTTTGCTTAAAAATTCAATTCTAATATCTGTAGATGTTGTTTCATGGGGAATCCTTGTCAAACTTTTTGAAGAGGATTCCAAGAATATCTTTCAGGTATGCTTTAAACTAACGAATAGTCATAAACCCGAACTTTGAAAAGTTGTCAGTGAAATTGGCTTCCCAAGTTTTTAGCGCTAATGTTGCTGCTGGAGTCTTCAACGCAATTTCAGCAAACTGTTTTAAGACTGATACCGATAAGAAGATTGCTGCCTCAACGGCAACTTTTTTAAGCAAAATGAACAATCTTTTCGACAACTTAAACATTTACAGTTTAAACACAAGCAACCCTAATCGACAAGAAATTTCACCACATAGTGAAACTCTGCAGTCCATTAAAACTGCTAGGCAGTGGATATTATTATCATATGGGAGTCTACCGGTAAAATGAAAAAGCTTTGGTGGGTTACTACAAACTTTACTTGCTATAGAGTTAATATGGGAAAAACTTAAAAGTGACCAGCAATTCCTTCTTATTGCACATCTGAATACTGATGTTGCAGAAAACTTATTTTCAATGGCTCGTTCAAATAGGGGATCATACGAACGAAACCCTTCAGCTTACAGATTTATTAGAAAATAAAAATAAAAAAAAAAAATGACAGTGAAGAATTTCATATTGAAGCTCCAGTAGAAGATTTGATTCGAAAAATGTTCTGTATAATTTCAAACAATTCAAACAAAAACAAACAAATCTATCCGTAGCCATCGTAAATTTCTGGCACTCCATCCATCCACCACATAATCCCACCACCACCCCGCTGTGAAAATATGTTTTTTCATTCCTTAACCAGACCACTACTTTTTTTTTTTTTTTTTTTTTTTATAATTGGCGCGCACCAAAGGGGGTATGAATACCCTTATTCTGAATATTCAGGGCACGGGCGTTTGGAAAGAGGGGAAAGAGGAACAGAGGAGATACCGGTGCACGTTGGCTTTAAATGTTTGGATGTTGTACCGATGAGGAAATACAGCTCCTGGAAGATCGTTCCACATACGTGTCGTTCGGCTTATAAACGAATCCCTATATTTGACAGTACGTCCGAAATTGGGCTTGAGGGTGAACTGATGTGCATTCGAAGCGTGACGCGTATTGCGGGTGAAATTTTGAAGGGGAGGAATGCAAGTGGCTATTTCGTTGGAACATTTTTTGTGGAATAAGCGATAAAACAGGGAAAGACAAGAGACATTTCTACGATGTTCAAGTGAGTCTATAGAGCTCACAATATCTCTATCACCTATTAGTTTTATCGCGCGGTTCTGGACCCTATCTAGAATGTGCAAGACGGTCTTGGGTGCACCAGACCAGATATGGGCGTTGTATTCCATCTTTGGGCGAATGAATGCCTTATATATTGAGGCCAAATCAGACGGGGTGAAAAATTTCTTGCATCGCTTAAGGAATCCTAGACATTTTGCAGCATTTTTGGCGACCTCGAATATGAACTAGAAACCTGACACTTAACGCATAGCATGCATCCACCACTCCCTAATCAGATAAACCTACTTCTTTTCACTGAACAAAAAAATAATAATAACCTACTTATAGCTTTTTTTCATCAGTTTCTTTACTCATTTTCTTGGCAAAGTTATCCACTCAGTTGCGTAACATGTGTGCAAAAATTCTGAATGGGAATGGAAACACAAGAAAGATTTTGTTTACTTTGTTTCCACTCATCACTCACTCATTCTGTGATTATAACTCCATTCTCAGAGAGTAATAATGTTTTACTTCGCTCGCGAGGAATGAGAATACGCCACCTGGACGGTCGGGGTAACTACTAAAAAATATTGCTTGATGATAGTACTATAAGTTTCATATACAATGGTAATAGTCAGATACTTAAATATGTATATATTGACGTGCTAATCAGAAACAATGGAGATTTGATTTGGAGGGCTCCTATTGTATTTTTCCTACTAATGAAGATAACTTTCTTAGTTTAACTACAATCCTGGTTTGGGCAGATTTGTTTAGATGGGAGATATGTACTGATGTTATGTTAAGATATGTAGTAGGGTGAGCCTGGGAGTACGGTCGGCTTTTAAAAATGCTCTATCGATTCGTTTAAATACTGTTAAATTGTGAGATAATTCGATGCCCTCAGATAGCACAACAAAATAAAAGTAATTTATCTTATAATATTCCCAAACAAAAAAGAAAGAAAAAGTGTTATTTATCAATTTGAAGGCCAATATGAGTTGATTCGGGCTATAGCCTGTGGTCGAGTTTCGTAAGTGTTGTAATATCGTTTGGTTGATACGCTCGATCTGTCCGTTGGCCCTCGGCGTCCTTATGTATTTTGTTCCATTATTGACGCAGAAATTCTCGAAATCAGTTGAACTAAAAGCCGTTCCACGGTCGCTGATTATGGTATCGGGTAGACGAAAATACGAAGTCAAATCACTGAGCATCTCAATCACCGGCTTGGTTCTTGTGTCTTTAATTGCTTTGACGTACTTACTAAAAGCATCCGCTACCCCAGTGATGTAAGACTTCCCGCGGCGACTTCTTGGAAAAGGACCCAGATGGTCTATGTGGAGAGTCCAAAATGGAATTGACGTAACGTTTGCAATGAGTATTCTCCCATCTACGGCTCCTGGCGCTCTCTTATGGAAGCAACACTCCACGCAAGCGGCGATGTACGACTTAACGTAATTTCTCATTCGACGAAACCACAAGTTCTCCTTTACCCGCTCCTTCTCAATGCCAAAGTGACCCATGTCATCGTGAAAATAGATGAAAGTAGATGGCACAACCAGCTTTAATTTTTTCTCGCTATTCGATTTGCGCTTCGGTGAAGTATCTTAAAATCAAATTCCTGCAGGCGCAACCACCATCTGGCCACGCGAGGAATGAGCGAAGACGTTGTTTTAATTGCACTCACAGCAGAGCAATCCGTTACAATACTAAATTTTTGACCAAGCAGATACATGCGGAAACGCTCCAAACTCTTGACCACTGCGAGCACTTCGAGTTCGTAGCTTGAGTACTTTGATTCAGCGGCCGTGCATGTACGACTATAGTTGAAAACAGGTTTGCGTTCGGCGGATTTGTCTGTCGCTTGAAATAATATTCCAGCTAACCCGAATGAGCTGGCATCGGTATTGACAGGGGTCATAAGACAGCCGTCGCGCAAGGTCATCAAAACTCCAGTGCGAGTTGTGCCAGAGAGGGATGTTTATCAGAGCGTCTAGAGCAGAGCCAGGCGTACTGGGGAAAGCACCCAAACAGCGGAGACAGACCGTTCTTTGGAGTTTGGCGAAAGCAGCGGTGACGTATTTACGTGAAAGCTTATTCCACCACACAACCGACGCATATGACAGGAGGGGTCTTATCATTGCCGTGTAGATCCAGAAGACTTTCCTTGGCGATAAGCCCCATGTCTTGCCAAAGGCACCCTCCATCAAAAGTCGCATTGTCCAAGGCACCCTCAGTGTCAATGAAAATACCTATCGCGTACTCTTTCCTATCAAGCGCGCATTCAATTCTGCTAACCAGATTTTGAAGCGCAGTCTCACAAGATTTTCCGCATTGATAGGCATGTTGCATCTCCGAAAGAGAATGCGATCTGGAAGCAATTTTGCGCACATACAGTTCAACCAGTCTTTCCATGCTTTTCAGCAAGAAGGATGTCAGACTGATTGGTCTAAAACTCTTGGCGAGAGAGTAGTCATCTCTGCCGATTTTCGGTATGAAAGCTACTCTTACCGTTCGCCAGGGGATTGGTATGTATGCCAGTGCCAAGCTAGCAGTGAAGATTCTCTTCAGAGTTGGCAGAAACTGACTAATACCTTGTTTCAGCATAGCCGGGTATATTCCATCAGTACCAGGTGGCTTGAAACCATCAAAGATGCAGCAGCATATTTGGTAGCCTCATTCGTCAGCACGACCGACGCAGTATACCAGCTACGCCGGGTTATTTGGCTCAGCCCGCTGACAGCCTCAATGGTAGAAATTGGTTGCGAGCTGATGGTGACCTGATTTCCTGGAAAGTGAGTCTCCAGCAGGAGACTGAAAGCCTCTTCGACTCAGTGAAAGTACCATCAGGTTTTCTAAGTGATTCCGGCCTGTTTGGTTTTCCTTTACTGAGAACTTTGACCAACCTGTTGGTTTCACTGAGGGTTTCCATCTTGTTGTAAAAATTCCTAGAAGAGGCTTGTTTCGAAGTTCGAATTAACCACTTATGATGTTTTTGTTTCGATCGGTTAAGATTCCAGTCCTCTTCCAAATTTGTCTTAAGGACCTATTCAGAATAGGTCTTATGGGACCTAATAGTTTTCTGGTTTCCTTACGTATTCGTTCCAGTTCTGAGTTCCACCATGGAACTGGTCATCTGCAGGGGGTTTTCGTCACCGGACACGTCAGTTCGAAACATCTGATAAGGGCGCTATTCAGGTCTTGAACAGCCGCCTCTACCTTTCGTCTGGAGTTTGGATGGAGCTCTGACAGAGTTGCCTAACTCCTCCCTGAAACGTATCCAGTTTGTTTTCCTCGGATTCCTCCTCTCCTGCGTAGGTGCAACTTTGTATTCGATTTGGAATTCGATATATCTATGGTCTGATAGGGTAACTTCTGGCGAAACCCTCCAGTTGGTAATCGGCTTAGAATGCCTGTTAGACAGGGTCAAGTCAATAACCTCCTGCCTTCTCGTCGTAACAAAAGTTGGTTGTGATTCAACATTGTTGATGAAAAGATCAGACGATAGTATGAAATCCAAAAGTTGATCTCCTGGAATATTGCATTTGCTGCTGCCCCAAATTGAGTTTTGTGTATTAGCATCGCAACATAAGACAAGACCAATCTTTCTAATCTCACAATATTCAATGAGCTCAGTCACCATCCTTGGTGGGGAAGTTTTAACCGAGTCATAGGGGAAATAAGCAGACGCAATGACGAAGGTTTCTCTGAGAGGGAGTTCGGTACAATCAGACAAGTCCTGTGCCTTTCGGACCGCTCGTCAGAGAGTATCGTGGTATTACGCACACCTCCAAGACCACAGATGCGCTTTTTCCACACCCATGGTTCCTGAATAGCTGTTATGTGAGTTTTTGTACTACGGGCTGCAAGCCTGTCGCTGATAAGAGCAGTGGCAGCTTTACAGTGCTGCAGGTTAATCTGAGTATTATTATTATTATTATAATTTATTAATATCTAATTAATTACAATATTAATTTTTCTATATGTATATAGCACTAGCTGCTGGGGCTTACGGCTACTTAAACTTAAGTGGACTTTTAAAAGAAGATAATAAATTGAGAACTAGTTAGATACTATTTTCTAAATTAAGGATTTCTAAAAGTTCAGAAACTGTTTTAATATTTTGTTGAGAAGGTACTTTTAGTAGATCGATCAGTTTATTATTTGGAGATAGTTGCATCATGATTTGGTTGATTTTTTTGCACTCTGAGGTAAGGTGTTTGACGGACAACTGTACATTATTGTTGCAGAGGTGACAAGGCGGTGGTTGAACTTTGGTAATAAGGTGGCAATGCGTTAGGTTGGTGTGACCTAATCGAAGTCTGACGAAGTTTTTCAACATTAAGGGTGAAATCATTTCGGGGTACAGTATATTTTCTGCTTCCGAGTTGATAATGGAGTAGTGGTGTACGTATTGCTTCCAAATTGACTTATTTTTGTTAAGCATGACATCGTGAAGTAATTTTTTGAAATCTTTTCCGTTTAAGGCAAGGAACTTGATGAGTGGTTCGTTAGACGCAGATTTTGCAACTGCATCGGCTTCTTCATTACCCTTGATGCCTACATGTCCTGGTATCCAAACCAGCTTTAACTTTTTGCTAGAAGTGATCATATTATCTCGAATGTTTTCAATCAGTTCGGTTCTGTTGTTGGTGTTTTTCAGTGCTAAAATGGTGGATAGACTATCTGTGAAAATGACAGTTTTTTTCTTTTTTGGCTTCTCGTGTAGCCTTTAAGACTGCAAAAGGTTCTGCAGTAAAAACTGAGGAAAAATTGTTTAGAAGGCCTTTGGCAATAGTCTTGCCTTTTTCGTCCACTATTCCGAATGATGTTGCGTTATCCGACTTAGAGCCGTCTGTGAAAACTAGTTTCCAGTTTTGAGTTTTGAACCTTTCGGCGATTTCTCTGAACCTGGCGTTGTAAACCTCTTTACTAGTTGTAGCCTTTGAGTACTTGCTTAGTTCGGTTTTAATACTGTCCTTAGGTAGACTCCAGGGAGGATGTGCCGGACCGTTTTAAGGTTGGACACATATTGGTATATTTAAAGTTTTTCCAAGTGAGAGGGAGTTGCTGAGTGTTGAAGAATATTTCTTGACCTTTCTGCTGTACAGTATTTTTTTGGTAAGCTCGTGGATCGGGGTTTTCCTGCTTGAGTTAATTTTTTTTATAACGATTGCGGTAAAATAATCCACCCGATTTTGAATGGTTGGTAGACCTGCTTCAGTCAGCATTTTTTTGATCGGTGTTGTTCTGAATGCTCTCAGGCCGGTTCTAACTGCCAAGTGATACGGTGATGCAATAAGTTGAAGGGATGATGGAGGGGATTTCCCGTATACAGCAATTCCATAGTCGATTTTGGAGAGTATAACTGTTTTTATGATGTTAATAAGTGAGTTAAAATTACAAAAACTATTTTTAGATGACAGATATTTTATGATATTGACTCTAGGGGCTAAGCTTTTTTTTTTACAAACAAAATGTGGTTCTTAAAGTTAAACTTTACATCGAATATTATACCTAATATCCTAAGACTATTTGTATTTTCTATTTGTTGATTATTAAACCGTAATGGTATAATTTTCGGGCAACTGATTTTTTTACAGATATGCATAACTTTACATTTTTCAAAAGATATTTTCGCTTCAGAGCGATTTCCCCATTTTACTAGGTCTCCAATAATATTTGAAAAATCTATGCTACCGTTGACAGATCTTTACATTTGGAAAATAGGATCAGGTCATCCGCGTACAAAGAGTGACTAATTCGTTTATGTTTATCTCCGAGAGGGGCGATCCCTGCGGAATGCCGTTTTTTAGTACATATGGCGCGGAATAGGTGGAGTTTATTTTAATGCGGAATTTTCTATTTGAAAGGAATGACTTAATGTAGGTGTACATCTTTGGTCCGACTTTCCATTCTAGTAGTTTATTTAATACGATGTGAGCACCGATCCGATCGAAGGCTTTTTCAAAGTCAATAGATAAAATTGTGATGTGTTTTTTTTCTGATAAAGCTGACGCAATAAAATCATCGACATGTAAAATTGCATCCATTGTGCCTCGCCCATGTTTAAAAGCCACTTGAGTAATATTCACGAGGTTATTCCTTTCGAAAAACCAATATAGCCGTTTGGATACTATTTTTTCCAGTATCTTACCCATGCACGGTAGGAGAGAGATTGGACGATAGCTGTTAACTTTGTTTATCTCTTTGTTTGGTTTTAGCAAGGGTACAATACTAGCTGTTTTCCACGACTGGGGTATAACGCCGCAGTAAAGTATTTGTATTTTTGTATTGTATTTTTTACAGTTTTAAAAGACGATCTTTTAATGACATTGGGCCGTTTTTTAGCATACTGTAGCATACCCGGTCAAATCCTGGTGTTTTTCCCGTGGATGAATTGAGGCAGGCTTGTAATTCAATTGAATTTATGGGGTGTTCAATTGTCTTGGCTGAGGAATCGATGATATACTCTGGATATTGACGGTCTGCTGAATTCTTTTTTTCAGCAACAGAGTCGGGGTGGAAGTTTGAGTCAGCTGACATGTTTGACCATGTCTTGGCAAAATATTTACCGATTTCAAGCGGGGATGTTAGGACTTGTGTTTCGGTTTTAATAGTTTGGACATAGTGTGGAGTATAACTACCAGTGAGGCATTTGATATCTGCCCATAATTTTTTTGAAGTGGAGTTGGGGTTGATATTGGTTGTGAACTTTTTAAAACTATCAATTTTCGCCTTTTTCGCGGCCCTGCGAAATTTGGCATTGGCTTTGCGGTATGAAATAAGGTTGGAGTCAGTTGGGGAGTTTTTAAAAAGTTTCCAAGCGTTTTGCTTATCTTGACGCAGTGCGCTTATTTCTTTGCTCCACCAAGGCACTGTCCTGCGGAATGTCATGGGGTTTGTTTGCGGTATAGCAGTGTTCGCAGCTAATCGAATGGATTTCAGTATATTGGCCGCTTCCTTGTTTATGTTAGAGGAGATTTGTTTACGTGTTAAGTCCCTGTCAATAACATTTTGAAATAAGTCCCAGTTGGCTTTATCGAGAATGAATTTTGGGTGCATTTTTGTGCAATTGTCGTTGCCAAGTACGATTTCTGTGATGATGGGGAAATGGTCACTACCATGGAGGTCATTTAAGACGTACCATGTGGAGTTTGGGATAAGAGCTGGTGATATCAGGGTCAGATCAATGTGTGAAAGTGTTTTGTGTGTGGAGAAGTGGGTAGCACGCCCATCGTTCAATATTGCTAAGCCCGAGTTAGATATAAAATGCTCGACTATTCTGCCTCGATAGTTGCAAGACTCCATAAAGGACTCCATGCATTGAAGTCCCCTGTTGGAAGTATTGGGGTTGTAATACCATCCAAGATAGCATCGAGGTCGCTACATTGGAATTTTTGACTAAGTGGGATGTAGATGGATATTATGGTAATTTTATTATTATTATTATTATTATTTATTAACAAGCAATTACAAATTACTGGTTAATATAAATTTAAAGAGCAATAGCTGCAAGGGCTTTCCGGTCTTTGAAAAAAAAAAAAAAAACATTAATATTATATAATTATTTTAGATTTACTAATAAATTCCTGTATCTGGTTTATGTTGTTTTCGGTAGGGTTTTTTAATATTTGGTGGACAGAGACTCCTTTAAATATATTTTTTCTTAATGGGCTAAGAGCTGTACAATATTCGAGAATATGTTGGATGTCAATGGTAGTGTTACACGTGGGACAAATCTGGGGATGTGTTCGTTTTAGCAGATATTGATGAGTAGATTCTGTATGTCCCAATCGCAGTCGAACAAAGGTGGTAATTTTACTTTTTGGCATGTGTGGGGGGTACAATGGATGCGATCTGTCGATGTTGACTTTTTTGTAGTGGTGGTTATATGAGTTCCAACTAACCATTTGCTGTTGGCTAAGAAAGCGTTGTATGTGCATAAGCAAGTCCAGTTTACTGAAGACCTCGAATGCAAAGATGGGTGCTTTGTTGGCGTAGGTAGCTGCTTCGTCGGCAAGTTCGTTGCCTTTGATCCCACAGTGTCCTGGAATCCACATGATTTTGGTTTTGTGACGAGTCCTTATCAGTAGGTTCCTTATTTCGGCAACTAATGAGGAGTTGTTATTGGGATTTTGTATGGCTTTTAGTACCGAGAGACTGTCTGTGCATATTACATGTTTACCACGCGTTTTAGTAGCTAGCCTTGCTGCTTCTAGGATCGCGAAGGCTTCGGAAGTAAAGATGGATGAAAATTCAGGAAGGGTGCCGATTTTAATGATCGATCCGCTATCCAGTACTACAGCAAAGGAGATGTTATCCGAGGTTTTAGACCCATCAGTGTAAATAAATTTCCAACCCGATGATTTGAGGTCTGAGGAAACGCTGGCGAATAAAGTGCGGTAAACAGAAGAGCTGGTGTTAGATTTGCTATGATTAGCTAAGTCCATTACGAAGCTTTTCGGTGACATCATCCACGAAGGGAAAGTGGCTATAAAGTTGTTGAGGCGTACTTTAGGTAATTGCATGAGAGCAGATGTCTTCAAAATATTGTCTATAGCCGAAGCTATTCGTTTTGTAGACTTGTGGGTCATAGAGCGACGAATATCGTTGTCAATGATCGAGTTTGTTGAAAACATAAGTTTAGCATAAAGTTTGGCAACAATAGCGTCTCTTCTGTCCTCGATGGAAGGAAGCCCAGCTTCAACTAGAATGTTATTGATTGGTGTAGTAGGGAATGCATTTATGCTTCTCCTCGCCGCTTGATGGTACACAGGTTTGAAGATTTGTAACGTTGTTTTAGGGCAATTGCCGTAGATGTAAATGCCGTAGTCGATTATACTTAGAATTAATGATTTTAATATATTACAAAGAGTATTTATATGGACATTACTTTTTTTGTTTGACAAATATTTCACAATATTAGCCCTTGCAGCGACTGATTTTTTTAGTTCGAGACAGTGAGTTTTCCAATTATACTTATTATTAAAAATTAAGCCTAAAATACATAATTCAGTCACATTCGTGATTTTTACATTATTAAGATTTATATCTAGATTTGGACAAGAACGTTTACGAGAAACATGAAGAGTTTTACATTTATCAATGGAGAGTTTGGCTCCAGAAGTTTCGCACCAATTAAGGATGTCGTTGAGTGCATTGATTAGCAATTCTTTACTTTTATTTAGATCGTTGTTTTTGCACAGAATGTATACATCGTCGGCATAAAGACAATGATCTAGATTTTTATGATTAGATAAAATTTTGCTGATATCGTCAAAAGCAATAGAGAATAGGACTACTGACAATGGAGATCCTTGGGGAATTCCATTGTGCAGTGGAAATGTATTTGAAAAACATTTGTTCAGTTTGACACAAAGTTTCCTATTACTTAGAAATGCATTGATATAACGGAAGATGTTAGGGCCGATGCCCCATTCCCTGAGCTTATTCAGAATAACATGAATTCCAATCCTGTCGAAAGCTTTTTCAAAGTCTAGAGATAAAATCGTTATGTGGTTTTTTGAGCTTAGTGCGTTAGAGACAATGAAATCTATGTGTAAAAGAGCATCACTACATCCTCTGTTGGGTTTAAAGCCAACCTGATTGTGGCTGATAAGATTTTTGGTTTCAGCGAACCAAAGTAATCGTTTTGCCACAATTTTCTCTAATAATTTGGCTATGTACGGGAGGAGAGAAATAGGTCGATAACCGTAAATTGTGCTTTTGTCCTTTTTAGGTTTTGGAATTGGGAGTATGGAGGCAATCTTCCAGCTTTGAGGTACTATACCGGTGTCTAACACGCTATTGTACAATTGAATGAGGCGAGTTTTGGTTTCGGTGGGAAGGTTTTTTAACATTGGATAGGAAACCCGATCTTTACCCGGTGTTTTCCCTTTGGCCTTGCAAAGGGTTGCCTCGAATTCGGTTAGAGTGATGTGCTGTTCAATGCGGAGGGCAGCGCGATCGACCGGATATTGGGTCGAGTTGATGTTGAAGCATTCATTCTTTTGGGTGTTGAAATCATTCGAAAAATTTGAGTCGTCAGAATACTCTGACCAGGATTGGGCGAAGAAGTTACATATTTCGGTTGGGTGTGAAATAGGACCAGTCGGAGTTATGATACAGGGAATAGTATACGGGGGACAATTTCCAGTTAAGCATCGAATTTGTTGCCAGATTTTTGAGGGGGATACGTTGGGGTTAATTTCGGCAGTAATATCGGCGAAAGATTTTGTTTTGCTCTCTTTGAGTCTCCTCCTGAATATGGCATTGGACTTTTTATAGTCAATTAAGTTAGATTGGGTGGGATGTTTCCTGAATTTTTTCCAAGCAGACATCTTTTTTTTCGCAGATAAGTTAATTCAGGGTTCCACCAAGGAACCGACCGTGAACTTAGCTTAGAATGGGTTTGAGGAATGAATAAATTGGCAGCCGATCTAATTGTTTTTAGCAAAATTGCCGCTTCTTTATTCGTGTCTGTCGTTCTGCTCTTGTCCGCTAAATTTTTTAGGATATGGGTTCTAAATTTCGGCCAATCAGCTAGGTTTGTGTTGAATTTTGGGTTAGGGGTATTGGGTGCTATTTAGATACAACTGTTAACGGTAGTAATTATCGGAAAGTGGTCGCTATTATTTAAATCGTCTAGGATTTGCCAACGGATTTTGGGGAAAAGCACAGGCGAACAGCAGCTAATGTCGACGTGGGTAAATGATTTATGTGTGGAGAAGTGGGTTGGAGAGCCGTCGTTTAGGACAATTAAATTTGAGGCAAGTAGAAAATCTTCCAGAATAGCACCTCTGGGATTTGTACGATTCGATCCCCATAGTGTACTCCAGGAGTTAACATCCCCTATAAGTATTACTGGGGAGTTGACTTGGGAGAGAATGTTATCTAAATCATTTTTAGAAAAGATTTGGTAAGGTGGTATATATATTGATATGAGTGTAAATTTAATGGCAGTTTGTATTTCAATAGCAATAGCAAGTAAATTGGAGTTAATTGTTAACTTCCTATGGAGCACGTTGTTTTTTTTATTAAAACACCGATGCCTTGCTTTGCTGTCAAGTTCGTAGGAAAATTTAGAAAATAACCTTCGTATGTTTTTGGAAGTATGGGTATTTGCTGAAAGGAACAGTGGGTTTCTTGCAAATAAATTATGTTAGGAGAAACATTTTTAATTAGGACGTTAAGCTCGTCGTAGTTATTTACATAACCTTTTACATTCCATTGTAAAATCTTGAGAGCTTTTTGTGACAAATAGGGCGACCTTCCTGCAATATAATTCGAGTTATAATGTAGGACGGTCGAGTTAGGGGAAAAGGTGGGGTAAAGATTATTATTCTGCCGTCCAGAGGTTGAACCATCCGAGCTCTGAGAGGAGAGAGGAGAGGGATTGGGGGAATTTTCTAATGCTGTTACAGGAGTGTTTTTTGGGCGTAATGACTTTGGCTCTGCTTGGGATGCCCTTTTGGCAACTGCGGAGTATGCTAAAGTAGGAGCTGTGGCGGCGTGTTTACTGAAAATAAGTTTCGCTTCTGCCATGCTACATCTGTTAATTGTTTTTATTTTTAATATTTCTTTGGCCTGCATGTAGCGTTTACACGTTTTTGAAGACGAAGGATGATCCTCTGAGCAATTGGCACATGAGATGCGTGTGCATGTTTCGGGGAAGTGGGGAGGTAGTTTCGCAGGATGAACTACCTTTGCATCTTTTAGCGGTATGGCCTAATAACTGGCAGTTCCGGCAGCGCATGGGATTGGGGAAATATTCCTCTGCTTTGATGTTGTACCAGCCAATGTTCACTGAGTTGGGGGGACGGAAAAGGTCGAATGTTAGTAAAACGAGACCGGTGGCGCGTTGGTTACCGTTATTGGTTTTTGTAAATTTATATACGTCGGTGACACCTTGAGATTTCATTTCATTGACAATTTCAGACTCGGGGACGTTAATTAGGCATGGGGCATATATGATTGCCTTAGATGAGTTGAGAGTGGTATGAAGTGAGACCGAAATTGGGCACAAATTTAAAAGGGTTTTTTTGGAAGCTCGGCAATTTTCTGCGATTTTGCAAGGATCAGAATATTGCCGTCCCGTAGCTGGGCGATAGACTCATAAGCAGTACTAATGCTATCAATAGCCTTTTTGAGTGCAAAAATGCTGAAAGAGGAAAATGGTTTATTTTCATCTGCTGGAGCAATTAAAATAAATTTAGGGTTATTAGGCTAAATATCGGAAGGGAAGGTATTATTCAGCTCGATGCCATTAGAAATGGGTTTTTTTCTTTTTTTGTTGTGGGGTTCGGTGGGTGGCTCTATATCGAGACCGCTAAACCGATTTCCCGTGAGCAAGTGTGGCGAGAGATGTTGCCGGCTTGAAGGTTAGTCGGTGACTGTATGGTAATTTTAATTTTTAAAAGTAACTCGATTGCTACGACTGATATGTTTGATTGAATATTGCTAGGATTGTGTGGTATCGACTTATGGACAAGAAGGCACGTGCCTTGTTTTGAGGATGTGTTTGAGCAAAGATTATGGAAATATGGTGTGTATTGTTTGGGTACGTGGGGTTGGTAATTATTTTGAATATGAGTTTCCTGAAGGGAAATAATAGAAGGGCTAATGTCTTTTATCAATAATTGCAATTCGTGGTAATTATTGAAAAAGCCATTGAGGTTCCATTGGAGGACTTTTAGTCCTGTTTTACTTGTTGGTAATGATCTTTGTACACTATAACTTGCGTTAGAGTGCAAAAGGTTTGGGCCCGGTGTATTCGTAAAGTGAGATCTGAAGTTTCGTGCGTTGTGCAAAGGATGATTATGTAAAATATTTGTTGATGAGTTGGGGTTATCAGGGTTGTGGCTTGGTAACCCAGGGACTGAACCGTCCCGACTCCGAGTGGAGTAAGGGTGGCTCAGTCTTTGGGTTTCCAAGCCGGGATTTTGGTTGCTATTTTTATAATTATACGCTGTCATTATCGTCAGAAATTGTTGGACTGACGTAGTATTGGTTTTTTCTTAAGAGTGCTTGGGTGTAAGAAGATAAGGGTGATTGTGTTAGTTCGCTGTGGTTTGCGATTGAAGATGGTGGGGGATTGGTGTTTCGAATGTTAGAGGTTTGTGATAGAGTGATCTGAGTAAATAACTAGGGTTTTTTGTCGTCCGATATTCGCATCACTTGGTATCAAAACGGAATTGAATCCTACCAAGATGCAAAAACGGCCGCATTCTGTACACAGATTTCAGGACTTCGGCCGAACCCTTGTCCAATCCCACAACCAAAGCAGAACAGTCTTCATTTAGACGATGTTTGCTTTGCCTGTGAGAGTGGACAGTCCACTTGCTCGTGTCGAGTCCAGAGTTCTGGATACACAAGCGCGCCAGCACATCCGCTGTTTTCTCCAGTTCCCCAGGAATCCAGCAGATGGCGCGCACCTGTTTTGTCGTCCTGAAGACCTCAAAAGTAGTAGTAGTAGTAGGAGGGGGATTTTCGGCACCAAAGAACTAATCCATTCAGAGGTTTTCTGTGAGGAGCACTTTACCAGGAAGGTTTCGTTCTTCAACTCACAGCCCTCCACCTGAATGGAAGCATTCGTTGCTTTTGCCAGCTCCCGCAGATGACCCTCACAGTGTTTGCACTCTGCGTTGGTCATACTGTTGTCATTACCAGCCTTCCCAATTCGGACGGCCAAAGAAAGAGTGACGGCCTCCTTATAGGATACCTGCTCACCCCGCTTTTTAGCCACCGCGTTTCTTTTCTTTTCGGTGGATTTGCCCGCGACAGCCACCTTCCGTCCACCAGAACCGCAACCTTTACTGGTTGCAGCACCGGTTTCATCCGGGTGTGTGCGCGGGCAGAGCCACCGATTGGGGGTTTTTTAGAACCATCCAAGAAAGAATTCACCCGCGACAATCACCTTCCGTCCACCAACTTGGGGGCTCTCGACGAAGGTGCACGCATGAAGTGCGCGCATATGTTCACCGATAGGAGAGCTTGAAGCCTTCTGGTTGGGGTCTCCAGAACCCTTGCCTCAGCCTCAGTCGAGAAGACCACGGGTGCATTTTCGCCCCCGCGAGTGCCACCTGGAGTAGTTCTGTCTTTTTGTTTCTCTATTCATACCTACGTTTTTTTTAATTTTTTTAACATCAAAGTCAAGACGTCCCATTTAGTCGCCTTTTATGACAAGCAGGCAAAATTGCGGCAACATTCTGTAAGCCGGTGCCCTTACTAGCTGCAAAGATTCTTTCAGACTACCGAGTCATTCATCGACGCTGGAGCTCGGAATAATAATCTCGTCCACATAACTACGTGCTCGTCCTTTCATTGGATATTGCTTCGTAAAATACACTTGGCGCATTCACCAAGCCAAACGGCATGCGATTAAATTCGTATTGACCTATGTACGTGTGTATTAAAAGCGGTGAAATGTCGGCCATTTCCATCGATTGGGCTCTGGCAGTAGGCAGACTAGAGGTCTGCATGAATGCATTCATTTGCTCTCTTTAAACTTGTGTATTACTTCAGTGTACTCTATTCATTGCAAATATTCAATAAAGTGTACAGTGAAACAGAGCACCATTCCGCAAGAGACAGTTACCGTACACTATTCGATCACCCTATACCAAAATGAGTACACTGTTTGGTTTGATTCCTACAAGCGGGTGCTTGGCTTGAACAAAACATGTACCATTTTAACTGTTAAAAATACACTGAGTACAATGAGTGCACCCATTTATGTAAATGGATGCAATGGATAATTAATTGGTTTTCCAGTTTTGGTAAACCAAATAATGCTTTACATTGAAACATTAACAAATCTGATATTTATTAGGATCTGGAAGAAAACTTAAATACATACATATGTACATATGTACATATATTTTGAAAAAAATAAAAAAAAAATAAGAAAATCAAAAAAAAAATTTAAATTTATCAATCGGCTGTTGACTTACAGAGCAAAATGTTGAT
Source organism: Blera fallax (assembly GCA_946965025.1). Classification (NCBI taxonomy): domain Eukaryota; kingdom Metazoa; phylum Arthropoda; class Insecta; order Diptera; family Syrphidae; genus Blera; species Blera fallax. The sequence goes on from OX337246.1 coordinate 57,204,022, forward strand.
CCCAAATTAGTTGAAACCAAATTACAGTACATCAAAAAAATGAAGCACCTTATTACAGTAGCAGCAGGATGACTTCGTTACTTAACCAAACATTTAATGAAAGGTGTATTGTTCGATTTGGCCCCAACCCTTGGCCGCTCGGATGTCTTGACCTAGCACCCATTGTTTTTTTAATTTGTTTTTTGTCTGATAAAAAATGGCTTTTACTACAACTTCCGTTAATCGTACGTGAAAAAGTTATGAAACATAATTTTTAGAAAATTTGTCAAAGATAAAAGTTTTATAAAAAAAAGTTTTTTACTACGTAAAAGTTTTGAGAAAAATGCATTTTAAGCAAAAAATTGGAACAAAAAATGTTCATTATTTTGGGTTTAAAAAGCCATAAGTGACTGCATAAAATTTCACAAAGTTCCAACATTTTTATGCGCTACTGAATTGTCTCTTCAAAATGTATATTAGCGTTTTTGTAGCTATGATAATTCAAAAGTTATACCACTTAAAGTGTCCCACTTTAATTGGACTCGAACTTGGGTGAAAATAGACCCCCCCCTGCCATAAAATTTTTTGTTCGCCGGAACTTCAGGAATCGCCAGTTAAAGGATTATACTTCTTAACTGGGACACCGTGTATGTATACATATTAACAAAATATGAAACTTTTCGTTTAATTTCATTTATAAGAACAACACCCCTTCCACTGCCGCCGTCCAACAAAATTACCTTATATCAATTCTGCAACAATCATAAGTGAAGTACTGAGTGCACTCAGTGTAGTGAGTGGACTCAGTGTACTCAGTATACTCAGTGCAGTGTACCCATTCTATGTGAGTACACACAGTTTCTTTAGAGTAATGAAATTATTATATATAATGTATGTACTTAATTTAATTATCATTATCAATATATAGAAGAATGTAAAGAATTAAATCTAATCTGTTGATGTACATATCGTAGATTGAAATAAATAAATAATGGCATTCAATGCTCGGAAATACATACGGTCTTCCCCCGTTGACTCCTTCACCAGCACGACAGGCGACGAGTACGCAGATGTACTAGGCTGGATTGCATCATACTCCAATAATTCTTTAATGACGTTCTCAATGACCTCTCTTTTTGCAAAAGGCACACGATACGGCTTCTTAACTATAGGCGTGCTAGATGTAAGCGTGATATTCATTGTAGTTGTTGTGCACAGTTCTAGACGCTTGAGTGTTTCGCCAAAACACTCAGAGTACTCCTTGATGATTTCGTGCAACTTATCTTTCACACCAGATAAATTCCTCAGGACGACAACATTTTTTCCGATGACTAGGCGCCGATTGTCTTTACATAAAATATCTTTCCCAAGGAAGAGAGGATACGGCATAAACTCGTCCTTAACAATCAAAAAACAGTGAGCCGCTCCTTCCATTTCGTCTATCTGCATCGTAGCAATAATACAGCTGTTTCCACATCACTCTCCGCCGGCGAAACCGTTTAAAGTGAGCGGGTCATGTCATTGAATTTTGCTGTGCGCGTTGGAATGCTGTATCTGTATGAGCGAACGATCGCTACCTGGGTCGACGAATGCCTGCACTTTTTTCGACAAATATTGCATCTCATTTTCCTTTGTGGCTTTGTACAGTTCATGGAGATATGCCCAATATCGGAACAGTTTTAGCATACGACTGAAGATGAAGGATGCCTGGATGTGGTGGTTGGCTGACTTTTGAGTGTGGTAGCGATTCTTGTCAAGCCGTTGGGTGAGTGCGAAGTTCTCGGGGTTGTTTTTCCGTGGTCTGTCGTTTGACGATCGTGTTGGTCGATTAGCAAAATAGCGCTCTATGGTGTTGCGAAGCTAATTTAACTGCATAAGGTTCGTGGCTGCCAGTGTTGTCTGCAGCTCGTTGTGATTCATTCCGCGATGAATGTATTTAATTATTGATGGATCGTTTAATCGGTATTTTTGTCGTAGAGCTCAAATGCGGTAAAAATATTCGATGTGCGAAGACATTTTGAGATGAATGTCTGCTACTTTTTTGTTTTTACCAAAGTCCTCTATGAGCCGATGAGAAAACTCTTGCCATGACTGCATTTTTCCTAGCAGTGAGTCTGACAACTGTTTCGCTGGGCCTCGTATTTCTGTTTGTGCGACGTAAAGAACACTTCTTTCTCCCCAAGAATACAACCTTATGAGTGTGTTGATTCGATCGACATATTGCTCAGCTGATGGAGAGAGCTCTGGGATCTATGATCAATAGCGAAGCAACTATTGATGACGACATCAATCATCGCGTAAGCGTAGGGTGGATGAAGTGGGAGGAAAATTCTGCTATCTTCTGTGACCGAAAAATGCCCCCTAAGCTGAAAGGAAGGCTCTACACCGCAGTTGTTCGTCCGGCGCTCACATACGGTTCACAATGCTGGACAATATACAAAAAGTATGAGAGCAAATTAACGGCAGCTGAGATGAAGATGCAGGACGACGCCTTGCAGTTCGGTAGGGTCTATCTCGTGGGAATTCGTATAGTCGATGATACGTGCTATTAACTCCACTTTACGGCCGCCAGTGGGTAGATTGTTGACTGATCGAGTCGAGTTTAACAGATGGCATCATGCTTAATCGTTGCGTTTAATTGGTTTTAATCCTACTTCCGAAAAACTGTCGGTGTACGTTCAACAGTTTAAGCATTAAAAGTATTAACAAATAAACTGAACTTTATTATAATACTTGTGGGCGCCGTGGCTCAAGTGGTTAGTGCGTTGGATCGCTGAGCGGGAGGTTCGACGTTCGAATCCCAGAAACATCAAAAAGTTTTTTCACGGTCCCACCTCTCGTGAATGTCTGACAAACTTTCGAGAGTAATAACTGTCAAGAGAAAGCTTCTCAATTTGCCTTTCGGATATGGCTCTAAACTGTAGGTCGCTTCCATTTGTGTGAAAAATATATGTAACACGCACAGCACGAATGGTTGCGAGAAGCTAGGCCCTGGACTATATACCTCTGTTGCGCCAAGTATTTGTATTTGTAGCGGGTACTCGGCGTGCGTTGTTGCGCAGTTGTTAAAATGCAGTTGTAGGCCAAACTTCACAGAAACACTTTCGGGCCAAGATTGCCTGAAAATTTGACCTCAATCGGTTCGGTGGCTACGGAGTCCATAGCATACACACAAACATAGGTACATATGTAAGTACATGTATTGAGTATTATATATGTATATAGAAGAAGATAAGCAGCTTTAAACTTATAGGGCCCATACACGATACGAAATGTCTATCCGACCTAGTCTGTCCGACCGTGCTTTACTTTGCCACACACTATACGACGGTTGGACAGATTTTACCACACACGATACAATCAGTCGGACGACAACTTGGCACCGCCTCAAAATATCAAACATTGCTTTATATCCATCCGACTGTCGGACAGACCATCCAACAACGCCACACACGATGGGATCGGTTGAACGGACTTCAATGTCTGTCAGACTTATCGTGTCGTGTATGGGGCCTATTATTAAGTCTACCAGATTTTCAACTTGAACACTTGTTAAAACGAACAGAACTCTTTGAAATTTCATAAAAAAATTAAAAAAAATAGACGTCTTGTCGGTAGTTTTTTCAACTTGTTTCACTCAAAATGGAGTTGTGGGCGAACAGCAGAACCGATTTTGAACAAACTTCACAGAAACACTCAGAATAATACCAAGGATTGCCTAAAAATTTGACCTTAAGCGGTTCGGTGGTTTCGAGATCCATAGAAAACATACAAACATAGTTACATAGGTGCATTGAGTTTTATATATGGATTCATGAAAAAACAAAGTCGCGTATATAATATAAAATAAGGGAACGTGTCGTGGCGTGGTTTTGCTCTCCTCTGGCACTGGTTTCCGTTCGAAATTATTTTCTGGTACTGGTGTCCGTTCTTTGAGTTGCGCATTATGTATAACTGTGTGTCACTGTAATGAGAACCTTCTCGTTGAAGGGAAGATAAGATCGTTACACAAGGATTACAAGTGTAAATATAGGCAATCTTTTAAGCTGTTTAAATATTATTGTTCTTGTGGAAATCAAAATCCACGGAGATGAAAATATTAAATATACGATAAATGGTTTAAAGCAGAATTTCTTAACAGAAATAATCTCCTCTGCGATGGTATTGCCATGTTCAAAAAAAAATGATTTGAATTATAAACGAATTTATGTACAAAGCCTAGCTTACGAATGTATTCGAATAAAAATTTTAGTCGAACGAAAAATAAAATGTGTGGACGGAATATACAGACTACCGAAGCTAAAGAGAAAAAGGTTCATTAAAGAATTAGGGCGCAATCTGGAACACCTAGGCAAAAATAGGATGTAGTGGTTCTGGGCGACATGAACATCGATGTAAAAGAATTATTTTATTCTTTTAGCTTGAACGCAGGCACTTAAACCTCGATCAAGTTAAGGTATTTGCCCGTGCAAATAATAAATAAATAAGCCAATACAAAAACGATGTGAAGTTCAATAATGATGACACCTTGATCACCGTTCGAAATTAGGTAATTTTATTTTCTTCTTATTTCTACTTTTATACAAATTTAATTACAACTAAACAACAACAACAACAATAGAATTTAAATATAGGGTAAAAACAATATTAAAATTTCTTAAGTATAAATTTCGCGACGTCGCGACGTAAGCTGATATCGACTTGCTGATAATATCAAACGCATTTATTGTGGGAAAGAGCTTACGTCACGCATCTCACAATTGGAAGCAAAAATGGATTTGATAGTACGTAAATAGAATATGATAAGGGGTAAATTATTTTATTAATTTAATGTGGGATTCTAAACATTCTCCCCCCGTTGAATCCTGTATTCAACAATGTGTTGGTATGTCAAAGCGGCTGCTGTCCATGGCTTGCGGAGACTCAATGTCCTCATTGTGTTGATCTGAGTTGGATGATGACCTTGGTGATACTGTTGTATATAGGCATCGTCTAAGTCTCCACATGGCGTAACAAAAAAAATAAAAAACAGCTAAAGTTAAAAAGCTGTATCCAGCCGCGAAATAGTGTTTGTCCTTGGTTTTGATTTGGTTGGGAAGACCCTCGTTGTATGTGACCTTTTAAAATGTCTATTTATTCTGTTTCGGGCTTCAAACGGAATGCCGACAATGGCATTTTGTTTGGCTGATTGGGTATGTTGAACGTCGTCAAATTGCTAAAGGGTACAAATGATAACCTTGTACTAGAGGGAAATATGCTGTGTCTCCGAATAGTTATTAACTCCTGGTTAATGACGCATTCATCCTGAAGACGTAATATGCCGGAACCTTCAATCACAATTTGCGTCACATTGTTACCACATACTACATTTGCTGTTGTCGATGTATTTATGGCGTATATCCAATGATTTGGGAGATGTAGTTGCGCCCAATGAGGTCCTTCTCCGATCTCCGCGATCCTACATGTTGGTGATTGTTGCAAATGATTTAGAAAATCGATCTCGCAGCTACTTTCACTGGATCCCTTTCGATAAAAAGGATGTGTTTGCTTGCAAATGTAACAGGCGGATCTTGTAGAGATACAGGTTTGTAGTTCGTGTTGTTTTAGAGGATAATACTGGTCCCGATGAAGGTTCACAACTAAATAGGGTGTTGATGGCTGCATTGCATAAAATGTCTTATTTATTAAAACTGGTACTGGAATGATGCTGAATAATTCGAAGTCATCTGAGGATAGCAATGGAATTTTTAACTTAAAAATGACATAATTTTTAGTCGGTCTTCCTTCAATCGTCATCAGGTTATATATACTAAGAATATCTTGTGCTGTTGGTTGTCTTAGGGATTGTGGTAGGTAATTTTTTATCCTTGAGAGTTCCATCTTCATCTGGGTTGATTTAATTAATTGCGGACTGATCTTTCCATGGTTGGTATCTGTTAATACTAATATTGAAGCCTGTATTCGCTGGAAGTTGGAAACCGTTAACATTTTCTGCATTGTGATGCGGTTATCCCATGATCTGAGGTGCACGCTAAGACCATTTTGATTTTTCTTCATTATGTTCAGAGTGCTATCTATCTAAACTACTGAGAAAACAACTGCAATAATTTTTGCATTGATTGTTTTTTCGAGCCATGGGCTTTTTTTGCCTACTCACTTGGAGGCAACGGTAAAATTATTGTTCAAAGCATTGATAAGGACTCATACACATGCAAACTCTACAATAAAATGCTTCGTTTGGATAATGTTTACCAATTAAGTATTTTTAAGGCAAAATACAAAATAAATGTTTGGTGGGCCCTATTTTGTTTTGAGTAGTTGTTGCTGTTGCTGATAGTGTTTTCCACGTGTTCAGCATATTGGGAATCCAATACCCCAAATAGAGCATTTGCAATATTGCCCACGCGACGTTTAGAACTCCTCTTTTAGTTCTGGTACCTTGGGCGGGGAGCAAGAGATCGTTTTTATCCTTCAATTCGGCCAAAAGATGTGCGAACTGCGTTGTGGTCCTTTCACAATTTGACTTGTCATCTAGTAGATTGCAAACTGTATTAAGCTATTGACTATAGTTTTTTAATGCTTCTAACTCGTCGTGGAATGGTTGCATGTTGTAATAAGCAACGAAGGTCCATTCGCTAGATATGATGCAAGGCCGAGATTTTCAAAAATATATTCCGGAATTCGATTTAAATGGCTTTGTTTGTGCTGGAATAGCATATACTGAAGGTACAGCAAGGCAGGCTGGGAGCACGGTTAAAACTGCTGACCCAAGAGAAAGTCGCTGCCGCTTCCGCTGGCTGGGGTTTTGGGAAGTAGAAGGTTGATGAGTGCCCCTTTTCTGCTTATTTAATTCAGCTGATGACGATGGATTGCACGCAGGCGGTTTATTGGGAGATTCATCACTAACTGAGTCTGGCGTTTGTTGTGGTTCAATGGGCAATGGTGCTAATAGATGTATAGCTCGTCGAATGGTTGACACCTTTCCCTTTTCATCAGCCACAATTACGTCAGCTACTCTTACCAGACCGTTTTCACCCTGGATTGTGTTGACTATTCGGCCTAGCTGCCATTTTTGGGGCCCTAGATTTGTGTCCTTTATAATGACCATTGTACCAGGTGTAACATTTTCGCATCGAGTCCTCCATTTGTATCTATGTTGTAGCTGGTTAACATACTCCAAAGACCACCCTCGCCAAAATTCCTCCTTGAGATGCTTCACTAGCTTCCAACGAGCTAAGTTACTAACTCTTGGTTGATCTGCTGCTGAGTCAATGGAATTCGTCAGAGTTTCCCCAATCAAAAAATGGCCTGGAGTTAATGCTCATTCGGGTTAGATGTTATGGCGTAATAGGCCGGGAGTTAAGAATTGCCTCAATTTCAATGATGGTTGTTTCAAGTTCTTCATAAGTTAAAGATGCGGAGGCAATAGTGTGTTTGAGTAAGTTCTTGGTAGACTTCACTGCTGCTTCCCATAATCCTCCGAAATGTGGTGCCCTTGGTGGAATAAAATGAAGATCGGTTCCCCGTGGGTTGCAATTTCGGCCTAAAGCGCAACATTTTTTTTAAAGCCGGCTGATCCGAGTAACTGTCGTAGTTGTTGCTGTGTTGCAATAGCGTTTTGAAGGCTGCTCGAACCGGTAAGAACATCGTCGACGTAGAAGTCTTGACGTAAGACGTGAGAACCCAGAGTATAGTGAGCTTCTTGTTCCTCTGCAAGTCTCTGCAGGCATTTGGTTAATAGGTAACGTGCTGAGGTTGTGCCGTAAGTGACTGTATTTAGTTGAAAGCACTTCACCTTTTCGCTGGGGTCGTTTCGCCACCATATGAGTTGATATTTTCGGTCGGTCTCATCAAGTCTAATTTGCCTATACATCTTCTCAATATCAGCAGTGAATGCGAACCTGGGCATTTGAAAACGCAGTAATATAGAGAATAGGAGGTTATTATTTTTATTGTTGGTCCTGTGGCCAAAATGTCGTTTAGCAAAAGATTTGTAAAAGATTTGGCGGAGGCATCAAACACGACCCGGAGCTTGGTAGTACTACTCACCCCTATCGTGGAATCCGCCGAAAAAAATATTTCAGCATCGTCAAATCCGCAAAGTGAACAGTTGCCCGTGTCGGTAATGTGAGGGAGTTTCACTGTATCGTAGAAAACGTTCGAATCGAATTTTTCCCGAAGAAAATGACATCACCCGCATCAAAATCATTTCGGATTTTATATGATTGGCTTGGCTGCCGCACGTCGCCTTCTTGTTTACAAAAATGTAAGTGAAATAAAAAAAATTAAAAACAACAATTTTGTATTTGTTTACATATTAGGAAAAAAACTACTAACAGACTGCAGGTTAGAGGAATTGTAAACTCTATGAAGGAATCACCAGACATTGCTAAAAATATGACCAAAAGGTCACCAGAGCAGGTAAAAAGGTTTTGGGACGATCTTCGGCTCGAGCTGAATAAATATAGGCCGTTTCTAAATAATTAAATTAGTTATAATTAAAACTTAATGGCGCATATTCATAAATGTTTGATAAGTTCTTATTATGTTTTTGCTAAGCTAAACCTGAGTTTACTTTATTCATAGACAATTTAAACTCGGGTCTAAATGACAAGGTAGGTTAGTAGAGGGTCTTCCCAGCATCACTGATTTTGCGAGGTTTTGGTCGGACATCCTTTGCACGTGGCGGTTCCATTCTTTTCGCCCTCGTCTGCTCCACTTGACAATATTCTGGATGTAGCATATTTGCCTGATGTCCTCGTTGCGCATAAAGTCTCTAAGAATAAATCCTGTAAAAGAGCGTAGGGTTTTCATCTCTGTCTTCTAGACAATTCTCTCAGTGACTGTGTCGGCGCTTGTTTTGGTGGCATATGTCCTTGCCTTCTACGCTTAGATGTTTATTTCGGCAGATGACGACTCTCAGGCATCCTGCGATAGGTGCTGCTTTGTTCGCTTGTACGTTGAGTTCGCTGGTGAGGTTCTTTGACGATGTGATTTTTGCGCTCAGGTAATTGAAGTCTATTACTTGTTCGATGTTTTTGTTGTACACCGCGAATTTGCATCTGAGAGGCCGCTTGGAGATGGTTCAAGACTTCAAGACCAACCAAGTAAGATAGGCTTGCTAGTATCTGGAAGCCTTCAACTCCAAATAGCAATGAAATTTTTTGGTCGGAATGTTCATCAAAATGATGTAGGTAATATGAAGTTTATGATAGCTTAAATAATCTAAGCAATTGTAAGTATATCTGTTGTTACCTCCCAAACCGAGTTGTTACGGCATTCCCAAAATAAGGATATTTCGTCAAAGCTTCATCAACCGGCATTTAATTTTTTATTTATTATATGTTATGTACATATTATATCTATTTCATTGTTCCGCTCCCCTACTCTTTTAAGTTCCTTGCCACTCATCTGTAATTTTAAAATTTCCTTTTTATTTCAAAACATACGTGTACAATAATTATTTCTACCTTATTTTTGTTTAAAACAGGAAAACCGTACAAAATCGTATTTTTGAAATTTCAGTTTCAGGTTAAATCTAATTTGTAGTAGAATAGACGTCAGAGTCGTATCTAATTAGACAGGGCTGCCAAATTCTCTATGAATACTAACTATGTCTAACCTGTGTGTTAACTTTAGACTGCAGATTAGTTACACCCGGGTTTAAAATATAGCTATGAATATGGGCCAATTTGAATAATTGTTTTATTTTCCAAAAATATTTATTGACATAAAAGACAGCTGTTTAACAGTGAAACTACCTTTTCCAAAGGCATGTCGATAGCAGTAGAAAGTGAAAGGGAATCGGATAGGTGAAGTGAAACTCAATTCCGACGGATTCCACGATAGGGGTGACTGTCCGGTTTTAGTACACCATGGTGGGGTAGAAAGCAATACGGTGCCTTAATATTGTTGAAGTTTACTTCCTCCATATGTCCCAAGTCGCAATATTCTTTCATGAATTGTACGTATTGTGATGATCCTCTTATTTGGAAAGCTTTCGCATCAAAGAAAGCAATCTCCCAATTGGGTGGGATCCTTGAGAAATGGCAGCCGAACAACGAATCTTCCATCGGTATTTTTCCTTGTGGTTTGAGTGAAGTGTGTTTCGCATCGCTGTTCGGCCAATGTGAGATTGAGAATTTTGCTGCCAGGTGTTGATACCTTCCCTGCGATTGTTCACCCAAATACAGTGTTTTGTAGTAGGAGAAGGTCGTTTGTCAGCCTTATTTGTCCAATAGCTAGCATTGAGTAAAATATTTCTGCTCCAATGAGCATGTCTATTCGGCCAGGTTGATTGAACTGTGGATCGGCAAGAACAATGTTGTTCGGAATTGGCCAATGTGAAGTCTTAATTGGTCGAGAAGGCGAGGGGAAATAATTTTTGGCAATGTGTGTGCTTCAATTTTGGTAGAGAAACCGTTGATTTTAGAGTGAACCTCTACGCTCACCCTTCGATAAGACTCCTGTTTTCGCTGACCTAGGCCTTCAATGGCTTATTTGGCTTGCTTGGGGTTAATAATACCCTGGCTGGTCCTTCTATTTGAAGAAGTGTGTTATGTTTTTTCTGGCATTTTGCGCATGATCTGGACAGGCAATCATTTGCATTGTGCCCGGTTTTAAGACAGTTTTTGCAGCATTTTGACTTCTACACTAGATTAATGCGATTTCTTGGGCTAAGTTGCAAAAACTTGGGACAGCTGAGCACTTGGTGGTCACTTTTACAGGATATACATGCTAGCCCCGCTGAAGTAATCGTAGCTGAAGATCTTGAAGCCCATTGCATTTTATGATATTTCTCTGGACTACCTTTGTATGCCTTTGTTCCCAGAACTTCTAAGGACTGAAAGCGCACTTCTATGAACGCAAGGAACTGATTCAATGAAGGTAATGATTTTGGCTCTTGCAGCGATTGTTCCCAAAGAGCATGAGTACTTCGGTCCAGTCTCTTTTGTAGCATATGCAGTAAAAGGGCGTCCCAATTGGTTGTATCTACTCCGAGATTCTGCAAACTTAAAAGACACTCTTGTGTGGTGTCATGTAATCCCTTAATCATATATGCGCTTTCTCATTCTGAATAGCTGCTTGGGACATTAGTTTATTTAGTAATGCTGCCACCAGCAGGCGAGTATTTTCATACCGCTCTGTTATCTCCTTCCAGGCGGCACTGTAGTTGGCGTCGGAAGTTGAAAAGTACCGGATCAATTTTTCTGGCTCCTCTGTAAGTGTTGTTTTCAAGTACCCCATTTTTTGGCATTGTGGTATGGCTTGATTGTACACCAATTTCGTGTATAGGTCACGAAACTGCATCCATTTTAAGTGGTCGCCATCGAACTTAGGCAACACTATTTTGGGCAGCTTAGCTGCCTGGTTTATGAAGGGTTGTGGTGCTTGTTGTGTCGGTGATGAATGTGTACCTCCTCCTCTATCATGAAGTATTGCTCAATATCGTAGATTGATGAATTCGGCTCTTCTATTTAGTCCCATACCTTGTAGTGAAAACCTTGTGCAGCCAACCAATGTTGTTCCATCGCTCTAATTTTGATGTCATAAAACTGCTCCGGATGGGAAGCTTCGTCTTTTATTAACGCATGTAATGCCTTCCGTACTGTATTTATGATTGCAGTTTGTTTTTTTATTAATGCGGAAAACTCATTCTGGTATTTGGGAGTTAGTGCTGACTCATCGCTGATATCGAAAGGACTGCGATCATGTTTGATATGTCTCTTCGGAATAGCACCTTGGCCTACGAGTGGATCAGGGTTTGCCTGTCTGGAAGCTCCTCCTGTACCTTGATCGGAATTGCCCGGATCATGTTCCTGCTTGTTATGTTGCCTAGAACCAGTACTATTACCCTCTCCCTTTTACATTTCCAGTTGCTCTGTGACTGCAGCCCCCTCATCTCCAGGTTGGAGCATGATTGGGTTTTTCAGTGCTGGAATTCTCCCTATCATGTCCATTTTGGTTTCATCGACAATTGCACTTATACCTTCATAATAGTTTTTACTAAAGTATGGGTGGTGCAAGTTTGATCCAAAATTCGTGCGAATTTCATCATCGGTTCGGACAAATTGGTCCCAAAACGACTATAGCTGAAGCACCCTTTTTTTGCAGGTAATCCAGTGTTTTTCTGTTGGCACCATCTTTTTTATAGTTGGCCACAAAGCTTTTGTATATCTTGGCCCGTAGAACCTTGCTGAGAAGTTACTTCCTCCAGACCCATTTCTATGTTTCGGTCGAATGGAATGATGGAGATGGGATGATGTATGTATCTGCTCTTTGATGATCTACCAGTGTTATAGCCTTGGTAACGCTGTTATATTTATAATGTTTATATGTTATACTCTACCAGTGTTACACCCCTGGCAACGCCTTTATATTGCATATATCCACTCCTTATCAATAATGAAAAATTCGAGGGATCAAGATGTCAATCACGCCGGGGTCACCAAATATAAAAGAATTATTTTATACTTTGAACGCAGGCACATAAACCTCGATCAAGTTAAGGTATTTGCACGGGCACATAAGCCAATACAAAAGCGATGTGAAGTTCAATAATGATGACACCTCGATCACCGTTCGAAATTAAGTGATTTTATTTTCTTCTTATTTTTACTTTTATACAAATTTAATTACAACTAAACAACAACAACAGTAGAACGTAAAGATAGAGTAGAAACAATATTAAAATTTCTTAAATATAAATTTCGCTACGTCGCGACGTAAGGTGATATGGACTTGCTGATAATATCAAACGCATTTATTGTGGGAAACGGCTTACGTCCCGCATCTCACAATTGGAAGCAAAAATGGATTTGATGTACGTAAATAGAATATGATAAGGTGCAAATTATTATAGCTATGTTGTTTGTACAATATTCTAAACAATCGACATTCGTAAATCTAATAAAAATTAAGTTAAGGACTATTTAGAGATGTAAGCAGCTCATGGTTTGATGAATGTGATCCAGGACGAGACGAGAGTGGATCCAAGCAGGGGAACAACGACGTTGATTCAGCACATTGCTGTTAGCATGTCTGATAGTCCAGTTTTATCGGCAGTCATTGAAAGTGATATCTCGGATCACCATGCTGTTACGGAACAATTGCTCAAGATACATCCAATACAAAAGAATGCAGAACATATTCTATTCGAAATAGGTCGGTAGATGTACACGTACTTTCCAGGGACTTGGAATCATTTTTAGCTGTTGATGATGTGGATGAATTATACCAAAAATTAATATCGACGATGCATGACATTTACGAAAAATCTACGGTGAGTAAACTACTACGATCATAGTACCGTCAAAAACCTTGGATCTCACCGGAACATCGCGAAAATGTCAGCAAAGGGATACGCTCTACCGAAGATGGAGTAGTAATACGTTGAATAAATCTTACGAAACAGAATACAAGCGATTCCGGAATATGGTCAACAAGGACATTTTTGTGCATAAGTGGAGCTACTACAACGAAAAATTCAACCTCATAAGATCTGACCCGCGGAAAACATGGAACATAGTCAACGAAATATTGGGAAAAAAGAAGCCAAGCCTCGATGAAGTTATCACGACAAACTTCCCAACAGAAAAATGCTTACCGAGACTATTCAATAAATTTGGGGAAAACTTCTCGCATCGAATTCATAATATAATGCCTAACTCAATCTTCATCGAAGAAACGACCTCGAGATTCATGCTACTTAGTGAAAATAAACCTGCAAATTTGTTTGCACAGATAATCGCGAAATTTATAAACCTAATCATAATTCAGGGCATAATTCCAGTACCAAAGACTGCGGTGGTTCAGCCAATTTATAAAGGCGGCACTAAAAGTTTAGTATCCAACTACAGGACCATATCAATTTTGTGAGCGACAGAAAAGTGTATGAAAGAGGTGGTAACGAGACGACTTCTGAACTATGTGGATAAGCATGCCATCATACACGAAAAACGATATGGCTTCCAAAAAAATAAAAGTACGGGAAAACTTCTTGCTGATTTTTCAAATACTATAAATGAAAGTTTGATCAAAAACCATCATGTTCTGGTACTTTTTATAGACTTTTGCAAGGCGTTTGATACACTGAATCATGTAAAACTTTTAGAAGCGCTAAACAGACTGGGTATCCGTGGAATGCTTGCGGATTGGCTCCAAGATAACTTGAGTTGCATATTTTTTCGAGTAAAGATTGAGGGAGACTCGATCGGAAAAGGATTTGGCGACCTCTTGCGATTGTAGCAGTCCGACGTCAAACTTCCTCGCAGTTGTCTCGAAATTCGTTGTCCTTGTTACGTTTGCATGGTCCGTCAACAGTAAATCCGTCCGTTTCCGAGCCTTGTTGGAGCTTCACAATATTTATTTTTTTCCTTGGTCGGGCAGTAACCCCGACGGCAGAACCCCCGACGGTCTCCCTTTCAGCGAAAGTAAAATACAAAAGTAAGTAAACGTGTTTACGATCAAAGTTTCTCTTCGACTAATTCTGTCGCTGCACAGCAACAACATCATACAAGTTGCGGCGACACTAAAAAGATCAAATGCGCGTTGCCGTTTTAAGTATATTTAGTTTTTGTAAATATTTTCTTTGTAATAATAATAATAATAATTCAAGGGGTATAAAATATACCTGACGAAGTGAGGGCTCAGATTCTCAAACCCCTTACCGCTGGTGAAGGAAGGTCCAAATTGATAACTCACTTGGTGACGGTTTGATAAAAACTCAGAAATTCTATTTTTCTCAGTTGTCTTATTGTCGTAGTGGGCGCCGTGGCTCAAGTGGTTAGTGCGTTGGATCGCTGAGCGGGAGATTCGCGGTTCGAATCCCAGAGAACATCTAAACGTTTTTCACGGTCCTACCTCTCGCGAATGTCTGACAAACGTCCGAGAGTAATAACTGTCATAATAACACTAATCGTCGCGAGAAGCTAGGCCCTGGACCACATACGTCTGTTGTATTTGTATTTTTTTTGTCTTATTTACTAAAAATATGCTAATTTTACAAAATATGCTTACGTTACAAATTAAGAATGCTAAAATAACAATGGTGTCACATTGCTATCTGAGAAGATTATACGGAACGTGCAATATGAAGGTGCCTGATGTCATCATGACAATACCTTTGGAGGAATTTAGTTGCTTGTGAAGAAATACATATACGGTAATTTGGTTAGTTAGATTTGTAATCTTCAGAAATCTGTCGGCTTTTTACTAAAATAAGAATACTTCCATCTATCAAAAGAGAAATACTTTCATAGTTAGTGTTAATAGAGTTGGTAGATTTTCTAAATACGAAATACTCACGGATGAGAGTGGAGTTTCTGCGTTTTTCGGAGCCATCACAATAACTTTGAGTTTTTGATGTTTTGATTCGTTGGAAGCTCAGTAATGCTTATCATGCTTATTTTTCTTTTTTGCCCTAGGCGCTCCAGCGACAAGTTTTCGAACAAATCGTCGTAGCAGCCTGTGGGCTTCTATTTTACACACGAGCAAAACTATGATGGAAAAGAAAAGGTATTAGAAATTGGGAAAGAGAAAACTAAACTTGCCAAATGACGACTGCCTCAAAACATTTCTCAATAATTCTCAACAACGAGTGCAGGGCAGTCTCTACAAATAGAAATTTATTGTCTAGTTTTGCTGTAATATGGACGTCGATCAGTCTTTGCAAGGTCTTTAATAGAAAGGAGGAAAAGCTAATTGGACGCAAGTCCTTTGGGAATGCGTTTGAGGTCTTACTGGCATTTGACCCTCCTTCAGAATCTACATAGGTGCGTAGTCAAAGTTTAAACAATTTATAAATGTAAGGTGGAGTCAGAGACTTAATGTATTTAAATCTTGTTCCAGTTCCACTAGTAAATTACCATCGAGACCAGGAGATTTGTACTGGAGAAAGGTGCGCAGTACCCATTGTATTTTCAGGGGGCGGACAATATCCTCTTTTTAATGTTACTAGGAAGATTTGGATAGGACTTTCCTAATCCGAGACGAATTACTTGTATTTTCCATATTTCCACAAAAAACTTAACTTCTTAACTTCTAATTAAAAATTTCCTAAGACTGCACTTTTAGAGATCCGATTCGGTCTCTCGAACGGGATGAAAATATCCTCTGACATTAGAAAATGCACTCTCTTCTCTGGTTTTTCTGGGGGATGACAATATTCTCTGACATTATAAAGTGTATTCTCCGGTTTTTTTAATGTTACTAGGAAGATTTGGATAAAATTTTCCTAATCCGAAACGAATAACTTGTCTTTTCTGTATTTCCACAAAAAAGATAACACGGCATCGATTTGCGATTTCCCAACTTCTAATTTAAATATCCTAAGACTGCACGTTTAGAGATGCCAGTCAATTCGGTCTCTCGAACGTTTTGCTGATTAAAAAGCTTTCTGGCTTCATACCGAAGTCTAATGATTTCAGAATGTCACCAAAGATGCTTATCCCCATTCTTGTGTCTACTAGTTGGACAGACTTTATGTAGGGCCGTATTAGCATAACTATGTACCATCTGAACTATGTATATCAGAGGCATGACGTGGTTGCGTTAAAGCAAAACTGTTGAGATAATTGTTCAACTTTGTGTTATAAATATCCCAATCCGTTCTCCTTGGGTTCCTAAAGACAGATTTTGGGGAGTTCTAAAGTCAATATCGAATTGTTTATAGCGAGCATCAGAAAAAGACACACTTTTAGATACCATCTATTTTTGTCGCTGAGTTAAAGAGAATTCGTGGCAAAGGTCAGATCGATAACTTCTTGTCTGTTGTTAATAAAAAAAAAAGTGATCTGATCCCCTATTACATATAATATATTCAAATAGGCACTCATCTTGATCATTAGTGTCACTTCTACCCCATCCGATGTGATCAGCATAAGTATCACTCACTACCCATGACGAGAAGCTAATTTTCCTTTTCGGCTTGATTTATCACTCTACGTATATTGTCTGTATGTACGCAGAGATGATCCACGCTGGCTTCTCCTTGCCACTCTCCAAACTCACGCAAGAAGTTGGGATTGCTGAAATTAGACAGAAGAAACAGATTTAGGTTACTCTTAGAATACAGGCCCTGAGTTCACGTAGTCCCTCAGCAAAGAAAACCGTGTAATATTTTCTCCTCCTTCTTGTACCAACCTAGGCATTAGTGCTGAGAATTGGTCACCACTGACCTGCTTCTTAGGAACCAGTTTCTCAACTAAAGAAGAAACCTGTTTTTCATTCCTCATAAACCTTTAAGTGAAACAACTCCAGCCCGTAGAAGATCCTAAAATCTGTGGCAGAGAGAGGTCCAATCGACTCGGAGTTGCATAGTAGAGAAACCAATCACCAATTGCTCCTTGGCTTTAATAACTTGTTTGTCGGAAGATTTAACGGCGAAATATACAAGGTGTCAAGAAATTGTGCCTAAGATGGCTAGGACATGTAGAACGAAGAATTTCAATGCTTCAATGGAGGGACGTAATAGATGAAAAAATTGCGTAAGGAAAAATAGTATATATGCAGTGGACTACTTAGCGGGAAGTTCGAAACCCAAACACCACGATATTAAAAGCTATAAAGAAAGAGCGAATATAGGTATAATAAAACAAATCAACTTTCATTGAGCGAAAAAAAAGTTGCTTTGCAATTATCTGATTTCTATAAGCTAACTAGCTTAAACTCCGCCCGCTTCGTCAGGCATAATAATAATCACCCCTATCGTGGAATCCGTCGGGGGAATTATTCACCGAAAAACATATTTCGGCATCGTCAAATTCGCAAAGTGAACAGTTCCCCGTGTTGGTAATGTGAATGAGTTTCACTGTTTCGTAGAAAACGTTCGAATCGGATTTTTCCCGAAGAAAATGTCATTTCTCATCCGCATCAAAATCATTGTAGATTTCATATGATTGGCTTGGCTGCGTGTCGTTTTTTTGTTTACAAAAATGTAAGTGAGATAAAAAAACAACAATTTTGCATTTGTTTACATATCAGGAAAAAAAAAACTACAAACAGACTGCAGTTTAGCAGCGGTAAACTTTATGAAGAAACCCCAGAAAATTGCTAAAAATATGACCAAAAACAGAACAGGTGAAAAAGTTTTGGGACGATCTTCGGCTTGAACTGAATAAATATGGGCTGTTTATAAATATGTATGTAGTTAAATTAGTTACAATTATTTTAAATTTATTTTCCCAAAAATATTTATTGGCAAATAAAAGACAGCTGTTTAACAGTGAAATTACCTTTCCTAAATGCCTGTCGACGTTCCCGGCGGATTTCAAGATACCAGTAGAAAGTGAAAGTGAATCGAATAGCTGAATTGAAACTCAATTCCGACAGATTTCACGATAGGGGTGAATAATTCGATTTTCATTATATATACATGTAATTGATATCTATTAACCGTTTTGTTACCGTTAACTAACAATTCCTATGTAGCCAAAGGATTTGTTCGAATGTGTTGTCTTTTCGATGTTGAATTATAAATTATTAACAAAAAATCAAAAAGACAAAATGATAAAAACTCACGCACGTGCGACGATGAAAAAATTCTAAAAAGCTTAGTTCGATGAAACACACAATATCAATTCACTTTGTCAAAATCATAAATTATCCTCTTATTTTGTATTTTTTTTTTGCCTATCACCTTTGTACCGCAGTTATCTACATTTAAAAAAAAAACAACTAATTTGGTTGAAAATTACGGGCGGTAGGGGGAAATATACGCATTTATTTTATATATATAGATAATACTGCTTTATTTCGTCACATAAGGGAAACAATTTCTTAGAAAAGTAAGATTACAAATACAAATACTTCTCGCGACCATTTGTGTTGTGCGTGTTATATTATTTCACACAAATGGAAGGAACCTACAGTTTAGAGCCATATCCGAAGGGCAATTTGAGAAGCTTTATGTTGACAGTTATTACTCTCAGACGTTTGTCAGACATTCGTGAGAGGTGGGACCGTTAAAAAACTTTTTGGTGTTTCTGGGATTCGAACGTCGAACCTCTCGCTCAGCGATCCAACGAACCACTTGAGCCACGGCGCCCATGGCTCAGTAATTAAATCTCAATAAAACGTCTAATCTCACTTTTCATGTTTAATTTCAAAGTACAAATTTGTGCAAATTGCGTGAGAGGAAGTGAGAGATTAAAATATGTTTTCTTCAAACAAATGCTATGATTCTTTGCAGGCAAGAATCGAAAATCTGTGAAAACGCATCAGCTGATTTGTTCGTTAATTTGTTAATTTAGTTTGAGATATAAGGGCAAAAGGTACTCAAATGAACATAGAATGTTTTCTTTGGACATGTACCAACGGATTCAAACAGGTACACACAGGAGTTCATATTTAGAAGTACTTAAAATAAGAAAATATGTTCACTTTTCATGATCATAGTTTTGAAGGTTTACTTTCTTGTAGTTTACTCCTTTTTGAGAAAATGGTACTCTTAAGTTTGAAATTTTCTATGCTACGAATATTTGCCAAAAAGTAAACGAAAGGACCTAAGGTATTTCAACCAATGAAATAATTCAGAGTTTGGAAAAAATATCCCAAACAGAAAACACCTCCTATTACTACAAGTTACATGGAAGTCTCATCCATCTATTGTATGTACTAATGTGTGTATGTATGTACTTTTTTAGATATACCTATGTACAGTGCCCTCCAAAAGTTAGTTAAAATCAGCTTGTATTCATTAAAGACTTCATAATATCAATTGAAATAGGTTACCCGTATATTTATTTCCGGATTCCACAAAGTATGTTCTATTGTACGGTTGGCAGAAGAAAAAGAATTTTACTGTTATAATTTGCAAAAAAAAGTATTTACTAAAATGCATCGCACACTTGATCGCCAAAAGTCAGTTGAAGCGTGCTTCGTGAAGCCATTCCTTTGAAATAGTAGAGATGTAAAAAGACATAATAATTTACATATTTTGCTTGCTTTTCGTGTTTCGGTGTGGGAAGATTTGCATGTTATTGATGGAACAATGACAGCACAAATGCATTGCGACATTTTAGAAATCAATTTGAATCAGTCTGCCGCCTCAATGGGATTGAAAAGATAGTTTGTTTTTCAACAAGACAACGACTCCAAGCATACCGCCAAGGTAACAAAGCGGTATTTTAATACCAACCGGATAGATATTTTAGATTGGCCTTCTATGTCACATGACCTCAATCTCATTGAGCATTTGTGGGATAAAATGGATGGGTAGATACCAAAAATTCCAGGAAAAGCAAACCTATCTTTGTTGGAAAAATACAGGAATCCTGGACTATCTTACGCAATAAAATCTTGCAAAACTTGGTTGAATCCACGACATAGTAAAGCTATAGTAAAGCTGTTTTGCAGAATAATAGCGGACATACAAAATATTGAACATACTATTAAGATATGAACTTTTCCACCAAATATTATTTTCTTATAATTTCAACTAACTTTTGGCGCTGCCAATGAACATAAGATATAGTACTTTGATTTGGTTTTTTTTTTATTTGAATTAAATTAATTGTTGTTTTTATTTAGGTGTATTGCACAAGTTCTACATATCTGAAAAAAAAGAAACACTTGTGTGGGAATAGAAACAAATTCTCACCAAAAGAAATGAAATAAAATAGTACTAGGAAATTATATTTAATTCATTGGGAAATTTTTAATGCAAGAACTATCGCTGACGACTGACTAAAAAAATAGTGAAAGCACAACTCAAGTTTGTTATCTTATGTACATTGGTATTGGCAAATATATATGTAAGAAAAACATCGCGCCATGGTAAACTAACGGCTCGAGTTAAGTGCTAAGAGTAACGTTATACAGTGGAGTACAAAAGTTACGCCACAATGCTCCCCTTTGGCAAAACAAAAATTGTTAGGCAATTAATAATAATCTGTTAGTTGCGAAGATTAAATCGGACGCGCCTTATTGGAGTAGATGTACACGGCGAATCACTATTAGGGCTTGGCCGTTATGATGACGATAAATAGCCAGATTGGCCTCGCTGTGATGTTTCTGGGGTTGTCGTGATGGTTGGTTGCTCTGCGTTGGTGTTGCTGCTGGTGTTGTTGTTGTCATTTGCTGTGCTATCGTCGGCATTGCTCAAGGTAAACACGGGCTTCAATCTATCGATTGATACAGTTGCTGGTCGTCCAGAAATGTCCACGACAAAATACTTTTCGTGTCGTGAAATGACATGATATGGACCCTCGTACGGTGGAGTGAAAGCACTATGCGATGCATCAAGGCGCACTAGGACGTGGGAGCAGGTGGCAAGCTCTTTGAAGACGAACACTTTTCGTTGACCATGACGTGTACCAGGGACGGGTGCAAGATTCGCAAATTGCGTCCTTAGACGTTCGGCAATATCTCTGGGTGATAAATGATTAGAAGGAGATGGCACAAGAAACTCACCAGGTAATCGAAGTGGCTCTCCATAGATGATATCAGATGGAGTGGTACCCAAATCGTCCTTCCATGCTGTGCGAATGCCGAACAATACTATTGGCAATGTGTCAACCCAAGCGGAACTTTCATGGCATCGAATAGCAGCCTTTAGTTGTCGGTGTAGGCGCTCAACCATGCCATTTGATTGCGGGTGGAATGTCGTAGTATGAATATGTTTGCTGCCGAGTAGTTTACTGAGAGCATTGAACAGCTGGCTCTCAAACTGCACTCCTTGGTCAGTGGTTATCCGCAGTGGCACACCATATCGGCATATCCAACCGGCAAATAACTTCCGAGCCACGCATTCGGCTCCGGTGTCCTCTAATGGAAAAGCTTCGGGGAAACGTGAGAAACGGTCTATGGCCGTTAGGCAGTAACGATATCCTCTTGATGGTACGTATGGTCCAATGATGTCGACGTGTATGTGCTCGAATCTTCGGGTGCGTCCAGCTGAAAAATTGTTGATTGGTGACACAACATGGCGAGAAATTTTGTTGCGTTGGCAAGCTAGACAAGCACGAGACCAGCGACGACAATCTTTCTTCAAACCGGGCCAGACGTATCGCTGTGAGACAAGTTTAATAGATGCGTTGGCTCCAGGGTGACTTACACTGTGAAGAGACAAGAAAATTTGCTGGCGGAGTCTATTCGGCACAAAAGGGCGGGCTAGCTGACCGTTGACATCACAGTAAATCGGGAGGTCGCATTCCGGGACGCTTACAGGCTGAAGATGCAGTGCATCTTGTGGTGGATTTCGGAGGCGGTGCTGGATTTCTTCGTCAGCGGCTTGGGCTTGAGCGAGTTCAGTTGCGGATACAACAATAACGATTGCTTCGACGCGTGACAAGGCGTCGGCGACAACGTTGTCTTTGCCGGATATATGAAATCGCCACGGCGTCGCCTTGACTGGATTCTGTGAGAAGGCATGAAGAAGCGGTTTGTGATCTGTGTAGATCGATACGTCGCGTCCTTCTAGCAAGTGTCTGAATTTCCGCACTGCCGCGTAGACTGCATGTAGTTCTAAGTCATATGGGCTTCGTTTTCTCAGATCTGGTTGCAGTTTCTGGCTGAAAAATGCGAGCGGCTCCCAAACTGCGCCTCTTCGTTGTTGAAGGACCGCGCCTATAGAGGTCAGCGACGCATCAGTAAAAAGGGCCCATGGCAAGGTTGTGTGCGGGTAGATAAGAATCGTGGCATTACGAAGCTGCTCTTTACATGCTGTGAAAGCTTCTTCTTGTTCTGGTATCCAGTTGACTCGGTCTGAACTTTTGATATTGGAACCCTGAAGGCACTCATGCAGAGGAGCTTGGCACGTTGCAGCATTTTTCTGAAATTTACGATTAAAATTAATTATGCCAAGGAACTCACGCAACTGTTTGATGGTATCCGGGCGATGGAAGTTGATGATGGCTTCTACCCTTTCTGGAGGAGGACGGATGCCTTCTGTGGAAACGTGGTATCCGAGGAAATTAACTTCGGATTTACCAAAACAGCATTTCGCAGAGTTGACCACAACTCCGAACTCGGATAAACGTTTAAAGAGAATGCGGAGGTGATTTCGGTGTTCGTTATCGTCTCTGGATGCCACTATCGCAAACGATTGTTTTGATGTCCTTAAACAAATTAAGTAGTTCTAAAATCGGTTCCTTAACATCAATTATTGCTCGTGATTTGATTGGTTTAATGACAGCAAATTTGGAGTATTTACCGACGCAAGTCAAAAAATGAGCCCCAGCCGTTGAGTAGATATCGATATGAATTATTTCACCTGAATGAGTCAGTATAGGAGTTTTTCCTATCTCCGGTTTTGGTGGATGTCGTTAATACTTTGCTTCATGACAAATCGTACAACTAGACACTATTTCTTTGAATCTTCTCTTAATATTTGGGAAATAATATCCATTTAGGACTTGATTAGCAGATCTATGCGCTCGGTTATGCTCGGTCGAAAGAATTTCTGCCTGATCATCTGGATTGAAAATATCGGTTTCCTTTTTCTTGGTATGAACAAACTTTACTGAAGGAAACATGGTGATTAATTTGTCCTGAATCTGTGCAAGTGTAGGTAAGTCACAATAAATGGCATTGACGACATTTGGATTTACTACTTGTCTTAATAATACAAAAAGATTATCAATATCCTCAAACGTTATTGAATGCCTAAGTTGTGTTTTGAAAATAATTTTTGTTTTTTTAAGTTGTTCCGGTTCTTTATTTACAACGATTTGGTTCCGGAAGCAGTTCAAAGGTTTTTTTTTACCGAATGTATTGTTTGAGTCCAAGAAACTTCACTATGAACTGTTGAATCACAGGAGTTATCTTGTTCTTCAAGTGAGTTTAAATACTGTCTCGAAAGCGCGTCAGCAACATAATTCTCTCTGCCTGGCTTGTAATGAAACGTTGGTGCAAATTCTTCCACAAATGCCCTCCATCTCTTAATTTTTGCATTCGGATTTTTGTCCGATATGGCAAAGGTCAAGGGCTGGTGATCCGTGTAAACGTTAAGCCGATCCACCCCATACAAATAATTGCGTAACTTTTGCAATGACCAGACTATGGCTAAAAGTTCTCGCTCATTGGTTGCAAAGCTTTCTTCTGTAGCCGATAGAGTTCGAGAAATCATGGTGTTGGGCCTGCCCTCCTGTGAGAGGACCGCTCCAATCGCATGAAAAGAAACGTCTGTTGTTAAATCGAAAGGTTTTGTAAAGTCGGGATATAAAAGTAAAACGTCCTCTCAGGCCAAAATTCGTCTAATTCTATCAAAGGCCTCAAGTGCTTCGACGTCAAGCTCCACCTTCTTATTTTTTGATTGATTTTTACCAATGTTTCCATTCTCACCTCGTAAATACCTTGTAAGGGGTTTCGTTATTTGGGCATAGTCTCGAATAAATCTTCAATAGTATCCCACGAAGAGTTCTAGGAACTTCGTAACTGACAATATCTTTAACCTTATCGGGACATGTTTTTATACATTTACTGGACACAACAAAGCCTAAAAACTCTACCTCCTCTTTGTAAAATTTTGATTTTGCCGATGCAACTCGCATGTTGGCTTCATATAGTAATTGTAAAAATTTTTCTGTCTCGAAAGTGTTGCTCTTTAGTTTTTGAAAAAATAATGACGTCATCTATATACACATGACTACATTTTCCGATTTCTTCTCTTAGCACGTCTTTGGAAAATGCTAGGCGCATTTTTGAGCCCAAATGGATGCCTGCAAAACTCATACTTCCCGTTATTTATAGAGAAAGCTGTTTTCTCTCTATCACGGTCACACAACTTTATCTGATGAAAACCCGATTTCAAGTCTAGTGTCGAAAAGAAAGAAGCTCTTCCAAGATTGGCTAGAATGACTGAAGTGTTGGGAACGGGATATTTATCACTAATCGTTTTAGAATTCAGTTTCCGAGAATCGATCACCAGACGCATTTTTTTTTACGTTCTTCATCAGTCCCTTTTTTATCAACAACCCACACAGGATTGTTGTATGGGGATCGCGAAGGTATAATGATTCCATTCTTTAACAAATCTACAACTTCGTTGTTTACAAACTCAGCTGCTAACATGGGATACGGATAGGCTTTGGAATATACGGGTTCGTTATCGGTTGTTCGAATTGTAGCAACAACTTTTGTGTTAAAATTTAGAGAATTATTTTGGTCTGCAAAAACTTTAGAACTCCGAGTCAACAATAATTTTTAAAGTTGTTCATTTTCATTCAAAGGAATATCTTTTTCCTGAACACAATTAACATCTCGACAGTAAAAGTATAATAATTTTTCCCCTCCTCGATTATAATACCAAATTCCTTTAGAAACATTTAACTTTGCTTTGATTTCGTTAAGGAAATCAAATCCTATGATACCATCAAATTTTGAGGGTGGGAAGAAAAAAAAAGATCGCATTTCTGTTAAAAATATTTACAACACACTTTGACTTAACCTGGCTCCTTCCATGAATAGATTTAACAACAAAGGGTTCATTAATAGTGATGATACCTTTAAGTGCGCTGAAATTTCGTATATAATTTTTAGATGTACCAGTGTCTACTAAAAGCTTAATTTCTCTTCCTGCCAGGGTACGCCCTACATACGGCAGGAAAGACTTTCCCCTAAAAAATTGATCTCATCAGATGGTTCTTGATTTCCAATGCAACCCGTATTTAGTTCAACTGTTTGATCATCATCTGACAACGCGTTATCGCGATGATAACCAAACTCATCATTTTGTAACTGCGAATCATAAGCGTGCGCATGATTTCGGTCTCCTTTACTAGTTGTCGGCCAATAATATTTTGGTCAAAGTGATTGATTTTCTGAAGTTTTGGTTGCGTTTGTCTGTCAGAATCGCGATGTCTCTTAAGTTGGTTGTTATTATTGTAAGATCTTGAAATTTGGTGAAATGGTTGTGGAGATCGTGTATAATTATTGTTTGTCATATGACCTTGTAAATTGTTTGTATTGTTATTGGGTATTGTTTGAAATTTGGTTTTGATTTTGAAAAGCAGTCGGGTTTCTATAGTGTGAAGAACTAGAGTCTATTTCCATAGGAGTTGGTTTAGGTTTTATGTGACCAGAAGTGAAGGGTTTATAGTGCGGAGAATTAAATGGGCTATAGTGGTAGGAATTATAATAATGCCGGGGTGGGAGACTAACTACATGTCCCTGCCTCCTAGAGAAAGAGTTTGAACAAAGGTAACGTGCCTGATTTGCTTCCAGTTCTTGTGCTAGAGCGAGAGCTCTAGGCATGTCAGAAGGCTGTGAAGAAAACAGGATGTCACACATAGGTTTTGATAGCCCTGAAATAAAAATTCTTAACGCATCCTGGCGATATTTTTGGCTAAGCGAATCGATCAGATTTTTATTTCCCTCGTGAAGCATTATGGTTTTGTTTATGATCAAAGTCAACTTTTTCTCCACCTCGTCATAAAATTCTATAATCGACAATTTCCCCTGACGTAGAGTTGACATTTCCTGCTCTGTAAGGTAGATAGGTCTCCGCATATCTAAAATCAAACCGGAAAATAATTGCTTTAAAATTTAACACAGTGTTAAATGAGGATAAATCCTGATCCGCATGACCAGTGATCTTATTTCTTACTAATGCAACTGCCTGATAATGTTTCGAGCTTCCCTCATGCCCTTCAAATAACTTATACGCAGCAAAAGCAGCTTGACGCCAAGAAACATATCTCACTTGTTCACCACAAAATTCTGGTAAAGATTTTACTAGGTCTAGCGACTCGTCACATGTTTTTTTTTTTTTTTTTTTTTAATTCGCGCGAGTTATATGATAAACTGCATGATGCACTCTTTCGAAATTGGGTCATTTATAATTTACACATGTCGTCGTTCAATGCCCGGATTTCGAAAGAGTGTCCGTTAAGCATTTATCATTTATTGCATTATTGTCACTTGTTGGAAGTAGGTCAATTATGATTGCCTAATATTGATTCGGCGGGCAATGTCCGAACTCCAACAAGTGCAATTCAGCAATAAAACTTGGCTTGCCTTCCGACGGTTGATTAGAGTAAGAGTCAGTCAGTAAGATACATGAAGTGAATAAAGTACATTCGTAAAACAAGTAATTGTTTTTTAATTTTGTAACTGGCGCAGTCGAACGGTTGAACCTAAAAGTGAATTTGAAAATTGATTTCTATATTTGGAACTGTACATAAAAAAGCAAACGATCCTAAAAGTGAATTTGAAAATTTTGAAACTGTGCAAGTAAAAAAAAAAAAAGGAAAGGAAATACCTAATAATGAGTGAAATTCAGTCAATGGCGGCTGCCCTGGATGGATTAGTAGACAGGGTCAACGCCATATCTATACTGCAACACGCATCGTTCAACAGAACAGCTAACATAATGAGGGAGATAAATTACATCAAAGAATTCAATGGAGACAAGTCGACTCTGACTCGTTTTATACACTTGGTGGATACCCATTTGGCTACTACTGAAG
Organism: Blera fallax; assembly: GCA_946965025.1. Classification (NCBI taxonomy): domain Eukaryota; kingdom Metazoa; phylum Arthropoda; class Insecta; order Diptera; family Syrphidae; genus Blera; species Blera fallax. Next base: position 57,231,408 of record OX337246.1, read on the forward strand.
AGGCGAGAAGACCCGAGATATGGACAGCTATAAGGCAAACTAAACTGACAGGAAGAGCTCAAGAACTTGTACTTAGCAATGGACTGGAATCGTGGGAAGATGTCAAGGAATCGTTCAAACATAATTTTCGACCTGTGATAAATATAATGGACCTAACGAACAGGATATTTTACCTCAAAGTGAGTTCGATAGTAGATTTAATTAATAAAGTAGAACATTTAGTTGCGGAAATAAACACAGCCGCTTTATACGAAAATGATAGTGACTCTTTTAGGAAATTACAATACCATACAATAATTGTAAAAATCAAAAGTTTTTGCATCGCTAATTTAGCTAAGGAAGTAAGAGATATAGACAGTCTACAGGAAGTAAAGAAAATATTATATGATTACGCAAGTTATGAACAGGGGAATTTTCAATCAAATCAATCTAGATTTACTGACCAAAGATCACACAATTTAAGGAATTTTCAATCAAATCAATTTAGATTTACTGACCAAAGATCACACAATTTAAAGAATTTTCAATCAAAGCAAGGTAGATTTACTGACCAAACACCACAAAATTCAAGGAGTTTTCAGCAACCCTATTCTAGTCAGGATACAAATTATTCTAGGTCACAGAATCCGAATTCCAGGTCCGACAGTAGACAATATAGGGTTAGATCTAACTATCAACCGAATCCCAGCTCATCTAGACAATTTAGAAGTTCGCAGAAAAATATAGAACATAGGGACGTCAATGTGGTAGAATCAAATTATAAATATAAGTTCATTCTGTGGAGGAGCCGGTTTTTCTCAACGGTGCCTCGGTAACAAAGTATTAACACCCTTTATCAGAAATAATGAAAAGCACTACTGTCTCTGGGATACAGGTAGTACTATCACTATCTTAAATACAAATAAAATAAAAGAAACATATAAAGAACTAGATAAAGTGTTCATTCAACTTAATACTGTGAATGGTAGAACCAATGCACAGTATACAATTTATCAAGTTCCGGTACCCCATGAATTTGGGTATAATTCTAATTTTTTCATAAAAGCATATGGCATGAATTTAGTAGACATTATTATTAGGGATGGACATTGTCCAAAATATTGTAAAAGATATAAATTTAGAAAAAAGCAAATCCATTTAAAATATGATACCATATTACCTATGACTCAGAACAGCATAGGTGAATGGGAGTGTTTTGAATTGAAAGATGAAGGCATAATAACTATGGAAGAATTGAATTTGGAGGAAAAAACTAAACTAGGAAATCTGCTTGAAAAATATGGAAACTTACAATATAGAGAAGGAAATATATTGACCAATACGGAAAGTATTATGCATCAAATAGACTTAGTTCCAGGAAACACTGGGTTTCACTGTAGGCTATACCGATTACCACAGAAACATGAGGAAGAAGTAATTAGACAGGTTTCCGAATTGGAGGCTCAGGGAATCATTAGGAAACCCAACCCGGTATGCATCACCAGTGGTTAAAGCCGAATACCTATGGTGAAGTTAAATACCGAATGTGTATTGATTATAGAAAACTCAACGAGATCACTGTCGATGATAAGTTTCCATTGCCCAACATAGAGTGAATTCTCACAAAATTAGGGCGATCACAGTATTTCTCAACGCTAGATCTTGCAAAGGGCTATCACCAAATATTATGAGGCCCCAAGACATACATAAGACAGCATTTGCAACGCCAATGGGTCTATATGAATTTGTCAGGATGCCGTTCGGGCTTAAGAATGCCCCGGCTACATTTCAGCGTTTGATGAATGAAATTCATTTAGACGATATTTTAATTTTTTCAACTACTATTGAAGAGCATTTATTAGCCTTAGAAAAAAATTTCAAGAGACTTCAAGAGCACAATTTAAAAATACAAGCCACTAAATGTTCATTTTTCCGGAAAAACCCAGAATTCTTAGGGCACATCCTAACTTCAGAGGGAATGAAACCTAACCCTAACAAAATCGAAGTGATCCAAAATTACAAAATACCCGGCACTGAAAAACAGCTTAAAGGTTTTTTAGCAGTCACGGGATACTATAGAAAATTTATTCAAGGATACGCTAAAATCGCATATCCTATGATTAAGTACTTGAAGAAACAGAACACCAAAATAAACACTTACGACCCTGAATATATAGAATCATTCGAGAAGTTAAAATTTATGATAATTAGACACCCGATCCTCAAATACCCAGACTTCTCTAAATCATTTACTCTTTTCACGGATGCGAGAAACTATGCTGTAGGAGCTGTTTTAACTCAAGATGGGCAACCTGTCTCATATGCCTCTAGGACATTGAATGATCATGAGCAGAACTATTCAACCACCGATAAGGAACTCTTAGCAATTGTTTGGGCTAGAGGGTACTTTAGGCCTTATTTGTGGGGAAAAAAGTTTAAACTCAAAACAGATCACATGCCAATTAAATATATGAAAAATAAATACTCAGGCAAGGAATTCAGCCAACGGAATCAGCGGTGGTTGCTCAAACTTCAAGAGTTTGACTTCGAAATAGAATAACTAAAAGGTAAAGAAAATATAGTAGCTGACTTCCTAAGTCGTATGTATGAAAACAATGCGGTATCAGAAACCGACCCCTCAGGAAATGATAGCATAATAACGCATATACCCATTAAAGATGGAATAGTAAACCTATGTAAAACGCAAATTATCATAACAAGACAACCTAGAAATCAAACAGAAGTGCTCCATGGTAGACGGATTCTTTTTCTGGACATGAATCAGACTGAAAATATATTGAAGGATAGCTTAAAAACTTATATCATTTCAGGAAGAGTAGGTATATTTTCAGAAACAACAGAACAGGATTATGATCTATTTCAAAGTATAGTTCTCGAACTTTTCGCAACGAGCACAAAAGTGCATTTTGTCAAATTTACAAAAAGAGCACAAGAATTCCAAACACTTAGGGAGGTTCAAAGGCAAATATCGTTATACCATATTAGAGAGTCGGGCCATTCAGGAATAATGGAAACATACAATACTTTAAAAAATAAAATATATTATCCTAAATTGCTAAAGGAAATTACACGAATTATTAACAATTGTGATAAATGCAATACGGGTAAATATGATAGAAAACCTATTAAAGAAAAATATAAAGTTCCGCCTACTCCCGAAAGAATAAATGAAACGATTCACTTAGACATATACCATATAGAGAAGCAGTATTTCTTTACAGCAATAGATAAACTCTCTAAAAAAGGTTTTGTGTATAAACTTCGATCCAAAAACCATTTACATAAAAGAGAATGTTTTACAGAACATTTTACAAAAGTGGGAAAGCCCAAGACTATAAGCTACCACGCTATTTCAGCGCTATCTGAAATTGAGTGTTACAAGCTATTCATCCAAACTCACTTTTCACTGAAGATAAAACCTAAAGCCATTTTCATTCATTAATTTTTTGTTGTTGTACTCCGTGTTAGATTTTACTTTACTTCACTGAGTAGTGTCACCAAAACACGCCTATTGTGTGTTCACTATATCGAAGTTCACTATAACGAGCGTTTACTGTATTTTCTTTAGTTCCTTTTTGCTTTGTAATTTCTGCTTATGTTTTGGCTACTGTTTTACTATTTCTTATGTTGTTTGACCTCGTTTGTTGGTGTAGCTTCTTTTTTGCTATCTTTATCTTTTGTATTTATGATTTTCGTTGCTGATTTCTGCTTTTTTGCTTTAGGACTACCTTACATCCCCTAAAACTACTTGTAGGATAGTTTTTCTTGCAGTTAATGTAGTTGAGTAATGTGTTTTTATTGGCAGTATAATTTTGTTTTATCTTTCATCTTCAATATTTACTCCTATGTTAAGAATGGATCATAATTTGTATACATTTTCTGATTTCTCTTTGCTGTCAAATGTCAGCATAAAGAGTTGAAATGTTCTATTAGTTATTTGCTTTCCTTCTTCCTCTGTTTTTTCTCTTTTTTTAAGATGTTGACGGCATCTAGCAAGTGCTTTTCTGCTGCAAATTTTACATGTTAGATGGGTCTGTTATTTTTATCTTCATTGTCCCTGCGCCTGACAAAGTCTTAAATATTTTTTTTGGGACCTGTGTCCCGATGGAGTGGGACGAATTAGGGACTTATGTATATCCCGCTGCATCGGGATATAAGTCCCAACAAAAAATGTTGGGTCTTGTGTCCCACCTTACATAGTTTTTTTTTGATGAGCTTAAAGAATTCAAATACCCACAAGAGCATGGAATAAGTAAGTACATATAACCAGTCAAACTGGTTTTTTGCACTATTATCTTGGTTTAGTTTTTCCCATTACTGAACATGTGCATTCCTTTTTCATTTTTAATAATGCAGCTAATAAGAAGAGAAACTGAAAAAATTCTGGTTTTTAAGAATTTGAGAAAATAAAACTAAAAAAATCTGAAAAGGGAAATAAAATCTAAACAACAAATTGATGGTGAAAATTGTAAGAATTCGATCAGAGAAATCCAAGTTATAGGCGTCTTTTTTTAATTTTTTTTTTCTTTTCTAATTTACTTTTTTTTTGAGAGTGAAAATGGCCAAATCATTTTTTTCTAAATACAGTTCACCTTATTTTTATAAAATTGCTTGCGTTTCTGCTTCTTTTTATTTCGGGTCTGACAGACAAAGGGGTTCCACTTGTAGTGGCAGGAATGGTACCCTACACGACATGATTCGGATTATACATGCACAACACAATGGTTTACATATTGTCCATATCAATCCACAAAGTTTACACCCAAAAATTGACGAGTCTCCGTACTTGTTTGTATGTTCGAATATTGATATTATTTGCATGATCGAAACTCGGTTTTCTCCCAATACTTGTGACAAAGTCTAGGATTAAGATGGTTACAGGCTTTACCGGTCCGATAAATTATTTCGTGTGGGTGGTGGCGTACCAATTTATGTTCGTTTTGATATAAAATTTAAATTTATGTCTAAGTCTGAATCTGATTGCCCGATTGAATACCTATTTATTAATGTTGTGTGCGGCACTGCGAATATTCTCATAAGCGCTGTATACAGACCAAACAGTAATATAAATTTTTACGATATGTTCGACACACTCGGACGTTTCTCATGTTACGCACCCCATATTGTTATCTGTGGTGATTTTAACTGTAACTTACTTGACGCTTCCAAATCTGCTGACCTATCAGACTTGATGTTGTCCCTAAACCTCTTCGCGGTAAATAAGACCTTACCCACTCATCATTCCAACAATCCCAGTACACTGCTTGATCTCTTTTTCATTAGCGATTTAGATAAAACACTCCTCTATAACCAACTTCTTGCCACAGGTTTTTTAAAACATGAACTACTGTATCTAACTCTGGATTTCCCTAAGCGCTCTCGTACCAGTTTATGGACTTTAAAAACATTGATTGCGTTCGTCTCTTACAAGATCTGCAGAGTTTTTACCTGAACGAAATCTTTTAAACGTCTTCTGTGAACGACCAAGTAGTTTTTTTTTTTAAAGGAGTTCTAAATAGGTTCTCTGATACACACTTAAAATTAAAAACCAAAAAGAAAAAATTTAACTCCCCATCTTGGGTGAACAACACTATTTTAAAGCTAATAGAGGATAGAGATTTCGCGTATTATCGTTCGAAGCGATACAAATTGATGAGACTACACGATATGTATCGACAACTTCGAAATAAGGTGGTCTGTGAGGTACGAAAAGCAAAAGTACGCTTTTATGAATACAAACTTGATCCATGGAAAAATCTGCGACAAATTGGAGTTGGCAAGCAAGAGCATGAGCTTCCAGATGACTTGGATTGCAATGCACTTAATCGAATATTTACATCATACCCCTCGTCCAGCTCTTCTGATGTAAATCTGGCGTTTGAGGAATTCATTGGTGGCAGCAGAAACTCAGAAAGTTTTTCTTTCCTCAGTTTCTCAGATCTTGATGTCGTGGAGGCGTTGTTGTCAGTAAAGTCAAATGCAGTTGGGTTAGATGGAATACACCATAAATTTATTTAACTGCTGTTGCCAGTCATTCTACCTTATATAACTCACATTTTCAATACCTCTGTATACCCCAACGAATAGAAAAAAGCTAAGATCATAAACTCTTTAAATTTTTGCAGTGATGTGAAGGTCCGACTATAAGGTACGAGTAAAGGTATAACCTAGATTTCGAACATACTCAACATATTAGATGTTTGAGTCCCCTAGCTGCAGCAAAGGAAAAGAGGTCAGATCTATGCTATTCCGGTAAATGACGATGGCTTTTGATTTTCCCGGGTTAAGGCAAAGGCTAATAACCTCTCGTCATTTACCGGAATAGCATAGATCTGACCTCTTTTCCTTTGCTGCAGCTAGGGGACTCAAACATCTAATATGTTGAGTATGTTCGAAATCTAGGTTATACCTTTACTCGTACCTTATAGTCGGACCTTCACATCACTGCAAAAATTTAAAGAGTTTATGATCTTAGCTTTTTTCTATTCGTTGGGGTATACAGAGGTATTGAAAATGTGAGTTATATAAGGTAGAATGACTGGCAACAGCAGTTAAATAAATTTATGGTGTATTCCATCTAACCCAACTGCATTTGACTTTACTGACAACAACGCCTCCACGACATCAAGATCTGAGAAACTGAGGAAAGAAAAACTTTCTGAGTTTCTGCTGCCACCAATGAATTCCTCAAACGCCAGATTTACATCAGAAGAGCTGGACGAGGGGTATGATGTAAATATTCGATTAAGTGCATTGCAATCCAAGTCATCTGGAAGCTCATGCTCTTGCTTGCCAACTCCAATTTGTCGCAGATTTTTCCATGGATCAAGTTTGTATTCATAAAAGCGTACTTTTGCTTTTCGTACCTCACAGACCACCTTATTTCGAAGTTGTCGATACATATCGTGTAGTCTCATCAATTTGTATCGCTTCGAACGATAATACGCGAAATCTCTATCCTCTGTTAGCTTTAAAATAGTGTTGTTTATCCAAGATGGGGGTGGCAATGGTGTAGTGGTAGCGTCATCGTTTGTCAAGCCGATGGTTCACAGTTCAAACCCTGGTGTCAGCAAGCATTGTATAATGAGAAGCAGTCCGGTCAATTGCGAAAGCTTATGACAACCCTACTGCGAAGGCATAACACTGACAGTAGGTTTGTCATGGCTGGAAAAATTGTTCGCTCTGTTGATGATTGATATGCTTATGACATCAGGTGGATCGGGAAAAAAAATACTGTGAATCAGAAGCGAAGGCAAAAAATAGATGACAGCAATCAAATCTCCCCAGTTATTGTGGACACCACCCCTGGAGCTAATGCGAAACCTAATACAGCTGAGTTTCAAACCACTACACCAATCTCTTTCTCTCTCTCTATCTATCTTTCCAACGCCCGCACCATGTGAAAACATGTAAAAGGGTATTAATAACCCCTTGAGTGCGTGCAAATTATAAAAAAAAAAAAAAAAATTTTTTCTTTTTGGTTTTTAATTTTAAGTGTGTATCAGAGAACCTATTTAGAACTCCTTTAAAAAAAAACTACTTGGTCGTTCACAGAAGACGTGTAAAAGATTTCGTTCAGGTAAAAACTCCGCAGATCTTGTAAGAGACGAACGCAATCAATATTTTTAAAGTCCATAAACTGGTAGGTATCAGTATGAGAGCGTTTAGGGAAATCCAGAGTTAGATACAGTAGTTCATGTGTTGAAAAACCTGTGGCAAGAAGTTGGTTATAGAGGAGTGTTATATCTAAGTCGCTAGTGAAAAAGAGATCAAGCAGTATACTGGGATTGTTGGAATGATGAGTGGGTAAGGTCTTATTTACCGCGAAGAGGTTTAGGGACAACATCAAGTCTGATAGGTTAGCAGATTTGGAAGCGTCAAGTAAGTTGTATACAGCGCTTATGAGAATATTCGCAGTGTCGCACACAACATTAATAAATAGATAATCAATCGGGCAATCAGATTCAGACTTACACATAAATTTAAATTTTATATCAAAACGATCATAAATTGCTACGCCACCACCCACACGAAATAATTTATCGGACCGGTAAAGCCTGTAACCATCTAAGTCCTAGGCTTTGTCACAAGTATTGGGAGAAAACCAACATCTTTTGTTGGGACTTATGTCCGGACCATGTTTCGTCCTATGCTAAAACAATTTTCGGATGTTCCTTTGAAAATGTACTGAAGTACTTCTCATTGACTTGTATTTACGACATTATTCATACACAACAACCAGATTATCTTTACAGTAAGCTGAGGTTCCCAGTGTCACAGCGAAGCTTTGTGCTAATCCAGCCAACGTACTGCTGTTTAACATCAGAACGCCAGTTCTTAGTTCATGTCACTCGTTTATGGAACTCTCTTCCGATGGAACTGAGAAGGATAAGAAACGCAAAGCACTTCAAAAAACATCTCCTTACACATCTTGGCCATTGATCACAATTAATTTACCTTCATATATGTACATATGTATCTATATCCATATCTATTAATTCTATTGTTATTTTCTTTTTTATTTTGCTATTTTCTCTTTTTTTTATTTGTTATTTTTCTTTTTCTACTATTAACTTTTTTTCTTCTTTTCTTTTTAATTTTAAAATACGCAACCTCTTCTAACATTGTACAAACTTATAAGATTTTTTGTAATCTTAATGTGCAACTACATTACTTCTTTAATTAATATTAATACTAATTTCTCTGAGCAAATTGTTTGCTTAATTTTCTTACATTATAGGGAACCATTGTATGTATAGTGGAAAAAAGGGCTTTCGATAATGAAAATGCACAAACTTTTTTTTTTTTTAAATTTGGGACTTATGTACCATTTTCGGGAAAAAAATTTTGGACATAAGTACCTAATTCAATTTGAAAAAAATTGGACGTCTGTGTGTCCCTGCGCCAGTAAACCATTGAATATGAGTTTCTCTAAGTTTCTTCGCAAGAACTCAGGGTGTATCTGTATCTGGAGTACTAGCTACTGGACTTACGAGTACTATTTTATAGTTCTTGCTTGATACTGAGTTCAGAAGTGTCTTAACCTCAGCAAAACTAGCTATTCCAATTATGTTGATCGGTGGAGGTGGTCCTTCCCCTTTAATATCTGGTTGGGTGGATGTTACCTTATTTTGGATAATTTGTCTGGACTTATAATTGGTGACGACACTGCTTTACGCTTCTTACTTGGTATCTCTTTCCCTACTATCCAGCCAGCTTCTCTAAGGAGTTCCTCGTCTGTGAGTTTCTCCTGAAATTTTTCTTGCGGTTTCGACTTGAGATCCTTTTTGAGGTACTTATTTTCTTTACCTAGCTCTTTTACTTCATTTTGTAAATGGCTTGTGAACAATTCTATATTGCTAAGTTTTTTACGGAGTTTTTCATTTCAAGCTTGCAAATTTTTCATCTCAGCTAGCAGTCCTGCTGTGTAATTCTTTGTACTATTTGATTTGTTACCCTGAGGTGTTGTGGATATTGTTTTAGAGTTCCTACTTGATTCGCTTGGCGGTGATCTTAGTTACTCTAGTTCTTCTTGTGAATGAGTCGATTAGATGCAATAGCCCGAACTCGATAGAGTTAGGATGCCACCTGAGTATAACTTCCTGTTTTTTTGTTTATTGCATGGTTTTTTTTCGTTAACTTTTTTTCAAAAGGTTTAAAAAGTTGGGCAATCTACATGGTAAAAAATCGAATTGAAATATTTACTCGAATTACGTTTGTCGGGTATGATTGATGAAAAATCTAGAGATACAGCCGGCACACGTATGGAAACTAAGTCAAATCTCTTTAATTATATGTAGTACATATGTACATACATATGTATATATAGAGAAAATATATTTCTTAAAGGTTTATAACAGGTTCGTGCAATACTTCAGCGTTACAAAACAATCATTTGGTGTTATTAATCAGCAGGTGGAAGGCAAACTGAGCTCGAAGCGAAATCATCGATACCTCCTTCAATCAAGTTGCTTTAAAAATGTTTGCAATCAAAACTTCAATATATATACAATATCTTTGTTGTGGCATTGTATGTGCAGATATAGAGATTGTCTTCTTTGTCGACTCTAGAGCCTGCAACATATAAATTGTGCATGTGAAATGCAATTCATTCCTAGATCTAACCCATACAATTCTAAAGATTGGCCCTGATCTTGGTTGATGGTGATTGCAAACGGCAATCAAATTAGGTATTGCAGTTTCTTAAATTGAAATGGCATATCCGTTGGAGTCATAGGAATGTAAAAAATTAGATCATCTTCACCTTTGAAAGGTCCTGTCAAAATGTTTGCTTATACAGCGTTGCTCTTTAATGTTTTTACTTCAAGCCCCGTGCCGTTGCAAAGCCTTCCTGGTTGATATTGCGGAACATGATAATTGGCACCCAGATTTTCATTGCAGTACGTGCAGTGGCATCCCGACAGATCGAATGAATTTATAAATTCTATTTGATAATAAACCGCTTCATCTACTTCCACAACAGTGTCTACGGACTTGTATGTGACTGCCTCACTTTGAATGTTAGACTGAATAATATTCACCCTGCGTTTCGTCAGTAAAACGCCACATTGGAATTACATATGTGTGGCACCATTAGGGGTTGAACATTTTGTGGAACCCATTCATTGTTTGACGACAAATGTCGTTTGAATATCTTCACTCTTATTTCCAGAGGCATTGAACCCCATAAACGTATTTGTTGTAAAAATCAATTAAAAATGGAGGTTTCCGTATTTTTTAGTTTATTTGACAACCTTAATTAATTTAGTTTTGATTGGTAAGGTAAAAATAAAAAAATCAGAAACGGTTTAAAACTGTAGTGAAGATAATGGAAGCTAGAATTCATTTAGCTAAAGGAAAAGAGGAGTCTCAAATGTTTATTCTAAACGCGAATATGGCATTATAGTTTTATAGGGAGATGATTTTTTTCGTCCAGCAAATATAGGAAATATTTGTCTTTTTGGACATTCGAAAAACCATCTTAAATCTGAATATTAGCCTCGATACGGATTAGATTTTCATCTTATATCTCCGTATGCATATCCTCGTCCTCGTCGCTACTCAAAATTATTGCAATATATACTATTCATTCTTGTAAAACTTTTGAATTTTGCTTTGCTTTGAATAATTCTGAATTTTATCAGTCACGGCCATAAATCCGGTGTTGCAATGACAGTGGATCGCATGTAGAGTGAAAATATGTTGGAATGCATTGCATTAATTAATGAATGCATTTGATCCCAATTCTTGATAAATAACATGATGTTGATTTTAACGTATATTTTTTCGCAAATATATCTAAAATTGAAGACTAACATTGTACGATTGTGCGTGAATGTGTTGATTTTGGCATGAGAAATGTCATTTCATTGTTAGCAGTCACCGTGGAGTGCTGAAATACCAATTTTGAGATTTTTGTGTTCAGCGCCATCTATCGGAAAACCTGAAAAAAATTGAAATAAGTGCACTTCAGTCATCCGAACAAATACATTGAGTAAGTTTCAGCTCAATCGGATGGTTATTTTTTGAGATCTTTGCGATTAAACGAACAGCTAATTTTTATACATATACATATGTACTAGCTGACCCGTGCTCGCCTTGGTTCGCCCCCTACCAGTTTTTAGACAGAAATGTATTTAGTTTCTGAATTCCCCATGAAATAGATTTGTAGGAAATTAGGATTAGCGTTACTGTCAGGCATTAATGTTCCGATAAGGTGTCAAACTTTACCCTAAATCTTAAAAGTGGGAATAAAGTTGCCTTCTGTTATGCGTTTACCTCCAAAGGAGGTCATTTGAGAGGCTGAGTTAAACTTTCTGGGACTCCCTAAAAAAGTTTTTGACTAAATATGATCAGCCAGTAGGATGCTCTTTGGTGGTTCCAGCGGTGGACCTATATCTCTGAACATTACTTTTCCGCTTTAACAACACAATCCAGCAGATCCTTTTGCCCACTTTTGTTCACCACAAAAGCTACAAACCTCAGACATTGTACCTACTGCGACTCCTTTTCGTATGAAATGAAACGTTCATATTAGGCTCCACGGTCGGACAACATTTTCACCGTAAACCATAAACCGTTCACTAACAGAACCAAGTCTATTAACAGTGGAACTTTGCACATTTCTCAGCCGAGACATCCGCCTAATTTTTGTATCTTTACTCCTTCGCCCAATATCAGGCTTAGAATAGCTCTTACTCATTTTAGTTGACGCCACACAGTCGTTGAAATTCAATTACCAAGTGATGTGCCAGCGCACACTGGATCAATTCTCCCGGGGTAAACCTGAGTTTATAGCAAAGGGAGGGCAAGTGTACCGTATGAAACGGGGTAAAACTTCCATCTAGCGTTGAAGTGGTTTAACATCGGGGTAAACCAATTCACACACAAGTTGTCAATTTCTGGATACAACAGAAATACCACTACAATGAAAATCGGTTCATGTATACAAAATTTTACCCCGAATTATTTATCCAGTGTGCGATTGATGTGAAAGTTACCCCTAGTTTACCCCGCCGGAAACAGTTTTCACTGTCCCATTCGGTTAAACTGAATACAATACTGAAAATGTGTAAATTCAATTCCATTCCTCAGTTCAACATCCCCATGGGAATCGCTACACGCAGACATAACATGCACAAAACCATCCAGTAGGCATGAATAACAGAAAAATAAGGAACAGTCGTCGGCTAACCGCGATACAGTCAACACCCATCAGCGAGTTGTTATCAATCGTTAAATAGCGTGCGCGCAAAAAACAAAAAGTCCCGCTACGTTGTAGCAAGTGTTTTTCTTCTTTCGCTTCTCCGTTAAAAAAAAAAAAAACCTAAAGAGATCTAATTAAATATAGACGTTATAATGGCCCTTTGGGGCCACGTGCCTCCGGGAAACCGGTTCGGTAGCCTCGATATTGAAGTGCTATCCGAGCCCACACATAAAAGAAAAAAGAAAAACGCTTATCCCAAAAGTGATGTCTTCGTCTACATCTAACCTTTCGGACCCCAAATTTATCGTTATTGCCGCGAGTGATGAAAAAAAACCCCTAACATAATTCAATGTCTTTCTCCTCAAAAATGCTATCGACAGCATAAGCACCGGATACGAATCTATAACCCAACTCCGGGACGGAAACCTCCTAGTGTTGGTGAAATCACAAAAAATTACCGACCTGTTTAAATCACAAAATCCCCTAATATCTGCCCCATCAAAGTTTCCCTTCACAGCACTCTAAACTCCTCCAAGGGTACGGTATACGCTCCTTGCCTTATACACGTGCCGGAAGAAGAAATTATAAGTGAAGTGAGATCACAGGGAGTCATCGAAGCATTCAAATTCAAAAAAAATCATGAAGGCTCTCAATGCGCCACCGGTGTCGTTCTCCTTACTTTCGACCGCTTCCGTCCCCCATCATCAGTAGAAATTGGCTGGTGCAATGTTGAAAGTTAAGGAATACTTCCCCAACCCTATGCGTTGTTGCAGTTGCCAATTTTAGGCCACACCACCAAAAGGTGTAATAACCCTCCCCGTTGTGACAAGTGCAATCTCCCCCCTCATGACCCTGCCACGTGTAGTCGCACATCTTGCGCCAACTGCTCTGAAGAACATGCAGCCTCCTTAAAGACATGCAAATCATACCTCTAGCAAAAAGAAATTTTAAAAATAAAAACAATCAATAAATGCAGCATATCCGAGGCTAAAAAAATTTACAGATCTCAATATCCCTCTCCCACACTCCCCACTTCATACGCAGCAATAACGCTCCCCCATCGCAATCCCTTCAGACATCCCCCCTAACAAATACTCATCACGACCCCCCCTACCCTTCCTGTCCCGCCTAATCCAGTACCAATAAACAAACAAATCAGAGCACCTACAACCCCACCTAGTGAAAACACAGACGGACAAAAAACAGTCATAAAAAACCCCTCAGTGCAACATATACACACAAACACATCTAAACCTGACGATTACCTGCAATCCACTTCTACAAATCAGCCAAATACTACAGACATTCATCATCAGCTTTCACCGCTCAACATCAATACCACAATGTCACCAATTCCAAACCTAACCCAAAAACTTATCCGCGAAAATACATATTATAACCTACCCAACCAAAAAACGCAATCTACTTCCTACTACGAATCAAACATCAAAAATCATCATACCAACGATAAAAACCTCTTCACTGAGCCCATACAAACTGAAAACGATGAATCATCCTAACCCAACAAACACTAACAACGATAACGACCCCGCCACCCACAGACCGTCCATCCCGGGGCCAAGCCCTCACCATTCCAAACCAGGATGGCGGGGTCGCACCAATACCAGCAACACAACACCCACCGCAAACCATCCCCAAGTCATCACACCTGCATTAAAAATAATTCAATGGAACTTAAACAAAGGCTACTTAAACAATTATAACGAAATACTAATACTCATAAAAACAGTTTCGCCTTACAAGAAACTCACCTTGCATCCACAAATAATATCCCTATTCCAGTTAACTACCACTTTATCTCCCAAAACCCCTATGGTGGAGTTGCTTTCCTAATCCACACTTCGATGCAACACAACCAGATTAACCTTAAAGCCCGTATGATGCTTCATTTTTTCTTCATTTTTAATGCATTAAATCATGTTTGAGTGTCAGCCTTGCATAAAAGAGACAACACGATTTTTTAAGAAAAGGAAAGCAATTATTTTGCAGAATAATAATAAACTGTCAGCTTTATTTGTATTAAGCTTTTGTTTTTGTATTAAGTCTAACAGAATCACAAACGGCGAAAATTAATTGGGAATTTAGGCTTTTGTTTTTCTTTGAACATTTCCAAAACGGTTGTTATTAATAAATTTTTATTTAAAACACACAAAATAAGTACAACTGGACCCATTTCGCAAATTCGAAACAATTTAGTTTTGCAATGACTCAATGTAATGCAGAAATGTCAAAAAAAAAGCTGCCAGCGGCTGAAAAATGTAGTTTGGGTTACATTTTTAATGCATTTTTTCTAACGTTTTCACATTTATTAGGTTAGTGTGTACGCACTCACACTTAATGGCAATTTCAATAGTGAATTTTTCGTACTGCTCTAATTTCATTTTCAGAGCATTAAAAATGAGAAAAAAATGTAGTGTCATACGGGCTTAACAATGACTTTGATGCTCTTGGCATCACAATAACTTCTAAGCTTAAATTTTCCATAATAAATGCCTACATTCCCCCTACACAATCTTTTAATCTCGGCAATCTGAAGAACGTCATTTACCACCAACATCTACCCACTCTAGTACTAGGCGACTTCAATGGCTGGAATTTTAGTTGGGGCTCGCCCAAAAATAACCATCGCGGCAACACCATTTCCAAGTTTCTAACAATCCAATCCAACTATCAACTGCTTAATGATGGATCCCCCACACACTTCAGCACACACTCAACTTTCACCCACATCGACCTTTCCTTTCCTGTTGACACCCAATGGAACGTTCTTAACGATCTATGCGGAAGTGATCACTTCCCCATTATTATTTCCATGTTCCATACGACCTTTTCCCCCCTAAAAGAAGACCCAAATTTAAAATCGATCAAGCTAACTGGGTTTTTTATCAAAACTTCTAGATAAATATAGTACTGAACACGCCATCAGTGATAATCTTAACAAAGAAGCAGCCAATATCCACAAAATTATCCTCCAAAGCGCCAACCAATCCATTCCCCAAACCTCTATTTCTACAGCAAAACAAAAAGTCCCGTGGTGGAACGAAGAACTGGAACAATTAAAAGCAGATAAAAAACAGAAAAAGCAATCCTTAAAACGCAATATTTCTACTGACAACATTATCAATTACAAAAGAGCCAACGCCTGATTCAAAAGAAAAATAAAAACTACTAAAACCGAGTCCATCCATAGACTTACCTCCGAAATCATCCCCAGTACCCCTACTGCCAAAATCTGGTATATCATAAGAAGGTTCTGCGGCGTTAAAACATTTTCTCCCATGCACTCCATTACTCCTACAGATCACCTTCAGCCAAGCCAAACACTTTGCTGAATTCTGGTCCAAAGAATCCCACGATTCTAACTTCCCTTACCTATTTTGCCAAAATAAACTCTTAACTACCCCTACCATCTCTCACCTCCCATCTAAAAACGCCGAAATCATCGACAGCGACATCAGCCTCTCGGAACTAGATTCAGCATTAAGCAAACTAAAAGGCACTACTCCAGCCAATGATAGAACATCATACCCTATGATAAAAAACCTCTCCCCCTCCATGAAAGCCCGACTCCTCAAATATTATAACTCAATTTTCCATAGTAATATCCGCCAACTATACAAAAACAGCACCGTCATCCCTATTCTTAAACCAAACTCTGACAAATCTCTTCCGAATTCCTACAGACCCATCTCACTCAATCCCTGCTGCGCTAAAGTTCTCGGCAATAGCCAACAGACTCTGGTGGTTTGTTTCGCACAACAAACTTCTCAGCAGTCACCAAATGGGATTCAAAAAGGGCAAATCTGTAACTGATTCCCTACTATATCTAGACCATCACATTACTGAAGCCTTATCAAAAAAAAAGCCACATTTCCCTTATCTCCCTTGACTTCACAAAAGCCTTCGATAAAATCGGCGCGCATACAATTATCGATCAACTTAAAACTTGAAGAGTAGGACCCAATATCATCAGATATGTATATAATTTTATGTCAAATAGAAAAATCTCGGTTCGTATTGGAAACGCATTATCCCCTTCCTCACCTCTCTACAACGGTATCCCCCAAGGCTCTCCCTTATCCGTTCCCCTCTTCCTCATAGCATTCAATAAGGTCTCCCACATCCTATCCCTCCATAAAGAAATAAAATTCTGCGCATATGCTGACGATTTCACAATCATCAAAAAACTAAATAAAAAACTACCAACTGCAACATACACCTTAACTCCACCTTCCAAGACATACTATCCTGGTGTGAATACTCTGGCGCCAAACTATCTCTAGTAAAAAGCAAACACCTTCATATCTGCCGAAAACTCAAATGCTCCTGCGATATTCTATCCAGTAATGTCATATTGGAAAAAGTTGATAGACTTAAAATCCATCCAATCCAATCTCAACGCTTACCGAACAACACCCATTAATCACCTCCTGTTCGAAGCGAAAATGCAAACGATTGAAGCCTACGCTACCAATCCACTCTAAGGCTATACAAACCCATTTTATTCTGCAAAGACCCCTCTATATAAAATATTAAGAAACCCAAAACTAAGGAAAAAAACCATGTCCATGTGATGAAATCAACATTCCTCACAATCCAATTCACCCCTGTCCCTCCTTCCCTCCACACTGGCTCTTCCAACCTTCCTCCATTGTCTCATCTCTAAGAACCCTCAAAAAGCTCATACCCCTCCGGAGATATTAAGAGCCCGCGTCTTCGAACTCAAAAATAACTTAAGCGACTACTCCTTCATCAACACAGACGGCTCCAAAGTAGGAGACAACGTAGGTTTCAGTGTCACTTTTGAAATTGAGACGATTTCCTCCTTTTTACTCCCTACGTACAACTCTATATTCACTGCCGAAATAACTGCCATTCTAAAAGCCTTGCAATACACAAAAAACTCGAACAAAAAATTTTCCATATGCGCTGACTCACTGTCATCTATTGATGCACTTCTCAACATCAATAACCAAACCTATTATCCTTCCCTAATCCGGAACCTTCTCTACCTCCAATCTCCCAATTTTAAATTAGTAAGGGTCCCTGGTCACGTCCAGATCGCGGGCAACAAGTTTGCCGACAAATCTGCCAAAGACACTCTAAGAACCCCATCCTTTTTCTCCCCCAACTTCAACCCTCAAGACATTAACAATTTCATTAGAAAGCAAGCTACCTCCAATCAACTACTCCTTTGGGATAAAACATCTGAATGGTATAGAACCATTAATAAAAATAAATTGTCCGTCAAGGATTACGCAAATACCATAGAACCTTCTAGATTGTCACAGTCACGGTCACAGCAAACTCACTCACGAACACTACATACACAAAAACAAATCATCGCAATGCATCTACTGTAACCAATCACTAATTAGTATCCACCATATCCTCTCCGAATGTTCGGCCTTCCAAAACCATAGACACAGACTCCTTCCCCAAAACAATTCCAAAGAACTCCTTTCTAATCCCAATCCAAAAAATAACCAAATTATAATAGATTTCCTCAAAATATGTAATTTATACAACCTAATCTAAATTTACATATGTATCTACTTAGCCGAAGGCCTTCGATGCTCTGGCTATCCAGCTAACTTATAATTAAAATAGCTAACTTATAATTTTAATTATAAGTTAGTTTTATAATTTTAATTATATTAATTAATTAATTAATTTAACTTATAATTAAAATAGCTAACTTATAATTTTAATTATAAGTTAGTTTTATAATTTTAATTATAAGTTAGTTTTTGAATAACAACAACAACAACAAGGATAAGGAAACACACCTCCTCCTATCGCCAGCCACTCGCCTTTGCTCATAAATTTAGCGAAGAGGCAGCGAAAGGAAAATAAAGAACAAAAAAAATGATTATCACCACTGGGACATGATCAACGAAAAATTAATCAAATTCTGAATTTCACAAATGATATTTTTGATATTGCTCAGCTTCTAGATGATGTAGAATCATGATTTTGGACTTGAAATTTGTGTCTTTAAAAACTCTCAACGACAAAATTAATTTGATTAAAATTGACAAAGGCAAAGTTGATGTTATTCGTGTTTCTAAGTTGTTTTGTCTATTTTCGTGGTCTCACAAGCACAAAACTGTATAAGTAGTTCTATCTAAACCTGGTCCATGCGATTTCGAAATCAATAAAAAAAAATCAATTAAAATCGGCTCAGCCGTTTTCTCACAAATACCGGGCAAAGCAATATCAACTTCATTTTCTAATAGTAGTTGATATAGATTACCACCTAAAATGTTTTGTTTAGTTGTAGTAGGACAATTCATATTTGAATAAAAATAAATGTTTATGCACAAGGAGTTTTTATATTTTTCCTCGCGACTCAAAATGGCATCTATACACCCGCCATCCGCCAAACAGTATAACAGCTGAAGTCGAAAATATGTTCTAATATACTACCAAATACAAATTCGCATGGAATGTGTTTTGTTCCGAGTCGCTCGTAACCAAATCGATTTTTTGTTTCTTGACTTATCATTTCTAAATCAAAGTTATCTAGTACAAATGCCCAAAAAATATAATTGCATAACTTTTCGGTGTATATCCTTTTACAGATCTATTTCGCAAGAGCATCTTAATAAAATAAACTCCGAACTCGAAACGGATGTTATGATTAGAGCCATCCATGATGTTAAAGGCATTGATATGGGAAACTCACTTGTGAGATATAAGGTAAGTGCACATTAATTTTAAATAGCTAATTAAATTAACTCCTCTGTTTGTTATAGGCCGAAATTGATTTTGATGGACGTGAACTGACTAGATCTTACCTAGATAAACAAGAATTAAACGAGCTATTAAAGGTAAAAAAAAATATTTTGAGCTCGGTTTTTAGACGTACATAAAATTTTAATAAAATATAAAAAGTTACAATCCGTCTGGAACGTAAATCATATTCTTCACCTTTTGTCTAATACTAGGGAAATAGTGTCGGTGCTTAGCAATTTATTGAAATACGTTGACATTTTGTTGTGACTGTATTATTTGTATTCTTATGAAATAATATTTATGATGGTTATTAGTCTATTACTAACTTTCAAATTATTACGAATTGGGTTTCTTAAAAATCTTATAATTTAAATGACACCTTTCTACGAATGATGAGGAGAAGCACGAATCGAAGATGTGTTCCTATATTGACAATGAGAATGATACCCACATTAATTTGCCTTTCCAGTCATCATCTTACTCTCGTAGCGTGAAAACCTCTCTTTTCGGCTGTGTTTTGATTTATCGTAACCTTATTGACAGCTACTGTTGTCTCACTTTCACCTCCCAAACCTTAGCAAGTTTTTCCCGCGTGGTGTGTTTAAACAACCTTATCTACATAACCTCTTCTCCGTAATTGTATAAATCATGGGCCCACCGGGGCCCAAAAATAAGCCCGGGAATTATTTCGACCTGTTATCTGACAATTGGTCGATTGAACCCAGGGCAAAAAAAATAAGCGCCCCCTTAACCCCCAAGAATTCCCAGGGCTACCTACATCAAGAAACACAAGGAATCCAAAGTTCATTGTTATCGCCGCTACAAATGCTGAAACTCCACTATCCTGTGTAAGTATATTCTAACTAAAAAAAGTCATTGACGGAATTAGTACTGAATATGACAGCGTTTCCTCACTTCGTGATGGTAGCCTACTAATCCTTGCCAGATCCGAGAAAGTGGCAGAAAAATTCCTTAAGCTAACAAATATCGCAAATCAATGCCCAGTGTCTGTTACCCTCCACAAACAACTCAACTCTTCTAAAGGCATAGTTTACGCTCCATGGCTCATTAACCTCAGCGAATCCGAAATTATATCTAATATGAAATCTCAAGGTGTCAGTGAAGTCTATAAATTCACAAAAAAAATAGACGGAATTCACAAGCCTACGGGCTTAATGCTTTTCACCTTCGATTTATATTTCTTGCCCCAATCAGTTGTAGTCGGTTTTTACATTGCTAAGGTCAAAGAATATATCCCTTCACCCATAAGATGCCGTAACTGCCAGCTACTTGGGCATACCACCAAGCGGTGCACCAAGAGTAAACTATGCGAAAATTGTAACCTTCCCCCCCATGATCCCAATGAATGTACACGTGTGATGTGCGCAAACTGCCTAGATAATCACCCCTCTTCATCAAAATTATGCCCTAAATACGTTCAAAATAAAGAAGTACTAAAAATTAAAACCACCAACAAGTGCAGCATGACTGAAGCTAGGCGCCTTTATAGTCAACAAAACCCTCTACCTCCAAATCCAGTCACAGTCCCTTTTTCAGAAATAGCTAAACAAACAGTGCCACGGTCTAAAACCAAACCTTCCGACATTCCTAAACCTAACCAACCCACAATCTTCAATGCTCCCATATGCTCCATAACCACAAGTCCTAAGCAAGACAGCCAATCCGCAAAAAATTCAACGTATAATCAGCAAAGCTCCAAAACATTGTCAACTTTACCCGATGTAGACATGCACCACATTTCTACCTCAAAAGATAACTCAGTCTTACACAAAGCAAACTATCACAATCCTAATAAAACAAGTCCAACTCGCAATTCTCAATCCATCTCTGTTAGCCCAAACCCAACAGACACTAAGAATAATCCAAATCGTTCACACTCTTTCCAAAACAATAAGTCTCTAAACGCTATCCAATTAAACAAACACACACACAAGCCAAACCCAGCTTCAACAGCAATTACCCAACACACCACACATTTTGACTCACCCATATCTTCTTTCACACAATCGCTCCTCAAAAATAACGAATACTTCATTCCCACTTCGCAACACGATGATGACATCTAATAAAACTTTTATCACTACCAATTCTCGGTAGTGCAGAGTCAATGCTTACCATCTTCTTACAACAAAAACAGTACTAAAAGTTCTACAATGGAACTTGGATGGTTATTCTAATAACTATCATGAACTGCAGTTACTGATAAACGACCTCCGACCTTCTATCATATCGCTTCAAGAAACCCATTTACAAGTAAAAGCAAAACTTTTCTCTCCGAAGCAGTATGCTTCGTTTTTTCACAACCTCCCAACTAACACGACAGCCAAGCAAGGGATAGGACTCCTAGTCCACAAATCTCTTCCCCACAGATTTATTGAAATCAACTCCCCAATATCAGCTGTTGCCGTTTTAATCGAATTAAAACAGAAAATCACAGTCATAACCTTATATAACCCTCCGGATCAAACCTTTTGTGTCTCCGAAATCGAGAATATAGTAAATGCCTTTCAACCCCCCTTACTGATCACAGGTGACTTCAATTCCTGGAGCCCCCTTTGGGGCTCTCCACATATCAATACAAGGGGCAAAATTGTGGAGGACTTCCTAACACACTCCAACTTGGCCGTATTGAACGATGGTAAGCCTACCCACTTCTCCACTCACAACACACTCACCCATGTGGACCTATCTCTAATTTCCGCACAATTATACCCCAATACCACATGCACAACTCTTCCGCACTTACATGGTAGTGACCACTTTCCCCTAATGACAACGGTGACGCTAGGTACTCAATCCCTAAACCCAAGTCGACTTCCAAAATTTCAAATTGATAAAGCCAACTGGCCCCTGTTTGAAAAAATTGCGTCAAATATCATTACATCTACGATTCCATCCTTTAACATCAATAAAGAAGCAGCCCTTATAGATAAAACCATAAGAAGCGCAGCTAACGCAGCTATTCCCCAAACCCATCCCTCCCTCCAAAAAACATCCGTTCCTTGGTGGAACAATGAAATTAGTAATCTCCGAAAAATCAAACAGAAAGCTTGGCATAATTTCAAAAAGCACCCTAATCAGGAAAACCTCATCGCCTACCGTAAATCTAACGCGCAGTTCCGCAAATCAGCCAAACTCGCCAAAAAGACTTGCTTTGAAAACTTTACTTCAAACATTAATCCAAAAGCCTCATGTAAAACACTCTGGAATAGCATAAGATCGCTCACTGGCGATTATATTCCCCGCTCTATAAGTATCATCAGATCGGGAACAGACACACTATTCTCTCCAGCTGATATCGCCGAACATTTCGCCAAGACCTGGTCTAATCAGGCCGATGACTCCAATTTTTCATCTGCCTTCCTCCAAGCAAAATATTCTGCAATCAATCACAATCCACCTCACCCAAACCATCCGTCTCCAGCTAGCTCGTTGGAACTTCCTATCGAACTTATAGAACTTGAAAACTGTCTTCGCACAGCTAAAGGGAAAACGCCCGGCTTCGATAAAATTGCATATCCGATGATCAAAAATGCCCCTTTAGTTCTCAAACAACGCATATTATTGCTCTACAATTTGATTTTCGACAAAGGAATTATCCCCCAAATATGGAGGATTGCCAGCGTGGTACCAATTCAAAAACCGAACAAAACAGCTACCGAAATATGTGGATATCGACCCATTTCGCTCTTACCATGTGTTGGCAAAGTTCTTGAGAAGATTATCTCAAAAAGGTTATTCTGGTTTTTAGAAAAAAATAACCTAATAAATATTAACCAAGTCGCTTTCAAGCTCGGTCGAGGTACCATAGATTCTCTACTCCACATCGATGATTTTGTTTCATCTGCTTTATCATCCAAGAATCATATAACAATTCTGTCAATCGACTTTGAAAAAGCCTTCGACAGAATTGGTATTCACACAATTCTAAACAAACTCATCCAATGGAAAATAGGTCCAAAAATGTTCAACTACATCAAGGCATTTCTAACTAACAGGCAGTTCCGAATAAAATTACAAAATGTTCATTCTCAAATCTACAGCTTCAAAAATGGTGTCCCCCAAGGATCACCACTCTCAGTTGTTGTTTTTATGATCGCATTCAATGAAATAAGCAACATCCTAAAAAATTATAGCACCATTCGGTACTGCCTGTATGCCGATGACTTAATAATTTTTTCTAAATGTAAAGATTTAATAAAAACTACCTCCATATTCTCTACTATACTAGCAGATTTAGACCAGTGGTGTAAACTCTCTGGCTCAAAAATTTCTTTAGATAAAACTAAGATACTTCATATTTGCAAGAAAACGAGCTGTTCAAAACACCTAACACTTACTTTTAAGAACACAAATATCTGTAATGTTAATTCACTTAGCATATTAGGTGTTATTTTTGATTCTAAGTATAACTTTAGAGAACACTGCCTATACTTAAAAAAAAAGCCTAGCTACTAGATTAAATATAATTAAATATATATCATCTAAGCATTCTTGTTCACATACAAATAGTATAATTAGAGTAATTAAATCTATTATCTTGTCGAAGATTGATTACGGTTTAGTCATTTATGGTAAATGTTCAAAGGCCACTCTCCAACTTTTCAAGCCTCAATATCACTCCGCCGTACGGACCGCTCTTAAAGCATTCAGGACGACCCCAATAAAATGCATGTTAACCGAAGCTGGTCTCCTCTCGGTCGAAGAAAGATTCGACTACCTCACGGCTCATCTCATCCCGAAAATCGCAACATCTCGAGAATCACCCATCATACTGGACGCCAAAAAAACACTAACTTGGAAGAAAGTACCCCAACGGCCATCGGCAATTTACAATGCACTGCACTCCTCGCTATGGTCCGAAATACCAATCAATATTGAAACCCATAAAAATCCTAGGCATCCTCAATGGTTATTCGACGAGTCTTCTATTATCCGCCACCTTCACAACTACCATCGGACAGCTACAAGTAGCCAGGTATACAAAGCGATGTTCAAAGACCTAACGCAAAAACACATAGACAATGGTTGGACCTTACTTTTCACCGATGCTTCGAAGACAAAAGACTGTACCGCTTTTGCAGTGGTTGATGGAAACAGTGATGTTCTCCTAAAGGGTATATTGAACCAATTCTCTTCTACTTTCACTGCTGAAGCCCTTGCAGTATTCCATGCTACAAAACTATTTCCAAACAAAAAGATAATTATTTGACAGCCTATCCACAATCTCCGCCATCCAAAACATAAACAACAGGACACCAATAATAGAAGCGCGTCAGTCATACATACTAGACGTGCGAATAGTGCAACCGATCTTTATTGATTATCTCGAACTGTCAAAGTTTTTTCCGCCACGTGGCGCGCAAACTTTTTAAATTAATTTTCCTTTTCCTCCGATTGCCCAAAGAAATAAAAAATTTTTTTCTGTTAATAAAAAAAAAAAAAAAAAAATGCCGGGGGCTGCCGACCCCCCAAAAAAAGGCTGGTTTCGAGACCTCGATCCCGATGCTCCCCTAAACCAGCGTACCAAAGCCAAACGTAAATCCGCGGACCCTCACTACCCACCACTTCCAACCGTTCCCACCAATGATGATAATATACCGCGATTCTTAGTGATTTCTAGCCTGGAAAAAGTTGATGGACATGATAAATCACGCCCACTATCATCCTATAACCTCTTCCAAATTAACCGCGGTTTAGAATTTATCTCTAAGGAAATATTAGAGGTTAAAGCCATGCGCTCCGGTGATCTGCTAGTGAAAGTAGCCAATCTGCAAATCGCGAATAAATTTCTAAAAGAAAAATATATTGACTCTATCCCAGTGAAAATTTCGTCCCACACTACCCTTAACTCAATCCAAGGAAGAATCTACTCACCCCATATCCGAGACATTCCAGAAAATGAACTTTTAAGTGAACTCAAATCACAAAAAATAATCCAAGTAAAAAAAATGTTTAAAAAAATTAATAACGAGCTAGTACCAACGGGCGCTGCCATTCTAACCTTTGATTTGATACGACGACCCAACGAAATAAAATTGGGATGGCTAAACTGCAAAGTGGAAGAATATATTCCAAACCCAATGAGATGCATTAACTGCCAAAAATTAGGACACACGAAGAACCACTGTACCAACGCAGCAACCTGCAAGGAATGCTCCCAACCCCAGCCACATGAACAATGCTCCCGCATATATTGCATCAACTGTCAAGAAGATAATCATACATCTTATGATACGTCCTGTCCAACTTTCCTACGACACAAGTCAGTCAACAAAATAAAATCTGACCGCCGATGCACAGTTCGTGAAGCATGGCAGATCTACAGAGACGACCCCGTATTGCACCAACTACCCGCTCCAAAGAAACATCCCGCTGCTAAACCATCTATGGCAGAAATCATTAAAAAAAAATTCTAGCTACTAACCCCAACTCACCGCAACTCTCCCAATCCCAACATGAAGTAATCAATACCGAAAACCAAACCACTTCTTCTACTTCAAAATCATCCCGACCTTCGTTCCCTCACCACTCTAACCAAATACCAACAGAAAAAAACATCCCACAAGTCAATAACCCCATAGCCCTTAACTCCAATAAACCAATAACAACTACTCAAACAACAATAGTTCCCTCACTAAACACGAAAACAAAAAACAACCTCCAAAACACCTCTTCACCTACAAGCAATAACACCTTACCATCTCATTCTCCATTATCAGACGTTACAATCGCACTTCTCAAAGAAAATAACTACTACGTAAAAGTAATGGATACTGATGATGATCAATAACATTAACATTGATTCAAAAACCAATGGCTCTGCTGCCTGGGTTTTGAATCCTCCAAGCTCACCTGGGAGCTTGAATGCTTCAACATCCAGGCAGCAGAGCCACAAAATAACAGAACAACACTACCCAGCAAACCATTTTTCAAAAAGATCCTTTTTAAAAATTCTTCAATGGAACATGGATGGTTACTTAAATAACCACCATGAACTCCAAATTTTAATAAAAGAACTCCAACCTTCCGTCATCGCATTGCAAGAAACACACATCCCTATCAATTCCAATCCTCATCATCCAAAACAATATGCATGTCATTTCCACAACAACAACACTGCCGCCAAGCAAGGAATTGGACTCCTTGTCCACAAGTCGATTCCACACAAATTTATTAATATACCATCAAATATTCCTGCGATTGGGGTAGAAATAGAGCTTAATATCAGATTAACAATAATCTCTCTATATATCCATCCAAAACAAAACTTTACCAGTGCTGACTTGGAAAATATTGTTAACAGGTTTAACACATCAATATTGTTGACAGGTGACTTCAATGCTTGGAACCCTATTTGGGGCTCTCATACTCTAAATAGCCGTGGCAGAACCGTTGAACAATTCTGTACTAACTCCGACCTTGCCATTTTAAATAATGGTTCTCCTACACACTTCTCAACCCATAACACCTTCAGTCATTTAGATTTAACGTTTTCTTCCCCTTCACTTATCCCAAACACAACATGGAAAGCTCTAACAAATCTTCATGGAAGCGACCATTTCCCAATCATCACTGAAATAACATTAGATAAACACACAAATCACGACAGTGTCATACATAAGTTTAAGTTAGACAAGGCAAATTGGCCATTGTTCCAATCCAAGATCTTAAATTTTTTTACCGACAAAAACGTATCTTCCAATATCAATAAAGAGGCTGCGCTCATACAAAAATCCATTCGCTTCGCAGCCAATCTAGCCATTCCCCAAACCAACAATATACCATACAAACACATGGTACCCTGGTGGAGTAAGGAGTTGGGCAACCTTCGCCAAAGCAAACAAGCAGCCTGGAAAATATTCAAAAAGTTCCCGACTACGACCAACCTGGTTGAATTTAAAAAAGCCAACGCTGTATTCAGAAAGGCAGCAAAAGAAGCAAAGATACGCAGAAAAATTCACCTCCAACATCAACCCCAACTCACCTCCCAAGAAGCTATGGGCTGATATAAATTCTCTAACTGGCAACTACAAACCCTTTTCCATAAAAACCATAAAAGATCAGTCCCAACAAATGCTATCAGCTCCCATAGAAATCGCCGAGTGTTTTGCTTCCACATGGTCAACCGCTTCTAGAGACACAAACTTCCATTCTGATTTTCTGAATCACAAAAATACGATATTCAATCACGAAATTCGATTAAACTCTGTTAATGAAACAGCAAAACAAATGGAGGAAAACATTAACCTTATCGAGTTTGAAAGCTGCATCAATTCATGCAAAGGTAACACACCTGGTTTTGATCGAATATCATATGCCATGATTAAAAATAGTCCAAATTTTCTTAAACAGCGTATATTAAATCTGTATAATGAAATCCTAACCAAAGGGGTTATACCGCAAACATGGAAAATTGCCACAGTGGTACCTATTCCCAAACCAAACAAAGAAACCACAAATGTTTCCAGCTACCGACCAATATCCCTTCTGCCTTGCGTAAGTAAGGTCATTGAAAAAATTATATCTCGTAGGCTATCTTGGTTCCTTGACAGAAATAACCTCCTGGACACAAACCAAGTAGCATTCAAAAAAGATAGAGGTACAATGGATGCGTTATTGCATATCGATGAATTTGTTGCTTCAGGGCTTTCAACAAAAAATCATTTATCAATCCTTTCCATTGATTTCGAAAGAGCTTTTGATCGAATTGGAATCCACGTTGTAATAAATCAATTGATTGAATGGAAAATTGCTCCTAAAATAATCGCTTTCGTAAAAGCATTTTTATCCAACAGAAAATTCCGTTTAAAAATTAAGAACACCTTCTCCTCAGTCCACAACCTCGAAAACGGTATCCCCCAAGGATCGCCACTATCAGTTATCCTTTTTATTATAGCTTTCAATAAAATAAGCGTTATAATCACAAAATATAGCAAAATTAATTACTCTTTATACGCTGATGATCTTATTATCTTATCTAATTGCAAAATCTTGAATAATGTAGAAGCTGACTTTTCAAATATTCTTACTGACATAGTAAAATGGGGAGAGTACTCTGGAACAAAAATATCTCTAGAAAAAAGTAAAATACTTCACATTTGTAAAAAAAACAGTTGTCCCAAAAATATCTCAGTTAATCTAAATGATACATGTATTATAAATGTAAATAACTTAAAAATTTTAGGAATTATATTTGATACCAAGTTTAATTTTAAGGCACATTGTTTACATATTAAAAAAAGTTTAGCTACCAGGGTAAACATGATAAGATACTTAGCTTCTAAACATAGCTTCTGTAATCCGAACTCTCTTATTAATGTCATCAAATCAGTGTTGCTTTCCAAAATAGACTACGGACTCCCCATCTACAGCAAATGCTCCAAATCATCACTAAAGCTAATATCACCATCCTACCATAGCGCAGTAAGAACCGCCCTGAGAGCGTTCCCAACCACACCAATCAAAAACATTTTAACCGACTCCGGTCTTCCATCAATAACTGAACGGATAGAATACCTTACCGCCTCTATCCTCCTAAAAGTCAACTCCTGTAGGAATTCACCTATTCAAACAGTCACAAAAAAACTTCTGCGAAGAACTAAACACCAAAAACATTCATCCTCACTACTTAATGCGATAAACCTATCCAAAAAATGGGACACCCCAGTCCGCATGAACGCAATAAAATATACATTATTGCCACCATGGAAAATACCAAAAAACTCTCTTAACATCAACCTTCAAAGACTCCCAAAAGCTACAACAAGCAACGTGATGTACAGGAAAATATTTATGGAAATGGAAGCAAACCTTAAAAGCACAGACTGGAATTTTCTTTACACCGACGCCTCTAAAAACGAACACGGAACTTCCTTTGCAGTGGTTAACGAAAACGGAA
Organism: Blera fallax; assembly: GCA_946965025.1. Lineage (NCBI taxonomy): Eukaryota > Metazoa > Arthropoda > Insecta > Diptera > Syrphidae > Blera > Blera fallax. Next base: position 57,260,795 of record OX337246.1, read on the forward strand.
ACGTAGCTTCAAAAGGTCTTTTACACCATTCCACCTCCATCTTTACTGCTGAAGCCTTCGCCATCTTTAAGGCCACAACGTCCACAAACAACAAAAGAACTGCCATTTTTTCAGATAGCCTATCAACTATCAAAGCCCTAGAAAATCTGAACAACAAGACCGAGATAATCGAACGCCTACGCGACAAAATTATCGGGAACAAAAATTTAAAAATTATTTGGGTACCAGGTCATGCGGGAATAACTGGCAATGAGATGGCAGACAAGGCAGCCAAAGCAGCCCTTAGTGAACCACTGTTGCAATTCCACGTATTCAATAAAAAGGATGCTAAAAAAGCTCTTCTGCATATATCTGGCAAATTCAAGAGAAATAATTGGGACGAATATCTCCATCATTACTCCAAAATCAACCCGCAAGCGGAGAAAACTACTTACCCGATAAATATACCTCCAAATATGCTAAGATGTTACATAAGACTACGACTAGGCCACACCAATATCACCCACAGCCACATTATAACAAAAGAACAACAACCACTTTGCCACCTCTGCAACAATAATCTTCCGCTCAACATAAACCATCTAACCAACGATTGCGAGCACACCAAGATTACTTCCAAAAAAGTAAATCCAACAAGCAACCTGATAAACCTTTTAACCGTCCCCTCAGAACAAAACATTAGAGATGTCTTTAAGATTTTAACCTTAATAAAACTTGAAAATAGGATTTAATTTTTATAATTATATTAAGTATAACTATATTTAAATACCCGAAACCATCTTCTTATCCTATGATAAATTATTCTAATCGGCAGAAAGCCCTGGTAGCTAGTGCCGTAGATTTAAGATTAGTTGTGTAATTCATTACCAATTAATAAAGTTATAAATAAATAAATAAAATAAATAATAGAAGCGATCAGGGACAGCCTAATCACAAGCAAACACAGGCTTAAAATTATGTAGGTTCCTGGTCATGCCGGAATTATAGGAAATGAAGAAGCCGACAAGGCTGCAAAAGCTGCAACAACAGAACCACTCATCACCTTCTACACTCCCAACAAAAAAGACCTCCAAATAAAATTGAAAACCTTGTGGAACAATTTAAGACGGGATAAGTGGAAAGAATACATCCATCATTACTCAACAATCAACCCCCAAGCAGAAGTGGCACTATACCCTCCAAATTGCTCACAAAAAGATAAAATGTTTCCTACGCCTTCGCATGGGCCACACAAACCTCACACACAGTCATCTGTTGTCCAGAACCGATCCCCCAACCTGCCTTTTTTGAGATAATAACACCGTCCTCTCTACCAAACATCTACTTGAATGCCACAAGATCAATGACACAGTCAAATGCTTTTCCACCACTCCACTTGCTGAACTATTAAAAACGCCAACCGAAACTAATATAAATAACGTATTCAAGATATTAGTAACTTTAAAATTTAACAAACTTATTTAAAAACTAACTAGCCGATAGCCATGGTAGCTAGTGCTATTTTCTTTTTCTTAATATTATTATTGTAATTTAGTTACTTAATAATAAAGAATAATAATAATAATAATAATTTGCCTTTAGCGGATACTTTTCTTGAGTGTCCTGAATATGACAAATTAATAGTACATGTAAAATGAGCCTTAAAGCTTCTAGAATGGTCTACACTTCGGTTATGCAAATTGAACCGGTTTCTGACATAATGCCTTTTTCCGAGGAGAATATAACAGCAGCACTAGGTTCGGTATTGAAGTCTAAGTTCAATCCTTTCTTACCAGGTTTGATTTGCATTTATGAAAACGAATAAAACACCAGATTAGTCGATTATTCGATGTAGTTTCAGAAAAGGATCAAAAATATAATATTTCCTCGGTTTCCACGAATTTTCTTTTGCAGTTTTTGGTGTTTCTGGGATGCGAACGTCGAACCTCCTGCTCAGCGATCCAACGCACTAACCACTTGAGCCACGGCACCCACAGACATTCCGGACTCGGATCATGTGAGGTACAGATATCAGTGAAACTATTCCCAAAAATGCGTTGCCTGGCTGCTAGTGGTGTAAAAAAAGTATTTATTCGGTAGAATGTATTCGTTACTACCATGTACTCATTCGTACTCGTTACCTGCAAAGTATTCAGATACTCATTCTGTTTGCACTACCCAACACATTTCTGGAGGTTCTTATTCGCCACAGATATGAATTCCAATACTCGTTCTCTTTTGCACTACCAACAAGTATCATTTTAAGAGATTTTCTTACTCACCCTACACCAATACTATAATCGTATCATTCATTTATCTTTCTTCCTGTCTTTCTTTTCACTATAGGGGTGAGCATCAAGCAAGCATATTATTTAGAATATATTTTCCTTTGCAAGTAATCGGGTTTGACCGTGTATTATTCTCTTAGTATTCAGATATGAGATATTAAAACTCAACGCTTGCGACAGTGGTATACTTTCCATTTGTTAAAAAACGCACACTGGTATGAACAAACTATTTGGAGAAATGTATCGTCTGTCTTTATTTTTCACACCTTAAGAATAGGTAGTATAGCGTAGCTGTCAACATTTACCACTTTATTTTATATAGCAATAACAAAAAATAGAATACTATTATCTATATGTATATATAAAAACTAGCGGACCCGGCGAACTTCGTCCCGCCCAAAATTGATTTTTTGATAGAAATTATTTCGAGCATTCCGGATTCCACCCGAAATTAATATTTGATCGAACATTTACGATCGATAACAAATGATGATGACGAACTCAGGAGGAACAAGAAGCACACGCAGCTGCTGAACGACTGAGACAGCAGCGCATTCGCGATCTGCTTCGTCAAGTTGAATCAAACGCCAATCGTCGGGTAAGAAAAGTTGCCGTGAATGTCCAATTACATCGCGCCGATTTCCAATATGACTGCACGATTTACTACAGCGAACCGCCATGTGTTACGATTGGGCCCATAAATATGATTTGCCAATATTGCAATGCGCTAAAGTTTCATTCGGAGACACCAGGATAGTGTTGTGCAGGTGGTAAAGTCAAATTACCACCGTTGACGCAACCACCAGACACTCTTTGCTTTACGGCGACTTACCAGAATCAAGACATTACTTGACGAATGCCCACAAATACAACGATTCCTTTCCAATGACGTCATTCGGTGCGAATATTGTTGAAGATCGTGGATTTAATCCTTGCACTCGCCATGACAATCAATAAATGACAAGGCCAATCTTTGGAAGTGTTTGGGATTAATTACATGTGGCATGTTCGCGTGTTGGAAAGCTTTTCGTCTTTGTTTATTTACGCGCCGGACAACAAAACAAAGAACGTAGTCTACCACAAAGCATTGAATTGACCTGACATGTGATTCCCTGAACCTCTTTACATTCCGTGTAAATAAAGGATAATTGAGTTCGAAAAGTGTTTCATGCAATCAATGATTGAAATTCGAGTGGCATCATTTGTTATCGATCGTAAATGTTCGATCAAATATTAATTTCGGGTGGAATCCGGAATGCTCGAAATAATTTCTATCAAAAAATCAATTTTGGGCGGGACGAAGTTCGCCGGGTCCGCTAGTTTTTTAATAAAATTGTATTTCTTTGATAAAATAAAAGTAGGTTTAAAAAATAATATTGCATAATAAGTACATTCAGCACATTTGAAAAATGTAAAGTAGAGTAATGCTAATGACAACGAAAATTCAATAACATAGTATGCGGAAGAAAACAAAGTCACGTAAGAAATAAATTAAAATTCAATATAACGTCAGTAACAATTTAAAATAATTACTCTACACTGTATGAGGAAAAAAAAACAAAGTAGCGTAAGAAATAAATTAAAATCTAGAAACGTCAGTAACAATTCAAAATTATTGCTCTACGCAGTTTAGAAAAAAAAAAACAAAGCAACGTAAGAAATAAATTAAAATCCAAAAACGTCTGTAACAATTCATTATTATTATTATTATTATAACTTTATTAACATGTAATAAATTACAATGATAATATAGAAAAAAACAGCACTAGCTACCAGGGCCTACGGCTGTATACAATAGTTAACTAGAGATATTATATATTTTTAGTGAGATTTATTTCGTTTAATAGCTGGAAAACATCATTAATATTTTTATCTGAAGGGCTCTTAAGCAATTCTAATAAAGATGTGTTGGGGATTATTTGTTTGGATATGTTCTTAATATAGTCGCAATCATAGATGATATGCTTAAGTGACATTGTTTCGTTGTTGCTGCAAAGATGACATGCCGGACACTGTTCCTTCGACATTAGATGGGTGTGAGTAAGTTTAGTATGTCCCAAGCGAAGTCGCAGAAAAATTTTTATTTTATTTTTGGGAGCATTGATTGGGTAGGTGGCCTTCTCAGCCTTGGGATTTATAACAGCGTAATGGTGCGTATACTGCTTCCACTCTTCTATCCTTTTCTGTTCCCAGTGCCGATTAATAGCCCTTTTAAGGTCTTTGTTACAATGAACGAAGAAGGAGACTAATGGCTCATCTATCGCTTCCTTGGCGACCTTGTCTGCTAGCTCATTTCCCTTAATACCAACGTGCCCTGGAATCCACATGAGTTTAATTTTATTATGGCTCCCTATTAGTCTGTCCCGTATCATTTTAATTATTGGGGTTCTGTTATCGGTGTTTTTGATGGCTTCAATTGTTGAAAGGCTGTCGGTACATATTACTGCGCTCTTATTTGCTGATAACTCTAAGGCTGTTAAAATCCCCATAGCTTCGGCTGATAGCACTGAGGAGAATTCTTGGAGAAGTCCTTTGGCTAAGATATTTCCGTCGTGATCGACCACTGCAAAAGCAACTCCGGCGCTGGTTTTAGATCCATCCGTAAATAGGAACCTCCGATGTACTTGTTCAGTTTCCAGAACTTCGTGAAACATTTGTTTGTAGGTTTCGTCCGGGGTGGATATTTTTGGGAACAAAGTAAGCTGGGTGTTGATGGAATGATTCTTAAGGGTCCATGGTGGGTGGAGTAGATTTTTGAAAGAATTTGTCGAAACTGGTATGTCGATGTTCCTTGCGTGACATATAGCATTGTAGATTGTCGACGGGCATTTAGGGATTCTCTTCCGGGCCAGGGTTTTTTTTTATATCGTTGGTTATTGGAGTTTTACAGGAAGGGCTTAACTTCAGTATTAGGAGAGAGGTTGAGAGGTAAAAACGTTGTTCGATAGAAGGAAGTCCGGCTTCCGTTAGGAGGTTTTTTATGGGTGTACTTCTAAAGGCTTGTAGACTTGACCGGATGGCTGTATGGTATGTCGGTTTTAAAAGTCTAAGTGAAGATGTTGAGCATTTCCCAAATATACTTAATCCATAGTCGATCTTTGATAATATAATAGCTCTGGTGATGGTTATGAGAGAATTAATGTGGCAGAAACTATTCTTAGAAGCTAAGTATTTAATAATATTGCACCTGGTAGCTAGGTTATTCTTAAGATATAAACAATGATTTTTAAAGTTAAATTTAGAGTCAAATATAATACCAAGTATTTTAAGGGAATTTACATTTTCAATTTCTGTTATATCTAATTTTAATGGAATATGTTTTGAACAGCTAGTTTTCCTGCATATGTGGAGGATTTTGCTTTTTTCCCCCGATATCCTTGCCCCAGAGCAATTGCACCAGGCCGAGAGAGCTTCTAAAATATTAGAAAAGGTTGTAGCAGTCTCTGAGATGGTTTGAGATTTAGCGAAGAGAACTAGGTCATCAGCATACAAAGAGTGTTCGATTCCTGTGTATCTAATAATTATCTCGTTTAGTTCATCAAATGCTATGATGAAAAGGATAACCGAGAGTGGGGATCCTTGTGGTAAACCATTATGGAGTTTCTTCACCGAGGAGTAGTGATTGCCTAGTTTTACCCGAAACTGTCTGTTCGTTAAAAAAGCTTTAATGTAGCAGTAAAATTTGGGTCCAATTTTCCATTGCAGTAATTTTTTTAGAATTATGTGTATTCCGATTCTATCAAACGCTTTTTCAAAGTCTATTGATAGAATCGAGATGTGTTTTTTATTTGAAAGGTTAGATGATATGAGGTGGTCAATGTGAAGAAGAGCATCCATTGTAGAACGTCCGTGTTTAAACGCTACCTGATTGGTGTTTGTTAAATTATTTTTTTCAAGGAACCATAGCAGTCTTTTGGCAATTATTTTTTCTAATATTTTCCCTGTACATGGAAGAAGGGATATGGGGCGGTACCCATTGACTTCAGAGGTGTTTTTGTTGGGTTTTGGTATCGGTACTATACTAGCTGTTTTCCATGCCTGTGGGATAACTCCTCGGCTAAAGATTTGATTGTACAGGGATAGGAGTCGTGTTTTTAGAGTTTGTGGACTGTTTTTTAGCATTGGATACGACACTCTATCGAAACCGGAAGTTTTCCCTTTGGCTGATTTTAAACAACTTTCTAGTTCGATGAGATTTATAGGAAGTTCAATGAGCTTAGCTGATGGGTCGATATCAAATACTACAGAGTAGTTTGATATTGTCACGGATTTTGAGTGAAGAAAGTCAGATGAGAAATTACTATCGTCGGAGTATTGGGACCAGGTGTTTGCGAAGTGATTAGCTATTCCGATTGGGCAAGTTATGTTCCCTGATTCGGTGTTAACGAGTTTGATTGACTTGGGTACGTAGTTACCTGTAAGAGACTTCACATCTGCCCAAAGTTTTTTTGAATTGGTGTTGGGATTAATATTGGCTGTAAACCTTTCGAAAGAAGACGTTTTTGCAGCTTTTGCTTTTTTTCTAAAGAGTGCATTCGCCTTGCGGTAGAGGATTAGATTCGGGTCATTTGGGTACTTTTTGAAATTTCTCCAGGCTTTTTGTTTGCTCTGTCGCAGAATGTCTAATTCTTTGGTCCACCAAGCGACCCTTGATTTGGTTGGGTTATTTTTAGACTGCGGGATTGCCAGATTTGCTGCGTATCGTATCGTTCTTTGAATTGTGGCTGCCTCTTTGTTTATATTTAAAGAGCATTCTCTGTTTGTTAAAAAATTTTCGACATGGGTATTAAATGCGGGCCAATCTGCTCGATCAGTTTGATATTTTGGGGGTATTTTAATGCAGTTACGTTGTCTACCAAGAGTTATTTCAGTAATGATGGGATAGTGATCACTACCGTGGAGGTCAGGGAGGATTGTCCATAAGGTTTTGGGGGAGAGTTGTGCGGATATAAAGGTCAAATCGACATGTGTGAAGGTCTTATGGGTAGAAAAATGGGTTGGGTGCCCGTCATTCAAAACTACCAAACGTGAGGAGTAGAGGAATTGCTCTATTATTCTGCCACGCTTATTGCTGAGCGGAGATCCCCACAGCGGACTCCAAGAGTTGAAATCACCTGTTAAAAGAATTGGTGTGTGGATGTTCCTGACAACATTTTCGAGATCATTGGAGGTAAATTTTTGATCTGGTGGGATATATAATGAAATGACCGTCAGTTTTGTTTCGAATTCTAATTCAATAGCTATAGCTGAAATACTAGAGTTAATGTTAAAGAATTTATGGGGAATTGTTTTGTGAACAAGAAGGCAAGTGCCTTGTTTAGATGTTGTATTTAGGTCATGGTTATGAAAATAGGAGGAAAATTGTTTGGGGGCGTGTGGTTTGAAATTTGATCTTATGTGGGTTTCTTGTAAAGATATTATAGATGGTTTTAGGTCGCTTATTAGCAATTGGAGCTCATGGTAGTTGTTGAGAAAACCATTTAAGTTCCATTGAAGAACCTTTAATACAGTTTTATGCGAAATGGGAGACTTTTGTACAATATAATCTGAAGTATATTGTGAAAAATCTGATTGTAATAATCTTTGTTGGTAGGGGTACTGACTCTGCAATCCAGATGTTGGACCGCCCGAGTTCCTAGTGGAGCTCGGGTGATTCAATTCCTGGACTGCAGAGTCGATATTTTCAGCAAAAAAGGAATTATTAGATGTCATCATCATAAAGTGCGGAAGAACTAACATAGTAATTCTTGTTTTTGATAAGTGTTTGGGTTACAGATGATATAGGTGAAGAGATGGGTGCGGCTGTGGAATGAGAGTTTGGGGGTGGAGAAGAGGTTGTGCTTTGACGTTGAGTGGGCTTAATTAATTGAGATGTGTCATCTTCAGTAATGTCAGTGCCGGGATTGCTGTTGTGTGTAGGGGATTTTGTGGTTGGGTTTTGATTTGAATTTGAATCTAAATGTGGTGCATTTATGAAGTTTGTTTTTGATAAGACTGAAGTTTGGTTATTGTTCTTTGGTTGGTAAGCGGCTTGGGTTTTGGTAATTCTTTTATGTATGTTGGGTTCAGGGACTATAGAACGATCAGTTTCGGGCTGTAACGTAGGGTTTACGGGAAGTATTATGTCTTTTGGCTTAGTGGGATAGGATGATGGTACAGTTTTGGAGTTTGACGTTGCAGTGACAGGTTTGGTTTGAGGTGGTTTTGGTAGATTTGAATTTGCATATAATGTATCAGATGTGGTGTCTGTTGAGTTGACTATTTCAGAGAAAAGCTGTGTAGTGGTGGAAGGTAAGACGGGGTTTTGTTCATTATAAATACGTTTAGCTTCAGATAAAGTACATTTGTTTTTTGTTTTGATTTTCAGAATTTCTTTATTTAGAGTATATTTTGGACAGGTTTGGGATGCGGAAGAGTGTGGGCCGAGGCAGTTGGCACACATTGTACGGGTGCAGTTGGTATCGACGTGGGGAGGGTAATTACAGATCTCGCAGATCGGGCTACCATTACATTTTTTGGTTGTGTGCCCTAGAAGTTGGCAATTTCTACATCGCATAGGGTTTGGGAAGTATTCATTTACCTTAGCTTTGTACCAGCCAATTTCGACAGAGTTAGTGGGTTGAAAAAGGTCAAAAGTTATGAGCATTAGACCGGTTGGTTTTCTTTGTCCATCTCGTTGTTTGGTGAATTTGTAAATATCTACAGCACCTTGCGACTTCATTTCTGATATGATTTCCGATTCGGGAACATTAATAAGGCAGGGCGCGTAAACTATACCCTTTGAGGAATTGAGGTTAGAATGCAGCTGAACTGTCACAGGACATGTGTTTGCTAGAGTTTTAACTGCGAGGAACTTATCAGCAATTTTTTGATTTTTTGTTAGAATAAGTATGTTTCCGTCTCTTAGCTGTGAGATTTGTTCGTATTCCTTGCTTACACCGTCAATAGCTTTTTTCAACAAGAAAATGCTTATTGAAGATAATGGTTGATTGGGGTTTTTGGGGGAGATTAGAACGAAACGCGGATTCTTACCTACGGTTTTTGCTGGGAGTGTGGGGTATTCCTCAAATGTTAATATTGTTGACGTTTTGTTTCTTTTTGGTCGTGGCTCAGAAAAAGATGTTTCACAAAGATCAGCGAAACGATTTCCGGGCATGATCTTTGGCCCCGGGGCCATGGTGTTTAAGCGGAGCACCAATACGCTGCCACTGATAACAAACTGCACTCGAGTAAAAGTTGGGTTAAATCCGAGCAGAAATGAAAAGAGAGAAAGGGAAAGAGATAGGTTTAATCGATCACAGTGAGAAAACGCACCACTTAAGAATAGAGAGAATAACCAGTCTTAACGGGTCGGAGGACAGTCGATGACTGCTGTAACAATTCAAAATTATTGCTCTTCACAGTATGAGTAAAAAAAAAACAAAGTAAGGTAAGAAATGAATTAAAATCCAATAACTTCAGTAACATTTCAAAATTATTGCTCTACATCACATTCTTAAGAATGTTAACATCCGCAGGTTTTGCGACAAAATTCTCGACCTACTTTCGGAAATAATTGTTCCCGTTTTCAAGAAAATCCTTTCAGATGGAACCGAGGATGCTTTTCCCTACTTTTCCAGAAATCCAGGGGATTTGATTTTCGCGGTTGCATTTGGTCTTCCTTGTATTGCCGGAATTCAATAATTGACGAACAAGTGGGAATGCTTGCAGGAGTTTTTGTAACTATCTCATCAAAATATCTATACAGGATATTGTCGTTAACTGATTTTGAGGACAAAGTTAAAAAATATAAAAAAAATTTAAGTCACCTTCATGATCCACGTTTTCTTCTACAGGTGCTTCTTCGGTACGGTCTACGACTAAGCTTGTGAGTTCCTTTACTAACTCCGTCTTAACAATTCCCTTCGCCTGTTCGGTCAAGACCTTCGCTTTGAAGCGGGGATCGAGAAATGTGGAACGCCAATACTTGAGCTGCAATTCTATGCTCGAGAATCGTTTGCTGATCGACACTGAAAGGGCTTGCGAAATGCCTTCAGATAATTGTCGCTTCGTCTCCAATGCGATTTTGCTGTTTGACATCTTCAGGTCATCAACCAAAACAATAATTTTGGACACCGAAACATATTTTTCGGTGCTGAACTCTTGCGTCAGCCGTTCCAGCGGTTACAAAACTTTCGTCAGCTCTTCCAGATCGCACGAATTCTCGCTGCTCAGAGAATCTACAGGGTTTTGAAGAGCTCCAAGTGAAGCAGAAACCTCATCTCTGAGCTTAACTATCCTCTCGAACATATAAAAAGTAGAATTCCACCGTGTTTCTATGTCCATTATTAGCTTAAAAGGCTGCTGGTCCTGTCTTTGCATCGCTAGTAGCCTCTGCTGCAACGGTGCTTCGGTGAAAGTATTCTACGATGCCTTTCACCTTAGCATGCAGATCACCAAACATTTTTATGCAGTCTCGTGCCACAAGATTTAAGGTGTGTGCACAACATGGTACATGGGTTCAACCAGTCAGCTTCACAGCTAATTTAATATTGGCAACATTATCGGTCGTAACAGCAGAGACTTTTTTATCGATGTTCCACTCTTTTGCAACCCTAAACAATTCGTTTCTTAAGTGTTCGGCTGTGTGACTTTTAAGATATGTGGACTACTTCGGTATGAAGCACTATGCATTACTTCCATGTTTCGGGGTAAAGGCGATTCGTAAGAAGTATAAGATCACGCTAAAGTAAATATTGTAATATCACCTTGATGATGAAATCTATTAATGGTGCCAGGTGGTTTGAGGGGAATGTCAACGCTTATGGAATTTTGGATGGCAGCTGTGGAGTTTAACTTCGGTGCATGCTGAGATTCAATTGCAAAGGGACATTTCACTTTTAAGTGTTTTATTAAATTCGATGTAGAACCTCCCTTATGGGAGGACCTTGGCTTTGCAATATGAGCACATTGCAATATTCCCATCGATTTCTCTGAAGTGTATCCAAGCAGCACTGACTTTAGCCCTAGTTCTTATTCTGGTTTTGTTATTATTTTGGTCCCTGTCATTACCCTTAAAGACACAAATAAATCCATTATGAATACAATTCACATTTCATATTATTAATTTTAATTACCATTTTATGGATCCAAGCAAAATCGTCCAAAACAAAACAATATCACCTCACAAGAAGGCAGACAAATTATGCACACGGACACGCAATACGTTTTTGTTTACTATCCAGCAAACACACGGTTTGGCATAAGTGAAAAGAGAAATCTGTTTCTAATGAATTATATTTGTTAGAGCAGGATACAATATTGAGGGAAACAAGGCAAGAGATTACTTTTGTATTCGGTTCATAGAAAAGAGAAAAAATTGTATTTCCATCGTACTCGTTACTTTTATCCGAGTACTTATGAAAAAATAACGAATGAATACGAGTAGTCAAATGTATTCACATTTTACATCACTGCTGGCTGCGTTAATTCCAACTGCGATAGAAAATTAGTGGAAAACGAGGAAATATTATATTTTTGATCTTTTTCTGAAACTACAAAAAACTGAAACGACTAATCTCGTGTTACATTCACTTTTCGTAAATGCACAATCTAAACCTGATATGAAAAGGATTGACACCAGCGGATGAAATGAATGTTTGCCTGAAATACTTTACTTTATGGAGACACGTAAAGACGTTGAAATTAACTTACTTACTTAAGGTGGCGCTACAATCTGGGGTGGACTTGGGCCTCAACCAACAAGCGTCTTCAGCCAGCTCGAATCTTTAGCCAGCTGCCTCTAGTTTGGCGCGCTAACTTGCATGTGCCACCTGAGTCGCGGTCTTCTTTTACTGCGCCGTCCCTTGGGAATGGATTCGAAGATTTTCCGGGCCGGAGCATTTGTGTCCATGTGCTCTACATGACCCAGCCACCTCAGTCGTTGGACCTTCACCATTCTGGGCAAGTCGATGTCGTTGAACAGTTCGTACAGTTCGCTGTTGTATCTATTCTACTCACCGTCTATGCAGACGGGAGCAAAAATCACCCGAAGAATTTTCCTCTCGAAACAGCCAAGAGCGACCTCATCCCCTTTTGACAGAGTCCATGCCTCTGCGCCATAAAGCAGGACTGGGATCATTAAAGTCTTGTATAGGGTCACTTAAGTGTGTAGTATACTATGAGTCAGTGATGCAACATCGTAAACAAACAGTCAAGCGATTCCTCACCTGGTGTTGAATGACGACAAAGCGAATGAACGAATATATACTCGCTGGTCGTCACCCCAGTCCCACTTGTGTGAATCGAATTGATTTATATTGCTTACCTTGCCTAACACTGCCATGAGCAATTAGTAAATGTGGGACATTAGAACATAGGGCTTTAGAATTGTAAGTATAAATACTGTGCAATATTGAATAATAAATTTGGACTTGATTTGACTTCCGAGAAGTGTACTTCAATTCCCAGTTCGGCTCTTTAGCCATCAGAACAATATCGGCTCTGGACAGCCTTAAATAGATCATGAACGCTGGATGGAAAAAGGAAAGTCAACAGAAGAACTTTAGGCCGCAATAAACAAGAACCCAACTGCTGGACCTAAGCCCATAACAATACTGGAATACAGAGAGCAAGTCAATAACAGACAACTGCACGACCTTAACAAGCATTGAAGAAGCCGAGACGAGGCCGAAAAGGAAGAATCCGACAAGAACTAGGAAACTTATACCGCCTGGCCGCCATTAGCTCCAAGAAAGAAAAGAAGTTCCTCGAACAGGCAAAACAAATAAAAAATGAATAATTTGCCCGAAAAAGAAGCCAGAAAATGGGAGGACAGCAGTCCAAAGAGGAGATTATAAATAATAATAACAATGGTAGCAGCAGCACGATCATCAATAATAACAATTTGTTGTATATCATAACTGTATTATTATTAATGCTAATTATGTTTAAATAAATTCGCACTATCAAAAATATGTAAGGTTCATTAAGAACAATAAACGTTTAAGAATTATATTTATAGCTAACTTCTAGAACAATATAAAGACAAAACTAAATTCTAGATTTTCACTAACTTGAATGATGTTTATAGCAGTAAGGTCATTAAATGGAGTTTGTATTCTTAGTAGAATTACTGGCAAGACTAAAAAAGCCCCAAATAGGGAATACACTCAAGAATACGTCCATTAAATAAGAGCAGATATACAAACAGTTTGGACAAATGCATTGGAGAGCATAGACGAAGCTCATGTGGAAGAAAGCAAAGAAATATTTGAATCACTAGTAAAACAGATAAATTGCTATTTAAAAGTCAAACCCATGACAAATATAAAAATGGCCGACTTTGGCTTAATAACTGCCGCTAAAGCGATCCCAAACTTTGACGAAGACAAGAAGACGCTGTCAAATTTCTTATGGATGATAGATATTTAAGTTCATCAATATCTATCAACAAAGAGAAGAAAATAGAAAAGTCGTAGTGAAATTAAATGATCAAATCGGATTAAATTCATTTAGGAAAGGCCTCAATGAGGCTACACTAAATCTCTAATCATGACAGCAAGAACAAGCAACTTCATAGAAGCAATTCAAATCGCTTCGGAAGTAGACACGGGTCCAAGCATTAGTAATGTGATGAATGTAAATATGTACAGAAATAGGCATGCAACTAGAAGGAGATTTGGCCACGAGGACGAAAGGCAACAAACGATGCAAACAACTATAACAATAATAGATACAGTAGAAACAATAATGGATCGTTCCAAGGAAGAAACAATGCGCAATCGGGAAACGCGAAGGCCCCTGGACGCTAAATCCCGGGGAGATCACAACGAAGAAACTAACACAGTTAAGTAAAGATGACAATGTAACAAATTTCATTAGAATAAAGACGAAGGATATTTTTTTTTTTTTATAATTTACCCGCACTTAAGGGGATATGAATACCCTTTTAATGTTTATACACAGTGCGGGCGTTGGAAGGAAGATAGAGAGAGAGAGAGAGAAAGAGATTGGTGTAGTGGTTTGCAACTCAGTTGTATTAGGTTTCACACATTAGCTCCAGGTAGACCAAGAGCCCGCTGCAATTTTTTGGAGTGAGATATAACCAAAAAATTTGCAAATAAATATAAACCTCTGAGATATTTAAAATCAAATATAACCGTCTGGCACCATTTTGTTGGTGCTTATGTTAGTAATGTTATGTCCAAAATGGGTTTTTTTTTTTCTAAAATCTCCCCTTAAAGGATTATACCTCTTAACTGGGACACCCTGTATATTTACATATACAAAGAAGTTTTAGTAGAAAGCTCTAGTTGTTGCCAAATGAATAAACACAAATATATTTTTACTTTTTATACAGGGTGTCCCAGTTAAGAGGTATAATCCTTTTTTCATCCGACAAAACGGGTCAAAAAAAATTAAGAAAAAATTGTGTCTGGCAAGGAGATAGCACCATATGAAACGTCTGGGACCTATATATTCGTGATCAGGATGTTCATATCATTGTTTTAGAGTAATTGGTATGTGGTTATACCTATTATTTAAAAACTGATTTTTTACTTACTATTAGTGCGTCTGGCAAAGAGATAGCACCATATGAATCGTCTGGGACCTACACATTTGTATTCAAACGGTTCTTTTTTTTTTTTTTTCTTTATAATTTGCACGCACTCAAGGGGTTATGACTACCCTTTTACATGTTTTTGACACGGTGCGGGCATCGGAAATGTAGATAGAGAGAGAGAGAGAGAGAGAGAGAGATTGGTGTAGTGGTTTGAAACTCAGATGTGTTAGGTTTCACCACAGATAATAAACTACCCAGATGTCGCACGCCCATATAAAAAAATGAAGCATATTTTTGTCGTAGCAGACAAAGAGCTTTCAGAATAAGTGCAACAAATAAAGCTTTTTCTTTTTCGTCACTCCGTTCGCTCGTGTGGGAAAAGTTATTTTTCTCATCGTGTGTTGTGACATGCAAACGAACGAGGTGAGGAAGTGTAAAGGGGTATGCGGGAAGGGGGATGAAATTGCATAACGGTGTGATTTCCATACCACCGCAGCAAAAGAATAAATTTTCATGAATGGAAGTTTTGCAAACGCGTATGCGTTGTATATGAAAAAGTGTAACTGAAGGGCGGGAAAAGTCAATCATTTCGTTGCACTTTGTGATGAAATTTGGTGCGTAGTGTTTTATGAGGTTTTCCTCATGACCCTATCTAACCTAACCTAACCTAAAGCAGTTTTATGATCATTTTTATGGAATACTCTTCAAAGCCTGGTAGTCTTTTGAGCATCAAACCTTAGGATATCGGGGTGATTTTGAAGACGACCTAGGACTTGTTTGGGGGAGGGACGAGTTTTTGCCTCGTTTTAAAGCCCTCATTAGGTTTACGTGATGACATTGGATAATGGTGGACGTAAAGGTCTTTATTCGGGGTTTGGTTTGGTACATAAACAGGTTTTGTCAATGATTCCGCTCTATGTACACCCAACAGAGACACCTTGAAGGCATGATGTATCTAACCGGCTAACCAGATGATTTTTCATTGTTCTGGAAGTAATGTAATCCAAGCAGGAGGCCCCGGTTTTGTAGGTAGTGTGTTTCCTTGTGACTCGACTGGTGGAGCCCTGCCGGCGCAAGACCAACATCAACCACATAGTGGAAAAGAAAAACGAATAGGAAGCGAACACAGTACCGATCTGCATCGTCCCCTTAAGGGTTGAAATTCAGAACTATTTTCTCTTGGTCCTCCAGAATCTTTTTCCCAGTTTTTGTATTAATGATCACGGGCTTTCTGGTTTCCTGAATACCCATTGGAGTACCCAAATCCTTCCCAACACGCTTTTTAATGACATATTCTACTTCATGGTCAAGAAGTCTCCAACCTACAACAAAGCTTTGATATACGTGGCTCCACTCAATATTCACTGGCTACACCAGTGTAAGGGAGAGCTAAGAGTGTAAGGAGACCTACTATGGCCTCTAGTGCAGTAGTTGGGTAGATGCTCCATATGCATCCTCCCAGGAGTGTGTTTCAAGCATGGTCAATCAACAGAGTCACAGAATGATCAAATCCCATCCAAAGGTCGTGTATCTTTCAACTTACCACTCTCATTTGCAACTTGCTACCGCGTTTTTGAGACAAATCCAACGACCTGTGCAAGATAGATATCTTGTGTACTATTTTCCATAAGAATTGATGGCTACTTGTCCATTTCTCCAACTTTTCCTGCATAAGAACCCATCCGTACATATGTACATCATAGCACCACTTAATATTTTTATTGCTATTATTTATATCCAATCTGTTAAAAATGAATAAATTCAACTGAATACAACCACCATAATCGACAATTTTATTTCCTGTACAATTTCTCAAGCACAAGGAAGGAAATTACGCCTATAAAAATAAATCAGAATTCGGAACGTAAGGAGCTCACCAAACAACGCTGGCTGAAACGATAGGAAAATGAACTGCGGATTGCGAACTCTCCTAAGTGGACAAAGAAGGAACGTGGCAAAGTGAACTACATATTTCCTTATACACTTCCTCACTGGGCACGGATACCTCGATGTCAACCTTTACAAGATTGGGAACGCGGGCCAGTAGTGTGATATTTTCCTAAAACATTGCGGATGAGGCACCGGCTTGTATCAAGAATATAAAACATTTTGAAATAAGAATATCGTCGGAGGGACCTTAATGAAACAACGAGAACCAATGCATTGACCGTACGCTGCGTGCTATCGATAGACATTGCGGGCGTTGGAAAGCTGATGAACTTGTAAGAAGGAGGCCACAATTGCATACGTCATAGGCTGTCCTCTTTATAAGGGTTCCACTCACCTCTCTAAAAAAAAATTGAAGCCCTTTGTTAAGCTACGCACGCTGAACCTTATGACCGGTCTGCAGCAAGACTAGATCTCTCTCCCTGGTTAAGCGTGGGTGACGCCGGGTGATATCTCTGGGATCATTACTGAGCCCCATGCCACTGCTATTCATGCGAAGCATCTCGGTATAGTTTACATCGACCAATGCACAAGCTACAGGTACGAGGAGAAATCTGTTTGCCACCTGCTGTGTGAATGTTCTTTCCTTCGCCGACAAAAAATTAAGAACTCTTGGATAATTATAATTAACTAATTTAAGTTAATGATTATTTTTCGTTAGTTTTTTTTATAATAATTTCGAACACTTCACTTAAGTAGGCCAAGAGCAGTGATCAGTTACTATAAGGGCATAAATATAAATAATAAAATGCAGTATGCACATCTCATATTCATACCCATTTTCAGAGCAAATTTGTGTCCACAAAGTTTACAGAGTTTTTATTTATTTATTCAAGTGCTGAAAATAAGGTACACATGTACATACAGGTAGCAAGCACACAACATGAGCCCAACCATTTGCACATATACATATACATATATATATATATACGATCTATACTCCATATTCATCCTACAAACGTGTCGGCATCAGAACTCCGTGACCGCAGTTGCACAAAATATTTTTTTTGTTCCATTTTTTCAATGAAGGTAAACAAGGGTATGTGTGAGTGACACGATGGACTAAAAAGTGAGCAGAAAAAACAAATGTTCTGTGTTCTGATTTTTTCCCTTTTTTAAGAAGTTTAAGCTTTCTAAAAAGCTTTTTTTTAGTGAATTTCGTTTCGTGATATACACTTCTTCCCATATGAATGAGACATCTGGGTATATTTATTATCTGTGGTTTCACATTAGCTCCAGGGGTGGCGTCCAGATAACTGGGGAGATTTGTTTTTTTTTTTTTTTTTGTCTTCGCTTTTGATTCACAGTATTTTTTTCGCAGTCCACCTGATGTCATAAGCATATCAATCATCAAAAGAGCGATAAATTTCTCCAGCCATATGACAAATCTACTACCAGTGTTATGCCTTCGCAGTAGTGTTGTCATAAGCTTTCTCAATTGATCGGACTGCCTCTTATCATATAATGCTTACTGACATCAGGGATTGAACCGTGAACCATCAGCTCGACAAACGATGACGCTACCACTACACCATTGCCACCCCAATGCTCTTTTGTTTGATACTAAATTCAAGTGGTTATATCAACGATCCGCATTTTGGAAAAAAAACCCATTTTGAACATAACATTACTAACATAAGCACCAACAAAATGCTGCCAGACGGTTATATTTGATTTTACATATCTCAGGGGTTTATATTTATTTGCAAATTTTTTGGTTATATCTCACTCCAAAAAATAGCAGCGGGCTCTTAGTCTAAGGGGTGGTGTCCAGATAACTGGGGCAATTGTTTGTTGTAATTTATTTTTTCATTCCCTTCTTCTACTCATCGGGGAAAGTTTCTGCCTCCCACGCTCTCTCTACAAGAGGATATAAAAGCTCTGCTGATGTTGTTGGAGCGGCACGCAGAAGCTCTGCGTGAATACCCTCAAGTCCTACCGCCTTGTTGTTCTTTAGCGCGTTAATTGCGGTGGCGATCTCATCTAATTATTCACTTTGGAAAGCTGTAAAAGGCACAAAAAGGCGAAAAGTCCCCACGCCGCCAATTAAAATAAATCAAAATGAATGGGCAAAGGAAGATAACGAAAAAGAGTATGTCTTTGCGGTCCACCTGGAAGAAACTGTTAAACCGTACAATGGTCAAGTGGTTAACGACAACATCAATAGGTCGGATTTACCATCTGATGATTTCAGACCCATTAGTGCAACGCTAAGGGAACTCAAACATGAGATCAAGAATTTAAAACCTAAAAAAGCTCCTGGTTATGATTTGATCACCGGAGAAATTCTCAAAGTTTTACCTAGAAAAGCATTGATTAAGCTTCTACATATTATAAATGCTGCGCTCAGATTAAAACACGTACCGAGTCAATAGAAAGTTGCAGAAGTCATAATGGTTTTGAAACCAAGAAAACCGCCTAAAAGAATAAAGAGATAAAATCGTATAGACCGATTTCGCTTCTTCCGGTCATATCCAAAATTTTCGAGACGATATTACTACGCCGCCACCAACCAGTTATAGAAGAAAATTATTTTATCCCTGACCACCAGTTTGGGTTCAGAAGTAAGCATTCGACGATTGACCAAGTGCATAGAATTACTGACTTGATCGAGAAAGCACTTGAATACAAATATGTGTAGCGTATATGCTCAAGCGTATTTCTTGACGTCTCGCAAGCTTTTGATAACGTGTGGCATGATGGCTTGAAATGCAAATTACGACAAGTTCTCCCTGTATGCCTATATAATATATTATAATCATATCTCGAGAATAGACTCTTCCGTGTTAGACCTGATGGAAACGAATACTCGTAGCTTAAAGAAATTTCGGCCCGCTTACCGCAAGGAAGCGTTCTTGGGCCGCTTCTCTACCTGTTATATACTCGTGATATACCGAAAGAAGAAGGCACTATCCTTGCTACGTTTGCCGATGACACCGTTATCCTAGCAGTAGGTAAAACCATTGAAGAAACGACTGCAAAACTGCAAATCGCACTGAATAAAATAAATGAATGGACGAGGGACTGGCGGATCGCCCTCAACGAATCTAAATCTGTTCACGTGAATTTCACTTATAAGAAAACTAATAACTTGCCAATTTTTCTAAACTTGGCCCGAATACCTTTTTCAAACGAGGCCAAATATGTACATGGGAATGACAATCGGCGCAAGACTGAAATGGAATTCGCACGTGAAAATGAAACGTCAAGAACTCGAAATCAAATATAGAGAAATGAACTGGTTACTCGGAAAACATTCCCAGCTCAGTACTGAGAACAAACTGCTTTTAAACAAGCAAGTGTTAAAGCCGGTGTGGACCTACGGTATACAACTTTGGGGTTGTACCAAGAAAACAAATGCCAATATTTTACAAACTTTTAAAAAAAAAGTGCTAAGAGAAATCGTCCAAGCAGCGTGGTATATGTAGTAGAAACGACGATATCCATAGGGATCTCGGATTTCCGACAGTCGAAGCTGAAATTAGAAATTTGCGAGAAAGCATAGAAACCGACTAATCGGACATGTCAACAATACAGTCCAATAAATTTTGGATGAGAGCAATTTATTGCGTCGACTCCAAAGGACAAACCCTTTTGACTTGGCGAGATAAGAATTAACCGCGTGTGGATTGAGGAACATACAGTATCTTTCAGTGGAAAATAACCTGCCTAACGTTTATTTCGTGATAGAAAAATTGTTTGATAAGTTGTTTCTTAGTTGCAAGTAAGTAAGATTCTGACACTACTATGAGCTATTCTCATAGTGCCTACGGAAGATTTTCACCTACCGTCGGAAAAAAAAATATAAAATCTATACGGAGAATCAATGACTAAACAATTTTTACGAACAACATATCTCCACAACAGATAAAACACCTGTCTATACAAAAAATTACAGAATACCAAACGTTCAGCTATAAGAGATTGACAACCAAGTTACGGAATTAATGAGAAATGACATAGAACCATCAGTTAGCCTTTATAAATCACTATTGCTAATAGTACCAAAAAAGAGTACCAGAGGAGAAAAACAATGGAGACTAGTAGTTGATTATAGATCACTAAACAAAAAAGTCGTAGATGACAAATTCACCTTAACAAGACTGGAAGATATACTAGACAAGCTGGGAAAGGGTAAATGCTTCGCAACATTAGGCATGACAAGCTCATTCCATCAAATTCCTCTTCACCGAAACTCACGACCACTAACTGCATTTTCGACAGATAAAGATAATTTTTGGTTCAAAAGATTACTTTTTGGGCTAAAAATCTCAATCTCAATAGCTTTCAAAGAATGCTGTCTCTAGCACAAAGTGGACTACAAGATTCTGCTTTCTTGTACGTAGACGACGTGATAGTGTTTGGTTCCAATTCAAAAGATCACAATTAGAAACTAATAAAGATCTTAGAAAGGTTACAAAGTCACAACTTAAAACTAAATCCAAAAAAAGTTAACTTTCTCAAACCAGAGGTCGTATATCTTGGACATCTAATTACTGCGGAAGGTTTTCGCACAGATCCGAGGAAGTATGAGGTAGACTGCATTCGAAAACGCATCATTGCCATAATACTGCAATGACAACCATTCCAAAACGCAAACAAAAAAGGTAGTGCTAATGCAAACTGTTCCAAAACGCATTATGAACAGATCCACTGCGCAAATAAAAGCAAACACCGCATCTTCAATTGTCATGTTGCAAATGTTGGTGTGCGAAACATCACTTACTTTGCATCATAAGGGAGCTTGCAGTATGATGCTCAAATATTTGACCTGGGAATGACACTCGACGCAAGACTGACATGGAATCCGCACGTGAAAATGAAACGCAAAGAACTCGAAATCAAATATAGAGAAATGAACTGGTTACCCGCAAAACATTCCCAGCTCAGTACTGAGAACAAACTGCTTTTATACAAGCAAGTGTTAAGCCGGTGTGGACCTACGGTATACAACTTTGGGGTTGTACCAAGAAAACAAGTGCCAATATTTTACAAACTTTTCAAAATAAAGTGCTAAGAGAAATCGTCCAACCAGCGTGGTATAGTAGAAACGACGATATCCACAGGGATCTCGGAATTCCGACAATCGAAGCTGAAATTAGAAATTTGCGAGAAAGCATAGAAACCGACTAATCGGACATGTCAACAATAATGTCCAATAAATTTTGGATGAGAGCAATTTATTGCGTCGACTACAAAGGACAAAACCTTTCGACTTGGCGAGATAAGAATTAACTTCGTGTAGATTGCGGAACATACAGTATCTTTCAGTGGAAAGTAACCTGCCAAACGTTTATTTCGTGACAGAAAAATTACTTGATAAGTTGCTACCTACTTAGTTGCAATATCGTGACAAAATTTATATCGGAGGGTGGTGTTTTTGGTCAGTAAGAATCTGACACTACTATGAGCACGCGTTTTCTATTCTCATAGTGTCCATGGAAGATTTTCACCTACCCTCGGAGAAAAAAAAAATTTAATATGTAATTAAGTTATTTTTTCAGTATATTTTATATATATATTTATAAACAAAAAAAAAAGATTCCAAACAAGAAATTCTGAGTTAGCTTTAAGAAGAACTAGCTTCTCAAAGTTGTCATCCGAAAGTTTGTTTCGATGAGGGGCATTTATTATGCCCGCAAAAGAAAACAGCCTTTCTACTGGAGCGGAGGAAGCTGGGATAGAGTTATACTTCATGAAAATTTTAATATTTTGGGATATTTCTGCAACGATTTCATACATCCCGATCTGTGAGGTATGTAAGGACTTCAAGCTCCTCTGCTGTAGATGAGGCACTCGGTGTCAGTACAAATAGTTGATCTTCCTTAGTACCTGTTAAAGTACGTCTATTCGCTCGTTAAGCACAGTGACAGCCGGTACAAAATACCGTCAGATTTCAATCACTAATAACTACAAGACTAACAATGCGATAACAACAGTTGCGGTCACAATGGATAGACCATGTCTGTACGTGTTTGTTATGCAGTGTTTGTTTTGTGACGTTATCGGGCTGGTGCGGGCGCCGGCGGATGATTGTTGCGAGTTAATCGTTGTGTAGAAATTAGTGCAGCGTGGTAACGCGTTTAGAAAGATAGAGCTAATACCACATTGGGACGACAGACCAGCTGGAAGACGAGGCATATGAATTCATCAAATTAAAACAATATGCGGCTTGGAGCTGTACCCCTCCATCAAAGAGAAAAACGATGGGTAGTAATTATCCAAAAGAAATAAAGGAGCTCATAAAAAATAAAAGAAACCTTCGGCGTAGGTTGATCTCCCTTCGATAAAGAGAGACTAAACAAGGCCACAAAAAATCTTGAATTCGAGATAAACCAAATCCGGAATGAGAATGAAAATATAAGTTAACACATTGTTAGGTTTGCACTTTTTTTTATTGTTTTGCACTTTATGTTATCGGTACGCTTCCGTTCAATTGCAGCGTCTGGCAATTGTTCAATTGCAGCGTCTGGCAAACCGTATACTGTATTTGCATCTATCTTTTTTTTTTTTTTTTTCAACGCATTTTTTTATTTTTAATTCATAATTTCTTAAAGCTAGACAAAAACGCTCAAACTAACTTAACTAACTTAACTTAATCTTATTCTAACTTACTGACCCTATGCGGGTACTCTAAGCTAAACCTAATGCTTAAAACTATGTCTTTCGACGAAACCAAACTTAAAATTAATTATTTATTTAAATAACTTAACAACTAGGATAACTAAGGAAAATATTACAAAAAACATAGTGAACGAACTTGTTTTTAATAAAAATCTAAGATAAAATAAGAACTTAAAAACTACCTTAAAAATAAACCTTAAACTACCTTAACAATAAATCTTACAACTATCTTAAAAATAAACCTTAAAACTATCTTATTCTAAACTATATATATACATGTATATATATGCACGTAATATATATACATATATATACATAACATATATACATATATGTACATAACATACATACATATAATATATACACAACATACATGCACATATATGTATATATTTTTTTTGGTACTTTATGTTATTGTTTTGCACTTTATGTTATTGTAAGAAACTGATTTTTTGGATAGCAATAGCCCGGTAAACTAATGTTCTCGATATTCCGAGTAGTTTTAGTAACTCAAAAATTTGACCAGCACTCTTTCCGCACTTATACAACGCTATTATCGCGACTCCATTCTCTTTAACGCTCCTACAATAGATGGAAAATTAAATTGAATGCTGAGTTTCACTAGAAAAAGGAAATTTTGCAGTCTTTCAAAAAGCCACATAAATATTAATGGGTCTTATGTGACTTGGGCCTCATCTGTGAAGTACCTTTCAAGATCAACCACCAAAACTCTCTCTCAAAATTAGCATCGTTATCAAAATGTTATACCGCTTCATCAACAGAAGATCGACATTATCGGAACAAAAACAAAGAAAACAAAATAATAATTACAAAAATTCATTTTTCAAGCCATTCTTCTCTATGGGTGCCAAGTATGAAATTGTGTAAATTGTCGCATTAAGAAACTACAAATAGCACAAAATAAGATTTTGAAAATGATGTTGAACTTACCATGGCATTACATTACCTTAGATTTGCACAGAAGAGCGAATGTTGAATTGATCTCTGATAGAATCCTTAAACTAACTGTTAATTGATAAACTAAGACCACCTTACCGCTGGTGGGGCGTGGTTATAGTCAACAAAGAAAACACTTTACTATTGGAGTTGTCGTATTCAAATCCAAATCAAATTTTATTGTACCCCTTTTTATACAAATTGCCTAGAGTATAAATTGTGCTGACACGTATATGTATATTGTATGTTCTCTTATATCATAAACTTAAAATACGTGGGAACTGATGCTGACTCGGTAGCGCTGACCAAAAACTGATATCAACGCAAAATTATGAACAGTTTCCCGCGGTATTCGTTTCCAGTTAGGTGCATATGTACGCAATTGTACACTCACCGATAACTTCACTAGTAAATATACATATGTATCCTTCCCGATAATCCTCTATTAATCAACTAAGTCTCTAAATTCAATTCAAATTCCATTATTTTTCTAATTTTTTGACGTGAAAACGTCTATTCGCTCGTTAAGCACAGTGATAGCCGGTACAAAATACCGTCAGATTTCAATCACTAATAACTACAAGACTAACAATGCGATAACAACAGTTGAGGTCACAATGGATACAGCATGTCTGTACGTGTTGGTTATGCAGTGTTTGTTTTGTGACGTAAAATATAAAAATATTCACCGAAATATATGTAAAAATCGGTATTAAGTTGAAAATTGCAAAAGGATTGAAGTTGTCTCATATGAATCGTAAATATGCACGGAATTATAGAAAATGCAAATCAGAGGAAAGCTCGCATCAAAAGGAATTTTAAAAACATAAAAAGTCTAGTGCCGACCAAATGCAAGAGCTACGGCAGCATCGAAAAGAAAATGAAAAAAACTTGTGATTTATCTATGTATACCACTCTGTATAAGCATTGTATTAACGAGATTACTAATTAAATTACATCTACATACATACATATGTATATATAAAACTAAGTGGCAAAATGCGTATGTTTCTCTCTACCGCCCGTAATTTTCAACCAAATTAGTTGATGTTTTTTTTACATGTAGATAATTACGGTACAATGGTGAAAGGTAAAAAAAAATACAAAAACATTAAAAAACATTGAAAAAAAAATTAACTTTTGTGTGCTGAGTACAACAAAAAAAAAGCACTCGACGCGCTGTGTGTATTTACATATGTGTGAGTAGCGTCTCTGTTGAATGTTCGAATCGAACGTTCATTCATTTTATTTGTCTTTGAGCGACAAATAATAAGTAAAAAAGATAAAAATAAAAAAGTGATTTCGACTAAGACGATCATTTGTGATTTGGACAAAGTGAATTGATATTGTGTGTTTCATCGAACTGAGTTGCTTGGAATTTTTTCATCGTCGCATGTGGTGCATTTATTACATTCACTTGATTTTCCAGGAATAATGAAAAAAAAGCCAAGAATGTTATTTACCATAAATAAATTTTATAAATAAATTTTTTAATTTTACCTAAATTGTTAAAAAAAGATTTTTTAGCAAAAAGCGAAAAGAAAGGTTTAAGCTAGTATCATCTAGTATCATCTATTCAGACATTTTCACGGAAAATCTACGTCGTGGACCTCGACTTAATGTTTTTTATTTATTTACTTATAAATGTATTGATTTATCTATTTATCTAATCATATATGTCTGTATTTATTTATCTACTTATTCATTTATTTGTATGTACATATGTATATGTATTTGTTTGTTTAATTATTTATTTAGTTATTAATTTAATATTTATCTATTTATTTATTTATATATGTATGTATGTGTCTATTTATTTATTTATGCATACATTTATTAATTTATTTATCTTTCATTTTTAAACGTCGATAATTTTAAAGAAAAGTGCGTATAGCATTAGATTAATAATTGAACTAATAAATGTCGCTGGAGGCATCTGTCCTCCACTGCCGATTTTTACACACAGGAAGAACTATCGTGGATGTTCTGTAGCCAAAGAGTTGCAAAAGATGAGAGATAATAAGCTTAATCGTCAAACAAGCGAAAACACTCAAACGAGTAACCAAACATCAGCAACTAATGATGCTACTGAAAAGACCAAAGTTCAACAGAAACTGGAAGAAAATAAATCATCAGACTTGAAAGTTCACAGACCCCTTTTCTCGCAAACAGTCAAATCTACTTATCATACCAGCAAGAAAGTTTCAATAAAACCCTTCAAGAACGCATTATTATTAGTCTTTATACAGATACAGAAAAAATAGATATTCGCTTTATCTCTGAAACTCATCTTACAACCACAAATTGTTATGCCTCGAATCGGGCTTTACACAAAAAAAAAATGGATATCAAAAGAATTGCCGTCAGGACAGGTGATGTCGTGGTCCTTCGACAACTGTGAAAATCCCACGATGGAAAATATTTATTTCACCGCTGAGCAAATCCAAATCAAATGAGCAAAATACTGCACCGCTGCGCAAATTCAACAATTACTTAGATCAAATGATCGAAACGAACAACCACAAATTCAAAAATGAGCAAAACACTACTTTTAAATATTAAGTTTATTTATTTATGCTAATATTTATTTATACTAATATACACGTCTTTACAGTTCAGATAATAACAAAACAATTCCAATCAATAATTTTTTCTACCTGCTTAAATAGGATTAAACTGTTGACACATCATTTTTATGTTATTCCATTTTTCGTTCGATTTCTTATTAATTTTCTTGCTGAATTAGCGTCTGGTTGTTGCACTGTGTACATGAGGTTGTTGTTCTCATGTGTCGCATGATCTACATGCGTAAAACGTCCCTCCTTAAGACACATCTAAGGATACTTAATTCTAGATTGGGCTTTGGATTTGGCAGTGATCTTTGACATTGGTTCCTGGTTAATGACAATATCTTTAAATTTAGCGTTTAAGCAGCAGTCTTCTGTTTCGCTGTATGAATGTTTATTTCTAACCGCTATTTCTTTTCCAATACCGACCGTCTTTATCGTCATATCATAGGTCTCGATGATGCAATCATTGTTTATTTGGATTATACCGATGCCAACAAGTTTACCTATTTCTGTTTCATTCTTACATTTACATTTATATTGTGTTTGTTCGGAAATACTATACAAATATGAGCTATCTTTTATCTATTTCTACATGAGAATTTATGATTTTTGCATTACATTTTTCGGCTCTATTTTTCATAAACAAATTTATTTCGCAATTATCATCGCTTATGGTATTTCTAAGGAGCTGAGGCTTACAAATTAAGATTTTATTAATATTATTACAATCTTCTAAATTTTCCGTTAAAGCATAGTCTTCTTTATTTTTATTTATAATCAGGCATTTATTACTTACATCTAAAAATATTACTCCATTTTTAACTAACTTTGGAATAGCAATTTTTTCATAAATTTCGAAAATTTCTTTAGTTACTGTCGGAACATTAATAATAACGATGATTTTTTGATTTTTAGTAAAAGCTTTTAATTTCAGTGTTTTCAGAATTTCGGCATAATTTTCCATGTTTGGTTCTATCGCGAATGTTTTGTAATTTTTCAAATCTCTGAGTTCATTTAATAAATCTATAGGTTCAATAATTCGTGGATGTAGTATCCCTTTTTGTATGAATAAGAGGCTATCTATTATTTGTTCTATCTCCATTTCTAACTGTAACATTTTAAAGTTTATTTTGTTAGATACTTCCTCATAGTATGATTCAATGAAAATAGTTCTATTTAGTTTACTTTCTACAGTGTTAACTTTTTTAATTTCATCTACTAATTCATTACTTTTGTTAAAAGTTACATTAGTATTCTTAATACTCTCTATGACTTGTCTATTTAACTGGCTAAGAATCTTTACATTATCTTCCATGCCACTTTTAATTCGTTGTTCATTATTATTTATGTTTTGAATAACCTTATAGTAATGTTCTGCGTCTTCATTGTCCATTGTGCCAAAAAGGACTTTGAATCCTGAACCTATCATGTTAACTAGCCCACGTTTTTGTCTTCTCGAACTACCCATAATTCCTAAAATAATCCTAATTCTATTGTCAATCTTTAAAATTTCTCTTTTGGCTATTCGCTGAAATTCTTTACATTCGATTTTTGATTCTAGGCAAACGACTATGGATGTTAATGTGTTTCTAATATTTTGACTTGCGTGTTCTAATCCATTAATATCTAGTTCTATAACTAATGCTATGTAATTGTTAATCTCTCTCGCTTCTCCTAAATGGTTTAAATATATTCCAGTATTATTTTGTAAACCTTTTACCCATAACTTGGCTTCGGCGTCGATCCGCCCGATGAACAGGGACCTGAAATATATGGCTTAACATTAGCTCTGTTAAACTTTTGTTTCTTATTATTCATTTGTATGACTAAATTATTCTCATTAACTTCTAATATTTTAAATGGCCCTTTATATTGACTTTTTAATTTTACTTTTCTTTCATTTCTAACTAAAACCTTCTGACCAATTTTGTATTCTATAGCTCTTCCTAATTTCCTGTCATATCTAACTTTAGACTTTTCCCTACATTTTTTCGTTCTTTCCTTGGCTTTTTCCTGCTTTTCTAGGAGATTGGCTCGAAGTTCGTCCATGTAATCAAAACTGATTTCTCATCATGCGGGTCTACGCCACTAGGCCTATTAACTTCAAAACCAAATACCAATTCGTATGGAGTGTATCCCGTAGTAGTATGCTTAGTTCCATTATAACAAAATCCTGCATAAGACATTCGTTTATGCCAGTCTTTAAGTTAATCTAATTCGCGTCCTGTAGACTTAAGGTACTCCAGAAGTCTGCAGTGAGCCCTTTCAACGCTACCATTGGCCTGTGGATAAGCTACACTAGTAGTAATGTGTTTTATATTTAGAAGTTTTCAAAACTCTTCAAACAACTTATTGCAAAATTATGATCCGTTGTCAGATAAAATCAGCTTTGGCATCCCAAAATTCATTATCCAATCCTCCATCACGGCTTGTGCTATCGTCCGCATGTCTTTAGTCTTTATCGGTATGAACTTAATGAATTTTGATAGATCTTCTTGAATAGTCAGTCCGAACTTGTAACCTTCTTCAGTTTCTTCAAGGGGTCCAATTAGGTTAGGCTAGGTTGAAGTGGCTGCCAGCTAAAGTCGCCAGCACACTTAGACCAAAGAGGTCCGTTGTGACACCACGTGGATCCGAGAGAATCCGAGGGTCCAATTACGTCTATCATGATTTTTTCCATAGCTTTGTCAGCTGATGTAATGATCTTCATAGGGTTTCTAGTTGGCGCTCTGTTGACCTTCTCTGTTTGACACTGAGGGCAATTTCTCACGAAGTCTTCGATCTGTTTTTGCATGCCCTTCCATTTAATTTTTTTCCTTATTTTTGCATATGTGGCTTTTTGGCCCGTGTGTCCACCTATTAACCCTTCGTGATATTCCTTTATTATGGCATTTATTTTCCCGATGTCAGTGACTAGTTCCTTGTCCCTTTCAACACATCTTCTTCTATTATGCTGGAAGTTTCACTTTCTATAGCTATATCTTCTTCAAGGATGTTCTCTACATCTTCTATAGGAATTTCGTTGTTACTATTCTCCATTGTTTCTATAGCCTCGTCTCTTAATTCCCTGCCTTCCCTAGTTTTGTTACTGATTTCAATTCCTTCTTCTTCTATTATACTCAATAAGTCCTGCCAAGTTTCTTCCCTTTCTTTCTCTGTTATTCTCACGTTTCTACTAAGTTCGTCAGCGACGATATTTTCTTTTCCTTTTTTATAGGTTATGACATAATCAAACTCTTCAAGTTTGAGTCGCCACCTTACCAATCGGCTGCCGTGATCCTTTACGTGAAACAACCAGGTTAATGGTCTATGGTCTGTTTGTATTATAAATTAAGTGCCGTAGATATATGGTCTGAACTGTTTAGTGGCCCATACAATTGCCAGGCACTGTTTTTCAGTGGTGCTATAATTCACCTCGGCTTTATTTAACGTGCGACTTGCGAAATGGATAGGCAAGTCTTTCCCATTGTGTTCTTGGCTGAGTACCGCACCAATTCCTCGGTTGGAAGCATCTCTTGTTATGATGAATGTCTTGCTGAAATCAGGGTACTCCAAGATAGGATCTCGGATTATAACTTCCTTTAACTTTTCAAAGCTTTGTTGGCTCTGCAATTTGGCTGAAATACTTAACGAATTTTCGGTAATATCCTATCATTCCAAGGAATGATTTTATACCTTTTGCATTCTGTGGTGGATCCATTTGCACTATGCATTCTATTTTTCTCGGGTCGGGCTTTACACCCTTGTCGGTAATAATGTGTCCTAGGTACGACACTTCCTTTCTCAAAAATTCACATTTGTCAGGCTGAAGTTTTAAATTAGCCTTTCTGAGTTGTCCAAACACCTCGACCAATTTCTGATTGTGCTCTTGCAGGTTTGTGCCATATACGACAATATCGTCTAAATAGACGAAGCATTTGATGCCCTGCAATCCAGCTAATACGGTGTTCATCAATCTCTGGAAGCAGGCTGGAGCATTCTTCAGTCCAAACGGCATTCTGGTGAATTCAAAATGACCGTATGGAGTACTGAAGGCTGTTTTCTCCACATCTTCTTCTGCCATCGGTATCTGTTGAAAGCCGGACGTTAAGTCCAGAGTGGAAAAATACTTCGCTTTTCCTAACTGGTCAAGTATCTCCGTAATATTTGGCAAGGGGTATTTGTTTGCAATCGTTATCTCATTTAGCTTGCGGTAATCAATTACCATACGCCATTTTCTCTTGC
Organism: Blera fallax; assembly: GCA_946965025.1. NCBI lineage: Eukaryota > Metazoa > Arthropoda > Insecta > Diptera > Syrphidae > Blera > Blera fallax. Next base: position 57,291,928 of record OX337246.1, read on the forward strand.
CACTGGCGTCCGCCTTTTTTGGAACTATCCATAACGGTGAACTCCAGGGAGAACTACTGTCACGGATTATCCCATCTTTCTTCATTTTACTGACTTGTTCACGAACTTCCTCCTCGTGAACCTTCGGATACCTATAGTTTTTGGTGAATATAGGCTCGCATCCGGAATCTGTACGTATCGTATGTTTTGCTACTGATGTCCTAGTCAACTTCTCATTCTCTATACTGAATATATCACTATATTCCTTCACTACTTCTAGTAGGCTCACTCTTTCCTCATTGTTTAAATGATCTGTCCTAACATTACCTGATACTATTTGACTTCGTTTCTTTTCTGCTATTTCAAACTCACTTAGATTTGTACCTACAACTCTTATATTTTTTTAGATTGAATGGCCTATCCGTAGTGTTGATTATTGAAACAAGACACTTTCCTTTATCATTGAGTGTAACGCAATTCGGTATTACAATACCTTCACTAATTTCCTGCTGTTGTATTACAACTTCCTTGTTTAGTTCCTTGTTTAGATTTCCGTTAACCTCTATTACTCTAAAAATTTCTGACCTTGCCTTTATCAAATTTTCTTCACTTAGATACAATAAAAGTATCTCTAAAAATTGTCCTCTAATGACGTTTTCTTCATAGTTAATTGTAAAACCACCCTCTCGTAGGAAATGATTTCCAATTAACCCGTCATATTCACCTAGCAAGTCGTTTTCTATTACTTGGAACTTGATAGCTTTAGATTTTCCGGCTAAGGGAACAAATCTAGTATTGACAAATCTAGTTTCACCTAGAGTGTTACGTGTCCTATCGCCTATTCCACTAAATTTAATATATTTTCTTGTATCGACATCTTCTTCGTAGACGCAATAAGCTTTGATGAGGGACACTTCTGCTCCCGTATCAATTATCAACTTTCAAAATTATCCAAGGTCCTAGGCTGCACGGGTGCCTCATTAACCATACAGCTTACCGAAAATTTTTCTGCTTAAAATTCTTGTTATCATTGTTACTATTATTATTACTGGTACTCGGCCCAGCTTGATTCCCATTTTCCCTATTATCATTTCTATCTTTCTTTGGTAACCTACAAAACCTAGCAATATGTCCCGGTTTACCACAATTATAACAACGCTTTTCCTGATAATTTATTTTAGCAAGATTTTTATTAGTATAATCTTTTTGAGTGTTTGTTCTAAAAAGATTAGTTCTTTGTTCTTCTTCACAAGCGAATCTACTTGCTTCTGCAAGATCCTTGGGACGCTGTGTAATGACATAAGTGGAAAGTCTTTCGCGGAGACCATTGATAAATACCGTTAAGGATTCATTTTGAATATACTGTAGCTGACCTTCTTTGTGCTCCTTCTTTACATCTGCAAGTTTGCATTTAAGAAGACGCCTTTGTAGAGTTTCAACTCGTTGTAAATAATGTACAACAGTTTCTTCTCTATTCTGCTTAATAGAAATTAATTCCCTATGTAATTGGAGAGCACTATGAGGTTGTCTGAATATTGACGTTAATTCCTTTTTTAAAGTCTCCCAGTCCTTTATTTCCTTATTCATGAGAATAGTAGTGGCATTGCCACGAATTTTAGTTTTAATATACTTAAAGAGTACATCCTTTTGAGCGGCAGATGCCAATTCGATGGCATCATTGCACGCATCCATAAAAGTGAAAACTTCATCACTAGTACCGTTGAAAGTGGGAATGAATGAGATTAAGACGCTCATCGCCATTTCACTCATAGTTGTAATCGTACTATCACTACTTGTATTGCTTTCACTATTATTTAAGCTATCCTTATACTCAGTATTTTCTTCTGAACAATCACTATTTTCTAAACTATCTCCACTTTCGTTTTCCGCGTTAGTATTCAGACCGCTTATCGATGCTCGAAATTTTGAAAACATGAATTTTATTAATTGATAAACTAAGGCCACCTTACCGCTGGTGGGGGGTGGTTATAGTTAACAAATGAAACACCTTACTATTGGAGTTGTCGTATTCAAATCCACCTTCAATTTTTATTCTACCTCCTTTTATACAAAATATTTGCAGTATAAATTATGCTGACATGCATATATTGTATTACAAAACTTAAAATACGTGGGAACTGCTGCTGACCCGGCGGCGCTGACCAAACCTGATATTAACGCAAAATTCTGTACAATTTCCCGCGGTGTTTGTTTCCAATTATGTAGGTGCATATGTACGCAATCGTACATTCTGCCGGGCCGAACTGACTTATATGTTGAAGTCCGATGTTGTGAACCGCCTTGTAGCAGGTACTGGGGCCTGTGGTGCCAATATGGTTCTTCTCCTTTTGCGCTGCCACACTATATATGCTACGATGGTGATGAATAATCCGGAATCAGGCTGTAGGAAATGCTGTAGTGCACGTGGTGAGCCATTGAATCAACTGGCAGTTCCTCGTTATTTTTGAGATCTGCTATCCGTTTGTTTAGGGTGTCATACTCCTCATTGTTGCTCTCGAGACTGTGATGTGAAATGACCAATGGTTTCGAAACATTTCTTGGGTTGTCTGATAATATTTCCGAGATATTTGTAGCAGGAATGAAGGCTTCGTTAAGTGTGCTGGACATACTGTCGTAAGCTGTTATGGTCATCGTGTCCTGTTTGAGGATGCAGTTTTACTCTAATGTTAAAATACCATCGTCTTGTAGCGAAACTTCTAGGATCCGTCTTCCGCAGATTATGTTAAAGGTGTACTTCCTGTCCAAAACGTATATCCAACTATTGGCGTTATTTAGCTGGATCCACACCGGAGATGAGCTTATGCTTCGTAGCTTGCAGAAGTTTGATAAGTTCGTGGTGTGGGTGAGTAGGTCCATTTCACATCTGCTGACGTTGGATTGGCGATTAAACATGGGATGTTGTTGTTGGCATAAGTATCTGTCGCTGCTTTTTGTACATTTGCTAAACTCCTCCCTTGTTATTCTGTAGTATGACTCTCTCAGTAGGTTAACTATTAAGTAGTCTAATGACGGTTCAATGAAGACAAAGTCATTTCTATGGGGTGTTGGTACTGGTATGACCTTAAACATTTCATAGTCTTCTGACTTGATTAGTGGAAGTCTTATGTCGAATATGATGTTCTGCTGGGTTATTCGGGCCCTGGCTGTTAGCAGCCTGTAAAGTGCTAGCAAATTCGAGTCCATTCGGTCTTCTGCGCAGACAGCTGTGGGGGTAGGTGCTTTCTTATCAACTCTGGCTGTGCGCGGAGTTGGTCTGGCGTTATTATAAGCGGATTAACTTTAGCGTGATGAAGATCCGTTAAAACGTCCAATAACGAATTTTGAACCTGCTGATAATTTACCATTGCTAAAGTGGTATAAGTTGACATAGCTAAGAACCTCTGTTCTGCCGCCGTCTGGTTGCTGGTTTCGTTACAAGGTTTTCAAGTTTTCTAGGTTGTCATGAAATACTTGGAGTTGCGCAGTCACAGCTTGCGTATTTTTCTGCAAGATGTTGCTAGTTGATTCTGCGATTGATGTTTGATTCTTTATCAGCGTAAGTAGATGGTTCTCATTCAATCGTGTTTGTTGAATCTGCTGCTCGTAATGCTCCGCATACGACTCGTCTAAAACCCCAAACAGCTTGTTTCCAACGGTTCCAACGAAGTCAAACGGTGATCGTTTCACCCTAGTCGCTGGCTCCCTTCCGGCTCCTTGTTTTAATAGGAGGTCGTTGTTGTTTTTTATGATTGTCAGTTGGTGGTTGAATTGTTGAATTATGTGGTGTGTCAGTGTATCAGCAACTTTCATTTTGCAGAATTCGTTCATTTCGTTAATCAATTTTTCGAATTCTGAAAGTTCCCGCCAGTAGTTGGTGAGATCATAATATGTGATTATCTTCCAGTCATTAATGATTAGGTTAATGCTCCCAATTTTTTCAAAGTAGATCCCCGGGCGATTTCTAAATGGTGTAACTTTGAAACCTTCAGGTGCTGCATCTAATGCCGTGACGCACCTTCTGCCTAATGCTATTATCACCAACATTGTGTACAGGAATCGTAACCATGGTCCTTTCTTCAGCCTTCTCTTCTTTTCTTGAGTGTTGCTCTGAATTTCGTCTGGCAGTTTTATAGGTCGACTTTGGTTTACTGCCAAGCAGGTAGTTGTGGTAAGTTGATCAGTCCGCTTACTGTCGTCTAGTTTTTCCCTTTGTTCTTCGTTATCGCTTATTGGGAGTAGACAGATCTTAGTGACTGGCCTTTTGTAGATCTTATTCCTTGCCTTGATGATTACTACACGCACCAGACCATCTTCTCCAGCATGCGTCTCTAGTACTTTTCCAAACGTCCATCTTGTGGGAGGAAGTTGTTCGTCTTTCACCAAAACAATGTTGCCAACCTTAAGATTTTCGTTCCTTGTTGTCCATTTCGGACGTTGTTGTAGTGTCGTTAGATATTCTGAACTCCATCTTTTCCAGAAATTTTGTTGCAATCGTTCTATCAGCTGCCATCGCGTCAATAAACCCTCTTTTTCATTTAGTCTATGCCTTCCCGGGGGTGCCAGTAAGGTTGTTCCTATCAAGAAATGACTTGGCGTCAAGACATCTATTTCAGGATCGTTTGAAATTGGACAAAGAGGTAGTGAGTTTAGGCATGCTTCGATCTGACTTAGACATCGGCGTAGACATCTCTTCGTATGTCAACTTGTGCTCCCCAATGGTTCGTTTGAGATGGTGTTGTTTAACTGACTTCACTCCTGCCTCCCATAGGCCACCAAAGTGGGGTGCCGCTGGGGGTATGAAATGCCATTCCGTATGGTAGGTTGTTAGTGCCTCGCATATTTTATCGTTGTACTCTTTCGCCTCCCTTGCATTTGGCTGAAGAATTTTGTTTGCAGCGACGAAATTCGTACCGTTGTCACTGTATAGGTGTCCCACATAGCCTCTCCTGGCGCACAATCTCTTAAATGCTGCTATGAAGGTATTTGCTGTTAAGTCGCTAACAACTTCGAGGTGAACTGCTTTTGTTGCCAAGCATATAAATACTGCTATATATCCCTTATATGACTGCCCTTCCTTTCGTCGTCCTGATGTCTATAGGTCCTGCATAGCCGACTCCTGTATGTAAAAATGGCCTAGCTTTGGACACTCTTGATTGTGGCAGATTTCCCATCATTTGAGTTCTCGTTGACGTTCTGTGTCGAAAACACGTGGTGCATCTACGGACTCGTTGTTTGACTGCACTTAGACCACTCAGAATCCAGTATCGTTGTCGTAGATGTGAATGGGTAAGATAGTAGCCTCCGTGTAAAGTGGTTTTGTGAGCCTCGTCGATCAACATGGTGGTCAAATACCCGGAATGTGGGATGATTATGGGATGTTTCTGCGAGCATGACAGTTCTGCTTTTGCCAATCGTCCTCCTACTCGCATCACCTCTTTCTCATCCAGGAATGGGTTAAGGCACCGAAGTTTACTCTTCCTGTCAATTTCCCTTCCTCTCATCAAGTTGTCGACTTCATTCTTGAACGTTGTCCGCTGCACATGTCGAATGACTACGGTCGCAGCGCTTTCAATTTCTTGACATGTGATTTGTCCCGCAGTTTATTGTCTTTTGATGATCGTGAGTTGTGCACAAATCGTTTACAAAAAGCGAGTATTCTTGTTATTCGTCTAATTGTGCTATACTGCGACAGCAATCTTCCTACAACATCTGGTTCCATTGTTGAAGTAAAGGTGTTTGTGTGTAGTTTCTTAACTTCCTCGTTGGTGCTGTGGGGCGTGGAGTCAGTGTAGTTGACCTCTGCCTGCGCTAGCCATGTAGGACCTGCCCACCAAATAGAGTGTGCGTTGAGTTCTGAAGGCCATAGTCCTCTAGACGCACAATCCACTGGATTGTCCTTACCCTTTACATGGTGCCATTTGTCTGAACTTACTAGTTTGCTTATTATCGTTACTCTGGCCGCTACGTAGTTTTTCCATTTGTTAGGGTTTCCAGTGATCCATGCTAAGGTTATTGATGAGTCTGTCCATGCATTTGTTTCCAGATCCTTTATTTCTAATTTTGCCTTGGTTTTTTTAAAGCAATTTTGCCAGTAGTACTGCTCCGCAAAGTTCGAGTTTCGGTATTGATATCTTTTTTATTGGTGCCACCTTTGTCTTAGCACATAGTAATCTTGTGATAATTTCTCCAGAAACAGTTGTAATTCTTGTATAAATCGCGGCTGCGTATGCCCTCTCTGATGCGTCACAAAATCCATGTAGTTCTATGCGGTTTTTCGATTCGTATTGGATCCATCGTGGTATTTTAATCTCTTCTATACAAGACAGTTGGCTTCTGAAGACTTTCCATTCGTGAGCGTTTTCATCCGAAATTATATCATCCCAAGTTTTTTCCGATTTCCAGAGTTGTTGTTGTATTAGTTTTGCTCTTATTATAATTGGAGCTAGCCAGCCCAATGGGTCAAATAGCCTAGCTGTTTCTGACACAATTATTCTTTTTGTCAAATTTGTATTTGCTGTTACAATATTAACTTTGAACTCAAACGTGTCGGACTCCGGTCGCCAGTATATTCCCAGGGTCTTAACGGGATCGTAACCATTTATTTTGAATCTTCCTTGCTCTTGATCCTCTGATGTTATATTTTTCAAAATGGCTTTTGAATTTGAAGACCATTTGCGTAGTCTGAATCCTCCGCTCGCCATGAGTTGTACTAATTGCTTTTGTGCCTCTACCGCTGCGTCTAATGTATATGCTCCTGACAGTACGTCGTCTACGTAGAAATCTCGGCAAGTTATCCTTGAAGCTATCTCAAATTTCTCTTTTTCATCGCAAGCGAGTTGTTGAAGTGTTCTTATCGCCAGATATGGAGCTGAGGAGGTTCCGTAAGTCACGGTGTTTAATCGATATTCCTTCATCTTTTGTGTTGGGATTTCTCTCCACAATATACGCTGAAAGTCTCTGTCTTCATGAGCCAATAGTATTTGGCGATACATTTTTTCAATGTCCGCCCTGTAGACAATTTTATGTTTTCTCCATCGCACTAGTATGGAGTATAAGTCCTGTTGTATGACTGGACCTGTAAGCATTGTGTCATTTAGGCTTACTCCTGAACTCGTTCGTGACGACGCGTCAAAGACCACTCGAACCTTGGTTGAAGAGCTATCTGGTTTGATGACTGCATGGTGCGGTAGGTAGTATGCTTCATTCGTTGACTTCATAACCGACATTGGGGTCACTTCTTCCAAATGTCCGAGCTTAATGTACTCCCTCATGAATTGTACGTAGTCCTCATGGAGTTTGCTATTTCGCGTACATTTTTTCTCCATCTGAAGAAATCGAGCTAACGCTCTGTCTCTTGACTCGCCCAACTTGCCTGCGTCTTCTTTGAACGGTAGTCGAACTATGTATCTTCCAGCTTCGTCCCTCTTGTATGTTACCCTGAATATTTCTTCGCACCGAGCTTCTTCTGCCGTGTGAGCTCTTTCTTCTTGAACGTCTTCCATTTCCCAAAATGTTTTAAGTTGATCGTTTAACTCTGTGTTGGATATTAAACAAACTGTTGTTTCGTTTGCCTTGGAGCGATGTTGAATACTTCCAGATAGTATCCAACCTAATTGGGTGTTTTGAGCGACTGGGGTGCCGTGGTTGCCTTTAATGACCCCTTCAAGAATTATGTCCTGGAAAACATCCGCTCCTATCAGCATATCTACGGCCGCTTTTTTGTTGTATGATGGATCCGCCAAAGGTAAATGTTTGATATGATCCCAATTGTTGGTTATAAACGATTCTTCCGGTAGTACCCTTGTTAGCTTGTTTAGTACCAGGAATTCTCCAGGAATAGTTGAAATTCTGATGGGTATATGGACTGAATTTGTAGCTCAACCTTACTGTTTCCCGTTCCTGCATGCGTCGCTCCAAGGCCAGAAGCATTTGCTCTTTTCCGTTGTAGTTGCAGTCTTTGTACTGTATCTTCGGTGATGAAGGAGGACTGAGAGCCCTGGTCGATTAGGGCTCTAAGGAAGTAATCACAACCCTTCCAATTGGTTTTTACCACTGTTGTTGCTAATAATGTTTTACTACGCTGTTTATTGGCAGAAAAGTTCGTTTGCTGCTGTTGAGGTTGCCTGTTCACGTGGTAAATGTGGAGTAATGTGTGGTGACGTTGGTGACATATTTGGCAAGTCTTGCCCGACGGACATCTTGATGTTTCATGATTTGGTTTGAAACAATTTTTACACAGCTTTTCCCTTTGGACAACCTCCTTCCTTTGTGTGACTGGCATTTGGATAAATTTACTGCAGGTGTGAAGCCAATGAGCGCCATTGCATGCTTTGCAAAACGGAGTTACAGTTGCGTAGAAAGTTTTGAAAAATCCCTGCCTATTGTTTAATGGCCTTTTGTCTCTTGGACTGTCCACCTTTTTCTTCTTTTCTTCTAAATTGTCCAGAGCATGAAATTTGTTCTCCAGAAACGTAAAAAAGTTGTTCAGAGGCTGCAGATCTTTCCGTTTTTTCAAAGACTGTTCATACGCCTTTCTCGTTTCGTTGTCCAGTTTTTGCGAGATAATATACAGTATTATAGGGTCCAAGCTCTCCGTGTCAATGTTCAGTCCCTTTAAAGCATTGACACACTCCATCGATGTATCGTGTAGTCTTTTTAAATTTCCTGCAGATTCAACTTGGCACTCCCTTTGGTTAATTAATGCCTGAATTCACTAACATTCGGGTGTTTTCGTATCTATTTACCAAAGCTTCCCTTGCCGTCTCGCAGTTGCTGTCCATAATCTGCAAGTGCTGAATAATTTTGGCTGCTTCCCCCGTTACATTTGTCTTTAGGTAATGCATGTTTTGAGCATTCCCAAGCTTGTCGTTTCTATGTATAGCTTGCTCGAATAGATCGAAGAATGACTTCCATTGTTTATAATCACCATTGAATGTTGGTAGCTTTAGAACGGGTAATTTCAGCTCGTGGTGCGTATTCTCTGTCGTGCCGTCTTGCCTCGTACCGATTGCCTGCTGGATCTCGAATCCGTCGATCTTCTTCTGCAAATTCACCATAATAGTTTCGTAGATTTCCTCTAGTTCTTCGTGCTCGTTCATGTAATCTTCATCGGTTATTTCTCCTGTATGCTCTACAATGTCGTTATGTGTTTCTACTTTATTCATCCAGTGGTTTTGCATTGCCTGTTGTTTATGGACATAGTATGCTTTTGATGTGTGCGATAATTTCTCCATCCTATCCACTGATCTGAAGAATGCCTGCTTCTGCGCTTCTTGACGTTTCATTCTTCTTTTCTGCTCTTCATCTTGCTGGTCAGCGTTTTTCGGCGACTTCCTGTACCCTGATGTTGAGGGTGTATTTATTGGCATAGCTGTATCCGAGTTGCCAACTAATTCTGCTGCTCTTGGTACGGGGTTCACTCTCTGGGCCTTAAATTCTTCTTCCAATATCTCCCTAAGCTTGTCTTCTAATTTGTTTCGTAGTGTCGTCATCGTTAGTTCTACTTGCTTGCAGAAGTTGGCTTCGATGTATGGATGCCTTTCGCTGAACTGCTCATGCCTTCGTATTTGTTTATCTCCGTTTTCAAACTCCTTCCAGTGGTGGTCAAGGTCATCTAATCGTTCCTTGACGAATTCCTTCGTTCGTCTTACCTTGGGTTCTTTCGTGTACTTTTCGGATATTTGCTTTATCCATTCAGCCCTCTCCCGTTGTTGTTGAGCCAAATCGTCTACACTCGTCATTGTTATCTTCTCCTATCTCGTCTCGTATTTTCACTATAAACACTATTCACTACTTTTAAAACTTCTTCGACTCTCTTAGTCGTAGTTCAGTAACTCGAAGGACCAACTATGTTAATTGATAAACTAAGGCCACCTTACCGCTGGTGGGGGGTGGTTATAGTTAACAAATGAAACACCTTACTATTGGAGTTGTCGTATTCAAATCCACCTTCAATTTTTATTCTACATCCTTTTATACAAAATATTTACAGTATAAATTATGCTGACAGGTATTATGTGAAAATCCCACAATGGAAAATATTTATTTCACCGCTGAGCAAATCCAAATCAAATGAGCAAAATACTGCACTGCTGCGCAAATTCAACAATTACTTAGATCAAATGATCAAAACGAACAACCACAAATTTAAAAATGAGCAAAACACTACTTTTAAATATTAAGTTTATTTATTTATGCTAATATTTATTTATACTAATATACACGTCTTTACAGTTCAGATAATAACAAAACAATCCCAATCAATAATTTTTTCTACCTGCCTAAATAGGATTAAACTGTTGACACATAATTTTTATGTTATTCCATTTTTCGTTCGATTTCTCATTAATTTTCTTGCTGAATTTGCGTCTGGTTGTTGCACTGTGTACATAAGGTTGTTGTTCTCATGTGTCGCATGATCTACATCCGTAACAATATACATACATATATCGAGTTGAAGAATTATAACTTTTACCATACAGTCCATCCAAACAATCTTGCGAGAGGAGGCAGTGCTATTAAATTAAGAGATAGCATTGATCACTATGAAGAAGAAAAAATTTGTTCTGTTAAGTTTCAAACCACAACAGTAACTGTCAAAACATAAAAACTTAAAATCAGCCTCTTTCAATAACAGCTGTCTATAGTCCTCCCAAGCATTCAATTTCATCAAATGAATATAAATTGCTCATTGAAATGCACAGGACCAAGTTTATAATGGGAGGAGACTCAAACGCACATACTGGGGATCACGACTCACTACAACAAAAGGTCGTGAACTTTACACGGCAGCTCAAAAAATAGGATGTGAATTCTTATCTACAAAAACCCCTGATCTAATTGACTTTTTGTGCTTAATAAATTGTCAAGAAACTTTATCCAGGTAGAAGAAGGTTTGGATCTCCACTCGGACCATTCACCAATATATCTGACACTGAGCGAAACTATTATAGTCAAAGAAGAAAATCCTTACCTTTCAAACCAATTTATAAATAGATTGGTTTACTTTCAAACCGATGCTACAAGATTAAGCTAATATTAGGTCCCACATTGCATTGGGACGACAGACCAGCTGGAAGACGAGGCATATGATTTCATCAAACTAAACCAATATGTGGCTTGGAGGTGTACCCCTCCATCAAAGAGAAAAACGATGGGTAGCAATTATCCAAAAGAAATAAAGGAGCTCATAAAAAATAAAAGAAAACTTCGGCGTAGGTTGATCTCCCTTCGATAAAGAGAGACTAAACAAGGCCACAAAAAATCTTGAATTCGAGATAAACCAAATCCGGAATGATATATTTTCATTCTCATTCCGGATTTGGTTTATCTCGAATTCAAGATTTTTTGTGGCCTTGTTTAGTCTCTCTTTAACACATTGTTAGGTTTGCACTTTTTTTTTATTGTTTTGCACTTTATGTTATCGGTACGCTTCCGTTCAATTACAGCGTCAGCGTCTGGCAAACCGTATACTGTATTTGCATCTATCTTTTTTTTTTTTCAACGCATTTTTTTATTTTTAATTCATAATTTCTTAAAGCTAGACAAAAACGCTCAAACTAACTTAACTAACTTAACTTAATCTTATTCTAACTTACTGACCCTATGCGGGTACTCTAAGCTAAACCTAATGCTTAAAACTATGTCTTTCGACGAAACCTAACTTAAAATTAATTATTTATTTAAATAACTTAGCAACTAGGATAACTAAGGAAAATATTACAAAAAACTTAGTGAACGAACGTGTTTTTAATAAAAATCTAAGATAAAATAAGAACTTAAAAACTACCTTAAAAATAAACCTTAAACTACCTCAACAATAAATCTTACAACTATCTTAAAAATAAACCTTAAAACTATCTTATTCTAAACTATATATATACATGTATATATATGCACATAATATATATACATATATATACATAACATATATACATATATGTACATAACATACATACATATAATATATACACAACATACATGCACATATATGTATATATTTTTTTTGGTACTTTATGCTATTGTTTTGCACTTTATGTTATTGTAAGAAACTGATTTTTTTGGATAGCAATAGCCCGGTAAACTAATGTTCTCGATATTCCGAGTAGTTTTAGTAACTCAAAAATTTGACCAGCACTCTTTCCGCACTTATACAACGCTATTATCGCGACTCCATTCTCTTTAACGCTCCTACAATAGATGGAAAATTAAATTGAATGCTGAGTTTCACTAGAAAAAGGAAATTTTGCAGTCTTTCAAAAAGCCACATAAATATTAATGGGTCTGATGTGACTTGGGCCTCATCTGTGAAGTACCTTTCAAGATCAACCACCAAATCTCTCTCTCAAAATTAGCATCGTTATCAAAATGTTATACCGCTTCATCAACAGAAGATCGACATTATCGGAACAAAGAAAACAAATTGTCGCATTAAGAAACTACAAATAGCACAAAATAAGATTTTGAAAATGATGTTGAACTTACCATGGCATTACATTACCTTAGATTTGCACAGAAGAGCGAATGTTGAATTGATCTCTGATAGAATCCTTAAACTAACTGTTAATTGATAAACTAAGACCACCTTACCGCTGGTGGGGCGTGGTTATAGTCAACAAAGAAAACACTTTACTATTGGAGTTGTCGTATTCAAATCCAAATCAAATTTTATTGTACCCCTTTTTATACAAATTGCCTAGAGTATAAATTGTGCTGACACGTATATGTATATTGTATGTTCTCTTATATCATAAACTTAAAATACGTGGGAACTGATGCTGACTCGGTAGCGCTGACCAAAAACTGATATCAACGCAAAATTATGAACAGTTTCCCGCGGTATTCGTTTCCAGTTAGGTGCATATGTACGCAATTTTACACTCACCGATAACTTCACTAGTAAATATACATATGTAGCCTTCCCGATAATCCTCTATTAATCAACTAAGTCTCTAAATTCAATTCAAATTCCATTATTTTTCTAATTTTTTGACGTGAAAACGTCTATTCGCTCGTTAAGCACAGTGATAGCCGGTACAAAATACCGTCAGATTTCAATCACTAATAACTACAAGACTAACAATGCGATAACAACAGTTGAGGTCACAATGGATAGAGCATGTCTGTACGTGTTGGTTATGCAGTGTTTGTTTTGTGACGTTATCGGGCTGGTGCGGGCGCCGGCGGATGATTGTTGCGAGTTAAACGTTGTGTAAAACTAGAAATTAGTGCAGCGTGGTAACGCGTTTAGAAAGTACGCTGATTCGGGTGTCATTGTAAAGAGCTTGAGGAGCACTACTAGGACTCAATGTGAAACCATAAAGATATTCACCGAAATATATGTAAAAATCGGTATTGAATTGAAAATTGTAAAAAAATTTAAGTTGTCTCATATGAATCGTAAATATGCGCGGAATTATAGAAAATGCAAATCAGAGGAAAGCTCACATCAAAAGGAATTTTAAAAACATAAAAAGTCTAGTGCCGACCAAATGCAAGAGCTACGGCAGCATCGAAAAGAAAATTTTCAACGAAATTAGTTGTTTTTTTTACATGTAGATAATTACGGTACAATGGTGAAAGGTAAAAAAAATTACAAAAACATTAAAAAAAACATTGAAAAAAAAATCAACTTTTGTGTGCAAAAAAAAAAGCATTCGACGCGCTGTGTGTATTTACATATGTGTGAGTAGCATCTCTGTTGAATGTTCGAATCGAACGTTCATTCATTTTATTTGTTTTTGAGCGATAAATAAAAAGTAAAAAAGATAAAAATAAAAAAGTGATTTCGAATAAGACGATCATTTGTGATTTGGACAAAGTGAATTGATATTGTGTGTTTCATCGAACTGAGTTGCTTGGAATTTTTTCATCGTCGCATGTGGTGCACACCGAAGCGCATTTATTACATTCACTTGATTTTCCAGGAATAATGGAAAAAAAGCCAAGAATGTTATTTACCAAAAACCATTGCAATAAATTTTTTAATTTTACCTAAATTGTTAAAAAAAGATTTTTAAGCAAAAAGCGAAAAGAAAGGTTTAAGCTAGTATCATCTAATACGATGTTATGATCCTATCCAGACATTTTCACGGAAAATCTACGTCGTGGACCTCGATTTAATGTTCTTTATTTATTTACTTATAAATTTAATATTTATGTATTGATTTATCTATTTATTTAATCATATATGTCTGTATTTATTTATCTACTTATTCATTTATTTTTATGTACATATGTATATGTATTTATTTGTTTAATTATTTATTTAGTTATTAATTTAATATTTATCTATTTATTTATTTATATATGTATGTATGTGTCTATTTATTTATTTATGCATACATTTATTAATTTATTTATCTTTCATTTTTAACGTCGATAATTTTAAAGAAAAGTGCGTATAACATTAGATTAATAATTGAACTAATAAATGTCGCTGGAGGCATCTGTCCTCCACTGCCGATTTTTACACACAGGAAGAACTATCGTGGATGTTCTGTAGCCAAAGAGTTGCAAAAGATGAGAGATAATAAGCTTAATCGTCAAACAAACGAAAAATTATTTAATGCCAATATGAGAGTCTCAGCTGAGAAATCAAAATTTATCAAAGTCGAGGTCGAATTCTTAGGCTTTGTTGTCCAAACAAAGTAAAAGATATGATCGCTTACGAAGAACCTAGAACATTACGTGCCCTGCGATCTTTCCTTAGGTTATCTGGATATTATAGGCGATTCATTAGGGACTATGCATTAGTTGCGAAGCCCCTTACTAGATATCTTCGAGGCGAGCACGGCAACGTAAGTGCTAATCAATCGAAAAAAATTAAATTAGGGGGGAGTAGTTAACACATTGTGAGGTTTGCACTTTTTTTTATTATTTTGCACTTTATGTTTATCCGTACGCTTCATATCTGGTGTCCGTACGCTTCCGCTGTACTGCAGTGTCAGCGTCTGGTTAGTTTTTGCACCATATATTATTGTTTTGCACTTTATGTTATTGTAAGAAAATGATTTTTATGGATTTAATAAAGAGTTAGTCGTGTGTGTGCCAATAAGAGAAGTGGTTTTTTTTCATTTGGACATAGTCCAAAATAATTTTTATCATAATTCACAAACAATTTAACTTATACCTCTCAGAACTAATTGCTGATAAGAGCACTGAATATTCACAAGCGACCAACAATTCATATTCCACCAATTAAATATGATAACGGGAAATGGGCTAAAAACGATGACGAAAAAGATACTGTTTTTGCGAAGCACCTAGCGAGTACCTTTAAGCCTAATGATGCTATCTGTGATGAGTTTCTAAATGTTAATTAAAATTACAGTTCAATGATTCCTCCGATCAAGATGTGCGAACTAAAATATGAAATAAGGCGCTTGAAAGACAAAAGAGCCCCAGGTTTTGATTTGATCACTGCGGAAATCCTGAAGCAACTACCAAACAAGGGGCTAGTTAAACTCTTACAATTGATGAGCAAAATAATTTGCCTTGTATGTACCAAGTGTTTGGATGCTTTTTTTTATAATTTGCACGCACTCAAGGGATTATGAATACCTTTTACTTGTTTTCACACGGGCGGGCGTTGGAAAGATAGATAGAGAGAGAGAAAGATGTGATGTGATTATGGCCCCCAAACAAGGAATTGGATATTAAATGGCGAAAAATGCAATGGCTTTTAGGTAGGAAATCAGAGCTATCAACTAACAATAAGATTCTTATATACAAGCAGGTCCTAAGACCAGTGTGGAACTATGGTGCTCAACTCTGGGGATGTGCCAGCCAAACTAATGTCACAGTCATCCTACCCTTCGGAATAAAGCCTTTAGAAGTATTGTGAATGCCCCATGGTGCATCTGAAACAGCGATCTCCATCGGGACCTAATGATCCCTACTGTTCTTGAAGAGATCAACTCTAGGGCCAAAGTACACGAGAAAAGACTCCAGGAGCTTGTTAACGTGGAAACAACAAATCTTCTTAACATATATGGCGTGAAACGACTGCAACGTACAAAACTATCAGACCTTGCCAGGCAACCGGAAACTGCAGAACTAAACAAGTAATCAGCGAGATAGTAACAGAGCGACAACAACGAGCGAAAAGAGGCGCTCGGAGTAAATCTAACCTCGAACGCTTTGGATGGAATAAATCCCATCTATGCTCCTTTTGCTGTCATTAAAAGTCAAGAATATACAACAAATATATATCAAATATATAATCATAAAGTATTTGAAAAATAGTGAACTGTTAGCCATTTACTTGTCCCCATATAATAATCTTCAAAAGCAAACTGCCGGTTAGTTATAAAACTAGTCGCAGTGTTAACAAACATTTGTAATTATTATTTGTAGTATTATTATGTTTGAAATAAAAAACAATCTGTCCTCCGCTGTCGATCTTCACACACAGGATGAAGTCTGATCAGCGATTCACCCTGAAGTCGGGTGCGTTTATATACATGAGCTAAATTGATTAATGAGACACAGATGGCGCTCACAGAGAGAGTACTGTGGCAGACTAAAAATGACACTAGCGCCTCCAGTAGTCAGTACTACACGCAACAGTCAGGACTTACTCCTTTTTTGAACTTGATTAGAAAACACGCGTTTTGTATCTTTTAAATATATAAAAATATAATCTTTTATTTCTAAAGCGAATCGTAAATCTTTTAATTAAAAATATTGTGGTAAACGGCTTCCCACAATTTGGTGACCCCGAAAAAAGTAATATTTAATTAGTAATTTTCATCATAATGACTGGAGATGAGCTAGAAGTTAAAGAAACAGCGGCCGCGCAGGACAACACAACCCCTTCAAGCCGGCATGCTCTTCAAGGTCCAGGCAGTTCAACTCCAATCTCAAGCAAGCATTTACCAGCAGATACCTCAGTTCCTGGCATCGACACCGTCGAGAAAATCATGGCCCCTCCATTCTGGATAAAGGAACCAGAGCTGTGGTTTGCAGCCATTGAAATACAATTTCAATTAAATCGGGTACAGGCAGATACGTCCAAATTTAATGCCGTCATATCCAGATTGGAGCCAGACCTGTTAGCACTCGTCAAGGAGCACGTCTTGCACCCGCCGCCAACTAATAAATACGAGACCATCAAGCACGCTCTCCTCAATCGATTCTGCCAAACACAGGAGCAGAAGTTTCGGAAGTTGGTCTCCGGTCTCCAGCTCGGCGATCGAAAGCCGTCGTTCGTTCTAGCCGAAATGGAGTCACTGAACGGAGGGAAACTTGACGCTCGTTTCGTGCGAACACTCTGGTATGATCAGCTACCAGATCAATTAAAGATTCCCTTTCCAACGAAGCGCTAGCTAAGCTGGCGGACAATGTTTGGGACATCACACGCGCTGTCGAAAGCAAAATTATGACTGTGCATAAAACCACCCAACACCAGCCAACCTCATCGACAACCGCATCATCCGTTCAATCAATTTCCTCCATCACGGCTTTGGAGAAAAAAGTGGAAAGCCTAACACTTCAAATGGAAAAAGTGTTAAGGGAATTACGCAGTCGTTCCAGCTCCAAACCAAATACTCAAGCAGGAAAACTAACTTCCGCACCAGTAGCTACGCCGGTTACTGGTGACGTTGAAGGACCCCGCCGACTATTTTTATGTGATCAAGGCACTGGACAACGTTTCCTCGTCGACACCGGAGCAGACCTTTCCATCATCCCTCCAACACGTAGCGAGAGATCTCGACCATCAAGCCTTAAACTACATGCAGCCAACGGAACGCACATCACTACATACGGACAAAAGGCCCTCACTTTAAACTTTGGCCTACGGCGCCGTATCCAATGGATTTTCCAAGTAGCTGATGTCCCCTACGGCATCGTTGGCGTGGATTTATTACACCACTACCAGCTGATCGTGGACGTTAAAAACGTCGCGTATCGGATGGACAGACTGGGATCAAGGCAAACTGTTCTCTCGGCTCCGCTGCCCTGGTTGGCATAACCAGAATCGATAAAACCGACCCGTGTGCACCTCTCCTGTCGCAGTTCCCGGAAATTCTCACCAGCGCAAAGTCATGCAAAAACATCAAACACAGCGTCGTCCACCATATCGAAACTACAGGGACTCCAGTTTACGAGAGGGCGCGAAGACTTTCACCGGAATTGCTGAAATGCGCCAAACAGGAATTTGCTTACATGGTCGAGCAAGGGTATTGTCGACCGTCAAACAGTCCGTGGGCAAGCCCGTTGCACATGGTCCCCAAAAAATCAGGAGACTGGCGACCATGCGGTGATTATCGACGACTAAACGCGCAAACGGTTCCCGATCGCTACCCAATCGCCCACATCAGCGACTACACCTCAATACTCCATGGGAAAACAATTTTTTCAAAAATCGATCTCGAGCGGGCATACCATCAAATCCCCGTTAGGCCAGAGGACGTACCCAAAACAGCTGTGATAACACCTTTCGGACTATTCGAATTCCTGGTGATGCCGTTTGGCCTCTGCAACGCCGGTCAGACCTTCCAGCGGTTCATCAGACAAGTTTTAGATGGTCTTGAGTTTGTTTACGCTTATATGGACGATCTCCTCGTAGCTTCAACTACCAAAGAAGAGCACACTAACCACCTAACTATGGTCTTCAAACGCCTCCGAGATTTTGGTTTGTCCATCAATCGTAATAAATGCCATTTCTTCGCGGACAAGATCGAATTCCTTGGACACCTCATCTCAGCCAACGGTTCAGAGCCACTGCAAGATAAAATTCAAGCCATTTCGACATTCAAACGCCCAGAAACTTTGGCCCAACTGCGTCAGTTTCTGGGTATGATCAACTTTTACAGACGTCACGTAAAAAACGCAGCCGCAACACAAGCACCGCTCCATGCGCTACTCAAAGTTGCCCGGAAAAAGGATCAGCGACCGGTGGAGTGGACAGTGGAGACTTTAGCAGCATTCGAAAAATGCAAAAAGGACTTGGCCGATGCTGCTCTCCTAGCTCACCCTTCCCCGCACAGCAAACTCATGTTGTCTACCGATGCCTCCGGAAAAGCCGTTGGAGCGGTGTTAGAACAATGTAAGGGCGACATGTGGGAACCAGTGGGCTATTTCTCAAAAAAATTATCTAACGCAGAGGTCAACTACAGCGTATACGACAGAGAATTAGCGGCAATCTATCACGCGGTTAAGTTTTTTCGGCCGTGGATAGAGGGATACAACGTCATCATCAGAACGGACCATAAACCGCTAACGCATGCATTCCAGCAACGTTCGGAAAAAGCATCACCTCGTCAGCTCAGACACCTCAACCTGATTAGCCAGTTCACCACAACTATAATATCAGTCAAAGGAACCGACAATGTAGTTGCAGACACTCTCTCCAGAGTTGACGCCGCCAGCAGCGTACAAAAGCATATCAGCAACACCATCGATCTAGATGCTTTGGCGAATGCTCAGGTGAGTGATGGCGAACTTAAAAATCTTCTGAAAAGAAACAATACATCCCTTAAAATAAATAAACTGTCAATGGGACCAGACCAAAAAGAAGTTTACTGCGATGTGTCACAAAACAACATCCGGCCGTTCGTGCCAAAGACATTTAGGCTAGCAGTTTTTGAGGCATTCCACGGTCTTTCCCATCCTGGGACCAAAGGCACCTGTAAGCTGATCTGCACCCGTTACGTCTGGCCGTCCATGAACAAAGACATCGCCCTATGGGTTCGCCAATGTATTTCATGTCAACGTTCCAAGATTGGACGCCACGTTCATATGCAGCCTACAGCATTCCACGAGACCGATGCAAGATTCGACCACATCCACTTGGACATCGTCGGTCCGCTGCCCGAATCTGAAGGATACCGCTACTGCCTGACGATGATCGATCGTTTTTCGAGATGGCCCGAAGCCATTCCCATCAAGGACATAACTGCCGACACCGTAGCTAAGCACTTTTTTACCCATTGGATCGCACGCTTTGGTTGTCCGAAAATAATAACAACCGACCAGGGATCCCAGTTCGAGTCCGCGCTGTTTAAGGCCATGACACAGTTGATTGGCAGTAAGCGAGTGCGCACGACGGCATATCATCCGGCCGCCAACGGGATGGTAGAGAGATGGCATCGTGTGTTAAAAGCCGCCATCCGTTGCCACCAAACAAATCGCTGGACAGAAACCCTTCCGGTGATTCTCCTCGGCCTACGTTCCTGTTACAAGGAGGACCTGAAAGCATCCGTGGCAGAATACATGTACGGCACAGCACTTCGGATTCCAGGTGAGTTTTTCTCACATGAAGAACCTCCTTCAAATCCCAACATCTTTCTTGAAGAGTTTCGCGTGCATATGCGAAATCTGAAACCGATACCAGCCAGCCACCACTGTAATAACAAAAAAATATTTTGTTTTAAAAATCTTTATTCATGCACACATGTATTTTTGCGTCACGATGCTCCGAAGCAGGGATTAGACCAGCCATACTCCGGTCCACACAGAATCATCACCCGACTCAACGATAGGTTGTTTACCATCGACATCAATGGCAAAACTACCAACGTCAACATCGAGCGATTGAAACCGGCATACCTGGCAGCAGCCGAAGTACAAGATCCCGATCCATCGAAGTTATCTTCTCAGCCGCAACAAGTCCATCCAAATTCTCCTGCAGAGAAAATTTATCCTGAAAAAAAAAAAAAAGTCACTTTCGCAATTTGACAAACCCTTTTTTTCTTTTGTCAAGTCAGCTGTCACTTGGGGGGGAGTACTGTGGCAGACTAAAAATGACACTACCGCCTCCAGTAGTCAGTACTACACGCAACAGTCAGGACTTACTCCTTTTTTGAACTTGATTAGAAAACACGCGTTTTGTATCTTTTAAATATATAAAAATATAATCTTTTATTTCTAAAGCGAATCGTAAATCTTTTAATTAAAAATATTGTGGTAAACGGCTTCCCACAGTACATTCAACTAAATATTTAAAGAATACATAAAAAAATGCTTACAACTCGCCCGACCTGACAATTGGTCGACCACGAATAAGATATTAGGAAATCCAATTTTGACTATGGCGTGCGTTGCTGCGCAGTCGTAAAAATGCATTTGTGAGCAAACTACTGGACGAATTTTGACCAAACTTTACAGAAACAATTCACAGAAACACAATGGGATCGATCGGACGAACTTCAGTGTCTGTCAGACTTATTGTATCGTGTATGGGGCCTATTATTAAGTCTACCATCTTTTTAGCTTGAACATTTGTTAAAACGAACAGAACTCTTTGAAATTTCATAAAAAGTAAACGCCATTTCGGAAGGTTTTTTCGACTTGTCTCACTCAAAATGCAGTTGTGGGCAAACTGCAGAACAGATTTTGACCAAATTTTGCAGAAACACTCTCCATTTTTGTCAGACCAAAATGGTCAAAAAAAATTAAGTACCGTAAGCACCCTGTCACAGTAGCAGCAGGTTAATTTCGTTGCTAATCAAACATTTGATCTAACATCCACGTATTTTTTCTTATTTTTGGACCATTTTTTTGAACAACAAATTTTTATAATTTCGACTTTAACCATAACTTTTTTGTGGCTGCATAAAATTACAAAAAGTTTTCGCAGTTTTATGTATCACTGAATTGTCTCTTCAAAATATATGAAACCGTTTTTGTAACTATAATAGTTCAGAAGTTATACTATTTTAAGTGATTATACCTTCAAATCGGAGGTGTCCCGTTTTGACCGGCTATAACTCGAACTGGGGTGAAAATAGACCCCCCCTGCCGAACAATTTTTTGTTCGCCGGAACTTCAGGAATCTCCAGTTAAAGGATTATACCTCTTAACTGGGACACCCTGTATACAATAGTAGTAGAAAAATTAAAATGAACTAATTTGTTTATTTATTTTTTTTTTTTTTTTTCAGGCTGTGAAGTCATTCCAAACTGTCGAAGAACTAGAACTTTTTATTTTGACACATGGAGAAAACATTGTTGACTTAATGGGTGGAGAGATTGATAGAATCGAAATGAAGCTGAGGGTAAATAAACACATTGTTGTCACAGACATTATAATTTACATAGATATCGCACGCCGCCGATGAAAAAAAAATACACATTTTCAGTTAATTAGGATTTACTACCGCACTCCAGTTCGAACCTTGTGTTCAAGATATACCAGTTGAACCTAAATTCATGCGGTCATGTCGTGCGTCTGTCGTATGTGCAGGTTACGTACCCTACACATTCTCCAACGTGCCAGTCTATCTTTTTTATATAATACACGGGTGCTATCACCTGTATCATTTTCACATTTTCTTCCCGTTTCCCAGAGCAGTGCATATCACTCACCGGACGTTTTAAGTTACAGCTACACGCGCAACCGAAAAAGCTGAGTAAACAGCTCCCGCGGTCCCACGGTGACCTGGTAAGCTGAGAATGCAAAGTAGCCAATAGATATAAGGGAGTGGATGAATTCCACTCAGTTAGTTATTCAGCTGAGGTTTAAAGTGAACATCGTATTCTTTCTTCTTTTGGAAAATAAAGTTGTTTTTTTTTTTTAAATCGATCGGAACGTCTTTTGTAAGTGGCGCAGTCGGTAGGAGCCTTACTTTAATTGAGGGATCCATATGAGAACGGACCAATAAATCGCGTGTGAAAATAAGTGACAGTAATACAACAAGGGAAATAAACGAGTACCGAGTGAATAATTTAACGGCAAATCAGTGAAATTCAACGTCGGACCCATTCGACAGATATTATCTTATTACAAACTCTCACGAAAAAAAAATGAAAAAACGTCGTGAAAGCTTTAAGAAACCACCCCTCAGTGAAATAATTCAAAACAGCAGTTTTTTTTTTTTGTCTTCGTCAATCAGAACTGTCCGTTATCAAAAGTGAATTTTTTTTCTCCTCTTATTGTGACCAACTCAAATCTATCAAAAATTAAAACCAAAGACAGAACTTTGAAATTTTGGCCAATCTTAAAAATGGAACAGCAAAACCTAGAACGGCTAATACAGGCCACTGAAGTTTTAGCAAGGCGGAACCCGATCCAAGAACAAAGTCGCACGGTGCGAATCCTTAAAGAAATTTCGTATATCCGTGAATTCAATGGTGACAATGCGGCATTAACGCAGTTCATAATAGTGAACTGCCAAAATAACAGGACGAGTAAAGGAACTACTACTTCACAAGGGACCAACAACGTGGGATCAAGCTAGGGACCTCCTCAAGCAGCACTTCCGAACCCCAATCAACTATTAAGACATCGCAAGGAGAATAACATATCTAAAAGTAAGTTCAATAGCCGATCTTAATGTAAAAGTAGAAGAGTTAGTTCAGAGTGTAAACTCATTTGCGACATACGAAAACAACCAAACAGAGGCTAAGAGCACGTTTTATGTATTAATAGTAAACAGAATTAAACAATTAGCGATAGGGAACTTATCAAGGGACATTAGAGATATTTATGACCTCCATAAAATTAAAGAAGTTTTGTACACTTATATAGAGTATGACGAGGGAAATATAGATAGGGACTTCAGAACGAGCAAACAATACAGATACTTCTCAACATATTCAAACGAACTATAATCACAGACGACAAAACTCACAATTTCACACTCAACAAAATAGACCAGGGTCAGATCAAATAGGGAGACAAAACAATTTCGGAAGAGAACAATCTGGACAATATAGGGAATTAGGACAATATAGACAATACAGACAAGGCAACAACGAAAATTATTTTAACAACAATAGGAATAATCAAAATGTAAGGTACCAGACTTTTAACCCTTCAGGGCAAGTCAGAAACGCAGTTCAATATCCAACACCAATGTCTATCGGGCAAATCTCGAATCAGACTATTGATCAGACTAGTCATGAGGAAGTCCATAACATCGAACCAACATTTTTTATAAATTAGGCCTCGGAGATAAAATATTTGCAGATTTAACTATTGACGAAATTAAGCTAAAAACACTAATTGAGACGGGATCGACAATGAGCATTATAAATTCCGATAGGGTAGATTGCAGTAAATATAAGGTATTTGATAGAGTAAGAATGCGGTTACAAACAGTAAATAACGTAACAACGGAAATGGTAGAGGGAATAGTGACAAGCATACCTAAAGAGTTTAATTATAATCCAAAGGGTGCTATAAAATGGTACAAGAGAAATTTAGGAGGTAAACCGTATGATGTCCTTATGGGTATGGACATACTGAATAAAATTGTCAAAACTCTGGATTTTGATAATAAATATCTCATACTAAATTCCGGTGCCAAAATACCCATTTATTCTGATAATAATAGAATAGAAGTTGATTGCTTCGAGCTCACTAGTGATGAAAAGAAATAGATTTAAGCCATTTAAATGATGAAGAAAAGAAATCAGTACAAAACTTATTAAACCAGTTCAGAAATCTAATTTAGAAGGTGATCAATTAACCAACACAGAATCTATAACACACGAAATTAGAACCGTAACTGATCAGCAAATTAATGATAAACTATATAGATTGCCACCTAGGCATGAAGAAGAGGTAAGGAAACAAATACAAGAAATGGAAATGCAGGGCATAATTAGAAAATCGAACAGTAGGTACGCATCGCCAATAGTAGTAGTGCGAAAAAATTAGATAAATCGGGTCGTCAAAAATTCAGCATCTGTGTAGATTACAGAAAACTGAATGATATTACAATTGACGATAAATTCCCGCTACCTAATATTGATAGTAACCTGGACAAACTGGGAAGAGCCCAGTATTTCACTTCATTAGATTTAGCGAAAGGATATCATCAAATTAAGATGAATCCGAAGGATGTTCATAAAACGGCTTTTGCTACACCCAATGGGTTGTATGAATTCTTAAGAATGCCTTCCGGCCTAAAAAACTCGCCGGCAACCTTCCAGAGGTTGATGAACGAGATTCTTAGGGAATACATCAATAAAATTTGTGTCGTGTACTTAGACGACATACTCGTTTTTTCAACCAGTTTAAGTGAATACATACATTCTTTAAAACTTATTTTTCAGAAACTTTCTGAACACAATCTTAAACTACAATTTGATAAATGTTCATTTCTGAAAAAAGATACGGAATTCCTAGAACACGTTTTAACATCAGAAGGTATGAAGCCAAATCCAAATAAAATAAAGTGTATTCAAGATTTTACTCTATCCAAAACTGAAAGACAATTAAAGTAATTTCTGGGAGTAACCGGATATTATAGAAAGTTTGTGAAGGATTAGGCAAAGATTGCGAATCCGATGATAAAGTACTTGAAAAAGGGAAAAAAGATCAATATTAACGATCCAGAGTATATTCAGACATTCGAAGCGTTAAAATTAAATATAATCAAACACCCTATTTTGAAGTTTCCCGACTTTAACAAAACAATCACGCTATTTACTGATGCAAGTAAATACGCGATAGGAGCGGTATTAACACAAGATGGTCAACCAGTGTGTTACGCCTCAAGATCATGAAAAGAATTACTCTGTAACTGACAAAGAGTTTCTAGCCATTGTATGGCCAGTAACTTATTTTAGACCATATTTATGGGCAAAACGATTCAAGATAATCACAGACCATTTACCAATCAATCAACACCTCAACAAAATATCTCAACAAAAAGTTTACGGGAAAAGAGTTTATTCAGAGG
Source organism: Blera fallax (assembly GCA_946965025.1). NCBI lineage: Eukaryota > Metazoa > Arthropoda > Insecta > Diptera > Syrphidae > Blera > Blera fallax. Next base: position 57,317,540 of record OX337246.1, read on the forward strand.
AACCAACGGTGGTTACTCAAACTACAAGAATATCAATACGATATAGAATACCTAAAAGGAGAGGAAAATAAAATCGCAGATTTTTTAATTAGGATTCCCGATAGCAATAAGAAACAGGAAACAGTAGATAATCAATCAATAAACCAGCTATCCGACAATGCAACAGTACATTCACAGGTAGAACAACAATTAGATCATATCCCAATTAAAGAGACAATAGTGAATAAGTATGAAACGCAATTAATACTAACCAACGATGCTGACAAAGAGATAGAAATTCTATACAATAGAAGAATAATATATGTTGATATGACTAGAAATAGGGAATACTGGATGGACTTACTAAGAAGATACATAAAACCAGGTTTGATAGGAATATACACCAAACTATCATATCACGAGTTCAATAAAATACAGCAGTTATTAATAGAGTTGTTTCACCACGACAAACAAATAAGATTCATAAAAGCTACTCTAAGGGCAAGGGAAATAAAAACTCTGGAGGAAGCTCATAAACAAATCTCAGTATATCACACAGAGGAAAGTATGCACAGTGGAATAGTAGAAACATATCATAGCCTCAAAACCAAAATCTGTTACCCAAAATTAGTCAAAGAAATAACAAAAATTATTAATAATTGTAAATTGTGCTTAGAAACTAAATATGAACGAAAACCGATTAAACTTAAGTATGAATTAAGTGAGACACCTAATAGGCCCAATGAAAAGCTTTATATGGATATTTATTATTTCATGAAACACCATTTTCTTACATTAATAGATAAACTCACTAAGAAGGCATATGCCTATTATTTACCTAACAAAAATTGGACCAAAAGATAGAGGTATTAGAGGAACATTTTTCCGAATTCGGCAAACCAATCAAAATAATAACCGACAATGAGTTTAAGGCAGAAAACTTCAAGGAATTTTTAAATGAGCAGGAAGTGGGATCACATTTTACAAAGCCCAATACACATACTGGTAACAGCGACATAGAAAGATTTCACTCCACATTGCAAGAAAGGTTAGTTACTATGAGAACCTTAGACTTATCTCTGATTCAAAAAGTACACAGAACAGTTAGCAATTATAACAATAGGTATCATTCCACACTAAAAATGTCTCCGGAAGAAGCAATGTATGCAGATATAGCTACTTTAGTAAGACAGGTACAGTTAGAAAAAGAAAAAGGAACTCAGAAATTAAATCAAAACAGGGAATAATATATAGAATTGAGAGAAATCATACCAGTAAAGAATTACAAAAGAAATTACTATAAAAATGAACCTAGGTACAGAGTTAAGAAAAGAGATAGAGAACACCCAATAAACATTATTCGACCACGTTTATTTGCAGACGACAGTATTAGTATATCTAATACTCACAGCACTAACAGCACAGACCACAGCGACAATGACTATTGACCAATTGACAACAAACAACGGATATACCATAATCAACATGGGACAAATTGAAATAATTCAAGACACTAAAACAATACTTCATATTATTAACACCAAAGAAATAAGGCAGACTATTAACATGTTCGTAGAAAATACTAGAAAACTTAAAATAAATAATGATCCAGTAATAAGACACCAAGTAGGGCCACTTTATGCTAAAGTAACAGCCATAGAACCAGGAAAAAGAAAAAAAAGAGGACTAGTCAACGTTATAGGGACAGGTCAAGAATGGTTGTTTGGACGATGGACGATAGTGACAGGCATCTAAATCAAGAAGATGTGGAAAATCAAGAGGATGTGGAACTAACAGAGAATGAAAGAAAATTCATACTACAACAGTTAAAATTAGATCAATTAGTTAAGTTAAGAATGTAAGAAGAGCGTTTAAATCAAGTAATTGACAACATAGCTTTAGTTAAACACGGTTTAATAAACCCTAGTCTTTTAACAACAGAAGAGATAAACGAGACAGGACTTGACTTCTATAGACTAAAAAATATAAAAGTAGGACTACTTAAATACAGCATAGATACATTATTATTAGCAATCAAAATTCCAGACAAATACAAATGGTCGACTTAAAAGTAATCTCAGCAATACCCACAATTAATAAAACAGAAATTGAAGAGATGATCAATATTTCTTAGAAGTAAATAATACAAAACACGAATTCTTAGATAATGTTCAGTATGTAAAAGATCTTAAGCCTCTTAAAAGCTGTGTTGTAAACAAAAACTGTAAAACTAAGATAAATAAATTAATGGAAATAAAAAAACTAGCACTATAATTTGTAAAAATTTGCAAGATCAAGAGATAATAAATAAATGTGATGATTGGAAAATTAAGTTAAGTGGAAACTATCTAATAGTAATTAACAATTGTACAATCGAAATAATGAATAAAACATTTGCTAATTCCAATGTAAAATTCAAAGAAAGGTTTTATTACTATGACGAAATAAATTACAATTCCACTAAAAATTTAAGTTTTGAAGATGTTATTATATATTATTATTAAACATATTAACTTACTAAATTCCATAGAAATGTAAGTTACTTTGCAAGCTCAGTCGTAACCTGCATCCAAATCATAATTTTCATTTCAAAAATAGCGCGAAAAAATAAAAATTTAAAGATATCAATTAAGACACTTAGTGAAAATAAGCATCCATCTCATAAAATTCAGGAGAATTTTGATCTTAAGGGGGGAGAGGTTACGTACCCTACACATTCTCCAACGCGCCAGTCTATCTTTTCTATATAGTACACGGGTGCTATCACCTGTATCATTTTCACATTTTCTTCCCATTTCCCAGAGCAGTGCATATAACTCATTTCGTATTTCCCGGGACAGTCCCGTATTTCAATAGCCTGCCCCGGGTTTTTTTTAAGGAAATACGGGGCGTACAAATGTCCCGGATTCAATTTCTAGTCCCGTATTTGTCCCGTATTTGCATATTAATTTTTTTTCTAATTATTTAATTATTTTAACATTTTATTATTTTACAAACTCACAATTTCAAAGCACGAAGAAAGTGCAAATAGACCCTTAATAACCACTAGTAATACATCTATTACAATCATGTTTGCATACCCGCTGAACGCATTCATTCAACTTTTCAAAGTTCCATGGCCTGTCACTGTCAACTTTATTAGGAAGTTCTTTTGAAAACAGAAAATAATTTCTAATTTACATATGTAAATACCCCAACCATGCCACCAAAAAGGAAGTGTAATTTCAACGATGATCTTCAAAAGGAATTCAATTTCATAAGGATCCTTTAAGGATTCCACACACCGCCGCGATAGCTATAGCGATAGCGATAACTATCGCCACAGCAACAACCGAGCACACCAGCGCGATAGCGATAGATAGCGATAGACCTCTTTTCTCAGTTTTATTTGTGTTCTCAGAAACTAAAGTTTCTACCTTCGAGTAGGTATATTGTAAAAATGTAATTTTTCCACATCCGCCATTGCGCGATAGAGCGATAGAATGCAACATGCAGTGAGAGCCACGATATATCGCAATCTATCGCAACAATCGCCGATATTATCGCACTCGGTGTGCATGGACAAACTTGAATATACGTGTTGCGATAGATCGCTATCGCTATCGCAATCGCAATCGCTATCGCGGCGGTGTGTGGAATCCTTAAAGCTGAAAACTGAAATGCACAAATTGTAAACTCGCAAATTGAAATATTTCATAAGATTAAAGATAACTCCTTTTTGTACACAATAACTAAAGAAACCAATTTTAAATGTAAATGTCAAAACGAAACAGAAACAGGAAAACTTTTTGGTACAGGCATAATTGTAATTAATAATGATTGTAAATTAGAAACATATGACATGACAATAAGAACCTTAGGTGTTGGCAATGAAGTATCCATAAGAGACAAATATTCATACGGCGATTTGGAAGACTGCTGCATCAACGTAAAACTACATGAAATAGCAATCAAACGAGAACCGATGTCAAAAATTACAGCGAAAGATATCCATGAGCTACAAGACATGACCTCCGAAATTCAAAATCAACGAAGTTCTTGGTCAAAAACCCTTCAGCAAATACCAGAACGAACACAAGGTGTACTGATATCAATATCTGGAGTCCTGAGTCTAATTATAATAAGCTATGTTATCTGGAAATGTAACTGCGGATCTGGAAGAACAACGATAAGTCTTTTTAATAGGTGTTTCAATAGAAAGAACCGAGTGAACCCTGAAGTAAGGCTAGTCGTGGCAGATACACCGGAACACTCTACATCGGCGGAGGCCTTTAATAAAAATATCCTTAGATGTGTCTGAAAGGGGGACGTGTTATGTACATTAAAAAAAAAAAAAAACTTTTTGAGGTCACGAATGCGACGGAACACCGACCTCCTGGCAAGACATACTATACAATTGTTACTGAACTATTTTATTTTATTTCATTTAATAAAGAATTCTCTATTACATAAAGAAAAGTGCACGTTTTTAATTACTTGAACATTTTTTTCGGTGGTTTGTTTTAACTTTTGGTAAAAACGTGTCGCTGGTAATTAATTGAACATTTTTTCGGTGGTTTGTTTTAACTTTGGTAAAAACGTTTCGCTGGTCGTTCTTCTTCATAACACTAAAATTGTTGCGGCGCTCGATAAACTCTTGCAATAAAGTCTAAGGTAACACCGGAGGTTCCTGACCCCAGCCATATCCGGCCCGACGATTTATAGTGGATCCTTTTTTTTCTTGTGTATAGCCAAACCAGGCATAACAATATACATAATGTGGGCATATGTATGTATGTATCATAGAAAAGAATTGAGTGAACATCTTTGCTCTTGGTGACAAGTTATATAAGGTAAACTATACAATGTTTGTTCAAGTTTAGATAAAATGAAAGAAATTCAAGTATGTAATTAACATTAAATGATAAAAAAAATAAAATTAATTAATTTCTTAACAAGCTTATTAAAAAAATAGTTTTAAAGGGTCCAATGCAAATTCAGGATCATCATTTTCCAAAAACAAATAATAGAAAATTTTCAATTTCAAGTTCTCAACGAACATTATCCAATGGCAAGGTACATAGTTCCGAGGACTTGGTTAATTTATTCAAAATCAAAGGCTTCTGTTTATTCTTTTTGTTGTTTTTTATTTGCAAGAAATAAAAATTATCATACTTTGTCAAGTACAGGGAGTTCCGATTGGCCACATTTAAGCGCAATATTAAAAAGTCACGAGGTTAGTATTTTTCAGTTAGAAAATTTCAAATCGCGGAAATTTTTGACATCAGGCACAGCAATTGACACAATATTTGAAAGTTCAATCGAATCTGAATCAAATCATTGGAGAGCGGTTTTACAAAGGTTATTCAATGTTGTAAAATTTCTTGGTTCTCAATCATTAGATTTTCGTGGTTCTTCTGATAAATTGTTTGAGTTCAATAATGGTAACTTTTTACAACTCGTAGAGGAAATAGCTTCATTTGATTTGGTTTTAGGATAGCACTTGAGGAGAATAACAAGTCAAGAAACCCAAAATAAATATTTAAGCAAAAACATATAAAATGAAATAATAAGTAGCTTTGCCATAACCATTACCAGTAAAATTGTTTCAATGCTTAAAGAAGCCAAGTATTTTCCAATTATTGTAGACTCTACAATCGATAAAAGTCGCGTAGAACAAGTAACTATTGTCGTTAGGTTTGTGCATAAGACCTTATTGCTAGTTCCCCGAACTATATTAGACCCGAAACAAAGATTTAAAGTAGATTTTTATTTCAAAATACTTGACCAAGCGATTCAATCAATTACAGAAAGGTTTGAGCAGCTTGACACATATATTTAGTATCAATTTTTCATGTTTAAGTAACATAAGCGAATGTTTGAAAATTAAAAATTTACGTTCTTCATGCCTTAATTTGCAGAAGGTTTTAACATTTGGTAGTTTTAAAGATTTAAATGGAGCAGAATTGTATCAAGAGTTAACAGTCATTTCTCCGCTTGTTACACCACAAAGCTCGTATTCTGTTCAGGCCTTAAAGATCTTCCTCCTAATTTAGTTATTGCTCTTCAGATTCTAAATACAATCCCCGTAACAGTAGCTTCAGGAGAACGTAGTTTTTCTAAACTTAAAATTATTGAAAATTATCTCAGGACAACTATGACTCAATGGCTTATCTATAATGTCCATAGAAAAGGAATTATTAAAATCTTTAGACTATGATGATCTTATTGCTGAATTTGCCAAACCTAAGGCCAGAAAAAGAGGTTTCCAAGTTTAAACGTTTCCCCTCTGCACATTTCTTCGCTGCGTTTTAGTTTATTTATTTAGTTTTACTTTTTTTTCCTTTAAAAAAATTAACTAAAGTTCCTTAAATGAATTCTTTTATATTTTATTTATTTTGTAAATATGTTTTCATTTTGTTTTTAATTAATTTATTTTTTATTTATGTAAATACATTTATTACAATCATTTAATATGTAACACATACATATATGTAAATACACATATTTGTTTGTTACTGAGGATTAGGCCTACCGGTGATACCTCAATAAAAAAACGTATTGAAAGTCTACCTCCTGGGCGATGTGGAAAAGACTTATGCATGTGTGCAAATATGAAAAAGGGGCGCTTTCTTTAAATCTTGCACAGGGCGCTAGTTTGGCTGGGGCCGGCCCTGTGTACCAGATTAGATTAGATTAAATTTTATTTCATAAAAATTCATAGTAAATTCACAATTCTTCTATATATACATACATATGTACATCAATTCATAAAACATTAAATTTAGAATTCAAATAAATATTAGGGGCATTCTGTATCTTTCATACTAAATAACATACTAAAATATAGTGTTGAAGTCCACTTCAATATGCATTTTTTTAAATTTCAAAATATAGAATTAATGTACAAATCGTAAGTAATAAAAGTTATAAAAAAGTAAATTTCAGCAAAAATGAAGGAGTGAACAGATACTGCAAAATAATTAATTTACTGCTACAAGAAGAAACTAAAAGAAACTGCATGTTCGTCCAGAAAAGACAAATGCAAAAGAAATATTACACTAAGCCAGAATATCAGAAAAATTGATTCTACGCCAGTAAGGTAAAACTTAAAAAGCCAATCTCTTATATGCTTCATAAATACATATACCAGTTACTGAGATTGTTCTGATTGAAAAAGCAAGTTTATTGAATAAACGATATGACGAAACAGGATAAAAATTAAGGCATGCAGTAGTGTGAGTGAAATTGTCCTGATTGAAAGAGGAAGTTTATTAAATAAACGATATGACGAAACAGAATAAAAATTACGGTATGCAGTAGTGCACAGTTGGGTACAGTTACCATATACAAAAGGTTTTCACGTAAAGCATAGTTAGAAATTAAACGAAAATTGCGATAACCAGTCTTCATGAAGAAAGACTTCAACACCTTATAACAATACAAATAACGGACAGGAAGAATTTTCAACTCAAAAAACAGTGGAAAACTAGGATGTCTACGAATTTTTTGACATATTTTTCTTTAAATATGTTTCTGCAAAATCAAAAGGGATTGAATTTTATTAAGATACGTGCCTCCCCAACAAGCAATTCCATATTGCAATTCAAATTGAAAAATTTCATAATAAATTATTTTTTAGAGCTTTTTGGAGTAGATATTTCTCAGATAATAAAAGTTTCTAAGTGTGCATCGGAGATACTTCTTCAAATTATCGGTATGATTCAAAAAACTCATTCTGCTGTCTATGGTGAGACCCAAGTACTTAAATTATTGACTTCTTCGATTAGGAAACAATTATGGCTGCAGCTCAGACTGCCACAAAAAGTGGGAGAATAAGAACCAGGTATACAATAGCAATTATAGTGTTTGTATTTTTGGCACTCTGGTGCATGAAACCATTTAGAATATTTGTAAAATGTTTGTGTACTCTGGTAAAAATATGGTCAATGCAACTTGAAGAAGAATCTGTAAAGCGAGTTGGCTCATTGATAATATCTACTTTTTAGTCCATAAGACGCCATTAGATAGTTCTCTGCGGAACTATCAGACTGATTTAAAATGTCTACGTTTATATCACCTAAAACAATCAAGTTTTTTCTTTAGTTACTCTAAATATTCAATCCAGTTTGTTTATTGTTTTTCTAATTTCCTGCAGTCTATATATGCACAGCATTGTGTAGACTTCATTTTGAAATTAAAATGACAACATTACAACATCAGCGCTTGAAATTTTAATTTCGGAAAAATTGCACGTATAACCCACTAAAGGCAAATGCCTTTAGTCAGAACTTTGTACAAAACCATTCTGTATCTCAGTATTTAGGAGAAAATAACACCAACACGCTTGTATGCAACTCTTTACAAATTTTTAATTCGGCTACTGTGGAAACACCGTCAAATGCATATATGTATCTCTGAAACAGAAATAAAATATTTCACGGACAGTTTACAAATTAGAAAAACTAGTGTGTTGGACAATATCAAAAATATCTACTTAAAAAAACTACCTAAAATTTGCACTATGCTTTTAGGGTTTTTAATAATCGCATGTTTAAAAATGCAATATTTTACAAATGCTTGGAAAGTTGCCAAAATAGGCAGGGAAGCCTGGTGATAGACACGAAAGTTATAGGCCCATTAGTTTGCTAAGTAGCTTAACCAAAATATATGAGAGGATTCTAAAGGAAAAATTATTGAAAATATCCAAGAACAATTTGGACTCAGGCGTTATCACAGTACTTCGCATCAAATACTTAGAGCCTGTAACCATATAAAAACAAAACGTGCTGTAGTAAAATCGACAGGTATGATACTACTTGATATTGAAAAGGCTTTCGATGCAGTCTGGCACAACGGGCTTTTATATAAGATGCTGGATTTTGGTCTTCCGCTATCCCTTGGTAAAATTGTAAAAAGCTTTTCGTCCAGTCGTTGTTTTAGAGTGTATGTGAATGGTAGGTGTTAATTAAAGTTCTTATTCTTATTCAAATGCTTGTTTTTTTTCCCACATCAATAGTTTTTTTTTATTCTCTTTCTTTATTTTACCTGATAGGTATATTCGCCTCTTGTCCTTGGGCAACAGAATATACTAAGTTATTTCTAGCAAAAAACTCAAAGGTCATCATTTTATATAAATGAAATACTATACTATATGAAATTGTACCATGTAGGTTTTTTGGTATGAAGTAAAGAATTGATAATAATAGTCCCTCAAATTTGTTGTATATTACCGCACGTGTTCCTTAAGGTTCAGTTCTGGGTCCAATTTTGTACAACTTGTACACATCTGATTTCCCACAGTTACCAGAATGCGAGTTCGCTATATATGCCGATGATACTGTCATATTTTCGTCACATCTTTTCAGTCTCAACATTGAGCCGAATCTAAAGAAAGCGATGGAAATATTAAAAAACTGTTATAATAAATAGAAAATTAAAATGCGGAAAAGACACAGGCTATCTTCTTCACAAGCAGAAGAAAGTCCTTCTTCCTGGCCCCCAGCCAATTAAATCAACAGATAAACTAGGAACCATCTGTGAAATACTTAGGGGTATATCTTGACACAAAACTGACCTTTAAAGAGCATATAGCAAGAACCCTGCATAAAATTGGTATTGCTATTAAAATATTATACACATTCATAAATAAAAATTCTTCTCTATCAAACGAGAATAAAATAATAATTCATAAAGTTATATTTCAGACAATTTTGTCTTATGGTTGTCAAATTTAGGGAAATTGTGCTAAATGCCATATAAAAAAGCTTCAAACACAGCAAAATAAACTTTTGAAGATGATGTTAAAACTTTCTTGGGAGCACTCTACCTCCGATTTACATAATAGAACTAATGTTGAATTGATCTCCGTTTGAATTTCCAAGCTTACCGATACATTTATTAGCAGCTTTAATTACTCTGATAATCCTATAGTTAACGAACTAAACATAATTTATTAACATCTGCATGTCTACAGATACTTCATTTTATTATTATTTTTTTTCTCTATTCTTATACATGATTTATTTATCTACTAGTGCATTTATGTGCTATCTATTTATTTATTTATTAATTTGTTACATGTTTATTTATTTATTTTATATGTGTTTATATGTATGTATATTTATTTATTATAAATCTATTTATTTATTTATTAATTTGTTACATATTTATTTATTTATTATAAATCTATTTATTTATTATATATTTATTTATTCTTGCTAACTATATGTATATTTATTTATTTATTATTTATAAATTTATCTAGTCATAACTTAAGTTTATTATAAATTATTTATTTATCTATCCGTTAATTCGACTTGTTTGTTACTTACATATTCTCTAATCCCACATTCTATGTAACATTTCTACTTTTGTTATCTAAGCTTTTTATGTAATTAATTTTGATTATTATTATTATTATTTATTTTTTTTGTTACTTTTTAAATTACGGTTTTTATCATTTTTTTCCTTCCTCATTTGTAATTCTATCTACCCATGAAATACGTAGAATTCTTCTGTATACCCACATCTGGAAAGCCTCTATTTTTCTCTCTGTTGCTCTTTTTAGTGTCCACGTTCTGCTCCATAAAGTAGAAGCGACCAGACATAACATTTCACAAATCTCAGTTTGAGGCTTAGATTAATCTCTCTGCCCGTGAGTGCTTTCCCTATCTTGCAGAATGCTCGATCCTACATTCAATTTCTTTGGAGGGGTTTGCACTGCAGTTGATTATCGTTCCTAAGTATTTAATGGTGCCCACTTTTTCCACAACTATGTTCTTTATTCTCAATTCGTAGTTTTGCGTTTCTCGGCTTTTATTAAATACTATAAATTTGGTTTTGTTTGCATTAATTTTTAACCCGTAAATGTTACTTTCCGTATTGAGTTTGTTCATAATAATGTTCAGTTCATTTATATTATTTGCCATTATTACTGCGTCGTTATCTGCGTATCTTATATTGTTGATTGCAAATCCATTGACTTTTACTCCTATGTCTGGATGTATTGACACATTATTAAAAATTTCCTCTGAATACAATTGAAAAGGAGCGGAGATAAGATGCAGCCCTGTCTGACTCCTCTACGAATCTGTATTTCTTCCGATTCTTCACCGTCTATAGCTACTTTTGCCGTCTGATTCCAGTAGAGGTTCTCAATAATATTAGCATCATTCCTGTCTTTTGCTCCTTAGTATTTTCATCATTTTATTATGTTGTACTTTGTCGAAAGCTTTTTCGTAGTCGACGAAACAAACAAACACAGCTTTGTTCATTTCCAGGCTTCGCTGCATCAGCGTATTAAATGCAAATAAAGCTTCTCGCGTTCCAAAGCCATTTCTAAAACCGAACTGTGAATTGCTTATACCTTCCTCTAGCTTGTTGTAGATTCTTTTGTGAATGATTTTTAGGAAGATTTTTAGTGTATGGCTCATCAAACTTATTGTCCTGTAATCTGAACAGTTGGTTGGTTTACTCTTTTTTGGAAGAGTAACAAAAGTTGACTTCAACCATTCATTCGGGATTTTCCCGTGCTTGTATATAGTGTTGAAAATCCTCACTAAAATCTGTATGTTATCTTCATCAAAAGTTTAAGTATCTCATTTGGAATTCTGTCTGGCCCTGTCGCTTTTCGGTTTTTTGCTTCTTTTAGCGCTTTTTCGACTTCTTCTTTCACTATAATGGGACTTTCGGATCCATTGTAGGGTTCTAGATGAGTATTCTCGTCCCAGAAGAGCTCTTCAATGTACGTTTTCCATTGTTCCAGTTTTTCCTTCGTATTTATTGAGGGTATTAGATTCTTTTTTCCGTTCTACACCAGATATTTCCTTCACTTTTTTGTGCAGGTTGAAACAGTCGTGGTTCCTATCGAAACGCTCTAGCTTTTCGCATTGTTCTTGCAGATAGCGATTCTTTGCCTCTCTAATTTTGTTTTTGATTTCTCTATTAATTTCCTTGTATCTGCTTTGGTTTCTCTTATTTGTTCCATTAGGTACAAAATTTTCCACTCTTTTTTCGCCTGTCGTCCTCCTCTTATATGTTTTTTGCTGGTTTCGATCATAATTCGTTTTACCTCTTGCCATGTTGAATTTATACTCGTTTCAGTTATCTGAACTGTGTTTAGGTGGACGAGATTTTCGTTCAACTCTCTCTTGAGGTTATTCCGTGTTTCTTGATCTTTAAGTAGGTTTATTCTTAGTTTATCTTGCATAAAACTTTTTTGAACTTTTTTCATTTTTATGTTAATTTTCGCTACAACTGGGTTATGGTCTGACCCTAGTTCAGCTCCTGGATAACTTTTTGTTGCTTTTACTATATTTCTAAATCTTTTGTAAACTATAATATAGTCAATTTGATTTCTGACTATCGATTCAGGATGGTGTCTTGGTGACGTCCATGTGTATAATCTTCTTGGCGGAAGTTTGAACCAGGTATTCAATATACTAAGTTCATGTAATTGGCAGCATTCGATTAGTTTTTGGCTTCTTTCGTTTTTTACGCCAAGCCCATGATCTCCTACTACATCTTCAATCCTTCCTTTTCCCACTTTAGCATTTAGGTAACCCAGTATAAATGTAATATCCTTTTTCTTCGTTAGTGTCACTGCCTGGTCTAAATGCTTATAAAATTCTTCGATAACTAGATCGTCGCAATCACTTGTTGGTGCGTATACTTGTATGACATTCACTATAGTATTTTCAGCTTTTAATTGCATAAGCATCACTCTTTCTGATAAATTTACAACACCCATTACTGAGCATTGCATCTTTTCTGAGATGAGCAAGCGAACACCATATCTATTCCGTTTCGAGTCTGTTCATGAGTAGTAAAATTTGTAACCATCTTTTGAAATCATACCACTTCCTTTCCACTGTACGTCTGAAACTCCCATAATGTCTATTTTCAATATTTTTGTTTCTTTTATAGTATTATCTAATTTGCCTGCCTGAAATAGGCTTCGAACATTCCATGCTCCGATTTTAAAATACCCACCGGGGATTCTTAGCACCCTCTGACCATTTAAGGTCTGCCGGGGACTGAGGGCCATTTGTAATGATTGATTTTCCATAATGATTTTACTAGGGAATGATTTAATTTTATTATATAAGAGAGTTGGTTTCCCGTTGCCTTCCTCTCGTTCTTCAATTTGCTGAATCGTATTACTTCTTATTAATTTATGAATTCACTTTTATTTTCAAACTAAAATATAATCACGTATATTCTTTAACCGTTGTACTTGCCTTGTCCTATACCGTGATATCCTCCGTGTGAAATGTAGATTAGTTCATGATCCCTGTTACTGGAGGGTCTTTAGAGTTTTGCCGACTATTTTCTACTATTCGTCCTGTACTGTTTAGGCGTTTATGCTTTTTGTTGTTGATTGATTGCTAAGTAAGATTAATTTTTGTTTTCCTGGCATCCTGTTGTCTTTCTTCTGGAGATCGAAACCGTTCCTGTGCCTCAGGTGCCTCATTATCCTTATGCCTTATGTGTTACTTCTTCTATCTCGTTAGGGTCTACTTCCTTCCCTTCAGCAAAAATTCTATTTCTTCTGATCTCTACATTCATTCCTTTATTTCGTAGGTCCTGCGCGATACTTAAAATTTCTTTTCTTTTCGTCCTTTCTAGTAACGATGTATCGTTTTTTATGTGAGGCCTAGTACCTTTGAGTTTGGATTTTGCAAACATGATCTCTGTTTTTTTAAGCAGATGCACCAATCCTACTAGGGTAGGCCTGTTTTTATTATATGTTTTTCTTCCTATTCTCTTTATACAATTGATATCGGAGTTAAGCAAATTTATGTCTAATTTCGTTTTCATTAGGTGTTTCACTACGGCCTTCAGTTTTTCATGATCATCTTCCGCTATTTCCTTAATGTTGAAAATTAAAATATTATTACGCCGAACCGTTTTTTCTATTAATTCTTGTTGTGACTTCATTTCTTCTTTTAAGGTCATTAGTTCGATTTCGAGCGATAGTATTTTTTCTTTTGCTTCATCAAGGTGTTTATTTACTTCTTCATGTATTTTATTAATTTCTTTTCATATCTCTTCTCTCATAGCCGTCTGCACTGACTCGAATTGTAATTTAAATTCTCAAAAATCTCACACTAAGAAGCTGCAAATAGCACAAAATAAGATTTTAAAAATGGAATTACTGTACCCTAGACTTGCTCAAAAGAGCAAATGTTGAATTGATCTCTGCTAGAATCCAAAAACTCACCAATATTTTTACTAGTAAATATAGCCTTCCTTCCTTTGCTTTTCGGATATGGCTCTAAACTGTAGGTCCCTTCCATTTGTGTGAAAAAATATAATACGCACAGCACGAATGGTTGCGAGAAGCTAGGCCCTGAACCAATTCGGTCTGTTGCGCTAAGTATTTGATTGTTTTTATATAGCCTTCCAGATAATCCTCTTATTAATCAATTAAGTACCATGGAGCTGTCACATCTGCATCCAGAAGAAACTTACAAATTCACACAGATTGTCAACTTCATCTTGTAGTGGTAGCGAAACAAAATTACACTTGAGGGAATCCACCGCCAAGTAATCCAGCTTCAACTGACATTTGCATCCACTGTGCAATCCATCCAAACAATACAAGAGCAACTCGCATTGTTGGAGAAGTGTACCCAGATGTTGACTGAAATTAAAAAAGAGAACGAACAGCTAAAGTTAGAGCTGAGTGAGACCAAAGAGAGACTTGATAACGCCGAAAAACTGATTCATGCTAATTTCATCGAGCTGCGTGATGTTCCGCTTATTGAGAACGAAAATGTGCATGAAACAGTGGTTCAAATCATCAACTACGGTGCTGGTGTCACGTTAACTGCTGATGATGTGGATATGTGCTACAGGAAGAAGAGTAAAGGGAAATCAACTGGCGCTATTGTTGTACAGCTACGCAGCAAAAGAATGAAAGAGCGCATCTTGACTGCAGTATATGCGAAGAAAACTCCCATCGATGCAAGTAACGTATTCTCTTCAACTAATGGCTACATCTACATCAACGACTGGCTGTCAACGAAAGCAAAAATTCTCTTAAACGAGGCGAAGAAGGCAAAGAAGAAATACAATTACCAATTTTTTGGGTGCGATATGGAAAGATTATGATGAGGCGTGCTACCGGTATGAAGATCAAATTTATTAAGAGCATCAATGATCTTAATCACTTGATGATTAAGATATTGTAACTATTCAGTTAAACTTTCTCTTTTGTTTTTTTTTTTCTCTTTGAGTGTTATTTATGTTCCAATTGGATGAACTATCTGATCTTAGTACTAGTAGTGACAGTAATGAAACTTTTATAGGTTCGAGTTTTTGTACAAACCATAATGACTTAACGATTTTTCACCTAAACATAAGAAGTCTAAGAAAAAACTTTGATAATCTATGTTCCTATTTGAATAATTGTTTTCTTGAATTGCCACAAATAATAGTACTGTCAGAAATCTGGGTATTTAACCATGAGTTGTGTCATTATACTATACCGGGTTATACTCCTTATTCAGAATGTTATGAAGAATACTCGTCGGGTGGAATAGTAGTGTTTGTTAGAAACTCTTTTGAAGTCGCTGATCTTCATGCACCAGATCTGAAGAGTGCCGATTGTGTGGTATTAAATATAACTATTGATAGAATAATACTGGATATTGTTTGCGTATATAGGCTGCATTCTGTTCATAGGGAAATCTTTCTTAAAGATATTGAAGATGTACTATCTCGGGTGAACAATCCCAATACATGTTTAGTAGGTGATATTAATATAGATATTCTAGGACTCCCTTCGAGTAGCGATAACTATGTTGTCCTCTTGTCTTCTTTGGGTTTTGAGTCACTAATAATTGCACCAACTAGAGTTACTGGTAATTCAAAATCATGCATTGATCATGTTTTCCTTAGGAATAAGAATATTCCTATGGTTCGCTCGTTTTTATTAGAGTGGGATGTAACAGATCACTTTGCTACGGGTATCTCATTCCCTGATCTCCTGAAAAATCATAATAACAAAAAAGGGGATGTTCATACTAATAGTGAAAAAATACTGATGAAAACCAACTTTTCAAAGCTAAATTCTTATCTCTCCGCTGAAACATGGTACCAAGTCTATTGTTGTGATTGTCCCTCAGTTGCTTTTGGTAAATTTGTGAATATTATCGTTGATTGTGTAGCTAAGAGTAAATATAGTAAGCAAAAACCTAAACTTAGCAAATTAAAACCGTGGATGACAGACTCTATTTGTGAAAGCATTTATGAAAAAAATATGTTCTACCGCAATAACAAAAACCGCTTTTATATACCCTCTATAAAAAAGCGTTACCAAAAAATGAGAAAAGAAATTTTAGAACAAATAAATAATCAAAAAGAACTTTACTATAAGCGACAACTTTCTGAGAGTAGGTTTAACGCGAAAAAGCAATGGAAAATAGTAAATGAAATTTTAGGTAAAGGCTCTAGTGAAAGCGGTATTAAATCTTTAAAACTTGCAGGTGGTCATACTACCTCCGATGAATTAGGGATGAGTAATGGACTTAATGCTTTTTTTAAAAGTATAGCTGAAAAACCAAAATTAGTTCCAGCAGACTTCGTAGATGAATCTCTGTTAGATACTCAAATAGTATCATCATTTTTCTTTGGTACAGTAGAAGAAGCTGAGGTGGCAAATGTTACATCTCATTTAAAACCAAAGCATTCATGTGGGTCTGATGGTATAAGCAGCTTGGTTGTAAAAGAAATCAGTAGTTTAATAATTAGTCCACTAACACATCTAATTAATAGGAGTTTTGAAGTCGGAATTTTTCCTGAGTGTCTTAAAACGTCCGTCATTGTACCCATATACAAAAAATATGATAGAACTGATCCCAATAACTACAGGCCGATATCCTTGCTTTCGGTTTTTTCTAATATTTTCGAGAAAATAATTGTCAATAGAATGCTTAAATTTATTGAAAAACACAAGCTACTCAGTGCTTTTCAATTTGGTTTTCGGAAAGGGAAGTCAACAGAAGATGCAATAATCTCCTTTCTAGGCAATATTTATGAGGCAGTCGACAAAAATAACAAGGTAGCTGGTATGTTTCTGGACTTAACTAAAGCATTTGACTTGGTTAATCATAAAATTAAAAATACTGCAGAGGTCTGGATTTAGAAGTAATATACTAAGTTGGTTTTCATCCTATCTTTGTAACAGAAAGCAGCATGTTCGTGTAAATGCAACTATGAGTAATCCCTTACCCTGTACAGAAGCTGGTGTCCCACAGGGATCTGTACTTGGCCCATTGCTCTTTATAAAATATATTAACTCTATCTTTAAGTTGCCTGACTGGTTTAGATATCACGAAATGGTCCTTAGCACTAAGTCAAAAGTGATGTCATTTTCTCTGTCAAACCAGTTTCTAATTAATGGTGTTGTACTCCACGATTATAATTGTAAGAACTCAAACTGCAATAACAGTTGCATTATTTTAGAATTTGTTACAGAATTTAAATACCTAGGTGTAACTCTGGATAGCAAATTAAGCTGGAAGCCACACATAGCTATTTAAAAAAAAACTTTACACATAGGTTTAAATAAAATTTACCATCTACGTAAACATACTCCAACGATTGGAGTATGGTATTTCCTGTTGGGGTAGTGCTTTTGTTAGTAACTTAAGACCGCTCATAACAGCTCAAAAGAAGGCAATAAGAATAATGCTATTTAAATCAAGATGGGAGCCCTCGCTTCCCCTATTTCAAACTACTAATATAGTGCCACTTCAATATCTTTATGTATTCAAAGTATTGAGATTATTCTATGTTCGAGGTGGTTATACTCATACAATCAGAAATGATGTGTATTCACTACGTTCTTCAACTGATGCGGTAGTTCCTAGAGTTAGAACCGAACATTGCAGACGGTTTGCCACCAACATAGCTCCCTTTATTTTCAACAGGCTGCCTGCTGATATACGTAATCATATAGCATGCAAGTCCAAATTTCTTAGATCCTTGAGAAACTGGTTACTCTCCAGATCTGGTGTAGGGGCATTAATGCAAGTAATTATTTAGTGCCTATTCATTACTTTCTCACATTTTTCATATCTACTGACTTCTTCTCTCAAAAATGCGTCCCTCCTCTTAGTGCGGCTCCCTAATTTTGTCAACTTCACTTGCCACTGGTTCTTCTAACCACAAAGTCGTGGGCGTCGTGGCTCAAGTGGTTAGTGCGTTGAAAGTTTTTTCACTGTTCCACCTCTCGCGAATGTCTAACAAACGTCCGAGAATAATAACTGTCAAAAGAAAGCTTCTCAATTAGCCTTACGAATATGGCTCTAAACTGTAGGTCTCTTTCATTGGCGTGAAAAAATATAACACGCGCAACACGAATGGTCGCGAGAAGCTGGACCACATACGGTCCCAATTATTTGTGTTTTTTTTTTTTTTTTTGTATCAACTTAGTGGCTGGATGCTGTGGGATTAGGGTATTCACTGATTGGCTTTAACTTGGCAAAGTTGTAACTGTTACCACACATCAATCGTGCTTATTTTACCTTCAAATGGTAGCCATCGGGTACTGGCTGTTGTTCGCCCGGACGCGGCTAGCTAAACTTATAAGCGCGAGTGCTGACCAGAAGACAAAAATAGCAGCACTATAAGCACGACAGCGGACGAGCTCCCCAGATGGAACCAACGGTGTCGTGATAAACCTCCGGAGCGGAGATAGTACCTTATTCGGGCTTCTTCAACATATTTGAGGCTTAGGCCGATAAGGATTTCCAAGAATTAGTTGGGGTCTTCGAAAAGAGATGGTGGCGGAGGAGCCCTAAAAGGCCAAAGGCAGCACTCACACCCCCGAAGTGGGTCACCGACATCGGTATAACCGACCCCTCATCCTAGGGGTTTCTAGAATGAAATTCTTTAGAATGGAACTGGTCCTCTAAGTTGGGTGTTGTACCGTCGGGGTAACTGCCCGACCACAGAAAAAAAAAAATAAATGTTATAAAGCTCCAACAAGCCTCGGAAACGGACGGATCTACCGTTAGGTCCCTTAATAGACCACGTGCAGCCGAACGATTAGCGGAGGCCCTAGACTGCTGCAAAGCAGATATCACCGCCATCCAAGAAATGCGATGGGATAGGCCGGGCAAAAAGAGGATGAAAAACTGCGATGTATACTACGGCGATTGTTACCGACAACAAAAGCAGCGCCTCTTTGGATGTGGATTTGTCATTGGAGGCAGACTTAGACAAGGAGTCTTAAGTTTCAAATGCGTAGATGACCGCCTCACGACAATCCGCATCAAGGCGAAATTCGCTAACATAAGCCTAATTTGCCGCATGCCCCCACAGAGGAGAAGGACGACGACACCAAAGATAGGTTCTACGAGCTCTTGGACAAAACGTACGAGCAATGCCCTAGCTATGACATTAAAATTGTCCTAGGCGATTTTAACGCAAAGCTAGGAAGAGAGGACATCTTTGGTAGTACTATCGGAAAGTACAGCCTACACGACACCACCTCCGATAACGGATTCAGGCTGATCGACTTTGCTGCGGGGCGAAATGTTGTCGTAGCTAATACGCGGTTCCCGCATCTCGATATTCACAAGGGAACTTGGAAATCTCTTCATCAATCTACCGTCAACCAGATTGCGATCGACGCAAGACTCTCCTCCAGTGGATATCCCGAACACCGCCAAGACGAGGAAGTTTGACGTCGGACTGCTACAATCGCAAGAGATTGCCAAATCCTTTTCCGATCGAGGCTCTCTCAATCTCTCAAGAGATCCTATGCCGCCAGCATCAAGTATTGAGGGTCAGTGGCAACATCGCCAAAAAGCCATCAGAGATGCCGCCTCTGGTGTACTGGGTTTCATTCGGCCACCACAACGAAACCCCTGGTTTGACGACGAGTGCCGGCAAGCACATGCAGCTAAACAAGAAGCATACAAAGCGGCGCTGTATAGAAGGACTAGAGCTGCTCGTGAGCTCTATGAGCAGAAGAGGAGAGACGAACATCGGCTTCTCAGGAGGAAAAAGAAAGAGCCTGAGAAGCGCGCGATCGATGAAATAGAGAGATGCTACTGCAGGACTGAGGTTCGGAAGTTTTACCAAAGGGTAAAGAGGACCTGCGAAGGCTACAAGGCCCGAACCGAAGCCTGCAAGGACGATCAAGGGAACATCGTAGTGAAAACGCAGTCGATGCTGAGGATATGGAAGAACCATTTCTGCAAACTGTATAAGGGCGACGACGACCAAAATTCCGCTGTCAGGCAGAACGAACCATTCAATCTGGACGATGATAACCAACATTTCCGTCCCCCGACCTGAATGAGGTTATGATAGAGATATCTAAGCAGAAATGCAATAAAGCTGCTGGAGCTGATGGTCTGAATGCCGAGCTATTCAAAGCAGCCGCGGATGACTTGGTAAGGAGCATGCACCAACTCATCTGTAAAATATGGTCGGATGAAAGTATTCCCGATGAATGGAACCTTAGCATTGTTTGCCCGATCCTCAAAAAAGGAGACCCTCTGAACTGCGCCACTTACAGAGGCACCAGTCTTCTTAACATCGCATATAAGATCTTATCTGCCGTATTACGTGAACGCCTGAAACTGTTCGTCAACGACCTGATCAGTCCATATAAGTATGGTTTTAGGCCAGGAAAGTCCACCATCGACCAAATATTCACATTGCGGCAGATCTTGGAAAAAACACAGGATACACACCACCTTTTCATCGATTTTAAGGCCGCGTTTATATAGACGAGCAATATAGAGCAATGTCTAGTTTTGGCATTCCTGCCAAACTCGTCCGTTTGTGCAGGATGACGATGGAGAATGCACGCTGCTCCATCAAGGTCCGTAAAGATTTTACCGAGACTTTCGATGTCAAAAAAGGATTTAGACAAGGCGACGCGCTGTCATGCGCAATTGTGCAAAACTCACGCGCCAACACCAGAGGCACAATCTTTCAAAAGTCCGTCCAATTACTCGCATACGCCGACGATATTGACATAATCGGAATAACGCAGCGTGATGTCAGTGGGGCGTTCGTGAGTATTGAGGCGGAAGCGGCGAAGATGGGTTTAGCGGTTAATGAGGGCAAGACTAAGTATGTGCGGTCAACAAGGAAGGATAACCAACATCGACGTCTCGGACAGAACGTCACTATAGACAGATATAACTTCGAGGTAGTTAGGGACTTTATCTACCTAGGCTCCGCTATGAGCTCAGAAAACGACATCAGCGCTGAGATCAAACGAAGAATAACTCTTGCGAATCGCTGCTTCTTTGGGCTAAGAAGGAAATTGAACAGCAGAGCCCTCTCTCGAGCAACTAAAGTGACCCTATACAAGACCTCAATCATCCCAGTCCTGCTCTATGGCGCGATCATGGAGGAGATACAACAGCGAACTGTATGGGCTGTTCAGCGACATCAAATTGGCCAGAAGGGTGAAGGTCCAACGACTGAGATGGCTGGGTCATGTAGAGCGCATGCACACAAATGCTCCGGCCCGGAAAATCTTCGAATCCATTCCCGAGGGACGGCGCAGTAAAGGAAGACCGCGACTCAGGTGGCGCACGCAGGTGGAAGGGGACCTCAACCAACTGAGCGTGCGAAACTGGAGGCAGCTGGCTAAAGATCGAGCTGGCTGGAGACGCTTGTTGGTTCAGGCCCAGGTCCACCCCGGACTGTAGCGCCACCTTAAGTAAGTACATAAGTAAGGTATCAACTAAGTCTGTAAATTCATTCAAATTCCATTTTATTTCATTATTTCCCAATTTATTTATATACATATTTATTTACTTACTTATTCATTTTTTATTTATGTATTTATTTATTTATTTATTTATTCATGTAAGTATTTATTTATTCATTTACTTATTTATTTATTTATCTATTTATTTATGTATTTGTCTGTTTATTTATTTCTATATGTATATATTTATTTATTTATATATTTATTTATTTATTTATATATTTATTTATTCATATATGTATGTACTTATTTTTTATTTATCTATTTATTTATTCATATACATATGTATGTATTTATGTATTTATTTATTTATTTACTTATTTATTTTTTTATTTATTTATCTTCTTATATATATGAGCGTATTTATTTTTCTTTTATTATTTGAATTATATATTTTTTTTTTCCTTTTGTTTGATTGAAAGTTTTCGTCGCACTTTCCTTCAAAAATGTAACAAAAAAAAAATACAAATTCTTGGCGCAACAGACCGTATGTGGTCCAGGGCCTAGCTTCTCGCGACCATTCGTGTTGTGCGTGTTATATTTTTCACACAAATGGAAGGGACCTACAGTTTAGAGCCATATCCGAAAGGCAAATTGAGAAGCTTTCTCTTGACAGTTATTACTCTCGGACGTTTGTCAGACATTCGCGAGAGGTGGGACCGTGAAAAACTTTTTTGGTGTTCTCTGGGATTCGAACCTCGAACCTCACGCTAGTTACAAAATTAGAAAACCAATTACTTTTTTACGAATGTACTTTATTCACTTCATGTATCTTACTGACTGACTCTTACTCTAATCAACCGTCGGAAGGCAAGCCAAGTTTTATTGCTGAATTGCACTTGTTGGAGTTCGGGCATTGCCCGCCGAATCAATATTAGGCAATCACAATTGACCTACTTCCAACAAGTGACAATAATGCAATAAATGATAAATGCTTAATGGACACTCTTTCGAAATCCGGGCATTGAACGACGACATGAGTAAATTATAAATGACCCAATTTCGAAAGAGTGCACCATGCAGTTTATCATATAACTCCTCCCTTCCTTCTCTGAAGATTCTCCTGAATCGTTTCAAATGGTAATTCTATTGGTTTATTTAAATTAACATTTACATTTCTATTTCTTTTGATGATTAATAGAATTATTATAATAAAAGCGATTATAATAAGACCTGAAGTTCCTGCAGATATAAAAAGGTATTTTTTTGTAAGATATATTTCCTGAATTTCTTTTATGTTACTTATTTCTTTTAAAGTAAAATTGCTAAAGCGCAAATGTTGAGTAAGATTGAATTCTGTTCTTTCCTCCAGTTTTATGTCAAATTTAAATTCCGTTTCCTTATTGCTAATTACTTCATTTCCAATTTTAATGCTACAATTATATATTTGTATTAAACAGTTAACACATTGTTCAAAATTTTTTTTGTTACATTCATTTTTGATTTCATATATATTATTTTTTACAATGACAAGATTATCTGTAATATATACTATCTCAAAATTATAATTTTTCCTTAGCATACACGTTTTCCTTTGAATACAATCGTTTCTTAATATTAAATCTTTGGAATACACTACATCATTTCTTAAAGTATAATTATTACTATTTAAAGTTACATATCGGATATTTTCTGAATCTAATTCCAAATGCTGCATGTTTGGTATCGGTATATCTATTTTTAAGTCTACTAAATCAAACGTTTTTGGAATTTTGATTGCTAATACTAGCATTTCATCTTCCACTCTAATGATACCTGTCTTTAAATTTTGTAGTCTGTCTATGTCCAAGTTTTCTGATTGTAATTCTTCATAAGTCAATAGTCCAGGGTGTACTAGTCCTAGCTTCATCATAGCTATTTGGTCCAAAATTATGTCTATTTGGTCTTCTATCAGTTTTGTTCTCAATCTGACCTCAATTTCCTCTAGTTTGTTTATCAATTGTTTTTCGATATTGTTCAGTCCTTTGGAAAGGTCTGCGAATTTGCGTCGGTCGTCGTCAAGAGTTTTCTTTAGCTTTAGTATATTGTCTGACAAGTCTCTGTTTATAGATATCTGTTTATTAACTGTATCAATTAGATTATGATCATTTTTTTTTATAATTTCCAAATTTTGATCTATGAGTTCCCTGTCATCGTTGTCCATAGTCCCAAACAACCATTTATGGGCTTTTCCTATCACATTAATCAATCCTCTTTTTGACCTATTTCTTGTTAATATTTTAATCTTCTCTGTTAATTTTAAAAAATGTAAAGTGAGTGTATTTGATGAGTTACTTGGGATGTCTATCGCCAATTGGTTCACTAATTTTGTTACTTGATCTAGATCTATTAAATGTAGGATAATGTCGAAGTCCTTGACTATTTTAATTTCATTAATGGTTACCGTTGCCATTCCGGTCTGTGACCTCAGAGGTGATATCATCAGCTCCGCTCCCCCTATTGGAATTATTATTATTATTGTCAGCAACAGCATCCCCATTACCTGCAAATAATTTTTCCTTTTTAATATTTGATGAATGCACGTTTTCTAATTTTTTCTTCCTATAGTATGGTTGTGCTTTGTTCCTAACATGTCTGTAGTTCTTTACGTATCCTTCTTCTCGTCTTTCTGTAAAATCGATTCTGTTTTTGTTTAATTTTTCGGTCCTCTTCACTTTTTCCTGAATTATCCTATTTCTGATTTCTATTATGTTCCTATCGTTAACTTCGTTCGGTTTCATTTTTATTACACTATGAGTTCTATTATTGTATATGTTAAAAGCTCTCAGCACGGTTTCCCATGTGGTGTCACCTAATCTCTTATTAAGTTGAAATCCTTCCAATATAGTGCTATGAAGGCGTTCTATATCTGCGTTCCCGGTGTGTGAGTTAGGTTTCGTGTAATGCAATTCTATTGCGAGCTCTCTCAAGAAATCTTTCAGTTCTACGGAGTTGAATTCATTGTCTAAAATTATAGTCTTGGGCTTTCCCACTTTTGTAAAATGTTCTGTAAAACATTCTCTTTTATGTAAATGGTTTTTGGATTGAAGTTTATACACAAAACCTTTTTTAGAGAGTTTATCTATTGCTGTAAAGAAATACTGCTTCTCTATATGGTATATGTCTACGTGAATCGTTTCATTTATTCTTTCGGGAGTAGGTGTAACTTTATATTTTGCTTTAATATGTTTTCTATCATATTTACCCGTATTGCATTTATCACAATTGTTAATAATTCGTGTAATTTCCTTTAGCAATTTAGGATAATATATTTTATTTTTTAAAGTATTGTATGTTTCCATTATTCCTGAATGGCCCGACTCTCTAATATGGTATAACGATATTTGCCTTTGAACCTCCTTAAGTGTTTGAAATTCCTGTGCTCTTTTTGTAAATTTGACAAAATGTACTTTTGTGCTCGTTGCGAAAAGTTCGAGAACTATACTTTGAAATAGATCATAATCCTGTTCTGTTGTTTCTGAAAATATACCTACTCTTCCTGAAATGATATAAGTTTTTAAGCTATCCTTCCACATGTTTTCAGTCTGATTCATGTCTACATAAAGAATCCGTCTACCATGGAGCACTTCTGTTTGATTTCTAGGTTGTCTTGTTATGATAATTTGCGTTTTACATAGGTTTACTATTCCATCTTTAATGGGTATATGCGTTATTATGCTATCATTTCCTGAGGGGTCGGTTTCTGATACCGCATTGTTTTCATACATACGACTTAGGAAGTCAGCTACTATATTTTCTTTACCTTTTAGGTATTCTATTTCGAAGTCAAACTCTTGAAGTTTGAGCAACCACCGCTGATTCCGTTGGCTGAATTCCTTGCCTGAGTATTTATTTTTCATATATTTAATTGGCATGTGATCTGTTTTAAGTTTAAACTTTTTTCCCCACAAATAAGGCCTAAAGTACCCTGTAGCCCAAACAATTGCTAAGAGTTCCTTATCGGTGGTTGAATAGTTCTGCTCATGATCATTCAATGTCCTAGAGGCATATGAGATAGGTTGCCCATCTTGAGTTAAAACAGCTCCTACAGCATAGTTGCTCGCATCCGTGAAAAGAGTAAATGATTTAGAGAAGTCTGGGTATTTGAGGATCGGGTGTCTAATTATCATAAGCTTTAACTTCTCGAATGATTCTATATATTCAGGGTCGTTAGTGTTTATTTTGGTGTTCTGTTTCTTCAAGTACTTAATCATAGGATATGCGATTTTAGCATATCCTTGAATAAATTTTCTATAGTATCCACTGACTCCTAAAAAACCTTTAAGCTGTTTTTCAGTGCCGGGTATTTTATAATTTTGGATCACTTCGATTTTGTTAGGGTTAGGTTTCATTCCCTCTGAAGTTAGGATGTGCCCTAAGAATTCTGTGTTTTTCCGGAAAAATGAACATTTAGTGGCTTGTATTTTTAAATTGTGCTCTTGAAGTCTCTTGAAAATTTTTTCTAAGGCTAATAAATGCTCTTCAATAGTAGTTGAAAAAATTAAAATATCGTCTAAATAGACAATACAAATTTTATTAATATATTCCCTTAGAATTTCATTCATCAAACGCTGAAATGTAGCCAGGGCATTCTTAAGCCCGAACGGCATCCTGACAAATTCATATAGACCCATTGGCGTTGCAAATGCTGTCTTATGTATGTCTTGGGGCCTCATTAATATTTGGTGATAGCCCTTTGCAAGATCTAGCGTTGAGAAATACTGTGATCGCCCTAATTTTGTGAGAATTCCCTCTATGTTGGGCAATGGAAACTTATCATCGACAGTGATCTCGTTAAGTTTTCTATAATCAATACACATTCGGTATTTAACTTCACCATTGGTATTTGGCTTTTTGGCTACTATAACCACTGGTGATGCATACCGACTTTTGGATTTCCTAATGATTCCCTGAGCCTCCAATTCGGAAACCTGTCTAATTACTTCTTCCTCATGTTTCTGTGGTAATCGGTATAGCCTACAGTGAAACCCAGTGTTTCCTGGAACTAAGTCTATTTGATGCATAATACTTTCCGTATTGGTCAATATATTTCCTTCTCTATATTGTAAGTTTCCATATTTTTCAAGCAGATTTCCTAGTTTAGTTTTTTCCTCCAAATTCAATTCTTCCATAGTTATTATGCCTTCATCTTTCAATTCGAAACACTCCCATTCACCTATGCTGTTCTGAGTCATAGGTAATATGGTGTCATTTTTTAAATGGATTTGCTTTTTTTCTAAATTTATATCTTTTACAATATTTTGGATAATGTCCATCCCTAATAATAAACTATAATCCTTGTCTACTAAATTCATGCCATATGCTTTTATGAAAAAATTAGAATTATACCCAAATTCATGGGGTACCGGAACTTGATAAATTGTATACTGTGCATTGGTTCTACCATTCACAGTATTAAGTTGAATGAACACTTTATCTAGTTCTTTATATGTTTCTTTTATTTTATTTGTATTTAAGATAGTGATAGTACTACCTGTATCCCAGAGACAGTAGTGCTTTTCATTATTTCTGATAAAGGGTGTTAATACTTTGTTACCGAGGCACCGTTGAGAAAAACCGGCTCCTCCACAGAATGAACTTCTTCAATCGGATATTTATAATTTGATTCCACCATATTGACTTCCCTATGTTCGATATTTTTGTGCGAACTTCTAAATTGTCTAGATGAGCTAGGATTCGGTTGATAGTTAGATCTAAACCTATATTGTCTACTGTCGGACCTGGAATTCGGATTCTGTGACCTAGAATAATTTGTAATCTGACTAGAATAGGGTTGCTGAAAATTCCTTAAATTGTGTGATCTTTGGTCAGTAAATCTAAATTGATTTGATTGAAAATTCCTTAAATTGTGTGATCTTTGGTCAGTTAATCTAAATTGATTTGATCGAAAATTCCCCTGTTCATAACTTGCATAATCATATAATATTTTCTTTACTTCCTGTAGACTGTCTATATCTCTTACTTCCTTAGCTAAATTACCGATGCAAAAACTTTTGATTTTTACAATTATTGTATGGTATTGTAATTTCCTAAAAGTGTCACTATCATTTTCGTATAAAGCGGCTGTGTTTATTTCCGCAACTAAATGTTCTACTTTATTAATTAAATCTACTATCGAACTCACTTTGAGGTAAAATATCCTGTTCGTTAGGTCCATTATATTTATCACAGGTCGAAAATTATGTTTGAACGATTCCTTGACATCTTCCCACGATTCCAGTCCATTGCTAAGTACAAGTTCTTGAGCTCTTCCTGTCAGTTTGGTTTGCCTTATAGCTGTCCATATCTCGGGTCTTCTCGCCTTTTCAGTAGTAGCCAAATGGGTATCCACCAAGTGTATAAAACGAGTCAGAGTCGACTTGTCTCCATTAAATTCTTTGATGTAATTTATCTCCCTCATTATGTTAGCTGTACTGTTGAACGATGCGTGTTGCAGTATAGATATGGCGTTGACCCTGTCTACTAATCCATCCAGGGCAGCCGCCATTGACTGAATTTCACTCATTATTAGGTATTTCCTTTCCTTTTTTTTTTTACTTGCACAGTTTCAAAATTTTCAAATTCACTTTTAGGATCGTTTGCTTTTTTATGTACAGTTCCAAATATAGAATTCAATTTTCAAATTCACTTTTAGGTTCAACCGTTCGACTGCGCCAGTTACAAAATTAGAAAACCAATTACTTTTTTACGAATGTACTTTATTCACTTCATGTATCTTACTGACTGACTCTTACTCTAATCAACCGTCGGAAGGCAAGCCAAGTTTTATTGCTGAATTGCACTTGTTGGAGTTCGGGCATTGCCCGCCGAATCAATATTAGGCAATCACAATTGACCTACTTCCAACAAGTGACAATAATGCAATAAATGATAAATGCTTAATGGACACTCTTTCGAAATCCGGGCATTGAACGACGACATGAGTAAATTATAAATGACCCAATTTCGAAAGAGTGCACCATGCAGTTTATCATATAACTCGCTCAGCGATCCAACGCACTAACCACTTGAGCCACGGCGCCCATCATTGTAACCATTTTCTAAAAACAACTTTCTTCAAATTTGTAAAATATATTTTTTAATAGTAAGATATAAATATACCAAATCTCTGTACTGTAAAATGTGTGGTAGCCTTCCGAATGTAAACCAATATTATGCGAAACAAAATAAATATCTATCTATCTACATATGTTTCTATCTATCTTTAAATTCTTTTTAAAGCATTTCTGTATGCTGTTACATTTTAGGAATTGTATCATTCAACTTTTTGTTTTTATTATTGGATTCTATCCATGCATTTTTATGCTTTAATCCATTTATTGTATAGTTCTTGTTCATTTTGAGAGCGGTTATAGTTCTCTTGAAACAGAGCATTATTTTTTGGCAAGGTTAACATTGTTTTATTGTCATTTGGATTTTTTTCTGATAACATAGCCGCTGTGTTTTCTTAGCAGGCCAATTTCACAGTTGGCGGAATGCGTTGGTGGGTTGAAAAATAAGGATTGTTGGTACTCTATTTTTACTATAATCCATATGAAAGCTTTGAAATTAAGACTTGAGAGAATTGGATGTTGTCAACACTGATCAATTTAGTCTTTATAAAGCTTAATTGTGGGCTGCTTCGAGCTTTGCTTGACTAGTTTAACCTTTGTACTACTCGCTATTTATTTCTGCCACCGCAGCACCCACTACGAATAAATGATACAATCACCAGAAGAGGCTAAAATGACCAGAGCGATGAAAACTTAATTTTTTTGCCAGGTGAAGCCGCAGCAGAACTTTATCCTTTTGTGTTTTCGGATTTCTAATGTGCACAATATAACTTATAATTTTATACTACTGAACACTTGAGTCGCTTAAAGTACCCTAATTTTTTTCGAATGCGTTTGGAGCAAATTGAGTACTAGTGAATTTCAAATTTATGAGAATTCACAAATGCACGAGAGCTTTATTTATTGCTTAATATTGCACAATCATATTGCATGTACATATGTAACTACTTGTTACTGCGCTGTTGATGCTTTGCAGTAGACTTACGGCCATATTATTCACTCACTTTAACCTGGTGTTGGTTCCCCAACATAAAAAAAACGATGTAAACACTTCGCGCATTTGACGGATAGTCGGGAATATGCAATGAATCAACTGTTGGACCAAGGCATTTATGAAGCACATCATATGCTACGCAACTCAAGGTCACAGCAGTTGATTTAATGCACATACCACTAAATTAAGACACTTCACTTCACTTAATTAATCACTCACAATGAAATTATAATTTCGACGACACTAAACACAACATTTAATCACGATGCCAATTGTCAAATACGCGAAGTTATGTTCTGACCATATGTTCTGTCTCTTTTCTCAACGCGATCTACATAAAGGGAAATATCGCCAAAGCACACATATTCACAATGCACACACAAACAATGTAATGAAAGAGAGAGAGGGAGAGTATATTAGGTATTCCCTTTGATTTGTTATCCATGTATATGTGTTATACGATACATAATATTATATGACTCTTCAACTCGCTCTTGAATTATATAATGTTGCTACTTGGGTCATCTACCCCGCTCTCAAATAATGTGAGAGCAGCTGATTACATAAGTACATAACAAAGCTTCCTAGCTGACCGAGGTTACCACAGAACCGAGGTACCAATAACGCTCTTAAATCAAACCAACCAAAAAAGGTTACTTTATAACGTTGTGAAAAGATAGAGTTTGATTTCAATACAAGTACATATAAATATAACAAAAGTGTAATTCAACAAATCACGCCAACATACAAAATTACATACTGCGGTTCAACTAATCGCAGTTCTTGCTTTGGGACATCATCCTCAAAATACCCGGGTTAAAATTTACATTCGGATTAAAGTGAGTTTAAACCGAAAATTAAACCCAAGTCCATAATATTCACTCGTTAAACCTGAACTTAAACACAGTTGTATAAACTTGGATCGCGTTTAATCCGATCAAATTTAAACCGCCCTTCAGAGACCAGTTTAATACAAGAACCTGGATTAATTTCATAACATTGATCTTTTTATTCCTTACATTTGAAATTTGAAAAAGTAACGAGAACCAAAAAAGATTAATTTCATTTGTGAAGTAGATGAAATGTCGATGTCTTCATCGTCAAAAGACGAATTTCTGGAAGAGCTGATAGAACAGCAGATGGTGAAACACCGTCGTCCTCGTCGAATGTATCAATTGCATAATAGGGCTTGGGTCGGCGATTACGATAAAGTGGATTTTCATGCACACAACCAAACAAATAAATACAAATCAAATCAATTTCAAATTAAATTTTCTCACTTTCCAATTAATTTCAAGCGACATGCACGAGCACAATCAATAAGCGCAAAATAAATGGTAAAAACATATCAAATATCTGAAATTTGACAATACGTAGGTTAAAAATGGTTTAAAAACTAGTTTAAACTGTTTTAAATCCGCGTTTAATGGATTTTTAATCCACTGGGTTTAATGCATGTTTGTGAGTTAATATTATAAACATAGGTGTAAATTGCTGGGTTTCACAAATGCGAATTATATGGTTGGTTTAAACCGGATTTACTTGTAGTTAATAATATGGCCATTAAACTTGCATTGTGCAGTTTTGCATTGGGTTTGCCGGATGCAAAATAAGTCGCAATATAAATCTCATTTAAAAACTGATCGAAGGTAATTTTCAGATTTAAGATGGTGTTTCGAATGTCCAAGAAAACGTTCGTATATTTTCTGGACGAAATAAAAATCATCTGCTTGAAACTATAATGCTCCATTCGGCCTTAGCATCAAAATTTGAGACTCCTTTTTTAAAACCTTTAGTAAGAGGTATGTTATTTTCCATTATCACCATAAAAGTTTTAAACTGTTTTTGTTTCCACCCTACGAATCCAAATTAAATTAATTTCGACCGTAACTTAAAAAATTAATAAGACTTTCATTTTGAATTAATTTTCACAATTTTATGACCGACAAATACATACCGTCGTTAAGAAATCGAGAAATAAGAATGAAAGTGTTCATACTACATTTGTCGTCAAACAATGGGTTCCACAAAATTTTCAACGCCCAATGGGGTTCAATGACATAAACACGCCACACGTAATTCCAATGTGGCGTTTAAAGGTCGATTCACAGCTCTGCGACTAGTGAATACGAACGAGCGAGTATTCGGAAATTTTGACATTCATTCAGAGCAACTTTTTTTTCTAGTCGCAATCTTCGAATTTCTCTGGTCAATCGTTGAATTGTGAGGTTAAACTCTCGCGAATGTTTTGGTTGCGCGAATGTGGATGGATGAGTGCTTCACTATCACATTTTCTGTGTGTTGTGAATGTTCTATGTAGGAAGCAAAAAGGTTGCAAACAGAATCAATACACATCTGTATGGTTTCAGATGTGCATTTGATGGCAATGGTCATAAATGTAAAGCAGAACAGCAACCGATCGGAAGAACTGAAAATGTATTCCAATCGTCAAGCGATATCTATGTAAACTATTAATTATCTGTGCTGTTAATATTACTATCGTCTACAAATTTATAATTTTATTTTTATTTTAGAAAAAGTTTCCCGAACTTCGGCATTGTGATCTAGAAATATTATAGATTGTTTGTTCATATTTAATTCTATTTTCTACTTTCTCAACTTCCGGTATTTTACTTGTTACGTTTAGATGCTAAAATGTATTACTGTAATAATAATAAAAAAAATTTAATGGAATAGGTTTATTATCGTTATTTATTTTTCAAATTCTTTTATTTTCTTCAAAGATTTTTCTTCAAAATGAACCTTGGAAAAGACATTTTTTTCGGAAATAAAATGCACACAAAACTCAAGTTGGATTAAACGGAAAATTATAAATTACATTGAAATTATTATTTATTTATTATTTTCATCAAACAGAGTTACATTGAAGTTGTACTCCAGATATTACTTAGTATAAAGATAGATACTTATGCATTTCCACCAAAGTTATTTAAAGCTAGAATTAATATATATATTTAAATTTATTTCTATTAATATCAAATTTAATTAAATTACATACAGTATTTGCATCTCTTAAACATAAAGGCTCATTAAAAGTAAGCATAATTAACTCTATGAAAAGGAACATGAAATAAGAAATGATTTCCTAGAACTCGTGTAGGAGTATAGAATTCAACTAGGGGCAAAAGATAGGGGCATTCGATATGATAACTAACCAAATCACGAATAAACATAATTGAGAAATATTTTCTTCGAAAAAAAAGAGGCGGAATTCCAAACAACTTCAACCTAGTTTCATACGAAGGCATACATATTTATGTTCCAACGGAGCCTCCGCATAACAACTCTCGTAAATAGTTTTTGGATCTTATTAATTCTAACAGAGGGAATCTCATAAAACGGATTCGAGACTATACAGCAGTACTCAAGAGTATATCTTAAAAACGCAAAAAAGAGGCATTTTAGCGTATGAGGGTCGGAAAAATCATTCGAGTTGTGTAAAACAAAGCCTAGCATTGAGTTACCTTTAGCAATTAAAAAGTCAATGTGACTCAAAAAGTTTAGTTCATGGTCAAAAATTACACAGAGGTCTTTTTTTAAGATATGGCTGCTAATGGCATATTGCTTATCTTATGACTGTAATGAATTGAAGAGATTGAAGAGTTGCGATAGTAACTCAGACTCAGGAATCACAGAATATAAGATTACGCATTGCGCAGGTCTACCATGTTTCATTTTTTTTTTCTGACAGCTGTAATACGTCACTGGTGACTAGGATTTTCCTGTGACTATTGGCGCTTAAATTTTAGAGTGAAAATTTGTGTTATTGTGAAATAAAAATATTAAATGAATATGAGGTGTGCAGTGTTTAATGGGATTAAGAATTCTATTCGATGTTATCGATCTCCTACTGACGAAGTCTTGAGGAAGCAATTGGTTTATTTTTGCCGAAGAAAAGACCTGTTCAATGCAAATACATCCCGAATTTGTTCTGATCATTTCGCTCCGAATACTATCATGATATTATACTTTAGTTCAAATTTATACAAATCTAATTTTGGAAAATTAACAGGACTTAGTCAGAAAAATGGGTATATTTATGTTGAAGCCGGAAACTATTCCAACTATAAACCCAAAAGCTGAAACAGTTTTCGTTTCATCTCGCTCCCACCGGATGCAAGCTACGCAAGAGATGATTTCGTGTCTGATACATCCAACCTCAGTTCCTCCTGAAACAACTTATGTGTCTAAAACAAAAGAACATTCATACAAAATCAAAGCGAAAAAAGGCTCCAACAGCAAATACGTTCTTTAGGGAACCTTTTAAAAAAAAATAGCATTTAAACGTATCAATATATAGGATAAATTCAAAAAAAAATATTTACTGCAGGCCTAGTAAATAAACTGAAGAACAGCTTTAGAATACATTGGTCTGCAACACAAACCCTCACACTATACTTCACAAGTGCTAAGGGATATAGCTGCTTCGGAAGAATAATTTTCCGCTTCTTATCGTTCGGACTCTCTAGAGCTAGAGTGGACATTTCACCCAGAATTATTGAGCCTGCCTTGAAGATTTTGTCAGCAGTTACACAGCTCGATAAAGCTGAGTGTGTGTTTTTGAGATGGAAATCCGCTAAACTTTCTGCGAATGGGAATTCTGGGAATGGTTGATATTTTACAAAAGGACGATTAGTTATTTCTTGCCTAGATCCAGATTTATGAATAGGCAATATAAAAGATCTGTTCCATATGTTGACAAAGTCCCCATCATCCAAAGAACAATTAAAAATCAAATGGAGGGGAAAAGTAAATGCACCAGCACACATTTGTAGAATAATTGGCTGGATGCCATCAACGCCAGGACGATTATCAGATTCCAAATTAGATAGTGCCATTTCTATTTCAGATATTGACAAAGTAAAACTACCAATATTAATAAAATTGGATGAGATATTGATATTAGCAAAACTAGCAAACGGTCTATTAGTGTACACAGATTGGAAATGTTTTGTAAACATATTACATATATTTGAGAGATCAGTGGAGTTACTTCAAACTGTTTTTGAAGCAACCGATATTGTTTATAAAGATCCTCATCAGTATTTGTTTTGCGTAGTTGCTTGTATATTTTATTATTCCTATTGTTTAAATTTATAAGTCTTTTGCAATACCAAATTGGTTTAAAGCTAGTAATTGATTTTACTTTAGGAGTATACATATCAATTGCCACCTTTACAATCTCAGTAAATGTATTAAAGGAATCAAGTAAATTTTCATTATTTAAAACTAATGGCCAATCAACATTATTAAGATATGACGCAATATTTTCAAAATTAGCTTCAGAAAAACTATACTTAAAATTGGAACCGGAAACGGAAATATTGATAAAATTCGAAACGCAAACTAAAAGAAACCTGAAAGAAAGAATTAGGAAAAAGGGGAAACATGGAGTTGCTGAGATTAACGCTCAATTCAGGATCAACGAAGGCTAGATCAAGTACATTATTAAAAGCATTATTAAAATGGTTAATTTGTTTAAGATCGAATTGGGCAAAAGTATCAACAACTTCATAATCATAGGGCCTTACCGCGAGATTCTATTCGCAAAAAGTCTATTCGACTTTTGTCGATTCTATTAAGCTCAAAATTGGTACCGGGGATTGCAGAAGAATTGCTGAAATAGAATCGACTTTCTGCAATAGAATCGACTTTCTGAAATAGAAAAGAAAAAGCTGAGCTTTCAACTCAAATGTCAAATATCCGTCTGTTTTGTTGGTGTGTACAAAGAAGTAGTTGGTTTTAATTATTATAAGGGCCTTACCGCGAGATTCTATTCGCAATAGCATTAAAGTCGAATAGAATTAAAGATCTATCGGTACTGCGAGTTTCTATTGGTATCGAAGCTTTTCTGTTGATAGAATTGTCAAAAGTTCAATAGAATTAAAGTCGATTATCGGTACCGCGAGTTTCTATTGGTATCGATATTTTTCTATTTAATAGAATTTTCAATTCTATCGGAAATTCCTGGTCGACTTTTGTTTGAAATGACTCTAAACAAAGAAAAAAACGAATAACGACGAAAATAAGTATGTTTATATTGAGTTATATTCAATTTACAACGTTTTTTATGTAAATTGATACAATTTTTACAAAATATAGAGAGATTTTACGAATAGACGGCAAATGGAGAAATTGGTCTGCTTATTGGAAAAAAAATCCGCTTGTAGCAAAATGAATTTGTCCGGAACCCGGAACTCCAGTCTTCTCGTTAAAGAACAATTTGGACTCCTCTTCTTCTCGAGTGAAGTGAAACTTGATCCACTTAGTACACATATGTATGTATATTCTTCAACTATGTACATCGATGAGTTCACTTAAGACAATAGATACTGTTGAATGCCCAAGAGAAAGGTTATAGTCATTCCTAATGCAGAATCTCAATAGTTTTATAATTATGGGAACCGAAGAAGTCCTTTCACACACACACACACACACACACACAACAATTATTCCAAATGCAATTTTAATTTTCACTCTTCTGTGTCGAAGTGTTGTCATTATTTCAACTCGTCGTACATTCTCTAATTAATCCTCAAATACATTTAACCAAATAAAACTCATTATTTTGAGATTAAAATTGCACTTATAATAATAAAAAACCAACTACTTCTTTGTACACACCAACAAAACAGACGGAGATTTGACATTTGAGTTGAAAGCTCAGCTTTTTCTATTTCATAAAGTCGATTCTATTGCAGAAAGTCGATTCTATTTCAGCAATTCTACTGCAATCCCCGGTACCAATTTTGAGCTTAATAGAATCGACAAAAGTCGAATAGACTTTTTGCGAATATAATCTCGCGGTAAGGCCCTGAGCCTCATATAGTTGATAAGAACTTCTTTTTGGAATATTGATTGATCAATATCTAATGCAGCAGCTGGTGGAGGTATACAGACTTGAGTACATGGCAATCCCCTTTCACAATCTAACATTTCGTAACAGCGATCTTTGCGGAAAACGGTGTATTGTTGAGAATTAAACATTTCAGCACTTTGATGATTCGGTTTCAGCCAAGTCTCAGTGAGAACGATAATATCATACTGAGCCAAAGAAGAAAAAAGGGCCACTTGTTCCATTTTAGTACAAAAGTCCGCCAGAGTTTTGGTAGTACAAGTCAAAGATTTTCGGAGGGGAGCAAGGGATAGATTGAAGTGAAGAAGTTTGTGATTGAGGAGTTAGGTTAGGTTAGGTAGCGGTAGCCAGGACACACTTAGGCCAAAAAGTAGGTCCATTGTGATACCACATATTTGGTAGACCGGAGGAAGTCACCGGGGTAAAAAAAAAAACCTATGCTTATCTCAGGGGGTGTAGTGACTGGGATTTGATTGTGCCTGAAGCGGCTAGGTGTACCGTGAGGGTAGCGGGTGCAAACAATATTGGGGGTGACTGATTCAATCGAACCCTTTGTACTGTTATGCAGTTGGTAATTGGCTAAATAGGGTGACTGATTCAGTTTAACCCTACTGCCGAGGGTACCGTGTAGGTAGTGGGGTGCATAAGAGTGTTAGAGTGACTGATTCAATAGAACTCTTGGTACTATTATGCAGTTGGTGTTATCTAGGTGGGTGACTGATGCAATCGAACCCCTTATACTGTTATGCACTTGAACTAAGTCGTATAAATACTAATGGGGGTTTGGCTTTTCTAGGTAGGGTGATTGATTCAATCGAACCCTTGAACATAGGTGAACCGTGTAGGTAGCATAGTAGATTGCATAAAGGTATTGTAGATGACTGACTCAATCAACCTCTGTTACTGATATGCAGTCGTTAATAATGTGTAATTACTGGTGTTAATCTAGTGAGTAGTGAGAGGGTCACTTGTCGCCCTTGGGAGGTGAATGTTGCAGTGCAAACCTCCTATGGGTAAATGGTGACCAATACGATGACGGATGGGGATGGTGATTGAATCACTCTGACCTAATGCTTTGTTGCAGATTACTATGAGTTACTTTACGATGCTAGTGGTGTAACATATATATATATGTATATACATATGTATGGTGTCAGCTGAACCAATTAGATTTTGATATAAATCTCTGTAGATTTATTATGTCTATGTTGGACAGATCACTTAGATCTTCAAAGAAGTAATTGCCTAGTATTTTCTTTCTCATATTAGCTAATGCTGGGCATGTTCCTAGGAGGTGGAGGTTATTTTGCTCTTCTTCCTCATCTCTGCAACTTCTGCAGAAATCGTTTGACAGGACTGCTAACCTGATGGCGTGCCTACCTATCAGGCAGTGTCCTATAATTAGTCCTACTGTGAGGCTTATATTTCTTCTATTTACGAATAGGAGCTTTTTAGTTTTCTTTACGTCTAGTATGGGCCACATCTTCCTGGTCGATATGCACGTGCTAAAGTTATTCCACCTGTTATTTACGATTTCTTGTGAGTCAGTAGACATACGAAGTTTTATCGTTTGTATTGGGGGTGCCGGTACGTCTCTGTTATCAGCTAGAAGTAAACCGGTGCCTAGTTTTGCTAGCTCATCTGCTTTGTAGTTGCCTGGAATATCTCTGTGTCCCGGGACCCAGCACAGAGTAATGTAACATCTGTCCGCAATCTCGATAAGAGATTCGCGGCATTGTTTGACCAACTTAGATCTTATTGTTGGCGTTTAGAGAGCTTTAATCACCGCCTGGCTGTATATGTAAAGGACGATAGATTTACCGTCTATCGGGTACAAAGAGAGTCTGCGCGCTGCTTCACGAATAGCCGATACTTCCGCTTGAAAAATACTACAGTAGTCTGGGGGTCTGAGAGCTGCGTTTAGCAGAGGTACTTCAGAGAATATTCCCAGACCTGTACCTTCCGATGTTTTGGATCCATCTGTGTAGATTTCAATTGCGGCGATGTTTGGAATATTGCCGTTTTGCCATGCTGATCTGTCTGGGATAATGGTATTATATTTAATATTAAAATCAATAAACGGGGATAAGTAATCTGTATCCCTAACATTGGAGTTAAGTAGTATTTTCATGTAGCCAATTTGTGAGTCTGACCTGAGGCTGCTTTGGGGCTACCATTTTCCCGAAGATATCAATGCGAAAAATGTGTAGTAGAGTCTCTAAGGCGGCCGTGGGAGTGGACCTGAGAGCCCCTGTGATGTATATATGTATATATCATTGTACACGTTCAATAGAGTTGGTATTGCGCTTGATTTCAAGTGCAGGCCACCAGACGAGAACGCCGTAAAGCAGAATTGGTCGTACTACCGCCAGGTAAAGCCAGTGTACTATTCTCGGTTGAAGACCCCATTTAGGACCAAGAGCCTTTTTACAGGTGAAGATGGCGATTTCTGCTTTCTTGGTTCGGTCCTGGATGTTCTGTTTCCAGTTGAGTTTACTGTCAAGGGTTAGACCTAAGTATTTTGCTTTATCCGTAAAGCTAAGTTCCGTGTTCCTAAGCTTAGGCGGAGTTATGATTGGAATTTTATATTTCTTAGTGAATAATACAAGTTCTGTTTTGGACGGATTTACGTTGAGCCCAACGTCATCAGTCCATTTTGCTCTTATGTTTAGAGCTGAGTTCATTAGATCTCTTAGGGTCTGTGGGAATTTCCCTGAAATGGCTATGGCGATGTCGTCTGCATATGCTACGACTTTATGGCCTTTGTTTTCTAGTGAAATAAGTAGTTTGTTCACTACTAATATCCAAAGTAGCGGGGAGAGAACACCCCCCTGGAGTGTGCCTCTGTGTGCTAGCCTTTTAGTTGAGTAGTACCCTAACTCGGACAGAATTTGTCTGCTGTTCAGCATTTGTTCTATCCAGGTACGAAGGCAGTGATCAACTTCCAGATGTGGGAGTGCACTTGTGATGGATTCTGTATTGACGTTGTTGAAGGCGCCTTCAATGTCAAGAAAAGATACCATAGTAAATTCTTTAAGCTAGTGATTTTTTCAACTGTGCCTACTAGCGAGTGTAGAGCTGTTTCCACTGAGAAACCTTTACGGTAAGCATGTTGGGATTTGGATAAGGTATGTTCCTTTAGTTTCGAGCGAATATAGTTATCAACTAGTCTTTCCAGAGTTTTTATTAAGAAAGAGGAAAGACTAATTGGTCTGAAATCTTTTGGAGTGTAGTGCTAGGTCTTACCGCCTTTCGGTATGAAGACCACCTTGACTTTTTTCCATGAGGAGGGGGTGTAGCCGAATTTGAGGCAGCTATTGAAGATCTGGTGTAGCCAGGGGGTTAAAAGCATTCTAGCCTTTTGTAGTTCCACTGGTGTTATACCATACCTGGGGATTTGTATGAGTAAAAACTATTAACAACCCATTGTATCTTGTGAGTGTTAACTATTCCATCCGGAACATCCAGGTTTGGGTGGGGGTGCGATATAGATAAGTTTGTGTATATCGAGTTTCCTGGGAAGTGGGTGTCCATGAGAAGATCTAATGTTTCTATGGTTCAGTCACCGTTAGGTTTCTGGATGAACCTAGGCATGTTAGGGGATTTGGAAAGTATTTTCCTCAATCTACTGGAATCATTTGTGCTTTCTATATTACTACAGAATAGTCTCCACGATTCTCTTTGAGCTTTCCTTAACTCTCTTTTATATACCTAACTTTGTTCTTATAGTTGTCCCAGTCTTCTGGAGAACGTGAATTCTTAGCTATATTGAACTGTTTCCTACTATCTTTTCGGAGTTTTGTTATGTTTACATTCCACCAAGGTGGTTTGCTTCCATTTTTGTGTCTACTGATCGGGCAAGCTTTTAAGAAGGCTTTATTCATTGATTTGGATACTTTGTCTACCATTTGGTCAATTTCAGATGGTGAACTTGGTTGAATGATTTCATTGCTAAGTTTTTTGTTTTAAGAATGAATTATAAACTTCCCAATTAGTGTTCCTAGGATTCCTAAAGGATTTTATTGGAGGTTTGGTAAATTCCAGACCAAATTGTATGTAGCGATGGTCCGCAAAAGATGCATCTTTCGACACCATTCATTTCACAATATTTAGCTTTGGGGAGTTGGTGGCGAAGGTAATATCTAATACTTCCTGCCTAATTTTATTAATAAAAGTAGGTTCTGAACTTATGTTACATACTATGAGGTTAGTTTCTAAGAGGAATCAAAAAGGCACTCACCTCGAGTATTTATATTATTACTTCCCCAAAGGTTATGATGTGCATTCGAGTCTGCACCTACCACTATGGGGATGTTGCCTGCCTGGGCTGATTTAATCGCCTCGCGTATATTTGTTGCTGGTAAGGGGCCTGTGTCGTCGTAGGGCAGGTATGCCGACGATATCCATAGCCAGTCTTTCCCGCCGCGGTCTAACTCCACACATGCGAAGTCTGGATCGCTGAAATTTGGTAAGAAGAAGGCTTTGAGATTATTTTTCGCTAAAATGTAGGATCTTGGTTTACCTAATCCTTTTGCATAAAACAAAGAATAGTTATTTGCCCTTAATCCAGCTATCCGATTATCGCTTGTTACCCAAGGTTCCTGGATAAGGGCAATGTCTTCTCCTCCTGTCTGCAGGCGGAGTGTTAAGTTAGCAGAGACTGCTCTGGAGTGGTGAAGGTTAATCTGTACCAGTCGGAGCAACATTGCTGACTGATACAGACGCCTGTATTACTGTGGTGTCACCATCTTCTGACTCAGAAGATTCACCACTATTCTGCTTGCTTGGCTCGATTATCGATTTAGCGCCTGCTGACTCAGCTGACTTCTCGATTGGGTTTGAGGTGGTGGCCGTCGGTTGCGATTGAGACGGAGGGTTATCCGATTCGGTATCCAATCCCAGGCTATTGAGAGAGGATACCATACCTGAGATGAGCCTCTCGTCTTTCTCGTGTACCTTCACCACCAGTTCTTCAATGCCGTAGAAGATTTTATAATCGCTTTTGCTTAAAAGCTCCAGGGATTCTTGGTTGAGGAGGAATGAAACTAACCTTCCTGCCTCTACCGGTTCATCGGCTTTGATGATCCTCCAATTTGTGGTTGGGAGATCGGGGTTTTGTATTCGAATCAGGCTTAGGATGTCTGATTCGCTGTATGGTCCTGGGGGAATCCAAGTACGCGCTCTCGGACGGACCTTTATGTCGCTCCAGTGGCTAACCGATCGGGTACCAACCAGCG
The DNA here is from genome assembly GCA_946965025.1 of Blera fallax. Taxonomy (NCBI): domain Eukaryota; kingdom Metazoa; phylum Arthropoda; class Insecta; order Diptera; family Syrphidae; genus Blera; species Blera fallax. The sequence continues at coordinate 57,359,409 of OX337246.1, forward strand.
TCCGAAAAGGTCGGTGGCGTAGCATGTTTTAGACAGTACGCCAGTACATCTGACGAGAGTCTTGCCTTTAGGAGCATCCAATTGTCTCCTCTGATTCGGCCCTCTTCGTTGCCACTGTCGCAGATGCCGTAGACCAGATGATCCTTCGCCACCTCATTGCAGGACCTGATCACCGTCTCGGTATTCTTGGCCTTCTTTGGGGCTTTGGAGGCATCATCCTGGGACCTTGGTCGTTTGGACGTTGAGTCCGTTTTGGGTACCATACCCGAGCGACCTCCTGACTCAGGATGACTGCTCGGAGTGGTTCCCGAGGGTCTGGTTTTTACAAGATCTCCCGACTCGGGTTGACGCTTGCTTTGTGCGGTTGGGCGAGAAGACTTTTGGGGTAGCCTCTTGTTATCAAGTGGCACACTCCTACTCGAGGAAGGGGCCTGTCCTCCCGACTCGGATTGACTGCCGTCTTCTGCGAGAATGCTTCCTGCCCAGCGCAGCGTGTCTTTGTCTTTTTGCTCCCACGTTTCCTCTGGTTTTTCTAGGATCCGCGTGAGCAAATGCTTAGCCAAGCGAATATTTCTGTACTTCTAAGCACTAGGAGAGTTCCTCTTTTGGATAGCGCGCCCGCAACGTGCCGCTTGGGACTTTGCTTGGGGCTCCGCGTCCGAAAGGGAAGGGTTGGTGGATCTAGAATCAGAATGGTCCCACGAGTAAGCCGGTGAGAAATGTCCACCGCCAGCATAGCCGGTTTTACTGTCGGTAAGGCTAAATACGACAGGCCCTGCCAGGGCGCCTGAAGGAAAACGTTAGCGACTTATATATCCCTCAGCCTTTCATCCCTGGGCACGGTTTACATAAACGCTCACATAACCCGTTAGAATGGGTTGACTACACTTTAGCTTCAGACATCCTTCCCTGGAGACCATACAGAATGGGTGGCCCTACTGCAATCACTCTCCGGAATCATTAGATCCTTACTGAGCATCTCCACCGCGACAAGGTACGTAGTCGAAGAAGATGATTGAGGAGTAATCAATCGTTTTTTGGGTGCGATGTGGTTGTAGCTGGTACAGGTGTCATCAACGAAGGTGCGTTTCCGGTCCTAGGAATAAATTCAAGTACCATCAGGCTAAAAATCATTATAACAAAAGTACACAGAACACTACGCTCTCTAAGTGTTTACTCTCAGTATCGCTTTACACAACCGTTTTTAGTTGCGCGACTTGAAGTTCTATTACGCGCGATGTAATCGCTTTCGACCTTTACTAATTGCTTTCTATTAGTTAAATAATAAGAAAACCACAGTAGCATTGAGGAGTGAAAACCCAACGATTTTAGCTTTGCTAAAAGCAAGGTGTGATGCACTCTATCAAAGGCCTTTTTAAAGTCAGTATAGAGTACATCAACTTGCGAACGATTCTCAAAGCTGTCAAAAATATAATTAGTTAATAAAGTTAAATTAGTAGTACATGACCTACCTCGAACGAAGCCATGCTGATTACTAGAAAGAATTTCTTTAACCGCAAAAGAATGTTTTTCTTTAACAATACATTCGAATAATTTAGGAATTACAGTAAGCTTTGATATAGGTCGATAGTTTTCGACTTTTTGTCTCGAACCGCTTTTAAAAATTGGAATTATAAAAGAATATTTCCATTCATTGAGAAAATTTCTAGTTGCAAGTGACTGGTTAAAAATAATTTTAAGTGGATAGAACGCAGATAAACAATTTTTTTAATATAACCGCCGGAATTCCATCTGGCCCTGGGTTGCTATTCAAATCAAGTCCTTCTAATGCTTTAATTACATCTTCGTCCGAAAACTGTAACGCACCTATATCTAAGAGTTCAGGCATATGAGAGTAATGATTCACCTTTAACTGCGGCTGAGACCTATTATATACGGACTCGAAAAAGTTAGCAAATAATTCACAAGTGCCTTTTAAATCTGTTGAACTCAAATTTCCAAACTCCATTACCTTAGGCAAGCCCGAAGTATTTCTTTTTGAATTAATGTAATTCCAAAATGATTTGCTGTTACGTTTTACCGACGACTCTACGGACAAGAGGCTCGCTAAAGATTTACTTCACACATTTGATGAAAGGTCCTGGTAGGTTAATTTTAGTTTTAATGTAATTTATTATGTCTTCCTCAGTAGAAGCAGAAGACAACCTCGAAATGAAAATAGACTTCCGGGGAGGTCTTTTTACTACTATTAATGTGGCAGATGGAGAAAGTTGAGAAAATTGATGAGTAGTAGTAGTAGTAGTTTATATTCTCCAAATGTTGAGGAGTAGGTGGTGGACTTACCAGAGGAGTGGCGGCTGGCATAGGTAAGTCAATTGCAGACGTTCCACTATCACCCTGAGAACATAGCGATGATGCACTAGCGATGACTTCAGTTGTTAAGACGAGGTCGTTTTTCTTTACTTTAGCACTTGTTTTAGACCTAGAAGGTCTAGGTTGATGAATAAAGCTCTCCTTCGAAGCTTCTTCATTACAACACACAAGATCAGAAAGTTTGTCGCACTTTGCCAAATGTTCCTTAAAAGCAGATTGAAGGTGGTCAAACTGCCTAGAGATGTGTTTAGAGTGCTCTCTACACTCAGCAAGCAATCGTAAAAGTAAAGAAGTCGAGAACTTTCTGCAACCCATACAAGACCATTGGAGTCCATTGGGAGTTGTATGTACATCTTAAAACATCTCCAATTCAGGCCGATAGTTTGCCACATTTCGTGTGGAACAATTTGAGACAACCGTCACAACCATGTATATAAATATCATTAACACTGTATTCATGTTTGCATTCAGCACACGAGTTACGTCAGCACCGAACATTGCCCCATCAGCCGGAAATGCTTACGTTTGCATTTCCGATTCACAAACGTCAAGTGCAGTGATCGAGCATTGCAACATCGACCTTATCAAGGCCAAGTACGACAAACAAAAACAGGAAATACTAAGGTGAGCATTATTCTGTTGTCGATGGTTCAATGCTCGAACATTGAAACGAATGTAAGAAATACTGATTGGACAAATGTTCGGTGGACGGAACACTCCGTGAACATTTTCTCGAGAAATAAAAAGTAGCTCCTAAAAGCAAGACATGAACCAAAGTTTAAGTCTTTAATTTATTTTATTTGGAACTTAGTTGATTATAAAATCAACCAATATAAGTGGCGCAGTCGAAAAAAAAAAAATAGTGCTTCTAATATCCGAAGATATTAGCATTAAACTTTCAAAAACAAAACAAAACAAAAAATGCTCAAAAGTGAAAAACCTTCCACGAACCCCTCCAACACCCAGTAGAAAGAAATTAATAATTGAGGTGTGAAAAAAAAAATAATATTAAATAACTTCATTTTGTTTCGAATGCGAGTTCAGTTAAATAAACTTTTCGACGGTAATAGACACAATCTTAGTGAACTAGAAATGGAAGAGTTGAGAAACGAGATTCAGCAGTTGCAACGAATAATTCTGCAACAGTAGCAACAATTAAGCCAATATCAACAACAGCAGCAGCAACAACAACAACAGCCACAGCAACAACCCCAACAACCAGCTTGAAAGTGGTGCATTACACATAAAAGGCAAGGAAAACAAGGTAGCCGACTTTCTTAGCAGAATTAATCATGACAGAAATGAAATTAATTTACTTAGTAACCTTTCTAATGAAAAAGCCAAAGAACATATTAATTCTAATGAATCCCTAGAAATCTCAACTGTTCATTCTCAAGAAGAGAATAGTTATGATCACATTCCGATCCTAGAAACCGTTGTTAATAGATTTAAGACTCAGATAATAATTCTGGAGCAAAAAGAAATAGAGATCGAAAATATTTTTAATCACAAAAGAATATTTATTGACAAAAATGACATACCTAACCAAATATTTGATATTGTCCGAAGACATATAACTAGAGGTAAAATTGGAATTTATTGTCAATTAAGCGACTCACTATACAACATTGTGCAGAATCGAATTGAGAAACCCTAATGTTAAATTTGTCAAATGTAGCTATTTTGCAAAGGATTTAAAAGATGAAGAGGAAGCTTTAAAACAAATATCTTTGTTCCATAAAATAGAATCAGGCCATTCAGGAATGATATCTAATTATGAGGGCATGAAAAGTAAGGTATATTTCCCAAATCTAAAAATTTTAATTAACAAAGTAATAAATAATTGTGACATCTGTACTGCAGCAAAATATGACAGGAACCCAATTAAAAAGAAATTTGAATTAACAGAAACTCCAAAAGATATAAATGACATAATCCATGTAGATGTTTACACAAACAGTAAACATAATTTCATTAACTTTATCGACAAATTCTCTAAACATGCCATTAGCTTACCCCTTGAAGATAGAAACCACAGGACACTAATTGAAAAACTAAGGCAATTCATTTCCATTAAAGGGAAAATGAAAAAACTTGTATGTGATAATGAATTCAACGGTACTAACATAAAGCAATTCTGTAAGGATGAAGGAATAGAAATTCATTTCGCTAAACCAAATAACCATACCGGGAACGCAGACATAGAAAGACTTAATGGTACCCTAACTGAAAGAATAAGAGCCTTAAATTTAGAAAACAAGTTACCAATTAAAGAACAAATCTTTAAAGCTGTAGAATACTACAACAATTCCTATCACTCCACTATCCAAGCTAAACCTATAGAAGTAGAAAATCGCACCATTGACGTTAAAACAATTAGGGACAGAATAGATAAGAGAAAATATAATGTTTTATGTAAGCTCAATAGGAATAGAGAAGATTACCACGAAACTCGACGTGAAGGTTTTATAAAGAACTATGTTAGTTTAAGACATAAAGAAAAACCAAAATTTAGGAAATATGCATTAAAGGGAGTACATGAAAGCAACATTAAAAGACCATTAAAATTTTCAGATGACATTCATGTGGATCTTAATTCTGACCCTTCTTCCATTAACACATCAAGCAATGACCATCGAAAAAATTGATACAAACACGGGATATGTTGAAATAAAACTTGATTTAGCAGAAATAGTTAGCGAATACGACATTATTCTTCATGTAATAAATCCGACAGAAATTTTGAATTTAACCAATGAGTTAGAGGCAAATTTGTATACTATAAAACTCGATAATGACAAAGAAGTATTGCTCAATGAAATAAATGCAGTGAAACATATGATAAATAGTATCATGATACACAGAAGTCGTCGAGGCTTAATAAATATCGTAGGCAATGGATTTAAATGGTTATTTGGAACTATGAACGATGAAGACAGACAAGCTATCGAAAACCATCTGTCAATAACAGATTCAAATAATTATGAAATCATTCAAAATGTCAATAAACAAATAACAATAAATACTAGTTTTAACGAAACATTTGTGCTATTGAAGAACACTATAATATCGGATAGAGATAAAATTATAAAAGAACTCAATACTGTAGATGAAATAAATAAACACTTGCAAATGAAAACTCTTTTCCTAGACCTAATGCTTAAAGTTCATATTTTAAGAAATAAAGTAGAACATATTCTAGACAATATTGCTTCAGCAAGAAGTAATGTTTTACACCCTAACATACTTACAGCCGACGAAATAATAAAATATAAAATAGATTTTAAGAAACTTTTATGTATAAAACTAGGAGTAGCTAAGTTTTATAATAATAATATAATTTTTGCAATTAATATACCAACAACAATAATTCAAACAGAGAAAAAATTAATTGTTCCAATTCCAAACAGTGATTATAAGGAAATAGATACAGAGCTTGAATATGTTGTAGAGATACTAAATCAAACTTATACTTTCGAAGAAAACAAATCAACAAAAGAATTAAGATTAAGTAAAAATTGTATATATCGAAAAAAATGTGACCTTATAACAAATGTGAAAGAAGATATAATACTTTTAGATAATAACTTGCTAATCCTTAAAAATATAAAAAACAAAACGTTAAACAGTAACTGTGACAAAAGAAAAAATGTGTTGAATGGAAACTATTTTGTAACATTTAACAATTGTACCGTATATTTCGATAATAATAAATTTCAAAACAATGTATATGAATATAAAGAGAGATATGTCATCCCTAATACAGAAGAGTCACTTGTAACTGAAAATAAATTAACTTTTGAAGAAATTGCGATAAGACAAGAGGAAAATATTAAGGCTATTAACGAATTAAAATATCATAAGTTAGTTAATTATAGTATAGGAGGTTCTTCTATTGTTGTAGTGTTAATAATTGTATTTCTGCTAATAAAATTTTGTTATATATTTAATAAGATTCAGGAGAATCTTAATACTAAGGAGGGAGGAGTTACGTCAGCACCGAACATTGCCCCATCAGCCGGAAATGCTTACGTTTGCATTTCCGATTCACAAACGTCAAGTGCAGTGATCGAGCATTGCAACATCGACCTTATCAAGGCCAAGTACGACGAACAAAAACAGGAAATACTAAGGTGAGCATTATTCTGTTGTCGATGGTTCAATGCTCGAACATTGAAACGAATGTAAGAAATACTGATTGGACAAATGTTCGGTGGACGGAACACTCCGTGAACATTTTCTCGAGAAATAAAAAGTAGCTCCTAAGAGCAAGACATGAACCAAAGTTTAAGTCTTTAATTTATTTTATTTCGAACTTAGTTGATTATAAAATCAACCAATATAAGTCACGCGATATCCATTTAATTTTTTTCATGATTTAATGTATGTTTCGTGGATAAAATAAGATAGAACTTTAGAATAGTGTAAACTAGTCCTTAACTGTGTTACCTGATAATATATGTATCTTAAAATATAAATACTGTATGTACTTCTATCCATTCCACCTCAAATTTTATGTAATATATCAGAGAAGTGTTGATGATGAATAATATATACTGCCATAAGTTTTCGGGCTTAACATTTTTTTCCACAATTACATATATTTTTATCTATCTGTGAAGGACTCAATCGATAAATCGATGTAGGGAGTCATAAAACAAAACTGCAAACATTTTTAACTTAACACAAAACTCAACATAATATGGAAATGATTTAGTTTTTTATACAAAATTTTCCCTTAAAACTGCAATACAGGTATTTTTTGGGAAAACTATGTTTGTTTTCTAACTATAAAAGCAGGTTGCGTATTCTGCCGGTCCCAGTATTTTAAGTAAACGGATAAAGTGAAAAACTTCAATTGGGAAGAAACAAGGAAAAAAGTGAAACTAAACGCTTTGGCATAATAAACTTGCATAAAGAATTACGTGCTAATGCAAATAAGCCTAATGTTTATGAGAATTACACGAAATTCTGCCCAATAAGCAACTTCAATAATTCTACTGACCTTAATAGTTCTTATTACTTATTTAAGGTGGCGCTACAGTCCGGTGTGGATCTGGGCCTTAACCAACATGCGCCTCCAGACAGATCGACCTTTAGCCAGCTGCCTCCAGTTTCGCACGCTAAGTTGGTTGAGGTCCGCTTCCACCTGCGTGCGCCACCTGAGTCGCGGTCTTCCTTTACTGCGCCGTCCTTCGGGAACGGATTCGAAGATTTTCCAGGCCGGAGCATTTGTGTCCATGCGCTCTACATGACCCAGCCACCTCAGTCGTTGGACCTTAACTCTTCTGGCCAAGTCGATGTCGCTGAACAGCCCATACAGTTCGCTGTTGTATCTCCTGCTCACTCACCGTCTATGCAGACGGGACCAAGAATCATTCCGATTATGTCAATATCGTCGGCGTATGCGAGTAAGTAACCCAAAATAGAGAGGCGTGTAGAACGATATTGAGGTCCGCAAACTTAGCCAACCCCACAAGCGGCGCAGTTGCAAGGCAGATACATACGTGGGAGAAAAATTTAGCATAAGATGTACGTGTACGTACGCGTTATTTATTTTAACGGTTAATAAAAGAAAAAGAGGAAGAAGAAGATGCGAGTAATTGGACGGACTTTTGAAAGATTGTGCCTCTGGTGTTGGCGCGTGGGTTTTGCAATATTCTTTCAAAAACGATGTTAAAGAAGTCGCATGACAGCGTGTCGCCTTGTCTAAAACCTTTTTTGACATCAAAGGTTTCGGTAAAGTCTTTACCGACCTTGATGGAGCAGCGTGCATTCTCCATCGTCATCCTGCACAAACGGACGAGTTTGGCAGGGATGCCAAAACTAGACATTGCTCTACATATATACATAGCTCGTCTCTATAAATCATACGCGGCCTTAAAATCGATGAAAAGGTGGTGTGTATCGATTTGAAGTTCCTGGGTTTTTTCCAAGATCTCCCGTAATGTCAATATTTGGTCGATGGTGGACTTTCCTGGCCTAAAACCACACTGATATGGACCGATCAGGTTGTTGACGAACAATTTCAGGCGTTCACATAATACTGCAGATAAGATCTTATATGCGATGTTAAGAAGACTGATGCCTCTGTAGTTGGCGCAGTTCAAAGGGTCCCCTTTTTGGGGATCGGGCACACAATGTTTATGAGAATTTCACAAAATTCTGCCCAGTAAGCGACTTCAATAATTCTACTGACCTCAATAGTTCTTATTGATTTGCTTAATTTATTGACTTGTAATGTTGTTTTTCATATTTCATATTTTGTCGAAAAACAAAAAAAAATACCTGAAAAGTTGTTTTCCATATTTCACATTTTGTGGAAAAACCAAAAAAAAAAAATACCTGAAAAGTTGTTTTCCATATTTCATATTTTGTGGAAAAAGCAAAAAAGTATAATTTTTCATTGTTAACCTCAATAGTTTTAAGTATAAATAGAGTAAAAGAAATTGAATAAAGTAAAAAAGTACACAGTGTACTTATCCTTTTAAACAGTGATCCGTCGAGCAAAACAGTTATAACCATTGCCAAGCTTTTCTTTTGTTTCCTAGTGTGAGGCTGCACTAGGGTGGTTATAAACTATCTCACATAAAACATGAAGCAATTGGAGCGTATTATAGATAACCTCTAATATGTTATCACACAGTTAGCAGAAGTTAGGATTAACCTCACCAAGCTTCCAGTAGAAAGACGTACCCAGGAAATAGTTTCTAGGCAGTATGATAAGGCAAAGAACTGCCGCTTATCACAGCTGGCGGTTCCAAGCAACACCCTCAAGCCCCACAAATTGACCAGGGGGTATCCACGAGCAACATCGCCCATCCATCCATCCATGGACCTGCCCAACAAGCTGGCCAAATTTACAGCATCCCAGCTCAGCAGATATTTACATTTAGATAAAAGCTCATCCAATTACCCGGCAGTCCTTCACAATATAGAGGATAATAAAAAACTCTCCGCCTCATAGAGGCCACCGATCCAATTATGAAAATCTTGGGTATTAACTACAATCCAGTTAAAGACACATTTCTCATCCGTATCCAAAATCAAGACCAAGTAACATTTACCAAAAGGGGTCTATTGTCTATGGCTGGATCCCTTTACGATCCCATGGGTTGGATCCTTCCAGTTATCATGCTCCTCAGGATACGCATACAAGAGTTGTGGATACTCTGGTACGACTGGGATGACTAAATAGATAAGAAAATACAGCAGAAGTTCAGCAAAATATTTGAAACCTTACCTGAACTTAGTGGCATTAGAATTCCGCGCTGGATCTAAGGAACCCAGAGTACACCAATTTAGCTCATTGGATTTTGTGATGCCTCGGATGAGGCAGTGATTTACTGTCGAGTAAAAAATGGGGAAGCCTACACAATCCGATTGCTAGCATCCAAGGGTCGAGTCACACCACTTAGGACAAGAGCGAACCAACACAGTAAACTATGCACAATCCCCTAGATGGAGCTAGAAGGAATCGTGCTCCTAACCGAGCTTCTTAACCAAGTCAGAAGCAAGCTCCATTATCCTAATATCGCGGTGATCGATAATACAGATAGTGAGGTAGCTAGCCCTTAGCTGCATGCGTTGTAACAACAAGATGGACAACAAATTTTGTGACTAGAAGAGTTACCAAAATTCGGAAAGTAATTAGTCCAACGGACATACATTACGTCAAATCTGCGGAGAATCCTGCTGACCCCGCTTCACGTGGTCTCACTCCCGAACACATCGCTAGCTGTCGGCTTTGGTTTGAAGGTCCAACTTGGTTAGTGCATGACCAGCTTCCATTCACTCCTTTCAAATATATGGAAATTACCATGACGCATGTCTCTCGAAATATGGTTGATGAAGAAAACTTTATTGAGAGGTTCTCCTGCCTTAACCGTCTATAACGAGTAACCGCTTATTGTCTTCGGTGGACCAAAAGAAGAAAGCACGCGAGACCGGCCCAATCACCGCTGAAGAAATATCCAATGCTAAAGCAATAATAATCCGGTTTCAGCAGCATCTATCATTTGATAACGAAATAGCCCACTTCAAGAAATCAAAAACTTTTCCGAAGAGAAGCCGGTTGACATCTTTAACTCTAGTGTTTGGTCCGCATAACAACATCCTTCGTGTGGGATTTCTCTCGCCAACCTCCCGGAAAGTCATATACTGGTACCCATATGCCACTTGGTTGAATTAATACTACCCCAAACACTCCTGGATCACCACCATTGCGGAAATTCTTTAACGGAGCACTTAAAAAGGGAAGAATTCTGGATTCCTGCTGTAAAATCAGGAGTCAAGAAATGTACCCGAAGTTGTCCCATATGCACTCGACGGAAGGCCCATACTGTCCAGCCGATTATGGGAGATCTACCCATGAAACGAATAATCCCAGCACCAGCCTTTAGCAAAATCAGTGTCGATTTGTGCGGTCCTTTCTGCATTAAAGCCAGCACAACAAAGTTCGAAAAATCATAACAGTTTGGGTGGCGGTCTTTGCATGTTTAGTTACTAAAGCTCTTCACTTAGAAATTTACTCCGATCTAAGTACGGAAATGTTTCTGGCAGCCTTTACACGCTTCGCGAACAGACAGTGCTGGCCATCCCTGGCCATGTCAAATATAACTAATCCGACCTATGAAGAATTCAACTCCTTATTATGTCGTATCTGAGATATCTTGAAAAGCCGATCATTACATCCAGAATTATCAGAAGCAAAAGATGCAACCGCCCTTACACCATTCCATTTCATCACGCAACGGAGCTTCAAAAACTCTGCTTTATAATCGATGCAAGTCTGTCAACTGCCGTTCCAATCACAAAACGCTGGTTACAAGTGCAACAAATTCAACAACACGTTTCCACCAAGAGTACTTCCACCAAATGCAGAAGAGAAATAAATGGAGATTCCCAGCTCGAACACTCGACATCGGGGATCTGGTATTACTACAAGAACCAAGGGAGATGTTCGGAGAGTCGATGTGAAGACAACCAAACGGGAGGTCGTGCATCGCGAACAAATCTTTTAGTCCCTCTTTTCCCAGAAGATGCCAAGGACGAGCTTGCTGTATGTCGAAACAGTCGGCAGCATACTCGCACCACCTAACTGCTAACTTGAGTTCTTTTATGTTCACTACACCAACAACTAATGCCTTAGAAATCCGAACACTCAACCCTAGTATACATATTCACCGATTGGGAGACGCTTTCATCAAATACTCCGACTTGAAGTTCTCAGTCGAAACCTCTTTGAAATTGGAATTGGTGAAGGAATTCTACGATTTCTGCCAACAATATCAGAACAGCAGCTACTCAAAGTTATATCAACACTACCGTTCCCTAGAAGAAACTGTTAGACACGAGGCCATGACAGTTAAGCAAGGAATAAGTGCAGGCTATCTCAGTGAAGGGACCAAACATTCGCTCGGGCCTATAGTTCTAAACGGAGTTGTCAAATATGGTTCCAAATTACTTATGACTGCTGGCAACACGTATCAAGCAGTAGAGAATTGCCAACTAGAGCATCAAATCGGCCAATTGGAGAGTAAAATAAAAAAGGTATTAGAAGTATCCCGCCTCATGACATACATCAATAACCTAGAATCTAAAGCTGTTCACGTGCAACTTTAAGCTTTGCTTGAACAGCAGCAGCAAATTCGACATTCAAATCCTTATCACCGCTATCCAAGCCAATCATCATCGCTATCCGGCCTGATGAAGCTCTACAGACCCATGTCAGTAAATTAAACGGAGGTTTGGACTTCTGAAGGCTGCCAACTATACCAAATCCAGCCGCACTATTCGCTTTTAACAGAATAACGAAGGCCATCCCCAAAAATATGTTATTGTATTTTCAATCATCAATCTCTATAATGGTCTGACATTCCTGCCGCCAGTTACCTCAACAAAGAAGACAAGACACCCGGAAGTTGGGTACGGGCATACATGGTTCACCGTGATACGGTAACCCACATAAACACGGACACAGCTTACTTACTTACTTACTTACTTAGGTGGCGCTACAGTTCGGGGTGAACCTGGGCCTCGACCAACAAGCCTCTCCAGTTAGCCCCGTCCTTAGCTATCTGCCTCCAGTTGCGCACTCCAAGTTGGTTGAGGTCCCTTTCTACTTGTGCGCGCCACCTTAGTCGAGGTCTTCCTCTACTGCGTTGTCCCTCCGGGTTAGATTCGAAGACTCTGCGGGCCGGAGCATTGGTGCCCATTCGCTCTACATGTCCTAGCCATCTTAGGCGACTGATGCGCAGTTTTTTGACTAGGTCGATGTCGCTGTACAGCTCGTAGATTTCGTCGTTGAATCTTCTCCTCCAAAGCCCGTCAACGCAAACGGGACCGTATATCTTCCGAAGAATTTTTCTCTCGAAGCGACCAAGGATATCTTCATCCGCTTTCGACAGAGTCCATGCTTCAGCGCCATAAAGCAGGACTGGGATGATCAAGGTCTTGTACAGAGTCTCCTTAGTTGTTCGAGATAGGGCCTTACTACTCAATTGCCTTCTCAGCCCAAAGAAACAGCGATTGGCAAGAGTAATTCTTCGGTTAATTTCCGCCGAGATGTTATTGAATTAATGTTAATTATTAATGATGTTATTGTTGTCAGAATTAATAGCAGAGCCAAGGTAGACAAAGTCCCTTACTACCTCGAAGTTATAGCTGTCGACTGTGACGTTCTGTCCGATTCGTCGATGTTGTGTGTCCCTTCTTGTCGACAGCATATACTTTGTTTTGCCCTCATTTACAGCTAAACCCATTTTGGTGGCTTCTGTTTCGATACTAGCGAACGCACCAGTGACAGCCCGCTGTGTTCTGCCAATTATGTCGATGTCATCCGCGTAAGCTAGTAGTTGCAAAGACTTTTGAAAGATTGTGCCTCCGGTGTTGGCTTGTGAGTTTCGCACAATTCTTTCAAGAATGATATTGAAGAAGTCACATGACAGCGCGTCGCCTTGTCTAAATCCCTTTTTGACATCGAATTGACATCTCGGTGAGGTCATTACCGACCTTGATGGAGCAGCGAGCGTTCTCCATCGTCATCCTGCACAGACGAACGAGTTTGGCAGGGATGCCAAAACTAGACATGGCTCTGTATAGCTCGTCTCTATAAATGCTGTCATATACGGCCTTAAAATCGATAAAAAGATGGTGAGTATCGATTTGGACTTCTTGGGTTTTTTCCAGGATCTGCCGGAGTGTGAAAATTTGATCGACTGTGGACTTTCCTGGCCTGAAACCACACTGATAGGGGCCAATCAGGTTGTTGATGAAGGGTTTCAGGCGTTCACACAATATGGCAGATGGCAACGCGATGTTGAGGAGACTGATACCTCTGTAATTGGCGCAGTTGAGGGGGTCTCCTTTCTTGTGGATCGGGCAAACGATGCTGAGGTTCCATTCATCAGGCATACACTCGTCTGACCAAATCTTGAAAATGAGTTGGTGTATGCTCTCTACCAAGTCATTTCCGGCTGCATTGAACAACTCGGCCGGTAGGCCATCAGGACCAGCAGCTTTGTTGGATTTAAGCTTGGATATTGCTATCCTTACTTCGTTTTGGTCAGGTGGACGGAAGTTTTGGCTATCATCGTCTATGTTGAATGGCGCATTCTGCCTGACAGCGGTATGTTGATCTTCATCGCCGTTATACAGTCTGCAGAAAAAGTTTTTACATATTCTCAGCACCGACTGTGATTCTACTACCAGGTTTCCTTCCTCATCTCTACAGGTTTCCGTACGGGTCTTGTTGGCGTGACACGTTCTTTTTACCTTTTGGTAAAACTTCCGTACATTATTCGTGGAGTATAATCTCTCAATATCTTCGATCGCGCGCTTCTCGTGCTCTTTTTTCTTCTTCTGGAGAAGCCGATGCTCTTCCCGTCTCTTACGCTCGTAGAGGTCACGAGCAGCCCTCGTCCTTCTTTGCAGCGCCGCTTTGTACGCGTCCTGTTTAGCTGCATGTGCTTGCCGGCATTCTTCGTTAAACCAGGGGTTTCTTGGTGGTGGTCGACTGAAACCCAGCACATCAGTTGCGGCGTCTCTGATGGCATTTTGGCAACGTTGCCACTGGTCTTCGCACTTGATGCTGGCGGCATAGGAGTCGTGGAGAGATTTCGGGATACGCGATCGGCGAAGATTTTGGCGGTCTCTTGCGATTGCAGCTTTTCGACGTCAAATCTTCTCACAGTTATTCTTCTTTGTGGCGTTCGGGTTCGGGTTGCAACAAGGTAGTGGTCCGAGTCGAGACAGCTTAGATTTACAAATTACTTCGATAATAATCAAACATAAGTACTTTTTTCGCCGGAAGTTTGTTTATGAGAATTTCACGAAATTCTGCCCAATAAGCAACTTCAATAATTCTACTGACCTAAATAGTTCTTATTGATTTGCTTAATTTATTAACCTGAAAAGTTGTTTTTCATATTTTGTCGAAAAAGCAAAAACAATTGACCTGAAAAGTTGTTTTCCATATTTCATATTTTATCGAAAATGCAAAAAAAATTAGCTGAAAAGTTGTTTTCCATATTTCATATTTTGTCGAAAAAGCAAAAAGTAGTTATTATACCAAGTTCACAGTGTGCACATCCTTTTAAACACCTAAATTATTGAAGTCGACAGTGCACGACACCATGCGTCACTTTAAAGAATCAGCGACTCTTAAGACACGAAAGGGCCAATTTACTATCAAAACATGAACCAGAAAATAAAATAAGTAAGCTAGAGGAATCTACGGCTTACATCTACAGAGATATGGGCAGAGTTCAACCGTTCACACTTAAAACAGATATTAGTAACAACGACAAAAAGGCATTTAGCTGCCGCAGGCAATCTAGTTTCAATAAAACTACAGAAACCATTGCTACGAAGAAAGTACTACGACAGGACACTAAACTTATCGAACAGCCCAAATTTGATATTTGCGAACTTCAAAAGGAGAGAGTTTACGTTCAGAGGTCTGCTGCAGAAAAGGTGCTCCCTATCTGTATAGTAGCAACAATCAAGCACGGCGGTAGTTGACAATGGTCTAGGAATGTTTCTCTTCTGCCGGAGTTAGTGACCAATAAGGCAAGTACAGGCAAATATTAGAAGAACACGTTTTATCATCGGCATTTCGATTAATAAGCCTTGGATTCACATAAAAATATAAAATGGTCTGCCCAATCATCCGATCTCAACTGATGAATATATCTGCTTTGGGACGAAATAGATAGAGATGTTCAATTACATTGTCCAACTTTGAAGGAGACGAGACGAGACATTGTAAACTATCAAAAGCTGATCTTGCATCACTTTGACTTTTAATAGTTTCCAATATATGTAATTAAATTAATTAAATTAAATTGACGGCCAAAGTGATGCAAGCAAGTAAAAGATAAACTGCGCCTCGGAGGCGCCCGCGAAATATATATATTGCTTTCTTCTTTTAACTGACGCTCGAACCAACTTGTTCTTTTAAGCCAACTCAGTCGTCGATCAACACTTGCAGGAGACGGTCGTTCCGGTTCGGTAAGTTCCACAGTTTTTTAGTTATGGCAATGCGTTGCGCTCGAGAGGCGCATGGTTATCTTATGTGTATTTTATGGAATTTGTTGTGATTTTTTTTTTGTTACTTATATTCTTATTCTTATATTCTACTCATGTATGGGTTTTAGGAACGTTTTGACATCATGGCGTCTAAAAGAGTGTTGGAAGACGGAGAAATTGTTTCTTTATTGAATCAAGAAGACGAACTTGCAAATGATGGCAGTGACAGCGAGATTGAGGATCATATAAGTGAAGATGATGTTCAAAGTGAAACTGACGACGAGTACGTAGATAAAGTATTCGAAGGATACTTAAATGACACCTCAACATCTGAAATCCCCGGACATGACCACCGCATAATTATTCCGGCTCAGAGAGTAATCAGAGGTAAGAATAAACACGTTTGGGCTCCTTCTAAAGGTCAAAGTCTTGGAAGAGCATCTGCCATCAATATAGTTCGCTCTAATAGAGGTCCTACTCGAATGTGTCGAAATATTTTGGAACCACTTTTATGTTTTGAGTTTTTTTATCACGGATGATATTATTCAAGAGCTCGTTCAGTGGACAAATGTGGAGATATCAATAAAACGTACTGATAGTATGACTTCTACGACATTTAAAGATACGAATCCTACTGAAATCAAAGCCTTTATTGGAATACTTACTCTAAGTGCTGCAATGAAAGATAACCATTTATCAACCGTTAAATTGTTTGATAGTTCATTTAGCGGCACGAGTTATGTGGCAGTAATGAGTAGAGATTATTATCAGGTGTCTAAGAATGGATGACAACATTTCGCCCTGCTCGTCGTCAGCAAGATCCATTTATTCCTGTTCGAAAGGTTTGGGATTTGTTTATATCTCAATGCAAAAAAAATTACTCTCCTGTAAGCAATGTCACTATGATGAACAATTACTTGGATTCCGAGGTAGATGCCCATTCCGAATGTACATACCTAACAAACCGAGTAAGTATGGAATAAAAATCCCAATGATGTGCGATAGTGGAACGTGTTATATGCTGAATGCTATGCCATACATTGGAAGAGCAACACATACAAATGGTTTACCGCAAGGAGAATACTACTTGAAGGAGCTATCACGACCAGTTAATGGCACAAACCGCAATATAACGTGTGACAATTGGTTCACGTCTATCCCTGTCGCAAAATCATCTTGCTCCCTATAAATTGACAATTGTGGGCACGGTAAAGTCAAACAAACGGGAAATTCCTGAAAAGTTGAAAAACACCCGTTCTCGACAGGTGGGAACCTCTATGTTTTGCTTTGATGGATATTTAACCATAGTGTCGTACAAGCCGAAGCCGTCGAGGATGGTGTACTTATTATCCTCATGAGATGAAGGTCCCGTTATAAATTCTACAACTGGCAAACCTGAGATTATTATGTTCTGCAACCAGACTGATCAGATGTGCTCTTCCATGTCTTGTTCTAGAAAGACAAACAGATGGCCAATGACAATGTTTTATGGCATTTTAAACATAGCCTTTGTCAATTCGTATAATGTTTTACCAAACGGAGAAAGACCATTGAACCGTAGAGAAGATATGAAGAAGCTAAGCTGTGACCTACCAACACCGTGGATGAGATCCAGATTGGAAATCACTACTTTGACAAGACGTTTTAAGGAAAATATTCATAACATCTTGGAACAAACCAGTCAAGAGGTTTCTGAAGGAGCTGATGAGGAACCTCCAGCTAAAGTTCGGCGTTACTGTAGCCTACATATGTACAAAGAAAAAGAAAATAATGTCTAAGATGACATGTACAAAATGTAAAAAGACAGTGTGTGGTAAACATAAATATGATGTTTGCAACAACTGTCTATAACTATTGATTTTTTGTATTTTTGGCTGATTGGTATTATTTGAGACTGATTATATTGTAATTCATCAGTAAGTAAGACAAAATAATATAAATGTCACCTATTGCTAATAATTGATATTTAAATACCGAAGATCTCTAATTTTGTGTTCCTTTTTGTTATGGATTTATAAAATCCTACTTTACTTAGAAAAATAATAATATATAAAGGGTGTTCCATAATTCACACAAAATTTTAATTTTGCGCCATTTAATACATAGTATAGTGATGCCAACGGAAAAAAAAGTTAACAATGTTACAGCTGACATTTCGGGGTTAGTAAAAATGGAGCGCTATACGAAAGAAGAGAGTTCGTTGAATGGATTTTGGAACAACAACAAGTGGATGCTGATTTTTCGAACAAAATCATCTTCAGTGATGAAGCTCATTTTCATCTTGATGGCTTCGTTAATCGTCAAAATGGTCGCATTTGGGGTTCAGAAAACCCACAAGTAATTGTTGAGAAACAAATGCATTCACAGCGCGTGACTGTTTTGTGCGGATTTTGGGCTGGCATTATCGGACCATTCTTTTTGAAAATGCGGCTGGTCAGGCAGTAACAATAAATAGTGTTCGTTATCGTGACATGATAACCCAGTTTTTAGTGCCTAAATTACAAGATATGGATGTGACCAACATGTGGTTTCAACAAGACGGTGCCACATGCCATACAGCCAGAGAAACAATTCAATTACTGCATGAGTCATTTCCTAATCGTGTAATCGGCGGTTTTTGCGATCGGAATTGGTCATCCAGATCTTGCGATTTAACGCCATTGGACTTTTTTCTAAGGGGTTTTTTGAAGTCAAAGGTCTATGCAAACAAGCCCACGACCACCAACGCCTTGAAATAGGAAATCGGGGGGTGTATTAATGAAATTCAGCCACATTTATGCGAAACGGTCATAGAAAATTTCAATAAAAGGGTACGTACTTGCCAGCAAACCCGTGGCGGCCATTTATCCATACATAACCCCAATCTGTATACTCTATGAATTAATAAAAAATTTAAGATTTCTAATTAAAAATCTGTATTTTCTATCAAAATAAACTTTGCGTGAATTATGGGATACCCTTTATTTATGTTTTACTTAATTGCTAATTATGTCTGTGGCCACAAGCCATAACCGCTAAAGTCGACTTTAGACGAAAACCAAATGTTTCTATAATTTTTATTGGAAATAAGCATAATTAAAGAAATAACAAAATGTTGGTACAATTAACCGTAATTTGCACTTTTATAATCAGTTTTGGTTTGTTACTTAAATGCGTAAGTTTTTTTTTCAAACTGAAAATTAAATTTGAAAATTCTTCTTCTGAAAATTCCATTTTCGACTTTAGCGGTTATGGCTTGTGGCCACAGATGTAACAATAAATCGAAGTAATAAAAAAAGTATTTATTTATATTTGTAAAAAAAAACGGTTTTGTTAATTGTGCGCCTCGCAGGCGCATGTTTATCTTTTCAGTACTAAAAAATAAGATTATCTTTCTAGGGTTAAGTTATTTATATTTGTAAAAAAAACGGTTTTGTTAATTGTGCGCCTCGCAGGCGCATGTTTATCTTTTCAGTACTAAAAAATAAGATTATCTTTCTAGGGTTAGGTAATTCGTTCTAATTATTAGATTCCATTAATTTCTACAAATACCTAGATATACATTATATACACACTTCATCATAAAAGTAAGTACATATACACCTACTTATGTAAGTGTAACAAAAGTCTTAAGAAAACGGTTTATTTCCCTTGAACCATTATAAAACCTACCTCATGCCTGTTGTTTGACATTTGCACAACTGCACTAAAGCAAAAATAACGGAATAATTTGCCTTCCTTTGAAAGGAGAATGATTTTTTTATGACGAAATGCCAAAAAAGCGTTACAAAAGTAAGTATACATTCATGGCATTTGGGTACAAAACGCTGATCAGTAAACACGTGTAGTTATAAATATGCTCTTTTTTAATTGAATTGTTTTAGAAAACTCTAAGGTGAGTAAAAATTATGAGTTTTGGAGAATTTTGTTGAACGAATTCCTATGAGTCTTCTAGAAATGGCACCGCGTGGAAAAGAACTCTCAACTGACGCTAAAAATTTATTGAATAAATTTCCTGGGGAAGGGAAATCGATTCGCGAAGTGGCGAAGTTTAGAAAAAAATGGAACCTACGGTACAACAGAAAATCGAACTAGAAGTGGACGTCCTCGTATCTTTACTGAAGTAGAAAAGAGAACTATTGTTAGAAAAGTAAGGAATGATCCTAAAAAAGTGCTCCAAAAATACAATCAGAGATCGCCGAAGAAACTGGAAAGCAATGCAATCCCCAAACAATTCGCCGTGTCTTGCATGATGCCGGATATAACGGTCGATCCATTAGGATCATTTAGTTAGGGAATGGCTATTATACTATTTGCGCAACCAGCTTAAAACACCACCTCTATCATCAGACTTGAATGCTATAGAGCATTTGTGGTATAACCTCGAGCGGCAAATAAGAAAACATGATATTCGAACGAAAAATCAACTTAAGGCTATTATTCAAGAAGAATGGGCCAAAATAAGTTCCGACGTGACCCAAAAGCTCGTCAATTCAATGCCATCCAGAATAAGCGCTGCGATTAAGTCTAAGGGGTATCCTACTAGGTATTAACTTAATTTCTTATTTTAATATCTTATCCTATTTTGTTTTTTCTTTCATGTCTATACTTACTTTTGTAATGCATTTTTTTATGAATTATGCTTAATTTTAATATTTTTGTTACTTCATTTTATTATTTTGCTACTATTACTTATTAAGTGAAGTGCATATAAGAATAACGAAAAAAATATATGCCACCTATTTCATTAAAACTAATTCAAGTGGGTGTTTTCGTTAATTAAACTTCTTACGGCATGCTGTATACTTATTTTTGTGATTAAGTGTATATAATATTGATAAAGCTATTTACAATAAATTTCGAATATCACAACAAAAACGACGAATATTTTTTTTTTATTTATTTTATTTATTCATTCATCAAACAGAGTATAATTATCTCTTACAAACCAAATAGCGAAATTAATTAATCAATAAATACAATTCAAAAATAACCGTTTTTTTTTAAACAAATTAAATAATTAGATAGGAAACTTCAACAATCAAATGTTTTTTTAAATTTTTTAAATATATAAGATTATTCATCAAACAAATGTCGCTCAAACAATCGCTGCAAGACATGCAACTCCCGTCATCATACGCTTGTGCATTCCTCGACCTCGTCATTAATTTCTACAAGCGTTGTGTCCTCCTCATCATCTTCTTCGTCGTTTAATTCCTCATCACCAACATCGTTATCAATTCTCTTCTACAAATGGCTTCTTCACTTCACCTCGTTTAGACCTTCAGACATCTTCGAGTTCACCACCAAAAACAAATTCAACAACCTTGCTTTGCTCTCATATAAATGCAGTAGATAATTCGTCCAAATCCATTAGTTTTACTCAAACTACTGCTATCGCTCGTGTTTATGATAAGCAAGAAGTTCGTCAGAACATTCGATTGTTGTTAGTTTTAGGGCGGCAGATTTCATTCTTCACAGAACTTACAGTTCACCGTTTAGGCCTCACCAAAAGAGCTGCTCGCATTCCAGTGTCAGGTGTCGCTTCATAACAAACGGAATAATAATACTTCAACTTTTTTCGTGCATTAATAACCAATCTGTTGAGATTTAGTGCCACGTAATCTCAAAAATTACACCGTTAGTACCTGCTTTTGTTTCTACAATCCTCGATAAAAACGCGCTCACATATTGGTCATATTGATGTTCTCATCGGCTTCGATAAATTGGTCGGTGTAATTAATGTGTCACCTGTTCATGGTCGGAAGGGACAACTTGATCTTGTTCTATTTATATTTAGCTGGCTCGTTAGTGACAACTTGTCAACCTCCAACTCGTTACCAACTTATAGCGTAGACTTTTATTGCACGCAATTAGGCACGACATTTGAGTTTGATCTTGAGCGCTTTTGGAGGCTTGAGGAAGTTGGTCATGAACTTATTCTGTCAATAGAAGATCAGCGTGCTGAAGACATTTTCACTATATCTCATTCACGATTACCTGATGGCAGATATCTAGTGCAGCTAGCCTTCAGGTCAGACCAAGATACTGGTTACGGAAACAGCCTAATCGATTCAAATTAACCGAACGTAAGATTGCTTCAAATCTGTACTTACGCGATAAATACATTGCCTTTATGCGCGAATACATAGGCCTGTAAACACAATAAACATACCGTCACATAAATGCTATTATCTGCCTCATCATACTGTGATTAAAGAAGACTGCAGCACAACAAAGGTTAGGGTTGTCTTCTATGGCTCGGCTAAGTCTGGTCAAGACAAGCCTCTCAACGAAACATTGTTAATTGGCCACACACACCAACTCTCTCTTTTGCCTTCGCTTTCGTCGTCATCTCTGTACTTCTAGATGCAGATTCTATCTATAAAGCAA
This sequence comes from Blera fallax, assembly GCA_946965025.1. Taxonomy (NCBI): domain Eukaryota; kingdom Metazoa; phylum Arthropoda; class Insecta; order Diptera; family Syrphidae; genus Blera; species Blera fallax. The sequence continues at coordinate 57,381,645 of OX337246.1, forward strand.
CTTCTCTCCGCTTAGAACTAATTAGGTTACTAGAATCTGGTGGATTTAATTTCCGGAAATGGACCACTAATTGCTGGCTGCTTCTTTTAAGTTTACCAGAAAATCAACAAGTGTTATCTTCAAAGTATTTTGAAGAATGCGATTCGGTTAAGCTGCTAGGTCACCTGCCCGAGATACCTTTTCTTATAAAGTCAACTTGGGGGTAAGGTCTCTAAGTAAATTGACCAGTGGGGCAGAGAAACTCTCCCCAAAGACCGTCCGTACGTGGTGAACAACCACATCCTTCACGAGGTGTCCCTGTTGGTAACGGAATACGGTGGATCCAAAGAGGAAAACTTGAAAAATCCGGAATCCCAGGTGCCTATGGGATGAATGGCACTACGTTACCGTGTCTTTTAACGGTGAACTCTGGATATCTAGAGACCTCCAGTTTCAACCCAAACTCCCCTTACCTGCATACAGGAGGTTAGTGCAGGCGGACCCCTTCTTTCCCTTTACTCGTGGGACCAAAATGTCTAACAAAAATACTAACTTCAAAAAACCAAAAGCGAAGAGTGTAAGCCCATCGGGCACTCCTAGCTCTATAACAACCGATCGGATTAACTTAGGAGTAAATGAAGATTCGCTTCCTCACACTTCGGCTGGGGAAAGTGGTGAAGCAATTGACGTGAACCTAGAAAGACTCTTTCTAGAATCTAGCGACACTTGCTCCATCGCTGACTCATCCATCTCTAACGTGTTAACCAGTTCGCAGCGTACTAAGAACTGTAAGTTGACAGTGAAGAAACTAGGGACCAAGAAGTGGGAGGAGATGACAGAGCAGGAGAGGAAAAGGCTACACAGCGCTCGAGCCTACCTGCAGAGACAATCCGTGATGGGGGACTTGCCTGTGGTGAGCACCCCTAAGGGGATGACCCCAGCTGGCGGCACGAGCGTAGAAGAGTTGTTGGGATCATCAATGGCGACAGCAAACCGCTGCCAGCCGGAACCCATGGTGATCTCGGCAGCTTCCCAGGAGCCACCCATTTCAGTGCTGTCAAGACCGACTGCTGCCTCGCCCTCCCCGACTGTTAAAGGGACTACCCCACAGCCGAGAGAGTATTTGACTCGAGAAGGCGGGGAGGTGGGAATGGATAATCCTAGCGGGGCAAGCCACCGCCAGCTTCCTAGCAATGGTCCATTAGCACCTGCACCGCCTGGTTGCGATAACCTAGCTGAAAACGGGAAGTCTACAACCTGCGGCTAGACGAGAGTAGCTGGTAGACAAGGTCAGGGTTTAACCCCTCAAACCTCCAGAAAGATCAGAGATAAGAAAAAGGACGAATGGACAATCTTACAAAACCGCAGGCGCAATGCCTTACGGTTGATTCACCGACTGAAGAAGCGTGATCCGAAGTCCTTTACGGACAAGGAAAGGGCGGCTCTGGATAGAGCCCACAACACGCTCCAGTCGGCAGGGTCGACTAGGATAGCGGACGCAACAGGCCGGAAGGTTAAAGGTCCGCCTATGGCGAGAGTAGGAAGCCACTTGCTCCCTTCCTTAGCTGTGGAAAGACCTGTGCCAGCCACCGACTCGTGCTCACCTGAGTCCGAGTCGGCCGCTGACTGCTCCAAGAAGGCCACGACGGGACGCGATGCCAAGGGTATAGGTGTGGGACCGAGCGGGATGAAGAAGGGAAGCCATCTGCCACCCTCCTTGGTCACGATCAGTCCCAAACCGCTCTCGACCGTGTTGGGCAAAAGGGTCAAGCCTGTTCCCAAACCAGTCGCGGGGTGATCGAAGGCAACCAACACCAACAGACATAGCGCAGGGCCGACCAGGGATTCGAACGTCGAACATCGCCACCTGCTAGAAAGACCACAAAAAGAGCCAAGCTGGCTACTAGCGCCAGCCTTCAGGTGTCGCTTGTTGACTTCAACAATCCAGACAAGCGCCTAAACAAAGGCCAGTGGGGACTCATGGAGTTATGCATTCTTGAGGGTATCAATGATACCATCGTGAAAACTGAGGGTAAATCCCCACTCTTTGAGCAACTAACCACCTATAAAGGCTTTAAAATTCTCTGCTGCGACGACCAGTTTACACTTAAGTGGCTCCAGTCGTTCGTCGAAAAAACGCAGGCTCCATGGGCAAACGCCGACGTTTGACTAGTCGAAAAGAAGGACCTGCTAGAATTCACTAGACCTAAAGGCCGTATATGTACATATACCTGGCCCTCATATCCCTAAAGAAAGAATAAAGAGAAATCTGCGGCATCTTAACCCAGAACTCTTTAGCGATAACTGGGAAACTAGAGGTTGGTGAACATTCAGAAACTGGCACTGAAATAGTGGTCCTCCTCAACCACAAATCAATGCAGATGCTGAGGAGATATACCCTGTATTCATAAACGTCATGCTAACAAAGAACTGCATTACCTGCGTTCAATAATGCAGTTTCATTGCAGAACTGCCGCAGGCAAACTGCATTACCTGGTGTTCATAAACGTCGGCGTCGTGCAGATTAATTAGCAAAAAAAAGTGGCTGCAGAGTTAAGACACGTAAAGGATTGGATTGTTGAATCGTTCGTTATATATTATAAATCAATCTAAGTTGGAATTAAACAAAACCTAAGTATATCTTAACTTTTGTTGTTTTAGGAATATGGATGGAGAAGTGGAAATTTGGTGTCCCAGCGACATCAAACTGTTGGTCTCCACACGCATCCAAATGGAGCCAGAATTTTGCGCGGGAAGAAAGAAAAAAATTTTGCTGCGGCGGGTGGTACTTGCAGAAATAAAAAAGTCAACCCATTTTTCAAGTTTGATGTTCATGATATTAAGAAAAAAATTCGAAAACCCGATGACAACCTTTAAGCGTATCTTAAACGCAATAATGAATCTGGACGAGGTGCTACAACTTGGGAATACTATGAGGAATTCGATGAGGTGTATGGTAGTAAACACAGCATTGTTCCCCCATTGGAATTTGTTTGCTCTTCTTCATTATTCGAAAAACAGAAAGAACCTGATTCAGTGATGGAAGACGACGATTTCGAAAGCCAAGAAAAAAAGCAAAGCAAAATATGCAAAAGAAGGGTGAACTTCTAGAGTTCTTAAAAACAGAGGCAGAAAAAGAAGCCTTGCGCCACAGTTAATCGAAAAAAACAGACTACAAATTATAAAGGTTTTACAAGCGTCCCTTGATAATATGTAAGTTTTCTTTCCTTATAAATACTTATGTATATATTTTATTTTTGTTAACTTGAATTGAATAATTTGTTTCGTTTAAATTAAAAGTTTATTGTAATACTTGGACGATTGAATTTTTGTTTTGTTTAAATAAAAGGATTATTATAATACTTAGTTCATTGCATTTTAATCATTTTTCGAACATTTGAAAAAAAATATTTGTATTGGTCACATTTTCAACATAATGCAGGTTTGATTTACGTGAAAAGTGGATTTGTCCATCCTAAAGTGGCTTTTGAAAATATCATCGGGAAACTTATCTATAGTTTTCACAAAGCCGACATTTTTGGGGGGCACGACTCTCATCGGATTAGCTTTTTTAGAAATTATCAAAATCCGCCGAACACTTGATTTTTTATTTTTTTGGTTTTCCCTCTTTATTAATCAATTGACATTTTCTTTATCCAAAATCAAATTAAATAGCGAGGATAATATCTTTTTTTTCTGCTCCGACATATTATTAGTTGACGTTTTTGAACGAAAAATTGTACTAAAACATATCTGCAACGATGACGATCAGTGAATGCATTCAGAAACGCATTAATAAAGATCTGTGATCGTACTGTGGTAGAACAGCCGACGTTTTTGAACTCACCCATAATAACAAAGTTCGCACGGGTATCACCCGATGCAAAGTTCGACCCTTTATGGACAGAACTGATAGGAGGAAGAGAGACGCGGGTGATAAGGTATGTTCAACATGAAAATTATTCAAATAAACCTTCACCATAGCATAGCGGCTAGTGCTAATCTCATCTATCTTCTAGATATATTCAAAAATTAGGGCAAAATTAGCTGGCTAAGTCACACCTCAGTGGGGTTTCCGCCCACTGATTATCGGAGCCGTGTATATGCCATACGATACGATACTGACGAACCACCATCCGTAGTCACCCAAGAACTAACCCGGAAGCTGGGACCTACTATTAGGGTGTGATGTAAACGCACACCACGCACAATGGGGCAGTGGCGACACAAACCCACGCGGTGAGTTAGTATTCGAATTCATTATCGAAAATAATCTTTTAGTATCTAATAGAGACAATGGCCCCACTCTTGTAGTTAGAAATAGGCAAGTGGTTATCGACGTAACTTTAACTAGTAACTCTGATACTCTTAACGTAGATAAGTAGAAAGTCTTAGGAATAGACTCCTTCTCTGACCACAGACTAATTGCATTTTCCTTAAGTAGTAGTTGTGAACCACCTAAACCACATAGGAACCCTAGGAAGACTAACTGGGATTTCTTCAAACATGAGGTGGAACAACATTGCTATGTATGTGCTCGTAGAAGACACCATACAGAGCAGTACGGACATCGAACGCATGGCCGAGAACTCAGCATCCATGTTTAAGGAGGCGTGAAAGCATGCCCTGTCACAAAAGGAAAACTGGACCGTCACCCCCATGGTGGAATAAAGAACTAGTCAATATTAGGAAGGAAACGAGAAAAATCCTCAATTTGGCTAAGCGTATGAAATCCGAGCCTGACTGGGAACTCTACAAGACCAGTCAGCGAAAATTTAAGAATGCGACGCAAAAGCTAAACGTCAATCGTGGCAGCACTCCTGCGACGAACTGAAAGGAACAGCGGAAACCTCGAGACTGAGGAAAATCCTCTCCCCCTGCGGAACTTATCACAGAACGGAAAATTGAGTGGGCCATTAGATCTTTCTCTCCCTTCAAATCCCCAAGACTGGATGGAGTCATCCCTATCATGTTGCAGAAATCTATAACAGTAATTATTCCGGTACTTAAGGAATTATACACGAAGAGCCTCACATATTGCTATATACCAAAAGCATGGAGAGTGGTAAAGGTTGTATTCAAACAATGCTTTAAGCTTTAGATGAGAATAGACGTGCTAAGAAATTTATCCGACAATTAATATTTATTTTTCAAATAAATAGTGGTGACATTTTTGAAATTATGGCGGGAGATTGTAAAAAATGCGCTGAGAACTTTGGTAAAACAAAAATTAAAATCTTATGTGGTGGATTTTGTGAAGAAATGTTCCATGAAAAATGCACGGGCTTAAATCAGTACGATTTGAATGCTGTGAGGCCAAAGAAGAACATAGTATTCGTATGTAATGAGTGTTTAGTTAGCAAAAACACGATTAATAAAAATTAAAATCAGTTCAAATAAATAAAGAAAGTATAGCGAAGCAAGAAAAAGCAGTTTTTGAAATTCTCGAGAAACATACGCAAGTCAACTACAAAAGTGCCCTCCGGTAATATTAAAACCAAAATCAAAACAAAGTGTAGAAAAAACAAAAGAAGACCTAAAGAAGAATGTTGACCCGTCGAATTTAAAGATCAGCGACATAGCTACAAGAAACAACTGAATAGTAGAAATTTCGTGTGAGAATGAGCGAGAGAGAAGTATAGTTAAAAGTGCAGTTGAAGAAAAGCTCGGTGAAACATATGAAGTAAAAGTACCGGTACTAAAGAAACCAACATTATTCATAACTGGTATGAGTGAAAACATAAAAGAAGAAGAAATTGAGAAGAGCATAAAAGTGCAAAACAGTTTCTTGAGTGAAAGCCAAATAAAGTGTGTGAAGATAATGGGTGGTGTGAATAAAAACTAAGGGAACACTCCGAGTGAACATTCATGAGTGAAGTGTTTTCGTTGAAGGGAACACCAAATTGAGTGTTCCCTTCAACGAAAACACTTCACTCTTGAGTGTTCACTCAGAGTGTTCCCTTAGTTTTTATTCACACCACCCAATATGTGACTGAAGGGTTTTCGTTAAACTTAACGAACCCTACTTTTATTCACATCAAATGGAGTGTTCCCTCCAAAATGTTGAGGGAACACTCATACTCAATTTTTATTCACACCACATACGTAAACATACGTTGGGATAGGTGCAAAGTTTTTGAGGAACTAAAAGTTAAAAGGTGTTACAAATGTTTAATCATGAGGCGAATGAATGTAAAAATGAGAGATGTTGTAGAATATGCGGTAGTGATCACGACTCTAGAAATTGCAGAGTACCCGAAAAAAATGAGTGCGTTAATTGTTTAATAACAAATTCACGATTAGGTCTGAATTTGGACGTGAACCATAAAACACTGGACTATAATTGCCCAGTCTACTTAAGGAAACTGGAAGCTAAAAGAAGTCGAGTTTTATATTAGCAATTAAAGGAACAGTATACTGAAAAATCGCTTTCTTACTTAAATGGAATATTTTTGAACGTTCAGTGGATTACGGGGAACTTCGAGTTAGTTGAGGATATAGTTGCTAAAAATAATCTGGACTTTTTATTACTAACTGAAACGCATTTAACAATAAATATAGAGGGGTGTGAAGCATTCTTACCTGGTTATAGGAGACATGACTGTTTAAGCAATTCTAGACATACAGGATGTGTAACAGTATATGTGAAAGATAAACTTAGATCGTCGCAGAAGAATATAATGGTGCAAGAGAAAAAAAATTGGATATCATCGGTAAAAACTAAAACAAACAAGCTTATGTTTGAAAAATTGAGCAATCTAGAGCTTAAAACTCGCAAAACAAGAAAAAATCTATAAATATGAAACAGTTGCTTAAAATATTAACATGGAATGCTAACGGCCTTTTGGAAAAGATTGACGAACTAGAAGTGTTCTTGCGAAAAGACAACATTGATATATGTTTGATTTCAGAAACGCACTTAAAAAATAAATCTAGCTTAAAAATAAAAGGATACTGTGCTTATCATGCTTACCATCCATCCGAAAGGGCTAGAGGCGGATTTCCCTATTCATCAAGGACTGTATTGAGCATTCTTTTAGTACAATTATTGAAAACGATGCGATGCAAGTAAGTACAGTTCGTGTTAAAAACAAGCACTCATACTACAATATCGCATCCATTTATTGTCCCCCGCGATGCAAACTAGAGAAGAACGATTTTATAAATCTTTTCAACTCACTTGGGCCGAAATTTATTGTTGGTGGTGATTTTAATTCAAAACACACTTTTTGGGGTTAAAGATGCACTTCAACGAAAGGCAGACTACTTTACGAAGCCGGCATGCAATTTAACGTTGACTTCCTTTCGACAGGGAAACCAACATATTGGCCTTCCGACAGAACAAAAACGTCTGATCTCGTAGACTTCTTCGTCGCAAAAGGAGTACCTAAAAACTTTACAGACGTCGAGGAAAGCTTTGATCTCTCCTCAGATCACTCACCAGTCATTTTGTCAATAAGCGAGCGTCTAATAAAAAAAGAAGGGGCGCCAAGATTAATTAACAACAAAACTGACTGGGACGGCTTTAAGAAATATTGTAAAGAAAACATTGTTTTGAACGTGTCACTTAAAACACCGTATGAATTAGAAGACGAAGTCGGCAGATTTATTGAAGTCATACAGAACGCAGCGTGGAACAATACTCCCTTTAGGAGGAAAGAAGTCGTACACAGCGAAGGTAAATATCCACCTGAAATAAAAGAATTGATAATAACAAAGAGGAGAGCACGCAAAAGATGGCAACAATCCCGAGCTCCCCAGCATAAAACTATCTTAAATCATTTATGTAATGAACTCAAGAAAGCAATAAGAGATTTCAAAAATCGAGAGATTTCTACATTTCTTGAAGGTTTGACTGCCGAAAAAAATTCAAACTATTCGCTGTGGAAAGCCGTGAAAGGTATTAAAAAACCCCAAATGCAATCGCTACCAATAAGAAAAAGCAATGGCGAATGGGCAAAAGGAGACAAGGAAAAGGCGGATTTATTCGCGAAGCACCTAGAAGAAACGTTTAAGCCATTTGACGGAGAGGCGCTTATAGAAGACCTTGGTGGTACTATCACGACATCTGACAACTTTAAAATAAAGAGTGTGTCGCTGGTCGAACTTTGCCAGGTAATACAAAATCTTAAAAATAACAAGGCCCCTGGATATGACTTAATAACCGGACAGATCCTCAAGGAATTGCCAAAGAAAGCCCTGATCAAGCTCCTGCATATTATAAATGCCGCTCTAAGATTATTATACGTTCCAAGGCAATGGAAAGTCGCTGAGGTTATAATGGTTCCAAAACCGGGAAAGTCTCCAAATGACAAAAAATCGTACAGACCGATATCACTGCTTCCGATAATATCTAAGGTATTTGAAAAGCTTTTGTTAAAACGCTTGCAATCGGTCATTGAGGAAAGACGACTGATTCCTGACCATCAATTTGGCTTCAGAACCAAGCATTCGACAATTGACCAGGTCTACAGATTAACTAATGAAATAGAGAAAACCCTTGAGGAGAGAAAGATATGTTCTAGCGCCTTTCTTGACGTATCTCAAGCCTTCGACAAGGTATGGCATGAAGGGTTGAAGCTTAAGCTGAGGCAGGTTCTTCCGAAACAATTATACAAGATTTTAGAATCCTACCTTGCTAATAGACTTTTCCGTGTAAAACACGGAGGTGAATACTGTGAATTTAAGGACATCGCTGCCGGAGTACCGCAAGGAAGTGTTCTTGGTCCGGTATTGTTCTTACTCTACACTCGAGATATACCCCAAGAAGAAGGTACTGTTGTAGCCACGTTCGCGGACGATACGGCTATACTTGCAACAGATAAATCAATCGAGTCAGCAACTGAAAAGCTTCAACGAGCTTTGGACAAAATTTGCGAGTGGACAAAGATTTGGCGCATTGCTCTCAACGAAACCAAATCAATCCATGTTAATTTTACTAACAAAAAAATTAATAACCTACCCATTTTCATTAACTCGGTACAAATACCGTATGCAAACGAGGCTAAGTATCTAGGAATGACACTAGACGCGAAACTCAAATGGAAGTCGCACGTTAAGAAGAAACGCGACGAGCTGGAAAATAGATTTAGAGAAATGTATTGGCTACTTGGAAGACATTCCAAGTTAAGCATATATAACAAACTGCTATTATACAAGCAAGTGCTTAAACCTGTATGGACGTATGGTGTACAACTTTGGGGTTGTACTAAACGAAGCAATAGAGATATTTTACAATCTTTTCAAAACAAAGTGCTAAGAATAATCGTAAATGCTCCGTGGTATATCAGGAACAATGATATTCACCGAGACTTAGGAGTAGCTACCGTCGATGACGAAATAACGAACTTTGCTCGCAAACTCCGTATTCGTCTTCATGGACATTGTAATGACGCCATACTCCAAATTTTGGACGAGACAAAGAACGAAACCGTTCGATTTAGCGCAATAGGGATAGCCGTATGTAATGACGGAATCAGCGGGTGCTTTTATTGGAAAGCTGCCTGCCCAACGCGAATATTTCTGAAACGCAAAATACTTGATAAGGGAACTTAGTTGTAGTCAATCAATAGAAGGGAGGTGTTGTTTAGTGAGTAAGAATCTCACACTACTATGAGCACCGGGCTCATAGTGTCTTTTGAAGATTTTTCACCTACCCACGAAGAAAAAAAAAAAAAAAAACAAAATCGGTAAAAATAACGTACAAAAAGGAAGTTTGGAATATAATACCATTATGCAGAACCAGAACAATCAAGGTATGTGATTTTTGTGAGATTTTGAATGAATGGGTACCGAGTAATGTGAATGAGAACGTGTGCTTAATTGTAGCTAGTGATTTCAATATAGACTATGGAAACGCAAATAACTATGAACTAAGTTATATAAATAAGTTTTTAATCAATGTGGGTCTAAGACAACTAGTCAAAGAACCAACAAGAATTACTCCTTCAACAAGTACGCTGATTGATTATGTGCTATCTGATTATACTGTGAGTGCAAGCGTTAAGGTTAGAAGAGATGTAAAAATAGCAGATCATGAAACAGTGTATATAAAACTTTTCACTAAACAGCTTGTGTCACATAAACCAGGTGAAATTATTCGTATTAAATATGATAAACACCGTTCCCTTTGAGGTCTTCACATCAGCTACTCTGACTCGTCCGTCAGAACCCGGGATGGTGTTTATGATTCTCCCCATTAACCATTTTTGGGGGGGGAACATGGTCCTCGTGGATGATGACCAAGTCACCGATGTTGATGTTTGGGTTTCGTGATGCCCACTTTTCTCTACCTTGCAGCTCCAGAATGTATTCCTTGGACCATCTCTGCCAAAAATGCGTTTTGACTGCGTTGATTCGCCGCCACCTCTGAATAAAGCTGATTTGAGCCACTTCGTCTGCAGGCTCGGGAATTGCTTTCAGGGAAGAACCGATGAGCAAATGGGCCGGAGTCAGTGCTTCGAGGTCGTTGGGGTCGGATGACATCGGGGTGATTGGCCTAGAGTTCATGACCGCTTCTATTTCCACCAGCGCTGTTGACAGCTCTTCGAAGTTGAGTTTTGCGCCTCCTAGGCTACGGTGCAGATGACCCTTTGCGACCTTGACGGCCGCCTCCCAAATTCCTCCAAAATGGGGTGCCCTGGGGGGTAGAAAATTAAAATTGATAGAAGCGTTAGAACAGAAGTTTTTAATAATTTCTTGCGATGAATTTTTGAATAATAAATTGTGCAATTCAATAAGTTTGGATTTGGCTCCGGCGAAATTAGTCGCATTGTCGCAAAATATGTCTCTTGGGAGACCTCTTCGACCTATCAATCGTTTTAGGGCAGCAAGAAATGCGTCTGTAGAGAGGCCTGATACGGCTTCTAAATGGACTGCCTTGGTCGAGAAACAAACGAAAACATCGATATAGGTTTTGTAGGGTACTCTTCCTCTGATTTTGTAATATGTAAGAATTGGTCCGCAAAAGTCTACCCCACAGCACAGAAATGGGCGCGAAGCAGTTAATCTCTCCTGAGGTAAGTTTCCCATGATCTGCTCTAATAATTTTGGACGGTATCTGACACAGTGAACACATTGCCTAACAATCTGCCGAGCGATACCCCGAGCGTTGACAATCCAAAACTTATGTCTAAGCAATGAAACTAAAGCCTTTGGACCAGCGTGGTGGTTATTTAAATGCAAATGGCGAACAAGAGTTTTTGTGAAACTGCTATCTTTCGAAACAAAGGATGTTTACTTTCCTCCGGAATACAAGCGTGTTTCAGCCGTCCTCCAACACATTGGATCGAAGAGCGAAGAAGAAAGCGATAGAATCGACCGTTTTGTGTATTTGGAGTAGCTTCTATTTGGGTTGTATGAAAAGCTAAACTCATCTAATAGCGGATTCCAGGTTATCCCTAACATGCTAGTAAGACCAGATTCATTAAGTTTGATTTCCTTTTGAAACGAGTTCGCAGCTTCCATTATCGTGGGGTGATTGCTCATCCATTTGGATAGCTCTAGCCCTGCTGAATGAATTTAATTTAGATTTTAGGGTAATGAATGATTTTAGTAGCATCGAAAAATTTTAATTACATTTTGGCTGTTTATGTTGGAATATAAGATCGATGAGAAAGAATTGGATTAATTTTTTAATAAGTATCAATGCAGTAATTAACTGCCTTGACATTATTGTTCAAGTGGAAACCAATATAGAAAATGAAGAGGCTGCTTTTTACTCATTGAAGGGATACAACACCGAAATTTTTAACTAGGGAGCAACCCAGAGGTGGAGGCATTATCGTTTTTATTAGAAATTCGATTGGTTATAACAGACAAAAGAGCAATGCGCTTTCTTTCGAGAGTCTGTGCATAAGAACTAAAGAGAAAAAACAAAAATATATAAGAGCAATTTACAGACCACCGAGTTTCAGCGAGAGAAGTTTTATCGATGAATTAGAACTAATCATTGATCGGGAAAGATCACGAAATGAAGATGTAATTCTATTAGGGGACATGAACCTAAAGCAGGGTAGTGGTGAATGATCCTTGGAGATGGTGGCGTCAATGGGGCTAGTCAATGTAATTAAAGAGCCAAGACGCCATGATATACGAACCGACAGCACAACATTGATTGACCAGATCCTGGTAAGCATGCTTTCACAGATTATGATTTCAAGGGTCATCAAATCATGTATATCGGATCACTATTTTACCTTCTATGGAACGTTAATACTATTCAAAAAGTTTCATCTAATATTTGCTGTCGATATTTTAAGGATGTCTTCAAATAACTAATTAATACACTCCAGTTTTGCCCATTTAATATATCTACGACTTCGTTTAGCAGTAGCGTGATCTTTCCCCAATGCACTCTTCTAATTTCTTTTAATATCGGACATACTCCTATAAAGTGGTGGACGTCTGATCTGGCCTCAATATATAAGGCATTCATCCGCCCAAAGATGGAATACAACGCCCATATCTGGTCTGGTGCACCCAAGACCGTCTTGCACATTCTAGATAGGGTCCAGAACCGCGCGATAAAACTAATAGGTGATAGAGACATTGTGAGCTCTATAGACTCACTTGAACATCGTAGAAATGTCTCTTGTCTTTCCCTGTTTTATCGCTTATTCAACAAAAAATTTTCCAGCGAATTAACCACCTGCATTCCTCCCCTTCAAAATTTCACCCGCAATACGCGTCACTCTTCGAATTCACATTATTTCCCCCTTAAGCCCAACTTCCGTACTGTTAAATGTAGGGATTCGTACATAAGCCGAACGACACGTATGTGGAATGATCTTCCAGGCTCTGTATTTCCTCATCGCTACAACTTTCAAACATTCAAAGCCAACGTGCACCGGTAGCTCCTCTGTTCCTCTTCCCCCTTTTTCCAAATGCCCGTGCCCTGAATAATCAGCATAAGGGTATTCATACTCCCTTTGGCGCGCGACTTAAACGTTTATTAAACTTGAGTTCAAAACACAAAAAATTAAACTATTAAAATAATTTTACTTAATTTTTTTTTTATTGGAGAGAAACGACCGACTCTTTAGATTGAATAATTACAACTCAACTTCTTAACTAAATTATGTTTCTAGAGAAATGTCGTCGATCGGAAATTTACCCAATCATCAGTTTTTATTTCTTCAAGTATTTAATTTTTATTTGTTCAAGGCTGCTTTGGTCGACAGTTTCATCAGCCGTTGAACTTGAATTCATACCTGCAGCATTTCCGCTGCAATTGTTAATATCAGCTTTTTTATATTTTGAGTAAATTTCCGATGCTGACGTAACTCCTCCTTCCTTAGTTTCAAGATTCTCCTGAATCTTATTAATTACTTTTACTTTAGTTAGTTCTTTGTTTTGTACATTTAATCAATACAAAAATTATTATTACTATAATTATAATAAGAAACGTAGAGCTTCCTATTCCATAACTAGCCCCTTTGTGGTATTTCAGTTCTTTTATTTCTTTAATATTTTTTTCATGTTTTTTTGCAATTTCTTCAAACTTAATTTTGTTTTCTGTGATTAACGATACTTCGGTTTTTGGAATTACAAATCTTTCTTTATATTCGAAAATATTGTTTTGAAATTTGTTGTTATCTAAATATATGCTACATCTATTAAATGTTATAAAATAGTTTCCGTTAAGTATATTTTTCCGTTCGTCACAAGTGCTATTGAGCTGTTTGTTTTTAACATTTTTAAGAATTAACAAGTTATCGTCTAATGATATAATTTCTTCCTTAACATTTGTTATAAGATTACATTTTTTTACATATATACAATTTCTACTTAGCTTTAGTTCTTTTGTTGATTGATTTTCTTTGAATGTATATGTTTTGTTTTGTATTTCTACTACATATTCGAGTTCTGCGTCTATATCTTTATTATCTTTATTTGTCATTGGAACAACAATTTTTTTATCTACTTGGATCGTATCTCTTGGTACTTTGATGGCAAAGATTATTTTATTTCTTTCAAGTTTAGCTATGCCTAATTTTACATTTAAAAGTTTCTTAAAATCAATTTTATATTGGGTTATTTCATTATTAGTTAATATGTTTGGATGTAAAACTCCACTTTTAGCTCAGGCAATATTTTCTTGTATGTGCTTGACCTTCTCTTTTAGAATATTTATTTTAAACATCAAATCTAGAAATGTGGTTTTTAAAAACAGAATTTTGTAACTTAAGGTCTAACCGTTTTTTTATTTTTTCTCGTGTTCTTTAAAAGCAAAAACGTTTCATTAAAATTAGTATTAATTTTTATTTGTTTATTCATATTATTGATAAGTTCATGATTATTTGAATCTGTAACAGAAAAATGGTTTTCAATATCCTGTCTATCCTCATCATTCATGGTTCCATATATTCATTTGAATCCTTTCCCTATGATATTTACTAAACCTCGACGAGTTCTGTGTAAAGTCATACTTCCGACCATGTTTCTAACTGTTTTTATTTCATTGAGTAATATCTGCCTGTCATTATCAAGTCTACGAGTAAAGGCCGAACTATAATAGTAGACTGGGTGCGTAAGTCGACGTACGTAACTGTGCGAATACAAGGAATTTGTATTCTACGACCATAATAGCTTTTTGCTTCGATTCATCAAGTTTCGTTCACTTTTGCTCACTTACAAAAAGAGCGAACCCATTCGCTCATTCGTACGAAAATGTGACATTTGAACAGCTGTGTTTAATTGAAAATTTAAAGTTGCCAAGAAATTTGGTTTTATTTATTTGTAAGGTAAGTACATTTAAAATTATTAGTTGAAATAACAATTATTATTTTTAGATTTCATTTACATACTTCAATTAGATAGATTTCATATTCATACTTGGAAAAAAAAATATGGCAAACGATTTGATGACTCTGACAGTCGCTTCCGTTCACATACGTCTATTATGGGCAACTTAAGCAATTATGCCCAAAACACAATACCGCTTTAGTGCTGGCGTTCGTCTCGTTACGTCGAATCAGCTTTGAGAAGGCTTTGAATGACATATTAAATCAGCTGTTTGCAAACGTCATTTTCAATATGTTATATTAGCCAAAGTTTGCAATTTGTGTTTCATGCAGAAAAATTAAATAAAAGTATGCATAAAAAATTATCCAACGTTGCTTTCGTTGCAAAAGTAGCATATGCTGCTTATTGTGGATATGTAGAATGGCTGGACCAAGATCAAGTCGAAGTGGAAAGGCGTTGGTGGGTGCGTGAGCTCAATCTGCGAAGGGATGAAGATGGTTTCTTCGCAATGAATTTTGAGCAAATGAAGGAGAGAGATCCAGAAAATTTTTATAAAATAACTCGAATGTCACCACCTGTATAATTTGTATTAATGATGTATTCAATTAAACCAAACTAAAACTAAACAAAACAAACAATTCAAATTCAAACAAACAAATTTGTAATTTCAATGCAATTTTTTCATCAAAAACAAAAACAGCTGTGACAACTGTCAAAAAGCAAGCAAAAGTTCAATTCATTTTAACATTCTCCTCGAGTTGTAGTCACGTTACGATATATTACGTTGTTTGTTACAAATGCCAAAAACGAGGTCACAAAGCAAAGCGACATTGTGATAACTCCTATTGGATTCCTGTGTTTTAACTTTAAACATCACTCAACGCCAGCACTAAAGCGGTATTGTGTTTTGGGCATTATAGTTGAGCCTTAACTGTGTCTACATTTAGTTCTAATGGGCAAAACAAAATGTGGCGCTCGCGCGGTCGTGCTTTTGACAGGCATTGTACCGACTTACGATAGTATTTGTCAAAACGCGCGACCTCAAAATTTGCAACACAAAATGTGGCTTCACGACGGTCGTGCGTTGAGAGGTTAGGAATATGGCAGAATTATGTTCTGTTCTAGCAGCAGAAAAAGGAGTAAAAATGTACTCTTTTTATTTTTATGGTTTGATTAGGAAACACAAATTTAAGAAATAACTTCGAAAACGAATGTGTATGAATACGAGAATAAAAAAATAAAAACCTCTGCATACTCTAACATAATTAATTTGGGTTCAAAAAACATTAATTAGGAATTGAAAATGTTTACATATTAAATGCTAACAATTCGGAGTACATATACAACACAATGGTTTGCCTTTTTGCTAAACTCGAACAAGCCAAAGAATAATGTCAATCCAAAACAGCTGTGAGCCGTCAAAACGCGCGACCGTAGTAGAAAATAGTAGAGAGTAGCTCTACTTCGACGTTGAGGTCGCGCTTACGATATTTACGATCAAAAACCGACCAAACGCGTGAGGTCACATTTTGTGTTACCCCATAAGAACCCATTGTTTCTACTCAATCTGCCAACGCGCGACCGCGCGAACGCCACATTGTGTTTCTAGTTTAATTCGTTTACTAGCTCAAGAATTTCGAAGGGATCTATGTATTATATGCAGGATAATGTCATACTTACTGACTATTTCTACGGAATCTACTTTGATCTCTGTTTGGTATGTCGCCGGAATGAGGATCAGGATCAACGTGCATATGAGTATCGTCTGTGAATTTGAATGGTCTTTTAATATTACTCTCATGAATTCCTTTTAATTTGTGTTTTCTAAATTTTGGTTTTTCTTTATGTCTTAAATTAGCGTAATTTTTTATAAAACCTTCGTCTCTAGAGTCTTCGTACTCCTCTCTCTGAATGTTTAATTTATTGATTACTTTATTCTTCTTATTAAGCATTCTATTCTTCTTCTTGGATATCTAGTGGTTTGGTTTTAACTGTGGAATGATAACTTTTGTTATAAAATGCTATGAATTTTAAAATGTTTTTCTTAATACGGTCTTCGTTTTCTATATTAAGGGCTCTTATTTTTTCTGTTAAAGTGTTATTTAGTATCTCTATATCTGAATTGCCTGTATGATTATTGGGTTTTACAAAGTGTATATCTATATTTTCGTCTTTACAAAATTGTTTTATATTAATGCTTTTGAATTCATTATCGCAAATTAGCTTTTTAATATTTCCTTTAATGGATATGAGTTGTCTAATTTTTTCTATAATTGTTTGGTTGTTTCGATCTTCTAAATAGAAACTAACAGCGTGCTTTGAGAACTTGTCAATGAATATTAAGAATGAGTGTTTACTATTTACATACATATCCATATGTATAATTTGATTAATGTCAGACGGTGTTTCTGTGATCTTATACTTATTTTTAATAGGATTTCTATCATACTTTGCGGCAGTGCAAGTGTCGCAATTATTTATAACTTTATTTACAAGTACTCATAGGTCTGGGTAATATATTACATTTTTAAGACCCTCATAACTTTCTACTATACCTGCATGTCCTGTTTCATTCTTGTGATAAAGGGCTATCTGTTTTACTGCTTCTTCCTCACTTTTCTTATCTTTCGCAAAGTTTGTACATTTAACAAACTTAATATCCTTATTATTTGAGAATAATTCTATTAGTTTTTGCTGTAAAATATTATATTTTGGATCTGGCAGTTCTGAGTATATGGCTGTTTTGCCTTTAGTAATATATCTTCTCAGGGTATTAGCTAAATTAGTTTCTAGGTCTCTATTGTCAAAAAATATTCTCCTATTCTTAAAAACTTCCTCATAATCCTTAACTTTTGTGTCTACTAATATTATTTGATTTCTAAATCTATTTACTACCGTATCTAAAATGTGTATATGATCATCTAAATTTTCTAGCTGAGAGTGAATAGTCTGCATCTCTAAAGACTCATTATTATTTATTTCATTTTGGATACTTGAATCATCAGTATCGTCCATGAGTAATTCGGCAAGTGAGGTGTTTTTTCTTTTATTCCCTCCTCTTTTGACAATTTTTTCGACCGTGTTAATCTCGTTAGTTTCTTTATTTATTCTGCTAAGAAAGTCAGCTATTCTGTTTTCACTCCCTTTTATATATTCAATTTTAATGTCATATTCCCCTAACTGAACAAGCCACCTTTGTAGTCGAGGGTTTATATCCTTTCCTGTGTGTTTAGCCTGCAGCCATTTGATGGGCTGATGATCCGTTTGTAGATCAAATTCTTTTCCAAATAAATAGGGCCTGAAATACTTTGTGCCCCAGACTATTGCAAGCAGCAACTTCTCGATGGTAGAATAATTACGCTCATGTTCATTTAATGTCCTCGATGCGTAGCACAAAGGGTATCCTTGTTGTGTTAACACAGCACCTAAAGCAAAGTTACTTGCGTCAGTTATTAACTTGAACCGTTTACCAAAGTCAGGGTATCTTAAAATCGGATCTTGTGTTTTAATATCCTTTAATGTTTCGAACGCTGCTATATAGTTTGGATCGTTTGCATTAATTTTCATACCTTTCTTTAAGTATCTAGTAATAGGCTGAGCTATCCTTGCATAATCCTTAATGAATTTTCTGTAATATCCTGTGATACCCAGAAAAGATTTTATTTGTTTTTGTGTTGTAGGTAATTTCAGATCTGTAATGGTTTGTATCTTATTTGGGTTTGGTCTGACTCCTTCAGGAGTCAATACATGTCCTAAATATTAGGTTTGCTTTGAAAGGAAGTTGCATTTGTCTATTTGGATCTTCAGACCTGCAACTGATTGAATATCTTTTTAATACTGTCAAGGTGTTCGGCTAATGAGGTACTAAATATGAGTATATCATTTAGATATACTACACATATTTTGTTAATAAAATTTCGAAGTACGGAATTCATAAGTCTTTGGAACATCGCCGGGGCGTTCTTTAGACCAAATGGCATTCTGATGTACTCATAGTGTCCGAAAGGCAGTTTTCTCCCTATCTTCTGCTTTCATCAGAATCTGGTAAAAACCTTTCGCCAGGTCTATTGTAGAAAAGTATTGAGCTTTTCCTAATTTGTCTAATATAGCATCTATATTAGGAATAGGAAACTTGTCGCTAATGGTTACCTCGTTTAACTTTCTATAATCTATGACAATTCTATATTTTTGTTTGTTCGAATTATCTGATTTTTTAGGAACAATCCAAAGAGGGCTATTGAAAGGTGAAATGCTTTCTCTAATAATTCCTTGTTCTAACATCTCTTGTATTTGTCTCTCTATTTCCTGTTCATGTATCTGTGGGTACCTATAAATTTTAGAGTATATGGGCCTATCTGTGTTTGTAACGATCTCGTGATGTACTTCGTGAGTGAACGTTAACTTATCCCCTTCTTTATAAAACAGATCTTCGTATTCCTTAAGAATTTTAGTTATTAGAGGTTTTTCTTCGGAATTAAGATGTTCTAAGTTTAACCTACTCATCTTGCTGCCTTCTAATGTATGTATTTCATTAATTGCAAAGGGATAATTATTATTTGTGATACGAATCCTATTTTCATTAACTAATAGATGGTTATTTTCTAAATCAATTTTAGCTTGTAGTGGTATTAGGAAATTTTGCCCTATAATGGTATCATACCTGCGATTTCGGCTTAATATCTTCCATGATAAGGTTCCCGATATATTAAATTCCTTAGGCATGGGTGTAACTAATTTATTCGTTACTTTTTGGGTTCCATTCAAAGTCTTAAAATAAAGCGGTTTATTTAACCTCTCTACTGAAAAATTGTCTGAACAGTTTGGCCTAAGAATACTGGTGTCCGATCCAGTGTCTATGAGGCATTGAATTTTTTGGTTGCCTATGGTCAGTGTGACTATTGGCAATTTGCTTTCCGAGGCTCTGTTGTAAAATTTACATAATAACACTATTTTTTTTTTTATATATAACACCACGGTTATTAGTTCTTTGCAGTTCTTTAGAATGCAAAATCCTACCGACTGCGCCAATTAAACGTTTATTAAACTTGAGTTCAAAACACAAAAAATTAAACTATTAAAATAATTTTACTTTATTTTTTTTTTTATTGGAGAGAAACGACCGACTCTTTAGAGTGAATAATTACAACTCAACTTCTTAACTAAATTATGTTTCTAGAGAAATGTCGTCGATCGGAAATTTACCCAATCATCAGTTTTTATTTCTTCAAGTATTAAATTTTTATTTGTTCAAGGCTGCTTTGGTCGACAGTTTCATCAGCCGTTGAACTTGAATTCATACGTGCAGCATTTCCGCTGCAATTGTTAATATCAGCTTTTTTATATTTTGAGTAAATTTCCGATGCTGACGTAATTCGCGCGGATTATAAAAAAAAAATCCAGGAGACTCTCTCAACTGCGCTAATTGCAGAGGCATCAGTCTCCTCAACATCTCGTATAAGATGTTATCTGCCATATTGTGTGTAAGCCTGAAACCCTTCGTCAACACACTGATTGGCCCTATTAGTGTGGTTTCAGGCCAGGAAAGTCCACAATCGATTAAATCTTCACGCTCCGGCAGTTCCTGGAAAAAAACCAAAAACCCAACACAACGGCCTGTCACTAGTGCGTTGCTAGTATCGAAACTGAAGCCAGAAACATGAGTTAAGCTGTAAATGAGGGCAAAACCAAGTATATGCTGTCGACAAGAAGGGACACACAACATCGACGAATTGGACAGAACGTCACAGTCGACAGCAACAATTTCGGGGTAAGGGACTTTGTCTACCTTGGCTCTGCTATTGACTCTGAAAATAACATCTCATCAGAAGTCAAACGAAGAATAACTCTTGCCAATCGCTGGTTCCTTGGACTGAGAAGGCAATTGAGTAGTAAGGCCCTACCTCAAACAATTAAGGAGACAAGACATTAATCATCCCAGTCCTGCTTTATGGGGCTGAAGTATGGACTCTGTCGAAAGCGGATGAAGATACCCTCGGTCGTTTCGAGAGAAAAGTTCTTCGTAAAATATTCGGTCCCGTTTGAGTTGACGGGTTTTGGAGAAGGAGATTTACGAGCTGTACAGCTCATACCTACACCATAGCTACACCAATGCCTCCGCCTGCAGAGTCATAGAATCTAACCCGGAGGGACAACGCAGTAGAGGAAGACCTCGCCTAAGGTTGCGCGAACAAGTAGAAGGGGATCTCAACCAACTTGGAGTGCGCAACTGGAGGCAGGTAGCTAAGTACCAGGCTAAGTGGAGATGCTTGTTGGTTGAGGCCCCGGTTCACCTCGAACTGTAGCGCCACCTAAGTAAGTAATTTACAAATAAATTTATAAATTATTTACATTTCAAACACCAGGGCAACAAGACCATAGGTGCCGTCTATTAATTACAATATATAGGTTAATTTTATACTTAAGTATTTTTACATAAATGTAGAAAAGTAATAATGGTATTTTTGTTAGGAGTATACAAAAATATTAACTATTTATTTATACATATACTTATATAAGTGTAAATGTAGTTAAAGTTATTATGCAACGTTGTAACTTCTTTAATGCGTTGCTTCTTGGGCTGCAATATCTGCAACCTCATTTACCTTGATAACGGCATGACTTGGTATCCATGCTAAACTTATGTTGCCATTATTATACAAGATACTTCGAATATAGTTGAGATTGGGGCAGTTATTTGTTGCGCTTTTAATTTCGGTAAGGATACTTAAGCTGTCAGTGAGTATCAATGGGCGCGTTCCGAATTCTAGGCCTACTTTTTGAGGTAAGGCCTAACATATGGAACGGCAAACTGACTGTAAAAGTAGGCGGCATTTCACATCTTTTCGTGTGTCATATTTGACATAATTACTTTCTGATTTCACTTGAGATCATTTATAAATTGTGAATTGCAGTGCAAAAGAAATCAATAAGTAAATAAAGATATACATGTTTCCAACTATATTGTCCATAAAATTGGAAGCAAAATTTGGATCTGAAAATTAATTTAAATTTACTTAATTTATTATCTATTGATGCCTCAAACATTTTACCCCTCAGCACGTTCATTGTCTCCTCCGATTCGTCCAAATCGTAGAGCACTCCGTCACAATTCATTTTTTATTTATTCGTAATTTGTAAACAACGACCGAACAATGAAAGAAATACAATCCGGGGAAGGAAGTGGATGTCATCACCACTGACTACAGCAAGGCGTTTGATAAAATCTGCCATCGAACTATTTACCTTAAACTTAAAGCCCTTGGTTTTCCACCCTTTTTTATTTCATGGCTGAAATCGTACCTAGAGAAACGCCAGTACAGAGTTCTCTTCAGATTTTCAATCTCTGACCCCATTAATGCCACTTCAGGTGTTCCTCAAGACAGTCATCTTGGTCCACTGATCTTCGTCTTAACTATAAACGATATTGGCCACATTATAAAAGATTCAGATCTGTCCATTTACGCAGATGACATGAAAATCATTAGGTTAATATCAACCCCCACCGATTCTCTGTTACTTCAAAATGACCTTAATTCATTCTACAAATGGTGCGAAAAAAACTTCCTAGAACTTAATGTCGATAAATGTCAATGCATAACCTTCTCCCGTAAACGCCTCCCCCCACTTCTCAGAACATATTACTTTCACAATGAGCTTGTTCCCTTAGTCCCCTCAATACGGGAACTGGGTATTATTTGTGACAGGGAGCTAAACTTCCGTTCCCACATTGATCAAATTATACTGAAGGCCAATTCTTCCCTCGGTTTCATAAAACGCTGGTCCAAAGAATCCTTAAACCCCTACGTCACAAAATCCCTTTACATTACCTTCGTTAGACCCCTCCTTGAATACGCCAGCCAAGTTTGGTCACCCTCTCACGACATCCACTCCCTCAGAATCGAAGCTGTGCAGCGCAGGTTTATCCGTTTTGCCCTACGCGGTCTTCCATGGGCCGACAACTTTATCTTACCCCCCTACGAAGATCGGCTAAAATTAATGAATTTGCAAACTCTTGCAAAACGTCGCGAAGTCGCCGACATACTCTTCGTGCACCAATTATTAACTGGTACGATTGATTCCCCCGCACTTCTAGAAATGATTTCCCTTTACACTAACCCACGTAACCTTAGGTCCGTACCGCTCTTTCGTCTCCCTCACCACCGCACCAACTACGGCCATTTCGAACCAATCTCCAGAATGCTGCGTCTGGCCAACAATGCTCAGAACATCTCCGACTTCCATTATTCCATATCCTCCCTCAGATCTCTCTTATCCAGTTAGTTTTAAGTTAGTTTTAAGTATTAGTTTTAAGTATGAGTTAAGTATTTGTTATAATTTAAGTGGGCCCTAGGGCCCGGTTAAAAAAAAAAAAAAAAAATCCGTTAGGTTAGCTAGACAAACTTAGGTTTAAGTTATAGCTTGTACTAAGCTTCAATAAATAAATAAATAAATTAGCGCTTTGCTTATTAAATTAACTGCTTGTTTTGTCTCTGTCTGTTAATTGATTTGTAACCGGCTTCAATTCTAAGAACTTTAATTGGTGTTGTTCTTAGTGCTCCTGTAGCATTTGTTTATGGCTACATCAAGTTTTTCTCTCCAAGTTTTTCTTTGATGTCTACATGAAATGAGTTAATTAATGCTTCAGTGTGCTTTCGACCAGAGTTTTTGTTATTTTAAGAGCCGTTTCTGTATGTTGTCCTTTTCGACGGGAACATATTATAGTTTAAGAGCGTTGTTTCGATTTTTCAATTGGTTGATAGTACGTATTTTTTATATTATTATTACCACTAAAAGCTACACCAAGGACTCTAAGTTCCCCTTTGAGTGTGACTGCTGGGTTACGAAGAACAAGAGGGGTAGGCGTACATTCCTTTTTCCGACAAAGATGAAGTGCCTGTGTTTTGGAGAGTGGAACAATCGCACCAGTCTTTTGAGTCTAAGAATAAATTGTTGTATCCGCAGCTGTCAATGCTGATAGGTGCGCTTACTGGCCGTAACCTTCTAAGAAACCTCACAATGAAAGTTAAACTCAATGACGACAATATTTGCAGAGGTTGCGTTGACGAAGAGGCTCACGAGGATAAACCTCACTTTCTCTGTCACTGCCCTATGTCATTTAAGAAATAGAACTCTAGGAAGTCATTACTTTCAAGACATACATGAATTATGCAATGTTTCACTAAGTGATCTTTCTAGGTTCCTAAGAACGACGCGATGGCTGGAGACCCCAATCACGAACGAGCAGTAAGGCGTGAACACATGACAGGAGCGCGATAACCCCCCCTCGCTCCAGTGGGTATCACAATGGGTCCACGAGAACCTAGGTGGCATGAGTCGAGCTTCTCCCCTCATCAACCCAGCAACCTAACCGAACCAATCTGCAGCTTGTAAAAGGGATATGATGGATCTTCAGAAGCTACCATGAAGATATTATCTATATAGACACCAACGAAATCTAGACCGTGTTTTGGTTGAACAAGCTCCTTTATGACTGTATCCATAGAGACATTGCAGAGGTATACTGACAGGGGAGACCCTTGTGGTGTTCCATTTTAAATTTTTAACGTTTTTGAGGAAAATCCATTAACTTCAACACAAAAAGTTCTTCCCGATAATAATCTTTAGAATTTCATCTGGGACTCCCCATTATGTAATTGTAACACGATCAATAGTGATGTAAAATGTGAATACATTTGACTACTCGTACTCATTCGATATTTTTTTATAAGTACTCGGATAAAAGTAACGAGTACTTAATACTCGCGAGTACCACCTATAGAATACTTTGGAAACTATGCAAATACAATTCTGTCTCTTTTCTACGAACCGAATTTAAAAGTAATCTCTTGCCTTGTTTCCCTCAATATTGTATCCTGCTCTAACAAAAATTATTTATTAGGAACAGATTTCTCTTTTCACTTTTGCCAAGCCGTGTGTTTGCTTGAAGGTAAACAAAACATATTGCGTGTCCGTGTGTATAATTTGTCTGCCTCCTTGTGAGGTGATATGGTTTTGTTGACATATTTTACAAAGGACAATTTTATACGATTATAGTATTGGTGCAGCGCGAGTAAGAAAATCTTTTAAAATAATTCTTGTTGGTAGTGCAAGAGAGAACGGGTATTCGAATAAATATCTGTGGCGAATAAGAATCCCCTGAAATGTGTTGGGTAGTGCAAACAGAATGAGTAAGCAAATACGTATCTGAGTACTTTACAGGTAACGAGTACGAATGAGTATATGGTAGTAACGAATACATTGTACCGAATGAATACTTTTTTTACACCACTAACGATCAAAGACCTTCTCGAGGTCAGAGGACATGACAACGCTGTGCCTACAGGATGAGAGATTATCTGCTAATTTATGTTCCATGAGATGAATTAGTGATTGGTCTCCTCTATTCGATCTAAAAGCTTTTTTATTTTTTTTTCCATCAGCTAGCCTATTCTACGTCCAATAATTTTTTCAAAAATTTTAGAAATAACAGGTAGAAGAGGATACCGGATGATACCCATCTAGTTTGCGATAGTTCCGAGAGCTAGCTTGCTTCCAATCAAGAAGAAGGATGTTGTTATATAACGAACAAATTCAGTTCTTAAGACTATCAGCAGCTGATATTACCGTACTGTAGTGAGCTAAACAATTTTCAGTTGTTGGATGCCTACGGACTTTCTTCCATGCAACTTTTTTAGATTTAACTAAGAATGCAATGTTCTTATTAAACCATACTGGAGTTTTATTTACCACTGTCCTGCTTTTGATTGGCTGTTGGCATTGATTTTCCAGCTGCACTTCTTGTAATTTTTTTTAATCCTGGCTGCTTCCTGGTTGGTGTTCATAGACGCAGAAATTGTTGTGAACAGGAGGTGCGTTGATTTATTAAAGAGGTTCCATTTAGCCTGAGCTTCTTTGAATCTCACAGACCGCTTTTTTAGAGATTTTTTTTCCCGTGTGCGTATCATAATTGGAATGTGGTCTTTACTTTCCGCAAAGAAGAGTACCTCTCAGTGAAAAAGGAGAACACGGTCCTCAGATGCGAAAGTGACATCAACCGTACAAAAGGTGTTTCTTGCATTAAAAAGTGTGGGCTATCATTTAGAATCGCAAGGTCTTTATCATTAGCAAAGTTTTCAAATAGTGTACCTATCCTATTGGTAGTGTTTGACCCCCATAATGTGTCTTTTTTTGTTATTTAAATCTTTTGAGATAAGCTGATGATTGTTGTTATTATTCCAATATCTCTAAGGATTTCGCTTGTAATGGGAACTTCCTGCTCTCTATACATATAAATTTGTAAGTTTCAGTGGTATTTTTGTAGGAAATTCTAGGGTTTCATAGAGAAGATTTGCGGAGGAAATGTTAAGTGATGTCACTGGCATATTATTTCTAACGAAGATCCCTATGCCTGGTTTCGAATAGTCATAGTCTTTATTATGGTGAAATGGTTTATAATTTTTTAGCTCAAACTTGAATGAGTCTTTTGCAATGATGTGTATTTCCTGTAAAACTATGTATAATATCTTGGTTGTGTTTTGCAATTAATTGTTCTAGTGTATTTTTGTTGTTAGTAAATCCTTGGATGTTCCATTGGAGGATAATGAACTCATCTTCCAACAGTCATTATTGTTTTTTAAAATTTTTTGTGTTAACTTTACTCACTCAACTGTAGGTCCATTCCATTTGTGTGAAAAAATATAACACGCACAAGACGAATGGTCGCGAGAAGCTAGGACTTGGACCACATACGCTGCGCCTAGAATTTGTATTCTTTTTAGATGTATCGTGCGGGTTTTCTGAGTGAATTATGTTTGACATTTCTGAGTCAGATAGTAATGACATTTGCGAATCGTCTGTAAGAGTATTATTAATCTCGTAATTTTCGGAGTTAGCTGTAATTGTGGTGGTGAAAGATTTGTCAATTGAGCTTAGTTCTTGCAGAAGAGTTGGATTGTTTTGGAGATGAGAGGATTGAGTTGTGTGCTCGTTGGTGTTTTTGGTTTCATTGTGGGAGACCTTGTCAAGTAATAGATCTTGACCGTGTGATATATAAAGTTCTTTATTATTCTTTATTCTTTATTTAAAAAAGAGCATTTGACAAGATACTACTAGATAATGAATTCTTTTAATTAAGTATCGAAATATGATTTTAAAAATAATATAACAACGAGAATGAAAAAAAGTATAAATCAATATTTAACTTAACCCGCCATTGGTGACGCAAATTTAACTTTGATCAATGGTGACGCCGGTCTCGCGCACCGGGGTTTTCAACTGAAGATTTTTCGAAACGTGTTACTAATGATTCATGTTTTTTTTTTTTAAATACTTATATGTATGCTCTTTGACAATAAAACAAAGATATTTAATCAACATGAGCTCTTTTATTTCAATATTAAAATTCACAAAATTTTTTAATTAGAGCATTAAAAATAACAATGTTTTTAGTGATACATTTTTTAAAATTAAGAAAAAAATAAAAAATCACATATTCATAAAGGAAAATAACGTTTTTTAGTCTTTCGACATTAGGAACTTTTTTAAAATAAACAAAAATTGGTATCCTTCCAATAAACAGCTGCTGCAATACGGCACTACGTGTCCAAAAAACAAATATTGTTGACATTTATGGCAAAAGTACATATGTACTTGGTTTTTCTGTTTTTTTCCCATCCACCCTCCATACATATGTATGTATGTATATAACAAAATAAATCAATAAAAAAAATAATAAACTAGGTAAAATTCGCGAATAATAAAAAATTAATCTTTGCTTATTTTATTACATACACGGTGACACACGGTCTCACGCACCGGGTTAGTAAAAAAAAGTGCACAACGTGTGCTCACTAAGCAGTTTCGACGTGAACTGATGGTGGGGGACGTGCAATGCGGCAACTACTCGAAATTGCAACAAAAAACAATAACGGAGAATAAAGTTATTCGAATTTTTTAACACACCCGGTCTCACAGACCAGTAGGTCACCATTGATGGGTTAATTAAATTAAAAAATAAAAACAAAAATAAATAAAAAGTGAATAGATGTAATTATTTAAGGTAAATGCACATGTAAATTACTTCAGAAATATAACCTAATTCTTTTGAGAAAAATAAATAAAATAAAAGTTAAAGATAGATATAATATGGCTTCAATTAGTATTTGATAGATGTGAAAATAGCCTCCTCCGAAATTCGGCCGATGAGCTTACTCTCTGCAATTCAACCGGAAGTCTATTCCATAGTCGAATTGCGGAAACAAAAAATGATCGCTCTGCAATGGTGTGTGCAAATCGGGGCAAGATAAGGCGTAAACACCTACCGGATTGGGCAAATCGAAGCATTTCATTTAGGTACACAGGACAGTCATTATGAATGATGGCATGCAGCTTCAACAAGTTACGGTAATCAAAGTAATCATCAAGACTGATGCCTAAGACAGATGTTTTAACATGTAAGACACTAGTATATCTCGGTTTGTTATAGATAAACCGTAAACAGTCATTGAATGCTACGTTTATTTTGTGCTTGCATTCGTAGGCCAAAGAGAGATAAACAGAGCAATTAAAGATGAAGAATGGCATAAGGAGGGTTTTGACTAAACGCAGTTTCATACTTGGGAGAAGGAGACTGGCAGAGCATTTTAAAGTGCGTAATCCAGTAGATACTCCCAATCGTGATCGAAATGGCGTCACAACAGTTTAATTTGTTGTTGTTGTTGTTAAAGCCAAGATACTTTACTTTGTTGACGTATGGAATCATTTCGCCAATGAGAAAAATTGGGGAAATTCCAGAGCACTTACTTCTCTTCTTGAGCATAACATAGCCATAGTCTTAGAGGGGTTAAGTTTAAGCTTATTAAGATTGGACCATAGCTGAATTCTTGCAAGATCTTGATTCATTCTAGCAACTAAGTCCTCCATCAGGCCTATTGAACGACATAAATATATCAGTACATCATCCGCATACATTTGTATATTGCAACTTTCTATAGTTCCCGGGAGGTTATTAATGAACAGGAAAAGTACATTTGGTATTGTTGTTGTTGTAGTATGAGAAGTGTTGTGTAGACTGTGTGACTTTGTTTTTTCACTTTCACTCTTTTTTATTATTTCTGCCATGGTAGGGTTAGTACTATTTCTCTTTTTCTGTGGAGGGAGCTGATGCAGAGTGGGGTTGTCATTATAACTTTGCCACGCTTCGCGGACAGTGCAGCGACGATCAGCTTAAATTTTATTGACAGATTTGTATCTGAGAAATGCAGGGCAGGAGAGGTCATATGACGTGTGATTTTCATCTTGCAATTAATGCAGAAAATTCGTGCACAGTTGTCATGAGGTGGAGGGAGACAGCAGTTTTTGCAGATTACAGCATTTGTGCATCGATTTTTGTGGTGGCCTAGTTTTTGGCAGTTGACACAACGCATGGGATTTTATATATATTCCTCAACCTTGCAATTTAACCATTTTGACTTCTTATGGACGGCGAATTTGAGCTCGTTTACTTTAACTCACCACCGTTTTGCTTGGATTGCCTTTTAGACACATTGAATATTTTTCATTTTGGAATATTTTTCAAGTAAAATGTTATGTTTATCCCCTGTGGTGACAAAGTGTAATTTCAGGAGATTATGAAACACCCTGTAAAGAACTTTTTCTAAAATTCACTGATTTCTATCTTTCCAACGTCCGCACCATGTGAAACATGTAAAAGGGTATTCATAACCCCTTGAGTGCGTGCAAATTATAAAAAAAAAAAAAAAAATGTCATTGTCCTGGGAATTCCTTTAATCTGAAAAAAAACGGCCATGATATCTTTATTCGCTTAAGAGTTGATTTTTGCAACCAAAAAGTCAAAGTGAGCTACTGTGCACCGACTTTCGAACTCCGCCAAAAAACTTCCTTAGTGGAATTTCCCACACTTCCTGCCTCCAGGAACGTCATAACCCAACCCAACATTCGTTTCTCCCCAAAGCTGCATGAGCAACTACTTACATTTGTGACTTAAACTTTCAAAGGAATTTTTAACACGCAATACCTAATAAATGATACCGAAGCTAAAATTTTCGCGGATGTAAAACCGCAACAACTTAGTCAAAGAAAATAGCTATTTTATTAACACGTCTAATGAATAGTTCTAATTGTATTACTTCCTACAACAGACCGTGGTTTTCACTGGCGAAAAAGGGAATAGGGCCGCACGTTCCAGGTGTCTCTCTTACAAATCTTATTCTTATTCTTCTTCCATATATAAAAATCAATTGCCGTGCGTTAGGTTAGGTTAGGTTAGGTGAGGTGGCTGACCTGGTGATAGCCAGTACACACTTAGACCAAGGAGTAGGTCCATTGTGCTACCACATATTTGGTAGACCGGAGGAACTCACCGGGTACTCGGGGAAAAACCTATGCTATCCCAGGGTTCTGTGACTGGGATTTGATTGTGCCTAAGCGGCTAAGTGTACCGTTAAGGTAGCGGGTGCAAGCGAGTATTGGGGGTGACTGACTCAATCGAACCCTTTGTACTGTTCTGCAATTAGCTAGGTAGGGTAACTGATTCAGTTTAACCCTAGTGCTGAAGGTACCGTGTAGGTAGTGGGGTGCATAGGAGTATTAGAGTGACCGATTCAATCGAACTCTTGGTACTATTATGCGGTTAGTGTTATCTAGGTGGGTGACTGATACAATCGAACCCTTATGACCTAGATAAACCGTGGAGGTAGCGAGGGTGCGTAAGAGTAGTAAGAGGTGACTGATTCAATCGAACCCCTTATACTGTTATGCACTTGAACTAAGTAGTATTAATGCTAATGGGGAGTTTGGTTTTTCTAGGTAGGGTGACTGACTCAGTCGAACCCTTGAACCTAGGTGAACCGTACAGGTAGCGAGTAGATTGCATATAGGTAATTTAGGTGACTGACTCAGTCGACCTTTATTACTGATATGCAGTCGTGAATGATGTGTGATTACTAGTGTTAATCTAGTGAGTAGTTAGAGGGTCACCTGTCGCCCTTGGGAGGTGACTGTTGCAGTACAAACCTCCTATGGGTAGATGGTGATAAATACGATGACGAGTGGGTATGGTGATTGAATCATTCTAACCTAATGCTTTGTTGCAGATAACTATGAGTTGCTTTACGATGCCTGAAGGTGTTAAATATATATGTGTATATATGTGTATAGTATCAGCTGAACCAGTTAGATTTTGATATAAATCTCTGTAGATTTATGATGTCTATGTTGGACAGATCACTTAGATCTTCAAAGAAGTAATTGCCTAGTATTTTCTTTCTTAAGTTAGCTAGCGCTGGGCATGTTCCTAAGAGGTGGAGGTTATTTTCCTCCTCTTTCTCATCTCTGCAACTTCTGCAGAAATCGTTTGACAGGACTCCTAATCTGATGGCGTGCCTACCTATCAGGCAGTGCCCTGTAATAATTCCTACTGTTAGGCTAACATTCCATCTATTTAATGACAGGAGCTTTTTAGTTTTCTTTACGTCTGGTATGGGCCAGATCTTCCTGGTCGATATGCACGTGCTAAAGTTATTCCACCTGTTATTTACGATTTCTTGTGCCTCATTAGACATTCGAAGTTTTATCGTTTGTATTGGAGGTGCCGGTACGTCTCTGTTGTCAGCTAGAAGTAATCCGGTGCCTAGTTTGGCTAGCTCATCTGCTTTGCAGTTGCCTGGAATATCTCTGTGTCCCGGGACCCAGCACAGAGTAATGTAACATCTGTCCGCAATCTCGTTAAGAGATTCGCGGCATTGTTTGACCAACTTAGATCTTATTGTTGGCGTTTCCAGAGCTTTAATCGCCGACTGACTGTCTATGTAAAGGACGATAGACTTACCATCTATCGGGTACAAAGAGAGTCTGCGCGCTGCTTCACGAATAGCCGATACTTCCGCTTGAAAAATACTATAGTAGTTTAGGAGTCGGAGAGCTGCGTTTAGCAGAGGTACATCAGAGAATATTCCCAGACCTGTACCTTCCGATGTTTTGGATCCATCAGTGTAGATTTCAATTGCGGCGTTGTTTAGAATGTTACCGTTTTCCCATGCTGATCTGTCTGGGATAATGGTATTATATTTTATATTAAAATCAATAGACGGGGATAAGTAATCTGTATCCCTAATATTGGAGTTAAGTAGTATCTTCATATGGCCAATTGGTGAGTCTGACCATTTTAAAGATTCTTTAAGTCTTAAGGCTGCTTTGAGGCTACCATTTTCCCGAAGATATCAATGCGAAACATGTGAAGTAGGGTCTCTAAGGCGGCCGTGGGAGTGGACCTGAGGGCCCCTGTGATGCATATGCATGCTGATCGTTGTACTCGTTCCATAGAGTTGGTATTGCTCTTGATATCAAGTGCAGGCCACCAGACGAGAACGCCATAAAGTAAAATTGGTCGAACTACCGCCTGGTACAGCCAGTGTACTATTCTCGGTTGAAGACCCCATTTAGGGCCAAGAGCCTTTTTGCAGGTGTAGATGGCGATTTCTGCTTTCTTGGTTCGGTCCTGAATATTCTGTTTCCAGTTGAGTTTACTGTCAAGGGTTAGACCTAAGTATTTTGCTTTATCCGTAAAGCTAAGTTCCGTGTTCCTTCCGCGGAGTTATGATTGGAATTTTATATTTCTTAGTGAATAATACAAGTTCTGTTTTGGACGGATTTACGTTGAGTCCAACGTTATCAGTCCATTTTGCTGTTATATCTAGCGCTGAGTCCATTAGATCTCTTAGGGTCTGTGGGAATTTCCCTGAAATGGCTATGGCGATGTCGTCTGCATATGCTACGACCTTATAGCCTTTATTTTCTAGTGAAATAAGTAGCTTGTTCACTACTAGTATCCAAAGTAGCGGAGAGAGAGCCGTGCGTTAGTCTCGCAAAAACTCAAGAGCGGCTCGACCGATTTGGATGATTCTTTTTTTGTTTTGTTCGTCTCAATACTGGGGTGGTTTAAAAATTAGTCATTAGCTACACCGGTTGTGCTAGATTTAAGATTTTTTTTTTTTTTTTTTGTAAAAAAGGTACGTAGTTGATTTTGAGAAAAGATTTAGTAGTTAGACCGAATTTAATTCTATTAAGGTAAATTGACTTTGCAGTCTTAGACATAACCACAAATTCACTCAATTTTTAGTGAGACTCGATTAGTTTTGATACAGGAGGATTTCAATATTGTAAGGTTTTCAGTAAAGAATAACACGGTAATTTCGACAGATTTGGTTCGTCTATAAGTATTTGTGCAAACAATTTCGTGTCGTTTTACAGTGTCCATTACAATTGCGAGTGTCGTTTGTCGATCGATAAACGACTTTTGTCGATAGTCGATCGTCGAAAGTGAATTTTGGTATTGCGTATCTCTATTTTGAACGAAATTTTTCGTTTTGAGAGTCGATCTTTTTCGTTTACATTTTTCCGATCGACTGTGTGGAAGAAGTGCAATGTTATGAACAAAATTGCCATGTGTTTCATTGTTTTGACCTTTTATTTAAAAGAAAAAAATTATATTAATTACTATTAAAAAAACACAGAACTCCGTTTGGGTTTGGCGGTTTAAAACAGATTAAAAGTAAAAATGTAACAAGCGAAAAATACACTTCTAGGCATTAGCCGTAGAAGAGGATTCCCCAGATTCGAAAAAAAATACATTTCCAATTGTTATTCAGAAAATGAATCAGTTTATGCAAAACTATTACATTTTGGGGCACACATTAAGGTGTATACCCAATACAAAAATATATAGTTTTGTTAAACAATTTTATAAGTAACATGAACAATTAAAAAAGAAAAATAAAAAAATTATTCAAATTAATTAAATAAGGATTTCTTTTAAAAATAATTATTAAATATTAAAGGAAAAAAAATTCATATCAAAAATACTGATTAATTATTTCTCTTCCAATCCGAGGTTGAAGACGATTTCTTGTAACTTTGGTTATGCTAACGGCTTAGTGAATACGTCAGCTAGTTGCTTATCTGTGGATATATGTTTAAGGATTATTCTCTTGTTATCAACTTGCTCTCTCGTGAAATGGCATTTAATGTCGATATGCTAAGAACGCTTATGAGAAACTGGGTTATTAGCTAACGAGATACAAATGTTATTGTCTTCATATATAGTTATCGGATTATTTATTTCTATTTTAATACTATTTAGTAAAGATCTAATCCATAAAGTTTCTCTGACACCCTCGAACAATGCCATGTATTCAGCTTCGGTTGACGAAGCTGCTACTGAATTTTGCCTCTTTGTATTCCAACAAATTAAGTTATTACCAAATAGCTCAGTTTCACTTCCACCCCAGTCAGCGTCCACATATCCAACTAAAAATAGTTAATTTAAGGTTTATCGTACCTTTAATGTATTTCAAAATTTTTTTAAACTCTGCCAAAGCCCTTTATTATTTTTATTTTGATATCTACTTAAGAAATTAATTGATGTACATAAATCAGGACGAGTACATTGCATTGCATGACAACCAATAAGGTTTCGACAGGGAGCTTCGAATTCTTCATCAGAATTTAAAGCTTCGAAATTTAAATTTACCGGAAGTGGCGTACTTATAGAATTGCAGTCAATCATATTGAACTTATTAAGAACATTTTTCAAATAATTAATTTGGTTTAAAGATACTTCATTCCATTTTCTTTCTACATGTATTCCTAAAAATAGCTTAACCTCATTTAAGTCAACAATGGTTCGAAATGTCGAACTGCTGTTTTAAATACTGTTTGAAATTTGACATTGTATCCATTTCTCCTGTTATAATTAAGAGGTCATCTACATATAGTACTACATAAATGTTTTTATGTGGATTTCCTCTATTTAAGAAATATAAACAGTGATCATTTGGGGAACTTTTGAAATCATGTCCTTTTAATATTGCATCGAATCGTTCGAACTAGCATCTTGCTGATTGCTTTAAACCATATAATGATTTACGCAATTTACAGATCAAATTATTATTTTGATTTACTCCCTCTGGTATACGCATGTAAATTTCTTCTTTTAAACATCCGTTTAGGAATGCTGTTTTAAAATGCATTTGATGGATTAGTAAATCGAACTGATTTGCCAATGCCAAGAGTATGCGAAATGTAGTGATTCGCACTACTGGTGCAAAGGTTTCATTATAGTCTTCTAAATGTCGTTGACTAAAACCCCTTGCAACTAATCTTGCTTTACGAATCTTGCCTGTACGAATTTCCATGCACATTGTATTTTATTGAAAAAACCCATTTACAGTCAACAATATTTTTATAGATAGATAGATATATCTTTATTGTATCCGAAATAATACAATGAATTTTCTTAAACTATATTGCACAATTTACAGAGATATGGTATAATAGTACCTTGCTGCTGACAATTACATAAATTTTACAAAAATATCACAGATCTAAATGCTGGATTTTGAAGGAAAAGCTACTGACAAAAACCTTCATTAATATTATGTGGGTTAACCTTACGGCCGTAGTCTATGAAAGAAGAGGCGGCGAGTAGAACCAAGAACAAAACTTGATTTAAATTAAAGACTATATAAAACAATAAATAACATAAGAATAAATAAATAAGATAGCAATTTATAACCTTAACAAAGTACATGAACAAATATCTATGTACATACATTTTTTTTTTTTTTTCAGTTGCGCCTGGAGGTGCAGGAATCTTCAAAAGATACCAATCGCTTGTACCACTGGTTATGCCCGATTCATATATCTGACCTGATGTCATAAGTGTCGGGCTAAACCTCACCCCCCCAGAGAGGCACTATGAGAACCGGCCGCGCGTGCTCATAGTAGTAGGAAAGACGTTCCTCTCATTGTTTCATTATATGATTACTACGACTAAGTTACTTGATAAACAATAAATAAATAAATATATAAATAAACAAATAAATAAATAAATAAATAAATAAATAAATAAATAAATAAATAAATAAATAAATAAATAAATAAATAAATAAATAAATAAATAAATAAATAAATAAATAAATAAACAAATAAATAAATAAATAAATAAATAAATAAATAAATAAGTAAATAAATAAATAAATGAATAAATACATAAATAAATAAAAAAATAAATAAATAAATAAAATAAAGGAAACAAACTACATGACCATAAATAAATAGTAAATATATACAGAACAAATAAATAGATAAATAATTAATCAAGCAAATAAGTTAATTAAAGATTTTTAAAACTAATTTCGACAGTACTTCTTATTCTTAATTAAGTTATTAAGTTTAAAATCAAGTTATTGTTTGACGAACAACGTAACCTATTATACCGATTATATAATTTCATAATTCTTGTTTCTACTTTCTCAATTTTGGCGATAGCATGTAACTCTTCTGTAGATAAGTGCCAAGGTAAGTTCAACATCATTTTAAGAAGTTTATTCTGGGTAACTTGCAATCTACGTAGATGACATTCTGCACATTTGCCCCATACGGGAGATCCATAGAACATAATAGCTTGAAAAATTACCTTAAATATTGTTAGCTTTTTTTTTTGTTACTCATTTTTGGCTTTCGGTTTATGAACAAAGAGTTTTTATCGTAATACTAGCTGTACCCTGCGTGCGTTGCAACGCCACCAACTAAAATAAATTTGAAGGAAAGACATTACACAAATATTCAATTCATTTTGAGTCATTTTATTGATTTTGTTCATTTCGAAAAAATTGTGACATTTTCATTCGATATTTATTGAAGTGCTGTGGGATACACAATATTTCTTGTTTTTCCATCTGGTGCGTAAACGAATAAATCAGAAGGTTTTCCGACGCGTGAGCAGGCCACATAGAGCTGCCCATGTGAGAAGCATGGATTCTCCAAATTTAATCCACACACTTGCAACGATTGTCCTTGTGCTTTGTTGATAGTCATTGCGAAAGCGAGTCGCACCGGGAACTGTAAACGTTTGAATTCGAATGGCATATCTGTCGGGATCATTGGGATACGCGGCAACAGTACGTCTTCACCTTTGAATTTTCCAGTCAAAATTGTTGCCTCGATAACATTGTTCATCGTTTTCTTGACTGAGAGTCTGGTTCCGTTGCAAAGTCGTGGTGGATTTATTTTTATTTTTTTTTTTTTTTTAATGCATTTTATTTTTGGAATTCATTATTTCTTACAAGCTAGACAAAAACGCTTAAACTAACTTAACTAACTTAACTTAACCTTATTCTAACTTACTGACCCTATGCGGGTACTCTAAGCTAAACCTAATGCTTAAAATTATGTCTTTCGACGTAACCTAACTTAAAATTAATTATTTATTTAAATGACTTAACAACTAGGATAACTAAGAAAAATTTAGAAAAACTTAGTAAACGAACGTGGGTGGTGGATTTATGTTTCGAGAAGAATGATGGGTACGCCAATTTTCAATGTAAGAACGTGCGGTGGCATGCCTGGCAAATCAAGCGAATTCAAGAATTCAGTTGGATAGTTGACAACTTCGTCTTGATTCACCACAGTATCGATGGACTTATATGTTGTCGTTTCGCCGGGTATTCCATTCTGAATGGTGAAGTTGATGGTATTGACATCGATGTTTTTGGCCGCTAATATAGCACGCGTACTGAGCCACTGATGATTTTGGTAGTTCTGTGCAATGTTTGGGAAAACTTTTTGCACCAATTCGTCTATGCTTTCTGTGATCTTACAGAAGTTTGCTGGCAAGGTGATACATTGCATAGATTCATCAATTTGCATTCGCCCATTTCCAATATCCATTAATTGTTTTGCAAAATTTCCAGCCGATGCATCCCGTTGTAGTTGTACACGCTTGTTGGTTTTCAAAGTCAATTTCTGTAAATGACGCCATAAAACTGATGATTTGAGACATGCATTAAGTTCATTAGCGGGTGTTGAACGTGGTATAACCGGCAGTGTTTGTCGAAAATCACCAGACAATAAAATGAGTGCGCCACCGAAGATCCGTGCGTTTCCTCTCAAATCTCGCAGTGTACGATCAAGCGCTTCCAATGCTTTCTTGTGCGACATTGTACATTCATCCCATATGATAATTTGACACGTTTGGAGTACTTTGCCCATTCCAGAGTTTTTGCTGATGTTGCATGTTGGTGCCTCAGTGTTTTGCAAATTCAGCGGCAGTTTCAATGCTGAATGCGCTGTTCGGCCACCATCCAAAAGAGTTGCCGCAATTCCAGATGATGCAATGGCCAGTGCAATATGATTTTGTGATCGTATGGTTGCCAAAATGAGCGAAAGAAGAAAAGTCTTGCCTGTACCACCGGGCGCATCTATGAAAAATAGTCCACCGCTTTGTTCTGTGATTGCACGCATAATTCGGTCATACGCAATGCGTTGTTCTGGAACCAACTGCGGAAGATTTGTCTGAACAAATGTCCCCAGTTCGTCAGAGTCAAAGTGTGTTTCTCGTTGCAAATCACGATCGAAAAGGTCGTTCGCTGGTCGGTTCGGAGCAGGCATTCCCAGTTGCACCAGTGCCTTGTTAGCGATTGCCAAACATATGTCTTCAATCAAAATCAATTCCTCATTATACACGTTTGGTGTGAATTGAATGTCCGGATTTTGATTCGCAGCACGCAAACGATGTAGAATATCTTCACTCATGTAGTCCTTGTATTTTTCCCAAAGATCTTTTGGATTAGATGGGAAGCAGGTTGTCAATATTATGGCAAATAACGTGCGTATTTGCTGTGGTCGAGCAGTATTCGATGCATCAGCGAGTGCAGTGTCCCAATGTGCATCATTCTCAAGAAGATTTAGTTCCTGGCAAGCTTGGCGATAAGTGGCGCACAGCTGACCGTTGACTGTTCTTAAATCTTGGAAGGATGTCGGTCCACGTACATTGATTAACAGCAATCGCAGATAGAAGCATTCTGTATTGTTCGGGTGAACAGTGTACAGACGACCCAATGCGTCACTGGAATACAAATTGGGATTTCCTTCAACTGCTTTAACTTGTTTTCGACGTTGAAACTTTTTAGCCGATGCATTCCATGTGTAGAATTTCGGCACCTCAGAATAAAGTAGAGTCTTTGCAAAAAGATCATCTTGGCACAATGAGTAAAATGCAGTTAAAGTTGTTGCCGGTGTAACCAATGCTCTTGCACGTACATTATCTGCGTACACGCGCTGTCCATTCTCGAGATGCACCGCCAAGTGTACTACTGTTAGATGTCGTTCATGGATTGGAAATGATAAGATGCGCCATACTGCTTCATTGCTGCTAATGTAGCGTCCAAGTTGGTATTGGTTAATTTCATCAAGCGGTGCGGCCACATTCCCTACTCCGAAGACTGCCATGTCGCTTCCTTTGCTGACATATTTGCAAATGTATTTGATCGACTTCACTGAATTGCAATACTCAACATTAATGTGTGCTTTGAAGGTCTTTGAGAGCAACGGTGAATATGGCACAACCCAACGATTATCGACTTCGACATCAACGTTTCGTACTTTCAGAACGATGGATTTGCCGCCATCCTCAACTGATCGTCGACGATACAGTGGGTATCCGTCATTGCCAGTGATGGTATCAGAAACCAAGTTTCTTGGGTATCGTTTCGTGCATTTCCCACCAGACATGCATGGTGAATTGTTGTTGAATGCGCCACATGGACCATGAATCATATTTTTGGTAACGACGTCGAATAAGTCTGGATCAGTGTCCTTATCTGGTATTTCTGCTGAGATGATTTGGTCAATTTGATCTGGCGTAATTTTGTTGATTAACCAAACCAAAATATGTGCATGTGGCAATCCTCTTTTCTGCCATTCAATGGAATACATCCAGCAGCGTGTCTCTCCAAAAACGTGATGCCTGATAATAAAATCCATCAAAGATTTCAATTTTTGTTTAAATACGCGTGCGGTTAATGTCATGGCGGTCCGAAGATGATTGTCCAGCTAACAGAAGTTCTTTAATTTCATCCCATGTTGGATTGCATGTAAATGTGATGAACAAATCTGGACGACCGTATGCGCGAACGTATGTCATCGCATCTTGTGCGTATTCATGCATGTGCCGTGGACTCCCCGTGAATGTAGACGGTAATATGACCATTCTTCCCAATTCGTTTGGATTCACGTTACCATCATTAACGATCTCGTAAATAGATGTACTCTTCAGAACGCAACTCGGTTTGATTCAATCGAATATATAGGAGTCGTTCGGTTTCAATCTTCGCGTACATGTTGACGATGTATTGATGGAACAATTGTCGACATTTCAGAATGTGGTTCTCAGCGTCTTGACGAATCATCAATCGATAGGAATAATAATTCATGGCACTGACTTTCTTATTCGTTTCCTCGTCTGTTTGTGGATTTCTCATTTTGATGTTGAAATGATATCCATCTTCTCCTCGCCACAACAGAATCGGATACTGCAATCCGTCGTATGAGCGATGAGTTTCGGAGACTCGCTGAACGTCACCACTTCTGCGATGAAGAATTATGTCGCGCGATTCGAATTCTTCGCCAACTATCACGATCGCCACTTCATCGATTGTGAAGGACATACAGACAAACATTCATTTTTATATATATAGAAAGAAGAAAGATAGCTGGTTGTACCCGCTTTGCTGGGTTTTTTTCTTTTTACAGAACGTGGGGATCTGAAAAAGATACTATTAAAATAATAGGTTCCGGATTTCTACCGACTAAAACCACCTCCCTTCTTCTCCCCTGTTCAATGCAATACCGCCATTAAGCATTTCTTCACAGGGGAAGATTCAGCTTTCCTTGCCTATCATTTTGTATTGGCTGAGTGCCCACATTCTTGTAGCGTTTTCTTCACTCTGGCCGCTTGGTTGAGTCTCGTAATAGATGCGTACACATGCGTGTATGTAGTACGCATGTTATGTACTAAAATATTGGTCAGAAAAGGACATAATATTAGAACAACAACCTATTATTTCTCTTACCGGTTCTCTTAGTACAACCCAAATTCACAGAACGAAAAACACTTAAAACAAAATACTTCTTATAATTGGACAAATTCCTATTACGCCAAAATTCATTTCAGAAGTGCAATCATACTCTAGAGTTTGGAAATTCATAGGAAAACAAAACAGCAAACAGAGAAAAACAAAAAAGGATCCGTTAAGTACAAATGTACATGCAAACAGAAGCAACCCCTCATCACCAGGTGTACTATTGACAGCGAAACAGAACTAAGTTAGCTCCAAACCGTTTTTTTTTTTGTAAAGAAATTGCTTACTTGTGTTCCTTCGAAACAATTGCATATACATATACATATATATATATACATACATACATATATACATACATATACTTAAGACAATGCATAATTACATAAGAAACCTACAGTAGTGCATAGAAAGAAAAAGGTTTGTTTGATGAACATGAATATGCACGCACTCCACTGGTGAGCCATTGATTGCAATGACCTACGCATCTGTGATATCTTTGTATCTTGAATAATTATATTTTTGCTTATTACTTCCGTTATAAGAATCGCAGAATAATGATTTATACCTCAATCTCTTCAGCAAGAAATGTACTAATCGAGGAATCAAGTCATATTCAAATCGGTTCAGCCATTTTGTAGTCATTAGTGTGTAAAGCATAGGAAAATGGTTTTTCTCAGTAAAAAAAAACATATAAAACTGGTTTAAAAGCCCAATAAGGGATTCAGTATACTAAAATTAGTCCTAAAGCATAACCCATCTCACGACAAATCGATTGATATATATATTGTTGGGGTATTGTTACGCACTTACTCCCTATTCGCGGAAATACAGAAAAAATGTGTTCTCTTTTATAGATGTAGAGAATAATTGGAATGGCAGTGGCGCCATCTGTCGAAAATTGGTCGTACCAACTTAAAACCTTCGCGGGTTCATGCACAACAACTTTGCTGAAGATCATCACATGATCAAATGCATAGTTTACGAGTCTATAAAGGACATACAGACAAACATTCATTTTTATATATATAGAAGAAGAAGAAGAAGAAGAAGATAGAAGATAACCTTTCTGATGACTTCCTGAATATGTGCCCCGAAAGTTAACATTTTATCCAGGTGCACCCCAAGGTACTTAGTACTTGATCTTCATTCAATATGTACACCATTAATGTTAAGTCCGTTGCTA
Organism: Blera fallax; assembly: GCA_946965025.1. Lineage (NCBI taxonomy): Eukaryota > Metazoa > Arthropoda > Insecta > Diptera > Syrphidae > Blera > Blera fallax. Next base: position 57,423,489 of record OX337246.1, read on the forward strand.
GGCAAGAAACGGGCTTTTCTTTTTCTAATAAAAAAGACAGCCTGTGTCTTAGAAGCATTTATTTTGATCTTCCAATTATGAAAATAGTTCTGGATAGTAGTTAAGGCAGATTGCAAATTGGTTTCAATATTGGAACCAATCGCATCTGACGAAAAAACACATGTATCATCTGCAAATATAGCAGATAAACAATTATCAAATCGGGGAAAATCAGATGTGTATATATTGAACAAAATTGGACCAAGTACCCACCCCTGCCTCAATAGAGATGTCATTGGACAACCAATTGTTAACGGAAACTTTGAAAGTACGTCTCGATAGAAATGATTGGATTATTTTAACCAGATAAATTGGTAAATCAAAAAACATAAGCTTATGCAGCAAACCATTATGCCAAACACTATCGAACGCTTTCTCCACATCAAGTAATACCATTACTGTACTCTTTCCCAGGATAAAATTGCTTTTGATGTGTTTTGTGATGTGATGAATTTGGTGAATCGTGCTATGTTGAGGCCTGAAACCAAACTGTTCAGGTGGCAAGATATTATTAACGTTTAAGTGATCTAGCAATTTGTTTTTAATTAACTTTTCGAAGCATTTACTTATAGAACTTAATAAGCTTATTGGTCTGTAGTTGCACGGCATACTTGCATTTTTGCCCGGTTTCAAAATTGGGATAATTTTCGCCGATTTCTATGCGTTTGGAAAATATCCTAGTTTGATGCAACTATTAAAAAGACGTTGCAGAAACCTTACACCCATTTTTGGAAGATTTTTCAGGTATATATTTTTAATTTCATCGAAACCTGCCGACTAACGTGCTTTTAAAGCAAGTATTTATTACTGCTTCAACGTCGTCGATGGAAATAAAACCTTCAGCGTCTGTTTGATTTGCATTCAGCAAGTTCCAACTCTGCTCAACTGTCGCCTCTATTATATTACTGCTAGTAATGTTGCTAGCTATCGAAAATTTTTTAAAAAACTCATGAGCTAGAGCATTTGACTTTTCTGAGTTAGAGAGCATCACAGTATTTCCTGATTTAAATGCAGGAATATGATAGTTTTTCTTTTTAATTACTCTTACTATATTCCAAAATGGTCTACTAGATTTCTCTAAGGTTTGAAGCTTATGATTCCAATTCTGATTTCTAAAAACTGAAATTTGTTCCTTTTTAATTGCATTGAGGATTTTTGTTTCAAAAAAGTACAATCGATTCCTAGTCCTAATCTGTAACTAGTCTGTAACTATTACGGACTTTTATTAGTTGTACTATATAAGGTGGAAGTACATTAGTACTATTAGATACTTTGTTTTTTTTTTGGCACTGATCGACTTATACTGTCCAGCACTGCTGCGGTAAAGGATTGAATGGATTCATCAATATGCGATTGATTTACATAATTAGGAACAAGCTCTTGAATATCTCTCAATTTCAGTCGCATATTATTTTTAAACCTATCCCAATTAGCGTTATTGAAGTCGAAAACTAGATTTTTATTTTGCAAAGGTGTTAGAAAACACTGCTTTTGACAAGCAATTGATTTGAACTTAGTTCATTAATAGGCTGGCTAAAGAGCTCTGGCATATTCGTTAAAAAAAAATCCAGCGATACAAAATATCAAATGCGTGTCCGAAATTAAGACCCAGGCATTAGCTCTTAAACATCCCCAATTCCTATGTCTGCAGTTAAGATCACCACCTACTAAAAATAATTCGTTTGATCCAACTAATTTACGCAAATCATTATTAAAGTTATAACGTTTTCGCGCTGATGTTGAACCATCTGGAAAGTAAAGGGAAAATATTTTTATAGAACGACCATTGACAAAAGGTAGTTCTATACCAATGTTTTCAATTAACTTCATGCTAATAAGAGGAAGTACTTTGTGTTTAATGGTTCTTTTAATTACTATGGCAACACCGCCACCTCTTCTCTCGTCTCTATCCAACCGATAGCACTTACATTCTTTATTAGATAAGTTATCATTAGTATTTAACCAAGTTTCACTAACTAAACCAACGTCAACATTATGTTTGCTTAGAAAAGCAAAAAATTCTAAGGCTTTATTTCGAATGCTTTGAGCATTCCAACAAATTATATTTAGGTTTGAACTTATTATTATTTACCTTGATATAAGTACTTAATAGCTAATTGTGCAATTGTATTAAATTGTTCAGCCTTAGAATAACATTTTCCTAGCAGTATAATCATCTCTGCTGTAAGTGCGTTGATCTCTTCCATGGTGAAAAGTTCCTTAGTCTGCTGTGCTTCAGGCGAATACTAGTGTTGTTGCTCTCCCAGACATTAGTGTTGTTGGTGTGATTGATTGCTGCGTTTACCACTGGTTTATTTCGCTGAGGTTTGAGTGGAGGAAAATCCATAATATTTGGTGCAGTCATGTTGGCATGATTAACAGCTGTTCTCATCACTGACTGTGGTTTGTTTCTCGTAGAGAGCTTTTCTCTTATTTCGTAAAAGCTTTGTCGGCTAATGCACGTCGGATCGGTGGATTTATGCGTTCCCTTGCAGTTTGCACATTTGATGTTTTTTGAGGTACAATCATTAGTTTCACTCCAAGGTACACAAGATAAAAAACGTCAATGAACTTGTCGTACTGCTTCTTAATTATTTTGATATTTTGGCATTTTAGTCCAAGTTGCACCAATTCACTTTTAAGAGAGTCAATTTTTAGTTCGTCGAGCCCATATAGCATAACTTTCAAAGACCTTGCTGAAGGTAAATCGTGGGTGAAAAATTGCCAGTTCTTTAATTTTAACACTGCACAGATGGTTTTATAAGTATCAATATTTTCACTATTAATTTTAATGCCAATTGACAGTTAATGCTATAGTTGTGAATTTTACTTTCACGGAACAAATTGTGGACATTTTCACTTGTTTCTTGTAACACACAAACCGATGGAATTTTTGATTTTTTGTTCGAAATAGGTGGTTGTATAACTTCATCGCATTCGACTTCGTTATCTGAGTCAGGTAAACATTGTAAAGTAGCAAAGTAGTTTGTTCTATTGTTTCCTTCACTAGAACTAATTTTTCTTTTAATGTTTAAAGACATATTGTCTTCAACATTAGGGGAACGATTTCTCTTCCGAATTTTTCTTTTTTACTAAAGTACCGCACAGAAATAGAAAACACGTCTTACGAATTCAAAGCTCCGATCAGTACTGACAATATTTGTATTAATTGCCTTTTCCACAATTGACCACGTATTATTTACTTCTAAAGATTCAATTTCTTTTTTTACAGCTTGTTCCCATTGAATTTTATCTTCCCTTTTTATTATAATCATGGAAGTTTTTGGGAACTGAGTAAATAATTGATTGCGCACATAACAAATAATTATCAATATCTTCTTCGTCCTCATTATGAGGGTGTTTGATGATTTTTAATTCTCTCACTAATTCTACATTTCTCTTCTCCAGTTTTGGAGTTTTGAGATTGAACATGTGCGTCATCCGTTTCTTTTACAGAATTTCTTCTTTCTACGGATTTACCTGTGTTATTACAGTCACCAGGTTTCTGATTGATATCAGGCTTTGTAATATTAGGCATTTTTACATTGTTAGAGTTTTCTAAATCAACTCTTTCATCAAAACATAGCTCTGGTCTTGATGCTTTTGCTTTGTAGTTTGCCGGATTCTTAAGAAAATTTCGTAGTTGCAATCGAAAGCCGCAATAATTTGCCCTCTTATGGTAGTTTGAAGGTGAAACTCTTAGAAGACCAAAGAAGAGTCAATAAAGACCATACTAACGGTTCGGTAAGTGAACACATTTTTGCGGCAAAGTCACGAGAGAAAAGTCATGTTAGCAAATTTAATCACACCACGAGAGGAAAATGTTATTCTTGCGGTAAACGCGGTCATTACGCCTAAATTGTAAAAATTCAAAGCCAAGACAGTTATCCTCTTTTGGCCTTTTTTCGTCAATAGATGGTTTGATGTTACAACGGGACGAATGGTGCTTGGATAGCGGAGCAACCTCGCATATGTGCTGTAATAAGGAACTATTTACCGAATTCCGAAATGCTGTTGATGGTGAAAAGGTGCAATTAGCAAACGATTTGCTCGTTGTATCGAGGGCTATTGGAATAGTTAGATTAAAATTATATGCAGGTGACATCGATCTGCAGAATGTTTTGTACATTCCGGAATTACAAGGTAGTTTTATATCCGTAAGTAAAATAACCAAGCATAATTTTTCAGTGGATTTCTTACATGACGTTGCTCTTGTTAAAAACTCTCAGAATTCTGTTGTTTTAAAAGCCTATAAGAAAAATGATCTGTATGTCATTAAACCTCAAAATGAATTTCTTTTATATCGATCCAGCATTAAGAGCAACACGATGTACAAATGGCACCAAAGGTATGGACACCTGAACATGAATGATCTTCAACAGCTCAAGAATCAGAACATGGTAGTTGGTCTCCATATTGATCCATCAGATGTTAACTTGGATTGCGTTGTGTGCGCAAAAGGGAAATTGACGGTGCGACCTTTCCCTAAACAATCATTTACGCGGAGTAAACAATTGCTAAAGCTGGTTCATAGTGATGAGTGTGGACCAATGAGGGTACCATCAGCTGGGGGAGCAATGTATTTCATGACGCTTATCGATGATAAATCCAGAAATATTCAAGTTTATTTTTGAAAACGAAAGATGAGGTATTTAACAATTCAAAAATTTTAAGGCTAAAGTCGAGCTCCAAACGTCACGAAAATAAAATCTTTGCGAAGTGACAACGGACGAGAATTTGTGAATAAAGCATTCAACGAGTATTTGCAGGAACAAGGAATAATACGCCAGCTTACGGTCGAGTATACTGCACAGCAGAACGGTGTGGCTAAAAGAGCCAACCGGACACTCGTCGAGATGGCGAGGTGTCTGCTGTTGGAACAGAATCTCCCGGAATATCTGTGGGCGGAGGCCATTAATACGGCAGTTTATCTGAGGAATAGGTCATTATCCAGGATTTTAGGCAACGTTACCCCATTCGAAATTTGGACAGGATCGAAACCCGAGGTTGCGCATTTAAGAGTTTTTGGTTCGAGAGCTATAGCATCGAACAAAAGACCTGGAAATTCCAAATTTGCTGCGAAAGGTCGAGAACTTATTTTGGTAGGATACTTGGAAAAATCCAAAGCATACCGGCTTTTCGATCCCAAATCAAGGCAAATTGAAAAGAGTCGCGATGTTAAAATTTTTGAATGCACAAATTTGTTATATCGATATAAAAGACTTTTTTCTTACAGAAGTTGATAATAATCGTTTTACCCCAGTCGTCGGCTAACCTTCAAACCGTACAATCGTTGTGAACAGTTATTCTTTAGTTGCGATTTCTTTTTTACTTTCTCTATCCTTTTTTGAAACTTTTCCTTCTTCTTTTAAACTACCGCGAATCAATGAACTTCCAGCAAGTGAGTGTAAATTAATTTTCCCGAACATGTCAAAACCACGTCCCCAGCCTGGAAACAGGTTCGGGGTTCTTGACGAGTTTTCGCTCTCTAACCCCCTGACCCCCCTGATCGACCAAAAAGAAACCCAAAACAACTTCCCATATTTTCTCTGACTGCCCAGAGCTCCCAACAAAACAAAACCCCAAAAATCCACGATTCGTGCTGATTTCGTCCAACAAAGTTGACAAGCCACCTCTATTAGTGTGTTTCTGTTTAAAAAGTTATCGATTCAATTAGCACAGAATACACAAAATTTTCACAGTTAAGAGACGGCTCAATTCTAATCCTAGCTAAAGACCAACATACTGCTGATAAATTCATTCACTCCAAAAACATTAACAACCTCTGCCCAGTGACAATTAAGCTTCACCCTAACCTCAATATCACGAAAGAAAGGGGCGTACGCCCCCTGCCTTATCAACGTCCCGGAGACAGAAATCGTTAACGAAACGAAGTAACAAAATGTCACCGATGTTTACAAATTTACCAGACTACATTATGGAGTAAAGAAACCAACATGCTCATGCTATTTTCCTTTGATCTCTTTCAAATTACAAACTTTATTGAAGTTGGTTGGTATAAGACCAAAGTGTCAGAATATCCCATGCACTGTCAACTTCTCGGCCACACAATCAAATGGTGCAAACGCTCAGCCACGTGCGTAACCTGTAACCTCCCACCACATGACAATTTAGACTGCACCCGCACAATGTGCGCCAACTGTCAAGGTCCTCATCCTGCCTCCTCCAAAATATGCCCCAGATACATCCAAAGCAAAGAAATTCTGGAAATAAAGATTAAAACAAAATCTTCTTTAGCCGAAGCAAGGCGAATTTATAAAGAACGAAACCCTTTCCAAATTACCCCTACCTCCGATCTGTATTCTGAACAACTGAAATAACCATCGCGCAAAAATTAAACCTCCCCAAAAACGTATCACTATCCACACAAAAAACAAACAACAAAGAAGAAGTGTCAGTTCCCCCTACCACAAAAACAAATATCTATATTCCCCATAACACACCCACAAATAATCTTCATTCTTCAAACAACACAATTTCCAATAGAATAACAAAAGAAATCGAACAACCCGTTACCACAACCTCCAGTTTAACTACAGACAAAACTTCAAGCAACCCAAACTCACAATCGCTTACCCACAAGCCATTGATGAAAACACAACCTTTCATTCAAAACTCAGTCCCTCAAACAGTAATAACCTCCGATTCACTTTACACCTCGATCCCAAATTTATTACCTCACATTCTTTCGAATGCAACTTCCCACAATGAAACCCTAGACACTGATAACACCCCATCTCTAACTCAATCTCCCATATCCACAATGACCCAATCCCTCCCAGCAAATAATAATTATTTCATTCACTCATTCACCCAGGTTCTGGAGGATGACAACATATAATAATAACACACCTATCCAAATCCCAGACTCTTCGGGGATCAAACCATCCAGGCTCTTCTGGGAGCCTGGGCGCTTCAACATCCGAACAGCAGAGTCATAACATCTTCCACCGAAACGCCGCCAACAAAAATATTTCCCAACATAACACATATTAAAAAACATCTGACCTGTATAAATCCAAACCGACATTAAAAGTTCTACAATGGAACTTAAACGGATACATCAATAACCTTCACGAACTACAACTGCTTATACGCGAGTTCAAACCCTCAATTATTGCACTGCAGGAAACACATTTAATAAAAACCTTGGTCCCAAACACGCCCAAAGAATACGCAGCCTGCTTCCATAACTTCGACTCCAACACATACGCAAAACAAGGCACTGGGCTGTTGGTCCACAGATCCATACCACATAAATTCATACAAATAAACTCACAAATATCTGCAATAGCAGTAGAGGTAGTACTAAAAGCAAGGATAACTATCATCTACATCCATCCGTCCCAAACGTTCACCTCATCTGACTTAGACAGTATTGTTCGCAACTTTGACTCGCCCATTTTATTAGTCGGCGACTTCAACTCTTGGAGCCCCCTCTGGGGCTCTCAGTCTTTAACCACTAGAGGTAAAGTTGTTGAACATTTCTTGTCACGATGGTAGCCCAACTCACTTTTCGACACACAAGACATTTACACATGTCAAACAAACAAACTTCGCAAACAAAAACAAACGGCTTGGAAAGTATTTAAGAAAAACCCGACCGATCATAATTTAATAAACTATCGGAAACTTAACGCCCTTTTCCGTAAAAATGTCAAAATTGAAAAAAGAAGAAGTTTCGAAAGTTTCACTGCCAGCATAAACCCTAATTAGCAACCAAATAAACTTTGGGAAGACATAAAAGCACTCACTGGAAGCAATACACCACATGTCATCAAAACCATCAAAACCAAACAACACAAGCTATAACATGTCCACTCCAAATAGCCGAGCACCAGGGTTCGACAGGATTGAGTACAATATGCTAAAAAATAGCCCGCCAATCTTAAAACATCGGTTACTGTCTTTATTTCATGAGATACTAAGGAATGGCAGCATACCCCAAGTATGGAAAATCGCCACCGTTATTCCTATACCTAAACCTAACAAACAACCTACCGAAACCAACTCCTACCGCCCGATTTCTCTACTTCCATGCCCAGGTAAAATTCTAGATAAAATCATTTCAAAAAGGTATATGGTATATGGAAAAAAATTACTTAATCGACATTAGGCAAGTTGCATTCAAACACGGTCGAGGCACAATAGATGCCCTGCTACACATTGATGACTACATTGCCACTGCTTTATCCAGTAAAAACCACGTCTCAATCCTTTCAATTGATTTTGAAAAAGCATTCGACCGCATCGGCATCCACGCCATTTTAAATAAACTGGCCAAATGGAAAATTGGTCCTAAAATGTTTAAATACATTAAATCCTTTTTGACCAACCGAAAATTTCGAATAAAAGTGAATGGCATTTACTCTAATGTTAAAAACCTTAACAACGGGATCCCTCAAGGCTCTTCTCTTTCAGTTATGCTTTTTATAATAGCTTTAAATGAAATCAATGATCTCCCCTTAAAATACAATAAAATAAAACATTGTCTTTACGCCGATGATTTATTAAGCTTTACTAAGTGTAACGATCTTACAATGGCTTCAACATTATTTGCAAACATTCATGCGGATCTTAAAGCCTGGTGCAGTTCATCAGATTCTAAGATCTCAGCCGAAAAAAGTACTATTCTACATGTTTGTAGAAAAACTAGTTGCCCTAAGCTTATAACCCTCGATTTCGACACTATTAGCATTTATAACGTTAATTCTCTTAAGATATTAGATTTAATATTTGACAACAAATATACTTTTAAGGATCACTGTCTAGAACTTAAGAAAAGCCTAACTACCAGGTTAAAAACAATAAAATTCCTAGCATCTAAGTATAGCTCCGCTCATGTCAACACATTGATCAAAGTCACCCAATCAATAATGCTTTCAAATATTGATTACGGACTGGTTATATATGGCAAATACTGCAAATCAATACTGCAACCTTTAAAATCTCCATACCATGCCTCAGCCCGGATTTGTCTAAGAGCGTTCAGAACAACACCGATTAAAAATATTTTAACAGAAAGTGATCTACCTGCAATCGAACACAGATTTGAATGTTTGACCTCCCTCCTGATCGCAAAAATTTCTACTTCCCACAAATCTCCAATAATAATGAGTTCAAAACGTTGATGAAAAGGAAGAAGTTAACTAAATGTCCATCAGCGATCTTTAACGCATTCTCTTCCTCCAGGAAATTTGACATTCCACTGTTCAGCCAAACCAACAGATCAGTTATACACTCTCCCTGGTTATTTCCCAAAGAATCTATTATTACAGACCTGACAACTTTCCCGAAAAACTCAACAAGTGGTTTAATATACAAATAAATGTTCAAACACATTGAACACAAACACCATGATTGGAATTTGATCTTCACGGATGGGTCTAAAAGCGAAACAGGGACCAGTTTCGCTGTGGTTTACAACGTAGGCAAGACCTTATGTAAAGGTCTTCTACCAGAATTCGGGTCAACTCTTACAGCCGAAGCAGCAGCGATCCTCCTCGCGATGAAAATTGCATCTGGTGATAAAAGTCTGGTCTGCACGGATAGCTTGTCAACAATTGAAGCTATCCTAAACATAGACAACAAAAACCCAACCATAGTAAAAATAAGAGACAAACTTATTATAAAGAAACCAAAATTTAAAATTATGTGGGTACCAGGTCATGTCGGCATTCAAGGGAACGAAGCAGCAGATACTGCTGCAAAAGGACCCCTCCTCAAATTCTGGATCGTTGACAAAAAAGGCATTATAAGGAAAATCAAAAACATCTGGTGCGAAAAGAGAAGAGACGAATGGAGGCAATATATCCACCATTATTCCACCATCAACCCCAGCGGGGAACGTGCTGCTTACCCAAGAGATGTAACAAATCATATGACAAAAAACAAGTGCCAAAATAAAGAGAAATGACCTCGTCTTAACTACTGAAGTCATCACTAGTACATTATCGCCATGTTCTCTGGGTGACGGTGGAACGTCTGCAATTGACTTACCTATACCATCCGCCACTCCTCTGGTAAGTCCTCAACATTTGGAGAATATACCCATTACCACTCCAATTTCACCGTTGTCTGCTGTGGATACTACTCATCAACTTTCTTCATCTGCCACTTTAGTAGTAGTAAAAAGACCTCCCCGGAAGTCTATTTTTATTTCGAGGTTGTCTTCTGCTACTACTGAGGAAGACATAATAAATTACATTAAAACTAAAATTAACCAGCCTGGACCGCTCATCAAATGTGTCAAGTACATTTTTAAGGAGCCTAGAAAAATCAGCCCATTCAAGCTATTTACACCTGATGTCTATTTTAATCTTTTGTCTAATGATTTTTGGCCTGATGGGACAAATCACAATCGTTGATGACACCTGTACCAGCTACCCCTTCGTCGCATCCAAAAAACGATTGAGTACTCGTCAATCACAAACTTCTTCACTTCAATCCATCCCTTGCTCCCCCCCGAAAACCTTTCACTTGTACTACCAAAATTCTGGCGGACTTCGTACTAAAATGGAACAAGTGTTCCTTTTTTCTTCTTCGGTTCAGTATGATATCATCGTTCTCACTGAGACTTGGCTGAAACCGAATCATCAAAGTGCTGAAATGTTTAATTCTCAACAATACGCCGTCTTCCGCAAAGATCGCTGTTACGAAATGTTGGATTGTGAAAGGGGCGGTGGAGTGTTGGTTGCCGTACGTTCTTCATTGCCATGTACTCAAGTCTGTATACCTCCATCAGCTGCTGCATTAGATATTGATCAATTAATACTTAATGTAAAATTCAATGGTGCATTTGAAGTTTATTTAGTTGTTAGTTATATTCCACCAAAAAGTTCTTATCAACTATATAAGGCACATATTGAAAATGTTTCTTCTATCCTTAATACTTTAACTGATAATCAGCACATTATTTTGATTGGAGATTTTAACTTACCTGATATTAAATGGATTTATGATTCAGATGAATCCCGGCTAGCGCCTTATAATGTAAACCTGGACTATAAATATTAAGTTGTTGATACTCTTGCTCCATTTGATCTTATTCAACTTAAACATTTTAATAATGATTTTAATAATGTACATGATCTTGCCTTCGTTGATCCTGAATTGAGCGTTAATATCAGCAACTCCATGTTTCCTCTTTTTCCTAGTTCGATCATTCATGTTTCTTTTAGTTTGCATTTCGAATTTTATCAGTATTTCAGGCCGGCAGTTTCCGGTTCAAATTTTAAATATAATTTTTCTAAAGCTAATTTTGAAAATATTGCGTCATATCTTAATAATGTTGATTGGCCATTAGTGTTAAATAATGAAAATTTACTTGACTCTTATAATTCATTTACTGAGATTGTAAAGGTGGCAATTGATATGTATACTCCTAAGGTAAAATCAGTTACTAGCTTTAAACCAATTTGGTATAACAAAAGACTTATAAATTTAATAGGAAAAACAAAATATACAAGCAACTTCGCAAAACAAATTATGACGCGGATCTTTATAAACAATAACGGCTGCTTCAAAAACAGTTTGAAGTTTTAAATAAATTTCTATACAAAAGATATATTTCTTCCGTTGAGTCCAATGTTACATTCGCATTTTCGCTATCATGGGAGCTTGGAGTTTTCATGGTGTTACATTCGCATTTTCGCTATCATGAGAACTTGGAATTTTCATAGTGTCATATTCGCATTTTCGCTGTCGTGAGAACTTGGAATTTTCATAGTTCACAACACCTTAAAGCGGTTATGTGATATTTTTAAGAACACGGTGACAGCGGATATGTTCTGGGGAATGCGCTCATGTGATCCATAAATGATCGAGAATGCGAACATTTCGGAGGAAGAACAGAAAAGTTTGTGAGTTGATTTTGAGCATTCAGCGGGAGAACATCGGTAAAAGGCTAGCATCGTAATAAAGAAAAAATTAATACAAGCTTACAAGTAAAATAACGTTGTGTATTAAAAATAAAGAACATCGGTAAAAGGCTAGCATCGTAATAAAGAAAAAATTAATATAAGCTTACAAGTAAAATAACGTTGTGTATTAAAAATAAAGAACATCGGTAAAAGGCTAGCATCGTAATAAAGAAAAAATTAATATAAGCTTACAAGTAAAATAACGTTGTGTATTAAAAATAAAATAAAATCTGTATATCTCCTACCCAAGTAGTTTCGTAGTGTGTGAAGTAACAACAATAATAAATACATTTGATTTACAAGCAAACAACCGAAAATCTTTCTCTATTATAAGATATTAAAGAATATAAGATATTTAATAAAATTGTGAATTTAAAAACGAGTGTTTTAATTCAATCTAGTCAGTGAACCTAACACCAACCTAAAAGTCAATAGTAAGAGTTTCTGGACCTTCATCAATACTAAAAAACAATCTAATGGCATACCTAACTGCATGCACCATGAAAGTGTTACATCCACTGATCTCTCAACTATATGTAATCTGTTTGCAAAACATTTTCAATCTGTCTACACCAACAGACCGTTTGCTGTTTCAAATCCTGTTAATCCAATGATCTCATCCAATTGTATTAACATTGGTAGTTTGACTTTGTCAATATCTGAAATAGAAATGGCACTATCAAATTTGAAATCTGATAACCGTCCTGGCGTTGACGGCATCCCCCCTTTTATCTTACAAATGTGTGCTCATGCATTTGCTTTTCCACTCTATTTGATTTTCAATCGTTCTTTGGAAGACGGTGACTTTCTCAACACATGGAAGAGATCTTTTATATTGCCTATTCATAAATCTGGATCTAGGCAAGAAATATCTAATTATCGTCCTATCTGTAAAATCTCAACCATTCCCAAACTGTTTGAGAAATTAGTTTGTGACAAACTTTCTCCCATTCTAAAAGGAGTTATTTCGCCATACCAACATGGCTTTGTTTCTGGTAGGTCTACTTGCACTAACTTATCAATTTTTTTGCAATTACGTTTTAAATGGTCTCGAGAAAGGTTTGCAATATGATGTCATTTACACGGACTTTTCTGAGGCATTCGATAGAGTTAACCACGATATCCTTCTTTTAAAATTAGGGAGTATTGGACTTCATTCTAACTTCCTAAAATGGATCAACTCCTACAGAAGAGACCGTATCCAGTATGTTCGCATCAATGACATACTTTCCCGACCAGTGCATGCATATTCAGGTGTTCCACAGGGTAGTCATCTTGGCCCATTGCTCTTTCTTTTATTCATCAACGACATTCCTGAAATCATTTCAAATTCACATTGTCTAATGTACGCCGATGACTTAAAAATATTTCGCTGTATTAAGTTTGAGCAAGATTGCTTTCAGCTAGAGGAGGATCTTGAAAGATTATCAATCTGGTGCAGTAGTAACTTTTTATATTTAAATGTCTCGAAATGCCAAAGTCTGAGTTACTATCGCAACTCCTCTTCTATCCAATACAGTTACAGGATAAGCAATATTCCACTTGCAGCCATATCTTCTAAAAAAGACCTCGGTGTAATTTTTGACCATAAACTTAACTTTTTGAATCACATAGACTTCTTAATTGCAAAAGGTAACTCAATGTTAGGCTTTGTTTTACGCAACTCGAAAGACTTTTCCAACCCTCATACGCTAAAATGCCTCTTTTTTGCGTTTGTAAGATCTACTCTAGAGTACTGCTGTATTGTCTGGAATCCTTTTTATGAGATTCACTCTGCTAGAATTGAGAAGATCCAAACACGATTTACAAGAGTTGTTATGCGGAGGCTCCGTTGGAACATAAATATGCCTTCGTATGAAACTAGATTGAAGTTGTTTGGAATGACGCCTCTTTATTTTCGAAGAAAATATTTCTCAATTATGTTTATTCGTGATTTGATTAATTATCATATCGATTGCCCCTATCTCTTGTCCCTAGTTCAGTTCTATGTTCCTACACGAGTTCTAAGAAATCATTTTTTATTTCATGTGTCTTTTCATAGATTTAATTATGCTTTTAATGAGCCTTTATCTAGATGTTTAAGAGAAGCAAGCCCTGTATGCAATTTAATTGAATTCGATATTAATAGAAATAAATTTAAACATATATTAACTCTAGCTCTAAATAATCTTGGTGGAACTGTATAGTATCTTCTTTATATTAAGTAATCTCTTGAGTGCAACTTCAATGTAACTCTGCTTGATGAAATAAAAAAAAATAAAAAAAAAATAAAAATTAAAAAAAAATGCTATCTACACTGCGTCTCGGACATACTTACATCACACACCACCATCTAATCAGGAAAAACAATCCACCAATTTACCATCTTTGCCAAAGTAACGCTCTCTTTTCAATCAAACACCTAGTTGTTGTTGTTGTTGTAGCAACTATACTAATTCGTGTTGGTCCAAACGTTGGGATGTGGTGTTTAAATTGCTCTCGGAACTGTCCAGGCCTAGAAATGTGGCTGCTTCAACGGGGTGTGTCCATAGGGATAGCGTAGTTAGTGATGTCGGGTGAGATGGGCAGTTGAAAAGATGAGCTGTGTCATGTGGTGAAGTGCCACAGTCAGGGCATTGATCGGTGATACTGTCGCGAATACGGTGTATGTAGCTGTTCAAGAAGGAGCTCCAACCAGATCTTAGTTGAGACAAAGTAGTTCTTGTATGCCTGGGGAGGTTTTCTTCGCTTTGATGGATAGGAGGCGGGCGGCCACCCAGAACGATGTTGTGTTGGCGACAGTCTAGAGCGGTTCTGACTGATTCTTCATGGATTGTGTTTAGGGCCGCTTTATAGTCCTCAGGATCCAGGGGTGTGAGAGTGATAAGCCGATTTACCTCTGCGCTGTACATTCTGAAATCAGATCGTATATGCCTGGGAGGAGTGTTGAGGGCGAGCAGGTCACGGTTTGGGTGATGGGGTTGGTGGCAAGCCAGTAAGTATTGCTTGGTGAGAAGCTCGTTGTGCTCCTTTACTTTTAGCATGAGGGTTTCTTGATGGAGGTGGTCCTCGTGTGACATGCGGTGGCAGCCAGTGATGATACGTAAGGCAGCGTTCTGACAGGTTTGGAGCTTCTGCCATTGTGTGCGGCAAAGACGGGGAGTCCAGATGGGAGCCGCATAGTTAAGAACCGATCTGCCAATCGCTTGGTATGTGATGCGGAGAGTTTCTTTATCCTTACCCCATGTGCTGCCCGCCAAGGATTTCAGAACATTATTTCTGGACATGACACATTTGTTGATGTTTCTGGAGTGCAAGGAAAATGTCAACAGATTGTCGAATGTGACTCCCAAGATTTTTGGGTGGTTGACTGTTGGGATTGCCCTTCCGTGTATCATGATGTCGAGTTGTATATTGACTTCTTTGGTCCAGGTGGTGAAAAGAGTGGCGGACGATTTTTCTGGAGACAGGGTTAGGTTTCGACTGTTGAAGAAATCCTCCAGTACATCAAGGTAGGTGTTTATGTTTCTGCATATGGTGGAGATATCTTTGCCAGAGGCAAGAACGGTGCAGTCATCGGCATAAGAAACAATTTTGACTCCGGAAGGTGGTGTGGGGAGTTTCGCCATGTAGAAATTAAAGAGGGTTGGTGATAGGACCCCTCCTTGGGGGACACCTTGCTTGACTTTTCTGTGTTGTGACTTGTTGTTCCGGAATTCGACATATGACTTCCTGCCATTAAGGTAGTTAGCAAGCCATCGTTTCGTGGAGTTGGAGAGGTGCGAGTCTAGGATGTCTTGGAGTAAGATGCCTAGATCGACGGTGTCAAACGCCTTGGATAGATCCAGTGCAACAAGAACAGTACGATCACAGGGACGCTGCTGGTTAAGGCCTTGCGAGATGTGAGTTGTGATATCCGATAGGGCCGTGGTGGTGCTGCGCTTCTTACGGAAGCCGTGTTGGTGCTCGGCTAATTGGAGTTTAGAGTGAAGAAGAGGAAGTAGTATAGCCTCAAGTATTTTCGCAATTGGAGACAGGAGAGAGATCGGGCGATACGAGGATGCTTGATCTGCCGGTTTGCCAGGCTTGAGAAGTGGAATAATTCTGCCCACTTTCCAAGGGGCTGGGATGTCCAATGTCTGTAGCGAAAGATTAAAAACCTGTGTGAGATAGGTAATGCCTGTTGAGCCTAGATGTTTGAGCATAATCGTAGCGATTCCATCCGGTCCAGTAGCTTTAGACGGTTTTGCTTTTTGTATGGCTGCTTCGACTTCGGAGGGAAGTATAGTACGTGGAGTGTTGTTGTGCTCAAGGCTGTGAAGTTTTCTGAGTGTGGCACGTTTATTTTTGTTACAGTGTGCTGGGTGTTCTATGAATTGGCGACAGAACAATGAGGAACACTTCCTGGGGCAGTCATGTGGTATGTTGTTGAAGGCGATGGCTGTAAGGTCCCTGCGTTTGGCGGTATTAGAGAGATTCTTGATGGTGGACCATAGTTTTTTTGAACCTTTATCGCAGGATTGTAGGTGCTGTAGCCATTTTGCTCGTCGGTGTTCGTTGACTAGTCGATCGATCTCGCGATTGAGTTGGGCAATTCTGGTATTTGCTGGGTTATTGCTGCGAATCTGGTCACGTTCGTTGGCGAGCTGGGCTGCTGCGGCTGGGAAATTGGGCCTTAGTATAGGGATTCTACCTGCCGGAATGAATCGAGCAGCAGCTCTGACGACGATCCGACGGAAAGCCCTTTCTCCTGAGTTCGCGTTGGTGGGGGGTGGTAACTGTCCCAAATGTCTGTCGATAAAGCTGGTGAAACTTGGCCAGTCCGCCTTGGCGTAGTTGACAAAAGTACATTTGTCAGCAGAAACGAAGTCATCGGGTTTATCCACGGTGATGATGATCGGTATATGGTCAGAGTTCAAGGCTATATCAGTCCTCCAGAAGTACAGGCTAGTAGAGTGGCGCTCACGATGCTGATGTCTGGAGAGCTGGAGCAAGTTGCACAGATCCTGGTAGGAGAATCTTCGTTGATGGTGCCGAAGTTTGAGTCGTCGATTTGCTCCGCGATGTGCGTACCGCGACGATCATTCTCAAGGTTAGAGTGCCAGCATTCATGGTGGGCGTTGAAATCCCCAACAACTAGGCGGTTACCATCCGTAAGTAAGTGTTCTATAGAGGGTAGGTAACCGGGAGTGCAGCAAGCTGTTGGAGGAATGTACACATTTGTAATTTCAATCAAGGTGTCGTTGGACCTAACAGCAATGGTTTGTGTCTCAAGATGTGGGTCGTGTACGATGGGTGACGGTGTCGGAATGATTCTGTAGTTGACTGAATTGTGTACTATGAATGCAAGACCACCACCACCTCCACTGTTTCGATCCTTGCGTATAATATTATAGTTGGTGCTTCTGGATAGCATGCAGGAGGGGGTGAGTTTAGTTTCTTGTATGGCGGCAATTAAGATACCATAGCGCTCCATATAGTTGGTGATTTCGATTACTTTCCCTCGTAGGCCGTTGCAGTTCAGATGCATCACTGCGAAAGGTGAGTGGTCCCTGTGTGTAAGGCGTTGGTTGTTTGCAGGTGGGGGTGAGTCCGGTGGTGGTGAGTCCGGTGGTGGTGTCGTGGCATTGAAGGCGGTGGTGACGCTGTCTGTTTGACTGTGACTAGTAGAGGCTGGAGAAATGGATGATGTGTGAAGTTGCAATGCTGTCTGTAGTGATTGATTAGAGCAGCATGGGGCTAAGAAGCTGGAGGTCCATTGACGGCAGTTAACCAAGCCGGAGCAAGCTCTAAGGTGGCACCAGTTCTCGCAGCCATTGCATTTGACAGAGGCGGCATTGCCGTGTATGCGGTTTTGGCAAACTGAGCAGTGCCAGGTGGTAGCGGGATTAATTGTTTGTGCCCGTGTTCTGCAGCAGTCCGCGATGAAGTTTGGACTCCAATTTCTGATGTTGGGAAGGCCTGAGCACCGTCGAAAATGACACCAGTTGCCGCAATTATTGCATTTGACTGAGGTGATGTTTCTAAAGATGGTTGTGTGACAGACGGAGCAGGTCCAGGTCCTGGGACCTGGATTTGGTTGGATGCCGGCACGTAGGAGTAAGGTGCGGAGCAAGGATGCCGGCGTAATTTGCTCCGCTCCGGAAAAAACGTTTGGAGTGTACGAAAATAATAATAGTTGAGGTTGACATTCTTTGGCCAGGAAAATCCTGGGTCGATCCTGGGACGAAGACCCAAATGTCGTGAGGATCGTCAAACACCTAGTCAAACACCTAGTCTACGACTGCACTGCATAAGTTAAAAGCCTATTAATCAATTTGTTTAATAGTAGTTTCTATAATATTCTTCGCTTCCTTCAGAAACGAACATTCGTAAGGTTTTTAAATTATTAACCACCATCAATTTAGAAAATTACATATAATTATAAATATAAACTAGCCGTAAGCCCTGGTACCTAGTGCTATAGCCTTCAAGTTAAATTGTAATTTATTTACATTTTAATAAATGATAATATTAAAATGTTTTACCCAAAGAGCAACAAGAACAAATCAACGACAATGAAGATGTAATAAAAGAATCACCTGAGAACCTGAAGCCTCCAGCGAGAACAGCTAACTCACCTAGTTCGCCAAGTTGGCCCAGGTCGGCCGAGAATCATACGCACAGGAAAGCCTGGCAGACCAGCCAAGCAGTATAATATGGTTGATGGTTAATGCGATGGGAGATTTGTCGTCGGCTCCATCATCAGTTGCAGAAGCAAAAAATAGCTGTGATGTTCACAAATGGAACTCTGCCATGCAGTTGGAATACGATGCACTTCTCAGAAATGGGACCTGGGAGCTCGTGGATCCACCTTAAAAAAACCAAATAATTGGATGTAGGTCTCTTTTTAACCTCAAAAGAAAACCAGACGGATCGATTGACAGGTACAAATGTAGACTTGTAGCCAAGGGATGTTCCCAGAAATATCTGCTAAATTATAATGAAACATTCTCTCCCGTAGTCCGTTATTCGACCATACGGTTAGAATTAGCTATTGCGGTGCAGTATGAACTTCTTGTGCACCACCTCGACATTACGTCAGCATATGTATCTTAATGGTGAAATAAGCGAAGATGTTTTTATGACCCAACCCGAAGGATTTTTGGACAATAATTATCCACAGAAAGTTTGTAAACTACGTAAGTCGCTTTATGGCTTAAAACAGGCGGGGAGGGAGTGGAATAAGAAGTTGAACGAAGTGTTACAGCAGATGGGGTTTACGAGGTGTAATGGGGACAGCTGTGTATATGTCATGACGATTATGTAGTATATGTTGACGATTTTTTGATTGCTTGTTCGTCGGAGTCATCAATAAAAACAATAAAGGCACAAATAGGAACTGCATTTGACTGTGTGGACAAAGGTCCTGTTCAGCAATTCTAGGGATTGAAATTGAGCGTAGCCAACACCAACATCAATTTATACGAGAACTTCTGTGTCGATACCGAATTGATGCATTCAAACCCTGTTTTACACCACTCGACCCTGGAATGAAATTAGTGAAATGCAAAAGTGAAACTTGCCACAAGGAAGATCCAGGCTACTATCAGTCGATAGTGGGCGCTATTATGTATTTAGCGGTTTCTACGAGGCCAGATATCAGTCACACTATAAGTAAACTTTCTCAGTATAACGTGGAACCTCACGGAGATCATCTCAGAGCATTGAAACATCTGTTACGGTATATCAAGACTACGTATGTTGCAAAGCTGTGGTACTCGAGGGAGGGTCTTCAAGCTTACGTGGATGCAGATTGGGGAGGCAACACCGATGACAGGTGATCTTATACAGGATTTGTCTTCACATTTGGTGGTGGAGCCATCTGCTGGTAATCGAAAAAGCAGTTATCAGTTGTTCTCAGTAGCACTGAAGCCGAATACATGGCCCTGTCGCAAGCAAGTAAAGAAGCTGTCTACTTGCGAAACTTGGTATCCGAGTTAGGCTTGCCTTTTACTAATAGTTCTGTTCTTCTATTTAATGATAATATAGGTGCACAACAGTTGGTTAAAAATCTGGTGCATCATCCCAGAAGCAAACACATCGATATTCGTTACCACTATATTAGAGACTTGTATGAAGACGGCATAATAGAGTTGAGATACATTTGCTCTGAAGACATGTTAGCGGATATTTTTACGAAGAACTTGGCTAAAACAAACCACCTATCAAATAACTATCCTAAGGAGCAACATATGCATCGTGGGGGAGTGTTGCAAAACTTTAGTACAATACTGTACAGTAATCCCTCGATTTACGTCGAGATGTGTTCCAAGAATTGGGGACGCAAATCGAGATGACGTAAACCGAGAAGTACAAAAATTGGCTATTAAGAAAGTCGAAAAGTCGAAATAAAGCAAACATATACATACATATTAGTATACTAATACTATACTAGTTATTCTTCCGTTTTCCTCTCATTTTTCACTAAATAAAATGTTGATTAGATATCAGAAATAATGTCTATAGTGAGGGTTAATTTACCTAACAAAATTAAAGATAAATGTCTCAACCAAAAAAAAAAAATAAAATGTTTGAAAATCACCTCGCGCGACCACGGAACCTTTTTCTAAGTAAGACAACAAAGGGAATGCACTTTCAACCACATGCAATGTCAAATTTTAATTTGTGTGAATCCTCAAATACTTGAAAAATATCACTCTTTAACTGTCAAGAAAAAACAAACCATGGGAATCCCCGATTAAGTTTTATTTAATCTGCCAGTTTTCAAATTTAAACTGTAAATTCAAAGCAATTTCAAATCTAAACGGCTAAGAAAATCCCCGAATATGACAACGTAAATCGAGAGATAGGACGACGTTAAACGAGGCAAGGCTCAAAATTTTACACAGCGTAAATCGTAACAACGTAGACAGAGGTAACGTAAATCGAGGGATTACAGTAGTTAACTGTATATCAAAGCATTTGTTGCAATTCTTGTCTCTTACATTTTCCTTATCATAACTATACCATGTATCAGTCTCAAAAGGGTCACCGAAGAATAAACTTCTCTCTTGTCTTTTTGTCTGATTGCCTTTCTTTTATTATCCTACTACAGTATTCTTGAATTTAATTATTATTAATCTATTTATTGACTCACCCTTTACCAATACTTTATTGTTTCTTTTAATTACCACTTCTCCATTATCTTCGAAATTGACTGACATTCCTCCTTCTTGAAGGCGGCTGATCGAAAGAAAATTTATTGTACAGGACTTCAGGAGAATATAGCACGTCTTCAACCACCCCTTCTTGAGTAAGGGTACTTTGATTGAAGTATTTTCTTCTGTTACACCAATTTGCAGTGGTTGATTCAGCTGTGAGATTTTTGTAAAATATTCAAGTTTATTTGCAATGTGATCGGTGGCTCCGGAATCCAGTAAAAATTTAATTTGGTTATTGTTGGGATATGTTTTCTTGATATTTTGCCTAAGGCCAATCATAAAAACAAACCCCTGTTTATTAGGTTTCATTCCTTTTACAGTTTGAATTTGTCCTGTACTATAATCTTTATGATGTTTTCGGTTTTTATTATTGTTTATAGATTTTTTATAACAGTAGCAGTTAATTTTAATATGGCTATTTCGCCCACAGTAATCACACTTTGGACGAATTGTTTTATTATTGAATCTATTTATTTTGTTATGACTAAAAACTTTCTTTTCACTTTTAAATCTATTAAATTTACTTGTTGCTGGTTTGTTGTACGGAATCACTTCAATCTGCAGCACCTTTGAAGACGTATCGCGATGTTCTTGTTTTAATTTTGTCTCAGTCAAGTAATCCTGTTTTAACAAAAGCTAATGTGAAATCATTTTCAGCAAGAGTTTGGATTGCAGTCACTATTCCGTCCTACGAAGAGGGTTATGTTAACAGTAAATGCGCCACCTTACCCATTTCATTAATCGTCGCGCCTGCAGCTACTAGCTCAATAATAAGCTCATCAAATTTAATGAAATGTTCAATGAGAGTTGTAACTCCTTTAAATTTAAAGCTTAGTAGTTTCTTTTGTACTGACAACTGCGTGGCCAAACTTTTTCTTTCGTAGATTTCGTCGAGTTTTTGGAATATTTGTAAGGATGTGAGTTGTTCGGTGATCATTCCTTTTGCCACTCTCTCCATCCTCCGCCATTCTGCCGATTCCTTCTCTGCTTCTGTTGTTTCGTCCAGCACCTTGAGGCAGTCATCTTCGGCGATTAGGGCTCTCAAACGGAATTTCCAAATGCTATAGTTCTCTTCATTGAATGGAGTTATGTTCCTTTTGTTTTTCTTTTTCACTGCTAAGAAACACTAATTATACCCCTTCGGGTAGGGGACAGAATATACCCGAGGTAGGCATGCCTGTCGTAAGAGGCGACTAAAATCCACAAAGCGGAGACGAAAACTTCGAAAAATTGGCAAAAAAAAAAAACAAATGACCCGGTCCTCCTGGCAGGGGGTTTGTGCGTAGAAATTACTGTACTACCCAATAAAACTAATTCAGTTACAAATAATATGGCAATGAACAAAACAAATGATATATATACCCCAGGTGGCAGACCAGGTAAACTGGAAAATCCACCCTCCTCGGAGGTCGGTCCCATGGATTCTGGGGGGGACCGTTTATTGCTTCTCCAACAAAACTCCAGAAGGAGTACACTCACTCTGAGAACTCCACCAAAAGCGATAGCGCTAAAAAGCCTTTCGGCCAAAGACAGCGCTTTAATTGTAAGTATTCCGAAGATACAAAAACAGAAATGGAGTATTGAAACCAGTAAAGTTGAAAGTGAACATGAAACTGATTCACAAGCGAAAACCCTACCACCTAGTTCAAATATCTCCGGGAAAAGAAGTCCGCCGGCTAACCAGGACTCAGTGAAAACGATACGAAAACGTAAAAGAGAACAACGAACTACGAGCTAAACTTAATGAAATGGAGCGACTTTTCCACGAGCTTAAAAAGGAAGTAGATTCTCTGCGAAAAGAAAACGAGGATCTCAAGAACATTCGTGTACGGAAAGATGCCGATACAACGCCAAACCGTCCAGTAAGTGAATATTTTAAAGACGAGGAAGAACTTGCCCACGAAACCAATCCGGCCTTTAAAAAAAGGCCTAGCAAAAAACGTAAAGCCATTACTTCACCCGAAGTTTCACAAAAGGCAGATAAGCCCGCCGTAACAAACAAGGCAAAAACCCTAGCGAAAAATCGCCCTCCACCCGCAATAAATGTCGTCGGGATAGCGAACTATGGAAAACTTCGTAATCTTCTCAAAAATATGCTGTGGACAAAGTACAATATAACCTCGTGCCGAAACAACGAGTGGAAAATCAACGTAGATGATCCAGATTCCTACCGACCACTGTCACTAAAATTAAACACCGAGAAAATCCAATGGTATACTTATGAAAATAAGTACGAAAAACCACTGCGAATCTTTGTTAGGGGACTCCAGCCGTCGAGCGCAAAAGAATACGTTATGGAAGACGTGAAAAGCCAAGGCTTTAAAATTCTTGATGCCGTGAATATTATTAAGAAGGAAAAGCAACGTACGGAAGTTGACAAAGATAATGTCGTCAAACGCGGTCTACCACTTTTTATGCTTACCTTTGATAGGACCGAGAATGTGGACGAAATCTTCAAAATGAAAAATATTTTAAACATCAAGGTAAAAGTCGAGCCCATGCGTAAGGGCAAGAGATCGATACCTCAGTGTAAGCGATGCCAAGGCTTTAACCATACGCAGGCATACTGCCAGAAAGAACCACGGTACGTAAAATGTGCCGGTACACATCTCTCGGAAGAGTGCAACTTAACTAAGCAGGTCCCAGCGGTCTGCGCCAATTGCATGGGAAACCACCCAGCGAACTATCGAGGCTGCGAAATCGCCAAGGAACTTCAAAAAAGACGCGATATTCTAAAAAAAAAACGGTACACTCGGACCCGAGCTTAAAAGATCCTAAAACCGATAAGCCCAAGACCGTTAAGCCAGTCAAAAGGACGAGACCGATAAAGGAAGATATAAAAAATGCGCAAGAGAACGTCGCTGGTCCAAGTCCAACTGAAAAACTGCAACTGGCTGGAGCGAAATCGTACGCCCAAGTCGCATCAAGGTCAGCCACAACAGATCCGGTCTGCCAAATACTAGCTGTGATATTAGAAAAACTTGAGGAGCAAACCAAGGTTAATCAAGTTATTTTCAACAAATTGAGCAAGCTCGAGATCAAGCCTCGCAAGACAAACAACAAAACATGAATATGAAACAGCTGCTTAAGATACTAACGTGGAACGCAAACGGCATTCTGTCAAAAATAGATGAATTAGAAATATTTTTACGGAAAAACAATATTGATATATGTTTGATATCGGAAACCCACTTAAAAAAAGGACCTGGACCCAAAATTAAAGGCT
The DNA here is from genome assembly GCA_946965025.1 of Blera fallax. Taxonomy (NCBI): domain Eukaryota; kingdom Metazoa; phylum Arthropoda; class Insecta; order Diptera; family Syrphidae; genus Blera; species Blera fallax. The sequence goes on from OX337246.1 coordinate 57,447,878, forward strand.
ACGTTGATTATCACGCGCATCATCCTTCGGAAAATGCGAGAGGCGGTTCCTCTCTGTATATAAAAGACTGCATTAAGCACTCCGAAAATATAAAAGCAGAACTCGATTCTATGCAAATAAGTTCAGTTTCCGTAAAAATAAATCACTTAGACTACCAGATCGGATCGTGTTACTTCCCTCCGGGATATAGGATGGTGGACGACGACCTTATTCGCCTCTTTGACTCACTCGGGCCTAACTTTATCATCGGTGGTGACTTTAACGCGAAACACACTTTCTGGGGCTCAAGATGTAATTCAACGAAAGGCAGATTACTGTACAAAGCCAGTATGAAACGTGGGGTGCAATTTTTTTCGACGGGAAAGCCAACTTATTGGCCCACTGACAAAAACAAAATTCCTGACCTCGTCGACTTCTTTATTGCAAAAGCGTTAACTAAAAATCTGACGGAAGTAGAAGAATGCTATGATCTATGCTCAGACCACTCAGCAGTCACTCTGAAAATCTGTGGAAGTCTAGCAAAAAAAGAAGGACCGCCTAAGTTAACTAATAACAAAACAAACTGGGATGTTTTCAGAAAAGACTGAAGTTTAGCCCGTAGGCATATACTGGCGGACACTTATGACATCAGGTCAGATATATGAATCGGGCATAACCAGTGGTACGGGCCATTGGTATCTTTTGAAGATTCCTGCACCTCCAGGCGCAACTGATATCAAATGCTATGGAAACTTTTCTTTTATTTTAAATTTTTTTATTTTTTTATTATTGAATATTTTCACTTGTTTTTTTTTTTTTTATTTATTATATTTATTTATTTGCGTGGGCTGGGCCCATAACCTATTAAATAGAACACAGAACTCCGTTTAGGTTGGCGGTTTAATACAGAATGAAAGTAAAAATGCAACAAGCGAAAAATACACTTCTAGGCATTAGCCGTAGAAGGGGATTCCCCAGGTTCGAAAAAAAACATTTCCAATTGTTATTCCGGAAAAGAATCAATGTAGGCAAAACTATTAGATTTAGGTGCACACATTAAGGTGTATACCCAATAATTACAGAGCAAAAGTAGTGAGTAATAAAAAATAAATGGGAAAGTTTCATTAATAAAAGCAAATTTCTATTCCGGGCAATTTTTAACTGGTTATGGGAGTAAATTGTTCTTCCGAATCGTCAAAAAAAAAAATCAGTTGAAATCATTTTTCTTGCATTATTTCACTGAAATCTATTTAAATGTGTTTTATGTATACGCCTTAAGACAATTACATCACTTATTTACACTAGTTTATTGAACTATTTTGCTTGTAACACGAAAACTAAAACAGAAGCAACAACACAAATGTCAAAAATATATGCTGTATTCACAATAATCACTTTCGTTATTCACAGTAACAGATATCTTTGTCGATTGAGATACACAATACCAAAAAGCGAATTTGTCGATGCGATCGACTTTTATCGAATCGAAACGCTGATCGATACTCGCAATAAGGGCCAATGCCAAAGAGAGGAAGAAATAAAATACATATGTATGTATGTCGTCGCAGTCAGTCAAATGCTCGGTGATAGTCGTATTGGCATGTCCCAATTAAGTTCGAGAGCGACTGAAGATAAACACAAGCAATCTCGGCGATCTAGATACTTCACGTGCGAACCGCACTAATGACCAGCGCGCGGCGGATAATGAAAATAGACATATTGACATGTCCCACTTAAAGGATTATACCTCTTAACTAGGAGACCCTGTATACTCTCTATTTCACATTTCAAACCTATTCAACGTTGTTATTGCATACAGGCAATGAAATTATACTGACCCGCAAATCATGATGGCTTTTCATATGGGACATGAAAAGATTTTGTCAATAATTTTGATTAGTTAAGCACAACATTCATCACGTCCTATACCCATGCAAGGAACGCAATGTGCATATCTTTTCACTCCACGTATTCCCAATTTTCAATGTAATAACCTACCAAGGTATCAGCATTCTGATAAAAAACAACATCTCGCATCATGCAAATAACAATAAATTTCAATATTTTAGCATTAGCTATATAAATTGTACTATCGCTCAAATTCACTGTGGTTTGTATTTGCATTTTACAACATATTCTATTACAGATTTAGAAAATATTTTTAACCAAATTCAAACTCGCGTCCTAATTGTCGGGAGAAGAGATCGAGTATCATATCCTTTGGTAAAAAAACCTTTGGCAGCTGCATCTATATTAAGCCAGTTTCCTTTCCTTCAATTGTCAGTGATATTATTCATTATCACTCTAAAATGTATTATTGTATTTACGCTTATGTCATGTTCATTCTATGTAAACATAACGATTCAAAAAAATATAATAATTTGTTATCAAATGTTATTAAAGACATCTACGAATTGTCTACTATGTCTGGCGCAAAACTCTTAGTATGCAGAACATTGCATATTTACCATCAAAAATCCTGTGGCAAATTTTAATTTTAATTTTGATTTTAATATTGAAAATATAAATAGTTTAGATATCCTAGTCTTAACTTTAAACAATAAGTATAACTCAAAAAAATATTATTTAGAATTAAGAAAGAGCTTAGCTGCGAGTATTTATCAAGCTCAACTGTAATGCACATATTAACACCCTCTGTACATTATCAAAATCTCTTATTCTAAGCAAGATAGATTTTGGCTCATTCACTTATGGCAACTCTCTGAATTCGACGGTACATATCAACATTATCATCAAGCCGCTCGTGGAAGTAAAAACGCTTTTTCTACTAGCACAATAAAAAATATGCCAGTAGAAGCTGCACTTCCCACGATAGAACACTGCATTGAAATAACTAGAGCTAAGTTTTTCATAAAACTTGTATTTTCAAACGGTTCAATCATTGACAAGGACATCATCTCCACTATAAATGTAACATCCCCAAAACAGCTTCAATCTGCGATCCCTCTTAACATAACATGCGCCAAGCAATTACAACTGCCTAACAAGAAATTCGGAAATACGATGCCGCAGTATTCAACTTGGTTCATACAATCTTCATCGTTGTTAATGAATTTGCCCAGCTTAAACAAAATTAGGACACCAAAAATCGTATTCTGTTAAGAATGCATCAGCATTGCTTCAAGGTTAAAAGCTAGGTTAGGTTGAAGTGGCTGCCAGCTAAGATTCGCCAGCACACTTAGACCAAAGAGGTCCGTTGTGATACCACGTGGATCATGGGAGAAGCCTCCCTCCACCTACTCGTCTTAAAACCAATTAGAGCTTCTTATGAAGCGTAGGAGGCTCTTGATGTCGATATTCATCAGGTCGCTTGTATCATTATAATAGGGAGCTCCTAAGTGGAGTTTCCTTCTACGGGAGAGAGCTGGGCAGAGACAAAGAAGGTGAGGAATAGTTTCCTCCTCTTCTTCATCCATGCAGCTTCTACAGAAATCGTTCGCGAAGAGGCCCAGCCTTGTAGCATGCTTGCCTATTAGACAGTGTCCAGTGATGACACCTACAGTGGTGCCGATATGCAATCTGTTCAGAGAAATCAAATTCTTAGAGCGTTTTAGATCCAGCTTTGGCCAAATCTGTTTTGCCGCTAGACATGTTTAACCACTTGTCCACCTAAGATTTGCACTCTCGATAGCATCCAGCTTGAGTTTAAGTTTGCGAGTAGCGATTGGAATACCTAAGGTGCCGTTATCCGGCAAGATGGGTAAATTTGTTCCTTCTTTGGCGAGTTCATCGGCCTTACAATTCCCTGGAATGTCTCTATGCCCCGGCACCCAACACAGGTGAATATTGAACTGCTCAGCCATCTCCACAAGAGACGAACGGCAGTCTAGAGCTACTAAAGAGTTTATAGAGGTCGATTCCAGGGATTTGATTGCTGCCTGGCTATCAGAAAAGATGCGGATATCTCTAGCAGATATCACGTTTTTCTTAAGCCAAGATAGGGCTTCTTTTATCGCCATTATTTCCGCCTGGAACACGCTACAGTGATTAGGAAGACGGAAAGAGAGCTTAAGATTAAGCTTATCGGAGAAAACACCTGCACCGACTCCGTCTAAGGTTTTTGACCCGTCAGTGTAGAAGTGAATAGAATCATCTTCTAAAAATGCATCTTCCTCCCAGCATGATCTGGAAGGGATGGTGACAAGGAAGTTCTTCTCAAAATTTAAACGAGGTATGGTGTAGTCCGTGTTTTCGGGAGAGATTTTGAATTTATTCAGAATAGAGGCGTGGCCGAATTCTTTTCTTGACCACTGTTGGGTAGCTTCAAGGCGAACGGCTGCAGTTGCTGCCATTTGCTTGCTGTATATATCTAGGGGTATTAGATGGAATATAATGTCCAGTGCCGCGGAGGGAGTTGTACGTAGTGCTCCGCTGATGCACAGACAAGCTGTACGTTGGACCTTACTTAGATAATCGCGATTTATAGCTTTATCTAAGGCTGTCCACCAGACAATCACCCCGTATGTGAGTATCGGTCTAATGATCGAGGTGTAGAGCCAGTGAGTAATTCGAGGTTGTAATCCCCATTTATTCCCAATGGTTAAAAGCTAAATGTTTTGATATTTGTTTTCACAGACGGCTTACCGCAGTACCACCTCAGTATTGACGAACTTTAATTTCATTAGACTACATCCTTCACTCACCAACACCTTCTTAAAAAAAATGGGCGGGTTTCCAATATAGGAAATTCCCTATATTTTTTTTTAAATTCGTATATAAGAATAGAGAAGCAAAAACCGCCGTTTGTCGGATTTCAAGACTTTTTTGGAATTACCAAAATATTCGAAATATTGGCTTGGCCAACTCTTATAGATCAAGAGGTTTTACACGTCTTAGTCTCCTGATTACATTGTCAGTATTTAATAGTTCTGTTATTTCATGTTAACGTAGTTGAGAAGTCTACTTCTGTAACTTTGAGCAACTTTTTTAACTTCAGCTTCAACCATTTCAATATTTAGATCTCTATGTAGATCAGCGTTGCGTATGTACCAGGGTGCATTAACTATGTTCCTTAGTACTTTATTTGGAAGACTTGGATTTTTTGTATATTTGTTTGGCATGTGCATGCCCACAACTGGAGCCCATAGCTCCATACTGGTTTCAAAACTTGCTTGTATAGTAATATCTTATGGAAGTTGGACAGGGATGAGTATCTCCCAATAAGCCAGTACATTTTACTGTATCGCATGTTTAACTCATCTCTCTTTTTCTTAACATGCGATTTTCAACGCAGTTTAGCGTCTAGGGTCATGCCTGGATATTTGATCGTATTTGAGTATTCCACTATATTGTCGTTTATGTATACTGGAATGTGTTTTACGTTTTTATACATAAAATTAATATGAACTGACTTTAGGTAATTTAATTTAATCTACCATTTTTTAGTCCATTCTGAGATACTATTGCCATTTGAAGCTTTTTTGTTGCTATTTCGACAGTTGCTCCCACAGCAAGTACAGCAATGTCATCTGTAAAAGTTACTATAGTGGTTTCTACACTTTCAGACAGATCGTTAATAAATTATAATATAATACTGTGTGCTGTATGCATTTATTCTTAAGTCAGGCTTATGATAAAAGAAATACCTAAAAATACACATTCCAGTAGAAAAATAATAATTTCATATTAGCAAAAAAGTAGTTTATAAAGAACGCCCCAAATTGTAGCTGATGACAAAAGCATTAAATAAAAATATCGACAAAACGTACATAATTGTACTTATGATCTATGTATAAATCACCTTATGATTCTAAATTCAAAACTTCAGCTCAGTTTACTAGGTTTATCTGAGGGTTTCTTAGTGAAGCGAATAACAGAGATAATTAAATAAATTAAACAGGCGAAATAAAAAAATTCGAATAGACAAATTAATAGATCAAAACTATTTATTTCAGCATTTCATTACTATTTCCTCTTTGAGTATTCAAAAAGGATTACAAAGCCTGAATACTAAGTAAAGAATTAAAAATATTAAACATAAGAGCCATAACACATTTTTGAACTAAACAATTATTTTTAGCACTTATCAGCTTAGAGTAAATGAATACCTTTTCGAATTTAAATAAATTTGATAAAATCCTTTCTAAGTTCCTGCAGCCTACTTCTTTTTTTTTTTGGATGCTTTCTCTGTGGACATTACTTCTGCTTTACGTTTTTGACTCGACTTAGATGCGCTTGGAGTTTGCTGCGGCGTTCCTTGTCCTTTGGCTGCTTTCTTTTTTTTTTCTTGTCGTTCCTTTTCTTCTAATTCAAGATTCTCACGCTCGATGAGGGTTATTAAAGTATTACAACGTCTTTGAAGTTCTAGAGCAGTACGAGATTTTATGAACCAATCGAAACGGAACTGCGGACATGAACTGTGTAAGAAAACAGAAAAATTGAATGGTAGTTATTACTTGTGTTTATTGTTATTTTGCTATCTTGTTGTTATTTTAAATTAAGCTGGAACTTAAGAAATTTTTAACAGAGGTCTTATTGATGTTATGTATAAATATTAGGTACCAAAAACAGTCTCCTCCTGACAGAAATATTTATGGAAGCTTCGAAAAAGAAAAATAAATAAACAAAGGATTCTGCAAAAATCAAATGGTACAATCTGGATAAAGGAAAAGGCGAAACATTTATCGTCAACATGCAAAATTACCTCCGAAACAACATCGATGAAGTGAGGGTGAAGAGTTCAGAGTTGAAGAGTATGGAGGGCCTGTATCGGTAGTTGGAGGAAATATCTTCTTCACCTGCTGATAAGAATCAGACTGTCCACGAGAAGCGACAAAAAAACTTGAAAAAGGGCACAAATAGCCACCCAGAGCAGAAGAAATGCTCAGAAGATTTGCTCGTCAAAATTCATTAACGATGCTTAAGGCCAACTCCTTGCGGACGACGAAAAAATTCTAAACTTTTAAACTAACAGTTTCCCCGGCTATAAGTAACCAAGTTCCTAACTAAGGAAAAGTACCCGATATAATAGTCGATGAAGCTGTCGTGGAGTAGTGCCTTAAGTAGAGTGTAAGGGACGTAGTCTTGGAGGAAGGATTTATCGCAGGAAAATGCACCTGACAATATGTTGAAGAAATAGGGCGGTAAATATTCAGACGGGAAGTTCAACACTTAGGGGAAGGGTTAGCATAAGTTGCCCGCAGGGAGGTGTATTATCACCTACACTGTGGAATATAACTGTGAACTTTATCCTGAGAAGACTTGGAGAGATTGGCATCCACACTGCGGGATATGCCTATGACATAGCAATAATGGGAAGAGGTAGATTCATGAACGTCACAGCAGATACCATGAGATATGAACTTCGAGTGGTTGAGCGGTGTTGTCGCGAACAAGGAGTCTTTACCAGTGCGGAAAAGACAGATCTAATTATCTTCACAAGGAAGAAGAGAGATCTGAAATCTGAGCCCTTGACACTAAAAGTGACCAAGAAGGTTAAGTATCTGGGAGTATACCTAGATGCTGGACTAACTTGCAACCTTCTTGTAGAAGAGAAGATCCGGAAGGCGAAAAGGGTGCTTCATCAGTGCAAACGGGTATGTGGGCAAAGGTGGGTAATCTCGCCGAGGTCGACATACTGAATGGAAGATTGTTAGACCAATTATCACAAAACTCTTATCGAGGATGGAATAAGCATCTATACGGATTGGTCGATGATGAATAGCAGAGCGGGGGCAGGTATCTTGTTAGAAGAACTAGAACTAGCCTGTCATATAAGTCTGTTACATAGTCTCGCGACCATTGGTGTTGTGCGTGTTATATTTTTTCACACAGTTTAAAGCTATATCCGGAAGGCAAATTGAGAAACTTTCTCATGACAGTTATTACTCTTTGGTGTAAAACTTTTGGGTGTTTTCTGGGATTCGAACGTCGAACCTCCTGCTCAGTAAACCAACGCTCTAACCACTTGAGCCATGGCGCCCGCAGGTCAAGTTGTTAGTAAATAAAATATCAAAGTGTCTAAAGCAGAGCCAGGCGTACTGGGGAAAGCCCCCAAGCAGCCGAGACAGACCGTTCTTTGGAGTTTGGCGAAAGCAGCAGTGACGTATTTACGTGAAAGCTTATTCCACCACACAACCGATGCGTATGACAGGAGGGGTCTTATCATTGCCATGTAGATCCAAAGGACTTTCCTTGGCGATAAGCCCCATGTCTTACCAAAGGCACCCTTTGAGCTGGAAGAAGACTGACATCGGTTTAGAGGTCTTAAGTTCGACATGTTTCGTCTAGAGAAGTTTACTATCCAGGATAACTCCTAAATACTTAGCTTCCTTGGAGAGTCGAATGGTGATGCCATTTAACACAGCCTGAGTCAGACCAGTCAATTTCCTCCTTCTCGTTAAAAGAGCCACCTCGGTGCACCAGTCGTCGATCACGTCCAGGGCCATCTGTACCTTAGAACAGACAGTCGCTAGGCACGATCCGACAGACAGAACGGCAACATCACCTGCATAGGCCTACCTGAGTGTAGACGTTTGAGTTGGTGAGTGTGTTCAACAGAGTCAACCAGCATGCACCATAGCAGTGGAGACAGGACACTATCTTGCGGGCAGCACCTATTTACACCCGCCATAACACGCCGGCCACAATCCGCATCTACAACCAATGTTCTATTGACCAGCATTGCTTTAATGTTTTCACACCAGCGATTCGTCTATCCCGTGGTTTCTAGCGGAACAGCACATGCCATAAAAAATTGCATTGCCGAAAGCACCCTCAAGTAGTAGTAGTAGTAGTAAAATGTGATTTATTGTACAATAACGAATTTTCTTAGTTACAAAGTTCACAAAATATAGCATGGCATTTGCCGTCAGCCAAGAAAGAGAGATTTACAATTCCTTCTATATGTAGTTATTGAAATTAAGAATCAAAAACAGATTTATAAATATTAATACTATTCAAAAAGTTTCATCTAATATTTGCTGTCGATATTTTAAGGATGTCTTCAAATAACTAATTAATACACTCCAGTTTTGCCCATTTAATATATCTACGACTTCGTTTAGCAGTAGCGTGATCTTTCCCCAATGCACTCTTCTAATTTCTTTTAATATCGGACATACTCCTATAAAGTGGTGGACGTCTGATCTGGCCTCAATATATAAGGCATTCATCCGCCCAAAGATGGAATACAACGCCCATATCTGGTCTGGTGCACCCAAGACCGTCTTGCACATTCTAGATAGGGTCCAGAACCGCGCGATAAAACTAATAGGTGATAGAGACATTGTGAGCTCTATAGACTCACTTGAACATCGTAGAAATGTCTCTTGTCTTTCCCTGTTTTATCGCTTATTCCACAAAAAATGTTCCAACGAAATAGCCACCTGCATTCCTCCCCTTCAAAATTTCACCCGCAATACGCGTCACGCTTCGAATGCACATCAGTTCACCCTCAAGCCCAATTTCGGACGTACTGTCAAATATAGGGATTCGTTTATAAGCCGAACAACACGTATGTGGAACGATCTTCCAGGAGCCGTATTTCCTCATCGGTACAACATCCAAACATTTAAAGCCAACGTGCACCGGTATCTCCTCTGTTCCTCTTTCCCCTCTTTCCAAACGCCCGTGCCCTGAATATTCAGCATAAGGGTATTCGTACCCCCTTTGGTGCGCGCCAATTATAAAAAAAAAAAAAAAGAAAAAAAAACGTGGCCTGTAATTCAAATGCAGAAGCTCGCCTCTAGCTTTAAAAATAATAGAGATTGTATCCAAACTGTTTCGGTCATGAAAGTAATTATTCTCCCCGAGGTCGTATTTAAGTATTCGGTAGGTGTATCGAGATTGGCTTTGTAGGGCTCTCGTTCTAAAAGTCTCACGAGTGGTTAACTCGACCCTTATCAACAGTTCCTGTAGAGTTCCTTTCCATGTTGTTGTATTGTGCTCCGCTAGAGGGATACCATGTTCGCTACATAACCTAATCCAGTCATCGAAAAATTGACACTTAAAGCGTATTTGGTGCATCGCAACTAAATGCGGAAGGCGTTGACTAGGGAACGACATTACTTTCAAAATGTATAGAAAGTGCAATCTTAGTGTAAAAACGTACAACGATGGCAGTCCGGTTTCTAAGTATAGCATGTAGTTTGGGGTATTTTCTGGCAGCCTGAAGATTTTTTTTAATAAAATATCTAAGGAGTTTTTCCGTTTCTTCATATTGACATATACCCCATACTTGAGCCGCATAGCACATTATCGACCTCACTACCGCATCAAAGACCTTATATTTTACACGTGATGCTACGTTCTTTTTACACAGTATGCCTTTCCAGTTACAGTTTATTGTTTTCTTTGCCTCTCTTAGCTTTTCTTGTAGATGTTTTCTGAAATCCATTTGAGGTGTTATAATCACTCCGAGGTACTTATATTCTTTCACCTTCTCTAGTTCCTTATCTAGCCAAGTAAATTTTTCACATCTCGCATAGCGACCAAACCCATTCCGGAACACCACAATTTTGGACTTGCTGGTGTTCACTTGCAGATTCCAAAGATTGCAATAATGTTGCAATCTGTTTATCATATTTGGCATCATCACCCTCAATGTATGAAAATACCTAGCGTGTACTCTTTCCTTTCAAACGCGCATTCAATTCTGCTAACCAGATTTTGAAGCGCAGTCTCGTAAGATTTTCTGGGTTAATAGGCATGTTTCATCTCCGAGAGAATATGCAATCTGAAAACAATTTCGCGCACATGCATTTCAACCAGTCTTTCAATGCTTTTCAGCAAGAAGGATGTCAGATTAATTGGTTTGAAGCTTTTGGCGAGAGAGCAGTCATCTCTGCCGATTTTCGGGACCAAGAACGACGCGGTATACCAGCTACGTCCGGTTATTTGGCTAAGTTCGCTAACATCTTCAATGGTAGAGATTGGTTACGAGCCGATGGTGACTTCATTTCCTGGGAAGTGAGTCTCTAGCAGGAGACCTCTACCTTCGAATTAGTGAAAGCACCATCAGGTTTTCTGAGCGATTCCGGCCTTTCCGTTCCTGAGAGCTTTGACCAACCTGCGGGTTTCACTAACGGCCATATTATTCACTCCGGGTTAAAATTATTAAAAGCTAATTTTAAACCCGACCATTTAATCCTCATTTTTTTAACCCGAAAATTTAAACCTATGTTCATAATATTCATTCAAAAACATGCATTAAGCCCGATGGATTAAAAATGCATTTAACCTGGATTTAAAAGAGTTTAAACTCATTTTTAAACCGTTTTAAACCTATGCATTGTCAAATTTCACATAAAATGACATTTGACATGTGTTTACCATTCATTTTGCGCTTATTGATTAACTTGTGCGTGTCGCTTGGAATTGATTTGAAAATGAGAAAATTTAATTTGAAATTGATTTGTTTTTATTTATTTGTGTATGAATGTGATGTTTTGTGTTTTTGCAGTTTTTCTTAATTTTCAGTGCATTGAGAATTCTCGGTGAACATTTGACTGACTAAAAATGGTTTGATCATGAGCAGAACCTGGCCACCGCTCGATATTTTCAATTCGCAAATTAGCATCGGAAATCGTCTGCATGTTCATTGAAAAATATCCATGACGATTTCGAAAAGCTTCGCTCTGTGAATGACAACTTAATTTAATCGAATAAAAGCCAAAAAATATAATTTTTTTCTTTGGTTCTTGCTGATTTTTATATTTATTGTACTTTTCCTGCTTCCTGCGAGCAAAAAAATTTCAAATGTGACGATCAAAAAGAATCAATATTATGAAATTGTGTTTTAACACGGGTTAAGGTACTTAAACTGGTCCCCGGAAAGCAGTTTAAATTTGATCGGATTAAACGTCAACCAAGTTTATACAACTAGGTTAAACTTCGGGTTTAACGAGTGAATATTATGGACTTGGGCTTAATTTTCGGGTCAAACTCACTTTAATCCGGATGTAAATTTTAACCCGGGTTAAAGTGAGTGAATAATATGGCCGTTAGAGATGAAATGTCCAGCCTGCGATGTATATGGCTCGTAGAAATGTCGTGAAATGAACATATTCATGCCTATTATGAATAAAATTCCCCCCGAACTTTTTCTCTCATCGGGAAACCCGGTATTGTGAACAATGTTCGAAAAGGAAAGGAAAAAGTTCACCCTATTATGAACAACTTTCCGATGGAAATTTTCACAGAATTTCCCCCGAACTTTTTTCCTGACATTTTTGTAGGGAAAATAAAATAAAGAAAAATAAGTTCGCATATTTATCAGAAAATTTTAAAAATGTAAGTATTTTTGTTTGAATTTTGTTAAAAATCTTTATTTTTTCATGCATTTACATTTAACTTTTTCACAGGAAAATAAGAAATACTGTAATACTTTTCGTTTTTTCTCTTTGCACAAAGTGATGGACTAGGATTCATACCTTTAATTCGCAACAAATTATTATATTTCCAGAATGCAATAACGCAACAAAATACAGGGTGCTAAGACCTCCGGATTTAAATTTCGATGATTTCGTTATCTGCGAATTATTCGGGAATCAGACTTAAAACATCGACTTTCGATTTTTCGCAAAATATTCCAGGTCGTTCTTGAAGCCGCGGAATTAGACGAATCAATTTTGTAAATCATTCAAGGGACTTTGCCCAAAGTTAGATAAGATAGAAAATGTGTACATATATGGATATGTACATATGCATGCACGTACTATGTAAATGCCAGGGAGGAGTCCGAAATCGTAGGAAATCTATATAAATAAAATGATAGCTAGGTCCATCGATGTGCGCGCATCACGCAAAAACTACTGGATAGATTTTGATAATTTTTTTTTGTTTAATTCCTTAGACGCTTGGTCTCAATCTGCAATAAAAATTATCATGATATTCTTATTTAATATCAAATTATTAAAGTTTTCTATATACGTAGACGGTAATTATTCGACCGTGTGATTTCCGGCATATCCTCATTTTGTTACTTCCCATACATATGTGGTGTTGAAGAGAATCAGAATAAGAGAACGCAAATACACAATACAAACACTTCGCATTCACATTCTCATATACGGTTCTCACGTACACGAAAGAATACAACATTTACAGCGTTGCCACTTTAAGACTATTTCTTTACAGTAGATTTTCTAAAAAAAAAATTAATTTTTTTCTAAAAATTTTGTTGTTATGTTTTGTCCTAAAGTGATAATTTTTTTCGATCTTGAAAAGCATACTGCAAAAATGCAGTAGACTTAATTTTATGGCAGTAGATTCAAATTTTGAAATAAATGCAGTAGATCTACCTGAATTTCTGCCTTTTTTCACTCCAATTGGAGTGAATTTCTGCCTTTTGTTATCTCCATTGGTGGTAATTTATTAAGTAAGTACGGATTACCCACCCCACAACAACCGCTTGATGAATCTAACGTGAATCGTGAGTATGCCGATGAAACAAATTACGATGAATGACATCGTTAATGACTGCGTCCAGAAGTTCACGTCTGCATAAAGGCAGATCTATGATACCGTCCTCCAAAGTGTGAATCAAAATGAAGGAAAAATATTTTTTCTGGATGCTCCTAGTGGGACTGGAAAAACTTTCCTTACTATCACGCAATAGTAACATGGAAAAGGTGTTTCAAGATTGCTGTCTAATTGTATGGGATGAATGTACGATGGCCAACAGAAAAGCCGTGGTAGCTGTAGGCCGAACCATGCAGGACATTAGCAGAAATAACCAGGTTATGGGTAAAGTCACAGTACTTTTTTGTGGCGATTTCCGACAAACACTACCTGTAGTGACTAAGGGTACCAGGGCTGACGAGGTAAATGCGTCGCTGAAACGATCCTTTCTATGGTCCAAAATTCAAAGATTGCATCTGACTGTCAACATGAGAGTACGACCTGGCGGTAATTCCCGTTCTCAAGAATTCTCTGATGTGTTGCTGAAAATTGGCGAAGGAACTTTACCAGAAGAAAATAACCAGGAAAATAACTACCAGAAACACTTGGCAAGATTGTTCCTACGGTAGGGGAACTCATTGGTTCAGTGTACGAAGACGTTGTACAAATATTACATAAAGTGAATTCTTGGATATGTGAACGAGCCATTTTAACACCTAAAAACGACCAAGCGGCTGCAATTAACAATAGCATTCTGTCAGTAATTGAAGGAAATGAAGTAGTATATATGTACGTCAATAAACAGTGTAGTTGATCAAGATGATGCTACTAACTATCCGGTAGAATTTCTAAATTCCCTCACCGCAAACGGACTTCCTGCTCATCGAATCGCACTTAAAGTCAGTGTTCCGATTATGCTCCTCCGAAACTTAAGCCCTCCAAAATTATGCAACGGAACTAGACTTAAAGTGATCAAGTTACAAAAAAATCTAATTGAGGCAGAAATTCTAACCGGATGTAGCGCAGGAGAAACAGTATTTATACCCCGTATACCACTTATTCCAAATAATTTCCCCTTTCAATTCAAACGAATACAGTTTCCTGTTAGCGTTTGCTTCGCTATGACAATTAACAAATCGCAGGGGCAGACGCTAAAGGCCGCTGGTGTCGATCTAAGGACTAGCTGTTTCTCGCACGGTCAACTGTACGTTGCTTGCTTTCGCGTCACCAACCCTGATAGTCTATATATTTTAGCTACAGAAGGAAAAACAACAAACATTGTTTACAAAGAAATTTTTTAAAAAGTAGGTACGTTTTACTTAAAATTTATTCTGATGTTTTTTTCTTTGTATTGTTAATGTAGTAACACACGCGGACGAAGTCGCGGGCATCAGCTAGTGCGAAATATAATTTATCACAGGCCTTTAATTGACATTTTTTTTTTTATAATTTACCCGCACTCAAAGGGTTATGAATACCCTTTTACATGTTTTCACATGGTGCGAGCGTAGGAAAGATAGATAGAGAGAGAGAGAGAAAGAGATTGGTGTAGTGGTTTGAAACTCAGCTGTATTAGGTTTCACATTAGCTCCAGGGGTGGTGTCCAGAATAACTGGGGAGATTTGATTGCTGTCATGTATTTTTTGCCTTCGCTTCTGATTCACAGTGTTTTTTTCCCGATCTACCTGATGTCATGAGCATATCAATTATCAACAGAACGATCGATTTCTCCAGCCATATGACAAACCTACTGCCAGTGTTATGCCTTCGCAGTAGTGTTGTCACAAACTTTCGCAATTGATCGGACTGCCTCTTATCATATAATGCTTGTTGACATCAGGGATTGAACTGTGAACCATCAACTCGACAAACGATGACGCTACCACTACACCATTGCCACCCTCCTAAAATGAGCTATTCAAAAGTTTGCCTCTGACTACTATAGTCTACTGCGTTGCGCCCAGGTTTGCAAGGAATCCGTGCTTAGAGACACAAAAGAAATTGTTCGAAATATTGATTCCCCTGCGTGGAATCTGCGTTTATGAATACAGGGCGAATTTTCACTGCTGTGAAAAGCATCTCGTGATTAAAATAAAATTCACTAGAGAGTTCAATCGGGAATTAGGGAATAACCCTAAAACGGTAGTGCAACAACTCCCCCTTGGAGCATCTAGAGTATATGTACAATGAATAGCATGTCATGCGATTATCTAGCGAAGTCTAAGATTAACCTTAATACTCAAGCACAACACAAAAGAGAAGCACACATTTTCTTTTCAGACCCACTGCTGCGTTTCTTTCTCAACCCAGTATAATTTCTTAAACCAGTGCAGCGCAATTCTATAATTTCTTGGTAAACCTTATTTAACCGTTAATTTATAATTAATTTCTGTAACATGCATGCTTCCCGTACATTTAATGTTTCGTTGGCATAAGGTAATATTTTTTTAGTAATAGACACAGTAATATACTCGAATATTTAGTAAATCATTGCAGTAGATATCAATAAGCTTCGAAACTAGATTTCTGTAAATCAAGTTCTTTTCTATTTGGGGTAGAGATAGGATAGTATCTAAAACCGAAATCGCCAATTTTTTAGTACACAGGAATTTATGTTCAAATATAAACAAAGAGGCAGCTACGATTCAAAGAACTATTCGCTATGCAGCTAACTTGGCAATCCCTCAGTCAAAAAATAACGCTAATAAATCAAGAGTTCCTTGGTGGACTAAAGAAATTGGCGAACTACGACAGAACAAACAAAACGCTTGGAAAAAGCACCCGAATAACTCCAACCTAATCAGTTACCGCAAGGCAAATGCTCTCTTCAGAAAAAGCGTCAAAGCAGCAAAACTCTCGTCTTTCGAACGGTTTACAGCCAACATTAACCCTAACGCTAGTTTTAAAAAGCGATGGGCTGATGTTAAAGCCCTTACAGGTAACTTTATACCCAGGTCGATTAAAGTCATCAATTCTGAATCAGAGAACCTAGCTTGCCCAGTCGAAATAGCTCCACACCTCGCAAAGACTTGGTCTCAATACTCTGACGACAGTAACTTCTCCTCTGATTTCCTCCGCTCTAAGCTCTTAGCAATATCGAACAGTGCATCAATTAACAATATTGAATACACTGAACTCCCTATTAATTCCATTGAATTGGAAAGCTGCCTTCGATCAGCCAAAGGGAAGACACCCGGTTTTGATAGTGTCATATACAATGCTAAAAAATGCTCCACCCATTTTAAAAAACGGCTTCTTTCGTTATTCAATCAGATCTTAAATCGAGGAGTTATTCCACAAACATGGAAAACAGTTAGTATTGTACCTATTCCAAAACCTAACAAAAATCTTTCCGAAGTCAGCGGGTATTGCCCAATCTCCCTTCTTCCATTCACTAGGAAAGTGCTAGAAAAATAATCGCTAAAAGGTTGCTCTGGTTTCTTGAAAACAATACATAATTTAATAAACACTAACCAAGTAGCATTTAAACATGGACGCTCCACCATGGACGCACTTCTTCACATCGATCACTTTATAGCATCCGCCCTATCCAATAAAAAGCACAAAGCATTCGATAGAGTCGGAACTCATATAATTTTAAACAAATTAATTCAATGGAAAATAGGACCCAAGTTGTACAGCTACATTAAAGCGTTTTTAACCAATCGACAATTTCGGGAAAACTAGGCAATTTCTACTAATGTGTTGGAAAACTATACAATGGTATTCCAAAAGGATCTCCGCTCTCGGTTATCCTATTCATTATTGCATTTGATGAACTAAGCGATATAGTTCTTAAATATACAGAAGTCGAGCATTCCTTATATGCAGATGATCTCGTCTTGTTCTCCAAATGCAAAGATATTTCAAAAACCGCTACCGATTTTCAAATATCCTAACAGATCTCTCTACTTGGTGTAACCACTCTGGGGCAAGGATATCACTGGATAAAAGTAAAATACTACACATATGTAGAAAAACCAGTTGCTTAAAACATATATCGCTAAGTTCTAATTTTGCATGTATAAACAATGTAACTAATTTAAAAATACTCGAAATTATATTTGATTCTAGTTTTAATTTTAAATCACACTGTTTAAATCTTAAGAATAGTTTAGCTACCAGGTGCAATATTATTAAGTACTTAGCTTCTAAGAATAGTTTTGCCACATCGACTCTCTCATCAACATCATCAGATCGATTATGTTATCAAAGATTGACTACGGATTAAGCATTTATGGGAAATGTTCAAAATCGTCACATGCAATTATACAACCAACCTACCATGCAGCCATACGAATCAGCCTAAAAGCTTTCAGAAGTACACCCATCAAAAACATCCTAACTGAAGCCGGGCTTCCTTCCATTGAACAACGGCTGGACCACGTAACCTCATACCTAATACCAATGTTAAATCCCTCCTACAAAACACCTATCACCATCAACGTCAAGAAAACTCTAAGTCGCAGAAAACTACCTAAGAGTCCATCAACGATTTACAACGCTACATTACTCGCAAGAAACATCGGCATACCAATTCCAACTAAGACAGTAAGAAACTTACTTCACCCGCCATGGAGCCTAAAGCAAGAGTCTATCAACACCAGTCTTAACTCTTTCCCGAAAATGTCTACTATGTACGCATGAAATGTATCAACAAATGTTCCTCAAAATTATGGAACGTGAACAAATACATTGGAACTTCTTGTTTACAGACGGATCGAAAACCAACCTTGGATCAGCTTTTGCAGTTGTGGATCAGGAAGGAAAAACTGTCTCTAAAGGACTGCTCGAAGAATTCTCCTCAGTTCTATCAGCTCAAGCTATGGGGATACTCAGAGCACTAGAGATATACGGAAATAATAAGGTAATAATAATAAAAACACCGAAACCAGATCTCCAATAATCGAAACCATCCGAGACAAGCTAATTACGAGCTACAATAAAACCAAACTTATGTGGATTCCGAGACACGTTGGTATAAAAGGAAACGAAGCAGCGGACAAAGCCGCGAAATCGGCGACAGGAGAACCGTTAATATCATTCTACATCAAAGCCAATAAGGATATAAAAAGAAAGATTATTTGGTATTGGGAGGACAAAAGGAAAGAAGGTTGGAAGCAGTACACCCACCATTACCCAATTAACTTTTCAAAAAATAAAATAAAAATATTCTTGCGACTCCGCTTAGGACATACAAGTCTCACACATAGCCACCTCATGTCGAAAAGTGATCCACCTCACCATCTTTGTAACAACAACGAAACAATGACCCTGAAATATATTATCGATGATTGTAACCAAATTAAGTATATTTTAAAACATATAGCCACCAATAAATCTTTACCAGAATTACTTCGAACTCCATCAGAAAAAAATATTAACGATGTCTACCAACTATTTAACAGATTGGCTATTGCAAATAATATTTAAATTTCTTTATTAACATGTAATTTATTACATGTTAATAAAGTAATAAATAAATAAATAAATAAATATAATTTTTTTCTTTGGTTCTTGCAATTTTTTATATTAATTGTACTTTTCCTGCCTCCAGCGAGCAAAAAAAAATCAAATGTTACGAACAAAAGGAATCAATATTATAAAATTGTAAAATTAAAATTAACCCGGGTTAAAGTACTTAAATTGGTCCCCGGAAGGCAGTTTAAATTTGAACCAAGTTTATAGAACTGGGTTAAACTTCGGGTTTAACGAGTAAATATTATGGACTTGGGTTTAATTTTTTAATTTTCGGGTCAAACTCCCTTTAATCCGGATGTAAATTTTAACCCGGGTTAAATTGAGTGAATAATATGGCTGTAAGGGTTTCAATCTTGTTACAAAAATGTCTACAAGAGGCTTGTTTCGAATTGACCACTTATATTCATTTTGTTTAAAGATTCCAATCGTCTTCTAAATTTGTCAAGGGACTTATTCGGAAATTTTCTGGTTTTCTTACACATTCGCTGTCTTCTGCAGGGGTTTTCGTCACGTCAGTTTGAGCCATCAGGGATCCTGTACCACGAACCAACAATTTAACATAAAACCCAACGTTTGTTAAGAATGAATATTTAACAACTAAAGTTTAATTCTATACCACAAAAAAAACATTCGTCGTATTTGTTAAAACGAAATTTTCTCTAGGTTTGTTAAGTCAGTTTAACAAATGATTGTGTCACAGCTACATCTGTACAATGCCGAGGAAAATAAGTGCCACAGGCAAATTAACAGTCTTGGTTAAAATTCGTGGCAGTAAAAATATTCTTTTCGGTGCCAGTATATTCTTCTGTCCAGTAATCTAACAAAAGAAAACAAAATTGAAACTTGGATGAGTATTTTAAAAACTGCGGAAAGTTTAAATGTAGTTGGTTAGGTTAGGTTTCTTCCTCATCTTCATCCATGCAGCTTCTACAAGAGTCGTTAGGGAAGAGGTCCAGCCTAGTGGCGCGCCTTCCAAAAATGCAGTGCCCTGTAACGACACCTACTATGCTGGAGATGAGCTCCCTTTTTTGTCTTAAAAAAAAGTTGGAGCTATCGAGATCCAGTTTAAGCCAAATCTCTCTAGTGATTAAACAGGTAGTACCATTTGCGCATCTGTGATTTGGTACTGTTTGTAACATTAAGCTTGAGTAGCATTTTAACTGTAGTGATAGTCATGCCCAGATTTACCTTATTCGGTGAAATCGATAGGGTTGTGTCCTGCCTGGTGAAATTGTTAGTCATGCAGTTCCCTGGAATGTCACTGCGGCCCGGCACCCAAGTAAGGTGGATAAGGATGGAATTGTTCAGCCATCTCGTAAGTGACAGGCGACAATGTAGGGCAGTTCGAGACTTGAAGGATTCCAGAGATTTGATCGCGGCTCAGCCGTCAGCAAAAATGATTGATATGTCATTGTTCTTAATCCCCAAGGCTGATTTGGTTAGCGGAAGGAGATTTTTAGGTTGTAATTATTGGAGAAAACACCTATTGGGAGGTATACCGGATACCTATAATACCGGATAACGTCTCTTATGTATGTCCAGATTTAATTATCTTTGGCAAAATTGCAGGGTATGGCATGAATGATTTTGCCTATAGCATGGTTCAGACTATACGATTTGCTTGACGACCGACTAACCCGTACAAATCTAAAGATTGGCCCTGAGCTTGGTTAATGGCGATTGCAAACGGCAATCACACTGGGTATAGCAGTTTATTAAATCGAAATGGCATATCCGTTGGAGTCATAGGAATGTGAGAAATGAGATCATCTTAACCTTTCAAATGCCCGGTCAAAATGTTGGCTTCTACGACGTTATTTTTCTTAAAAGTTCGTCATACGTGACCGAGTCTATCCTTAAATAATTCCTAAAATCTTCAGGAGAATTTTCTTCTAATTCTCTTAACAAGTTTACTGATGAAAATATATTCCCTTTTTTATCCAAGGTTTAACCCACATTCGCTTTTTTCTTATTTCTCATTTTCCTCACTTTCCAAAATTTCATCTATAATAAGAGCCGCAACTAAAACTTCCGCAGCCATATTCTAAAATTCGAACGCTAGGCAATAATTGGTCGTCAAGCAAATCGTATAGTGTGAACCCCCTTATCGGCCATTTGAGGTTGGTTATCCTCCTTCAGTATGACTATCATTCCTGTGTTGTAGTTGATGTAAAAATTCGCTTGACCAACCAGAATTCACCAGAATTCGTTTTTAACATGGTGGACCAGCCTCTAACGAGTGAGAATTGACGATTCTTCAAGTTATGCATTACGATCAATGTTACTGATGATTGGCTCTCCAATGAGGAAGTGTCCTGGGGTAAGAGCAGCAAATCCCTTTGGAGATGCTGACATTGGTGTTATCAACTGAGAATTTAGTATAGCCGCGACTTCGATTATAGCAGTTTCAAGGTTTTTCATAGGTTAACGATGCCGAAGCCAGTGTATGTTGTAGAAGATGTTTTCCCCGAAGTGTGGTGATTGTTGAGGTATAAAATTGAAGTCGCACCCCTCCCTTGTACATGATGCCATGATCTTCTTTCTATCTCTGGCTGGATCTATAATTTGGGTTACCTCGAATAACTGATTTTTGGCTCCCACGAAGTTGGTAGCGTTGTCACAGTAAATATTATTGCAACGGCTTCGTCTTGCCATGAATCTCCTTAATGCGCCAGTAAACCCTTCTGATGTTAAACCACTTACCAGCTAAATATGACAAGCCTTTG
The DNA here is from genome assembly GCA_946965025.1 of Blera fallax. NCBI lineage: Eukaryota > Metazoa > Arthropoda > Insecta > Diptera > Syrphidae > Blera > Blera fallax. The sequence goes on from OX337246.1 coordinate 57,469,426, forward strand.
TTGTATCGCGATAAAAAAAAAATATAAACGTACCGCGAAACAAAAAGGTAAACACAGAAAACCATGGTGTGGTATTTACTAATTCTTTCATTTATTATTTATTTATAGGCGACTTGCCTAGCTGGAAGCTCGGTCTAGACTGTCAAGGTCGTTGTTCCCAATGCCTCATCCATGTCTTGTCCGTTACCATTGCCTAATGCGCTCTTTAGGTCATCAAAATAATTCAATCCATGCAACGTATTTCAAGTGATCGCAAGAATACGTAACATGTGTTATTGATACTTTGTGACCTTTTCGTTTTGTGGGCTATTGTGGCGATACTCGTTTGTCCACGCAGTAGGTCCCATTTGCACATGTTCCGTGTTCGACGCGGTAGGTCAATGTTTCACATTTGCAAATGCGCTGACCTGGGTTTTCGGTGCTGGTGTAATGGAATACCATACAGAATGTCACCGAATTGGGTTAACGGCACACAGCAATATGTGTGGGCACAACAGTCCTCCCCCCTTAAACTACGAAAGACGCACGACGTTAGAATAAATCTTTCGACATATGGTAAGATATGGTAGTGAGCGACGACCTGACTTACAATGAATTTATTATACATGGTTATTATTATTAGATTACAATACAATTATTTGATTGTTAATTTACTTTACAATATCTTATGAGTAAAAAAATTATTGTTTGATTTATTTTACAATATCTAATGAGTAAGAAACAAAATAATTACGTGTATAGCGTGAGACAACGAGAGAGCGAGACGGCACAACTGTTCGGTAAGGAGGTACCATTTCACTGTGTCGATCGGCAGTGTGTGAGAGGACGCCAAACAGTGAAGACGTTTTTATTAATAAAGAATTCACTTATTTTGTTTCAAAGTTAAGCTTTATTTTTTACGTTGTTTCAAAGTTTTCTATCATTTTTATTTTGTTTTTAAACGTGTATTTATATTTATAAAAAAAATTTTGTAGGGGCTACTGATTTGTCGTTTAACAAAATTATTAGGTTATTATAATTTAATCGTTTGGTGTTACTGTTCGATTTACTGACATGGTGATTTTAATATATTTACGTATTAATATTATCGCTATTATAATCAATATTATTGTAATGGTAATGGTTCCATTAGTTGAAGTAAATATATTCTTATAGTCTATCTTTACATACGTTCTATTTCTGGTTATTGCATCGTTTATGCTTATACTGTACTTATTTAAATATAGTTCCTCTATATGGACAGATTGAGAAGGTATTTGGGAAAGGTTTGTTGGGATATCGAGTATTCCTACTGGCAACACTTAGTTTGAAGCTTGCAAGTATAGAGGTACTCCCTCGGTCATTGCTTTGCAGTATGGGTTTATTGCTAAAATTCCCCTTCTTTCCAAGGTCATGGAAACGCTGATAAATCGTCAGCTTATGAAATATCTTGATTCACGAAAACTTCTCAATGACCGGCAGTACGGTTTTCGTAGCAACAGGTCCACTGGTGATTTGATGGCATATCTCACCGAGAAGTGGAACCAATCTCTTCATCACTTCGGCGAAACAAAGATAGTTGCACTTGATATTTCAAAGGCATTTGACAGAGTTTGCCATCAGGCTCTTTTGTCGAAAATGCGTGCACATGGCATCGATGAGTCTCTTCTTCAATGGATTAGAAATTACCTTTCGGGGCGTTCAATACAAGTTGTCTTGGACGGCTTCAAGTCTGATATTCACCATATAAATGCTGGTGTCCCCCAGGGCTCAGTTTTGTCTCCGACTCTCTTTCTCATTTTCATAAATGATCTCTTGTCTGCAACCTCTAATCCAATCCATTCCTTCGCTGATGACAGTACCCTCAGTTTTTCATATTCGTTCCCTAACTTACGTCCCTGCTCTTCGGCCGTAGAAGAGGAACGGCAACGTATGTTAAACTCACTAAATTCCGACCTTGACAGCATAATCAAATGGGGCTCAACTAACAGAGTGGAATTTAATGCATCCAAAACTCAATGCTGTCTTCTGTCTCTCAAGCGAAACCAAGACTCTCAACCATTATCCATGAATGGTACTTACATCGCCGAAACCGAAAGACTTGCCATTCTCGGTATGTGCATTAACAACCATCTTCGTTGGAACGAACACATATTCGAGGTCGACAAAAATGCTGCAAAATGTCTAGGATTCCTTAAGCGATGCAAGAAATATTTTACCCCGTCTGATCTGGCTTCAATATATAAGGCATTCATCCGCCCAAAGATGGAATACAACGCCCATATCTGGTCTGGTGCACCCAAGACCGTCTTGCACATTCTAGATAGGGTCCAGAACCGCGCGATAAAACTAATAGGTGATAGAGACATTGTGAGCTCTATAGACTCACTTGAACATCGTAGAAATGTCTCTTGTCTTTCCCTGTTTTATCGCTTATTCCACAAAAAATGTTCCAACGAAATAGCCACCTGCATTCCTCCCCTTCAAAATTTCACCCGCAATACGCGTCACGCTTCGAATGCACATCAGTTCACCCTCAAGCCCAATTTCGGACGTACTGTCAAATATAGGGATTCGTTTATAAGCCGAACAACACGTATGTATGTGGAACGATCTTCCAGGAGCATAAGGGTATTCGTACCCCCTTTGGTGCGCGCCAATTATATAAAAAAAAAAAAATAAAAAATCGGAGAGTTTGCCGCATAGAATTTTTTTAAGGGTTTCGGTATGACGTAAAGCCAGAAATTTTTGTTTACTAGGTTAAACCAGATTTCGGGATTTAGTTGGAATATCTTGGTTTTGCAAGATTTTGGGTTTGTGTTTCCGGAAATTAATTGACTAATACAGTTATTGACGTTGTGGTTATGCATCACGAAGTTTTGCTGACATAGGAAATGATTTGGTTCGAATTCTGGGCATTTGTTCAGGTCTTTTGTATTAAGAAATATATAACGCCTGTAGTTCTCGTTTGTCGCTATAAGTTCGTTATTTACTGACATAAATTTGTAAGTGTTTTTCTTTAATTTGACTGGGATGGTTATCTTAAATAACTCTTCGCTAATGAGAGGTATACTGACGTGGATCATGAAGTTGTTTATAGGTTTAGTTGTTGCCATTAGGTTTATTGTAGGAAGATTTAATTTAGAGATCTTTTGTGGGAACCTTATGTTATGTGGGAGTTCTAATTAACTCTTCTCTAGGGTTGAAATGAATGTTTTCGAGTTTAAGAATCGGCTGTTAATTTTTCCTAATTTAGCATCCTGAATAATGTCTTGTAATTCAGACTGTTTTTCTATAACAGTTACTATAGTTCTTACTTCGTTGAAATTATGTAGTGTTTTTTCGAAGTTTGTTAGGTTTGTTATATTCCTCGTGTTTTTGTTTACTTCTTCTGCAATAGTGTTGAAGTTTTTGTTCATGTGGTGTGTTGATTCGTTGAATGAGTCTATAATATTTGAAATTATGGTTAACTGGTTTTCCGACAAATGATATAGGTTCTCTTGTTTCTCAGCAAGCTCTTGTAAAGCGTTGTCTATTTTGTTGGGGTCTTGTGCGTCAATTGTTTTGAATAGGAATTTTTGGATATAGCCTATTCAATTGAATAGTCCGCTTTCGGCTTTTAATAGTGCGTTTCGCTTTGCCAATCTTTGTTTTGTTGGTATACTATCTAGTTGCATGTTGTTTTGATGAATTTCTGTTAGGGAGTTTTGTAGAATCTTCAGTGTTACCCTGCAATGGCCTAGAGGGTATTCTTTGATTGTAGTCGTGCAGACGTCCGATAGTTTTGTATGTTTTGTTCTAGGCTTGCCGCGTTGGTTCTTAAAGTGGAACAGAAATGTCCACTTCGTGGACGATTTCTAGGATACGAGAAAGTGCGAGGCTTTGTAATATAATGGTGAGTACTATTTGGCTAAAATAATGTGATGTACAAAAACAAAATTATTGTTTTAATCATTTATTGAGTTTCTGTGTATGTATGGTTTAATGAGGTTATTATGTACAATTTTTTCTTTCCTACCTATTTTTATTTTCGAGTTTTGTTGGGACATAATTTCTATTACATAATATGGCCCTTCGTAAATTGAAGTTAATTTCTTGTTGGATGTTTTTTGTAACAAAATATAGCATAGTTGATGTAGTCATCCCAATTAGTTTGATCTCCGCTTGCATAATTTCTTAAATAATGACCTAGTGTTCGATGTGATCTCTCGTGTGCCCCATTTGACTGTGGATGATATGAGCTTGTTTGTATTTTCTGTGTCTTCAATAATTTGCAGGTGTTTTTGAATAGTTTGCTAGTGAAGTTTGTTCCTTGATCAGTCCAAATCGTTTGTGGTATTCCAAACGTGCAAACTATTTTTTTATAAGAAAGAAAATATATATTTGTTACTGTTTTCAGTAATCGGGAGTGGTCCCACTATATCCAGGGCTATCCTTTCGAATGGAACTTTTGCCGTTGTAGTGGTGACCATAGGAATTTTATTACTTGACGTGTCCAAAATACACAATTTCTGTTTGAAGGAATAACACATTATCCCCTGTAATCCAGAGAGTACGATGTTCATAAGTCTCTGGGACGTAGGTGGGGCATTTTATAAACCGAACGGCATTCCGTTGAACTCGAAATGACCGTTGGTGGTACTAAACGCTATTTTTTTTATCCTCTTCAATAATCTCGATGTGCTGGAAACCATTTGCTAAGTCTAACGTGGTGAAATATTTTGAGTCTGCAAGTTGTCCTAGAATGTCGTCGATATTGGGAATTGGGTATGCGTCTGGAATAGTTGCCTCATTCAGTTTTCGATAGTCTATTACGACTCTCCATTTATGATCTCCCTTTTTAGGGACCACGAGGAGTGGCGCATTACATGGACCATTGCTTGGTCTAATCACATCGTCTTGCAGCATTTGATCGATCTGTTTGTTTATTTCTTGCTTGGGAATTTCTGCTAGGCGGTATGGGCGTATATTTGCAGGGACTTGTTTTCAGTCGTTTTAATAGAATGTGTTATTCCTGACGTGGAAGATAATTTGTCGCCTTCAATAAAGAACAAGTGATTAAAATGTCTGCAGATATCTTTTATCGACTGCTTTTCTTCTGGATTGAGATGGTTAAGGTTTAATTCTGTTTCAAGTTCAAGTTTCAAGTTTCTAATCTTTTCTCAACTATTTGAGTGGTTAATCTATAATTTGGGTTATGTACTTCATATTGGTCCATGTTTTCAGGCTTAAGGTTCGAGTTTTCTATATTAACGTCTCCCTTGCTGAGATTGATTGAAATTGATATGAATACGCAACCGTCTTTGGGTGCTGTTATCATTGTTGCCGTATATACTTGTGGGGCTATTTCCAGAAAAGTATATTTGGTCCATTTTTCCTTTTCTCGTCCGTTAGTTTAGGATTTTGTTTTTTGATTTCGTAAGTTGGATTTATTATTTTGACTCGGAGAGCAAATTTGATCTTGAAATTGATAATTATGTTTTTGATTTGTTCTTGGTACAGAGAATTCGTCTCTCGATTTGGAGTTTGATACAGTGAGCGAGTTTGAACTTGTTCTCGATTTTGTATAAGATTCAGTGAATGATTTGGTTCTGGGTTTTTGATACAGCGAGTGAGTTTGATTATACACCTCACTTCAGTTCCTTACCTGTCTCCGGGTGTCGAACGGGCCAGTTCCCTGAGAGTTTACCTGATTAGAGTGTAATTGTTTACCGGAATTCTTATTGTTGTTGAAAGGTCTTTTACGGCATTCTTCTAGAGAATGACCTGTATTAGCCTTTTTTCTTTGCAAATCCGTCAGTTAGACAAAACGAGCTAGAGATATTGCGTATCTATCGAACTCTGATCTGAGTTTGATGGCTTGTGATGAAATAATTGCCATTTTGGGTTGTATATGGGAAATCTGTGTGGTATTTGAGTGTGTGTGATTACTTCCCGAGGAGGTTTGCAGATAGGTTTTCTTGCGAATTGTTTCCGGGAATAGGAGGAAGAGGATCCACAATACTCGGGTTATGTAACTCTTTCATTTCAACTTTTGACTGTTCGTCTTTATGTGGAGAACGACTGACTGGCATTGGCTCTGAAGTTGGGGTTTCAGATACTGTTTGTGATGTCGAAGATTCTACTGGTCTTTTCACCTTTTTACCGCTTCTTGATGACATATTGACGTTAAGACCCGACATACATATATCAGATGTACCAAAAAAAATAGCGGAGAAGCAGACAGGTTTTGGGAATAGGTGTGTGATTTATAATTAGTGACAAAGTGAGGAGTAAGAAGACACACGATATTGAAAATATACTTATTCTTTTTTTAAGTATAAATACATAATTTAAATAGTTTAGTACATAAAGTATAAACAGCTTACATTGGGTACATGTTGACCTGGATGACGCTCTGGATTGGATGTTTTTGAAACTGCTGCTGTGTTTTTGTGTCTGGTCTTGATGGTGCTGTGGTATTGCCTCGGCGTGGCAATTTCTTCCTTCCTTTCCTTCCCACAGGAATTCGATTATCTCTGGTGGGTGATTTGGATTTATTTATTTATATTTATATTTTTTTCCACTAAATTTGTTTTTTTTGCTGAATTTGCTTGTTTTTTTTGTTTCTTTATTAATTGTTTTTTTAATTTTATTCTTATTTACTTTAGGACTTGTACGTTTTTGTTTTTTTTTTTTTTTCTAGGCTGATGCTTTGTCCTAGAGATCCCACCGCTGACACCAAATGTTGTATCGCGATAAACAAATAAGATAAACGTACCGCGAGACAAAAAGGTAAACACAGAAAACCACGGTATGGTATTTACTAATTCTTTCTCTATTTATTATTTATTAATAGGCGACTTGCCTAGCTGGATGCTCGGTCTAGACTGTAAAGCTCGTTGTTCCCAAATTCCTTCTCCATGTCTTATCTGTTACCATTTCCTAATACACTATTTACGTCATAAAAATAATTCAATCCACGCAATGTATTAGAAGTGGTCTTCGATATTGTTGGTGAAGTCCAGCTTTGTTTCTCTGTCGTTGAGAGGTATGTTTCTGATCAGAGATTCATGATTGGTACACAGAGTCTAAAACCAGCACCTGCCAATAATCCTTGTAGCTCCGATTACATTGCTTGGGTCGCTGCCAAACTATTCGATCCTGTCATTACATCATCAACATAAAAATCTCTTAATAAAACCTTGTAACCTAAGGGAAATTGTTGCTGAGTATCACTTTGTTTTCAACTTTTTTATTTTGCACTTAAGGTCGATCCAAACCTGAACATAGGTAGAAATTAAAATTGAAAATAACCTTCTTGTGAATGTGTTGAATTTATTCTTTGCCATTTTTGCCAATCTCATTCCGGTGGTCTTAACCTATTTCACTCTGTTGCAAATTGTTCCCATTTTGATTGTGCACCATTTTTTGGGCAAAGATGCAATGATGTACCATGTCTCTTTGAACAGGTTCGGCAGCCTCCAAAAGGGCACTTACTTAAAGAATGTCCGTCTTTCAAACAATTTATGCACACCTTAGATCAAGCCTATGTTAAGCCGTTGAGAGGGATATAATTTCAAAAATGTTGGGTAATAGAATAATTGATGATTTTTTTTTACAATTCGCGCGCGCCAAAGGGGGTATGAATATCCTTATGCTGATTTTTTAGGGCACGGACGTTTGAGTTCATTGTAGATTACATTTTTTTCCCAATGCTTCTAGTGACTGGAATCTGGTTTCAATGCACATATTTGAGGAAGGTATCCAGCGACTGGAGTACGCTTGGATCCTTGAGTGATTGCTCACATGCTGTATGTGTATTTTCATCCAATTTTGTTATGAGGATGTGTAATAATAATGGATCCCAATTACTTGTGTCTACGCCAAGACTACTTAATCCTTGTTTGCACACAATTGTAGTGTCATGAAGGTACTTTTAGCGCTGACGCTGTGTCAATCGCAATTTGGCACTAAGCTAACCTCTTTTTCACGAATGAGGCTACCAATACTTGCTTATTCTCAAAACGCTCCTTTAGAATGTTCCAATCTGAGTCATAGTTGTCGTTGCCTATTGAAAGCTGGCTGATTAGTCGAGGTGTCTCGCCAGTAATACATGTCTTTAAATACCACATCTTTTGTGTAGCTTCGATATGTTGTGAGTGAATCATTTGCACAAAAAGATCGTGGAATTGCTTCCAGCTTAAATATGTCCCATCAAATTTGGGCAGCGTTATTTTGGGCAATTGAATGGCAGTTGTTGGATTTGTTGAGATTGTAGTATTAGAGAAGGAGTGGATTAGTTCTTGTAAGTTGGACTCTCATTTCTGAGCGACGGCTCAATGCTAATGAATTGGTCCATGTTGTAATTTATTTGACTGGGGTCATCGTGATGCTCGCATATTGCATGATGCAAGCCGTCTATCTCTTTTACTGTATTAGTTATGAAGGATAGATCACGGTTCTACAGCGATATTGTTAGTACATTAACAAGTAACGATAGATATTTATTTGCTACCATAGCATTAATTAACAATATTGAGAATAACAAAAACAGAAGTAAGGAACTTAATGTTAGCATAATAATAGTGATGACATTGTAAAAAAATATTCTTAAAAAAGGTGAATGATTCAACATGAAGTGCTGATGTGGGATAAACACCCCTATCGTGGAATCCGTCGAGTGGAATTATTCACCGAAAATATATTTCGGCATCGTCAAATCCGCGAAGTAAAAAGTTCCCCGTGTAGCGACATGTCGGTAATGTGATAAGTTCCACTGTATCGTAGAAAACATTTTTCCCAAACAAAATGACATTTTTCATCAACATCAAAATCATTGCGGATTTCATATGATTGGTTTGGCTGCTCCAGGTCGTCTTCTTGTTTACACAAAAATGTAAGTGAATTAAAAAAAAAGAAAAACAATTTTGTATGTTTACATATGAGAAAGAAAACTACAAACAGACTGCAGTATAGAGCAATGGTAAACTCTATGAAGGAATGACTAGACAATGCTAAAAGTATGACCAAAAAGCCACCAGAACAGGTGAAAAAGTTTTGGGACGATCTTCGGCTTGAGCTGAATAAATATGGGCTGTTTTTCAATAATTAAATTAGTTACAGTCACCGCCTATCTCTCAAGGCGGCAACATCGATTACTATAGCATTGTGTTCTGGTCGCTTTCTTCGTCGGTGTGTTCTCCCGCTATTTTCATAGCCATTTATTCCGGTTCACTTTTTCTTAACCCGTTAGTGATATTATCAACTACTTATTATACAGTGAGTGATTTATATATATACTATGGCCTTAGTGCCACGTGTCCCTTCGGGGAATCGGTTTAGCGGGCTGGATCCAGATCCGCTAATCGAACCTAAAAATAAAAAACGTAAAAAACCTGTGCCTCCTGCCACCGAATTCAATTACGCCCTTCCTACCCACTCTACATCATCAAACCCTAAATTCATTGTGATCGCTCCCTCAAAGGCGGAAAAACCCCTAACGTCTTTCAGTGTCTTCCTTCTTAAAAAGGCTATAGATAATATTAGCACTGCCTACGAATATATTACCCAACTACGAGATGGGAATCTCTTAATTCTGGTGAAATCGCAACGGATAGCTGACCTATTTCTAACCAAAAAGTCTCTCTCCAATGTTTGCCCAATCTCGGTATCTCTTCACACGAACCTTAACTCATCTAAAAGGACAGTATAAGCTCCGTGTCTGATCAATGTACCCGAAAGCAAAATTGTAAATGAGTTGAAAGCACAAGGAGTCACGGAAGTGTTTAAATTAAAAAAAAATCAGTGAATGGCAACCAACGCGCCACTGGCCTTGTTCTATTTATTTTTGATCTCTTCCGTCCCCCAAGCACAGTCAACATAGGTTGTTACAATCTTAGAGTCGAGGAATATTTCCCTAATCCTATGCGCTGTCGTAATTGCCAGTTATTGGGTCATATCACCAAGAGGTGCAATGGCAACGCATCTTGCGAAACCTGCAACCTACCACCACACGCCCCCAACAATTATGGACGCGTGTCTTGTGCCAACTGCTCGGAAGAGCATCCATCGTCCTCCAAAACATGCAAACGTTATCTGCAAGCCAAAGAAACGCTAAAAATCAAAACTATTAGAAAATGCACCATGGCAGAAGCCAAGCAAATATTCCGGGAACAAAATCAAATCGGCTTATTCCAATCCACGTACTCTTCAGTTGCAAAAAATGCAACACAAGCACAACCAACACATACACCGAGCGGTAAAAGCCCGATCGCCACTTCCACTGTGTCTCTCTCAGCAATTGAAAAAAATACAACGGCATCAGAGTCAACTACTATAAATAAAAATCACCCAATTCGCCATAATAATTCTGAAACCAACAACTCTCTCACTCCAAACTATCTACCCAACACAACAACTAAAACATCGACGTCACATATAAGCAATACCACTCAAACCATTAGCAAATCCTCAAATAATACACCCACACCTAACTCACGCTCTCCCGACACAAACCAACTAACTAGCCCTAAGCCTATGACTCAAACAATCAAAACCGACTCAAACTTGCCTACCACTCAATTTACCTCAAACCACTCGAACTCCAACCATAACAAAAATACATCTGCTGTAATCTCTACCAACACAATCATACCGAATGATTTCTCAAACAATTCACCTCCCATAAAATAACCACAGCCCCAAGCCCTTCACCCATATCGACAGTTACACAATCTCTTACTAACGCCAATCAATACTACCTTCAACCGCAAGAAATAGATGATGATGATAGCAACTAAAGATAATGTTGACAGCCAAGTATCTGACTCTGCCGCCCGTAGTCTGAATCACTCGAGCTCTACACGGTGCTCGGGTGTTTCAGACTTTGTGCGGCAGAGTCAGAGACTTCCCACCACCGATTTTTCCACCGCAGACTTTGCTCAGTATAACCGAGCTTATACCGTACCAAACTCTCACTCGCTAAGCAATTCCTTACTAAAGATCCTTCAATGGAATCTCAAAGGTTATTTCAATAATCTCCACGAGCTTAAACTTCTAATTAAGGATCATAATCCATCCATTATATCTCTTCAAGAAACTCATTTGCAAGCTAACATTACTCCCACAGGACCCAAAAGTACGCTTCTTTTACAACATTCCAATCAATACTTACGCAAAACAGGGTATAGGGCTTATGGTCCACAAATCTATCCCCCACAAAACTATAAATATCACCTCAAACATTGCAGCACTAGCCGTTGAAATAGAACTAAAACTGAAACTCACTGTTATATCACTGTATACATATACCACCTGAACAAAATTTCTCTTCGAAGGACATCCTAGATTTATGCAACACCTTCCAAACTCCTATACTTGTTACGGGCGATTTCAATGGATGAAGCGCGCACTGGGGATCCCCCTGCACTAACTTGAATAAATTAATTGAAGACTTTCTGTCAAACACCAACTTAATTATTCTGAACGACGGCCGACCCACCCATTTCTCAACCCATAAAACATTTACTCATGTCGACTCATCACTTCTATCTCCCCAACTAGGCGCAATCACAAATTGGGAAGTTCTCTCAGACTTGCATGGGAGTGATCATTTCCCTATTTATACCACTATAAATTCCGCTAGTCCACAACTGAATACACAACTCTCTCCAAAATTTCAGACTGATAGAGCGGATTGGGAATGTTTTCAATCCAATATTATTCAATCCTTAACGAATAGGGTGGCATCCTCAAATGTTAACCAAGAAGCTGCAACTATACAAAGAGCTTTAAGATACGCAGCAAACTTAGCTATCCCGCAAACCCATAAGTGCAGACAAAAATTAGTCGTCCCCTGGTGGAGTAAAGAGATTCACAACTTGCGACAAAACAAACAAGAGCTGTGGAAAAAGTTTAAAAAGTTTCCCAATGATACTCATCTAATTGCGTACCGAAAAGCCAACGCTCTCTTCCGCAAAGCGGTCAAATTGGCGAAGAAAGCCAGCTTTGAACAATTTACTGCTAACATTAACCCAAAAGCCACATCAAAAAAACTATAGGCAGATGTAAAAATACTTACATACCTCCATTAACATTATCAAATCCTCTTAAAATTTCAGAGCACTTCGCTAAGACCTGGTCCATTTACTCATATGACTCTAATTTTCCCCCTGAATTCATTAGCTCCAAATCGGTTGCAACTAGACTTCTACCCATATTATCTGACATCGACAAGATTGCTCTTTTCATTGAACGCCCCATTACCATTGTTGAGCTCGAAAGCAGTCTCAGTGGATCCAAGGGTAAATCACCGGGTTATGACAGAATCTCATACATAATGCTCAAAAACAGCCCCCAAATATTGAAACACCGTATGTTAGCATTATACAATGAAGTTTTTACCCAAGGTATAATTCCACAAAACTGGAAAACAGCGTGCGTAATTCCTATCTCTAAGCCAAACAAGAGCCAATCCGAAATTAACGGGTACCGGCCAATCTCTCTTTTACCCTGCCCTGCAAAAATATTGCAAAGAATAACTGCTATGAGACTTCTTCGGTTCTTGGAGTCCAAAAACCTCATCGAAACCAACCAAGTAGCTTTTAGACATGGTCGTTGTACCATAGATTCTCTGCTCCATATTGATCAGTATGTCGCATCGGCATTGTCTACAAAAAACCACGTCTCCAACTTTTCAATAGATTTTGAAAAGGCTTTTGACAGGATTGTAGCTCACGTTATACTGAACAAACTGGTCCAATGGCAAATTGGCCCAAAAATGTTTTGTTTCATAAAATCCTTCCTGACGAATAGAAAATTTCGTGTAAAATTAAATGGCACCTATTCATCCCTACATAACCTCAATAATGGTATTCTTCAGGGATCTCCCCTCTCGGTAATACTATTCATAATTGCTTTTAATGACCTGAGTGAAACTCTTAAAAAATACAGAACTATCGGGCATTCACTCTACGCTGATGATTTAGTAATATTTACGAAATGCAAATGTCTTACAGAAGTATCTAACATATTTTACAATATACTAACAGATCTCAACAACTGGTATAAGACCTCAGGGTCAAAAATCTCAATAGAAAAATGTAAAATTTTACATATTTGTAAAAAAAACCAGCTGCTCTAGAAATATCTCAGTTTGTATAGTATAAATATTGTCAATAGTTTAAATATACTTGGAGTCATTTTCGATACTAAGTTTACTTTTAAGGACCATTGTATAAAACTTAGGGAAAACCTAACTGCCAGGGTTAATATTATTAAGTATTTAGGCTCTAAGAATAGCTTCAGCCATATTAACACCTTAATCAACGTCATCAGATCTATCATCATGGCAAAGATTGACTATGGGCTTCCTATATATGGAAAGTGCTTAAAATCGACCTTGAAGATAATCCAACGTACCACTCAGCAATAAGAATCAGTTTAAAGGCTTTTAGATCTACGCCCATAACTAACATGCTTACCGAATCCGGTCTACCTTCCATCAAGCATTTGTTAAAAAAATTCTTATCCGAAAAAGAAATCCTAGTTACCGATCCAGTATACTCAAAACAATTTGCCTCTCCAAAGATATTGGTACTCCACTAGAAACTAAGTCAAGCAATATGACAACTTTTCCTCAGCGAGCAGTCCATAAATACTGCTCTCAATGCCTTACCCAAGGCGTCAACTCCCATCGAAAGTTATAAACAGATATTCCATGATATTACAAATCCTGAAAAAATAAAAAACTGGTGCCTAATTTTCACAGACGGGTCGAAAACTGAATCTGGAACAGCATTTGCAGTTGTTGATGAAAATGGGAGTACGTTATGCAAAGGGTTGATGGCCAATTTTTGTTCAATCTTCTCTGCCGAGGCTATGGCTATCCTGCGAGCCATACAACTAGTAAACAACAAGAAGACTATAATCTGCAGCGACAGCCTCTCAGTTATACCAGCAATTAAAAATATTAAAAACAACACACCTGTTATACAATCTATTCGCGAGAAGTTAATCGAAAATAGTAAGCATTTAAAACTGCTTTGGATACCTGGCCACGCAGGGTTAAAAGGAAATGAGGAAGCGGATATGGCCGCCAAGGCTGCGGTATTAGAACCTCTCATCACTCATTGGACATTCAAGAAAAAGGACATCAAAAGGTACATACAACGTTTCTGGGACGACAGGGTAAGGGAAAAGTGAAATGTATACACCCACCATTACACAACATTTAACCCCGATGGACAATTAGTCACTTACCCAGCTGACTGTCATAAAAAAACGATTAGAACCTTTATCCGTCTCCGGCTAGGGCACACATCCCTCACACAGCCTTATACTCACTGGAAACAATCCTCCATCTTGTCATCTTTGCAACTCTGATCAAAAACTATCCATTAGACATCTTGTATACGAGTGCAACACGATCCAAACCAAATCCAAAGATACATATGTTTTCCAATTCTACGTTAGCCGACCTTCTTACTGTCCCTAGTGTTAAGAATATTCAAAATATATATAAGCTACTCTCGTCATTGAAGTTAGAAGACACCATTTAACTATCTGAAAATCCTTAATAACTAGCCGAAAGCCGTGGCAGCTAGTGCTATAAGTCTATCTATTAGCTTTGTAATTTATTATAAGTTAATAAAGATTATAATAATAATTTTTTTTTTTTTTATAATTTACTCGCACTCAAGGGGATATGAATACCCTTTTAATGTGTATACACAGTGCGGGCGTTGAAGGAAGATAGAGAGAGAGAGAAAAAGATTGGTGAAGTGGTTTGAAACTCAGGTGTATTAGGTTTCACACATTAGCGCCAGGGGTGGGTGTCCACATAACTTGAGAGGCTGTTTGATGTCATTTATTTGTTTTGTCTTCGCTTCTGATTCACAGTATTTTTTTCCCGGTCAACCTGATGTCATAAGCACATCAATCATCAACAGAGCGAACAATTTCTCCAGCCATATGACAAACCTACTGCCAGTGTTATGCCTTCGCAGTAGTGTTGTCATAAGCTTTCGCAATTGTTCGGACTGCCTCTTATCATATAATGCTTGCTGACATCAGGGATTGAACTGTGAACCATCAGCTCGACAAACGATGACGCTACCACTACACCATTGCCACCCCTATATAATAATATAAATATAATATAATAATAATAAACTAGTTACAATTACAACTTAATTTGAATAATCTTTTTATTTTATTTCCACGATAGCACTAGAAAGTGAAAGGAAATCAAACAGCTGCAGTGAAACTCAATTCCGACGGATTCCACGATAGGGGAAAAAGAAATTAAATAAAATGAAATTACGAAAAATTAAGAGAATGAAAAACGAGTATAAAAAATAGGTTTCTTGTTTCAAGATGAGGTGGTGTAACTCTCTGCTGTTGGTGGGAACTGAGCTTCTTAACAGTAGAGATGCAGTAAAGTGGGAGGGTTATGATCCATATAATCCTGATCATAGCATCGCCGAACAAAAGCAAAAGCACCCGGGTAGTACCCATCTCAACAATTACCTGGGTAATGCGGGTAGTACCCAAGTTCGCGGGTACCCGCCAATGTCAGTCAACGTGTACCCGACAATATCGAGTAACGGATATCTAAGAGCCCCAAATAAAAAAAAAATATGAAATTTGGTAATTTATTTACCACACGGAAAGAGAGGAAAACAGCGTTGAAAATATAGTCCAATGGTTCTTGTTCATACTAAAAGTAATAGGAATATATTATCTACTAGCTGACCCGTGCTCGCCTTGCTTCGCCCCCTGCCAGTTTTAAGACAGAAATGTGTTCAGCTCTGAATTCCCCATGAAATAGATTTGTAGGAAATTGGGATTAGCGTTACTGTCAGGCATTAATGTTCCGATACGGTGGTAAATTTGACCCTGAATCTCAAAAGTGGGCAAAAAGTTGCCTTCTGTTATGCGTTTACGACCAATGGAGGTCATTTGAAAGGCTGAGTTAAACTTTCTAGGACTCTCTAAAAAAAAAAAAAAAAGTTTTTGACGAAGGATATGATCACCCAGCAGAATGCTCTTTGGTGGTTCCGGCGGTGCACCGATTTCTCTGAGCATAACTTTTCCGCTTGAACAACACAATCTAGCAGATTCTTTTGTACACCACAAAAGCTCAGGCATTGTACCTATATGCGACTCCTTTTCGTATGAAATGAAACGTTCATATTGAAAACATGAATTTTCCTGCAGGCTCCACGGTCGGACAACATTTTCACCGATAACAATAAACCGTTCACTAACAGAACCAAGTCTATTAACAGTGGAACTTTGCACATTTCTCATCCGAGACATCTGCCTAATTTTTGTATCTTTACTCCTTCGCCCAATATCAGGCTTATAATATCTCTTACTCATTTTAGTTGCTGAAACACATACACACTGATTCGGTTAAAGTGAATACAATATGTACTAAAAATGTGCAAACTCTATTATAACATCCCCAGTGGGAATTAGAGGTGGGGAAAATGCTTCATTTTACTGAAGTGCTTCATTCACTCTGCCTCAGTTGAAAGAAGTGTTCACTGAAGCGTTCATTTTGAAGTATTTCTTTTGGATACAGGGTGTTATGACATGAGCCATTGTTATTATATTTCTGTGCATTTTATAAATTTTTGCTGACATATGTCCACCCTTTATTTAATGAATATTTCTGGTTAAGGTAACGGTAAATCGAGGAATAATGAATTCTTTTGCTATGTATTATGTTTTTATCACTTCTCCTTCAACCTGAATTGGCAACAGACGTATTTTGTGTAGTTTTTTGTGTAAAAGCATTAATACCTGTTGATTGTTATTTTGTTATCAGTGTTAATTTTGAAACGGTAAGATATTTAAGAATAGATTAAGTATAGAATTTAGTTACCTATATAATATTATTTCTTAATCAATATAAAGAAATGAGTTCCTTGAAAAGAAGTGCTGTATGGAACTTCTTTGTTGAAGTAGAAGGGCAAAAGGCGAAGTGCAAGTATTGCCAAGCTTTGATTTCATTCAAAGGTGGCAATGCCTGTAATATGCAGAGACATTTAAAAATGAAGCATCCTGGTGTCTTAGCTGAAAAACAACCAGCAATACCAGGCACCAGTTCTTCCAGCGCAATACTGGTTTCTGAAGAACTAACAACCACCAACTCTCATGCAGTGCTCTGCAAGCTACAATGCAAAGCTATTTCTCTAAGCCTCTGCCAGTTAGTAAGACCAAGCAAATTCACCAGCAGCTAGTCAGAATGATTGTAAAGGAGTTTCAACCATTAAGAATTGTTGAAGACGTTGAATTCAAAAAATTTTGAATCCAGGATATGTGATTCCTTCACGCAAAACTTTATCCTCTTCATACATTCCGCAGTTATACGAAAGCGTAAAGGACGAAATTCGCGCAAGTATAAGTAAGGCATCGGCAGTATGCGTAACTACTGACATGTGTACGTCGAGAAATGCGCAAAGTTTCATAGCAGCGACAGCGCATTTTATAGCAGAAGATTCGTCGCTAAAATCTGCCTTACTTGAATGCGTTGAGTTTCCACAGAGTCACACCGCCGACAACCTTTGTCGTGACTTACAACGCATTTTCGTAGACTGGGGAATTGAGAGTAGGATAACTGCTGTAGTGACCGAAAATGCCGCCAATATTGTGTCAGCAGTTCAGAAAGGAAACTGGCGTCACCTACCCTGTATGGCACATTCTTTAAATTTAGTTGTCCAAGATGCTCTTAAGGAGATAAAAGAAGTGCAATGCAGAGTGAAAAGCATTGTGGAATATTTTAGAAAAAGTCCACTCAACAGTTCTATGCTTTGCTCCATTCAAAAGCAAATGAATGTTGAGCCCATAAAGCTAAAGCAGGATGTGGTGACGCGTTGGAACTCCACGTATGACATGCTGAGACGCATTTTGGCGATGAAAGATCCTGTGGTGTCAAGTTTAGCTCTATTGAATGCCAAAATTATCCCACTGAGTGATGTAGACTGGATTATCATTCAACGAGCGTGTGCAATCTTAAAAGTTTTCGATGAGGTGACTAAAGAAATTTCGAGCGAAATGGATGTCACACTGTCGAAAGAGCTCATTTTGGTTAACGGCATCGGCTACGAGAATCCATCCTGGAAAATGATCCTCCAGAAATATTAGTCCTCATTTCGAAGCTTATTGATGGGTTGAATAAACGCTTCAAGTATTTGGATGAAAATCAGCTCGTTCTCGAATCTACTCTTCTGGATCCTCGGTAAAAGAAGCACGCATTTCCTCATGAAACTGCGTTCAATAAAGCGTATCAACTTTTGAGCAAAAATGCGAGTGGTATAACATTACCACAAGAAGCTGTCTTGGCTGAGACTCCTCCAACAGCAGCTGCAACAAGTCAAATTTGGGCAAAATTTGAAGAAAAACTAAGGACAGCAACAAGTATTTCGAACCCAACCGCAGCAGGTCTTGTAGAATTAGACAAATACCTTCAAGAAACGTATGCCCCTCTTGATTCCAATCCTTTAACCTGGTGGAGTAAGTATCCATCAAAATTTAAAGCAAAATTTATTTTAATTCCTTGTTTCTAGATGATAGAAAACTTTACTATCCAAGGTTGTACCAAGTAATGAAGAAGAGGCTCTGTATTGTTGCAACATCCGTACCTTCCGAGAGAGTCTTCTCCAAAAGTGGAATGCTACTTTGCGAAAGGCGTAGTAGAATTTCGCCATCAAAAGTATCGCAGATAGTTTTTTTGAATTTCAATCTGAAGTAGTTAATTTAGTATTTATATTTAACATATATGTATATATGTACATATGTATATATATATTTTTTTTTTTTCAAATACTTTGTTTCTTTATTTAATTGTTTTTGATTTTTTTTTTTTAATTCTGGTGCTCTGAATTTGCACTTTTTTTTCTCTTATATTTATGTAGTAGGTTATAGTAGGATTATCATTCAAAACAGTGAATAAAAAAAAAGGTTATAACATAATTATTTTAATTTTCCAAACAACTTTTTAATAACACCCTGTTAACGTGAAATAGATCTTTATCCCTCCCCTAACTATCCATCAATATCAAACACACGCATGAGTAGGTATAAGAATGAGTAGGGGAAAAATGAACAATAATGAACCAAAACAGTCCCATTCCCATTCGAACAAGAGAAGTAAAGTGAAGTGTAGAGGGATGAATTGAAGTTGTGACGCAAAAGGAAGTGAAAGAAGTGTAACATGAATTGAAGTGTAGGAACTAAATGAATAAATGAAGCAGTGAAGTATGGGATGGAAGTGAAGCATTGCTTCATTTTACTGAAGTGCTTCAATTGAATGATTCAGTCTCGGATGCCACACCACTAGTGGGAATTGCTATCACAGCACACACAGACACAACATGCACACAACCCATCCAGTATTCATGTATAACAGAAAAATAAGGATAAGGAAACGCACATCCCTCTATCACTCGCCCCTGCTCATAAATTTAGCGAAGAGGCAGCGAAAGGAGAATAATAAAAAAAAATGATTATCACCACTGAGACATGGTTGGGAGGCATGATAAACAAAAAATTAATCAAATTCTGATTTTTACAAACGATATTTTTGATATTGCTCAACTTCTAAATGACGTAGAATCATGATTTTGGACTTGAAATTTGCGTCTTTAAAAACTCTTAACGACAGAACTAATTTGATTAAAATCGACAAAGCCAAAGTTGATGTTATTTGTGTTTCTAACTTATTTTGTCTCTTTTCGTGGTCTTCCAAGCACAAAACTGTATAAATAGCTTTACCTAACTAAACCCGGTCGATGCGATTTTGGAATCAATAAAAAAATTTTTTTTTAAATCGGTCCAGCCGTTCTCTCACAAATACCGGACAAAGAAATATTAACTTCATTTTATAATAGTAGTTGACTAGCTGATGCCCGCGACTTCGTCCACGTGTGTTACTATATTAACAATATTTCGAGGCACAACTGCTTAGCATCAGATCACTTGCGCAAATAATGCGCGGCTGTTGCTTACTTTACATTAAGGCAGAAGTGGAAACTTCCTCCCCGTCCGGCGCATGCGCAACGCAACTGTTTCTCTTCACAGTGGCAAGAGAACACACACATAGTGTTGGGTAGTACACATATTTGTTATGAATTTGTATGATGTGTTTGTATGAAGCGGTACAATGTCTCACATCAATTGTGGTGTTGCTTTTAATTCTCCTCAAATTAGTTGCAATGCTGTGTTCACCTAGCATGAGGTTGGTCGTTGAGAGAATGACACCATACATACCTCAATAGAGTTGTTGCTTTATTCTCTCCTCAAAGGAGTAGAGACATATTATATTTTCCGCAAATAAATTGAATTAAATCGCAGCGTTGCCGCTTTGCAGCAATTGCAGTAGATCTACTGCATTTATTTCATAATTTGAATTTGCTGCCATAAAATTAAGTCTACTGCATTTTTGCAGTATGCTCTTCAAGATCGAAAAAAATTATCCCTTTAGGACAAAACATAACAAAATTTTTTGCAAAAAATTAATTTTTTTTAGAGAATCTACTGTGAAGAAATAGTCTTAAAGTGGTAACGCTGTAAATGGTGTATTCTTTCGTGTACGTGAGAACCGTATATGAGAATGTGAATGCGAAGTGTTTGTATTGTGTATTTGCGTTCTCTTATTCTGATTCTCTTCAACACCACATATGTACATATGGGAAGGAACAAAATGAGGATATGCCGGAAATCAAACGGTCGAATAATTACCGTCTATGTATCTATATATGAAAACTTTAATAATTTGATATTAAATAAGAATATCATGATAATTTTTATTGCAGATTGAGACCAAGCGTCTAAGGAATTAAACAAAAAAAAATTATCAAAATCTATCTAGTAGTTTTTGCGTGATGCGCGAGTTACGTTCCCACACTTCGGAGGAAGTGTCAGTAATATGAGAAGTACTGCCATCCGGCCGGAAATCAAAGAGTTCATCCAAAATATGTACTCTTCACGAACCGGCATCAATAAAATCAATGAGTAAAGAAAATATGAAAAAGTGTTGACACCGAATTTGTTAATGCATCACTTTTTCATATTTGCAAGAACTCATATTACTGCACACTTCCTTTCGATCGAAATTAATAAATTTGTCGCAGTCAATTGTAAACCGCGAAAGTAAAAACACGTTATAAATAAAATTTGACTCAGGAAAGAATATTTGTTTTTTTTCCATTTCCTAGTCTCTGACTGAAAGAAAGATTTCAGTCTTTAAAACGTCGTGTTCTCCGAAGAGAACAACGAAAAACGTAACTGGCGCAGTCGGTGAAAAAGGTATCTAAAGATATCTAATCGTACATAAGAGAAAAAAAAGCTACATTTTCGACCACGTCGGGATTATGCTGAACTAATAAACGAATGCCGAAATATTAAGGTAGGCACTTTAAGAGAATTATTTGATAGAGTAAGGTCAGCTAATTAATTATTAAATGAACTGTATTATTTCGAGAATGAGTATGATAAGCCAACTATATATTCACCGCAAAATAATGATAGGTATCTAGTAAGTATTGTAATGGAAAAAATAGATAATTTAGTCCGCGGTAATGTATTAAAAAGTGATTCGTTAATCGAAATGTACAATAAATTTGCAGAGCTCAAATTGCTCGACGATGAAAGGGCAATCGGTGTTGCTCATAAAAAACATAAAAATAGTGTTAGAAGTTACAAAGAATCTAATTTCCAAGGGCAACAAGGCAACAGTAGGTCATATAACAATAGTTTTAGTTATAATAGCTATCAGCAAAATAGGAATCATAGTAATAACAGACTGGATAAGTTTTTATACTGATAATACTGGTTCTAACCACAGGAATGGTGGCGATCAGCCCCAAGGAAACAGTCAATTTACATTTAACAATCGTTCTAGTAATTCAGGTAGATCTCACAATTACCAAAGAAATTTTAACTCTAGGTCGGCCCAAAGCAGGAACAATACTAATAGGTCAAACACTTACAACCGCGTCGAGCCTATGGAGGTAGGAAACATCGAGAAACGCGAAAATTTTCAAACAGAGCCTCATATACGAAGTTACCGATAGTAACTCTTACTATAGGTTGTCAAAAAATTAAGTGTTTGATTGATACAGGCTCAGAAACCAGTATTATCAAACCGAATTTTATAAAAAATTATCCCATCAGGTTGTCACCCCGCTCCCAAAAGAATTTATATCTAAAGGAACAGTGGCATGGAAAGTGCTTACACTGAATGGTAGGAAATATGATGCAATTGTTGGCCAGAATCTTCTATCGTCTTTAATGGCAAAAGTAGATCTAGGGGAAAGACATTTAGAAATAAACAATAACAAAATCATTTTTGAAGATAATTACCCCTACGAAGTTAATCAAATCATTGCCTTAGAAATTAATGAGGGATGTAAAACTAATTATAAAAATTTAAATTATTTAAATTATCAGGAAAATAAATTAATTAAAAATTTGTTGCAAGACTATCAGGAATTATTTTTTAAGGAAGGTGATGAATTAACATGTTCAAATGAAGTGCAACACGAAATTGTCACTGCCACAAATAGGCCAATATACTCAAAAATATATCGTTATCCTCAAATACACGAGGAAGAAATAGAAAAACAAGTCTCAGAAATGCTTTCACAAGGAATAATAAGAGAAAGTAGCTCTCCATAAAATAATTCCGGAGAAAAGAAATGGCGGGTAGTCATTGACTATCGGAAACTGAATGAAGTTACGGTAGAAAATAAATTCCCATACCCAATATTGAAAATATATTTGACAAATTGGGAAAAGCCCAATATTTCTCCACTTTGGATTTGGCGAAAGGTTTTCAACAAATCCTCGTCAAACCAGAAGACCAAAAGAAAACTGCTTTCTCTAATCCAAACGGACATTATGAGTATGTTAGGATGCCGTTCGGGCTTAAAAATGCTCCAGCGAAATTTCAACGATTTATAAATTCAATCCTTAAGGATTATATAAATAAAATCTGTGTTGTTTACCTCGACGACATTCTAATTTTCAGTACTTCGTTAGAAGAGCATATTTCCAGTATCCGAAAAATATTTGAAAGATTGAGAAAAGCTAAATTAAAAATGCAAGTTGATAAGTGTAAGTTTTTTCTCAGAGAAACGGAATATTTAGGTCATATATTGACACCTGAAGGTGTGCGACCAAATCCCGCAAAAGTCGACGTTATCCGAAACTTAGCATTACCGAAAACCCAAAAGTCAAGTCTTTTTTAGGAGTAACTGGATATTATAGGAAATTTATTAAAAATCCGCAAAAATTGCCCATCCTCTAACGAAATATCTAAAGAAGAATGCTCGAATAAACATAAATGATCCCAGTTTTGTTGCCGCTTTCCAGAAACTAAAAGATCTGATAACCAATCATCCAATTCTTAGATATCCCGACTTTTCAAAGAAATTTAAACTTATTACAGATGCTAGCAATGTTACCATTGGCGCAATTTTGACACAAGATGGGCATCCCATTGCATATGTATCTAGAACCCTTAACAACCATGAACAAAATTACGCTACAATTGACAAAGAATTGCTAGCTGTAGTTTGGGGCGTCGGGTACTTTAGACCCTATTTGTTTGGAAGGGAGTTTGAACTACAAACAGACCACCAGCCAATTAAGTGGCTACACTCTAAATATGCTGGAAAAGATATAAATCCTAGACTCCAGAGGTGGCTCTTACAATTAGGAGAATATAACATTAAGATTGATTACATCAAGGGAAAAGAAAATATTATTGCAGATTTTTTAAGTCGCTTAAATAATGAAAATAGAGAAATAAATGCTATTACCCAAACAGAAGATGAAAATTATGATGAAGTGGATATTGAAAGGAACTCGTTGCCTTCTTGTAGTCTTGCGAACTTGCACACGAATAATGAAGTGCTTAAAAAGGTATTACAGGCCAAATTTGAAAGGGCAAATAACGTTAATGAAAATCAACAAATAAACGATTCAGAAGATGTCCAAACTATACATTCACAAGAACAAAATCTAGAGGATCATATTCCTATTCTAGATACTATAGTTAATCGTTTTAAGACTCAAATAATTTTTTTAGAGCACAAAGAACGGGAATTGGAAAAACCATTTAAAAATATTAGAATTTAGATAAAAATGACATATCACAAGGAAACATAAATGTAATTTTAAAGAATTATTTAAGGAAAGGCAAAGTAGGTATTTATACAAATCTGGACGACAGCGAATATAATGTGCTACAACAGAATATAATCGAGACATTCCTTGATAGAAATTTATTCGTAAAATGTAGTTACTTCGCTAGAGATATAGAGGACGACGAAACTTTAAAAAAAACAAATTGCATTATTCCATAAAAATGAGGTTGGTCATTCCGGAATCATTCCTACATACGAAGGTATAAAACAAAAAGTCTATCATCCCAATCTTAGAATAATAATACACCAGTTAATCAATAATTGTGAAACTTGCGCCTCCGCTAAATATGATAGAAACCCAATAAGAAATAAATTCGTCCTTACAGAAACTCCATCAACATTAAACGAAATTGTACATGTTGATGTTTATGTCAACAGTAAACATTTATTTATAGTTTTTATAGACAAATTTTCACAACCTTATTTTTAGAAGATAGAAATAGTTTTACAATAGTAGAGAAATTAAAACATTTTATAGCCATTCGCGGAAAAATAAAGAAGTTTACTTTTGATAATGAATTCAAATCAAAGAACGTTGAGGAATTTTGTCAAAAAGAAAATATAGAGTTTCACATCACAAAACCGAATAATCATACTGGTAATTCGGATGTTGAACGACTGAATAAAACTTTGACAGAAAAGATTAGGGCACTAAATTTAGAAGATAAACAACCGATTAGATCTCAAATGCTTAACGCTGTCATATTTTACAATAACACATATCATTCAACTATAAAATGTACCCCAACTGAAGTACATGAACGAAAAGTTGACTTTAATATAATTAAAGAAAGAATTAATAAAGCAAAAGCTAGTAAAATAGGAAAAAGGAATAAAATTCGCGAAAATTATATAGAGACAAGAACTACAGGCTTTATTAAAAATTACAAATCCCTTCGACAGAAAGAAGAACCCAAATTTAGAAAACATAGTCTAACAAATGTACATTCAAATAATATAAAACGCATCGTTAAATTTGCAGATCAAAACCATTCTAGTATGGATAATATTGTTAATAATCCTCCCCAATGTTCAAACGGCCCTAACTATTGAAAAAATAACTTCGGAACTTGGTTATGCAGAAATAAGGATTGACGAAGTAGAAATAGTAGATAAGTTTGACATAATTTTACATATTCTCAACCCACATCAAATTATGAATCTAATAGATAGTTAGAAAACAAAATAGAAATTTTAAGAGAAGAAAGAAAGGATTATTTAAGAAAGGAATTATATTCATTGAGAAATAAAGTATTAACCCTATTGCCACATAGATCAAAAGGTCTGATTAATATCAGTTGGCTTTTTGGAACATTAGACGAAGATGACAAACATGACATATGTAGAGAACAAACTAAAAAGTTACGACAACACAAACGACGAACTCATCGACACAATAAATCAGCAAGTTAAAATAAATAGAAATTTTAGCAAGTCGTTTACTTTATTAAAAAGTGTTTTAGAATTCGATAGAAATAAAATTTTGGAGGAACTTAATATGAGTCAAAATCTTAGTAAGCAAATAATGTTACAGGAAGAGTTTCTAGAACAACAAATGTGTATTAACATATTAAAAGAAAATATAAATTTGATACAAGATAACATAATTTTAGCAAGAATAGGAGTCATACACCCATTTTTTTTTTTTTTTTTTTTTTTTTTTTTATAATTGGCGCGCACCAAAGGGGGGGGGTATGAATACCCTTATTCTGAATATTCAGGGCACGGGCGTTTGGAAAGAGGGGAAAGAGGAACAGAGGAGATACCGGTGCACGTTGGCTTTAAATGTTTGGATGTTGTACCGATGAGGAAATACAGCTCCTGGAAGATCGTTCCACATACGTGTTGTTCGGCTTATAAACGAATCCCTATATTTGACAGTACGTCCGAAATTGGGCTTGAGGGTAAACTGATGTGCATTCGAAGCGTGACGCGTATTGCGGGTGAAATTTTGAAGGGGAGGAATGCAAGTGGCTATTTCGTTGGAACATTTTTTGTGGAATAAGCGATAAAACAGGGAAAGACAAGAGACATTTCTACGATGTTCAAGTGAGTCTATAGAGCTCACAATATCTCTATCACCTATTAGTTTTATCGCGCGGTTCTGAACCCTATCTAGAATGTGCAAAACGGTCTTGGGTGCACCAGACCAGATGTGGGCGTTGTATTCCATTTTTGGGCGGATGAATGCCTTATATATTGAAGCCAGATCAGATGGGGTAAAATATTTCTTGCACCGCTTAAGGAATCCTAGACATTTTGCAGCATTTTTGGCGACCTCGAATATGTGTTCGTTCCAACGAAGATGATTGTTAATGCACATACCGAGAATGGCAAGTCTTTCGGTTTCTGCGATGCAAGTACCATTCATAGATAATGGTTGAGGGTCTTGGTTTCGCTTGAGAGACAGAAGACAGCACTGAGTTTTGGATGCATTAAATTCCACTCTATTTGTAGAGCCCCATTTGATTATGCTGTCAATGTCGGAATTTAATGAGTTTAACATACGTTGCCGTTCCTCTTCTACGGCCGAAGAGCAGGGACGTGAGTTGGGGAACGAATATGAAAAACTGAGGGTACTGTCATCAGCGAAGGAATGGATTGGATTAGAGGTTGCAGACAAGAGATCATTTATGAAAATGAGAAAGAGAGTCGGAGACAAAACTGAGCCCTGGGGGACACCAGCATTTATATGGTGAATATCAGACTTGAAGCCGTCCAAGACAACTTGTATTGAACGCCCCGAAAGGTAATTTCTAATCCATTGAAGAAGAGACTCATCGATGCCATATGCACGCATTTTCGACAAAAGAGCCTGATGCCAAACTCTGTCAAATGCCTTTGAAATATCAAGTGCAACTATCTTTGTTTCGCCGAAGTGATGAAGAGATTGGTTCCACTTCTCGGTGAGATATGCCATCAAATCACCAGTGGACCTGTTGCTACGAAAACCATACTGCCGGTCATTAAGAAGTTTTCGTGAATCAAGTATCCTAAGCAATGAAGAAATTATAGAGTATAAAATAGATATTAAAAAACTTAGTAATATGAAAGTAGGAATAGCAAAGTTTGAAAATGAAGATATCATTTTTGCAATCAAAATTCCAACATCTGCAATAAAAACAGTTAAAAAATTGCTGGTACCAATTGTAAATTGGAGTCATACACCCAAGTATCCTAAGCAATGAAGAAATCATAGAGTATAAAATAGATATTAAAAAACTTTGTAATATGAAAGTAGGAATAGCAAAGTTTGAAAATGAAGATATCATTTTTGCAATCAAAATTCCAACATCTGTAATAAAAACAGTTAAAAAATTGCTGGAACCAATTGTAAATTCAAACAACAAACAAATAAACGAAGAATTAGAATATGTAGTTAAAATTAATAATAATACGTATAGTTTCGAAAATAATCTAAGTGTGCAAGATTTAAAGTTAAGTAAAAATTGTATTGTTACAAAAATTGTAAATTAATCAGTAAATTACAAATACAAATTCTTGGCGCAACGGACCGTATGTGGTCCAGGGCCTAGCTTCTCGCGACCATTCGTGTTGTGCGTGTTATATTTTTCACACAAATGGAAGGGACCTACAGTTTAGAGCCATATCCGAAAGGCAAATTGAGAAGCTTTCTCTTGACAATTATTACTCTCGGACGTTTGTCAGACATTCGCGAGAGGTGGGACCGTGAAAAACTTTTTGGTGTTCTCTGGGATTCGAACCTCGAACCTCACGCTCAGCGATCCAACGCACTAACCACTTGAGCCACGGCGCCCACTAATCAGTAAATTAGAGGAAGAAATAATGGAACTAAGTAATGATCTTGTAATTTTGAATAATATAAAGAATAAAACTTTCAAAAGCAACTGCGATGAGAGAGTTGTAGTTTTAAATGGAAATTATTTTATAAATTTTTTTAACTGTTCAATAGAAATTGGCAACCAAAAATTTAACAACAAAATGTCAAAATTTATCGAAAGATTTTGTATTTCAAATAATGAAATATATAATAGCTATAGAAAATAATAATTTAACTTTTGAAAACTTCACCCTCCATCAAGAAAGAAATATTAAAGAAATACATATTTTGAAAAAACATAATGTTATAAGGTATATTATAGGAAGTTTTAGTATTGTTCTTATTGTGTTAGTAACTGTAATCGGAATATATGTTTATCGTAAGCAAAAAAAAATAAATTTAACAATTGTAAATAGAATTCAGGAGAATTCTGAATTAAGGAGGGGAGGAGTTACGTTCCCACACTTCGGAGGAAGTGTCAGTTATATGAGAAGTACTCGCATCCGGCCGAAAATCAAAGAGTTCATGCAAAATATGAACTCTTCACGAACCGGCATCAATAAAATCAATGAGTAAAGAAAATATGAAAAAGTGTTGACACCGAATTTGTTAATGCGTCACTTTTCCATATTTGCAAGAACTCATATTACTGCACACTTCCTTTCGATCGAAATTAATAAATTTGTCGCAGTCAATTGTAAACCGCGAAAGTAAAAACACGTTATAAATAAAATTTGACTTAGGAAAGAATATTTGTTTTTTTTTTCCATTTACTAGTTTTCTTTCTTTCAGTCTTTAAAACGTCGTGTTCTCCGAAGAGAACAACGAAAAACGTAACTCGCGCACATCGATGAAACTAGCTATCATTTTATTTATATAGATTTAAATACATTGACAACGAATTGGAATTAAGGTCATTGTAAGTAGGTACGCATAAGTTCGGAATTATTTCGTCTACATTTTCGTTCAAGTCCCTCCCACGCGTCTTCAGCGGCATTAAATATCCTCACTATCAGCTTTAGTATGAGCTCAATAAAATCGTGTTTACATAATTGACAATGTTCTTATCATCTTAACGTTACCTTCTGGACTTGATTCTAAATATCGTGTGTAAATGTTAGTTAATTGTTAGTCTTGACATACAGCTGTGTTTAAAATAATAGGAACGATATCTCACAAAATGAAAAATCGCGATTTTTGTTGGTTTAAAGTGTTGTCCAGGTCCTTGGTTTACCTGTACAAAATAATAGGAGTGCCGATAAAAAACTTACAGAATAAGATTAATTATTTGAATATATGTATATTTAGGGTTAAGTTTAGGAAGCTTAATACTTCATTGAAAAACCTTTATTGTTTAACACCGCCTTACGACGACTTGGCATAGAGTCCACAAGATACTGACATCGAAGGGGTTTTATTTTACGCCAGGCTTCCTTAACAACCCTCCAAAGCTGTTCGTTGCTTGGCATCTGCAAGATATGTTTTGATACCACACCACAAGTTCTCTAACGGATTCAGGTCGGCGGACTCTGGTGTCCACTCCACAACCTGAATACCTTTGACCCGAAATCAATCTTTTGCTTTTTACTGGTGTGATTCACGCTTCTGGCGTAAAGTTTATTTTCTAGAAGCCTTCTGCAAATCGTGGCATCACTAACAGGAAGTTGAAGCTTATCCAGTGTAACCTTGGAAGATGCCGCTAGGTTATTTTTGCTATATCGTGCTATCATTCTGTCATCAACTTTCAAGGTCTTCCTTTTCTGTCCCCGCATTTCTGGCTTTTCTGTATAATTAAGTGTATTTGCTATTGCTGAAATACCACATCCAATATTGTTTTAATGTTCTTGTACGATTTTCCCATTTGGCGTAGTTAACAAATGAGTCCTCGCTTTTCCTGGTTCATATGCTTCCCTCGCCCAAGTACGATTAGTTTTTTTTTTTTTTAAGTGAAATAAAACGTGAAATAATATTCTAACAACAAAGCTGCTTGTTTTCTAACTAACACGATAAACTTAAATTTATCTGCTTTTTTGAAAACGCTCCTATTATTATGAACACAACTTATCTGGTTCGCAGTCACTTCCTGGAATAAAATCCACGAACAGGACAGCGCAGCTATACATATTTCTACTGGTTTTGCTTGACAAGTGCCTTATAAATATTTGCTTATATTTCGTCACAGTCTAAGCGAAAAAGTTTTTGCCAGGGAAGAGCTTAAAAGGATTTCAAAGTAGCGCTTCTATTATTTTGAATACAACTGTATATACACTGCCGGCCATAAGTTTGAAATCACCATCTACGGGTACCCGATATTTTGGTACCAGGATAATATCCGAAAATACAGGTACTCGGGGGTACCTAAGTATACGGGTATCAAGAGCTCTAGTATCCAGTATCGTATCGCTCTTTTTGACTGCGAATGTAAATTTTCTCACAAATGAACAAGTCCTAATGAGAAAAAAGGGTAACTGTAACGATTTAATGATTTAAATTGTGTGTAGTGTGTAAGTGCGTTATTTTTTCTCTAAAAATATTCCTTTTCAGACTAGGCCTCTTTTCTAACGATTTCTGCAGAAGCTGTAGAGACGAGGAGGAGGAGGAAACCATCCTTCGCCTCCTATGTAATTGCCCAGCTTTTTCGCATAAAAGAATGCTCCATTTAGGGTCCCCATTCCTTGAAAACCTTGGCGATCTGGCGTCATGTGCATCCACCGCTTTATTAAAAGCTCCGGTTGGTTTTGTTAGTCCTGGGCCAATTGGTTCGATCCACGGTATCACAAAGGACCTTCACTGGTCTAAGTGTGTCTGCACTCTCGTGCGGATAGCCAACCTAACCCAACCTATTTTTTCTGTTAGTGTTATTAAGACTCTCTATATCTGAATTGCCTGTATGATTATTGCATTTTACAAAGTGTATATCCATATTTTCTTCTTAACAAAGTTGTTTTGTATTAATACTTTTTAACTCATTATCGTCCCTTCGGGTAGGGGCGAATATACCCGAGGTAGGCATGCCTGTCGTCAGAGGCGACTAAAATCCACAAAACCGGAGACGAAAGCTTCGGAGAAATGGCAAAAAAGTAAAACAAATGATCCGGTCCTCCTGGTAGGGGGTTTTTGTGTAAAACCACTGAGCTACCTAATAAAACTAACTCAATTATATCTAATATGGCAATGAACAAAACAATAAATATAAATACCCCAAGAGGCAGACCAGGTAACTTGGAAAATCCAACAAAGAACCTTACTGCCAAAGAGAGCTATAATATAATGTAAGTATTCCCAAAATACAAAAAGGAAGATCAGGAATTAAAACAAATATTTATATTTGAAAGTTAACATAAAGTAGATTCATAAGCGAAATCAAGAGCAAACAGCTATTATAACGAATAACAAGCTGAAAATTTTTTTAAAAGCCTGCAAAACCAGATAAAAGGCCTAGGAATTAAAGTTAGCCTGCTGGACTGTACTAATAAAAATCCCGTCCAACCAATCCAGCAAAAAAAGAAAGAAGAATATCTCAAGAGATGAAGAGGAGCTTGCACTAGAAAGAGGACATCTGAAGAAAAACAAAAGGCCTACGAACAAACGCAAGGCAGAAGAAAATCCTGA
This sequence comes from Blera fallax, assembly GCA_946965025.1. Classification (NCBI taxonomy): domain Eukaryota; kingdom Metazoa; phylum Arthropoda; class Insecta; order Diptera; family Syrphidae; genus Blera; species Blera fallax. The sequence goes on from OX337246.1 coordinate 57,501,019, forward strand.
AACCAGATAAAAGGCCTAGGAATTAAAGTTAGCCTGCTGGACTGTACTAATAAAAATCCCGTCCAACCAATCCAGCAAAAAAAGAAAGAAGAATATCTCAAGAGATGAAGAGGAGCTTGCACTAGAAAGAGGACATCTGAAGAAAAACAAAAGGCCTACGAAAAAACGCAAGGCAGAAGAAAATCAAGAAATCATGATAGTGCGGCTACGGCGAAACACGCAAATTTACAAACTAAAACGAATGACAAAAGGCTTGAAAAAACAACCATTGGCTGGAAAAGACAGCCATTACCACCACCAATGATGATCTCAGGAGTAGACAGATTTGGTGAGTTAAAAAGAATAATTGAACAAAAAACAAAAAGTTCACATCATACAGTAATAATGATTGGAAAATAAATGTCAATGACAGTGACACTTAAAGGTGCGTGTCCATTTGAGAGTAAAAAACTGCGAGCAGCTCTCAAGCGACTCTCAAAAGCAAACTCGTAAGTGGACAGAGTCTTGAGAGTAGCTCGCGGAGAATTGGCTTTTTACTCTCGACATTCGAACTTTTTGAGGGTCACTCGCCAATGGACACACGTTTTGTTCAGTATCGGAGATTAGCTCGCATAATTCAAACAGGGTTCGTATTATGCGAGTAGCTGTCGAGAGTTAACATGGCAAAGCAGTGGACATTGGAGGAAACAAATTAACTTATAGAAAAATATGAGTCGTTTGAAACATTTTGGAAAACAACGGATAAATCATTTCGTGATAGAAATAAAAAAATGCAATTTTAACGGAATTTGCGTGCTCTGTAAACGAAATACTTTCTTCGAATATGATATATACGTATGTACATATGAACTGACTTACCGGAGGCTAGAAACCTAAATGTTACCAATGCACGCTTACGTACAGATATGGCTTTTCTTAATTGAGTATCCTTCTATTATATATTCTACTTCACTACTTGTCAAACGGCAAAAATCCCTAAATTGCTGAGCATCTTCAATTTGAAGCTCTCTTGTAAGAGTAATGATTCACCAATTCGGTGCTGGGTCTAGCACTTTTTCTTTTTTTTTTTTTTTTTTAAGAACAGTACCAATAATTAAAGTCGCTGCAATTTTGCGCTTGTAAGAATACATGTTTTTTTCACTACTTCCAACGGATAACTAGCAGAAGAAATATATCAACTGGACACGGTTTATGAGAGTACTTTCAGGAAATAAACTCTCAAAATTCTTCCAAAGAGCTCGCGATATTAAAATGTCGAAAATATTACTCTTGAATGGACAGCCACCCGAGAGTAACTCTCGAGAGTTTACTAGCGAAAGTACTCTCAAATGGACACGCACCTTTATAAAGAAATCACTGATGAGCTGACAAAAATGAAGTGGCAAAGGCAATCATATGAAAATAAAGCTACTAGAGAGACTTTGCATGCGTTAAATGTGAAGGAAAACATCCAACAAATGGCTGTCCACTAAAGAAGGATGAGAAAGCGAGATGTATCAACTGTCATGGTAATCACCCAGCTAATTACAGAGGGTGTCCAGTTGCAAAAGAATATCAAGAAACGAAAAACAAAGTTACTGACAATCACCAACAAAACCCAATCAAAAATAAAAACAAGCAACAAGTAAAAGTAAATGTTGAAAACAAGAAAGTAGACAAAACAGCAATTGCTGCTAAAACCAACACGCCAATTGTAAATAGCAAATCGTATTCCCAAATTGTAAAAAAATGCACGTAATGAAGAAGAAATATCGGTAAAAAAATGCTTTATACTATTATTCAAAGATTGGATAATCAAGATAAAATAATTAAGCTACTAAGCAAAGAAGTTTCCACAGGAAAAAATCAGCAAAATAATAATTATTAAAAATTTGGAAGTCGCAACTTGGAATGCAAATGGTTTACTCCAACACATCTCTGAATTTCAGGTATTTCTATGCAATGAAGACATGGATGTTTGCCTGATTTCTGAAACCTACTTCAAACAGGAAACAAAGATTAGAATTCCTGGGTACCTGCCAGGGGAGGTACTGTAAGAAGTATTTTGAAACCGTATGAATTGCAAAAAGTAGCAAAACAAACCATGCAAGTAGCAACGATAAACATTTTGACTAAAAGCAAGGGATTTAAAAAATTTTAACTGCACGTCAATAGAGCAGATAAAAAACGTAAGACTTACCAACAAAAGAACGAATTGGTGTAAATTTAGATAATTACTCGAACCTTAGATCTTCACTGGTCACAACAAACCATACAAAGACAGTAAAAAAAAAAAAAAAAAACAAAGCATTGAAACCAAAATCATTTGTCGATATTTCTTTGATTTTTCATGATTAAGGATGTGTTTTTAGTGCGGAAAGAGTCCCACACTACTGCTGTGTTTCTAGCCCTGTCTTTCGAGATTTTTACCTTCACTAACAAAAAACAAACTATCGGAAATTAGCTTTTTAATATTTCGTTAAATGGATATGAGTTGTCAAATTTTTTCGTTTCTTTCTAAGCTAATACGGAAAGATAGCTATCAGGACTCCTATAAGCGTAATCTGGACTCAGAACTTGTGAAACTACGGGAGGAGTATACTCCGGTCAAGGCGATCAAGCTTATAAATGGTAAAATAAGTGTAATCGCGTCAGGCCTGCAAGCTGAGCAGTTAAGAAACCATTCTCAACGCACCAGAAATATCTCGGTCCCCTCAGTATGCAGCTCCTATGATCGTGAACGAATCTCTTGACGCACCGTTTACAGTGTGTGAAATGAAGGCGATCATCCAGAAAACCAAGAGAAACAAAAACTGTTCATCGGAATTTCCAACAGCTATTAAACAGGAATTTAACCGAATGTTTGAATTAGCAGAGGTGCCTGAATGTTTCCAAAAATCAATTATTTTCCCCCTATACAAGAAAGGTGATTACTGATGTATAATGTCGCATCTCTAACATAATAATAATTATCATTAACCTTACATGCTAATCACTATAAATTATCATTAACATTTATACTATACATTAACACACATTCATACATACACAACCAGCTAGCTTGGTGGGTCTCATTTTTTTGATAGTTTCTTAGGGCAACCGAATTTGTACTCTTGAATAAAGAATATTAAACTGTGAATATAAGTCTTTTAGTGAAACACAACAATTACGATGACCCAGCAAATTATAGAGGAATTTCGTTTTTTAATCACATCCTTTAAATTGTTTGCCAGTCTGCTTTTCGGTAGAATTACAGTGTTGGTGGAAAAAAAGAAGGTCCTATCTGAATTTCAAGCTGGGTTTAGGAGAAATCATTCAACAATAGATCAAATTTTTTCGCTTGTGAACATTGCAGAAATTTATAAGACGAAGCATAAAAACTTTACGCTTTTTTCGTAGATTTTCGTGCTGCTTTCGATTCGATTCCAAGAGAGACTTTTCTAAAAGCTTCATAGTTATGCAATTTTGTCCAAGGTGATAAAAGTGCTGAGAGCAATGTACGAAAACAATAAAACATGTGGGATTACATCCATCTGTCGGAAGATTCAGAAGCATCAGTGCTTGTTAAACAAGGTTTCGTCCTGAGTACTTTACTATTTATTTTGTACATAAATGACATACATACATAACTGAGCATGTTAAAAGAAGAATAGAGCTGAGCGGAATTAAAATTTCAGCACTATTGTTTGCTGCCTATATCGTTTTGCTTGCTGAGAAAGTATTATTATTATTACTATAATTTATTAACAAATAATTAGAAATTAAAATGCAAATAGAATAAACTGAGCGCTAGCTGCAGAGGCTTTCGGCTCTATGAAAACTTAAGGTATAATTAACATGTTGAACTAATTAATATGAAGTTAAATGATTTTTTTTTTTAAATATTGATATTCATTTTTTTTATGACAATGTTGATTCTATTCTCATGCCTGGTGTTTCATAAAAACTTGTAGATAGATGAGGAGGTTGTTGGGTGAATTGTGTGCTGGTTGGGTAGTCTCCATTGCCTAAGATGTGATTAATGTCTATATGTTCGTTGCAGACTAGACATTTTGGTTGATTTACTTTTTGAAGAATGTGATTGTGTGTAGTCACTGTATGACCCAGACGTAATTTGGTAAAGTTTGAGTTCATTAGCTTTGACGTCGAGATGGGGTAGGTCGGATGATATCTGTGGCAGCATTGCCAGACCAGAAATCTGAGAACTAGATGTCACTAGAATCACATTGTTACCAGCAGCAGTTTAAAGCAAAAATCCAGATGGCGCTATAATCGCGTTGTTCGGATTCAAAAACAAGAAGACGGTTGCAGTTAACAGAAACATTCAGTCTTCAGTCTCGATGAGTGCAATTTTGTATATTTAGTTTTTACATTAGTTTAAGATATTTTTCCTAATAAATAAAGGTGTAAAATAAGCGTTACATTTATCATTCAATCTGCAAGTGGTAACCCCACAATTGGTGACCCCTACGACAAAAAAAAAGTGAAAAAGAACAATATAAATAATATTATTTCACACACCTAAAAGTTCTGGAACAATCTGGTGACGATGCTTGAAACAAATAATTCAGGAGCGTCTACTGCCGCAACCAATTCCGGCCTTGAAGCGCAACAATCCATAAACCCAGTCAATCAAACTAATGAAGACTTTGATAGCCAAGAAATCGCTGCACTCAAGAACTTAAGAATACCTGCGTTTTGGAAGATCAATCCTGCACTTTGGTTCATCCAAGTCGAGGCCCAGTTTCACAATCACCGAATCACTTCCGACGTCAACAAGTTCAACGTTGTCATCGCTGCATTGGACCCAGAAATTCTTAATGAAGTTTCTGATTTAGTTCAGCAACCGCCAGCAAAAGATAAGTATGCTACTTTTAAAATACAGCTTATTTCCAGATTCACTGAGTCTAAGGAACGACAAATAAACAGACTCATGACTGGCTTGGAGCTGGGAGACAGACGACCAACCAGCCTACTCAGGGAGATGCGCAGATTGGCAGGCGAAAATGTTCCAGATGAAATGCTAACTACAATTTGGATGACTCGCATGCCAAACCATATCCGAGGAATTTTGTCTGCAAATCTCGGAATTTCATTGAACGCTCTTGCCGAAATAGCTGACAGAATTATGGACAACATGTCCAACCCACTTGTTTGTTCTACAAGTACACACGAGGAAGACTCGCCGAACGATGTACATCAACGTCTACGAACCATCGAAGTTACACTCTCGAGTTTAACCAAGTTGGTTCAGGAATTAACAACTGGCCACAGCCCACCCAATAGACGTCGATCACATTCAAGACCTCGTAATAGTGCCACGTCCCGATCCTCAACACCACACGGGGAACGCAAAATGTGTTACTTCCACAACAAGTTCGGCGAAAAGGCAAGGAAGTGTTCAAAACCATGTTCCTATCCTGAGTCAAACTAAAAACGCTGTTGTCCACTGAGGCGGGAGATAACAGCGTAAGAAGAAACAAGGAATACCGCCTACACGCTTTTGATAAATACACCAACCAGAAATTCCTCATCGATTCAGGCTCAACAATATCCGTTTTACCTCGACCCATTGGTTACAAAGCATCCCCTCAATATCCAACTCTCTACGCAGCAAATAACTCTCCCATTCAGACATACGGTGAAAAGATGCTTACCCTCAACCTAGGACTGCGACGAACAATCAAGTGGCCCTTCATAATTGCCGATGTCAAGACAGCAATAATTGGAGCTGATCTACTTGCACATTATGGATTGATCATCGACCTAAAATCCAGACGTCTCATCGATGCAACTACATCGCTAACGGCATCAGGCAGGGTGCAACCAGCATCCATCTTTGGACTATCCACAATTGACGGACGACACTCATATAGCAATATCCTCAAAGAGTTCTTGGACCCTACTACCAGCATCCACACTCACTTAAACGACTGTACTGTGCAACACCAAATCATCACCACTGATCAACCGATTGCTGAACGTCCACGACGACTCACAGGTGACAAACTCAAGCGGGCCAAAACTGAGTTCCACGATTTAGTTGAAAAAGGCATCTGTCGACAGTCTAACAGTCCATGGGCAAGTCCTCTTCATCTGGTAGAGAAAAAAACTGGCGGGTGGCGATCATGTGGGGACTACAGGCGCCTTAATGCTCAGACACAGGCAGATCGGTACCCGATACCACATATAATGGATTTCACTGAGTCGCTCAATAAAAAAAGTTTTTTCACCATCCTCGATCTTGATAAGGCGTATTACCAAATTCCAATGGCACACGAAGACGTTAAGAAAACAGCAGGAACAACTCCATTCGGGCTGTTTGAATTCACCGTTATGCCATTCGGACTTAGAAATGCTACGCAGACATTTCAAAGGCACATGGACAATGTTCTTCGCGGTCTCGAATTTGTTTTCTGTTACGTAGACGACATTTTAATCTTCTCCGATTCAGAAGAGCTACACCGAGAGCACATTCGCAAGGTCCTGCGCCGCTTGAAAGAACATGGCCTTCGCATCAATGTCAACAAGTGTGTCTTTGGAAAACCAGAAGTTACTTACTTGGGTCACACCATCAACAGTTCCGGTAGCAAACCCCCAGAAGACAGGATACAAGCGATTCAGCAATACCCAAAACCAACAACCATTAAGGAACTTCGCCGCTTTCTCGGTATAGTTAACTACTACCGTCGCTATATCCCCAATTGCGCTCACATCCAAGCACCTCTTAACGGATTCCTCAAAAATTCCAAAAAGAACGATAAGCGACAGATTCCATGGACGTCACAGACTGAGGAAGCTTTTATGCAGTGCAAAGAGAGCATAAGCGAAGCAACGATGCTGAACCACATCGATCCCGAAGCAACGTTCATCTTGACAACTAACGCATCTGATACTGCAGTTGGTGCAAAGCTCGAGCAGATGAAAAACAACAGTTTCCAGCCAATCGGCCTATTTTCCTGCAAGCTCTCTCCAACTCAAAGTCGATATTGCACGTATGATCGGGAGTTACTGGCAATGTATCTTGCAGTTAAATTTTTTAAACATCTTCTCGACGGCCGGAACTTTGTCATTCAAACAGACCACAAGCCACTTATTTATGCGTTCCAACAGCGATCGGACAAGGCTTCACAAAGACGACTTCGGCAACTGGACTACATTTCCCAATATACCACGGACATAGTGTATCTTCCAGGTAAAGACAACACAGTTGCGGACGCACTCTCACGCGTAAACGCAATCACTATGCCATTCAGAATAGATCATCGAGAACTACAAACACTACAGCAACAAGACACCGAACTTCACACCATTTTAAAAAACGATTCATCACTCAAGCTACAACAACTCGCAATAGAACCAGACTGCATGATATACTGCGATATTTCCACCAATTTGATTAGACCCTACATACCACAACCACTACGCAGAAAAGCTTTTGATTCTGTACACGGTCTGTCACATCCTGGTGGAAGAACAACTAGTCACCAGCTTCGCCAAAAGTTTGTTTGGCCGAGTATCAGGAAAGACGCTACGCAATAGTCTCGGTCGTGCTTACAATGTCAACGCTCGAAGATTTATAAGCACAATCATCTAGAGCCGAATGCAATATATGTACCAAACAGTCGTTTTCACCATGTTCACATTGACCTGATAGTGCTCCCTTTATGTGAAGGATACAAATACTGCCTCACAATGATCGATCGGTACACCAGATGGCCAGAAGCCATCCCCATCAAGGACATGTATGCAGACACGGTAGCAACGGCGTTCTACACTCACTGGATTGCACGCTTTGGTTCACCCAAAACCTTGACCACGGACCAAGGATCGCAATTTGAGTCTGCGTTATTTAAAGCACTCACAAACATGTGCGGAACCAGTAAAATACGCACATCACCGTATCACCCAGCATCTAATGGCATTGTTGAACGTTGGCATAGACCATTGAAAGCCGCACTTATGTGTCACCAACCAAGCAAATGGGTTGAAGCTCTTCCGACTGTGCTACTAGGATTAAGAACTTCGTACAAGGAGGATATCAAAGCATCAGCAGCCGAAATGCTTTATGGTACGAACATCCTGATTCCTGGCGAATTTTTTGTGAATGAAGATGTTCCTGCCGATCCGCAGATATTTGTGGAGAAACATCGCGAAATTATGCGCAAATTTCGACCAACACCAACGACACATCACACAAAAAATAGAATTTTCGTTCTTCCAGATTTGTACAAATGCTCCCACGTCTTCCTTCGATGTGACGCCGTCAAGAAACCACTGGAGCAGCCGTATTCTGGACCACATAAAATTATAAATCGAATCAACGATAGATTATTTACAATTCTCGCTGAAGGACGAACGCTTAATATTTCCGTCGACAGGCTAAAACCAGCACATCTAGACATCGAAATGCACATGGATTCTCAAAATCAACAAATAGAAACAAAAACATATGTAAAGAAAAAAGTGACATTTGACAATTCGTGCCATCGTCACTAAGGGGGGAGTAATGTGGCAGCATTGCCAGACCAGAAATCTGAGAACTAGATGTCACTAGAATCACATTGTTACCAGCAGCAGTTTAAAGCAAAAATCCAGATGGCGCTATAATCGCGTTGTTCGGATTCAAAAACAAGAAGACGGTTGCAGTTAACAGAAACATTCAGTCTTCAGTCTCGATGAGTGCAATTTTGTATATTTAGTTTTTACATTAGTTTAAGATATTTTTCCTAATAAATAAAGGTGTAAAATAAGCGTTACATTTATCATTCAATCTGCAAGTGGTAACCCCACATATCTATCAATGTTGATATATGCGTAATGATGGTTATATGTGCTCCATTCCAACAGAGTTAATTTTGTGTTTAATTTCCCGCAGCAGATCAAGTTTGGTATACAATTCAAATTTATAAGTAGGATAACGGTATGCTTGAATAGCAGCGGTGTGCTCGTTGCCCTGAATTCCTACGTGACTAGGGACCCACATTAGTTTTACTTTCTTGGGAGTATTGATGAGAACGTCTCTTATTTTATTTATTATTTCAGTGCTGTGGTTAGGATTTTGGATTGCATTCAATGTTGCTAAGCTGTCTGAGCATATAACAAATTTACCATATTGTTTAGAGCATATTTTTATGGTTATAAGAATTGCTAAAGCTTCGGCAGTAAAGATCGATGTGGTATTTGGCAGTAATCCTAAGCTGATTAGTGTTCCATCTTCGTAGGTAGATACAAAAGCGGTATTGTCCTTAGAGCCATCTGTGAACACAAATTTTTAGCTTTTAGACAAGAAGCAATACTGAGGAATTCAGTACGGAAAGCTTTTTTGACGTATAACATTTGTTTAGGCTCGTCAAATGCATAAGGAACGCTGTGGGTTTTAGGAGCCAAGGAGGAAAACGCTTGGAATAATTACCAAATTTCTTGATGGGCAGCTCCAATTGCTTGGCGGATGCTACCGCGGATGAGATCGCTAATTGTATGCGATCGTGCTCATGGCGGATATAACATCTTTATTAATTATTGAGCCGCTCGAGAAAGCAAGTTTCGTTAAGAGTTTAGCTTTGGTTGATTCTATGCGGTCTTCTATAGTGGGAAGTCCCGCTTCCACCAGCATATTCTTCACTGTGCTAGTAGGAGAAGCGTTTTTACTTCGGCGCGCAGCTTGATGATAGGGAGGCTTGATGGTGTTAATTGTCGACTTTGGAGAGTTGCCATAGATGGATAAACCATAATCAATCTTGCTTAAAATTAGAGATTTTGATAGTTTACAAAGAGTGTTCATATGAGCATTACATTTTTTGCTGCCTAAATAATTAATAATATTGCCCTTGCAGCTAGGCTCTTTCTTAATTCTAGACAATGGGTTTTCCAATGTAATATGTATTGTTAAATGTTAGACCTAAGATATTCAAGCTATTTACATTTTCAATATTAACGTTATTGAAGCTTAGAGGGGCTTTATTACAAGAAGTTTTACGACATACATGTATTGTCATGCATTTGTCTAAAGATAGCTTGGCATCAGACCAGGTAGACCAGTCTAAAATGTCTTTAATAACAGTAGACAGTAAATTAACATTTTGCTCTGCATCATTATGCTTGCACATTATGTACATGTCGTCTGCTTAAATGCAGTGGTCCAATTTAGTGTGAGGGGCTTTATTACAAGAAGTTTTACGACATACATGTATTGTCATGCATTTGTCTAAAGATAGCTTGGCATCAGACCAGGTAGACCAGTCTAAAATGTCTTTAATAACAGTAGACAGTAAATTAACATTTTGCTCTGCATCATTATGCTTGCACATTATGTACATGTCGTCTGCTTAAATGCAGTGGTCCAATTTAGTGTGGCGACAATTCTACTAATATCATCAAATGCGATGATAAATAATACCACAGACAATGGAGAACCTTGGGGAATCCCATTGCAAAGTGTGGGAACGAAGAAGAAAATGAGTTATTTGCTTTAACGCAGATTTTCCTATTGGTGAGGAAGGACTTGACGTAATTAAATATTTTAGGACCAATGCCCCATGTTTTTAATTTATCCAAAATAAGGTGGATACCTATCCTATCAAATGCCTTTTCAAAATCCAAGGAGAGAATATTGACATGATTGCGTGCCGATAAAGCGTTAGTGACGTAGAAATCAAGGTGTAGTAATACATCAGAACAACCTTTAGTTGCTCCAAATGCTACTTGGCTAGGATAAATGAGCTTTCTTCTTTCTATGAACCAGAGGAGTCGTTTTGCCACTACTTTCTCAAGAACTTTCGAGATGCACGGAATAAGGGAAATTGGGCGGTATTCATTTATCCTGTTAATTTCCTTTTTTGGTTTCGGTATTGGGATTACTGTTGCCAGTTTCCAATTATGTGGGATAACACCTGTCACAAAGATATGGTTGTAGAGCTGTGTTAATCTGGAGATAGCTGCAGAAGGGAGATTTTTCAGCATGGGGTATGATACTCTGTCTCTACTGGGAGTTTTTCCTTTGAGTTTAGCTAAGCAACTTTCCAGTTCCAATATACTGATTGGTTATTCAATATATCTTGCTGACGCTGTCACGGTATCAGTATCAATAGAGATATTAAGAGAACGGTTTTTCATATAATTGAAGTTGTTGTGGAAGTTATCATTCTTTGATAAATTTGACCAGGTGAACGCAAAATAGTTACATATTTCCTTTGGTGTAGATACGGGACCTGTGGGTGTATCTATGGTTTTAATAGATTGGGGAGAGTAACTGCCGGTTAGACACCGAATAGTGTGCCAAATTTTGGTAGGAGAACACGAAGGGCTAAGTGTGGAGGAAAAGTTATGTAGACATGTGGCTTTGTTGGTTTTTAGTTCCCTGCGGAATTAAGCATTTACTTTTTTATATGATATCAAATTATTTTGATTTGGAGACTTTTTGAAATGTTTCAATGCGTTCATTTTTTCATTTCTGGGAATGCTTAATTCCCGATTCCACCATGGTACAGTCCGTTTTTGGGTTTTATAAATACTTTGGGGAATCGACTTATTCGCAGCTGTTCGTATTGCTTTATGAAGCAGGGCTGCCTCTTTATTGATGTTATCAGAGGGAGTATTAACTGATAGGTAATCTAGAACGAACTTGCCGAAGCAAGCCCAGTTAGCGAAATCAGTCTTAAATTGATGGTTTACCGATGTATTAGAAAAGGCTGGGCCAATAGTGACAGTGGAAATTATTGGAAAATGATCGGCTACGTGCGGGGGAAGATTGCAGGTGCCACATGCAGGATTTCCTTTGCAGCGTTTGGCACTGTGACCCAATAGTTGACAAGTCTGGCAACGCATAGGGTTAGGGTAGTACTCTAACACTTTTACATTATAGCAGCCGATATTTAGTGTACTTGGTGGACATTGTTTACCATCTACATTTCTTTTAAATTTGTACACGTCTGTGACACCTTGCGATTTCATTTGGTCAATGATCTCGGTTTCCGGAAAATTTGTTAGGAAAGGCGCATATACCGTACCTTTGGAAGAGTTTAGTTGGGCATGGAGGGGCACGGTGATCGGGCACACATTGGAGAGCACTTTTTTTGAGAGGAAGAGATCCGCAACTTTTTTGGATTTAACTAGTATTAGTAGGCTACCGTCGCGTAGTTGTGTAATTTGCTTATACGCAGTGCTAATTCCGTCTATCGCTTTTTTAGTAGAAAGACACTAAATGGCGTTAGGGGTGTTTCAGCATTCGCCGAAGAAATCACAATAAATTTTGGGTTATCGGAAACAGAATTGGCTGAGAAGATGTTATTAGGGTCCACAGGGGAATTTTTTTTTTTACATTATTGGGGGCGGGTCTGTTTCCAGACCACTGAAACGGTTGCCCGAAAGCACACGTGGCCTAGCGGCCATAGCTTAGTTTATTGAATCAGCAGTCAAAGAGAACACAATCAGCCTTATGATGTTGCCGGGTCGAGTGTTAATCGATGACTGCTGAGAAAGTAGAGACCATGCAGTTAATGATAAAATAGGCTGGATACATACTGTACAACTTGGAACATGTCTGTAAACTTAGCAAATTCTAAGATGATGATTTTCAGACATGGTAAACGAAGGTATGCTATATAGAAGCAAAAAAGCAATTTAACCTTTACCATAACCCCACTTCTTCTGCTATTCACGTAGAAAAAGAAAGCCTTGCCATCGGAAGGTTAAACATGAAGAAACATTTTGAAATTAAACTTGCTGGAGCTAAACGGTTTGGGAAGTTGCATTAATAGCAAAAACGTTTCACATACCGCAAAACAAAAAATATTTCGTGAAACGCCTACTTCCGACCTTCCATACGCAACATGAATTTGTGGTTTTTACTCTTTTGAAATCGTGGAAAAGTTCCTCCCTTACTTTATAAAGTAAGTATTTAGACTAGTTCGCCCACCTATATGTTCACTTCTGGAGTCTGGAGTAGCACCCCTGCTTCTGGACACACTCAAGCTACATTTTGATTATGTTGTAAGTCATGTCCATGTAAGAGGTTCTGCAAATGCTACGGAGCAGAGTAAAATGTGATCAAGTGGGAAAATCTAGGAACGGATAATAACTTCAATATAAATACTACACCAAACGACAACATACCACATCGCCAATAGTTACCAATCCTATGTGGCCTATGTAACCTCAGAGAACGAGAAGATGTATTGCACTTCATTGCGAAATGCGCTATTCGTAAGGAATTGCACCAAAATTTCTTCGGAGCACGGGTACTGGACCTAGATGAAACAATCCATATGCCAAATGGTGACAGAGGTTGTGACATACTATACGGCTACACAGTAAATACACCATGCTACAGGAGCCGAATAATAGAAAAAAGGTTTTAAGAAATCGCAAACAACTCACTTTTTAAGTTACATTATACATATATGTACATATTAAACTAGTATTTAATGTCAATCTGGTAGAAGGCCAAGTAGGAGAAACCATAAAGACTAAGAACTAAGCAATGTAAGAAAGTATTAAATTTTTTTTTAAAATAAACTAGTCGATTATACTAATACTACTTAAATCATCAGTATCGTCCATGAATAATTCGGAAAGTGAGTGATACAAGTGATACTTTCTATAGTATCTTATGATACCCAGGAAAGATTTTATTTGTTTTTGTATTGTAGGTAGTTTCAGATCTATAATAGTTGGTACATATCTTATGCGGATTGTTTTGAAAGAAGTTTCATTTGTGTATTTGAATCTTCAGATCTGCTCTCTGCAATTGATTGAATGTCTTTTTAATACTGTCAATGTGTTCGGCTAATGAGGTACTAAATATAAGAACTATATCATCTAGATACACTACACATATTTTGTTAATGAAATTACGGAATTCGTAAGCCGTTGGAACGTACGCTCCGGCCCAATGGCATCTTGATATACTCTTAGTGTCCGAAAGGGGTTGAGAAGGATGTATTCTGCCTATCTTCTGCTTTCATCAGAATCTGGTGAAAACGTTTCGTTACGTTTGTAGAAAAGTATTGAGCTTTTCCTAATTTGTCTAATATAGCATCTACAGTGGTGGAAAACTAATTAGAAACAATGAAAATAATGAATATAGCTTTTTTCTAATCCTTGTTTACACACTTCACATCCATGTTATCTGCACCGGTAAATTACCGTTTTATTGCAGATGTCATTGCCTTTTATTTGTCTTATCTAGTTTAACAAAATAGGAAAAAAGAAGCTAATCGTCCACAAGTTCTGCCAGAAGAAGGCTTCTATGGATACCATCGCCAAGGATCTGCTGTGCTCCAAAAAATGGTGTATGGTGCGGTTTAGGTGTATACGGACACAGGCAGTACAGGAAGCCCCAAAAGAAAGCTAAGGGTGAGAAAAACAACTGTGAAAGAGGACAGGCTTATTTGTCGACTAGGTAAGGTGAATCCTTTTTTCACCAGCAAGGACATTTACTCAGCTCTGTCATGTCAACTAAACGCACAAATTACACCTAGGACCATCAGGAACAGATTGCTAAAAGCAGGTATGCGGGGTTCATTGCACGCAAAAAGCCACATGTATCCAAAAAAAAAATTTCAAACATCGCACAGTGGGGCGTTTATGCAATCTAGCTGATCAAAATTAATAAAAGATTGATGATGATTTTTTATATAAACAAAAGAATTTTTTTTCTGTTTAGTAATTTCAATATAATACATTTTAAAACAATAATAAATTTAATTCAAAGTAAAACAAAAATACGAAGCTATGATGATTTTGAACTGTCATCGAATTTATCCTCATAATCGGTATCAATTTCAGCTTCATTATGGGGGGTAAAAAGTTTCAAAACATCTTTTTTCAATTCCAAATGATTCTTCGATTGGGGCAAAGGTCGATAGCTGGAAATTAGTGGATCTGAACTAATCAATAAATTGTGCAAAATATCCATATTTGTATTCATTCTTGAAGATTTCCTTGAGAAAACTTCACGCATTTTCTTAAATTCTTCATGCCTGATTTCTTGAACATCTTCAGACAGTTGTCCAATTGGAATAAGAAAATGATTAACGATTACCGATCCGTGTATAAGGATTTTATGAACCGTCACCGGCATTGGATACCAATTGTACAGGTCCACAAATAGCTCTGCAGTTTTCGAAACGAAGGCTTCAAAAGCGGGGACGTCTATGTCTATTACAGAAGCAAGTGCTTGCAATATTACACTAAATTGGTCAATCAAACGTTCGTCGATTCCAGTGATGGTTGGAAAATTTGAGGATCTCGGAAAAATCTTCTCGCACTATTTCCATCATTTGTGTTTCCTCCACCTTGCTTGGGGGTATCAAGAAGAAGTCCCGTCTCACATCTAAATCTGTCGATAATTCCTTTTTTTCGGTTCTTTACACTTTCTTTTTCTTCTGAAATCCGTGCTTGCCATTTTTTTATGTCCAATTTGTAGGCTATATGGAGCAAGCATTCCATAAACCGTATATATGCATGCAGAGGTGACAACCCCCATGCTTGTTGTTTGGCTTTGATAAGGTTATTCATGTCTTTGGGGGTTAATCCGCATATGAAGCCTTTTTGAAGTAAAACTTCTTTACGCACGTTTGGCTTGGGGAGTAAGCTGGTGAATGCGTGACGAGAGCGTTACGAAAAGTGTGATCGGGCGAGGCGAACGGAAGGTGAGAGGGAGATATACATAAGTTAGTGAAGATAGAAAGAGAGAGAGTTACGTTTCGTACATTGCTGTAGGGGCAAGAGAGAGAGGTGCGCGCACAATTACATATGTATTATATTTCTCATACCATAAGCCTATTGTCTCGGTCTTACAATCAACCACAGTAATTACTGATGTATCCGACAATGAAGATAATAAAAATAATGAATAAAAATAAAAAATCTATTCAAAAATATTAATTTATAAATGAAAACCGATAAAAAATTAAAATATTTGTAGAAAATTAATATATGTACATATATGTATGTATATACATGTATATATTATACAAATAAAAGCATATATACACACATCCATATAGATGAAGCTAAAGAAGTTTTACTTACTTTACTTACTTTAAGACCACACGACTGAAGTAAAACTTCTTTAGCTTCATCTATATGGATGTGTGTATATATGCACACTTTACCATCCACCATTGTTAGTAAAAATTCCGATTCAATCTTTATAGTTCTTCCAGTCACTTCTACTTCGTGGGCTGTTAGCTTTCAATTTGGTGTTTTAAATACGAAATTTCATTTATTATTTCGTTTTCTGTTTCTTTAATAAATTTGAATCGTAAAGGTCGACAGAATCTTGTTGAAGATGATCGTGGATTTTGCCACAATACACATTTTTGGTGACTTTTATTAACTCCGCATAGCTGTATAGGCACAAACGAAGAAGATATCACACTAGAGTCGCTAAAAGATTGTCCGTCAGAACTTTTCTGTTTATACCGATTTAAACCTCCACAACCATAACAACCCCATTTGAAGGTAAATTTTAAATGTGTAACTTCATTTTTAACAACGAAGTTGACCAAAATCTCATTTTTTACCATGAAAAATCTCTGAATTGTTAGGTCTAAAATAGCTTGGACTTTTATTTCTGCCAGCGTTTCAGTAATACTAAACTCGGAGTTTGATGGATAACATGACGCCTTTGCTTTTTTAATCATATGGTAAGAAGGATACAATGATATACCTTTGTTTAAGGCTCCTTGCCGCATCATTTGATATTGATTTTTGCTAAGTTGAGAGGCAATAATTAAGGACAACGCTTCATCAGGTGTGTATGAACCGTTTTCGGCGAAACTGCTCTCGTAGGATTTCTTTATTTTAGTGGCTCTTTTTGGTGAAGATAATAAGGTCTTTAGGATCTTTGCTGCAACCCTCTTTCCAGTTTGTCTTAATTTATGTTCCGTAGCAGTACAGAGTTCATTCAAAGAGCGCTCTTCCACTAGATTTTTAAGTTTTCGTTTTCTAGCTAGAGAACCGCTAAGAGTAAAATCTTTCTTAGGACGACCAGGAGTTTTGGAACTACTAGTACTACTGGGCATGCATGCGCATGCACTACAATCTATTATTCTTATTTCTTCTTTAAACCAGTCGCCATGTTTTGAATTAAAAAACTTCAATTTTCTATTGCACTGAGTCCAGTAACGCTTCAACATCACCATGAATGTAGATAAAGAGCTCAAAATTTGCTTCGTCTCGGCTTCTGTTGGCTCCAAAATATTATATTTCGTCTTGACATAATCAAAAAGAATATTTCTTCCAATAGCAAAACTGGGGAGGGATCGGCCACTCTCCCGCAGCCACTGGAACAACTGACGCCGATTAATTAAAATTGTTCCTTCTGAAAACAATAAAAATTTTATTTCTCTTTTATTCGCAGATATTCGCAGATGAAAATAGTTCTGACTGAAACTACAATTATGGTGGAGTACAGTAATATACATCTTATGTAGTTATTCTTAGTCACTAAAAACCTGGAGCTTTTGGAAATTAAACCAATCGTTAATTTAGTGATTTAAATTTGCTCAGACTTCTAAGTTCCTTATTTCCGCAAATGAGAGTACAAACCTGTGTTTAAAGTATCCATATTTAGACCAAGTTGGTAAAATTTAAGAAAACAATTAAAAACACTTGTTTACTGAATACTAACTACACAGAAACTGTCTCACGTTAAGAGGTGTCATAATCTCTTTTTCACCAACTGTTAACTCGTTCGATGGAGTCTCTCCATTTAGTAACGGTTTGTTCGCTCTTCGAAATTTTCCGACGATTTTATCCTATCTTTCGAAGATCAGTGACTTGATAGGTCACAATTAGAAGAAGTTAAAATTTAAATGAGGCAATATGATTTTTTGAATTATGATCAGCTAGATTGTTCTAAACGACCCACTGTGCATCGGTTGGAATTTGCAAAGGAGCATGCAGGAAAACCCTTCGCATTTTGGAAAAAAAGTATTCTGGAGCGATGAATCAGAAGTCAACATGTTTGGATCTGATGGTAAGAAGTATGTAAGGCGACCAGTAAATAAAGAACTCGATCCCTACTACACCATCCAAACTATCAAGCATGGTGGCGGAAACGTCATGGTTTGGGGAACCTTTTCCTGGTGCGGTGTTGGTTCTATTGTGCGCATCAATGGCCGAATGGATCAGCATTATGTACAATGACATATGTATTGGCAAATGTCATGGAGCCATACGCTTTTGACCAGTTGCCATTTTCGTACATTTTTCAGCAGGACAACGAACCCAAAAACACTTCACACCTAGTGAAGTGTTAGTTTTATGAGGAAAAAATAAGCGTCCTGAACTGGCCAGCGCAAGTTCACGCCTAGTGAAGTGTTAGTTTTACGAGGAAAAAATAAGCGTCCTGAACTGGCCAGCGCAAAGTCCCGAGCTCAATCCTATTGAGAATTTGTGGACTTGAGAGAAGCTTGGGTTCAAAAACCTCAACAAAAATCTAATGAATTGTTCAAAAAAATTGAACAAGCTTGGAGGAATATCCCTCTTAAGCGATGTCAAGACTTGGCAGCTAGTATACCAAGACGCTGTTTAGCTGTTATTGCTAAGGGAAACCCGACAAAGTCTTAGGTTTTACTTATTGAAAAACAGGATCTGAACTGTATAATTTAATTTCCTTTGCTTTTATTTTGAATTGTTATTATTTTTAAATTTGGTGTTTCTAATTATAATCTAGGCATACAAAAATTAGCTGTTCGTTTAAGCGCAAAGATCTCAAAAACTAACCATCCGATGGAGCTGAAACTTACTCAATGTATTTGTTATGATGACTGAAGTGCACTTAACTCAATATTTTTCAAGTTTTCTGATAGATGTTGCTGAACACAAAAATCTCAAAATTGGTACTTCAGCACTCCACGGTGACAGCTAATAATGAAATGACATTTCTCAAACCAAATCAACACATTCACGCACAATCGCACAAAGTTCACTCACAACTTTAAAACTATTTGTTTAAAAATTTACATTAAAATCAATGGCCCTTATTGCGAGTGTCGATTGTCGATCGATAAACGACTTTTATCGAAAGTCGATCGTCGAAAGTGAATTTTGGTATTGCGAACGTCGATTGTGAACCAAGTTTTTCGTTTTGACAGTCGATCTTTTTCGTTTTCATTTTTCCGATCGACTGTGTGGAGAAGTGGAATGCTATGAACAAAAATACAACGTGTTTCATTTTTTGAACTTTTATTTTTAAAAAAATAATTATATTAATTAGAGCAAAAGTAGGGAGTAATAAAAAATAAATGAGAAAGTTGGTTTCATTAATAAAAGCAAATTTCTATTCCGGGCAATTTTTAACTGGTTATGTTAGTAAATTGTTCTTCCGAATCGTCGATAAAAAAAATCAGTTGAAATCATTTTTTCTTTTATTATTTCACTGAAATCTATTTAAATGTGTTTTATGTATATGTTGGTTATTCACAGTAACAGATATCTTTGTCGATTGATATACACAATACCAAAAAGGGAATTTGTCGATGCGATCGACTTTTATCAAATCGAACGCTGATCGACACTCGCAATAAGGGCCAATGTCTAGTTTTGACATCCCTGCCAAACTCGTCCGTTTGTGCAGGATGAAGATGGAGAATGCACGCTGCTCCATCAAAGTTTGTAAAGACTTTACCGAGACCTTCGATGTCAAAAAAGGGACAAAAGGGACAAGGCGACTTCTTTAACATCGTTCTTGAAAGAATTGTGCAAAACTCACGCGCCAACACCAGAGGCACAATCTTTCAAAAGTCCGTCCAATTACTCGCATACGCCGACGATATTGACATAATCGGAAGAACGCAGCGTGATCTCAGTGGGGCGTTCGTGATTATTGAGGCGGAAGCGGCGAAGATGGGTTTAGCGGTTAATGAGGGCAAGACTAAGTATATGCTGTCAACAAGGAATGACAACCTTCATCGACGTCTCGGGCAGAACGTCACTATAGACAGATATAACTTCGAGGTAGTTAGGGACTTTATCTACCTAGGCTCCGCTAGGAGCTCAGAAAACGACATCAGCGCTGAGATCAAACGAAGAATAACTCTTGCCAATCGCTGCTTCTTTGGGCTAAGAATGCAATTGACAGCAAAGCCCTCTCTCGAGCAACTAAAGTGACCCTATACAAGACCTTAATCATCCCAGTCCTGCTCTATGGCGCAGAGACATGGACCCTGTCAAAAGCGGATGAGCCCGCTCTTGGCTGCTTCGAGAGGAAAATTCTTCGGGTGATTTTTGGTCCCGTCTGCATATACGGTGAGTGGAGGAGGAGATACAACAGCGAACTGTATGGGCTGTTCAGCGACATCGACTTGGCCAGAAGAGTTAAGGTTCAACGACTGAGTGGCTGGGTCATGTAGAGCGCATGGACACAAATGCTCCGGCCCGGAAAAACTTCGAATCCATTCCCGAGGGACGGCGCAGTAAAGGAAGACCGCGACTCAGGTGGTGCACGCAGGTGGAAGGGGACCTCAACCAACTAAGCGTGCGAAACTGGAGGTAGCTGGCTAAAGATCGAGCTGGCTGGAGACGCTTGTTGGTTGAGGCCCAGATCCACCCCGGACTGTAGCGTCACCTTAAGTAAGTACATAAGTATTGAAATGAAAGAAAAATGTGTGCAGATACTTTATCCCTATCCCTAATACTTATAAAAACCAAAATTATTTTCTGTTAGTTGCCTCCTAGCCGGAGAACCACTTATCCGATTTACGTGATTTTTTTATTTCATAGATATGTTCACTATTCAGGTTATAGGATATGTTTTGTTGCGTTAGGTAAAATAACGAATAAGGAGTAACGATAATAGTGAATTAAGTGCGGAAAAAGTTAAATTTTACAGCTCTAACTCAATAATGGCTTATCGGATTTTAAAACAAAAAATGTGTAAAATTAGTAAATTCGCCCTTGATTCATTTGAGATATAAAACATCCTTCTACGTTGTCCAGAAGCTGAGCAACGTTCAGAACAATTATTTAAATCATCGCCCACAATTTTCCTTCAGTGGAGACCACTGCCAGCAGTCAAGCAGCAGTGGGTATCGTTGCAATAGTGTTCGTGAGTATTTATTAGACTTTGTTTGGGTTGGATTGATTGTTGTTGATTGTTACTCTCGATCTTTTATTCACACTTCTGCACGTAGATATTGTGTGAGAGTGAGAAAAAAATATTATTGAATAGAGTGAGAAGGCTGTGCGCTAAATCTCTGTGAAAAATGAAGCAGGTAGGTATATTGGTTTGTGGTTGCGTGAATGGAATTATTAAAGCTCCGATAGACTAACGGTAGCTTAATACTTTTGGGTGAACGGCTCAATGGGCCAGCGCACACTACATCCCCCGGAGTAAAACTCAATTTATAGAAAAGGAAGGGCAGGTATACAGTATGAAACGGGGTAAAATTTTCATCCAGCGTTGAAGTGGTTTAACATCGGGGTAAACCAATATACACAAGTTGTCAATTTAGAGATACATCAGAAATACCAATACAATGAAAATTGGTTCATGTATACTCAATTTTACTCCGAATTATTCTTTCAGTATGCGATTGAAGTAGAAGTTACCCCAAGTTTGCCGCGGGAGAATATTTAAAAAGTGTGCGCTGGCGCAATAAGATCGAGTTATTCGTAATCCCTAATACTTATAAATGACAGTCATTTCCTGTTAGTGATCTCCTAGCCGGAGAACCACTTATCCGATTTACGTGATTCTCTGTAAGATTTGAAGTCCTTATAACGGCCTTCTTGGGCTTCTTCACTAAGCATGTCGATAGGTAATAAGGCCTCTCGAACTAGAACAGATCCATGAGTTGGTGTCATAGGCATCTAAGGATATAGCTTCACATACAAGCAAGCCGTCTCAAAACAATACTGTTCAAATTTTTCTGAATTTATTTTATATCCGCTTGAAATGACTTGAAGTATTATGTAAATCCTTCTAATGAGTTCTGGATCGATGTTTGTTACAAGAGAAGAAGAAACAGTGTGGTTTTGGAAAAACTTTCGAGCTACATTGCCGTCATTAGAGTTTCCAAAGTTCAAGTGCAGCAATGACTCAAACAACCTTATCCAGGCATGTAATACAGAAATACCAAATGAAACATAATTCGTTTTGATTGGTCTTTGGCAAATGCATTCGAGATTATAAGTAACATTTCATGCTAGATTTTGTTTCAGAAAGTTTGTTACATATCTTTCCATCTACCATTGTAAACATAGTTTGGTGTGTAATGAAGAACTTTTGGCCATCTAAAGTTATTTCGGTGTCAGCGCTCTTATTTGACGGTCTACATTTTCTTTTTTGGCCATTGCTAATTCAACTATTTCTTTTTGGTATTCAAGACTTATTGGCCTACAAAATCTTGGGGAAGACGGTTTAGGGCTTTGCCACAAAACTAAATTTTCTCCATTTGTTAGACGCAAGGGAACAAGACAAGTCAAAAACATATACTTATCATCTGCCACTTCAGACAAGAATTTATGTTTATATTAAGTATGACTCGAACTGCCATCAAATCCCAATTTGGAATATAAGACTATTTTATTAGACCTATCAACGACTTTCGATTGAATCACTGCTTTTTTGGCTTTGCAACAAGCGCGTAGCTGTGTGGTCTAAAAGTGATTGCAGAGGTATTTCGGCTTTAGATTCTGTGGCATGAAGATCTTTGGGATACGAGTTCCGTTTTTCTGCTTGGACCAATTTATAAGACGGAAAAACATCCTTGGTATAATTCCTGATTATATTATTCTGATTACTACTCAGTTTAGCTTCAATTATAATTGAAAGTGCTTCACGGGGTGAAATTTTCACTATTTCGGCAGAAGAACTTAAATCCATGCAGTCTTTACCATATGTTGGAACATTCATGGCTTTTTTAACAACATTTGCTGCAGCAGTATTGCCTTCAGCCCTTAAATTCATTTGGGCTGCATAAGCCAAAACATCGGCACTGAGTTCGGAACGAATTTTCGAAATTTCGCTACTATAGTTAAATGAAAATTGTGAATTCAGAATTTGATATAAGTCTCTCATGATGCCTACCATGCTTGAGCCATTTCGATTTTAGTTGGCCTTTGAAGTTTCGCAACTCCTTTGATAATTTTTTCTTGTTTGCGGCTGAATAGTTTGTTTTTTCGACCAAAAACTCAATTATTTCATTGAACTTGCATTCGAAAGTCTTTTTATTGCTATTGCAGAAAACTTCGAATAGCGTTTTTCTACTAATATTTAATTTTGCGTCGGAGTCTGGAACAAAATCCGAAAATTTTTGTTAGACATGCAAGAGAAAAAAATTATTTAAAAAAATTCGCGCAACAGGATTTTACTTTTGACTTCACTTCAGTAAAAAGGATATATTTGTGCATCAATTAGCATAAACAGTTTCAAAAGCCCGTTGCGAAATTTTAAAATAAACTGTTATTTATTAAAACAGGCTACTGTTTATTTCAAACTTCAATATATCCCGTTATATGTCCAAAAAAAATTCTAAAAACTGTGTAAAGAAATTCCTCTTACCTCGGTCCATTGCCAATTAACTTTAGTTTTTTTATAAATAAAAATATACACTTAATAAAATTATTAGAAGAAATTTAATATCACACCACTTTCTCTTAACCCTACCTAAATTGACAACTTTTACCACGTTGATTGCACACAGTAGTTGGTATTAAAAATGATGTAATACTTACTAAATGAAGTGAGAGAACCTGTACTAACGGAAAAATAAAAAAGAATTCATAAAAGTATTCATTTTAAATTTTGAGTTTTGGGCACTCTTCCCATACAGGCAGCCCCATTGTGCGCCGGTGTGATTCCGCTACCGCGATAGCAACAACTTTCTTTTCTTTTGATATTCCGAAACCGATAGTGTGTATGGGAATACAAATAAAAGTGTTAGAAAATCTGTGTCATGGCCCCGGGCCAAATAATTCTTCAGGCAACCGTTTCAGCGGGCTTGAGCTAGACCCGCCTGCCGAGCCAAAAACCAAAAAAAAAAAAGAAAAAAAAAAAGCCGATTTTCTCTCCAATCGACTCAACTTCTCTTCCATCAAAAACAACCTCAACCAACACCAAATTTATTATCATCTCTCCCTCTGGCCAAACAAAGCCTTTTTCACAAGTCAGCATCCTCCTTCTAAAAAAAGCTATCGATGGCATAAGTACCGCTTACGAGTCCATCACTCAACTACGCAACGAAAACTTGCTTTTACTTGTGAAATCAGAAAAAATTGCTCAGCCCTTCCTCTCTAAAAATAAACTTTCAAACCTCTGTCTGATCTCTGTCTACTCCACACTAGTCTCAATTCATCAAAAGGGACAGTTTGCTCCCTGCCTTATGAAAGTTCCCGAAAAAGAAATCATTGACGAAATGAAACCTCAAAGTGTGATTGACGTCTACAAATTCAAAAAATCTGAAGAAGGCAACCAACACACTACCAGCCTCGTTTTACTCACCTTCGACCTCTTCCGCCCACCAAACTCTGTTAGTATTGGTTGGTTTAATCTTAAAGTCGAAGAATATTTCCCAAACCCCATGCGTTGTCGCAATTGTCAACTTCTAGGATACACAATAAAAATATGCAGAGGAAATAGCTCGCGCGTAACCTGCAATCTACCTCCGCATTCCCCCGCCGAATGCGAACGCGTGTCATGCACTAACTGTTTTGAAAATCACCCGTCGTCGTCCAAGCAATGCAAACGGTACATATGTACAAAAACAAGAAATTTTGGAAATTAAAACAATCCGGAAATGCAGCTTAAACGAAGTGAAACAAATATATAATAACCAAAACCCGTCTCTCATCATACCTACAGCATAATCGCAAGTTGCAAAAAATTCAACCCATCAAGAACCGGTAAACATATCCAATTCCATCGCTACCAACACTGTCGGGATAAGCATCGACCCCCCTTCAAACGCCCTTCCCATAAATCAATCCTCATCAACAGCTACTCCTAAAGAAAATAACAAAAAAGATCAAAAATTTCTTCAATTTCTTCACACACTCCAAGTTCAGCAAACAACCAAACCAGGCGACTATGTTCCGAAATCGATCAAGAAAATCGAAACGGACACCGGAACTCTTACATGTCCATTAAATATTGGCAACTTCTTTAGAAAATCTGGGGAAAATTCTGCAAACGACTCAAATTTCCACTTGAAATTTATCAGAAGTAAAAAACAGTTTTTAACTTCTCCAACGTCTTCTTACCAAATTGGTCCGTTAGGTGCCATTGAATTCAATTGAATCTCCCATAACAAAAGCAGAGTTAGAAACTTGCTTATCATCCGTAAAAGGAAAAACCCCTGGATTTGACCGCAATTCCTATATTATGCTAAGAAACGGCCCTCTGTGCTGTTAAGATTGTTTAACAACATCTTCAACTCAGGCATAATCCCCCAAGCTTGGAATACCGCGAGTATCATTCCTCTACCAAAACCAGGTAAAGACACATCGACGATATCTGGATACAGGCCCATATTTCTCCTTCATTGCATTGGAAAAGTACTAGAAAAGGTTATTGCTCGCCGCCTTTCCTGGTTCCTCGATAAAGAAGAACTAATAAATATTGACCAATTGGCATTTAAAAAAGGCCGAGGTACAATCGTTACAATTCTCCATTTGGACGAGTTCATATCAGCAAACTTAAGGCTCCGTCAAACAGAGTGCGTTTTTAACGCCGCGGTGAGATTATTTTACGCGGCGGTAAGATTGTTTTGACGCGTTAGTGGACGTCACACAGATAGGGTCAACATTATGTATAAGTACTGAAATCTTGATTTTTATATTCCCACAAAATGACAAAAATAAATAAAATAACAAAAATCTTAAACAAATTCAATCTAGGACACAATGCAAACCAAAATCAATTCAAAAGCGCCGCGTTAAAACTGATTCAAAAAATAATCAGTAATTTTTCACAATGCTGTGTTTCACCGCCGCGTTTGAACGACGCGCTCTGTTTGACGGGGCCTTTACGGTAAAAAATTATGTCCCTGTTCTGACAATCGATTTTAAAAAGGCCTTTGACCGAATTGGCATATACGCGGTACTGGACCAACTTTCAAATTGGAAGATTGGGCCTAAAATTCGGCACTACATTATATCTTTCCTGAACGCCAGGATAGAAGTCAATAATACCATCTCGTCTACTTTTAATCTTAACAACGGCATCCCTCAATGATCGCCGCTATCCGTAGTGTTGTTCAAAATTGCTTTTAACGAAATAAGAAAAATTATTAAAAATTACAAGAAGTCCACCACGTACTTAACGCAGACGACCTAATCGTGTACTCAAAAATTAAGGACTTATCATTTTTAGCAACTGTTTTTTCCAACATTCTTAAGTCTCTTTCAGATTGGGGAAAACATTCAGGAGTGAAATTCTCCACCAGAAAATGTAAAATACTCCACATATGTAGAAAAACCAGTTGCCAATTAAATGACAAATTGGTAATTAATGTTAATTCAACTAAATTACTCTGAATTATATTCAGTTCTAAATTTAATTTTAGAGAGCACTGTAAGAAAACAAACTATTATACTATGGGAAATTGACTTGGAATATATGGGAAATGCTCCATATCATCCATCCAGCTTGTACCAACACCATACCATGAAGCGATTAGGAGAGCTACTAGAAGCCTTCGGACAACCCCTATAGTTAATTTACTCACAGAAGCGGGTTTACCCAAACTTGGTGAAAGAGTTCATTACCTTACAGCACTCATAATTCAGAAAATTAATTCTCCTGATCCTGCCCCTATGCATGATGATGTCAAAAAAAATTTAAAACACAATAGAGTTCGAAAATATCCGTCATCTTTATCAATGGCTGTATCATAGGCAAAAGTTTTAAACATCCACATTAGCAAAAGCAAGATAAAACGATCCTCGTACCCACCCTGGTATTTTCCTACAAACGTCACCTGCACTGAGCTTACAAGGCACTCCAAATCATCAACCAGCCACGAAGTGTTCAAAGCAGCGTACTTAGAAATTTCAAATAAGTACAAAAACCTTGAATGGCAAAACTAAACTTATTTGGATTCCTGGGCACGCAGGCATAATAGGGAACGAAAATGCAGATGCTGCTGCAAAAAGAAGCAATAAAGGAGCCACTCATAATGTCGTACGTCTGTCTACAGCAAAAATAACATTCAAAAATATCTAACCATGTACTTAAGTGAACATTTATACAAAAAACTTAACCCATCTGCCGCGAAAGGAATATACCCCAAACCATGGTAAAAAACTTTATACGACTAAGGATAGGACACACCAATATCACACACAGACATTCACCAAAGAACTCTCACCACTATGTCACTTCTGCGAAGCCAAACCACCCCTCACTATAAGCCGTCTTCTCGAATGCAACCAAATCAACGTAGCCTACATATACATACATATATAAATTTCAGACAAAAAACTTTTTAAATTACTTAGCGAAATTTCGGTAAATAACATTAAGACTGTGCACAGAGTCATGGTAGCAATCAAATTAGACAATAAGATTTAATTACACTTAAATCCGAAAGCCCTGGTAGCTAGTGCTTGAATTTATATTAAAATGTAATTTACTTATACATATATGTATTAATAAACTTATAATAATAACATATATGATATTGATACTGATCATTTACAGAAACTATCGTTATTGCCTATACATACATATCTCTGCTATAAGCTATGTAACAAACTTAATATAACTTATTGAACAAGACATAGAACAATAGCTGAAAAATGTATGCCAAATGAGAACGAGTTAATATTTTTCAACTATTTTTATTTTATTTATTGGGTCAAACAATAGCTACAAAATCGTCGTAACATGGCCGCCATCGCCATCACGACCTGAGACGCTCTGGTTAATTGTCTATCGCAGCACGCACCACGTGCTTAGGAAAATTGTCAACGACTCTACGTCTACATTGTCACCTGGTCAATCATCAGGTATTATTCAAAGATTCGTGTACAGTGAATATTTTCTCGTCAGTGAACAAAATACATCGGTGAGCGTTTTTCGCGTACCGGCTGCGTAGAGCTTCCGATACTGGCTTTAATGCGGCCAGATCTTTGGCGGTCTCGAACTTTTCCTGTATCCTCCAACAACTTCACAGTACGATACACAAAATTACGAGTGATCTCAAGTGGCCGCAAGATCCGAAATGTCTCGCCTTTTCCCAAGTTGCATTTGAGAAGGCCAACTACAATAACACGATTTCCGATGTCGCCCATTTCATAATTGCAAACAATTGAAGCCAAAAAAATTGTTACGTGTCAATGTTCCATAAATGTCACATATGTTAAATAGCAGTCCCCTACTAGATTATCTACCTTATCGCGGTGTAGGGGCTTAGTAAAGTCAAAGACTCTCGGGAGCCACTCCTCAGAGGAGACTGAAGCCAAAGGATAATCATCTCCCCTCCAAATATCCCATTACTCAACCCTCCCTCCCCTCTTTCCCTCCCACCTCTATCCCCACTCTCTCTCTTCCTATGGGCCGGATCAAGGTGTCATACGACCCGTGCCGATGATCGACCAGGCTGAAAACAAATCACCATAGAACAAAACCATCTGCGGCTGACACTGCGGAACTTTTCTTCGAGGCGCATCTCAAAAGATTTAAAATAGCCGAGGGGGACTCAGAACCCGAAACTGATCTGACCAGCATCGACTCCAGGGTAGAACGTTTCTTGCTGGAGGAAGAAGACGACGACTACCTTTCTTGCTCGAGCACCGAGCAAAACGTTACCGCCATACCCTTGCGGCCGTCTTACAGGGACATCACGAAGACATCTAGCCCAAGCAATCGAGCGAATCCCTCAACGTCCACGCCCATCTGCAGTCAGCACCTCTGGCACGACCAGTAAAACAACTCCACCAAGGGCCAACTCATCGGGCGCAACACACACCAGCAGTGGAGCCGGGCCACATGGGACCAGAAATCCCTTCAAACACGGTAGCAAGCCCGCCTCTGCCGAAAAAAGACTGGCGAACGCCAAGCGAACCATACGCAGGTTTGCGGCCATGGACGCCAAAAGCCTAAATTCGCGTGACAGGCATCGCCTCGCAGGAGCTCGGACCATCCTTGCCGCTGCGGAAAAAAGCCTCCGCAAAAGTGATCACCCCACGATGTCACACAGCAGTAAGGTCAAAAACGGCAGCAAGATCCCCACAAAAAACCCTAGCAGGACAGATCGCTCAGAGCCTAAAAGAGAAACCACTACCAGGAAGCAAATCTCTGACAGGCTACAGATCCCAGCCGCTACCACAAGCCGCCCAGTCGACAACAAGCAATCGAAGTCCCTGAGCAACACCAAACGCGGAAGACACCGCCAACAATGGAGAGGAAAAAGCCAAGGACCTGTAATCCTGCGGCCCCTGCAGCAGACACTGCTACGTAGTACCTCCAAGTTGCTGTGGTGGACAACAACAACAGTGACCTCAAACTCACAAACAAGCAATGGGCCTTCGTGCAAACAGCTCTTATAGACCGAATCTCCACAGCTCTCTGCGATACGTCAAGCCAAAATCCGCTATTTGGCCAACTCCAAAATATACACGGTTGTCGTATCCTATCCTGCCAAAACGAATTCACCCTAAATTGGCTCAAAGGAGAAATTGGCAAAATGGAGACGCCATGGGAACATCTCAGGCTTTCAATAGCTCCAAAAAAGACCGTCCAACCAGACCCAAAGCCAGGATCCATATTCCGGGGCCATTGATTACGAAAGAAAGACTGGAACAATTCCTTAAAGGACTAAATCCTGAGTTCCAAACAGATGACTGAAAAGTAATGTCGACGCGATCGTCATGCTCAATAGGGAGACAATCCTGAAGCTACCATCGACAGACTTTAAGGTGCGAGTCGGACTAAATATGGTCAAGGTGAGGCCACCGGGGGTGGCGCCTACGCCAGCAAACTGCTCTGATGATGAAGTTAATCCAAATTAACCTTCATCACAGCAAGTTGGCCAGTGCCAACCTCATCTCCTACATCTTGGACCACAATATAGATATTGCTCTTATCCAGGAACCGTGGATCTATAATAATAAGATCTGCGGAATTAACTCCAAGGAGTTCAACCTGTTCTGTGATAATCGAACAGTAAGCTACGAACCTGCATCCTGACAAAAAAATTAATTAATTTCTTTCTCATCTCTTCCCACAGCAATAATGACGAAACAACCACCAGGCTTGAGAGGGCCAACAACAAGCCACTCTTCATTGCGTCGGTGTACCTCGACTATGACAGCGAATCGCCACCACCTCCTGAATCCTTAGTGGACCTGGTAACGGGCACGGCCGAAAAAGAATGGGACCTGCTGATCGGCTGTGATGCGAACTCCATTGAACCATATTCAATGGGGAAGCAGTAACACTAACACCAGAGATGAGTCTTTACTGGAATTCGTTATCGCTCATAATTTGTGTGTAGCTAATAGAGGGTCTGAACCCACTTTTGTTACAAGAAACAGGGAAGAGGTAATTGATATTACATTATCCAGTAACTCCAACTCGTTAACGATTGACGACTGGAAAGTCTCCGACTCAGTCTCCTTCTCTGACCACCGCATCATCATCATCAGAATCTGAAGTAAAACAGCTTACAACGAACGTCCAAAGGGCCTTCGTAAAATCCTGCCCCCTATCTAAAGGCAAGCGTCGCAAAAACCCCATATGGTGGTCAAACGAACTGGCGTCACTACGCAAACAGGCGAGAAGGTTATACAACCTTGCTAAAAATACGAAAAATCCCAATGACTGGGACCACTACAAAGAAAGTAAAAGGATCTTCAGAAACAGAACTATCTACGCCAAAAGAGCAGCCTGGCAAAACTTCTGTAACGAGATCGAAGCCACAGCTGCACTTACGTTCCTCAGTCATGGAGAGAAGTTAAAGTCATCTTTATCCCCAAAGCGGGAAAGCCCAGACACACATCAGCAAAGGACTTTAGACCGATTAGTCTAACATCCTTCCTGCTAAAAACCCTAGAAAGAATCCTAGACATCCACATCCGCTCCAAATTGCACCCTAGGGACAACTCACATGCCCAACATGCCTATATGAAGGGCCGCTCTGTAGAGACAGCCCTACACGAGGTGGTTACCATTATTGAAAAATCTGTCCACCACAAAGAGTACACTCTAGCCGCTTTCCTGGACATAGAAGGGGCCTTCAATAGTGTCAGCATGCAATCAATCAGATCAGTATTAGACCAGACGCACGTGAACCCTATCCTATCGAACTGGATAGAATGGATAGAAGTATGCCTAATACTCGCAACATCAGATCCGAACTGGGTAGCAGCCATGCAAATACAGCGGCCTCACGCGGTACCCCCCCCAAGGCGGTGTCTTATCCCCTCTACTCTGGAACCTAATTATAAATGAAATTCTCATTAAATTAGACCAAAACGGGATCAGGGCCGTTGCTTACGCCGATCATGTCGTCCTACTAGTGTCGGGTAAGTTCCTGCCCACAATCGCTGATCTACTTCAAACAGCGCTCAACGCCCTAAACAACTGGGCCAAGCGCTGCGGACTTGGCCTCAATGAACAAAAAACCGAACTAGTCCTCTTCACAAATAAAAGGAGTATACCCGAATTCGCACCACCCAGACTAAATAGAGCTCAACTCCAATTTTCTGACAAGGCGAAATATTTAGGGTGCATATGAGACCGAAAACTGAACTGGCTCAAGACAATATTCTTGAGCGTACAAAGAAAGCATCGATAGCTTTCTACGCCTGCAGCAGAATCTTCGGGAAAAAATGGGGTCCTAAACCAGCTACCATCCATTGGATGTACACAGCCATCGTCAGACCCATCCTCACGTACGGCTGTCTGGTCTGGTGGCCTGCAGCCGCAAAAGCCACAAACCTGAACACCCTCACCAGAATACAACGTCTAGCTTGCATAGGCACGACTATTGCTATTAGGACACCTACCGCCGCTCTTGAAACCATGCTCGGGATAGGCCCACTTGACCTCTTCACGAAAGAGGTAGCGGCTAAAAGTGCCCTACGACTCAGAGAAACCTGGACATGGAAAAACAGCCAAATCGGTCACGGCACCATTACCAAGTGGATAAACGCCAAAGAGTCTTTAGACTACATGGCCACCCACTTGGATTTCAACCTCAACATCGACTCCAAATTTCCCTCCAGGGAAAGCTGGACAAATGGTGAGATCATAAACCCCACCTCCATATCTACATATCTTCACGGATGGATCAAAAAGGGACGTAGATACGGGATCCGGTATTTTCTCAGTGGAACCCTCAATTGCCCGGTCCATGAAACTTCCAAACCACGCAAGTGTGTTCCAAGCGGAAATTCACGGTATCATCGAGGCCTGCCGACATCTTTCCACACTAAACAACAACAGACAGGTTGATTTTTACATAGACAGCCAAGCAGCCATCACAGCCATAACCTCCATCACCACCAAATCTAAATTGGTCCAAAGGTGCAAAGAGGAACTCAAATCCCTCAGCACGAGACATAAAATCTCGCTCTGCTGGATCCCGGGCCATATGGGTATCCACGGGAATGAGATGGCCGACGAACTGGCCAAGAAAGGCTCAGAATCAAATGACTTACACGCAGACAACTCTGTACTATTGCCCATCAGTCTCCTCATGTGGAACACCATCAACACATGCCGAGTCTCTAGAAAACTTTGTACCCAATTAGACAAAAAGAGGACCAAAGAACTCCTATCATTAAACAGATCACAGCTGTCACTCCTCATTGGAATTCTTACTGGCCACAATTCAATGGTGGCCCATCTCAGGAAAATGAGAATCAGCACAACACACTTCCTCTGCGAATGCCCAAGCCTCTGCAGAACCAGATTCTCAACCCTCGGAAAATCACACTTCAAAGACCTTAGCGAACTAGCAAACAAGCCACCTAAAACTACCCTAAAATTCATCATGAAATCGGGCTGGTTCAGGAGGGCCACCCCTGCTACTAACTAAACAGCTAACGCCATATCTTTCTTCTTTCCTTTGTCTTTTTGTTTACAGGTATCGCACACCGGGGGAACACAATGGATCCGTTGATACAGGAGTGAGATTGCACCCCTGCTGATGCAGTCACCCCCCCTACCTACCTTCAAATCTTCTTCAATCATGAATGAGTTTAGTCGTGTACGATAAATTATTTGAAGACGCTAAGCATTATATGGGCTGCTTGTTTGCGCTAAATCAGAAACTTCATTTAATGAAAACGAAAAATATTATACAGCCATTTGTGGTCTGCATATTATATTTTTTTGAATGAATTGTATAATTGGTGGAATATTATTAAGGAAGCTTAGAAGTAAAAATCCTTACCTAACCCTTTCACCAATAAATTAATTGTTGATCAACATTAGGTAATTGGAGCCTGTTGAGTTCAAATCTGAAGATAAAAAGTACATACGGAATCTTATTAAAATATGAGGTGTCGCACATATGGGCAAAAGCATCTCAAATTTATTAGTTTATTTTTAGTACACCAGAAGAATCTTTTGTTGTAATGGTTTAGGGACTTCTCCTTCCTTTTTGTTCGGCGAGGTAACTATGATAATGGGGATCATAACCCTCCCACTTTACTGCTTTCCTACTGGTCCGCCTGTGGGGTTCGCCGATTCGATCACAAAAAGTATCTGCAGGCCTCCCGATTTCAGATCACTTCGTCACTGAGTCCAATCAAATGCTGCTGTCCCATACTTTGTACATTGATTTTTGAAAGTTACAACCATTGTAAATCTATGTCCCATATCCGGACATCGTTTTTTGTAGCCTTATTTACCACTCTAAAGAGCTTTACACAAAAATGGTTACTTAAAATCACTTAAGAATTCTATCAGCAAAGGTATTCTTACACAAATTAATTTTTTTTACAAAACACAAATCACTAACACGAAATTAAAACTAGTTATTTCGTACTAGAAAAAAATACGCTGAGTGCATCGACAAATTTCGATGTGACATTTGCTCAAAATCTCAAATGGCACTCGAATGTGGTTACTTCGTTATTTTAAAAGCTTTTTGAATCTTCAAAATGAATGAAGCTAAAAAACATTTTGTTTTGCTTTTAAGTTCACTGAAAGGATTAACATAGGACTATAACAAGATACATAGATATGTATATATCAATGAAGTAAGTAAAACAGAAGATGGCACAGTTATACACTTACCGAATGGCTGAACGAAGTTCTTCGTAAACATTTTCCTTATCAAATCCGAGCTTGTGTAACATGCAAACCAAGAAGCGATCCTCATTTTCTGTGTAATTCTTTCCTTTATTATTGCCATATTGTAAGCGCAGTTGATGAAATGGTGCACGGTAACGAGCCATCTAATATAAAAATACGAACGGAATGTATACAACGTTAAATAGCACACAACTCTCACCTTTTGATCCAACGCTTTTTTAATGGACAACCTTCTCTGTATCTTCGCCTCTCCTCGTTCAATCTGACCCATAATACGTTCAATATCCTGTAGCTCATGGCATCTTTCCCAAAACACCGCATTGTACTCAATCACCTCTTCAGGAGTCTTGCCCTCGACGTCTTTGGCAATATTTTCAATGTCATCTCTACCGTACTTTTCATTCGCTTTAATAAACTGATTAAAATCACGTTTAGTCCAAGTGGTAAATCCTTGCGTCAACAAAGCTTCCTTTTCTGCGATTTCCTCCTCTGTCAACGGCTCAGCTTCGTCGATCTTTCGTTGCTCTTCACGCTGTGCCTTGGCAGCTTCTGAGCCAAGTTCTGGATTTTTCGGAACTTTGTAATTTAGAGTCTTGCGATAGTAATAAATTTCCTGATCCAGAAGCTCAAAAAGCCTTGGTGGAAAGAATTGGAAGTCCTGAACAATAGGCTGTTTCGGCGGACGAGGAGCTTTTGGTGCCTTTGGCTCTGATACTCGTAATGCTTCACGGAAATAAGCATCTACAGCATAATTAGCCTTACGTTCACGTTTAGGAGGCTCAATCCATGCACCAAGAGCATTCAGTTTCTGCTTCTCCCTATAATCCTCACCCTCAAATTGGTAAACAGAGCTAGATGCTCCTTCGCCATTGTTGTCCACTGTAAAATTGCGCAGGGAGCTTTCACCCATTTCGTCATATTGAGCTTTTTGCTCTAAAGTCTTAGCTTCACCCCGTTCAAGGATCGTGTCAATATCTTCATCTGTTAGTTCAGAATCTTTAGAAGCGAAAACATGGTTCGCACCAAAGCGAATAATGTTTAACATTTCGTCTTTATTTAATTGTGTGGTTCGGTTGTCTACTAATCGACCCTGCTGAATGACTAATTTGTCTAATCTAAGTTTGACTTCAGCCCGCTCTACTATCTTCTCTTCGACAGTATTTTCTGTAATGAAACGGAACACGCGCACCTGTTTCTTTTGACCGATACGATGTGCACGATCCATTGCTTGCAAGTCCATCTGCGGATTCCAATCAGAATCGTAAATTATGACCACATCAGCTGTGGCCAAGTTAATACCCAAACCACCAGCACGTGTGGATAACATGAAGACAAATTTAGGACTATTATCGGCGTTATATTCTTGGATTTGTCTATTTCGGTCTTCATGGGGTGTCTGGCCATCCAAACGGCAATATTGATATGTGCGCCATAAACAGTAATCTTCTAAAATATCTAACATGCGCGTCATTTGACTAAATATCAGTACTCTTGATCCTTGTTCCTGCAATTTCGGGAGCAACTTGTCCAGGATGACCATTTTTCCAGAATTGAAAACCAAATGCTCATCGGTCGTATATGGCGGACCAGGTTCGGCGCCATCAAATAAATACGGATGGTTAGTACATTTACGAAGCTGCATTAGAATATTTTGCAAACGCATTTTTTCCACTTTACCTGCACCGTTAACAACGTCGATGTCCTTCATCAGAACCTTAGTGTACCATTCGCGTTGCATTTTCGACAGACCTACAAAAATTTTGATTTCCTTTTTTGGCTTGAGGCGTTTTTCTACTTCGGATTTTAGACGTCGCAGTAAGAAAGGTTTGAGCACGGCATGGAGACGCTCAATCAATGCGTTGTCGCCGAAGCAGGTATTTGTATTAAACCATGCATCGAAATCCTCTGAGCTGTTGAAGACATCCGGAAGCAAGAAGTTTAACAGAGCCCATAATTCGTGAAGGTTATTTTGGAGTGGGGTACCAGTAATTAGAAGACGATTTGCTGTCTTAAATTCACGCAAAATTTCCGAAAGCTTTGATTTTTCATTTTTAATACGATGAGCTTCATCGATTACCATATAACGCCAATTGAATTTCTTAAATACCGACTTCTCGCGAATACACATTTCATATGAGGTCACGCAAACATCCCATTCTCCTGGCATTAACACATCACGGATGAAGATGTTGCGTGCTTCTTGATCGCCTATGAGACAAACGGCACGAAGAGATGGGCACCATTTTTTAAATTCATTTACCCAGTTCTGGAGAGTGGATTTTGGTACAACAACAATGTGGGGTCCAGCTTGGTTTCTGTAACAAAAATTATTTAAAAATCTTGTGAGAAACAAAACGATTTAAGAGAGGTATACAAAATCGGGTTGTGATCGAGGGCTTCGATTTATTTCTATTTATTTAGAGCTTTTGAAAAACTGTAATAACATAAAGTAAAATATTAGACTAGGGCTATACAGTAGACGCTCGATATAGTGAACTAATAAAAACCGGGCCTGTTCACTGGAACGAGATTGTTCACTGTAACGAGCGTGGACTCTTTGAAGCAAATTTCATCAAAATGTGCATGTAATACATCGAAACTAGAATATAATTATAATTTTTCTTTGCATTTACTAAAAAAACAAGCCAATATTCATTAAACAGAATAATTTATTTTTAACAAAAGCAACTCATCTTTAAAAATATCGTAAAACGTAACAAAAATAATTCATTCCATGTACTTAAAAAAGAAAAAAATACATCAAACTTAAGCTGTGCTAAAATAGTAAGTCATCTTCGTTTGCTTTTTCTTTGAATTTATGTCAATTAGTATCGCCTTTTCTTGCAACCTTTTAAGGACATTCGTGTTATCTACTTTATTGCTAGTTGCCCTAGTGTTTTCTCAAATAATTGAACAGCATTTCTAGAAGACACTGAACAAATCCGATGATCTATATATGTATGGTTGTTGCAACAGGCAGTTTGCATTTGTACTACAAACAACCCCAAACTACGTGATATATAATCGTGCAAGATACTCTCACAAAACGGTAAATTTGGACGATTGTATATGGGTATGCATACATATCTGTGAACGTATGTACTTCCCAGCGATCCTAACTGACGACTGCATGGCACTAATAAGTTTTAACTGTTTTTTGCATGCTGTGAGGTTCGAAGAAAATAAAAAAAACATTAGTTCACTGTAGCGAGACTTTTTTTGTTCACTATTTAGAATAGCCTTGGAGGCCGGGGCAGTGGCAGTGGGTTGTGTCCTCAATCGCTTCCTCATAGCCACAGCCTCTACAGAGCTCCTATTCTGTCAAGCGTAGTTTTTTCATATGATACCGTAGAGTGTTGTGCCATGTGATGATACTCACGAGGGTGGAAATGGATTTCCGGTCTTTCCCAACAAGTCTCTCGGTTTTTGCTTTGTCAAAAGTGGGCCATAGTTTCCTTGTAGTAACGCAGGTTTCTATGGAGTTCCACCTGTAGTTTGTCTCTCTCGTGGCTTTTTCCTCTGCTTCGAGTTTAAGTGTACAAGGCGGGATTCTCACGGATGGGTCTGTCAATTCGGTGGTCAGTGCAGAGCCACTCCTTGCTAGCTCGTCAGCCTTCTCGCTGCCTGGCTTTTTTTTTTTTTTTTAATATTCTTCAAATCCATTAATTAAAAGTATAAACATTATTCTTTACATAGTATATGAGAATATAACTTGAATTATAAGATCTTTAATACTCGAATAGTGTTTTTTTTTTTGTTATTTAAAATTTTTTTATTTGAAGAATATATAGATACATTCTATAGTTTCAAGAACTAGTGTCGAATGTATCTAGTTCATTACAAGATATTCAATAAAAATTCAAGTTCAAATTCAAAATTCAGAAAGTGACTGTAGGCATAGGACAAGACAAAGAGTAGTTTAATATGGTTCAGATGCGGCAACATACTAATAAAATCAGCGATACTTATATGCAGGTAACCAAAACTTTAAGCAGTTAAACCATTATTCTGATTAAATTTTTAATTTCATTTAAATCAAAGTTAAAAAGCCATTTTTTTACTTCTCGATTGAAAGAAAAAGAATTGCCAGTACATCGTATTTCAAGCGGCAATAAATTAAATAGCCTCCGTGCTACAGATGTTAAAAAAATTTAAGTAGTGGTAAGTGTTATGCGGTGGAACAGTAGTCATTAAACTATGAGTACTTCGAAGTCTATATACGTTTGTATCTCGATTGGTCGTTGTCTTTAATAAGTCCTTTCTAAGTAAAGAGGTATGGGTACTCCAGTTCATTTTACTATCAGAGACAAGTTCCAAGTATTTGAAAACTGTAACCTTTTCAATAGCAAAGCATTTAGATGAGCAGTTAACGTCAGCATTAAATGTTAGTGGAGAGCTTATTTTGCCACATGTATCAGCACTAACTAAAATATAGTTGCACATAGTACTATGTTACGTCATGATAGGAAATTCGACCACATCTGTAGATAAATTAAATGACATGATTTTGGTTTTATCACTGATGACTAGCTTGTGACTACTAAACTAGTGTCTGAGCTTTTCTAAGTCATGGTTTATATCAGCAATTAGATCTAAAGCGGAGAAACTAGAATATGAAAGAGCTATATCGTCTGCAAACCCAGTTTGTGTTCCTTTAAGGTGTAGGTGAAAAACAGAATTAATATAAATAAGAAACAGAATGGGACCAAGCACCGAACCCTGAGGCACACCTATTTTAATAAAAAGGCTTTCACTAAATCTATTTTCTAATTTAAAAACCAAGTGAGCATGAATCCTCTAAAGCCTATTTCTTCTAATTTGTTTAGTAGTAATGTAGGGTCCACCGTGTCAAATGCCTTCGTGATATCGATAAATAGAGCTGCAGTCATTTTCTGTTATTCAGGCTATCATAATTTAAACTATAAAATTTCAAAAGGGCATCTTCAGTTGATTTGCCAGCTCTAAAACCGTATTGACTTGGGCTAAAAAAAGAACATTTATCCAAAAAAGCTACGACCCTACGTTTGACCACTTTTTCGAAGATTTTTGAGAATACGGGAAGAAGAGAAATGGGCCTGTAATTGTTCACGTTATTATTATCACCTTTTTTAAAAATAGGAAAGACTTCGGCAATTTTTAGGCAATCCGGGAATATACCGCAGTATATACTTTTATTAAAGATATGAGCCAAGACATCGACAATATTGAAAGAAATCTTTTTAATAAAAGCATTCGAGGTGGGCAAAAACGCATCATCACCTCCACGTGGTGCCTGCTGGATAGCTATTAAATAGTGAACCAGCGATGAGCGTATGCTGAGTCTGACTGTACATGTGGAGCTGGACACTCGGACCAGCGCAAGCTCAGCCGGGTTAACTCCAGCACGCGTGTGCCAGGCGAGGCATCTCTTGCTGACCTGACCCGCACTTTGTGGATCAGATGTCTAACAAGAGGTCCTCAGAAGGAGGACGTGCAGCGGAGGAATTCCAACGGCGGAATCAACGGTGACGTCCACAGACAGACCGGCGGAAGCCTTACTCGAGCTACTCCGACATATTTGGAGCTCAGGTCAGTAAGGAACTTTCACGACTGAGGCAGGGTCTTGAAAAAGAGATGGTGGCGGAGGAGCTCTTAATGGGCCAACGGCAGCACTCGCATCCCCGAAGTGGGTTACTGGCATCGGGTTAACCGGCCCCTTGTCCTAGGGGTTGTATAAAGGGACCTGGCCCTCCAGGTTGGGGGTTGTGCGTAGGGGCATCTTCCCTACCGCGTAAAAAACCCTTAGTTACGAACCAACCAAATGCCTCGGAAAGGAATGACCCTACTGTTGACGACCCTGGCAAACGAAATAAGGACAACGATTTTCGGATCTGCACGTGGAATGTTCGGACCCTTAACAGACCACGTGCAGCCGATCAATTAGCAGAGGCCATAGACAAAGCGTACAAAGCGGCGCTGCAAAGAAGGACGAGGGCTGCTCGTGAGCTCTACGAGCGTAAGAGACGGGAAGAGCATCGGCTTCTCCAGAAGAAGAAAAAAGAGCACGAGAAGCGCG
The DNA here is from genome assembly GCA_946965025.1 of Blera fallax. Lineage (NCBI taxonomy): Eukaryota > Metazoa > Arthropoda > Insecta > Diptera > Syrphidae > Blera > Blera fallax. Next base: position 57,541,272 of record OX337246.1, read on the forward strand.
CGATCGAAGATATTGAGAGATTATACTCCACGAATAATGTACGGAAGTTTTACCAAAAGGTAAAAAGAACGTGTCACGCCAACAAGACCCGTACGGAAACCTGTAGAGATGAGGAAGGAAACCTGGTAGTAGAATCACAGTCGGTGCTGAGAATATGGAAAAACTTTTTCTGCAGACTGAATAACGGCGATGAAGATCAACATACCGCTGTCAGGCAGAATGTGCCATTCAACATAGACGATGATAGCCAAAACTTCCGTCCACCTGACCAAAACGAAGTAAGGATAGCATTATCCAAGCTTAAATCCAACAAAGCTGCTGGTCCTGATGGCCTACCGGCCGAGTTGTTCAAGGCAGCCGGAAATGACTTGGTAGAGAGCATACACCAACTCATTTCCAAGATTTGGTCAGACGAGTGTATGCCTGATGAATGGAACCTCAGCATCCTTTGCCCGATCCACAAGAAAGGAGACCCCCTCAACTGCGCCAATTACAGAGGTATCAGTCTCCTCAACATCGCGTTGCCATCTGCCATATTGTGTGAACGCCTGAAACCCTTCATCAACAACCTGATTGGCCCCTATCAGTGTGGTTTCAGGCCAGGAAAGTCCACAGTCGATCAAATTTTCACACTCCGGCAGATCCTGGAAAAAAACCCAAGAAGTCCAAATCGATACTCACCATCTTTTTATCGATTTTAAGGCCGCATATGACAGCATTTATAGAGACGAGCTATACAGAGCCATGTCTAGTTTTGGCATCCCTGTCAAACTCGTTCGTCTGTGCAGGATGACGATGGAGAACGCTCGCTGCTCCATCAAGGTCGGTAATGACCTCACCGAGATGTCAATTCGATGTCAAAAAGGGATTTAGACAACTGGTGCGTTCGCTAGTATCGAAACAGAAGCCACCAAAATGGGTTTAGCTGTAAATGAGGGCAAAACAAAGTATATGCTGTCGACAAGAAGGGACACACAACATCGACGAATCGGACAGAACGTCACAGTCGACAGCTATAACTTCGAGGTAGTAAGGGACTTTGTCTACCTTGGCTCTGCTATTAATTCTGACAATAACATCTCGGCGGAAATTAACTGAAGAATTACTCTTGCCAATCGCTGTTTCTTTGGGCTGAGAAGGCAATTGAGTAGTAAGGCCCTATCTCGAACAACTAAGGAGACTCTGTACAAGACCTTGATCATCCCAGTCCTGCTTTATGGCGCTGAAGCATAGACTCTGTCGAAAGCGGATGAAGATATCCTTGGTCGCTTCGAGAGAAAAATTCTTCGGAAGATATACGGTCCCGTTTGCGTTGACGGGCTTTGGAGGAGAAGATTCAACGACGAAATCTACGAGCTGTACAGCGACATCGACCTAGTCAAAAAACTGCGCATCAGTCGCCTAAGATGGCTAGGACATGTAGAGCGAATGGACACCAATGCTCCGGCCCGCAGAGTCTTCGAACCTAACCCGGAGGGACAACGCAGTAGAGGAAGACCTCGCCTAAGGTGGCGCGCACAAGTAGAAAGGGACCTCAACCAACTTGGAGTGCGCAACTGGAGGCAGTTAGCCAAGGACCGGGCTAACTGGAGAGGCTTGTTGGTTGAGGCCCAGGTTCACCCCGAACTGTAGCGCCACCTAAGTAAGTAAGTATTCGAGTAGCTATTCCGAGTCGACGAGTTAGAATTTTCCAGCAAATTAATTGTCCTAAGTAGTTCAAGAGATGAAATAGGTTCATAATAGAAGCTATGGTCTTGATATCCTTCCCTGTTGGAACAGTCTGCCTCACAGTGAGACAACGTCAAGTCAAAGCCAGCATCAGTAAGTGTATTGAACCCAACACTTGTAAAAAAAAAACATATTAAACACATTTGCCATCTCAACCGAATTTGGTATGACCTTACCTTTATAGGTTATACGTGAAGGTGAATTGAAAGATACGTTTCTATTTAGCAGTTCATTTACAATGGCCCATTCTTTCTTTGCATTATTTTTTGCTGTATGGAATCTATTTACATAGTAATTTTCTTTATATATTTTAACTTCATTCGCAACTTCTGTACATATTTTGTTATAAAGATTGCGGAAATGGTTGCTATAAGGATACTTTTTACATTTGATTCTCATTTTATTTTTTTCATCGATCTTTGCTAACAATGATCTAGACATCCATGGTTTGAGTCTCTTTAATTCAGTAATTTTCTTTCCTACAGAGTGGGCGCAAGACCCTACATGCCGTTGCAAAGTACTACTAAAAATATTAAAAGCTATAGAAGGGTTGTTTTCGTTATATACATCAGCCCAACTTCCATGAAGTAGACGGACATTAAGACATTCAAAATTAATTGAATCACTTGTTTTAAAAGGTATATATTTCGAATTAAGCTTGGGTTTATCACAATGGAAAATTAAACTTGTCATGCAATGATCAGTAATTTCATAATCAGAGATTAATCAGATTAATAAATCAGGAGCTGATGAGCGATAACTTTGAATTACGATCCAGCCTTCCAAAGATATGATCAATACACGATTTGTAGAAGGTGTTACCCGAGTAGGTTCAATAAAGCAAGGCTCCAAACCATAAGCGGACACAACGGATAGATAATTTAAAACAATAGAAGACTCATTTAGAATGTCTAAATTTATGTTACCTAGAATAAACAAATTTTTTGCCTTTCAAAACTCAACATAGTACTCAGTTCCTCAACAAAAACGACTTTACTTTTCTCATGTAATCGATAAAAACACACAAAGGTACATTTTTCGTTATCAATGGAGCAAGTAATTTTTACTGTATCCGCGCTTTCCAGATTACAGCTAAAGTACTCATAGTCTAAATTTTCACTTACAAAAACCGCCACTCCACCTGCAGCGAATGTCTCATTACATTTGGCATAAAAATTGTAACCGGGTATACTATATAATTCTTTTTCATACTCAAAAATCCATATTTCGGGTAGGAAAATCAAATCAGGCTTGTTAACGAAGGATTCAAGATGAGCTGTGAAGGAATGTTTTGGTGTATAATGGAAAATTTGTTCTTTAAGGTATCTGAATGAAAAACACTTTGAAACGACTCTTTTATAAATTTACAAAAAGGAGTGGTATCAACAAAACTATTATGTTCTAATATTAAATTATTATTTACATTAAGCATATTAGCGTAGTTAAGACACAAACTAAGACAAATTTTCTAAATCTTCAAATGAACGGATTGTTATAATTTTATCTCCTTCTTTTTTTAAGCAAAATAATTATTAATCCATAGAAAAGAAAAATTTTTTTTCCGATCTAATTTTTTTTAGTTTTGCTAAATAAAGCTCTATTAAAACTAGTAAGAGTTTTATTAATAAAAATTGGTTTTTCTCCATATTGGCTCCCAAAAATGCTCGAAGTTAATTTTGTCTTCCTCTTTTTGTTCATGATATTGAATGATTTTTCTCGAATGATTTGAATTTTAAGCATAAGATGAAATGTTCAGCGATTTGGCCCGTGTAGATGCTGTGTTGGACTTAATGCCTGTTTTCTTGACATAACAAGATTTAATATCATCATGTGTTATGTTTTCCCCCAAACCTTCTGACAGTAATTTGACAGCTGAGTCTAATGCATTTTGATTGTCAACATTCGGAATTCCTACGACGTCAATACATTTCCTCAAAGACTTTTGCTGCAAAAAATGCACTCTATTTTCAAGATTGTGTACCTTTTCTGCAAGTGTGTTCTTTTCATCTTGGAGGGTGTTAATCAACAATAATGCATTGGAGAACACTTACTTGAGCGAGATGGTTTCCTTGTAAAGCATGTCCAGAGTTATAGTAACGGAAGGGTTTGTATCAGCAGCACCATTCACATATCCCAAGTTAGAAGGAGGCACTGCGATATCTGTTACTTGTGCGGTGTTTTTTGATTTTTGAAGAGCAAGAGGAGGTGAGCGAAGCGAATTACGTCTGTGTCGGTTGCAAGAAACACAATGATAAGAAATTCTGTTTTACTTCATATACATATTCACCATCACTTGTTTGAAGATTTACACATTTTAAGTGGTAGTAAACTTTGCATACTGCACACTGAATTTTTGCATCAACTCTTTCAACTTTAATAACACAATTGCAAGGCATAATTGAACAAAAAAAGTTAAACAGAAGATCTTAAAAAAAAAGTGCACTTAAATTGGTGTATTATACCCTTAACGATTGTTTGAAATTGCAATTATATTAAAATGTATACAGAGCGTACAAATGTTTCGAGCGTACTTTCGCCACAACACGAACTTCGAACTGAAGTGTTCAGGAACCCAGCAGAGTGCGACCTTATGCTGCGTGCCAAGAGCCTTGAGTTCTTCGCGACAGCAAATTTTTTTATTTTATATCAACGGGAGTAATTGCTTTAATAGCAGCCTGGCTGTCAATAAAAAAGGTGATACCTTCCGGAGGTATTGCCCTTACCGCAGACTCACGGGCTGCTGTAGTCACTGCCAGGACCTCCGCTTGGAAGACGCTGCTATGGTTTGGGAGTCGGATTGATCGTGCTATTCCCAGCGGTTCGGAGAAAATGCCAGAACCAACGCCAGTTTCCATTTTGGTGCCGTCTGTGTACACAGACGCATTTGCGCATTTGGTAAGTGGGGATTTTTCCATTCATCTCTGCTGGGGTAGGTGCAAGAAAACGGTCTCGTGAAGTCTAAATGAATGAATTTTATTTCGTAATTAATTTACAATAAGGTTGCCACACAATTTACATACAGAGATTCGATATCTTATTTAATATCTTTCAACTGAAACATTATCTTTCGGAACTTTAAAAAAAGGAGAAGGGCAAGAATAATGACTCTGAAGGAAACTACGAAAAAACCTTCAATATTAGTGAAAAAAAAAAAAAAATAATAATAATAAATAAAATATATAAATAAATAAATAAATAGATAAGTAAAGAGATACATAAATAAATAAATAAACAATTAAATAAATAAGTAAATAAATAGATAAATAAATAGGTACCTAAATAAATAAATAAATAAATAAACAAACAAATAAATAAATAAATAAATAGATAAATAAATAAAAAAATAATTGAAAATAAATAAATTAATTAGTTAAATAATAAAGGAATACATAACTGAATAGACAAACGAATAAACATATGAATATATAGATAAACAGATAAACATACATACAATATAGTAAATTTATAAATAAGAAATTAAATAAACAGATAAACAGATAGATACATGCTGTTCAAGCATTTAATTGGTTTACAAGAGGATTGTCTGAAAAAGCACAGTTTTGCAAAAATTTGTCCGTCAGCTTAATGATTCTGTCGGAGATCAATTCAACATTCGATTGGAGATGAAGATCAGAGGTAGAATGGTATCTAGGTAGATTAAGCATCATTTTCAACAGTTTGTTTTGGGATACTTGTAACTTCCTTATATGGCATATTGCACAATTTCCCCATACTTGGCATCCATAAAGTAGTATTGATTGAAATACTACTTTATGGATTACGATTTTGTTGAAGCTGTTTAGCATTGACTTCCTGTTTATAAATGGGTAAAGCATTTTGATGGCAATGTTTATTTTATTTATGGTGTTTGAAATATGTTCTTTGAACGTCAGTTTTTCATCTAGATGAATTCCCAGATACTTCACACTTGGCTTCCAGTCAACTCTTACCCCACACACGTTAAGGGGATTGTTAGGAAGATAGCAACTCTTTCTTTTTCGACTGAAAAAGATTGATTGCACTTTTTCTGCATTGATTTTTATTTTCCACTTGTTGAAATAATTGACTAATATTCTAATCGCATTTTGAAGATTAGTCTCAATATTGAGACTGAACTCATGTGATGAGAATATGCCTGTGTCATCAGCGTAGATGGCTGTTTCACATGCTGGGAGCCTTGGGAAGTCGGAGGTGTAAACATTGTAGAGCACTGGACCAAGAACCGAACCCTGGGGTACTCCTGCGTAAAAGTGCTGTAAAGATGATGATTTACCATTAACGTAGACTCTAAAGCACCTGTTAGTCAAAAAGCTTTGTATAGTTTTAAATAGATACAGGGGAAAAAACCGATGTGAATCATTTTGTACACAATCCCATGGTGCCAGACGGAATCAAAAGCTTTCTCGATATCGAGCAAAACTAAACCCGTAGATTTGCCTAATGCACGGTTCCTCTTGACATGCTGACATATTCGCAGCACTTGATGAGACGTGCTGTGGTGACTCCTGAACCCAAATTGCTCATGAGGGAATATACACCTGTCATCAATAAATATCATAAGTTTCTTTTTAATTATTTTCTCGTAAACTTTGCTGAGACAACTGAGTAGACTTATTGGCCTGTAACTATCTGCATATTGAATTTGCTTCCCAGTCTTCAAAATCGGTACCACTTTCGCAATTTTCTAGGTATTCGGGGAATTCTGGAGTTTCAGGCATGCATTTACCAGGAAAGTTAAAAATCGTATCCCTGATTTCGGTAATTCCTTGAGATATAGATTTTTAATACCATCAAGGCCATCAGATTTCCTCGGTCGCAAATTTTCTAACACTTCCTCGATTTCCATTCGATATACATACTCGTCTGGGGATGTATCACAGCTTTGGAGATTGAGGCCATTATAGGCTTCATTTACCAGAGAGTTGGTGGCTGTATCACCGAGGTGCTGTGAAACGGTGTGGTTCTTTATAAAGGTTGAACCAAAAATATTGGCCTTGTCAATGTCCGTGTGGAGAACTTTACCAGAGCTTTGTAGACTAGGGATTCTTCTATTCTCATTCTTTACAATCTTGACTACATTCCAGAATGGCCTTGCACTTTTGTCTAATAGGCTTAGTTTCCTATTCCACTCATTGTTTCTGTGCATTTCATAGAAATGAGTTTATTTAGGTACCTCATCTGGTCGCGAAAGAAGGGCAAACGATACCTTTGCCATTGTCTCTTTAAAGAATTTCTGATTCGTATGAATAAAAGAACGCGATCTGGGATCTTAGTGAAGAAGTTATTTCTTACTGCTTTTGGGATACTCAAGTCAATTGAACTATGGATATGCTCCGAAAAAGTTTCCACAAGACTATCTATGTGTTCCGTGGAAACATTTTCTAAGTCTGTTGAAATATTTCTGAGTTTCGACTTCATTTCTGAACGAAATTGTGCCCAGTTTGCACGTTTAAAATCTAGATAGTATTGCACTGTTTTTTTACCCGATTTAAGAATTTGACAAAAAACTGGGTTATGGTCAGAACTAAGTTCGTTTAACGCAACCGGCTGAGAGAGTAAACTTGGTGAATTTGTAATGAAAAAATCGAGAGTAGATGGGAGACCTCTCGAACCAGCTGGAATATATGTAGGACTAGACGGAAACAATACAGAAAACGGAAACACATTTGACAGACTTGAAAGTAAATTACCACATACATTCGCTCTATTGCACCCCCAGTCCCTGTGTCTACAGTTTAAGTCACCCCCAAGCACATAGTCTTCACTTATTGTAAAAAACCTCCTTAAATCGGTGTTCAGATATTGTCTTATTTCAGCAGATGAACTACCACCAGGAAAATAAACACAAAAAATTTTGATTGACCTCCCGTTTTCCAACCTTACCTCTATACCTAGGTTTTCTACATAGCGAGTATGAATAATTGGTAAAAGAGAATGTTGAATCGATCACCGAATCAGAATAGCAACGCCTCCACCCCTTCTATCATTTCTATCCACTCGATAGCATTTGAAATCCGCAGTGGAGAGTTTGGTCTGATTTTAACCACGTCTCAGTTACTAAAGCGATATCTACTTTCATATCAATTAAATAGTTTATAAATTCAACGTGTTTTTTTCTTAATACCTCTGGCATTCCATGTAATAATATTTATATAGTTAACTGACATATTACTTAACATTTGAGTACAAAAACTTAGTAGCTAATTGTGTGACAACATTGAATTGTTCTACCTTAGATTTACAAGAACCCAGCTTCGTGATCATTTCCATGACAAGAGAATTAAGCTCCTCCATCGTAAATAAATCTCCGCTCGCAGTAGAAGCATTGTTGTTGTTGTTTGATAGGACTTCAATTGGAATCTCCCATGCATTTGGTCGCGAGTAGTTGATGCTCTCAATACGTTTCGGTGAACTTCTTTGAGGTAGGGCGGGAAAATCACTCATTGACATGTGGTTAATGGTGTTAGGGTTAACATTTACAGCAGTACTAAGCTTTGGGTGAGAGCGAGATTGAGAGCGGTTTGTTTTGCTTGTAATCTTCGCTTTCATTTCTAAATATCGGATGCGGCTCATACATATACTGTCGGTGGATTTATGGTTCTCATGGCAATTCGCGCACTTGAGAGCATCAGCATTTTTGCACTAAATATGGCGTGATGTAGTCTGTGATAGGTACATGGCGAATGTATTTTTGTAGGATCGTTGAGTGACCTACAGTATTTACTTTTCAGTTTTCGGACTGGCTTATTCTTAGGGCGCTCATGGCTGCCTGTGACTGCATTAAAATATCTAGCGGTAGCAGATTGAGGATCGCCTCAAGACCTGCCGTTGGTGTAGTTCTCATGGCACTGGTGGTGCCAATGCACGCTAGTCTTTGTACCTTCGTGAGGGCTTTTAGGTTAGTGGGTTTTTCGGCTGCCTGCCGCCACACTAGACTGCCATAGGCCAGTATTGGTCTGACAATAGCTGTATATATCTACAGTATAATTTTGGGGGAGGGGCCAAAGGTTTTTTCGAAGATTCGGATGCAGGAGTAAAAGGCTATTGTTGCCTTTTTTTATTCTTTCATTTATATTTAGTCCCCAGTTTAGTTTCTTGCCAAGCACTAGTCCTAGGTATTTCGCACTATCTGAGATTGTAAGGCGGGTGTCTCCGATAGAGGGTGTATTAAAATGCGGAATCTTCCTTTTATTGGTGAAAAGTACCAATTCAGTTTTTTGGGGATTGACCACACTTTTTAGCCCAGGTGTGTAAGGTCTTCAGTGCTCCATCTATTAATCCACTAAGAGTAGGGAGGTATTTACCTGTCGCCATCACAACAACGTCATCTGCATATTCTGTGACTTTGACCCCACTGTATCTTAGCTTCTGGAGCACCTCATTCAGGACAATGATCCAGAGCAGTGGGGATATAACCCCGCCTTGAGGAGTACCTCTGGAGGCGTATGCTTCTATCTTCATTCCTTCAAGTTCAGTTATTATATGTATGTCTACCTTCTAGCATGCTAATTATCCAATTTATTAGGATATAATCGACGTTTAGCATAGTTAGGTTCTTACGTACTGCATCAATACGGACATTATTGAATGTTCCTTTAATGTCTAAACATAGACAATTTAGTCCAACGTGTTCCCATTTCCAAAACAAAATATAATTAGCAATCAACCGATTCACTAACCAGTGGTTTAGCTCAATATACCTCAGCTTAAATTGACAATAAATCACACTTCAAGTAATCTGTTTCAAATCCTTCAATGGAATATTAAAAGGTATGTTAACAACTATGATGGGCTAACTTTATTAGTAACAAAAATATTTACCAGATATATTCGCAGTCCAAGAAACCCACTGCGAAACCGAAGCAAAGCCGATTACATATAATAATTTTACAACGATCCTCAAATCACAACATGCAAGCAAGGCATTAGGATCCTTATAAAAAAAAAACATTCCCGACAATAAACTTATTGTACGCTCCAACATTATGACTTTGGCTATAAACGCTTGCCCTAAATTCGCGGTTGTTTTTATCTACATAGTTCCCAACCAATGATGGGTAATTTAAATTTTAATTAAATAACAATTACTTGCACAAGTAATTAGCAAGTAATTTAATTACATTCCAATTACATAGTAATTGTAATTCAAATTCTAATTACAATTATTGTAATTCAAATTCTAATTACAATTACAGGTAATTGCAATTACATCAATGTAATTAGGGATGTAAGCATTAATTAAATATATCCCCATTCGGGTAGGGGTTAGAATATACCCGAGGTAGGCATGCCTCTCGTAAGAGGCGACTAAAATCCAATCTCCGTATACCGAGTGTATAGTGTATACAAAAAAATGCAATGAACAAAACCCAGCCCAGCTTTGCTGGAAAATCCACCCTCTTCGGAGGTCGGCTCTACGGATTCTGGGGAGAGCCACTTATTGTAATCCAATGACCCTTTCTCAAAAAGTTCAAGGGTATCTCGATCTCCTCCACCACAATCGAATAACTCCGAGAAAAGAAGTCCACTGTGAGCGCCAACGCGCCAAATTCAGGACTCAGCGAAATATAAAAGCTTGGAGGAAGAAAATTAAACACTTCGAATCAAGCTTAATGAAATAGATTTACTCTATCAAGAGATAGACCTATTAAAAAAAAGAAAATAAGGTTATAAACAACACGGATGTGCAGAAAGAACGCGAATATACGCGTAGCTAGTCGGGAATACCACTCCGACGAAAAAGAGCTAGCACGCGAAACGAATCGGGTCCCAAGGAAAAGAGCTAGTAAGAAACGGAGAGCCGGTTCTTCGCCCGAAGTCGAGCCCCCAAAAGAAGAAAAGCACAAAGAACCGCAAAAAAATCAACTTCGAGCGCAATTTCGTCCACCACCACCAATAAACGTCGTCGAGATAATGAAATATAATAAGTTGCATAGCCTCCTTAAAGAAACGCTAACAGCGAAATATAAAGTCACATCGTTGAGGGAGAATGCGTGGAAAATTAACGTCGATAACATCGACGACTACCGAGCAGTGTCCTAAAGGCTAAATAGCGAGATACTTTCGAAATCAAGTCAGAAAGGCCACATCGTGTTGTTGCAAGGGGACTCCAACCCTCTTGCACCAAAGAAGAGGTTATGACCGACCTTCAAACCAAATATCATCAAGAAGGAGAAGCAACAAACGGAAATAGACAAAGACATCCTGGTAAGACATCCTGGTATGCTTACCTTCGAAAGTCTGATAATATTGACGATATCTACCGAATAAAAACTATCTTAAGTATTGTGGTCAGAAAAGAGCCCATGCGTAGAAATTTAAAAATGATTCCGCAGTGCAAACGTTGCCAAGAATTTAATCATACGCAAATGTACTGCAAAAAAGAACCACGATGTGTGAAATGTGCCGGAAATCACCTCTCCCAAGTTTGTGGAGTAAACAAACAGACCTCCGCAACCTGTGCTAAATTGTAAGGGTAAGCATCCGGCAAATTATTAAGGCTGTGAAGTAGCTAAAGAGGTCCAAAAACGGAGAGCTGCGCTCCTTAAGCCCATAAATGCAATATCAAAACCCCAAACTAAACTAAGCCGTAAGAACGCGCAGGAGAAAGTCGGTAAACTAAACCTACCAGGTTCAGAGCGCAAAAAATTGGGAGAAAGAGTGACAACCGAAAAGTCCTCGAGCCCTGTTCTCAAAAGAAATGATACTGAAAAGTTACCATTAAAAAACCACCCGGTATTGGTCCTCGGACAGCAGGAGTGCAGCTTACGCTCAGGCTGCGGCAACCGAAGAAAACATAAATCGTTGAAATTTCGACGGACTTGAAGAACAAAGCAAAAAAAATAAAATTATTCTCGATAGGCTGGATAAGCTCGAAAATATTTCACGGAAAACGCGTACTTCAACTAGAAAATGAATGAAAAACGAATGTTAAAAATTTGTACTTGGAATGCAAACGGACTTCTGCAAAAACTTGACGAATTGGAAATATTCATGCGAGTTACGTTCCCACACTTCGGAGGAAGTGTCAGTAATATGAGAAATACTGGCATCCGGCCGGAAATCAAAGAGTTCAACCAAAATATGAACTCTTCACGAACCGGCATCAATAAAATCAATGACTAAAGAAAATACGAAAAAGTGTTGACACCGAATTTGTTAATGCATCACTTTTTCATATTTGCAAGAACTCATATTACTGCACACTTCCTTTCGATCGAAATTATTAAAAAGAAACGAAAGTAAAAAGACGATAAATAAAATTTGACTCAGGAAGGAATATTTGTTTTTTTTTTCCATTTCCTAGTTTTCTTTCTTTAAAACGTCGTGTTCTTCGAAGAGAACAACGAAAAACGTAACTTGCGTGAAAAAGATATCTATATTTGCTTGATTTCTGAAACCCACGTAAAAAACGAATCGCATTTAAAAATAAAAGGCTATAATGATTATCACGCTTGCCACCACTTGCATCGCTTCGCGGTATGGCCTAGGAGTTGACAATTCTGGCAGCGCATAGGGTTCGGGAAATACTCTGTTACCTTGGTATTGTACCACCCAATATTTACAGCACTTGGTGGTCGGAAAAGGTCAAAGGTGAAAAGAATCAGACCAGTTGCGCGTTGAGTACCATCCTAATTTTTTTTAAATTTAAATACGTCCGTGACGCCTTGCGATTTCATTTCCTCGATAATCTCGGTTTCAGGGACATTTGTAAGATATGGAGCGTACCTTTGGAGGAATTTAATTGGGTGTGGAGAGTTACGGAGATAGGGCATAAATTTGAGAGTTTTTTTTTTTGAGGTGAATAGATCGGCTATTTTCTGGGACTTGACTAAGATCAGGAGGTTACCATCGCGGAATTGGGTGATTTGTTCATAAGCAGTGCTTATGCTATCTATAGCTTTTCTTTATTAGAAACACACTAAAAGATGATAGCGGTTTCTTTTGCGTTGGTTGAGGAGATCACTATAAATTTTGGATTAGTGGGGGGGAGAGTGTGTTGAGAATATATTGACTGGGTTTATTGGGGAAATGTTAGGTTTTTTCTTTTCTTATTTTTATGCTCATCAGGTGGGTCTGTTTCCAGACCGCTGAAACGGTTGCCCAAAGGCATAGTGTATTTGATTGTTTTTGCAACTATACATACAGTGCTGTGCAAAACATTTGCAACTAGAATTACAAGTTAACTAAATAATGATTTTTCCATAGTAAAATAAAAAATATTGAAATGACTTGTAGTATTTTACAATTTGTACATATTGTTGTTAATTATCAAAAAAAAAAATTGTGTATGTACATACTTTTTTTAAAAGCTATGGGCCGAACACCTAAAAAGGTATCGAAATTGGCTGTGCAAAACATTTGCTCCCTTTTATTTTGCAATATTTTTTGTTTTCATAGCGGTAAAGTTTATTTATGCATTAAATGTGCTTTGTAGAGATTTGTAGCTCATTGTGGTTTTTGGAATGATAGCATTAAGTCGAAACACTGTGAATTTGTGAGAAATTAACATTTTTTAACAAAATGGGCGGAAACAAGTATTGTTCTGAAATCCGATCAAGAATTTTGAGGGACTATAGCCAAGGAATGACTCAACATCAAATTTCAGCAAAATATAAAATCCACAAATCAACAATTTGCCGCATTATAAATAACGGAAACGAGCACGTGTTTCATAGAGGAGGCCGGCCGCGCAAAACAACAGAAAAAGAAGATAGAAAAATATTGAATTTTGTTCAGAAATATCCTCAATCGTCATCTAAAGAGGTAAAGCTGCAATTGGAATTGGATATTGACTCATCAACAATAAGACGAAGAACTTTAGAGGCTGGGCTCCGAAGCTATAAACCTGCAAAAAAAACCATTTATTTCCAAAAAGAATGTCAAGGCCCGCTTAAATTTTGCCCGGGCTCATTTGGACTGGAGTCTTTAGCAATGGAAAGCCGTCTTATTTTCCGATGAGTCAAAATTCAATTTGCATGGATATGATGGGAGACAACACGTGAGAAGACCAAAAGGCGAGCGACTGAACCCAAAGTACACTAAAGGGACAGTCAAACATGGCGGTGGTAGCGTGATGGTTTGGGGGTGCTTCTCAGCGCAGGGTATTGGTCCCATCCGACGAGTGGAGGGAATAATGGTGTCCGAAGACCACAAGGACATTTTAAATAGCACCATGCTTCCTTATGCGAAATGGGAGATGCCGCTTGTTTGGTGGTTCCAGCATGACAATGACCCCAAGCACACGTCTAAGCTAGTAAAACGTTGGCTTGTGGATCAAAATGTTAATGTTTTACAATGGCCCCCTCAATCACCAGATCTCAACCCGATCGAGAACTTAATTGGGAAGAATTGGGAACAAAATTTTCAAAAAAAAGGATGATCTTTTCAATGAGATACAACAACAATGGGAAGATATTCCAAAAGCATTTATTGATAATTTAATTGCTTCTATGCCCAAAAGGTGTTCGGCTGTTATAAAAAATAAGGGTTTTGCCATTAAATATTGAGAAATTTTTATATTTTGGTAATATTTTTGATCAGTTGCAAATGTTTTGCACAGCCAGATATGTTATATTTCGTTTTCTTTTGAATGTATTTTTTTGTTTAATGAAGTTTACCTTTTTTTCTTTTTTGATAATAAATTATAGCATTTAAAACTTTTAAAATGAAAAAAAATTTTTTAATGTCACCCCAGTGAAAACCTTTTTAATGGTTGTTGAATTCTATTCTTATGTTGGTTGCAAATGTTTTGCACAGCACTGTATGTATTTATTTCACTCACTAACGGGTTCGCGAAAAGGAAGAGTACACCGTTTGTATGGGGTATGTAAAGGGCAGTATCACCAATGAAGACTAAATGAGAGAGAACACAATCAGCTATCAGGGATCTCGGAATTCCGACAATCGAAGCTGAAATTAGAAGCATAGAAACCAACTTATCGGACATGTCAACAATACAGTCCAACAAATTTTGGATGAGAGCAATTTATTGCGTCGGACAAAACCTTTCGACTTGGCGAGATAAGAATTAACCGCGTGTAGATTGCCAAACGTTTATTTCGTGATAGAAAAATTACTTGATAAAAGTTGTTACCTACTTAGTTGCAATATCGTGACAAAATTTATATCAAAGGGACAGTCACCGACTAACTCTCGAGCCGGCAACATCGCTTAGCTGATTGTGTTCTCTCTCATTTAGTCTTAATTGGTGATACTGCCCTTTACATACCCCCATACAAACGGTGTACTCTTCCTTTTCGCGAACCCGTTAGTGAGTGAAATAAATACATATGTATAGTTGCAAAAACAATCAAATACACTATGCCTTTGGGCAACCGTTTCAGCGGTCTGGAAACAGACTCACCTGATGAGCATAAAAATAAGAAAAGAAAAAACCTAACATTTCCCCAATAAACCCAGTCAATATATTCTCAACACACTCTCCCCCCCCCAATAATCCAAAATTTATAGTGATCTCCTCAACCAACGCAAAAGAAACCGCTATCATCTTTTAGTGTGTTTCTAATAAAAAAAAAGCTATAGATAGCATAAGCACTGCTTATGAACAAATCACCCAACTCCGCGATGCTAACCTCCTGATCTTAGTCAAGTCCCAGAAAATAGCCGATCTATTCACCTTTGTGGGTACAAAGACTCCCGACCCAAGTGCGCGCAATTCTGCAAGCATCTAGTCAAGAGCTTACAGCGCTTGCCAAACTGGCTGACAAAGTGATGGAAGTTGGAGACTTTAAGAACGTCATGGTTATCAACTCTCCACAGCAGACCGGAACCATCTACCATAACAGCTACTGAGCTGTCACTTCAACAGCAAATTCAGCAAATCTCTTGTCAATTAAATGAATTGATGAGACAAACGAAAAGTAAGCAAACTAACCGAAGCCGAAACCGCAGCCGCAGCGGATGCGTCAGATGCGTCAGAGCTGAGGGAAAGGGGCGCGTTGATCGCTGGATGCGCTAAAAGCGTTGCGTTGGCCAGGTCCGCTTTGCATCGTTAGAATGCTCTTTCTGCTTCATCGGTCCATACGACGGGAGTCAAATCATTTTTTTTGTTGCCTTTGACGAGGTTTTGGAGCACTGCCTGGTTGTTGAGTGTATCGGGTAAGAAACGTCGATAAAAGTTGACCATTGCCAAAAACCTTTTCAGTTCTTTGGCCCTCGTCGGCTTTTCAAAATCCTGAATAAATTTTACCTTTTCCTCCAGTGGACTTATTCCTTCGCTGCTAATTTTGTGTCCCAGGAATCGTATTTCGGTCTTCCCTAGTACACACTTGGAAGCGTTGATTGTAAGTCCGTGAGAGCTCAACCTCTGCAAGACCTCTCAAAGATGAACCTCGTGTTCGGTGATGTCGCGTGACGCCACACAAATGTCGTCCAAGTATGGAAATGCGAAATTTTCTAAGCCTCGAAGTACCTCGTGCATATGACGCTGAAAGGTTTGCGCAGCGTTACGCAATCCGAACGTCATGTATCGAAATTCGAAGAGGCCAAACACCCTTCAAAATTACTTACGTGATGTGAGCTCAGTGTTATCATTAACTGCTGAGGCAAATGAACCAGCTATTAAAATAATATTGGCGAACAAACTTCAAGGAAAAGTTTTGAGAACTGTCGACACTCTTACTGAACCATCATGGGAAAACATAGTGCTAAAACTCCGGCAAGAATTTGGGATCAAGAGGTCATACCTTAACCTTAGAGAAGACGCGATGAACACCAAGGCAAGTAACATAGAAGAACTCCACTTTAAGTTAGATAAAATATTAAGTAATATGAATTCTAAGTACAACACAGAAATTGTGAAAGATGATAATTTTACACCCGATAAAAATTCAAAACTAATTTTTGATATATGTATATGTATGTATGTATGTAAACTATTTACCTATTCACATAAAAACGCTACTATTACAAAACAAAATAGCGATCATATCTGATGCCCGAAATTATTATATTGAAAATAACATTATGAAAGATATTTATTTGAGGAATCAGATCAATAAGAATTATAATAATAATAATAGAATGACTGATAAACCAGAATACATAAAACAAAACTCTGGTCGGTTTCAAAATTATAACCATTTACCAAATAATGAAATGAATAATAACAATTATCGACGAAACAATAATTCTGGAAAATACAGAAATTTCCAAAGAAACGGGAACTACAATCAAAATAATAATTATTATAGGAGACAAAACCCAAATTGGCAAAACACAAATCAACCCACAGTTAGAAATCCAGGTCCATAACCAATGGAAATAGATGCAATCCAAGTTGAAAATATTCAACAACGGCCTCGGATTGCAGACTTCCCATAGTAACTCTTACAGTAAATACAACTCCTATTAGATGTTTGATCGACACTGGAGTTGCTACCACATTAGGAGATTATAGACTTTTCGGTTATTTGAAAACCCGAAAAAAGTTAGATAAGCCTATAATACTAAAAACCCTAACATGTTCTACTAAAATAATAGAAGACGTAATTGTTATGATACCTAGAGTTTAATTATCCCAATAAAACCATGTCTGTGAAAATAACAGACTTCGGGAATAAACCATTTGACTGTATCATCGGAAGTAATATTTTGATTCCCTTAGGTGTAAAAATAGATCTGCTAAATAATATACTTGTGGTTAATGATTCAGAAATCATTATCGACAAAGGAAGAATTTTACCAATAGGATATGATGAGGTATATTAGTTGGAAAATTCTGAGAATAACATTAACGAATTATTGCACAAAGAATTAAATATTGAAGAAAGACAGATTCTTAATAATTTTCTTAATAAAAATAAAAAGACCTTTTACGTGGAAGGCCAAAATTTAACTGCAACTAATAGCGTTAAACATAAAATTATTACTAGTTCTTCTAAGCCGATATTTTCAAAATTGTACCGCTACCCACAGGTACATGAAAAGGAGATAGAACGTCAAATTAAGGATATGCTGTTCCAAGGCATTATAAGACCGAGTAAATCACCATCAGTTCCTAAAAAAATAGGCAATTCTATAGAAAAAAAATGACGAGTCGTTATCGATTTTAGAAAACTAAATGAAATAACAGTGGACGATAAATTTCCTATTCCAAATATGGACTCATTATTTGACAAGCTGGGTCGTTCACAGTATTTTTCGACTTTGGATTCAGGTGATTTTGTTTGTCAATAAAATATGCGTTATTTATATGGACTACATTCTGGTTTTCTCAACTTCATTGAAAGAACATTTTGAAAGTTTAAATAAAATTTTCACTAAACTAAACGAACACAATTTAAAGATTCAGTTGAATAAATGTAAATTCTTATCAAAACAAACGGAATTCTAGGGCAAATAATTACGCTCGAAGGTATCAAACCAAATCCTGCAAAAATAGACACAATAAATACTTTGAATTTGCCTAGAACAGTTTAAGAAATCAAGACCTTTCTTGGCTTGACCGGGTTCTATAGAAAATTTGTAAAAAATTATTCATTGATTGCAAACCCCATTGTCAAGTATCTTAAAAAGGGTACTAAAATTAATCTTAATGATCAAGACTACATAAATGCGTTTAATAAATTAAAAAAATGAATGACAACCTATCCAGTTTTGGCGTATCCCAGTTTTAACAAAAAATTCGTTTTGACAACCGACGCAAGCAATGTTGGGAGCAGTTTTAAGCCAGGACGGAAAACCGGTTTGTTACGCAAGTCGCACTTTGAACAATCATGAGAAGAACTATCATACCTTAGAGAAGGAGTTATTGGCCATCGTGTGGGCCATAAAGTATTTCATGCCATACTTATATGAAAGGACATTTTTGGTACAAACTGACCACCAACCCCTTAAGTGGCTTTATTCATTAAAAGAACCAAATTCGAGAATAATTCGTTGGAAAATAATGTTAGGTGAATATGAATTTGACGTGGAATATTTAAAGGGTAAAGATAACAGAATAGCAGATTTTCTGAGTAGAATTGAAAATACCGAAAACAGTAATATAAATAGTGCTAATGATGAAGACAATTTTGATTTTAAAAGTTTATTTAAATAGTTAAAATCGGTGATGAGGACACGGAAACTGTTCATAGTGAACAGGAAAATTTAAATGATCATTTCTACATCAGCGATGGAATTATCAATAAATACCGAAAGCAAATAAGAATTGTCTCAACTAAAAGTAAAGAACAAGAACCGATATTTAACAAATATAAAATTATTTACATTGAACAAAATGATTTATCTAATAATCACTATTTGAATGATGTTTTTAGAAGATTAATAGATAAGGGAACCATTGGTATTTACTCCGAGCTTGATGATTGCAAGTTTAATATACTTCAACAGAAACTTATACAATTGTTTAGCAATAATAAAAACCTGAAATTCATAAAGTGCTCTAAATTGGCAGTAGACTTGAAAACCGAAGAAGAAATATTTGAAGTAATTGAGGATATTCACAACGAAACTAACCACAGAGGAGTTTTGGAAAATTTTGAAGAGATAAAGGATAAATACTTCTATCCAAATCTAATAAAGTACATTAATAAATAAGTTAGCACACGCGCCTCGCAACAGGAGTTGTAGTTGCATTACACGCGTCCACCAAGGTCAGCTGCACTCACATATCATAATATGAGACGCACATGTGGGCAAATAATCGCAATATGCGCAATCATATTTTTGTAATAATAAGCGACGCGCATGTCGGCAAATAATTGCAACATGCGCAATTATAATTTTTGTATTAAGTTAGATTTAAGGTTTTTGGGAAAAATAAACTGAGTCTGAATACAGCACTCCATATTACCTCATATTATCTGGCGCCCAACTTACCCAAAGAAAAAAACTTCATAGAAGTCGTTAAAAAAAAAAAAAACCTTTGTAGAAGTCGTTTAAAGGAAAAAGTGCGGAGTAGTAATAATTATTTCCGAATTATTAATAATTAATTATAAAAATGAACTTAATGTTAATGTGAGTTTAAGTATAACTTTTGTAATTAGTGTAAATGTAATATAATATTCCTAATATTGTTTGATATATTGTTCATTGATATTGAAAGTGAAAGATGTTTACTAATTAGTGTAAAAGTTATTTAAGGTTCTGAAATATTGTTTCATAAATGGTTTATTAAGATTTTAAGATACTAAAAGGAAATAAAATTACTGGCAATGCCAACGCCACATTATCAGCATTTAACACAGTGCTTAATTTCAAGGCGATCATAGCTAGACTCGACCAAACTTATTCGGATAAAAGGCCGATTCATGTGCTGGAAAATGAACTAAGCATTCTAAGGCAAAATAATTTGTCTATTATTGATTATTATGACTTGGTTGACAAACAGTTAACACTCATAATTAATAAACAAACAATGACACACAGTGCAAATTATGATCTTATTGATGCTCTCAACGAGCGCGCAAGGGAAAATGCTCTTAGAGTTTTCATTTCTGGACTTCGTCGCCCCATATGTGATATTCTTTTCTCATCGAAACCAACAGATCTCCCTACTGCTCTGGCAGTCGCACAAGAACTCGAAATGAACCATAAACGTTACGAGTTTGCACGCACATTTGCGGCTGGTAGTTCAAACAGGCCTATAAGGCAGAATACATTGGCTCAAACCCCACATCTACAGCAGAATAACCAATATAATCGTCGTTCAAGTGACAAATTTAGGAAACCGATTCCTATGAGCGTAGACCCTGGAAGCTCGGTCTTTAGAAAACCGACAAATTTCCAGAACGATGTCGGATTACAACGATCCAAAAGAGCTGCAGGGCAATCTTGCCAATTTTATCAGCATCAAAATAACAATCCTGGCGTAGCGGGAAAACGTACTCGTGATCATATGGATTCAACACGTTCCCGACTAGGAAAAATTCAAAGAATAAACCACTTGCCAGACTTACGGTCAGAATCATTAAGTGATATAGGAACAGATAGTTACACCTTTAATGATTATAGTGACGATGATCAAATCGCAAATAATCCCAATTCTTACGAGGTTAATTTTTTAGGATAAGGTCGCTCTTGCCATTTATTACAAAAAAAACCGTAAATGGACAAGAGCTGCGATTATTATTAGACACACGTACTTCTAAAAATTTTATTAAAAATTTACCTTACTTAAAAGGAGTTTCTACAATAGAAACCCCATTTCAAGTAAAATCAATTAATGGTGTGAATATAATAAAGGAATATTGCAAAGTTGATGTTCTAGGGAAAACATCTACATTTTTTATCCTTCCTAACCTCAACACATTTGATGCAATTATAGGATACGATTTCTTGAAAGAAATAGGAGCTAAGCTAGACATTATAAATAATATTTTGTTGCACAAAAACGGTCAGGAAAAAATAAAACATTTTTCTTGCAAGCAAGTTAACTCGTTGACTATAGATGAGGATCACGTTCCGTCACACCTTTTAGATCGATTTCATAAAATGATAAAAAACAATATTAATGCGTTCGCCGAACCTAATAGGGCATTACCCTATAACACTAATGTTAAAGCAACTATTCGTACTACAATAAAAGAACCAATTTACACACGAAGCTATCCGTATCCAATTTCCGCTTCAGAATTCATTAATAACGAAATAAAAACTTTGCTTCGAGACGGTATTATTCGCAAATCATGTTCTCCCTATAACTCACCAGTTCATGTCGTTAGTAAAAAGGGCTTCGACATTGATGGTAAACCGCGTTTGCGTATGGTGATCGATTTTAGGAAAATTAATGAAAAAACAGTGCCCGATAGGTACCCTATACCGGATACTTCTGTTATTTTAGCTAATTTGGGAAATTCGCAATATTTCACAACATTAGACCTGAAATCAGGTTTTCATCAGATTGAGATGGATAGCAAAGACATACAAAAAACGGCGTTCAGTGTAAATAATGGGAAATATGAGTTTTGTCGATTACCATTTGGACTTAAAAATGCACCTAGCATTTTCCAAAGGGCAATCGATGATATTCTACGTGAGGACATAGGCAAAAGTTGTCATGTCTATGTCGACGATATTATTATTTATTCCCCCAATGAACAGGCGCACCTACGTGACATTGAAAATGTATTAAAAAAAACTTGAACGCGCAGGAATGCGTGTTTCCCCAGAGAAATCAAAATTTTTTAGAAAAGAAGTCGAATTCTTAGGGTTTTTGATATCTGAAAGAGGAATTAAAACATGCCCAGACAAAGTACATGCTATTCTAAACTATAAAACGCCAAGCACACTTCGATCGCTTCGATCATTCTTAGGACTCTCCGGGTATTATCGTCGGTTTATCCGAGACTATGCCGCAATTGTTAAGCCCTTAACAAAATATCTTCGTGGTGATAACGGGCACATTGGTACAAATCACTCTAAAACTGTTAAAGTAGAGCTCGACAAGGAAGCTCTTTTTGCGTTCGAACGAATAAAGCAAATATTAGCGTCTGAAGACGTTCTTCTTTCTTATCCTGACTTCAATAAACCGTTTGAACTGTCAACAGATGCCTCATCAAGCGCTTTGGGTGCAGTATTGTCCCAAAACGGAAGGCCTATCACTATGATATCACGGACATTGTCAAAAGCTGAAGAAAATTACGCAACGAATGAACGCGAACTTCTTGCCATTGTTTGGTCCCTAAAAGCGCTTCGTCATTATCTTTATGGAATTAAGGACATCCGTATATTTACGGATCATCAGCCATTAACGTACGCCATATCGGATAAGAATCCAAATGCAAAAATTAAAAGGTGGCGCGCATTTATTGAAGAATTTGCTCCTAAATTTTCTATAAACCAGGGAAAGAAAATAAAGTGGCGGACGCTCTGTCGAGGCAATATGTAAACAATTTAACAGAGTTGCAAACAAGCAATACGCTTCATAGCGAAATTTCTTTGACAAGCGTCATTAAGACTACCCAGTATCCGATAAACCAATTTAAGAATCAATTCATACTAATGAAGTCAAACTATTTCAGCAAACAAACAAAAGTTATGTTTCAAAAGCATATATGTACGTCATACCATAAATTTTAATTCAGTTGAAAACGTAGTTAAGTGTTTGAAAGATATTGTAAATCCGAGCGTAACGAACGCCATTTGTTGTGACCTACCAACATTAGCACACATACAAAACACTTTATTGTTAGAATTTCCCGGCACTAAATTTTTACACACCGAAAAGGTGGTAATTGATCTAACAAATAAAAATGACCAGTTAGAGGTTGCAACAACAGAACACAATCGCGCTCATAGATCACTACAGGAAAACTTCCACCAAATTATAGAGGAGTATTACTTTCCTGAGATTAGAAAGGTTTTAAAATCAATCATAACCAATTGCAAAATCTGTCTAGAAAACAAATATCAAAGAAAGCCGCCTAAGCCAAAGATTGGCAAAACACCAATCCCCAAGTATTCAGGGGAAATACTTCATATTGATATTTTTATAACAGATAAAAAACTCTTCCTGACTTGCATAGATAAGTTTTCGAAATTTGCAATAGTAAAACCCATAGTTTCTCGATCATCTGTCGATATTAAAGACGCATTGTTAGAAATACTAGGCCGCTACAGAAATACAAGAATAATAGTTTCGGATAACGAAAAAGCTTTCCACTCTAATTTGATTAAAAGTTTACTTAGAGACAATTTTTCAATAGAGCAATTTTTTGTTCCTACACTCCACAGCCAAAGTAATGGACAAATCGAAAGATTCCATTCAACTCTATTAGAGATAGCCAGGTGTATAAAGGCACAACAACAAATAGGGGAAGCTACTGATCTAATTTTATTAGCAACCCATAGATATAATAGTAGTATTCATTCCGTAATAAATGCAAAACCAATCGATGTAATTCATAATTGTCCCCCTCAGGATCAGGAGGAAATAAGTAGAAAATTGATTGTCGCACAAGAAAGAACACTTCAACGTCTCAATGAAAATGCTTCTACCAAAACATACATGCCAGGTGAAAAGGTATTCTTACGAAGAAATAGGCATATAGGAAACAAGTTTTAGAAAATTTTTATAGAGAAAGTTATAGAAAAAGACTTAGGAACCACAGTCCTCATAGAAGGAAGAAAGATCCATAAAAGTAATCTGCGTTAATATGTACCCCATTTTTTTTTCTTTTGTTCTTTTTCTCCTCAGTATAATTTTTACACTTTTTCGGCCCTCAACGACCAGAATCATCGATTACAGCACAGCTCACAATATACCTATTACACTTGGTGAAGTAGCAATATTTGAAAATTTCACGTACATCGTGCACATCACTAATCTTACCGAGTACGAACTAATGGCTCAGCAGAGTACAGAGATACTCACTGAAATACCTGATGCACAAAGTAAATATGAAATTATTAAACAACAAACGGAGGAAATTTTAAATATTCTTAACATTCTGGAAGTCCCCAAACGATTTACTAGATCAATCGACTTTATAGGATCCGCCTTAAAATTTATAGCAGGGACACCGGATCACAGCGATTATGAATTACTTCTAACAAACGAAAATTTTTTAATTGAAAATAGCAACAGACAGATAGAAATTAATTCTCAACTACAAGAAAAAATTAATGAGGTTACAGATCAAATAAATGCATTAATTCATCCTATCAAGGAAAACTCAATTTTAAAATTCGATAAACAATCACTACTTTTAGATTGCCTTTTAAATAGAAATATTTATATCATATCTCATTTAAATAATATTGTTTTATCAGTTGTACTTGCAAAAAATGGAATTATAAATCCACTTACTTTAGACAATCTTGAAATAAATAACTTAATCCATCTTGAGAATATACCGATTAGCGTCAATAATTTGTTATCTGCCTCTAAAGTAAAGATTTTACGTACTGAGAATACCTAAAATAAATGAAATTTGTAATTTTTTAAGTATCTATCCTGTAAGTCATAATAATAAGATAGTTAAGTTAAATGTAAGTAAAGCAGCAAAATGTAAAAGCACTTATCAGCCTCTAACGGATTGCGCAAATATAACATCGATGCACATCTGTAAACCTGCGGTCGACCTATGTCTAATGCACCTTCTAAATAACAACACCGCCGCATGTCCAACAGAAAGCTCATATCATCTTCCAGACATTCAACTGATCGAGGATGGAATAGTAATTCTAAATGAAGTTCTACCGACTAGAATATTTTACGAACAGGAAATAATAATAAACGGGACGTATCTAATCACATTCTCCAGCACAATAAAGATCAACGAAACTTCATACACCGCCAACACATACAGAACCACTTCCGGCCAAAACAATAGCGATTCAATTCTTGGAGCACGAAACAAAGCTTTCCTTACCTTACCTACATAAAATCCATATCAAGAATATAAACCACATTGAAGAACTAAGAGAAGACGTCTCAAGGCAAATAACCTTATGGTGGTCGACATTTCCAACCCTATCAGCTATATTTGTAATTGCAGGGGTGATCATCTCTATGTCTAATATGGATACGACACAAAAATAAAGCAAGAAAAGAGACAACTGCAAAACAACAAATGGACGAAGCCATCAAATACCTAAAGGATCGAAACGAGGTCGTCTCGAACTTAACAGGGGGAGGAGTTAGCACACGCGCCTCGCAACAGGAGTTGTAGTTGCATTACACGCGCTCCACCAAGGTCAGGTGCACTCACATATCATAATATGAGACGCACATGTGGGCAAATAATCGCAATATGCGCAATCATATTTTTGTAATAATAAGCCACGCGCATGTCGTCAAATAATTGCAACATGCGCAATTATAATTTTTGTATTAAGTTAGATTTAAGGTTTTTGTGAAAAATAAACTGAGTCTGAACACAGCACTCCATATTACCTCATATTATCTGGCGCCCAACTTACCCAAAGAAAAAAACTTCATAGAAGTCGTTAAAAAAAAAAAAAACCTTTGTAGAAGTCGTTTAAAGGAAAAAGTGCGGAGTAGTAATAATTATTTCCGAATTATTAATAATTAATTATAAAAATGAACTTAATGTTAATGTGAGTTTAAGTATAACTTTTGTAATTAGTGTAAATGTAATATAATATTCCTAATATTGTTTGATATATTGTTCATTGATATTGAAAGTGAAAGATGTTTACTAATTAGTGTAAAAGTTATTTAAGGTTCTGAAATATTGTTTCATAAATGGTTTATTAAGATTTTAAGATACTAAAAGGAAACTAAGACAAGTGATTGTGAAAATTTAGAAAAATGAATCAGGAACAACTACAGGAACTTATTTCTGCATCTGTTGCTAGTGCAAGACAGGAATTTGCTACCCAGTTAGATGAATTAACCGCTGCTATAAGTCGCCTACAAGCACCTCGCGTTGAAACATACGCTCCAGTCGCTATCAATCCTCTAATTGATTCAGGGAATACCACCCTTGATTTAATCAAATCACTAGCCGAATTTAACGGAGATAGTACTGCTTACCCGGCATGGCGAACAGCCGCCCATTTCGCAATAAATTATTATACAGAGGGATCAGAAAAATACTACATAGCTATGGGTATCTTCAGAAATAAAATTACTGGCAATGCCAACGCCACATTATCAGCATTTAACACAGTGCTTAATTTCAAGGCGATCATAGCTAGACTCGACCAAACTTATTCGGATAAAAGGCCGATTCATGTGCTGGAAAATGAACTAAGCATTCTAAGGCAAAATAATTTGTCTATTATTGATTATTATGACTTGGTTGACAAACAGTTAACACTCATAATTAATAAACAAACAATGACACACAGTGCAAATTATGATCTTATTGATGCTCTCAACGAGCGCGCAAGGGAAAATGCTCTTAGAGTTTTCATTTCTGGACTTCGTCGCCCCATATGTGATATTCTTTTCTCATCGAAACCAACAGATCTCCCTACTGCTCTGGCAGTCGCACAAGAACTCGAAATGAACCATAAACGTTACGAGTTTGCACGCACATTTGCGGCTGGTAGTTCAAACAGGCCTATAAGGCAGAATACATTGGCTCAAACCCCACATCTACAGCAGAATAACCAATATAATCGTCGTTCAAGTGACAAATTTAGGAAACCGATTCCTATGAGCGTAGACCCTGGAAGCTCGGTCTTTAGAAAACCGACAAATTTCCAGAACGATGTCGGATTACAACGATCCAAAAGAGCTGCAGGGCAATCTCGCCAATTTTATCAGCATCAAAATAACAATCCTGGCGTAGCGGGAAAACGTACTCGTGATCATATGGATTCAACACGTTCCCGACTAGGAAAAATTCAAAGAATAAACCACTTGCCAGACTTACGGTCAGAATCATTAAGTGATATAGGAACAGATAGTTACACCTTTAATGATTATAGTGACGATGATCAAATCGCAAATAATCCCAATTCTTACGAGGTTAATTTTTTAGGATAAGGTCGCTCTTGCCATTTATTACAAAAAAAACCGTAAATGGACAAGAGCTGCGATTATTATTAGACACACGTACTTCTAAAAATTTTATTAAAAATTTACCTTACTTAAAAGGAGTTTCTACAATAGAAACCCCATTTCAAGTAAAATCAATTAATGGTGTGAATATAATAAAGGAATATTGCAAAGTTGATGTTCTAGGGAAAACATCTACATTTTTTATCCTTCCTAACCTCAACACATTTGATGCAATTATAGGATACGATTTCTTGAAAGAAATAGGAGCTAAGCTAGACATTATAAATAATATTTTGTTGCACAAAAACGGTCAGGAAAAAATAAAACATTTTTCTTGCAAGCAAGTTAACTCGTTGACTATAGATGAGGATCACGTTCCGTCACACCTTTTAGATCGATTTCATAAAATGATAAAAAACAATATTAATGCGTTCGCCGAACCTAATAGGGCATTACCCTATAACACTAATGTTAAAGCAACTATTCGTACTACAATAAAAGAACCAATTTACACACGAAGCTATCCGTATCCAATTTCCGCTTCAGAATTCATTAATAACGAAATAAAAACTTTGCTTCGAGACGGTATTATTCGCAAATCATGTTCTCCCTATAACTCACCAGTTCATGTCGTTAGTAAAAAGGGCTTCGACATTGATGGTAAACCGCGTTTGCGTATGGTGATCGATTTTAGGAAAATTAATGAAAAAACAGTGCCCGATAGGTACCCTATACCGGATACTTCTGTTATTTTAGCTAATTTGGGAAATTCGCAATATTTCACAACATTAGACCTGAAATCAGGTTTTCATCAGATTGAGATGGATAGCAAAGACATACAAAAAACGGCGTTCAGTGTAAATAATGGGAAATATGAGTTTTGTCGATTACCATTTGGACTTAAAAATGCACCTAGCATTTTCCAAAGGGCAATCGATGATATTCTACGTGAGGACATAGGCAAAAGTTGTCATGTCTATGTCGACGATATTATTATTTATTCCCCCAATGAACAGGCGCACCTACGTGACATTGAAAATGTATTAAAAAAAACTTGAACGCGCAGGAATGCGTGTTTCCCCAGAGAAATCAAAATTTTTTAGAAAAGAAGTTGAATTCTTAGGGTTTTTGATATCTGAAAGAGGAATTAAAACATGCCCAGACAAAGTACATGCTATTCTAAACTATAAAACGCCAAGCACACTTCGATCGCTTCGATCATTCTTAGGACTCTCCGGGTATTATCGTCGGTTTATCCGAGACTATGCCGCAATTGTTAAGCCCTTAACAAAATATCTTCGTGGTGATAACGGGCACATTGGTACAAATCACTCTAAAACTGTTAAAGTAGAGCTCGACAAGGAAGCTCTTTTTGCGTTCGAACGAATAAAGCAAATATTAGCGTCTGAAGACGTTCTTCTTTCTTATCCTGACTTCAATAAACCGTTTGAACTGTCAACAGATGCCTCATCAAGCGCTTTGGGTGCAGTATTGTCCCAAAACGGAAGGCCTATCACTATGATATCACGGACATTGTCAAAAGCTGAAGAAAATTACGCAACGAATGAACGCGAACTTCTTGCCATTGTTTGGTCCCTAAAAGCGCTTCGTCATTATCTTTATGGAATTAAGGACATCCGTATATTTACGGATCATCAGCCATTAACGTACGCCATATCGGATAAGAATCCAAATGCAAAAATTAAAAGGTGGCGCGCATTTATTGAAGAATTTGCTCCTAAATTTTCTATAAACCAGGGAAAGAAAATAAAGTGGCGGACGCTCTGTCGAGGCAATATGTAAACAATTTAACAGAGTTGCAAACAAGCAATACGGTTCATAGCGAAATTTCTTTGACAAGCGTCATTAAGACTACCCAGTATCCGATAAACCAATTTAAGAATCAATTCATACTAATGAAGTCAAACTATTTCAGCAAACAAACAAAAGTTATGTTTCAAAAGCATATACGTCATACCATAAATTTTAATTCAGTTGAAAACGTAGTTAAGTGTTTGAAAGATATTGTAAATCCGAGCGTAACGAACGCCATTTGTTGTGACCTACCAACATTAGCACACATACAAAACACTTTATTGTTAGAATTTCCCGGCACTAAATTTTTACACACCGAAAAGATGGTAATTGATCTAACAAATAAAAATGATCAGTTAGAGGTTGCAACAACAGAACACAATCGCGCTCATAGATCACTACAGGAAAACTTCCACCAAATTATAGAGGAGTATTACTTTCCTGAGATTAGAAAGGTTTTAAAATCAATCATAACCAATTGCAAAATCTGTCTAGAAAACAAATATCAAAGAAAGCCGCCTAAGCCAAAGATTGGCAAAACACCAATCCCCAAGTATTCAGGGGAAATACTTCATATTGATATTTTTATAACAGATAAAAAACTCTTCCTGACTTGCATAGATAAGTTTTCGAAATTTGCAATAGTAAAACCCATAGTTTCTCGATCATCTGTCGATATTAAAGACGCATTGTTAGAAATACTAGGCCGCTACAGAAATACAAGAATAATAGTTTCGGATAACGAAAAAGCTTTCCACTCTAATTTGATTAAAAGTTTACTTAGAGACAATTTTTCAATAGAGCAATTTTTTGTTCCTACACTCCACAGCCAAAGTAATGGACAAATCGAAAGATTCCATTCAACTCTATTAGAGATAGCCAGGTGTATAAAGGCACAACAACAAATAGGGGAAGCTACTGATCTAATTTTATTTGTAACCCATAGATATAATAGTAGTATTCATTCCGTAATAAATGCAAAACCAATCGATGTAATTCATAATTGTCCCCCTCAGGATCAGGAGGAAATAAGTAGAAAATTGATTGTCGCACAAGAAAGAACACTTCAACGTCTCAATGAAAATGCTTCTACCAAAACATACATGCCAGGTGAAAAGGTATTTTTACGAAGAAATAGGCATATAGAAAACAAGTTTTAGAACATTTTTATAGAGAAAGTTATAGAAAAAGACTTAGGAACCACAGTCCTCATAGAAGGAAGAAAGATCCATAAAAGTAATCTGCGTTAATATGTACCCCATTTTTTTTTTCTTTTGTTCTTTTTCTCCTCAGTATAATTTTTACACTTTTTCGGCCCTCAACGACCAGAATCATCGATTACAGCACAGCTCACATTATACCTATTACACTTGGTGAAGTAGCAATATTTGAAAATTTCACGTACATCGTGCACACCACTAATCTTACCGAGTACGAACTAATGGCTCACTGAAATACCCGATGCACAAAGTAAATATGAAATTATTAAACAACAAACGGAGGAAATTTTAAATATTCTTAACATTCTGGAAGTCCCCAAACGATTTACTAGATCAATCGACTTTATAGGATCCGCCTTAAAATTTATAGCAGGGACACCGGATCACAGCGATTATGAATTACTTCTAACAAACGAAAATTTTTTAATTGAAAATAGCAACAGACAGATAGAAAATAATTCTCAACTACAAGAAAAAATTAATGAGGTTACAGATCAAATAAATGCATTAATTCATCCTATCAAGGAAAACTCAATTTTAAAATTCGATAAACAATCACTACTTTTAGATTGCCTTTTAAATAGAAATATTTATATCATATCTCATTTAAATAATATTGTTTTATCAGTTGTACTTGCGAAAAATGGAATTATAAATCCACTTACTTTAGACAATCTTGAAATAAATAACTTAATCCATCTTGAGAATATACCGATTAGCGTCAATAATTTGTTATCTGCCTCTAAAGTAAAGATTTTACGTACTGAGAATACCTAAAATAAATGAAATTTGTAATTTTTTAAGTATCTATCCTGTAAGTCATAATAATAAGATAGTTAAGTTAAATGTAAGTAAAGCAGCAAAATGTAAAAGCACTTATCAGCCTCTAACGGATTGCGCAAATATAACATCGATGCACATCTGTAAACCTGCGGTCGACCTATGTCTAATGCACCTTCTAAATAACAACACCGCCGCATGTCCAACAGAAAGCTCATATCATCTTCCAGACATTCAACTGATCGAGGATGGAATAGTAATTCTAAATGAAGTTCTACCGACTAGAATATTTTACGAACAGGAAATAATAATGAACGGGACGTATCTAATCACATTCTCCAGCACAATAAAGATCAACGAAACTTCATACACCGCCAACACAATTCCAATACATACAGAACCACTTCCGGCCAAAACAATAGCGATTCAATTCTTGGAGCACGAAACAAAGCTTTCCTTACCTTACCTACATAAAATCCATATCAAGAATATAAACCACATTGAAGAACTAAGAGAAGACGTCTCAAGGCAAATAACCTTATGGTGGTCGACATTTCCAACCCTATCAGCTATATTTGTAACAGAATTAAAAAATAAAGCAAGAAAAGAGACAACTGCAAAACAACAAATGGACGAAGCCATCAAATACCTAAAGGATCGAAACGAGGTCGTCTCGAACTTAACAGGGGGAGGAGTTAGCACACGCGCCTCGCAACAGGAGTTGTAGTTGCATTACACGCGCTCCACCAAGGTCAGCTGCACTCACATATCATAATATGAGACGCACATGTGGGCAAATAATCGCAATATGCGCAATCATATTTTTGTAATAATAAGCGACGCGCATGTCGGCAAATAATTGCAACATGCGCAATTATAATTTTTGTATTAAGTTAGATTTAAGGTTTTTGGGAAAAATAAACTCAGTCTGAATACAGCACTCCATATTACCTCATATTATCTAATATATCAATAATTGTCAGGTCTGTAATAAGAACAAATATGATAGGAAAAAATTTAAGTAATATTTCAATCACACTGAAACTCCCGATAGACCAAACATGATCGTTCATTTAGACATTTTTTAGGTACATAAAACTTATTTCTTAACCACTATAGATAGATTCACTAAACTGGGTAGCGCACATAAAATTAATGATAAAAATATGTGCACCGTAAAAATTAAATTAGAAGAAAGGATTTCATTGCTGGGAAAACCAGACATGTTAATAATGGATAACGAATTCAATAATTCTCTGATAAACTTGTTCTGTCGTGAAAGGGAAATAAAAGCCCGTTTCACCACACCTAATTCCCATACCGGAAATTCAGATATTGAGAGGTTCCACCTAACTCTTTTGGAACATATTCGGGTATTAAAAAGGAACGATGAAAATAGTAATTAGGGCTGTAGGGTTTTACAATAACTCAATCCATTCAACAACTAAGACAAAACCAATGAATTTTATTAATCGCCTCGACATAGTTGGAAAAAGATAAGATATACTATGCAAGATATAAAGATTAAAACCATTAACAGAATTAACGCGAAAAGAGAAGCTATACCTATAAACGTAATAATATTTATATAAAGAACCCTAAGGCACATAGGCAGAAAACAGCAAAGAGATATTTAAAATATAATCCAAACAATCAAAAGAAAGTTGATATTACACAAATTAAAAGACCACTAAAACCCTTTACAGGTAACAACAATAATACTAATAATCCTGTTGTCAACAGTTAAAGCTTCAGTAGAAATAAACAAGCTTGAAACCGAAGCCGGATACACAGTTTTTGAAAGTGAACCAATTGATCTTATACAAAATTATTCAAAATTAGTTCATGTTATTGATTTGAAGGAAATTAGATATACCATACAAAAAATTAAAACAAGTATATCTATTAGTTTTGAGAAAGAAAACACTTGGCTAATTTTTAATCTTAATAATGAGGTAGAGGAATTAGAGCATGCCTTAAAAACAATTACAATTCACACAAGACAGAAAAGAGCATTAATGAACGTAGGATAAATTGGTTATTTGGAAATATGGACGACAAAGATAAGGAAATTATTGATAACCATTTAAAAACAATAGATGTCAATCAACATAATATCATAGTTAATATGAATAAACAGATTAAAATAAATAACGATCTTTAAAATTATTTAACAAACATAAGATTAGTTGTTTAATCTCATAAAGAATGGTTTAACAAAACTTATAAAGACACTACAGAAGAAAACTTTAAAATAACAAAATATAATAAGTTTCTGTTGTTGTTAAATCAAGTGAAAGAAAACATAGAGAAAATACAAGAAAATATTATAATGTCAAAACACAGAATAATGAATAGATTTTTCCTTACGGATGAAAAAATCGATTTCTTTAGTATTGATAGTGCAAAGCTAAAATATATGAAATGTAGTTTAGGATCACTAAAAAATGAAGTAATGGTGTTTGTAATATTAGTCCCAAATTTTGTCAAACAAGAATTCAGAACTCAAATTGTAATACCAACACCAAATAAAAATGGTATGCAACTAAACATTGATTTAACTAAAGTAGTAACGGTCAATAACATAACCTATGTTGTTGAAGAAGAGAATAATATATCTAAAATGAGAATAGCTAAAACTTGCTTATCAAATGTGTTACAAAACAACTACACTTATTGTAAAAAGAAAATCTTTAAAAATAAATTGACACAAGAAATTGATGTTTGCAATATATTATTATTAAATGTAAATACTATTTTATTTGCTAAATGTAATAACTATTCCTATGCGTTAACAGGAAACTACATCATAAGATTCGAAAATTGCGAAATTGTCATTGATAACTATAATATTAAAGGCTTTGAAAGTAAAACAAATATAATAATCCCAAGTTTAAATGTTTTGTTAGATAATCTAACCGAAATACCAGAAGCTCTTAATTTTAGTAATATAAATGAAATAAAATAAAAAATTTTTAGAGCATTCAAATTATAATTATTTTATAATATATATTTTCATTATTTTTTTTATGCTATATGCCATTGTAGGCGAATTGCGGAAGTATATAAGAAATCGAAGGGACTCGAATCTTAAGGGGGAGAGAGTCATATCCGACGATAAGACACAAATAATGATCAAAGACAATGATGCACTTTGCAACATTGCAAAAGATAAGAATGCAACAGAGAATGCAGTATCTTTTGCGTATTAAATTACATAAAAGTATCTTTCAATTTTATTATCTGCTTAGCAATTTGTAAGTCTCATCACTTTTGTGATGCAACCACCCATTGTAATAATTATAATCTTTGTAAGCAAAATGGACTTGATGATGATTTCACCGAGACCAATTAAATCAGTTCTTAAATAAAGATCGAACGGTTAAGTTCGAAGATAATAAAACATTTAGTTTCATTCAATAAAATATTCAATTTTATAACTCACTCTCCTATATCAACTTTCACTCAATCTCTCATAAGAAACAACAAATACTATACAGGGTGTCCCAGTTAAGAGGAAAATGGTCAAAAAACTGAGAAAAAACACATGGGTGTTGGATCAAATGTCTGATTAACCCATTAAGTCCCAATTTATTATTTTTGTAATTTGCTATCTTTTCTCCATAATTATAGTTGACTATGTTATAAATAAACAGCTTCTACCAATTTTTGTAAAACTTGTACATTTATTTGTGTTTAAGAGGGTAGTCTCGTCTGAGACCACTGGGACAATATGTACTATAATTTTTTGTATGTAGTAAGAATTAGTATTGCAAATTTGCCGTAGTAAAAATAATAATATAATGCACATGAGATTTTACATATTCAGGGCTATCATGAATAAAATTCTCCCCGAAATGTTTCCCATTTTTGAAAAATAGGTATCGTGAATGAATTTCGAAAAAGGCAAAAAATTTCCCCCGAAAAAAATTAGTATCGTGAACAAAATTTCCACCGCAATTTCAATGTGATTTCCCCCGAAATTTTTCCTCTGTCAGTTTGCTGAGAAAATTTAAAAACGAAAGCAGATAAATATAGCGATAAGTTCGTGTTGCCCGTTTTTATGCAAATTTTGGTGTTTGTTGGACGGATAGTTCCAAAAGGACGTGTTATTTTAAAAGTGGAATAATTCAAAGTGAAATTTAAAGATGTACATATGTATGTATGGTACTAACTCAAAAATTAAAAAATAAATTTATTTGAATTAAGGTCTAACTCAACCAATTCAAAACAGTTGGAGACCATGATCAATATATTTGACGAAAATCGGGATATTGCCAATGGATTCAGTACCAACCGGAGTAAAGAAAGCGTAAAAAAGTTTTGGAATCTTCTAGAAAAGGAGCTGAAATGTTTTGAGCCTCCAATCAAATCACTATTTGAGTGGAAAAAGGTAACTTTTTGTATTTTATTTATTATTTTTAAAATCACAAATCTTTTTAATAATAAGTCACCAATATGGATAAACCTTCACAGTCAACAAATGATTTATTTTACGAACATCGTAAGTATCAAGTCAAGTCCATGCGTTTTTTTTTTGTCCTGTTATTTTTATTAATGAATTTATATGTACAGTAGACGCCCGATATAGTGAACTAATAAAAACCGGGCCTGTTCACTGGAACGAGATTGTTCAATGTAACGAGCGTGGACTCCTTGAAGCTAATTTCATCAAAATGTGTATGTTTTTACATGCAATACACCGAAAATAGAATATAATTACAATTTTTCTTTGCAATTACTAAAAAACAAGCCAATATTCATTAAACAGAATAATTTATTTTTAACAAAAGCAACTCATCTTTAAAAATATCGTAAAACGTAAGAAAAATAACACATTCCATGTACTTAAAAAAGAAAAAATACCTTAAGCTGATGGCTAAAATAGTTAGTCATCTTCGTTTGCTTTTTCTTTGAATTTATGTCAATTAGTATCGCCTTTTCTTGCAACCTTTTAAGGACAAAAACATCCGTGTAATCTAGATACTTTATTGCTAGTTGCCCTAGTGTTTTTTCAGATAATTGAACACCATTTCTAGGAGACACTGACCAAATCGGATGATCTATATATGTATGGGTGTTGCAACAGGCAGTTTGCATTTTTACTAGAAACAACCCCAAACTGCGTGATATATGATCGTGCAAGATACTCTCACAAAACGTTAAATTTGGACGATTGTATATGGGTATGCATACATATCTGTGAACGTATGTACTTCCCAGCGGTCCTAACTGACGACTGCATGGCACTAATAAGTTTTAACTGTTTTTTGCATGCTCTGACGTTCGAAGAAAATAACTGGCCGAAAATAAAAAACACCAAAATGGCACTGGAGGAGGCCCTTTCAAGGAATACAGGTTCACTTCTTCTTATGCGTCTTTGGTCATTTTTCTCCCGTTGGTTCTGCTCATCAGCTACGAATGTAAATGCTAGGCTACGCATTTTATGTAGTTTTTTTTTTAATCTGGAATAAATCGAACACTTTTAATACCAAACTAATTATAAATAAAATGCATCTTACTACTTTACCAAAACAAACACAATTTTCTCACTGAAAACAAATATTTGTATACCTATTTCCAATACGAGCTTTAAAAAAAATAAAAACAGCGGTGATTGACAACTGTCAAAACATTCAAACAAAACTTCGAAAATTTGAAGATTCCGGAGGAAATAAATTCCGATGGAAATTTACGATAGGAGGGATGAACAAAAATTTTCCGGGGGATTTTTTTTTCACCCGGAATTGCCGATAGCCCTGATTGTGAAAAACTTTAAAACAAGCAATGCAAAGGGTAACATTACATTTCGAACAAAAGGTTCTCGGCCTACCTTTACATCCATCTAATTGGCAATGACGTCGATTACTGCTTTTCTCTAGAATGTGGTTCTTTCCATCATACCTAACATCAGAAAAAACTTTGGAGCGTGAAGATGATGGTACCGATGATGGACGTCCACGAGCAACCCTTATATCTTTCCCCAGCTTCAAATATGTTACTGCTATCTCTCTACGAACATCTCTTATAGTTTTAATATAATTTTGGTTCACCTTTTTGTAAAGAGAATATGTATTTACGACGGCAATGTCGATCATCCTCGTAAACAGGCATCAGTACCATTTTTTTCCCCCTTATAGCAATTGTGTGCTTCTCTAGCAGCCAATCATGATGGTCAACCCCGCCCATGTACGTTTTGTAAGCATTCATAAGTTTTGGCTGACCAACATTTATTTTTTCTTTTCGCTCTGAACACCAACGCTTTACTTGAACAAGGGGTTGTACTGTATCGAAGTTGGTGGCAACAGAGAAGCACTTGTTGTCCTTCCATTTGACAACAAGGATTTCATTGTCTTGGTCAAATTGGGTATTAAAGAAGCCTCTTTCTTTCTTCTGCATTTCTTTATCTGTTATAAGTGGGCCTTTTTTTGTTCGCATCTCTCTTATTGTACCCGTTGCTCTGAAGCCTTTATTTTTCAAGGTAATGAGGAGGTCATGACCAGTAAAAAATTTTTCAAAAAACACGGTGTTTAGGTGGATTTTGAACACACGCCAACATTTCTAATACCACCTAAGGGCATGATGAGTTTATCTTTTGACGCTCTTCCGCAGAAAAGAGAGAAATTATAGCAGTAACAATCATCGCCACACATCGCCCAAAGCTTGTATCCGAACCGAATTGGTTTTGATCTTATAAATTGCTTTATTGGATAGTGGCCATAGTAACGTACTATCATTTCATCCACAGATAAGTTCTCATGACAAACAAAGCCCCTATCATACTTATTTGCTTGCGCCAAATTGTTATCCTGGAAGTGAAGGTAACTCTTTATGTTCACATATGTGTTCCTACTCATTGAATCTTTAACAATTTGAACGCCGAGATCGTCGTGTTCAGACCAATAATCCTTCTGACTAGGTAATGTATGGTATCCGGAAAATATTAAAAATCCGATAAATACCTTTAAATTTTCCTTTGTGATGTTGAAGGAAACATTGTTTTTTACTTCGTGAGTGTATCGAAGAGTTTCTCTAATAATTAGATCCAATACAGCATATTCAAAAAATTCCTCGAATAACTCGACAACACTTTTCCAATGTAAACGAACCATATTACCAAAATCTGCCGGATCATCTGTATGCACAAAGCTGTAGCTTCGATGGTGAGCTGACCACCTCACCGGTGTTGCCTTAAATTTTTTTGAAGTACTTGCACCTGCTTGCAGACCGTCTTCTTCCTCTTCCTTTTCTTCCGGTACATTTATCTCCAAGGAGACAGGAACGTCTGTTACAATAGGATCCTCTAGATTTCCGTCATCAATATTCTCCTCATACGTAAGCTCGTCTACGTCGGGGGGAATGCCACTACGTCTGCATCTATATCTGCTGATTCCAAATAGGCTAACAACTCATCCATGGTCCTAAACCCGCGATGAGACATTTTGTGAGGGGTAATTCGACCTTGAAGCAACAACACAAACAATGCAGAAAAATTTAATATGCAAAAAAATAATATCTATATCCCAGCGGTATCAAATGAGATCAGTGGTATTTATATACACATATTTATTGTGTATGTGAATAAAATGATGGAAAAATATTACTGCATTATTGGCAAAATATTACAAAACAATAATATAAAAAAAATAATATAAGCAATTTAGCAGAAACACTTTTAAACACCGCCATTTTGAAAAAGCGCAACGAACAATATGTCAAACATATACACTCCATTTCATAACTATATCACCACCCCTGTATTTGCATTTTTTAAGATTAAAATAATTTTATTTGCAAATAACCGTTTTTACCCGAAAGAGTAATGAAAATAAGACCATTTCATGAAAGTTTAAAAAGTTACGTCATTTTTCATAAGAGAAAATAAAAGAAAACACTTTTTCGCATTTTTTATAACTATATCACCACTTCAGTTTTAATTTGATACAAATTTACTGCACGTAGAAAACACACAATTCTTCAATGATCAGTATTTTGTAGGAACTCCTTTGTTTTCCACTAAGGCGAAAACCCTATTTGGCATACTGTCGATTAGGTTTTTCAGCATATCCTGTGGGATTGCGGCCCAAGAGGTAGTTATTGCTGTTTTTAGGTCAGCCACGCTATTGAACTGCCTGTTATTGGCGTCAACCTTTCGCACCAGTATGCCCCAAAGGTTCTCAATAGGGTTTTGATCTGGTGAGCAAGCAGGCCATTCGAGAACATTGATCTCATGTCGATTAAACCACGATTTGGTTGCTCTGCTGGATGAATAGCCGCCAAAAATGGCAAAAGTTGTGTTTCAAGACACCAGTGTATTAATCACTGTTCATCCTAGTGGATGGGAAGGCTAATGGTAATGTTCCCGCTAAAAAAAACCGCCTCACACCATCAGACTTCCACCCCCAAAATTTCTTCTTGAAAAGTGCACGGGATCTTTTCGCAGATCTCTCCAGTAGTACCATGTCAATCATCTGGATCGCCAACAAGTTCCGTTATTTTCATAAGAGTCGTGGTAGCGTCATCGTTTGTCGAACTGACGGTTCACAGTTCAATCCCTGATGTCAGCAATCATTATATGATAAGAGGCAGTCCGATCAATTGCGAAAGTTTGTGACAACACTACTGCGAAGGCATAACACTGGCAGTAGGTTTGTCATATGGCTGGAGAAATTGATCGCTACTGTGAATCAGAAGCGAAGGCAAAAAATACATGACAGCATCAAATCTCCCCAGTTATTCTGGACACCACCCCCGGAGCTAATGTGAAACCTAATACAGCTGAGTTTCAAACCACTACACCAATCTCTTTTTCTCTCTCTCTGTCTATCTTTTCAACGCCCGCACCATTTGAAAACATGTAAAAGGGTAGTCATAACCCCTTGAGCGCGGGTAAATTATAAAAAAAAAAAGAGAAAAGACAAGAAGAAAAAATATTTATTGACAAATAAAAGAAAGCTGTGAAACTACCTTTCCCAAATGCTTGTCGGTAAGGAGACGTTCCCGGCGGATTCCACGCAGTGTTCTCAGATTGCGGGGAAAGCGCCACTTCTGGCGCTTTTGAGCAGAAAAGGGGAAACTGTCTCAAAAGAGGGGAAAACGCATATTTGAATTATTATTTTTAAAATCAAAATTTTTTAATAATAAGTCACCAATATGGATAAATCTTCATAGTCAACAAATGATTTATTTTACGAGCATCGTAAGTATCAAGTCAAGTCCATGCGCTTTTTTTTGTACTGTTATTTTTATTAACGAATTTATATGTATTTACATATATTTAGGTTGTAAAGCACGAAGTATTTAAAATACTAATAAAACTGTGGTGAATCAACAGCAAGCCCACCACCCGTCGGTCGAATAGCTTCCATTATGGATGAGGGCTCTTCGGACGGGTTAGCTGTGATTTCAGCCACAAATGAAATGATTAATACACGTTGATACTTTCTATTCGAAGACGGATAGTAGGAAGGCGATACGCCTTCCGATCGGGTCTTTATAACCTTTCGGAAGTTTTTCGGAACGGATACCTTGATAAGGCTGAATATGTATGTATTATAGAGGCTCAATACATGTTTTTCCTTTGTTAAAAAATGAAAATATTGCGGGGAAAATAGACTGAAGGAAAGGGGAAAAAATGGCAAAATGCGACACAAATAGAGGAAATCCATTTAGAAAATCTGGGAACACTGATTCCACGATAGCAGTAGAAAGTGAAAGGGAATCGAATAGGTGAAGTGAAACTTAATTCCGACGGATTCCACTATAGGGGTGATAGATAAACAAATTTTTCCCCAATACAAAAAAAAGCAATTAAATTGACAGATCTCGGTGATTTGACAGATCTACCCAAAGAAATTTCTTGGACTAAAATCCACAGCATGGGAAAATTCTTCTGCGAAAAACTACGAAACTTTGCTGTACGGAAACAGGATTTCGTATTCTTTCGTCAGATTTCGTGAATTTTCGCTGTTTTGAACAGAAAACAACTGTAACACAACCTGTGACAATTCATTTGTTGCATGCAATTTGAACTTACTTGAAATGCTTTAGATAACCCAGAAGAGAGATTGTCTGTAGAGTTTTTCCAAGTCCCATTTCATCAGCCAAAATTCCATTGATGCCATTTTCATACAAAGATATCATCCAATTGAGACCCCGTACTTGGTAATCTCGGAGCTCACCATTCTTGATATAGGCTGGAGACGACTCGAAGCGAAATACATCCTTTGAATGCGAATCTTCTGCCAGTAATTCCTCATCCTCTTCCTGCTCAGTTTTGCGATGACGATGACTGCAACATACCATTTTCTTCAAAAATTTCATAAAAAAAAATCTGTATGTACTCACTCTGCACCTTCTTTGTCCTTGCCTATTTCTTCCTTAATTTCCTTCGCCTTAACAGTGGCATCTTTGACTTTTTTCGGGCGACCGGCTTTGGATTTTTGTGGACTCTTCGTGGCACTATTTGTCATAAAATGAGTAAAGATTTCAGTTTGTTTGAGTAAGAAGTCGAATCGTTTGCTACGATCAGTTTCTATCTTATTATCAAATTCAACTTCCTTTTCCGCCGACGAGTTCGTCTCTTCCGAAGTTGTTTCATTCTGTGAAAAAAAGTAATTGACATGCAATTTATTTGGTGCAAAAATTTCTTCGGACTGCTTTCCATACCGAGTTTTCATTAGCCTCGCCTACTTCAACCGCTTCATCTTCGTTTGACATAGCTAAAAACATACACAAAAATTTAACAAAAGTAAAACTAACTATAACTTTCGGAACTACCGCAGAATTTTACACAAGCCACCAGTCGAAGCGGCAAACTTATTAGTTGTAGTCTTGCACTCTTCTTTTGCTGAAAGTAACTATTGCGAAGTTATAACAGGTTATGAATGCTGATATGGGCGCGTTCATAGCATGGAGGAAAAACTAATCACTACCTAAAATATTACAGCAATATATTTATAGACTATCGTCGCTTAAGCCCGTATAACACTACATTTTTTTCGCATTTTTAATGCTCTGAAAATGAAATTAGAGCAGTACGAAAAATTTACTGCTGAAATTGCCATTAAGTGTGAGTGCTTACACATTAACCTAATAAATGTGAAAACGTCAGAAAAAATGCATTAAAAATGTAACCCAAACTAAATTTTTCAGCCGCTGGCAGCTTTTTTTCTGACATTTCTGCATTAAATTTAGTCATTGCAAAACTAAATTGTTTTGAATTTGCGAAATGGATCCAGATGTACTTATCTTGTGTGTTTTTTTTCTTTGAACATTTCCAAAACGGTTGCTATAAATAAATGTATATTTAAAACATACAAAATAAGTACATCTGGATCCATTTCGCAAATTCAAAACAATTTAGTTTTGCAATGACTAAGAGTAGAAACACATTGCCACAGCAACAGCACACAGCAACTTTGACAGCCGCCGGGCAAAAACAGCCAAAGTGATGTGAAACACATTAGCACAGCACACAGCGAAAATTGACATCTTAAAACATACTTGTGTATTTGAAAAGCAAAAAGTGAAATAAAAAAATTAGAATGATTGTGCCGTACGACTTTATTCAAAAATTTTGCTTAAAAGCGTTGCATTTATGTCCTACTCTCGAGTAGTTTACATAATCGTTGCAATTCCTTGAAACAAATAACAAAACAAATTCTTTTGTTTACATTTGAGGTGACAAATATAAAATATTTTCAGGTTGGGAGGTCTGAAAAATGGCGTCGGAAGGTTGGTTGCATTTGAACAGCAACAGCGAACTTAGAACTTAGGTCTAAAGTTGAAGTTGCTATTGCTGTGCTAATGTATTCTGTTCTATTGAAAAGCATTGGTTCTAAAATTTTCGCTGTGGCTGTCAAAGTTGCTGTTGCTGTTGCTGTTTCAATGTGTTTCTACTATAAATTTAATGCAGAAATGTCAAAAAAAGCTGCCAGCGGCTGAAAAATGTAGTTTGGGTAACATTTTTAATGCATTTTTCCTGACGTTTTCACATTTATTAGGTTAGTATGTACGCACTCATACTTAATAGCAATTTCTGTAGTGAATTTTTCGTACTGCTCTGATTTCATTTTCAGAGCATTAAAAATGCGAAAAAAATGCAGTGTCATACGGGTTTAAGTAAATTATTGTCGCATATTTGATGGCTGGGTGCTGTGGGAATAGGGTAGGCACTGATTGGCTTTAACTTGGCAAAGCCCAGTGTTGTAACTGTTACCACACATCAATCGTGCTTATTTTACCTCCAAGTGGTAGCCATCGGGTACTGGCTGTTGTACACCCGGACGCGGCTTGCTAAACTTATAAGCGCGAGTGCTGACCAGAAGACAAAAATAGCAGCACTATAAACACGACAGCGGACGAGTTCTCCAGATGGAACCAACGGTGTCGTGATAAACCTCCGGAGCGGAGATAGTACCTTATTCGGGCTTC
Organism: Blera fallax; assembly: GCA_946965025.1. NCBI lineage: Eukaryota > Metazoa > Arthropoda > Insecta > Diptera > Syrphidae > Blera > Blera fallax. The sequence goes on from OX337246.1 coordinate 57,584,694, forward strand.
TTCAACGTATTTGAAGCTGAGGCCGATAAGGATTTCCAAGAATTAGTTGGGGTCTTGGAAAAGAGATGGTGGCGGAGGAGCCCTAAAGGGCCAACGGCAGCACTCACACCCCCGAAGTGGGTCACCGACACCGGTATAACCGAGCCCTCATCCTAGGGGTTTCTAGAATGAAATTTTCTAGAATGGAACTGGTCCTCCAGGTTGGGGGTTGTGCCGTCGGGGTAACTGCCCGACCACGGAAAAAAAACACATGTTTTGAAGCTCCAACAAGCCTCGGAAACGGACGGATTTACTGTTGACGAACCATGCAAATGTAACAAGGACAACGAATCTCGGATCTGTACGTGGAACGTTAGGTCCCTTAATAGACCACGTGCAGCCGAGCAATTAGCGGAGGCCCTAGACTGCTGCAAAGCAGATATCACCGCCATCCAAGAAGTGCGATGGGATGGGCCGGGCAAAAAGAGGATGAAAAACTGCGATGTATACTACGGCGATTGTTACCGACAACAAAAGCAGCGCCTATTTGGATGTGGATTTGTCGTTGGAGGTAGACTTAGGCAAGAAGTCTTAAGTTTCAAATGCGTAGATGAACGCCTCACGACAATCCACATCAAGGCAAAATTCGCCAACATAAGCCTAATTTGCGCGCATGCCCCCACAGAGGAGAAGGACGACGACACCAAAGATAGGTTCTACGAGCTCCTGGGCAAAACGTACGAGCAATGCCCTAGTTATGACATTAAAATTGTCCTAGGCGATTTTAACGCAAAGCTAGGAAGAGAGGGCATCTTTGGTAGCACTGTCGGAAAGTACAGCCTACACGACACCACCTCCGATAACGGATTCAGGCTGATCGACTTTGCTGCGGGGCGAAATGTTGTCGTAGCTAGTACGCGGTTCCCGCATCTCGATATTCACAAGGGAACTTGGAAATCTCCTGATCAGTCTACCGTCAACCAGATTGACCACATTGCGATCGACGCAAGACACTCCTCCAGTATTATGGATGTCCGAACTTTCCGAGGGGCAAACATTGACTCGGACCACTACCTTGTTGTAGCCAAGGTACGGTTGCGGATATCCCGAACACCGCCAAGACAAGGAAATACTGCGAGATAGCCAAATCCTTTTCCGATCGAGTCTCCCTCAATCTCTCAAGAGATCCTATGCAGCCAGCATCAAGTATTGAGGACCAGTGGCAACATTGCCAAAAAGCCATCAGAGATGCCGCCTCTGGTGTACTGGGTTTCATTCGGCCACCACAACGAAACCCCTGGTTTGACGACGAGTGCCGGCAAGCACATGCAGCTAAGCAAGAAGTATACAAAGCGGCGCTGCATAGAAGGACTAGAGCTGCTCGTGAGCTCTACGAGCAGAAGAGGAGAGACGAACACCGGCTTCTCAGGAGGAAAAAGAAAGAGCATGAGAAGCGCGCGATCGAGGAATTAGAGAGATGCTACTGCAGGAATGAGGTTCGGAAGTTTTACCAAAGGGTAAAAAGGACCTGCGAAGGCTACAAGGCCCGAACTGAAGCCTGCAAGGACGATCAAGGGAACATCGTAGTGGAAACGCAGTCGATGCTAAGGATATGGAAGAGCCATTTCTGCAGACTGTATAACGGCGACGAAGACCAAAATTCCGCTGTCAGGCAGAACGAACCATTCAAGCTGGACGATGATAACCAACATTTCCGTCCCCCCGACCTGGGTGAGGTTAAGATAGCGATATCTAAGCTGAAACCCAATAAAGCTGCTGGAGCTGATGGCCTGAATGCCGAGCTATTCAAAGCAGCCGGGGATGACTTGGTAAGGAGCATGCACCAACTCACCTGTAAAATATGGTCGGATGAAAGTATGCCCGATGAATGGAACCTCAGCATTGTTTGCCCGATCCTCAAAAAAGGAGACCCTCTGAACTGCGCCAACTACAGAGGCATCAGTCTTCTTAACATCGCATATAAGATCTTATCTGCCGTATTATGTGAACGCCTGAAACCGTTCGTCAACAACCTGATCGGTCCATATCAGTGTGGTTTTAGGCCAGGAAAGTCCACCATCGACCAAATATTCACATTGCGACAGATCTTGGAAAAAACCCAGGAACTTCAAATCGATACACACCACCTTTTCATCGATTTCAAGGCCGCGTATGACAGCATTTATAGAGACGAGCTATATAGAGCAATGTCTAGTTTTGGCATCCCTGCCAAACTCGTCCGTTTGTGCAGGATGACGATGGAGAATGCACGCTGCTCCATCAAGGTCGGTAAAGACTTTACCGAGACCTTCGATGTCAAAAAAGGATTTAGACAAGGCGACGCGCTGTCATGCGACTTCTTTAACATCGTTCTTGAAAGAATTGTGCAAAACTCACGCGCCAACACCAGAGGCACAATCTTTCAAAAGTCCGTCCAATTACTCGCATACGCCGACGATATTGACATAATCGGAAGAAAGCAGCGTGATGTCAGTGGAGCGTTCGTGAGTATTGAGGCGGAAGCCGCGAAGATGGGTTTAGCGGTAAATGAGGGCAAGACTAAGTATATGCTGTCAACAAGGAAGGACAACCAACATCGACGTCTCGGACAGAACGTCACTATAGACAGATATAACTTCGAGGTAGTTAGGGACTTTATCTACCTAGGCTCCGCTATGAGATCCGAAAATGATATCAGCGCTGAGATCAAACGAAGAATAACTCTTGCCAATCGCTGCTTCTTTGGGCTAAGAAGGCAATTGAACAGCAAAGCCCTCTCTCGAGCAACTAAAGTGACCCTATACAAGACCTTAATCATCCCAGTCCTGCTCTATGGCGCAGAGACATGGACCCTGTCAAAAGCGGATGAGGTCGCTCTTGGCTGCTTCGAGAGGAAAATTCTTCGGGTGATTTTTGGTCCCATCTGCATAGACGGTGAATGGAGGAGGAGATACAACAGCGAACTTTATGGGCTGTTCAGCGACATCGACTTGGCCAGAAGAGTGAAGGTCCAACGACTGAGATGGCTGGGTCATGTACAGCGCATGGACACAAATGCTCCGGCCCGGAAAATATTTGAATCCTTTCCCGAGGGACGGCGCAGTAAAGGAAGACCGCGACTCAGGTGGCGCACGCAGGTGGAAGGGGACCTCAACCAACTGAGCGTGCGAAACTGGAGGCAGCTGGCTAAAGATCGAGCTGGCTGGAGACGCTTGTTGGTTGAGGCCCAGGTCCACCCCGGACTGTAGCGCCACCTTAAGTAAGTAAGTAAGTATTTGACTAGTCGTAACACCTGATTGGAAATACATTAAAAATTTTACATTTTTCTATTCCAGGATTATTACTTTTCATTTGATACATTCTTACCAAAATTATATGCAACCATTTGCAAACCATTTCTCAGTGAATGAAATTTTGGTTGAGTAGAAGGTAGTAAATTGATAAATTATAATATTTTCTCCCCCTTTTCCTAAAAGTGGTCTGATTTTAAATAGATCTTCATATTAACCTGCATGCCGCAAAAAATTAAAGATCTTCTAATAAACTATTTGATTTTGCTTTAAATGAATCCAACAAATTGCCTCTAACAAATATTTTAATTTGCTATCACTTCTTTGATCAATATGTACATCTTACTTCTATAATTTTTTTTACCCGTTTTCATTTAAGAAAATTTAATTTTACTTCCATATAGCGTATCTGTGATTATACTCAAGATATTAAAAGAGAGTGGGTTTCCCCATTGTCCCACGAAATCCAGGCGGGACGGTAATGGTGAAAAAACCCTGCTGGATCGACCGAGAATAATGAAACGATGCGTATGCGTATGCACGCTGTGCCTTGCGCTATGCTTTGTTTATTAACTGAAAAGGGTATTACAATTAGTTGATTACATTAGATTTTACAATTGGTTACTTACTCCTTTTTTGGTCGATCCGTGGCGGCGGCATGGGTCTCTCCCGGAAATTCTATTCACCAATATGGCGGAATTACTCAATTTCAAAGATGGCGAAATGAAGAGGATGAGTTCAGCCAAATTGCATGAACCTCAACTTCAGATCTGTTCGTTTCAATTAAGGGAGATGCCACACCACCGCAGAGCGAGTCTGACAGCTGGCCTCCGTAGAACTCCTGCAGCGGTCCTTACCTCGGCCGAACGAACCTGTCCGTCTTTCCCCGGAAACACTCGCACAACTCTTCCTCGTGCCCATTTGCTCCTCGGTACATCAGCGTCGCAGATGAGCACCAAATCTCCTTCTTTGAGAGGGGGCACGCGCTCAAACCACTTGCATCGCCTCGTGAGAATTGGCAAGTACTCCCCCATCCATCTCCTCCAAAACCGATCCTTTATTTGCTGACATACCCGCCACTGCTTGCGGAGACATAGGGCTCGTCCGTCGATCGGGCCTGGAGTTTGTGTCGAGTTCACGCCACCCAACAAAAAATGATTTGGCGTCAAAGGTTCCTCGTCCTCCGTCGACACTGGCAGATGCGTGAGAGGGCGACTGTTTACTATGTTCACCGCTTCAATGAGGGCACTCTGCAAAGTTTCCATCCTCGGCGCCACTTCACTAAGCGAGCATTTTAGCGCTCTCTTAACGATCCGCACGAACCTGTCCCAACACCCTCCAGCGTGAGGGTTCATAGGGCAGTTGAAAGACCAGTGGATGCCCCGCGATGAAAGTTCTGTCTTGATAGAGTCATTATCAAAGATTTCGGTGGTCATCAATTCATTCTTTGCGCCTACAAAGTTGGTGCCGTTATCGCTTCTTATCTGCACTGGCACTCCTCGTCTATTGGCGAAGTTCCGGATACATAAGATACAGGCGTCCGCCGATAGATCGGCTGCGATTTCGAGGTGTTTTTTTTTTTTTTTTATTTAATTTATTAGTATTAATAATACCACAGATAATAAACTACCCAGATGTCGCACGCCCATATAAAAAAATGAAGCATATTTTTGTCGTAGCAGACAACGTCGTAGCAGACAAAGAGCTTTCAGAATAAGTACAACAAATAAAGCTTTTTCTTTTTCGTCACTCCGTTCGATCGTGTGGGAAAAGTTCTTTTTCTCATCGTGTATTGTGACATGCAAACGATCGAGGTGAGGAAGTGTAAAGGGGTGTGCGGGAAGGGGGATGAAATTGCATAACGGTGTGATTTCCATACCAACGCAGCAAAAGAATAAATTTTCATGAATGGAAGTTTTGCAAACGCGTATGCGTTGTATATGAAAAGGTGTAACTGATGGGCGGGAAAACTCAATCATTTCGTTGCACTTTGTGATGAAATTTGGTGCGTAGTGTTTTATGAGGTTTTCCTCATGACCCTATCTAACCTAACCTAACCTAAAGCAGTTTTATGTTCATTTTTATGGAATACTCTTCAAAGCCTGGTAGTCTTTTGAGCATCAAACCTTAGGATATCGGGGTGATTTTGAAGACGACCTAGGACTTGTTTGGAGGAGGGACGAGTTTTTGCCTCGTTAGGTTTACGTGATGACATTGAATAATGGTGGACGTGAAGGCCTTTATTCGGGGTTTGGTTTGGTACATAAACAGGTTTTGTCAATGATTCCGCTCTATGTACACCCAACAGAGTCACCTTGAAGGCATGATGTATCTAAAAATATGACCCACCGGCTAACCAGATGATTTTTCATTGTTCTGGAAGTAATGCAATGCGGGCTTTCTGGTTTCCTGAATACCAATTGGAGTACCCAAATCCTTCCCAACACGCTTTTTAATGACATATTCTACTTCATGGTCAAGACGTCTCCAACCTACAAAGCTTTGATATACGTGGTTCCACTCAATATTCACTGGCTACACCCCAAAATCATGAGGAAAATTTCTAAATTGAACGGATGCTGGTCGGAAGAATCATCGAATCGTCCATGCGAAGCAAGGAAGCGGAGGAAGCCTTGTTAAGGCTATACCACTCGGTGCATATACTACGGTTTTTCAGGCTGAAGTAAATCTACATACTATCACATTCTTTGAAGGAATTTATGCCTCAGATCATAGAAGTCCTGACAACTAGAAAACGAAAATCGTTTTCTACGAACGGAGAGAGTTTCACATGTACAAAGAAGAAGTTTCTTCCTCCTCTTTATCCATGCAGCTTCTACAGAAGTCGTTAGCGAATAGGCCTAGCCTAGTGGCCTAGGCCAGGGACATTTTCCCAGTGTTCAAGAAGAAGTTAGTATTTCCAATCATTAATTTGACCTAAGGCAGCATCCCAATTGACTCTGCAATACGGGTCTGGTCCTATAAACGCGGATTTTGATCCAGCTAGCTCGTTCGCCGATTCTTTGCCTTCAATACCTTGGTGACCATGTGCCCACCCAAATTTAAACTTATTTTGTCTGGCCAGGGTCTGTAAGGCAGCGTAGCAGCATTTAACTGTCAACGAGTCTATCGTACTAGAACAGTGTTAGTACTGGATATAAAGTCGGCGCAGATCTCATTGACATGGACTTCTGCTTGGAATACCGTGGGACACTTTCCCATGGGTATCGACAGTTTGGTGTTGGATCCAAAGACCCCAGGTCCAACTGTAGAATCCATTTTCGATCCGTCTCAGTGACCTACATGGTCATCTGGTTTAAACTTATATTCAAGCTGCAATTTAATGGCGCATCTAACAGCCGTCTTCCTAATGAAAATTTGTGAGGGTAGGAGACCTACTATGGCCTCTAGTGCAGTAGTTGAGTAGGTGCGCATCTTCAACCCTTGCTCCATATGCATCCTCCCAGGAGTGTGTTCCAAGCATGGTCAATCAACAGAGTCACAGAATGATCGAATCCCATCCAAAGGTCGTGTATCTTTCAACTTACCACTCTCATTTGCAACTTGCTACCGCGTTTTTGAGACAAATCCAACGACCTGTGCAAGATAGATATCTTGTGTACTATTTTCCATAAGAATTGATGGCTACTTGTCCATTTCTCCAACTTTTCATCTGTTAAAAATGAATAAATTCAACTGAATACAACCACCATGTACAATTTCTCAAGCACAAGCAAGGAAATTACGCCTATAAAAATAAATCAGAATTCGGAACGTAAGGAGCTCACCAAACAACGCTGGCTCAAACGATAGGAAAATGAGCTGCGGATCTGATTGCGAACTCTCCTAAGTGGACAAAGAAGGAACGTGGCAAAGTGAACTACATATTTCCTTATACACTTCCTCATTGGGCACGGATACCTCGATGTCAACCTTTACAAGATTGGGAACGCAGGCCAGTAGTGTGATATTTTCCTAAAACATTGCGGATGAGGCACCGGCTTGTATCAAGAATATATGTAAAACATTTTGGAACTAAGGATATCGTCCTGTGTGAATGTCCTTCTCTCGCCGACAAAAAAATAAGAACTCTTGGATAATTATAATTAACTAATTTAAGTTAATGATTATTTTTCGTTAGTTTGTTTATAATAATTTCGAACATTAGTCACCTTCACTTAAGTAGGCCAAGAGCAGTGATCAGTTACTACAAGGGTATAAATATAAATAATAAAATGCAGTATGCACATCTCATATTCATTCCCATTTTCAGAGCAAATTTGTGTCCACAAAGTTAACAGAGTTTTTATTTATTTATTCAAGTGCTGAAAATAAGGTACATACATACAGATAACAAGCACACAACATAAGCCCAACCATTTGCACATATACATATATATATACGATCTATACTCCGTATCCATCCTACCAACGTGTCGGCATCAGAACTCCGTGACCGCAGTTGCACAAAATATTTTTTTTGTTTCATTTTTTCAGTGAAGTTAAACAAGGGTATGTGTGAGTGACACGATGGACTAAAAAGTGAGCAGAAAAAACAAATGTTCTGTGTTCTGTTTTTTTCCCTTTTGTAAGAAGTTTAAGCTTTTTAAAAAGCTTTTTTTTTTAGTGGATTTCGTTTTCATATATCACTTCTTCCCATATGAATGAGACATCTGGGTATATTTATTATCTGTGATAATACTTTATATTTCACATAAGCAATTATTCTATCAATTTTAGAAAAAGGAAAAATATAGTTCATTTGATTAGGTTCAATTATTCATTATATGTATGTTTGATCTTAAAAACAGCTATAAGTGTATTTAATTCCAATCTTTGTTTTACGTTTAACCATTTCAAAGCCTCTAACATTATGCGAATCGGTGTAAAGCGGTTGCTCTTTAGAATACTTCTCATCGCTTTATTCTGAAGTTTCTGCAATCTTTCTATTTGCCGCTGATTGCAACATGAGTACAGAATAGTGCCACAATATTCAAAATGAGGTTTTATTATACTATTGTATACTATAATAGCCGTGATGTCATCTATCCTTTTCCTGATGTGTATAAAAAAGCCAATTTTTTCCAATTTTCTTACATACATGGTCTACATGCTCCTCGAAACTTAGGTGTTTGTCGATGATCACTCTTAGGTATTCAATATGGTTGACATTCTCGATTTGGCTTCCATTAATTTCTATCTCGGTGTTACTGTTAATATTAATACCCATCAGTTTTGTTTTTTGTTCGTTCAGCTTTAGTTTGTTCATTTTAAACCATATTGTTAAGTTTTGAATATCGTGCGTTAGCTTACTTTTACATTCGTCTGCTCAGTTTCCCTCGGCAAATATTAACGTGTCGTCTGCATACATAGCGAATTTACACTTTTGCACTATTTTTGGCAAGTCATTTATGTATATTATGAAGAGGATCGCTCCTAAAATTGATCCCTGTGGAACTCCATAGTCTACATCAACATAATCTGATACATCATTTTTAACTCTGGTTCTCTGCATTCTATTTGTCAGATAAGTTCGAAACCATCCAAGCTCTGTTCCTCTTATACCATACATGTACATCTTTTTAAGCAGAATTTCGCGGTCTATCGTCTCAAACACTCGCTTGAAATCCAAAACAATGCAATTACCTTTTTCCGTTTTCCATCGTTCTTCCATTCGTTTATTATGTGGTTAACCCCATCTTCACATGAATAGTTCCTTCTGAATCCTGATTGATAAATTGATAGAATATTGTTGCATTCTAGGTATTCCATTAGCTGTTGTTTTGCTACAGATTCGATAATTTTCTCCAAAATTCTTAATGAATTTATTGGTCGAAATTCTTCACATTTTACCGTATTGGCAACTTTCTCGACTGGTTTGATCATAAAATCCCTCCATGATTTTGGATATTCTCCCGTCGAGAGTGATCTGTTTACCAATTCTAGTAGAGTTTTTCCTAATATATTCCAATTATCAACTATGATTCGAGGGCTTATTTTATCAAAATCAGTTTTATTTTTTAGCGATTTGCATACTTGGTTAAGTTCGCGTATATTTATTTGCCGGAACTTAAAATTGGTTGTAACATAATCTATGTACTTTACATATTGCACCTGATCAATCGATTCCCTTATATATCTTATGCTTGACATAAAGTACTCATTAAATTTGTTAGCAATTACTAAGTCATAATTATATTCCGTACCGTCAAAAATAACATTTTTAATTTTATTTTCATCTTTTTTCAGTACCATATTCTTTCTCTCGCGCCGCATCTGTTTTTGTTCGCCTGCGTGACTTATTCTATTACTTATGTATTGGTTCTTTGCGTTAATTTTTATTTTGTAATGGTTTCTTGTGAGTATACTCTTGCCAGCTTTGGTCACTGTTGACGTGTCTTGCTATGTTATATTGTTTCACTTTTTTGTCCTTTAGGATTTTCAATTCGCTATTGAACCATTGGTGCGTGTTGTTGTTATTGGTATTTTGTTGATATTTGTAAACTAAGAGGTAGTATTCCTCAAAATTTGATCAATCCTGCTTGCATTATTGTGTACATCACAAATGTACGGGATGTATGGGACAATTCTCCTCCTATCGATCGTAACTCGGTACACTTTTCACAGATGGTTCTAAGACCGAAGGCGGAGTAGGATGTGGTGTTTTCTCCGAAAAGCTTAACCTCGAATTATCGTTCCGCCTCCCTGATCATTGTAGCGTTTTTCAGGCGGAAATCATAGCGATTAAGGAGGCCCTGTCCTGGCTGAAGTGTAATGTACTATCTGTCAGGGATATTACCATTCTCACTGACAGCCAAGCGGCAATCAAGTCTCTGGAATCGTGCTCGTTTACTTCAAAGGCCGCTCTCAACTGCCGCTCTCAACTGCCGTTTATCTCTTATGGAGATGACAGAGCAGTTCAATATTCACCTATGCTGGGTGCCAGGCCATAGAGACATTCCAGGAAACTGCAGGGCAGACGAACTCGCCAGACAAGGCACTACTCTAAGGATTCTGTCTGATAGGCTGTCCCTGGGTATGCCCCTAGCTACATGTAAGCATCTACTAAAGCTGAATGCTATTAGCAAGACCAACCTCAGATGGAAAAACGTGTCAACGTGTCACATCTCGAGACAGATCTGGCCCAGGCTGGATCATAAACGCAGTACCGAGTTGGTCAAACTAAAGCGATCACAAATCAGCTGCGTTGTTGGTGTTCTCACTAGACACTGCCTTATAGGCCAACATGCCAAAAGACTTGGCCTCTTTTCAAACGACTTCTGCAAAGCTGCAGGGACGAGGAGGAGGAGGAAAGTATCCCTCACCTCCTATGTAACTGCCCAGCTCTGTCGCATAAAAGCACCGGTTGGTTCTGTTAGTCCATGAGCAGCGAATTGGTTTTGATCCATGGTATCACAAAGGACCTTTATTGGGCTAAGTGTGTCTGCACTCCCGTGCGGACAGCCAAGCCAACCTAAACCATTGTGTACATCGGTTTGTAAATTGTATGTCACATCTGTTCTCATAAGCTCTGTAGTAAATAGTTCTCTGGTATGTCTAAATTTTTCAATCTCAACTTCATTTTTACTTTTGTCCCATCTAGTGTTTAATATGACTTCGATACTCTCATGGTCAGATATCTTTTCATCTATAATTGCACGTACTGTTATTTTCTGCACATTGGTTATAACAAAGTCGACTATAGTTCTTGTTGTGCTTGTTATTCTCGAATAATCTTCCATTTTTTGCGTTAGAAAATTATCATTTAATATACGTTCAATCCTTTTCTTGTATGTGTCATTTTTGCACCAATCTATGTTAAAATCTCCTGTTATTAGTAGGTTATTATTCTCTTCAGTTAATATTTTAATATTTTCTTCTAAAAATTCACAGAATGTTCTTTCCGAATAGCTGGGTGATCTATATATCGCAGCTATTACCATTTCGAAGTCCCTGTGTTTAGCCTTAAACGATAAAAGCCACATCTCTGGTTCCACTGATTTTTTATTTATTTTGGTTACCTTCCAGTTGTATCGTGAATATATTGTTGTGCCGCCAGTCCTTGTGGAAGAAGACAAACATGATATATTTTTGTATCCATCAATTTTTATTTCTGTATCTTCTGTATCTTCAGTAAGGTGTGTTTCTGACAAAAGAATAAATTCATATGGGTAGGTTTTTGCCAAAATTTCCAATTCAACAAAATTGTTGATAAGGGCTTGGATGTTTGCGTAAAAAACGTTTATCGTCTTGATTGCTAGTATCCAATATGTTTTTTTCTGATTTCCAATTTGTTAAGGTAGACAGGACATGTCTTGCTTAATGTCAGATGGTTTTCATCCAGCCCTAGGCCAAGTCTTTCATTGACTCGCATACAATTTATGCATTTTATAATTACTTCTTTACAGCATTCATTTGTCTTATGATGCCCCAGGCACTTTAGACATATTACTTCTTTAGTGCAATTCGCTGCTTTGTAATTAAATCCCTTGCATAAGTGATATATTCTTAGTTGAGAACAGACGTGATTTTAAGAGCTTAGAGAAAAGTGCGATAAAAGTAAATATTTTAAATTGAACTTTGGTAGTAAAAACTGCAGTGAAATTTGTTCAAAGGAAATGTCCAAGTGCAGCAAGTGCAAAGCGGCAATAAGAGGGGAAACGGGCATAAGTTGCGAAATTGGATTGGATTGGATTGGAATAGGATGATGATTGCATCCTTTACATCCAGAATGTGGACCTCGTCGTTAGGGAAATGCAAGAAAGTGTTGAAAAGAACACGAACTACCTGAAACTGTATAAGGAGGAATTTATACAATCACTACGGAACAATGAGGATGAAATCAAGAACCTGTTGGAAGCAATCGAAAAAAGATATGCTGAGAGACTTCGTGAAATGAAAACAGCACAGGAGATTTGTGAAAAGAGTGTAGCTGCAATAAAACAAAACAATTTTACTACATTACGGAAAATTTCAAGGAAGAACAGGAAAAAACAGTAACATTAACGTATGCAATGAGGTGAAGAAAATACTAAAAAGTAAACAATCTAATGTAAATCAAATGTCATTTGCGGATGCTGCCAAACAAAGTAATGACATGACAAGGAAAAAAGTGATGCCAGAGCTACGAAAAAAGCTCCTTTGATTGTAAAGCCGAAAGAAAAACAAAAAAGCATGAAAACGAAACAAGATTTAAATAACGACGTAGACCCGAAAATTTACATTTCTCAAATAAAGAAAGCAGCAACAATAGAGTAATAATAATAGAAAGCGAAAATACTGAAGAAAGGAACAAAATAAAAAATGAAATTGAAAAACATATGGGAGAAAAATATGAAATTAAAGTACCCAATGACCTAAATACAAGAATTATTATTTCTAATATGAAGTTTAAGCATAGCGAAGTTGACCTACTAGAAAAGTTAAGAAAACAAAACTCAACTGTTAAAAAAGCAAATTGAAATTAATAAAATATTTTGAAATTAAGAAGAATAATGAAACAAACTATAACGCAGTAATTGAAATCGATGAAGTTTCTTTCATAAAAATAATGGAACAAGGTAAAGTAAACATTGGATGGGAAAGATGTAAGATTTATGATGGAATTGATGTCCTTAGGTGCTTCAAATGTAATGGCTATAACCACAGGTCTACGGATTGCAAAAACGTGGAAGATTGTTATAAATGTTTGGGAAATCACAGAAGTAAGGAATGCCAGAATGAACCCGTACAAAAGTGCATATACTGTATTACGGCTAATAAGAAACTCAACCTTGGACTTGATGAGAACCATACTACCTTAAGCAAAACATGCCCAGTGTACCAAAATAAACTTACAGCAAAAAAGAAGAGAATCGGATATTAGCAACCAAAATCCGTAAAGGGTATATATTTGAATATTCAGGGACTGTTAAATAATTTTAATGATTTAGAGATATTATGTGACCAGAATTTATATGACTTCATAATCTTATCTGAAACCCATGTAACAGACAATATCAAAAAGAACGAAATACAAATCTGCGGATATAATGAAATTTCATGCCTGTCAAACTCAACCCATACAGGTGGAACAACGATATATGTTATGTCCAAATGGCTAATCAGCAACATTTTCAGCAAATCAATAGACTACACAACATGGATGATATCATATGATTGTACATACCAGGATCACAAAACCAGAATAGTTGGTATATATAGATCACCAAACAGTTCTGAAAGAACATTTTGCGATTTTTTCAAGGAAAACATTGAATTTCTCGCTGAAAATCAGAACAATATAATAATTGCAGGTGACTTTAATATTAACTGGTGCGTAAACATACAAAAGAGAACTACAAAATAGTGGATTATATTGTAACAAACATACAAGATATAAAAATATGGAATGAAGAGAGTGAGAAAATTTCAGACCATGAAAGTATTGTGATACAATAAATAATACATATAATACATGTGACCATGAAGAAACAAGGGACCTTTTTAGTTATAAAAGACACCAATTTAGCAAAGAATTAAATGATATTAATTGCAGCTTTGAGACAGCTAAAAACATACACTCGAATACTGAAAAAATTGGCTTAATTCTAAACAATATTATTTCTAAGTTTACCAAAACCAAAATTACTTATTCAACCAAGACTGTGAATAAATGGTTCAATATCGAACTACGGACACTTAAAATGATAAAAACTGAAAAATATCGGAGAGCCAAAATACTAAACAATGATGATTCATGGAGAGAGTACACTTATGCGAGGAACGTTTATAAAAGAAAAACATGTGAGACGAAATGTCGATACATTAAACAAAAAGTCAACTCATCGTGTGGACAACGACAAATGTGGAAAACTATAAAAAGCCTTGTACTTCGACAAAGCAATACCCCGACCAAACATGTTAATTTTGGGACCATGCAACTCACAGACAGAAAACAAATTGCCAACAACTTTAATAAATACTTTGTAGGCAGCAAACACAAAATCAGAAACGAGATAAATAATATAGAATATACAAATCATATAACACAACATCACTCAAAATTTGAATTTAAATTAATCACTGAAGAGGAACTGAAAAAAGTGTGCAAGAACCTAAAAAATAAATCGGACTTTATGAAAATCAGCCCATTAATGATGCTAGATAACTGGAGTAAGATTGGAAAGACACTATTGGAAATAATAAACACATCCTTAAAAACGGGAGAGTTTCCACATTCCTGGAAGGACTCTATCGTAATCCCAGTAGAAAAAGTAAAAAACACTAGTAAATGTGAAGAATTTAGACCAATTAATAACTTAAGAACTTTTGACAAAATCTTAGAGACAATTGTAAAGAAACAATTGACAGAATACCTAGAAGTAAATAATATATTTAACATTAACCAATCAGGCTTTCGAGAAAAACACTAGTGTGAAACAGCAGTTAACCATGTAGTTAGTGAATGGAAAACTGGAGGAAGAAAAAACAAAATAATGGCACTATTCTTGGACTTCAAAAGAGCTTTCGAGACTATTGACAGAAACATTCTGCTGGAAAAGTTGTCCCTTTATGGAATAAATGACAAGGAACTTCGTTGGTTCAAATCATTCCTGACAAAAAGAACACAACGAACAAACTTCAATGGAATTATATCGGACAAATTAGAGGTCGAAATAGGAGTCCCCCAAGGTTCTATACTAGGGGCACTTCTATTTATAATATACATAAATGATATGCCGAAAATAATCCAGGAAAGCAAAATCGTACTTTATGCTGATGACACTTTATTGTACTCAGAGGGAAAAGACGTCGACGAATGTAGAAACAAACTAATATATGATGTTGCAAGGATAACTACTTGGTTGGAAATGAATAAGTTAAAGCTGAATGAGACAAAGACGAAATTAATGGTGATTAACATCGATAATGAAGTGTATCCAAATAAATAATAAACACATTGAAAACGTGAGTCATATTTAATATCTCGGTGTTATTATTGACAAGAACCTGAAATTTAATGAGCATATAGATTATATGTGCAAGAAGATTGCTCAAAAGACTGGATTTCTGTCGCGTATACGCAAGAAAATGGACTACTTAACAGCAATAAATGTTTTTAAAGCTATAATACAGCCACATTTTGAATACTGTGCAACCATAATATATACAGGCTGTTCACAAGGACAACTAGAAAGACTACAAATACTACAAAATAGAGGAATGCGAATAATTCTTAAATGCAACAGGTATACACCTATTAGACTAATGCTCGACACACTTAAATGGATGGACGTAAAAGGGAGATTAAAACTGAACACTTTACTCGCCGTGAATAAAATGAAATATGGTAATGCACCACATTACCTAACGCAAGGGATAAGAAGAGTTGGAGAGACACAACCATATGAATTAAGAAACAACACTGATCTTAGGATTCAGCGTCGAGACACCGAGACCGCAAAAAACACACTTCTTTACAAGGGATTTCTGCTGTTTAATAACCTGCCATCTGAAGTTAAAAATGAAAGTAATATAAAAAGTTTTAGAAGAAAATGTGTTCAATTTCTAAAAGAAAACATGATACTTTGAAATTAATTACAAAAAAAAAAAAAAAATATATGTATCTAAATTAATATTGAATTTAAGTTGAAATACCTTTTCTCAGCTCGAATTACTTTGCCTTTTGTAAATTCTAGTAATATTTTTGATGTTTTTATAGAGTATATTTATACTAATAATAAAATGAACAAACAAACAATTTAAAACATTGCATAACTTCCACTCCATCTATAACTCTGCAACGTTCCCAGCCAATGCTGAGCTTTCCCGTCTCTGTAACCCTTGGAAATGCATCTGGATCTATTTCAATAATGGCATTGTAATATTCAGCTCCATTTTTCCTACTTGTATAGTACTTTACTAGTTTAAGATGGCTTGCTCTCACCGTCATGCAAGTAAAAAGAGCGATCCACCGCTTTTCATTTCGACGTCCAATAGTTACACAGACTGGCCTAAAGTGGTCGAGGCCGGTGTAGGTGAAGGGCCTTACCAATGGGGTGACACGGTCCTTCGGCAGTTGTCCCATCAGTGGAGGCAACGGTTGAGCGTCTCGAACACGGCAGAACTGACACTCGCTTCTCGCCCTCTTCACAGCGGAACGCAGATGTGGCACCCGAAATTTTTGACGTATTTCGTTGGTAATTGTATCTTCGTTTTGATGACGTAGGATTTGATTTGATTTGACGCCGGCTCCACGATTAGTTTTGTAATACGATGATCCTTCGGCATGATGATCGGACGCTTAGTGAAAAAGGGTATAGTAGCGGCGGTAACTATAGGTACGGCGTCAGGCGATGTATGCTGTTTTGCCTTTCAACCGGCAGGTCCCGCTTAAGTCGGTCGATCTCATGTGCGAATGTATCGGCCTGTGCTTGACGGCACAACAGCCGCTCAGCCTCTTACATCTGATTTGCGCCTGATAAGCTTAACGAACCGGAGCACCCAGCCTGCTACTCTTTTCAATCTCAAATACTTGGCATATCGTGAGAAATCAAGGCATGCTTTACTTACTGCGCTCGAATGTAAAATGAACTTCGGTCGCAATTCCTCTTCGCATACATGGCCGCTGATGTCGCTTGGCTGTACAGGCCACTCTTCTTTAGAACGTCCGAGAAAGGTTGTCGGGCTGGAACCTCGGTGGATATCGTGCCCGTGTAGCTTCGTCCGCGGAGTTGAGCTTTGATGGCACCCAATGCCGTTGACTTCTCTGGCTGCTCTCAAGCACCTCGGCAATCCTGAACGCAACGAACTGTTTGTGGCGGCGCGGCTCCGAATGGATCCAGTTTATGACTGTCTTGGAGTCACTCCAGAATACTCGATCATCCAATCGTAGCTCGTGCCATTCGGCTATGGAATTGGAAAGCCTGACACCCAAAACTGCTGCTGATAACTCCAGGCGTGGGATCGACATCAGCTTCTGGGGTGTCCTTTTTGTTTTACCACAGACGAACGATACGAACACACCATCTCCAGACTCTATCCGAAAATAAGCAACTGCGCTGAACGCCTCCTCGCTGTATATGGACAAAAATGTGAAGTACGATTTTATCCGCAGTTGACAGTTGCGGATGGCACCTAGGTATCTTAAACTGCATCAATGCGAGGAAATCGGCTTTCCACTGCTTCCATAGGTGGAAGATTTCTTGGGGAATCGACTCATCCCAGGCGGTTGCCCAGCTCCAAACGGATCGCAGCAGTAGTTTCGCGTAGATGACAAAATTTGCAATCATTCCAAGGTTCTCTCTTCGTCGGACATCTGTCTTCCATCAACACGTCTCGGCTGACGCGCGGAAACTTGGAGCGGAACACAAAAACATCTTCCTCGGGGCACCAGCACATCCCGAGAATCTTTCCGTTGGACTGTCGATGTTCATGTCGACCACTTGTCGCCTTTCAATTTCACTACTCGAACCAGCCACGCCTTCTAACACGACCTTAGAACTCGACTTAAAATCGCGCAGGTTGAAGCCTCCCTCTGCATGAATGGCTTTGACGGCTTTATTTACATCGATTGCCTCTTCCACGGTATTGAAGCTATCGACGTAGTTATGTCTGACGATCGCCTTGACTGCTCTCGGATGACTATTTGAGAATCTCGATGCGTTGAGATTTTTCACGAATTCCGCCGAACATGGCGAACAGCTAGCACTAAATGTCATCACCTGCATGACATACATATCGGAGGGCTTCAGCACGTCTTTTCTCCATAGGAAGCGCTGCAGGTCGCGATCCTCTGGGCGGATGAGTACTTGATGATACATTTCCTGTATATCGGGAGACACTGCTACTGGCCGCATACGGAAATTGAATAACAAGGCTACTAGCGAGGGACGATCGTCTGGTCCCTTCATCAGTAATGAATTCAATGATGTGTTGTTAACTTCTGCAGCCGCGTCAAAGACTAACCTTATTTTATTCGTCTTATTCGGATTCTTCACCCCAAAATGCGGAAGATACCATATCCTTGGGGGCTTAAGTTCAGCTTCCTCCTTTGTTAGCTTCCTGGCATAGCCTTTCTTGATGTAACTTGCGATGATGTTCCGATAGGCGGCTGCGAAATCTGGATCCCTGGCGAACCTCTTCTCCAAACTGCAAAGACGTCGTTTGGCCATCTCGTAGTTGTCAGGAACCTCGAACACATCAGTCTTCAGCAGTAACCCTGTTTGATACCGGTCATTGACCTTCACGGTTGTACCTCTTAGAATCTGCAATGCTCTTTCATCCACATCAGGGATCGACGGCTTTGTCGGTTTCTTCACCCCAAAATTCTCCAGTGATATGTATTCGTTGACGATTCTATCCACGTACATGTCTTCTTCCTCGACACATTGACTGCTGTGAAGAACCGACTTATTGGTGGAAGTCTTATCGGTGACAACGAACCTTCCGTACACCACCCAACCTAGCTTGGTTTCAGCGAAGATTGGCCCTCCGTTCGAGGACTCAATGGTACGGATCGGTACGCCCAAGTGACATTGGTCGAGTCCAATCAGGATCTGGGGCTTCGCATCCCTGTACTCGGCGATGGTACCTGGAATCAGCTGATGACGCACTGGCTGCAGATCCCCTTCATTCAACGTCTGGACTGGCAGATTTATGTCCACAATTGTATGCACACCCCTCATTTGATATTTCTCTGCATCATCCTGGTCCGCGATAATCCCCAAATCCATGACAACCGACTTCCTTGACAGCGTCTCCCTACTGAACCATTTCAGCTTCAGCTCGTTGGCACGACCTTTCAGACCCAACCGAATTGCTAGATTTGAACTCATCATTGTTACCGAAGAGCCCTCGTCTAGCAGTGCATATTCCCTTAGAACAACATTCCTTCCATACAGTCTGACTGAAACAACTCGGAACAGAACCTTCTTATTCTTGGCAGCATTGCACCAAGCAGGCGTTTCTTCTCAATCGTTTTCGTCTGAGATAGTACAACCTCTGACGATACTGACGTCGCTGGCGCGTGACGTTCGTGAAGAGACACATGATGCATTTTTTGACACCCATCGGTTGCACATTTTCGTTGGGACTTGCATGAACGCGAACGATGCCCATACTTCAAGCAGGAGAAGCATAATTTTTCTTTACAAACATCCACCTGGCTGGAAAGTCTAACTTGTCAAACACATGACAGTCGACTACTGGATGCGATTCTCCTCAACAATAACGACATTTACTAACGGCAGGTAGTGGCTTACGTTGTTCTAAGGCATGGAGAACATTTTTCGGCTTTGACTTTTGCTCAAGGTTGGAAGGCGGCAGGGCAGTCGGCAGTACCAAGCAAACCAATCTAGCTACTCCACTCAACCACTGCTCGAAATGTATTATTATTGGATACGGTTGAATAAAAATGCTACGCTGGGCCCACTCCATCCTCTTGCTAATCGGCAGCTTACTGACAAGCTCGTCCAGCAATGTAGGGTTTGCTAAGTGTTGATGCATCCCACTAGCTTTAAGAAAGATGGAAAGATTTTGAACCTTCGTGGCCATTGGTATAAGAAGTTCCTGCTTCCCCTCTGGAATCGGTTGAATGTCCCTAACCTTCGCAAGTTGACTCCGGACCAAACACTCAGGCCGGCCGAAGCGAAACTTTAACGCAGCCATCACTTGTTCCACATTGTTTGGGTGGATCAGCAGTGACTCCACAACTTCTCTTGCTTCGCCTCTGAGACATCTTTGCAAGCAGAACATATTTCGACCTTGGAATAGTTCATCATTGTCGAGGACTTGAAGAACGCAGTAGCAAAAATTGGTCATTCCTCTGGTCTGCCGGTAAATTCAGGCAGGTGAAGTAACTTCCGACTACTCATTGCGCTATGCTGATACACCCGTTGATTCAATGCCGAAACTGACGACGTTTGCGGCGGCGGAGGAAGATGGTCTTGGTTGAATGGCAAAATTGCGTTCATAGTCGACATGAACGTTGGAACCCTCTGGACGAACGCCAACGGAGATGTGTTCGTTTGCGGTATGTTAGCGGTAGTTGGTACTTGAGGTGGTACTAACGGGAACACAGGGTACGGTATTGACATGTACTGCGTGGATTCAGCACGTGTGGACATAATATTGTCGGTCGCAGTGGTCGATATGCTCGCATTGGGCAGCGTGATCGAAACAGAATCCACTGGAGTACTTCCACGTGAGCATACGGTGGCAAATGTGGACGTATTCTCGTCGGCTGGCTTATCGTGACGTCCTTGAACTTTAGTTCGTGGATGATTATTCCACTGGCTTGTCGCTGGCGGCGACTCTGTAATCTCGTTGGCGACGAGTGCACGGCAGCAATTAGTGGTCGCAGGCGACGACGATGTGGGAAAACTTGTTGGCACGAGTGTACGGCAGCAAATCCTTGGTCACGATCGGCGATACTCTGGGAGTCTCGTTGGCGACGAGTGCACGGCAGCAAATCCTTTGTCACAGGTGGTGACACTGTATAAATCTCGACTCCAACGAGACAAAAAAAGGATTAATAAAGATGTCCCACGAAAGCCAGGCGGGACGGTAATGGTGGAAAAACCCTGCTGGATCGACCGAGAATAATGAAACGATGCGTATGCGTACGCACGCTGTGCTTTGCGCTATGCTTTGTTTATTAACTGAAAAGGATATTACAATTAGTTGTTTGGTTTGATTGATTTTGCAATTGGTTACTTACTCCTTTTTTAGTCGATCCGTGGCGGCAGCATGGGTCTCTCTCTCGGAAATTCTATTCACCAATATTGCGGTTATACTCAATTTCAAAGATGGCGAAATGAAGAGGATGAGTTCAGCAAAATTGCATGAACGTCAACTTCGGATCTGTTCGTTTCATTTAAGGGAGATGCCACACCACCGCCAGGATCGCCATAACAATTCAAATATTTTATTACGAATTTTAACACCCATTGTGTCTGACTGTCATCCGGTCTTTTCTAGTGTCAGCGCCTATGTTATTTCCTTTGGGGTTATTTAATCACTAGAACTTCTACAAACACACCATCCCATAATTCATCTAATTAAATATTTACTCAAAATGGGTTTATAATGGAATCAATGAGATAAACGGTT
The DNA here is from genome assembly GCA_946965025.1 of Blera fallax. Lineage (NCBI taxonomy): Eukaryota > Metazoa > Arthropoda > Insecta > Diptera > Syrphidae > Blera > Blera fallax. The sequence goes on from OX337246.1 coordinate 57,606,056, forward strand.
CTTTAAATTTGGTGTAATTCAACCAAGATTTTTTTTTCGCGCCGTGGCTCAAGTGGTTGGATCGCTAAGCGGGAGGTCCGATATTCGAATCCCATAAACTCCAAAAAGTTTTTTCACGGTCCCACCTCTCACGTCACGAATGTCTGACAAACGTCTGAGAGTAATAAATGTGAAGAAAAAGCTTCTCAATTTGCCATTCGGATACGGCTCTAAACTGTAGGTCCCTTCCATTTGTGTGAAAAATATAACACGCACAACAAGAATGGTCACGAGAAGCTAAGCCCTGGACCATATACGTCAGTTGCGCCAAGTATTTGCATTTGTTGTATTTTTGGAAGTATTTTAGTATTTATAAAAGAAATAATGTAGTTGCACATTAAAATTACAAAAAAACTTATAAGTTTGTACAATTTTAGACGAGGTTGAGTATTTTAAAATTTAAAAAAGAAAATAATGGTACTTGGAATAAATTGATCGATTGCAACGATTTAATTTTTTTTTTTTTTTCCGAGGGTAGGTGAAAATCTTCCATAGACACTATGATAGTAGCAAGCGCGTGCTCATAGTAGTGTCAGATTCTTACTGACCAAAAACACCACCCTTCGATATAAATTTTGTTACGTAATTGCAACTAAGTAACAACTTATCAAGCAATTTCTCGATCACGAAATTAACGTTTGGCAGGTTACTTTCCACTGAAAGATACTGTATGTTCCGCAATCTACACGCGGTTAATTTTTATCTCGCCAAGAGTCGAAAGGTTTAGTCCTTTGTAGTCGACGCAATAAATTGCTCTCATCCAAAATTTGTTGTACTGTATTGTTGACATGTCCGATTAGTCGGTTTCTATGCTTTCTCGCGAAGCTTCTAATTTCAGCTTCGATTGTCGGAATTCCGAGATCCCTGTGGATATCATCGTTTCTACTATACCATGGTGCTTGGACGATTTCTCTTAGCACTTTATTTTGAAAAGCTTGTAGAATATTGGCATATGTTTTCTTGGTACAACCCCAAAGTTGTGTACCGTAGGTCCACACCGGCTTTAACACTTGCTTGTATAAACGCAGTTTGTTCTCAGTACTCAACTGGGAATGTTTTCCGAGTAACCAGTTCATTTCTCTATATTTGATTTCGAGTTCTTGCGTTTCATTTTCACGTGCGAATTTCATTTTAGCCTTGCGTCGAGTGTCATTCGCAGGTATTTGGCCTGTTTGCAAAAGGTATTCGGGCCAAGTTTAGAAAAATTGGCAAGTTATTAGTTTTCTTATAAGTGAAATTCACGTGAACAGATTTAGATTCGTTGAGGGCGATCCGCCAGTCCCTCGTCCATTCATTTATTTTATTCAGTGCGTTTTGCAGTTTTGCAGTCGTTTCTTCAATTGTTTTACCTACTGCTAGGATAGCGGTGTCATCGGCAAACATAGCAAGGATAGTGCCATCTTCTTTCGGTATATCACGAGTATATAACAGGTAGAGAAGCGGCCCAAGAACGCTTCCTTGCGGTACGCCGGCCGAAATTTTTTTAAGCTCCGAGTATTCGTTAAGTCGGAGATCACGGCTAAAAACGATAAAATCAAAATGCAAATACAAGGGAACACAATCAATGTTCAAGAACACATTTTTTATTATGATGGCAGTAACAATTTGACATGCGATGACGTTGCTGGGATGACATTTCTGCAACAGTTGATAGACGACAAATCTGAGATGACAGCTCAACCTAAGGGTGCCTCCACACTAGCAGATGCTCAGAACAGTGTCCGTAAATATTGTGTTTAATGAAAAAGCCGTCAGCCACTTAAATTTAAATAAAAATGTTAATGTTAATACTAATATAAGTATATGTTCTTTAAAAGTTTTTGCTTACAATATATCAGGCTTAGGTGGAAAATTGTTTTTTAAGGATTTTTTTGAATGTATTAATCAGTATGATATATTCTTTTTGTTTGAGACTTTCGTTTATCAAAAGATGGAGCAGTTCGAATTTTATTTTAAAGATTATACATTACATTGGATACCAGCAATCAGAACTGCTACACGGGGAAGAGCTAGTGGAGGATGCCTGTACGGGATAAAGAAAAATATCAACAAATTTTTGGATCGCCGCTACACAAGAGAAAATGAGAGGACTCTTATTGAATTAGTAACGAAACATGACCGTCTCTACATAATTCCGGTTTATATAAACTGCAATCACTGGATGGAAGACTTCTCAACTTTGTACGACTTTTTGCTTCAATTCGGTCGATATAATGGTCATAGGAGATTGCAATGCGAGAGTCGGGACGGAACAACTGTTGCAGTTAGAACCAGAATTTTTAGTCGGAAGCGTGAATGTCAGCAGGTGCGCAACAGATGTGAAGATTGATGGAAATGGAAGGAGGCTTATAGAAATGTGTGAGTCAATAGGACTGACTTTGATGAACGGGCGAACCAAAAGTGATAAAATAGGTCATCTTACATTTCTCAGAGGTACTTCCTGCTCAACTATTGATTACTGCCTTGTACGCGGAAAGTGGTTAGATGATTTCGCTGATCTGAAGGTAGAGGAGATGACGTACTCCGACCATTTACCACTTATATCCACGGTATCGTTGGAAACACAAGCTGAATCCTTAAATACCTACATGCAGCTGATGCCAAAGTTGAAATGGAAGGATAGTTGCCTGCAGAGATATAGAACTAACCTTACTCTTATGCTCAATTCTGTTAGCTCGAATGAACTAGGCTCTAACCGCGGCTCAGATATTCTTATGAGTTGCATAACTGAAGCTGCTAGACCTTTCCAGTCAGTAGAAAGACGGAAGAAGAAAGAACCATGGTATGATAGGGAATGCGAAGCGGCCAGAAGAAGATCATTTGCAAGCCTGCGCTTGGTTACAAGTAAAAACACAAACCACGCAAAAATCCTATACCAGGAGGCCAACCGAGCATTCAAACTCATGTGCAAGCAAAAACAGAAATCATACGTGGATAATCTGACACAGAAGCTAGCCGAAGTTAGAGACAGTCGATCCTTCTGGAGATTAATTAGAGCCCTTAATGGCACATTCTTCGCACGAGGAATTCAAATCGAAGCCTGTATGTTAGCTACGCATTTCGAAAACCTTCTAAACCAACCGCTTATTTCAAGTCAAATGCACTTTGCTCTACCGTTCCGTGAAAATGGTGACTTGGACAGAGTGATTACGATTCAGGACGTCATGACGGTCATTCAGCGCTGTAATCTAAACAAAGCACCTGGTGAGGATCGCATACCATACGAGTTTTTTAAATACGCCACGGAGCACTTCATGGAACAACTTGCGGAAGTATACAACGTCATCTTCAACGGGGGGGAAGTTCCAATAAGCTTCCAAAGAAATGTAATCTTCCCATTGTTCAAAAAGGGAGATGTTAGCGATCCCAGTAATTATAGAGGAATATCGATTATAAACTCCGTTACCAAAATCTTCACAGGGATAATTTTAGACTGATTAACCGAGTGGATACGGCAAAACAATTTACTTAGCGAGTTCCAGGCAGGTTTCAGGAAAGGTTATTCAACTGTGGATAATATATTCACATTAACAAGTATTGCAAGGACGTACCTTGATAATTCCAAAAAATTATTTGTCTTTTCGTTGATTTTAAAGCAGCCTTCGACTCCATTGACCGCAACGCCCTGTTCTACAAGCTGAGTAATCTAGGAGTATCAACAATGATGCTAAAGGTTATTAAAAGTCTCTATGAGGATACCATTACCGCTGTGTGGGATGGAAAAGAAATATCAAACTGGTTTCGGTCAAAAATGGGAGTAAAACAGGGGTGTCTCCTCAGCCCTCTACTGTTCTCGATCTTTCTAGATGACCTCGTGGATTTTCTACCAGGCGGGATTTTATTCAATGGACTTACCATCAAACTAATTCTATACGCCTATGATATCGTCATAATAGCGGAAACTGCAAACATGTTACAAATCATGATAAACCGGTTACAGCAGTACAGCGACTTATGGAATCTTACGGTAAATACAAATAAGTCTAAAATAATGGTATTTCGCAACGGGACTGGAAGGTACGCAAGAGAAGAGAAGTTAACGCCTTTCAAATATCGTGGTAACGCACTTACGTCGACGGGAGCTACAATTCTTTAGGGAATGGACTAGACTTGGAAGCGAGCATAATGTCCCGGTAATGTTGAATAACGTTATATCTTGGGAAAATACCCACCAAATGCTAGTGAATAGGATACAAGGATCTTCCTATGCTAAGAATATTGAGAAGCCACAGGAAAGTGGAACTAGATATTTATATAGACTTCTGCAGTATGACCTTGGAGAAAAAAACTACTTCCACGACCGGTATAGTTTAGATACAATTTCGACGATTTTTAAAGTGAGAGGAGAGCTTTTGCATCTAAATTACATGCCCCACAGAGCCAATCGCGATGAGGAGTGCACACTATGCAATTTACGGGTAAGGGAAGATGTGTACCATTTCCTAGGAATTTGCCCCATTCTAAAAACGATACGGCGAAATCTATGGGGAAAGTACATTTTAACTGCAAACGAAATGGAAACCATTTTAAGCGGTCAAGATTGGATAATACTATATTTGTTTTCCTTCAAGTGCTTTTTCGATCACGTCAGTAATTCTATGTACCTGGTCAATAGTCGAATGCTTACTTCTGAACCCAAACTGGTGGTCAGGGATAAGATTATTTTCTTCTATAACTGGGTGGAGGCGCCTTAGTAATATCCTCTCGAATATTTTGGATATGACTGGAAGAAGCGAAATTGGTCTATACGATTTTATCTCATTAGGCGGTTTTCCTGGTTTCAAAACCATTATGACTTCTGCAACTTTCCATTGGCTCGGTACGTGTTTTAATCTGAGCGCAGCATTTATAATATGTAGAAGCTTAATCAATGCTTTTCTAGGTAAAACTTTGAGAATTTCTCCGGTGATCAAATCATAACCAGGAGCTTTCTTAGATTTTAAATTCTCGATCTCATGTTTGAGTTCCCTTAGCGTTGCACTAATGGGTCTGAAATCATCAGATGGTAAATCCGACCTATTGATGTTGTCGTTAACCACTTGACCATCGTACGGTTTAAAGGTTTTTTCCAGGTGGACCGCAAAGACGTCCGCTTTTTCTTTATCTTCCTTTGCCCATTCATTTTGATTTAATTTAATTGGCGGCGCGGGGACTTTTGGCCTTTTTGTGCCTTTTACAGCTTTCCAAAGTGAATAATTGGAATCTTTTTTTGCTGTTAAACTTTCAAGGTAAGAGCGTATCGCACGATTCTTAAAATCCTTTATAGTCGTCTCTAACGAATTGCACAGACGATTCAAATGTGCTTTATGTTGCGGAGCACGACTCTGTTGCCATTTTTTACGCGCTTTTCTTTTTTCCTTAACCAATCCTTTAATTTCCGGAGGATATCGTAAACCGTATTTGTCCGGTGTTTTTCTTGGATTAGGCGTATTATTCCAAGAGGCGAGCTGTACGATCTCAACGAAGCGATCAACTTCAACCTCAAGTTCATAGGGTGTCGTAAGTGGAACGCTCACTTCAACATTACCTTCGATTTCGTTCCTAAAGCCTTCCCAGTTAGTTGTTGTACCTGTTAATCTCGCTGGCTTTAGAGTACAGAGCAGTTTTTCGCTTAATGTCAAAATAACTGGGGAATGATCAGACGACAGATCAAAGCTCTCCTTAACTTTTATGTGGTTGGTAGATATTCCTTTCACAACGAAAAAATCGATCAGGTCAGGTATTTTCGAAATATCAGCCGGCCAGTAAGTCGGTTTACCTGTCGAATGGAATCACAACTGTACTCCATACCTGCCTCATAGAGCATTCTACCTTTTTCGAGCTGTATCTTGAGCCCCAGAACGTGTGTTTCGCATTAAAATCGCCGCCAATAATAAAATTAGGTTTCAGCGATTAAAACAAGTTAGTAGTTAGTGGACCGTAGATAGATGAGATTTTAAGAGTACGCTGACTATTTTTTACTCGAATCGTGCACAGTTGCAAAGTTTCAAGCTCTGTCTTTAGGTCTTCGGATGGTTGATGCAGTCTTTAATAAACAGGGATGATCCGCCTCTCGCTTTTCCCGAAGGGTGGCAAGCGTGGTAATCATTATAGTTTTTTATTTTTAAATGCGATTCGTTTTTTACGTGGGTTTCAGAAATCAAGCAAATATCAATATCTTTTTCACGCATGAATATTTCCAATTCGTCAAGTTTTTGCAGAAGTCCGTTTGCATTCCAAGTACAAATTTTTAACATTCGTTTTTCATTCATTTCCTAGTTGAAGCACGCGTTTTCCGTGAATTATTTTCGAGCTTATCCAGCCTATCGAGAATAATTTTATTTATTGTACTTTGTTCTTCAAGTTTCGCGGGAATAACAGAGAAAACATGAGAAAAAGGGTCCGTCGAAATTTCAACAATTTTTGTTTTTTCGGATGCCGCTGCCTGAACGTAAGTCTGCACTCCTGCTGTCCGAGGACCAATACCCGGTGGCTTTTCCAATGGTAACTTTTCAGTATCGTTTCTTTTGAGAACAGGGGTTGAGGACTTTTCGGTTGTCACTCTTTCTCCCACTTTTTTGCGCTCTGAACCTGGTCGTTTTAGTTTACCGACTTTCTCCTGCGCGTTCTTAAGCTTTGGCTTAGTTTGCGGTTTCGATTGCGCATTTATGGGCTTAAGGAGCGCATCTCTCCATTTTTGCAACTCTTTAGCTACTTCACAGCCTCTATAATTTGCCGGATGCTTACCCTTACAATTAGCACAGGTTGCGGAGGTCTGTTTGTTTACTCCACAAACTTGGGAGAGGTGATTTCCGGCACATTTCACACATCGCGGTTCTTTTTTGCAGTACATTTGCGTATGATTAAATTCTTGGCAACGTTTGCACTGCGGAATCATTTTTAAATTTCTACGCATGGGCTCTTTTCTGACCACAATACTTAAGATAGTTTTTATTCGGTAGATATCGTCAATATTATCAGACTTATCGAAGGTAAGCATAAAGAGTCCACGCCTTACCAGGATGTCTTTGTCTATTTCCGTTTGTTGCTTCTCCTTCTTGATGATATTAACGGCATCAAGAATTTTAAAGCCTTTGGCTTGAAGGTCGGTCATAACCTCTTCTTTGGTGCAAGAGGGTTGGAGTCCCCTTGCAACAACACGATGTGGCTTTTCTGACTTGATTTCGAAAGTATACCACTGAATCTTCTCGCTTTTTAGCTTTTGGGACACTTCTCGGTAGTCCTCGATGTTATCGACGTTAATTTTCCGCGCATTATCCCTCAATGATGTGACTTTATATTTCGCTGTTAGCGTTTCCTTAAGGAGGCTATGCAACTTATTATATTGCATTATCCCGACGACGTTTATTGGTGGTGGTGGACGAAATTGCGCTCGTAGTTGATTTTTATGCGGTTCTTTGAGCTTTTCTTCTTTTAGGAGCTCGACTTCGGGCGAAGAACCGGCCGACCCGATCGTTTCACGTGCTAGCTCTTCTTCGTCGGTGTGGTATTCCCGACTAGCTACGCGTGCTGGAGTACTTTCGCGTTCTTTCTGCACATCCGTGTTTTTTAGGATCTTATTTTCTTTTTTTAATAGGTCTATCTCTTTCTTAAGATCCCGATAGAGTAGATCCATTTCATTAAGCTTGATTCGAAGTGTTTTATTTTCTTCCTCCAAGCTTTTATATTTAGCATAGTCCTGAATTTGGCGCGTTGGCGCTCCCGGTGGACTTCTTTTCCCGGAATTATTCGATCTTGGTGGAGGAGATCGAGATACCCTTGAACTTTTTGAGAAAGGGTCATTGGATTGCAATAAGCGGCTCTCCCCAGAATCCGTAGAGCCGACCTCGGAAGAGGGTGGGTTTTCCAGCATAGCTGGGCTGCCACCTGGGGTAATATATCTTGTCGTTTTGTTCATTGCATTTTTTTGTATACGCTATACGCTCGGTATACGGAAGTTGGATTTTAGTCGCCTCTTACGAGAGGCATGCCTACCTCGGGTATATTCTAACCCCTACCCGAAGGGAGTAGGCGTTTTGTTTGTTGTTCTGGCGTAGAAGGTAATATAATATAAAAAATATCTAACAATAGATATTCTGCTTATGTGTAAACTTTATTTTAGGGTTTAAATGGAGCAAAGGTATGATCCTTAAATTAAGCGTTCAACTGTGTTTCAAAAACAAATCAGAGCGCTCTGAACACGCTCGGTTTAGAGCACGCTCGATGTGCTCGAGTTCTGTTCAGAGATCTACTCTGAACAAAAAAAGAAAAACGCCCATTGTTGACATCAATCGGACTGACATTAGACGTGTTTTGGTGAGAATTATGCAAAGCTAGGTAAAAGCTTCTCACCAAAACGATTTTTAGTCAATCTCTTGTAAGCATTTTTTATTTTAAATAAACCAACTTTAGGGTGGATCGCTGATCAATTGTTCACTCTGTGTTTAAAGATTGACAAGAAAGGAGTCTGCCTGTCTTTTTCTTTTGTTGTGTTCGTCTCCGCCCAAGGAAACTTTTTTTTCGTCATTTCACCATAGTCTGACTATACTACCTTACTATTCGTTCCACCAAGCTAAAATTGTTCCATTTCCACCTAGAAGCTTGAATGTATTCTGACGTTCCAGCAAAATCAAATGGGAGCCTCACTCACACACTCTTACAAGATGGTAATGAGATTAGATGATTATTGTAAATTTTGCTGTTGTTAAGGCTGCACAAAATGTTGTGTTCAAAAGAACAGAAAGAAACAACACGCTATACTCTTAGACAGTTGATGGCCACGTGCGCATTCACATGCATTCACAGACAGGAAAATTTAGGCTCCGCGTATTTTTGACAATATCCGGGCAGGGGAGTTGCAAGTTTGCCGTCTGTTATAGTGCCTGGCAACACAGTCATTGCAATGAAAGTCATTCCAATGAACGCAGTGGCTACACACAAAAATAAGCGTCATTGGAATGAAAGCAATTGCGACCGATGGGAAACGCTGAAATCTGAAACAAAACATAATTTCTCTTATGAACTGAGCACGAGGAACTCCCCGTGGTGCATTAGAAATGCCAATATCTTACGGGACTTGAAAATCTTTAAATAATGTTAAACACTGATTCTCTTCTTATAAAATTTAACTTATATCTTTGTATTAAACAAGGTTGCTCAATACACTGATAAAGAACATTATTGTATTTTTAGTTCTTGTAATAATCTAGTTTGATTGATTCAATAAATAATTATACATAGCTATTCGACAAAAAAAACTCTTTCATCGCAAATACCAAACTGAAAATTCTGCAAGTGAATTGGTTTGGAAAAGAACCACGCATATTTTCGTTGTCCGGTACCTACATTTCCGTCTTCACTCCTTCAGCGCAAAAACCAAATGAAGATTTCTGTCAAAAGTGAAATGGTTTGGAAACGAAATGTTCATGCTCATACACATACCCCGTACACATGTAGGATTGAACCTAGGTTGAAACCGGATCGAAATTCATGTGTACGCGGGTCGAGTCGAAACTTAATTTGAGTCGAAAATATGCCATTATTATTATTCAATAATTTCGGCTTTCTTTAATTCTTCAATGATTGAAAAAATCTCATTAGAGTGATTATTATGTCCAGCTTCTTGTGACGTAATGAGTAGCCGCATTCGATCGACTACCTCATTCGGATCATTCCAAAAGATTTATTTATTCATTTTTTTTTTTTCCTTTTTGGTTAACTTTATTAGAACTAGTAACCAGTATTTCAAAAAAAAAAAAAAAACATGTGCATTAAAGTCTAGTAATCCTAGTCTAGTAATCCTAATCCTGATCACTCAGCACAATCACTTAGAAATCTACAGATGAGCTCTACGTTGTAATGGGGGTTGGTATTGTACAAGTGTTTTTTCTATTTGTTTTCCCTGTCTCCCTCCCCTGTTCGGTACCACGCTCGAACATATTATACTCATTCTTCTTGGCTTATTTCAAAGGAATATTGAAGGCGAAGGTTGTTATGTGGTAGCCAATAACACAAGAACCGACACAAACACCCTCCTGGTTTAAAAGAATTGAAGCGTCTCGATTCCGACGAAACAAAATGTTTATCCCATAGCAAATGTTTACCTGTTAAATAAATTCTTATGTGGCACTGAACAAAAATAAAACATTTTTTTTTTCTTTTAAAATATAATTTTTTTTTTTTTATTTCTTATTTCTTTTATTTCACAATTTATACAAGTTTTACAGCTAATTCATGTTTATCGCATAATGTCCCCATTCATAAGTACTTACATTATCTTCTTTTATATATCTCTTATCATCTACGTAACTTAAAGCTTTCTTATTAATAGATTGAGTGTATAAATTATGTATTTTCGATCTTATAATACACATGTTAGCATAAAAGAGCTTCTTTCTATACAAACAATCTCTATAATTTTCTAATCTCAAATTATCTGATATAGTTTTCTTTACACCTTTAGCCTTTACCGTTTTAAATGGATAGTGAATAAATTTTTGAAAGCAGACCAACGAATTCTCTCATTATTTTGCCATTTAACTCATCTTTCATCATTCCCGGTATTTTATTATTTTTAAGAGGGATGCTATATCGGTTTGTAATCGGATAAGCTGCTGTGTCATATCGAGAGTCAATATCACACAAAATATCTTTATAAAAATCATCGGTTTTAACTGTATAAATAAATGAATCCGTATCCATATAATCTAAGCAAACATTTTCACCATACTTTGGTTTCAAATAATCATAATGGAAGTCGTACATCTTCCACTTAGACAAATCGAGAATTGCGAAACCTAAATAAATCGGTTTATCGAAGGTTGCATGCATACGTTTCAATTGGATGGCAATCATTTGGTTCCGTTATTATTTTCACGTCCTTACTTTTGCAAACCTTTCGAAAGTTTTAAAATATGTCTGCTGGCAAGAAGACATCTGCCTTTAGATAAAGTTCTAAATGGTCTAGCAGAGTACTACACTTAAAAGCACTCCATACTGATCTTTAGTACATTCGATATTTGCTAATTTACTAAAAAACTTATCTCTAGGAGGAAGACTGGTTTCATTTAATCGTTCCCACGAATTAATGTATTCATAGGGGAAAACTCCTTTCTTAATCATTAAATTAAACTCAGCGTCACTCTTGTATACTGAGCGAACAACATGAAGATTTTCTTTAAAAAGATTTCCAGCTAAATTATCTAAGCTTGATGCCATGAATCTAAGAACCTAATTTCAACAGAGTTTTTTGGATCAATATAAAATTTTTAGAGAGTAAAATATACTCATCCTTATTTAATGGAATAACAGTTATATCACCGGGATTATTGCTGAGCTCTTTTATAAATAAATGGCAGTTGTAGCCTGAAAAGTTGTGAAAAAATACCGGAATAAATTCTGCAACTCTTAACTTTAAACTACAGTCATGGACCCCTATATTTTCCCGTTAAGTGACAATGGTCTGCTACTCGATAATCTTCTAAAGGATTCTTACAAATATGGCAGATAGTACTTTCCATTTGAGTTTTATATTCATCAACCGCGAGAGAATTCATTGGTCTTGTTACGGCAATATAATTTTCGTATAAATAAACTACATCTTTTGTTAAATATTCTATAAACTTTTTTGGAGCATCTATGCCCTCATGTATTCTAAATTTGTTAATTGAATCATCAAATGAGCACTTTATATAATAACTAAATGCAGAAGCAATATGCTCTTGCAAGTTAGTTGTAGATGATAAATTTGGATTCGGGAAGCATGTATCTAAATCTTGTAGAATGCATTCAAAAACAGCATAGATAACAAATGGAACATTCAGCTGTCTTTCATACTTTGAGAATGATAGATGCGATTTTTCTGGCTTAGGAATAGATGCAACAATTTTCTAACATTCCAATTTATGTGTCTTATAAGAATCTATGAAAAATTGTAAGCATGTGTTGCATATCCAGATCGTATGATTATGTTGAGTTACTTGATTTCCTATTAACCTATAATGAGAAAAAGAAAAATTAATATAAATAATAATTATGACTAATATACAGGGCTCGGATTTTTATGCGCTAAAAAACACAAAATATGAGCATAAAATATGCACATAAAATGAGAAAAATATGCGCTTAAAAAGTGAAAATATGCTTTGAAAAATTTGAAAAATAACAAAAAGACGTTGAAAATTAAAAAAATGCAGTCTTTTATTTAACAACAATAACAAGAAAAACTTCAAAAATAAATAAACAAAAAATAAACTCCATTTAATTGAAAAGACAATTAAAATATTACAATCAATCTCATTCAAATAAGGTACTAATTGTCCAGATTCATTGAATAGGCCTTGTTTATATATACCATAAATTTTTGAAATTTTCTGTCTATTTGGTCGGAAAAACTTTTATACATTGAAAATGATCTTTCAACGTCAACAGATGTAACTGGAGCATTCTTGAATGAAAGGATTTCACTTATTGAATAGTTCTCCATGTTCTCTTCTTCGTTACAACGTCAATATATTTGAGATTGTTTTCATTTTTATGTACCCTTCGTTTTTATTTAAAACATTTTCAATTTTCTTTTGAATAACTCTTCCTATTTAACCTTCGACTGAATTAATTTTTGCAAATGCATCTTCCATCAAGTCTATTTGGCTTTTTAGTGTGTTCCATCCCTGTAGCTTAGTGATACTTTCATTAAGAAATCCGTAATTGGAACTTATAAAAATTAAATGATTTTTCAACAGCGACTGGTTAAGTATTTCTTTTGTTTTTTTTCAATAGAAAGAGTAAACATTTACGAAAATATGAACTAAAAATATGCATTTATTTTAAAAATATGTCCAATAAACAAAAAATTAATTTATAGTAATATATGCAAAAATATGTTCTAACGATTAAATGCCATTTTAAGGGAAATTTACTGATTCGAAAAACTATCTTATTTGTTTGCTTCTACGTTTATCCAAAAAACATATGTATTAACATAGAAATCCTAGCCCTGCTAATATATGTTTATTAATTTACCTTGATTAATTATTTATCCACACATAATGCGATCTTTTTTCCTTCCGCAGCAATAAAAAGTTTATATGGGTCTCCTTTTCCGCAGATGTAATATAGTATGGTCCGATTATTCTCAGCTTTTCCTCATAATATCCGAATACGTTGACACTCAGGCTAGGATTTATTTGCTCGAATTTCAAAATATTCTGAACTTTCAAAGGAAATTCAAGCTGCTTGAAATTAATACTCAAACTATTGCGCAACACTATCTGATTTGCACTTATGTCGTTAACACAATTTGAGGATGTACGGTCAGTGATCCTTTACATTATCTAGAGCTGATATTATAGCCCATTTGAAGCAATATTGATCATTATTTTTCACGTTAATACACGCATGTTTGGATTTGAGACATGAAGGAAGATCTATGTATTGAGATCCTGTAATTGGTTTGTACTGATTTATATTAATTTTAATATGCACTATTCTTAATAGTGACCAGCTACTGTCTCTTTCTTGAAATTCCGCCATTTTTGCATAAATGTCTTCGACCATTTCATTATAAATGCCACTTAGTCTTTCTTCACTTAGCAATACAGTTATTTTAGACTGGAACGATTTCACAGAGACCACTAAGTCTTTATCATTGTCACTCATTTTAATATATTCCGCAAATAGTTCTGGATTAAATTTAAGTGCAGAATGCTCTTTTAGCAATCTCACTAAATTTTCTTGAATTAAAGTTTTCATAAATGTTTTTGGTTCTAGATCACCTTCATCTTTATTTTCAATAATTAATGTTTGTATGCGTCCGTTAAAACAACTTTTCAACACTTTTACATTATTGTCTTCTAATTCAACACAATTTTTCTTATGTATGTTTGTGCGAATATGATGAGACCATTTGCTAACGTCTATATCTACATAACATTTTCACACCTTTTTATTTTTCTTGTTAGAGAATTAGATGAGGTTGGTACTTCATCTATTAATATTCCCTGATCATTGGAACATTTATAAACGGAAGAGACACTTTGAAAATTGATTTTATGTTGGAGCAACGCGTCACTCCTGTTTAGCACCTTATCACACATATCACACTAAAGTTTATTATTATGGACACCTTTTATATGTCTTGTTAAACTATAGTTCAAAGTAAAACTTTGACCAAATACAACACAAATGAATCCCTTCATGATGGAATGCGGGTAAGATGATATACGAGAACTTTTATGTAACGATCTTGACAACGTTTCGAGAGCGAATGAGGGGACACTCTGTTAAAACTGTGTTTATAAGCAGATTACTCGGTTATTCTAGTAGAGAGAGAGAGAGAGAGAGAGAGAGAGAGATCATATAAATGAGAAACAACAAGCTAAGGCCAACAGATAAACACAAAATCGTAAATCAGCACTTTTGTCCTTCCATTGAAACATTAGAACATATACCATACTACAAAAACAAAATATTCAAGAAGCAACATGAAAACTAAAGAAATCTTCAGAACGTTTAGTGTATGGTATGGTTATCTACTAAACATTTGCCTCAGCCACTTGAACCCTCAAATCATAAATAAACAAATCATGCGTATACTGCTCTTATCACCAAGCAATCACCCCAGTCCATTGAAATCTCAAATCATAAACACGGATGAAGAAACCTATACATAACTTTCTACTCCAGTTCATACATGAGGTACCAAAAAAACCTTTCCTCTTCCTTGTGGTCCAGAACCGGCACAAACACACTACTCACTTGAGAATTTTTTGATTCGATATTTCTTTCTTAAGTGTTTCGTTGTCAATATGTATATGATGCAAATATGGGAGTGATATGTAGTTTCTCTTCATGCTCAAAGTCAGTTACAGAAAGAGCCTTCGGGGGATGCCGTACGACATAAGCAGCTTTTTTCTTTATTCGATATTCGGTGTCGTTAACTTTAATTGAATCCGAAAATGTCAGTAGATATGTTCCCTGGACTTCTAACTCAACCTAATCGGTAACTCGATGCATTCCGAGGTTGTGGGTTGGCAGATGTTGACTTCTGACGTATAGACTAGTGATGGGCGCATTCGAATGAAAGAATCGATTATAATAGATTATGAAAAAGTCTCGAGATATATCGATTCTTAGCACAAAATCATTCGAATGATTTTGTTTTCTATTTTCTTACTTCTCTTTTATTTACTTACTCTTCAGATTTTACAATCCCTTATCCCTATGAACGCATTATCTGGGGTGCGTGTGTATATGTGTCGAAAAGGTTGAATTGGTTTTTCTGTTGCAATTTTCTTTAGAGGAAAATTATTTAAGTACATACATAAGTATGTACATATGTACATATATGAATTTAATATCTATTCGAGCTTTCATAATAATAAAAATTAATATTATTAATATTATGAATTATACTCGTTTTTTATTTATAAATGCTACATTTATATATGTATGTATGTAACATATATTAATGTAGCATTTTTTGCCTAAGAAAACGGCACAACATTGCAATTTTTTTTCGTATCTCGTATCTCGAATGATCATTCGATTCTTCAAATCATTCGAATACTTATATCTCGATTCTTCAAATCATTCGATTATGCCCATCACTAGTATAGACGCATTCTTTTAAGGGTTGTGTGTAATTTTTGCATTTTGTAGCCTGACTTATATCTAGCTTAGGTATAGTTTTATTATGAACTACAGGATAAATTTCGATAAAATCACAAAAGTTTTCAATTCCAGGAATTTTTAATACATAATTAATTACATCTAAATTTTGAAGTATTTGAATGTTAGCAGCGGAAAATAAATTACTTATTGTCACCATTTGCGTGGCAACGATGCAAAAATAAATGTCCTTTGTAGTCGACGCAATAAATTGTTCTCATCCAAAATTCGTTGGACTGTATTGTTGACATGTCTGATTAGTCGGTTTCTATGTGTTGCAAACGCAACAATTAAAAGACATAGGCATAACTTTTAATTGCCGTCGGCAAACGCATTTCTACAAGAGCCGTCGGCAATGGCACTAAGAAAATAATGGATGACAAGGCGGAATCCAAAAAGACGTGTGAAGCAACACGTGAAAGGTCGCATATGCAAAAAATGCTATGTTTTTTTGTCTATGTCACCTCCCACTACTCATCAGCATCAAAGAAGAGAGAACTTACGATCTACGTTCTAGCATACTACTCTGGCAAAATCTAACAAATCGGTTCATATGAATGAAGTGCGGTTAGTATATGTAGAGAAGTCTTTCGATGAGGCCAGAGGTCTCCATCAAAAAATCATTGCCGCTCCTAGTGAGGAGGCGAAGACGAAGTATATGGAAGCTCTTATCTTTCACAAACTAAAGGAGCTTTATTTCCAGTACTCGTCTGAATTAAAAGATCAGTTGTCCATCAACGATAGCCACAACCAGACGCAAAGTTTTATGAATAATTCAACGGCAGGAAATAAAAATCTAATGGCTGAATTAAAACTCCCTCCAATAAAAATTCCCACCTTCGACGGTACTCTTCAGCTCTGGCCTGAATTCAAAGGCTTATTCGAAAGTCTGGTAAATAAAAATTCATCGATTTCCGATGCACAGAAGTTGCAGTATTTAAAAAGTAATTTAACCGGTGAAGCTGCACGTATACTGCGTAATACTGATTCAAATTTCGAGTCTGCTTGGGCATTATTGATAAAGCGATATCAAAATCTTCGGTTACTCAAGGACAACCAGTTTAAGCTTCTGTTTGATCAGCCAAACATAATGCATGAATCATCAGAGGATATAAAGTTGTTGTTAGATACAACCAACGAGGCTAAGCAGTCGCTTGAAAATCTAAGGGTTAGTGTGGATACATGGGAAGATGTGCTCATCTATCACACAGTGCATAAGCTGCCACTAATCACTCGAGGCCTCTGGGAGTCTCATATAGCATCGTATGTCGATTATCCGACTTATAGCGTGCTTGAGGATTTCCTATTAATGCGCGCCAGAACTTTGGACATAATGGGACAATCTTCATCAAATTTCAACCAACATAAGGGCAAAAAATGTGCTTCAGGCACAGTCCGGGCACACAATTCAATACTTCAGAAATGCTCCATGTGCCAAGGAACACATTCGATTAGGAATTGTTTCAAATTTAAGGCACTAAGTCCGAAGAAGAGACAGGACGTTGCACGGAAAAAACGGTTGTGTATTAACTGCTTGTCAAATGCTCATTTCACCCAAAATTGCACTAGCATGTTTACGTGTTCCACGTGTCACAAAAAACATCATTCGTTACTACACTCGAACGAAGAAGGTAACGCAATGTATACACAAGAAGTCGCTACAACAGTGGCTACCCCGCCTCCTAATCTATCAAACTCTGCACCTCCTCAGCACGTACAGTCAGGATGTCAGAATAATTTAAAATCCTCCACCATAACTACTCAAGCATGCAACACTTACGTGGCCGAAAACAGTCGCACACAGACTGCTCTTCTGGCTACAGCGCTTATTAAAGTTTTTACAACTGATGGCCAACCGTTAGTGCTTCGAGCTCTCCTAGATCCTGGATCGGAGGCTTCCTTTATTTCTGAAGCTGTCGCACAGCAGTTGAGTCTCAAAAAGGAAAAGTGCTATGTAAACGTCTTAGGAGTTGGAGCAACTAATGCTAGCATAGTCAAGCATAAGGTGTCACTCACCATTTTTTCAATAATAAAAGAAACCTTCCATTTGAAACTGACTGCTTTGGTTTTACCCAAACTAACTGCTAGTCTTCCAACACACCAAATTCAGTTTGCTAATTGGAATCATATTAGGCACATTCAACTTGCCGACCCAGCATTCAACAAACCGAGTAAAATTGATATTTTACTTGGTAGTGATGTTTATCCATCGATTTTACTTGAGGGTTTAGTAAAGGGAAAACCAGGCACCCCTATGGCTCAGCGGACTGAGCTCGGATGGGTACTATCTGGGTGTATTGCGTCCAACAATCAAGCGACAGTTAAAGCTCACCATACAATCGCAGAATGTTGTAAGTTAGATAACATCTTACAAAGGTTTTGGGAACTAGAAGAAGTGGCAAGGGAAAAGCCGCTTTCAGTAGAAGAAGAGCAGTGCGAAACGCATTTTTGCAGATCACATCAGCGTCAAGCGGACGGGAAATATATAGTTCAACTTCCATTTAAAGAAGGAATGCGCCCAGTGTTAGGTTTGTCGCATCGATCAGCTCTTGTTAGGTTCCTACAGCTAGAAAGAAAGTTTCAAGCCAACTCTTCGTTCTATGAGGAATACAAAAGGGTTTTTCAGGAGTATAAGGAGCTTGGGCATATGACGGAAATCGACCCCACTTTAATTACCAAGTTTCACTACTTCGTTCCTCACCACGCGGTAATTAAGGAATCTAGCACTACCACAAAACTGCGGATAGTTTTTGACGCGTCATGCAAAACCTCTGATGGCACGTCACTCAACGATCATCTTTTCGTTGGGCCACGGCTTCAAGATGACATTTTCGACCATATTACGAGGTTTCGAAAACACAAAATAGCATTCGTAGCAGATATCAGTAAGATGTATCGACAAATTTGGGTTCCTTCGGACGATGCTGCATATCAACTCGTTTTGTGGAGAGATCTTGAAGGAGAGGATATTAAAACGTATCAACTGAACACAGTCACTTTCGGCACCGCCGCCGCACCATACTTAGCTGTGCGTACTCTTCGACAACTGGCATTTGATGAACGAGATGACTACCCAATGGCCTCACAAATCGCCTGCAAAAATTTTTATGTCGATGATGTCATACACGGGGCAGATTCAGAAGACGAAGCCATTGAAATGCAGCGTCAACTCAGGACAATGTTGCAGCGTGGAGGGTTTCCACTACGAAAATGGGCTAGTAACAGCGAAAGGTTAATGTTTTCCGTTCCTGAGGAGGATAGAGAGGTCCAGGTGCCACTCTCATTTGACGAAGGGAACACTATAAAAACATTAGGAATCCAATGGCACCCTGGAAAGGACAGCTTTTCCTTCAAAATCTGTCTTCAGGATTCACGAAGGACGACGAAACGAATGATTCTGTCAGATATCGCTCGTCTATATGACCCGATGGGATGGATTTCTCCGTGCGTCGTCATTGGCAAAATTATTATGCAGGACATCTGGAAACAAAACCAAACGTGGGACAGCGAGCTTCCAACAACAATTGTTTCAGCATGGTATAGGTTGAAGACCGATTTAAACGCCCTCAATGTTATTGAAATTCCTCGATGGGTTAATGTCACCGAACAATCACAACTTGAAATCCACGGTTTCTGTGACGCTTCGGAAAAGGCATATGCTGCAGTAGTATACATACGAGCAATTGATGGGAAGACCGCGTCAACTAATCTTCTTTTGTCTAAGACCAGAGTCGCACCACTCAAAAGTAAATCGTTGGCACGGTTGGAGCTATGTGGAGCTCAGCTGCTGGCGCACTTGCTGGTGCATACTGCTAAGAAAATGGAACTTCAATCCGTAAAAACATTTGCTTGGTCGGACTCGCAAATCGCACTTGCGTGGATCAAAAGTCCTCCACATATACGAACCACCTTCGTTGCCAACAGAGTGGCAGAAATTCAGGAGCTGATAGATCCTAGTTGCTGGAAATATGTCCCGTCAAAGGATAATCCAGCAGACATAGCGTCTAGAGGACTTTCTCCAACAGATATCATTAAAAATCAGCAATGGTGGCATGGACCTGAGTTCTTACAAACTTTTGACAAGCATCATGAGTCTCCACTAGAAGTCAAAACTACTGACCTTGAATTGAAATCCGCAGGAACTTCAAGGGTAAAAAATGAGTTTATCACATCTGGGTACCCCATCAAAAACATCTTTCAGCTCTGTGTACACTTCACCGCCCTTGAAGACAACCAACTGTTCACTCGATTCTCGTCGTTACCGCGTTTACTTCGAGCCACAGCGTATTGGCTTCGCTTTTTTACCAACTTGCGTCTTAAGGCCACTAAAAGGTCATTTAGTATGACTGGACCACTTTCAGTGGATGAAATCTCCTCTGCGCGAACACGATTAATTATGATCGTGCAGCAGGAATTTTTCGTCGACGAAATCAGGACCATCACAAAGGGAGAAACGGTCGCCAAGGGAAGCAAAATAGCACGACTTTCCCCCATAATCGATGAGAAAGGAATTCTGCGAGTGGGGGGTCGATTGGAAAATGCCAATTTACCCTATGCACAGCGCCATCCAATTATATTGCCCTCAAACAACTTTTTAACGTCCTTAATCATTCACAATGTTCACATGAGATCGCTGCATGGTGGTCAGCAGCTGATGATGGCAACACTTCGATCTGAATACTGGATATTGCATCTTAAGTCCAACGTCAAGGCTTGCATCCATAAATGTTTGAAGTGCTACAGATATAAGGCCACACAAATGCAACAAAAAATGGGTGATCTACCCTCTTTTCGTGTCAACCAGGCTCGCCCATTTCAAACTTCTGGAGTGGACTATGCCGGCCCGGTACAACTGAAGGCATGGAAAGGTAGGTGCAGCAAAATCACGAAGGCTTACATCGCTATTTTTATATGCTTCTGTACGAAAGCAGTTCACCTCGAGCTTGTCAGCGATTATAGCACAGCCGCGTTCCTTGCAGCCTTCAATCGCTTCACGGCGCATCGTGGGATCTGCGCGAACCTCTACAGCGACTGTGGAACTAATTTCCAAGGGGCTGCAAGAATCATGGATAATGAAAGGGCATTCATATCGAAACAATGGACGAATGACATCGCCAAACAAATCCAAGCCAATGGCACATCATGGCATTTTAACCCTCCTGCAGCGCCTCATTTTGGCGGTTTATGGGAAGCGGGAGTGAAATCTATGAAACACCACCTTAAACGAGTCATTGGGCACCACACTTTGACCTTTGAAGAATACGCAACCGTATTAGCCCAAGTAGAAGCCTGTCTTAATTCTCGCCCACTCTGCCCAGTAACTGAAGACCCTGAAGATCTATCCATCTTAACACCAGGACATTTCCTAATTGGTACTGCACTCAACACCGCACCTGAAAAGGACTTGACCGAGTCCAAACCCAATTACTTAAACAGATGGCAACTAATGCAGAAAATACAGCAGGACTTCTGGAAAAAATGGAAGGCTGAATACCTCGTTCGTCTGCAACAACGTCCAAAATGGCTTACTCCAAGTCTGGAATTGAAAATAGGCAGTGTAGTACTTCTGCCTGATGAACAATCACCGCCTACCCTCTGGCGACTGGGCAGAATTGTAGCAACACATCCAGGAGCTGATGCGAAAATTCGTGTCGTCACAATCAAGACGGCAACTACAACATTGAAGCGCCCAATAGCCAAACTTTGCCTTCTTCCAATGCTAAGTTAACACATACATACACAAACACTTCTGAATTTATAAACATAACATAAACTAAACATATAACTTGAATTTAATTAAATAAAATTGAACTAAATCAAACCCATAACCCATTATTGCCACACGCCATTCACGAAATGTTCTTCTTCTTTTTCATGTACCTACCTGTCAACACTTCAACTAGCGGAGCAGGAGAATCATCTCGCAACACACATCTTTAGTCCATGCTGAACGGTCAAAAAGGACGGGAAAGGATCTCAACACCTGAGATACACGATCTTCAACAACACCGTTCGTAGATGGGACCGCTCTCTGACTTCCTTTCTGTGGCCCGGCAGGATGTTGCAAACGCAACAATTAAAAGACATAGGCATAACTTTTAATTGCCGTCGGCAAACGCATTTCTACAAGAGCCGTCGGCAATGGCACTAAGAAAATAATGGATGACAAGGCGGAATCCAAAAAGACGTGTGAAGCAACACGTGAAAGGTCGCATATGCAAAAAATGCTATGTTTTTTTGTCTATGTCACCTCCCACTACTCATCAGCATCAAAGAAGAGAGAACTTACGATCTACGTTCTAGCATATCGTCCACTGATCAACGAAAAGGAATAGCAAAGAAGAGGCAATGTTTACTCTCTGGTACTTCTCCCACTGATTATGGATGGCAAGACATCAGCGGGGAAGGTAATAAGAAGAAAAATCTGCTAGACGATGGACTAGGTCAACGGCAATGAGAGTGGTCCTGTAGCAGCAGTTCTTGGACCTGGACAATCTGCGGAACTTGAGGTCAGTGAACGAGACGCATCGTCAAGGCCATGGTATCCACTGGCTTCACTGGAAAGGGAACGCAAAACCCAATTCATTCTCTCGCCAGCAGTCCATCAAGCGTTGTCAAAAGCAGTAACAATTACTTACGTCGTTCTAAGACAAAAGAGAACTTAAATAAAGTTTCAAGGTACTGAATAGTTGTTATTGTTAATTTTATTCTCTGCATTATGGCATATCTGATCGCTTAAGATCGTAGTGTCCACTAAAGGTTTGCTAGTTTCTGCGCGAAACACTATGCTTTCTCGCGAAGCTTCTAATTTCAGCTTCGATTGTCGGAATTCCGAGATCCCTGTGGATATCGTCGTTTCTACTATACCATGGTGCTTGGACGATTTCTCTTAGCACTTTATTTTGAAAAGCTTGTAGAATATTGGCATATGTTTTCTTGGTACAACCCCAAAGTTGTATACCGTAGGTCCACACCGGCTTTAACACTTGCTTGTATAAAAGCAGTTTGTTATCAGTACTCAGCTGGGAATGTTTTCCGAGTAACCAGTTCATTTCTCTATATTTGATTTCGAGTTCTTTGCGTTTCATTTTTACGTGCGAACTCCATTTTAGCCTTGCGTCGAGTGTCATTCCCAGGTATTTGGCCTCGTCTGCAAAAGGTATTCGGGCCAAGTTTAGAAAAATTGGCAAGTTATTAGTTTTCTTATAAGTGAAATTCACGTGAAGAGATTTAGATTCGTTGAGGGCGATCCGCCAGTCCCTCGTCCATTCATTTATTTTATTCAGTGCGTTCTGAAGTTTTGCAGTCGCTTCTTCAATTGTTGTACCTACTGCTAGGATAGCGGTGTCATTGGCAAACGTAGCAAGGATAGTGCCATCTTCTTTCGGTATATCACGAGTATATAACAGGTAGAGAAGAGGCCCAAGAACGCTTCCTTGCGGTACGCCGGCCGAAATTTCTTTAAGCTCCGAGTATTCGTTTCCATGTCTAACACGGAAGAGTCTATTCCCGAGATATGATTCTAATATATCATATAGGCATACAGGGAGAACTTGTCGTAATTTGCATTTCAAGCCATCATGCCACACCTTATCAAAGGCTTGCGAGACGTCAAGAAATACGCTTGAGCATATTTGTTTTCCTTCAAGTGCTTTCTCGATCACGTCAGTAATTCTATGCACCTGGTCAATAGTCGAATGCTTACTTCTGAACCCAAACTGGTGGTCAGGGATAAGATTATTTTCTTCTATAACTGGATGGAGGCGCCTTAGTAATATCCTCTCGGAAATTTTGGATATGACTGGAAGAAGCGAAATTGGTCTATACGATTTTATCTCATTAGGCGGTTTTCCTGGTTTCAAAACCATTATGACTTCTACAACTTTCCATTGGCTCGGTACGTGTTTTAATCTGAGCGCAGCATTTATAATATGTAGAAGCTTAATCAATGCTTTTCTAGGTAAAACTTTGAGAATTTCTCCGGTGATCAAATCATAACCAGGAGCTTTCTTAGATTTTAAATTCTCGATCTCATGTTTGAGTTCCCTTAGCGTTGCACTAATGGGTCTGAAATCATCAGATGGTAAATCCGACCTATTGATGTTGTCGTTAACCACTTGACCATCGTACGGTTTAAAGGTTTTTTCCAGGTGGACCGCAAAGACGTCCGCTTTTTCTTTATCTTCCTTTGCCCATTCATTTTGATTTAATTTAATTGGCGGCGCGGGGACTTTTGGCCTTTTTGTGCCTTTTACAGCTTTCCAAAGTAAATAATTGGAATCTTTTTTTGCTGTTAAACTTTCAAGGTAAGAGCGTATCGCACGATTCTTAAAATCCTTTATAGTCGTCTTTAATGAATTGCACAGACGATTCAAATGTGCTTTATGTTGCGGAGCAGGACTCTGTTGCCATTTTTTACGCGCTTTTCTTTTTTCCTTAACCAATCCTTTAATTTCCGGAGGATATCGTAAACCGTATTTGTCCGGTGTTTTTCTTGGATTAGGCGTATTATTCCAAGAGGCGAGCTGTACGATCTCAACGAAGCGATCAACTTCAACCTCAAGTTCATAGGGTGTCGTAAGTGGAACGCTCACTTCAACATTACCTTCGATTTCGTTCCTAAAGCCTTCCCAGTTAGTTGTTGTACCTGTTAATCTCGCTGGCTTTAGAGTACAGAGCAGTTTTTCGCTTAATGTCAAAATAACTGGGGAATGATCAGACGACAGATCAAAGCTCTCCTTAACTTTTATGTGGTTGGTAGATATTCCTTTCACAACGAAAAAATCGATCAGGTCAGGTATTTTCGAAATATCAGCCGGCCAGTAAGTCGGTTTACCTGTCGAATGGAATCACAACTGTACTCCGTACCTGCCTCATAGAGCATTCTACCTTTTTTCGAGCTGTATCTTGAGCCCCAGAACGTGTGTTTCGCATTAAAATCGCCGCCAATAATAAAATTAGGTTTCAGCGATTAAAACAAGTTAGTAGTTAGTGGACCGTAGATAGATGAGATTTTAAGAGTACGCTGACTATTTTTTACTCGAATCGTGCACAGTTGCAAAGTTTCAAGCTCTGTCTTTAGGTCTTCGGATGGTTGATGCAGTCTTTAATAAACAGGGATGATCCGCCTCTCGCTTTTCCCGAAGGGTGGCAAGCGTGGTAATCATTATAGTTTTTTATTTTTAAATGCGATTCGTTTTTTACGTGGGTTTCAGAAATCAAGCAAATATCAATATCTTTTTCACGCATGAATATTTCCAATTCGTCAAGTTTTTGCAGAAGTCCGTTTGCATTCCAAGTACAAATTTTTAACATTCGTTTTTCATTCATTTCCTAGTTGAAGCACGCGTTTTCCGTGAATTATTTTCGAGCTTATCCAGCCTATCGAGAATAATTTTATTTATTGTGCTTTGTTCTTCAAGTTTCGCGGGAATAACTGAGAAAACATGAGAAAAAGGGTCCGTCGAAATTTCAACAATTTTTGTTTTTTCGGATGCCGCTGCCTGAACGTAAGTCTGCACTCCTGCTGTCCGAGGACCAATACCCGGTGGCTTTTCCAATGGTAACTTTTCAGTATCGTTTCTTTTGAGAACAGGGGTTGAGGACTTTTCGGTTGTCACTCTTTCTCCCACTTTTTTGCGCTCTGAACCTGGTCGTTTTAGTTTACCGACTTTCTCCTGCGCGTTCTTAAGCTTTGGCTTAGTTTGCGGTTTCGATTGCGCATTTATGGGCTTAAGGAGCGCATCTCTCCATTTTTGCAACTCTTTAGCTACTTCACAGCCTCTATAATTTGCCGGATGCTTACCCTTACAATTAGCACAGGTTGCGGAGGTCTGTTTGTTTACTCCACAAACTTGGGAGAGGTGATTTCCGGCACATTTCACACATCGCGGTTCTTTTTTGCAGTACATTTGCGTATGATTAAATTCTTGGCAACGTTTGCACTGCGGAATCATTTTTAAATTTCTACGCATGGGCTCTTTTCTGACCACAATACTTAAGATAGTTTTTATTCGGTAGATATCGTCAATATTATCAGACTTATCGAAGGTAAGCATAAAGAGTCCACGCCTTACCAGGAT
Organism: Blera fallax; assembly: GCA_946965025.1. Classification (NCBI taxonomy): domain Eukaryota; kingdom Metazoa; phylum Arthropoda; class Insecta; order Diptera; family Syrphidae; genus Blera; species Blera fallax. The sequence goes on from OX337246.1 coordinate 57,631,822, forward strand.
GTCTTTGTCTATTTCCGTTTGTTGCTTCTCCTTCTTGATGATATTAACGGCATCAAGAATTTTAAAGCCTTTGGCTTGAAGGTCGGTCATAACCTCTTCTTTGGTGCAAGAGGGTTGGAGTCCCCTTGCAACAACACGATGTGGCTTTTCTGACTTGATTTCGAAAGTATACCACTGAATCTTCTCGCTTTTTAGCTTTTGGGACACTTCTCGGTAGTCCTCGATGTTATCGACGTTAATTTTCCGCGCATTATCCCTCAATGATGTGACTTTATATTTCGCTGTTAGCGTTTCCTTAAGGAGGCTATGCAACTTATTATATTGCATTATCCCGACGACGTTTATTGGTGGTGGTGGACGAAATTGCGCTCGTAGTTGATTTTTTTGCGGTTCTTTGAGCTTTTCTTCTTTTAGGAGCTCGACTTCGGGCGAAGAACCGGCCGACCCGATCGTTTCGCGTGCTAGCTCTTCTTCGTCGGTGTGGTATTCCCGACTAGCTACGCGTGCTGGAGTACTTTCGCGTTCTTTCTGCACATCCGTGTTTTTTAGGATCTTATTTTCTTTTTTTAATAGGTCTATCTCTTTCTTAAGATCCCGATAGAGTAGATCCATTTCATTAAGCTTGATTCGAAGTGTTTTATTTTCTTCCTCCAAGCTTTTATATTTAGCATAGTCCTGAATTTGGCGCGTTGGCGCTCCCGGTGGACTTCTTTTCCCGGAATTATTCGATCTTGGTGGAGGAGATCGAGATACCCTTGAACTTTTTGAGAAAGGGTCATTGGATTGCAATAAGCGGCTCTCCCCAGAATCCGTAGAGCCGACCTCGGAAGAGGGTGGGTTTTCCAGCATAGCTGGGCTGCCACCTGGGGTAATATATCTTGTCGTTTTGTTCATTGCATTTTTTTGTATACGCTATACGCTCGGTATACGGAAGTTGGATTTTAGTCGCCTCTTACGAGAGGCATGCCTACCTCGGGTATATTCTAACCCCTACCCGAAGGGAGTAGGCGTTTTGTTTGTTGTTCTGGCGTAGAAGGTAATATAATATAAAAAATATCTAACAATAGATATTCTGCTTATGTGTAAACTTTATTTTAGGGTTTAAATGGAGCAAAGGTATGATCCTTAAATTAAGCGTTCAACTGTGTTTCAAAAACAAATCAGAGCGCTCTGAACACGCTCGGTTTAGAGCACGCTCGATGTGCTCGAGTTCTGTTCAGAGATCTACTCTGAACAAAAAAAGAAAAACGCCCATTGTTGACATCAATCGGACTGACATTAGACGTGTTTTGGTGAGAATTATGCAAAGCTAGGTAAAAGCTTCTCACCAAAACGATTTTTAGTCAATCTCTTGTAAGCATTTTTTATTTTAAATAAACCAACTTTAGGGTGGATCGCTGATCAATTTTTCACTCTGTGTTTAAAGATTGACAAGAAAGGAGTCTGCCTGTCTTTTTCTTTTGTTGTGTTCGTCTCCGCCCAAGGAAACTTTTTGTTCGTCATTTCACCATAGTCTGACTATACTACCTTACTATTCGTTCCACCAAGCTAAAATTGTTCCATTTCCACCTAGAAGCTTGAATGTATTCTGACGTTCCAGCAAAATCAAATGGGAGCCTCACTCACACACTCTTACAAGATGGTAATGAGATTAGATGATTATTGTAAATTTTGCTGTTGTTAAGGCTGCACAAAATGTTGTGTTCAAAAGAACAGAAAGAAACAACACGCTATACTCTTAGACAGTTGATGGCCACGTGCGCATTCACAGACAGGAAAATTTAGGCTCCGCGTATTTTTGACAATATCCGGGCAGGGGAGTTGCAAGTTTGCCGTCTGTTATAGTGCCTGGCTACACAGTCATTGCAATGAAAGTCATTCCAATGAACGCAGTGGCTACACACAAAAATAAGCGTCATTGGAATGAAAGCAATTGCGACCGATGGGAAACGCTGAAATCTGAAACAAAACATAATTTCTCTTATGAACTGAGCACGAGGAACTCCCCGTGGTGCATTAGAAATGCCAATATCTTACGGGACTTGAAAATCTTTAAATAATGTTAAACACTGATTCTCTTCTTATAAAATTTAACTTATATCTTTGTATTAAACAAGGTTGCTCAATACACTGATAAAGAACATTATTGTATTTTTAGTTCTTGTAATAATCTAGTTTGATTGATTCAATAAATAATTATACATAGCTATTCGACAAAAAAAACTCTTTCATCGCAAATACCAAACTGAAAATTCTGCAAGTGAATTGGTTTGGAAAAGAACCACGCATATTTTCGTTGTCCGGTACCTACATTTCCGTCTTCACTCCTTCAGCGCAAAAACCAAATGAAGATTTCTGTCAAAAGTGAAATGGTTTGGAAACGAAATGTTCATGCTCATACACATACCCCGTACACATGTAGGATTGAACCTAGGTTGAAACCGGATCGAAATTCATGTGTACGCGGGTCGAGTCGAAACTTAATTTGAGTCGAAAATATGCCATTATTATTATTCAATAATTTCGGCTTTCTTTAATTCTTCAATGATTGAAAAAATCTCATTAGAGTGATTATTATGTCCAGCTTCTTGTGACGTAATGAGTAGCCGCATTCGATCGACTACCTCATTCGGATCATTCCAAAAGATTTATTTATTCATTTTTTTTTTTTCCTTTTTGGTTAACTTTATTAGAACTAGTAACCAGTATTTCAAAAAAAAAAAAAAAACATGTGCATTAAAGTCTAGTAATCCTAGTCTAGTAATCCTAATCCTGATCACTCAGCACAATCACTTAGAAATCTACAGATGAGCTCTACGTTGTAATGGGGGTTGGTATTGTACAAGTGTTTTTTCTATTTGTTTTCCCTGTCTCCCTCCCCTGTTCGGTACCACGCTCGAACATATTATACTCATTCTTCTTGGCTTATTTCAAAGGAATATTGAAGGCGAAGGTTGTTATGTGGTAGCCAATAACACAAGAACCGACACAAACACCCTCCTGGTTTAAAAGAATTGAAGCGTCTCGATTCCGACGAAACAAAATGTTTATCCCATAGCAAATGTTTACCTGTTAAATAAATTCTTATGTGGCACTGAACAAAAATAAAACATTTTTTTTTTCTTTTAAAATATAATTTTTTTTTTTTTATTTCTTATTTCTTTTATTTCACAATTTATACAAGTTTTACAGCTAATTCATGTTTATCGCATAATGTCCCCATTCATAAGTACTTACATTATCTTCTTTTATATATCTCTTATCATCTACGTAACTTAAAGCTTTCTTATTAATAGATTGAGTGTATAAATTATGTATTTTCGATCTTATAATACACATGTTAGCATAAAAGAGCTTCTTTCTATACAAACAATCTCTATAATTTTCTAATCTCAAATTATCTGATATAGTTTTCTTTACACCTTTAGCCTTTACCGTTTTAAATGGATAGTGAATAAATTTTTGAAAGCAGACCAACGAATTCTCTCATTATTTTGCCATTTAACTCATCTTTCATCATTCCCGGTATTTTATTATTTTTAAGAGGGATGCTATATCGGTTTGTAATCGGATAAGCTGCTGTGTCATATCGAGAGTCAATATCACACAAAATATCTTTATAAAAATCATCGGTTTTAACTGTATAAATAAATGAATCCGTATCCATATAATCTAAGCAAACATTTTCACCATACTTTGGTTTCAAATAATCATAATGGAAGTCGTACATCTTCCACTTAGACAAATCGAGAATTGCGAAACCTAAATAAATCGGTTTATCGAAGGTTGCATGCATACGTTTCAATTGGATGGCAATCATTTGGTTCCGTTATTATTTTCACGTCCTTACTTTTGCAAACCTTTCGAAAGTTTTAAAATATGTCTGCTGGCAAGAAGACATCTGCCTTTAGATAAAGTTCTAAATGGTCTAGCAGAGTACTACACTTAAAAGCACTCCATACTGATCTTTAGTACATTCGATATTTGCTAATTTACTAAAAAACTTATCTCTAGGAGGAAGACTGGTTTCATTTAATCGTTCCCACGAATTAATGTATTCATAGGGGAAAACTCCTTTCTTAATCATTAAATTAAACTCAGCGTCACTCTTGTATACTGAGCGAACAACATGAAGATTTTCTTTAAAAAGATTTCCAGCTAAATTATCTAAGCTTGATGCCATGAATCTAAGAACCTAATTTCAACAGAGTTTTTTGGATCAATATAAAATTTTTAGAGAGTAAAATATACTCATCCTTATTTAATGGAATAACAGTTATATCACCGGGATTATTGCTGAGCTCTTTTATAAATAAATGGCAGTTGTAGCCTGAAAAGTTGTGAAAAAATACCGGAATAAATTCTGCAACTCTTAACTTTAAACTACAGTCATGGACCCCTATATTTTCCCGTTAAGTGACAATGGTCTGCTACTCGATAATCTTCTAAAGGATTCTTACAAATATGGCAGATAGTACTTTCCATTTGAGTTTTATATTCATCAACCGCGAGAGAATTCATTGGTCTTGTTACGGCAATATAATTTTCGTATAAATAAACTACATCTTTTGTTAAATATTCTATAAACTTTTTTGGAGCATCTATGCCCTCATGTATTCTAAATTTGTTAATTGAATCATTAAATGAGCACTTTATATAATAACTAAATGCAGAAGCAATATGCTCTTGCAAGTTAGTTGTAGATGATAAATTTGGATTCGGGAAGCATGTATCTAAATCTTGTAGAATGCATTCAAAAACAGCATAGATAACAAATGGAACATTCAGCTGTCTTTCATACTTTGAGAATGATAGATGCGATTTTTCTGGCTTAGGAATAGATGCAACAATTTTCTAACATTCCAATTTATGTGTCTTATAAGAATCTATGAAAAATTGTAAGCATGTGTTGCATATCCAGATCGTATGATTATGTTGAGTTACTTGATTTCCTATTAACCTATAATGAGAAAAAGAAAAATTAATATAAATAATAATTATGACTAATATACAGGGCTCGGATTTTTATGCGCTAAAAAACACAAAATATGAGCATAAAATATGCACATAAAATGAGAAAAATATGCGCTTAAAAAGTGAAAATATGCTTTGAAAAATTTGAAAAATAACAAAAAGACGTTGAAAATTAAAAAAATGCAGTCTTTTATTTAACAACAATAACAAGAAAAACTTCAAAAATAAATAAACAAAAAATAAACTCCATTTAATTGAAAAGACAATTAAAATATTACAATCAATCTCATTCAAATAAGGTACTAATTGTCCAGATTCATTGAATAGGCCTTGTTTATATATACCATAAATTTTTGAAATTTTCTGTCTATTTGGTCGGAAAAACTTTTATACATTGAAAATGATCTTTCAACGTCAACAGATGTAACTGGAGCATTCTTGAATGAAAGGATTTCACTTATTGAATAGTTCTCCATGTTCTCTTCTTCGTTACAACGTCAATATATTTGAGATTGTTTTCATTTTTATGTACCCTTCGTTTTTATTTAAAACATTTTCAATTTTCTTTTGAATAACTCTTCCTATTTAACCTTCGACTGAATTAATTTTTGCAAATGCATCTTCCATCAAGTCTATTTGGCTTTTTAGTGTGTTCCATCCCTGTAGCTTAGTGATACTTTCATTAAGAAATCCGTAATTGGAACTTATAAAAATTAAATGATTTTTCAACAGCGACTGGTTAAGTATTTCTTTTGTTTTTTTTCAATAGAAAGAGTAAACATTTACGAAAATATGAACTAAAAATATGCATTTATTTTAAAAATATGTCCAATAAACAAAAAATTAATTTATAGTAATATATGCAAAAATATGTTCTAACGATTAAATGCCATTTTAAGGGAAATTTACTGATTCGAAAAACTATCTTATTTGTTTGCTTCTACGTTTATCCAAAAAACATATGTATTAACATAGAAATCCTAGCCCTGCTAATATATGTTTATTAATTTACCTTGATTAATTATTTATCCACACATAATGCGATCTTTTTTCCTTCCGCAGCAATAAAAAGTTTATATGGGTCTCCTTTTCCGCAGATGTAATATAGTATGGTCCGATTATTCTCAGCTTTTCCTCATAATATCCGAATACGTTGACACTCAGGCTAGGATTTATTTGCTCGAATTTCAAAATATTCTGAACTTTCAAAGGAAATTCAAGCTGCTTGAAATTAATACTCAAACTATTGCGCAACACTATCTGATTTGCACTTATGTCGTTAACACAATTTGAGGATGTACGGTCAGTGATCCTTTACATTATCTAGAGCTGATATTATAGCCCATTTGAAGCAATATTGATCATTATTTTTCACGTTAATACACGCATGTTTGGATTTGAGACATGAAGGAAGATCTATGTATTGAGATCCTGTAATTGGTTTGTACTGATTTATATTAATTTTAATATGCACTATTCTTAATAGTGACCAGCTACTGTCTCTTTCTTGAAATTCCGCCATTTTTGCATAAATGTCTTCGACCATTTCATTATAAATGCCACTTAGTCTTTCTTCACTTAGCAATACAGTTATTTTAGACTGGAACGATTTCACAGAGACCACTAAGTCTTTATCATTGTCACTCATTTTAATATATTCCGCAAATAGTTCTGGATTAAATTTAAGTGCAGAATGCTCTTTTAGCAATCTCACTAAATTTTCTTGAATTAAAGTTTTCATAAATGTTTTTGGTTCTAGATCACCTTCATCTTTATTTTCAATAATTAATGTTTGTATGCGTCCGTTAAAACAACTTTTCAACACTTTTACCACAGATAATAAACTACCCAGATGTCGCACGCCCATATAAAAAAATGAAGCATATTTTTGTCGTAGCAGACAAAGAGCTTTCAGAATAAGTACAACAAATAAAGCTTTTTCTTTTTCGTCACTCCGTTCGATCGTGTGGGAAAAGTTCTTTTTCTCATCGTGTATTGTGACATGCAAACGATCGAGGTGAGGAAGTGTAAAGGGGTGTGCGGGAAGGGGGATGAAATTGCATAACGGTGTGATTTCCATACCACCGCAGCAAAAGAATAAATTTTCATGAATGGAAGTTGTGCAAACGCGTATGCGTTGTATATGAAAAGGTGTAACTGATGGGCGGGAAAACTCAATCATTTCGTTGCACTTTGTGATGAAATTTGGTGCGTAGTGTTTTATGAGGTTTTCCTCATGACCCTATCTAACCTAACCTAACCTAAAGCAGTTTTATGTTCATTTTTATGGAATACTCTTCAAAGCCTGGTAGTCTTTTGAGCATCAAACCTTAGGATATCGGGGTGATTTTGAAGACGACCTAGGACTTGTTTGGAGGAGGGACGAGTTTTTGCCTCGTTAGGTTTACGTGATGACATTGAATAATGGTGGACGTGAAGGCCTTTATTCGGGGTTTGGTTTGGTACATAAACAGGTTTTGTCAATGATTCCGCTCTATGTACACCCAACAGAGTCACCTTGAAGGCATGATGTATCTAAAAATATGACCCACCGGCTAACCAGATGATTTTTCATTGTTCTGGAAGTAATGCAATGCGGGCTTTCTGGTTTCCTGAATACCAATTGGAGTACCCAAATCCTTCCCAACACGCTTTTTAATGACATATTCTACTTCATGGTCAAGACGTCTCCAACCTACAAAGCTTTGATATACGTGGTTCCACTCAATATTCACTGGCTACACCCCAAAATCATGAGGAAAATTTCTAAATTGAACGGATGCTGGTCGGAAGAATCATCGAATCGTCCATGCGAAGCAAGGAAGCGGAGGAAGCCTTGTTAAGGCTATACCACTCGGTGCATATACTACGGTTTTTCAGGCTGAAGTAAATCTACATACTATCACATTCTTTGAAGGAATTTATGCCTCAGATCATAGAAGTCCTGACAACTAGAAAACGAAAATCGTTTTCTACGAACGGAGAGAGTTTCACATGTACAAAGAAGAAGTTTCTTCCTCCTCTTTATCCATGCAGCTTCTACAGAAGTCGTTAGCGAATAGGCCTAGCCTAGTGGCCTAGGCCAGGGACATTTTCCCAGTGTTCAAGAAGAAGTTAGTATTTCCAATCATTAATTTGACCTAAGGCAGCATCCCAATTGACTCTGCAATACGGGTCTGGTCCTATAAACGCGGATTTTGATCCAGCTAGCTCGTTCGCCGATTCTTTGCCTTCAATACCTTGGTGACCATGTGCCCACCCAAATTTAAACTTATTTTGTCTGGCCAGGGTCTGTAAGGCAGCGTAGCAGCATTTAACTGTCAACGAGTCTATCGTACTAGAACAGTGTTAGTACTGGATATAAAGTCGGCGCAGATCTCATTGACATGGACTTCTGCTTGGAATACCGTGGGACACTTTCCCATGGGTATCGACAGTTTGGTGTTGGATCCAAAGACCCCAGGTCCAACTGTAGAATCCATTTTCGATCCGTCTCAGTGACCTACATGGTCATCTGGTTTAAACTTATATTCAAGCTGCAATTTAATGGCGCATCTAACAGCCGTCTTCCTAATGAAAATTTGTGAGGGTAGGAGACCTACTATGGCCTCTAGTGCAGTAGTTGAGTAGGTGCGCATCTTCAACCCTTGCTCCATATGCATCCTCCCAGGAGTGTGTTCCAAGCATGGTCAATCAACAGAGTCACAGAATGATCGAATCCCATCCAAAGGTCGTGTATCTTTCAACTTACCACTCTCATTTGCAACTTGCTACCGCGTTTTTGAGACAAATCCAACGACCTGTGCAAGATAGATATCTTGTGTACTATTTTCCATAAGAATTGATGGCTACTTGTCCATTTCTCCAACTTTTCATCTGTTAAAAATGAATAAATTCAACTGAATACAACCACCATGTACAATTTCTCAAGCACAAGCAAGGAAATTACGCCTATAAAAATAAATCAGAATTCGGAACGTAAGGAGCTCACCAAACAACGCTGGCTCAAACGATAGGAAAATGAGCTGCGGATCTGATTGCGAACTCTCCTAAGTGGACAAAGAAGGAACGTGGCAAAGTGAACTACATATTTCCTTATACACTTCCTCATTGGGCACGGATACCTCGATGTCAACCTTTACAAGATTGGGAACGCAGGCCAGTAGTGTGATATTTTCCTAAAACATTGCGGATGAGGCACCGGCTTGTATCAAGAATATATGTAAAACATTTTGGAACTAAGGATATCGTCCTGTGTGAATGTCCTTCTCTCGCCGACAAAAAAATAAGAACTCTTGGATAATTATAATTAACTAATTTAAGTTAATGATTATTTTTCGTTAGTTTGTTTATAATAATTTCGAACATTAGTCACCTTCACTTAAGTAGGCCAAGAGCAGTGATCAGTTACTATAAGGGTATAAATATAAATAATAAAATGCAGTATGCACATCTCATATTCATTCCCATTTTCAGAGCAAATTTGTGTCCACAAAGTTAACAGAGTTTTTATTTATTTATTCAAGTGCTGAAAATAAGGTACATACATACAGATAACAAGCACACAACATAAGCCCAACCATTTGCACATATACATATATATATACGATCTATACTCCGTATCCATCCTACCAACGTGTCGGCATCAGAACTCCGTGACCGCAGTTGCACAAAATATTTTTTTTGTTTCATTTTTTCAGTGAAGTTAAACAAGGGTATGTGTGAGTGACACGATGGACTAAAAAGTGAGCAGAAAAAACAAATGTTCTGTGTTCTGTTTTTTTCCCTTTTGTAAGAAGTTTAAGCTTTTTAAAAAGCTTTTTTTTTAGTGGATTTCGTTTTCATATATCACTTCTTCCCATATGAATGAGACATCTGGGTATATTTATTATCTGTGCTTTTACATTATTGTCTTCTAATTCAACACAATTTTTCTTATGTATGTTTGTGCGAATATGATGAGACCATTTGCTAACGTCTATATCTACATAACATTTTCACACCTTTTTATTTTTCTTGTTAGAGAATTAGATGAGGTTGGTACTTCATCTATTAATATTCCCTGATCATTGGAACATTTATAAACGGAAGAGACACTTTGAAAATTGATTTTATGTTGGAGCAACGCGTCACTCCTGTTTAGCACCTTATCACACATATCACACTGAAGTTTATTATTATGGACACCTTTTATATGTCTTGTTAAACTATAGTTCAAAGTAAAACTTTGACCAAATACAACACAAATGAATCCCTTCATGATGGAATGCGGGTAAGATGATATACGAGAACTTTTATGTAACGATCTTGACAACGTTTCGAGAGCGAATGAGGGGACACTCTGTTAAAACTGTGTTTATAAGCAGATTACTCGGTTATTCTAGTAGAGAGAGAGAGAGAGAGAGAGAGAGAGAGAGAGATCATATAAATGAGAAACAACAAGCTAAGGCCAACAGATAAACACAAAATCGTAAATCAGCACTTTTGTCCTTCCATTGAAACATTAGAACATATACCATACTACAAAAACAAAATATTCAAGAAGCAACATGAAAACTAAAGAAATCTTCAGAACGTTTAGTGTATGGTATGGTTATCTACTAAACATTTGCCTCAGCCACTTGAACCCTCAAATCATAAATAAACAAATCATGCGTATACTGCTCTTATCACCAAGCAATCACCCCAGTCCATTGAAATCTCAAATCATAAACACGGATGAAGAAACCTATACATAACTTTCTACTCCAGTTCATACATGAGCAAGGGTACCAAAAAAACCTTTCCTCTTCCTTGTGGTCCAGAACCGGCACAAACACACTACTCACTTGAGAATTTTTTGATTCGATATTTCTTTCTTAAGTGTTTCGTTGTCAATATGTATATGATGCAAATATGGGAGTGATATGTAGTTTCTCTTCATGCTCAAAGTCAGTTACAGAAAGAGCCTTCGGGGGATGCCGTACGACATAAGCAGCTTTTTTCTTTATTCGATATTCGGTGTCGTTAACTTTAATTGAATCCGAAAATGTCAGTAGATATGTTCCCTGGACTTCTAACTCAACCTAATCGGTAACTCGATGCATTCCGAGGTTGTGGGTTGGCAGATGTTGACTTCTGACGTATAGACTAGTGATGGGCGCATTCGAATGAAAGAATCGATTATAATAGATTATGAAAAAGTCTCGAGATATATCGATTCTTAGCACAAAATCATTCGAATGATTTTGTTTTCTATTTTCTTACTTCTCTTTTATTTACTTACTCTTCAGATTTTACAATCCCTTATCCCTATGAACGCATTATCTGGGGTGCGTGTGTATATGTGTCGAAAAGGTTGAATTGGTTTTTCTGTTGCAATTTTCTTTAGAGGAAAATTATTTAAGTACATACATAAGTATGTACATATGTACATATGTATATGAATTTAATATCTATTCGAGCTTTCATAATAATAAAAATTAATATTATTAATATTATGAATTATACTCGTTTTTTATTTATAAATGCTACATTTATATATGTATGTATGTAACATATATAAATGTAGCATTTTTTGCCTAAGAAAACGGCACAACATTGCAATTTTTTATCGTATCTCGTATCTCGAATGATCATTCGATTCTTCAAATCATTCGAATACTTATATCTCGATTCTTCAAATCATTCGATTATGCCCATCACTAGTATAGACGCATTCTTTTAAGGGTTGTGTGTAATTTTTGCATTTTGTAGCCTGACTTATATCTAGCTTAGGTATAGTTTTATTATGAACTACAGGATAAATTTCGATAAAATCACAAAAGTTTTCAATTCCAGGAATTTTTAATACATAATTAATTACATCTAAATTTTGAAGTATTTGAATGTTAGCAGCGGAAAATAAATTACTTATTGTCACCATTTGCGTGGCAACGATGCAAAAATAAATGTCCTTTGTAGTCGACGCAATAAATTGTTCTCATCCAAAATTCGTTGGACTGTATTGTTGACATGTCTGATTAGTCGGTTTCTATGCTTTCTCGCGAAGCTTCTAATTTCAGCTTCGATTGTCGGAATTCCGAGATCCCTGTGGATATCGTCGTTTCTACTATACCATGGTGCTTGGACGATTTCTCTTAGCACTTTATTTTGAAAAGCTTGTAGAATATTGGCATATGTTTTCTTGGTACAACCCCAAAGTTGTATACCGTAGGTCCACACCGGCTTTAACACTTGCTTGTATAAAAGCAGTTTGTTATCAGTACTCAGCTGGGAATGTTTTCCGAGTAACCAGTTCATTTCTCTATATTTGATTTCGAGTTCTTTGCGTTTCATTTTTACGTGCGAACTCCATTTTAGCCTTGCGTCGAGTGTCATTCCCAGGTATTTGGCCTCGTCTGCAAAAGGTATTCGGGCCAAGTTTAGAAAAATTGGCAAGTTATTAGTTTTCTTATAAGTGAAATTCACGTGAAGAGATTTAGATTCGTTGAGGGCGATCCGCCAGTCCCTCGTCCATTCATTTATTTTATTCAGTGCGTTCTGAAGTTTTGCAGTCGCTTCTTCAATTGTTGTACCTACTGCTAGGATAGCGGTGTCATTGGCAAACGTAGCAAGGATAGTGCCATCTTCTTTCGGTATATCACGAGTATATAACAGGTAGAGAAGAGGCCCAAGAACGCTTCCTTGCGGTACGCCGGCCGAAATTTCTTTAAGCTCCGAGTATTCGTTTCCATGTCTAACACGGAAGAGTCTATTCCCGAGATATGATTCTAATATATCATATAGGCATACAGGGAAAACTTGTCGTAATTTGCATTTCAAGCCATCATGCCACACCTTATCAAAGGCTTGCGAGACGTCAAGAAATACGCTTGAGCATATTTGTTTTCCTTCAAGTGCTTTCTCGATCACGTCAGTAATTCTATGCACCTGGTCAATAGTCGAATGCTTACTTCTGAACCCAAACTGGTGGTCAGGGATAAGATTATTTTCTTCTATAACTGGATGGAGGCGCCTTAGTAATATCCTCTCGGAAATTTTGGATATGACTGGAAGAAGCGAAATTGGTCTATACGATTTTATCTCATTAGGCGGTTTTCCTGGTTTCAAAACCATTATGACTTCTACAACTTTCCATTGGCTCGGTACGTGTTTTAATCTGAGCGCAGCATTTATAATATGTAGAAGCTTAATCAATGCTTTTCTAGGTAAAACTTTGAGAATTTCTCCGGTGATCAAATCATAACCAGGAGCTTTCTTAGATTTTAAATTCTCGATCTCATGTTTGAGTTCCCTTAGCGTTGCACTAATGGGTCTGAAATCATCAGATGGTAAATCCGACCTATTGATGTTGTCGTTAACCACTTGACCATCGTACGGTTTAAAGGTTTTTTCCAGGTGGACCGCAAAGACGTCCGCTTTTTCTTTATCTTCCTTTGCCCATTCATTTTGATTTAATTTAATTGGCGGCGCGGGGACTTTTGGCCTTTTTGTGCCTTTTACAGCTTTCCAAAGTGAATAATTGGAATCTTTTTTTGCTGTTAAACTTTCAAGGTAAGAGCGTATCGCACGATTCTTAAAATCCTTTATAGTCGTCTTTAATGAATTGCACAGACGATTCAAATGTGCTTTATGTTGCGGAGCAGGACTCTGTTGCCATTTTTTACGCGCTTTTCTTTTTTCCTTAACCAATCCTTTAATTTCCGGAGGATATCGTAAACCGTATTTGTCCGGTGTTTTTCTTGGATTAGGCGTATTATTCCAAGAGGCGAGCTGTACGATCTCAACGAAGCGATCAACTTCAACCTCAAGTTCATAGGGTGTCGTAAGTGGAACGCTCACTTCAACATTACCTTCGATTTCGTTCCTAAAGCCTTCCCAGTTAGTTGTTGTACCTGTTAATCTCGCTGGCTTTAGAGTACAGAGCAGTTTTTCGCTTAATGTCAAAATAACTGGGGAATGATCAGACGACAGATCAAAGCTCTCCTTAACTTTTATGTGGTTGGTAGATATTCCTTTCACAACGAAAAAATCGATCAGGTCAGGTATTTTCGAAATATCAGCCGGCCAGTAAGTCGGTTTACCTGTCGAATGGAATCACAACTGTACTCCATACCTGCCTCATAGAGCATTCTACCTCTTTTCGAGCTGTATCTTGAGCCCCAGAACGTGTGTTTCGCATTAAAATCGCCGCCAATAATAAAATTAGGTTTCAGCGATTTAAACAAGTTAGTAAAATCACTTTTTTCAAGCGCGGAACGCGGTGGACAGTAGATAGATGAGATTTTAAGAGTACGCTGACTATTTTTTACTCGAATAGTGCACAGTTGTAAATTTTCAAGCTCTATCTTTAGGTCTTCGGATTGTTCGATGCAGTCTTTAATAGACAGGGATGATCCGCCTCTCGCTTTTCCCGAAGGGTGGCAAGTGTGGTAATCATTATAGTTTTTTATTTTTAAATGCGATTCATTTTTTACATGGGTTTCAGAAATCAAGCAAATATCAATATCTTTATCACGCATGAATATTTCTAATTCGTCAATTTTTGCAGAAGTCCGTTTGCATTCCAAGTACATATTTTTAACATTCGTTTTTCATTCATTTTCTAGTTGAAGTACGCGTTTTCCGTGAATTATTTTTAAGCTTATCCAGCCTATCGAGAATAATTTTATTTATTTTGCTTTGTTCTTCAAGTTTCGCGAGAATTCAAACTTTTATTTAACTACAATTCAAACTTTTATTTACAATTTGCTGAGTCGCGTCCGACCACCTTGCCGTCCTCAATCAGAATGACAAAACTATTTTATGTATATCCACAAGGAATACGCTCTGCCCTCCTCTTTCTCATTTCCTCTGCGTTGACATTTGCGCGTCTTTCGTTCCTTCTGTGGGGTTGCCACTTGCGGATTGAATAATGAATGTAACGCTAATTTTACACCTTTTATTTATTGAGAAAAATATCTTAAACTAATGTAAAAACTAAATATACAACATTGCACTCATCGAGACAAATATTAAATGCTATTTTGCAAAGAAAAGATTAGAAATATGCATTATTAAAAATAAACTTACTGAAATAATTCGAAAGCGCTTGTCTGATTTGATAACCTTCTGTAGTTTTATTTTGTTCTCCAGCTGTTGTAACTCTACTTGGTTGAATTTTAGTGGAATGTTTTTCAAAATTAGCGAGCTCCTTCAACCAATTTCCATTTATAGCCAAGTTTCTATTATTACAAATGTTGTGTATTACACAACAACATTTTATTATGGTAGGAGCATTGTCGACATGGACCTCTAGGCCTTTTGAAAGCTTGCCGAAACGTCCTTTCAAATGTCCAAATGCATTCTCAACAACACGTCTGCATTTCGATAAATTAAAATTAAATTGCTTTTCACTCTCTGATAAGTGAATGGAATTAGGAAACGGTTTCATGACATATTTCGACAGTTTGAAAGCGGAATCTCCCAGCAGCAATACTCCAATATCTGCTCCCTCAATATTTTTTTTATTTACTTGAAATATAGGATTGTTGAGGTATTGCTTTTTTAAGCCGGAGCATTCGAAAATTGTGGAATCGTGCGTTTTTCCAGGACTGCCAACATTTACGTAGGTAAATCTGTAACGATAGTCCACTGCAGCGAAAAGGATCATTGAATACCATCCTTTAAAGTTGAAGTAATCTACAGCTTCATCCTTCGGTGGTCTTACTTCAATATGGCAGCCGTCAACAGCTCCAGAGCATTGTGGAAATCCGAGAACTTCAAAACCCTTTACTACTTCCATCAGGTCATGTTGAGTTGGTGGGTAAAAATGTAGATAATTTTTCTCGAAAACATTGCATATTTCTTCACACACCTCCAATGTTCTTTCCCCAACTGTTGATCTGCCAACACCAAACAAACTTGCGATGGTTCTGTTTTCAGCAGAAGATCCTAGGGAATATAGTGTAATAGCTACTCTTTTTTCCAATGAAATTGGAGATCGCCAATTCGTATCCTTTTTGGTTAGTTGGGAAAGGTTTTGGACTATATACTGAAATGTATCCCTATCCACACGGAACGCGTTGGTGAACTTGGCACTTGTGAACTTTGGGACATCTTCCTCCCAATACGTAGATGACTCCACCTAGATATAAGAATAAAAATTATATAAATTTCTTCGAAGTCCCCATAAGTCCATGTATAACATGTATAACTTTAC
The DNA here is from genome assembly GCA_946965025.1 of Blera fallax. Classification (NCBI taxonomy): domain Eukaryota; kingdom Metazoa; phylum Arthropoda; class Insecta; order Diptera; family Syrphidae; genus Blera; species Blera fallax. The sequence continues at coordinate 57,647,978 of OX337246.1, forward strand.
CACAGACCAAACACTGCGAATTTTTTTCTCCCACTGTATCCACATTCGCATATACATTTGGAATGTTCTTCTTCTTTACAGGGAAAACTTGTCGTAATTTGCATTTCAAGCCATCATGCCACACCTTATCAAAGGCTTGCGAGACGTCAAGAAATACGCTTGAGCATATTTGTTTTCCTTCAAGTGCTTTCTCGATCACGTCAGTAATTCTATGCACCTGGTCAATAGTCGAATGCTTACTTCTGAACCCAAACTGGTGGTCAGGGATAAGATTATTTTCTTCTATAACTGGATGGAGGCGCCTTAGTAATATCCTCTCGGAAATTTTGGATATGACTGGAAGAAGCGAAATTGGTCTATACGATTTTATCTCATTAGGCGGTTTTCCTGGTTTCAAAACCATTATGACTTCTACAACTTTCCATTGGCTCGGTACGTGTTTTAATCTGAGCGCAGCATTTATAATATGTAGAAGCTTAATCAATGCTTTTCTAGGTAAAACTTTGAGAATTTCTCCGGTGATCAAATCATAACCAGGAGCTTTCTTAGATTTTAAATTCTCGATCTCATGTTTGAGTTCCCTTAGCGTTGCACTAATGGGTCTGAAATCATCAGATGGTAAATCCGACCTATTGATGTTGTCGTTAACCACTTGACCATCGTACGGTTTAAAGGTTTTTTCCAGGTGGACCGCAAAGACGTCCGCTTTTTCTTTATCTTCCTTTGCCCATTCATTTTGATTTAATTTAATTGGCGGCGCGGGGACTTTTGGCCTTTTTGTGCCTTTTACAGCTTTCCAAAGTGAATAATTGGAATCTTTTTTTGCTGTTAAACTTTCAAGGTAAGAGCGTATCGCACGATTCTTAAAATCCTTTATAGTCGTCTTTAATGAATTGCACAGACGATTCAAATGTGCTTTATGTTGCGGAGCAGGACTCTGTTGCCATTTTTTACGCGCTTTTCTTTTTTCCTTAACCAATCCTTTAATTTCCGGAGGATATCGTAAACCGTATTTGTCCGGTGTTTTTCTTGGATTAGGCGTATTATTCCAAGAGGCGAGCTGTACGATCTCAACGAAGCGATCAACTTCAACCTCAAGTTCATAGGGTGTCGTAAGTGGAACGCTCACTTCAACATTACCTTCGATTTCGTTCCTAAAGCCTTCCCAGTTAGTTGTTGTACCTGTTAATCTCGCTGGCTTTAGAGTACAGAGCAGTTTTTCGCTTAATGTCAAAATAACTGGGGAATGATCAGACGACAGATCAAAGCTCTCCTTAACTTTTATGTGGTTGGTAGATATTCCTTTCACAACGAAAAAATCGATCAGGTCAGGTATTTTCGAAATATCAGCCGGCCAGTAAGTCGGTTTACCTGTCGAATGGAATCACAACTGTACTCCATACCTGCCTCATAGAGCATTCTACCTCTTTTCGAGCTGTATCTTGAGCCCCAGAACGTGTGTTTCGCATTAAAATCGCCGCCAATAATAAAATTAGGTTTCAGCGATTTAAACAAGTTAGTAAAATCACTTTTTTCAAGCGCGGAACGCGGTGGACAGTAGATAGATGAGATTTTAAGAGTACGCTGACTATTTTTTACTCGAATAGTGCACAGTTGTAAATTTTCAAGCTCTATCTTTAGGTCTTCGGATTGTTCGATGCAGTCTTTAATAGACAGGGATGATCCGCCTCTCGCTTTTCCCGAAGGGTGGCAAGTGTGGTAATCATTATAGTTTTTTATTTTTAAATGCGATTCATTTTTTACATGGGTTTCAGAAATCAAGCAAATATCAATATCTTTATCACGCATGAATATTTCTAATTCGTCAATTTTTGCAGAAGTCCGTTTGCATTCCAAGTACATATTTTTAACATTCGTTTTTCATTCATTTTCTAGTTGAAGTACGCGTTTTCCGTGAATTATTTTTAAGCTTATCCAGCCTATCGAGAATAATTTTATTTATTTTGCTTTGTTCTTCAAGTTTCGCGAGAATTCAAACTTTTATTTAACTACAATTCAAACTTTTATTTACAATTTGCTGAGTCGCGTCCGACCACCTTGCCGTCCTCAATCAGAATGACAAAACTATTTTATGTATATCCACAAGGAATACGCTCTGCCCTCCTCTTTCTCATTTCCTCTGCGTTGACATTTGCGCGTCTTTCGTTCCTTCTGTGGGGTTGCCACTTGCGGATTGAATAATGAATGTAACGCTAATTTTACACCTTTTATTTATTGAGAAAAATATCTTAAACTAATGTAAAAACTAAATATACAACATTGCACTCATCGAGACAAATATTAAATGCTATTTTGCAAAGAAAAGATTAGAAATATGCATTATTAAAAATAAACTTACTGAAATAATTCGAAAGCGCTTGTCTGATTTGATAACCTTCTGTAGTTTTATTTTGTTCTCCAGCTGTTGTAACTCTACTTGGTTGAATTTTAGTGGAATGTTTTTCAAAATTAGCGAGCTCCTTCAACCAATTTCCATTTATAGCCAAGTTTCTATTATTACAAATGTTGTGTATTACACAACAACATTTTATTATGGTAGGAGCATTGTCGACATGGACCTCTAGGCCTTTTGAAAGCTTGCCGAAACGTCCTTTCAAATGTCCAAATGCATTCTCAACAACACGTCTGCATTTCGATAAATTAAAATTAAATTGCTTTTCACTCTCTGATAAGTGAATGGAATTAGGAAACGGTTTCATGACATATTTCGACAGTTTGAAAGCGGAATCTCCCAGCAGCAATACTCCAATATCTGCTCCCTCAATATTTTTTTTATTTACTTGAAATATAGGATTGTTGAGGTATTGCTTTTTTAAGCCGGAGCATTCGAAAATTGTGGAATCGTGCGTTTTTCCAGGACTGCCAACATTTACGTAGGTAAATCTGTAACGATAGTCCACTGCAGCGAAAAGGATCATTGAATACCATCCTTTAAAGTTGAAGTAATCTACAGCTTCATCCTTCGGTGGTCTTACTTCAATATGGCAGCCGTCAACAGCTCCAGAGCATTGTGGAAATCCGAGAACTTCAAAACCCTTTACTACTTCCATCAGGTCATGTTGAGTTGGTGGGTAAAAATGTAGATAATTTTTCTCGAAAACATTGCATATTTCTTCACACACCTCCAATGTTCTTTCCCCAACTGTTGATCTGCCAACACCAAACAAACTTGCGATGGTTCTGTTTTCAGCAGAAGATCCTAGGGAATATAGTGTAATAGCTACTCTTTTTTCCAATGAAATTGGAGATCGCCAATTCGTATCCTTTTTGGTTAGTTGGGAAAGGTTTTGGACTATATACTGAAATGTATCCCTATCCACACGGAACGCGTTGGTGAACTTGGCACTTGTGAACTTTGGGACATCTTCCTCCCAATACGTAGATGACTCCACCTAGATATAAGAATAAAAATTATATAAATTTCTTCGAAGTCCCCATAAGTCCATGTATAACATGTATAACTTTACCACAGACCAAACACTGCGAATTTTTTTCTCCCACTGTATCCACATTCGCATATACATTTGGAATGTTCTTCTGCTCCGAATGGCTTGGATTCTTAGTTGTGAATTTTCGCTTTCGAGAATTTGAATTTTCTTCATATTTAAAGCATACAGCACGAGTAAATCTTTTTTATTCATTTTCTTCTGTTTTTGTTTCGGTTTTGACAACTGAAATGTCAAAGTATACCACGTAACGCAAAAGTCAAAGTATACTACGAAGTGCAGTCTGTCAGGGGTGCTAGTATTCACTATACCATGGTATTCATACTTAGTGACGATGGCACGAATTGTCAAATGTCACTTTTTCTTTACATATGTTTTTGTTTCTATTTGTTGATTTTGAGAATCCATGTGCAGTTCGATGTCTAGATGTGCTGGTTTTAGCCTGTCGACGGATATATTAAGCGTTCGTCCTTCAGCGAGAATTGTAAATAATCTATCATTGATTCGATTTATAATTTTATGTGGTCCAGAATACGGCTGCTCCAGTGGTTTCTTGACGGCGTCACATCGAAGGAAGACGTGGGAACATTTGTACAAATCTGGAAGAACGAAGATTTTATTTTTTGTGTGATGTGTCGTTGGTGTTGGTCGAAATTTGCGCATAATTTCGCGATGTTTCTCCACAAGTATCTGCGGATCGGCAGGAACATCTTCATTCACAAAAAATTCGCCAGGAATCAGGATGTTCGTGCCATAAAGCATTTCGGCTGCTGATGCTTTGATATCCTCCTTGTACGAAGTTCTTAATCCTAGTAGCACAGTCGGAAGAGCTTCAACCCATTTGCTTGGTTGGTGACACATAAGTGCGGCTTTCAATGGTCTATGCCAACGTTCGACAATGCCATTAGATGCTGGGTGATACGGTGATGTGCGTATTTTACTGGTTCCGCACATGTTTGTGAGTGCTTTAAATAACGCAGACTCAAATTGCGATCTTCGAGCGTTGATATTGTAAGCACGACCGAGACCATTGCGTAGCGTCTTTCCTGATACTCGGCCAAACAAACTTTTGGCGAAGCTGGTGACTAGTTGTTCTTCCATCAGGATGTGACAGACCGTGGACAGAATCAAAAGCTTTTCTGCGTAGGGGTTGTGGTATGTAGGGTCTAATCAAATTGGTGGAAATATCGCAGTATATCATGCAGTCTGGTTCTATTGCGAGTTGTTGTAGCTTGAGTGATGAATCACTTTTTAAAATGGTGTGAAGTTCGGTGTCTTGTTGCTGTAGTGTTTGTAGTTCTCGATGATCTATTCTGAATAGCATAGTGATTGCGTTTACGCGTGAGAGTGCGTCCGCAACTGTGTTGTCTTTACCTGGAAGATACACTATGTCCGTGGTATATTGGGAAATGTAGTCCAGTTGCCGAAGTCGTCTTTGTGAAGCCTTGTCCGATCGCTGTTGGAACGCATAAATAAGTGGCTTGTGGTCCGTTTGAATGACAAAGTTCCGGCCGTCGAGAAGATGTTTAAAAAATTTAACTGCAAGATACATTGCCAGTAACTCCCGATTATACGTGAAATATCGACTTTGAGTTGGAGAGAGCTTGCTGGAAAATAGGCGGATTGGCTGAAAACTGTTGTTTTTTATCAGATGCGTCAGTTGTCAAGATGAACGTTGCTTCGGGATCAATGTGGTTCAGCATCGTTGCTTCGCTTATGCTCTCTTTGCACTGTATAAAAGCTTTCTCAGTCTGTGACGCCCATGGAATCTGTCGCTTATCGTTTTTTTTTTGAATTTTTGAGGAATCCGTTAATAGGTGCTTGGATGTGAGCGCAATTGGGAATATAGCGACGGTAGCAGTTAACTATACCGAGAAAGCGGCGAAGTTCCTTAATGGTTGTTGGTTTTGGGTATTGCTGAATCGCTTGTATCCTGTCTTCTGGGGGTTTGCTACCGGAACTGTTGATGATGTGACCCAGGTAAGTAACTTCTGGTTTCCAAAGACACACTTGTTGACATTGATGCGAAGGCCATGTTCTTTCAAGCGGCGCAGGACCTTGCGAATGTGTTCTCGGTGTAGCTCTTCTGAATCGGAGATGATTAAAATGTCGTATACGTAACAGAAAACAAATTCGAGACCGCGAAGAACATTGTCCATGTGCCTTTGAAATGTCTGCGTAGCATTTCTAAGTCCGAATGGCATAACGGTGAATTCAAACAGCCCGAATGGAGTTGTTACTGCTGTTTTCTTAATGTCTTCGGGTGCCATTGGAATTTGGTAATACGCCTTGTCAAGATCGAGGATGGTGAAAAAACTTTTTTTATTGAGCGACTCAGTAAAGTCCATTATATGTGGTATCGGGTACCGATCTGCCTGTGTCTGAGCATTAAGGCGCCTGTAGTCCCCACATGATCGCCAACCGCCAGTTTTTTTCTCTACCAGATGAAGAGGACTTGCCCATGGACTGTTAGACTGTCGACAGATGCCTTTTTCAACTAAATTGTGGAACTCAGTTTTGGCCTGCCTGAGTCTGTCATCTGTGAGTCGTCGTGGACGTTCAGCAAGCGGTTGATCAGTGGTAATGATTTGGTGTTGCACAGTACAGTCGTTTAAGTGAGTGATGATGCTGGTAGTAGGGTCCAAGAACTTTTTGATGATATTGCTGGTTGAGTCTCGTCCGTCAATTGTGGATAGTCCAAAGAGGATGCTGGTTGCACCCTGCCTGATGCCGTTAGCGATGTAGTTGCATCGATGAGACGTCTGGATTTTAGGTCGATGATCAATCCATAATGCGCAAGGAGATCAGCTCCAATTATTGCCGTCTTGACATCGGCAATTATGAAGGGCCACTTGATTGTTCGTCGCAGTCCTAGGTTGAGGGTAAACATCTTTTCACCGTATGTCTGAATGGGAGAGTTATTTGCTGCGTAGAGAGTTGGATACTGAGGGGATGCTTTGTAACCAATGGGTCGAGGTAAAACGGATATTGGGCCTTACCGCGAGATTCTATTCGCAAAAAATCTATTCGACTTTTGTCGATTCTATTAAGCTCAAAATTGGTACCGGGGATTGCAGTAGAATTGCTGAAATAGAATCGACTTTCTGCAATATAATCGACTTTCTGAAATAGAAAAGAAAAAGCTGAGCTTTCAACTCAAATGTCAAATCTCCCTCTGTTTTGTTGGTGTGTACAAAGAAGTAGTTGGTTTTAATTATTATAAGTGCAATTTTAATCTCAAAATAACGAGTTTTATTTGGTTAAATGTATTTGAGGATTAATTAGAGAATGTACGACGAGTTGAAATACTGACAACACTTCGACACAGAAGAGTGAAGATTAAAATTGCATTTGGAATAATTGTTGTGTACGTGTGTGTGAAAGGACTTATTCGGTTCCCATAATTATAAAACTATTGAGATTCTGCATTAGGAATGACTATAACCTTTCTCTTGGGCATTCAACATTATCTATTGTCTTAAGCGAACTCATCGATGTACATAGTTGAAGAATATACATATTTGTCCTAAGTGGATCAAGTTTCACTTCACTCGAGAAGAAGAGGAGTCCAAATTGTTCTTTAACGAGAAGACTGAAGTTCCTGGTATGCAAAGACAAATTCATTTTGCTACAAGCGGATTTTTTTCTAATAAGCAGACCAATTTCTCCATTTCGTAAATTCTCTCTATTTTTTGTATTTTTTGTAAAAATTGTATCAATTTACATAAAAAACGTTGTAAATTGAATATAACTCAAAATAAACATCTTATTTTCATCGTTATTCGTTTTTTTCTTTGTTTAGAGTCCTTTCAAACGAAAGTCGACCAGGAATTTCCGATAGAATTGAAAATTCTATTAAATAGAAAAATATCGATACCAATAGAAACTCGCGGTACCGATAATCGACTTTAATTCTATTGAACTTTTGACAATTCTATCAACCGAAAAGCTTCGATACCAATAGAAACTCGCAGTACCGATAGATCGACTTTAATTCTATTCTACTTTAATTCTATTGCGAATAGAATCTCGCGGTAAGGCCCATTGTTGAGCCTGAATCGATGAGGAATTTCTGGTTGGTGTATTTATCAAAAGCATGTAGGCGGTATTCCTTGTTTCTTCTTACGCTGTTATCTCCCGCCTCAGCGTTTTTAGTTTGACTCAGGATAGGAACATGGTTTTGAACACTTCCTTGCCTTTTCGCCGAACTTGTTGTGGAAGTAACACATTTTGCGTTCCCCGTGTGGTGTTGAGGATCGGGACGTGGCACTATTACGAGGTCTTGAATGTGATCGACGTCTATTGGGTGGGCTGTGGCCAGTTGTTAATTCCTGAACCAACTTGGTTAAACTCGAGAGTGTGACTTCGATGGTTCGTAGACGTTGATGTACATCGTTAGGTGAGTCTTCCTCGTGTGTACTTGTGGAACAAACAAGTGGGTTGGACATGTTGTCCATAATTCTGTCAGCTATTTCGACAAGAGCGTTCGACCTCGTTCGTTCCAACCTCGGATATGGTTGGGCATGCGAGTCATCCAAATTGCTGTTAGCATTTCATCTGGAACATTTTCGCCTGCCAATCTGCGCATCTCCCTGAGTAGGCTGGTTGGTCGTCTGTCTCCCAGCTCTAAGCCAGTCATGAGTCTGTTTATTTGTCGTTCCTTAGACTCAGTGAATCTGGAAATAAGCCGTATTTTAAAAGTAGCAGACTTATCTTTTGCTGGTGGTTGTTGAACTAAATCAGAAACTTCGTTAAGAATTTCTGGGCCCAATGCAGCGATGACAACGTTGAACTTGTTGACTTAATTCTATCAGTATTTATGGAATGTGGTTTCCCGATTTTTCTACAATGAATTGCTTTCTCAATTTTTTAATTACTTTGTTGGGACCTTCGTAAGGAGATTCTAAGCTCCTTTTTACCCCGCCGTTCCTGATCAAGACATAGGCGCAAGTATGTAAATCATGTGGGAAGTGTACCTGTTTTTTTGTTTTTCTAGTTTGTAATCTTTCATTCGGAATGTTTTTAAAAAAGGTTTTTAATTCGTTTATGAAACTGGATTGCCCTGAAGCGCTGGTGGCTGAAAAGGAATAATCGGGTGGTGCTTTGATGTTTTCTCCGTATAGGAGTTCTGAAGGGGTGTATTTTACGTCCTCCTTAACAGATGTGCGTATGCCGAGTAGGATTAAAGGGAGTAGCCTTAATCAATTTATTTTGTTCCCCGACGCTCATATGGATGTTTTTAGTTGACGGTGGAACCTTTCTACCATTCCATTGGCCTGTGGGTGGTAGGCCGTCGTTCGGATACGGTGAGTACCAAGGAATTTTGCCAATTCCAAGAACACTTTTGACTCAAATTGTGTGCCTTGATCGGTGGTTATTGTGTTTGGAATACCAAACCTCGAGACGTGCTCTTGGACGTATGTCCTTGCAATGGTTTCCGCACTAATATCTCGAATGGGATAGGCCTCTGGCCATCTAGAGAAATGGTCTACTATTGTGAGGATATATTTATTCTCGTTCGAAAGGGGAAGTGGGCCAACTATGTCCATGTGGACGTGTTGAAATCGAACTCTTCCTTCTGGCAATGAATGCAACTCCTCGCCCAGGTATTTATGACCCGGTTCCTATTGGGCCAGAAATGCATTTTATTTATCCCGGGGTGTGAAAGGGAGTGTATGGTTTGAAATACTGTTTTCCTTGTGTCTTTTGGGACATATGGTCGGTTGGTTTTGGTGGATGTTTCGCACCACAAAGAGAAGTCGTATGCTGGTATTTTGATGAATTCCAACTTTATTTTTGACTTGCTCGGTATGTTATTTTGCAGTGATGCTAGTTCTTCATCGTTGATTTGAGCTTTGCTAAGCCCTTCAACACCTGGTAAAATCAGATCAAGTGCGTCTGTATTTGGACGCGAGAGTGTGTCTGCCACAATGTTCAGGGAGCCTTTGACAAATTGTATGTCGTTAGTGAACTGTGAAATGAAATCAAGGTTTGTTTTAGTGGTTAAGGCTGAAGTGAGAGGCTAATGGTCCGTGAATACACAGAAGTCTTGACCTTCAACGAAGTTTTGAAAATGCTGTATAGACAGGTAGATAGCTAAAAGCTCTCTGTCAAAAGCAGAGTAACGAGACTGAGTTGGCGATAACTTCTTGCTGAAAAAAGCGATTGGCTCCCACATACCTTGTCTAAACTGTTGCGCCTGCATCAGTGTTAGATGCGTCAGTAGTTATGCTCAGCTTTGCATTTTCTTGGGGGTGATTAAGGAGATTAAGTGCTATGCCAGTTCAGTCAAGGTAACATTGAAAATTCGTGGCGGTTTTTGATTCCAAGTTTTTTTCCTTTTGGTCTTTTTTATCTGGTCATACGATTAACCGTGATATATTAACATTTTGAGTTAAATTTAGATTTTCCCATTTGGCCTTGAAGCAGACACACAAAACTCACGGCAATAACAGACACAAGTTCTTCTCCCCGCACAACAAGATTAACATCTAAATAAGATAAACATTATAGTTCACCAATGTCATCTATAAGCAGCGATCTAAAAATGCTCGACCAGCGCATAGCTAAACAAATTGATGAATGCAATTCTCAATTAAAAAATCTCATTGAAGAAAGCCAAAACAAAATTATGGAAAGGTTGGACAGAATTGTCATCGATTTTAACACCCACTTCGACGACGTTAGTAGAACGTTAGCTGCCCTAACAGGTCGTGTGGAGGTACTGCAGCAAACATCGGATTCTGTGGCGTGTAACAAAATGGATACTGAAATCTCAGTGCTGAAAGAGAAAATAGATCTCATGGAACGCGAAAAATTGTCCAGCGAAGTTATTCTTCATGGAGTCCCTATGATAGCAAACGAAGATCTGTGCGCTATGTTTAAAGCTCTCTGTGGCTCACTCGAACTACAACCAACGCCAACACTTAAAGATATTTTCCGCACGCAACCTAGAGGGACATCAGTGGACCCAACGATTGTAATTAAGTTACAATCACCAGCTAACGAAATCTTGCTGCTCAAATCTGCAAGACTTGTTTATAAAAGAACAATGAAGCCGCTTTGTTTACGTCAACTAGGTCTACTGCCCCTGTGGGTTAGGGGACAGTATATACCCACGGTAGGCATGCCTGTCGTAAAAGGCGACTAAAATGCCAACCCGCCGTATTTCTTAGGACTATGGCAATGAAAAATAATGCAATGATCAAAACAAACGGTATTAATACCCCAGGTGGCAGCCCAACTGAAAAATCAAGTTGCAATAAAAGCAAAGTTGAGAAACTTGAATCAGAGAGTAAAGTATCTTTGGTTCAAAACGAGTCATCAAAAACGCAGACGATTATTCATAGTGAACCTCCTTTGGGTATCCATCACTATAGTACGGACGAAGAAGAACTCGCGCGCGCAACGGATTGGATACTTAAACAAAGACCATCTAAAAAACGTAAGGCCGGTTCATCGCCCGAGGTTGTTCCGCAACACGAAAATAATCGCAAAGCGCAGCCAAAAGCAGAAAAGCTAATTGGAAGCAAACGCGCCCCTCCTCCAATAAATATTACCGGCGTTGCAGACAATAATTCTCTGAGAAAAATTTTAAAAACAACGATCGCTTCTAAATTTAAAGTAACTTCCTTGCGAAATGATGCATGGAGAATCAAGGTTAATGACTGAGCTGAGGGCTATCGGGCTGTATCTCAAAAGCTTAACAATGAAAAAATTCAGTGCCATACTTACGAAGACAAGTCTGAGAGACCTTTGAGGGTCGTAGCTATAGGACTTCATCCGTCATGCGGTAAAGAAGACGTCATAGGTGATTTACGTGAAAGAGGTTATAAAATTCTTGACGCCATGAACCTTTCAAAATAAGAAAGAAAACGACCCGACCGTGGAGAAGAAGCTTTAGTGAAACGTAAGCTTCCGCTTTTTCTGTTATCGTTCGATATAACGGAAAGCCAGGAGAAGATCTATAATATCCGTACAATCATGAGTATGGTCGTCAAAATCGAGCCGCTACGTGTCAACACGAAGACAATCCCTCATTGTAAGCGTTGCCAAGAGTTTAATCATACGTAGGCGTACTGTCAAAAAGACCCGCGCTGCGTTAAGTGCTCTGGAAAACACTCTTCTGAAAATTGCAGTTTGAGAAAAATGAAAAAGCGACTTGCGTTAACTGCAAAGGAAGGCACCCAGCAAATTACCGCGGTTGCGAGGGGGCAACGGAACTGCAGATGCGACGGAGAAAATCTACAGCGCCGACTGCAAGGGAACAAAATTAGTCGATCAAGCTAATAAGTCGGTAGAACATGTTGCTAAGCAGACTGAGCGGGCTCGTAAGCCAGTTGTAGAGACTCCTGAGCCGACTGGAGGGACGCTCGAATCAGTAGTACAGATTGTTGAACCAGTCAATCAGCCTTCTAAGCCGATTAAACGCACGTCGAAGTCGTCTACTAAAAATACTGAGCGAAAACTGCCCTCGGATAAGCCAACGAACTCCAGTTTTCTGACGTATTCGCATGCTGCAGTCAAAGCAACCAAAAGAGAAGACGACCCACCCCTGATCCGTTGAAAGAAATTCTGAACTGCATTTACGCTAAGTTCGAGGAACAATGTGAAACGAACAAACGAATCCTTGAACATCTCAGTAACGTCGAAAGCTTTTGTATGGCTAGCCTTATACCTAAATCTAAGTAGTTATGACCTCCTTGCTTAAAATTGTAACATGGAACGCGAATGAACTCATTAAAAAATCTAATGAATTAGAAATTTTTCTAATAAGAGAAAATATTGACATTTGTGTGATCTCCGAAACCCATTTAACAAGGGAATCAAAAATAAGGATAAGGGAAAAAGCTGGCTATCACGCCTATCATCCTTCTGATGGAGCGCGGGGCGGTTCGTCCTTATTCATCAAAACTAACACCGAACACTCGGTCGATATAAACATAGAGCTCGAAAAACTTCAATTATGCGCGGTAAGGGTTCAAAATAAACACCAGAGCTACAATATAGCGTCTATTTACTGTTCGCCGCGGTACTCGCTAGAAAAAGACGACTACTTTCGTGTCTTCAATAACCTTGGTTAAAATTTCCTTATTGGTGGAGATTTCAACGCGAAGCACACTTTCTGGGGCTCAAGATGTACATCTTCTAAAGGAAAAATTCTCTACGAAGTTTTTTTAATTTTTTTTTTATTTCCCAATTAAATTTTACATCTGTCCTTTATAGAACACTAAGTAATTGATTTTAAAGGGTCATTAATTTTTCGGTTTCGAAAGTAAAGCTAAATAAAACACGCAGCACATATATTTTTGATGAAAATTTTAATTCATTATAAAGTTTGGACTTTGCCATTAAGTGCGAAAAACAATATCATTCAAATGGCCTCCTCGGGAAGATTCGCAGCATGCGATTCCTTTGAGGTAATTTTTAACCACTTTTTCGCAAATTTCGGGCGGTATCTCGGCCATAACTTGAGTAATGTTGGTTTTTAATGCGTCTAGAGTTCGAGGATTATTCGGGTAAACACGGTCTTTTGCGTAGTCCCACAGAAAAAAATCTAACGGTGTTAAATCACATGATCTTGGTGGCCAATTGACGTCGCCTAAACGTGAAATTACGCGACCAGGAAACTTGTCACGCAATAAAGCCATAACTGGTCGTGTTGTGTGGCTTGTTGCCCCGTCTTGTTGGAACCACATATTGTCCAAGTCATGATCTTCAATAGCCGGCCAAAAAAAATCGGTTATCATTCGACCATATCGCTCCGAATTGACTGTGACCGTCCGCCCATTGGCATCTTCGAAGAAATACGGACCAATGACACCTTTCGACCATAGAGCACACCAAACAGTCACTTTTTCTGGATGCAACGGCACCTCTTCGATCACTAGTGGGTTTTCTGAGCCCCATATGCGGCAATTTTGTTTGTTTACACATACCCACCGAGTGAGAAATGTGCCTCATCACTGAAGAAAATGTTGTTCGAAAAATCGGTGTTTATTGTCTGTTGTTCCAACACCCAAGAAGCGTATCTACGGCGTTGTGAATGGTCAGTAGGCTTCAATTGTTGCGTAAGTTGAACTAAGGATGGAGATGCAAATCCAAATGCAAAATACGCCATAGTGAGGTGTACGACACGTTCAACTGCTGCGAACGCCGGGAAATCGATAAAATCGGTTTTCGACGGAGCGTGCATTACGATGATGCACAGGCCTTACGACATCAGTAACGATTCCACTCTCTTCAAATTTCTTCACAATTTTACCGATTGCTTGCGTAGTCGGTCGATTATGACGACCATAATAATCGCGTAATGCGCGAAAAGTGGCTGCGTTTGAATCACCACTTTTGTAGTAAGTTTTAATAATTTTAACGCGTTGTTCGATTGTTAAGCGATCCATTATCGTAAATGGCAAATATTCATATATATTATGACACTTCAAATGACAGCTAAGTTTGGCATGTGTCAAATGCCAGCGCTACCAACTTGAAACCACGAAATGAATGACCCTTTACATACATTTCACGGGATATAACAATAAAAGGATAAGATCATTATCTTGATATTTTTTTTTTGGTTTTAGTTACATATACATACATATGTACATATATAATTTATGATTTATTTTTTTTTTTCTTAGGCATTTCATCTTTGTTGTCGGTCTACAGGTCTGCGTATCTGAAGTCGTCTTCTTTGATGGTTTCCTGATAGGGTAAAGCTTGTAGGTCATTGTTTGTGTGCGTGGACAACTTTCTCATGTTTTGTGTGCTCATATTTTTTAATTCTTCATTGATTGAAGGAATGCCAAGATCACGATGTATACTGTCATTAGATATACTATATCAAGGAGCATCTATAATTGTCCGAAGGATTTTGTTTTGCAGTCTTTGAATAACGGCTACATTTGATGTACTGGCGGTGCCCCATATCTGTATTCCATATGTCCAGATAGGTTTGATTATGGTTTTGTATATTAACAGTTTGTTTTCTGTCGATAGTTTTGAACTTTTTTTTAAGATATTATTTAAGATATATTATTTTTAAGATAGTATTATGTTGGCAGCCGTTTGAAGGCAATTATGAGAGGAACGAATCACCGTGTCATCTGCAAATGTTGCTACCACAGTGTTTAGATTCTTTGGTTTTGGTATGTAAACTGTATATAAAAGGTATAATATCGGTCCCAAAACAATTCCTTGAGGAACACCTGCGTCTACTTTGCATATGTCTGAATTTCCGTCATTGTACTGTACATAAAATAATCTCTCGTTTAAATAGCTCTTAATAAGAGGATAGTAGTCTGGTAGCATTCGTTTTAGTTTTTGTAGAAGTCCTTTATGCCAAACACTATCGAATGCTTTAGCAACGTCTAGGTAAACAGCCACACAATATCTGTTCTCGTCCAGGTCGTTGAGGATCTTATTTGTTACTCTATGAACTTGTTGAATTGTTGAAAATTGTCTACGGAATCCGAATTGATGGTCGGGGATAAGGCTTTTTTGCTGTATGGCTATTTCCATACGGTCGAGAAGCAATTTTTTCAAATATCTTGGAGATAATTGGAAGTAAATTTATTGGTCTGTACGATGTTGATCTTGTAGCGTCCTTGCCTGGCTTTGGTATGGCGGTTATTTTTGATATTTTCCAATCTTTAGGGAAGTGGTTGAGCCTAAGAATGACATTAAAAATAATCCTTAGGTATTTGATTGCCGTATCTGGTAGTTCTTTTAACATTCTTCCTGTTATCATGTCATAACCAGGTGTCTTCTTTATATTTAGTCTATATTTGAGGAAGTGTTTTATTTCATTTGAGCTAAATTCTTTTATTGTCCTGTACGTCGTAAAGTTAACTTGAGACAACGAGGTGTTAGTTTGGTTGATAGACTTGGTGAATGTTGTTTTAAAGTAATCTGCAAGTGTTTGAGCTTTGTCCGTATTAGTCCTAGACCAAGTGTTGTTTAGCTTTAATAGAGGTGGTTGGTAGATGCTACCTTTTTTAAGTTTTTTATTTAGTTTCCACAGTGAGTAGTTAGTTGAATTAGTCGCTGTTAGATTTGATAAAAATTTATTTGTGTTATCATTATTATGTGTCTGTAAGAGTTTTTTTAGTTCTTTCGTCGATTTGTTCAGTTTTGCCTCGTCGAGTGGGGATCTGTTAGCTTGCCATACCTTTCGCAGTCTCCGTTTTTCTTTGATTTTTTGTTGAATTGATTGCGGTGTCGTTGTTGAATTGTTTGATTTTAATCTCTGGAGTTGATTTTATTGCAGCGAATTGGATTGTGTCATTTAGATGGATAATGGCACTTTCGAGTTCGTTTGGTGTTTTAAGAGACATTTGAAGTTCTATTCTCTTGTCAATTATTTCGCGGAATGTGGTCCAGTCTGTATTGTAGTTGCATAGTTGCACTCCTGGAGTTCGAAGTCTTGGATTTGTTAGAAATTGAATTATAATGGGTGTATGGTCAGAAGATAATTCAAGGCAATATTTTATTGTCAAATATTTCTGGTTAATATTCCTAACTATGCAGAAGTCTATGAGGTCCGGTATTTTTCTAGTATCCGTGGGCCAGTGTGTGGGTTCTCCAGTGTTTGTGTGCTTATAATTGGTTTTTATTATAGCGTCTAGTAGGTTTTTCCCTTTTTTGTTTGTGAGCCTGGATCCCCAGTCGGTATGCTTAGCATTAAAGTCTCCCCTGCGATGAATCGTAAACCCAGTGTTTTGATGTAGTCCGTATATTGTGTTGTACTGATTGTGTGTTTTGGTGCACAATAGTGAGGATATTATGAGAGGTCCTTGTAAATCTTCTATTTGAATTGTCGTAGATTGTATGTGTTCTGTTTTGTACTCTTGTAGTTCTATGTATTTAATATCTTGTCTAACCAGGACCACCGCGGGCTCGTCCACTTGGGTGATTTGTGTGATGTATATTATATTTTGGAATTTTAAGATAGCTTTTGTTTGTGAAGCGTGTTTCAGAAATTAAGGCAATATCAACGGAATTGTCTTTGACGAACTGTTTCAATTCCAACGCATGTGCTATTAGGCCATCTGCGTTCCAAACAACTATTTTTAATTTTTTATTGTGTTTGTCCATTAATTTTTGTCATTAATAGAGTAAGGATATTCATCATGTTAGAAATTTGTGTTATGAGTTGTTTCATCATGATTTTTATTTCTGTAAGGTCGTCAAATGTATTTGCTGTGTTAGTGTGTGTTTGTGCGTTTTTGCTGTTTTTTTGAGGTGGTGCCATATGAAGCAGTTTGTGCAAACCGTTGGGGAGATGTATTCGTTGTGTTAGTTTGTATTTGATCGTTAATGATTTGTGTGCTTTCTGTGCTTAGCCCCACCTCATTCGATGTGACTTGTGCATAAGTTCGGGTATGATTTGTATATGGTTCACGTGTGTCGGCTGTTTCAGTTCTGGTATTCTTGTTGTTGGTTGTCAGTTTTCTTTCCGTAAGGCAGGATATCTCTTAACTTTGAGAGCTTTGTATATTTCACAACCTTTGTAATTTGCGGTGTGTTTTCTCCAAACAAAGCACATTTTACGCCATTACTGTTTGGTCCAAGTTCGCATTCAATAGCTTTATGTTTTCCTGCGCATTTTACGCAGGTGGGTTCCTTTGTGCAAACATTTTTGGTGTGTCCGTATCTCTGGCAGTTCGTACATTGGGGTATAAGTCTTTTTTGATACGGTGGTTCGAACGATATTTTACAGTGTAGTAAATGGGTAATGCTCTCTCGCTTGGCAGACACCTTGATGTGGTGCGAGAGCTTAAGTTGCAATGACTTACTCAGCCGCAAGAGCCTCGCTCTCGGATGTGCTGACTGAGGAGTAACGAACCAAGAGCTGCCCCCCCTAATCCAGGGTGTAATGCGACCCGTGCCTATTGGATGGTTTGCAGCCAGGGGGTATACCGGCAGTATTATAACGGAGCCTCTCTGATACAGGACCGCCTCAGGGAGTAACTGTGGTCTTATTGCGCTAATGCGGGGCTCTGGCGCAGCCGACGATCTCTTCCCGCGTTACTCGTGGGAGTAACGCCCCTAAGAAAAAATACGAGACTAGTCCCTCAGTGCAAGCGATGCCAGGGATTCAATCACACGCAAAAATATTGCCAGAAAGAGCCGCGGTGCGTCAAATGTGCTGGTAAACACCTCACAAAAGACTGCAGCTTAAGCAAACAAGCTCCGGCGTTGTGCATCAACTGCAAAAAAAACCATCCGGCAAATTATAGAGGATGTGACGTAGCCAAGGAACTACAAAAGAGGCGCAACTTAATCTCTCTACCGCCAATAAAGCCAAAACCGAAAGAAAAGCCGGTAATAGAACAACAAAAAGCTAAAACAGATGTAATTAAGGTAAAGCCTTCGAATGAGAAAAAAGAAGCGCAGAAAGCAAAATCGACAAACGCTCGAATAAAGACATATGCCGAAGCTGCGTCTAGAGAAAGTAGCGGCAGCTCCTCTCCACCTGACCCTCTCATGCTTATTTTAGCAAAACTTGATGAACAAAGTGCTACAAACAAACTTATTTTCGACAGACTGATTAAACTCGAAAATAATGTATACAGCAGGCGTTTTCCTCCAAGATGATAAAACAACTTAAAATAGTAACATGGAACGCCAATGGGCTTTTGCAAAAAACTGACGAGCTGGAAATATTCTTGATTAAGAAACAAGTTGATATATGTCTAGTATCTGAGACTCATCTCAAAAGAAATTCTAGGATAAAATTAAAGGGTTATAAAGGCTATCATGCTTTCCACCCATCAGAAAGAGCCAGAGGTGGTGCGTCTCTATTTATAAGAGATTGTATTGAACACTCTGAAGATATTAAATTTGAACTTGAATCAAGGCAAATAATAACTGTACGTGTAAAAAATAGACACTTTGCTTATAATATCTCGTCTATCTACTGCCCTCCACGCTGTAAGCTGGAATTAAGCGACTACCTTAATACTATTGAATCACTTGGATCAAACTTTATTATTGGTGGTGACTTTAATGCGAAACATACTTTCTGGGGATCTAGATCTACTACACCAAAAGGTAACATGCTTTTTAAAGCAGGTATGAAATATAGCTGTGACTTTCATTCGACAGGTAAGCCCACTTATTGGCCAACTGATACGAGAAAAACACCCGATCTCATAGACTTCTTCATTGTTAAAGGGATCTCTAATACGTTTATAAGAGTTGAAGAAAGTTTCGATCTTTCTTCTGATCATTCACCAGTTATTTTAGTTTTAAGCGAAACTTTGATAAAGGTACAAGAACCTCCCAGATTAGCTAACGATAAAACCAACTGGGACAATTTCAGAAACGAAGCAGAGAGTAGAACTAGATTGAATGTACCATTGAAAACGCACTATCAACTTGAAGATGAAGTCGATCATTTCATTGAAAGTATTCAGAGTGCCGCGTGGAACAATACTCCCTATAAAATAAGAAATAAAACAAATCGGGATATAAAATTTCCGACAGAAATAATAGAACTAGTCAAAGTAAAGAGGAGAGCACGCAAAAGGTGGCAACAATCTCGTGCTCCGCAAGATAAGACGCACTTAAATCGTTTGTGCAATAAACTCAAGGAAACGTTAAGGGAATTCAAAAATAAAAAGATTTCTTCCTACCTTGAAGGACTGACTGCGGAACGAGATACAAACTACTCGCTCTGGAAAGCTATGAAGGGTCTTAAAAAACCCCAAATGCAAGCACCACCAATAAAGAAAAATAATGAGGAATGGGCTAAAACCGATCAAGAAAAGGCTGAAGTTTTTGCCTTGCACTTAGAACAAACATTTAAACCGTTCAGCGGGCAAACATCTGTCGAAAATATAAATGTATTAACGATGTCATCCGACAATTTTAAAATCAAAAGTGTAACGCTGGTTGAACTCAAAGAAGAAATAAGAAATTTAAAAATTAACAAAGCTCCTGGCTATGATCTAATAACAGGACTAGTTCTCAAAGAATTGCCCAAAAAAGCATTAGTGAAGTTCCTTTACCTAATAAATGCAGCATTTAGATTGCAATATGTACCAAGACAGTGGAAGATTGCTGAAGTCATTATGATTCTTAAACCGGGGAAGATACCTACTGATAAAAAATCATATAGACCAATATCACTACTGCCGGTAATTTCAAAAGTATTCGAGAGAATTCTGCTTAAGCGACTACAGCCTATCATAGAAGAAAAACGCCTTATACCGGATCATCAATTCGGATTTAGACGTCAACATTCTACAATAGATCAAGTTCATAGAATAACAGACATAATCGAAAAGGCGATAGAAGAAAAAAAGATCTGTTCGAGTGTATTTCTTGATGTCTCCCAAGCCTTTGACAAGGTATGGCATAAAGGCCTAGAATACAAGTTACAGCAAGTTCTTCCCGAAAAATTATGCCAGGTTTTGAAATCTTACCTTTCAGATCGATTATTTCGGGTTAAAATGGGTAACGAATACTCAGAATTCAAAGAAATCATGGCAGGAGTGCCTCAAGGCAGTGTACTTGGTCCGACACTATACCTGCTGTACACGCGAGATATACCGTAAGTAGATGTTACGTAAATAGCTACATTTGCGGATGACACAGCAATATTGGCAACGGGCGCTACAGTTGAGGAATCAACCGAAAAGTTACAAAAAGCCATACATGAGATATTCGCATGGACAAAGACCTGGCGAATTGTACTAAACGAGACCAAATCCATCCACGTAAATTTTACGTACAAAAAAGAGAATAGTATACCCATCCTAGCAAATTTTGTTATAATCCCGTATGCAAACGAAGCAAAATACTTGGGAATGACACTCGACGCTAAACTAAAGTGGAAGACACATATAAAAAAGAAAAAGCAAGAGCTCGAAAACAAATACAGACAAATGTATTGGCTACTTGGAAAGCAGTCCAAGCTAAATACTGAAAACAAGCTGCTTTTATATAAGCAAGTGCTAAAACCGGTTTGGACTTATGGCATACAACTTTGGGGTTGTACCAAGAGAAGCAATACAGGCATTATACAGGCATTCGAAGATAAGGTGCTAAGAGGAATTGTTAATGCACCGTGGTATATAAGAAATTCCGATATCCATAAAGACCTTGGAATACCAACAGTTAGAGACGAAATAAAAAATTTCGCCCGGAAGCACCAACAGAGGATACAGAATCACCGTAACAACGCCGTCCTACAGATTTTGGACGATAGAAATATAGTGCGTAGACTACAGAGGACGAAACCTTCCGATTTGGCACACTAAAGATTAACCCCATGCAACTTGAGGTATATACAGGATTTTCGCTGGAAAATCCCTGTACAAAGAGAAAATACCACGAAAGATATCTACTGAATAAGTTTGTACTTAGTTGTAGTATTCAAAACCCTCCTCGTGATGAAACGATTGATGGCAGTCGCATGAGTAAAAAGGGTTGGGGTGGTGGGTGGTTTTAGTCGGTAAAAATCCGGCATGCTGTTGGAACCGGTCCTTCAGTATCTTTAGAAGATTTCCACCTTCCGGCCGCAAAGCAAAAAAAAAAAAAAAAAAAAAAACTCGTGGGAATGAATCCTAAAAATAATAAAACTAAAACAAAAACAAAACAAAACAAAACATAAAAACAAACCTGGATAGAATGGGGGGTATTACTGCATCTATGCCAGCGGGTCAGCTGGAGCAAAGGCTCTGTGTGGATGACCTGGTGAGAAGTCGGCCGGGATCAAACCGAGAGGGAGGTGTAAGGCGAGTGCAACCCAGCACCAGCCAAAAAGCCGCCACGACCTCAAGGGAGATCTATGGGTCGAGGACAGCGGCCGGCAAGAAAGTGCCAGAACGGAGGGTGGGAGCCAAGCCTCCCCCACATCTTGGTCAAGGTAGCTGCGGCCGAAGAAGACGCAATGAACTCGAGCATAGTTCAGGCACCAACAGCTCCTCAAACCAATGCCGCTCCAAGCACCAAAAGGAAGCGAGCCTGTCCGCCGATGCCACCATCTGGGCAACCGGGAGACAAAGATGACCCCATGAGAAAGGGTCTAAGCGGTCTAAGCGCTGCGTGTTCTCGCTGGTACTTGCAATACCTCGAAAAGGGCTTTGCACCTGAGGTAGCCAGGAAAAAAGCAGAGGAGCATAGGGCGAAGCCCGTCTCCACTGATGGAAGGCGAAATCTTCAAAAGATACTGATGATCCGATTAATCAGTATGCCGGATTTTTACCGACTAAAACCGCCTCCCACATAATTGCTATCTAGTCACTTGGACTAATAAGCAATTTTTTTCTAATCTAATCTGTAGGGTTTTTGTCGTTTCGAGAGTTCCGCCCATCGACGTCTCTCGACAGATGATATCATAATGAAGTAAGTACTTATTTTTCTGCTTACATACTTTCCAATGTTAGGTAGATGTCCAGATACATACGTTCCTACATATATATTTATTTCTGAATGGGCGGTCTGATTGACCTAAACCAGTTCAAATGGCTTTGTCCTTTTGAGCCTTCGTGCTATGTTTCCGTTGTCCAAAAGTTGTACTACTTCAGTGTTTGTGTGTAGTAGAAGCCTTGATTCATGCCTTCGTGCATTTTTTTTAATTTCATCTGTGACGAATTCTACTCCTAGGTCCCTGTGGAGGTCATTGTTCCTTATGTACCATGGTGCATTGACTATATTTCTTAGCACTTTGTTTTGAAATTTTTGAACGATGTCTGCGTTGCTCTTTTTGGTACAGCCCCATAATTGACTACCATATGTCCATATTGGCCTTAATGCTTGCTTGTATAATAAAAGCTTGTTATAGATCGATAGTGGTGAATCTTTTCCTATCAGCCAATACATTTTTCTGTACTTTATTTCCAACTCCGTTTTTTTCTTTTTTACGTGCTCTTTCCATCTTAACTTAGCATCTAGGGTCATTCCAAGATATTTTGCTGTGTTCGCGTACGGTACTACTTTCTGGTTGATAGTTACCGGGATGTGATTTAATAATCTATTAGTGAAGTTTATATGCACTGATTTGCTTTCATTAAGCTTGATTCGCCATTTTGTTGTCCAATTAAAAAATTTGTTCACAGCTGATTGCAGCTTCTTTGTGGATTCTGCATTGGTCTCTCCTACCGCTAGGATTGCAGTGTCATCAGCAAATGTGGCCAATGTGCTATTTTCTAGTTCTGGAAGATCACCAGTATATAGGAGATACAGAATGGGGCCCAGCACACTGCCTTGTGGAACTCCAGCTTTAATTTCTGTTAATTCGGAATACGATTCTTCCTGGTTTATTCTAAAAAATCGTCCGCTTAAGTATGATTCTAGTATTGCAGCATATTGTTTTGGTAGGACACATCTTAGTTTATGATTTAGTCCTACATGCCAAACATGTCGAGAAATACTGCAGAACAAACCTTTTTCTCTTCTAATGCTTTTTCTATGATGTTAGTTATTCTGTGGACTTGATCAATTGTTGAATGATGTCTTCTAAATCCGAACTGATAATTTGGAATTAATTTTTTTCGTTCAATGATGCTATTGAGTCGCTTAACAAGTAGATTTTCGAAAAGTTTGGATATTACTGGGAGTATTGAAATTGGCCTGTATGATGACACTTCGTGTGGTGGCTTTCCGGGCTTAGAGATCATTATTACTTCTGCCACTTTCCATAGGCTGGGAACATATTTCATTCTAAAAGCAGCATTGATTAAATTTGTAAGTTTAGTTATAGCTTTCATTGGTAATTGCCTCAATATTTCACCGGTTATAAGATCATAACCAGGGCATTTTTCGGGTTAATGTTATTTTTAATCTCATTTCTCACTTCCCTTGCAGTCGTAAGTCTTATTTCTTCACTTTCATCTCCGACTGTTCCCATAGGTATGAATATTTCTTGCGCGCTGTTTGATTGAAATACATTTTTTAGGTATTCTGCGAAGATTCTAGCTTTGTGCTCGTTACTCCTAGCCCATTTCCCTTCAGTTGTTCTGATGGGTGGTATCTGCATAATTGGCCTTTTGATGTTTTTCATTGCCTTCCATAGCGAATAATCTGTTGTTTTTTCGTTGGTTAGTCTTCTAAGATAACCTTTTATTGAGTCTTCTTTTAATGTTCTAATTTTTCTTCTTAACTGTTGGGTAAGATTGTTCAGTTTCGTTTTGTTTTGGGGGTCTCTAGTTTGCTGCCATATTTTTCTCGCTCGTCTTCTATCCGCAATAAGTTCTCTGATTTGTCTGGGATAGATGTTCCCTTTAGTCTTCATTCTAGTTTCTGGCGTATTTATCCAGGCTGATTGTTGTATATCATTAACAAATTTTTTCACTTCTCCTTCCAGTTGTTCAGTATTGCACATAGCCACACTTAATTCAATCCTGTCTTCCAGGGTCCTCTTGAAACTTTCCCAGTCGGTGTGTTTGTTTGTTAACATTGGTCTGCTTCGCTTTCGAATTATATTCTGACTCAATGTGAATAGTATTGGGGAGTGATCAGAATTTAGATCGTTGAATTCATCAATTTGAAGATGATTTGCAGATATGTTTTTGATTAGAAAGAAGTCTATCAGGTCTGGTATTTTATTTAGATCGCATCCGTATAGTCTAGTTGCTTTGAATAATTCTCTTCCTTTTGTTGACGTCAATCTGGATCCCCAGTGAACATGTTTTGCATTAAAGTCTCCTCCAATTATGAATCTATTTCCCAGTTTTCTTAGCAATTTCAGGTAATCTTCCTCTTTAAGCAAATGTTTTGGTGGACAGTAGATCGATACTATATTATACTATATTTCAGGTAATCTTCCTCTTTAAGCAAATGTTTTGGTGGACAGTAGATCGATACTATATTAAAAGAGTAATTGTCTGCTTTTATATTTACTGCTGTTGCTTGAATTTCTTCTGTAATATATTTAAGTCCTTCATGATGTTGAATATTATTCCTTATTATAACTGCGCTTCCTCCTTTAGCGGTATTTTCGGGATGAGCAGTGTGATATGTTGAATAATTTCTAAATTTTATAAACGATTGGTTAGTAAGGTGTGTTTCTGATATAAGACACACGTCAATCTGCTCTTTATCGAGGACTGCTTGCAATTCTTGTTGGTGTTGCATTAGTCCATTGGTGTTCCAAGATAATATTTTAAGATCTCTCTTCATTTTTGGGTTTGGGGGTCATTCCTTTTTTGCACATTCTGCATTCTAATGTTAAAAGTCGCTCGTCTAACGAATTTAATTTACTTATTATAAGATGAAATGTATCCTTGAGATCATCCTTTACATCAACTTTTTGGTGTGTTCTTACTTGGGTAGGTTGGCTTGCATTATTTGCTGTTACTTGAGCGTATGATTTGATATTACCATTATCTTCCTTTTTGGTGCTTTGGCTTTTGCTATTTTTAACATTTGTTGATGTTTTTTCGGGTTGCACTCCACTGATGTGTCTTCAGCCAAGAGGGGCAGCAATGCCATAACACCTCCGTTCCAATGTTCAGAAAAGGCTGAGGATAGAGGAGAGCGCCAAGAGACCCAAGGCAGAGCCTGCGAATGCTAGCGCTGTCTCGGCTGACAGAAGCTATGCTGCGGCTGCTGAGGCAGCTGCACCTAGTGGAAGGCACGCTGAGGCTGCGAATGCTGAGCAGGTTGCGGTACTTCCTGTGAACTATCCACAGGAAATGCTCGATGCCGAGGACCTCAGGGCACTATAGGGCGCCATCGTGGCGGAAATGGCGTTGGGATGGGAACATAAGCTCAAATTCCAGGACATTCATTTCAGAAACGGCATGCTACTGGTCGACTGCGAAACTCCACAGACTGTGGAATGGATGAAGACCATAGCATTTCCACGCAGCGTGGATCAAGAATACGAGACAACGCTGGCATTCCTGGAAGCGGAAAATGATGGCCTGAACATCAAGGCGTGGAAGGTGTTGTATGGTCGAAACGAGGGGACCGGGCAGTTACTGGACCTCGGAATTGACCAACAATCTTTTGAGGCCATTAAGGCACAAAACTGCACTCTGAGCTACCGGTTCGGAAAGGTGACGGTGGGTGGACTCAGGAAATCGGAGGAGAGCGCAGGGCATAGTACCAACTCGACACCAACTGAACAGGGGACACCACCGGAAGCAGAGCATTCTGCTGCGCTGACGGTTAAAACACTAACTCCGATTGCTGAGCAGAATGTTCGGAATGCGGATGAAATTATGTCCATCTCAGATGACTCGTTATCTGAGGAGGACATAAACAGGACAATAATCTCACTCCCTCTGGACTGCAATCTAGAGGAGGAAGAGATTCTGCTGGCGGAGGGTGGGGCAACAGCCCCCGACGAGCACTAGCTCGATGACATAAAAAATATAAAGGTCGCCCAGGTAAACATCCACCATGCCATATCGGCATCAGCCGTAATAGCTAGGATGTTTACCAAACAAAACCTGGGCATTGCACTGATTCAGGAGCCATGGATCCTGAAAGGAGAAGTTTAAAGGACTATCGTGTAGAGACGCAAAGGTAATTTGGGATATAGGAGTGACCAATCCAAGAGCATGTATTCTTATAAATAACAAAATTAACTTTCTCTTACTACGGAGTACCGAGTTGCCTGTCGACGTGGGTGCACGCGTTTAACCTCTCCATCAAAAAAAAATAATAATAATAAACCGGTCACAACAAAATACAATAATTAAAAAAAAAAAAAAAATAGAAATAACTAACTGTTTGAAAATGCAAAGTTAAAACTCGAAGACGACAAATATCAACAACATCACACTATCGTACTGCTAGCTTTTATCATTATCATTTTTGTAATATGTTAAATTGCACTTGTTTTTATTTTTTGCTACTCATACATAATATTGTAACGTTAACATTTATTTTTTGCTCTCTCGCTATTGCTGATGCGCTGAAGGACTTGCGGCTTCACGGGATTCGTGATTCAGCCAGCGATCAGTGAAGTTCAATTCTCTTTTTATCTTGCTAATATTCTAAACTAAACTAAAGAACTAAACAAACTAAAAATTGTAACATTATCCATCTGAAGTACACAGCACAAAAATACAAATTCACATATTCTTCATACATCACACAAAAATTACACAATTAATTAAACAGTCATACACACCAACAACAACACACAACACACATTCTGTTTGGGATATTGCCGGCTATTTGGTGCTAATCGCTGCTGGTCAAGAGGGCATGTAATGGTTTTTTTTTTCTTGGATGCCTTCTTCCTTTTGGTTTGTATGCTCTGTATCAAAAATTCAATTTGTCGAAACTTTCAACTCTCATTTCTAAACAAATTCTTGGTCCTTCGAGCCGGATAAAAAAAAAAAAAAAAATATATACATACATAATTGTAATTTATCCACGCATGCACATATTGCTTTTAATCTGGTGTTTCGAACATAATAAAATATATATGTAGATATATGTATAAAAAAAAGGTGATCAAATCGTGCCACCCTACGTATATAAATGTACAGTTAGTGAAAATCTTATATATATACTTTCGAATTGAATGTACATATGAACATACATACTAAGGTATATCCTATTTTTTCGCATGTTACGTTTTTTTGGATTTGCATACATACATATATCTTGCATGTTATAAGTGCCGTTTGTGTCGGAATACGTAATCACGCGATCTATGTACATATATAATATATAGAATACTATATAACCCGCAAGATCAGGCGTTTTGATTAAAACGGAACAATCGAACGTTTTGAAATATAAAACAATTTTATACAATTATTCTTTTGCATTCATAGACATTTTTATTTTTGAAAATTTGTTGTACCTTTTTTGAAATTTCAATTGACATTTTTTTATAAAAATGAATAAGGTAGTGGCAAAACGCGGACGTGTGAAACGTTGTATCACATCCTTGGCAACATTTGCTGATACAATTGACGAAAATATGTCCTTGTCAACCCTCGAATTTCGTTTACAAAAGCTTACGGAAGCATTTCAAGAGTTTGTCAGCCTACAAGATGAACTTTTAAACTTTCTCGATTCTCCCGACTACACTGATCGTGAACCCGAGTTTTTGGAGTACGAAGAAAAGTATTTCCATGCTCATTCGCTTTTTTCTGACGCGATAAATAGCCTGAAAGGTGATAAACATTTCGAAACTCGCGAAGATAGTCAAAGTGCTTCATCGGTGAATGATGTTCCCAAATCAAATTTTCGAAATTCAGTACAATTGCCTAAAATATCCGTTCCTACTTTTGACGGGGACTACAAGGACTGGCCCGCCTTTCGTGACCTTTTTACCGCAACCGTCGATTCTAATGCAACCATCACGTGTACTCAAAAACTGTACTATCTTAAGTCTTTTCTCCGTGGGAATGCTGCGAACCTAATAAAAGACATATCGTGCTCAGATCAAAATTACATTGAAGCCTGGGATCGATTGGAAAGGCGTTATGATCAAAAGAATCTTATCGTCCAATCGTTCATACAGTCTTTTCTATCCCTACCATCATGCACTACACCAAATATTCACCGCAAAATTTCGGATGGAGCAGATGAAGTAGTACGCGGGCTTAATGCTTTAGAGTCTAATGACCGTGATCCGTGGCTCATTTATCTTTTAACACAAAAATTAGATCACGAAACAAAACAAGCTTGGGCAGAGGAAATAGGCTCAAGAGCTGACTGCAGCATTAATGAGCTTCTAGGTTTTCTTCAGAAACGTTGTACTTGTCTTGAGTCTTGCATATCAATTTCTCGAGTAAACCCTAATCGGAATAAAGGATCTAATTCCGCTCGTACACACTTAGTAGAGAATATGCAGGGTTGTCCGAAATGAAAGTCTGACCACACCCTTTCTCACTGCGAACAATTTAAATCGCTTTCCACCATAGATCGTCGCGAATTCGTGAAAACAAAATCTCTGCTTCAATTGCTTGCGTCAAGGGCATTCATCCAACAAATGCCGCTCGAACTTTCGCTGTCGTGAGTGCAATTCCCGACACCATACTCTGGTACACCCTACAACAACACTTAGCCCAGTCAACTCTTTATCAGAAGCTAAAGAAGTCCTTCCACACTTATCCTCCGAAGCACCTGTCGCCGCCACTCAAGCCTTAGAATCCAATCGTTGTCGGTTAACCATCCTGCCAACCGCACGTGCTCAAATTCAGGACAGCCAAGGAAACAATTTGATTGTTCGAATTTTACTTGACTCGGGATCCCAAGTATCATTCGTAACCGAGGAAGTAGCTCAACGCCTGGGATTGCCCCGAAAGCGATGTCGTGTCCCAATACTTGGAATCGCTTCTACATCTGCTGGAGTAACCAACGGATTGATTAATCTTAAAATAAATTCTCGCTACAATTCAGAATTCGTTGAAGCCAACTGCTACATTTTACCAAAAATATCTTCCTCTCTTCCACCATTCGCTTTTGACCCTATATCTATCGATTCATTTCCTGTCGATCTCGCAGATCCCAATTTCTACTCGCCTGGTCCCATTGATATTCTGTTAGGTGCTGATAAGTTCTTTACCATCATAAAGGGGGCAGGAAAACCAGAAGCTGCTGGAGGCTTAATATCAATACCAACCATTTTTGGCTGGATTATAGCTGGAAGCCATTCACAGCTCTCGCTATCGGGATCTGAGATAAATGCACACTGCACTGGGTTAGACCGAAGCCAGGAATTTGATTTAGAATACTTTTGGAGGTTAGAGGAAATATTGCTTGATGCACCGGCATCACCAGAGGAACAACTAGCTGAAGAAAACTTCGTCAAAACACATACGCGTCGAAATGACGGCAAATACGAAGTACAATTGCCCTTTAAACCTAGTACAGAGCTTAATTTCGAAAATTCCTTTCAAACAGCACTCAATCGATTTAATTCAGTGGAGCGCAAACTTTCTTCAGACCATCTTCTAAAGGCTCAATATTCGTCCTTTATCGACGAGTATCTATCGCTTGGGCACATGGAAGAAATCTCTCCAAGTGAATTATTTCAAACTTCAAATGAGCCCAGCTACTATCTTCCGCACCATGCGATATTTAAAAGTGATAGTAGCACCACTAAGATACGGGTAGTTTTTGATGCATCCGCAAAATCAAATAACTCGTCATCCTTGAATGACACATTACTTGTTGGTCCTACTATTCAACACGATATATTCACAATATGTCTAAGATCTCGGCGGCATACATACTTAATTGTAGGTGACATCGAAAAGATGTATAGACAGATTTGGGTCTCACGTCGCCATACTGAGTACCAAAGAATTCTTTGGCGTAAAAATCCAGAAGATACTCTACGACACTATCGACTTCTCACTGTTACATATGGAACTTCAGCAGCTCCGTTTCTTGCGGTACGTGTTTTACAACAGTTGGCTACTGACTCTGCAAATACACATCCACGAGCTTCTGCAACTATTATGAATGATTTTTACGTCGATGATGTTGTGACGGGTGCAGATACCATTAATGAAGTCATTTCCCTTCGTTTGGAGTTAGTTGATGCTTTGAAAACGGCAGGGTTTAATTTGCGAAAGTGGACAACAAATTGTTGGCCTCTTCTAGTTTCGCTACCTGAAGACCAAAGAGAACTATCTCCAGTTGACTTCGAGGAATCTAATTCTATCAAAATGCTCGGTTTACAATGGTGTCCATCGCGGGACTGCTTCTCTTACAAGGTCAAATTATCGGACTCAGCAACATGCACAAAAAGACGAATCTTATCAGATGCTTCTCGAATTTTTGACCCTTTGGGATTTCTGTCCCCAATCGTGATTGCAATTAAAATCATGTTTCAGGAACTGTGGAGAAAGAATCTTAAATGGGACGAAGAAGTACCGGGAGCTTTGGCACAGCAATGGATCACTATTCGAAATGAGCTTCCTCTAGTCGAAACAATATCTATTCCTAGATTGATGATCACCAACAAACAAAACTGGGAATTGCATGGCTTCTGTGATGCATCTTTAGATGCATACGCAGCGGTTGTGTATTGTAGAAGCGTAAATATAGACAACTCCATTTCAGTTACTCTAGTTGCAGCGAAGACAAGGGTCGCACCTTTGAAGGTCTTACCACTTCCAAGACTGGAACTATGTGGAGCACTTCTGCTTACTCGCCTTCTAAATAAGATTAAGATCTCACTACAGAATCCCAACTTAAAAATCTTTGCGTGGACCGACTCTTCCATCGTTCTCCATTGGCTGGCATCACCTCCAAAAAAATGGTCGGTATTCATCGGGAACAGAACTTCAGAAATTCTTTCATCAATACCCATCAGGTCTTGGAGTCACGTTCGCTCTGCTGTTAATCCTGCAGACGTGGCAACGAGAGGAATGTCGCCCTCGACATTATTGAAAACAGACATATGGTGGAAAGGACCCCAATGGCTGAGTGAACAAGTGAGTCAATGGCCCAAGTCGTGCTACAAATTGGAGGAAATCGATTCCACCCCATTGGAAGAGAGAAAGGTATCCACACCGAAGGCATTCGTTTCAAATACAGCAACAATGAACGTACTCGAAAATTCCATATTTAATTCATCAAGTTGGTCTAAGTCGGTGCGCGTAATTTCGTTTGTTCTTCGGTTCTTAAAAAACTGTCGGTTACCCTCACATGCTCGCCTGTTTCAAGCCTTACAAACTACGGAATTATCACTTGCAAAAACCCATCTTATTAAAAGTGCTCAAAACAACCTTTTTCAAAATGAAATCAAGGCCCTTAAAAATAACTCTGAATTGCCCCTGAAAAACAAATTATTGTCTTTAAGCCCTTTTATTGATTCCCTTGGTCTTCTTCGTGTCGGTGGTCGCATAGAAAACTCGAACTTAAGGTATTCCGAAAGGCATCCAATCATTTTATGCAAGTCTCATAAAATTTCCAGACTTATCGTTGAACACTTACATAAGAAACACTTACACGCGGGTGTATCGCTGTTATTCGCGTTATCTAAACAAACCTATTATATTCTCGGTGGCAGAAATCTATGCCGAAAGATTGTTCATAATTGTATAACATGTTTCCGGCAACGCCAATCAACAACCAAGCAACTTATGGGAAATCTTCCAACTGAACGCGTTACATACTCGCGCCCATTCAGCAAGGTCGGGTGCGATTATGCAGGCCCAATTACGCTGCGTCTTAAGCGAGGAAGGAATCCGAAATTCGAAAAGGCGTATATTGTATTATTCGTTTGCTTTGTGACAAAGGCCCTTCATATAGAGCTCGTTGGTGACTTATCTTCCGCATCCTTTCTTCTGGCTCTGGATCGTTTTACAGCTCGTCGCGGCAAACCCGTTGAAATTTGGAGCGATAACGGGACCAATTTCCATGGAGCTAAGCGGCTATTGAACGAGTTATACAACCATCTTTGCAGTCAACATCACAATACTATAATCATCGACCATTTAGCAAAGGATAACATCCAATGGAAATTTATACCGCCCTCTTCACCTCATTTCGGA
The DNA here is from genome assembly GCA_946965025.1 of Blera fallax. Lineage (NCBI taxonomy): Eukaryota > Metazoa > Arthropoda > Insecta > Diptera > Syrphidae > Blera > Blera fallax. The sequence goes on from OX337246.1 coordinate 57,679,875, forward strand.
GGTTTATGGGAGTCTGGTGTACGATCCGTAAAGCTACACCTCAAACGAGTAATAGGAGACACGAAACTCACCTACGAGGAAATGTATACCCTTCTCTCAAAAATAGAGGCCGTGTTAAACTCTCGACCTTTATGGCAAACCTCTGATTCTGACCCAGTGGCTCTTTCCCCCTCTCATTTCTTAATCGGCGAGGCGTACACATCAGTCCCACAGCCCGAAAATTTTAATCCTGTTTTAATCAGCACTAATTGGTCTCTTTTACAGGCAATGCTTCATGGTTTCTGGAAACGATGGCATAATGAATTTTTAACGTCGTTGCAGCAACGTTCCAAATGGCAACAACAACAACAGACTTAGAAGTTGATGATGTCGTCCTGCTTAAAGAGCCAAACTTGCCTCCATCTAAGTGGATCATCGGTCGAATTTTAAAAACTCATGTTGGAACCGACAATAAATGCAGAGTGGTGACCATCCGAACCAAATTTGGGGATTATGTTCGTCCTACAATCAAGGTGGCTCCTTTGCCAATTGCTAAAAGACCGTAGTCTTTTAGGGGGGGCTGGATGTTTGAAAATGCAAAGTTAAAACTCGAAGACGCCAAATATCAACAACATCACACTATCGTACTGCTAGCTTTTCATTATCATTTTTGTAATATGTTAAATTGCACTTGTTTTTATTTTTTGCTACTCATACATAATATTGTAACGTTAACATTTATTTTTTGCTCTCTCGCTATTGCTGATGCGCTGAAGGACTTGCGGCTTCACGGGATTCGTGATTCAGCCAGCGATCAGTGAAGTTCAATTCTCTTTTTATCTTGCTAATATTCTAAACTAAACTAAAGAACTAAACAAACTAAAAATTGTAACATTATCCATCTGAAGTACACAGCACAAAAATACAAATTCACATATTCTTCATACAACACACAAAAATTACACAATTAATTAAACAGTCATACACACCAACAACAACACACAACACACATTCTGTTTGGGATATTGCCGGCTATTTGGTGCTAATCGCTGCTGGTCAAGAGGGCATGTAATGGTTTTTTTTTTTTTGGATGCCTTCTTCCTTTTGGTTTGTATGCTCTGTATCAAAAATTCAATTTGTCGAAACTTTCAACTCTCATTTCTAAACAACTAACAATCCACCCAACATCAAATAAACAAAAAAATACAATAAAACAAAAACAAAAAAAAAACATTAATACAACAAATAGACAGATTAATCGCGCGAGCTTAATATCACTTCAGTGAAGTGCAGTGGTGCAAAAAAAAAATAAAAAATCAGTGCCGGGCCCTGCATCTCTCCCCTCCCACTCACACGCTGTTAGGCTTCTCAACCACCGCAACAGTTGGATGCACTATACATTCTTCTGTTGCGTTGATTGAGAGAACGTAACATCTGATGTATAGCGGGCCGTGAGTGTTTATCCGAATAGCGGACTACAGCTGACTGTCGTTTGGGCTTAACACCTGCGACAGCTTGTTGTGGAAAACTATTCTTAGGATTTACACTTCGCGGCTACGCTTAGTTTCGTCAGAGTTGTGTTTTTAGTGCTTTTATGTTATAACTAGCTGACCCGTGCTCGCCTTGCTTCGCCCCCTTCCAGTTTTAAGAATTTCCCATGAAATAGATTTGTAGGAAATTGGGATTAGCTTTACTGTCAGGCATTAATGTTCGGATAAGGCGGTAAATTTGACCCTGAATCTTTAAAGTGGGCAAAAAGTTGCCTTCTGGTATGCGTTTACCACCAAAGTAGGTCATTTGAAAGGCTGAGTTAAACTTTCTAGGACTCTCTAAAAAAGTTTTTGACAAAGGATATGATCACCTAGCAAAATGCTCTTTGGTGGTTCCGGCGGTGCACCGATTTCTCTGAGCATAACTTTTCCGCTTGAACAACACAATCCAGCAGATTCTTTTGCCCGCTTTTGTACACCACAAAAGCTCATTCATTGTACTTACATACGACTCCTTTTCGTATGAAATGAAACATTCATATTGAAAACATCTTTAGACTCCACGGTCGGACAACATTTTCACCTACAAGAATAAACCGTTCACTAACAGAAGCAAGTCTATTAATAGTGGAACTTTACACATTTCTCAGCCGAGACACCGCCTAATTTTTGTATCGTTACTCCTTCGCCCAATATCAGGCTTAGAATATCTCTTACTCATTTTAGTTGACGCCAAACATTCGTTGGAATACATAGCAACTGATTCGGTTAAACTACAATACTGAAAATGTGCAAACTCAATATTATAACATCCCCAGTGGGAATCGCTACCACAGCACATACAGACACAACATGCACACAATCCATCCACTATGCATGCATAACAGAAAAATATAAGGATAAGTAAACACACATCCTCCTACCGCCAGCCACTCGCCCCTGCTCATAAATTTAGCGAAGAGGCAGCGCAAGGAGAATAAAGAACAAAAAAATGATTATCACCACTGAGACATGGTTGGGAGACATGATCAACGAAAAATTAATCAAATTCTTAATTTTACAAATGATATTTTTGATATTGCTCAGCTTCTAGATGACGTAGATTCATGATTTTGGACTTGAAATTTGCGTCTTTAAAAACTCTAAACGACAAAACTAATTTGATTAAAATCGACAAAGGCAAAGTTGATGTTATTTCTGTTTCTAAGTTATTTTGTCTCTTTTCGTGGTCTCCCAAGCTCAAAATTGTATAAGTAGCTTTATCTAAACCTGGTCCATGCGATTTCGAATTCATTAAAAAAAAAACGAGTGTGCTTCAGACCACACGACTGAAGTAAAACTTCTTTAGCTCCATCTATATGTATGTGTATATATATGTTTATATATGTATATATGTATAATATATACATGTATATACATATACATATATTAATTTTCTACAAATATTTTAATTTCTTATCGGTTTCCATTTATATATTAAAATTTTTGAATAGATTTTTTATTTTTATTCATTATTTTTATTATTATCATTGTCGAATACATCAGTAATTACTGTGGTTGATTGTAAGACCGAGACAATAGATATATATATATATTTCATGCACTGGCTATGAGAGGAAGAGAGAAAGAAAATGTGCGCGCGCACCTCTCTCTCTTGCCCCTACAGTAATGTACGAAACGTAACTCTCTCTCTTCCTATCTTCACTAACTTATATCTCAGTCTCACCTTTCGTTCGCCTCGCCCGATCACACTTTTCGTAACGTTTTCGTCACGCATTCACCAGCTTATTCCCCAAGTCAAGCGTGCGTTAAGAAGTTTTACTTCAAAAAATCATTAAAATCGGTTCAGCCGTTTTCTTACAAACACCGGACAAAGAAATATCAACTTCATTTCGCCAACACCCTTGACTTGTTTCTTACTTCTCACCCTGATAAATACACCATTGATGTTTTAGCGCCCTAAGGCTGGTCTGACCATAAATCATATCAGCTAAATTCTCGTACTCCGACCACACAGTTAAAGAACAAACTCCCAAAAGAAAAGTATGGCGCTACGAGAAAGCCAACTGTGACGGCCTTAATAGCTTCTTTAGGAGTTTTAACTGGTCGCTATGCTTCCTCGATAGCGATGTGGATGCCGCCGCTGATATGATCACCGACACGATTCTCTTAGGTATGGATAACTTTATCCCTAACAGAATAAAGAGCATCAAACCTAAAGTAAACTCATGGTTCGACTAGACCTGTAAAGAGGCTATCAGGTTGAAAGAAGTAAGTTTTCGGTCTTATAAAGCCAACAAATCTGAGGAAAATCGAAAGAAGTTTAAACAAGCAAGAAATGACTGCAATGCCCATATCCGACGTGTCAAATTTCTACATGACCAAAAACTGAGGCAAAAAATACTACAGTGTCCCACAGGTAGTAAACATTTTTATTCATTCGTCAAAAACATTAAAAATTCTGCCTCATCCGCCATCCCAACACTCATTTGCAATGACATTCCAGCTGTCAGCTCCTTAGACAAGGCCAATCTGCTCGCTGCACAATTTGCAGCCAACTCCACACTGCAAGATAGTGCTTTGTCTGTCCCTGTGCTCGAGAGCGTCGATTTCTTTATGGGACAGGTCCATTTTCGCACTCGCACAGTTGCAGGAGTTCTCAAAGGTCTCAACATACACAAATCCGCTGGTCCAGATGGTATCCCCCCAATTGTTCTGAAGAGGTGTTCTTCTTCGCTGGCAAAACCTCTGCGTAAGCTTTTCTATCTGTCCTATTCTAATGGACTCTTTCCGAGAAGATGGAAAACAGCATTTGTCCAGCCTGTCCCTAAAAAAGGCGAATCTTCCTCTCCGACCAATTACCGACCCATTGCACTTACATACCTTCTTTCCAAGGTCATGGAAACGCTGATAAATCGTCAGCTTATGAAATATCTTGATTCACGAAAACTTCTCAATGACCGGCAGTTCGGTTTTCGTAGCAACAGGTCCACTGGTGATTTGATGGCATATCGTTCAATACAAGTTGTCTTGGACGGCTTCAAGTCTGATATTCACCATATAAATGCTGGTGTCCCCCAGGGCTCAGTTTTGTCTCCGACTCTCTTTCGTATTTTCATAAATGATCCCTTGTCTGCAACCTCTAATCCAATCCATTCCTTCGCTGATGACAGTACCCTCAGTTTTTCATATTCGTTCCCCAACTCACGTCCCCGCTCTTCGGCCGTAGAAGAGGAAACCAAGATCCTCAACCATTATCCATGAATGGTACTTGCATCGCGGAAACCGAAAGACTTGCCATTCTCGATATGTGTATTAACAACCATCTTCGTTGGAACGATCACATATTCGAGGTCGCCAAAAATGCTGCAAAACGTATAGGATTCCTTAAGCGATGCAAGACATTTTTCACCCCGTCTGATCTGGCGTCAATATATAAGGCATTCATCCGCCCAAAGATGAAATACAACGCATATATCTGGTCTGGTGCACCCAAGATCGTCTTGCACATTCTAGATAGGGTCCAGAACCGCGCGATAAAACTAATAGGTGATAGAGATATTGTGAGCTCTATAGACTCACTTGAACATCGCAGAAATATCTCTTGTCTTTCCCTATTTTATCGCTTATTCCACAAAAAATGTTCCGACGAAATAGCCACCTGCATTCCTCCCCTTCAAAATTTCACCCGCAATACGCGTCACGCTTTGAATGCTCATCAGTTCACCCTCAAGCCCATCTTCGGACGTACTGTCAAATACAGGGATTCGTTTATAAGCCAAACGACACGTATGTGAAATGATCTTCCAGGCTCTGTATTTCCTCATCGGTACAACATCCAAACATTTAAAGCCAATGTGCACCGGTATCTCCTCTGTTCCTCTTTCCCCTCTTTCCAAACGCCCGTGCCCTGAATATTCAGTATAAGGGTATTCATACCCCCTTTGGTGCGCGCCAATTATAAAAAAAAAAGAACTTTCAGAATATGCGACACGAGATCTGGTGCCGCTGCAGGTATCCTTAAATTTCAATGGTGTATACCGCATCACAATTATCGCATCTGCATACTGTGCTGGGGATGAACCGGCTGTACCAACAGAACTGCAACGCTTAGTGGAGCACTGTAATAAGCTCCAAATGCCGCTGCTGATTGGATGTGATGCCAACGCTCACAATGTTATATGGGGAAGTACCGACACCAACATCAGAGGTGAGTCATTTTTAGAATTTATTCTTAGTTCATCTCTCGATATATACAATGTAGGGGACACCTCAACCTTTGTTACTAGAGTCAGAAAGGAAGTCCTTGACTTTACGCTAGGTAGTCCAAGCATTAGTAGGTTAGTCAGAAACTAGAAAGTTTCTCAGATGAGCCGTCACTATCTGACCATAGAATCATGGTTTATGACTTAGATAGTGCATGTATCATGAGAAATCCAGTAAGAAACCCTAGGAAAATAGACTGGAAGGTCCCAGTCTATTTTCCTAGACCATAAGTAACAGAAAGGGAGGAAGAGGTGTGCCGTGGTGGAGCAGGAACTTGTCAAAATTACGCTCTGATACTCGTAAACTGTTCAACAGAGCAAAATGTAATGGGGATTGGCAAAGCTACAGGATGGCACTTACAGAGTACAATAAAGAACTAAGAAAGGCGAAAAGAGAAAGTTTCAAGAAGTTCTGCGAAACAATAATAAACACTCCTGCTGCGGCAAGATTACACAAAGCTCTAGCAAAGACGGGGGGTAGGTTATCACTGAAACAACCAGATGGCAGTTTCACTGAAAATGAGGAACAAAGAGCACTACTGCTCTTAGAAACTCATTTCCCCGGGAGTTCGCGGAATACTTGTAAAGGGAGCATGACCAACATAACCAGACCTCGAAAAGAAGACTGGAAGATTGCAGGAAATGTCTGTTTCCGAGGGAGAATTGAATGGGCAATTAGCTCCTTTCAGCCTTTCAAGTCACCAGGTGTGGATGGGATCACACCAGACTTATTGCAAAGGGGCAAGAGGAACTACTACCACACCTAGTCAGAATAATGAAAAGTAGTCTCGCACTGGGTTATATACCAAACCAGTGGAGGCGGGCGAAAGTTGTGTTCATACCAAAAATGGAGAAGAAAGACCCAGCACAGCCGAAGTCATACAGACCGATCAGCCTAACATCGTTTCTTCTCAAAACAATGGAGAAAGCTGTGGATAATCACTTAAGGGAGGATGTTCTTAGCGCATCCCCACTTCATCATCATCAGCATGCATACAGAACGGGCAGATCTCCAGAGACCGCTCTTTATCAGCTGACGGAAATTATTCAAAGAGCTCTTGAAACAAAAGAGACAGTAATCTGCGCCTTCCTAGACATAGAGGGGCATTTGACAACACTTCGCATGAAGCTATTAAACGAGCCCTGGACAGGAAAGGAGTAAGCAGAACAGTATCTAAGTGGATGTATGAGGTACTGAGAACAAGATCAGCAACAACACAAAAAAATGTTCCTTCACTAAGTTTTTTTTCAAATAAATTTTCTTAGTCCTCACTTCATTAAGTTAAGTTATAAATAAGCCTAGTTCGTAAACGTCGAAAGACATAGTTTTAAGCGTTAGGTTTAGCTTAGAGCACCCGCATAGGGTCAGTAAGTTGGAGTTACTTTACATAGTAAGTTAGTTAAGCTAGTTTTAAGCGTTTTTGTCTAGCATGTAAGAAAAACTGAATTACCCAATAAAAATTGCATTAAAAATGAAAAATGACAAGATCAGCAGAATCTCAAGCATCAAGAGAAGTTATCAAGGTCAACACGACAAGGGGATGTCCGCAAGGAGGAGTGCTTTCTCCTCTAATGTGGAGCCTTGTTGTGGACGAACTACTTGAAAAGCTAACAAACCTCGGAATCAACTGTCAAGCTTATGCTGATGACATTGTACTGATTGCCAGAGGAAAGTTTGAAGAGACCCCATGTGATATTATACGAAGGGGCCTAATAGCAACTCAAGAATGGTGCCATCAGGCTGGGTTGAATATAAACCGGCTAAAACCACGATAGTACCATTCACGAGGAAAATAAAACTAAAACTAAAACCGATCCGACTGTCGGGCGTGTTACTGACACCGGTAACAGAGGTAAAGTATCTAGGGCTATACCTAGACAGTAAACTCATGTGGAAAAAGCACACAGAGGAGATATCCAAAAAGGCTACCCGCCCTCTAATGATATGTAGGATCCTAGCGGGCAAGTCTTGGGGACTCAGCCCAAACCTTCTGAGATGGATGTATATTGCCATTGTGAGGCCAACGATCACATATGGGGCGATAGCTTGGGCAAAACGAACCAGTCTGGTCACAACGAGGGAAAGACTCACTAAAGTGCAAAGACTTGCGTGCCTCTGTATCACTGGGGCCATGAGAACATGTCCAACTGCTGCCATGGAAGTACTATTAGAGCTGACTCCGCTCCATCTCTTAGTGGAGCAAAGTGCAAAGCGAACGATCCTAAGGATGGCAAAGGAAGGTATTGGAAAGGAGAAATGTGTCAGCTCGAAAGAAAAACTTAAAAAACTTCCCCTTCTGGCAATCCCTAGGGATGACAGTATTAAAAAATTTAACTTTGGGAAAACTTTCGCACCAAGTTGAGTAACAAGAAAGAATGGAGCAACGAATCCGCAATATATGGACTAAGCGATAAAGTGGTACACAAACGGCTCGAGAACTGAGCGAGGGACAGGGGCAGGAGTGTTTGGGCCAAGAACGAAACACTCAGAACCCATGGGCAAGAGTACCAGCATCTTCCAAGCTGAAATACATGCTATAGACAGATGCATCCAACTCAATCTCGAAAGAGGATATAGAAACTGTGACATAGTAATACTGTCAGGCGGTCAAGCAGCTATCAAAGCACTCGATTCCTATGTTATTAAGTCGAAACTTGTTTGGGGATGCTTAAACAAACTTAATGAATTAGGCAGAAATAATAAAGTTATACTTTGCTGGGTACCCGGTCATGTCGGGATAAAGGGCAATGAAATAGCAGACACACTGGCAAGACAAGGAGCTGCAGAACCCTTCATTTTCCCTGAACCATTCTGCGGAATAGGGGAACATACCATCCGTGAAGAATTCAGGAAAATGGAGAAAAAAGACAGGGCGAGAACCTGGAACAACACTATAGGCCTGAGGCAAGCTAAAGAACTACTGGGACACTATAACCGGAAAAGATTTGAAGCCTACATAAGCCTCAGCAGGAACAGCCTACGAATCCTAACAGGCTTCCTAAAGGGGCATTGGAAACTCAGGGAGCATTTAAGGAAAATAGGAATAACAAATGAAGACCTTTGCAGATTCTGCAAAGAGTCAAGTGAGTCTCCGGAGCATCTTCTTGAATCATGTGGGGCACTGACCCACAAAAGACTGAAATACTTCGGCAAGTATCAACTATCAGCTGAGGATATGCCAACCATGAACCCGCTTCTCATACTCAGATTCTTAAAAGATACTGGTCTGGAGAAAGAGCTCTAAGGAGAATTATTTTCGCCAAGGCAGAGCTAGAGGATATGACCCGGAAACACAATTCTGATGGAATCAAGATGCGAAGGGAACTCTAACGAGGGAAAGAACCTCTCCAAGGCAGGGGGCACAATAGACCATTAGGTCGCAGTGCAAGATGACCCTACACAAATACAATACAATTGATAATGCTGTAAATATTTTTGTTATTGTTGCTGTTTTCGAGTTCTATAGAGAAGAGTGGTAGTGGATGTTTGGTGCCCCTTTGTAATATGTTATGTATATTTTTAACATTGTGGCCTGGATCGGCAAGTTCTTTTTTAATTTCATCTTGGTCAGCGGAGTGCTGCATGTTTCGAAGCATGACCCGAAATCCTCTTTGTTCTTTGGGTTTATATGTGTATCTTTTTTGTTGAAGTATCTTTACTATAATTGTATAAGTTATGGAATCTATGTGCTGGATTTTTATTTCGTCGTTTGGTAGCACTCTTAATTCATATGAATTTTTTGTTGTCTCGTGATCTAGAGCGTTGGTTAGGACATTTATATATTTTACTCCTTGGAGGTGGTTTGGATATTTTCTTAGGTGCCTCTTTGTCTTTATTTTCAATCTGTGCAGTGTCGGTCTCATTTTTATCGTCTGTTGATAATATGTCAAATCGATTAGATGATTTAACGTTTGGCTGAGTAAGCCAGTAGTTTTTTAAGGTATTTGGATTTTTGAATTTTTTAGTATTGTCCGTTGTTTTGGGCGGTGAGGTTCTATTCCTTTTTTTGGGATGAGAATTGATTGTTAGGAACATCTTTCATCAAATGATTTATTTAGTTTAGTTTTATAAGAAGACTAATTATGAGTTTAAGCATAGTTTAAATTTTATTTTTATTTTATATTAATAAATTAGTTGGTAACCCTAAGAGAGCTCTTTGATGATAAAAAGCTTATCTCTTCAGTGTTTTTTTTTTGTGGTCTAGTTTTAGGGGCTTGTGAATTCGGAGATCGATGATAGGTTTGTGCATAGGATGTATTAAGAGCTTTTAAGATACTCCTTGTCAACACTGTCTACAATGATTTGGCGCGAAAATGCAAAAGCTTTTTCTTATGTTTGTACGTATGGATGTTAGTTGAAATGTAAATTAAATGCGAATGAAGCCAATACGAAGTGGCAAATGAATTCGCTTGTTGTTTTTATTCGACAGGAAAACCGACCTATTGGCCAACCGACTCAAAAAAAAAATCCCGATCTTATCGATTTTTTCATCACAAAAGGCATTTACGAGAAGTATATTACTCTCCTGTAATTTTATTCCTTGGTAAAGCAATGATCAAGAAAGAAGGACCTCCAAGACTTACTAGCAATAGAACAAACTGGGAAGGCTTTAGAAATGATTGCGAAACAAATATCGTCTTAAATGTATCACTTAAAACACCTTGTGATCTAGAGGACGAAGTTGATCGTTTCGTGGAAGCAATCCAAAGAGCGGCGTGGAGAAACACTTTCTCTAGAAGCTATGTATAAGATCAACCGCAACGAAAAGTTTCCCAGAGAAATCACTGAACTAGTGAGGGAAAAAAGAAAAGCACGAAAGAAATGGCAAATCACCCGTGCACCGCAACATATAACGGTCCTTAACCGATTATGCAATCGCCTTAAAGGCGGGAGTTTAAAAGCAATAAAAAAGCGACGTTCCTTGAAAATCTCTCCGCTGAAAGAGAATCAAATTATTCACTTTGAAAACCGTTAAAAGGCATCCGGAAACCTGAAATGCAAGCGCCACCAATTCGGAAAAATGATAGAAACTTGCACCACAGATAATAAACTACCCACATGTCGCACGCCCATATAAAAAAATGAAGCATATTTTTGTCGTAGCAGACAACGTCGTAGCAGACAAAGAGCTTTCAGAATAAGTACCACAAATAAAGCCTTTTCTTTTTCGTCACTCCGTTCGATCGTGTGGGAAAGTTCTTTTTCTCATCGTGTGTTGTGACATGCAAACGAACGAGGTGAGGAAGTGTAAAGGGGTATGCGGGAAGGGGGATGAAATTGCATAAGGGTGTGATTTCCATACCACCGCAGCAAAAGAATAAATTTTCATGAATGGAAGTTTTGCAAACGCGTATGCGTTGTATATGAAAAGGTGTATCTGAAGGGAGGGAAAAGTCAATCATTTCGTTGCACTTTGTGATGAAATTTGGTGCGTAGTGTTTTATGAGGTTTTCCTCTTGACCCTATCTAACCTAACCTAACCTAAAGCAGTTTTATGTTCATTTTTATGGAATACTCTTCAAAGCGTGGTAGTCTTTTGAGCATCAAACCTTAGGATATTGGGGTGATTTTGAAGACGACCTAGGACTTGTTTGGAGGAGGGACGAGTTTTTGCCTCGTTTTAAAGCCCTTATTAGGTTTACGTGAAGAGATTGGATAATGGTGGACGTGAAGGTCTTTATTCGGGATTTGGTTTGGTGGTTTGATTCCGCTCTATGTACACCCATCAGAGTCACATTGAAGGCATGATGTATCTAAAAATATGACCCACCGGCTAACCAGATGATTTTCATTGTTCTGGAAGTAATGTAATCCAAGCAGGAGGCCCCGGTTTAATAGGTAGTGTGTTTCCTTGTGACTCGACTGGTGGAGCCCCGTCGGATCAAGACCAACATTCAGCCACATAGCGGAAAAGAAAAACGAATAGGGAGCGAACCCTGTACCTGGAACTGCATCGTCCCCTTAAGGGTTGAATCTCAGAACTATTTTCTCTTGGTCCTCCAGAATCTTTTGCCAGTCTTAGTATTAATGATCACGGGCTTTCTGGTTTCCTGAATACCAATTGGAGTACCCAAATCCTTCCCAACACGCTTTTTAATGACATGTTCTACTTCATAGTCAAGACATCTCCAACCTACAACAAAGCTTTGATATACGTGGCTCCACTCAATATTCACTGGCTACACCCCAAATCATGAGGAAAATTTCTAAATTGAACGGATGCCGGTCAGAAAAATCATCGAATCGTCCATGCGAAGCAAGGAAGCGGAGGAAGCCTTGTTAAGGCTATACCACTCGGTGCATATACTACGGTTTTTCAGGCTGAAGTCTATCTACATACTATCACATTCTTCGAAGGAATTTATGCCTAAGATCATAGAAGTCCTGACAACTAGAAAACGAAAATTGTTTTTCGCCAATTTTAGCATTTTATGTGGCAACGCAGATTTGTATATCCTTAATCAATCCTACAAGAATTTTCTTGTCCTTCTGCAATAGGCTGTCAATTTAGGCCTTGTTGTATGGTTGCTTTTATTGCCTTTCCATAATATATGTAGGTAGGCAGTGAACGCTATCTGTTGTTTGGTTATAGGGGTGTGGGTGCACTGCGGTCTTAATGGATCTATTATGCTACCCGGAATCAGAGTATCTGGAAAGGATTTTCTTCTAATAGTTGGTAAGCATACAGGCGTTTTCTTCTTTTGTGAATCAGTGCTTCACATTCCTTTAGAAAGTGCCTTGGGGTTTCCTCAACATCTCTGCCGAATCTAGATTCTCCACTTTGCTTAATACCCAGTATACTAAGGTGTTCTTGTAGGAATACGCGGCCAGTTTTTGCTGACAGACCTTACTTCTTTCGGGATAGCGGTAGAGGTTTGTTGGTTGAGGCTCAGGTTCCATAGCGCCACCTAAGCAGGAAGATAATACCTGCAGACTTGTCTGAAAGACGTGGAACATATGTACATATACTGTGACTGGTGGAAGGTAGACGAAAAGGGAAACTGCAGGGTCCGGTATCCACCTACATTTTATATACATAGCTTAGGTTAGGTTGACGTGGCGAGCTGCAAATATGCAACCTCATTTAGACCAGTAAGGTCCATTGTGTTGCCACAGGATCGGCATCTCCAAAGAGAGCTAGCTACCCGTTGAACTAGGAGGAGCTAGTTATGAAGCGCTGGAGGCTGCTAATGCTAACATTAGCCAGTTCGCCAAGGTTGTTGAAGAAGTAGGCACCTAAATGCAGTTTCCTACGAGCGGAGAGAGTTTCACATGTACAAAGAAGAAGTTTCTTCCTCTTTATCCATGCAGCTTCTACAGAAGTCGTAAGCGAATAGGCCTACCCTAGTGGCCTAGGCCAGGGACATTTTCCCAGCGTTCAAGAAGAAGTTGGTATTCCCAATCATTAATTTGACCTAAGGCAGCATCCCAATTGACTCTGCAATACGGGTCTGGTCCTATAAACGCGGATTTTGATCCAGCTAGCTCGTTCGCCGATTCTTTGCCTTCAATACCTTGGTGACCATGTGCCCACCCAAATTTAAACTTATTTTGTCTGGCCAGGGTCTGTAAGGCAGCGTAGCAGCATTTAACCGTCAACGAGTCTATCGTACTAGAACAGTGTTAGTACTGGATAGCACTGCCTGCTATCGATAGACATTGTAGGCGTTGGAAAGCTGATGAACTTGTAAGAAGGAGGCCACAATTGCATACGTCATAGGCTGTCCTTTTATAAGGGTTCCACTCACCTCTCTAAAAAAAATTGAAGCTCTTTGTTAAGCTACGCACGCTGAACCTTATGACCGGTCTGCAGCAAGACTAGATCTCTCTCCCTGGTTAAGCGTGGGTGACGCACAGGTGATCTCTGGGATCATTACTGAGCCCCATGCCACTGCTATTCATGCGAAGCATCTCGGTATATGCACAAGCTACAGGTACGAGGAGAAATCTGTTTACCACCTGCTGTGTGAATGTCCTTCTCTTAACAAAAAATTAAGAACTCTTGGATAATTATAATTGACTAATTTAAGTTAATGATTATTTCTCGTTAGTTTTTTTATAATAATTTCGAACATTAGTCACCCTCACTTAAGTAGGCCAAGAGCAGTGATCAGTTACTATAAGGGCATAAAGATAAATAATAAAATGCAGTATGCACCTCTCATATTCATACCCATTTTCAGAGCAAATTTGTGTCCACAAAATTTACAGAGTTCTTATTTATTTAATCAAGTGCTGAAAATAAGGTTCATACATACAGATAACAAGCACACAACATAAGCCCAACCATTTGCACATATACATATACATATATATATATATACGATCTATACTCCGTATCCATCCTACCAACGTGTCGGCATCAGAACTCCGTGACCGCAGTTGCACAAAATATTTTTTTTGTTTCATTTTTTCAGTGAAGGTAAACAAGGGTATGTGTAGTGACACGATGGACTAAAAAGTGAGCAGAAAAAACAAATGTTCTGTGTTCTGTTTTTTTCCCTTTTGTAAGAAGTTTAAGCTTTTTAAAAAGCTTTTTTTTTTAGTGAATTTCGTTTTCATATATCACTTCTTCCCATATGAATGAGACATCTGGGTATATTTATTATCTGTGCTTGCACTTAGAAGAAACATTTCGGCCGTTCGACGGCCCTTTGTTATCGCCTGACTCCCTAGTCACGACATCTGACAACTTTAAAGTAAAAAAAGTTGCATTGATTGAACTGAGGGAAGTGATTAAAAATTTAAAGACGAAAAAAGCTCCGGGTTACGACTTGATAACGGCGCTGGTGGTCAAGGAATTGCCGAATAAAGCTATTATTAAACTGCTCTATTTGATAAACGCTTCATTCAGATTGCTCTACATTCCGAGACAATGGAAAGTCGCCGAGATTATAATGGTCCCGAAACCAGGCAAACCTCTGAATGAGAAGAAATCTTATCGGCCTATTTCCTTATTGCCGGTTATCTCAAAAGTATTCGAAAAACTACTTTCTAAACGACTACAACCGGTAATCGACGAAAGACGTCTCATTCCTGACCGTCAGTTTGGATTTAGAATTAAACATTCTACAATCAACCAAGTTCACAAAATAACTGACGTGATCGAGAAAGCTCTCGAAGAAAAAAAGATTTGTTGTGGTGTATTTCTTGACGTCTCACAAGCTTTCGATAAGGTTTGGCACGAAGGCTTGGAGTATAAATTGCAACTACTTCTACCACGGCAACTCTTTCTAATCCTACGATCTTACCTCGCCGAGAGACTCTTTCGTGTTAAGCACGGAAATGATTATTCTGATTTCAAGGAGATTGCGGCCGGAGTCCGACAAGGAAGTGTCCTTGGCCCACTTCTTTGTGTACTCTACACCCGCGATATCCCGCAGGAAAGCAACTGCGTCGTCGCCACGTTTGCGGACGATACTGCGATATTAACAACGGGCGATACAATTGAAGCAGCAACTGAAGAGCTGCAACATGCTATTAATAAAGTCTACGCTTGGACGAATACTTGGCGTATTGTGCTGAATGAAAGTAAATCTACTCATATCAACTTTACCTACAAAAAAGTTTATAGATTGCCTTTATATTTAAACTCGGCTCAAATACCATATGCAAACGAAGCAAAATATCTAGGAATGACTCTAGATGTTAAGCTTAAATGGAAATCACATTTAAAAAAGAAACGCGAAGAGCTCGAAAACGAATACCGACAAATGTACTGGCTACTTGGAAAATATTCGAAGTGAAGCCTACATAACAAACTGCTTATCTAGCAAGTGCTAAAACCAGTGTGGAGGTATGGTTTACAACTGTGGGGTTGTACCAAGAAAAGCAATAGAAATATCCTACAAACTTTTGAAAATAAAGTTCTTAGAACGATCGTTAGCGCACCGTGGTATGTGCGTAACGAAGATATTCATCGGGATCTGGGAATTCCCAGCGTCGTTGAAGAGATAAAAAAATTGCTCGTAAACACAAAGATCGTGTTCACGGCCATTGTAACCGTACCGTCATTCAACTACTTGACGCGAACAATTCAATTCGTCGTCTGCAAAGGACAAAGCCTCGCGTCATAGTATATGCCGGCCGTGAAAAACGCAGGAACTTTCATTGGAATTAACCTGTCTTGTGCTACATTCTTTTTAATTACATACGAACATCTCTTTCTAAAACCACGAGTCTCGTAAGCGAAAATAAAACTGCAGGATAAGCGTCAGCTTAGTTGTAGTATCAATTCTGAAGAGAGGTGTTTTTAGTGAGTAAAAATCTCACACTACCATAAGCACGCGCTGTCGGGCCTTATGGTGTCTTTTGAAGAATTTCACCTGCTCTCGGCAAGAAAAAAAAAAAAAAAAAAACTAGGTCTACAGTCAGACAAAAAAAATATTCTTAAATGAAAGTCTTACTGCAACCAACTGGTCAATATACCGAAAAGCTTTTTAATTAAAACAACAAAACCAGCTGATCTCTGTTTTCACTGGTAATGGCCGTGTGTTTGTGCGCCAAACACCAACTGGTAAAGCTTTTGTAATAGACTGCATTCAAAGCTTGGATTCACTTGCTGCTGCTGGTACGCATTATGATGACGTCACACATATGCAAACGTAAGCCGGTGTCCATGCGTATTCAATATTTGGCTTTGTTTTTATTGTCTTATTATTTAAAATTTTTATACTGCCATTTGTTAATTGCGTAATTGCGCATTCTCTCGAACATTTTATGTAAACAAAGAGAGGGAGTTCGTGTATGTCATTTGAATGCACAGAGTCTCTCCAAAACGAAATTAGACGAGTTCAGAAGGCTGTTTGTTGGTTCTAGTGCTGATGTTATATGTGTTTCAGAGACTTGGTTTAATCCAGATGTAAGGGACTAAGTTTATTCACTACACGGATATAAACTTTTTCGCGGTGATAGACATGATCAAATTGAGGGTGGAATAGCCATATACGTTCCTAAATTACTAGCGCCGAAATTGACCTGCAACTCAGTAGCGGGCAGTCAGATAGATTTTAGTTTTATACAAATCTTAAGAGGAAGAAGTAAATGTCTTCTTGGTGTGGTGTATAGACCAAAGAAAAATATCGATTTAACCAACATTTTTACTTTTCATGAGACCAATTCATCTGATTTCGTTAATACAATATTGTGTGGTGATTTCAATTGTAACATTTTAAATCATGGCGAGTCTAGAAATTTCGTAGATTCTATGAAATCAATTAACTTAAGTCTAGCTAACGCTACAATGCCAACAAACTTTGGCACTAGTTCTGGCACTCTTCAAGATTTACTTTTGTCCAGTTATGGTCAAGACGTTATTTGTAATCAAGTTTCTGCACCAGTTTTTTCAAAACATGATTTGATTTTCTCAATATTTAATCTATTAGCCCCTCGGGTAGAGCTTATGTACTCATACAGAGATTTCAAATACTAGAACCAAGAACTCTTGGAGCATGATCTTCAAAGAATTTGCTGGCACCCAATATACTTTGAATCCAATTCTGATGCTCAAGCTGATTATCTTCAAAGTACAATTATGTATTTGTTTAACAAACATGTTCCTATTGTAACAAAACGTGTAAAATGTGCGCATAATAGTTGGTTTACTGCAGAGATTTATGAACTGAGGAACAAACGTGGTGGCACTTACAACAGGTGGAAGCGCTATAGGCTCCCTGAGTTTTATGACACTTTTCACCAGTTGCGAAAACTGGTTATCTCCAAAGTGAAACAAGCTAAATGGAAATATTATAAAAAACATTTTGATGAAAATCTTCCCACCAAAACCCTCTGGAAAAATTTGAGTGAGCTAGGTGTCGGTCGCAAGACAGTCCGGGAGGATGAGGACCTTGATCCCAACCAACTCAATAGGCAGTTTGCAGATGTCTTTGTCAAACCAGCTTCTCAGTACCGCCCCAAACAACTCCTTTGAATTTCACAGAGTCGTTGGTATGATGGTATCCACCCTTCGTTTGTCAAAATAATACTTCCCTTCATACTTCCGGTTGTGACTCATGTCTTCAATAATATAATAACGACTTCCACGTTCCCAGCCTCATGGAAATTGGCAAAAATTATTCCGATACTTAAGAAGAAGGCATCAGCTAACTGCATGGCTGAGTATAGACCAGTTGCGATCCTTCCTTATTTGTCAAAAGTGCTGGAGAAACTTATTCATAATCAGATATCAGTTTTTGTCCAACGGAGTAAGATTCTTTGCGCCAATCAATCTGGTTTCAGAAAAATGCACAGTTGTACAACCGCACTGCTCAAGGTCGCTGATGATTTGCGAATAGGTTTAGATGAAAATCTAATATCTTTTCTAACGCTACTAGACTTTTCGAAGGCCTTCGACACAGTTAATCACATCATGTCAATTAATAAACTCAAGATGTTATATAGTTCTTCTGATTCGGCTGCAAAATTCATTCTCTCCTACCTGCAGGGTAGAAAGCAAGCAGTTTTCTAGAATAATATTTCTTCCGAATTCATTGAAATATTAACAGGTGTCCCACAAGGTTCAGTTCTTGGTCCTCTTCTTTTCATGCTTTTTGTAAATGATCTTCCAAGAGTAATTAAATATTCAGTAACACACATGTATGTAGATGATGTTCAATTGTACCTCAGCTGTAAGTCCGGGCTTACTACTGAAGCTGTAATCAAGTTAAATGACGACCTTCGCAGGATTTTAAGTTGGTCTCAAGAAAACCTTTTGAAACTGAATCCCATTAAATCAAAATGCATGGTAATTAGCAGAATTGAATCAGATTTAAACTATTTTCCTGCTATATGCCTTGGAGATAATCCAATCCAGTTCGTTGGTAAGGCTAAAAACCTCGGGATCTGGTTCAATTCTAAGCTAAGTTGGGATGATCATGTTACTACGATAATCGGTATAACTTATGGTTCTTTTAGGAATTTGTTGGTATCCCAAAGCTACACACCACTTAAAATTAGACTTATGCTAGCAAAATCTCTTCTCGTGCGCATCATAGCTTATGGCTGTGAAATCTGCTGCTGCGTAAAAGCACATACTAAGAGAAGACTTAATGTTGCGTTCAACAATATTATTCGATATGTCTATGCTTTAAAACGCTACGATTTTGTTTCTGCTTATGCCAAAAATATTCTTGGCTGCTCATTAGACCAGTATCTGAAATATTGCACTATTAAATGTTTTCACAGAATTATAATCTCCAAACAGCCTTCATATTTGTTTAATAAACTTATTTTTGCGCAATCTAATCGGTCTTTTACTTTAGTTCTCCCGCGGTATCACTACCTTTGCACCGAGCGTCAATTTTTCGTTTATGCCATTCGCATTTGGAATGCACTTCCTCTCAGCATACGAAGATCTTGTTATGCAAATTCTTTTGATCACGCTCTCTTCAGGCATATGTCAATTAATTAAATAAGTAAACGAATTGATTTTAAAACAATAAGATTAGCTTAAATATAAAACAAATTCATGTTTTCATTCGTATTCTTATATTTGGAAATCTGATCAAAATCATCAATTACACATGTACATAAATTAAATTATTACCTTTCTTTTTTTTTCCAAATGGCATCTTCATTTACGACCTAAAGATTATATTAGTCTACTGTAAATGATGCTGAAGTGAATAAAATAAAATATCAAAAAAAAAAAAAAGAGTCGCTGCGGCGAGTTCTAACTTTGCCCTGGCAAATGCCTCTTGACATTCAGAGGACCAGAAGAAGTTTTTTGACTTGGTATTCTTAAAGCTCAGTTTCGTGAGGTGATTATAAATAGGCGTGAGTATCCTTGCAAAGTGTGGTACGAAACGATGGTAGTAGTTCACCATACCCAAGAACCTTTGCGCGTTTTTTACCGACCTCGGTTCTGGGAAACTATAAATTGCTTTTACTCGTTCCTTGGATGGTTGTATGCCATCGTTGGTAACTTCAAATCCCAAGAATTGTAACGTGGGAACTCCAATTATGCATTTGGAAGCTTTGATCTTTAAATCGTATTCAACCAGACGATGGAATAAAAGGCTTAAGTAGGTGTTTTTCATGTTCCTTATCTGACTTGCTGGCAACGAGGATGTCGTCTAAGTAGACGAATATGAAATTTAACCCATGTGTGACCTGATGCATAAACCTTTGGAAGGTTTGGCCCGCGTTCCTAAGGTCAAAAGGGATGCGGTTAACCTCAAACAGCCCAAAAGATTTGGTCACTGCAGTTTTGTGAATATCCTCACTTGCCATTGGAATATGATGCACGTACTAGGTCTATTTTTGAAAAATATTATAACCCTGAAGGATGTGATGCGCTACTGTGTGCTTTACCGGAAAATTAAAATTTGGAGGTTTCATCAGCGAAGGAAAATTGATCAGAAAATTGCTCAGAATGTGACTGTACTTCTGTTCTACCGCGAAGAAGCGTGGGCTTGTCAAGTTTTGTTGACAAGGCGTGCCGGCCACTCCCGTTTTGGTAAGTGGATCAATAAATTTGGAATTCTTGACGTCAATCACTAAACCCTTACGTTTCAAAAAATCCGCGCCGATTATAGGTTTGGTAACTGATGCCACCAGAAAGGTGTGATTGAAAACCCGTCGGAACCCTAGACTTGTCCTTAGGAATTTAGTGCCGAAGACCTTGATCGATGAGCCGTTGGCTGCTGAAATTATTTGATCTGGTCTGGTGGTATTGCTTTTAGAAAAAGATGGAGGAATTGGTGAAACGTCTGACCCGGAATCAATTAGAAATGTGATCCGTGAATTGGATCCCTAATAAAAAGACGGCTCTGTAAGTGTTGGGGGGTACTGCTATTTGCCGTCGCCATAGCAGTACTATTTAGTTTGGGTTTTGCTTGAAACTGCATTGTTTGGAGCACTTATTAGCGGTCCTTCCAAACCGTGAGTGAAACCAGCATAGGGTATTGCCTCTTGCACCGAACCTGTTGTGCCGCATGTGAGTGTGAGGGTGTAGTCTGTTTCGGAACCGCGATGAGTGCTGAAGTTTGACGCTTAGGTGTGAAAGCATTGATTTAATTCCACTAATTTCAGACTGTAAGTTTTGGTTAAGGCAGGAGAGTTCACTAATGGATTTGTCGGAATGAGATGAAATACTCAAAGATGAAGTATTTTTTTGTTGGTATACTTCGAAAATATCATCCGCCACATCAAGCAATTCTTCCGTTTTGGACTTCGAGCTTGCTTTAATTGAAACCTGTAATGGATAGGCAAGCGTCGTTTCCATAGCTCGAGGATGAGACTTTCGGTGGCTGATTCCGATGGATGTTGCTGATTGTGCGATGATGATACTGTTGCAGAAAGATCGTGCTCGATCGTGGTGCCGTTAACGTTAACTTAATGGCTGTTTTGTGAGCCGATTGTTTCGGCCGTGTAAGTGCTGTATTTTAGGGCACTTATTGCAAAGGCGTGTCGGACGGCGTGGTGCACAACGCAGTTAAATGGCGTCGCATTAATGTAATGCTGTGTGAAAATTTTGATATCGGGGTCACCAATATTGTGGCCATTTGCGTGGTAACGTTGCAAAAATAAATGACAATTTTAAAACAATAATTCAAACTTTAATTTAACTATAATTCAAACTTTTATTTAACTATAATTCAAACTTTTATTTACAATTTTTGGAGTCGCGTCCGACCACGTTGCCGTCCTCAATCAGAATGTCAAAACTATTTTATATCCACAAGGAATACGCTCTGGCTTCCTCTTTCTCGTTTCCTCTGCGTTTACATTTGCGCGTTTTTCGTTCCTTCTTTCGGACGTGTTGTCCTCTATGCGCGAGCCTCTACATACTTACACTAATCGGAAGATATTGAGAATCAATTAAGTGACTTATTTCTATATTATCTAAGATTAACAGGTTTATTATGTTATTTTTTCCTAGCACAATCTATAGCGCTATATTATTTAAATGGCTAATTACAAGATTATTTCTTACAGATAGATATCCCAAGAGTAATAATTCTGATTCTGTTGACTTTTTAATACTGCTGTGTTGTGAAACTATGACGTTGATCTGATTTGTTAGTTCATTAATATTGTATTTGAGAATTTATTTTTGATTGTCTATTTCAATTAATGCATTTTCTTTCGTTAACAGAAGTTCAAATCGTTGTAGTCAGGGGTTCCGGCTATAAATTTTAGTGCGCTCCCAATTAAGTCTATAGACCTTGCGAATCTCCTTGGGACTTCAAATGTACTTATTACGTGCAATATTTCTTCGGACTGTTGGTTTAGGAAGTCGTTTCCTTTCTGCAAGGCCGTAATGTGAACGTTTTTCCTTTCATAATCAATTCTATATTCAGAGAGGTTTGTTACATGAACAAGGTATGAGAATTCGTTGAAGATTTCCTTTCGTTACTGCTATGAAGTGTGCATTTGAGTAATTGTGAATTTCGGCTATCGATATCCGAATGATGATGAATGATAAACTGAAAATATAGTATTAACGGAGATTACTAGTATGAATATTCTTCCCATCTATTAAAACTGTGGTGCCTTAATCTTTTTCTATTAATTTTCGATAAATATTTTTTAAAATTTGTTTCCTAAGCGTTTATTTCCACGGACGAAAACTATTTCGCCAGGGTGGTAGATTTCATTGGATGTGTTTTAGCATTGTATATGAAACTAATAGTACTATCACTTGAGGAAATCGATGGTGGCGCCCCTAGCGGCCCGCGTAAAGGATACGTTGCTGAGAACCACAAAAATCTTACGTTCTTCTGCCTCAACAATTTGCACATGCACTCATTGCATTTTGTATACCCCACTCAAACATCGTACTGTGTTGAGTGAATATATCTACTTTGCAATGTGAATAACTCGTCGGCCTACCCCATTGCAGTGCCACACTGCCGGTTGCTATGGTAGGTGCACGCTCCTCGTGCATATGAATCCGAGTGATAATGGAAATAAAGCAAAAGGAATGTGCTCAAAAAAAAAGGTACACACATAGCACATTCCTTTTTGCTTGCATAATATTTCCTCTTCAGCTATGATCGTGAAGTCTGTGCGAAGTGTGTGTGTGTTTTTTTTTCATTGCGAATAACTCATCGACCTGAGTTATTGGTAGTGATGTAAAATGTGAATACATTTGACTACTCGTACTCATTCGTTATTTTTTTATAAGTACTCGGATAAAAGTAACGAGTACTTAATACTTGCGAGTACCACCTATAAAATACATTGGAAACTATGCAAATACAATTTTGTCTCTTTTCTACAAACCGAATACAAAAGTAATCTCTTGCCTTGTTTCCCTCAATATTGTATCCTGCTCTAACAAATATAATTCATTAGAAAGAGATTTCTCTTTTCACTTTTGCCAAGCCGTCTGTTTGCTTGAAAGTAAACAAAACATACATATTGCGTGTCCGTGTGTATAATTTGTCTGCCTCCTTGTGCGGTGATATTGTTTTGTTGACATATTTGACAAAGGACAATTTGATATGATAAAAGTATAGGTGTAGGGCGAGTAAGACAATCTCTTAAAATAATTCTTGTTGGAAGTGCAAGAGAGAACGGGTATTCGAATACATATCTGTGGCGAATAAGAATCCCCTGAAATGTTTTGGGTAGTGCAAACAGAATGAGTAAGCAAATACGTATCTGAGTACTTTGCAGGTAACGAGTACGAATGAGTACATGGTAGTAATGAATACGAATGAGTACATGGTAGTAACGAATACATTGTACCGAATGAATACTTTTTTTACACCACTAGTTATTGGCAGTGCAAATGCACATTGGGGATGAATGAAAAACGATTGCGTGTAAAGTTTTTTTAAGTTGAAGTTTTTTCATTGAGGACAGTCGGGTATAGTACAATTCGATGTTTTTTTAACGCATTTTGTTTCGCTGCTATCATTTCGTTCATTATTATTTCTCAATTCAACAACTCGCATTTTATTTTCATTTGGCAAATTTTTATTTAGGCTTGTAAGTATTTGACCTTAAGAAATACCGCATTCATTATTTCACAATTATAATTTCGCTCTAACTGTAGGACGCGTAGCGACGCCTTGAGCATCTGCATCCAGTGTATGAGTCGAGGACATGTCCATAGTTTTTTCTTTTTTTTTTGTTCACTGAAAGTAGCTAGGTCTTCTT
Organism: Blera fallax; assembly: GCA_946965025.1. Taxonomy (NCBI): domain Eukaryota; kingdom Metazoa; phylum Arthropoda; class Insecta; order Diptera; family Syrphidae; genus Blera; species Blera fallax. The sequence continues at coordinate 57,703,718 of OX337246.1, forward strand.
TTACTTGACATTTCACATTCTGAAAAATTGTGGACTTACATATGTATCTCCCGATGGGATGGGACATAAGACCATAATGGAATTATGGCTAATGGGCCGTTTAAAATTTGATCAAGTATGTGAAAAAATCCATTCGAAAGTGAAAGTAGCGACGTATCGTGCTGAAGTTTGCAAGATAAATCGCGGGAAAAAATGTGAATAGGACTGAAATAGTGTTACGATATTCGAAAACTTCTTTTCTATCGAATTGAGACGAAAAAGTGTACCACCTAGAGCATTAGCGAAACATGGAAGGTTTTTGAAAGAGAGATTGACAATATATGTACTTCACATCTTTTTTTTACAAAAGTGATACTCGATTGCTCATAATGATATTCTAAGAAAGTTTAAAACTGGTCAATGTTAAAATACTCGGTATCTACTGAGACCAAGCTGACCAAGCCTGTCGAGTTTCTGTATCCAATTTTCCTAATCAAACGAAAATCATCCTCGGATCACTTTCGAAAGAATTTAAAGAATTTAGACCTCTTACTACTTCGTCAGCACCATCCGATATTTTACGCAGGGTTCCTACGTTTGAGCTTTGAGCTATGAATCGATGGAAGTTGCATAAATGTTTCTAGAAGACTATTGATGATATGTAACTCTTTTCCAATTTTTCCCAAGTCGGTTCATAGGTAGCATAGCACACTGGGATGTGAGCAGGTAAATTTGAGGCTTCACCGCGAAGACAAGAGCGAAGCAAATAGAATTTTTGGACTGGCGACAAGTTCGATTTGTTATGAACCGAACTTGCAAACATGTCCAGAAACGGGGGCCAATCACGATAACTACCCGAGAAATGTTCCATATGAATCTTAGTGTGGAAAAACGCCAAACCTAAAACGAACAGATCTTCGTCACAGCACCCTCTAGCCGACAGCATATTTAACCGAAACGAATGTAAGCCTTTTCGCCGCTGTCTGTACTTCGACTTTTCTTTCGCGCCATTTGTTCATTCCTTTGAAACGAGCGAAACGGAGAAGTGCAACTGCGGTAAGTAAATTATAATACTATAAAAAAATCAAATTTGTAATAGTTGTATCCTTCAACCGAAATAAAATATACTACATACTAGAATATTAGTTTCAACTTAATTTCGCCTCAAAGGACACTGTTTTATTTCGCACTGTTAATTTGCGATTGCAGCCCAAGCAAAGCAGTTTCAGACACCCTTGCCGCCGTAGTGTTTCATTTACGGTTATGAAGCGCACACCACAGAGAAAAAGCCTGCGTCTTTACTCCGAGAAAAAAGTTATTGCCAGCGTTAAGATGGGAGATGACAAACCCGTCGCAACTCCAGCTGATCCCTTACAAAAGGCTCCAGTGGCCGGTGCCAACACCACCGCATTAACTACGATTCCTTCACAAGGAGTTCCGGAAATTATAGCCGCAGAAGCGTCAGGCGCCGCCACTACTTCCGCACTGAGTATGCCCGAAGAGTTTCAAAGAAAACTCACTGCCCTAGAGAGCGAACTAAGGAATACCCAGATTAAATTAGGACAACGAGATCTGCAGTGCCAGTCTCTGAAAGAGGCGCTGCAGAACAGACCGATGCAAGCCGCTTCCTCAACAGTTACTCAGTGGGCATCACTGTTACCCACTACCGTAACATACAGTTTTACTCCAGCGGTATCCGTATAGCCAACGGTGTCATTCACCAACCCGTTATTACTGTCATCCAATCTAAGCTGTTCCTTGCCAAGTACAGCTAATCCAGTTACATTTACCGGTGTTCCAGCCAATCTTAGGACACAATCATCACCGTCCACATGGTTTTCTCCACAATCTTCACATTCCGCATACTGCTTCAACCTTTGCTGAAAGTTACAGTGGTACATCCCAGCAACAATTTACAGCGCCTCGAAAGCTTCAGGATTTGCCTGAATTCAGCGGTGACCCTGAAGACTGGCCCATGTTTTCAACAGCATAAGCTGAGTCAACTGCAGCTTACAACTACACTAATTTGGAGAATAGTATGCGCCTACAAAAGGCTTTAAAGGGCGATGCGCGAAATGTTGTGGGGTGTATGATGATTCATGCAGATAATGTAAACTTGGTGATGGAGCAACTTCGTTCGAGTTTTGGCCGCCCTGAAAAGTTGATAGACATCCAGCTTAGAATTGTTCAACAAATAGTGCCGATTCCTGAATCATCAGTGGAGAAGTTGATCCCGTTTGCAGTGAAGGCTAAGAACCTAGCAGTATTCTTTCATTCATCTATCAATGGTCAACATCATCTGGCCAACCCCACTCTATTGAAGGAGCTTGTGTTAAAGCTTCCCATGAGCCAAAGGATTGAGTGGGCCGGATATGCAGCACAGATACAGCCGTATCCAACTATAGTCGACTTCAGCAAGTGGTTAAGTCAAGTTGCACGTTTGATTTCTGTGGTACAAGACACTAAGAGTGGCGGAATTCGTACAGTGTTAGAAACAAGGCGCCGTTCGGTTCTTCATACAGCCGAGGGTCAGCCAGCAGATGCCTTTAAGTGTCCAATCTGTCTATGCCGTCACAGAGTGGTTGACTGCAAACGTTTTTTGGATGCAGTGTAAATGAAAGGTGGACTCATGTAAAACGTTGTCGCTTATGTTTCACTTGCTTAGAAGGGGGACATGCTATTCGAAACTGCCGCCGTCATCGACGAACTTGTGCAATTGATGGGTGCCAAAGGAGTCACCACCAGTAATTGCACGAACCGAGACAACCTGTCTCCAAGGGTGTGCTAACGCCTCGTGTACAGCAACAACATGATGTCAACGACGCGAGAGAGGCAGTACTAAGCTGTACAGCCAGTCCAGTTAAGAATTGCAAACTACTTTTCCGAGTGCTGCCTGTTACTGTGTATGGACCGCTAAAGCGTGTCAACACATGCTCTTATGGATGAAGCCTTATAAAGGAACTTGGTGTGGATGGCCATCAGCCCAAGTTGGATCTTCAATGGTTTGGGGAAAGAGCCGCCCAAGAATCAACAACTGTGGTCAACGATTACATCAGTGGTGCATATATCAAGAAGAAACATATGCTTCGTAATGTCAATGGCGTTTTCAACTTCAACTTCGAGATGGAGGACCATATGCTGCCCACACGGAGCTAGGTTGGGTAGTATTTGGTCCAACGAAAGGAGCCACATCAACGAAGATGTCATGCCTAGTGATTAAACCAAGCGAAGAAGACCTCCACGAACTTGTGATAGAATACTTCGGCACCGAAAGCTTTGGGGTGCGGCCAGCACCAGTGGTAGAAACCGAAGCAGATGAAGCAGAGAGTGCTCGGAGCCTTTTACAGTCAACTACGGTCAAGGTCGAAGGCAGGTTCCAAACAGGACTACTTTGGAAGCGTGATGACATTGAGCTTCCCGACTCCTACGCTATGGCTAAGAAGAGACTCATTGCTATTGAACGTAGGATGAAGAAGGATGGCACATTTGCTGCCGCCTACAAAGAAATCATCAACAATTATGTCACCAAAGGGTATGCCCGCAAGCTACAGCCAGCAGAAGCCGCCACAACCGGGCCTAGAACGTGGTACCTTCCACACTTTGCCGTCGTGAATCCCAACAAGCCGGGCAAGTTTCGCCTGGTTTTTGATGCCGCCGCTACAGTTGATGGAATTTCCCTCAATTCTTGTTTGCTGAAAGGACCACAGGAGTACCAGTCGATGCCATCAGTGCTGTTCAATTTTCGAGTGGGAGCCATTGCAGTGTGTGCAGACATCCGTGAAATGTTCCATCAAGTGCTTATACGACCAGAGGACAGGAGCTCACAAAGGTTTCTCTGGCGTGATAGCAATGAAGATGCACCACCTGATGTATACGAAATGGTAGTTATAACCTTTGGCGCTGCTTGTTCGCCTTGCGCAGCACAACATGTCAAGGCTACCAATGCCCTGAAATATCGTCACGCTCACGCCAGAGCTGTGAAGTCTATCCTGTTGCATCATTACGTTGATGACTTCGTGGACAGCTTCGAGTCAAAAGATGAGGCCATCAGCGTCTCCAAGCAAGTTCGCGAAATACATCAAGATGCCGGATTTGAGCTACGGAGATTTAGTTCAAATTCACCAGAAGTATCGAGTGCCTTGGAGAAAGTAGCAGAGGTTACGATGGCTGCAGTTGCTAAAGTCCAACCGAATGATGGAAGCTTGTCCACGGAGAAGGTGTTTGGTATGTTTTGGAATGTTTTGGAAGGTGTTTGGTATGTTTTGGAAGAACACATCACCATACACGTCAGCCGATGTGTCTTGTGGACTGACTCCAAGACAGTCATCAAGTGGATTGACTTACAGAACCGCCGCTACAAGCCCTTTGTAGCCCACAGGGTAGCTTGCCGCTACCAAGGTGTCTAATTGGAGATGGATTCCTACCAAGGACAACGTAGCCGATCAAGCCACTCGATCTAGTTACCAGATCGACTTTAGTCCTTCATCGAGGTGGTTGACTGAACCCGGATTTCTAAAACAAAAGGAAGAGCTGTGGCCTGCTGACTCTACCAATGTCACCCACTACGAAGAAAATGAAGACGAGGAACTTCCGTCAAAATTCTCTCTCCTTATGTAAGTAACATCTTCATTAAATTTTCCTACTTTTTCTCCTTTTTAAAGCTGAAAAGAACGATCGCATACGTCATACGATACGTTCGCCGACTACGTCACATAACCCCAGCCGACAGTTTGACAGTAGAAGAACTCAATGCCGCTGAACTCGTACAATGCCGCCAAGCACAAGCCGAAGTGTATTCTGCCGATATTACCCGCATCGAACACGGTCAATGCCTGACCAAGGAAAGTCCTCTGCACAGCCTATTGCCGTACGTTGATCAGGAAGGAGTCTTACGTGTCAGTGGCCGAATTAATGCAGCCAGCTGGCTTCCACATGGTAATTGCCAGATGTTGCTTGTGCAAATAGCGACGAGTCAAGCCCATCGCACCATTGATGGGGTCTCTGCCAGAAGATCGTTTGACGCCGTTCGTGAAGCCATTCACTTACACCGGCCTGGACTATTTCGGTCCTCTTACGGTTACCATTGGTCGTCGTATTGAAAAGAGGTGGGTGGCATTGTTTACGTTGTCCGACCCATTCATCTAGAAGTTGCTCACGACTTATCAACTGACGCATGCATCTTAACGATCCGAAACTTCATGAACCGTCGAGGAGTACCCGTGCGGATTCGCAGCGATAACGGAAAAAAATTCTTTGGAGCAGACCAGCAGGCGAAACGTTTCGACGAAGTGTTTGATTGTGGCCGTATCCAAGATGAGCTGTTAGCCAAGGGAACCGAATGGGTGTTCAACTGTCCTAGCAACCCGTCTGAAGGAGGTATCTGGGAGCGCTTGGTCCAGTGCGTGAAGAAGGTGCTAGGACACACACTGAAGGAAGTCTCAACTCGGGAATATGCACTACAATGCCTGATCATTGAAGCAGAAAATGTCGTAAACTCACGTCCTCTGACGCATTTGGCAATTTCTGTGGACCAGGAGGAGCCGCTTACGCCGAATCATTTTCTTCTGGGAACGGCAAACACAGCCCAGACGCCGAGTATAAGCGAGCCCTTTAAGAAGTTGTACTGTCTTCGGAAACAATGGCGAATTGCCCGTCAGCTCAGAGACAGATTTTGGAAGCGCTGGATCTCGGAATACTTGCCAACGTTGACACGCAGAGCCAAGTGGTGCCAAAGAACAGAGCCGCTGAAGGAAGGAGACCTGGTGTTTATTTGCGATACGAATGTGCCCAGAAACCAGTGGTGCCGAGGGAGAGTGGAACGGACTTATCTGGGCAAAGATGGAGTGGTCCGGCGAGCCGATGTTCGCACAAAGTCTGGAGTGCTGCGTCGTCCAGTCTCTAAATTAGCAGTTCTCGGCGTAGATAGTGCATCGGGCTGATTCACGGGGGCGGGGATGTGGAAAAACGCCTTTAAGTAACCAATCAAACCTAAAACGAACAGATCTTCGTCACAGCACCATCTAGCCGACAGCATGTTTAACCGAAACGAATGTAAGCCTTTTCGCCGCAGTCTGCACTTCGACTTTTCTTTCGCGTCATTTGTTCATTCCTTTGAATCGAGCGAAACGGAGAAGTGCAACTGCGGTAAGTAAATTATTATACCATAAAAAAATCAAATTTGTAATACATAGTTGTATCCTTCAACAGAAATAAAATATACTACATACTAGAATATTAATTTCAACTTAATTTCAAAGTTGCCTCAAATGACACTTGGGAAGAAAGTTCACTAACGATTGAAATTGATGTATTCAACTGTTGGACTACAGGGATTGGTGGGGAGGGCGAGCGATTATCCGGGGACTTAGCTACTTCGAACTTATTTCTATCCAAATCGCGGAAAGCAAAACCGACTTTACCTCTAATGCTTTGATTCGATGTCCTCAAATTCTGGTTCAGGGTCGACGTACTCATCCACATCGAAGAATGCATACATCTGCTCTTGACAAGTATGAAATTTCACAAACAACTCTTCCAAATTTTCAACGCCAAGTTGCTGAGCTTATATGGTAGTAATCTCAGTAATTTGCTCTGAAAAGGTAGCTAATCTAGTCAACGTGCCTTTTAGATTAACACGGGAAGAATGTAAAGCCACGCTGCAAAAAACGGCACTTACACACATATGTACATATGTACATTTTATGCCGGGTTCGCAGCTTTTAAGTTACATTAGAATATCTGAATTAGTGATGGGCATAATCGAATGATTTGAAGAATCGAGACATAAGTATTCGAATGATTTGAAGAATCGAATGATCATTCGAGATACGAGATACGAAAAAAAATTGCAATGTTGTGCCGTTTTCTTAGGCAAAAAATGCTACATTAATATATGTTACATACATACATATATAAATGTAGCATTTATAAATAAAAAACGAGTATAATTCATAATATTAATAATATTAATTTTTATTATTATGAAAGCTCGAATAGATATTAAATTCATATGTGTACATATGTACATACTTATATACGTAAATAATTTTCCTCAAAAGAAAATTGCAACAGAAAAACCAATTCAACCAATCGATTCACACCGAGAACATTTTAATTCGAGACATTCATTCGAGATCTTCATTCGAGACATTCATTCGAGACTTTCATTCGAGATCTTCATTCGAGAAGTTCTCGAGAAGTTCTCGAATACCTCTCCTTCATTGTGTTCTCGGTGTGAATCGAGACATGGCCTTGTGTTCTGAGTAAGAGAAGTGATGAAATGAAATAATAGAAGAAATATTATAGAATGTATGGCGCTCTTCGACAGTGCATAAGAAAAAGAGAACACTAACGCAAACGTACACAATATGTACAAGCTAGGCGTATTATGCCCGCGGTTTCGACACATATACACACGCACCCCAGACAATGCGTTCATAGGGATAAGGGATTGTAAAATCTGAAGAGTAAGTAAATAAAAGAGAAGTAAGAAAATAGAAAACAAAATCATTCGAATGATTTTGTGCTAAGAATCGAGATATCCCGAGACTTTTTCATAACCGATTATAATCGATTCTTTCATTCGAATGCGCCCATCACTAATCTGAAATATACAGCGCCCTTCGTTTGTCGGTGCCAAAGAGGATAGGGTTTGATTTGAAAGTTTTTCTGTATAATTTCATACATTTATAATTCAAACAAAAACAAACAAATCTATCCGTAGCCATCATAAATTTCTGGCACTCCGTCCATCAACCACATAATCCCACCACCACCCCGCTGTGAAAATATGTTTTTTAATCCCTTAACCAGACCACCACTTGAACTAAAAACCTGACGCATAACGCATAATATGCATCCACCACTCCACTCCCTAATCAGAAAAACATATGTACATCTTTTCACTGAACAAGAAAAAAAATAATAACCTGCTTATACCTTTTTTTCATCAGTTTCTTTACTCATTTTCTTGGCAAAGTCATTCACTCAGTCGCGTAACATGTGTGCAAAAATTCTGAATGGGAATGAAAACCCAAGAAAGATTTTGTTTACTTACTCATCACTCACTCATTCTGTGATTATAACTCCATTCTCAGAGAGTAATAATATTTTACTGCGCTCGCGAGGAGTGAGAATACGCCACCTTGACGGTCGGAGTAACTACTAAAAAATATTGCTTGATGATAGTACCACAGATAATAAACTACCCAGATGTCCCACGCCCATATAAAAAAAGAAGCATATTTTTGTCATGGCAGACAACGCCGTGGCAGACAAAGAGCTTTCAGAATAAGTACAACAAATAAAGCTTTTTGAAGTAAAAATTCTTAACGCACGCTTGACTTGGGGAGTAAGCTGGTGAATGCGTGACGAGAGCGTTACGAAAAGTGTGATCGGGCGAGGCGAACGAAAGGTGAGAGGGAGATATAAGTTAGTGAAGATAGAAAGAGAGAGAGTTACGTTTCGTACATTACTGTAGGGGCAAGAGAGAGAGGTGCGCGCGCACATTTTCTTTCTCTCTTCCTCTCATAGCCAGTGCATGAAATATATATATATATATCTATTGTCTCGGTCTTACAATCAACCACAGTAATTACTGATGTATTCGACAATGATAATAATAAAAATAATGAATAAAAATAAAAAATCTATTCAAAAATATTAATTTATAAATGAAAACCGATATGAAATTAAAATATTTGTAGAAAATTAATATATGTACATATATGTATATACATGTATATATAATACATATATACATATATAAACATATATGTATATACATGTATATATAATACATATATACATATATAAACATATACATACACATACATATAGATGGAGCTAAAGAAGTTTTACTTCAGTCGTGTGGTCTGAAGCACACTCGTTTTTTTTTCAGTGGTAAACAAGGGTATGTGTGAGTGACACGATGGACTAAAAAGTGAGCAGAAAAAACAAATGTTCTGTGTTCTGATTTTTTCCCTTTTGTAAGAAGTTTAAGCTTTTTAAAAATCTTTTTTTTAGTGAATTTCGTTTTCATATATCACTTCTTCCCATATGAATGAGACATCTGGGTATATTTATTATCTGTGGTACTATCATCAAGCAATATTTCTTAGTAGTTACTCCGACCGCAGAGTATATCTACTTACAGTGAGTAGGGACACTCTCCACACATATGCAAATGCTACTAACACAAGAAAAACCTAAAAAAAAAAACGTACAATAAGCGAAAAGAAGTAAGAAGTATTGATTTTAACCCTTATGTGCGATCTCTTATAATAAAAAGAGCACACAACACAATTTGCCAGCACGATCACATACGGCTCTATGCGTAAGATACATAAATGTGGTTTTCCCATAATGTTTTTTTAAAGGCGGGCTGGAGTGACTGTCAGTGTAGTAGTATTTTTCCTCTCCATGCTGGTATGAATTGAAGTATACGGGGTGACCAGCTTTGCTTTCGTATAGTAGGTTTTGTTTGTGTTTTTTGGCAGTGGTTATTGATTTTATGGGCTTAGTTATGGATTTTCAAAATAAATATTTCATTCTAGGAAATGCAATTGAACCTTTTTGCTTTGCTATGACGTCGTTAAATATCATATTTGACGATTTTAAGTTTTATTGTCAACCCTTTTTATATGCTAAATTTTATGGCAGATGGTCACACTAATTATGTAGTCAGACTGGAGCGCGGTTCGTTTACATTTTTTTCGCACGTCTTTTTAAAGGCGGGCTGGAGTTGGATTGTTATCAGTTGTTCGATAACTTGCATTGGAAGAAAAATGGGTGTCGCGTGTGTAAGAGTCAAACTGAAAGACTTAAAGAACATTAAATCTATATATCTATATATATAAAAATGAATGTTTGTCTGTATGTCCTTTATAGAATCGTAAACTATGCATTTGATCTTTAGCAAAGTTGTTGTGCATGAGCCCGTGAAGGTTTCTGAGTTGGTACGACCAATTTTCGACAGATGGCGCCACTGTCATTCCAATTAATCTCATATATTGCCGTGACAGTTCATGCTGATTTGAATTGAAACGAAAACAGCGAACCAATGATGACGTTTCGAGTTGTGGGTGACATAAGAATTTATGTAAATTGTGAAATTCATGTCCGGCTCACATGGAACAGACAATATTGTCATTTTTCGAATAGTTTTGTGCATTTCATTGTAAGTTAAATAAATAATTCAATCGAATTGAATTTTCGTAGATTCCGTCAACGGTCAGCTGTGCGCCACTTATCGCCAAGCTTGCCAGGAACTAAATCTTCTTGAGAATGATGCACATTGGGACACTGCACTCGCTGATGCATCGAATACTGCTCGACCACAGCAAATACGCACGTTATTTGCCATAATATTGACAGCCTGCTTCCCATCTAATCCAAAAGATCTTTGGGAAAAATACAAGGACTACATGAGTGAAGATATTCTACATCGTTTGCGCGCTGCGAATCAAAATCCGGACATTCAATTTACACCAAACGTGTATAATGAGGCATTGATTTTGATTGAAGACATATGTTTGGCAATCGCTAACAAGGCACTGGTGCAACTGGGAATGCCTGCTCCGAACCGACCAGCGAACGACCTTTTCGATCGTGATTTGCAACGAGAAAAACACTTTGATTCTGACGAACTGGGGACATTTGTTCAGACAAATCTTCCGCAGTTGGTTCCAGAACAACGCATTGCGTATGACAGAATTATGTGTGCAATCACAGAACAAAGCGGTGGACTGTTTTTCATAGATGCGCCCGGTGGTACAGGCAAGACTTTTCTTCTTTCACTCATTTTGGCAACCATACGATCACAAAATCACACTGCACTGGCTATTGCATCATCTGGAATTGCGGCAAGTCTTTTGGATGGTGGCCGAACAGCGCATTCAGCATTGAAACTGCCGTTGAACTGAGGCACCAACATGCAACATCAGCAAGAACTCTGGAATGGGCAAAGTACTCCAAACGTGACAAATTATCATATGGGACGAATGTACAATGTCGCACAAGAAAGCATTGGAAGCGCTTGATCGTACACTGCGAGATTTGAGAGGAAACGCACGGATCTTCGGTGGCGCACTCATTTTATTGTCTGGTGATTTTCGACAAACACTGCCGGTAATACCACGTTCAACACCCGCTGATGAACTTAATGCAAGTCTCAAATCATCAGTTTTATGGCGTCATTTACAGAAATTGACTTTGAAACCAACAACGGGATGCATCGGCTGAAAATTTTGCAAAACAATTAATGGATATTCTAAATGGGCGAATGCAAATTGATGAATCTACGCAATGTATCACCTTGCCAGTAAACTTCTGTAAGATCACAGAAAGCATAGACGAATTGGTGCAAAAAGTTTTCCCAAACATTGCATAGAACTACAAAAATCATCAGTGGCTCAGTACGCGTGCTATATTAGCGGCCAAAAACATCGATGTCAATACCATCAACTTCACCATTCAGATTGGAATACAAGGCGAAACGACAACATATAAGTCCATAGATACTGTGGTGAATCAAGACGAAGTTGTCAACTATCCAACTGAATTCTTGAATTCGCTTGATTTGCCAGGCATGCCACCGCACGTTCTTACATTGAAAATTGGCGTACCCATCATTCTTCTTCGAAACATAAATCCACCACGACTTTGCAACGGAACCAGACTCTCAGTCAAGAAAACAATGAACAATGTTATCGAGGCAACAATTTTGACTGGAAAATTCAAAGGTGAAGACGTACTGTTGCTGCGTATCCCAATGATCCCGACAGATATGCCTTTCGAATTCAAACGTTTGCAGTTCCCGGTGCGACTCGCTTTCGTAATGACTATCAACAAAGCACAAGGACAATCGTTGCAAGTGTGTGGATTAAATTCGGAGAATCCATGCTTCTCACATGGGCAGCTCTATGTGGGCTGCTCACGCGTCGGAAAACCTTCTGATTTATTCGTTTACGCACCAGATGGAAAAACAAGAAATATTGTGTATCCCACAGCACTTCAATAAATATCGAATTGAAACGAAACGCTGCAATGTCACAATTTTTTCGAAATGAATGTGTAAGCTGAAGGGTTTCGTGTGATGCCCTATTTGAACGAGCCATTGAAAATAAGTTTTCTGCAACATCAGTATTCAGATGTGCAATAAGAAGGAATTGCTGGTCATTTTTAAGTTTTTCCCATATTAACTCTATAGCAAGTAAAGTTTGTAGTAACCCACCAAAGCAATATGGCTTTTTCATTTTACCGGTAGACTCCCATAATGATATCCACTGCCTAGCAGTTTTAATGGACTGCAGAGTTTCACTATGTGGTGAAATGGGTTGTCGATTAGAGTTGCTTGTGTTTAAACTGTAACTGTTTAAGTTGTCGAAAGATCATTTCGCTTAAAAAAGTTGCCGTTGAGGCAGCAATCTTCTTATCGGTATCAGTCTTAAAACTGTTTGCAGAAATTGCGTTGAAGACTCCAGCAGCAACATTAGCGCTAAAAACTTGGGTAGCAATTTCACTGACAACTTCTCAAAGTTGTTCGGGTTTATATGACTATTCGTAAGTTTAAAGCATACCTGAAAGATATTCTTGGAATCCTCTTCAAAAAGTTTCACAAGGATTCCCCGTGAAACAACATCTTCAGATATAAAAATTGAATTCTTAAGAATTCTGAAGCAAACAATTTCGCAAGCTTTTGAATAAATTAGGATAATCATATAAAAGAAAAATTTGTTGATTTTCAATTTCAAAAAGGGCTTGGTTTCGGTTGTCCTAAGTAATTTGTATGCTCTTCTGTTATTACTGCCTTGGTCACCGCAAACAGCAATAACTTGGAGACCACACTCCAAAGTTTTTGATATTGTTAACTTCAAAATCTCGGCAATATCATCACCTTTCGGGCATCTTATATAATAAGATGTAGTTTGTTTCCAATTTTTGTTTAATCCCCTAAGAGTAAAAACCATTGCTTTGGAGGCTACAGCAGCGCTTCTACCCAGCTCCCCGAAGTCAAAAAAGCCGTATACCATGTCATTTTGAATGTTGTAATCAAGTTCGGGTTTGATTGCCATTTCATTAAAAATTAATATACATCTTTTCTCTAAGTTTGACATTGTTTCAGCCTTGCTCTTTAAAAGATGAATCATTTAGTTTGAAAAACCGGCCGGTAAACTTAAGGAAGAATGCCATCGATATATTGTGCTTGTAGATGGTAAACTAAATCCCGATCTCACCATATGCGAATATAATGTGGGAGACTTATAAAAAAACTTCAGACACAAATCTTTTTCGTCATTCGTCCAATATGCATTTGCCTTATGAAAAAGTTGCATATTTACAAAAGTGTTTACGTCGACTGGCTTATTTTGCAATTGCATGTCAACGTTTTTTCTAAATTATAGTCCTATCAACCTTTAATCGATTTGGCGTATGAAAAATATACCGAGGTATGGTATTTACTATTCGCTCATTATGAAAACGAGATTCGGGAGAAGGAAACTGTGAAGGAGAAATTCGCAAACTAGGTAGAGAAATCTCTAATATGTATATGTCATAGGTTCGGCAACTCTATTAACGGAAAGTGTGGTTGGACAAATCGCAGTATTGTCCTTTTCATTTGCGTTTTGGTTAATATTTAATACGTTAATGGGAGCTTTGTGTCTCTGATGTTATCCATGATTTTAAAACAAGACTCATCGATAGATACATCAGAGCACCTGCATACTGATATGGATGACATTGGAAGAGCATTTTTAGTTAGCAATTTTCGATGTGCTTCTATCTTTACATCTTTGCTATAAAAATGGGTTTCACAAATAAAAAACTGTTTTTTAGGGACTTGAAAAAATGACAAGGAAAATGTTCTTTTGATAGTGTTACAATCTTTATACGAACATTTAGGCATTTTGAAAATCTATAATAATATTCTAATAAATCGAAATACAATTGCGTGCAAATGAAATGAAACAAAAATGTTTACCAGGAAATTATTTACACAAACTCCACAGCCATAAGTGAAGACTGAAGAGAAACATTATGTTTGTAGTAAAAACAAGCAAAAATGAATGTGCTATATGTGTGTGCATTTTGTCCTCAATGATAATGCTTCAACTTAAAAAAACATTACACACAATCTTTTTTTCCATTAATCCCCAATGTGCATTTGCACTGCCAATAACTCAGATCGATGAGTTAGTTACTCGCAATGAAAAAAAAACACACACACACTCCGTACAGACTTCACCATCATAGGTGAAGAGGAAATATTATGTATGCAAAAAGGAATGTGCTTTGTGTGTGTGTGTTTTTTTTTTTGAGCACATTCCTTTTGCTTTATTTCCATTATCACTCGGATTCATATGCACGAGGAGCGTGCACCTACCATGGCAACTGGCAGTGTGGCACTGCATGGGGGTAGGCCGACGAGTTATTCACATTGCAAAGTAGATATATTCACTCAACACAGTATGATGTTTGAGCGGGGTATACAAAATTTAATGACATGTGCAAATTGTTGAGGCAGAAGAGCGTAAGATTTTTGTGGTTCTCAGCGACGTGTCCTTTACTTGGGCCGCTAGTGGTGCCACCATCGATTTCCCCAAGTGATAGTACTATTAGTTTCATATACAATGCTATAATGTATTCTTTGTTTTGCTCTCGCAGTATTTTTTACGCTGATATGCATGATGCATCTCAGATAGAGGGTGTATCTTCAATGCAAACCAAAAAGGAAAACTTATAGTTCTGGAACTCCTGACGAGGGAGTAATTATTTCTAACAATTTTTGGTATAAAAGCAACTCGAACCCCTCGTCAAAGCGTTGGAATATATGTTTGCCAGTGCCAGACTCGTAGGGAAAATTCTCTTCAGAGTTAGCAGCAAATGGTTGCTATCCTATTGTAGCAAGGCTGGGTAGCTTCCACCGGTGATTTCACTGAGTGTCTCAATCTTTTCAGAGAAATTTTTATAAGATGCACTTTTCGACAGGCGAATTAGCTTTTTATATTTTTTTGCTTGGATCGAAAAAGATTCCAGTCTTTATCTAAATTTACTAGGAAACTGATGATCAGCAAAAGGTTTTCATAACCGGGCAAGTCAGTTCAAGAGATGTGGTGAGGATACTAGTCAGTCTTGAAGAGAAGCCTCTATTTCCCTTTTCGTTCTGAGTTCAGAGTTAGTTTTGTCTAGCTCTTCTCTAAGGCGGATTCCTCCTCATCACAAAGTAATAGCGTCGCATTTAATTAAAAGCGATACACATGTGCATGATCTGATAAGCACACCTCCGGCATAACTCTTCAATTAGTAATCGACTTAAGTTACGGATTGGATAATGTAAGGTATGTAGCAAAACTTGACTCAGAGCCAAAATTGTTTATGGTTTCTTCATATATTAAAAAATAAGCTGGCGCAAATACGAAGGTTTTCCATCGCGAACGTACTGGGCAGTTTCAACTAGAATGCTTTAAAGCTCACATTTTAAAAAAGTCGTCAGGAATTTGCTAATTTCATGATTTACTCGAGTGGAAGAATAAAATTATCTAAGGCAGTTTTGAAATACTAAGGACATTCACTTAAACTTGTAAAACCCTCGCAATCCACGTAAACCGTATAAATTTACAATCGCGTAAATGATCTGTCAAATTTTATATGAAAAATAATTTACGAAAGCCACGCAAATTTCTGCGACGATTTTGCTCGGAAACCACCCTTGAAAAATTACACCTTATTTTCGAGGGATGCTCATTTAAAGCACCTAGTAAATTTATCAGTTTAAGTGAATACCATTACTATAAAAAAAGATGTATTATTGAAATTCTACTTAAAAGTCAGTGAGGACGTTCAAAAGGAAATATGAAGCTGCTTATTGTTGAATGCTGGCAATGCTGATCACCAAATGGAATAGATTGTCAACAAGTTGCTTCAATTCCAATGGGAATATTTTAATTACATACACTAGTAGCGCAAGTCTGCTCTACGGCAGCAAAATAATATTTGCAGATTATGTTTACTTACACTCCGGTTCGTAAAATTCACCACACAACCAATCGCCAGTTCTCGCCATTTCCATCCCGTTAGGTGAAAAACAAAAGAAAAAACAGCCGCAGTCACACTTCGAAAGAATTACTCAGGCATAAATATGCACAGCATAGATTTCTTTTCCAGTCGAGTCACCTGCACCACCAACTCTTTCCCCGTTTACGTGGTTGTTCCAGCTTCATCATTATAATGATAAACATTAAACAAACCACCACTATCAAACCGCTTCTCAAACTCTTCAGTTTCATTTCAGTCACTCAGTCTTCGTCTTACTGTGTGTAACGTTGAATCATCTCGGTCGTCCAAAGAAAAAAAGAACGGTATTGGCTTTGCTACAGTATGTGTAATAACTTTTAGTTTTTCTCTGCAGTCGGTTGATTGTCAACTTTCACGTCAGAAATTGAATTTGGTTACGAAATTTGGATATATACATACGTAGTGTAGTATCTAATGGCACAGCCACCTTCTCGAAATTCGTAAATTTCTAGTGTTGTTTTCTCCCAGTTGCCCCAAACAACGTACCATTGACGTTTGATTCAGCTGTCAAGAGGTTTCGTTAACGGGGTTTCTTGTTTTTGCTGCCAAAATTCGTTCCATTGAATTCGTTTTCTTAATGTCCAATTTTCTGATAAAAATCGATAATGATAAGTCGCTAAACAAGGTCGGGCCTTTTATGTTGTTATCCGCATCCGTGTACCACCAACATCGCCGTAGGTTAATTTCAGATCCACCTGCTACTTGCAATTTGTAGTGTTTGTGAAAAAAAGGTGGTAGGTAAGTGCAGTGAACATATTGAAAGGATGGTGTTTTATTACTTACATAAGTATGTTTGTATATATTTCTGTAACCGGTTCACGTTTCTACTCAGTTAAAATTGCGTTTATGTCTGTAATTGCTTGCAAATCCTTATCACTGCGCTCTTTATCGAAAGTGTCATATCCGGGTTTGTTATAAGTAGGTACATACGGGTATTCAACTGATTTTCTGTGTCGTTCATTTATCTTCTTGAATTCCTTTGTTTGGTTATCATTCCTTCCTTGTGTGCCTCAAGTTTCTGTTTATCTTGCGTTTATCGCCTTACTGTGATTTTCCCCTACCGCGTGTTCGTCTGCCTTGAGTTTATGTTGGTCCGTGTTGTGCTCAATTTATTTATAATATTTGGCGTTCGCGGCCTACTAAAAAATAATATTATTCTGTGCAGAATTAAAAGATAAAATGAAATAATTATAATACCTCAAAAAGACCAACTACTTTATTTGGTTGTTGGATTGTGAATGTCAAATATTTCAAAATTTGAATTTCATGAGATTGGAGATTAATGCAGCAAAAAGTCAGCGGATTCAACGAATAATGGAATGTTTTAATTCGGAATAATGACAGGTGAGTGGAGTAGTTACTGTTGTTGCCAAGTAAACATATTGAAATTATTATAAATGTTAGCTTCTTTTTTTTAAGAAGCTTTAAAAACTTGTGATCGTAGATGGTGTTGGCGTTTGCAAACAATTAACCCATATAATAATGTTTCATTAAGATATCAGTAAGAAGCGGTAAGTGGCAAATTAAAACTAGCATGAATATACATAAGAATGTAGCTTACAAAAACTATGTCTATGCATTACTTAATACCACAGGCGGTTCTCTCTTATTTTTATATTACATATTGCAGTTTGAAGTTACATTTTTAATGCAAAAACCTGGCGCACAACACTTAATTATATTTTGAAACTCAGGCCAGGTTTGGAACAGTGTTTTCTACCTGGGGTTTCCATTCTTGAAAAGGCATTGAATCTGCATTGACCATCCGGTGAATATTTGCTTTGCCTTGTGTATATTTTTATCATTTTATGTACATATGTACATATACACTCCATTTCATAACTATATCACCACCCCTGTATTTGCATTTTTTAAGATTAAAATAATTTTATTTGCAAGTAACCGTTTTTACCCGAAAGAGTAATGAAAATGCAAACCATTTTATGAAAAGTTGAAAAGTTCCGTTATTTTTCATAAGAGAAAAGACAAGAAGAAGACGATCCAGATGGTTGACATGGTACTACTGGAGAGGTCTGCGAAAAGATCCCGTGCACTTTTCAAGAAGAAATTTTGGGGGTGGAAGTCTGATGGTGTGAGGCGGTTTTTTTTTTGCGGGAACATTACCATTAGCCTTCCCATCCACTAGGATGAACAGTGATTAATACACTGGTGTCTGGAAACACAACTTTTGCAATTTTAGGTAAATAATCAGGAATGGTCGCTATTCATCCGGCAGAGCAACCAAATCGTGGTTTAATCGACATGAGATCAATGTTCTCGAATGGCCTGCTTGCTCACCAGATCAAAACCCTATTGAGAACCTTTGGGGCATACTGGTGCGAAAGGTTTACGCCAATAACAGGCAGTTCAATAGCGTGGCTGACCTAAAAGCAGCAATAACCACCTCTTGGGCCGCAATCCCACAGGATATGCTGAAAAACCTAATCGACAGTATGCCGAATAGGGCTTTCGCCTTAGTGGAAAATAAAGGAGGTCCTACAAAATACTGATCATTAAAGAATTATGTGTTTTCTACGTGCAGTAAATTTGTATCAAATTAAAACTGAAGTGGTGATATAGCTAGTTATGAAAAATGCGAAAAAGTATTTTCTTTTCTTTTTTCTTATGAAAAATAACGGAACTTTTCAACTTTTCGTAAAATGGTTTGCATTTTCATTACTCTTTCGGGTAAAAACGGTTACTTGCAAATAAAATTATTTTAATCTTAAAAAATGCAAATACAGGGTGGTGATACAGTTATGAAATGGAGTGTATATCTACATACTGTGTATGTGCGCATATTTATTTTATCATTTAAAATTTGAAACACATTAAAAAATACCAATCTTGTAGAAACAAATATAATACATATTATTATTATTTTAATCATATCATCCCTCGAAGCATGAAGTCTATGCAATACAACGCCTCGTCTGGATACGCAATCGGACTAATCGACTTTGCTGTCTAATGAAATAGCACATGTTTCCCACTTCAATATCTTATATCTGCTTGTATCACGGATCGGAAGTGATGCCTAACACCGATGTCGCGCACATCCATTTAACCATTTTTTTTTTTTATAATTCGCGCGCGCGATGACGCCCATATTTCCGTCAACCTCACTAAAATGAATGTCGAAACTCAAATCCCACAGAGCTTGTGAACCTGCCAGCCCATTTACCTGTTCTTCTATTCAAAGCACCTAGAGATAATTTGGAAGCGATTTTACACTAACACATCTGTAAAATAAGTATGGTCGTATAAAAGTGTGCCATATATTCTCAGTTCAGTTGAATGCCTAAAACCTTTTCTCAGCAAAAGACAAGCCTAACATGCACCCATGTGATTTTTTTAGCTTTGTTTTTGAAATTTTTGTGCAAAATTCGAAGATACAAGTTCTACGTACAACCTTTCAAAATTACGCAAAAGTACGCAGCGGGTTTTCATCTATGCATCTGTGTGTTTTGTGATAGAACTCAACTTCGATTTACCTAGGCCCCGCTGTAAACTTTTGAAATGACACAGATCAAACGTAATGAATGTAACTCTTGCAAGGATATGTCAAGAGCATGAGTGCCAGCTGTCCTGCTACAGAGTCAACCAAAGGAACATTCAACATACTTGCAAGGGACCTCAACAAGTTGACATACGAAATTGGAAGTAGTTGGTTAAGTGTCTAACCATAGCCCGTTAAATCATTTGAATTAAATAAAATTTAAATGACCAAATATTCTTTCATTTAGAATCGTCGCAGGTGACGCCTGGTTGACCAGGCATTTCACTTGTACTTCCTTTTTTAGCCGCATTGATATGCAAAATTGACGGACAAAATCGTACCGTTTTTTATTTTTAAAACCTTATACATAAGAAGAAAATGGACCAAAAAAGTTGTCAGCCACGCTAAATTTGATTCAAAACATTTCATTTCATTTATTCATCAAACAGAACACAACACGTTAGAACAACTTTTTTTATAAAATATAAATAAACTCGCATGAATGGCTTCTAAGTAATAGAATATCATTATATTGCAGTCAAATATTATACATTGCCCCGCCTATTTCTATATTAGAGGGCTTATAGGTGAGGGATAGGGTATCATATAAGGCATGTTAGATGGATTGTACCTTCTTTATATTTTACAGATCAATAAATTAATTGTTCAATTCGTTTTAAAATAACAAGTTGGTCTGAAATCGATATTTCTTTGCATAGATTTACTAAGGCATTAAGGCAAGTTGATTAGGGGCAAGCCTTGATTAGTTATAATCAGTATATAAATTTTTCGCATACTAAAATCTATATTAAGCAAATGATAAGTGTTAACACCCGGGTTAAATAAGACATGTCCGTGTTTTCGAACTGTGGTATGTCGTATGTCCCAACCTTTAAGGCCTTTAATTTTCAGCTTTGGAGCGAAATTGAAATATTAGTTTTCGGGGATCAGAAAGGTTCAGTTGCAGCAGTGTTGTATTATTAGTGCGACATGTACTTACAAATATGGCAAGCAACAAGATGTCGTATTTTAGTCAAACATTAAACACGAATGCCGCCAGAGATAAAAATGAGAGGTAGGGTATCACGGTCCCTCTATAACAGTTTGTAACGTTTCTGTTTGTTTTGTAATGGACTTCATATTCAAATTCCCTCAATTTGGATTGACCGTCTTCTAATGAAAATTGTCAAGTAAGCGGCTATAACTATGTGAAACTTGCGATCTCCAAAGCATCACAAATATTCGTAAAAAGTGCTCGCTCGATATCCAATAAAATACGGATTTTTATTTATAAGATACATAGTATATATGTATGTATATAGGCTTATCATTAACGTGGCAACTCATATCACCAAGTTATTAGCAAATGCGGTTCAGTTAAAAGAGGTCGAAAAATTGAAGTATTTCAATTTACACTGCGAATCACTGAATTGAGGACAGTTTCGCAATGCAAACCTGTAGGGATTTGTTTACCCGAAAATATTTACTACCAGTGGGTAAGTACGTATTTTCCAAAAACAAAGCCATTAAGTTAAAGAAGTAACTAAGAAAATCCATCGGAATTTTTTCAATTCTATTAATAAACTGCTAAAAAAGGGTATACATAAATAGTTGCATCACTTGATTTAGGCCATTTCGAATATTGCTTCCCAAGAGTATAAATTCAGGATTTTGTATGAACAAAAGCTTAACATATTTAAGAAATCGTTGCAAACATAACGGAAATACTTAAAAATGTCTGCTGGAGTGGGCATTTTAAGAGCATTTTGGACTGCTACCCTAGATTTTTTAATCCACATTTTAACGGTAGGCAGAAGCTGGATTGAATTGAGAAAAGTGGAACTTTCGCCAAGACTGCCCTATTTATGGAATTAAACATCATCGAAAATGTTTATACCTGGCTATCCCCAAAAGTTTATGAAGCCGGTAGACAATTTTAAGGTAAGGATGAGTTAATCGGAAGTATCCGTAATATTTGAGACGAGGTTTCGCTTGACAATTAAAAAGTCAGACCATTCCTATTTCCAATTTAACCTGGATTACCACCCGCCAGCAGGTCAGTCCACCAAGTCTGGGCCATTACTCTAGGAGTACAATCTAAGAAAGGAAGGCCCTCTGATGTTTCTAAGTGGAGCCAGCCTGGTACAGGAAGGTCCTCAATAAGTGAATGACGAAAAGGTCAGCTTGATTCGAAGGGACACTCAACCAGTTCTGAAATGCAAGAGACTCAGGTCACAGGAGGATCGTTCGAAGACCCTAAAGAAAGCAAAAAAAAAAACATTCTAGGCCATTTAATGAGGCTACGAAGGGTTATCTAATTAGGAGCTATAGATCCTGAAGGATAACAGCATAGCAGGAATTACACGGTTTTACTTATTAAGGGACTAGGTAAACTCAGAGCCTGTATTCTTACTGAGAGTGACCTTAATCTTTCTCTTCTGTCCAATTTCAGCAATCCTGACTTGGTTTGGGTAATTTGGAGCGTGGCAAAGATAAACCCGTCTAGATAAGCTCTTTGTATATGCCCTGAAATGAAACAGGGTCTCGACCTGCAGACAATAAATGTATGCAGAGTGATCATTCAAGCTGGAATGGAAGGTTAGGTTGAGGTAAGGTTGACAGGGTGTGTGATGGTTATAATTCATCACGTCCACTCGGAGACCTAAAGGTCCATCGTGAATACCCGTTTTAAATGTTGGTGGGAGATAACCCGTGGATAAAACCTATCTGGATTGTGGCGTTTGGAACCAGTTGCTGCTTTCTAAGAAGTGTAGGAAATCCTGTATCTGAACTACTGCTACCTCTGGAATACTTGCAAACAACCTGGATCCTAGAGTGCGTAGGCGTCGTTCTTGCAGGGCGGGGCAGTGGCATAGCAGATGTTGGATCGATTCCACTTCCTCCTCGTCACCGCAGCTTCTGCATAAATCGTTGGACTCTGCGTTCCCTTTGCTGAGCGGTGTAGGTGTAGTGCCAAAAGGCTCTTTATTTTTGTTTTATTTAATTTCGGCCGTAATGTACGAGAGGTGGCACAGTCGTCTCTGGATGAGAAGGAGTTAGCTTCTTTCTCTATTATGACGTCAGTGATATTATACAATCTACCAATCGTTGGCAGTATGGATGTGACAGCTACACTGATGTTCATTTCTGACCCCCTTCTTGCCAAGGCGTCGGATAAGCTTGAAAGGAAAGTCAACTCCTCGTCATGGATAGTGACACTTATGCTCATTACACAGCATGAGGTAGAAGCCAAACTAGTGAATGAAGTGAGTAATAGACACTCACTGAATAATAAATAATAATAAGGTATCAAATCCTATCAAATCCCATTTCTTTTAATAACCATAGGCAAGTATTTATCGATGTAACCTTTGTAACAAACTCTCCTAAGCTCAGCGTCAAAAATTGGATAGTACCTAGATAGGTGTCTTTTATTGACCAATGCTTTATATGTATAATTCGGTATTGACTTCAGACCTCCCCTACAATCTGTTTTTAATAACGAAAGGTGAACGGATTGGGATATTTATACCACAAAGTTGAACGATCATCTCAACAACTCTGCTTTACCGCAACCACATTCACCCTCTGATGTGGATCAGACGGTAGATATGCTAACAGAATCTATAAATTCGGCCGACGACCACAAAATTAGTAGACACAATAATGGGGTAAAGCCTAAGTAATGAAATTCTGAAATCAGTAGGCTTCGGTGTGAAGCCAGAAAGCTTTTAAATCGAAAAAACGTTCGAGCGCCCAAATCGACTGGAATCGCTAGAAGAGCAGTTTTAAACTAGACGTTAGGAAATCGAAAAAAGCCTCGTAGCATCTTTTCTGTGGAAATAGAGAAAAAACAACTGAGGCAAGTAATTCGTCTCGGGTTACGAAAACATTATCCAAACCTCTAAAAAAATGTTTAGTTATTTAAAAAACCAGACACCAGTCCATTTTGTAGAAACCAATAGGAGAGTCCACTTTCTAGTGCCAAAGGATATTTTCATCCTCCCGTCTGAATCTCCTTGTCTCGATGGTATATTTCCAGTGGAACTTTAGCAGGGTGTTATTACATTAAGTCCCTGGCTCCACATTATCTTTAAGATTGTTTAAACTTATTTCGACCTTAGAAAGACTGATCAACGCCCATATTACAACAAACCTAAACAATTCCACCGGTAGCGCCAGCGCGCGAAATTTAGGACCCAGCGAAATATAAAAGAGGAAGAAATAAAACGCTTCGAATCAGCTTAATAAAATTGATCTACTCTGTCAAGATCTTAAGAAAGAGGCAGACCTAATAAAAGAAAATAATAAGGCCCTAAAGAACACGCATATGAAGAAAGAAAGCGAATGCTCTTCACTTCGCCGAAGAAGAGCTAGCATGCGAAACGAATCGGGTCCCAAAGAAAAGACCTAGTAAGAAAGGGAGAACCGGTTCTTCGCCCGGAGTCCCTAACAGAGAAAAGTACAAAGAACCACAAGAAAAGCAATTTCGTGCACGACCACCAATAAGTGTCGTCGGGATAACGGAATATAATAAGTTGCATAGCCTCTTTAGAGAAACGTCAACATCGAAGCATAAATTTACATTTTTGAGGAATACTTACTTACTTGCTTATGTGGCGCTAAAGTTCGGCGTGAATCTGGGCCTCAACCAACAAGCCTCTGCAGTTAGCCCGGTCCTTAGCTAGATAGATAGATAGATTTATTTTCCATATAAAAAAAATTAAATATAATTATACAACATTATCTACAATTAATTGATGCATGGCATTGCCGTCTGCCTTTTTAATTAATTCAAACAAGCCATTTTGCCACAAGTAATCCACAATACATAAATATACAATGGAATAAATTATTCAGTTGTTAACTATACATATTTGCTTTATTTTATTATTTATTATATTATTATTAAAAGTTCCCATTCATAATTTGTTGCCGATACGCAAAGGCAATCCTGCAATATCGGTACAATCCGGTCACCTCAACCTCATTCAGTAGAGTTATCACTTCACCTTCAGTCATGTTATTAACCCCAAATATCAGCCTCCTTACTTCGCTCAGGATCGGACATCTCCCAATAAAATGGTAAATATCTTCTCTCTCTGCCAAATTACACATGCTGCATATGATGGGTTGATCCTCTCTATGGGGAACATAGTTTAGCTTCAGGAGTTCCCCCCGTAGCCTTAATATCGTCGCTATTTCCTCGATGCTATATTTGTCCTGAAAGTAATTGTTCTGCTCCAGATTGTGATTGAGTCGACTGTAGATTACCCTATGCAGAGAGCCAGCGGCTTCGTCTAAATATCTTCTTCTAGCCTGTTCATCCAGCTTACCAATAAGGTCGTACACTTTAGGCTTCCAGTTCTCAAGATTATCTTCGCCAAGTTCTATCCCGCATCCTGCAGCTAGTTCCAACCATTCCCTGTAAAAACCGGTTCTTGTTTGCACAGCATTCATAACCACCTTTCCCGGCAGTCGTTCGGTTGGCATACTTAGCGCTTTGAGTACGTAATCCACTTGCATCTTAAATGTCTTTATAAACAAAGGGGACAACCCAGTTTCCAGCATAATCATATAGTTTGGTGTATTCGATGGAAGACGGAAAACTCTTTTTACATAAAATCTCAGTAGCTTTTCTACGGTTTCGTATTCCTTACCGCCCCATACTTGAGCCGCATATAGCATGATAGACTCGGACACTGCTTCGAAAACCCTGTATTTGCTACTATGCGTAATATATCTGTTGGAGAAACAATTCCTCCAAGCTACAATTATAGCGTTTTTGGACTTTAAAAGTTTTTCTTTCAGGTGCCTTTCCATATTCATATTCCTAGTTAAGTTAACACCAAGATATTTAAATTCCTTAACAATTTCAATTTCTTCTTCATTGTAATGCCACTTTTCATTGGAGCAATTACGGCCTCCTTTTTTGAAGATCATAATTTTGGTTTTACTCAGATTGACTTCTAAACTCCACAGTCTGGTGTAGCAATGCAGACGGTTAATCATGAGCTGCAGGGCCTCCGGGGAATACGCCAACAAAACAACATCATCAGCAAAAAGTAAGGCTTTGATGAGTACACCTGCATATTCAATACCACCAGGCAGGTAGTCGACCAGATCGTCAATGAAGAGCGCGAATAGCGTTGGACTTAGTGTACATCCCTGCCTTACTCCTGAGTGCGTATGGAACCACTCCGACAGTCTCTCACCATCCCACACCGCAGCTTCAGTATTGGCATACAGATTTTCAATTAGCCTTCCAAACTTAAGCGACATTCCTAGTCCGTACAACTTGTATAATAAAGCTTTTCTGTCAACCGAGTCGAAGGCTGCCTTAAAGTCAATAAATACCGCGTAGAGCTTCTTACCCTGTGCAAGAAATGAGTTCACTATGCTACTTAGGACGAATATGTGATCAGTTGTTGAGTATCCTGGCCTAAAACCTGCCTGGTATTCCTTCAGTAACCTGTTCGCACATATCCACGCGTGTAATCTTTTTTGTAAAACTCTAGTAAAAATTTTATAGGATGCATTTAAGAAGGAAATACCTCTATAATTTCCAGGATCCAATGAACACCCCTTTTTAAATATGGGAAAGATTAGGGATTCCTTAAACCGCTGTGGGATACATGCATGTTCCATTATAGTGTTAAATAAGCAGGTCAGTTCGTTGTGAAGAGAATTAGTGCCATACTTGTAAAACTCCGAAGGTATTCCATCTGATCCTGCTGCTTTGCCATCCCTTAGACTACTCAGTGCCTCTCCCACTTCTACCTGAGTTACCCTGCTGTCTAACAACGGATTCTCGAAGCCCGGAGTTGGATACTGGAATATTTTACTACGCGAAACTGGGTTCAATAAGTTGTCGAAATGCTCTCGAAGAATGCTAGGACTTAATTCCTTGTTAATTACGTACTTCCTTCCATTGATATTTCGTATCATTTTCCAGAAATCCGCAGATTTTCTGCAGTGCGCTAATTTAAATGCCTCTAACTCAAAGTGATTCTTTCGCTTTCGTTCGCACAAGTTCTTATACCTGGTGTTGGCTTCGATATAAGACTCCCGAATATATCTTTCATTAATTCCACTAGATCTAAGTAATTAAGCCAATTGAATGAAATCCGTCTGGCTTTTTCACACTCAGCATCATACCATGGCTTAATAAATTGCCGTTTTTGCCTATTTCGTCTATTGGTTGATGGGTAAGAATCCTTAATAATGGCTTCAATCCTGCTTAGACTTAATTCCCGCTGTCGCGATAAGTTCTCCTCCAAAAGGCTCCTAAAAGTCGGAGCTTTCGCAACACTCCATACCAACTTGGGGGCCATCTGCATGCTTCGCTCCTCACCCCGTTGCGATGCAGTATGGGAACTCTCAAAAGTGACCACAATATTAAAATTATCGGAAAATATTACCTTTTGGACCTCCATGTCCTTAACGCACAAATTCCACTCTCCACCTAATAGACAGTAGTCTATAACTGACATCCCTTGTTTGCCCACGAATGTCATGTTGCCCTCCTTGTCACTCACTGTGGAACCATTCAGTAGTCGCAATCCAAAGGAGTCACAGAGATCCAAAATTTTCATACCGCTTGCATTGCAGGTTGCATCCATTGATTTGCGTCCAATACCAGATGCAATGTTTTCCCTTCCAGCTTCGTTGCCCATCCGTGCATTTAGGTCACCTATCACCATCACGTTACAGTTGTTGCCCCGTATTAATATATCCTGCAGTTTCTCGAAGTCACCGCGCCAATTGTTGCAATTTAAATAACATGGTATTATGCAGTACTTAGTTTTCTCGAACTCCAAGTTAATGTACAAGAGCTCCTCCAATACTTTAAACTCGCAGCGGATGTCACCAAGATCTTTTTTTATCCCAAAGAAGCACCCTCCACTCGCTCTTCCTTTTCTATGCACTCTCGTTGCGGGAATCCACTTAAATTCATATTTTAAAAAGCTGCCTTCGTATATACTAAAATCCTTCTCTTCTATATGTGTTTCGAATAAAAATATAAACTCATACTGATTCACAAAATTATCAAAATCCACAAATATTTTCTTATTTTTTAGACCTGCTATATTAAAAGCTAAAATTCTATATTTCCTAAATTCCTTTTTATCACCTTTATTATTATTTTTATTACCCCTACTTCTATTATAAACACGACAGACGGCATTACAATTAAATATTAAACTGCTGGACAAATTTTGGCGAACTGTTGCTTGTGTTACCACCCCTAACAACTGATCTTCCTTCTACTGACACTGCGGAGCTGTCACCGATCATCCGTTCTATAATTGACATTCCACATTCGTTGTCATGTCCTTCACATCGAAGACTGTTGTTATTGTCAAAATAGAATAGTTTATCGCCGATTTTTAGTTTTTGCCCACGTACTTCCGCATTGACATTTCTATTTTTTGCAGCAATGTCGCCTTTTATGATAAACATTCGTTTCCTCCTTCATTCGATGCCTCTGTAAAATCTCTGTGCATAGTTATCCTTGTTTAGAATACGCCCAACGTCTTCCTTCTTGTGTAATTTTATTACGATGTTTGCAATGTTATTCTTAGCCCTCATTGCCCGTGCCTCCGTAATTAACGTTTGATCTTCGCTCTCCAGTAGTTGCAAACACAGTTCCTTGGCTTTCACCTCTGGGTTCATACCAGTCTGCTCAGGCATGTGAACCACTAGGTTGTTTTCAATCGCCTTTCTCTCTAAAAATTCGATTTTGCGTTCCAATGCAGAATAGTTAGCCTCCATAAGCTGCAATTTATTACGTAACATTGAGTTGTCGTTTTGCAATGCTTGAATTTCAACGGTGATTCCTTCCACATCTGTCTTTGTTGCCATATTTTTGAGCCTGTCGTCTAGTAGCGCTGCCATTGAGCCCTCAATTAGTGCTTTCAGTTCATGGACTGACATACTGCCTACAGCATTGTGGCTTGATATGTTGGGGGCAGAGCGGGATGCGTCCTCCGGTGACGTTTCGGTTATTCGCCGCTTGTTCATATGCGTGTTGTTGTTGTTATTTTTCGACGGGGTTCTTTGTATTCCACCCACCATTGTACTCAAAGCCGTTTACAAGTTCTTATAAAGCAACTTAATAAGGGAGTCCACTCACCTAAAAATTTTAAAATCTGGGTGTGGCTTTATGTTGAGAACACACTTTATACTGTTTTTTTTTACAAGTAATATAGTAAAAACTGATTAATTTCGTAAAACTTTCACGAGCGATTTACTTGTGTTGACTATCTTCAAACTGTCAAACTTAGACTCCTTAGCTAACTGCCTCCAGTTGCGCACTCCAAGTTGGCTGAGGTCCCGTTCAACTTGTGCGCGCCACCTTAGGCGAGGTCTTCCTCTACTGCGTTGTCCCTCCGGGTTAGATCCGAAGACTCTGCGGGCCGGAGCATTGGTGTCCATTCGTTCTACATTTCCTAGCCATTTTAGGCGATTGATGCGCAGTTTTTTGATTAGGTCGATGTCGCCGTACAGCTAGTAGATTTCGTCGTTGAATCTTCTCCTCCAAAGCCCGTCAACGCAAACGGGACCGTATATTGTCCAAGGATATCTTCATCCGCTTTCGAAAGAGTCCATGCTTCAGCGCCATAAAGAGTCTCTTTAGTCTTTCGAGATAGGGCCTTACTACTTAATTGCCTTCTCAGCCCAAAGAAACAGCGATTGGCAAGAGTTATTCTTCGATTGATTTCTGATAAGATGTTATTTTCAGAGTTAATAGCAGAGCCTAATGTAGGCGCCGTGGCTCAAGTGGTTAGTGCGTTGGATCGCTGAGCGTGGGGTTCGAGGTTAGAATCCCAGAGAACACCAAAAAGTTTTTCACGGTCCCATCTCTCGCGAATGTCTGACAAACGTCCGAGAGTAATAACTGCTTCTCAATATGGCTCTAAACTGTAGGTCCCTTTCATTTGTGTGAAAAATATAACGCGCACAGCACGAATGGTTGCGAGAAGCTAGGCCCTGGACCACATGCGGTCCGTTGCGCCAAGAATTTGTATTTTTTTTGTAATAGTAGAGAAATAAAGTCCCTTACTACCTCGAAGCTATAGCTGTTGACTGTGACGTTCTGTCCAATTCGTCGATGTTGTGTGTCCCTTCTTGTTGACAGCATATATTTGGTTTTGCCCTCATTAACCCATTTTGGGGGCTTCTGTTTCGATACTAGCGAACGCACCAGTGACAGCCCGCTGTTTTCTGCCAATTGTATATGTATTAGTTGCACAGACTTTTGAAAGATTGTGCTTCCGATGTTGGCTTGTGAGTTTCGCACAATTCTTTCAAGTATGATATTAAAGAAGTCACATGACAGCGCATCACCCTGTCTAAATCCTTTATTGACATCGAAGCTCTCGGTGAAGTCATTACCGACCTGGATTGAGCATCGTCATGTTGCACAGACGAACGAGTTTGGCAGGGATGTCAAAACTAGACATGGTTCTGTATAGCTCGTCTCTATAAATGCTGTCATATGCGATCTTAAAATCGATAAAGAGATGGTGAGTATCTTGACTTTTTTTCAGGATCTGCCGGAGTGTGAAGATTTGATCGACTGCAGACTTTCCTGGTCTGAAACCACACTGATAGGGGCCAATCAGGTTGTTGACGAAGGGTTTCAGGCGCTCACACAATATGGCAGACAAGATCTTGTATGCGATGTTGAGGAGACTGATGCCTCTGTAATTGGCGCATTTAAGGGGATCTCCTTTCTTGTGGATCGGGCAAACGATGCTGAGATTCCATTCATCAGGCATACACTCGTCTGATATAATCTTGGAAATGAGTTGGTGTATGCTCTCTACCAAGTCATTTCCAGCTGCCTTGAACAACTCGGCCGGTAGGCCATCAGGACCAGCAGCTTTGTTGGTTTTAAGCTTGGATATTGCTATCCTCACTTTGATTTGGTCAGGTGGATGGAAGTTTTGGCTATCATCATCTATGTTGAATGGCGCATTCTGCTTACGGCAGTATGTTGGTCTTCATCGCCGTTATACAGTCTGCAGAAAAAGTTTTACCATATTCTCAGCACCGACTGTGATTCTACTACCAGGTTTCCTTCCTCATCTCTATAGGTATCCGTACGGGTCTTGTTGGCCTGACACGTTCCTTTTAACTTCCGCACGGTATTCCTGGAGTATAACTTCTCAATATCTTCGACCGCGCGCTTCTCATGCTCTTTTTTCTTCTTCCGGAGAACCCGATGTTCTCCCCGTCTCTTATGCTCGTAGGAGCAGCCCTCGTCCTTCTTTGCAACACCGGTTTGTACGCCTCTGGTTTAGCTGTATGTGCTTGCCGGCATTCTTCGTCAAACTAGGGGTTTCTTGGTGGTGATCGACTGAAGCCCAGCACATCAGTTGCGGTGTCCCTGCTGGCATGTTGGCAGCGTTGCCACTGGTCTTCAGCACTTGATGCTGGAGGCATAGGAGTCGTGGAGAGATTTCTGGATATGCGTTCTGCGAAGATTCTGGCGGTATCTTGCGATTGTAGCTTTTCGACGATAAGACTTCTCATAGTAATTGTTCTTTGTGGCGTTTGGGATATCCGCATTCGTACCTTGGCTGTAACAAGGTAGTGGTCCGAGTCGATGTTGGCTGCTCGGAAGTTTCGGACATCCAGAATACTGGAGGCATGCCTTGTGTCGATCGCAATGTGATCAATTTGATTAACCGTTTCATGATCAGGAGACCGCCATGTCCCCTTGTGGATATTGAGATGAGGAAACCGTGTGACGTTTCGCCCCGCAGCGAAGTGAATAAGCCTGGGTCCGTTGCCAGACGTGGTGTCGTGTCCTCCTTTCATATTTTGGCGTTAAAATCGCCTAGTACTATTTTAACGTCGTACTTAGGAAATTGCTCATAGGTCTGGTCGAGGAGCTCGTAGAAACATTCTTTCGTAGCGTTGTCCTTGTCTTCTGTGGGATCGTGAGCGCATATTAGGCTGATGTTGGCGAATTTGGCCTTGATGCGGATTGTCTTAAGACGCTCGCTCACGTGTCGAAAGCTCAAGACTTCTTGCCTAAGTCTGCCGCGTATAACAAGTTCACATCCGAATAAGCGCTGTTTCTGCTCTCTGTAGCAATCACCGTAGTATATGTCACAGTTTTTCATCCTCCTTTTGCCCGGCCCATCTCATCGCACTTCCTGGATGGCTGTAATATCTGCTTTATAGCAGTGTAGGGCCTCTACTAATTGATCGGCTGCACGCGGTCTGTTAAGGGTTCGAGCATTCCACGTGCAGATCAGAAAATCTTTGTCCTTATTTCGTTTGCCAGGGTCGTCAGCAGTAGAGTCATTCTTATCCGAGGCTTGTTGTTGCTTCGTAACTAGCCTTTTTTACGCGGTAGGAAAGTTGGCCCGACGAACAACCCCCAACCTGGAGGGCCAGACCCCTTTATAGAACCCCTAGGACGAGGGGCCGGTTACACCGATGCCAGTAACCCTCTTCGGGGATGCGAGCGCTGCCGTTGGCCCATTAAGGGCTCCTCCGTCACCATCTCTTTTTCAAGACCCTACCTTAGTGAAAGTTCCTTACTGACCTGAGCTCCAAATATGTCGGAGTAGCTAAAGTAAGGCATCCGCCGCGCTGGTCTGTCTGTGAACGTCACCGTTGATTCCATCGATGGAATTCCTCCGCTGCACGGATATATCGGTATATAGGAAAATATAAACTAAGAAAGAATGTTACGTTTATTTTTATTTCTACCTGCACAGCAGGGGCATTTTGATAGCTTCACGGGCGCAACGTCTGCTTTTTCATTTCCCGGTATTCCTACATGTCCAGGTGACCAGATAAGGTGAATTCTCGGGTAATTTGAAGAGATAATGGCTCGAACGCTCTGGATGATGGGAGTTTTGGTTGTTCCGAATACTGTGTATTGCGCTAAGGGAGTCACTGTATATAGCTGTCTTTTCCGTTCCTACGTTTGCGAATTCGAATGCCTCCGCTGGTGCCATGACTTCTCCAATGAATGAGTTTTGATTAGGTGTAGTAAGTTGTTGGGTAATTATCTTGTCACATTTATTGCCCAACCTGTAGACGCAGTAACCAGTGACTCCATCGTTGCAGGAGGTATCAGTGTACAAAACAGAATCAAAATTGCCGGTGGATATTATGTCAGCGAACTTTTTCCTGTAGAGTTCCGCTTAACATGTCTAGATAGGTGTTTATTGTCATTACTGGAAACATCCAGGGTGGATTGTTGGTTTCATAATTGGTATAAGTTGAGATAGCCGTGTTTACGAGCAGCTTCAATGAATAAAAGAGGGCGCCTTTGATTTTGCTATTTTTAAAAATGGTCCTTTCGGACGCACATATATCATTAAATATGCGATGATCTTCATATCTACGAAGCTCGGAGTGTTTGTTTCTGGTGCCCCAATTGCAGCACGTAGTATAGCGTTGATTTTTATTTCTACTTGCTGGACACATCTTTTTGTCCAGTGTTAATATATATCTAGTGAGCCCATGTTGCGTAGCTCCTCTACTGAGTACTTACGCTATATTGGTAGCTGTGTTTATATTAGGTCATTTATGTTTATTGCAGATAATTTTCATTAAATTTTGAATTTTTCCTAATTTCTCTGCTACTATTTTCGCATCCAGGATTCCAGGATTTAGTACAAGTCAGTCCCAAGATTCTTGCTTTGTCCAAAAGAGGGAGGGTAACATCCCCGATTTTTATTTGTGTGTTGGGGCAATTATATTTACGACATATGTGCAATGCTTCCATTTTGCTAACAGGTAACTTCGCTCCTGAATTATCACACCACTTTAGTGCTTTAAATTAAGTTTGCTCTAGTGCACCGATAACCTCGTTTGGCTTTAGCTTCCACGAACCGAGGATAAAACATTTTATGAAAGGCGAACGGCACAGAGGTTTCAAGAAGAATGAGAAAATGGTCACTGCCTAGTAGGCAATCGTGAGTTTTCCAACTAGCCCCGCATGCAATTGCAGGAGAGGCAAGTGACAGATCTATTGCGGTGAATGAATTTCTGGATGAAAATAGCGTGGGTGATCCATTGTTTAGCAGCACAAGATCTGAATTCTGTAGCCAGTCTGTTATGACTGTTCCAGCACTGGTTGTATACGAAGAGCTATGCGAGAGACGATTTGCAGTCAAGTTTAGATACTCCTGCTGGGACACAGAAAGATCTGATTGCCTGTAAATGTTTTGCAATGTTATGGGTTGAGGTAGGTTGATTTTAAGCGTCTGAGTAAGAAATCCGGTTGGTGAGCAAGTGTAAGTATGTGGAATATCTGCTTTTATTAATATAGCGGTGCCATCTTTGTTGCGGTTAAGTATGTGGCTTGTTGTTAAAATAAGCTATGTAATTTTATATCGAGTAGGTGTATTATGTACTAAAACTTTTGTTTCTTGAAGTGCAATGATCGTGGGTGTATATTCTTAGATAAGGATATCCAGGTTGGAAGGTTATTGAAAAATCCTTGGATATTGCACTCGCGGAATAGCGAAACATCGGCAGTAGTTTGTGATGGAATAGTTAACATTGGTCACTGATCACATTGAACATTATTTCCTTTGTTGTTTTTTTTTCTTTTCACCGCGTAATCAGCATGCATTGGATCGTCTGGATTCAAGCCATTAAACCGATTGGTGGAGTTAACCACCATATCGGCGGGAATTATTGATAACACTTTATGGATTAGTTTTGTTTTTAACCTAGGAGAGGAATTTGTTTATGCATTTGTATAAAATGTATAACCAAAGAAGATTTCTTTTCGTCGTTGAACTATGCAAAGTAAGCTTAGTACTTCCTCAGAGATTAATAATAACTGTACATTTCTCAGAAAGAAAAATAATTTACCGGTGTTTTAGTGTCAGATAATACCACGCTTTAAAAAAAAACCCGTCTGAATGGATTGAGAGCTCGCTTGGTACTGTAATAGCGAAATTTATGATGAACTTAAGCCAGTCTTTTAGTTTACCGAATCACCAGAAGCAGAAGTTTCGTATATTCGTAAGTCCGCGAGGTTAAGTATTCCGGCCAATGACTTTTGTCCCAGTTGTATGGGCGAAGAATAGGAGGAAGCATCTTTCTATATACTATGTGACTACCCAGTCCTGTGTTCCTTAAAAAAAAAGCTTTTGGAAGAATACTTAAAACAAAAAAAACATTTTAGATATTGGCGATGCGGTTATCAAGAAAATATGCAAATTCATCCGAAAATCAAAACGGTTTTGCGAGTAATGATACCGACTGGCTAATGTGGTAGCACAAGGAAATCATAGGACAAGTTTTGGCTGAACAACCCGGAGTAAAATCCTTAACACACGAAATAACGGTAGAATGCAAAGAACTCGATGAAACACGGCGAAAATAGATATTTGATCTTTGATCGAATAGTTGGAGATACCATGCCTGCAGGCATCAGCGATTAAGAGTATGTGAAAGGCTTATGGAGGTACTCAACCAGCGCTTTTGAGTATACCAGTGGAAGTTGCGAGCAAGTATTAGGAGGTGCAAAGTGAAAATTGGTTGGCTCTTGTGTAGGCTAAGAGAGTCTATACAGCTGAGAAAGTGGTGTCTGGAGTTTGGTAATCTGTCCAAAGACTTTATTAACTCCGAGAGATTAAAGTTGTGCATAAAATATGGGGAAGAAGGTCACTAAGCAAAGGAGTGCGATGAAATAGCCAGTAAAGATTCAGGAGACCGTATCGCAGGAAGCCCAAGGTATTTGTGAATAAGAGCCTATGACGGCACTGAACCAACTAAATCCAAACGACTTCGAAGCAGCCCAGGATCTCCTGGCAAAATTCATCAAGGAGCAGAGAGCAGAAGTAGTCATACTACCA
Organism: Blera fallax; assembly: GCA_946965025.1. Classification (NCBI taxonomy): domain Eukaryota; kingdom Metazoa; phylum Arthropoda; class Insecta; order Diptera; family Syrphidae; genus Blera; species Blera fallax. Next base: position 57,739,115 of record OX337246.1, read on the forward strand.
GATCCATACAATACAAACTTCTAGAAAACACAGTTCGGGTATGGCCGATAATACAGGTAAGGTAGGATTGTAGACAAGTGGTAACTATAATCCTCAGAAAAACAAGGCGGTTTGGTAAAGGTCAAAAGCATATACATATATACAGCTGCTATGCCCGGCAAAGCTGGTCACATTATAGATAGATAGATAGATAGATATATGTAGATATTTATTTTCATTCAATTTGTTCTCTTATACATATAATATAACTTAACATGGCACTGCCGTCTGCCGATTGACAACTCGTATATTAGATAACTCATGTGTATATGGTAAATAAATATATTAATTATAAGAATTATTATTATTTTTTTTTTATAGTATAAGCATAAGTAATAATTGCAATTATATATGCATGTAGAAGCTCTTAGAAGTTTCCGTTCATAATTCTTTCCCTGTAGGCTAATGCAATTTTACACAACTGGTACAAATTGGATACACTTAATTCTTTTTAAAAAACCGATAACTCGTTCATCCGATAAGAAATCGTCCCCAAAGAAATCTCGTCTGGTTTCTCGCAGGGTTGGGCATCTTCTAATGAAATGTATAACATCCTCCCTCTCCGCTAGGTTGCATATACTACATATGATGGGTAGTTCTTCCCTATGCTGTATAAAATTTACCTGCAGTAGTTCTCCACGCAGCTTGGACATCATCGATATTTCTTCAATACTATATTCATCATTAAAGTAGTTGATATCTTGCAGATTTTGGCATAATCGAATGTAGGTTGACCTGTACACTCGTCGTCAAACCGTCGTTATTTTGCTCTCTTCTACCTAGGATGGTATTTCTTTGTGGATATGATGTTTAAATCAACTCCCCAATGCTCTTGAGATCGAGTTCCTGATGAATTCGCAGAAACCTATCTAGGTTTCTTTTATAAGCAGATGCCTTTGATTCCTTCCAAAACTCACAATAACTGGGAGATGATCCGAATACGGGACTTGTCCTACCTCCAGGTCAGCTACATATTTATTCCAATCTCCCCCTATGAGGCTTAGATCGATGACTGAGGTCCCCTGAGGTCCCACAAACGTAAAATCGCCCGCTTTATCGTGTTCACTCGTTCCGTTTAATATTCATAGCCCGAAAGCGTTGCAGAACTCCAGCAATCTGTCGCCTCTTGCGTTGCAAGTGTTGTCTTTTGACCTCCGATTTGTGCCCAAACTGTCGTTTTCGGTTCATGCTTTGCTACCAATTATTGCATTTATGTAGATCTCCTACTACCATCACGTTTTAGTTGTTGCTATACATTAGCAACTCTTTAATTTTTCAAAATCATTGCCCCAATGTTGTAATTGAGATATATTGGAATTAGCCAGAAATCGTTATTATCAAATTTAATTTTTAAATACGTATTCTCATCTACCATATTAAATTCGGAAAAAACTCCATCATGAATCAGGATGAGGTGGTGAATTATCCTATAGAATTTTTAAATTCACTTGATTTGTCAGGAATACCACCAGATATATGTATTGCAGCTAAAAATTGGGGCGCCGATTATTATGCTTCGCAACATCAACCAAGCAAAATTTTGTAATGGCACCAGGCTTGCGGTCAATAAAATATTGGCAAATGTGATTGAAGCAACAGTTTTGAATGGAAAATTCAAAGGCAAAGACGTTTTAATTCCTCGCATCCCAATGATTTCATCTGATATGCCATTTGAATTTAAGCGTCTTCAATACCCTGTTCGCCTTGCAATCGCCGTTATCATCAATAAGTCGCATGGCCAGCTCTACATTGCATGCTCACGAGTCGGAAAACCATCTGCACTATTTCTTTACATGAGCGATAATGAAAAAAAAACCAAGAATGTTGTTTAACAAAAAGCATTAGATTGAGAGCCACTGTTGTAATTTGCTGATCTTGCTTCATTTGACAGTAAAGCTTCCCGCCTGTCATCAATTAACTACTGAAGAACTGTCATACCATGTTTCCCTCACACATTAAGTTGTTAGATTTATCAAAATAAAATGATTTCTCCCTAACTTGAAGTGTTTGCCCTTTAATTTGTACTTTTATGATGCGATTTCTTGATGAGATAATTTTTATTATTCGCTTCCTTCTTTCCCTTGCTGCTGCTGTGCATCGAAATTCTCGTGTCCTGAAGTTTTGGCCTTAATTTGAGAATACGTGAAACATCTTCTCGGTTACCCATTTCTACGATAACATTAGTAACTTTTTCTCCCGTACTTACTGTGCGTGCTGCTTTGCCAAAGAAGGATCGGTTGTTTTCAATAGATCCATGCATATTTTTTTTGGCTTTTTCTGCAGCATCCACAGCATATCGTGTTGGTATGTATGTATGTTCATGATGATATTCCTCTCATTTGCCTTGTTTTCTAAAAACTAATTTGTCGCTTGCGTGTGTTACAACGCTATTCCATTTGTTGCAGTTGGAATTGTAATGCCTTGTTGTTTTGCTGCAATGCCTGGATTTCACTGATAATTCCCTCAATATCTATACTTTGGTGAGCACATTCCTAAGTTTGCCATCAAGGAGAATTCCCACTGTGTAAGCAGCTAAGTATTTTAAGTCCGTTGCCTGCATATTTCCTACCGCGGTACTTTTATCAGCAGTAGGTTCATTGTAAGTAGAGTATTCTGGCGATCTATCCATTATTCGTCTTCTATTTACTGCTGTGTTAACCGTTTTAGTAGGTGGTATAAAATTGTACGCGGAGCGAAAAGGCAACATTCTGTTACCATTGTCGGGGATTTTAGTTCATGAGCCACCGAATGAGGCTTTAGATCCACAAATGCCAGAGGTCCAGCCATGGTAGAAGCTTTTTCGTGTCTCGATATCACTCTGACCATCAGATGTAGCACCAGCATGTCATCGAAATCTCGCAAGCAGTTCGTTGATTACAAAAATTAATTGGCACGTATGTACATATATAAGTGAGCAGTATATGATGCTGCGATATCAGGAGCCCAAACAAACCCAAACTATTCAGTCTGTTGGTACAAAAAGAGGATGCATAACACTTATTGGTTGAGGTCCCCTTCTACTTGTGCATGCCCTTCTACTTAGGCAAGGTCGTCCTGTACTGTGTTGTCCCTCCGGGTAAGATTCGAAGTCTGCGGGCCGGAGGATTGGTGCCCATTCGCTCTTCATGTCCAATCCATCTTAGGTGACTGATGCGCAGTCCAACCAACTTAAAGTGCGCAACTGAAGTCAGTTAGCTAACCGGGCTAACTGGAGAGGTAAGTTGGTTGAGGGCCAGGATCACCCCGAAATGCAGTGCCACCTAAGTAAGTAAGCACAACATTTGTAAGCGTTTAATCGTCATGGATAAAAATGAGACTACTATTTAGGAATCGGACGGGGACTAATTATTTTATGGTAAATGTAGTTGCTATGTGTTACAAATAATATTAGGTAGGTAGGTAGGTAGATGGGTGCCTTGTGGCATAAAGAGTCACTGCTCACTTAGACGAAGTAGGTCCATTGTGCCCAATCACTTACCCCTGGAAACATTGTGAATCCGCTGTTAGAACCACCCAGATAATGATATGAATCTCAGGAGATCAGTCAGCTCTACATTATCTAAGTCCTCCTATTCCGAAAAGAAGTAACTTCCGAGAGTCCTCCTTCTTATGACGGATAGGGCAGGACAATCCAAGATCAGATGGCGAACAGATTCAATTTCTTCTTCGTCCCTGCAATTTCTGCAAAGTCTTTATGTACCACAGCGAGTCGTTCTGCGTGAACGCCGATAGCACAATGTCCAGTGATTATGCCGGAGACAACCCGTGCGTTATAACGACTGAGTTTTAAAAGAGCAGTTGATCTCTTCTTGCTGAAGGCCGGCCATAGCGCTCTGGCCGTTGCGCATGTTTCCAGAAGAACCCAGCATCTGTTTACTCGACCGGTAGCTTCATCTTCTATCCTCTTCCGTAAGGAACTGATTGGGGTTACTAGAAAAGGGAGGACCCGCGATAAGCGCAGCGCCGACCCTTTCCTAGCAAGCTCGTCAGCCTTTTCATTTCCTCCGATATCCATATGCCCTAGTACCCAGCAGAGAGTCACCGCATTGGCTGTAGATATCTCGTTTAAGAGTGACTCGCAGGTTCTCACAAGCCTCGATCTGAGTGGTTTATTCCCAGGGCTTTGCAATAAACTTCGTCTCCGGTCCATCATAGAACCATCGGTATAGAATGCTTGCTCCTTTTTCATGGTCCTAAGGTTCTTCCAGTACACTCTGTCAGGAATTCTTGTAGCGAATCTCCTTTCAAATGCTAGCATCGGGCGCATGTGGTCATGTGATCAAGCGGAATGAATCTAAGCATGGTTTCCATTGCTGCTGTCGGTGTTGTTCTCATTGATCCTACGACTTGGATACACGCTGCCGTCTGGTATTTGGTGAGCTTTGAAAGCTGGTATTGCTTCTCAAGTACCATCCACCATACTTATGAACCATATCATGTATGTGGGAACGGGTCTTACAACCGCCGTGTATATCTAGTACAACACGTGGTTTAAACCCCCACGTATTACTGAAAGCCTTTTTGCAAGAATAGAAAGCTACGCTTGCTTTTTTGATGCGTTCGGTAATGTTATCCTTCCAATTTAGTTTGGAATCCAGGACTAAGCCCAAGTATAGAGCTGAACTTGAGAGCCTTAGTTCAGTACCACCGATATTTGGGGGTCTGAAGGTAGGGATTGATCTCTTCTTAGGGAAAATGACTACCTCCGTCTTTGAGGAGTTCACTCCCAGCCCTTTGCTGCCGACGCACTTATCTACTAGTTGTGGTGCGAGATTGAGTCTTTCACTTAGGACTGGAGGAAATTTCAGGAAATCGGCATAGGCCGTCACGTTACCAAGATATCGCATCTTCTACAAGGATACATATAAGGGAAGACGGAACTCCGCCTTTGGGGGTTCCCCTGCAGACCCTTCTCCAGACGGTTATATCTCCTTGCGTTGAAATTATTACTCTTGATTGAAGCATCTGTGCAATCCAATTGCAGAGGCCGGTGTTAAGGTGAGCTAGTGTAGACTGCTCAGGATCGCGTCAGTCCTTACGTTGTTGAACGCCCCTTCGATGTCCGAGAACACTCCAAGAGTGAACTCTTTGAGGTGAAAGGATCTTTCTATGCTTGATGCAACCCTGTGGAGGGCTGTATCTACTGACATTCCGCAGATGTAAGCATGTTGTGATTTATATAGGTAATCATCGCCGATCACATTCCGTATGTAAACATCTATTAAGCGTTCCAATGTTTTCAGCAGAAAAGACGAGTGTTGCAGTTTATATAATTAATTTATTTTACACATTATAATTTATAAACATTATTATTACATTGAAAATTATTATATAATGACTCCCAGGTGTAAACCCAAAGAACTCCCCCTTTTGGGAAATTTCCCCTTATTTTGGGATATTATACTATAGATGTCAAGATGTAATTGTCATTAGCAGAATTAATAAATCACTCTCATTATAACGATTGATGTGAATAGACGTTTTCTTTTATCAAATACGGTAGTGCGAGTTTAGCAAATTAACTTTATATTTTATAGACAGCGATCTATCCTATGGATTTACATTTGGTCCTTCTTACCGTAAAATTTTATATTAGTGTTATATAAAGTGCATTAAACTTATAATATTTAAATTCTAAAAACTTGTGACATTGACAGTGCAATTTGATATTAAATAAAAGGTGTAATTATTTTAACATTTAATTAAAATAAAAAATTGTGGAGTTTGTTTTTTAATTAATAATAAAGACATTTGTGAGTTTTTTATAAGTGCGCAAACGGATTTCACGCGTCGTGCAATAAAAATATTAGAATTCTAATAAATAAAAATTAAATTCCCTTTCTGGGTTCTGAAACCGGTGCTGTTTGGAGCAGCAGTATTTGATAGCAGATCATCGGGTCCGTTTGTGGAAAGCGGAACTTCAGTGCTGTACCGTACGCACCCACCGTACAACCTGTACTCCTGTAGCCGTTCATACGGTACATGCATAGCGGCATACAGTATTCTCTTTAATACTGTAACTTTTCCGTTGCTCCTACACTGAAAAGAAAATTTGTGAGTAAATATTTTATTTTATTTTTTTTTAATTATTGGCTTACCATAATTTAATTTTTACAATATGAATAACTGGGGAAAACTTCAAAAGAATATCTTGACCCAAATCACAAAAGACGTTGTGAATTTTTCGAAAAGATCGGAACATCAACGTACCAAAAATTACATTAATGCCCGATTGGAAGTGTTGGACAACCACTTCAAAGCCAGTACGGAGTACAACATGGAGGCTATTTCTTCGTTGGATCCAGAAAAAATGGACGATTTGGAAAAATTATTTGATAAAATTGAGGAGCTTTCTTTCGAATACCGTGCAGAATTGCTGGATGGCCTGGATAAGGTAACTCAATCAGGAGCAGCGGTGAGTTCTGTTGAAATAAAAAATAATAAACAAGAAGTAAGACTCCCTATGATCAATATACCCACTTTTTCTGGAAGTTATGAAGAGTGGAGGTCATTTCACGATCTTTTCGTTTCACTTATCCACAACAATAGTTATTTATCGGAGATTCAAAAACTCCATTATCTTAAGTCAAGTGTTTTGGGGGAAGCAGAGCGTCTTCTGCAACATTTACGAGTTGACGAGGGAAACTATGAGCAGGCGTGGGCGTTGTTAACGGCTAGATATGACCATAAACGTATATTGGTCAACACTCAATTTAAAATCTTTTTCGGTCAACAGCGCTAAATCAGGAATCCGTAACTGGAATAAAAAATTTGCTAGACACTTCCACTGAATGTCGACACTCACTTTCAAATTTAGAGCTTCCCGTCCAGCATTGGGATGCAATTTTTGTTTATTGCATGTTGCAGAAGCTACCATCAATAACGCAGCAATTGTGGGAAGAAAAGTTAGGTGTCCGAAAAGATCTGCCGACCTTTAAAGAATTTTCAGAATTTTTAGAAGCGAGATTTAGAACGTTGGAAGCTGTAGATCAAAAGCCAGTCTCAAAATATAATAACAACAGGCAAATAAAAACCAATAATTTCTTCTCCAACTCTAAAAAACAATCTTTTAATTGTAAGGTTTGCAACAAGGGTCCCCATTCCCTCCGGGTTTGCAAAAAATGTTTAAAAATGGATGTGGCTGTAAGGAAGCAGAATGTAGGTAGAATAGGGGTTTGTGAGAACTGTCTGGCGTACAGTCACTGTACACAACAATGTCCCAGCCATTCACGCTGTTATTTCTGCCAACAACCACACCATTCACTCATCCATTTAAGTAACCATTCACAACATCCAAATACAAACTTTACAAATGCGAGCACTCCATCTCATTCACAATTATCTCCACATACATCACACAATATACTCGTACACCGTATAACTCTACACAAGTCCCTACCACATCCAACACTCAACACACAAACAATTTTAATATTTTTCACACTCACCAGGACACCACTTCACAAATTTTATTAGCAACAGCTGTAGTCCGAGTTAAGGCAGCATCAGGGGAGTTTATAAACTTTAGAGCGTTAATAGATCCTGGGTCAGAAGCTTCATTTATTACAGGTTCGGCTGCCCAATTACTTAACCTGCGGTGTAAAAAAACATTTGTTGAAGTTTCTGGGTTGGGGAAGGTCAGCAGCGGAGCATCCCATAGCTGCGTGGGCCTCGTCTTTGGTTCATTATACTCACAGTTTCAAGGGCGCATCCGCGCTTTCGTTTTTAAATCCCTGACTGGGCTTCTTCCGACCCAAAAGGTTGACATCAACAAATGGCCGCACCTGGCCGAACTCAAACTTGCTGATCCAATGTTTCACACTCCGGCTAGGGTTGATCTTCTTCTCGGCAGCGAAGTCTACGCCGAAATTGTCCTGCCAGATATCCGACGGGCCTCTAGTTTAACTGCACCAATTGCCCAGAAAACGAAACTGGGTTGGATTCTGCTGGGGAAGGTACCTGTGGAGAAACAAAGCCTTATTAACAATTTTCACACAATAGCGGATTTGGATTCCCAATTAAAAAAATTCTGGGAAATTGAAGAAGCACCTTTTCCACCGCATATTACCCAGGATAACAAAGCCTGTGACGAGCAGTTCGAGCTGCGTACCAGAAGAGCGTCGGATGGACGCTATGAAGTTGCACTCCCATTTAAAGAAGGAACACAACCTGCGTTAGGATGCTCGAAGTCAGGAGCCTTACGTAGGTTTCTCCAACTGGAAAAGCGTTTCCTACACAACACTACACTATGTAAGGAGTATGCCAAATGCGTCACTGAATACATGCAACTCGGGCATATGACGGAAGTTGAAGCAGAGACTGATGAAGTACTGAGGACTCCATTCCATTATTTCTTGCCTCATCACGCAGTCTTCAAGGAGTCAAGTTCAACTACCAAACTGAGAGTTGTGTTTGATGCAGCGGCAAAAACATTCGATGGAACTTCCTTGAATAACCATCTTCTACCTGGTCCTAAAATTCAAAACAGCATTGTGGACATTATACTACGATGGAGGACTTATAAATTTACCTTCACAGCTGATATTGAAAAAATGTACAGGTAGGTCCGGATGGCACATCGTGACTCATACTACCAACTGATTTATTGGCGGGATAACCAGCTGGAGCCAATACGGATTTATCGTCTGAACACCGTCACCTTTGGTACCACTAGCGCTCCTTATCTTGCCATCAGAACGATTAATCAGCTGGCATCAGTTGAACAGGCCAAATTTCCTCTCGGAGCAAGGATGGTGAAAGAGGATATGTACGTCGACGACCTCATATCTGGAGCTGACTCAGTTGAAGAAGCCCTCTTACGTCGAGACCATCATCTGGTCGTTTTCATCTACGAAAATGGACAAGTAACAACAATGAAATATTACAACAAATTCCTGTAGAAGAAAGAGAAGTGGACTTTTCCTTACCTCTAGGTTCAGCTGGACACATAAAGGCCTTGGGAATAAAGTGGTATCCTGTTGAAGATATCTTTTCATTCCAGAATTGTTGCTCTAATCCGTCGGATGAGACAAAAAGGACAATACTCTCAACAATCGCCAAACTTTTTGACCCACTTGGCTGGATCTCACCCTGTATAATCCGTGCCAAGATAATTATGCAACAGCTGTGGAGACACGGATCTGACTGGGATGATCCGATTTCCGCCGAAATAATGAAAAATTGGAATATCTTCCGCCAGGAGATCCCATCTATCAATTGCATACGGATTCCTCGATGGATTCATTGCCACAATACTCAAAGAGATATGGAAATTCATGGTTTCAGCGATGCCTCTCAAGGAGCGTATGGCGCAGCAGTTTACTTGCGAGTATTGGATCAGCATGGTAAAATCCATACGAATTTATTGATAGCCAAAACCAAGGTTGCTCCACTGAAGACCGTTTCACTTCCGCGTTTGGAACTATGTGGCGCCGTTATTCTAGCAACTCTCTTGAACTACACATCACGACTACTGGGACTCGAGAATGACAAACAATACGCCTGGACTGACTCAACAATCACGTAAGCGTGGATTGCTGCATCACCCGCAAAATGGTCCACGTTTGTCAGCAATCGTGTTGCGGAAATTCAACGGCTCACTCAGCGAGATATTTGGAATCACGTCCCAACACACACAAATCCAGCTGATCTCTTGTCGCGAGGAGTCTTACCGACGGCGCTGGCTGGAAACAAGCTCTGGTGGAATGGCCCCGAATTTCTGCAGTCTACATGGAAATTTCAATACCCACCTCAACCATCGAACTTTGAGACAGTGGAGGAAAAGCGCTCTGTCCGAGCTCACTGTGTGGTAGAGGAAAATAATTATATCACACACTTATCATAAAATTTTCGAACCTCACAAAATTGATAAAAATAATAGTTTATTGCCGTAGATTTGTTGCAAACTTAAAAAATCACCCATAGACAGAAACTTCTCTGTCATTTCTCCTGCCGAAATGAACTCAGCCACTCTATATCTAGTTAAGATTTCTCAATCAAATATGTTTTCCTATGAAATTGCAGCACTTCGGAAGGGAGCACCGGCCAAAACTCTGAAGGCTTTGAACCCATTCATCGACTCTGAGGGCGTCTTACGAGTTGGGGGAAGGCTGCAAAACTCTGATTTACCGTATGAGCAACAACATCCAAGTATCCTGAGCCCAAAGCACCACTTTACTAGGCTTCTTCTTCAAGAGGCTCACGAAAGGACGTTTCATGGAGGAATCCAGCAGATGACAGCGTACCTAAGGAGGAGATACTGGATACTGCGAATTAAAGGGTACGTAAAACAATGCATCCATAATTGCAAGATATGTTTTCGATTCCGAGCGAAACCCTCGGCGCAGCTTATGGGTAACTTACCTGCTCTTCGAGTTCGAGTATCACGACCCTTTGCTGGGCCCATCGACGTGAAGGCATGGAAAGGTCGGGGCTCCAAAGGCTTTAAATCTTACTTCGCCATCTTTATCTGCCTGACCACACAAGCGTCTATAGCAGCTCTGCGACGGTTCACCGCTAGACGAGGCCTATGTCAGGAAATATTCAGCGACTGCGGAACCAATTTCGTCGGTGCAAATACGGAGCTAAGAAAGATGCTTAAATTGGCCCAACTTGATCGGAAGGAGATCGCGGAAATATTGGTGAAAGATGGTATAAGGTGGAAGTTTATTCCTCCTGCGTCTCCTCACTTCGGAGGACTGTGGGAGGCCGGAGTAAAATCCATCAAGTACCACCTAAGAAGAATTACTGGTACTGAAAGATATACTTTTGAGGAACTCACCACGCTTCTGACTCAGATAGAAGCATGTCTGAATTCGAGGCCTCTATGTTCGATGTCCAGCAATCCAGACGATCTTACCGTCCTAACGCCAGGACACTTCCTGATTGGTGAGCCCATCAATAGTATCCCACAACACGACCTCACCGAACAGAAGCTCAACTACATCGACCGGTGGCAACGCATCCAACAAATGTACCAATGCTTCTGGAAACAGTGGAGCTCAGAGTATTTGGCGCGATTACAGCAGAGACCCAAATGGCAACAACGTGAGTCACAACCCGAAATAGGAGACCTTGTCCTCATCAAGGACGAAAGACTTCCACCAGCCAAATGGAATATGGCACGCATTATCGACAAACATCCCGGACCAGACAATCTAACTCGCGTCGTCATACTAAAAACAACACAAGGAGAAGTTAAGCGACCAATGACAAAAATTTACGCACTACCCAGCAATAAAATGCCTATGGACGACACCATTATCTAGTGTCATCGCAAACATACATAACTATGTTCATAATACACATTACTATGCCTCAACTACAACCGCCATTAGGAATTTAATATTCAATTAAAATCAATGTACACCAAATTAAAATATATCATTTAAATGTAAACAATAACAAATATCAATAAAAATCGCATGCAACACACTCGCACTCTTACCAAAAACACTATCGGAGAAATAGAGCATCCCACTCACACAATATACCCGAATTTAAGTCTCTTTCCCAGGTACTTAATATTTTTTCTTCTGGGTAAACACCACACTATACGGCACATTCACACACACGAGGCAACTTCCAAGTTCCAGCAGACTTACAGGAACAAAACAAAGTAAATACTACACAACACAGAACATTCATTCACACATGAGGGTAACTTGCAAAACAGAAGAAAAAACACAAACAACCACTTCATCGGCAAGCGGCTCCATTCATGGCTTGGCGACAACAACACCACACACACACACACACACCACACATAATAGTAAAATGCAATTATCAATTAGAAAGAATATCATACTATTATATATTATTTATCACTCACCTGGAATATGTACACATATGAAATTTAATATTTTTTCACTCTTTAAACATATTACATAATTTAAATCACTTTACACGCACATTGAAAATTTATACTAAAAAAATAATTACGCGCTATCACCGACTCGCAACAACAAACGACGTGATATTTGAATGCACACAAAGGACAGCAGCAACAACTTCGAAGAAGACTAAGAGGAGATCGAAACTGCGCGAATTCGAACTTAAGGCAATGGGCTGATCACATTCCGAACTCTGTTCAGGGCCGGGGAGAATGTTGCAGTTTATTTAATTTATTTTACACATTATAATTTATAAACATTATTATTACATTGAAAATTATTATATAATGACTCCCAGGTGTAAACCCAAAGAACTCCCCCTTTTAGTACATAGTACAATTTTAGTAATAACACACAATTGCCAAATTCAGTGTTCCAAAAAAACATGGCTTAATTTATCTACCGATTAATATAAAAAAAGTTAAATTTTAATCAGTTTCTGCGAAGAAATTAACAATTCGCGGATTTTTTCGCGAATAGGCGAATACTTCTTGCGAACTGTCAAATTTTATTCACATTCCACAGATATGGAACGCAGTCCACATTCGCGCGAACAAAATATTCGCGAGGGTTTAACCTCACAATTCTTTAACAGGTCTCAGGTCTTTTGCGTTTGTGTGGCTCGCTTTCCCCGCTTTGGAAAAAAAAACAACGCGCGCTTCCCGCCATGCCTTAGGAACATATCCTAACTTAACGCATCCTGTGAAGATACGCTTAAGCCATGGAGTAGCAATATCCACTGACTTGCAGCATCACAGGTCGAATGGTATCCATTTCGCTTCATTTGTTGATTCTATAGATGTGCAAAAGGTCCTCCGTAGATTCCTCTTTGCGAATCTAATCTTCCTTCTTGAGGACCTTTACGCTTTCATTATAGGTGGACCACTCGACGACCCCCTCTTTAGCGAGGTTCCACCCTACTCTTGAAATGCGAATGAGTTCCGCTATTTTACCACTCCACCATGGTGTGCGTTTTTTATTGCTCTGCCTACTAACAGGGCAGGACCTTTCAAAGGATCGCGTAAGGGAACCGGTCAATGCATCGACTGCATTGTCAACTGCTTGCGCGGAATTAAGATCATCGCCGATTTCCTCATTTCTCTCTTGAATTTTGACACAGTTTACCCGGCGTGGATTTCTGAAAGACCCTTTCCCGCGAGTATATACTCCCGCGAGTATATGTAGTTTAAAGAGTATTCAGCAATGGTCAGATAGTGACGCCTTACTGGAGACTCTCCAATCAGTAACTTCAACAGAGCCATGGTCAGATACAAACGTAATATCTAAGACTTCTTTCCTAGTTGACGTTACAAAGGTGGGGCCTCTATTACATATAACAAGATTGGATTCTAAGACATAACTAAACAAAACTTCGCGTCTAGCATTAATATCGGTCCAACTCTACAGAGTATGGTGGGCGTTAGCATCGCTACTCAAGACTAAGTTTTTTTTACCTTTTTGAGACGCTGATATGAGCGACCTCAAGGCTTCCGAGGGGATGTTGATGCCGTCATCGTAAGGTATGTACATAGGTAGGTCTTCATATCAATAGAAGGGTTCTGGGCCTTCAGAAAGTCGAGGATCTCTGTTTAGTTAACACAGAGCCTTCTCTTGGGTGTGGTGGGGATCTTCTCTGCCCCCTCCCAGAGTTTAAAACCGCGAACTGTGGCATTCGCGAATTCAAACGATAACTGGTGCTTGCAGTTCATCAGGGTGAATCCACGCTGGCCCTTCCCTCTCCTGAAAGTGGGCGAGGTTGATCCAGTATTCTTTCGAATACTGTCGAAGATTTCTCTGGCTAAGGCCTTTTCAATCATCTGACCGCGTTCTAGGGAATACTGGCCGCTGGGTTTTCCAACGTCGACCACAGTAAGCTGCAGTGAACGACGGATCGCCCCGCTGTAAGCCATCTCCGTATCAGCCTTCGACCTTTTGGGATTCTTTGTGTCCTCCGAGGATCTGACCCCCTTCAACACGAAGTTCTCCCTCATAGTCTCGGCCATCCTAGGTCGACGTTCAGCAGCCCTCGAGGTTTCTGGCCTTTCAACCATAAGATCTGCCTTATCACCACCGGTCCTGTTGGTGGTTTTGCCACTTTTCTTTTCCACCCCCTTTCGGCTGTGGCTTGCCCTAGGGGCATCGGCCTTGTGGGTTGCACTGGTTGCAGCAACGCTCTGTTTGGGTACAGGCCTCGTCAGAGCGTCTTTTTCTATTACATCAATAGCACAGGCCAGGGAGTTTTTCTCTTGGAGATGGTGTTTCGCGTCCAGGATCATTTTGATATGCGTCGCTCTACGCAACAACCGCCGTTTCATCTGACCTGGGGAGACTTTCATCCCTGTCTTCGATTTCCGGGGACTCCTGGGTGGATCTGCCAAAAGCTGCTCCTCCAATTCCATGGAGCTCTCCTCGTCCGAACTAGTGCTGGTGGGCTCACGAGTGGCGTGTCTGCCTCCAGACTGATTTCGTCGTTTTTGTTCATTTGTGTACCCACGAGTAGGGCCGGAAAAACAATGTACGCCCCGCCAGAGCAGCCATGCCACAGATCTCTCCAGGACATCTGTGAGAGCTCGTTGGTAATTGGTATTATCCCCCCAACCTTCCATCTTTCGGCGCGGTTTTGGTTGCTCACTCCACCAGTAGAATTAGGGAGACTATCTCTTAGTTTTTGGGACCTCAGAGAGTCAGGAGTTACACGGCACACGCCGACATAGTTCCGTGAAACCTTTAGTCTTACTTAAGCCCACGCAGCGCGACATGGTGGATAGTCATCGCTGGGGAAAATTACAAATAATATTAATGTTAGGTATTTGTTAATAGACACGCTGGTTTATATGTATGTTGATTTATATAGACCACATAATAAACAATACCTTCGCAATGGTACTCTATAACAGGTGTTTTGGGAGAGGGAGCTTTTGTGGTGCCCGATTTAGTTTCGCGTATATGTACTGTGATTGGGAATTAAAAATTTTTGATTCAATCGTGAGCAATTAGTTGTCGAAACATACATATATTTAGCTAAGAAAGCGATACAAGCAACAATTTTTTTTGTTAAATAATAAACTTTATATTTTGTTTCTTCACTTTAATAATTACAACTGTTTCTCTTATTCTTCTTATTTAAATAGTTAATACTTATTAACGAGGGGATTTCAAAATGTAAGTAATGCCGATCGTAGGGAATCTTGCCAAAGAGTACCATAGTAAGAAGTCGCCTAACTAGAGACATTTATTAGCGATTCACTCTCTCTGCTGTGCCTTCTTAAGAAGACCAAATTTAATAGAGAACTCGATTAGACTACTTGTAAACAAGGTATGCAAAGAAACTGGAAAGCATTTTAGTTACTGAATTACATATGTATGTTACATATGTATATGTAATAATATACATACATATGTATGTACATATGTACATAGACTTACTGAACGTTTGTGGAAATATAAAGTTTAACTACTGATGTGTAAACATGATGCCGGTAGAAAGCCATTGGTAAAGGTGGGCCAATATGTATGTACATACATATAGTTGTTATTGAGTGTGCAATGATCAGATTATTTTATGAAGGGAAAAGCGCAGTCCTCGGCTAGTTGCAATAAGTCGGATAAGTTCTTTTATAATCATAATTGGAGTACTCATAATCAATTATAATAATTATTATTATAATTATTATAATATTAAATAATATTATAATATTAAATAATCTGATCATGCACACTATATTTACTGTATAATAATTATTATTGGAGTACTAAAACAAAGATAGATAGATAGATATTTATTTCGTTATTGAATTACAAAGGTGAGCCACTACACAATTTACAATTCAGAGATATGATATATAGTTCTTTAATATCTTACAGCTGAATAATTTAAATAATTACAATATACACTTTGACGTTAAATATATTTGACAAAGAAAAATATTGTAAAAACCTTCATTTAAAAAGAGACTATGACTAGAGAATATGTAAGTAACAAACAAGTTGAATTAATGGATAAATAAATAATGAATTCATAATGAACTTAAGTTATGACTAGATAAATTAATAAGTAATAAATAAATAAATTAATAAATAAATATATAAATAAATAAGAAAAAACAGAAACAAATAATAAATAAATATACATATAGCAAACAAAAATAAATAAATATATAATAAATAAATAGATTTATAATAAATAAATAAATATGTAAAAAAATTAATAAACAAATAAATAGATTTATAATAAATAAATAGACATACATACATATATACATATATAAAATAAATAAATAAACATGTAACAAATTAATAAATAAATAAATAGATTGCAAATAAATACACTAGTAGATAAATAAATTATGTATAAGAATAGAGAAAAAAAAATAAAGTGAGGTATCTGTAGACATGTAGATGTTAACTGTGGTAAATTATGTTTAATTAACTAGGGGATTATTAGAGTAATTACATCTGCTAATAAATGTATCGGTAAGCTTGCAAATTCTAACGGAGATCAATTTAACATTAGTTCTATCATGAAAATCGGAGGTAGAGTTATGCCACAGAAGTTTTAACATCATCTTCAAAAGTTTATTTTGCTGTATTTGAAGCTTTTTATACTCATAACCCCACTACTTCTGCTATTCACGTAGAAATAAAAAGCCTTGCCATGGGAAGGTTAACGATCATTGTACCAAAATTTTCTGAAGGTCAATAGGCTAAAGTTAATCAAAAGTTTTTTGAACCTGCGTTAAAGTCAACTGTCCCCATATCTCGATTACCGTAAAGAATGAGGTTCTTGGTTTATCTGGGTTCCTCACATAGATGACTCTATGCTCTTTCCCATATTGTTTTTAAGAATTACACGAAATTCTGCCCAATAAGCAACTTCAGTAATTTTACTGACCTCAATAGTTCTTATTGATTTGCTTAATTTATTGACCTGAAAAATAGTTTTTCATATTTCGTATTTTGTCGAAAAAGCATAAAAGCACAGATAATAAACTACCCAGATGTCGCACGCCCATATAAAAAAATGAAGCATATTTTTGTCGTAGCAGACAACGTCGTAGCAGACAAAGAGCTTTCAGAATAAGTACAGCAAATAAAGCTTTTTCTTTTTCGTCACTCCGTTCGATCGTGTTGGAAAGTTCTTTTTCTCATCGTGTGTTGTGACATGCAAACGAACGAGGTGAGGAAGTGTAAAGGGGTATGCGGGAAGGGGGATGAAATTGCATAAGGGTGTGATTTCCATACCACCGCAGCAAAAGAATAAATTTTCATGAATGGAAGTTTTGCAAACGCGTATGCGTTGTATATGAAAAGGTGTATCTGAAGGGAGGGAAAAGTCAATCATTTCGTTGCACTTTGTGATGAAATTTGGTGCGTAGTGTTTTATGAGGTTTTCCTCTTGACCCTATCCAACCTAACCTAACCTAAAGCAGTTTTATGTTCATTTTTATGGAATACTCTTCAAAGCGTGGTAGTCTTTTGAGCATCAAACCTTAGGATATTGGGGTGATTTTGAAGACGACCTAGGACTTGTTTGGAGGAGGGACGAGTTTTTGCCTCGTTTTAAAGCCCTTATTAGGTTTACGTGAAGAGATTGGATAATGGTGGACGTGAAGGTCTTTATTCGGGATTTGGTTTGGTGGTTTGATTCCGCTCTATGTACACCCATCAGAGTCACATTGAAGGCATGATGTATCTAAAAATATGACCCACCGGCTAACCAGATGATTTTCATTGTTCTGGAAGTAATGTAATCCAAGCAGGAGGCCCCGGTTTAATAGGTAGTGTGTTTCCTTGTGACTCGACTGGTGGAGCCCCGTCGGATCAAGACCAACATCAGCCACATAGCGGAAAAGAAAAACGAATAGGGAGCGAACCCTGTACCTGGAACTGCATCGTCCCCTTAAGGGTTGAATCTCAGAACTATTTTCCCTTGGTCCTCCAGAATCTTTTGCCAGTCTTAGTATTAATGATCACGGGCTTTCTGGTTTCCTGAATACCAATTGGAGTACCCAAATCCTTCCCAACACGCTTTTTAATGACATGTTCTACTTCATGGTCAAGACATCTCCCACCTACAACAAAGCTTTGATATACGTGGCTCCACTCAATATTCACTGGCTACACCCCAAATCATGAGGAAAATTTCTAAATTGAACGGATGCCGGTCAGAAAAATCATCGAATCGTCCATGCGAAGCAAGGAAGCGGAGGAAGCCTTGTTAAGGCTATACCACTCGGTGCATATACTACGGTTTTTCAGGCTGAAGTCTATCTACATACTATCACATTCTTCGAAGGAATTTATGCCTAAGATCATAGAAGTCCTGACAACTAGAAAACGAAAATTGTTTTTCGCCAATTTTAGCATTTTATGTGGCAACGCAGATTTGTATATCCTTAATCAATCCTACAAGAATTTTCTTGTCCTTCTGCAATAGGCTGTCAATTTAGGCCTTGTTGTATGGTTGCTTTTATTGCCTTTCCATAATATATGTAGGTAGGCAGTGAACGCTATCTGTTGTTTGGTTATAGGGGTGTGGGTGCACTGCGGTCTTTATGGATCTATTATGCTACCCGGAATCAGAGTATCTGGAAAGGATTTTCTTCTAATAGTTGGTAAGCATCCAGGCGTTTTCTTCTTTTGTGAATCAGTGCTTCACATTCCTTTAGAAAGTGCCTTGGGGTTTCCTCAACATCTCTGCCGAATCTAGAGTCTCCACTTTGCTTAATACCCAGTTTCCTAAGGTGTTCTTGTAGGAATACGCGGCCAGTTTTTGCTGACAGACCTTACTTCTTTCGGGATAGCGGTAGAGGTTTGTTGGTTGAGGCTCAGGTTCCATAGCGCCACCTAAGCAGGAAGATAATACCTGCAGACTTGTCTGAAAGACGTGGAACATATGTACATATACTGTGACTGGTGGAAGGTAGACGAAAAGGGAAACTGCAGGGTCCGGTATCCACCTACATTTTATATACATAGCTTAGGTTAGGTTGACGTGGCGAGCTGCAAATATGCAACCTCATTTAGACCAGTAAGGTCCATTGTGTTGCCACAGGATCGGCATCTCCAAAGAGAGCTAGCTACCCGTTGAACTAGGAGGAGCTAGTTATGAAGCGCTGGAGGCTGCTAATGCTAACATTAGCCAGTTCGCCAAGGTTGTTGAAGAAGTAGGCACCTAAATGCAGTTTCCTACGAGCGGAGAGAGTTTCACATGTACAAAGAAGAAGTTTCTTCCTCCTCTTTATCCATGCAGCTTCTACAGAAGTCGTAAGCGAATAGGCCTACCCTAGTGGCCTAGGCCAGGGACATTTTCCCAGCGTTCAAGAAGAAGTTGGTATTCCCAATCATTAATTTGACCTAAGGCAGCATCCCAATTGACTCTGCAATACGGTTCTGGTCCTATAAACGCGGATTTTGATCCAGCTAGCTCGTTCGCCGATTCTTTGCCTTCAATACCTTGGTGACCGGGTGCCCACCCAAATTTAAACTTATTTTGTCTGGCCAGGGTCTGTAAGGCAGCGTCGCAGCATTTAACCGTCAACGAGTCTGTCGTACTAGAACAGTGTTAGTACTGGATAGCATTGCCTGCTATCGATAGACATTGTAGGCGTTGGAAAGCTGATGAACTTGTAAGAAGGAGGCCACAATTGCATACGTCATAGGCTGTCCATTTTATAAGGGTTCCACTCACCTCTCTAAAAAAAATTGAAGCTCTTTGTTAAGCTAGGCACGCTGAACCTTATGACCGGTCTGCAGCAAGACTAGATCTCTCTCCCTGGTTAAGCGTGGGTGACGCACAGGTGATCTCTGGGATCATTACTGAGCCCCATGCCACTGCTATTCATGCGAAGCATCTCGGTATAGTTTACATCGACCAATGCACTAGCTACAGGTACAGGTACAGGTACAGGTCCTTCTCTCGCCGACAAAAAATTAAGAACTCTTGGATAATTATAATTAACTAATTTAAGTTAATGATTATTTCTCGTTAGTTTTTTTATAATAATTTCGAACATTAGTCACCCTCACTTAAGTAGGCCAAGAGCAGTGATCAGTTACTATAAGGGCATAAAGATAAATAATAAAATGCAGTATGCACCTCTCATATTCATACCCATTTTCAGAGCAAATTTGTGTCCACAAAATTTACAGAGTTTTTATTTATTTAATCAAGGGCTGAAAATAAGGTTCATACATACAGATAACAAGCACACAACATAAGCCCAACCATTTGCACATATACATATATATATACGATCTATACTCCGTATCCATCCTACCAACGTGTCGGCATCAGAACTCCGTGACCGCAGTTGCACAAAATATTTTTTTTGTTTCATTTTTTCAGTGAAGGTAAACAAGGGTATGTGTGAGTGACACGATGGACTAAAAAGTGAGCAGAAAAAACAAATGTTCTGTGTTCTGTTTTTTTCCCTTTTGTAAGAAGTTTAAGCTTTTTAAAAAGCTTTTTTTTTAGTGAATTTCGTTTTCATATATCACTTCTTCCCATATGAATGAGACATCTGGGTATATTTATTATCTGTGATAAAAGTATAATTTTTCATTGTTAACCTCAATAGTTTTAAGTATAAATAGAGTAAAATAAATTGAATAAAGTACCAGTTATTATACCAGGTACACAGTGTACATATCCTTTTAAACAGTAGTCTTTCGAGCAAAACAGTTATAACCATTGCAAAACCTTTCTTTTGTTTCCTAGTGTGAGGCTGCACTAGGGTGGTTATAAACTATCTCATATAAAAGTAATAGTTTACTTTACAATAATTTAAAGCCTACTTTGCACATAAGACATGAAGTAATTGGAGCGTATTTTAGATAACCTCCAGGATGTTATCATCCAGCTAAAAGAGGTTAGGGTTAACCTCACCAAGCTTCCAGTATAAAGACGTACCCAGGAAATACTTTCTAGGCAGTATGATAAGGCAAAGAACTTATGGACCTCCACCGAGACTTACTACGATTCCATGAAGAAACTAAACGCAGATGCTGCCACCGAATTCCTGCCAAAATACGAACCTGGAAAAACAATTCTTTCTAAAATTAAAGAATTCATCAAGAAAAACTCCCCGAAACTATTAGATGACGATACAATTGAAGCTGAACCACCCGATCAGGACACCAGCCATACTCACGAAGCACTGACGGCTACAGGTGTGAAACCGGAACAACTTAAGCCGATCTATGCACCAGAGCATCCCTATCTGGCGCCATCGAATACATCCAAGACAACCGATTCTCTCGCATTTGGCGATAACTGCAATGAGCAGCTTATCACAGCTGGCGGTTTCAAGCAACACCCTCAAGCCTCACGAATTGACCAGGGGGTATCCACGAGCAGCATCGCCCATCCATTGGAAGGATTCACGTGGGCCTAAGGAAGTGGTATCAAAACCACAGAAGTGAACTTGAGAGAATATAGTGTTGATATCACGAAGTACCGAGAATTTAAGGAACAGTTCGATTCACTGGTACAAAAAAGCCGATCGTCCAACATCGATCGCTTCGCTCTACTCAAGTCGAAGCTAACTGGGAAAGCGTTGGAAACGATTAGTGACTTAGATTCAACTGGAGACAACTACCCAATGGCCTGGTCAACGTTGGACCGAACGTTTGACAATCCAAGGCACCTAGTTAAATTAGAACTAGAGGTCATGTTAGCTTTACCCCAACGACTAACATTCCCTGGAAGCGCAGAGTCTATAATAGCATACATACAGTCACTAAGGGACGGGTCTCCAATCTAAAAAGAAACAAGATAAATGGAGATCAGATTATGTCCTATTTAATTCTTCGAGGTTTTGATCCTGTCATTTTGTTAACTGTGAACTCAGACTTCCCACCTTAGAGGTGATAGAAGATTTCGTGTTCAAGGAATTTCAGCACCACCTGGATCAACACGACAACCTTCGATTTACTCAGCTATCCCAAAGAGTATCTAAAATAGATTCCAGCATCCCACAGAACAGAGTACATGTTACTCTCCAATTCAATGAAGCAGGAACAAAAGTGACAAAAAAGTGTTTCATTTGCACAGAACAACATTCAGTAATAGGCTGTCCAAAGTTCCTGAATGCCCCGAATCGAGAAGCCTTGCTACGAGACCACAAGGTTTGTATCTTTTGCATAAAGTATCGATTCGACTATCGTTCCCCTTGTAGATCAGGCAGTATCTTATATGCAAAACCTGTCAAGGATCTCACCTTACCGAAATCGAAATGGATCCTGAATCCACTCCGATCATGACTAATCCTTCTTCAACTAGCAGCACTTACCTATGTCAAAATGAGTCTGAGGCGTCTTCTGGCGTTCTTCTGCCTACGGCTATTTCAACGCTCGTAGTTAATAATAACAACGTTCCAGTCCGCTGTTTACTAGATCAGAGCAGCCAGGCTAACTACATATCCGAAGATCTGGTCCAGAAGCTGAGATTGCCAAAAAAACGGACACTTGTCAAAATCATCGGAGTAGGAGGAGAGATCGGAACAGTCTGTTCCATTACCAACATAAAACTGAAGCTGAATCACCCAGACCTACCAATCGTGAATATAAAAGCACTGGTAGTCAAACAAGTTACCGGATCACTCCCAAGTATGCCCAGTCACATCGCCTGGAAATCCTCCTTTGGTAAACCACTTGCATAGACACTTCAACAAACCAGCCCACATTCCTCTATTATTAGGTGGCCCAGTATACTCTACGGTGATGTGTCCAGGTCTGGAGAAGAAGGAAGGGTTGTTGCTTCAAAATACCTACCTTGGTAGGTGGATTGTGTCTGAAGACCCAGGAAACGGAAAAATTGAGAAACGAACCTCAGCCTTTACAACACTCAGAGTGCGAGGCGAACCTAATAGATTTCTGGGACCTGCCCTTTACCGGAGAAGACATTGGGAAAGATTAGAGTACATACTGCGAAAACTTGTTCATTCTATATCGGACAGGAAAAACGTTGGGAGCAAAACGAGATCCATAAGAAAATGTCAAACGACTTGAAGCGTCAATTCACATGTCCCCAGTACCTGCTGACATAGCGAAACCGGAAACGCTTATTATATCCCATATATCAGCATCATCCGAAAAGATGCTCTCACAACCAAGTTGAGGAACGTTTTTAACCCCAGCGCGATCAAGCAACGGGATTTCTCTAAATCAACTCATCCAACTAGGCCCGAAATTGCAGTCTCATATCTTCGACATTATCCACGAGAATAGGCAATATTAATTTGCCTACACCAGCGACATGCAACAAATGTTCCGACCATTCTTGATACCCCAAGCGGATCGGGGAAAATTTCGGATCCTCTGGCGTCCCAACAAATCACAACCATTGGGTGAATTCTGGCTAAGCACTGTGACTTACGGCGTAGACCATGTGCAGCATGGCAAGCAATCCGGACAGTCCACCAGATCGCCGATGATAACGCACCAGATCTTATGACCAAAGACATAATTAAGAACTCGATTTACATGGATGATCTGGAAAGCTGTCTCTGACAAAATGCTCATCCAATTACCCAGCAGTTCTTCACAATATAGAGGATAATAAAAAACTCTCCGCCTACAAAGAGGCCGCCGATCGAGCTAAAATCTTGGGTATTAACTACAATCCAGTAGACGACACATTCCTCATCCGTATCCCGAATCAAGACCAAGTAACATTCACCAAAAGAGGTCTATTGTCTATGGCTGCATCTCTTTCCGATCCCATGGGTTGGATCCTACCTATTATCATGCTCCTCCGAGTACGCATACAAGAGTTGTGGATACTCAGGTACGACTGGGATGACCAAATAGATGAGAAAATACAGCAGAAGTTCAGCAAAATATTTAAAACTTTACCTCAACTTAGTGGCATTAGAATTCCACGCTGGATCTCATGAGCTCAGAGTACACCAATTCAGCTCATTGGATTTTGTGATGCCTCGGGAGACGGCTACGCAGCAGTGATTCAGTCTATGGCTGCATCCCGATTACTAGCAGCCAAGGGTCGACCCACACCACTTAAGACAAGAGCAAACCAACAGTAAAATATGCACAATCCCCAAGATGGAGCTAGAAGGAATCGTGCTCCTAACCGAGCCTCTTAACCAAGTCAGAAGCAAGCTCCATTATCCTAATATCGCGGTGATCGTGTATTCAGATAGTGAGGTAGCCCTAAGCTGGGTGCGCAGTAACAACAAGATCGACAGCAAATTTGTGACTAGAAGAGTTACTAAAATTCGAAAAGTTATTAGTTCTGCGAACATACATTACGTCAAATCTGCGGAAAATCACACACTCTCGAACACATGGCTGGCTGTCGGCTTTGGTTTGAAGGTTCAACTTGGTTAATGCATGACCAGCTTCCACTCACTCCTTCTAAAGATATGGAAATTACCATGACGCATGTCTCTCGAAATATGGTTGATGAAGAAAACTTTATTGAGAGGTTCTCCTGCCTTAACCGTCTACTACGAGTAACCGCTTATTGTCTTCGGTGGGTCAGAAAGAAGCAATCACGCGAGACCGGCCCAATCACCACTGAAGAGAAGGCCAATGCTAAAGCAAAAATAATCCGGTTTCAGCAGCATCTATCATTTGATAACGAAATAGCCCACTTCAAAAAATCAAAAACTTTACCGAAGAAACGCTGGTTGACATCTTTAACTCCAATGTTTGGTCCGCATGACAACATACTTCGTGTGGGGGTTGGAGGATTTCCGTCGCCAACCTCCCGGAAAGTCATAAGCATCCGATACTGCTAGCCAAATGCCACTTAAAAATACAAATACAAATTCTTGGCGCAACAGACCGTATGTGGTCCAGGGCCTAGCTTCTCGCAACCATTCGTGTTGTGCGTGTTATATTTTTTCACACAAATGGAAGGGACCTACAGTTTAGAGCCATATCCGAAAGGCAAATTGAGAAGCTTTCTCTTGACAGTTATTACTCTCGGACGTTTGTCAGACATTCGCGAGAGGTGGGACCGTGAAAAACTTTTTGGTGTTCTCTGGGATTCGAACCTCGAACCTCACGCTCAACGATCCAACGCACTAACCACTTGAGCCACGGCGCCCAAATGCCACTTGGTTGATTTAATAATACGCCAAACACACTTGGATCACCACCATTGCGGAAATTCTTTAACGGAGCAATTAATAAGGGAAGAATTCTGTATTCTTGCTGTAAAATCACGAGTCAAGAAATGTATCCGAAGCTGTCCCATATGCACTCGATGGAAGGCCCAAACTTTCCAGCCGATTATAGCAGATCTACCCACGGAACGAATAGCCCCAGCACCAACCTTTAGCAAAATCGGTGTCGATTCGTGCGGCCCTTTCTGCATCAACGCCAGCAGAACAAGGTTCGATAAAATTATAAAAGTTCGGGTGGCGGTCTTTGTATGTCTAGTTACCAAAGCTATTCACTTAGAAATTTGCTCGGATCTAAGTACGGAAATGTTTCTGGCAGCCTTCACACGCTTCGCGAACAAACTGTGCTGGCCATCCCTGGTCCTCTCTGATAATGGTACGAATTTTATTGTAGCGAAAAGGAAGATCGACCATGAATGGAGCAAGGTCACCAATATCTGAAAGGACAGACTAGCGATCCAGGAGATTGTTTGGAAGTGCAATCCGCCCTACAGCCCTAACTTCGGCGGTCTATTGTAGGCCGCCATTAAGTCTATGAAACATCCAATCTAGAAAATGTCTAATATAACTAATCTGACCTATGAAGAATTCATCTCCTGTCGCATCGAAGATATCTTGAATAGCCGACCATTTAATCCAGAATCATCAGAAGCAGAAGACGCACCCGCCCTTACACCATTCCATCTCATCTCGCAACGGAGTTTCAAGAACTCTGTAATCGATGCAAGTCTATCAACTGCCGTTCCAATCACAAAACGCTGGTTACAAAAGCAACAAATTCAACAACACTTCTGGGAACGTTTCCACCAAGAGTACCTCCACCAACTGCAGAAGAGAAATAAATGGAGGTTCCCAACTCGAACACTCGACATCGCGGATCTGGTATTACTTACTTGAGTGCTATCCTGACAGTAAGGGAAACGTTCGAAGAGTCGATGTAAAGACAACCAATCGGGAGGTCGTGCATAGCGCAACAAATCGTTTGGTCCCTCTTTTCCTAGAAGATTCCCAGGATGAGCCTGCCTATCGCTGAAGCAGTCGGCAGCATACTCGCACCACCTCACTGCTAACTCGAGTAATTTTATGTTGGCTGGCCCTCACTACCCCAACAAATAAAGCCATAGAAATCCAAACACTCACTCCTGGTATCCATATTCACCGATTGGGGGACGCTTTCATCAA
Source organism: Blera fallax (assembly GCA_946965025.1). Classification (NCBI taxonomy): domain Eukaryota; kingdom Metazoa; phylum Arthropoda; class Insecta; order Diptera; family Syrphidae; genus Blera; species Blera fallax. The sequence goes on from OX337246.1 coordinate 57,765,375, forward strand.
GTACTCCGACTTTAAGTTCTCAGCCGAAACTTCTTAGAAATTTTACCGCCGATCTGATTACCATCGACAATCATGTGAAGGAATTCTCCGATTTCTGCCAACAATATCAGAACAGCAGCTACTCGAAGTTATATCAACACTGCCGTTCCCTAGATGAAAAGACGCGAGGCCATGACAGTTAAGGAAGGAATCACTGCAAGCTATCTCAGTGAACGGGCCAAACGTTCCCTCGGCCCTACAGTAATTGTCAAATATGGTAAAAAAAGGTATTAGAAGTATCCCGCCTCATGACAGACATCAATAACCTAGAATCTAAATCTGTTGACGTGCAACTTCATGCCTTGCTTGAACAGGAGCAGCAACTTCGGCTTCAAGAGCAGATGAACGCAGCATTCAAATCCTTATCAGCGCTATCCAGGCCAATCATCAGAACATCATCACCAACCGTTGAAGCTTACAGACCTCTGTCAGTAAACTAAACGGAGGTTTGGACTTCCGCAGGCTACCAACTATACCAAATCCATCCGCACTATTCACTTTTAATAGAATAATGAAGGCCATCCGCAAAAATATGGTTATCGTGACGTTCCCCTGGTCCAAACGTTCCCCTGGTCCAAACGAGAATTTTCTCTAAAAATGCCTTTATCAGCGTTCCAACCATTGAGGCTCTTGCTATACTTCTAGACCGTGGAGACTTCGTGCATCAAATTGTGCTCAGTAATGACAACAAAAGTTCCTTCGATCCCACCCAAGCCATCGATCTAGGTCACGGAATCTACGACAATGTTAAGGAAACAGAACTGAGTGACTGCTGCAAAGAAGTATTCAAGAACCCCACTTCCTCCTCGCTCATGAACATATGCACCTCAATAACAGTCAACACAGAATTTGATAATGTACATATACCCATTGCAGAGTGATTTTGCAGTCATACATAGAACAAGCGCTAACAAAGTTACTATCGTATGCAATGCTACACAGACACCACTGGTTGCAAGAGTTAATCTGGTGAGGTTCCCAGGTTGCAGAATCTCCATCTCCCAGTTTGATGCTATGTCCTCCATCGAAGATGTCTAAAAAATTGAAACTGATATCAAAAATTTCTCAAGCGAAGACTATATGTCCCCTGCCAAAATCGACCTAAGCGGAGTGCCCACAGAGGATCCTCGTCTTGCCATATTCAAGGCAAAACTCTCAGTTGAATTGGATGACAACGACTGGAACCCCTGGGAACATCAGTACTGGTACTTAGGAGCTATTTGTACCATCCTCTGCATCACTCTATTTTCAATCATCTGCACCTGTAAACGCCGCCGAGGGCAAAAGTCAGAGATTCCTGCCGCCAGGTACCTAAACAAAGAAGACAAGACACCTGGAAGTTGGGTACGGGCCTACATGATTCGCCGTGGTACGATAACCCACATAAACACGGACACAGCTTAGATTTATAAATTCCGTCGATAATAATCAAACATATGTTTGTTTATGAGAATTACACGAAATTCTGCCCAATAAGCAACTTCAATAATTCGACTGACCTCAATAGTTGTTATTGAGCTGTTTAATTTATTGACCTGAAAGTTGTTTTTTATATTTCAAGTAAGTCCCCACTCGCCCCAATCCAACCAATTCCACCACTGCTCCCAGCAGCAACAACCCAAGGCCTGATACTGCTACTACTAGATTCTCGCAGATCATCTAAGGCTCCAGGAAGAAAGGCCGTCTCCAGTTCTGGACAACCTACTGGTGGCAACCCCTCGAGTAGCTCTACAACTACACAAAGGGTTGCTCACCACAAAGATATAGGAGTTAAAGGCAAAGCCATCACACAGTCTGGGGGAGCACAAACATCAACAAGAGAGGTGAGTCTTTACTTAATTTCTTAATTCCCCTGAATGTTGAAATTCTAAATAAAGGCTGTCAACCGACTTTTGTTAACTCTATCAGACAAGAGGTACTAGATCTCACCATAGCTAGCTCATTTTTGTCTGATAAAATTATTGACTGGCATGTGTCGTAAGAGCTCTCGATGTCTGACCACATGCACATCAGATTTGACCTCGAGAGCTCTTCCTACTCAAATACTCTTAACAGAGACCCTCAGATGTGAATTCAACCCATCCTGTTCAAATATAGACTCTTCTTATCTATTTGAAGAAGAAGCCTCAAACCTAAGCTCTCAAATCACAGTCGCATATGAATCCAGTTGCAAAGCCAGACCTAAGGCTAACTCTCGGGATGTGCCCTGGTGGACCATTGAGCTTGAAATCCAAAAAAGAAAGGTTAGGAAGCTTTACAATAAAGCCAAACGAACTAACTCATGGAGCGAATACAAAATAGCTCTCACATCTTATAATTGTGCAATTAGGAAATCAAAAAGACATACTTGGAGGGCTTTTTGCGAAAGCACTAACGATCTTCCGACAGCTGTTAGGGCTCAAAAAGCCCTTTCTAAGAACCACAGCAATGGAATTGGTCTCCTACAAAAAAGTGACGGCAGTTTCACAACAGGTTACAAGGAAACTCTGAGTCTACTTCTACAAACTCACTTTCTTGACTCTGTTAGCACTGACCCTCACACACCTCTTCTACATGAAATTATGCAACAACTTCCCAACAGGCACACTAGGAACTCTGCTAGGAATATCTTCTCCTCTGATTCTATCAGATGGACCATCTCCACGCAAAAGCCTTAAAAAGCTCCTGGTGGGGATGGAATCTTTCCTGCCCTTCTTCATCGCGGCATCGATATTCTCCTGGAATCCCTAGTGTCCATCTTCAGATCCAACTATGAACTCAGCTACATACCGACTACATGGACAAAGGTAAATGTAGTGTTCATACCAAAAGCTGGCTGCAGATCACAATCAGACCCTAAGGCCTTTAGACCTACTAGTCTCACCTTGGTGCTCCTTAAGGTAATGGAAAAAATTATAGACTTCCATATTCGTAATTCCGCCTTATTAGAACTCCCTTTAAATAAACTCCAATTTGCATATCAACCTGGTAAATCTACGGTCTCAGCACTACATCATCTAGTTAGCACGATTGAAGAAACTCTGTTAGAGAAGGATATCGCCCACTGCTCTTTTCTAGACATTTCGGGTGCCTTCAATAATACGACGTTTCAATCCATCAAAGATGCTGCTGATGCTAAAGGCATTGACCCGAAAACCACCAGCTGGATATGCTCCATGCTCAGTAGCAGGATTATTTCTGCCAAACTTGGACAATTCTCGATATCCGCAAAAACCACTAAAGGTTGTCCCCAAGGAGGAGTTTTATCTCCCCTGCTTTGGTCCATTGTTGTGGACAAAATCCTAAACGACCTCAATAACTGCGGATTTCTCACCCAAGGCTATGCTGACGACATAGTCATTATAATAAGGGGCAAGGAAGAAACCAACATCTGTGATCGGATGCAACATGCCCTTAACAAATTTAGCAATTGGTGTCAGATAGAGGGATTAACGGTTAACCCTGATAAAACTGTAATCATTCCCTTCACCAGAAGGAGATCCTTATATCTCCGCACGCTATCACTACGTAATGTACAACAAAATTTCTCTAAAGAAACAAAATATCTTGGGATAACTCTAGATCAGAAACTAAACTGGAAACCTCATGTAGATGGTTAGGTTAGGTTGGCTTGGCTGTCCGCACGGGAGTGCAGACACACTTAGACCAATAAAGGTCCTTTGTGATACCATGGATCAAAACCAATTCGCTGCTCATGGACTAACAGAACCAACCAGAGCTTTTGATAAAGCGATAGATGCGCATGACGTCTAAGGACGCTATGTCACCAAGGACTTCAAGGAAGGGGGACCCTAAATAGAGCATTCTTTTATGCGACAGAGCTGGGCAGTTACATAGGAGGTGAGGGATACTTTCCTCCTCTTCCTCGTCCCTACAGCTTCTGCAGAAGTCATTTGAAAAGAGGCCAAGTCTTTTGGCATGTTGGCCTATAAGGCAGTGTCCAGTGAGAACAAGAACAACGCAGCTGATTTGTGATCGCTTTAGTTTGACCATCTCGGTACTGCGTTTATGATCCAGCCTGGGCCAGATCTGTCTCTCTCGAGATGAGACACGTTGACACGTTTTCCCATCTGAGGTTGGTCCTGCTAATAGCATTCAGCTTTAGTAGATGCTTACATGTAGCTAGGGGCATACCCAGGGACTGCCTATCAGACAGAATCCTTAGAGTAGTGCCTTGTCTGGCAAGTTCGTCTGCCCTGCAGTTTCCTGGAATGTCTCTATGGCCTGGCACCCAGCATAGGTGAATATTGAACTGCTCTGTCATCTCCATAAGAGATAAACGGCAGTCGAGAGCGGCCTTTGAAGTAAACGAGCACGATTCCAGATTCCACCCGCTTGGTTGTCAGTGAGAATGGTAATATCCCTGACAGATAGTACATTACACTTCAGCCAGGACAGGGCTTCCTTGATTGTCATAATTTCCGCCTGAAAAACGCTACAATGATCAGGGAGGCGGAACGATAATTCTAGGTTGAAAAAGTGTACCGAGTTACCATCGATAGGAGGAGAATTGTCCCATACATCCCGTTCAGGGATGCTCGTACGGTAGTCACGGTCGAAGCACATTTTCGGCGGGGTGTAGTCTGTATTTTCGTGCTTGAAGTTAAGGAGATCAAGGATCGAGGAGTGACCAGTGTGATAGCTGGACCACTGAGAGGAGGCTTTCAGACGGATGGCCGTACAGGCAGCGATCTGTTTACTGAAAATATCAAGGGGCAGTAAGTTGAACATAATATCCAGTGCCGCTGAAGGAGTAGTCCTCAGTGCACCACTGATGCACATGCATGCAGATCTTTGCACCTTAGCTATTTGGGTGAGGTGGACAGCCCTGTTAAGAGCGGGCCACCATACGATCACGCCATAGAGTAAAATAGGCCTATGATAACGGACACGTACAGCCAGTGAGTGATTTGAGGTTTCATACCCCAGCTCCTACCTATAGCCTTTTTACAGGAGTAGAGAGCTACATTGGCTTTCCTGACGCGTTCTAGTAGATTGGCTTTCCAGTTTAGTTTTCTGTCCAAAATAAGACCCAGATATTTTGCTTTGTCAGTGAAGGTCAGACTGGTGCCATTTATCTTGGGAGGGTCTATGAGTGGAATTTTATATTTCCTCGTAAAGAGGACGAGTTCCGTTTTGTGGGGGTTAACCCCCAGTCCACAATTGGAGGCCCATCTGGTGAGCCGAAGGAGAGCATATTGGAGGATTTCCTTGAGAGTATTTGGGTGCTTACCAGAGGCGGCGATGGCAACGTCATCAGCATATTCGATCACTTTGCATCCTGTCTTGTCTAGGTCCACCAGTAGCTTATTTACTACCAGGTTCCACAGAAAAGGTGACAGGACACCACCCTGGGGGGTGCCGCAGCAGAAAGTTCTTCTGGCCGATGCACCGCCCGGCTGTGTGTTAATAATCCTGCATGTGAGCATTTGATTGATTAACACTCTGAGCGAAGTATCCACTTTCAGATCTGTAAGTGCGTCGATGATCGCTTTTGGCTCGACGTTGTTAAACGCACCCTCAATGCCAAGGAAGGCCACCATAGTGTATTCTTTAATACTCAAAGATTTTTCAATGATGCGCACAAGCGAATGTAAGGCTGTCTCAGCCGATTTGCCTTTGCAGTACGCATGCTGGGACGGCGAGAGCAAAATTGGGTTGATGCTCTGTCGTAAGTGGATATCGATTAGCCTTTCTAGAGTTTTAAGTAGAAAGGACGATAAACTGATGGGTCGGAGATCTTTTGGTTCCACATGCGAGCTCCTTTCTGCTTTAGGTAAGAAGATGACCTCCACCTCGGTCCATAGTTTGGGAATGTAGACCAGATTTAGACAGCCTGACATGATGACTTTGAGCCATGGAAGCACAATGTCCTCTAATTGCTGTAATTCTGCAGGAATAATACCATCCGGTCCTGGGGACTTGAAGGGCTTGAAGCTGCGCACGGACCATTGGATCTTTTCTGTGGTTACTAAACCCGAAGAGTTACTGTACGATTGAGCCGAAGTATTTGCTAATCGCGGGTCAGTAACAGGGGAGCTACCGGGAAAGTGAGTGTCCAGTAATATATCAATGGACCCTTTCGCAGAGGTGGTCCAGTGACCATCCGGATGCAGAAGGTAGCTGGGTATTGAGGGGCTTTTTGAGAGGAATTTCCGCAACCTGGACGCTTCCGAGGATTCTTCAATGCTGTCACAGAAAAGTTTCCAAGAACGTCGTTGCTCTTTCCTCAGAGAAAATTTGTATTTTTTGAGAGACAATTTGTATGAGGCCCAGTCGGCCGTCTCGCGGGAGTTTTTAGCAATATTAAAAAGGAGCCTACTTTCTTTCCTGAGTGCACTGAGGGTTGTATTCCACCAGGGTGGTTTCTTTTTGCCTCGGGGGTTACGAAGTGGGCATGCCACAGACATGGCTCCATTGAGTGCCTGTGTTAGGATGTTGACCAGGCTCTCGAGATCATCAGTGCTATTTAGTTTAGCAGGCAAGTGAGAGGGCAAAAGCGTTAGTAAACGCTCCCTATAAAGAGACCAGTTGGTTTTTTTATGATTTCTAAAGGCCTTTTGATCAGGCACACGGTCATCAAGACTGAATTGGAGGTAACGGTGGTCTGAGAAGGCGTGCTCATCAGAGACTCTCCAGTCCTTTACCGAATTATAAATATGGTCTGAGACAAGGGTAATATCTAGGACTTCTTGTCGGGTGCGAGTAATGAAGGTCGGTTTGGACCCCCGGTTACAGATTAGGAGATTACTGCTAATGATAAAATCAAACCTCATGTAGATAGAACCATTGAAAAGGCGACAAGAGCCTTCTGGGCCTGCTCAAGGTTTTTCGGTAAGAGATGGGGATTGAAACCCAAAATAATTTACTGGACTTATCTCACAATCATCACGCCGATAATTTCCTATGCATCGCTAGTATGGTGGGAAAAAACTAATCAAATCACCATCCGATCTGCCCTACAAAAGGTACAACGATTAGCATGTGTATGTATTACGGGTGCAATGCGCACCTGCCCTACAGCTGCGCTGGAAGTTCTCTTAGACCTTCCACCACTACACATAAGAATTATGAAGACTGCAGCAGCTGGTGCAATAAAGCTTCAACTTCTATGTAATAATACTAACACCAATCTAGTAGGACATATGAAAATCCTGAAGGAAATCCCGCTACTATCATTGCCAGCGATCTGTTCCTCAGATTTCATGCCAAAAAGAATCCATCTCAATCACCCTTTTAAAGTATACCGGACCGCAGGTTTTGTGACTACCCTCTCATCCCTCATACCACATCTTCAATTGATTAGTACACTGACGGTTCGAAAATATCAAATGGGGCTGGAGCTGATGTTTTTGGTTCTAACTACAAACTTTCCACTTCACTTGGACAACATACTACTATCTTTCAAGCAGAGGTCTATGCAATCGAGCTATGTGCCAGAGAATGCATCAGACGAAACCTACGTAGATCACAAATAAATATAATGTCAGACAGCCAAGCAGCTCTTAAAGCTCTAACATCCTTCAATTTTGAGTCTAAGCTGGTTTGGGATTGTCTACAAGTACTCCTACAGCTTGCTGCACACAATAAAATTACTCTTGTGTGGGTCCCTGGATAAGGGCATCCCTGCCAACGAATCTGCTGATAAACTTGCCAGATTAGGTACTCAATCTCCGTTTACGGGTCCTGAAACCTTTTGTGGTTTACCAACTAACCAGATAAAGATAGAGCTTAATCTATGGGAACGAACAGAAATGCTCTCATTCTGGAACTCGCAAAATGGCTTACGACACGCCAAGAAATTTATAAATTTCTCAAAAAAAGATCCAGAGACATTCTTTCAATGAGCAAACACAAGGCTAAGATTATAACTGACTTCCTTACTGGACATTGCTCTCTCAATTACCATCTCAAGAAAATTGGCCGTGTCCAATCGCCACAGCCCAACACATACTGTGTGAATGCCCGGCCATAGCTGGTCTTAGGCTCAAACACTTTAACAAAGGCTTCACATCACCATCTGATGTCACATCTTCTTCAGCTCAAACTATCTATAGTTTCATTAATGAACTAGATTTCAGCTAAAAGGCAAATATAATATAGCAACTTTTAGGGGATAGCACAAAAGATCTCTTCTGGTCGCCGTGCTTATTAGGCTTTTACTCGAGCCTTATGTACCCCCACGACTCTAAAAAAAAAAAAGGGTATAGAGTTCCCTCTTACTGCACCCAGTTCGACGTTCTTCCATGCTGTATGAGGTTGGAGATTACTGAAACTGATTATTTCTAGAATCAAGTAATTAATCCGGAGTGAATTTTTGCTCTGTCCCTACGAACCATCTCAAGTTACACTCATTACTCCAGGCTTGCAATAGCTATTGTGAATATTTCCGCAGATTTCTGGTCGAAACTGGTGATGAGTTTCGCATGGCCCCGCTGGCATTTACTATAGTGACAAGTAAGGACAAGACCTGAATAATTCTGCATCATTTTGAGGAGGCTATCGCTTCTACTGATTACAACCGATGACCTTTGAGGACATCGTTAAAGGACTTTATCGAATAGGACAGATAGAGTAAGAAATTTGGACAGCGAATTAAGTATCTTACACGGATGCCTTCTGTTTTTCCGACTAAAGTTAACAAGAGCTAATGATGATTTCTTTTTGTAGCACGAAGACGATATGCAACATTCTTTATCTTAATAGTCAGAAATATAGTAATGACATGAGTTATATATCCATAAACGTCTAGAAAAGCGTAAAATATTAAGTCAACGGAAGATGTATGGCCCATTATCATTTCCAAATGTCTTTTTATGTAAGATTTTTTTTGTTTTGTTTATTTTTCGCAAGCAAACAATTGGTACCTATGTATTTTTATAGTTTCATGTATGTATGTATGTACATAAAAAAGGATTTAACCGTATAACATAAATAATATCAACTCAGGAGCTGTTTGAGCCTTAGCTAACTACTTTCTTTTTATTTCGTCTAGAACCAAGTCTATTAACAGTGGAACTTTGCACATTTCTCAGCCGAGACATCCGCCTAATTTTTGTGTCTTTACTCCTTCGCCCAATATCAGAATATTAGAATACATATCTCTTACTCATTCTAGCTGACGCCACACACTCGTTGAAATACAATTACCAACTCAACGAAAACTTAATCAAATTCTGAATTTTACAAATAATATTTTTGATATTGCTCAGCTTCTAGATGACGTAGAATCATGATTTTGGACTTGAAATTTGCGTCTTTAAAAACTCTAAACGACAAAACTAAATTGATTAAAATCGACAAAGGCAAAGTTGAATGTTATTTGTGTTTCTAAGTTTTTTTGTCTCTTTTCTTGGTCTCCCAAGCACAAAACTGAACAAGTAGCTTTATCTAAACCTGGTCCATGCTATTTCGTAATCATTAAAAAAAAATCATTAAAATCGGTTCAGCCATTTTCTCACAAATACCGGACAAAGAAATATCAACTTCATTTTATAATAGTAGTTGATTTTCGCTGGCCACTCACATATGTATCTACTGTTTGCTTATAAAATATTTCCGTCTTGATACGTATCCTTTGAATTAATCACGTCAACTCGTGTACTTCAAAATGTGTTTTCCAAAAGCCAAACATGCCCATAGACTACACCCTGAAGTGAGAAGTACCTCCATTTGTATAATATGCAGTTCATGTAACTATGACGAAATTATCTTCCATTTAGATGTCTATCGACCTACATACTATATTTTATTTGCCCTAGGGAAATTAATTTGAATAGCAGTTACGGAACCGCATAAAGAAATATTCTGAACTTTAATGACAGAATAAAACGTAGTACTCAGCATCTTAATTGGCTGGTTTGCCATAATAATGACATACTTTACGCAGCAAACACATTTTCGTTGTTGGTATTAAATGCCATCACCTGCACCTATTCGGGCAACAGATACATTCCAAAGATTCGTGAGATGAATGTCGCGCGTCGCTGTAGGTTGATTGTTTCATTCTGCTTTTGCTACTGTCGATTCTTCTGTGTCTGCCATGCCGATTTCAAACTCCTCTGGTATTGCTATTGATATTCGTCGTCTGTCGCTCCATTGCTTGTTCCCTTCCACTCAAACGGAATAAAAGTATCTTGCTGGACGTTGGCTTGTGTGTTCGTATGCGACTTTTTTTTTATAGGTCAATGACATGCCAGAATGAGTGTAGATGGAGAGATGAGCACACACACAGTTTAATTGTATCGTTATTGTTCAGGTGGACGGCCCACTGTAGTATGTACATATGCATGCACATATACATATATGTATATATGCATGTATTTATTTCTATGTGCCTTTTGCAGTACAAGGTTTTAATAAATAAATAACAAGTTTGAATCTGATTGGGTCGGGCTGGGAATGCTGTTCGAAAAATGTTCACCCTATATGAATGTTATATGTTTTTCAACCTATATTCATGTTATATGTACATATGTATGTATGTATATGATGACTGGAATGAAGTGTGTATTCCCACTAGAAAAGTTAACAATGGAAGTAAATGATATACATAAATATTTACATATATAATGATGTATTTCGTAACGGTCCAATATGATGTTTTATCTCTGATAAGGACTAAGGATAAAGGTTTGGAACGAAGCAGTTTAGCGAATGCATTGTAAATGCGAATTTGTTCACCCTTCTTAGGCCAGGCCAGAATACACATATACCTACATTCATACATGCATACATGCATACACATGCATGTACATATGTGCATACATTGGTGAGGTGTGCGGTAGCTGCCGTAGTGCATTGGTTACTGCGCGAAAGGTTTCACGCTCAAATCTGAGCCCAAGACATCACAAACAAGTTAGCCGCTCCGCTAAGGGTACGTCAACAACTCCCAGACAGGCGTTTGTGGCTAAAGTCTATTGTAACTATTTTGGGCCATTTTCCATTGAATTCTAAGGGCGAAATTGGTTGAGGTCCCCTTCCACCTGCGTGCGCCACTTGAGTGGTGGTCATCCTTCACTGCGCCGCGCCGTCCCTCGCAAATGGATTCGAAGATTTTCCAGGTCGGAGCAATTGTGCCCATTACCTCAGTCGTTGGATCTTCACTCTCCTGGCAAAGGCGATGTCGCTGAAAAGGCCGTACAGTTCGCTGTTGTATCTCCTCCTCCACTCACCGTCTATGCAGACGGGACCAAAAATCACCCGCCGAATTTTCCTCTCGAAACGGCCAAGAGCGACCTCATCCGCTTTTGACAGAGTCCATGCCTCTGCGTCATAGAGCAGGACTGGGATGATTAAAGTCTTGTATAGGGTCACTTTAGTTGCTCGAGAGAGGGCTTTGCTGTACAATTGCATTCTTAGCCCAAAGAAGCAGCGATTGGCAAGACTTATTCTTCGTTTAGTCTCAAACCTCAAAGATATATTTGTCCTATGGTGATGTTCTGCCCGAGATGTCGGTGTTGGTTGTCCTTCCTTGTTGACAGCATATACTTGATCTTGCCCTCATTGACTGCTAAACCTATCTTCGCCACTTCCGTCTCAATACTCACGAACGCGCCACTGACATCACGCTGCGTTCTTCCCATTATGTCAATTTGGTTGGCGTATGCGAGCAATTGGACGGACTTTTGAAAGATTGTGCCTCTGGTGTTGGCGCGTGAGTTTTGCACTATTCTTTCAAGAACGATATTAAAGAAGTCGCATGACAGCGAGTCACCTTGTTTAAAACCTTTTTTGACATCAAAGGTCTCGGTAAAGTCTTTACCGACCTTGATGAAGCAGCGTGCATTCTCCATCGTCATCCTGCACAAACGCACGAGTTTGGCAGTGATGCCAAAACTAGACATTGCTCTATATAGCTCGTCTCTATAAATGCTGTCATACGCGGCCTTAAAATCGATGAAAAGGTGGTGTGTATCGATTTGAAGTTCCTGGGTTTTTTCCAAGATCTGCCGTAATGTGAATATTTGCTCGATGGTGGACTTTCCCGGCCTAAAACCACACTGATATGGACCGATCAAGTTGTTGACGCACGGTTTCAGGCGCGCACATAATATGGCAGATAAGATCTTATATACGATGTTAAGAAGACTGATGCCTCTGTAGTTGGTGCAGTTCAAATGGTCTCTGCACAAGTAAGAAGTGCCATACTTTTGTTTAAACCACGTTCATCATTTGAATTTGAAAGAAAAACTCAGTGTATGTCAAGCGATTAGATGAATAGTTTCATTAATTCATCATTAAAAAACTATAATTGTCAAAACTTTACTTCAAATCCTAATTCCCAAATGCCGAATTCCAACCCAGCTGTCAGTAGTAGTTTCTGGACTACAGTCCTCACAAATCTGAAGCATGCGGCCGGCATTTATGGAACTAATAAAAGAAGACGGAATGATATAGACGAAGTTGAAATATCACCTGAATACAACTTAGCGGGTAACCCATTCGCAATCTTATCGGACATGGAATCACCAACCGCTGTTCCTCAGGATAGCAAGAAGCAAAAAAAGGCGCGAAAATCAGTCCCAACCCGATGCGAAACAATAACATGTCAAATGCAGATAAACAAATGCCACAGGGTAACTCAAACCGTACTATCAGCAACAAATCCTTTTGTCCTCCAATATTTATATTTGGTGCGAATTGCAGTTTAGTTAATGATGTATTGTGTTTAGCAGCTTCCGAGAGTAAAGTAGATAACCTAAACCATAAATTTGTCAACTTGGGGTATCGTAAAACCAAGGTTTATGTTGATAATGCTAATGTACATAAATTAGTAATTGATAAACTTCGCGGAACTGGTATCGGAGCTTTTTCCTTCACTCCAAACGAAAGCAAGCGAATGTCAATTTTGTTAAAGGGTATTGATGGTGATACACATGTGCATAGATGTGATTAAAAAAGCATTAAGTGAAGCCGCTCCTAATGTTCAAATCAGTAAGATATCTCCTTTCATAACTCCTAAAACTAAAGAGTTTAAACTTAATATTTTTACTGTTCAGTTAGATGTAGGAGAATCACCGAAAGGTCTGTTGCATATTAGGTATCTGCTCCGTCAGCGTATTTTTTGGGAACGAAAACATACTAAAGCCGTAGTGCGCTGTTATCGGTGTCAAAGGTTTGGACATACTGAGGAATGCTGCGCATATAATAGTCGATGTGTATTACCTAGTGAGTTTCATGAATCTAAGGTCAGTATTAATTCTCATAAATAGCTAAGGGAAAAGAATCAAGCAATCCCAATACCTAAATGTGCCAACTGCAATACAGAAGGTCATACTGCCAGTTATCAGGGTTGTCCTGCTTACAAAACCTATAAAGAAAAGCCCTGGATATTATCTCAAAAAGCTAAAAAAAGGCTAGCATATCCCGAACTCAAGTGCATGGTTCTCTAAATGCATTTGATAGCAAAGTATCTTTCGCTGAAATTGCAAGAATGCATTCAGTTCAGCAACCTGAGACTGCTGCAAAGGCAAAGGATCATGTAACCAACTCAACTCAATAGATTGTTTTCAACGCTAAATTCATTTGATGAGGTTATATTTGGTGGCGATTTTAAAGCCCGCCACCCTAATTGGGCCGGCACTACCACTAACGCAAATGGTACAATAGTAAACAACTGGTTCTACAATGGGCCATTTCTCCAACAGTTCTCTCTCGTGAGTGTTGTGGGGTACACATGTATCGAGGGTACTTAGCAATCTAGGAACTAACTCAATTCCAAATTTATTTAAAATTTAGACTAATAAAAATAATACAAAATGATTTGTCTTTGTGCTAAAACGCAGTGACACTAAAATTGAATGTAACGACTGTAAAAAGTTTTTCCATGCAAAGTGTGTGAATGTGTTACCCGTTGATCTCGAATTTATAAAAAAAAACCGTAAAATTCGGAGATGCTCTCAATGTTCTACATCGCGAAGAAACTCTTTCTGCGCCGATAATGCCCCTCTCCCATTTTCTGTTAAGAGTCCAACAGTAACTCAAAAAGAAAAACAATCAAATGACTATATAACAAATGAAATGATTTATTAAGAAATTCATGATTTAAAAAAAATTACTCAAGACTGTCTAACCAAAATCATTATGCTACAAAATGAAAACACAGAGCTTAAATCAACAGTGAGCGTATTGCAAAACAAAATCAATTCATTAGAACAATCAAAACTATCTAATACAATTGAAATATTTAATGTACCAAATGTTGACAACACTACTGCACTGCAAGCCGCGTTGCTAATTGTTCGCGATGGTGTAGGCTACGAGTTGGATGAGCGAGATATTGACTCTTGCTATGTAAAAAAAATCAAAACAAAGAGAAATGCAGAGAATACTTCGCTCAATACTTCCACTAATGTTTTATCTCCCAATCTAACCCGCCACGTAACAAAGGAGAATATTATGAGAATGAAGGGAAAGAAGAAGCAAAAACTAACAACAAAACTGCTAGGCGAACGTGAGGATGGCTCTCAAATCTACATCAACGACAGCTTAACCTCCCACATGAGAGCACTATTTAATGCTACAAAAAAAATTAAAATAGAAAAGAAATTTAAATACATATGGGTGAGAAATAGTATAGTATTTTTACGTAAGAATGAGGGAGATGTTGCTATCAAAGTTAGATGCTTTGAAGATCTCAATAAATTATAAATTTAAACTATAAAAAATTAAATTAATAAAAGTATGAATAAAAACAACCAAACTTACGTAAAAAATTATGCTACTTCCACCTCTTCTACACTTCTCATTCATCAAAATATACGTAGTATGAGAGCAAATTTTAATTCTTTTTTGTCCCATTTAAATGCTTTCAATCTCACTGCAGATTTTGATGTTTTAACTGAAATATGGTTGTACGACTATGAACTATCTAACTATAATATTCCAGGTTATGAACTCTATTCCAACTGCAATAATTCGTATAGCTCAGGTGGTGTCGTAGTATATATTAAAAAAGATTATGAATGCGAAGTAAATAAAATTAGTGTTATGAGTGCTGACATTTTAAAAATTAATTGTCTTATCTATGGGAAACAATTTACCATATTGTGTGTTTACCGTCTCCATGAAAATAACTTGAACAAGAATGTCTTTATTGAACAATTGAATACTATTCTTAAAGATATAAAGACAGAAAATTTATTGGTTGTAGGAGATATAAACATAGATATCTTGAAAAGTAATGCAGATTCCGACAATTACTTAGTTTTAATGTCATCTTTTGGCTTGGAGTCTCTTATTATGGAACCAACTCGTATCACTGATACGGCACAGACGTGCATTGATCATATTTTTGTAAGGGTCACCTCTCATTTTACATATAAATTATCTGGTGACGTATTAGATCATAAAATTACCGATCACTGTATGACTAACTTAAATATAGGAAACTACCACAATTGATAAAAAAAGTTAGTGGACTGTTTGCTCTTTGAATTCTGGGAGCCTGTCTATGAAGAAAGTAATCCCTCAAAGGCTTACGATATTTTCATTAATATTCTTAAAAAACATATTGACAAGCTGTACAGGTTCTGTTAAACAAAAAAAATTCAAAGTTAAAACGTCTAAGGTCGTGGATAAGTAGAGAATTACTAACTAAAATAGCTAAAAAAACTTAATTAGAAAAAAATGCAAACGCCATCCCTGCAATCAAAAATTAAAAAAATACTACCTTCAAATAAATTACGAGGTTAAAAAACACGTTAAACTTAATCGTGATAAGTATTATACTGATAAGTTTCAGAATTGTAAAGGCAATATTAAAGAAGAATGGAGAGTTGTAAATAATATACTTAACAATCAAAAGGATAACGTCTTTAAAATTGAAGTAGAAGGTGCAATAATTTCTAACCCAGTGGACATTGCCAACCATTTTAATCAATTCTTTGTGTCTGTCGCTGCTAAATCGAAACCCTGTCCTCCAAAATACAATTGTAGTTGTAATTTATATGCAGATATAGTTGAAGATAAATCTCTAAGTAATAGTTTTGTTTTTAAACCTTTCACTCCACTTGAAATTCACAAATGTATAATGTCTCTTGACAACAAATATTCCAGTGCTTCCGATAAAATAACTAACTGTCTTTTGAAACGTATTTCACTGTATATTATTGAAGTATTATGTCATTTATTTAATTTAAGTGTTAATTGTGGTATATTTCCGTCATCGTTAAAAAGTGCTGAAGTTATTCCTCTGTTTAAAAAAGGGAATCGAATGTCAATGACCCAATATAGACCTATTTCTATACTCCCAACGTTCTGCAAACTATTTGAAAAATTAATCAAAGTACGCGTAGTGTCATTTTTGAATAAAAACAATTTCTTTAGTGATCAACAATTCGGTTTTCGTGAGGGTAGATCTACTGAAGATGCCATTCTTAAATTATGCAGTGAAATAATAATAACACCAGTGTTGTTCTCTTCATTGATATGACAAAAGCATTTGATTTGGTCAATCATGATATACTGCTAAATAAATTATACAAAGCTGGAATGAGCGGCGCAATATATAATTGGTTTTCATCTTACTTGACAGATAGAAGTCAGCGAGTAAAACTTGACGGAATTGACAGCAATGAGTTAAAAACGACTATTGGTGTACCTCAAGGATCAGTTCTGGGGCCAATATTATTTTTAATATATATTAATTCGTTGTTCGATCAAAACTTCAATAGCCGAATTACTGCTTTCGCTGATGATATGGCATTTACATATGAAAACAACAGCCTATTTGACTCAGCGATAAAATTGCATGCGGATCTGAATATACTGCGACAGTGGTTCGCTAAGCACGAGCTACTCATAAGCGAAAAAACAAAGCTAATGATATGTAATTTGAAAGGTCCTTGTCCACTTGATTGTGATGTTATGTTTCACTCCGCTTCCTGTACAAAATTGTCGATATGTGTTCATGCGTGTGACAAAAAAAAACTTTTGTGAGGATTCAGAGTGTAATTCCAATTGTTTCAAAATAGAAGGTGTTGAGAGCTACAAGTACCTAGGGGTTTTGATAGATAAACATTTAACTTGGAAAGCGCACGTAGAAGATTTAAAAAAATATATGTTATGTGTTAGTCGTAAAATGTATCTTTTAAAACCACATTGTTCAAAAAAAATTTTACTAATGATATACTATGGACTTGCACACTCTAAGTTACAATATGGTATTGTAAGTTGGGGTGGAACCTACAATAACACAATCGAAACATTAAATATTGCCCAAAAACATCTTATTAGGACTATACTCAAAGTAAATAGATTTGCCAAAAGTTGGCCACTATTTCTTAGCCTACGTGTTCTACCAATAAAACATCTCTATATCTTTAAGGTTCTCAAAGTTTTTTTCATGCGAAGTGGTTACAGTGCTACTCTCAGAAGCTCAAATACATACGGATTAAGAATTAATAGTATGTCATTAGTAAACATCCCTTTGACTAATAAAACCCATTTCATGAAATTTTATACTGCGGCAGCACCAAGGCTTTTTAACAAATTACCATATGAATTGCGGTTAATAACTCAACCCAATATATTCCTCAATGAAGTAAAAAAAATTATTTTTGGTATGGATAGTTCTGCAGTCAACATTTTTTTAAGCTCTTCTCTGTAATTTGTAAACTATGTATATTTGTAATAAACCACCCTAGATTTCTTGGATGGCACAAAAAGATCTTTCCTTGGAACTGAATACTATTTCTATCTTTTTGATAAGATTGTGGAGAGCACTTTCTGTGGACTTGCCTTTTCTGGACGCGTACTGATTCTTGTACAGAGGGGTGTACAGACCCAACCGGCCTCTTAGATGAACGCTAATGAGGCTCTTTATAGTTTTGAGAACAAATGGTATTAGACTTAGGTTAGGTTAGGCCTATTGCCTAACTTTTGAACCATCCGCTCAATAACCCAACGCACTGACCACTGAGCCACGGCGGCGTCCAGTGATATTTATTATCAATGAAATAAGAAATATTCATCCTCTGCTAGCAGGCCTTTTGTGAAAAATTCTAGAATAGGAAGAAAATTACTTGCCTTCTTGTTCCGTAGATCTTTGTTTGTCTGAATAACACAGGGTTCCTGGATGATATCAAGGATTACGTACAATAAAACTTGTGAATAGTGGAATGCTTCGGTCCATTTTTTTCTCTACAACTCGCAGCATTTCTGCTATTGGCAAGTTTTTCCACAATCCGCAACCATATTTTTTTTTATTTTTCGATCGATTGTGCGAAGAGAGTAAAATAAGAATGAAAATTTGTGGACACTTAACTACAGGCTAGCCAAGTACAAGTACAAAGTAAACTTATAACGTAAAATTTAAAGTTGAGTTATTTTTCTTATTTGTATTCTTCTTCTCTGAGGTCGAAACAGGGTTCTCCGATTTTAAAACATGAAAAGACCAGTGAGAAAAGTGATTATAAAATTAAAATGACGGATAACAACGGGTTTAAGTTAGAATCCGCAAGTTCACCAAACTCCATCGGAATCCTTCTGCATCCAATAGACTTCAACCCTAGCAACGGAAGAAAAGCAGTAACGAGCGGTCATCAAGAAGTAGATACTGTTCCTTGAAACGACTTCGACGGATCACCGGCAGCTCTACCTACAAATTTACTCATCAAGGAAAATTGAGGTAGGAATTCATCGTGCTGAAAGAATAACAAAGTGACTTGGATGATTTTAGAAAAGATACCGTGTCGCGGAAATTAAGGGGACACGTGGGTGAACGAGCTTAGAAGTTTCTCACTTAAACGCGACAAAATCAGCAGTCTGTGAAAAAAACCTTCCTTTAATTCAGATTAAGCCATTCTCTGGAAAATACGAAGAGTGCTGATTATTCTACGATTTATTTTAAATATATTGATTTATCGGATATTCAAAAAATCAGCTACCTCAAAAGCTGTATACACATGTGTGGATGCTGCTCGCTAAATTTAGCATTCAGCACCTTATTATGCATCGACTTGGGAGATATTAACCGAAATGTTGCGAAATAAACGTAATCTAGTTAATACCCAGCTTAGGATTTTAATGGAGCAAAGCAAAGTTAAAATCTCTTCACGATTTTTTTTTCTTTTTTCATTGGTGGATGCTCACGAGAAGCAGGCTAGCTCTGCTTCAAGTAGCCACTAAATAAACGCTTTTGACCCCTCTATTTCATCTTTGACACCATCCACTCTGCAACCGTTTTCGCATTGCTTCAGAGTGGTGTCGTTTTCTTTCCCCTCTGGGGACCGGCTTTTTTATGATTATCTTTTGATGCGGGTTTATCTTTTTATTGAATTCATCAACAAAATAAAAACTGAACCCCAACCAACAAGCGCTAACATCAGCAGTTTGCGCATAAGCATGTTGCTCATTCACGGCCTAAATCAAGTGGTTGAGTAACCGAACAACAGCCGAGTCAGCACAACAACGGAACTGCAGTGAATGACCTGCGATGAATCGAGTCATCTTAGTAAAATTAAGTTAACACAGTAAGCAAAATTTATATATAAATAATCATTAAGGCAAAGAAATAAATTTAGATCTAATCAAGCAACAAGCGTACGATCTCTTATTTATTTATTGACAGCTATCCCCCCATCCGCAGTAAGGTGAATTTCAATCGAGAAATAAAATCTAAAGGGTAGATTTTACACTTTTTTTTTCCGTGAGGTTTTCATCACCAATATGTCTTGTGAGGTTGTAGTTTCTTCCTCTCTCTGTTTTATCTTCAGTACTGCCTCGATTAAGGAAAATATTTTACTCAATTTTTCGTTGCTAGATATCATTTCACAACATTTTCTGCTCTTATGTGGCCTATCTTCAGTTACAATCTGTTTCTATCTGCTGCTCATCTCATGCAGCTGAAAAATGTGTGTTCTACGTCGTCATGTGGAGATTCTCCGTACTGGCAAGCTGGGCTCATCATTTTCCACATCTTATACCGGTACGCGTTGAAGTAACCATGCCCATGAAGAAACTGAATTAGATAGTAGCTGCCTTCCCCATGTCTACGTTCCGACCATTCAGCAAAGTTGGTGATGAGCCTTGCTGTCCATCTGCCTCAGTTTTTTTTTTTTATAATTTGCACGCACTCAATGGGGTTATGCGGGCGTTGGAAAGATAGATAAAGAGAGAGTTCCAACGCTCTTGCCATCGTTGATTGGTGATCTTTTGCTGCTGTTGTTGCCATCTGCTTGTCTAGTTTAAGTTTTCTAAGTTGGATGTACATATTTCTTCTCTGCGGCTAAAAGATCAATCGGTGTCACTCCTGCCACTACCAGGACGGCTGGCTCGAAAACTGTTTGATATAACTTACTATCTGGAGGGCACTCATTTGCTGTACCGAGACCATTTTCTTCCTACATTTTTATTGCTTGAGCGCGTCAGCCCAGATCTCGGAGCCGTACAGGAGGATGAGAATGTGAGCCTCGTGTCCGTCCTTATTCCAAGATATTTTACTGCCTTCTTTGTGGATATGACTTCCAGGCCCGCCTGCCACTTTATAGACGTGGGTATCCGTCTCCTTGTTAGCAGGACTATCTCAGTTTTCTCCACTGCTAAGCTCAACCCATGGTCCTCTATCTACTTGTGAACTCGTCTCATGACTTGATTTAGTCTTCTTTTAGCCTCCTCTGTGTCTCGTGCGGTGATTACTGTGGCGATATCATCTGCATAGCCGACCAAAAACGTGTCGTCGGATTTCATCGTATGAAATGTTCCATAGGTCGGGTCCCAGGATCGAGCCCTGTCCCTCCGTGGTATCATATATAAGCTCTATATCGCTGAGGTAGTCTTTTATTATCCGCAGTAGATATCTTGGTTCTCTGAAGTTATTTTCCAGGGCGCTCAGCATAGCGCTCCACCTAGCTGAGTGAAAGGCATTCCTAACATCCAGGGTTGCCAATACGACGATCTTCTTCGAGTAGTGGCTACCCTACTGGGTCACTTAGGCAGCTTTTACCGCCACCGGAATAGCACCTATTGTGGAGTGATTTTTCTTTCAGAAAGGTCGCCTGCTCTCTCCATCGCTATAGAAAGCGGATGTTTCAACAATTTCTCCATAAGTTTTCCTGTCGTGTCCAGTATAATGGGGTTTCCGGGTTTCCTTTTCCTTTACTAATCAGTACTAGCCGCTGTGTTATCCTATTTCTAGGCAACTGTTATACATACCTAGCAGCAGCCGAGCCGGGGGTGCGTTCGGGCGATCACTTTTAATAATTCTTCGGGGATACCGTCCGGTCCAGGGGCCTTCTTGTTGTGCATAGTTTTTGCCGCTTGAACCAGTTCTTCTTCGCTAAACAGTGAAATTTCATCTTCTTGGTGAGGGGAGGTATTCGGATTTCGTATCTCTTCACGATACGAGTGTAGAGTGTATCCATGCTCTCTCTAATCGAGGAATAACAGCCGATGCATGTGATTGTATAATAATATATATTCTTTTTACAAACTTCCTCCACAAACCCAAAGACATTGGGAAGATAAATTAGGTACTTCCAAGGTTCTTCCGGATTAGAAAACCTTTTCAGCCTTGAATGTCGGTTTAGTTCACTTGAAAATATAGGTCTGTCAAAACGGGGAATGCAATCGATGTCTCTTAGGAAAACCAATATCTTTCGCATCAATTAACCACAAGCAAACAAGCAATTTCGGTCTCAAACACTACACCATGTTGCACATAGAATCACAAGCTGTGCATCAACCAAATCACATATATCACGCTGCTCAACAAAATGCACATTATCAAAAACGAAATAATTCCTATTATGAAACCTAAAACCATCTAATTCGAAACTTGAATCATCTCATTCAGCCAGATGTATTGAATTGTGAATGTGATTGCCCCTCGACATCAAAGGAAGCCTTCAATGCTCATTTTAACATCTTAAGGTACCTCACAATATCAGGTCAGCTTCAAACTATATTCGCAACCAACTCATCCTTTTCTCCTGACATCAAGGGTTTTGTCTTTCCCCGATTATCTGCAATGTTACCATCTCATAATATTCAAGCGAAAAAATGGATTCACCTGTCGAAACTATCTTTAACAGATCCCTTAGACAATGTCCAAGAGATCTACATCTTATTAGGTGCCGATGGATATGCACCCATTATTCTGGAGGTAAAGAGCCAAAAGATCCCCTGTTGCACAGCGGACTGAATTGGAATGGATTCTGACGGGAAGTACCAATACTACTTCTTAAAGGAAGGAGATAACAGCGCAGAATCATCACAATTCTCTAGATACGTATCAGCTAATTGTGTGGAGACCTAAAAAAGAGAATATCACAAAAAACTTATGCACTCAACACAGTGACATTTGGTACGGCATCAGCACCGTATTTAGCAGTACCCACCTTGCACCAGCTTGCTGTTGATGTCGAAAATACTCATCAGCACATTTCCAAGTAATTACCAAAGGATTATATGTAAATGACTTAATTTACGGATTAAACAATGAAGAAGATGCCATAATTTTGCAAAGAGATGTTCCAGCAACATTGAAGTCGGCTGGATTTCCTCTACTCTAGTAGGCAAGCAACTCATCAAAGATTCTGGAAAATTAAGGAGAGGTAAATCTGCTATTAAGCTTCAATTCTAAGGATTCTTTTAAAACATTGGGTATTCAATGGCACGCAGCAAACGATGTCCTCAAATTTAAAATATTTTTACCTGAAGTGAAGTGAACCTGAAAGGCGTAGCGAACTTTCTTGGGATACACCAGTACCTCAGGAAATCGAAGACCGTTTGGTGAATTTACGATGTGGTTTTGAAAGGCTCCAGGAGATACATATTTCTCGGATCGGATCGAATATGATGATGCTACGCAGGTGCAAGTGCACGGTTTAAGTGATGCCTCTGAAAAGCACGTTATATATGCACGCGTTGCTTCCAATAGGCGAGAACGTATACATCTATTAGTGTCCAAAACCAGGGTAGTTCCGCTTAAGTCAGTATTCCTTCTAAAATTAGAACTCTGGGCCACTCTCCTTTTGGCTAAGCTCTTGCATAGGATAACAAGGTCTATGCAATTCAATAATCCACAAATCTTTGCACGGTCTGATTCCACGATTAACTTATCATCGATAAGAGCAGATCCTGCGACACGCACCACATTCGTAGCAAATCGGGTTTCCGAGATCCAAACTCTTACGAATCCAAACATTTAGCGACACCTAGGCACCTAGGAAAAGCTAGTTAACAACGAAATGGGCCCTCATTTCTTAAAAACTTTTTTTTGAAGAATCATCCAGAAGTAGCCTTATGAACACGGATGTGGAAACTAAAGGAGTTAACAGAAAACATGGGATTAAAACACAGTACGATGAAATTCAAAAAGCGAAATAAGGTCAACATTTTTTGAGACATAACACCAAATGTGTTTTTTTATTTTTTCAATAACAATAAAAACAAATGAAATAACAACAATTCAATAACAATAAAACTATTTTTTCAATAACAAGCGCCATTGCTTGTCGAGCTGATGGTTCACAGTTCAATCCCTGATGTCAGCAAGCATTCTGGGGCTCAAGATGTACATCTTCTAAAGAAAAAATTCTCTACGAAGTGGCAAATGAATTCGGTTGTTGTTTTTATTCGACAGGAAAACCGACCTATTGGCCAACCGACTCAAAAAAAATTCCCGGACTTATCGATTTTTTGATCACAAAAGGCATTTATGAGAAGTTTATTGCAGTCAAAGAAAGTTTTGATCTCTTTTCTGATCACTCTCCTGTAATTTTATTACTTGGTGAAGCATTGATCAAGAAAGAAGGACCTCCAAGACTTACTAGCAATAGAACAAACTGGGAAGGCTTTAGAAATGATTGCGAAACAAATATCGCCTTAAATGTATCACTTAAAACACCTTGTGAACAAGAGGACGAAGTTGATCGTTTCGTGGAAGCAATCCAAATAGCGGCGTGGAGAAACACTCCTTCTAGAAGCTATAAGATCAACCGTAACGAAAAGTTTCCCGGAGAAATCACTGAACTAGTGAGGGAAAAAAGAAAAGCACGAAAAAAATGGCAAATCACCCGTGCACCGCAACATATAACGGTCCTTAACCGATTATGCAATCGCCTTAAAGGTAGTATTCGGGAGTTTAAAAGCAATAAAAAAGCGACGTTCCTTGAAAATCTCTCCGCTGAAAGAGAATCAAATTATTCACTTTGAAAACCGTTAAAAGGCATCCGGAAACCTGAAATGCAAGCGCCACCAATTCGGAAAAATGATAGAAACTTGCACTTAGAAGAAACATTTCGGCCGTTCGACGGCCCTTTGTTATCGCCTGACTCCCTAGTCACGACATCTGACATTTTCAAAGTAAAAAAAGTTGCATTGATTGAACTGAGGGAAGTGATTAAAAATTTAAAGACGAAAAAAGCTCCGGGTTACGACGTGATAACGGCGCTGGTGGTCAAGGAATTGCCGAATAAAGCTATTATTAAACTGCTCTATTTGATAAACGCTTCATTCAGATTGCTCTACATTCCGAGACAATGGAAAGTCGCCGAGATTATAATGGTCCCGAAACCAGGCAAACCTCTGAATGAGAAGAAATCTTATCGGCCTATTTCCTTATTGCCGGTTATCTCAAAAGTATTCGAAAAACTACTTTCTAAAGGACTACGACCGGTAATCGACGAAAGACGTCTCATTCCTGACCATCAGTTTGGATTTAGAATTAAACATTCTACAATCAACCAAGTTCACAAAATAACTGACGTGATCGAGAAAGCTCTCGAAGAAAAAAAGATTTGTTGTGGTGTATTTCTTGACGTCTCACAAGCTTTCGATAAGGTTTGGCACGAAGGCTTGGAGTATGAATTGCAACTACTTCTACCACGGCAACTCTTTCTAATCCTACGATCTTACCTCGCCGAGAGACTCTTTCGTGTTAAGCACGGAAATGATTATTCTGATTTCAAGGAGATTGCGTCCGGAGTCCCACAAGGAAGTGTCCTTGGCCCACTTCTATATGTACTCTACACCCGCGATATCCCGCAGGAAAACAACTGCGTCGTCGCCACGTTTGCGGACGATACTGCGATATTAACAACGGGCGATACAATTGCAGCAGCAACTGAAAAGCTGCAACATGCTATTAATAAAGTCCACGCTTGGACGAATACTTGGCGTATTGTGCTGAATGAAAGTAAATCTACTCATATCAACTTCACCTACAAAAAAGTTTATAGATTGCCTTTATATTTAAACTCGGCTCAAATACCATATGCAAACGAAGCAAAATATCTAGGAATGACTCTAGATGTTAAGCTTAAATGGAAATCACACGTAAAAAAGAAACGCGACGAGCTCGAAAACGAATACCGACAAATGTACTGGCTACTTGGAAAATATTCGAAGTTAAGCCTACATAACAAACTGCTTATCTACAAGCAAGTGCTAGAACCAGTGTGGAGGTATGGTTTACAACTGTGGGGTTGTACCAAGAAAAGCAATAGAAATATCCTACAAACTTTTGAAAATAAAGTTCTTAGAACGATCGTTAGCGTACCGTGGTGTGTGCGTAACGAAGATATTCATCGGGATCTGGGAATTCCCAGCGTCGTTGAAGAGATAAAAAAATTTGCTCGTAAACACAAAGATCGTGTTCACGGCCATTGTAACCGTACCGTCATTCAACTACTTGACGCGAACAATTCAATTCGTCGTCTGCAAAGGACAAAGCCTCGCGTCATAGTATATGCCGGTCGTGAAAAACGCAGGAACTTTCATTGGAATTTAACCTGTCTTGTGCTACATTCTTTTTAATTACATACGAACATCTCTTTCCAAAATCACGAGTCTCATAAGCGAAAATAAAACTGCTGGATAAGCGTCAGCTTAGTTGTAGTATCAATTCTGAAGAGAGGTGTTTTTAGTGAGTAAAAATCTCACACTACCATAAGCACGCGCTGTCGGGCCTTATGGTGTCTTTTGAAGATTTTCACCTGCTCTCGGCAAGAAAAAAAAAAAGCAAGCATGATATGATAAGGGCAGTCGAATCAATTGCGAAAGCTTATGAGAAAACTACTGCGAAGGCATAACACTGGCAGTAGGTTTGTCATATGGCTGGAGAAATTGTTCGCTCTGTTGATGATTGATATGCTTATGACATCAGGTGGACTGCGAAAAAAATACTGTGAATCAGAACCGAAGGCAAAAAATAAATGACAACAAACAAATCTCCCCAGTTATTCTGGACACCACCCCTGGAGTTAATGTGAAACCTAATAACACCTGAGTTTCAAACCACTACACCAATCTCTTTCTCTCTCTCTATCTATCTTTCCAACGCCCGCACCGTGTGAAAACATGTAAAAGGGTATTCATAACCCCTTGAGTGCATGCAAATTATAAAAAAAAAGAAAAAAAACAAGATCTATTTTCCAGTCCATAATTCCATTATGGTCTTACATGTATGTCCCAGCCCAGCAGGACATAAGTCCACAATTTGCTTGCTCTAAAATGGAACATAAGTTTACAATTTTTCAGAATGAAAAATGTTAAATAAATAGCCACCTTGAATATGCCGCGTAGCGACGCCCTAAGCACCTGCAAGTGAGGCCGAAGGCCGTCCAGTGTCTGATTCGACGAAATGTCCATAGATTTTTTTTTTTTAGCGAGTTTAGCGAGGATGTTTGGATGTTTTAAAAAAAAAAAATATATGAATATATGCATATTGATTTTTTTACTATCTTTTCATGAATATACCCATTAATCTGAACATAATACACTTTTTTCGTTAAATAATAAAATTTAGCATTTAAGGGTAAAGTGTCTTTGTCTGTCAGCTGTGTGTACAAGGTTTTAAGTCTTGACGGAAGTCTACTTTTTTGTTAATTGTCAATTGCGTCAATTGTTGCGTTATGGAAATATGTTTATGCTGTCAATGTGTTGTTGAGACCGGCAGTATGGTTTTCGGTGGCATATCTCACCGAGAAGTGGAACCAATCTCTCCATCAATTCGGTGAAAGAAAGATAGTTGCACTTTATATTTCAAAGGCATTTGACCGAGTTTGGCATCAGGCTCTTTTGTTGAAAATGCGTGCGTATGGCATCGATGAGTCTCTTCTTTAATGGATTAGAAATTACCTTTCGGGGCGTTCAATACAAGTTGTCTTAGACGCCTTCAAGTCTGATATTCACCATATAAATGCTGGTGTCCCCCAGGGCTCAGTTTTGTCTCCGACTCTCTCTCTCATTGAAATGATATTTTGTCTGCAATCTCTAATCCAATCCATTCATTCGCTGATGACAGTACCCTCAGTTTTTAATATTCGTTCCCCAACTCACGTCCCTGCTCTTCGGCCGTAGAAGAGTAACGGCAACGTACATATGTGAAACTCATTAAGACAGATAGATATTTATTTCGTTATTGAATTACAAAGGTGAACCGCCCCACAATTTACAATTCAGAGATATGATATATAGTTCTTTAATATCTTACAACTGAAGTATTCATTTAAATAATTGCAATATATACTTTGACGTTAAATATATTTGACAAAGAAAAAAAAAACGATAAAAACCTTCATTTAAAAGTAACAAGAAAAAAAAATTGTAATAATAATCAAAATTAATTACATAAAAAGCTCAGGTAACAAAGTAGAAATGTAAGTAACAAACAAGTTGATTTAATGGATAAATAAATAATTAATTCATAGTAAACTATAGTTATGACTAGATAAATTAATAAACAATAAATAAATAAATAAATAATAAATTAATAAATAAATATATAAATAAATAAAAAAAGAAACAAAAATAAATAGATAAAAAAAATAAAAAATAAATAAATGTACATAGAGTAAACAAAAATAAATAAATATATAATAAGTAAATAGATTTATAATAAATAAATAAATATATAGCAAATTAATAAACAAATAAATAGATTTATAATAAATAAATATACATACATATATATGTACATATAAAAAATAAATAAATAAACATGTAACAAATTAATAAATAAATAAATAGTTTGCAAATAAATACATTATTAGATAAATAAATTATGTATAAGAATAGAGAAAATAAAAAAAAATAAAATGAAAATAATAATAATAAACGAGGTATCTGTAGCCATGTAGATGTTAACTGTGGTAAATTATGTTTAATTCGTTAACTAGAGGATTAGAGTAATTGCATCTGCTAATAAATGTATCGGTAAGCTTGCAAATTCTAACGGAGATCAATTCAACATTAGTTCTATCATGTAAATCGGAGGTAGAGTGATGCCAGTGAAGTTTTAACATCATCTTCAAAAGTTTATCAATACCCCTCGGACCACCAAGCAGCTACTAGTCATATTATAGATTACACAAATTTTCTCCTACAAGCCTCGGACAGTCAATTGGATATTTAGACGTAAATACCTATAATACGTATCCTCTACCATACATTACAATTCAAAGTTTAGGTAAAAATATGCCTAAATTTCTCATAGACACGGGAAGCAATAAATCATTTATAAATCCAGGTGCTGTAAAGCAGGAGGTTGTAAAATATATAGAACCAATTGAAATAAAAACTGTTTTTAGTACGGGACACGTAAACCGGCAAGTTAGTATTATGGGCCTTTTCGAATTTAAAACAAAAGAAACTTTGCAATTCTTAGTCTTTGAATTTCATAACTATTTCGAGGGTTTGATTGGAACTTTGGAACTGAGGAAACTTCAAATAAATATTATCTTGAAGGATTCCTTACTTGAAAATGAATCCGTGAAAGTTGCACTTAATTATGAAACTAGTTTGATGTCGAACGTTTATGAGATTCCAGGAAAAAGCAAAGAGAATTTGCTTATACCTATGGATATGTGTAATGCTCAAGATTGGTATTCATACGTCGAAGTCATTAATACATCCGATAATCCTCAAACTTTCTTAATTGAGCAATCAATTGAAGCCCAATTAGTAAGTCTCAGAAGTACATAACTTTTCTATTAGCAATAGCTGGTCCTTGGAAAATAATAAATACACTTACCTCTAAACATCTAAACTCTGAGGAAAGGAATGCGGTACATAAATTGTGTAAGAAATATGAGGACATCATTTTTAGGGAAGGGCACAACTTAGCACTTTCCAACCAAATAAAGCACGCAATAAATACTAAAGATCCTTACGTCCATAAGGAAGAGGTGCAGAGACAAATTTCGGAATCAGGGCATAATTCGTCCTAGTTTCTCCCCTTGGTCGTCCCCTATTTGGATAGTGCCTAAAAAGAAAGATGCTGATAGAAATCAGAAGCGGCGACTGGTGGTAATTGACAACTGCAAGCTTTATGATAAAACCATAGAAGATAGGTATCCATTGCCTAAATTTTGGATAAATTACGAAAATGCCTTTACTTTTCGACCTTAGATCTTGCCTCGGGTTTCCACCAAGTTGAAATTAATGACAAGGACATTCCAAAAATGGCCTTTTGAGTGGACAACGGCCATTATGAATTTATCCGCATGCCGGTTGGCCTAAAAACGCGCCGTCAACTTTTCAAATGGTCATCGATAATGTCCTGCGAGGCCTCCAGGGCAAAGTGTGCCTCGTGTATATGGACGACATAATCATCTTCTCGACGTCGCTTCAAGAACATGTCAAGAGCCTGAATGCGGTCTTCGAAAGGTTGAAAAATGTCATCCTAAAAGTCCAACTGCAAAAGTAAATATTTTTCTAAAAGGCCATTTAGTAAAAGCTGAGGGTAAAAGCTAATTCGGAAAAGATTCGGGCTATAAAAGATTTTCCAATAACGAAAACGGTAAGACAGATTAAATCTTTCCTCGGGTTACTTACTTTATAAGAGACTTTGCTAACCTGACAAAGCCAATGACCGAGTGCATTCAAAAAAACAACAAGATAAATAGGGATGCAAGGTATACCAAATTTTTCAAAACCTGTAAAGCTTTGCTATGTAATGACCCAATTCTACAATATCCCGACTTTTCCAAGCCTTTCAACGTTACTACAGATGCTAGCAACGTTGCATTATGTGCGGTATTGTCCCAGGGTCCTGTAGGCTAGGATAATCAAATTTGCTACGCAAGGAGGGCATTATCCTAAAGTGAGGAAAACTATAGCACTGTTGAAAAGGAACTCTTAGCAGTCTTCTGGGCGACAAAGTATTTCAACCGTATTTGTTCGGGAGAAAGTTCCAAATAATTACGGACCATAAGCCCCTCACTTGACTCTTCTCCTTGAAAGAACCAAACTCGAAGCTCATTTGTAGGAAGCTTCAAGCACAGATAATAAACTACCCAGATGTCGCACGCCCATATAAAAAAATGAAGCATATTTTTGTCGTAGCAGACAACGTCGTAGCAGACAAAGAGCTTTCAGAATAAGTACAACAAATAAAGCTTTTCTTTTTCGTCACCCCGTTCGCTCGTGTGGGAAAAGTTCTTTTTCTCATCGTGTGTTGTGACATGCAAACGAACGAGGTGAAGAAGTGTAAAGGGGTATGCGGGAAGGGGGATGAAATTGCATAACGATGTGATTTCCATACCACCGCAGCAAAAGAATAAATTTTCATGAATGGAAGTTTTGCAAACGCGTATGCGTTGTATATGAAAAGGTGTAACTGAAGGGCGGGAAAAGTCAATCATTTCGTTGCACTTTGTGATGAAATTTGGTGCGTAGTGTTTTATGAGGTTTTCCTCATGACCCTATCTAGCCTAACCTAACCTAAAGCAGTTTTATGTTCATTTTTATGGAATACTCTTCAAAGCCTGGTAGTCTTTTGAGCATCAAACCTTAGCATATCGGGGTGATTTTGAAGACGACCTAGGACCCTATCTGGCCTAACCTAACCTAAAGCAGTTTTATGTTCATTTTTATGGAATACTCTTCAAAGCCTGGTAGTCTTTTGAGCATCAAACCTTAGCATATCGGGGTGATTTTGAAGACGACCTAGGACTTGTTTGGAGGAGGGACGAGTTTTTGCCTCGTTTTTAAGCCCTGATTACGTTTACGTGATGACATTAGATAATAGTGGACGTGAAGGTCTTTATTTGGTTTGGTACATAAACAAGTTTTGTCAATGATTCCGCTCTATGTACACCCATCAGAGCCACCTTGAAGGCATGATGTATCTAAAAACATGAGGAAAATTTCTACATTGAACGGATGCTGGTCAGAAGAATCATCGAATCGTCCATGCGAAGCAAGGAAGCGGAGGAAGCCTTGTTAAGGCTATACCACTCGGTGCATATGCTACGGTTTTTTAGGCTGAAGTCCATCTACATACTATCACATTCTTCGAATGAATTTATGCCTCAGATCATAGAAGTCCTGACAACTAGAAAACGAAAATCGTTTTTTGCCAATTTTAGCATTTTATGTGGCAACGCAGATTTGTATGTCCTTAATCAATCCTACAAGAATTTTCTTGTCCTTCTGCAATAGGCTGTCAATTTAGGCCTTGTTGTACGGTTGCTTTTATTTCCGTTCCATAATATAGGTAGGCAGTGAACGCTATCTGTTGTTTGGTTATAGGCAGAATTGATTGCCACCAGTAAGGAAAAACTGGGACGCCCTCGGAATTTCTCCACAGTTCTACTCCGATGACAATTTCACACCTTAACGGTAGCCTGTGGGTAACCTAGCAGAGATGTTCAAGGTGATAGTGTGAACTACTTCTTAACAACTACATACAACAACGGCTTGAAGGACGAAGAAACTTGGAAATTGCGGCATCCTGCTGACTGAATTTTAAGTAGGCCCGCAAATAATCCTTGGAGTGAGACTGGTTACGAAGCTCACTTAATGTAAGCAAATCATATTCGTATTTGAGAGCTAAAAGTCACCACATCATTGAACAGGCTTGTGGAAAATGTAGGAAGCCCAGTAGTAAAATAAAGCTTGTGGTTGAAGAATGCCATGGTCGTGAAATTCTAAGCCATCGCAATCGGACAAGAAAAGTATAGGACGGGTGCGACTGTGGTAAAAGGAAAAGAGCCTTTCGGGTAGCTAGTTCTTATGAAGGAATTTTAAAACCAAGTATGTATTCTCGTAGCGAGTGACATACTTCTTAAGCTTCTAGCAGCACAAGGAAGGAAATTACACCTATAAAAATAAATCAGAATTCGGAACGTAAGGAGCTCACCAAACAACGCTGGCTTAAACGATAGGAGAATGAGCTGCGGATCTGATTGCGAACTCTCCTAAGTGGACAAAGAAGGAACGTGGCAAAGTGAACTATTTCCTTATACACTTCCTCACTGGGCGCGGATACCTCGATGTCAACCTTTACAAGATTGGGAACACGGGCCAGTAGTGTGATATTTTCCTAAAACATTGCGGTCGATGCGTGCCAATGGACAATGGGTCAATCAACATGTAGACGGACTTGTACATCGGAGATGGCTATCCATTTAAATCGTAACATGCCTATATGAAAGGTAGACTGGTGTTATAGACAATGGAAGGATCTCTCCATCACAAGGAAAGGATACTAAACACCCTTAACAAGGCCTAGCTGCACATCGTCCACCGCAATCGGATCAGACTTATGTTCACCTATAGCTCAACCACAGAAGACATTAATAGCGGATGGAAAGTCTGCAATGGAACTCATCAGGACGATGACAAAAATGGCTGCAACGTGAGGGCCTATCGTGACGATGTGATCAGTTTTGGTACCGGGTAAGTTCCTTTCAGTTCTAAGGTCTGCGGGTCAATCCCTCAAAGACAGAACTCGTTCTTTCACTAAAAAAGATTAGTCCTAGCTTTAAAAACCCCAAAGATTTGAGGAATAAAACTTAGTCCTCCAAGGTCAGCATGTAACCTGTGAATTTGTAGTCCTCTATTCATACCAAAAGGCGTTTAGTAACCGGTGGAACTTTAAGCTAGCTGTGGTGTATTGGCTACACATGACGGTTTTAAAGGCCACTTCAACGTATAGCTAGAAGATCTGGTGAAAGGTTCCTGAGCACAATGAAGAACATTCCATTCCATAGGATAGCGTGCATCGGACGGCAACTCGTTGATCCTCAGTTAACTAGATCCGCACTGTAGAAGCATGGCGGCTAAAACAACAAAACAACAACATCACCCCATACGGTTACCATCTAGTTTTGTCTCAGTGGGAGGCATGTTGACAGAAACTGATAATATGACCCCGATTCAATATCGAGATTCTTGGCAGGAATGAGTGCATAAATCTACAAGACACCAGTCAGACTTGACGGCTCCAGGCAGGTGGAGTTTACTGTAAAGCTCTGCGATTAAGACGTTCTTTTAAAATTAACAATAATTTCAGCATCTTCCAATCATGGCTTGTATCCTTACTTCTTGCTTAGCGTGGCGCTGCAGACCGGAATGGGCCTGGACCGCAGCCAACAAGCATCTCCTACCAGGTCAATCCTAACCTGGCTGCCTCTAGCTGCGCATGCTAAGTTGGATGAGGCACCGGCTTGTATCAAGAATATAAAAAATGTTGGAACTATCGTCGGAGGGACCTTAATGAAACAACGAGAACCAATGCATTGACCCTACGCTGCGTGTTATCGATAGACATTGTAGGCGTTAGAAAGCTGATGAACTTGTAAGAAGGAGGCCACAATTGCATTCGTCATAGGCTGTCCTCTTTATAAGGGTTCCACTCACCTCTCTAAACAAAATTGAAGCAATTTGTTAAGCTACGCACGCTGAACCTTATGACCGGTCTGCAGCAAGACTAGATCTCTTTCTCTGGTTAAGCGTGGGTGACGCACAGGTGATCTCTGGGATCATTACTGAGCCCCTTTGCCACTGCTATTCATGCGAAGCATCTCGGTATAGTTTACATCGACCAATGCACAAGCTACAGGTACTAGGAGAAATCTGTTTGCCACCTGCAGTGTAAATGTCCTTCCCTCGCCGACAAAAAATTAAGAACTCTTGGATAATTATAATTAACTAATTTAAGTTAACAATTATTTTGTTAAGTTCGTTAGTTTTTTTTATAATAATTTCAAACATTAGTCACCTTCACTTAAGTAGACCAAGAGCAGTGATCAGTTACTATAAGGGCATAAATAATAAGTATAAAATGCAGTATGCAAAACTCATATTCATACCCATTTTCAGAGCAAATTTGTGTCCACAAAGTATACAGAGTTTTTATTTATTTAGTCAATTGCTGAAAATAAGGTACATACATACATACATACAGATAACAAGCACACAACATAAGCCCAACCATTTGCACATATACATATGTATATGTTAATGTATATACGATCTATACTCCATATCCATCCTACCAACGTGTCGGCATCAGAACTCAGTGCCCGCAGTTCCACAAAATATTTTTTTTGTTTCATTTTTTCAGTAAAGGTAAACAAGGGTATGTGTGAATGACACGATGGACTTAAAAGTGAGCAGAAAAAACAAATGTTCTGTTTTCTGATTTTTCCCTTTTGTAAGAAATTTAAGCTTTTAAACTAGAGGAGTTCGATTATACCATTATATACAAAAAAGGAAAACTAAATCTAACACTGATGCGCTCTCGGGGGTGGAAATAAATGTAGCAAGACTAATGAACCCACAGTAGGAAAGGAACATAAATATTTCAATTCAAAATAATTTAGATGAACATGACATGACAGACAGTCTACCCGGAGCTTTTGTCTGCGCATGACATATACTTGTGACTTACCTTTCTCAAAACAATAAATAAAATAACACCAAAATATCTAAGCGCGATAGATCGCCCGAAACCGAGGACAATCGCTTGTCCTTGGATAAAAAATTCCGTGGCATTGTGAAAAGTCCAAGTGCTCGTAAAAAGACTCCAGATCAAATTACTGGAGTCCCCTTCAATGTCCTCCGGACAGTGATAATGACGATATGGAAGATGTAATAATATCTAGTGAAGTTACAAAAAAAGTGTATGTGGGAGATATGGACCCTAATGTACTCAAAGCTGAACTTACAAAGCTTGGCCTTAAGTGCATTGAAGTTAAAAAAATTTAAAAAAATATGAACACTTTAGTGACACTATACATATATCTAATAGCTGTGGAAAATGGCTCTATTAAACTGCCCAAGTGTTACCTATCCATTTTTCATACGCAAATTTATTGAAGTTACCAAAGAAAATTCAAAGGTAAGCTCAAACAGTGCCACAATTGCCAAATGTTTGGCCACGGAAATTGTCACATCAAGACATATTGTACTTGGAGTTGAAAGACAAATCTTCAAAGTTTAAATCGATCTCTCAACTTAAACCTCCACAAGTAACACATATTACTCAACACACTACACAAAGGCAAGTCGGATTTCCCTCCATTGCCGCAGCGCCCCCGTAAGCAGACGACTGCCGAATTCTCCTCTCAACCAAGTAATACGTGGGAGAACTACTCCCACTCAAATGTCATTCACGGCAGTTCCAGGAACATCGGCTGCAACACGTCCAGCAGTGTGCCCAGCAACATGACCGGGAACACTTCCAGCGATCCTTCCAATAAGTTGTTTACGGCTGAAGAAAGTAATGCATTGTGCATAAATGATCACCAAATAAGCTACTTGTAAGAACTTAATGTTGTCGCACATTTAGCTACTAAGTTTTTATATCCAAATGTTAAGTAACAATATGATTTTTTTTTTTTTTTTTTTTTTTTTCCGAGGGTAGGCGAAAATCTTCCATAGACACTATGAGAATAGCAAGCGCGTGCTCATAGTAGTGTCAGATTCTTACTGACCAAAAACACCACCCTTTGATATAAATTTGTTAGATATTGCGACTAAGAAATAACTTATCAAGCAATTTTTATATCACGAAATAGAAGCGTTTGGTAGGTTACTTTCCATTGAAAGATCCTACAGGCTCCGCAGTATAAACGCGGTTAATCCACAATCTAAACGCGGTAAATCCTTATCTCGCCAAGTCAAAAGGATTCGTCCTTTATAGTCGGCGGAATGGATTTTCCTGCTAGTTCCTGCTAGCTCCGCAGTTTAAACGCGGTTGCTCACTATCGCGCTAAGTCCAAAGGTTTGGTTCTTTGTAGACGGCGCAGTAAATTACTGTCATCCAAAATTTGAAGGACTGTATTATTTACGTGACTTTCTAGTCGACTTTTATGCTTTCTCGCATAGTTTCTGATTTCGTCTTCGATTGTTATAATGCCGAGATCTCTGTGTATATCTCTATTTCTGATATACCACGGTGCATTAACAATTCCTCTTAGCACTTTATTTTCAAAAGTTTGTAAAATATTAATATTACTTATTTTGGTACAACCCCAGAGTTGTATACCATATGTCCAGACTGACTTTAGCACTTGCTTGTATAAAAGCAGTTTGTTTCCTATATTAAGCTTGGAATACTTTCCAAGTAACCAATACATTTCTCTGTATTTGCTTTCTAGCTCTTTGCGTTTTTTCTTTACATGCGACTTCCATTTCAGCTTTGCATCGAGTGTCATTCCAAGATACTTAGCCTCGTTTGCAAACGGAATTCGAACCGAGTTTGAAAAGATCGGCAAATTATTTACTTTTTTGTAAGTAAAATTTACATGAACAGATTTGGTTTCATTCAGAGCGATTCGCCAAACCTTTGTCCATTCATTTACTCTATCCAATGCTTCTTGCAATTTTTCCGTAGTCTCTTCGACCGTTTTACCTACTGCCAAGATAGCAGTGTCGTCGGCAAATGTAGCCAGCGCAGTACCATCTACTTGCGGTATATCACGAGTATATAATAGATACAAGAGTGGACCAAGGACGCTACCTTGCGGTACCCCAGCCAATATTTCCTTAAAGTCTGAATATTCGTTTCCGTGTTTGACGCGGAATAATCTATTCGTAAGATAGGTCTTCAAAATATTAAATAAAGGATTGGGCAGAACTTGTCGCAATTTAAACTTTAAGCTTTCATGCCAGACCTTGTCAAAAGCTTGAGAGACGTCAAGGAATACACTTGAGCAAATCATTTTTCTTTCAAGTGATCTTTCTATTACATCTGTTATTCTATGTACTTGTGCTTGCTTCTAAACCCGAAATGATGATCCGGGATAAGACGTTTTTCTTCTATAATTGGCTGTATTCGCCTAAGCAATATTCTCTCGAATACTTTAGATACAATCGAAAGAAGCGAAATTGGTCTGTAAGACGTTTTCTCGTTCGGCGGTTTTCCTGGCTTAAGAACCATTATAACTTCCGCGAATTTCCATTGACTGGGAACATATTCTAGTCTAAGCGCGGCATTTATAATGAAAAGAAGTTTAATTAAAGCTTTTCTAGGCAGTTCTTTGAGAACCTCTCCTGTGATAAGATCATATCCAGGAGCTTTCTTAGACTTTAATTTCTTTATTTCTTGCTTGAGTTCATTTAGCGTTGCGTTTCTTATGACGCTATTGTCTATATCCGATGCGCTTATATTTTGAATAAGCGCTTGTCCATCAAACGGTTTGAAAGTTTCTTCCAGATGGTTGGCAAAAACTTGCGCTTTCTCTTTGTCATCTCTGGCCCATTCATCATTATTTTTTTTAATTGGGGCGGCTTGAATTTTAGGTTTTTTGATACCCTTTATAGCCTTCCAAAGCGAATAATTAGAATCTTTTTCTGCAGTTAAACTTTCAAGGTAACTTTGTATTCCACGATTTTTAAAATCATTGATGGTCTTTTTTAGCGAGTTGCACACATGGTTTAGGTGTGCTTTATGTTGCGGAGCCCGAGTTTGTTGCCATTTTTTACGCGCTTTTCTCTTCTCCTTGATCATCTCTTTTATTTCGGGTGGATACGTTTGGACATAACTGCCCGGCGTTTTCTTTTGTTTGGGAGTATTTTTCCACGCGGCACCCTGTACGATTTCAACAAAGCGATCAACTTCGACTTCAAGTTCATAGGGTGTCTTAAGTGATACGCTCAGCTCGATATTTGTGTCAATATCTTTTTTGAAGCTGTCCCAATTAGTTCTCATGTTGGTTAATCTAGCTGGTTCTACTTTTTTAATCAGAGCCTCGCTTATCGTCATAATGATTGGAGAATGATCAGAGGAGAGATCAAAGCTTTCTTCAACTTTTATACAGTTACCAGATATTCCTTTAACAACAAAGAAATCGATCAGATCCGGTATCTTATTTCTATCAGTCGGCCAGTATGTTGGTTTACCGGTCGAGTGAAAATCACAACTGTATTTCATACCCGCATTATAAAGCATTCTACCTTTCTGAGAGACGCATCTTGATCCCCAGAAGGTGTGTTTCGCATTGAAATCGCCACCAATAACAAAGTTTGGTCTAAGGAAGTTGAAAATGTTTGTAAAATCACTTTCTTCAAGTCTGCATCGCAGTGGGCAATATATAGATGAAATATTAAAAGAAAAATTTCTATTTTTTACGCGTACCGTGCTTACTTGCATCGCTTCTAATTCGATCTTTAGCTCTGCCGAGTGTTCGATACATTCTTTTATGAACAAAGATGATCCACCTCTGGCCCTTTCCGATGGGTGAAAAGCGTGGTAGGCACTATAGCCCCTTATCTTAACATTTGATTGGTTTGTCAGATGGGTTTCACAAACCAAGCATATATCAATATTTTTTTTACGTATACCTACATATTTCTAACTCATCGAGTCTTTGTATGAGCCCGTTGGCGTTCCAAGTAAGAATCTTAAGCATTTCTTTCATATTTTGGTTAAAATGCGCGCGCTACGAATATTATTTTCAAGTGTAACTAGTCTCTCGAAATAAGTTTGTTAGTTTTGCTTTGCTCTTCAAGTTTCGCAAGGATAATGGAAAAGACATGAGTTATAGATTCCTGTGAACCAACGCTATTGCCGTTTTCCGATGCCGCAACTTGAGCGTGAGTCTTGACGCTAAGGTTTGGACGCTTTGCTGTTGTTAATTTTGCTTTATCAGCTATATACGTGCCATTATCTGTCATCGCCACTTGAGCACAAGACCGCACACCAGTGTCTGTCAGTTTTGCTTTTGCCACCTTTTCTTTCGGACGTTTATGTTTTTCCTCATTAGCTGGTTTTTGGGCAGGTTTGACAGATTTTCTTTCTTTTGCTGTTTTTACCGTAGCGGTTTCGCGTTCATCCTTAATTTGTTTTAGATTTGGGCGTTTGTTATTTTTAAGCGTATCGCGTCTTTTTTGAAGCTCTTTTGCCACTTCGCAACCTCGATAATTCGCTGGGTGCTTTCC
Source organism: Blera fallax (assembly GCA_946965025.1). NCBI lineage: Eukaryota > Metazoa > Arthropoda > Insecta > Diptera > Syrphidae > Blera > Blera fallax. Next base: position 57,804,531 of record OX337246.1, read on the forward strand.
GTTGCAATTTATGCAAGTGGCTGGGGCTTGTTTATTCAAGAGGCAGTCTTCGGAGAGATGTTTACCCGCACATTTCACGCACCGCGGCTCTTTCTGACAGTAAGTCTGCGTATGATTGAAGCCCTGGCAACGCTTGCACTGCGGGATCGATCTTGAGCTCTTACGCATAGGCTCGAATCATAGAAGTCCTGACAACTAGAAAACGAAAATCGTTTTTCGCCAATTTTAGCATTTTATGTGGCAACGCAGATTTGTATGTCCTTAATCAATCCTACAAGAATTTTCTTGTCCTTCTGCAATAGGCTGTCAATTTAGGCCTTGTTGTATGGTTGCTTTTATTTCCTTTCCAGAATATAGGTAGGCAGTGAACGCTATTTGTTGTTTGGTTGTAGGGGTGTGGGTGCACTGCGGTCTTAATGGATCTATTATGCTACCCGGAATCAGAGTATCTGGAAAGGATTTTCTTCTAATAGTTGGTAAGCATCCAGGCGTTTTCTTCTTTTGTGAATCAGTGCTTCACATTCCTTTAGAAAGTGCCTTGGGGTTTCCTCAACATCTCTGCCGAATCTAGAGTCTCCACTTTGCTTAATACCCAGTTTCCTAAGGTGTTCTTGTAGGAATACGCGGCCAGTTTTTGCTGACAGACCTTACTTCTTTCTGGATAGCGGTAGAGGTTTGTTGGTTGAGGCTCAGGTTCCATAGCGCCACCTAAGCAGGAAGATTATACCTGCAGACTTGTCTGAAAGACGTGGAACATATGTACATATACTGTGACTGGTGGAAGGTAGACGAAAAGGGAAACTGCAGGGTCCGGTATCCACCTACATTTTATATACATAGCTTAGGTTAGGTTGACGTGGCGAGCTGCAAATATGCAACCTCATTTAGACCAGTAAGGTCCATTGTGTTGCCACAGGATCGGCATCTCCAAAGAGAGCTAGCTACCCGTTGAACTAGGAGGAGCTAGTTATGAAGCGCTGGAGGCTGCTAATGCTAACATTAGCCAGTTCGCCAAGGTTGTTGAAGAAGTAGGCACCTAAATGCGGTTTCCTACGAGCGGAGAGAGTTTCACATGTACAAAGAAGAAGTTTCTTCCTCCTCTTTATCCATGCAGCTTCTACAGAATTCGTAAGCGAATAGGCCTACCCTAGTGGCCTAGGCCAGGGACATTTTCCCAGCGTTCACGAAGAAGTTGGTATTCCCAATCATTAATTTGACCTAAGGCAGCATCCCAATTGACTCTGCAATACGGTTCTGGTCCTATAAACGCGGATTTTGATCCAGCTAGCTCGTTCGTCGATTCTTTGCCTTCAATACCTTGGTGACCAGGTGCCCACCCAAATTTAAACTTATTTTGTCTGGCCAGGGTCTGTAAGGCAGCGTCGCAGCATTTAACTGTCAACGAGTCTATCGTACTAGAACAGTGTTAGAACTGGATAGCACTGCGTGCTATCAATAGACATTGTAGGCGTTGGAAAGCTGATGAACTTGTAAGAAGGAGGCCACAATTGCATTCGTCATAGGCTGTCCTCTTTATAAGGGTTCCACTCACCTCTCTAAACAAAATTGAAGCTCTTTGTTAAGCTAGGCACGCTGAACCTTATGACCGGTCTGCAGCAAGACTAGATCTCTCTCCCTGGTTAAGCGTGGGTGACGCACAGGTGATCTCTGGGATCATTACTGAGCCCCATGCCACTGCTATTCATGCGAAGCATCTCGGTATAGTTTACATCGACCAATGCACTAGCTACAGGTACTAGGAGAAATCTGTTTGCCACCTGCAGTGTAAATGTCCTTCCCTCGCCGACAAAAAATTAAGAACTCTTGGATAATTATAATTAACTAATTTAAGTTAACAATTATTTTGTTAAGTTCGTTAGTTTTTTTATAATAATTTCAAACATTAGTCACCTTCACTTAAGTAGACCAAGAGCAGTGATCAGTTACTATAAGGGCATAAATAATAAGTATAAAATGCAGTATGCAAAACTCATATTCATACCCATTTTCAGAGCAAATTTGTGTCCACAAAGTATACAGAGTTTTTATTTATTTAGTCAATTGCTGAAAATAAGGTACATACATACATACATACAGATAACAAGCACACAACATAAGCCCAACCATTTGCACATATACATATGTATATGTTAATGTATATACGATCTATACTCCATATCCATCCTACCAACGTGTCGGCATCAGAACTCAGTGACCGCAGTTCCACAAAATATTTTTTTTGTTTCATTGTTTCAGTAAAGGTAAACAAGGGTATGTGTGAATGACACGATGGACTTAAAAGTGAGCAGAAAAAACAAATGTTCTGTTTTCTGATTTTTCCCTTTTGTAAGAAATTTAAGCTTTTAAAAATGCTTTTTTTAGTGAATTTCGTTTTCATATATCACTTCTTCCCATATGAATGAGACATCTGGGTATATTTATTATCTGTGATTGTGTGTAATGTTTTTTGAAGTTGAGGTTTTTTCATTGAGGGCAAAATGCACGCACATATAGCACATTCATTTTTGCTTGTTTTTACTACAGACATAATGTTTCTCTTCAGTCTTCACTTATGGCTGTAGAGTTTGTGTAAATAATTTCCTGGTAAACATTTTTGTTTCATTTCATTTGCACGCAATTGTATTTCGATTTATTAGAAAATTATTATAGATTTTCAAAATGTTTAATATTCATATAAAGACTGTAACAATATCAAAAGAACATTTTCCTTGTCATTTTTTCAAGTCCCTAAGGATCATAGAAGGGATGTTTTTGTAAAGCATGCTCAATGTAGTACATTGAAAAAACTATTTTTTATTTGTGAAACCCATTTTTAAAGCAAAGATGTAAAGATAGAAGTACATCGAAAATTGCTAACTAAAAATGCCCTTCCAATGTCATTCATATCAGTGTGCAGTTGCTCTGATGTATCTATCGATGAGTCTTGTTTTGAAATCATGGATAACATCAGAGACACAAAGCTTCCTTTAGTAGTCACTGCAGACAGTTCTAGTGCATCCAACGTATTAAATATTAACCAAAACGCAAATGAAACGGACAATACTGCGATTTGTCCAACCACACTTTCCGTTAATAGAGTTGCCGAACCTATGACATATATTAGAGATTTCTCTCTACTTTTCAGCAAACTGTTTTAAGACTGATACCGATAAGAAGATTGCTGCCTCAACAGCAACTTTTTTAAGCAAAATGAACGATCTTTTCGACAACTTAAACAGAAGCAACTCTAATCGACAACCCATTCCACCACATAGTGAAACTCTGCAGTCCATTAAAACTGCTAGGCAGTGGATATCATTATCGTAGTGTACCGGTTAAATGAAAAAGTCATATTGCTTTGGTGGGTTACTACAAACTTTACTTGCTATAGAGTTAATATGGGAAAAACTTAAAAATGACCAGCAATTCCTTCTTATTGCACATCTGAATACTGATATTCCAGAAAACTTATTTTCAAAGGCTCGTTCAAATAGGGGATCATACGAACGAAACCAATCAGCTTACAGATTTATTAGAAATTTAAAGCAAATTATTTTCAAAAATTTAAAGTCATCAGAAAATGTCAGTTACGAAGATGCTGGAGCTGAATCTTTATTGCACGAAGCTGATTGTGACGATCTTAATTGTGATGACCAGGGCTCCGATTTTTATGCGCTTAAAAACACAAAATATGAGCTTAAAATATGCACATAAAATGAAAAAATATGCTCTTAAAAAGTGAAAATATGCTTTGAAAAATTTGAAAAATAATAAAAAGACGTTGAAAATTAAAAAGAAATGCTGTCTTTTATTTAACAACAATAACAAAAAAACTTCAAAAATAAATAAACATATAATAAACTTCCAGCCCAATTCTAAATGAGAACTCCCGGGGAATTTTTTCTCGTTTTCCCTTTCTCCTATTCTAAATAAAACTCTCGGGGAATTTGTTCGCTTTTCCCTTTTCTCCTATTCTAAACAAACTTCGAAAATGGGAAAAATATACCGGGGAGAAAAGTAGGCATTCTAAATGTCAAAAAAAGGGAGAATGTAAATGTTTTTTCGTTGTGTTTGTTCCCCGCAATTTTTTCAGGGAGTTCAATGAAAAAATGTAAGTTTTTCCTTTTTTCTAATAAAGTATTCAAAACTAAAACAACTAAAACAACAACAACAGACAACAAACAAGATTCAGCTGCAAATACTCCTTAATTTAATGGAGGCGCATCCCGATATTGCGTGTGCTTTCTAGAAGAGAAGTAAAGAAGAAGTCTTTTTATTTTCGAAAAAAGCTGAAACTGAGTTGAACTCAGCAGGACCACCTTGCAAAAGTATTTCGGAGTGGAAAAAAGTAATTTATGAATTGTTTGGAGCAATAGTTATTATTTACCTTTTATAAATACATAGGTTTGGAGTGACCAAAAGAAAAATGTGAGAGCTAAGGCTGCATTAAATTTAAAGGCAAGGAATGGAACCGGAGGTGGACCCAACAAGGAACAATGGTTCTCTGACACAGAGCAGGCAATTTACAACTTGGTTGGGATGAAAGAGTCCGTAGAAGGTGTTGGTGTAGCGTCATTTGGATTAGACGGTTTGGCTCACAAAAGAAAAAATAAGGAGAATGTGAGGCCACAGCCACCTAAAAATGTTATAGTTTCTTCGCCAGCAAATGTAAATATAAGTTCAGAGAAGTGGGAAATACTCGCAAATGAACCCTACCTGGAACTAGTGACACAAGATGAATAGCTCTTGTCCCCAACCAATTACCAGTGAGCACAAAATGACTGCCTCTGAAGTTAAAGTGCCGTTGTCTAGCTCTTGTCCCCAACCAATTACCAGTGCACATAAAATGACTGCCTCTGAAGCTTTAAAGAAAAAGCTTGTTATTCAGAGAGATCTGAATGTGACTATAAAGGATGTACTCGGAGAAATGAAAGAAAACATATTAGTCCAAAACGAGGTATGTCAGGCGATCAAGAGTCTAGTCGAAGATGTGAAAGAGAACCGCCGAAACACGACAGAAATATACCATATAGGAAACTAAACAGCACGACTTAATCATGCAACGCTTACGAAAGCGAGAAGTAGAAGACAACATCGAAAAAATCGCCGGCTTCTTGAACTTGGAGATTTAAGAAGTGGCATGCCGGGGTAAACACAGCTGCATACAATATTTTCATGCAAAATATTCTTCTTTTTTTTGTTAGAACTTGAAACTCATTGAAAGACAAAGATGTCAGAAAAATATTGCTTATTAGTTCAAGTGACTAGATTGCAATTATGTGGGAGGCGGTTTTAGTCGGTAAAAATCCGGCATACTGATTACTCGGATTATCAGTATCTTTTGAAGATTTCCCCTTCCTCTAAAAAAAGGTTTTTAGCTCAAATGGTGGTCTGGTTAAGGGATGAAAAACATATTTTCACAGCGGGGTGGTGGTGGGATTATGTGGTGGATGGACGGAGTGCCAGAAATTGATGGCTACGGATAGATTTGTTTGTTTTTGTTTGAATTGTATGAAATTATGTATGTATGTAAAATAAAGTGAAGTTTTCAATTCCCTACACTTTTAACTCCACAGAGATCCTTATTGGTTTTCTTAATCGAAAATTCGATTAGACCAATTAAAATGAATGTGCAAAGGGAGTGTCTGTGCTCATCATCGTCACATTTCATACTCGCGGAAGCTGTCATTTTTAGTACGGATTTTAGCAAAGCTTCAACCAAGTGTTCTTCGTTTCGTAATTTTACAAACTGGTTTTCAAAAAGTGTGCATACTTTTCACATAAAAAAAAATTATATTTGCTTCGCTCTTGTCTTCGCGGTGAAGCCTCATATTTACCTGCTCACATCCCAGTGTGCGATGCTACCTATGAACCGACTTGGGAAAAATTGGAAAAGAGATACATATCATCATATCATCAATAGTCTTCTAGAAACATTTATGCAACTTCCATCGATTCATAGCTCAAACGTAGGAACCCTGCGTAAAATATCGGATGGTGCTGCCGAAGTGGTAAGAGGTCTAAATTCTTTAAATTCTTTCGAAAGTGATCCGAGAATGATTTTCGTTTTATTAGGAAAATTGGATACAGGAACTCGACAGGCTTGGTCAGCTTGGTCTCAGTAGATACCGAGTATTTTAGCATTGATAAATTTTTAACTTTCTTAGAATATCATTGTGAGGCTCTTGAGTCGAACATACCATGAAGGTATGTTCATGGCTTGAATAAAAATAAACCTGCACCTTAAGGAAGTATGCACATGTCGTCTTTAACCCAATGCCCAAAATGGGGTGCTGCACATCCACTAATACAATGTGCGGAATTCCTTAAAATGGATGTAGCCGCAAGGAGGGATTTGGTAAAATTGGAAAAGCTTTGCTCTTTCGTCACCGAATCTTGTGTCCAGCGACTTGGACTTAGACGAACAAATGCCCGTATACCCGTAAGAGGGATTGGTGCAACCTGCGCAGAAAAATCCAGAGGCTTAGTTTCGATAGTCATCGTTTCCCGGTTTGATACCTTCCGGATCTCAGTAGACGCGTATGTATTGTCAAACATTACATCAACGTTGCCTACTCCTTCATTCGATGGCAAAGATTGGAAGTATATTCCAGATTTAGCTGATCCGTCATTTAATCAACCAAATTCGGTAGATATTTAGCTTGGTGCTGATAACGTTTGGAACATTCTGCAAGGTAAAGTTGTTCACGTTGCAAACGGTCACCCAGTAGCTCAAAAAACAATATTCGGTTGGGTGGTAGCTGGACGACGGGCGTGGATCAAAATATTCGGTCGGATCACACAATCCTCGATATCGATTCTATACTGCAAGCTTTTTAGATAATTGAGGAAGTTGATCCGAAATCAATTATTTCGAGCGAAGATAAAGCAATCGAGGATCACTTTTGTAAAAAAGATGGAAAGTATATTGTCAATCTCCCTTTCAAAAATCCTCCATGTTTCGCTAATGCTCTTGGTGGTACACTTTTTTGTTTCAATTCGATGGAAAAGAAGTTCTCGAATATCGTAACACTATTTCAGTCCTATTCACATTTTTTCCCGCGATTTATCTGGCAAACCATTAATACGCATTTTGTTAGCCGGTTGTTAACTTCAGCACGATACGTCGCTATGTGAAAGCGTTATAGGGCCATTATGGCTTTATGTCACTTTCGAATGGATTTTTTCACATACCTAATCAAATTTCAAACGGCCCATTAACCATAATTCCATTATGGTCTTATGTCCCATCCCATCGGGAGATACATATGTAAGTCCACAATTTTTCAGAATGTAAAATGTCAAGTAAAAGAAGACCTAGCTACTTTCAGTGACCAAAAAAAAAAAGAAAAATCTATGGACATATCCTCGACTGATTCACTGGATGGCCTTCGGCCTCACATGCAGGTGCTCAGGGCGTCGCTATGCGTCCTAGAGTTAGAGCGAAATTATAATTGCGAAATAATGGATGCAGAATATCTTAAGGTCGAATACTTACAAGCCTAAATAAAAATTTGCCAAATAGAAACTGCGAAAAAAATGCGAGTTGTTGAAATGAGAAATAATAATGAACAAAATGATAGCAGCGAAACAAAATGCGTGAAAAACATCGATCTGTAGCATACCCGATTATCCTCAATGAAAAAACTTAAAAAAAACTTTGCACACAATCTTTTTTTTCATTCATCCCCGATGTGCATTTGCACTGCTAATAACTCAGATCGATGAGTTATTCGAAATGAAATAAACACACACACCCTTCCCACAGACTTCACGACCATAGGTGAAAAGGAAATATTATGCAAGCAAAAAGGAATGTGCTATGTGTGTGCGTCTATGTTTTTTTGAGCACATTCCTTTTGCTTTATTTCCATTAACACTCGGATTCATATGCACGAGAAGCGTGCACCTACAATGGCGACTGGCAGTGTGGCACTGCATGGGGGTAGGCCGACGAGTTATTCACATTGCAAAGTAGATATATTCACTCAACACAGTATGATGTTTGAGCGAGCTATACAAAATTCAATGAGTGCATGTGCAAATTGTTGAGGCAGAAGAGCGTAAGATTTTTGTGGTTCTCAGCGACGTGTCCTTTACTCGGGCCGCTAGGGGCGCCACCATCGATTTCCTCAAGTGATAGTACTATTAGTTTCATATACAATGCCAAGTGTGGGGAGATTGTGCGAAATGTCACATAAAGAAACTGCATATTTGTCAAAACAAAATTCTAAAAATGATGCTTAAATTACCTTGGCACCATTCAACTCTGGATCTGCATAATAAAGCGAACGTTGAATTAATTTGTTTTTGAATTCAAATACTTAGTGATAAATTTTTTGATCACTGTACTTTTGCTGACAACCCTCTCGTAAATCAATTAAATACTAATAACAATTAATAAACATTATATTTTCAGTTTAATTAATTTAATTTTTTAATTTTAATTTGTTTAATTTTATTGTTGTTTTTGTATTAACTGTAATGTATTGCGGAGTCTGACTGTACATGTGGAGCTGGACACTCGGACCAGCGCAAGCTCAGCCGGGTTAACTCCAGCACGCGTGTGCCAGGCGAGGCATCTCTTGCTGACCTGACCCGCAATTTGTGGATCAGATGTCTAACAAGAGGTCCTCAGAAGGAGGACGTGCAGCGGAGGAATTCCAACGGCGGAATCAACGGTGACGTCCACAGACAGACCGGCGGAAGCCTTACTCGAGCTACTCCGACATATTTGGAGCTCAGGTCAGTAAGGAACTTTCAGGACTGAGGCAGGGTCTTGAAAAAGAGATGGTGGCGGAGGAGCTCTTAATGGGCCAACGGCAGCACTCACATCCCCGAGGTGGGTTACTGGCATCGGGTTAACCGGCCCCTTGTCCTAGGGGTTGTATAAAGGGACCTGACCCTCTAGGTTGGGGGTTGTGCGTAGGGGCATCTTCCCTACCGCGTAAAAAACCCTTAGTTACGAACCAACCAAATGCTTCGGAAAGGAATGACCCTACTGTTGACGACCCTGGCAAACGAAATAAGGACAACGATTTTCGGATCTGCACGTGGAATGTTCGGACCCTTAACAGACCATGTGCAGCGGATCAATTAGCAGAGGCCCTTGACTGCTATAAAGCAGACATCACAGCCATCCAGGAAGTGCGATGGGATGGGCCGGGCAAAAGGAGGATGAAAACTGTGACATTTATTACGGTGATTGCTACAGAGAACAGACACAGCGCTTATTCGGATGCGGATTTGTTATACGCGGCAGACTTAGGCAGTCTTGAGCTTTCGACACGTGAGCGAGCGTCTTATGACAATCCGCATCAAGGCTAAATTCGCCAACTTTAGCCTTGAGCAATGTCCTAAATATGACATTAAAATCGTGCTTGGCGATTTTAACGCCATGATAGGAAAGGAGGACATATTTGGTAGAACAGTTAGTAAACATAGCTTGCACGAAACCACGTTTGGCAACGGACTCAGGCTGACTGATTTTGCTGCGGGGCGAAACGTCACTATAGCAAGCACACGGTTTCCTCATCTCAAAATCCACAAGGGGACATGGCGGTCTCCTGATCATGAAACGGTCAACCAAATTGATCATATTGCGATCGACGCAAGGCATGCCTCCAGTATTCTGGATGTCCGAACCTTTCGAGCAGCCAACATCCACTCAGACCACTACTTTGTTGCAGCCAAGGTACGAATGCGGATATCCCGAACGCCACAAAGAAGAATAACTGTGAGAAGATTTAACGTCGAAAAGCTGCAATCGCAAGATACCGCCAGAATCTTCGCCGATCGCGTATCCCGAAATCTCTCCACGACTCCTATGCCGCCAGCATCAAGTGCCCAACACCAGTGGCAACGTTGCCAACATGCCATCAGAGACGCCGCAACTGATGTGCTGGGTTTCAGTCGACCACCACCAAGAAACCCCTGGTTTGACGAAGAATACCGGCAAGCACATGCAGCTAAACAGGACGCGTACAAAGCGGCGCTGCAAAGAAGGACGAGGGCTGCTCGTGAGCTCTACGAGCGTAAGAGACGGGAAGAGCATCGGCTTCTCCAGAAGAAGAAAAAAGAGCACGAGAAGCGCGCTCTCGAAGATATTGAGAGATTATACTCCACGAATAATGTACGGAAGTTGTACCAAAAGGTAAAAAGAACGTGTCACGCCAACAAGACCCGTACGGAAACCTGTAGAGATGAGGAAGGAAACCTGGTAGTAGAATCACAGTCGGTGCTGAGAATATGGAAAAACTTCTGCAGACTATAACGGCGATGAAGATCAACATACCGCTGTCAGGCAGAATGCGCCATTCAACATAGACGATGATAGCCAAAACTTCCGTCCACCTGACCAAAACGAAGTAAGGATAGCAATATCCAAGCTTAAATCCAATAAAGCTGCTGGTCCTGATGGCCTACCGGCCGAGTTGTTCAAGGCAGCCGGAAATTACTTGGTAGAGAGCATACACCAACTCATTTCCAAGATTTGGTCAGATGAGTGTATGCCTGATGAATGGAACCTCAGCATCGTTTGCCCGATCCATAAGAAAGGAGACCCCCTCAACTGCGCCAATTACAGAGGTATCAGTTTCCTCAACATCGCGTACAAGATCTTATCTGCCATATTGTGTGAACGCGTGAAACCCTTCGTCAACAATCTGATTGGCCCCTATCAGTGTGGTTTCAAGCCAGGAAAGTCCACAGTCGATCAAATTTTCACACTCCGGCAAACCCAAGAAGTCCAAATCGATACTCACCATCTTTTTATCGATTTTAAGGCCGCATATGACAGTATTTATAGAGACGAGCTATACAGGGCCATGTCTAGTTTTGGCATCCCTGCCAAACTCGTTCGTCCGTGCAGGATGACGATGGAGAACGCTCGCTGCTCCATCAAGGTCGGTAATGGCCTCACCGAGACCTTCGATGTCAAAAAAGGATTTAGACAAGGTGATGCGCTGTCATGTGACTTCTTCATTATCATTCTTGAAAGAATTGTGCGAAACTCACAAGCCAACACCGGAGGCACAATCTTTCAATTGTCTGTGCAACTACTAGCTTACGCGGATGACATCGACATAATTGGCAGAACACAGCGGGCTGTCACTGGTGCGTTCGCTAGTATCGAAACAGAAGCCGCCAAAATGGGTTAAGCTGTAAATGAGGGCAAAACAAAGTAAAGGCTGTCGACAAGAAGGGACACACAGCATCGACGAATCGGACAGAACGTCACAGTCGACAGCTATAACTTCGAGGTAGTAAGGGACTTTGTCTATCTTGGCTCTGCTATTAATTCTGACAACAACATCTCGGCGGAAATTAATCGGAGAATAACTTGCCAATCGCTGTTTCTTTGAGCTGAGAAGCCAATTGAGTAGTAAGGCCCTATCTCGAAAGATTAAGGAGACCCTTTGTAAGACCTTAATCATCCCAGTCCTGCTTTATGGCGCTGAAGCATGGACTCTTTCGAAAGCGGATGAAGATATATCTGGTCGCTCCGAGATAAAAATTCTTCGGAAGATATACGGTCCCGTTTGCGTTGACGGGCTTTGGAGGAGAAGATTCAATGACGAAATCTACGAGCTGTACAGCGACATCGACCTAGTCAAAAAACTGCGCATCAGTCGCCTAAGATGGCTAGAACATGTAGGGCGAATGGACACCAATGCTCCGGCCCGCAGAGTCTTCGAATCTAACCCGGAGGGACAACGCAGTAGAGAAAGACCTCGCCTAAGGTGGCGCGCACAAGTAGAAAGGAACCTCAACCAACTTGGAATGCGCAACTGGAGGCAGTTAGCTAAGGACCGGGCTAACTGGAGAGGCTTGTTGGTTAAGGCCCAGGTTCACCCCGAACTGTAGCGCCACCTAAGTAAGTAAGTAAGTAATGAATTGCATTTCTTTATTGAACTCTGTATTTAAATATTAATTAATTAATTTATTTATCTACTAATTTCTTTATTTATTTATTATTAACTAATTTATTTACTACTTTATTTATTCATTTATGTACTAATTTATTTATTAATTTTTTTTATTTATTTATTTATTAATTTATTTATCTATTAATGTATTTAGTTATTTATTTATTAATTTATTTATTTATTTATTCACTTATTTATTTATTTATTAAACTATTTATTCAAATCTATTAATTTATTTATTTATAAATTTATTTTTTAATTTATTTATTAACTTATTTATTAATTTATTGATTTATTTTCTTGTCTATTTGTTTATTTAACTGTTTATTTATTTATTTATTCAATTATTTATTTATCTATTTATTTATTTATTTATTTTTGTTTTCTTTCTTTCTTTCTCATTGGAGGTTTTTTCTTTGTATTTTTCTTAGTCTATTACACTTCTTATTAATAAAAATCAATTTCAAATAAACATTATATCATATTTCTGTGGAAAGTTAAATGTATCAAATCCCTGTGCTGTAAAATGTGCGGCAACAAGCCAATGTAATTTTTTATACGAAATAAAAGATAAAGATAAAGATGACATGACAGACTAGCACTATACATTCCGCACTTGAAAATATGGGCGACGGAATACCAATTTCTGAGCTTAATGAATTTTCAAATCAAATTATTTTAAAATTAAACCAAGGTCGTAGTAAATCGTTTCCAATATTTAAGATTTTATTTAAGTGGAAAAGAGATAGAGAAAAGAGACATGGAAAACAACAAGAAATTGTTGAGCATTGTCAAGTCGACAAGGAACCTTTTATAGCTAATCTTTTCATGAATTTTTTCAACAGAAAAAGAATTTCAGGTCTACTAACAGACGATAACGCATTCAAAATAGTCCATTTAGTCTACTCCAAATATGTCTGTAATGCCAACTTGAAATTGGTGAGATGTACAACGTTGTTAGAAGATGTTACCGAAATGTTAGGAAAAAGCTAATATTAAAATTCGAGTTTACAGAAACACCTTCTAAGCCGCTGGAAATAAATCATGTAGACTTAATTCACAGAGAGAACTTTTTCACTATTCTAGACAAATTCAGTAAATTCGCCTGTGTGTATTTAATTTCCGCTAGAAATAGTGTTAATATCTTTAGGTCTTTGAAGCACTTCTTTTCCCATCACGAAATCCCTAAGCAATTAGTATCCGACAACGTCAGTGAATTTCTATCTTCACTTTTTAAAGATTTCTTAGAAATGTACGGCATTCAATCTCACATAATATATGTAAAAACTTTGAATGGCAAAGAATAGAAAGATTTCATTCCACATTAACAGAGCTAATACGGATCATGAAGTCTCAAAACAGCAACAAACCTATTGGGGAAATAGTCGACGAAGCCGATATATCCTATAATAATATATCCTATAATATATCCTATAATAATCCATTCAAAAACAAAATTCTCTCCATTTGAATTGCTTACCGAACAAATAAATAAGGCTAAGCCACTTTGGATGAAAGAAACTCACAAAACAAAGCAAGATTATTTACTCCAGCATTTACTTAGTCCCTTAGACTATGACAATTTAGCAAAGTTAGTTAACGAATGAAATTTAAATCAAAAGCAAAGAGTCATAGATAGACTTAATGAAAAACGCGTGAATCTACCTAATTATATTAAAGACGAAACAATCTCCGAAATGGACGATAGAAGGAATAAATTGGCTCCTAGATTCAACGAGCATAAAGTACTTAAAAATTATAAAATAACTGTTGACACCGATAAAAGGAAGGTGCGCAAACAAAAAAAAAAGACAAATCTTGAATTGTTTACCTACATTCATTTCAGTCTATAGGAAGGGAAAGGATATCTTATGATTACTTAAACTCAGTGACGTTTATTCTAAGGTGCGCAGGTGTTCTCCGCACACCCCAACGAAATCCGTCTTAATATAAAATTGATTTGTATACAATATTCAATCGAGTTGCAAATCAAAAATGCTCAATTAAAAATATGTACTGCTTTAACATCCATTTCCGTTCACTCTGTTGCGCCGCACCGTCATAGTATAGCCAAATCAACCAAACACCACAGTCACAGTCGTAACCCCAAAACTACCATCGAACACAAATTGAAGTTGAACACAATGTTCTTCTCTTTTCCGAGCACACAAATCAAAACCGCCGCGCGCGCGCAACTTATCCACACCAAAGTGTTACAAACAATTCAGTTTGACGTCGACTCGCCAAGTTGTTCTCCAGTTGCTAGAGCACCAACCCAAAGGAAATCTCCATATAAAAAAAAATTCTACCACATTCAAAGTCCCAACAACCGCCTGTAAAAATACATGGATTTGGGTTCTCCACACCATGGCGCACATCAGTTGGCTGTGAGAGTGAAAAAGTGTATTTGGTTGCATTTTGTTCGATTCTCTTCCCTTAACACATATTAGTTATTGTCAGTGTGACCATAGTGGAATATAATATTCCAATTGTGGAATTTTTTTTTTATTGGAGTAATACCCATATTTGGTTTATCATGTTTTACCTTTTGTATAAAATAAACTTTTATATGTTTTTATTAAAGTGTATTTAGCAAGTGGAAAAGAAAAGTGGAATAAAAAAATATTGAAGTAGAATATAAATATTCCACCTCTCTGGGTGAGTGGAATATTTTTGACAGAAGCTAATGGTCACACTGGTTATTGTTCGATGTGCTCTATATTTTGTAGAACCTAGAACCCCATATTGACTGAAGCGAAAGCAAACAGCAAGCAATTCAACACTTTTCATTAAATTGATAGATTAAATCAAATCTTAAAATTGGAGTGGAAAGCTAGTAGCTCGAACTTACAATGGTGCAGCAATTATGTACATATGTCCAGTGATTTAAATGGAACACAAGCCAGGGTTAGAGAGCAAATGTAATTTTCCCACGCTGTAAGGCTTGCATTTTAAACCTTGTTTTCGCGAATTTCCTTCATATATAATTATTATTAGTTTGGCGAGATTATCGTCCCTTTTTTTCCAATCAACTAAGAAAATTTTTTTTTTGAACAAATTGTTAAGCGCAGACTCCCAACAGTCGTCCCCACGAGATTAGTTTCATCTCAACTTGTTAGTATGGTTCATACTTATGATTTGACCATATTATTTGAAGAAATGATTGATGATGCAATTACTTGGGGTGCCGAAGCAGGAGGATTTACAATTTCTTAATACATACGTTCAACACATTTTTTTTTTTAACACATTTAATGGCACATGTATGTAAGTATATTCATTTACCTACCGATGTATTGTAATGCAAATTTTACAACAGATCGCAGTTTCAAAATGAGTGCAATTCTGCTAAAAATGTTGTTAATCTAAGTCCAAAACGAGGCGAGGATTTAACAGGTTTTGAGTTATAATTGATACTTTGTCAACACAAATGGATGTAGGATTCAAGTCCCTGACGGATTTAAAATTGGAATTGGAATTGTAGAATCAAAAAATGTTAGTACCAACAACAAGCAATTCAGTTGAAAGATTGTTTTCTGCACTAAAGCGAATAAAATCTTATTCTAGAAACACGACGCACGCTTGAAGAAAGATTATAGAATACAGCTTTGATTTCCATAGATAAAAACAAAACACACATTACTAAAGAAAATAAAAACAAGATCAGTTTGGAATGAGGTTGGAAAAGTTTTGTGAAAAAAACTAAATGTATTGGACTTACGTACAGACGTTATTATCTAACAAAAAAAGTGTAGAACACCCTGCTGAGATCATCACGGCACGTCCCTGCTTAAACTAATATATTCCTCTTTCTTCTCACTTATTGTGATACATAGTATGTATCTTTAGGTTTAAATAAAGTCAGGAAAAATTATCTAAATTAGATTTCATGTATTTATTATTGCACAAAAGAAGTTGTTGTACATTCAGAGTATTCAGTTTATTCCTTACCCCATTCCACAATCCCCATTCAATATTTCATGCATAACCCTTATCCGATATGATCAAAAAATGTCAAATTATGGTTTGCTCCTACGATCAAGCAACGATACCTCTTACTCTGTACTGCAGTGTAAAATATGCATCTACATATGTATATGTACGTATCTACGATCTATGTAACCTGATGAACTTCGGTCATACGCCACATCAGTTCATTCTGTTAGTATTTTCCTTTTATATACCTAAATATATTACATACATTACATACATAAAGGTAACATTGCTGTAGAATACTAATCCACATACAAAGCCAATTTTATATAAGCAAAACTGTATAAACCCCTATCGCTCAGTCATTACAATAAAGCTGTAATATTAATATCAATCCGCGTTCTTTCTTCTCTTTTTACGTTGTTTGTCCCAACAAAGGTTATGGGCCCAGGTTCTTCGCGATAAAAATCGTTTGATAAAATATTAGTTTTTTTTACGAGTTATTTACGTTGAACCATAAGAATGAGTTCCGGGGTTTACCAAATTAAGAAATTCGACGACAGCAATTACGATGGATGGAAAATCCAAATGAAATCCGTTCTAGTGCAATGTGACTTATGGGATTATGTTTCAGGAGCCAAAAAGGCCCCAGCTAACACTACCGAGTTAGCAGAATGGAAAAGGAAGGACGAAAAGGCGTTAGCAACGCTGCTCTTGTGTATCAAACCAAGTCAATTGCTCCACGTAAAAAACACCGGCTCTTCGGAAGCCGCATGAAAAAAGTTAGCCGAAGTACATTCACCCAGTGGCCCTACTCGCAAAGTCACTCTTCTTAAATTGCTGGTAAACCTAAAAATGTTAATGGAAGCATTGATGTGTGAGCATTGCGATTTCCAGATTAAATTCAACACCAGCAGTAATTCAACCTAACAAGTATGTAAGCCACGAAGAACTGCAGAATTTAATTTCCAGGCTTAAAGTACGTAAATCCTCTGGGCTGGATAATATAAAAAATTTATACATTAAACAACTGCCATTAGCTGGAATCGAATTTTTGGTATTAATTTTTAACGGTTGCATTAAACTGCAATATTTTCCTGCGGCTTGGAAGAAGGCAAAGGTGATTCCTATTTTAAAACCCCGTAACGCCGCGAACCTCTCTACAAGCTACCGACCCATAAGCTTGCTCAGCTCTATTGGAAAACTTTTTGAAAGTATTATCAAAACTAAGATTGATAAGGTCCTGAACGAAAAGAATATCTTACCTTTGCAACAGTTTGGTTTTAGAAGTTGTCATAGTACTGTGCAGCAAGTTGATAGAATAACCAAGTACGTTAAAAATGGTTTCGCTAATAATAAATCCACGGGCCTGGTTCTGTTAGACGTTG
Source organism: Blera fallax (assembly GCA_946965025.1). Taxonomy (NCBI): domain Eukaryota; kingdom Metazoa; phylum Arthropoda; class Insecta; order Diptera; family Syrphidae; genus Blera; species Blera fallax. The sequence goes on from OX337246.1 coordinate 57,821,779, forward strand.
AAAAGGCTTTTGATTCCGTCTGGCATTCTGGGTTGATATACAAAATGATAACCTTCGGTTTCCCAGAGTACATCGTAAAACTCGTTAAAAGTTTCTTGTCTGAACGTTTATTTGTGGTTTGTGTAAATAACTCCTATTCTTCCGAAAATCATATTCCTGCAGGTGTACCCCAAGGCTCAGTATTAGGACCAGTGTTGTATAATATCTATACCTCCGACTTTCCACAACTTCCAAACTGTGAGTTTGCAATGTATGCAGATGACACGGGAGTATATTCTTCCGATGAAATTGGGTTCGTAATTGAACGTAATCTTCAATCGGCTCTCAACACCATTACGTCTTACTTTCATAGATGGAAAATAAAAGTAAATGCTTCGAAGACGCAAGCCATCTTTTTCACAAGAAAAAGGAAACCTTGTCTCTTACCTAGCCGACTTTTGTGTATAAATAATACTGAGATCAATTGGAGTGATACTGTAAAATACTTGGGTATTGCTTTAGACAAAAGACTTACCTTCAATAAACAAATTTCAAATACGGTAGATAAAATTAATAAAACAATTAAAATAATGTATCCGCTTATAAACCGAAAATCTCTACTTAGTGAAGAAAATAAGCTAATTATATTTAAGGTAATCTTTCAGTCGTTCATGTTATATGGTAGTCCAGTTTGGGGTAAATGTGCAAAAACACATATAAATAAGTTGCAAATAGCTCAAAATAAAGTTCTAAAACTATTACTCAAACTTCCTTGGCACTTCTCTACACTTGAGCTGCACGATAAGGCCAACATCGATCTAATTAGTATAAGAATAAACAAACTTAATAACAATTATATATTGAATTGTCAAATGTCCGATAATGCCCTAGTCAACAGCTTAGTTATTATATAGGTCAATATATGTATAATATTATTTATTTATTTGCGCATATATTCTTGTAACTGTTCAATATAGTATTTATTTATTTATTTATTATCATTTATTTTTATTTTATGTATTATTTCCTGTATGTATATATTTATTACTTTATTTATTTATTTGTTTATTAATTTATTTATTTATTTGCTTATCTGTTAAAGTATCTATTTATTATTAATTTGTTACATGTTATACTAACTTATAAGAATGTGTTCCTATTATTAATTTATTTATTAATTATTTATTGTTAAGTCATTATTAATTTTGCAGGTTTTCTTTTTCTTTTGTTTTTGTATTTATTACTTTATTTTATTTATTTATTTTTCTCTCCTGTGATACTAGACTTTTAAGTAAATATTGTTACATGGTTCATCCATTATTATTATTATCATTATTTTATTTTATTTATTTATTTATTTATTTATTTATTTTTTTTTTTTTTTTTTTCACTCACATAGAGAGGTTTTTTTTTTTGTAGCTTTTCCTCTCGTATCATCTGTTCAATTCTAGCCTTTTTCACTTCCCAATATTCTTTTCAGTAGTAAGATATATTATCATAACTCTGTGTAAATTGTGCGGTTACGACCAAATATTGTTAAAATTCATGTAGCTACCAATAAATTTAAATTTAAATCTAAACAAATTTTTCGATTTGTCCGAAAAACTTGCAGAGCTAGACATAAAATTGCAAGATGAACTTCTCGCTATCATAATGCTTTCTAGCTTACCAAAGAGCTATGACAATTTTGTTATTGCCATCGAATCACGAGATAGTTTGCCAAGTACGAACATGGTAAAGACGAAACTGTTAGAGGAAGACAAAAGAAGAGAGAGCGATAACAAAAGAGAAGAGCCACACGAAACCGCATTTTTTGTTAACAAGCAGCGGAATCAGCCGCAGCCACAACAACAAAACAAAAGACTGCGAGTCAAGTGCTACAAATGTCAAAAAAGGGGACATTATGCAGCTTCTTGCCGATCAAACAGTGTAGCTAAGCAAAATATTAACTGTGCTATGTTAAATCTCTCCAAGTACATATATACTCATCTCAATAGTACTGTTTGGATTCTTGACGGCGGATCAACCTGTCATATGTGCTGCGACAAGTCAGCTTTTACTCATAGAAAGCCGCCAAGAAAAAATTGAGTTAGCGGGAAACAAATATATTTTTTCTGATGGTATTGATGTTGTGTGTTTGGAGACAGAGACCTGTAAGCTTCCGCTACATAATGTGCTGCTTGTTCCACATTAAAAAACGAATTTTCGATCAGTGAGCAAATTAACAGAAAACAAATGTAAAATGGAATTCAAGGAAAATTGTGGGGTCATAAGAACTTTAAAGAATGTGGAAGTGTTGCGCGCGAATTGAACCGGTGATCTGTTTATGTATGAGATCGAACCAAAAGAAAAACTGTGTATTTCTACTGTGAAAATGCTGATTACATCTCCGAATGGCATCGCAAATACGGGCATTTGAATGCAAAGAGTATAGAATTATTGTCGAACAAGAATATGGTGCGCGGCATGCATATAAAAAGAAATAGTGAACAATTATTCGAATGTGACATTTGTTTGAAGGGGAAAATTAGTGCGCGGCCGTTTCCTAAAAATATGAGAAAATCCAGAAAAAGCGTGCTGGAGGTCATCCACAGTGACGTTTGTGGATCAATGCGAACATCATTTTTGAGTGGTGGAAGATATTTTGTTTCATTTATTGACGATTTCAGCCGCAAGATTTTTATATATTTTATAAAAAACAAAAGTGAAGTGCTACATAAATTTACGGCATTCAAGTCAATGGTTGAACGAGAAACAGGAAACAAAATAAAAGTGCTACGTACAGACAATGGTGGAGAATATGTTAACCGTGATTTTGATAACTTATAAACACGCGAAGGCATTCGAAACCAATTAACTGTTCCCTACACACCGCAACAAAATGGAATCGCGGAGAGTGTTAATGGTACGCTGGTGGAGATGAGCCGTTGTATGCTGCTAGACTCTGTTTTACCGGAATTCCTTTGGGCAGAGGCAATAAACACTGCCCTGTACTTGCGAAATCGGTCACCAACAAAAAGTTTAGATAACATAACACCCTATGAAGCATGGTGCGGTAAGAAACCCAATGAAGCACTTTTAGACGTGTTCGGTAGGAAAAGTATCGTCTTAGATAAAAACGCTCGAAAATCTAAATTTTCTGCTAAAGGTAGTGAGTGCTTCATGGTGGGATATGCTAGTGAGTCAAAACCATTCCGGTTGTATGATCCGAAGAAGAGGATGGTGATAATAGAAAGAGATGTACGTCCAACAATACGGTATTGACCGTACTGAAATTTGTTCGCCAGTAGTTAGGTATTCCTCTATACGGCTGATCTTGGACTTGCAAGAGGAGGTTTTCATGTTCTAGCCTGAATATTTTATGGACAAAAACAACGAAGACAAAGTATGATTGAGAAAGTCGCTGTACGGATTGAAGCAATCTGCGCGCAATTGGAATAAGCAGCTTAATTCTTTCCTTGAATGTATAGGAGTGCAATGGTGGTACTTGTGTCTATGTGCTCAGGAAGCCAGAGGAGATAATTATCATAGCCGTCTACGTCGATGATATTTTGATTGCGTGCTCAAATTTCGAAACACTAGAGAAATTGAAGTGGTTGATAAAGGACCAATCGAACATTTTTTGGGCATGGAGATCACCAGAGGATAAAATGGAATTGAAATCTCACAGCAACAGTTGATTTGAGATCTCCTCGATGACTTTGAACTGAAAGAATGCAGAGGCACCGCAACACCATTGGAGCCAGGGACCAGATTCGTGAAGTGTGATGACTGCTTCCAGTGTACAAAAGTGGACCAGAGGCAGTACCAGTCATTGATCGGCTCTCAGACGTATTTGAGCATCTATACGCGGCCAGATATATTGCACTCTGTCTGCAAGCTCACACAGTTCAACGTCGACCCGCATGTTGAGCATTTTAATGCTGCGAAGCATTTGTTGAGGTACTTAAGTTCCACACTATATTTAAAACTTACTTATTTTCAGACCAGTAATAAGTTGATGGGCTTAGTTGATGCTGACTGGGGTGGTAACAGTGTCGACCGAAAATCGCACACCGGTGCTGCCATTACATGGGATACTAAGAAGCAAAATACAATCGCCCTTAGTAGTACTGAAGCGGAGTACATCGACCTCTCAACAGCGTCGAAGGAAGTAGTATACCTTAGGTGATTCTTAAAGGAGCTTGTTTTCAACGTTTTAGTTTTCGGCGACAATCTCAGTGCGCAGAAGCTTGTGAAATACCCTGTTTTTCATAACCGAACGAAACATATCGACATCCAGACGCATTACGTTCGTGAGGTAGCAGAGAAAGGGCTTATTGCTCTGTAGTATTTACTAACGGATAAGATGATCGCTGATGTTTTCACCAAAAATTTTAAAGAAATTAACCATAACCAATTCACCTACATGCTAGGGCTTAAAACATAGCCATTTCCAATACTAAAAATATTTACTGAATTTAAAACTTAAATATTGAATTATTACTTTTTGTATACGATAAAAGTTGTCTGTTTTGACAACTTCTTCCAACTAGCTAGCAACTAGCTAGCAAACCTTCCCCAACTAGCCACTTATCATATCAGCAGCAACATGATCATGAATGGAAGCAGCCACTCCTACCCGCTATCAAGTTTTAAAGCGGGTCATGATACTGTACATGCCGCGTATACACTGGTGTCGGACATCCAATGGAACAAAAGCAAGAAACAATGCACGGGTGCCTGCTTGGTTGACTTGGAGAACGTATTCGATACCGTATGGCTAGAATGACTCTTCTACAAGTTGAGTAGGCTGGGCATAAGTAAACCACTGCTATACATGCTTTGTAATATGCTCACCGGTAGACAGTTCATTGTGAAAAATGGCAATGCGACTTCTACTGGTACGTTTGATATTAAAAATGGTCTGCAACAGGGTGCGGTTTTTTCGCCGATCCTCTTTAATATTTACACCAGCGATCTTGAAGGATCTCTTCACCACGCTACAGCGTACGCAGACGACTTGATAGCGTACAGACAGGACCAAAGATCGAGGTCATTGCAATACTCATGCAGCGTGACTTCGATAAGATCAAGCGATATTGGGACGATATTGGATCGGAAACCATCCTGTTTAGAACGTCGTTATCTGGGGCCTCTGCGGATACCAGAAAGAATTGGCGAAAGTTTTCAATCGTGAGACAGCACGGGCACAGTATCTCTGTATTTTAATATACATATAGATGCTGCTCTGGCCAGAGCCAAAGCGGCTTTCGCCGTCACAAAGAGACTATTTTATAGCCGCCAACTCGATGCGAGGGTGAAGGTAATCTGCTAAATGTGGCCCTTATCCGGCCCATGCTCGCACATGGTTGTCCCGTGTGGTTCAACGTGGGAGCACGCTCGATCGAAAAGATTCGGGTGTTTGAGAGGGCTTGCCTTCGTTTATACAGAACACCAGAGTCTGAGTACAAAAAATTCTATTCTAATGAGGTCATGTATAACAGAGCGAGCATAAACAGAGTGGATATTTTCGTGATCAAGATGATTCGGGACACATTGCAAGAGCAATGAACTCGATGATTAACCTGATCTCTGGGGCTTTCTACACCAATGAAATGTACCACGAGAGAGTGTGCCTTAACGGCTTCGTTCCGCCAGAAGCGTTTTTCTATCTAAATAGAGAAGGTCTGATCCAGGACAGAGTAGCGGTGCCGCTAATCTTCTATGTTACCCGGACAGCTGCGGATAGGCGATTAACCTACGACTGACACGTCGCACACTGCATTACGGAGCATCTCCGGTACAGTAAAGCGGTATCAGGTCGCGATTTACGTGATATTGAACGGCGGCGCCAAATATTCTGGTGATTAGGGGAGGGAGAGAGAACTCCTTCGTCGGTTCCATTTGATCCGGGGTAGCCTTTCTTAAGGGGCAAAGTTGGCCTTTTTACTATGGCCGGCTTACGTAGGTCAGGTAAAACTTTACGGAAAGAAAAAAATTCACAGCTCTGAAAAAAATAAAAAAAGGCAGCACTTTGCAAAAAAAAAAAACAATAACGTATATATTACGTATTTTAGATTAAGATAGTTGTTAAGGTAGATTTAAAACTATTTTAATTTAATTTCAAGCAACACAAAAAAAAATTTCAGACTAAGTTTTTTACAATAAATTTTCTTAGTCTTCAGTTAAATTAGGTTAATAAATAAATCTAGTTCGTAAACGTCGAGAGACATAGTTTTAAGCGATAGGTTTAGCTTAGAGCACCCGCATAGGGTCAGTAAGTTAGAGTTACATTACATAGTTAAGTTAGTTAAGCTAGTCGTAAGCGTTTTTGTCTAGCATGTAAGAAATAATGAAATATGAATAAAAAATGCATTAAAAATGAAAAAAAATCAGATTTGACATCAGCCAAGACGACATCAGCCAAAAGGATTTGTATGAGCATCAACAGACTGGCATACTGGTATATTCTCACTTCTCTAAGCATGCTTGGGATTGTTGCTAGGCAAAACATCAATTTAATTATAATAGTATGTAAAAAATGTACATAATACTAAATATGTATATGTATGTAGGGATCTTTTGGGCTTCTGTTCTGATAAAAGATCAGTACAGTTGTCGGAGTCGGAGTCAATGTGTGACGTAACTCCTTCCCGCTTACGATTCTGCTCCAAAGAATCTACAAACATACATATATTCCGATTCTGAATCTCGATTTTTACATTAGCTTTAGCGTTTTTACGTTTTCTTCCAGTGATCGCTATTGCAATCAAGGCGAAAACTATAAAAAAAGGTTATTCCCGAATTTGTCTATTCATGCGCTATAATTCTTACGTTTATTTATTCAATCAGTTTCTGATTTTGTAAATGCATTATATGCATTTCCGTAGAAAAGTTCATCACAATATTTTTAATTGATCCATTATTAAAATTTGGAATTCAAAAATTGTGGCAGTACATAGTTACATAATACAATTAATTCTAACGTTACAGTTTTCAAATCTTATTAAATTTGCACCCATTAAATTCATGCTATAATTTTTATGAAAAACTTGAGTGAAGGGAATATGAAGGGACCTATACAATTGTCTTTTATTACTTTTAAATTTTTTATTTCTACGGAACCATTTGTGTATTCAAAATTATTATTGTTATCACTTATGAAATTAGTATAATCTGTTACTAGCTCAAGGTTTTCTTTGTTTGGGATCGGTTCGATTAAGACTAAGAAAATTTTCATTCGAATAGTTCGGAAGCATTATTACAAAAATTATTTGATTTGCGTACATGACGTCGGAGCTCTTTATGTTAGGCAAATCCTTAAGGAAAAACTTTCTTTTACGGTTAAAGAAATTCTTTCTCGTAATCAGCATGGCTTTGTTCGAAGTAGGTCATCTACTACTAATTTAATCTTATTAACTAATTATATTTTTGATAGTTTTGAGAAGCGTTTGCAAGTTGATGTACTCTAAACATATTTTAAAAAGGCCTTTGGTACAGCGCATTACACCTTGCTTTTAGCAAAGCCAAAGTCGCTGGGTTTTCATTCCTCAATGCTACTGTTGTTAATTAATTATTTAACTAATAGAAAGCAAATAGTAAAGGTCGATGGTTTTACATCGCGCGTAATAGAAATAACTTCGGGCGTTCCACAAGGCAGTCATTTAGGCCCGTTGCTATTTACTTTATTTGTCAATGATGTCCACGGGATTTTCCAATTCTGTAATGTTTTAATTTTTGCGGAGGATTTGAAATTATTTTCTAGAATGAATAATACAGTTGACTGCATTCGATTTCAGTCAGATATCGAAGGTGTGGTGTGGTCATATCGCTTTGGAACTGAATATTTCAAAGTGTAAGATTTTGTCGGCATATCGTATTTCACTGACACTTTTTAATGATTATTTTATAAACGATCTTAGACTTCACCATTACTATAAAGTGAAAGATCTCGGAGTCATATTTGACTATAAATTTAATTTTTCACTGCATTATGATTACGTCATTTCCAAGTCCAACTCTATGTTGGGCTTTCTTAAACGAAATTGCAAAGACTTTCGTGATGTTCATAGCCTTAACACTATTTACTGCTCGTTAGTGAGACCTTATTTAGAATATGCGTTCATGGTTTTTAATCCACCATTTGATGTTCAAGAGCTTAGATTAGAAAGAGTTCAGAAAAACTTCACGAGATATGCTATTCGTAAACTAAATATGTTTGAAGAACTCCTAATTATGACGGGAGGTGCAAAATTATCGGCTTGCAAACCTTAACTTTCAGACATCAGGAAACTTCTGTCATTTTTATTTGCTATATAATTAATTATCCTATTGGTTTCTGTTATTAATGTATGTATGTACATATACAGGGTGTCACAGCCACAAAAAGTTATGGCTCCTTAAACTCAAAATTATGAAAACTTCTCGTTCTAATTTTTTACTTAAAATACATTTTTCTCAAAACTTTTACTAAGCAAACAACTTTTTCCCCCCTGCCATACAATTTTTTGTTCTCCGGAACTTCAGGAATCTCTAGTTAAACGATTATAGCTCTTAACTGGGACACCCTGTAAGCTCCCCAAAGACCTCTTCGGGTGAGAAATTTATTTTCCGCGTTAAGGTATAGTACCAATTTTGGTAGCAATGAGCCGATTTCAAGGTGCATATGCTCGTTTAATCCGATTGGCAACAAAATTGATTTTTGCTTAGCTTGGATAAAGTATAAGATCAGCGTTTAGTAATTTTTTTAGATTAAATGTATTGTTTGAGGTAGTCTATAAGATTGAAGATCCGTAGATGATTCTTGAGTCGCGCAACTAAAAACGGTTGTGTAAAGCGATACAGAGAGAAAACACTAAGAGAGCCAGAGCGTAGTGTTCTGTGTACTCTGCGATGGAAAAAAAAACTAAAAATCTTGAATCCGTGCTATTGTTTCGATGTAGCACTTGGAAGGTGATCGCTGCTATCAGATATTTTAAGAGTTTTCTGGCATAACGGTATCTCTTACGAATATCTTTACCAGAGAACGGGCTAGGAACCACTAGGCACAACCATCCAACGGTAGTTTCATAGCAAACCACGCGATGTAATGGAGTCCGTTAACACAAGAGGGTAGAAGAACGGGTCAGCCGTGAAATACATAGCACAGAACAGTTGTAGAGGATACACGGCAATTGTAAGTTGGAGGGAGCTGAAGCTCATTGCCAGGAACCGTACACGATGACGCGTAGGCGTAATAGAGGCCCTAGGACACACAAGGGGAAACAGGACATAAGGCAAGAACGTACATAGAATGTTAAATCACGTAACAGACCACATGCAGCCGAAAAACTAGAGGAAACCGTAAACTGGTGCTTCCAGACATCACTATCATCTAAGAAGTGAAGTGAATTTTTAATGGAGGCAGATTTAGTAAGGAAGTAGTCTACAAGCGCGTATGCCCCCACAGGGGACGAAAATTATGTTGCTATGAATAGAGAAGATTTCTGGTAATACGAACATCCTGAACACTGCACAGAAAAGGATGCATCGTGAGGTAGTTTGAGTGGGCAAAACCTTTTCATATCAAGTGTCCCTTATGTAATCTCTAAATAGGTTATATCCAAAACATTGAAGAACAGTGGCAACACTGCCAAAAGCCACCTCAGATGTGTCCAGGTTTTTCTTGACAACCACAATGAACTTCTCGGGTCGAGTAAGAAGACGAGCGACCGCATGCAGCAAGACAAGAGGTATACTGAGCGATGCAGGGTAGAAAGGCCAAATTAACTCTATAGCTTTACGAGCCTAGCTTGTCAGAAGAAAAACAAGAGGAATGCGGAGCAATATAGTATAAATACTCATAGAGAGAAGGAGTTCCAGAAATTATGTTTAAAGGTGTATAGAAGGATAGAAAGAATATGCCAAGTATAAATCCCAAACAATAGCCTCTTGGGAATATGGAGAGAGCACTTCAGAAGTTTGTATAAAGGGAACGTTGTCAGATAGAAAGAAATATTCCACCTAATAACTAACATTTCCTATCACCGTACCCAGACAAATTTGAAGTAACCCTGACGACCTTCCCATCGATCTGTTTAAAGCACCAGGATATGACTTGACAAGGAACATGGAACAACTATTTTGCAGAGTATGTTCAGTCAAAAGTATGCCCTAAGGAAGGAACCCCGGCATTATCTATGGCAGCTTTTTTAAAGAGCAATGCGCACAGGTCGGTAACAAAAATTTCGATTGAAAGAATTGTGCAGAACTCACAACCCAACAGCAGATTAACAATATGCCCTCTTAGCATATGCTAGCAGAATTATAAGACTTTAACAAATTCGAGCAATGATAAGTAAGGTACCTTTTATCTCGCAGTTATTTTGAAAATTCCAATTTGGCTTCGAGTCGAAGAAGTCAGAGATTAATAAAAATCGTTAGATCGAAATAATTGGGCTTTTGAAAGATCTAAACACTTTTAGACAAATGAGCAGTAAGTAAATATAATGCACTCTATTGTAAGAAAGATTTTCTTGTTGTCACAACCTGCATAAATAGTATTTCCAGGTAAATGCTTAGTTATGTTTACTTATAATGAATGTCTACGAAATGCTATTTGTGCAGATGCGCTTTATTTGAATACTGTTACTTAACCAAATGCGCAAATATTAACAGCAGGTGAGGAACAGGAAATAAGTACATTGCCTTTGTTGTAGGTTAGAAAACAAAAGAGTCTGGGCAGATCAAGGCTGGTAGTGCTACAATTGTATGTAGACTATCTGAAAATAGTCATGTATTGAGTGTCAGTAGATTCGCTCTGGCTATATACCCAGTCAAGTGATTGGAAGTGTCGCGAGCATACATTTTTTAGTATTGCAAATGTAGATTGAGTGTTACCGAACGTAAGTAATAAATGCTTACTGACATATATGTATTTAACTTGTACGTGTCAGTATGATATTTTTATTAAAATAATTATTATTTATTTGTAGTAAATGAGTAATCCAGCACGTATCATGAAATTATTATTTCCAATTCGACAAAATGACACTGTTGCCTGCAAAAAGCATTTTTATTTTTTCAATTGCAAGATAAAATATAAATGTATATTATAAAAAACAAGTTCATGAAAGAATAACATTTTAAAAGCGTATAATAATTATCTCCTCACGATATATATGATAAGGACACTTTAAACCATTAGTAAACTTTCGAGGGTTAAAAGTTATTGACTATGTCCAATGTTTAGTCGTCTACAAGTCCACCACTGTAGAGGAGCCGCTTGTTTCTTTAAAAATTGGACCACTGCCAGCAAAATAAAAAGCAAAACAGTTTGAACAACTTTGTCCATATTAGGAAGGTTTTATGCGATGAATTTAAATAACAGAACCTTTCTTTTTAATTGGCGTTTGAAAATTTCAATCAAAATATACATTTATGTCGCATAAGATGAATGGTAAATTTTTTGTGAATTTTCACTTTCTAAACGGAGAAAGGTGCATCAAACGAAGCTTTCTTAATGAAATTACATTAATTCTCGAAAACTTTAGCTTACTTTCGCCTAAAGTTTACTGTAAAAATCTTTCTAAAATGAAAAACTACCAGTAAATTAAATAAAAATTAACCTGGCGATCCTAGGCCTCAACCAAAAAACTTCTCCAATTATCCCGGTCTTCAGCTGCGCACTGCAAGTTAGTTGAAATCTCTTTCTACGTGTGAGGCCTCTCTCTTCTGCGTTGTCTCTCCGGATTACATTCCAATAGTTGTCGCCCGGAGGGTTGGTGTCCATTTTTTCTACATGTCCTAGCAACATATGTATCTCAATGTCTCGGTGCGATCGTTAACTTTGGCGGATCAGCGAACGTTTACAGTCGTCATCAGACAAAGGAGTTCGGAATTGATACCAAAAGAAGAGTAATATAGCTCGTCTCTATAGAGACTGTTATAATGGGCTTTGAAATCGATGACGACATTGTAGGTGTCGACAAGGAAATTTTTCTTTTTTTCTCTGGGATCGCATCGAATTCGGTCGATTGTCTTACGGCCATATTATCACTCCCTTTAACCCGAGTTAAAATTTACATCCGGATTAAAGTGAGTTTAACCCGAAAATTAAACCCAAGTCCATAATATTCACTCGTTAAACCCGAAGTTAAACCCAGTTGTATAAACTTGGTTGACGTTTAATCCGATCAAATTTAAACTGCATTCTGGGGACCAGTTTAAGTACCCGCGTTGAAACACAATTTCATAATATTGATTCATTTTGTTCGTCACATTTGAAATTTTTTTGCTCGCAGGAGGCAGGAAAAGTACAATAAATATAAAAATCAGCAAGAACCAAAGAAAAAAATTATATTTTTTTTGGCTTTTATTCAATTAATTTTGTTGTCATTCACAGAGCGAAGCTTTTCGAAATCGCCATGGATATTTTTCATTGAACGTGCAGACGATTTCCAAAGCTAATTTGCGAATTGAAAATGTCGAGCGGTTCTGCTCATGATCAAACCATTTTCAGTCAGTCAAATGTCCACCGAGAATTCTCAATGCACTGAAAATTAAGAAAAACTGCAAAAACAAAAAACATCACTTTCATACACACAAATAAATAAAAACAAATCAATTTCAAATTAAATTTTCTCATTTTCAAATCAGTTCCAAGCGACACGCACAAGTCAATCAATAAGCGCAAAATGAATGGTATACACATGTCAAATGAAATTTTATCTGAAATTTGACAATGCGTAGGTTAAAATGAGTTTAAACTGTTTTAAATCCGGGTTAAATGCGTTTTTAATCCATCGGGTTTAATGCATGTTTTTGAGTAAATATTATGAACATAGGTTTAAATTTTCGGGTTAAAAAAGTTAACTTTATCCTGATTTTAACCCGGAGTGAATAATATGGCCGTTAGTGTCCAGCAAGTTTGAATTGTGGACTCAATTAGAGATTTTAAATCGGCCGCCGTCATATTTCCCACAGCTGGGCCCGAACTTATAGTTATTTTTTTGGAAATCATATATTCCAGGGATATTTCCTTAATTCCTCGTCTATGAGTTCTAGTTGCGGATGCAGTATTATTTTATATGACAGGTGTCCTCTGCATTGACGCTATTATTTTTTTTTCTTTATAAATACTTCTTTCTCAGAATAAAGGAACAGGAATAAAACTCAAACTTACTAGACTCACCTCAGATCTTTCAGATCTTTTATTCGAAAATTTCTCGAATATTCACTTTATGACTTTTTCCTTTGTTTTCATTTCACTTTGATTATTAAAAACTATTTCTATTCATAAAATTGTTGAGAGCTTGAGCTCACTATGTGCTTATAGTTTCTTGCTAGAATTCTGAAGGTCTTCCAGAATCTTGAATTGCGCCCCTGTTTCATACAGAGCGGGCGATATGATGATGGTTCAATTGGCGTTTGTTTGAGAAGGCGCGTTAGGTTCCTTTGTTGCCCCTGGTTGCCAATATGGTATTTAGGATATCATCTGCTCCAGGTGCTTTTTTATCTCCAATTTTATTGCAGATCTGAATTATTTCCTCTGCTGTGACCTCTCCGATTGTTGATGTTTCTACTGTGAACTCATTCAAGAATGCATTGTGAAGGGAACAGTCAGTGGTGCTGTGTAAGAACTCTTCCACGTCTGTTTGTTTCTCGGCATCGCATTCAGCGGACCATACATTGAAGTCACCGACAATGATTATGGGTTTTCGATCTAATGCATCATTTACGGCTATAATTATATATGCCATTGATTTCTGCTCATATGTACTTAACCTTGTAGGGTTCGCTAATTATTACGATGTCCACTTTATGTTCGTGTACAGACTGTATAAGAGATTGGTAGTTACTGTGCAGGGATTGAGATTGAGCTGTTTTATCTCCATAATAGATTTTTCAGCTGGACATTTGCCGCTTCCTGTGACTGGCTGCTGTTAATGTCATGACACAGTAGGCATTCTGGCCCAGGGCATAAGATTTTGCGAAGGGTCTACTTGCACCACACCTAATACATCGATTAGGCAAGTCCAATGCACCTTGGACCATCAGTTGCTTAATCACTAAAGCATCTGGACGCGCTTTCAGTCTTTTAATGATGCTTACTCTCGAAATTCCTATTTTCATCTTATGGGTTTGCTGCTGGTTTGGTTATTCTTTCTCTTCTTCGCGGCTGGTTCGTGGTTTTGTTTGCTCGCATGTTTGAGTTTTTGTAGTTGTATCTCACGGCTATCTACCGCAAGCCTAGAAGCCTTCTTGGTTTTTAGGACTGATGCTCGATAGTTTGTGGTTTGTGCAGTTTTATTCAGCCTTTCCCCTTGTAAATGCTGTTATGGTTCGGTTTCAGAGTCAATTGCCTTTTCGTACTCATAGAATTCAGCAGTTTACGGACCTCGTTGTGCAAGTTGTTCTTTTCCTTGATGAATTCAGCAAGTTCGGCTATTTTTTGCCCGGCATCGCATCACCTATGCCCGTCTCTTGTTTACTTGACAATCAGTCTTTATTTATTTTATTTATGCAAGCTTAATACAAATGGAGTTTTACTGGTGATCGAACCAACAGTGCTCCCTTTCGAAAACGGTGGGTACTCCAATCTTGGCAATAAATCGGTTTTCATTGCAAACCCCCGGAGACAAACACCATTTCCGCGTGTTCACGTGTTCAATACATTTTGTAGAGATAAACTTACAACCAGCTGTTCACTTAGAGAGCAAAATGTCAATTGAAAATCAGTTGAAACCACATTACAGTATGTACATCTACCAGATGGAGCACCTTGTCGCAGTAGCAGTAAACTCGTTGCTGAATCAAACATTTAATGAACGGTGGATTGGTAGATTTGGCCCCAATCATTTTAAATTAAAAATTGGAACAACGAATTCTCATAATTTTGAGCTTTAGGAGCCATAACTTTTCTGTGGCTGCATAAAATTACACAAAGCTATGGAATTTTTTATGCGCTACTGAATTGTCTCTTCAAAATGTACAAAATCGTTTTTGTTACTATAATAATTCAGAAGTTATACAATTTAAAAAGATTATACGATTATACCTCCAAATTAGAGGTGTCCTACTTTGACGGGCTATAACTCGAACTGGGTTGAAATAGACCCCCCCCCACCTCTTAAATTAAGTTTCGGCCAAGTATCAAAATTACGCCTTTGCTCATAAGCGTCTTTTTGCGCCCTTTTTGTTAAATTCTTCTATTTTACAGTTAACCGGAACATCAGAATCTCCCAATACGCAGCACAGAATCAGATTGCAATTGATCGATCGCGACTTTGCTTTACCAATTTAGGTCTTAGTATTGGAGATCCGTGTGTTCTTAAAGCTGGTTGACTGTTGATGTAAATAACGATGTCCGCGTTTGATATTGTTCTCATCGAAAAACACCGCGCGCCGATCCGGTACATTTTATATACATAAAGGATGTCCCATAATTCACGCAAAATTTGTATTTGAGCCATTTAATAGTACAGTGATGCCAACGAAAAAAAAGATAACAATGTGACAGCTGACATTTCGGGGTTAGTAAAAATGGAGCGCTATACGACAAACCAACGCATTTTCATTGTTGAACAATATTTTAAAAATAATGAATTTTTGTCAGGTACAGTCCGCAATTTTCGTACAAAATATGGAAGTCATAGTGATTTAAAACCATCAACTTTGAAAAGAATAATTGAAAAATTCAGGGTGACTGGATCAATTAGTGATCTTAAACACTCTGGGTGTCCTGTCACAAGTCGTTCAATAGAAAACATCGAAGCAGTTCGCGAGATTATTGCTGACAGTCCAGGAATATCAATTCGGCACCGTAGTCAAGAATTGGGCATTTCGAGAAGCTACAGCGAATTATCACGAAAGACTTGAAACTTCATGCTTACAAAGTTCAATTGACTCAAGACTACTGACCATGCAGCGCGAAGAGAGTTCGTTGAATGGATTTTGGAACAACAACAAGTCGATGCTGATTTTTCGAACAAAATCATCTTCAGTGATGAAGCTCATTTTCATCTTGATGGCTTCGTTAATCGTCAAAATTGTCGCATTTGGGGTTCAGAAAACCCACGAGTAATTGTTGAGAAACAAATGCATTCACAGCGCGTTACTGTTTGGTGCGGATTTTGGGCTGGAGGCATTATCGGACCATTCTTCTTCGAAAATGCGACTGGGCGGGCAGTAACAATTAACGGTGTTCGTTATCGTGACATGATAACCCTGTTTTCAGTGCCTAAATTACAAGATATGGATGTGACCAACATGTGGTTTCAACAAGACGGTGCCACATGCCATACAGCCAGAGAAACAATTCAATTACTGCATGGGTCATTTCCTAATCGTGTAATCGGCCGTTTTTACGATCAGAAGTGGCCATCCAGATCTTGCGATTAAACGCCATTGGACTTTTTTCTTTGGGGTTTTTTGAAGTCAAAGGTCAACAAGCCCACGACCACCAACGCCTTGAAAGAAGATTGGGAGGTGTATTAATGAAATTCAGCCACATTTATACGAAACGGTCATAGAAAATTTCAATAAAAGAGTACGTACTTTCCAGCAAAGCCGTGGCGGCCATTTATCCGATGTGCTGTTCCATACATAACCCTAGTCTGTGTACTCAATGAATCAATAAAAAATGTAAGCTTTCTAATTAAAAATCTGTATTTTCTATCATAATTACATTTTGCGTGAATTATGGGATACCCTTTACATATGTAGAAACAACGCGTACATATGGGGTAAGACAAAATGCTACCTCGGGCGTTTGGTCGGTTATTTTTTTTTTGTTAATTGTTCTATTTATAACTATATGTATTTTGTTTGAGGCAATATAATAAGTCATATTCAGATCTATGTACAACAATTTTTTAACGAAAAATGAGGTTTTTTTTGAAGGCTATATAGTCCTTTATCTTTTAGAAAAGTAAAAAATGCTTCCAAGAACACAATTACTTTTTAGATTTTTTTAGTCAAACTGATCTCGCCTATTATATGTATGTACATATGTATAAAATTTTACTTGGAAATGAAAGTTTTTTTGGTCTGTATTTATTAAATGCATCTTTGTCTATTAGGTACTATTATACAATTTATTTATGTATACGAGTTCTTGTTTTTATTCATATTACAAGTTTGTTTCTGTCATTCCTCTTAAACAATAATAAAAGTAATACTACTCTTTTTCTGTCCGGAATTTGTGTATGCTAAACTTGAGGAAATATAACTTACAGTGTCTCATATTCCTAACCTCTCAGCACCCGACCATCTGAAGCCACATTAAATTTTGCGAAATCGCTGGTCGCCCGTTTTGAGAAAGTTATCGTAAAGTCTATTCAATATTTGAACGCTGCATTTTGGTTGGGCCATTATACCGAGAACCAGAAACACTTCCTACACTTCCCCAAAAACTGCAGGCCCATTAGTCTATCTTCTTTTCTTCTAAAGACGTTGGAAAAGTTAGTTGCCATATGCATGCAGCATTTTCGTTACGACAATACCAGCATTTCAAACCGATGTGTAAAGAAGGAAACTGTTAATCACCATTTTTTTTTTTTTTTTGAGGGGGTTCGGTGGAAGGAAAAATCATTCAAACACATTTCAGAGCTAGTACGCGAGGGATGCTTCTGCAATAGTGAGGGACTTTAACCCGATCTAAAAAAAACCTCCCGGGGGGACTAAGTTTTGTCATCCCGGATGATATTGCACCTAGTCGTTGGACTAACCGGCAATTCTTTTTTGAAACATTTGAAAAATAGAAAACAAAAAATCCGCCGTTTGTCGGATTTCAAGACTCTTTTGTTTGAAAATATAATCTAGTTTCTTGGACTTAGCCAACTCTTATAAATCAATATAGATCAAAAGGTTTTAACCGTCTTAATCTCCTGATTACATAGTCAGTATTTAAAAGTTCTATTATTTCTATGTTAACGTGGTTGAGAAGCCTACTTCTGTGCCTTCATCTACATTTTCAACCATCTTCAACCATTTCAATATTTAGATCTCTATGTAGATCAGCGTTGCGTATGTACAAATGTGCATTAACTATGTTCTTAGTAGGTACTTTATTTTGGAAGACTTGGATTTTTTGTATATTTGTTTGGCATGTGCATGCCCATAACTGGAGCCCATATGTCCATACAGGTTTCAGAACTTGATTGTATAGCAATATCTTATTGTAAATGGACAAGGATGAGTATCTTCAAAGAAGCCAATATATTTTACTCAATACATGTTCAACTCATCCCTCTTTTTCTTTACATGCGCATTCCAACGCAGGTTAGCATCTAGGGTCATGCCTAGATACTTGACTGTATTTGAGTATTCCACTACATTATTTTTCATTTATACTGGAATGTGTGATACGTTTTTATACTTAAAATGAATATGAACTGACTTTAGATCATTTTATCTAATCTGCCATTTTTTAGTTCATTCTGAGATACTGTTTATTGCCAATTAAAGTTTTTTTGTTGCTATTTCGGCAGTTGCTCCCACAGCAAGTACAGCCTTGTCATCTGCAAAAGTTGCTATAGTGGTTTCTTCACTTACAGGCAGATCGCTAGTGAATAAGTGGTACAGAACAGGACCCGACACAGTACCTTGAGGTACGCCATTTTAAATTTCTTTTAATGTTAAGTACTCTGTTCCTTTGTTTAATTCTGTAGAATCGATCCAATATAAATAACTCCAGAATTTTCGAATACTGCTTCGGCAGTTGCTCTTTCCAAATTCAAATTTGTGAATTGGGACTAGCGATTTCTTATCAATTATTTTTCGCAGACGTTTTACCGGGGACTTTTTAATATGTATGCCTTCTTTAATTTCTTTGGAAAGTTCTTTAGCCGTTACCGACCGAATAGGTCTATCTTCTTTGTATCTTACTTCGATTCCTTGGCAATCCTTATCTTCATAAAGTTTGAAGTCGTCTTCAAGATATTCTGCAAAAGTGTTTGATTTCTCTTGGCTGCTTTTTGCCCAGTTATCTTCCCCCCTGATATTTCCCCACTGCTCATTTTTATACTTATTGAAATTCCTTGTACGGCACATGATTGGAATTTTGCTTCTAAATGGTGTTTAATTGTTTTCTTTATTAACACTGCGGCTCTACCTTTTACACAATTATGAGGGTGTGGGGAGTGATATAAATTATATCCTTGCAGTTTAACGTCAGTAGTAAATTTAAGGTGCTTCTATTAAAACATATATCTATCTGGCTTATATCGAGAGTCACTTGCATCTGGTCAGAATTTTTATTTTATTCATCATGTCTGACTCTTCGGTACAGCTCTTTTGTTGCTGTTCTGTCTTTCTAGCAATGATATTCTATCTAATATTGATTCATTGCATTTTTTCCATGGAACCAATCCTATAAAGGATTTGTTTTATGAGCATTTCCATTGCAGTGTTTAGCTCTACTTTGTGTTTTACTGCATTATCTGCTGGTATAAGTTAAACTAAACTAAATTTTTTTCCATTTAAAAAAAATATGTTTTTATTTTTGGGAGCTTAGCTCCTTTCTTCTTGATGGACAAAATACAACTCAAAGAGAGTAACATAATCAACAAACAGAGATTATCTGCTGCCGCCTGGTGTTGGGTGCGCTCCAGATGTAGCGTCAGCATTATGGAAGTATGTTGCGCGTGCAGGTTTAGAGTTCCGTGGGTAAAGAATGTGTTCGGATGCGCTCCAGACATAGCGTCAGCATTATGGGACTGGAGCATGTGCAGGTACATGAAAGAATGTTGCGCGTGCAAGTTTAGAGTTGCATGGGGAAAAAAACGTGTTCGGTATTAACTCCTCCGCCCTTTAAAATCGAACGTCCACGTTTGATGCAACCGGTCTTATGTATTGGGAAAGGTCATCTATCCCTATTGTTCTGGATGTTGGAATTGGTATGCTTGATCTCTTGTTTCAACTTCTGGTTCTTCCATGGGGATTTCTTGTTTCACCAATTTCTTCCTTGAATTGTAGCAGGGAACCAACCTTTCTCTTTCTCTCCAAAACGTAAATAGGATTACTGTGAGTGCTAGCGTCAGGAGTACTAGCATGACTGTAGACTTCCTTTCGTTAGATATTTCCAATTTTTGGATGTACCGGGTGTTATTGGTTTCTATTTCTTTGATCACACCCAGAAAAAGTAACACTTCGATCTGCGGTTTGTTTGCAGAGGGTTGTAGCAAGGTTGGTAGAGCGTTATGTTCAGTGGCCTCCGTTTCTGTGAATGTGTTCTGCCGGGATTTGATTGTAGTGTTGTGAAACTGAATAACATATGTTCCGTTCAAGTCCTTTGTTCTATCGATTTAGATTTTCACGTCAAATTGATTTAATAAAATGATTCCAGGAGCTAACTCTTCAACTCCAGGAACATGTTGATTGTTGACTTCAACGCACGAATGGGGTTTGCTTGATAATAGACAACTAATACATTTATCATTACTAATCTCTAAAATACAATTTTGCTTGCAAATTGAAAGTTTTACAGTTTTGGTTTAAGCCAAACATTTTTTCTTTACATTTCAGTATCTCATTAAAATCTATTCTGACAATATTCTTTCTTTTCTCTACGGGGTTGATCAACATTTTATTACAGTTTTCCCGATCTGTAGTTGGTAAGCTTTATATATATATAGTAACAGTTTATTATTTGAGGCTATTTTAACTTCAGAAAATTCTATTGCCTCTAATAAGTTATTGTAAGGCATGTTTTCTTTGCTTAAAATTTGCTTAATTAATTTTATTTCTAGACTTGACAAAATGTATGTGTTGATTATGCCGGCTTTCGCCCATTGCATAGCATAGTCAACGTTTGTAATTTCTTCCCTTAAGATTTCTAATTTAAATTTTAAATCTAATAAAAATTCGAATTTAATTTTTTCATTTGATTTTACACCTTTTAGTATTTTATTCGTTATGTTATTTATTTTACCTATTACTAAATTGTTAATAACCCTTTATTGGTTATTGTTGGCTAAAACGTTATTAATTTTTTCTTTGATGTCATGCTTATCCTGTGCTCCCGCGATCCATTTCCAGTCGGAGCCCAAAAAATCTATGGATCTTTTAATTTTTGTCTTGGGAGCAATGCGCTCCAGGTGAAGTTGAATTTTTTTGATTTCGTTGGATAGGAAGGGGTACATAGGATGGGAAGTTGTTGTGATCTGCCGCATAGTCTGGTCTATTTCTTTAAGTGCCAGTTGGTATTCTTGAATGTCGATGACGTGTATTAATTTAAATGTGCCGGTTTGTACAGGGTGTCCGCCGGGAACGTATACTACTTTGTTTTGCCGCCATTTTGGTAAACATTAGTCTTGACAGTTCATATTTGGCAGTCGTGAAATAGACACGTGGCAAATTTATTATGGAAAAATATTCGATAAACCAACGTGTTTTAATCGTTAAAACATTTTATCAAAATCAATCATCGATTACTGTGACGATGAGAAAGTTACGTGAAATTTTTGGGAAAAACAACGTGCCAACAAAACGCACTATTTATCGTTTAGTGAATGATTTCGAAGAAAGAGGGTCTGTAGGTACTGCAAGATCGGCTGAAAACATTACTTCTTTGAAAATGAAAACGGCGTAACGGTAACTGTGAATGGGGAGCGATATCGTGATATGATTGAAAACTTTTTAACGCCACAACTGCATGCTTTGGGCTTGATTAACATGTGGTATCAACAAGACGGTGCCACATCGCATACAGCCAGGATTACAATGGAATTACTGCGAGACCTCTTTCCACAACAAGTTATTTAAAAAAGTGGTGATGTTGATTGGCCTCCACGGTCGCCTGATTTGACTGCTCCTGACTTCTTTTTGTGGGGATATCTGAAAAGCAAGGTTTATGCAAACAAACCAGAAACGCTTGAGCAACTCAAACAAAATATTCGTGGTGAAATTAATGAAATACCGCGTGAAATGTGTGAGAATGTAATGAAAAATGTGACTAGCAGAGGCGGACATTTACCTGATATTGTATTCCATACATAATTGCCGACATTAAATAAAACATTTATCAATATAAGATCCATTTTCTTTCATTTAATCAAAAATTATAAACAAACAAAGTAGTATACCTTCCCGGCGGACACTCTGTACTTTGGCGCTTCCGGAATTTATGGCGATAAGTTGCGCATTCGAGTAATCTAGCATCTTAACGTCGCTGAGGATGGGTGTAGCCCAGAATCTAAAAGGAATATTACATAGTTTTTTATTAGGGACTTTTGTACTGTCTTTCCAGATTTAGTTAAAATTGTTGAGATTCTGTTTTCTAAAACTATTTTCTTTTTTGTGTCGACGACCCAATTTCGATCCGATACGTTTATTTTGTTTAACGTACACAATCCGTCCAGGAGTAAATTCTTTGATATGTTGTCTTGATTTGATATGATATTCAAGATCAGCAGCTTGATTGCATTCGAGTTTTTAAATATTGTTTTTCCGTGCCCTCTCTAATAACCAGGGGTCGGGTCTACGGGCCCTACGGCCAAAAAATCGCAAGCGGTTTGCTTGCTGTGGTGGAATGGATGGATGGATATTTATGCACTGCCCGCTCTAAAAGTTCCGCGAAGTAACGGTTGACGCCTTCCGTTTTCAAACATCTCATTATTTCAATGAGCGTTGAATGGAATCGCTCGACTTGGACTTTAACACTACTGCAATATGGCGGGGTTGTAAATACCTTGTTTTTGAATTCCTCTTTTAACATGAATCCAATGGAGACTGAATTGAAAGCTTTTTTGTTGTCCATTACTATTGTTTCGGGTACATCAAAGGAGAAAAGAATATCTCTTAGAGGTTGCCGTATGTCTTCTAGAGCTTTGGATCTGAGAACTTTTGCCTGTACGTTTTTTGAACATTTATCTATGGACGTTAGGAAGAGATTATTTTCAGTGGAGAAGATATCTATATGTACGATTTGACCTTACAGTTTACAATTTTTTTAAGGATACGTTTGAGTTTTTCTTCATTGAATTCTGGCTCTGTGATGACGTGTCTATGGTAGGTAGGGAAAATTATGCAAAAGGTTTGGCTAGAAGGTTCCCCTATCTGTAAAATTATTTGGCTTTTGAATACATTTATTGGGACCTCGACACTCGATATAAGGTTATGTGATGAACTGTTATCACTATACTGGGTTACAGATAATGAGTTAATTCAGATGACTGTGGAGCCATGGACAAAGCGTCAGCGACTACATTTGTTCTCCCAGGTTTGTATCTTAATTCATGGTTATTCTCCTCAAGTATAGCCTCCCACCTTTTCATCTTACTGTTGTTATTTTTGTTATTCAACGCGAATGTGAGTGGTTGATGAACAGTGAAAATTCGAACTTCGAAGTGAGCCCAAACTAAGGCTAACATCTCCTTTTCGTTAGCAGCGTAATTTTCTTCTGATTTACTGGACGTTCTGCTTATAAAAGTTAGAGGTCTGTTTTCCTGTTCAAGGACGACACTGATAGCAACGTTCAAAGCGTCTATTGTGAGGTCAAAGGGCTTCGAATAACCTGGGTACGTCAGTATTACGTCTTTTGGAACGAGTGATTTTTTTTTCTTTTACTGAACGAATTCAAAGCTTCTTGATTAAATTTAATTGGCATTTTGGCGGATTTGTTCTTGGACACACGTCCTTCCTCCCCTCTAAACAGGATTGTCAAGGGTTAAGCAAGTTGCCAGTTGGTAGGATCGTTTGTAGAAGTCCTTATATCTGCCATGTATTCTGTGGCATAGGTCAGTCTTTCTTCCGGCTCCGAGAATAGATTTGAGTGTTTGTTTACGGCTGAATTAAGCATATGTTTTTGAGGCATTGTTAAATCATCAATGTTTACCGCTATTGAATTAACCGACTGTGATTCGAGTAGTCTAATTTTGATGTTCACCCTATTAAGGATTGTCATGAAGCTGCCTTGAGTATGAATTACAGCACCTAACGATTTAAGGCTGTCGTTTTCTACAATACCATGAAATGTTTTAAGCATTGGTAAAATAAAAAAGTTTATGTTAACCTCCTTTGATCCAAAGAGGGTAAGATAGGTGTGATGACTGATAGAATACGTGTTTGTTTTGAAGGGGTTTATTGACCAGCTCAGGTTTTATATAGTTCTTACTTTAGCCTGTGTCGATTAAAAATTTAAAAATTTCTCCAGTCCCCGTCTTGCATTCTAAATAGGGCAATGAGGATATCCCATTGACGAGGTCGATGGGATATTGGTGTGAGTGAATGAATGTGAATGGAGTGAGACCTGGAATGCTGATTTTCGTATTTAAGATAATGATTTAATACTTGTGGCAAGTCCACAGGATCTTTCATGCCCAAAAGGTCAGACAGGTTACTTTTTAAACCTCTTATGAATGTCTCTAGGGCCTTATTTCGATACGTTTGTGTTAAAGTTGGCATTGCCTCTGGGCCAATTTCCATTCAGGAAATATTATTAATAATTAGCGTTAGTTGCGAGTCTATTGCTTGATAGAATTCTTGTATTTTTTGATTTCCTTGAACCAGATAAGACATCTGGTATTCTAACGTGGTGATATCGCGCTTGTTAGCATAATGCATTGTTAGGCAATACGCGATATCTTCCCAATTTAGAGGACTGTTGTAAGCCTCCAGGGCTGCATCCGCTTGCCCAACAATTTTGTTACGGATGACGTTGATAATGCCATAATATTTTGCCGTTCCTTTTATGCCTTCGTAAATTCCTAGAACGCGTTCAATGCTCTTATTCCAGGAAGATTTGGGAATCATGACGCTTTCCGTTATTTTCTTGCCCCTTTGCTCGAGGACGCGACCTACGATAGAAGTCACCAGGGCGTCCAATTCTGGTGTGGGCCTGACTTCCGGGGCGTCATTATGGGACGCACTTGAGAGAAAGGAGTTATTTAAAGGATTATTGGGAGGGACATTAACTGCGCTGTTGGGTCTTGATGGTCCTTGTGCGTAAGGATTAGCACCAGACAGTGGGCCTCGTGAAGAGGTGGATCCCTGCGGAGTAGCAGGAGGTGCATCGAAAGGGGCCCGATTTTGATTCTCAGGATCCACTTGCACGTCTTCACCAGCACCTGTTCTTGTTCGGGGCATTATACCGGATGAATAGATATATTGAAAATAAATATGTGAGTTTATATTTTCATTATATTTTCAATTTTAAACTTCCTTAAAATCTTACACTTACTTAGATTTCAACTTAAATTGCTAGATACGGATTTTATTTGTTAATTATTTCAATTTCTCAAGCGCTCTTAATTATTTATTTTTGTTTTGAAATTTTCCCTTTCATCCTTTTTTTCCTTTTTACTCTTACAAAATAACTCACATTATCGTAATTAGAGGGACCCTTTTACAGAATTTTTTACCACGTCACGATTCTATGGGACCACAGGGGTTTCACTTTAAGCGCTCACTCGCGAACTCGAACTTTTGATAGAGGAAGTAAATTTTTTCATTTTAATGGCAATTTTATTTTATTATTATTATTATTATTACTTTCGAATAACGCGACTTACCTGTGGTCCCTGCTTGGGCGCCAGTTAAATCAAACCAATTTTTTTTCCAATTAAAAAAAATATGTTTTTATTTTTGGGTGCTCAGCTCCTCTCTTCTTGACGGACAAAATACAACCCAACTACAGACCGGAATCATTATCTGAACTAAAAACATCAAAGAGAGTAACATAATCAACAAACAGAAATTATCTGCTGCCGCCTGTGGCTGGGGTTTCGGGTGCGCTCCAGACGTAGCGTCAGCATTATGGGACTGGGGTGTGCGCAAGTGCACTGAAGAATGTTACGCGTGCAGGTTTAGAGTTACATGGGTAAAGAATGTGTTCCTTTTGTTTTTTGTCTTTAGCAAGTTGGATTTCTTTTGCAACCAAACATTCTCTCTAAACATAGTTAGCAGGATGGTTTTCATTACAGTTTGCACACTTAGGATGCTCATCACTTTTTCTTTATACATTCTTTAGTGTGGTGACTTCGTGCACACTTTACACATCTTGGGTTTGAGCTGCAGTATTTATGCGTATTCCCATACCTTTGACAATTTTTGCACTGTGGCACTAATTTCGATTTACGTAAGGTAAGAATCTCAACTTTTATCCTAGTCATGTTCAAAACTTTCGCCTCTTGAAAATGGCTCTAGCTGTCATTCTTTGTTTTCGTGTTTATGTAATTAACTCTTCCCCCTTTAAATGCGATGGTCCTCAATCGCTTTAGAAGTAAGGAAGGTCATAGAACTTTGTTCGTGAGAGTGGGTCATCTGTTTTTTGTATGTTGTTAGTGTGCGGAGGAATCTCAAGGTTTCTCATCTCGGGTTGTTCTCGCGTCTAGTCGAGATTAGTACTACCAGGAGGATGCATATAAAGATTATTGTCCCGTAGCTGGCGATTGTTTGTGATTCATGTTCAAGTTGGAGTAGCTGAATCTCTTTTGTGTTGTTGATGTGCAGCTCACCCTTCATCTCAAGGGACAGTAGTCTGTGAAATTTATTCTCTTTGGGGGTTTGTTGCAAGGTTGCTGGAGGGATGGTGTGCGTTGATACTTTTTGTGCAACGAATATCTTGTTAACGGTAATGTTTGTTTTTCCATATTTGATGAAGAAGGTACCGGTAAGATTTCGGCGTGTGGTTTCAGCCTCGAGGGTCCCGTTGAAATCATTCAGTAGTATTATTCCGGGTGATATTTCATCGATCGCGGGAATGTGCTGACAATTCATTAGATAACATGTAGCTATTTTACTTTTTAACAATTTGGGAATACATGTGGAGTTTACAAGGTTATTTCTATTACATATTGAGATATAATTGATCGATTTACATTCATTATTTAGTTCAAAAATGTCTTCATCATTTCTTCTAATTTCTTTATAGTTAATTTCAATTGCTATTCCTTTTCTTTTTACATATTTAAGTAAGATTTTTTCGTAAATGTTAGAATATATAAAATTGAAATTGAATTATATTTATATTATTTTAATTTCGGCAAAGTTTAGGGTTTCTTCTACAGTAGAAAAAAATATATGTTCTTTATTTAGAGTGTTAATGGCTAAGCTTATTTCTTCATTCGATAAAATGAGTGAATTAACAATTCCTAGTTTTGCCCAATGAATAGCTAATTTAATATTTTGCAATTCTTCTTTTACAATCTTTAATTTGTATTGAATTTCTGATACAATTTCTTTATTGATATACATATGTATTTGTTCTCTTTTAACATCGCTTCAATTTCATTCGTGATTTTAGTTAAGTTATTAATTCTTTCTTTATTACAGCTTGATCATTAGAATTAACAAGTAAATTTTTAATTTTTCGTTTTATTGTCACAAAGTCATCGTGGTCCGGATTACCAGAAAACCACTTCCACGCTGAGCCTATGAAATTTAGCGATCTTCTTAATGTGGGTTTCCACGTGTCATTCAATTGACAAAGTTTGTCACCTCTCGTTTATGTCTTTAAAAGACGCCACTGTAACTTTATAAAAGTTACCTTTTTCGGTTTGAGGTTATAAATTAGGTTTTGTATTTGTTGGTATTCGTGGGATAGGTAAGGAAATAGAGGATCTTTTTTTGTTCAGTTCCAGCGTCGGAGCAATGTTAGTCAGAAATTTTTCTTACTGATCAAGGTCAATTTCGTGGATCAGTTTCCCTTTTGTAGGACTTCGGCCAAGGAAGAATTCAACCGGTTTTTTACAGTTGTGGAATGGATTGTAAAGTTATATTCATTCCTTGCTCTTTCGAGTAGTTCTTCAAAGGAGCAAGGTGTCTGTTCGGCTTTAAGGCATCGAATGATTTCAGAAAGAGTGGAATGAAACCGCTCAATCTGACTGTTTACCTCAATCTTGTATGGTGGTGTTTTATAAATGCCGATTCCTAATTCGTCTTCCATCATGGATGTAATCGATACAGAGTTAAGAGCATTTTCATTATCAATGATTAAGTTCTCAGGAACTCCAAATGAGAATAACATTTCTCGAAGTGGTTGCCTAATGTCAGTTATCGCTCTTGATTGGATTATTTTAGTTTTTGTAAATTTTGTAAGTTTACATATAGCAGTCAATACTAAAACATGTTCCGTTGAAAAAATGTTAAAGTGCACCGTGTGGCCAGGATAGGCAGGGATAGGAGTTGGTTTAAGG
Organism: Blera fallax; assembly: GCA_946965025.1. Classification (NCBI taxonomy): domain Eukaryota; kingdom Metazoa; phylum Arthropoda; class Insecta; order Diptera; family Syrphidae; genus Blera; species Blera fallax. The sequence continues at coordinate 57,849,855 of OX337246.1, forward strand.
GCAGGCTTGTTTGGGTGTCTCGCTCATACTTGTTTTCCTTGCATGTCGGACAGTTTCTCACTAATCTCTTAATCTTCGCTGCCATGCGTGAAAAATAAAAGTTTTCAAGTAGTTGCTTATGGTTTTCTTCTGGATTTCGATGTGCTCTTCGATGGATTTTTAAAATTTTGTCCTCTTGTTCCGTTTCGTCCGTAATGTCCTCAACTATTTTCTGAGTAAACCTAACTTTGTAATTGGCAAAGTATAATGGACAAGTGTTTTGTATTTTTCCCATAATTTTTTTTTTTTTTTTTTCGGTTGCGCCTGGAGGTGCAAAAGATACCAATGGCCCGTACCATTGGTTATGCCCGATTCATATATCTGACCTGATGTCGTAAGTGTCGGCCAGTATATATAGTAGGAAAGACGTTCCTCTCATTGTTTCATTATATGATTACTACGACTAAATTACCTTAACAAGTACTTTACGCTTCTGTAGTGTTAATCGCGTTAGGTAGGTAGCTTTCCAGCGAAGGCACCTACTACTTTTCCCTTACTGCGCCAGATCGTACGGTCCTGTTTTTTGTAGTCGCCGCTCGAGGTTTGTCACGTCCAGAGTACGGATTATTTCATTATTGCAATGAACATGAAGGCGAGTACGAAGTTTGTCAGCAAAGTTTGTTACTTCATCCCTCACGGTAGCAATTCCTAGATCTCTGTGAATATCACTATTCCTTATATCCTTATGAATGCTCCATATTCACGATTGCTCTTAGTGTTTTGTTTTGGAATGTTTGCGGTACAGTCATATTGCTTGGCTTGGTACAACCCCAAAGTTGTATACCGTATGTCCAAGATGGTTTTAGCACTTGCTCATACAGAAGCAGTTTGTTGTATAAGCTTAACTTCGAATATCTTCCGAACAGCCAGTGCATTTCTCTAAGTCTGATTTGATATTTGATATTTGTACCGAGTTAATGGAAATAGGTAAGTTGTTTATCTTTTTGTACGTAAAATTCTCCAGGTCTTTGTCCAGTCGGATACTTTATTTAAAGCTCGTTGAAGTTTTTCCGTTGATGATTCGACTGACTCATCCGTTGCGAGGATAGCCGTGTCGTCTGCGAACGTTGCTACGACAGTCCCTTTATCTTGTGACATATCTCTTGTGTAGAGCAGGAAAAGGATTGGGCCGAGAACGCATCTTTGCGGAACACCGGCATAGATTTCTTTGAATTCCGAGTATTCTGCCCCATGTTTAACATGAAAGAGTCTATTATCAAGGTAAGATTCCAATATTCTGTGCAATTTATCTGGTAAGATTACCCGAACCCTTGCGATACGTCGAGAAAAACAGTAGAGCATATCTTTTTCCCTTCCAGAGCTTTTTCAATTTCATTCGTTATTCGATACACCTGATCGATTGTGGGATGTTTAACTCGAAAGCCGAATTGATGATCCGGGATCAAGCGTCTTTCTTCAATTACTGGGTGCAATCTCTTTAGCAGAATTTTCTCAAAGACCTTAGATATTATCGGCAGAAGCGAAATGGGTCTATATAATTTCTTGTCGTTTGCACATTTCCCCGGTTTCGGAACCATAATTACTTCGGCGACTTTCCATTGGTTTGGAACATACAGAATCCTCAAAGAAGCATTTCGTATAACATAACGAAGCATAACGCTTTTTTCGGTAGCTCCTTAAAAACTTCGCCAGTGATTAAATCATATCCTGGAGCCTTGTTATTATTCAGTTTTCTTATTGTCATTCGAAGTTGGACAGGGTGCCGTATTTGCATTCGGATCTTCGATCAATGGTTGTCCATCGAATGGCTTGAACGTTTCCTCTAAATGTTCGGCAGATAATTCCGCTTTCTCTTTGTCTCCTTTTGCCCATTCGCCGTTAGCTTTCCTTATTGGTGGCGAATGCACGTGTTTCCTTATATACTTCAAGGCTTTCCATAGAGAATAGTTTGAAAACTTATCGGCGGTCAAGCTCTCGAGGTAAGTAGAAGTCTCGCGATTTCGTAAGTCCTGCAGCACATTTTTTTTTTTTTTTTTTTTCGTTTTTTTTTCCCTTAGTTAACTAGTTCGAATGGTTTTGTTATTCGTAATCTTACTAGATTGTTATTATTAAGTAGTTCGACTACTTCTAAATTAGTATGGTTGCGAAGCCTACCTTCATGTCTTCTTGCGACCTTCCTGACCTCGTCCTCTACCATTTAAATTTTTAGATCCGTATGCAGATCAGCGTTACGCATGTACCATGGCGCATTAACAATATTGCGTAGTACTTTATTTTGAAAGCATTGTATGCTTTGTAGGGTCGTCTTACTTGTGCACCCCCAGAGTTGAAGGCCATATGTCCATATTGGCTTTAAAACTTGCTTATAGAGAAGCAGTTTATTATATATTAAGAGACATGAATACCTCCCTATTAGCCTATACATTTTTTATATCGAATGTTTAGTTCATCCTGTTTTTCTTAACATGAGTTTTCCAGCGCAACTTCGCGTCTAAAGTCATGCCTAAGTACTTAGCTGAGTTCGAATGCAGAACTACTTTGTTATTTATGTACACAGGTATGTGTTGTACGTTTTTATTCGTGAAGTTAACATGGATTGACTTCAGTTCATTTAATTTTATTTGCCATTTTTTGGTCCATTCAGATATTTCATTTACTGTCCTTTGTAGTTTTTCGGTAGCTTCCTGCACGGTTTTTCCAACAGCAAGTACAGCAGTATCGTCTGCAAATGTGGCAACAGTAATTTCGTCATTTTGTGGTAGGTCGTTCGTGTATAGGAGGAACAGCACAGGCCCTAACACACTACCTTGCGGTACTCCAGATTTTATACATTTTAATGCGGAGTACTCATTTTCTTGCTTAATTCTATATAATCGCTGCTTTATATATGACTCTAGTATTTCTGAGTATTGTCTTGGAAGATATTTTTTTAGTTTATGGACCAATCCCTTATGCCATACTTTATCAAAAGCCTGTGTTACATCAAGGAAGATGGTAGAGCATATTTGTTTTTCTTCTAAGGCTTTTTCTATTTTGTCAGTTATTCTGTGGACCTGATCTATAGTGGAGTACTTATTTCTGAATCCAAATTGATGGTTTGGTATCAGTGCCTTTTCTTCTATAATCGGATGGAGTCGTTTTAGAAGAAGAAGATCTTTGACAGTATTGGCAGCAATGAAATCGGACGATATGAGGTAACTTCACTGGGTAATTTTCCCGGCTTTGGTACCATAATAACTTCCGCTACCTTCCACATGCGTGGAACATACCTTAGTCTGAACGCTGCATTTATTATCTGTGCTATTTTTTTCATACCTTTTCTAGGCAGTTTTTTCAGAATTTCACCCGTGATTAAATCAAATCCCGGAGCTTTTTTCGGGTTGATCTTCTCTTTTATTTCTGTGGCTATTTCCTCAGAGGTTACTGCTGGGATTAACCTCTCATCTTCGCACATTTCTTCCGTTTGTGTGAGATAATCATTATCTTCATAAGGCTGAAAGACGCTTTCAAGATGTTCAGCAAATAAATCGGCCTTTTGTTTATTTGTTTTTGCCCAGTTTCCACTGCTGTTTTTAACTGGCGGGATGTGTGCCGTTGGTCTTTTCATTTTTTTTTGTAGCCTTCCACAGTGAGTATTCTGTACTAGCATCGTTTGTCAGATTTGTAAGGTATCTTTCCACCGACGCATTTCGTCGCAAATGGAGTATTCGGATACCTGGCGACCTCCGGATTAGCTAGCCTTATCTGTGTAATGCGGATCTCTGCACAGCCCGACACTCCTTTCTCCGCTACTCGTGGGAACACAATGAACAATTCAAAAAAACTAACAAAACAAAAACAAGCTTTAAGGCCGGTCCCCCTTTAAGACCGGACGGTAGCACGGCGACTAAGCTGTTTACCGGGAAAGCTCCTGAAGAGCTGGCTGGTAAGAAGACTGTGGCTTTACATGGTCCGACTTCTGCCAATAGCCGCGTGGAGCCCATAGGTACCAATACCCTCCCACATTCCTCTAAGGACCCTTCGGGAGCAAAGCGTAGCGCTGCTCCCTCTAAACAGGCGTACAAAGATCGACGTACATCCAGTCGGATTCTGAAGACTTTGGAGATATTCTGGAATGCAACAGAACCGAAAAGATGAATGCTCGCATCGAATGGGCCAAGAAGATCGTCAGCGAAGCTGGGATAAGCGGCAACTCCACGTCAAAGCGTCAAAGATCGTTGGAGGAATCCGTTGCGGATTCCAAAAGAGCCAAGGTGCACAACACCAGCACCTCTTCCAGGCCTCCCAACGCCACATCGATGTCCTACAGCGATGTCCTTAAAGACAAAATAGTGCTGGCGGTCATCGACAAAAGCGACCCAGACGGTTCGATAGCTCCTGACAAGTAGAAGTTTATTCCAGCCAAACTTCCTCTCGTCTTTATTCAAATCATGAAGGAGAATCCAGGTCCTCCTCCTAGATGCAGCGATGGTGGATGGCATCAGGGCCACGAGAAGCTAATCGCTCGCGCTGACCAGAGGTCGTACGACCTCTATAAACTAGCCATAGCCAAATTGGGAGATGTATGGCCAGGTGCTAAACTCGAGGTTGTTGCGAGGGAAGATATCCCGAGCAGACCAAGAACTCGCACTTGGATCCCAGCCGAACCCTCCAACACGGATACAATCTTAGAGATCCTAAGAACAAGCAACCCCGATCTTCCGACGCACAACTGGAAAGTCGCTAAACTGGATGAGCCTAAAGGTCTTTATAGGTGCGCAATCATCGTTATAAATAAAGAATCTTTGGCTCCTTTGGCGAAGACTGGTGGTGTCGTCTACTATGGCTTTGACCCTATCACCATCAAGGTCTACAAAAAAGATGAGGAAACAGATCTAGCCATACTGCCCCCCCACCCTTCTGATTCCACTCCTCTAACCGACGTACCCGAGCCTGTCACGTTCCCTTCCTTGGATAGTGACGACTCTCAAACATCACTTCCTTAGCAGAATCCGTCTCTAGTCGATGAAGACAAACTGTCGGACATGGAGACGGATGACTGCTTCAATAAATTACATCCACTGCTTGTGAGTGAGGACGAATTTTTGGAATCGTCCTCGGACTCGGAAGCCCTGAATACCACCGTGGTGGAGGCTTCTCTGCCTAATTGTAGCACCAATGCTGCAGTTAGTCCAGATTAACTTACACCACTCCATAACGGCTTCTGCCGCCCTCCTTCTCCGTCTCTCAAAGGACAGGGAAGATATAGTCTTGGTCCAGGAACCTTGGGTCGTGGACAATATGGTATGTGGACTCAAGACTCCAAACTACTACACCCTGTATATGCGTAACAAAGGTAAACCCAGATGGTGTATACTGGTGAAAAGTAACCTAAATGCAATTTTACTCCCTAATTACAGCGATCGAGATACTACCGCAATAAAAATAGAAACAACCGACAGTGCCTACTACTTGGTTTCGGCGTATCTCGCCCATGATAACATGGACTCTCTTTTCGGGGATAACCTGGAAAGACTGATCGCAGATGCGGGAATACAAAAAACTGGTCTCATCATTGGATGTGATGCTAATGCTCATCACACCGTATGGGGCAGTTCCGACATTAACAAAAGAGGTGAGTTACTTTTCGATTCCATTCTAAGTACAAACCTTATTTTGTGCAACATAGGTAACGAGCCTACCTTCGCCACCAGAAACAGGCAAGAAGTACTGGACATAACACTTGCCTCCGATAGCATTGCCCACCATATTAGAAATTGGAAGGTGTCAAGCGAGCCCTCATTTTCGGATCACAGGTACCTCCAATTCTCCTTATATGTAGACTCTCCTAGCCCGCCCAGTTTTTAGGAATTATCGTAGAACTGATTTCCTCAAATATAGTTCAACTTTAAGTTGTTTAGTTACCTCAAATCACCTTAACCCCCCATGCAATCCCCAAGAACTTGATCGCATGGTTGAAAACACAGCGATGTCTTCTTCTTGCCCTCTGATCAAACCCAGGGGCAAAAAGAAGCCACATTGGTGGACTGCAGGGTTAGGCCCTTTAAGAAGTAATTGTAGGAAACTCTTCAATAATGCCAAAAGTGCGAGAGACGCGCAAGATTGGGACTTGTACAAGGCATCCCTTAGCACATACAAAAAAGAATTAAGAAAAGCCAAACGAAATTCTTGGAGACTCTTCTGTGGTAAAATAGAAGAAGTTTCTGAGGCATCTAGGCTAAGAAAAATTCTCTCTTCAAATCCAATTACACCCAGTTACCTTAAAAAACTTGGACTACTTCCAGCGAAGATTCGCTAAAACTACTGCTTGACACCCATTTCCCAGGCAGTTCCCAAGTTGTTAACAGTATGGTTTCCAGCAAACCACTTTCACAAACTACCAACTCCTCAAACTTAATCACACTGAGCAAACTCCACTGGGCACTACACAGCTTCAAACCATACAAATCCGCGGGACCAGACGGCATAATACCTGCCGAGTTGCAGAAGTCATCGGACATAATTATGCCGGTGCTGAAAATGATTCTGCAAAGTTGTCTAAACCTGGCTTATATCCCAAAGATATGGAGAGAAGTCAAAGTTGTATTCATTCCCGAAGCGGGTAAATGCTCTCATTCAAATCCAAAAGATTTCAGACCTATCAGTCTATCATCATTCCTCTTAAAAACATTGGAACGACTGATTGATATCCATTTACGCAACAGTATTGATGAGAAGCTACTGTCAGCGGCCCAACATGCGTATTGCAAAGGCAAATCAGTGGAGACAGCATTGCACTCACTGGTACGCAAAATTGAACATTCCCTGTTCCACAAGGAGTACACAATGGTTGCCTCCCTGGATATAGAAGGCGCTTTCAACAACGTCAATACATCAGCGATAGCAGATGCACTATCACATCTGAAAGTTGACAGCTCACTCCGCGAATTGATCAATCTACTGCTCAATGGTCGGATTATCAACTCCACGCTGGGTGGGACGTGTATCAGAAGATCTGTTAGTAGAGGCACTCCACAAGGAGGTGTTCTATCCCCGCTTCTGTGGAATTTGGTGGTCAATGAACTATTGATAATCATGGAAGGCGAGGGATGCACAGCGATCGCTTATGCAGATGATGTTGCCTTGGCCGTCTCGGGAAAGCACCTAAATACTCTGAAGGAACTCTTACAAAACGCTTTAAATAAGCTCACTAGATGGGCAGTTCGGTGTGGTCTGGGTGTAAACCGCCACAAAACTGAACTAGTACTCTTTTCAAGGAAATATAAAATTCCGCTAGTCGACCCTCCCTCTCTTAATGGAACCAGCTTAGCCTTCTCTGATGAAGCAAAATATTTGGGTCTTATCCTGGATAGGAAGCTAAGTTGGAAACCTAATATTCAAGAAAGAGTAAAGAAAGCTACAGTAGCACTTTTCTCTTGTAAGAAAGCCATTGGGAATAAATGGGGACTACAACCTCGAATTACTCACTGGCTCTATACCTCGATCATTAGACCGATACTCACATACGGGGTGATTGTCTGGTGGACAGCCTTAGATAAAGCTATAAATCGCGATTATCTAAGTAAGGTCCAACGTACAACTTGTCTGTGCATCAGCGGAGCACTACGTATAACTCCCTCCGCGGCACTGGACATTATATTCCATCTAATACCCCTCGATATATATAGCAAGCAAATGGCAGCAACTGCAGCCGTTCGCCTTGAAGCTACCCAACAGTGGTCAAGAAAAGAATTCGGCCACGCCTCTATTCTGAATAAATTCAAAATCTCTCCCGAAAACACGGACTACACCATACCACGTTTAAATTTTGAGAAGAACTTCCTTGTCACCATCCCTTCCAGATCACGCTGGGAGGACGATGCATTTTTAGAAGATGATTCTATTCACTTCTACACTGACGGGTCAAAAACCATAGACGGAGTCGGTGCAGGTGTTTTCTCCGATAAGCTTAATCTTAAGCTCTCCTTCCGTCTTCCTAATCACTGTAGCGTGTTCCAGGCGGAAATAATGGCGATAAAAGAAGCCCTATCTTGGCTTAAGAAAAACGTGATATCTGCTAGAGATATCCGCATCTTTTCTGATATCCATGCAGCAATCAAATCTCTGGAATCGACCTCTGTAAACTCTTTAGTAGCCCTAGACTGTCGTTCGTCTCTTGTGGAGATGGCTGAGCAGTTCAATATTCACCTGTGTTGGGTGCCGGGGCATAGAGACATTCCAGGGAATTGTAAGGCCGATGAACTCGCCAAAGAAGGAACAAATTTACCCATCTTGCCGGATAACGGCACCTTAGGTATTCCAATCGCTACTCGCAAACTTAAACTTAAGCTGGATGCTATCGAGAGTGCAAATCTGGTGGACAAGTGGTTTAACATGTCTAGCGATAAAACAGATTTGGCCAAAGCTGGATCTAAAACGCTCTAAGAATTTGATTTCTCTCAACAGATTGCATATCGGCACCACTATAGGTGTCATCACTGGACACTGTCTAATAGGCAAGCATGCTACAAGGCTGGGCCTCTTCGCGAACGATTTCTGTAGAAGCTGCATGGATGAAGAAGAGGAGGAAACTATTCCTCACCTTCTTTGTTTCTGCCCAGCTCTCTCCCGTAGAAGGAAACTCCACTTAGGAGCTCCCTATTATAATGATACAAGCGACCTGATGAATATCGACATCAAGAGCCTCCTACGCTTCATAAGAAGCTCTAATTGGTTTTAAGACGAGTAGGTGGAGGGAGGCTTCTCCCATGATCCACGTGGTATCACAACGGACCTCTTTGGTCTAAGTGTGCTGGCGAATCTTAGCTGGCAGCCACTTCAGCCTAACCTAACCTAACCTAGCCATTAGGATCTTTTAAAAAATAGTTTTTTTGTTACTGTTTAGTTTTTCAAGGAAAGATATTCTTTCCAGAATTTTCTTATTATTCTTTTCCATGTCATCCATTCTGTTGAGGATTCTTTGCATGATATCCTCCATGACATTACTGGAAGGTTTGGGTTTTCCGATTGGTTTGGCATTATTGTTCGCAGTAACCTGTGCATATGTTTTCTTTGAGCTGGTTATGAGACTTAAGCTCTCATTTTTGCTTGAGGATAGATTTTCATTAACTTTAGCCATTTTTTCACTCTTTTGGGCCCTCGATTTAGGTCCTAAGTTTCTCTTGTTTCGGATTTCCCCATCTTTAGATGCGTCTTTTTGAACAGGCTTTTGTATTTTCTTCTGTTTGTTATCTTTTGCCTGCTGTAGTTCTTTTGCTACTACGCAGCCTCTATAGTTGGCTGGGTGTCTTTCATTACAGTTGGCGCATTTTGGGGCTGCCTTTTTTTTCCCTTATGCAGTCTTTTGTATGGTGGTCTCCTGCACATTTAACACATTTTGGGTTAGAGTTGCAGTATTTGTGAGTGTGACCATACTTTTGGCAGTTCTTACATTGTGGGACTAGCTTTGATTTACGTAAAGGATGAATTTGCACTTTCATTCCTAGAATATCTTTGATGTCATAAATTTTTTTGATGTCTTCATCTTGCTCAAAAGTAAGCATGAACATCGGCAGCGGTACTTTGGTTTTATGCTTAAGCATGTTGACAACTTCTAGTATTTTGAAGTTTTTCTTTTTTAGGTCATTCGCAATGCGTTCAGGTGTGCATGAGAAGTATAGTTTCTTTGCGACAACCTTTATCGGTCTTGTTTGTTTATTTTCAAATGAATACCATTGCACTTTTTTTGATTTAGTAATTTTGTCAAGTTTCTGTAGGATTCTTCGTTTTCCACATTAATTTTGATATCATTACTATTTAGAAGAGCTGTATTAGCTTTTATTTTATTTTCCTCCAGTATATTTAATAAGCCTTCGTACTGCGTGATACAAAGCACTATAATTGGAGGAGGCTTTATTGGCTTAAGTGGTTTGGTTTCTTTGTTTTTAATCTTTTCTGGGCTTTTCTGGTTTACTGTTGGTGGTGACAGCTCCTGAGACATGCTCATTTTTCTTTTTTTGTTCCTTTTTGTTCTACTAAAGGATGGTTCTGTCTCTCTGTGTAGCTCTTCTTCATCCGTAGAATACACGATAGTTTTTGTTATCTGTTCATTTTTGTTGTTGTTGTTATTGACCTGTTCTTTAAGCAGCTGTAACTCAAGCTTTAATTTATCAATTTCGCTTGTCAGTTTTTCACTGAGTTGCTTAAAATTGTGTCTTTCTTCACCGGCTTTTTTGTAATTAGCTTCCAACATTGAATTATCGTTTGTTGGTTGGGATGGTGGTGTTCTTACCATTCTACGACTCTTTATAAAAGGGTCATCTTTTAGCAATAAATGGTTCCCCCCAGAATCCATGGAACCGACCTCCGAAGAGGGTGGATTTACAAGTTTACCTGGCGTACCACCTGGGGTAGTTACCTTGTTTGTTTTGTTCATTGCATATTTCGTTTTTGTTTAACTTTTTTTCAAAAAGTTTAAAAATTTGGACTTTAGTCGCCTCTTACGACAGGCATGCCTACCTCGGGTAAATTCTAGCCCCTAACCCGAAGGGCTTTTTAACTTGTTACAAACGTGGTTAAGATAAGTTTTATGCGGGGGCGCGCGGGATTGTTGCCATCTCTTGCGCGCTCTCCTCTTTTCTCGTATGAGGTCTTCAACATCAGACTGATATTTGACTTTACTGTTCCGTGTAGCTGTCTTTCGAAAAGGGGTATTTTTCCACGCTGCGCACTGAATGGTTTCCACGAGCTTGTCAATTTCGTCTTCTATTTCAAGTGGCGTCTTTAGCGGCACATTTAAAGCAATATTTTCCTTGCAGTCTTTTCTGAAAACATCCCAGTTTGTTTTGTTATTAGTTAACTTAGGCGGTCCTTCTTTTTTTGCTAGACTTCCACCGATTTTCAGAGTGACTGCTGAGTGGTCTGAGCATAGATCATAGCATTCTTCTACTTCCGTCAGATTTTTAGTTAACGCTTTTGCAATGAAGAAGTCGACGAGGTCAGGGATTTTGTTTTTGTCAGTGGGCCAATAAGTTGGCTTTCCCGTCGAAAAAAATTGAACCCCACGTTTCATACTGGCTTTGTACAGTAATCTGCCTTTCGTTGAATTACATTTTGAGCTCCAGATAGTGTGTTTCGCTTTAAAGTCACCACCGATGATAAAGTTAGGCCCGAGTGAGTCAAAGAGGCGAATGATGCGCGTGATAATCAACGTAGCATTTAATTTTGGGTCCAGGTCCTTTTTTTAGGTGGGTTTCCGATATCAAACATATATCAATATTGTTTTTCCGTAAAAATATTTCTAATTCATCTATTTTTGACAGAATGCCGTTTGCGTTCCACGTTAGTATCTTAAGCAGCTGTTTCATATTCATGTTTTGTTGTTTGTCTTGCGAGGCTTGATCTCAATTTGTCGAAAATAACTTGATTAACCTTGGTTTGCTCCTCAAGTTTTTCTAATATCACAGCTAGTATTTAGCAGACCGGATCTGTTGTGGCTGACCTTGATGCGACTTGGGCGTACGATTTCGCTCCAGCCAGTTGCGGTTTTTCAGTTGGACTTGGACCAGCGACGTTCTCTTGCCCAATTTTTATATCTTCCTTTATCGGTCTCGTCCTTTTGACTGGCTTAACGGTCTTGGGCTTATCGGTTTTAGGATCTTTTAAGCTCGGGTCCGAGTGTACCGTTTTTTTTTAGAATATCGCGTCTTTTTTGAAGTTCCTTGGCGATTTCGCAGCCTCGATAGTTCGCTGGGTGGTTTCCCATGCAATTGGCGCAGACCGCTGGGACCTGCTTAGTTAAGTTGCACTCTTCCGAGAGATGTGTACCGGCACATTTTACGTACCGTGGTTCTTTCTGGCAGTATGCCTGCGTATGGTTAAAGCCTTGGCATCGCTTACACTGAGGTATCGATCTCTTGCCCTTACGCATGGGCTCGACTTTTACCTTGATGTTTAAAATATTTTTCATTTTGAAGATTTCGTCCACATTCTCGGTCCTATCAAAGGTAAGCATAAAAAGTGGTAGACCGCGTTTGACGACATTATCTTTGTCAACTTCCGTACGTTGCTTTTCCTTCTTAATAATATTCACGGCATCAAGAATTTTAAAGCCTTGGCTTTTCACGTCTTCCATAACGTATTCTTTTGCGCTCGACGGCTGGAGTCCCCTAACAAAGATTCGCAGTGGTTTTTCGTACTTATTTTCATAAGTATACCATTGGATTTTCTCGGTGTTTAATTTTAGTGACAGTGGTCGGTAGGAATCTGGATCATCTACGTTGATTTTCCACTCGTTGTGGAACTTCCTTGTCACCATCCCTTCCAGATCACGCTGGGAGGACGATGCATTTTTAGAAGATGATTCTATTCACTTCTACACTGACGGGTCAAAAACCATAGACGGAGTCGGTGCAGGTGTTTTCTCCGATAAGCTTAATCTTAAGCTCTCCTTCCGTCTTCCTAATCACTGTAGCGTGTTCCAGGCGGAAATAATGGCGATAAAAGAAGCCCTATCTTGGCTTAAGAAAAACGTGATATCTGCTAGAGATATCCGCATCTTTTCTGATATCCATGCAGCAATCAAATCTCTGGAATCGACCTCTGTAAACTCTTTAGTAGCCCTAGACTGTCGTTCGTCTCTTGTGGAGATGGCTGAGCAGTTCAATATTCACCTGTGTTGGGTGCCGGGGCATAGAGACATTCCAGGGAATTGTAAGGCCGATGAACTCGCCAAAGAAGGAACAAATTTACCCATCTTGCCGGATAACGGCACCTTAGGTATTCCAATCGCTACTCGCAAACTTAAACTTAAGCTGGATGCTATCGAGAGTGCAAATCTGGTGGACAAGTGGTTTAACATGTCTAGCGATAAAACAGATTTGGCCAAAGCTGGATCTAAAACGCTCTAAGAATTTGATTTCTCTCAACAGATTGCATATCGGCACCACTATAGGTGTCATCACTGGACACTGTCTAATAGGCAAGCATGCTACAAGGCTGGGCCTCTTCGCGAACGATTTCTGTAGAAGCTGCATGGATGAAGAAGAGGAGGAAACTATTCCTCACCTTCTTTGTTTCTGCCCAGCTCTCTCCCGTAGAAGGAAACTCCACTTAGGAGCTCCCTATTATAATGATACAAGCGACCTGATGAATATCGACATCAAGAGCCTCCTACGCTTCATAAGAAGCTCTAATTGGTTTTAAGACGAGTAGGTGGAGGGAGGCTTCTCCCATGATCCACGTGGTATCACAACGGACCTCTTTGGTCTAAGTGTGCTGGCGAATCTTAGCTGGCAGCCACTTCAGCCTAACCTAACCTAACCTAGCCATTAGGATCTTTTAAAAAATAGTTTTTTTGTTACTGTTTAGTTTTTCAAGGAAAGATATTCTTTCCAGAATTTTCTTATTATTCTTTTCCATGTCATCCATTCTGTTGAGGATTCTTTGCATGATATCCTCCATGACATTACTGGAAGGTTTGGGTTTTCCGATTGGTTTGGCATTATTGTTCGCAGTAACCTGTGCATATGTTTTCTTTGAGCTGGTTATGAGACTTAAGCTCTCATTTTTGCTTGAGGATAGATTTTCATTAACTTTAGCCATTTTTTCACTCTTTTGGGCCCTCGATTTAGGTCCTAAGTTTCTCTTGTTTCGGATTTCCCCATCTTTAGATGCGTCTTTTTGAACAGGCTTTTGTATTTTCTTCTGTTTGTTATCTTTTGCCTGCTGTAGTTCTTTTGCTACTACGCAGCCTCTATAGTTGGCTGGGTGTCTTTCATTACAGTTGGCGCATTTTGGGGCTGCCTTTTTTTTCCCTTATGCAGTCTTTTGTATGGTGGTCTCCTGCACATTTAACACATTTTGGGTTAGAGTTGCAGTATTTGTGAGTGTGACCATACTTTTGGCAGTTCTTACATTGTGGGACTAGCTTTGATTTACGTAAAGGATGAATTTGCACTTTCATTCCTAGAATATCTTTGATGTCATAAATTTTTTTGATGTCTTCATCTTGCTCAAAAGTAAGCATGAACATCGGCAGCGGTACTTTGGTTTTATGCTTAAGCATGTTGACAACTTCTAGTATTTTGAAGTTTTTCTTTTTTAGGTCATTCGCAATGCGTTCAGGTGTGCATGAGAAGTATAGTTTCTTTGCGACAACCTTTATCGGTCTTGTTTGTTTATTTTCAAATGAATACCATTGCACTTTTTTTGATTTAGTAATTTTGTCAAGTTTCTGTAGGATTCTTCGTTTTCCACATTAATTTTGATATCATTACTATTTAGAAGAGCTGTATTAGCTTTTATTTTATTTTCCTCCAGTATATTTAATAAGCCTTCGTACTGCGTGATACAAAGCACTATAATTGGAGGAGGCTTTATTGGCTTAAGTGGTTTGGTTTCTTTGTTTTTAATCTTTTCTGGGCTTTTCTGGTTTACTGTTGGTGGTGACAGCTCCTGAGACATGCTCATTTTTCTTTTTTTGTTCCTTTTTGTTCTACTAAAGGATGGTTCTGTCTCTCTGTGTAGCTCTTCTTCATCCGTAGAATACACGATAGTTTTTGTTATCTGTTCATTTTTGTTGTTGTTGTTATTGACCTGTTCTTTAAGCAGCTGTAACTCAAGCTTTAATTTATCAATTTCGCTTGTCAGTTTTTCACTGAGTTGCTTAAAATTGTGTCTTTCTTCACCGGCTTTTTTGTAATTAGCTTCCAACATTGAATTATCGTTTGTTGGTTGGGATGGTGGTGTTCTTACCATTCTACGACTCTTTATAAAAGGGTCATCTTTTAGCAATAAATGGTTCCCCCCAGAATCCATGGAACCGACCTCCGAAGAGGGTGGATTTACAAGTTTACCTGGCGTACCACCTGGGGTAGTTACCTTGTTTGTTTTGTTCATTGCATATTTCGTTTTTGTTTAACTTTTTTTCAAAAAGTTTAAAAATTTGGACTTTAGTCGCCTCTTACGACAGGCATGCCTACCTCGGGTAAATTCTAGCCCCTAACCCGAAGGGCTTTTTAACTTGTTACAAACGTGGTTAAGATAAGTTTTATGCGGGGGCGCGCGGGATTGTTGCCATCTCTTGCGCGCTCTCCTCTTTTCTCGTATGAGGTCTTCAACATCAGACTGATATTTGACTTTACTGTTCCGTGTAGCTGTCTTTCGAAAAGGGGTATTTTTCCACGCTGCGCACTGAATGGTTTCCACGAGCTTGTCAATTTCGTCTTCTATTTCAAGTGGCGTCTTTAGCGGCACATTTAAAGCAATATTTTCCTTGCAGTCTTTTCTGAAAACATCCCAGTTTGTTTTGTTATTAGTTAACTTAGGCGGTCCTTCTTTTTTTGCTAGACTTCCACCGATTTTCAGAGTGACTGCTGAGTGGTCTGAGCATAGATCATAGCATTCTTCTACTTCCGTCAGATTTTTAGTTAACGCTTTTGCAATGAAGAAGTCGACGAGGTCAGGGATTTTGTTTTTGTCAGTGGGCCAATAAGTTGGCTTTCCCGTCGAAAAAAATTGAACCCCACGTTTCATACTGGCTTTGTACAGTAATCTGCCTTTCGTTGAATTACATTTTGAGCTCCAGATAGTGTGTTTCGCTTTAAAGTCACCACCGATGATAAAGTTAGGCCCGAGTGAGTCAAAGAGGCGAATGATGCGCGTGATAATCAACGTAGCATTTAATTTTGGGTCCAGGTCCTTTTTTTAGGTGGGTTTCCGATATCAAACATATATCAATATTGTTTTTCCGTAAAAATATTTCTAATTCATCTATTTTTGACAGAATGCCGTTTGCGTTCCACGTTAGTATCTTAAGCAGCTGTTTCATATTCATGTTTTGTTGTTTGTCTTGCGAGGCTTGATCTCAATTTGTCGAAAATAACTTGATTAACCTTGGTTTGCTCCTCAAGTTTTTCTAATATCACAGCTAGTATTTAGCAGACCGGATCTGTTGTGGCTGACCTTGATGCGACTTGGGCGTACGATTTCGCTCCAGCCAGTTGCGGTTTTTCAGTTGGACTTGGACCAGCGACGTTCTCTTGCCCAATTTTTATATCTTCCTTTATCGGTCTCGTCCTTTTGACTGGCTTAACGGTCTTGGGCTTATCGGTTTTAGGATCTTTTAAGCTCGGGTCCGAGTGTACCGTTTTTTTTTAGAATATCGCGTCTTTTTTGAAGTTCCTTGGCGATTTCGCAGCCTCGATAGTTCGCTGGGTGGTTTCCCATGCAATTGGCGCAGACCGCTGGGACCTGCTTAGTTAAGTTGCACTCTTCCGAGAGATGTGTACCGGCACATTTTACGTACCGTGGTTCTTTCTGGCAGTATGCCTGCGTATGGTTAAAGCCTTGGCATCGCTTACACTGAGGTATCGATCTCTTGCCCTTACGCATGGGCTCGACTTTTACCTTGATGTTTAAAATATTTTTCATTTTGAAGATTTCGTCCACATTCTCGGTCCTATCAAAGGTAAGCATAAAAAGTGGTAGACCGCGTTTGACGACATTATCTTTGTCAACTTCCGTACGTTGCTTTTCCTTCTTAATAATATTCACGGCATCAAGAATTTTAAAGCCTTGGCTTTTCACGTCTTCCATAACGTATTCTTTTGCGCTCGACGGCTGGAGTCCCCTAACAAAGATTCGCAGTGGTTTTTCGTACTTATTTTCATAAGTATACCATTGGATTTTCTCGGTGTTTAATTTTAGTGACAGTGGTCGGTAGGAATCTGGATCATCTACGTTGATTTTCCACTCGTTGTTTCGGCACGAGGTTATATTGTACTTTGTCCACAGCATATTTTTGAGAAGATTACGAAGTTTTCCATAGTTCGCTATCCCGACGACATTTATTGCGGGTGGAGGGCGATTTTTCGCTAGGGTTTTTGCCTTGTTTGTTACGGCGGGCTTATCTGCCTTTTGTGAAACTTCGGGTGAAGTAATGGCTTTACGTTTTTTGCTAGGCCTTTTTTTAAAGGCCGGATTGGTTTCGTGGGCAAGTTCTGCCTCGTCCGTAAAATATTCACTTCCTGGACGGTTTGGCGTTGTATCGGCATCTTTCCGTACGCGAATGTTCTTGAGATCCTCGTTTTCTTTTCGCAGAGAATCTACTTCCTTTTTAAGCTCGTGGAAAAGTCGCTCCATTTCATTAAGTTTAGCTCGTAGTTCGTAGTTCTCTTTCACGAAGCATTTCGTTTTCACTGAGTCCTGGGTAGCCGGTGGACTTCTTTTCCCGGAGATATTTGAACTAGGTGGTAGGGTTTTCGCTTGTGAATCAGTTTTATGTTCACTTTCAACTTTACTGGTTTCAATACTCGATTTCTGTCTTTGTATCTTCGGAATACTTACAATTATAGCGCAATCTTTTGCCGAAAGGCTTTTTTGCGCTATCGCTTTTGGTGGAGTTCTCAGCGTGAGTGAACTCCTTCTGGAGTTTTGTTGGAGAAGCAATAAATGGTCCCCCCCAGAATCCAAGGGACCGACCTCCGAGGAGGGTGGATTTTCCGGTTTACCTGGTCTGCCACCTGGGGTATTTATATCATTTGTTTTGTTCATTGCCATATTATTTGTAACTGTATTAGTTTTATTGAGTAGTACAGTAATTTCTATGCACAAACCCCCTGCCAGGAGGACCGGGTCATTTGTTTTTTTTTTGCCAATTTATCGAAGTTTCCGTCTCCGCTTTGTGGATTTTAGTTGCCTCTTACGACAGGCATGCCTACCTCGGGAATATTCAAGCTTTCATCACTATGCTGCGTCACTGTCATTGAATTTAGCTGTGGAAGTCGCGATAAAGCATCCGCAACTACATTTGATCTCCCTGGTTTGTACTTCAACCAGTCGTTCATAGACCTCCGTAGAGTATAAACGTGTTTCGGCTTCTCCGTGAAATGGTGGAAAAATCTTAAATCGTGCATTAAACACAGTGCGTTTAAGCGGCAATTCAGCTTAGCTGAAGTGTCGATCGATCGAGTCCCACCGGGGGAAAAGAAAACAAAATCCTCTTTTTTTTATTTAATAAATAAATAAAATAAACAAAATAAAGTGACAGAGCCCCTCTCTATCAGCCTCCTCCGAAAAGCTGCAGGGGGAAGGGAAGATGGGGGCGCCATCGACAATAACAACAGCAGCAGTACAGAAACAGCGTCAGTGGACAGCTGACGATGACAATTACCCATACGTCTCCGACGGTGGGGAACGCCGCTACACGGGGGACAGCAACAGTTTCGCCTCGTTGGCGGCGTCCGAATCAGACGATGAAGATGACCAGTTGGAGTCCCTAACAACCAACATACGTCAACTGCAACAAAGGGTGCTGGAAATCAAGGCCAAGCAAATGGCTCGACGGAAGAAGGAGCAGCAGTTCGTGATGCAGCGCTCCCAGCAAGAACTACAGCCAGAGTCAGCTAAGCAGCAGCAACAAAATGTGCAGCAGCCAAAACTGCACCAAAGCCAAAAACAACAACAAAAACAAACAAAACAGCCACTAGTAAAGCAGCAACAACAACCACATCAGCAGGCAAAACAGCAGCAACAACAAAAGCAACAACAAAAGCAGCAGCAACAGCAACAGCAGCAGCAGCAAAAGAGCGCGAAGGTGAAGGTGCCCCCAATTAACACCTTAAAAATGGAATTAAAAGAAACAATCGAATTATGTAAGTCGGCCATAGGCAATTATAATTTTTTTATAAAAAGATTAAATCAAGATAGGCATGCTATCCACTGTAATACTGTATAAAATATAATAATACTGTATAAAGTATAAAAAAATAAAAAGCTTGTTAAAGGAATCAACGACAGAGTTCTTCTCCTTCACCCCGAAGGGGGAAAAGTTGCAAACTATGCTGCTGAGGGGGTTGGATTCATCCATCGAACCGGAGGAGCTCCTTAAAATGCTTAAAGAGAAGGAGTGTGACGGTCTTGAGTTTGTGGGAGCCAAGCCGTTCACCACAGCAAGGGCAAAAAGGGAGAAGCGAAAGCTACCGTTCTTCCTGGTACAGCTATCACCCAATAGCAAACTGGATAGTCTAAGGAGTATCAATGTCCTGGACTACCAGGTTGTAACCTGGGAAAAAGTAAAGAGGAGCGAAAACATTTTACAATGTGTTCGCTGCCAAAGGTTCGGGCACGCCGCGTCGAACTGTGAAATGCAGCCTCGATACGTGAAGTGTGGAAAGAACCACAAAGCAGAAGAGTGTTCTCTAGGTCAGGATAGGGTAGCAGATAGGGCCCAACTTTCGTGTGCATTATGTGGAAACTCGGGCACACCGCAAACTATCGCGGTTGTCCTAAGTTTCAATACATGAAAAAAGTAAATTTACCTCGCCAGCAGATAGTCGAAGTGAAGCGTCCACACCCGCTTCTACTCAAACACCAGCCGTCACTCCTCAATGGACCTACGCCCAAATGGCGTCATGCCGGGGAAACACGGTACAACAACAGCCGAAGGTTGCTGCACAGGCCCCAGTGCCTAAAGCACCCGAGGCACAGCCGGACCTGCTGGATATTTTGCTCTCAATTCAAGGGCAAATGAGCCAGCTGCAGCGTCAGTTAGAATTGCAGGCGAAGCGGGTGGACCAGATCTACGCATTTCTGCCGGGCTTAGCGCACCACCAGTCGTAATGGGTACGATGGCGGAGAAACCCTTAAAGATCTTTGCGGTGAATGTGAATTCACTGATAAGGATCGAGCGAAGAACCGTACTTTTTAAGAGAAGACCAAAGCCCAGACCTACTTTTGGTAAGCGAAACTAAGCTATCCCAGAAGCACAAATTATGGCACAATAAATATAATATTATAAGAAGAGACCGACCCAACTCCATTCAAGGGGGAGGTGTTGCGATCTTCATTAGAAAAGATTTGCGTTACAAGGCTGTGTACAGCGGTGAAGTGCGGAGGTTCCAGGAGCTGGAAGCGTGTATCGTGTGCATCCCCCTCCATAGTGGAAGGAGGTTGTACGTGGTCGCGGTCTACGCTTCTGGAACTACTCAAACCACTTCATTTATAACAGAGCTCGAGACACTTTTTCGATGTCTAAGGCTGGAATCGGAAGAGAACTATTTCATTTTGGCCGGAGATTTGAATGCCAAGCAATGTGATTGGGGAAATAATATACCTAATTCTAGGGGGAACCTACTATTCAATTGGTGGGGTCTGCACAATGTCGAGCATAGACTCGATTTGAAAACAACCGATAGCCCGTCGTATCCTAGAGGCGGCTCCTATCAGGATCTTCTGCTGTTCGACGTACGGTTACAACTGACCAACATGAACCGACGAACGAGAAACTGCTTACATATATATGTACATTCGTGTACATTGCGGACCCAGTGCCGAAATTACAATTCCCAACGAGATTGCGGAGTTGGAGGAGTTTGTCCAAACGTACCCCTACAATTACAGTTGGACGCATTGGACACGCTTCTCCAGAGGTGACAAGAGCACTCTCCTCGAACTCGCTCTACCCGAAGGCCAATAGAAACCTGTCAAATGAGGAGATCAACAGATACTTACAAAGAATGGACGATACCATTAAACGAACGATGGACAGCACAATATCTCGGTATCAACTAACTGACAACGTAGACATATTCCGCAACGCAACGATTCACGCACTTTACCAAAAAAAAGTAGACTTCTGTCAAGACTTAAATCCCTCTACAAACGATTTACTGACATACAAACCTTGGAGGTCATTACACTTAAGTCGTTGATTAAAAACCTCCAACAGTTAATAAAAGAAAATTACAGACTTTCTGTAAACTTGCATTGGAACAACAAAATTCGGGCTGTTAAATCCAATAGCCCGAGTATGTTCCCGCAAATAAATAAAATATTTCGGAGGAATAATCAAAATGACCTGCCGTGTCTCAAGATCGCCCGAACGATGAACAACGAACAAATACTTATAACAGCAGGCATAGATCCAGGGAACGTAGTCGATGATGACAACTTCTTTGTGCTCGAGGATCTGCAGGAGAAGGTAGAGGCTATAGGAGCTACTTTAGAGGAAGTGTACAAGGTGAATGATAGTATTTGCCCGAACCACAACCTGGAAAATCGAGTCCTTGTGCACAACTTCTATCTTCGAAATGATATGGAACACTGGCGATCAGAGAACATTGGCTTCACCGAGTTCAATGACGAAAATGTGGCAAATAATGGCATCGCCGATGAGGTGGTACATCCCCCGTTCATATCAAAGGTATAGGACATGCATATTGTTCCGGATAACCAATTCGGTTTTAATATGATACTATACATGCCGCGTCTAAACTGGTGTCGGATATCCAATGGAACAAAAGCAAGAAACAATGCACGGGTGTCTGCCTGGTTGCTTGGAGAAGGCTTACGATACCATAGGGCTAGAAGGACTCTTCTACAAGTTGAGTAGGCTGGGCATAAGTAAACCACTGCTATGCATGCTTTATAATATGCTAACCAGTAGACAGTTCAATGTGAAAAATGGCAATATGACTTCTGCTGGTACGTTTGATATTAAAAATGGTCTGCAACAGGGTGCGGTAAACTCGTCGATCCTCTCGATTCGATCGAGGTCATTGCAATACTCTTGCAGCGTGACTTCAATAAGATCAAGCGATATTGCGACGACTGGAAGTTAAAAATCAACTTCCAGAAGTCGGAAACCATTCTGTTTAGGACGTCGTTATCTGGGGCCTCTGCGGATACCAGAAAGAATTGGCGAAAGTTTTCAATCGTGGGACAGCACAGACAACCATTAGCGTGTCGAAATGTAGTCAGATACCTTGGGCTCTGGCTAGACCAGTATCTGTATTTTAACAAACATATAGATGCTGCTCTGGCCAGAGCCAGAGCGGCTTTCGCTTTCGTTTACATAGAGACTGTTTTATAGCAGCCAACTCGATGCGAGGATGAAGGTTATCTGCTACATGGCCCTTATCCGGCCCATGCTCGCATATGGTTGCCCCGTGTGGTTCAACGTGGGAGCAAGTTCGCTGGAAAGGATTCGGGTGTTTGAGAGTGCTTGCCTTAGGGCTTGCCTTCGCTTATACAGAACACCAGAGTCTGTGTACAAAAAAATCTATTTCAATGAGGTCCAGAGTGGATAATTTCGTGATCAAGATGATTCGGGGGCACATTGCAAGAGCAATGAACTCGATGAATAACCTGATCTCTGGGGCCTTCTACCCCAATGACATGTACCACGAGAGAGTGTGCCTTAACGGCTTCGTTCCGCCAGAGGCGTTCCTCTATCTAGACAGAGAAGGTCTGATCCAGGACAGATTAGCGGTGCCGCTAATCTTCCATGTTGCCCGGACAGCTGCGGATAGGCGACTAACCTACAACCGACACGTCACACACAGCATTCCGGAGCGTCTCCGGTATAGTAGATCGGTATCAGGTCGCGATTTGCGCCAGAAATTCTGGTGGTTATGGGACGGAGAGAGAACTCCTTCGTCGGTTCCATTCGATCCGAGTTAGCCTTTCTTAAGGGGCAAAGTTGGCCTTTTCACTATGGCCGACTTACATAGTTCAGGGTAGGTTAAGTTTAATTTTATAAAAAAAAAAAAAAAAGATTTTTCACAGCACTTTGAAAAAAAAAAAAATATTAAAAAAAAAAATTATGGAACTAAAAAAAAGCAGCACTTTGCAAAAATAAAAAAAATTAACGTCTAAAATGCGTATCTCAGATTAAGATAGTTTTTAAGGTTTATTTAAGGTAGCTTGTAAGTTAGATTTAAGACTATTTTAAATTAATTTTAAGCAACACAAAAAAAATGTTCAGATACTAAGTTTTTTAAAAAATTAATTTTCTTAGTTTTCAATAGTAAGTTACGTTAATAAATAAGTTTAGTTCGTAAACGTCGAAAGACATAGTTTTAAGCGTTAGGTTTAGCTTAGAGCACCCGCATAGGGTCAGTAAGTTAAAATTACATTATATAGTTAAGTTAGTTAAGCTAGTTTTAAGCGTTTTTGTCTAGCATGTAAGAAAAACTGAATTACCCAATAAAAATTGCATTAAAAATGAATGAAAATGTTTGTACTTCAACTCATAGTTGTATTCTTTCAGGATTGCCTTCCATCGCTTCGTCTTGTGATTTGTGTTTCTGTGGCTCAGCGGATGTCATCAATATAAACGTAACTCTGTTTTCCAATGTGCTCTCTTAAGATATCATCGAGAGCTCTTTGAAATACAGCCGGGGCACTTTTCAGGCAAAGGGGAAGTCGGGTGAACTCAATCTTTCCATTGTTGACGAAAAATGCCATCTTTTCAATGTCAGACTCTTTAAGTTGTATCTGGTGGAATCCGCTCCGGAAATCTATTATTTTAAACCATTTGTTGTTACCGAGATTAGCGAGTACCTCGTTGATCTCAGGGATGGGGTATCTATCTGCGATGGTGACCGAATTTAATTTCCTGTAGTCGATCATCATACGAAACTTCTTTTCACCGGAGGCGTCCATTTTTTTGGAGACGATCCACACCGGGGGATTGTAGGGCGACTTGGACGGTCGGATAATACTGTCTTCTAGTAGTTTGGTTATCTGCTTCTCGACCTCTTCCTTAAGTGCTCTTGTATATGGGTACGATTTAGAATAAACTGGCAGATTAGTTGTAGTTCGGATTACTCCCTTAAAAGTTAACGCGTATGTCAGTTTTTCGTCTATGTCAGAGAAGAGGTTAGTATATGTATTGATAATGTTGGCAAGTTTAGTAGATTCCTCTTTGTTCAAATGGGGGTGCTAATGTTTACGCTATTAACAGTTTCTGTTATATGTTGTTTAAGCTCTATGAATATGTTGCAATTTTCCTATGTCGGAGCCAAAGAGTTGAACAAAACTATGACGTGTAATTTTAATACTTCCTCCGACTTTGTTGGGAAAGGGATTACGGATGTGGCAGGGTTGAATATTATTTTTGCTCGAACCTGTGTTTATGAGAAATTCGAGTGTTAGTCCGCTCTTCGCAATATGCTCGAAGTTGGAGATTGAAGAGCGCTTTAATCTAAAAAATAAATATCATCTAATTGTTGTGGTTGGTCAAGACAGTGGTCGTCACCGGAGTCAGCGCTATAGTCTTATCGTTATTTTTACATGCGTTAACTCTGTTATTGTCACACGCGTTAACTTGAGCAGTGCAACGAGAGCAATCCCTGCCGGGCGCCAGTTAAAGAAATATACGCACAAATTTAAAAAAAAAATCTTTCAGGCAGGTTGCCTGTTCCTTTATTTATTAAAGACTAAAAACTCTACTTTGCTCCACATACTTTTATTAAATAAATTACCCTACGTCGGCAAAAATTATCGAATGAATACAGCAAGTGACAGTCGCGATTATTTCCCAGAAATTTGTCTGGGCGGAAATTGGGTTGAGTGAATGCACTGGCTGGTGCATTTTGCAATGTAATCTATTTCGAATTACTGTGCATTTTGCAATATCATCTATTTCGAGTTAACTTGTATTATGTTTATAATAACAAATAAACTATGTATTTTATTGCAATGCGCCTACATCTTTGTTAGAAGAGATAAAGGATCTGACGCATCTCTAAGTGTCCTTCGCCTGCGTAACAGATCCAATTTTCTTCATTTTTATTCTCCTTCTCAATAAAAAAAAAAAACATTACAATGTGATGAAACATTTATTTGCTGAATATATTTTCAGTCAAAAGTCTTTCACAAACACAAAACACAATAAAGCAATGAATCTTCAAAACCATATTGTTCAGACGATAGTGCTTTTTCAAGTTTACATGAAGCAAAACTATCGTCAAAACGATATCATCAGACGATTGTCGCCGTACGTGATCAGAGCCCTGGTTAATTATTTAAGTGAAGTTTCAGTATCCAATAATTTAATCAGGCTTTTATACTTATTTATTTGCAGTGTACTAATTGGTGGAGGCATGTTGGATTTTTTATTTTGTTTTCTTTGTTTGAAGCATACAAGTGATTTATTTTGGGGATGAAATTTTTGGGGATGTATTCATTTTGTGTTTTTTATTTTTGTTCCCCATATGACCAAGTCCTTCTGTCTCTTTTTTCAGTTCTTCTTCATCTGTTGAGAACTCGACAGGTTGGACAAATATTTTTTCACTTAGCTTCACTACGCATACACTATACTACCCTATTTTCCTTTTTTTCCTTTTTAAACAGTCACACATCAATTTGCACCTCATAATAGTTATCTTATTTTCCTCCTTTTTCACAACACGAGTCACGAGTCACAATTTAAAAACTAAAAATGAGAAAACGAAAAGGGGCGGGTTTTACACGAGACAGGCCGGAAGAGGATCGTAGTATTCCCTTTTAGTCGCCACCGTTAATATTTGTCACCAACCTACTCGCAGTACGATTAACTCCACATTCATGTCCTTTTATCCTTTATGGATCTCCGCCATGTTCCCATGGGAAAGGCAGAATGTGGATTAAAAAATGTGTTATATTATTATTTACGTCAGAATGGTTGATGTGTTCCCATGGGTACAACAACGTTCACTCAATAGAGGAACAATATAATTTTTTTTTTTCAATAATCACAGGAAGAAAAAGGACACGATTTGGCCTGTCCTTGCTCGGACGCCAGTAAAGGATTTCATATCCTTGGAAGACAAAAAAACCGAACGCCAGACGACCCAACTTGTTCGAATCAGAAAAACACGATTAAATGAATTATTAATGATTATATTTATTCCCATGCCGGTGCATGGTTCAATGCAGGTATGGTTCCCTCTGCTGAGTCAGCTATTCCCACGGGTGAATGAATATCATGACTGGCGCATGTGCAGAGCCAGCATTGCTGTCATAGGAGCCGGATCGAAGGCCATTTTCATTTAATTTTTAATGCATTTTTATTTGCGAGTTCATTAAATCTTACGTGCTAGACAAAAAAACGCTTAAAACTAGCGTAAGTAACTTAATTATGTTATATACTAACTTACTGGCCCTATGCGGGCGCTCTAGGATAAACTTAATGCTTATACTAATGTCTTTCGACGTAACTAAATTATATAAATTATTTTACAAACTATTTATTTAAGGAAAATTATTAAAAAAAGTTAGTAAAACGGATCGAAGGCCATGTGATGCGCTCATGCATTCCATGCACGTGTGTCTGATCATGTTGTGTGAAAATGCTGATGCAGCAGATTAAATACCATGCAGTGAACTCATGGCGTATTTGGATTGCGTTTACTTTCCACTTGGTAATAAACTTTAATAAAAATCAAATTACACAGGTCAACACGTATTTTGTGTCTGGGTTCTCTTTATTTGTTTCTTATTTCTTTAACGTCCTTAATAATAGAGAAAAAACTTTTTTAAAAGAAATTTTTTTTTGTAGTTACTAGAACGATATTACAGATTTTGCCTCACTTCCCTTTTACAATAATGAAAAAATATTTAACAGCGTATTATGTACAATTAATATATTGAAAAATGCTAAAAATTAATATTTTTCGTATTCCTTTTATGAATGTTTGGGTTTTCTCGTATTAAGGTTGGCTCGTTTTCCTATATTCTTGCGTAACTCTGGAATTTGTGGTCTAAAAACATTCCAGATTTGACTTTAGCTTCTGACAGCCTTGAGAAAAGTTTTCTTAAATATTTGAAAGCACCTGCATCATTTTTCAGAGCCCTTACAAATTATTTAATAAGTCCTAGTTTAATATGCAGGGACAGTATCAATGTATTTTTAGATTCCACAATCGGTTCTCTTTTGACATTTTCATTTTCCACCTTGAATTCAGTCCGTTCTGGCCATGATTCTGTCTGTAATGTTCTGTGTTCGCTCCACTGTTGCAGTTTTGACTGCTTTCCAGTCAGATTTGACTGGATTGATATGAATTTAGCTGGAACATTTTTTTAAATCCAGCCAGCTGGTTTTTTAGCTGGATATAATTTTTTTTGACTACGTTTGAAAGTGTTTGGAAGTGGCATTTCTTTCCAATCAGAACTTTTTAATATTCAAAGTAACCACTGAAAAACAAAAATAGAAGAAAGTTTTTGCCGTCATTTTACTCTTTTTTCTCTGAATTTGGAAACAATTTTTTACATCTTTTTGATTCTTTTTTCAATGTACTATGAAGCGGATCCTAAACAATTGGATGAAAAAGTGGTACAAAAAAAGAAATGTGTTTATTCATGAAATTTTATTAAATAAGCTGGTAGAGAGAGTGAACACAATGATTTACAGTCAGAAATTCTATTCAATTTGTTTCTGAAATTAGTGTGAAAAGAATTGATCAACTGCTTTTTGTCAGCTTTGGGATATCGTTCTCTATATTTGGAGAGCATTTTTCCATTTTTTTTTTATTCCTGTTACTGTAGTCTTTGCTCCTTACATTCCACTAAGCCGGCAGAGTTTCATACAGCTCGACGCACTCCAAAATAATTTTTCTGTTATTCTCTTTTGTTTTTACACGAAACCTGAAAATAATTGAACAAATATTGTGCGATATTGGCCAAAGACGATTCAATTTTTCTATATTGTGCAATAAATACCAAACCAAACCTAGAAAAATGGATTCTATGTTATTTAAATTTCAAATAAAATATTGGTTTTTATACTGGCTGGATTTTTAGCTAGATTTGTGTTTACAATTCTTTGACTGTTTTTTTTTGACTGGATTTTAGTTTTTTGACTGATTTTTTTTCAGTCAAATCTGACTGGAAGAACAATTTTAAAACGGCAACTCTGGTCAATTCTACTATCAAAGCAAAGATAACGCGGATATTTTGTATATCCTCCTTGCAATCCCATCATAAAGCTAAACATTTTGAGGTCTCCAATCACTTGATACTTGTATTTTCTGTATTTAACCGTCTCAAGTACCATTTGCAAACTGTTATAATTTTATTTCTCCATTGTGATCAGTATATGGAAAAACTCTAGAAACTTATTTATCATTGTTGTAGAAAAAAAAAACCAAGTTTAAAGTTAATGTGTTATATATTATTTTAAGATCAAAATCTAATTGTTCATTTCTTCCGTTATAGCTATAAAATATTGAAATATTATAGATTACGTGATTAATTTATCATCACTTATCATCACTTCACTTACTTCTATAAAATGCAAATCAGATTCGATGTGTATATGTATCTGCCACGAAATTTCCGAATCTACCTAACGGATTTGAGTGCAGATTCAGAATTCTTCTGCGGAGTTTTTTCTATACCACATATTAAGTTTCTTTTAACAAAAACCTTTTAAATAAACAAAAGAAGTATTAAATTTGATTTTTTTTTCATTTTTCGGTGGTTTATCTCAATTTTTCTTAACTCTCACCAAACAGAACTAAATTTAATTTACATATCTATGTAGATATATTTATTAACAAATCCATTGGTATATATATTATCTCCGTACGTTATATTAGAGAAAAGTTATAACATTATTTTAACATAAAACATATGTTATTTACATTGTATTGCGAATACGATCAGTGGAGACCATTGCCACTATCAGTGCCCAAGCGGCGTTCGTGTTTATGCGTGTTCATTCTGTAGTGATGTATGTATACATATACATATGTACGAGTGCATTCATACTACTTGAGCTATGTTATTGTTATTTTTGATGCTTAATAACAATAACAAAAATTAATAAAATTAAAAAGTGGTATTTAACACAAGGTATGTATGTATGTACTTAAATGTAAATGTGGTTATTGTAGGTACATACATATGTATATTATCGGCGAGTGTATATATATAAACAACTATTATAAAATGCAGTTGATATTTCTTTGTCCGGTATTTGTGAGAAAACGGCTGAACCGATTTTAATGATTTTTTTTTATTGGTTACGAAATCGCATGGACCAGGTTTAGATAAAGCTACTTATACAATTTTGTGCTTGGGAGGCCACAAAATGAGACAAAAAATTTAGAAACACAATTTTTTTTTTTTTGCCGAGAGCAGGTGAAAATCTTCAAAAGACACCATAAGGCCCGACCGCGCGTGAGTTATGCGCTGAGATAACAGCCCAAACATGTATGTACGATGATCCAAATGTGGATCAGTTGGACTGTACATACATTCGTTGACAACAGCAGAGCTGTTGCCTTATGTACAGAGTCGTTGGCGTGGGTTCAGCATGTTTGTATCACGCGGATGGTATGGCCTATCTGCGTGATCTCTCTTATCTCGGCAAATGAATGCTCTCACCAAAAAAAGGTGTGAAAGGGTAAGCAAAGCTAGTTAGTTAGTTTGAATCGACACGTTGGCTCAGGAAGTAGTTGCTAAATTATTTGTGAAAAGAAATAAAGGAAAAAAATAATAAATTTAAAAAAGTCTTTAATTCATTCACACATGTCGAGGTAATAACTGGCGCAGTCGGAAAAGCTTCATCCGTGACGTGATAAGTGAAATTTGATAAGTAGCTTAACACAGTCGCGTGAAAGCAAGTTTGCTCCAACCGAAGGATTATCGGGAACCCTAAATTAAAAACAACAGCCTTCAGTGATTTATATTATACACACATTAATATTAAACAAGAAACAAAAAAAAAAAAAAAACACTACCGACGAGGAGGAATACGTATCAGCGAATAACGGGGTGAGTCCTATATTTGATTAATATATGCAGTATATATATATTGTTGGTAAAGTCCTTTTCCATATCCTCAATTCTAACTAGAAATTTTCAAGCTAGGAGAAATTATAACATATCGTGTAAGAGAAATCTAACCTTTCCATCTAAAAGTGGTTTACAAAATCGCGTGTGTTTTTCAAGTAATACTGGTAGAATCAAGCTTGAGTCAAAGAAAGATACCCATTCAAATTCCATCATGAGTATCAGAGCTTGCTATAAATATTTGTAACTCACTCAGAATTCCCGACGCAATTAAGGACATACCTACCTTCGACGGGAATCCTTGCCTTCTTTATGACTTCATAAATAATGTCGAAGAAGTCTTAAGCGTAATACCTCAGGTGGAAGGGTCGAGTTATGTGAGAATTATTTTTAGAGCTATCCGAAATAAAATAGTAAGCCCAGCTAATGATATATTAAACATGTATGGAACAATGGACCGTTGGGTAAATATTAAACAAAATCTTTCCGTCCATTATTCTGACAAACGGAATGAAACTAGTTTAATACGCGATCTGCATCAACTGAGACAGAATCAGGATACCGTCGAAAAGTTCTATTCCAGAGTCGTCGAAATTCTCTCGACACTTATGAATTATGTTAGGGTCCATGAACGGGATGCTAATGTTGTATTAGCTAAACAAAACCTGTACAATGAAATGTGCCTAAACACGTTTTTGTCTGGTCTCAGAGAACCACTAGGCTCAACAATTAGAGCAACGCGACCAAAGAAAATCTCGGAAGCTCTTAACTTTTGCCTTGAGGAGCAGAACTCTCATTATTTTAAAAGCCCAGGTAGTTTTCAGCAAAGCACATTCCAGGCGAGAAACCAACCAAACAGTTTTCGACAAACATCCTCACACAACCAATTTCAACACCTTTCTAAAGCTCCACATTTTCAACAATCAATTAGACCATCAACTCCGTAGCAAAATCTTTCAGGCCAAAGTCATTCCAAGTCACAACCCAACAACTATAGACTCAATCTGAATAATAAGTTACCATCCCCCGAACCGATGGATGTTTCTAGCT
The DNA here is from genome assembly GCA_946965025.1 of Blera fallax. Lineage (NCBI taxonomy): Eukaryota > Metazoa > Arthropoda > Insecta > Diptera > Syrphidae > Blera > Blera fallax. The sequence continues at coordinate 57,880,443 of OX337246.1, forward strand.
CAAATACACGACGGACCAATGGAAGCTTTTCTCGTAGAACCCAAGTGTCTCAAAGGCCGGGACAGATGATTAATGTTGAGTGTCGTTGCGACAACTCTTACAACGATGAACAGGATGTGCATACATCGCGAAATCAAGATCATTATGATCCACAAAAATACTATCCTGACGTCCCCCTTTCATCCGAGCACGAAGTGGATGACAAAAATTTTCCAATGCGAGCCTCGAAACAGCAGTCGGATACATAGATATAAATTCTTATAACTCAAGTCTACTGCCATACATCACAATCAGTAGTATCAACAGTCAGAACTGCAAATTTTTGATTGACACAGGTAGCAATAAATCATTCTTAAGTCCTACTTTAGCCGAAAGCCTAATACCCGAGCCAATCGAACCTGTTGAAATTAAAACTATTTTTAAAGCCCATTTTGTTGATAGGAGGGTAGTCTTAAATGGCCTACCGGAACTGAGAACAAAGAAATTATTGTCATTCCTAGTGTACAAATTCCACAATTATTTCGACGGTCTTATTGGCACGGATATACTGAAACAACTAAATGCAAAAATAGACTTTGAGAAATCGGAAAATTTAGGAGAGAGGACTCTCGTTTAAGCCCAATTTAATGTCAGCACCTTTTACTGTCCAGAGCTGTAGCAAAGCGATTTGTCTTCTGCCTGTCGATATCGAGAATGGTGATATCCTTATTAGACCAACCACCACAATGAGCGATTTGTTTATACCTGAAGGGATATACAGAGCGTCCAACTGGTTTTGTTTCATGGAGGTAAATAACACCTCAGATCACCCACAAACCTTTGTGGTGGAACAGCCAATTAAAGCGATTAGGTTTGACAAAGACTCATACACAGAAGTTCATAATTTCACCGTTAAACAAAACAAGGCTCTTAGGGAAATGCATGATCTTAAATTAAGAACAGACCATTTGAATTCTGAAGAGGAGAGAGAAATCAGAAGTCTCTGCAAAGAGTTCAAGAGCATTTTTTGTGAAACACCACATAAAAACTAAAGATGATATGCCTATTTATTGCAAATCGTATCGCTACCCATACATACACAAAGCTGAGATCCAAAAGCAAATTTCCGATATGTTAAATCAGGGTATTATACGCCCAAGCTTCTCTCCATGGTCCTCTCCAATTTGGATAGTGCCGAAAAAGAAGGACACAAGCGGGAAACAGAAGTGGCGTTAAGTCGTTGACTATCGCAAGCTGAATGAAAAAACAATTGGCGATAAATACCCGATCCCAAACATAACGGAAATATTGGACAAGCTAGGCAAGTGTATGTACTTTAGCACAATAGATTTAGCTTCAGGGTTTCACCAAATAGAAATTCGTCCAGATGATATCCAAAAGACAGCCTTCTCCGTAGACAACGGGCATTACGAATTTGTTCGTATGCCTTTTGGCCTTAAAAATGCACCATCTACGTTCCAGCGAGTTATGGATAACATCCTTAGAGATCTGGTAGGCAAAATTTGTTTGGTCTATATGGATGACGTAATAGTGTTTTCCACATCCCTCCAAGAGCATATAGAGGGCCTGCGTAAAGTGTTCAATAGACTAAAAGAAGCTAACCTTAAGGTGCAGGTAGAAAAGGCGGAATTTTTGCAAAAAGAAGTTTGTTTTCTAGGGCACGTTGTAACACCTATGGGCATAAGACCGAACCCAGACAAAATTAATGCCATTACGAATTTTCCAATACCAAAAACTCCAAGGCAAATAAAGTCGTTTTTAGGTCTCCTTGGTTATTATCGAAAATTCATTAAAGATTTTGCTAATCTTACGAAACCATTGACAGAATGCCTCCGAAAAGGGAACACTATAAGGCTCAATTCAAAGTATGTCGATTGCTCCGAAACTTGTAAAGCTCTCCTTTGTAATGCTCCCCTACTACAATACCCCGACTTCACAAGGCCTTTCAACCTTACCTGTGACGCAAGTAACGTTGCTATAGGCGCTGTGCTGTCACAAGGCTCCATCGGATCCGATAAACCTATTTGCTTTGCAAGTAGGACATTATCAAAGTCTGAGCAAAATTATAGCGTAATAGAGAAGGAACTTCTCGCAGTTGTATGGTCAACGAAATATTTTCGTCCATACGTCCTGGTAGACGATTCCAAATAGTAACTGACCATAAGCCCCTTACATGGTTATTCTCTTTAAAAGAGCCGAACTCGAAGTTAGTACGGTGGAGGCTTAAATTGGAAGAGTTCGATTATAGCGTGATTTATAGAAAAGGAAAACAGAATATGAACGCTGATGCCTTATCGCGCGTGGAGATCAATACGAGCGAAACACCGGCGAATGAACAGAAAGCCGAAAGTTTAGATAATGCATCTATGGCTAACAATGTAGATAATTCTGAAGATATATCCACCGTTCACTCCGCTGAAGAGAATATGGACGATGGTATACCAATAACAGAACGTCCCATTAATGAGTTCTCTAATCAGATTATTCTGAAAAAAAATCTAAGTAGGAATAAACTTTTCGTAAAATTCAAAATTCTATTTAAAAGGAAAAAACGATATACTATCAAACATAAGGATATCTCTTCTGATGATGTTATAGTTTCTATATTTAAGAATTATCTGAATTCCAAAAGAGTTACTGCCGTTTCAGCAGATGATGACACTTTCAGGACCATACAGTCAGTTTTTTCGAATTATTTTAATAACAAATGTATAAGACTTGTAAGATCGAACACCCTCTTAAAGGATATAACTGAACGAGATGAGCAAGAAACCATAGTACGGGATTATCACACACAATCTAATCATAGAGGAATAACAGAAACCTACGAGCATTTGAAAAGGTATTTTTATTTTCCTAATATGAGGAATCTAATAACAAAACTAATTAATAGCTGTGAAGTATGTAGTAGGATTGAAACTAAAGTACGAACTTACGGAAACACCTTCGAAACCATTAGAAATACTTCATTTAGATATATACTCAGTTAATAAGGAGCATTTTTTAACAATTATCAATAAGTTCAGCAAGTTTGCATCCATATATTTATTGAATTCGAGAAATAGTATCAATCTTATAAAATCTTTATAGCATTTTTTTGCTCATCATGGGATCCCTAAGAAAATGGTTACGGATAATGGCAGCGAATTTTTATCAACGTTATTTAGAGATTTTCTCGAAATGTATAAAATCAATCTTCATACAACTTTTGCAAAAAGCTCAACTGGCAACTCCCCGATAGAACGATTCCATTCTACCATAACAGAGCTTATTCGCATTATTAGATACCAGAACAAAAACAAGCCTATAAGTGAGGTAGTAGATGAAGCCGTCCTTACCTATAACAACTTCATTCATTCAGCAACAAAGCTCACTCCCTTCGAATTACTAAATGGTCACATTAACAAATCCAAACCATTAATGAGAATTCAACAACTAAAGAAGAATATCTATAAAAACACTTAAAAGAATACGAAAACCTATCTAAAATAATATACGAAAGATGTTCAAATAGTAAGCTAAACCTTATTAATAAACTCAATGTAAAAGGTAAGGATCCACCTAATTTTACACCCTTTGACGTAATTTACGAGCAGGATGATAGGAGGAATAAGCTGGCAAACAGATACTTAAAACATATAGTGCTTCACAATAATAAAATCACTATAGACACGGATAAACGTAAGGTACATAAGAAGAAAATAAAAAATAAAAGGAAAATGACGTAGAATTTAGTAGTAGAATTTAGTTCACAAATCAGTTTAGACATCCTTAAGAAACCTTAAATATTAGGATAAATAATAAATTAGCTAGTGTTTTCTCTTCGATTCTTCCACTATCTCGAAAAACTACACGTGATCAATACATAAGGATCGGATCAATTTCCTTTCAAAGCAACTACGGGGAAAATAGTCAGCCTTGAAAGTTTCGGTGATTCACTTAAACCTCTCCTCCTCCTCTACCGGCAGTGTATATGTGTATGTATGTATGTATGTATCAAATGGACAAACCTCCTAAAATGACGACGACCCACAAGCTACCACCGCCACCACCACCTCCTCATAGAGCTGCGGCAGATGAGGAGATGAGGATAACGCCTTGCGGAATGCGGTTTAAATCTTAAATGATAGGCTTCTTTTTTTTTTTTCTTTCTTCTTCTGCTAAATAATAAGAATTTTATAAATATATGTAGGGAGTAAATAGAGTACATCACACTACACACTCGTAAAAAATTCAATATTTTCCGTTATTGGACTGTTGTCTCTATCTTGTTTCTTAAAAAAATGTAATAGAACCTATAAATTCATAAAAAAAAAAAAAATTGGAAGTGTAGAATGCATATGAATAAATAATTTGTAAATATGTATATACACATACTAAAATTGAAATGATTTGTAATCCATATATAATTTTATGTGAACTAATTTGGAATTTTTTTTATAATTATAATTTAGAAAAAGGAAAAGTCGATTTCGTTTTGTATCTCTTTGTTATATGTATGCTTATCAACTATTTGATTAGAAATAAATATATATCTATATATACATATACATATATATACATATGTATATTAATAATAATAATACCTAAATATGTAGTACCTATAACAAAGCTTACATCTTTCATACCTATGAATAATTGGTTATATTAAGATAAAGGATAAAAGAGAATACATTCCATGCGTTGCATTCATTCTGCAATCACATGGTAAGAGAAATCGGGAGATACAGGAAAATTAACCCACATACGACACAGTGAAACTCATCGCATACAAAATACATATTTCGGCCTATCATACCAAATAGAAAACATTTTCAAGTATTTTCCATACTACGGCGAGAGGAGTTATGCGCTGAGATAACAGCCCAAACATGTATGTACGATGATCCAAATGTGGATCCGTTGGACTGTACATACATTCGTTGACAACAGCAGAGCTGTTGCCTTATGTACAGAGTCGTTGGCGTGGGTACAGCATGTTTGTGTCACGCGGATGGTATGGCCTATCTGCGTGATCTCTCTTATCTGGGCAAATGAATGCTCTCGCCAAAAAAAGGTGTGAAAGGGTAAGCAAAGCTAGTTAGTTAGTCTGAATCGACACGTTGACTCAGGAAGTAGTTGCTAAATTATTTGTGAAAAGAAATAAAGGAAAAATGTAATAAATTTAAAAAAGTCTTTAATTCATTCACACATGTCGAGCTAATAACTCGTGCTTATGGTAGTGTGAGATTTTTACTCACTAAAAACACCTCTCTTCAGAATTGATACTACACCTTAGCTGACGCTTATCCAGCAGTTTTATTTTCGCTTACGAGACTCGTGATTTTGGAAAGAGATATTCGTATGTAATTAAAAAGAATGTAGCACTCAAGACAGGTTAAATTCCAATGAAAGTTCCTGCGTTTTTCACGACCGGCATATACTATGTCGCGAGGTCAAAAGGTTTTGTCCTTTGCAGATGACGAATTGAATTGTTCGCGTCAAGTAGTTGAATGACGGTACGGTTACAATGGCCGTGAACACGATCTTTGTGTTTACGAGCAAATTTTGTTATCTCTTCCTCGACGCTGGGAATTCCCAGATCCCGATGAATATCTTCGTTACGCACATACCACGGTGCGCTAACGATCGTTCTAAGAACTTTATTTTCAAAAGTTTGTAGGATATTTCTATTGCTTTTCCTGGTACAACCCCACAGTTGTAAACTATACGTCCACACTGGTTTTAGCACTTGCTTATAGATAAGCAGTTTGTTATGTAGGCTTAACTTCGGATATTTTCCAAGTAGCCAGTACATTTCTCGGCATTTGTTTTCGAGCTCGTCGCGTTTCTTTTTTACGTGCGATTTCCATTTAAGCTTATTTGAGCCGAGCTTAAATATAAACGCAATCTATAAACTTTTTTGTACGTAAAGTTGATATGAGCAGAATTCGTCCAAGCGTGGACTTTATTAATAGCATGTTGCAGCTTTTCAGTTGCTGCTTCAATTGTATCGCCCGTTGTTCATATCGCAGTATCGTCCGCAAACGTGGCGACGACGCAGTTGCTTTCCTGCGGGATATCACGGGTGTAGAGTACATATAGAAGTGGACCAAGGACACTTCCTTGTGGGACTCCGGCCGCAATCTCCTTGAAATCAGAATAATCATTTCCGTGCTTAACACGAAAGAGTCTCTCGGCGAGGTAAGATCGTAGGATTAGAAAGAGTTGCCGTGGTAGAAGTAGTTGCAATTTATACTCCAAGCCTTCGTGCCAAACCTTATCGAAAGCTTGTGAGACGTCAAGAAATACACCACAACAAATCTTTTTTTCTTCGAGAGCTTTCTCGATCACGTCAGTTATTTTGTGAACTTTGTTGATTGTAGAATGTTTGATTCTAAATCCAAACTGATGGTCAGGAATGAGACGTCTTTCGTCGATTACCGGTTGTAGTCGTTTAGAAAGTAGTTTTTCGAATACTTTTGAGATAACCGGCAATAAGGAAATAGGCCGATAAAATTTCTTCTCATTCAAAAGTTTGCCTGTTTTCGGGACCATTATAATCTTGGCGACTTTCCATTGTCTCGGAATGTAGAGCAATCTGAATGAAGCGTTTATTAAATAGAGCAGTTTAATAATAGCTTTATTCGGCAATTCCTTGACCACCTGCGCCGTTATCAAGTCATAACCTGGAGCTTTTTCGTCTTTAAATTATTAATCACTTGCCTCAGTTCAATCAATGCAACTTTTTTTACTTTAAAGTTGTCAGATGTCGTGACTAGGGAGTCAGGCGATAACAAAGGGCCGTCGAACGGCCGAAATGTTTCTTCTAAGTGCAAGGCAAAAAGTTCTGCCTTTTCTTTGTCAGTCTTGGCCCAGTTTCTATAGTTTTTCCGAATTGGTGGCGCTTGCATTTGAGGTTTCCGGATGCCTTTTAACGCTTTCCAAAGCAAATAATTTGATTCTCTTTCAGCGGAGAGATTTTCAAGGTACATCGCTATTTTATTGCTTTTAAATTCCCTAATACTATCTTTAAGGCGATTGCATAATCGGTTAATGACCGTTTTATGTTGCGGTGCACAAGTGATTTGCCATTTCTTTCGTGCTTTTCTTTTTTCCCTCACTAGTTCAGTGATTTCTCTGGGAAACTTTTCGTTGCGGTTGATCTTATAGCTTCTAGAGAAAGTGTTTCTCCACGCCGCTCTTTGGATTGCTTCCACGAAACGATCAACTTCGTCCTCTAGTTCACAAGGTGTTTTAAGTGATACATTTAAGGCGATATTTGTTTCGCAATCATTTCTAAAGCCTTCCCAGTTTGTTCTATTGCTAGTAAGTCTTGGAGGTCCTTCTTTCTTGATCAATGCTTTACCAAGTAATAAAATTACAGGAGAGTGATCAGAAGAGAGATCAAAACTTTCTTTGACTGCAATAAACTTCTCATAAATGCTTTTTGTGATCAAAAAATCGATAAGATCGGGAATTTTTTTTGAGCCGGTTGGCCAGTAGGTCGGTTTTCCTGTGGAATAAAAACAACAACTGAATTCATTTGCCACTTCGTAGAGAATTTTTTCTTTAGAAGATGTACATCTTGAGCCCCAAAAAGTGTGCTTCGCGTTGAAATCTTCACCAATAAGGAAATTTTAACCAAGGTTATTGAAGACACGAAAGTAGTCGTCTTTTTCTAGCGAGTATCGCGGCGAACAGTAAATAGACGCTATATTGTAGCTCTGGTGTTTATTTTGAACCCTTACCGCGCATAATTGAAGTTTTTCGAGCTCTATGTTTATATCGACCGAGTGTTCGATGTTAGTTTTGATGAATAAGGACGAACCGCCCCGCGCTCTATCAGAAGGATGATAGGCGTGATAGCCAGCGTTTTTCCTTATCCTTATTTTTGATTCCCTTGTTAAATGGGTTTCGCAGATCAAACAAATGTCAATATTTTCTCTCATTAGAAAAATTTCTGATTCGTTAGATTTTTTATGAGTTCATTCGCGTTCCATGTTACAGTTTTAAGCAAGGAGGTCATAACTACCTAGATTTAGGTATAAGGTTAGCCATACAAAAGCTTTCGACGTTACTGAGATGTTCAAGGATTTGTTTGTTCGTTTCACATTGTTCCTCGAACTTAGCGTAAATGCAGTTCAGAATTTCTTTCAACGGATCAGGGGGTGGGCCGTCTTTTCTTTTGGTTGCTTTGACTGCAGCATGCGAATACGTCAGAAAACTGGAGTTCGTTGGCTTATCCGAGGACAGTTGTCGCTCAGTATTTTTAGTAGACGACTTCGACGTGCGTTTAATCGGCTTAGAAGGCTGATTGACTGGTTCAACAATCTGTACTACTGATTCGAGCGTCCCTCCAGTCGGCTCAGGAGTCTCTACAACTGGCTTACGAGCCCGCTCAGTCTGCTTAGCAACATGTTCTACCGACTTATTAGCTTGATCGACTAATTTTGTTCCCTTGCAGTCGGCGCTGTAGATTTTCTCCGCCGCATCACCGTTGCCACCTCGCAACCGCGGTAATTTGCTGGGTGCCTTCCTTTGCAGTTAGCGCAAGTGGCTTTTTCATTTTTGCTCAAACTGCAATTTTCAGAAGAGTGTTTTTCAGCGCACTTAACGCAGCGCGGCTCTTTCCGACAGTACGCCTACGTATGATTAAACTCTTGGCAACGCTTACATTGAGGGATTGTCTTCATGGAAGCTTACGTTTCACTATAACTTCTTCTCCACGGTCGGGTCGTTTTCTTTCTTTTTTTAAAAGGTTCACGGCGTCAAGAATTTTATAACCTCTGTCACGTACATCACCTATGACGTCTTCTTTACTACATGACGGATGAAGTCCTCTAGCTACGACCGTCAAAGGTCTCTCAGACTTGTCTTCGTAAGTATGCCACTGAATTTTTTCGTTGTTAAGCTTTTGAGATACAGCGCGGTAGCCCTCAGCGTCATTAACTTTGATTCTCCATGCATCGTTTCGCAAGGAAGTTACTTTAAATTCAGTAGCGATCGTTGTTTTTAGAATTTTCCTCAGAGAATTATAATCTGGAACGCCTGTAATATTTATTGGAGGAGGGGCGCGTTTGCTTTCAATAAGCTTTTCTGCTTTTGACTGCGCTTTGCGATTATTTTCGTGTTGCGGAACAACCTCAGGCGATGAACCGGCCTTACGTTTTTTAGATGGTCTTTGTTGAAGTATCCAATCCGTTTCGCGCGCGAGTTCTTCTTCGTCCGTACTTTAGTGATGGTTACCCGAAGAAGGTACACTATGAATAACCGTCTGCATTTTTGATGACTCGTTTTGAAGCAAAGATACTTTATTCTCTGATTCAAGTTTCTCAACTTTGCTTTTAAGCTCCATTTCATCGAGCCTCTTTCGGAGCATGGCGTTTTCCTTTTTCAGAGTACTCTGTTCCAAGGCTTGCGTTTCCCGAACTAGCACACCCGGGTTCGCGAGACTTTCATTTTGCGCTTTTTTTTTAGCGGAGATTTTTGTAGCCTCGAGCCTTTCCTAAGTGGATTAATTAAATTTTGATGCAATAAATTGCTCTCCCCAGAATCCGTAGAGCATGCCTCTTTCGAGGGTGGATTTTCCAGTTTAACTGGGCTACCATCTGGGGTATTAATACCGTTTGTTTTGTTCATTGCATATTTTTTTTTCTTTCCCGTAATCCTAAGAAATACGGCGGGTTGGCATTTTAGTCGCTGTTGCAGTCGATTATCAACCTTCAGCGAGGACGGTACCTCTCTTTTTATCTCGGCAAATAAACATTGTTTATCATAATTATTCGAGTGTTTCATTTTGCATTTTCTTTTTTTTGCATTCTATTTTCGCCATTTCAGCGCGAACATTGGTCCTTCTACGCCAAATATTAATAAAATCATTTGCAACCAGCAAAGAATTAAATTAATTAAATCATTACATATCGGTAGTTTCGGTAGTTCTCTTTCAATTTTTCCATCGCGCCATACCCACATACACACACACAAACACTGCTGTAGACGCTGAGTGGTGTGACAAAAAGTTAAAAATTTACCGTTCGGCTTGTCTGTTTTTTTCCAAACGTGTCATCCATCGTGCGGTAGAAATTGTCTGTCGAATGCAAAACGTGGACGCGTACAGTCACCATGACTAAACGTAGCCAAGTAAAACGCGATAGTTCTCTCAATTCTATAAAACGAAGTCTCCCCGCGAGTAAGAAAGCTGAAACTTACGATGAAGCTGAGATTGAATCACATCTTCAACTTCTTTCTGACGTGTTTTGTGAAGCTCAAAACGAAGTCGAACCTTCTTGTGGTAGTGACACTTTGAAAGAACAGGAAGCAGAAAGGGAGCAAGGAGAAGAGTGGTATCGACAAGCATTAACGAATTACAAACGCGCTTCCAAGAAGCTGAAATCTGCAAACATCGACAGTCTGCAACCGCAATCAACATCTAACAGCAAATCGCAATTACGTGCTGATATAAAACTACCAAGCATACCCCTCCCGCATTTTCTGGCTTTGAAGAAAGTCAGTAGCGAATCGTCGACTGCTCTGAAAGCACTTTTAGATGCCACGCAAGAACATTTTCAGAGTCTTAAAGCACTTGGAAGACCCGTTACTAATTGGGACGATTGGCTGGTCCATTTAACAGTCAGCAAACTCTATATGGAAACTCATAGACAATGGGAGCTGTGCCAAACGGAAGATGACGTCGCAGTTTTTGGTAAGCTTGTCTCATTTATTGAAACTAAATGTCGTTCTTTGGATGCAATAGATTCACACCATCAGAGAGCAGTTTCTACTTTCAAATCATACCAGCAATCAAGAAATAAACCACAGCGTCCGAAGTTCACAACGGGTTCACTGCATACGGTAGCTTCTTCTGAGCAACCCAACCAATGCTCAACATCGAAATCACAAAACACATGCATCTACTGTTCTTCAAGGCACAAAATATACAGCTGCGACAAATCTCTCGAAATTCCAAGAAGAGCTGCAGTCGTCCAAGAGAAAAACCTGTGCATCAACTGTCTCTCAACTGGCCATAACCATGATAACTGTCGCAGTAAAAACTCATGCCGTGTGTGTCAATCACGCCATCACACTCTCCTACATCAAGAAGCAACAACAACGTTGGTAAGTCCAAGTACAACCAGTCAATTTATACAATCACATTTTGCACGCACTGAACACCAAGTGCTACTTGGCACCGCTATTGTAAAGGTCGTTGATCAATCTGGAAGATATCAACAAGCCAGACTCCTATTCGACAACGGGTCACATCTTTCCATCTTTCGCGAAAGTCTCTTACAAAGACTAAATCTAAAAAGATCTCTGACCACAACAACGATTCACGGGATAGGCGGTACTGCAGCTGGAACTTCCAAGGGTGAAGTTGAAGTCACGTTATCATCGCTTGACCACAGCTTGATCACAACAATTCGCGCACAAATTCTACAAAAAATCACCAACGATCTACCGCCCGTAAAACTTACCAAAATTGACTGGCCGCCGCATATTAATCGTCTAAAGTTAGCCGATCCTTATTTCCACACACCAGCCGCTATCGATATATTGGTGGGATCGGATGAACTGGGACAGTTTCTTCGTACTGGTATGACCATGGGCCCCATCGGTACTCCTATTGCGCAGCAATCCACACTTGGGTGGGTTCTTTTTGGGAAAGTCATCGACACAAGGCCCACATGCACCGCTGTCACCGCTGTATGCATGTATGCAGACAATTCACTAACGAAGGCAGTCCCTAATTTTGGGAAATCGAATCCATGCCTGAAGTTAAACATCTTACCATCGAGGAACAGCTGTGCGAAAAGCACTTTGAGGACACACATTATCGCAGAGAGGATGGCCGCTATGTAGTCAAACTACCGTTTCGCCCTGTGGGTGATTCTCGTCGTTCTGCCGTTCGCGCTCTTTCCCGAATGGATGCATTTTTTGCCAAAGACGAACAACTCAGGACTCAATACAAGGATTTCATCCATGAGTTCATACACCTAGGTCATATGGAAAAGGTGAGTAATGTTCCAGCACCTGGCAAGCATTACTATATGCCACATAGAGCGGTCATCAAGGAAACCAGCACAACAACAAAGTTGAGAGTTGTTTTCAATGCGTCGTGCCGCACCACAACTGGTTATTCCCTTAACGACACTCAAATGATTGGTCCCCAGCTTCAAGCAGATCTTTTCACAGCGCTGATACGATTGCGATCTTATCGTTTCGCCATGAGTGCCGACGTGGCTAAAATGTATCGCCAGATTCGAATTGACGAAGAAAACGTAGACTATCAACGAATTGTCTGGCGTGATTCTCCCCACGATGACATTGACGAATACCGAATTTTGACTGTCACCTACGGAGTCGCCTCGTCTTCTTATCGAGCAGTAAAATGTGTTCAACAAATCGCACTCGACGAAGGCCATGACTATCCTGCAGCAATGAAAGTAATACTGCATCATTTCTATATGGACGACCTGTTAACTGGTTGTTTTGAGGAAGCTGATCTGTGCCGACTTCAAGCTGAGGTATCAGCAATTCTGAATCGAGATGGTTTCTGTCTTCGCAAATGGTCAACAAATTCTCCACTTGTCGTCAACGCCGTACCAGAAGATCAACGCGAAATCCTGCAGTCTTTGGATTTCTCAAAAGAAGATAGCGTTCGAACGCTGGGACTCCAGTGGGAACCATCTTCTGATCATCTAGCATTCACTGTTCAGATTTATGAGTTGCACACCACAAACCTTACTACTTACTTCTTTCAGAGGCATCAAAATTGTTCGACCCGCTGGGCTTGCTCTCTCCAAGTACAATCATCCCCAAGATGTTATTCTAACGTCTGTGGAAGCCTAAGGTGGACTGGGATGAAGTTGTGCCGGACGAAGTCAAACGCCAATGGTTTCACTACAGGGACCATATTACGAGCCTCGCAGTAATCAAAGCGCCGAGGTGGGTCGGTATCGGGATCCCTAATGCCATAGTAGACCTACATGGGTTTGCAGACGCATCGCAAACTGCTTACGCCGCTACCGTATATGTCCGCACAGTTTCTCCCAACGGTAACATTTCTGTACAACTTCTACCAGCTAAAACAAGAGTTGCTCCACTGAAGTCGACGACGTTGTCCCTTCCACGTTTGGAGCTATGCGGCGCAGCACTGTTAGCCCAACTGATCAAGCATGTAGAACCCAATTTGGAAACCCACATCCGGAACGTATTTGGATGGACGGATTCGAGCGTACCGCTCGCTTGGATACGATAGCAACCTGGCAAATGGTGTACGTTTGTGGCCAACCGTGTGTCGTAGATACAACAAACCATACCCGCAGATAACTGGTTTCACGTTCCATCTACTCAAAACCCCGCTACGGCATTGCTTAGCTGATCACCCGCTCTGGTGGAATGGTCCACATTGGCTATCACAACACGAATCTTTATGGCCTCAACAACAAATTTTTGTAACCAACTTGGACCAGCGCTCAGAATCAGTTCACATAACAAGTGAATCACAAGCACCCCCAATTTGGGAACTCATCAATCGATACTCGTGTCTGATAAAGTTGAAGCGTATCACTGCTTATGTTTTACGTTTCCTGTACAACACTCGACTTGCTATCGAAAAACGCAAAAATACAAGTTGGCATTCCTTTCGTACTAGCAAACGTCTACATATTCTAGAGTTGGACGAAGCCCTTATCATATGGGTAAAGCTAACTCAAGCTTCCTCCTTCGCAAATGATATTCATCGCCTCAAGGCTAATCAGCCTGTAAGCCGTTACAGCAAACTTTTGAAATTACATCCGTTTTTAGACGAGAAAGTACTGCTCAGGGTGGGCGGAAGGCCATGCAATGCCTCGATACGGCCGGACAAAAAGTATCCCCTTCTACTACCAGGGTCCTCAAGGATCACCACGCTCATCTGTGAAGACATCCATCGCATAACACTACACGCCGGCCCGCAAGCTATGCAAGCAATGCTTCAAAGTCGCTTTTGGGTCATTGGTGCTCGTAACATACTGCGAGAAATTTTCGGTTTGTGCGTAAAATGCCGCCGACACTCCCGCATACTTCAACAACAGCTAATTGGTGATTTGCCGATGCCACGTGTTGTCGCTTGCAGACCATTTCAACGCAGTGGTGTGGATTTTGCAGGCCCAATACAACTTCGTTTTTCTAAAGGACGAGGCTCAAAAGCTGTTAAGGGATACATCGCAGTTTTTATTTGCATGGCAACTGGTGCTATGCATTTAGAACTCGCCGGCGAATTATCTTCATCTACGTTTATCGCTGTATTTAAGCGATTCGTGTCCCGTCGCCGTCACTGCAAGGAGTTATACAGCGACAACGGCACTAATTTCGTTGGTGCTGAAAGGGAACTCAACAACCTGCTATCACGAGCCATCAAGGATGAAGCGCTAGCCAAACATCTCGCAGGCGACGGTACAACTTGGCACTTTAATCCCCCGGCCTCTCCTCACATGGGTGGTTATTGGGAATCCGCTGTAAAACGTGTCAAATATCACCTACGCCAAACATTAGGAGACAATTTATTAACGTTTGAAGAATATTCAACGCTTTTGGCAGAAGTAGAGGCTTGTGTAAATTCAAGGCCTCTCTGCTCAATATCCTCTGATGTGAACGACTTTCATGTTCTGACCCCGGGACACATTTTAATCGGGGAACCGCCTAAGACGATTCCAGAGCCTGATGTGATTGACTTTAGGGGAAGCCTAGTGAACAGATGGCAACTAATTTCGAATCTGAGACAGCATTTTTGGAGAAGTCCACCTTCTCAGAGTATCTCGTACAACTTCAACAGCGATCGAAATGGACTCACTCCAGCTCCAATTTCAAGATGGGTGACCTAGTCGTTATTAGAGATAATAGATTACCTCCGACCAAATGGAAACTGGGAAGGGTAACAAATGTTCATCCCGGAGCAGACGGTAAAGTACGCGTTGTGACTCTCAAGAGAGTTAACGGAATGTTGACTCACCCTATCATCAAGATATCTCCGCTACTAGAAGTTCATGATGATTCTATCGACAACTCGGCCTGAACCATACAATTTTTGAACTCATCATAATCCATTCTTCCAAGGTGGGCGGAATGTTGCAGTCGATTATCAACCTTCAGCGAGGACGGTACCTCTCTTTTTATCTCGGCAAATAAACATTGTTCATCATAATTATTCGAGTGTTTCATTTTGCATTTTCTTTTTTTTTGCATTCTATTTTCGCCATTTCAGCGCGAACAGTCGCCTTTTACGACAGGCATGCCTACCGTGGGTATATTCTGTCCCCTAACCCACAGGGGGTAGAAACACAAATAACATCAACTTTGCCTTTGTCGATTTTAATTAAATTAGTTTTGTCGTTTAGAGATTTTAAGGACTCAAATTTTAAGTCCAAAATTATGAAACATTTTCAGTATTGTATTCAGTTTAACCGAATCAGTTGGTATGTATTTCAATGAATGTGGGGCAAAATGAGTAAGAGTAAGAGATATTCTAAGCCTGATATTGGGCGAAACAGTAAAGATACAAAAATTAAGCGGATGTCTCGGCTGAGAAATGTGCAAAGTTCCACTGTTAATAGACTTGGTTCTGTTAGTAAAAGGTTTATTGTTATCGGTGAAAATGTTGTCCGACCGTGGAACCTAAAGAAAAATACATGTTTTCAATATGAAAGTTTCATTTCATACGAAAAGGATTCGCATGTAGGCACAATGTCTGAGGTTTGTAGCTTTTGTGGTGCACAAAAGTGGGCAAAAGAATCTGCTAGATTGTGTTGTTCAAGCGGAAAAGTAATGCTCAGAGAAATAGGTGCACCGCCGGAACCACCAAAGAGCATTCTATTGGGTGATCATCCTTCGTCAAAAATTTTTTTGGAGAGTCCTAGAAAGTTTAACTCAGCTTTTCAAATTACCTCCCTTACTGGTAAACGCATAACAGAAGGCAACTTCTAACGCTAATCCCAAAATCCACTATTTCTGTCTTAAAACTGGCAGGGGGCGAAGCAAGGTGAGCACGGGTCAGCTAGTTGGGGATAATATAGTCACCACATCATGTTCCCATTACTTTCATCCATGTCTTTACAGTTAAGAGACTATTCAACATTTTAGCTTGCATTCGATTTCTTATTTTCGATTTAATCAAATTCATAGCTTAATACTCTGCCAACTCTGCTTAGTACAAGCTATAACTTAAAGCTTAATTCATTCTAACTTAATCTATTCTTTCTTTTTTTTTTAATTATTACAATCTAACTTGTATAAAACTTAACTTAAACTAAAACTTAATAATAGGGGGAGAGGTCATGTGGAAAAGAGGAGAGATTTTCTAACGGAGGATAAACTGGCTCCCATAGCAGACCGCGTAAGGCAAAGCGTATAAACCTGCGCTGCACGGCTTCTATTCTAAGGGAGTGGGTGTCTTGAAAAGGTGACCAAATTTGGCTGGCGTATTCAAGGAGGGGTCTGACAAGGGTAATGTAAAGGGATTCTGTAACGTAAGGGTTCTTTAGACCAGCGTTTTATGAAACTGAGGGAATAGTTGGCCTTGAGTATAATATGATCAATATGGGAACGGAAGTTTAACTCCCTGTCACAAATTATACCCAGATAGCGTATAGTAGACACTGAGGGAATTGACTTGTTACTGGAGAAGGTTATGAATTGATATTTACAGACGTTATGTTGTAAAAAGTTTTTGTCGCACCATGTGTAGAATGAGTTTAGGCCGTTTTGAAGTTAGAGAGGATCGGTGGGGGTAGATATTACCTTAATGATTTTCATGTCGTCCGCGTAAATAGACAGATCAGAGTGTTTTATGATGTGACCTACATCGTTTATTGTTGAGACAAATATCAAGGGACCAATATGACTGTCTTGAGGAACATCTGAAGTGGCGTTAATGAGATCAGAGACTGAAAATCTAAAGAGAACCCTGTACTGGCGTTTCTCTAGGTACGATCTTAGCCATGTAATGAAAGAAAGTGGAGAACAGATGGCTTTGAGTTTAAGGTAAATAGTTAGATGACAGATTTTATCAAACGCCTTGCTGTAGTCGGTGGTAATGATATCCACTTCCTTTCCATCCCCTAAGGCTTGCAGTGTTTTAGAAACGAATTCAGTTAAGTTAGTCATTGAGGATCTACCCCTTAAGAAACCGTGCTGTTGTGGGGAGAAGATGGATGTTATTGTTTAGAAAGAGGCCGAAGTTTAAGTTATTGACTAGGTTATTAAGTTTAACGAAGTCAGGTTAATGAAAGTTGAATGAAAGAGAGTTCTCTGAATCAACTGAGTTAACAAATGAGGGTGATAGTGGTCAAGAGTGGAGAGAAGATGGTTACTCGCGGTAACCAGTGAATTAAGGCCGTCGGATGTGAAAATGAGATCTAGTTAGGACAAAAATGTCGTAGGGGAGCATTTGTGAGTTAAGGTGCACCATTGAGGTTTTGGTGCGAAGTCCTCTGACGTTTTGATAGTAGAGGGATAGTAATTGTGAGGCAGTAACGACAGAGTGAGATGGAACGTCTAGATAGAAGTTAGGGACGAAAATAGTTGTTAAAGTTGCTGCGAGATTTTTGGAGATACGAGAGACGTTTGGAACCAATATGAAAAGCAAAAGCAGAAAGGTCTTTAGCCACAGTGGAAGAGGAAATGTTAAAACTCTCATGAAAACGGGTGTAGATATTTCTCAGGGCCACAGGGTCGGTTGGGAGACCCTATTTTTGAATCAAGACCATGACATTCGTCTTTGTCTTGCCGTCGATGCACACAGAGTCAGGCTTGTCAAATAAATAGGCTAGGTAAAGGCGAACATTTTCAAAAAGCCCCCTCATAAACAGACCTCTCATAAACTTTCCTATTCTTTTGCCTATTGACCCTTAGCCAAGTTCAATCATTCAGAACACACAATAAAAACAGAACAAGTGCATTCAATTTAGGCAATCCTATGTCCTCCCAGCCCTACCATAATAATTATTATTAGAAACATCATCATGCGATCGGTTCAACTCATAATTCTTAAACGCACTTTTTGTATCCACGTGTCTACTGCTCTGCTGATATATCATCTAAAAATGGAGCAGATACTTATGATTTCATAAGGAAAAAAAATAACTCTATCCTAAACCCTACTTGTGCCCTGATCACTCAGCACAATCACTTAGAAATCGTTATCAGCATCTTCGTCATACACCCTAGCAACCGATGATAAAACAAAAAAAAAAAAATATTCAAAGATCTCTTCTATCAAAAACGATGATAACACATCGTCATACACATGTGCATAATGTATCCAATATCTTCCAATGCTATCGTTAGTTTTTCTTATTTTCAATCAGCAACGTATTATCAGAATTCCATGGTATGCAGATGAGCTCTACAATGTAGTGGGGGGCTGGTATTGTACAATTGTTTTTTTCTACTATTTGTTTTCCTTGTCTCCCTCCCCTGTTCGGTACCCCCCTCAAACGAATTATACTCATTCTTCTTTGCTGATAAATATGAAAAAAATTCAAAGGAATATTGAAGGTTGTTAGGAGCGCCAGAAGAGGGCACTTGATAACAGCACAAGCTAGAACCATACGAGTTAAATATGAAAATATTTCAAAAGAATGTTGAAGATTGTTAGGAGCGCCAAAAGAGGGCACTTGATAACAGCACAAGCTAGAACCATACGAGTTAAATATGAAAATATTTCAAAAAGAATATTGAAGGTTGTTAGGAGGGCCAAAAGAGGGTACTGGATAACAGCACAAGCTAGAACCATACGAGTTAAAAATCATCGAATAATATCACATGTCAGAACCCTAAAAATTGCTCCATGCTCCATGTGCGCCAGAACCGCCACAAACACACTACTGTGGTTTATTTTTTTTCTTTATGAAAATCAAAAGCATAGGTAGAAGTCATTATTTTTTAATGTACATGCAATTAAATAGGGATATCGCAAATCTTAAAGTATAACCTTGATTAAACCTTTTACTTCGTTAAAATCAAATTTTAAAAGCCATTTTTTTACTGCTCGATAAAATGAAAAAGCATTGGTAATACAACGTATATCTAGCGGTAATGAGTTAAAAATTCTAGGAGCAACTGAAGTATAAAAGCTTAAGAAGTGGTGGGTGTTATGCGGTGGCACAGTCGCGAGGAATCGATCGCTACTTCGAAGCCCGTAAACCGTGGGATTACGATTTAATGAATAGCAAGTCCTTAAGTAAAATATTTTAAGCACTTTGTAAAATTAGAGATGTTTAAGAGGAAATATTAAAGAGTTCAGAAAAAGTAAAAAACTGTGTTCTAAACGTTTTTTTCTCCAAATAATTCTTAGAACATGTTTTTGAACGACTAGCAAAGGTTGGGTTTTATTGCTATATGTACCACCCCAACAAACAAGACCATATTGCAATTTTTATTGTACTAGGCTGTAATATATTGTTTCTAAGAATACGAGAGCAGAACAATCTTAGATGGAACATCATGCAAGTAGTTCTTAGTAAATAATTTCTAAGCAAGGAAGTATGCGCACTGCAACTTAATTTGCTATCAAACTCTAGTCCCAAGTACTTAAAAGTAGGTACTCTCTCAATTATAAAGCATTTTAATGAGCAGCTTAAATCTGGATTAAATGTTTTTTCCCTACTAGTTTTGGCACAAGTATTAGAACTAACTAGAACATGTTGACAATTATTACTGTGATAAGTTATTTTAGGGAATGGAGTAATATTAGATGATAGACTAAAAATCATTATTTTGGTTTGATCACTTATGACTAGCTTGTGACTGCTGAATTAATGTCTAAGTTTTTCTAAGTCATGACTTATATCCGCAAATTAATCCGAAGTAGAAGCATTGGAACGAACAAGCAATGTCATCTGCAAACCCAATTTCAATTGTTGATTGAAGGTTGAATTAATGTAGATTAAAAATAGAACTGGGCCCAATACCGAGCCCTGTGGAATACCTATTTCAATAATTAGACTATTACTCAACCTTGCTTCTAATTTAACCACTTGTTTTCTGCTATTAAGGTAAGAAGCAAACCAATTGAGCACAAAACCTCTAAAACCTGCTTTTTCCAGTTGAACTAGAAGTAACTTATGGTCCACAGTATCAAATGCCTTTAGTATGTCTACAAAAAGCGCAGCAGTATTTTTTTGTTATTAAGGTTATCATAATTAAAGCTACACAGTTTTAGCAGTGCATCCTCGGTATATCTACCAGCTCTGAACCCATATTGATTTGGACTAAAAAAGAGCAACTCTCTAAAAAGGAGATGACTCTACTTTTAATCACTTTCTCAAAAATTTTTGAAAACACGGAAAGAAGAGAGATAGGTCTGTAATTATCTAAGCAATATAGAGTGAGATTTTCTTAATAAGATTATTTGAAAACCTATTACTCGTTGACGAACAGGAATTTTTGAACAACTTAATGATTCTAAACAATTCAAAGGATGATATTGGATCAAAAACAAAGCTTTGTGCTTGAGTTTTTTCCCCTCTAAAGCAATATGACGAACAGTTATCAACAGATAAAGCAAAACCTGCATCAGAAAGTGTACGAGAGGCCACTCTTGTAAAGAAAATATTGAATACATTAGCCATCTCAGCAGGTTCAGAGATGAACCTAATTTATAGAAGTTGTTGCATTCAGAGACACTTTTTTTGTTGAGAAGTTCGTTCACGATTATCCATTTTTTTTAATATTATCGTTGGCTAATGGCAATTTGTTAATATAATAATTTTCTTTATAAATGTGAACATCAGCAACAACTTCTCTGCAGATTCTTTGATAAATATTATGAAGGTGGGCATTATTGGGATGTTTTTTGCACCTGATTCTTAATTTATTCTTATAATTCACCTTTTTCAATAAAGTTGAAGACATCCAGGGTTTAAGAGTCTTTAATTTATTACTACTTCTTGAGAGTATCCAAGAACATGTTTAAACATGACTTTTTAAATTATTGGAGAAGTTATTAAAAGCGGGTCTTCTTCAAGATATACGGCTGCCCAATTTTCGTGAATTAAGCACGCAATAAGACGATCATAATTAATTACGGATTTACCGTGTGATAAGTGGATCGATTTTCTTATATGGCTGTTAATGTAAAAAAAAAGTCCTGTCATACAATGATCAGAAATCTTGTAGTCCGAAATGGAACTGACAAGCGAACAATTAGGATTACGCTTAAGTCTACCAAATATACATATAATCAATGCATGTTTGAGAAGAGTGTGTAATTCGAGTAGGTTCGTCCAAACATGAATACATCCCATTTGCAGACAGTACGGATAGATATTCATGCACTATCGGAGAACTACTTAAGATATCTAAATTAATATTACCCAGGATAAATTACTTTTATCTTTTACTTTTTCAGCACCCAATATACAACTCAGTTCCTCAACAAAAATGACTTTGCTTTTTTCGTGCAACCTATAAAAGCACATAAAAATAAACTTTGTCTCATCAATTGTGCAAGAAATTGTAATCCCATCCGCACTTATTAGATTGCAACTGCAATACACATATTCTAAGTAATTTTTAACAAACAGGGCAACTCCTCCCGACGCATATGCATCATTGCATTTGGCATTTTAAAACCCGCTATATTATACAATTCTTTTCATGTTCAAATATCCAAATCACAGAGAGGAAAATTAAATCAGGCTTCTTAGTAAAAGATTCAAGATGAGTTAGAAATAAATCAAAATTTTTTTTTCATGCTTTGAATATTTTGGTGAATAATTGAAAAACGTAAATTATTAGGATGAAAAACACTTTTTAACATCTCATTCTCAAATTTACAAAATGGAGTTACATTTGGAAGACAGCTTTGGGAATTTTGGAGTACGTTATTATTTTTATTAAACATAATAAAGACGCTTTCTAAGTCCCTAAAACAACAACTTTTTAGTACTTTTTCCCCTTCTTGTTTTTTCATTAAAATGACTCCTCTGTTTATCCACAGATATTGGATATACATATTATGCACATACATACATTTGTATGTATGTATGACATTGTGTTATCATCGTTTTTGATATCAGAGATCTTTGAATATTTTTGGTTTGTTTTATCATATGTTGCTATGGTGTAGGACGAAGATGCTGATAGCGATTTCTAAGTGCCTGGCTACACGGGCATTGCAATGAAAGTCATCTCGCGCAAGACAGGTAGATTTTATATGAACCAGAAAGAGAAGGGTTGATTTCGCCGAAAATCCTCCGAAAATCCATTTTCAAATTGAATTCTCGGTATGAGCATGAACACTTCGTTTCCAAACCATTTCGCGTTTGACAGAAATCTTCATTTGACTTTTTGCTGAAATGTAGGTACCAGACAACGAAAATATGCGTGGTTCTTTTTCAAACCATTTCAGTTGCAGAATTTTCAGTTTGGTATTTGCGATGAAAGAGTTTTTTTTTGTCGAATATGTATAATTATATTTATTGAATCAATCAAACTAGATTATTAGAAGAACTAAAAACACAATTCTTTATCAGTGCATTGAGCAACCTTGTTTGATACAAAGATATACATATGTATGTTAGATTTTACAAGGAGAGAATCAATGTTAAACATTATTTATTAAATCTAGTGTATCTTTTTTTCTTTAGACGTTTAAGCCTATGTGCATATAAAAGGTTTCAAGCGAAGGGGTTGGGAGGGATTTGCATTTTCTTCTAAAGATTTTCAAGTCCCGTAAGATATTGACATTTCTAATGCACCACGGGGAGCTCCTCGTGCTGACTTCACAAGAGAAATTATGTTTTGTTTCAGATTTCAGCGTTTCCAGTCTATGGCAATTGCTTTCATTACAATGGCGCTTATTTTTGTGTGTTGCCACAACGTTCTTTGGAATGACTTTCATTGCAATGACCGTGTAGCTATTCACCAAAATCTCATTCCTCC
Source organism: Blera fallax (assembly GCA_946965025.1). Lineage (NCBI taxonomy): Eukaryota > Metazoa > Arthropoda > Insecta > Diptera > Syrphidae > Blera > Blera fallax. The sequence goes on from OX337246.1 coordinate 57,903,348, forward strand.
TACATTTTGATTATGTGTACAAAGAGGGAAAACAGAAGGCATGTGGCAATGGGTCATTAGTAGTATCGGCAACAGCAGCAATAAGAGCAGGAAAAGAAGAATGTATTATGTTTGAGCATTTAGGTTTAGAGAGCGAATTTCGTTTTTCGGAAGAAATTTAAATCAGCGCACTCTGATACCACTGAGCCACATATTAGAATTAAGAAAAATGTGTATCATATCTTCGGAAACGCCAAATTTAAAGATGATATGATTAAGACCATTTGTATCAGCTTCTCTAATTACCTTGTGGTATTTCAGTTTCGACACGTCCACATTAAATGTCGATGAAATGTAAGCCAGTATGGACTGACAAGTCGTAGAATTTTTTTATGATGATAAATGCAACCATTTAAATTTTATATTGACCTCAAGCTCTAAGCCCATAGCAGAGTTACTAGTTCCAACGATTGCTCTTTGTCGTTTGTTACAAGGTTTGGAATTTACTATTTGAAAAACATTGGGGTTATTCTCCCGCGAATTCGCAGATGCACAAACTATTTATATAGGTATGTGTGTATGTATATTCTTCAATTCTATTCTATTCCCTATCTTTTTAATCTTATCGATGACACACAAATTCATATCATCAATAATTCTTCTTTTATTTTCAACTTGTTTCACATTGTTAATTTTTATTTTGTTTTTTTTTTTGTGTTTTGAAAATAATTATTAATATTGAGATTACTTTACTTAATACGAAGTTAAACTTACAAGGCTGTAGTTTAGCCCCTTGTGGAACTTTAACTCGTTGATGGCTTTCATATTATTTGCCTGATTTAGAACATTGTAATCAAAGGTTATATTTTGCTCGGGGTGTTTGTTTAGTGTTATGAATGGGGACGAGGATCAGTAGAAATAGGCAAAACAGCATCAGCTGAAAATTGAAAAGGACGTTTAATATTGGAGTCATGGATATTAATTAAAGGATATTTCCTAAACTTCGGCCGCTCTTTATGCCTAACACTGACATAGTTTTTAATGAATCCCTGTTGACGAGTTTTGCAATATTCCTCCCGATTTTTGTTTCGCTTAGTATTGGCTTTGCTTTTATTTACGTTCAACCGGCTTCTATTTATGTCCTTTGTTATTTTAAACATCCAGCGATGTTGCGATAGAAGAGTAAAAAGAGCTGTTGTAAAGCTCGACGGCTTTTATTTTCTAGATGCAAAACTCCAGCTAGTAGTCGCCAGCACTTTTAGAACAATGGTAGGTCCATTGTGATAACACGTGTATCATGTGAGAAAGTTTCTCTCTACCTCCTCGTTTAAAACCAATTGGAGCTTCTTATGAAGCGTAGGAGGCTCTTAATGTCAATATTCATCAGGTCGCCTATATCGTTATAATAGGGAGCTCCTAAGTGGAGTTTCCTTCTACTGAAGAGAGCTGGGCAGAAACAAAGAAGGTAAGGAATAGTTTCCTCCTTTTCTTCATCCATGCAGCTTCTACAAAAGTCGTTCGCAAAGAGTCCTAGCCTTGTAGCATTCGTGCCTATTAGACAGTGTCCAGTGACTCTTGCCTATTAGACAGTGTCCAGAGATGACACCTATTGTGGTGCCGATATGCAATCTATTCAGAGAAATCAAATTCTTAGACCGTTTTAGATCCAGCTTTGGCCAAATCTGTTTTGTCGCTAGACATGTTGATCCACTTGTCCACCTAAGATTTGTACTCTCGACAGCATCCTGATTAAGTTTAAGTTTGCGTGTAGCGATTGGAATATTTAAGGTGCCATTGTCCGGCAAGATGGGTATAGTTGTTACTTTTCTGGCGAGTTCATCGGCCTTACACCAAACACAGGTGAATATTGAACTGCTCAGCCATCTCCACAAGAGACGAACGACAGTCTAGGGCTACTAAAGAGTTTATAGAGGTCGATTCCAGGGATTTGATTGCTGCCTGGCTACCAGAAAAGATGCGGATATCTCTAGCAGATATCACGTTTTTCTTAAGCCAAGATAGGGCTTCTTTTATCGCCATTATTTCCGCCTGGAACACGCTACAGTGATTAGGAAGACGGAAGGAGAGCTTAAGATTAAGCTTATCGGAGAAAACACCTGCACCGACTCCGTCTATGGTTTTTGACCCGTCAGTGTAGAAGTGAATAGAATCATCTTCTAAAAATGCATCGTCCTCCCAGCGTGATCTGGAAGGGATGGTGACAAGGAAGTTCTTCTCAAAATTTAAACGTGGTATGGTGTAGTCCGTGTTTTCGGGAGAGATTTTGAATTTATTCAGAATAGAGGCGTGGCCGAATTCTTTTCTTGACCACTATTGGGTAGCTTCAAGGCGAACGGCTGCAGTTGCTGCCATTTGCTTGCTATATATATCGAGGGGTATTAGATGGAATATAATGTTCAGTGCCGCGGAGGGAGTTGTACGTAGTGCTCCGCTGATGCACAGACAAGTTGTACGTTGGACCTTACTTAGATAATCGCGGTTAATAGCTTTATCTAAGGCTGTCCACCAGACAATCACCCCGTATGTGAGTATCGGTCTAATGATCGAGGTATAGAGCCAGTGAGTAATTCGAGGTTGTAATCCCCATTTATTCCCAATGGCTTTCTTACAAGAGAAAAGTGCTACTGTAGCTTTCTTTACTCTTTCTTGAATATTAGGTTTCCAACTTAGCTTCCTATCCAGGATAAGACCCAAATATTTTGCTTCATCAGAGAAGGCTAAGCTGGTTCCATTAAGAGAGGGAGGGTCGACTAGCGGAATTTTATATTTCCTTGAAAAGAGTACTAGTTCAGTTTTGTGGGGGTTTACACCCAAACCACACCGAACTGCCCATCTAGTCAGCTTATTAAGAGCGTTTTGTAAGAGTTCCTTCAGAGTACTTAGGTGCTTTCCCGAGACGGCGAATCGCTGATAGCGATACAACTTCCTATCAATACTGTTGCGTAAATGGATATCAATCAATCGTTCCAATGCTTCTAAGAGGTATGATGATAGACTGATAGGTCTGAAATCTTTTGCATCTGTATGAGAGCATTTACCCGCTTTTGGTATGAGGACAACTTTAACTTCTCTCCATATCATTGGGATGTAAACCAGGTCTAGACAACTTTTCAAAATTATATCCAGCACCGGCAAGATTTTGTCCGATGACCTCTGCAACTCGGCAGGTATTATGCCGTCTGGTCCCGCTGATTTATATGGTTTGAAGCTGTGTAGTGCCCAGTGGAGTTTGCTTAGTGTAATAAAGTTTGAAGAGTTGGTTATTTGTGGAAATGGTCTGCTGGAAACCATATTGTTAACAACTTGGAAACTGCCTGGGAAATGGGTGTGAAGCAGTAATTTTAGCGAATCTTCGCTGGAAGTAGTCCAAGTTCCGCCTGTTTTTTTAAGATAACTGGATGCAACTGGATTTGAAGAGAGAATTTTCCTTAGCCTAGATGCCTCAAAAATTTCTTCTATTTTACCACAGAAGAGCCTCCAAGAACTTCGATTGGCTTTTCTTAATTCTATTTTGTATATGTTTAGGGATGCCTTGTACAAGTCCCAGTCTAGCGCGTATCTCGTACTTTTGGCATTATTGAAGAGTTTCCTACAATTGTTTCTTAAAGGGCCTAACTCTGCAGTCCACCAATGCGACTTCTTGTTGGCCCTGGGTTTGATCAAAGGGCAAGAAGACATCGCTGTATTTAAGGCTGATGTTAATTCTTCAACCATGCGATCAAGTCCTTGGGGATTGCAGGGGGGATTAAGGTGATTTGAGATAACTAAACAACTTAAAGTTGACCTATACTCGAGCCATTCAGTTTTGCGGTAATTTCTAAAACTGGCGGGCTAATAAAGTCTACATATAAAGAGAATTGGAGGTACCTGTGATCCGAAAATAAGGGTTCGCTTGACACCTTCCAATTTCTAATACGTTGGACGATGATATCGGAGGCAAGTATGATATCCAATACTTCTTACCTGTTTTTGGTGACGAATGTATGCTCGTTACCTATGTTGCACAAAATAAGGTTTGTACTTAGAATGAATTCGAAAAGTAGCTCACCTCTTTTGTTGATATCGGAACTGCCCCATACTGTGTGATGAGCGTTAGCATCACACCGAATAATGAGACCAGGTTTTTGTCTCCCCGCATCTGCGATCAATCTTTCTAGGTTGTCCATGTTATCATGGGCGAGATACGCCGAAACCAAGTAATAAGCACCGCCGGTTGTTTCTATTTTTATTGCGGTAGTATCTCGATCGCTGTAATTAGGGAGTAAAATTGCATTTAGGTTACTTTTCACCAGTATACACGATCTGGGTTTACCTTTGTTACGCATATACAGGGTGTAGTAGTTTGGAGTCTTGAGTCCACATACCATATTGTCCACGACCCAAGGTTCCTGGACCAAGATTATATCTTCCCTGTCCTTTGAGAGACGGAGAAGGAGGCCGGCAGAAGCCGTTATGGAGTGGTGTAGGTTTATCTGGACTTACTGCAGCATTGGTGCTACAATCAGGCAGAGAAGCTTCCACCCCGATGGTATTCAGGGCTTCCGAGTCCGAGGACGATTCCAGAATTTCGTCCTCACTCAAAAGCAGTGGATGAAGTTTATTGAAGCAGTCATCCGTCTCCATGTCCGACAATTTGTCTTCATCGACTAAAGACGGATTCTGCTTAGTAAATGACGTTTGAGAGTCATCACTATCCAAGGAATTGAACGTGACAGGCTTGGGTACGTCAACTAGAGGAGTGGAATCGGAAGGATAGAGGGGCAGTATGCCTAGATCCGATTGCTCATCTTTTTTATAGACCTTGATTGTAATAGGGTCAAAGCCATAGTAGACGACACCGCCAGTCTTCGCCAAAGGAGCAAGAGATTCTTTATTTATAACGATGATTGCGCATCTATAAAGACCTTTCGGTTTATCCAGCTTAGCCACTTTCCAGTTGTGCGTCAGAAGATCGGGGTTACTCGTTTTTAGGATCTCCAAAAGTCTAAGATCGTATCCGTGTTGGAGGGTTCGGCTGGGATCCAAGTGCAAGTTCTTGGTCTGCTCGGGATATCTTCCTTCGCAACAACCTCGAGTTTGGCATCTGGCCATACCTCTCCCAATTTGGCTATGGCTAGCTTATAGGAGTCGTACGAGCTTTGGTCAGCGCAGGCGATTAGCTTCACGTGGCCCTGATGCCATTTACCATCGCTACGTCTAGGAGGAGGACCTGGATTCTCCTTCATGATTTGCATAAAGACAAGAGGAAGTTTGGCTGGAATAAACATCCATTTGTCAGGGGCGATAGATCCGTCTGGGTCGCTTGTGTCGATGACCGCCAGCACTAATTTGTCCCTTCGGAGGGGAAAGGGGAAAGGAAAGGATGAGAACAGAACGATTAGGATTTGATTGCATTTTGGTTTCGAATCTTATCTAGGGAATAAATCCTGAGGGTCATTGACCTCTACTAGGCCGTTACACCACGACGAGGTGTGCAGTCATGTAAGGGTGCTCAATGTTAACTTTCCAGCTTAGTTTTGGATCAAGTACCACACCTATGTAGGTACTTGGCAATGGAGGATAAGGAGAGTAGTTGGTAATTTAGCCTTGGAGGCGGGAAGGTCGGTATATGCAACAACCTTGACTCCATCTCTGTCAAGTCAGCACAGGATTTTGTTGATTACCATAAGCTAAAGAAGAGGAGATCAGACCCCACACTGAGGAGTTCCTCTTACCGCGGATATGGTCAATTGAATAATTCTTGTTTTGAGCATAATGAAACATATACTCAAAAGTAGGTAAACAGTACGCATTCTTCCAATAAAATAAGTATATTCAGCGAATACGTTAATCCAAATTGAACAATCTGGTATAGTCCTAGGATTCAACCTAATTTACAGTAGTAAAATCGATAAATATCATTTAATACTTCAAAACAAAAATAATAAATTAAATTAAAAATAATACAATTAAACCCAGCCAGTCAATAGTGAGTAAACAGTAAACTGACCTTCTTTATTCAACGACAATTTTGCCAGCCTGTCATGCAAATACAAGGTGAATAAAAGCATTTGCCTGAAACACGACCTAAAAAATCGGGTCTTTGCACATAATTACTTCGAAATGATAAATGTACATATGTATGTACTGGCGATCAGAAAATATCGGAGGTCAGTGGTGATGACATGGTAAATAATGCAGTCGCAGATGAATAGGCACATGCCCCGTTCATTTCAAAGGCAGAACTCCATATCTATAGACGGAATTCCAGAATGCAATGATTCTTCAAGTAATGAGTAAGTCATGTTAAGCGTCCCTACTTTATCCCCACAGGGTCTTCGAGTGGATGCTATGGATACATCGATACATGGTGCTCGAAGCAGTTCTTAAGCCCTGGATCGAAATTGTCCGCTGTTGCAAAACATAAATACTTTGCGCAACAGATCATATGTGGCCCAGGGCATAACTTCTCGCGACCATTCATTTTATGCGTGTTATATTTATTCACACAAATGGATAGGACCTACAGTTTAGAGCCATGTCCGAAACGTGAATTGAGAAGCTTTCTCATGACAGTTATTCGAAATCGTACCTCAGTAATTCCACGCAGTACATTTATATCTTAAATGAATTTTTATTTTGAGTTCATAATTGATTACATTCTAGAGAAAAACGAATAAAATTGCATAAACTTACTTAACTATACAGGGTGTCCCAGTATAATCCTTTAACTGGAGATTCCTGAAGTTCCGGCGAATAAAAAATCGTACGGCAGGGGGGTCTATTTTCACCACAGTTCGAGTTATAGCCCTTCAAAGTGGGACACCTCCAAATTGGAGGTACATTCACTTTAAATGATATAACTTCTAAATTATTATAGCTACAAAAACAGTTTGCATTACAACAGTATACATTTTGAAGAGACAAATTCTGTGGCGCATAAAGCTGTGAAAACTTTTTGTAATTTCATGCAGCCGCAAAAAAGTTATGGCTTCTTAAAATCAAAATTCCGAAAATTTCTTGTTCGAATTTTTAACTTTTTTTACACATCACACGAAGAATTTTTAGTTTGAAGCAAACAAGCTCTCCTCCGCTTTTCTCAGTGTCCATGTTTCAGACCTGTATAGCAGGATAAAAATTACATTCATCGGATGCACTCTCATCCGACCTTGTTTTTTTTGCAGCACTCTTCATCAAACCAGCAATTTCGTTTTGGTCGCCGAGTGAAGCCAACCACCGCACCGCGGGAGCAGTATTTCAGTTGGCTTGTTGGCAGAATGTCACTAGTCTTTGCACTTGACGTTAAGAACTTGTTGAGGGGTTACAGGAAAATCGGTCCACGAAAGCTTCGACAGTCTTCTGTAGTTTCAATTATTTGACGCCAATCCATCTCACAGTATTTTCTGTTCACGCAATGGCATGCTGGATATCCTCACCCGTACTTTGGCTACAACAAATAAGTGATCCGAGCTGATGTCACCTGCTCGGCAATACTATCAATGTGGCTTACAGTTCTTTATCTAGAAGACTTAAGGCCTCCTCAAATAAAGCACGCTTAACGCGTTCCACGGCGGCGGTGAAACACGGCATTATGAAAAATTGCAGATTGTTTTTTCAATAAGTTTTGACGCGGCGCGTTTGAATTGATTTTGCTTTTCATTATGTCCGATTGAATTTGTTTAGAATTTTTCCTATTTTATTTATTTTTAACATTTTTTAGGAAAATGAAAATATACACAGTGCTGATAGCTACATATCTGTTTGACGTTCTCTAATGCGTCGGTTAGAACGCCGCGTAAAATAATCTCACCTCGGCGTTAATAACGCACTCTGTTTGATGGAGCCTTTAGACAAATTATATTCTAATATAAATGTAAACTAAATGAGAAAAAAATTCATAAAAAAAAACTCAGTCTGACGGTCCAAAAACAAATATGTTTTTATTTTTTATTTTATGTTGCCCATGAGAAAAAATATTTGTAAACCAATCGCTTAGCAACCAGTTCACGTGTGGTGTCCAAGTAATATTAAGAGCTGCAAACTAATGCTGAGTTATCTTTAACTGTTAAAAAATTTCCTGTTCCCCATAGTTTAGCATTTACTTTTTTTTTTAATTAACCGGTCAAGCAGGTTATACATTTAAGTGGGTACTGGATAGTAATAACATCCGTGGCATAGGCAATAGAAAATGCATCAAAGTTAAGAACTCGGTAGTAGATTACCTGATTTAAGATGCTGTGCAACAACGACATAGAATTAAAAAAAATATGCACACTGCCAATATCATGTCCTCGTTGCATGATCAATTTTCACTGTTAATGCAGCTGACGCTTCCAATTCTTATTATTCTCTTAGATTTTTCGCAAGTGCAATCAGAACCTTCTTCTTTTTATGTCATCCACAATCTATTTTATTCTCTAAGATAAAATATGGACCTGTATGTACATGTACATACATACATGTATATGAATAAATACACGCATATGTATATACATACATATATTCCAATATATATCTACATATACTCATCTAGTCGACAAGTGACTAGAGCCGATGAATTGCTTCTGAAGTTAGTAGTAAGACAACGAACCTGTTTATGCCACGGGCAATTGAACTAGGACGAGGACAAGAGAGGTGAGAATATGTTTTTTGTCCCTTAGTGGTGTGTTTAAGTTTAATCCAGCATAAATGGTATCCATTTAGGTGGAGACTTTAATTTCTCGTGAATTATTCATTACAGATGTTCATCGACGTCTCGTTGGTTCTTCATCTTCGAAGCAATGCAAAGAGTTTACAAATTTATCATTTTCCTTACTCTCGATAAACTGGATTTCATTTATTTCATACCTGTTTACTTGCAGCACTAAGGTTTTTATAGCTGACCACATAACTGCGTTTGGCTTGATGAAGTTTGTTTTATGTAAAGTTATTTTACATAAATTTTAGAAAATTTGTCAAAGATAAAAGTTTTACAAAAATAAAATTTGTTTACTTAGTAAAAGATTTGAGAAAAATGAATTTTAAGTAAAAAAAGTGAAGAAGAAATTTTCATAATTTTAACTTTAAGGAGCTATAACTTTTTTGTGGCTGTATGAAATCACAAAATGTTTTCACTATTTTATGTGCATTGAATTGTCTTTTCAAAATGTATAAACATGTTTTTGTAGCTACAAAAATTCAGAAGTTATTCCATTTGAAGTGATTGTACCTCCAAATCGGAGGTGTCGCGCTTTGACGGGCTATAACTCGAACTGGGGTGAAAATAGACCCCCCCCTGCCGTACGATTTTTTGTTCGCCGGAACTGCAGAAATCTCCAGTTAAAGGATTATACCTCTTAACTGGGACACCCTGTATAGTTATTGTTTGTTTGGTGCTTGTTCTTCTCTGTTCCTTGGACATGCATTTGTATTTCGAATTGGATTATTGAAAATTGAGATGGAGAGGTATACTTATTTTATTTTAAATAGATAAGTGCCGATAAAAACGTAAATAATCTTCATAGGAGGCTTCTGAAATCTGTATAGTATAGTATAGCTTTATAGTTAAGTTAAGTTCTAAGGTGCGCGGTAGAAGGAGTATAAGTCAAAAACTGCAATGGAGAAGGAAAAAACTTAATAAAACATTCAATTGTATAAGGCTGAAAATACAAATTCACAGTTTGAGTTAAAAAAATTCAGACAGATGAAAGTTTTACTAAATTTTTTCGTTTTCTTGAAAAATTGCAGTTTTTGACTTACACTCCTTCTACCGCGGACCTTAGAACTTAACTACAAAACTATACTATACTATACAAGATTTCAGAAGCCACCTATGAAGATTATTTATGTTATTATCGGCACCTATCTATTTAAAATAAAATTAGTATACTTCTCCATCTCAATTTTCAATAATCCAATTCGAAATACAAATGAATGTCCAAGGAACAGAGAACTTATACTGCTTCTACCGCGCATTTTTTTTCTTAAAAAAATGAATTCTTCCAATAAAAATATTTGTGTGCGTAATTCTTTTTCCGCAAAATTATGCAAAAAAATTTAATGTAATGCTTTAGTCATTTTTAAAACGACAGCACTGCTTGAAATTACTCAACATGCGTGGAGAGAAATTTCCCAAAATGATATCTCTTAATTTTTCAACGGATGGCTTAGGGTTTTCTCCACTTTACTCTGTACGATGTACTTTTTAACTTCCCAATGGGAAGTTGTTGTAATGGGGCCGATTTTGTGAATCGCGAATTTCGACATATCTCCACGTTTTAAGGTCACCTGAATCCAAATCCGACGTTTTTACAGAGATGTCTGTGTGTGTGTATGTACGTATGTGCGTATATTCGTATGTGCGTATGTGCGTATGTGCGTTCGGAATTATTTTTCGCGTCGATTGTCTCGAGAACCAAAGATGATATGGACATGGGACCGGGTTCATTTGACGCGTAATTACGTAACTACGAACTGATTAAGTTTCCAGAAAAATCGGTCTAGTAGTTTTTTGCTAGTAATTAAATAACTAAAATGAAGGCAAACTAGCTGAATTTTGAAATTGATGATTTGTACTATTCATTCGTGCAGATTCTAAATACGGTAGGTAGTACGTGATTTTTTTTTTAATATTATTATTGTGTGTTTTAGCAAAATTTTTATGAATGTCGTAGCAATTATTATAAAAAAAATATTATTAAAAAAAATACTTATGAACAAAAACTAGATGAATGTGTAGAATTTTAAATTTATATTATCAGGCCGGGAGAATAATGAGATTTCGAACTAGCCAACTCGTAACAATTAGTTGTAATAAAAAAAATGACGTTGATAACAATAATAATAATAAAAAAATGGGATGTGAATATATTCTTCGATATAAAAAAATCAACAATCTTTTTGCAATTCAAGGTTGCTTTATTAATATGTAATTAATACAAGAATATTATGTTTGAGAAAACATTTGGAGGTAATAGTATTGTTTAATCATAGAACGACGAAAACGACTTCAGATGAGCTCAGAGATAATCAAAGAAAAACACCGGTGATCTAACAAATGTCTACCTACGTATATTTAAGTTGTTACCCTCTTTGTGTCTGCAATCCAAATGGACGAGAAATCGAAATGACAAAAAATATATTATCAAAACTGTTAGACAATAGATAAAGAAAGATGAGAGCATTAAATGAGAGAATAATTACATTAAGTGAGTGCGCTTAGTTGATAAGGAGAATTATATAAATGCAAAAAGGGTAAATGCGCACTGTTTGGCAAATGAAATAAATATTCAACAAAATATTTAAGTTTTATAATATTTAATATTTAAGTTGCTGGTTTGCTGCATTCATTCCTAAACATTCCGCCACCCCTGGAACACAGTTTCAGGATATAGGTAAGACTGCCAACTTGTGTATGGGGCGAATAAGGTATCCATTGCTAGTCTTCAACTTAACGACCCGCACATGACCATCTGCTCCAGGGTGGATTTCGGTGATTCGGCCCAAGGCCCATTTTCCTGGCGGTAGAATTGCATCCTTGATGACGACAAGATCGTTAATGTTGATGTTAGCCTGTGAGCGCTGCCACCGAGGGCGATGCTGGAGTGATGTCAAATATTCCATGTGCCAGCGTTTCCAATATCCTTGGACTTTAGACTGCAAAAATTGCCAGCATGTTAAGCGATTTGTTGGTAAATCTAACGTTGGCTCCGGGATAGCAGCATAAGATTCGCCTAAAAAGAAATGAGCTGGGGTTAGTGGATCAATATCAGTGTCGGAAATCTGGCACAAAGGTCTGGAGTTTAAAATCGCTTCTATTTGGGTCAGCAGAGTATAGAACTGCTCAACTATTACTCGACGAAGATGTTGTTTGACTGATTTTACTCCCGCCTCCCATAAACCGCCGAAGTGTGGTGCCGAAGGGGGAATAAAATGCCAGGAAATTCCTTCGCGGGCCAGTGTTTCTGCTACGAGAGAATTATGATTTTCTGATAAGACTAGTTTATGCATCTCCGATAATAAGCGAGCCGTTCCATGAAAGTTTGTGCCATTATCGGAGTACATGTGTGACGGTTTTCCGCGACGTGCGACGAAACGTCTAAGCGCCGAGAGGTACGCATCTGTAGTCAGATCACTCACAAGTTCAAGGTGAATGGCTTTAGTCACTAAGCAAACGAAAAGTGAGATGTAACCTTTAGTGAACTGTGATTTGCGGCCCCATTTCACTCTCAGCATTATCGGTCCGGCATAATCACAACCGCAGTGCGCGAATGGTCTGCTTGATTGGATTCGCTGTGGGGGTAGATTACCCATCAGCTGGGTGGTGGTAGCTTTTCGCTGACGAAAGCAACGCATACAATCATGCGTTAATTTCCGAAGTAAATTTCGACAGCCGATTATCCAATATTCTTGTCTAATTAAGGCGAATAATGTCGACGTACCAGGATGAAAAAAGCGAATGTGTGCGTCGAGAGCGATGAGTTTTGTTACAGCATGTCCCTTAGGTAAAATGATAGGGTGCCTGGCGTTGAACGAGATACTTGCCTGTTGGATTCTCCCTCCGACTCGCAAAACGTTATCACTATCTAGAAAGGGAGAAAGATTAATGATTTTGGAATTTTTGGGAAAAAAACCATGTTTGTTGTAGGATGTTATATAATCTCCAAAGGACAAATCTTGCAACCATTTCAGAATCCGAATTTTGGCATCAAAGATCTCATTAGGATTTAGATGATGTGAACACACTTGCGATTTTCTTCGGCATATTGCAATTTTTTTCTTTTTTTTTATAATTTACCCGCACTCAAGGGGTTCTGAATACCCTTTTACATGTTATTCACATGGTGCGGGCGTCGGAAATGTAGATAGAGAGAGAAAGAGATTGGTGCAGTGGTTTGAAACTCAGATGTGTTAGGTTTCACATTAGCTCCAGGGGTGGTGTCCAGAATAACTGGGGAGATTTTAATGCTGTCATGTATTTTTTTGCCTTCGCTTCCGATTCACAGTATTTTTTTCCCGATCCACCTGATGTCATAAGCATATCAATCATCAACAGAGCGAACAATTTCTCCAGCCATATGACAAACCTACTGCCAGTGTTATGCCTTCGCAGTAGTGTTGTCACAAACTTTCTCAATTGATCGGACTGCCTCTTATCATATAATGCTTACTGACATCAGGGATTGAACCGTGAACCATCAGCTCGACGAACGATGACGCTACCACTACACCATTGCCACCCCAATAAAGCGATGTACCCGTGCGACTGTTCGAATTAATATGTTCCAGGATGAAATACGTTTGGCGAGTTTGTCGTATGGATGTTCTTCGTTTGTTATAAGATATGATGTAGTTGCGACCTTCTTCTCCTCGTGCTTACAAGTAGGATCTTCTTCGACATTGTTTACCAGTGGCCAGTTTTCAATCCCCTTTCCTAGCCAATGTGGACCGGTCCACCAAATAGGATGTTTGATTAAATGCGATGGTGGTATACCGCGAGAAGCGCAATCAGCGGGATTGGACTCCGATTTAACATGGAACCATCTGTTTCTAGGGATTGTATTCAAAATTTCTGCAGTCCGATTACCGACGAAAACATTCCAACGTCGAGGCGGAGAGGACAACCATGATAATACAACTTTCGAATCCGACCATGCATATACACTTGGAAACGTTATACAAAGCGATTTTTGGACTGCAACAAGTAATCTAGAGAGTAAAACTGCTCCGCACAGCTCTAGGCGCGGGATACTGAGTTGCTTAATAGGAGACACGCGAGATTTTGCTGCCACTATATTAGTCTTGACTACTCCATTAGGCAATTCGTAGCGCGAATAAATGACTGCAGCATACGCGGATGCCGATGCATCTGAAAACCCGTGCAATTGGAACGATGAATTTTTCATACCTATAGTACGCGGAATTTCGATTTTGGTAAGCATTACTAGTTCATCACGATATTTGCTCCACTGCGCTGCGATTGGATTGGGAATACGGTCATCCCATTCTAGTTTTTGATGCCACAATTCCTGGAATAAGATTTTTAATTGCACAACTGAGGGAGCGAGAAAACCGAGTGGGTCGAAAATGCGTGCAACATCTCTCAGAATTTGGCGTTTTGTGACTGGCTCGTTAGGAGTGTAGTTTAAACGGAAACTAAACACATCGCGCTTTGCGTTCCAATAAAGGCCGAGCACTTTTGTCCACGAATCCGCGTCAGAGTCTAAACAAGTAACAGTACCGCAGGAAGTATCTTGACCTTGCAGGAGTTCATCACAGTTGCTTTGCCATTTGCTCAAATGCATACCGCACTTTGAAAGTAGTTCAATTAAATTGTCACGTTTGAAAATTGTTTCAGTCAACGTGTCTCCACCTGAGACTACATCGTCAACATAAAAGTCATTTAATATGATTTCCGACGCGATAGGAAAGTCGTTTTTATAGTCTTTGGCAAGTTGCTCCAGTGTCCGAACCGATAAAAAGGGAGCACAGGAGGTACCGTACGTCACAGTTCGTAACCGAAAATGTTCTAAAGGCTCGGAGGGTGATTTCCGCCAAACGATGCGCTGGAAATCGGCATCCTTATCCGACACCCATATTTGGCGAAACATTTTAATTATGTCTGCTGTGAAAGCGAATTGGTAGCGACGAAATCGGAGGCAGACCGAGAATAAATTTCGTTGAATGGGTGGGCCTATCATGAGTGAGTCATTTAATGAATTGCCGTTCGTGTCCTTGTAGGACCCGTCAAAAACGACACGAAGCTTTGTAGATTTGCTGTCTGGCTTTAGAACAGCATGATGAGGTAGGTAGAATACGTTCGACCTTGCTACCTCCGAGTGAGGGATTTTTGACATGTGTCCTAAAGCGAAGTATTCATCGAGGAACCGAGAGTAGTTTTCGAAGAGCTCCGTATTGTTGGAAAATTTTCGTTCCATCCATTTTAGTCGCGCGACGGCTCCATTTAGCGTATCAGAAAACTGGGGCAATAATTTGAAAGGAAGATCGACGATATACTTTCCCCTTGTATCGCGACTATGGGTTCGAAGAAAATGTTCCTCGATGTCTAGGTCTTCTTTCGATACAATCGATTTCGGATCGACTTCTTCAATCGTCCAAAATGATTGCAGAATCGAGTCGATATCAGTGATCGAGTGATGCGAGATAATCTTGGGCTCGCTGTTGGATGGTAGTTTTCCAGCCAAGACCCAACCGAAGATTGTTTTTCGGGCTATAGGATAACCATTTGTGCTATGAACGACCTCTCCTTGTAAGATTTCCCATGCTTTGTCGGCACCTAGCAATATGTCAACAGGGTTGGACTGGTTAAATGATCGATCCACTAAATCTAACATATACAAGTGATCCCAATCTTCTATGGTAAATGTGTTTGTAGGTAAATTGGTGGTAACGCTTGATAATATATACGTATCAACCGAGATACTAAATAAATCCGAGCGTGTTTTGATTACCAGTGAAATAAGGCCTCTAGATTTACCAGCACTAGTAGATCCAATACCACTGATGGGTATGCGAGCATTTCTTCTTTTTAACCCAAGTCGTTGCACGCATGACTCAGTTACAAAAGAAACCTGCGAGCCTGAATCTATTAGGATACGCAATTGTTGGTATTTACCGTTAGTGTCTAGGACTTTTCCAATTGCGGTTGGAAGTAAAGTCTGAGGTACGAGATACGCGGAATTGAGCGAATGGTTGTTGACTAAATGCTGAGATTCTACTGATGTCGATGGACAATTTGAAGTGTTAAATTGATGGAGGGGTTGGTTGGTTTGGCTGCAGTTGAAAGAATTGGGAATGAAACGATTGTCCGAATGTCGACTATTTACTGCGTTGACTATATCGTCGTGTACCAAACTATGGTGACGCGTCTTGCAGGTTCTGCATCGAAATTTAGATTGACATCGTGCTGAGGCGTGCCCGCTGCGTAGGCAATTAAAGCAAAGTTTGTTGGCTTTCACGAATTCTCGACGATCTTTAACTGCTAGGGTTATGAACTCAGGACACTGCCAAAGCCCATGAGGGGCGCTGCATTTTGCACAAGATGCAGATGACGAAACATGCATAGTTTTTACTACAGGGTTCCTTGATCGCTTGTTTTCGCAAGCGCTCGTTTTACAGCTCTCCAAAGCCTCGCAGCGACGATCCAAGAAATCTAAAAATTGGTCTATGGTAGGATAGTCTTCGGCGATGCTATCTTCTGACCAAGCCTGACGAGTTTCAGGGTCTAATTTGTTGATTAGGATATAAATGAGCCATGGATCCCTATCCAGAGAGTTGAGCGATGTCAGTCCTCTCACAATTTCATCAGCTCCATCTGATATTTTTCGTAGGAGGCTAACATTCGAGGTATGGGTGGATGGTAGTTCCATCAGTGCCTTAACGTGGCTATTTATAATAAAGCGTGGCCTGTTATAACGCTTTTCAATTCGAGTCCATGCTTGATCATAAGTAGCATCGCATATTGGCAAATGATTTAATAGACTTAGCGCTTCGTCACGAAGGCAAGACTTTAAAAGGTGGAATTTTTGGGTATTTGATAGGTTACTTTGATTATGGACTGCGCCCTCAAACATGTCTCGAAATGCTGGCCATTCCCGATAGTTACCGGAAAATGGTTCAATTCGAATTTTAGGGAGTAAAAGATCGGAACTTCTTTCCACCGAATTACTCTTAGCTAATGCCTCCACTAAAACCTTCTGTTGGTCAGCTAATCTGCCTACAATGTCCTTATTCTGCTCGACTATTTCACGTTCCCTAATTGCAGATAACAAAACGGATGAGACGATCAAAAATTTCGACTCGAACTCTTCATAGGCTGGCATCGGATCTACATAACCTGCGGTTTCTGCGAATTCATACATGCGGGTTTGGGAATCATTAAACTCCTTCCACAATTCTTCGGCTTTTGTCAGACGAACCTTAAGATCTGATATCGTAACCGAATCATTAATGGATTCTGTGTATGTGGCGAGTTTTGTCAATGAACCTTTCATGTGACCGCGAGTTAAACGAAGGGCAGGCAAAGAAATTTTCTCCGTCATTTTTAGCACCACGTGGTTTAATTTTATTGAATGAATTTTGTAATGACACTGAGGATGCTTTACGAATGCGAATGTTTCCACACTGTATAAACGAAATAGTCCTAACGCACGAAATTTCAGAATTTGTTGATTAGCACGTGGCAAATACTAAGAAAGATCACGAAATGTTCTTACATGCATATAATTCCATGCACGAAAAAAGATAGAAGAAGCTAATGTCTTTTAAATGTCTTTGATTTAACCGAATATTGTTTCTTAAAGTTTGTAACCACGTGCTTAGATTTTGCACACAATAGCACCTTGTTAGCTTCTACAAAAATCTTCCGAATAGATTGCACTAACGACGAAATAACAAAGAAATGCTTTAACCCAAATGCATAAGATCACCAACAATCCACACGACTAAACAAGTCCACAGAAATTATTTATACTCCGTGATTCAGTATGAAATTCGAAATACAATTCTGCAACATATCCACCAAAAATTCTGCACAAATCCGCAAATAATCCGGCTCGAATTTGGACCAAAAAATTGTTTAATCATAGAACGACGAAAACGACTTCAGATGAGCTCAGAGATAATCAAAGAAAAACACCGGTGATCTAACAAATGTCTACCTACGTATATTTAAGTTGTTACCCTCTTTGTGTCTGCAATCCAAATGGACGAGAAATCGAAATGACAAAAAATATATTATCAAAACTGTTAGACAATAGATAAAGAAAGATGAGAGCATTAAATGAGAGAATAATTACATTAAGTGAGTGCGCTTAGTTGATAAGGAGAATTATATAAATGCAAAAAGGGTAAATGCGCACTGTTTGGCAAATGAAATAAATATTCAACAAAATATTCAAGTTTTATAATATTTAATATTTAAGTTGCTGGTTTGCTGCATTCATTCCTAAACAAGTATGATGTGCATCAGTTATCATATGAATTCGCGAAGGCCACAGTTCGCGGTTTTAAACTCTGAGAGGGGGCTGCACTGCAAGCAGTACCTCCAGAAGAGATCCCCACCACACCCAAGGGAAGGCTTTGTGTTCCTGACTGGGGTGTGAACAAAAATGAGATCCTCGACTTCCTAAAGGCCCAGAACCCTTCCATTGACATGAAGACCTGGGAGGTCGTCGGGGAGGAAGAAACGAAGAATGGGACCAAGGGGTTCATCATCCTCATGCATGAACCTCCGGCCGCATTGCTGGAGAAAACGCAGTTGAGACTGTGCTATGGAGCGGGAGAAGTCACTCTAAAGCTCATAAAGCGGACTCAACCGGCGGAGAACGATGGGGCGACTGACGCTGTGAAAGGGGGAATTGCAATAACCAATGGAGGTGGTGCAAATCAACCTTCATCACAGTAAAGTCGCCTCCGACAACCTGAAGCTGCTCCTCCTGGAGGGGCAGCTGGACTTGGCCCTAATCCAGGAACCGTGGATTGATAACAATCGCGTGATGGGATTAGGGTCCAAAAACTATAATGTATTTTATAGGGGTGACGCTGGCAAGGTTAGAACGTGTATCGTGGCTAAAAAGAGTCTCCATGTACTAATGCAGTCTCATTTCAGCTCCGGCGACTTGACAGTGGTAGATGTGGTAGGGATGAGCGAGAACTGCACGGTGGCGTCTGCGTACCTACCCTACGATGACGGCATCAACGTTCCATCGGAAGCTTTGAGGTCGCTCATATCAGCGTCTCGAAAAGGTAAGAAAAACTTAGTCTTGGGTTGCGATGCTAACGCCCACCATACTCTGTGGGGTAGCACCGACATTAATGCTAGAGGCGAAGTTTTGTTTAGTTATATCCTAGAATCCAATCTTGTTATATGTAATAGAGGCAATGACCCCACCTTTGTAACGTCAACCAGGAAAGAAGTCTTGGATATCACGTTTGTATCTGAACAGAGCTCTGTTGAAGTTACTGACTGGAGAGTCTCCAGTAAGGCGTCACTATCTGACCATTGCTGAAAACTCTTAAAACTACAGCTATCTACTCGCGGGAAAGGGTCTTACAGAAACCCGCGTCGGGCAAACTGGTCAAAATTCAAAAGGGAAATGAGGAAATCGGAGAATCTTTTCACCGATGATCTCAATTCTGCAGAAGCAGTTGACAATGCAGTCGATGCATTGGCCGGTTCCCTTACGCGATCTTTTGAAAGGTCCTGCCCTGTTAGTAGGCAGAGCGACAAAAAACGTCCACCATGGTGGAGTGATAAAATAGCGGAACTCATTCGCACTTCAAGAGTAGGGTGGAACCTCGCTAAAGAGGGGGTCGTCGAGTGGTCCACCTATAAAGAAAGCGTAAAGCTCCTCAAGAAAGAGATTAGATTCGCAAAGAGGAACTCCTGGAGGACCTTTTGTGCATCTATAGAATCCACTAATGAAGCGTCTCGCCTAAGGAAGGTTCTGGCCAAGACACCAATCCCGGCATCCAATATTAGGAAAAGCGACGGTACTTGGGCGGAATCACATGAGGAAACGCTGGATATACTTTTGAGCACTCACTTCCCCGGATGTACATCAATCTCCGGAGATGACCTATCCATTCCAGAGACGACATGGGGATTAAGCGCGGAAGAAGTAGGAAACATAATAGACAACGATAAGATAGCTTGGGCAATTAAATCTTTTGCTCCGTACAAGGCACCAGGAATGGATAACATTCGACCTGTGATGTTGCAAGAGTCAGTGGATATTGCTACTCCATGGCTTAAGCGTATCTTCACAGGATGCCTTAAGCTAGGATATGTTCCTAAAGCATGGCGAGAGGTGCGCGTTGTTTTTATCCCCAAAGCAGGGAAAGCGAGCCACACAAACGCAAAAGACCTGAGACCTATTAGTCTGTCGTCTTTTCTGCTGAAAACATTGGAACGATTAATAGATGTTTACATACGAAACGTGATCGGCGATGATTACCTATCTAAATCACAACATGCATACATCTGCGGCAGATCGGTAGATACAGCCCTCCACAGGGTTGTATCAAGCATAGAAAGATCCCTCCACCTCAAGGAGTTCACTCTTGGAGCGTTCTTAGATATTGAAGGGGCGTTCAACAACGTAAGCACTGATGCGATCCTGGGCAATCCACACAGGGCTCACCTCAACACCGGCCTCTGCAATTGGATTGCACAGATGCTTAAATCAAGAGTTGTATATTCAACGCAAGGAGACATAACCGTCAGGAGAAGGGTCTGCAGAGGAACTCCCCAAGGCGGAGTTCTGTCTCCTCTTATATGGCTCCTTGTAGTGGATGAGATCTTGGTAATATTGAAGGATAACGGCTTCAACGTGACGGCCTATGCCGATGATGTCGCCATCCTGGTCTCGGGAAAATTTCCTTCAGTCCTAAGTGAAAGACTCAATCTCGCACTACAACTAGTGGATAAGTGGGTTGGTAGCAAAGGACTGGGAGTGAACCCCTCAAAAACGGAGGTAGTCCTTTTCACTAAGAAAAGATCAACCCCTACCTTCAGACCCACAAATATCGGTGGTACTGAACTAAGTCTCTTAGGTTCAGCTCGATACGTGGGCGTAATACTGGATTCCAAACTAAATTGGAAGGATAACATTACCGAACGCATCAAAAAAGCAAGCTTGCAAGAAGGCGTTCAGTAACACGTGGGGCTTTAAACCAGCTGTGGTGTACTGGATATACACGGCGGTGGTAAGACCTATTCTCACATACGGTTCATTAGTATGGTGGATGGTACTTGAGAAGCAATACCAGCTCTCAAACCTCACCAAAATCCAGAGGGCAGCGTGTATCGGAGTCACGGGATCAATGAGAACAACACCGACAGCGGCAATGGAAACCATGCTTAGTTTCATTCCGCTCGATCTATACTGTAGTAGTCTGGCTGCCAAAACCGCGGTAAGACTAAAAGAAGGTGGACTATGGTCATCGAGCCTCTATGGTCATGCATCCATTTTGTCTCGATGGGAGACTACCAACAGGTCGACGGAAACTGATCACATGAACCCGATATTAGCTTTTGAAAGGAGATTCGCTGCAAGAATTCCTGACAGAATGTACTGGAAGAACCGTAAGAGCATGAAAAAGGAGCTGGCATTCTATACCGATGGTTCTAAGATGGACATTGGCACGGGAGCCGGAGTTTATTGTAAAGCCCTAGGAATAAACCGCTCCTTTAGAATTCACGACGACTGCAGCGTCTTTCAGGCCGAAGTCACAGCCATCTTACAGGCTGCTGAAATTATTCGAGAGAGTAATATGGTTGGCAAAACGACCACTGTCTATATAGACAGCCAGGCAGCCGTTAAGGCTCTGGACTCCGCGGTAATCAGGTTGAGGCTTGTAAGAATCTGCAAGTCACTCCTAAACGAGATATCCAGAGCCAATGCGGTGACCCTCTGCTGGGTACCAGGGCACATGGATATCAAGGGAAATGAAAAGGCTGATGAGCTTGCTAGGAAAGGATCGGCGCTGCACTTATCGCGGGCCCTCCCTTTCGTAGTAACCCCAATCAGCACCTTACGGAAAAAGATAGAAGATAAAGCCATCGGTCGAGCAAACAGACGCTGGGTTCATCTGGAAACATGCGCAACGGCCAGGGCGCTATGGCCGGCCTTCAGCAAGAAGAGATCAACCTCTCTGGTAAAACTTAGTCGTTATAACGCACGGTTTGTTTCTGACATAATTACTGGACACTGTGCTATCGGCGTTCATGCAGAACGACTCGGTGTGCTACATAACGACTTTTGCAGAAGTTGCAGAGACGAAGAAGAAATTGAATCTGTTCGTCATCTGCTATGTGATTGTCCTGCCCTATCCGTCATAAGAATGAGGACTCTTGGGAGTTACTTCTTTTCGGAACTGGAGGACTTAGGAAATGTAGAGCTGGCGGACCTCCTGAGATTCATATCATTATCTGGGTGGTTCTAACAGCGGTTTTTCTCGTGTTTCCAGGGTTAAAAAGATTGGGCACAATGGACCAACCTGGTCTAAGTGAGCAGTGACTATGTCACAAGGCACCCATCTACCTAACCTAACCATCATGTACATTTAACATTAAAAAAAAAATTATGACGTGGAACATGGTTGTAAGTAGAAGTTATTAACCGTAAAAGTTATTTTCGATGAAACAATGCTTTTTTTCATTTCTATAAGTACACATAAATAGTATTTATGAAAAAATATTGTTATTTCATATTTTGATAGGTATTATGATTTCTTCCATTTTAAATCCGATTTAATTGCATATGTTGTGTATGGGCTGATTGATGTTATGAGAGCTTCATCAATTTCTGCTAGTTGTTATTTTTTGTGACAAGCCAATATGGAAATGTTTGTTGAAGATGATAAAATTCTTGAGGATATGGTTAATAATCTCCTACTGATGATTTTGAACGGTTCAAGGTGAAAAGCAGTAGTTTTGTGATGTCAGTCTTGAACAATTCATGAAGAAAGTAAATTGTATTGTGCTGTCAGCTGCGTAGTCTGTTATCAATATTGTTGTTTAGTTACTTGTAAGTAAAGAAATGTTAATTCAGCATTCTTAGTTGATGTGTGGTATTGATAAGATATCTCCAAGTTGATGGTTTCTTGATAACGTGAAGAAGAAAATTTCATTGTTCATCAAACATTGTAGTAATTGCAGAAGCAAGTGATTATGTGTAGGCCATTAGTGTTTGCGATTGAGCTTCATTAAACCTTTTGGTATGATCATGTGAAAAAATAATACTTATTAATTAAATAATGAATATTGTTTTTTTATTTCTTCCCACTGGGAAGTTAGTCGTGTGGACCTTGCGGGTCGCACCCAGACCACATTTTTTACTTTAATTTTAGTATCGATTTTATGGACAGTAACGGAACATTTTATTTGTGAAACGTAAAAAATGCTTTTGGGTTTTAGTTCATATAAGGATTGTTTAATTTTTTTTATGGAAAATGGTTTTTTTAAGGGTATAGTTTGCATTTTCTGCGTATTGGTTTGCATTTGCTGTCTGTTATTTTTTTCGCTATGGCAAGGGTTGTAGAATCCGTAGTTATGCAACGCACGGCAGATAGATGGGCAGGTAAAGTGTTATAGTCTGTTCCAAAACACTTGACATGCTACTGCGCAGGTTTCCCTTATTTTCACAAATTTTTCTCATTTCCATTCATAAGAGATAAAAGCAACAACAACTAAAGCAATAAAAAATAAAAATATAAGAGTTCGAATGAGAAAAAAGAGCGGAAATTTGAAAAAGTGGAAAAAAGGATCAAGTATGAAGAAGGGAAATATTCCACTTGTGAAATACATGCTACTTCTGTAAAAGTAACAATTAAAAGTAAAACCATAGCGGCAGTGTACTATGCTCCTAACTATAATTAAAGCAAAATGAATTTGTAAATCTTTTTCAAATATTTGGAAGTCGATATCTAATAGGCGGCGACATCAGGGACGTACCGTGATATTCTCAGCAAGGTGTTGTACCCTTTTTTTTGTAAGATATTAAAGCCTCTTCTCTATCAGAAGTGATAGACTAGGATCCCTTTTTTTGTGTTTAATTTCAGTTTTGAGAAACATTATTATACAGTTAGTAAGTATTATTTGAACGTACATATGTAGGTCCAATATTTCTAGCTTTTTCACAAAAGTTTCCAAAACCTTATCACAGAAACTGTTATGGCTTTTATTTCCTTAAGTAATGTTTTTTCTATGGCAACCAAAGTAATCTCCCATAATCTTTCTTTAAGCGTCGTGTTTCCAGAATAAGATTTTATTCGCTCAAGTGCAGAAAACGATCTTTCAACTGAACTGCTTGTTATTGGTATTGTTAGCATTAAAGAGATCAGTTCAGTGAAAATGTATCTAACAAATCTATGTATATTCTGAAGGAATCCAGGTACATACATTTGTATGTATGTCTGACGAATATGTTGCGGAATTGCGCGCATTTAAGTCATTCTTAAGTGTAACGAATTAAAAAAAAACTGTTTTTTTAGGCTGTCGAAAGCTTGGACTGGGAAACTTTTTTCGTAAATTCTAAAAATTTTTGAATTCAACAATTCCCAAAATTTTAAATTTGTCGGGGAGATGAATCTTACATCCATTTGTGTTGACAAAGTATCAATAATTTCAAAATAGCCTCACCTGTATCACATTGGAGTACTCCAACGGTCAATTACCCGAATTTCATTCACTCCCACACTCTCAATCCTTCTCCTTCCTCTTTGTCATCTGCTCCTACCACGTCAACGGCCTCTCTTAATAACACTACCCCCTTCTCTACTACTTCTCCTCCTACTTTGATGGCCGCTATATTTTGTCAAGACTGCGTGATTACCGCCTTTTTGAAAATGTTCGCCTTAACCTAGCTTATTTATTTGACAAGCCTAACTCTGTCTGCATATCCCAACCGACCCTGTGGCCCTGAAAAATATCTACACCCGTTTTCATGAGAGTTTTTAACACTTCCTCTTCCACTGTGGCTAAATACCTTTCAACTTTTCCTTCTCATATTGGCGCCAAACGTCTTTCGTATCTCTAAAAATCTCGCAGCAACTTCAACAACCATTTTCGTCCCTATCTCCTATCTAGACGTTTTATCTCACTCTGTCGTTACTGTCCCACAATTCCTATCCCTCTACTATCAGAACGTCAGAGGACTTATCGAACCAAAACCTCAATGGAATAACAAAAAAGATTGTTTTTTGAAGTTGAAGTTTTTTCATTGAGGTCAATCAGGTACGGTACAAATCGATGTTTTTTTCACGCGTTTTGTTTCGCTGCTATCATTCCGTTTATTATTATTTCTCATTTCAACAACTCGCATTTTGGTTTTTCGCAGTTTTTATTTGGCAAATTTTTATTTAGGCTTGTAATTATTTGACCTTAAGATATTCTGCAATTATAATTCCACTCTCTGATTAGCTAACGTTTTTTTGATAAGCTTTAACTTACTTACCTTTACTGTCGCTTTGTGAAATCGTCATAAGGTCATATAAATATGTAATATAAGACCATATGGGTTATTTTTTAATTTGCCAATAACAATAGTATAGGCCGCGTAGCGGTGCCCTGAGCATATGCATCCGGTATATGAGTCGAGGATGTCCATAGCCTTTTTTTTTTTTTGGGTGAAAGCCTGAAAGTAGTTACAGTACCCCGCCAAAAAATTATGAACACTTCCATGGTTTTAATCTTTTTTGCAAAATATGGTACTTGTTGTCCAGTTGATACATATCGTCCATTCTTTGTATTGTATGATATTTGTTCTGTTTTTGCCACTCAGGAGAATCTCGAATACAGTGTTTCAGGAGAATTTCAGGACTAAAAGTGCGGCTATGCACACTAATGATGATACAGTTGTAGTGATGATACTTGCATACTACATTTTTTTACCCTGCAGTGTTCATAATTTTATGGCGGGGTACTGTAGGTTTCCTTTTACTTGACATTTTACTTTCTGAAAAATTGTGGACGTATGTATAAGTCATAGGGATATAGGATGGGAATTATGGTTTGAAATTTGATTAGGTATGTAAAAAAAATCCATTTGAAAGTGACATAAAGCCATAATGGCCCTATGACGCTTTCGCAAAGTGACATATCATGCTGAAATAAACAACCGATTAACAAAGCGCGTATTAATGGTTTGCCAGATAAGCCGCGGGAAGAAATGTGAATAGGACTGAAATAGTGTTAGGATATTCGAGAACTTCTTTTCCATCGAATTGAGACCAGAAAGTGCACCACCGAGAGTGTCAACGAAACATGGATGGTTTTTGGATCAGATTCCTTAATTGTCCAAAAAGCTTGCAGTATAGAATCCATATCGAGGATTGTGTGGTGCGACCGAATATTTTGCCCCACGCCCGAGGAGAGTCGTCCAGCTACCACCCAACCGAATATTGTTTTTTTAGCTACTAGGTACCCGTTTGCAGCGTGAACAACTTCACCTTGCAGAATGTTCCAAGCATTTTCAGCACCAAACAAAATATCAACCGAATTTGGTTGATGAACAGATGAACGGATCAGCTAAATTGAGCTCTGAAATGTGCTTCCAATTTTTGACATCGAATGGAGGAGTAGGCAACGTTGATGTAATGTTTGACAATACATACGCGTCTACTGAGATACGGATGGTATCAAACCGGGAAACGATGACCATCGAAACTAACCCATTTTCCTGCGCAGGTTGCACCAATCCCACTTACGGTTAAACGGGCATTTATTCGTCTAAGAATAAGTCGCTCGACGCAAGATTCGGTGACGAAAGAAACCTGTGAACCCGAATCTATTTATCTACGTACAACGAAACATTGATTGGCATATAACTGAGTTATGACCGCCGCGTTATCAATTGAGGCAAAGCCTTTTCAATTTTACCAAACCCCTCCTTGCGGCTACATCCATTTTAAAAAATTCCGTACATTGTATTAGCGGATGTGCCGCATTTGGGCATTGGGTTGAAGACGACATGTTATTTTATTTATTTTATTTGAGTCATGAACATACCCTCGACCGACTCAAGAGCCCCACAATGATATTCTAAGAAAGTCAAAAATTGATTAATGGTAGGATACCTACTAAGTATCTTCGCTATCAGCTGACCAATCCTGTAGAGTTTCTGTATCCAATTTTCCTAATAAATCGAAAATCATCCACGGATCCCCTTCGAAAGAATTTAAAGAATTTAGACCTCTTACTAATTCGTTAACACCATCCGATATTTTACGCAGGGTTCCTACGATGAGCTATGAATCGGTGGAAGTTGCATAAATGTTTCTAGAAGACTATAGATAATATAACGTGGCCTCTCATATCTCTTTTCCAATGTTTCCCAAGCCAATAGGTAGCATTGGGCAATGGGATGTGAGCAAGTAAATTTGAGGCTTCACTGCGAAGACAGGAGCGAAGCAAATAGAATTTTTGGATTGGCGACAAGTTCGATTTGTTATGAACCGAACTTGCAAACATGTCCAGAAACGCGGGCCAATCACGATAACTACCCGAGGAATGTTCGATATGAATCTTGGGAAGAAAGTCACTTAGTTCACTAACGGTTAAAGTTGATGTATTTAACTGTTGGGCTACATTGACTGATGGGGTCGGCGAACGATTATCCGGGAGTTAGATGCTTCGAACTTATTTCTTTCCCGAATCGCGGAAAGTAAAACCGACTTTACCTCTAGATACTTTGATTCGATGTCCAAAAATTCTGGTTCAGCGTCGACGTACCCATCTACATCGAAGAATGCATACATCTACTCTTGAGAAGTATGAAATTTCACCCACAACTCTTCCAACTTTTCAACGCGAAGTTGAAGAGCTTCTATGGTAAAAATTTCAGTAATTTGCTCTGAAAAGGTAGCTAATCTAGTCAACGAGCCTTTTAGATTAGCACTAGAACAACATAAAGCCACGTTGCAAGAAGCGGCACTTACATACATATGTACATTTTTTGCCGGGTTCGCAGTTTTTAATTTACATTAGAATATCTGAAATATTCAGCGCCCTTCGTTTGTCCTGAAAACCTGACGCTTAACGCATAACATGCATCTACCACTCCACTCCCTAATCAGAAAAACCAACATCTTTTCACTGAACGAGAAAAAAAAATAACCTGTACCATGCTTATAGCTTTTTTTCATCAGTTTCTTTACTCATTTTCTTGGAAAAAATTCTGAGTGGGAATGGAAACCCAAAAAAGATTTTGTTTACTTTGTTTCCATTCATCACTCACTCATCCCGTCATTATAACTCCATTCTCAGAGAGTAATAATATTTTAATTAGCTGGTAAGGAATGAGAATACGCCAGCTGGGTGTTTGGAGTAACTGATAAAAAATATTGCTTGATCATAGTACTATAATATAAGTTTGTATATGAAACTATACTTTGATGCTTAAACTCACAAATCATAAACACATACGTACATACATATGTATGTATGTATTAACTTTTTGTGTTCATGAGTCTATTGCTTTGCTGATATACAGTGGCGTGCAAAATTGAATAAAAAATGAATAAAAATTCATGCATTTCATATTAAGGCTAAGGCCGCCCACTGAGCGGCAAGTGGCAGAGCGGCAAGCTTAAGCGTCAAGTGGATATTTATTGAGCTGCAATTCTTAAGCAATTAGTTGTGAAAATGTCGTTGTCGAGTGCTGCTCGCCGTAGTCTTTTACAAGAAAGGCGTTTTTACATTTACAGAATTATCGCAAGGTAAAAAAAAATTCATTTGATATCTATGATATTACAGTTTTGGTCTATGCAAGCAAGAAAGAAGATAGAAGTACAATGTTTAACAGAGTTACTTGAAATTAATTTTAACAGTGACTAACAGATTTAATTATTGGAATGCTGATGAATATAACTTCACACTCCCACCTTCATCTGCATTACTTGAAATATAAAGTTAAATACATATGTATTACACTTAAATAGTAGACCAATTACAAAATTTAAATAAAATCAATCTTAATTTTCTTAAACAACAATACCCAATTTTGCTTTTAGTTAGTTAGGTTAGGTGAGGTGGCTGACCTGGCGATAGCCAGGACACACTTAGACCAAGGAGTAGGTCCATTGTGATACCACATATTTGGTAGACCGGAGGAAGTCTACCAGTAGGTCACCGGGTACTCGGGGAAAAACCTATGCTATCCCAGGGTGTTGTGACTGGGATTTGATTGTGCCTAAGCGGCTAAGTGTACCGTGAAGGTAGCGGGTGCAAGCGAGTATTGGGGGTGACTGACTCAGTCGAACCCTTTGTACTGTTCTGCAATTAGCTAGGTGGGGGTAACTGATTCAGTTTAACCCTATTGCTGAAGGTACCGTGTACGTAGTGGGGTGCATAGGAGTATTAGAGTGACTGATTCAATCGAACTCTTGGTACTATTATGCGGTTGGTGCTGTCTAGGTGGGTGACTGATACTGAGGGTACCGTGTAGGTAGTGGGTGCATAGGAGTATTAGAGTGACTGATTCAATCGAACTCTTGGTACTATTATGCGGTTAGTGTTATCTAGGTGGGTGACTGATACAATCGAACCCTAGATAAACCGTGGAGGTAGCGAAGGTGCGTAAGAGTAGTAAGAGGTGACTGATTCAATCGAACCCCTTATACTGTTATGCACTTGAACTAAGTAGTATTAACGCTAATGGGGAGTTTGGTTTTACTAGGTAGGGTGACTGACTCAGTCGAACCCTTGAACCTAGGTAAACCGTACAGGTAGCGAGTAGATTGCATATAGGTAATTTAGGAGACGACTCAGTCGACCTTTATTACTGATATGCAGTCGTGAATGATGTGTGATTACTAGTGTTAATCTAGTGAGTAGTTAGAGGGTCACCTGTCGCCCTTGGGAGGTGACTGTTGCAGTACAAACCTCCCCTATGGGTAGATGGTGATAAATACGATGACGAGTGGGTATGGTGATTGAATCATTCTAACCTAATGCTTTGTTGCAGATAACTATGAGTTGCTTTACGATGCTAGAAGGTGTAAAATATATATGTGTGTATATGTGTATAGTGTCAGCTGAACCAGTTATATTTTGATATAAATCTCTGTAGATTTATGATGTCTATGTTGGACAGATCACTTAGATCTTCAAAGAAGTAATTGCCTAGTACTTTCTTTCTTAAGTTAGCTAGCGCTGGGCATGTTCCTAAGAGGTGGAGGTTATTTTCCTCCCCTTCCTCATCTCTGCAACTTCTGCAGAAATCGTTTGACAGGACTCCTAATCTGATGGCGTGCCTACCTATCAGGCAGTGCCCTGTAATAATTCCTACTGTTAGGCTTATATTCCTTCTATTTAATGACAGGAGCTTTTTAGTTTTCTTTA
This sequence comes from Blera fallax, assembly GCA_946965025.1. Taxonomy (NCBI): domain Eukaryota; kingdom Metazoa; phylum Arthropoda; class Insecta; order Diptera; family Syrphidae; genus Blera; species Blera fallax. The sequence goes on from OX337246.1 coordinate 57,933,169, forward strand.
CGTCTGGTATGGGCCAGATCTTCCTGGTCGATATGCACGTGCTTAAGTTATTCCACCTTTTATTTACGATTTCTTGTGCCTCATTAGACATTCGAAGTTTTATCGTTTGTATTGGGGGTGCCGGTACGTCTCTGTTGTCAGCTAGAAGTAATCCGGTGCCTAGTTTGGCTAGCTCATCTGCTTTGCAGTTTCCTGGAATATCTCTGTGTCCCGGGACCCAGCACAGAGTAATGTAACATCTGTCCGCAATCTCGTTAAGAGATTCGCGGCGTTGTTTGACCAACTTAGATCTTATTGTTGGCGTTTCCAGAGCTTTAATCGCCGACTGACTGTCTATGTAAAGGACGATAGACTTACCATCTATCGGGTACAAAGAGAGTCTGCGCGCTGCTTCACGAATAGCCGATACTTCCGCTTGAAAAATACTACAGTAGTCTGGGAGTCGGAGAGCTGCGTTAAGCAGAGGTACATCAGAGAATATTCCCAGACCTGTACCTTCCGATGTTTTGGATCCATCAGTGTAGATTTCAATTGCGGCGTTGTTTAGAATGTTACCGTTTTCCCATGCTGATCTGTCTGGGATAATGGTATTATATTTTATATTAAAATCAATAGACAGGGATAAGTAATCTGTATCTCTAATATTGGAGTTAAGTAGTATCTTCATATGGCCAATTGGTGAGTCTGACCATTTTAAAGATTCTTTAAGTCTTAAGGCTGCTTTAGAGGCTACCATTTTCCCGAAGATATCGATGGGAAACATGTGAAGTAGAGTCTCTAAGGCGGCCGTGGGAGTGGACCTGAGGGCCCCTGTGATGCATATGCATGCTGATCGTTGTACTCGTTCCATAGAATTGGTATTGCTCTTGATATCAAGTGCAGGCCACCAGACGAGAACGCCATAAAGTAGAATTGGTCGAACTACCGCCTGGTACAGCCAGTATACTATTCTCGGTTGAAGACCCCATTTAGCCTTTTTACAGGTGTAGATGGCGATTTCTGCTTTCTTGGTTCGGTCCTGAATATTCTGTTTCCAGTTAAGTTTACTGTCAAGGGTTAGACCTAAGTATTTTGCTTTATCCGTAAAGCTGAGTTTCGTGTTTCCAAGCTTAGGCGGAGTTATGATTGGAATTTTGTATTTCCTAGTGAATAATACAAGTTCCGTTTTGGACGGATTTACGTTGAGTCCAACGTTATCAGTCCATTTTGCTGTTATATCTAGCGCTGAGTCCATTAGATCTCTTAGGGTCTGTGGGAATTTCCCTAAAATGGCTATGGCGATGTCGTCTGCATATGCTACGACCTTATAGCCTTTATTTTCTAGTGAAATAAGTAGCTTGTTCACTACTAGTATCCAAAGTAGCAGAGAGAGAACACCTCCCTGGGGTGTGCCTCTGTGTGCTAGCCTTTTAGTTGAGTAGTACCCGAGCTCGGACAGAATTTGTCTGCTGTTCAGCATTTGTTCTATCCAGGTCCGGAGGCAGTGATCATCTTCCATATGTGCGAGTGCACTTATGATGGATTCTGTTTTGACGTTGTTGAAGGCTCCTTCAATGTCACGAAAAGATACCATAGTAAATTCTTTAACGGCTAGTGATTTTTCAATTGTACCTACTAGCGAGTGTAGAGCTGTTTCCACTGAGAAACCTTTACGGTAAGCATGTGGGGAGTTAGATAAGGTATGTTCCTTGAGTTTCGAGCGAATATAATTATCAACTAGTCTTTCTAGAGTTTTTAAGAAGAAAGAGGAGAGACTAATTGGTCTGAAATCTTTGGGAGTGTAGTGCGAGGTCTTACCGCCTTTCGGTATGAATACCACCTTAACTTTTTTCCATGAGGAGGGGGTGTAGCCGAATTTGAGGCAGCTATTGAAGATCTGGTATAGCCAGGGGGTTAAAAGCTTTATGGCTTTTTGTAGTTCCACTGGTGTTATACCATCCAATCCTGGGGTTTTGTATGGGTGGAAACTATTAACAGCCCATTGCAACGTGTGAGTGTTAACTATTCCATCCGGAACATCCAGGTTCGAGTGCGGGTGCCATATAGGTATGTTTGTATCTATCGAGTTTCCTGGGAAGTGAGTATCCATAAGAAGATCTAATGTTTCTTCTGTGGACTTGGTCCAATCACCGTTAGGTTTCTGGATAAAGCTAGGCATATTAGGGGATTTGGAAAGTATTTTCCTCAATCTACTGGAATCGTTTGTCTTTTCTATATTACTACAGAATAGTCTCCACGATTCTCTTTGAGCATTCCTTAACTCTCTTTTATATACCTTAACACTGTTCTTATAGTTGTCCCAGTCTTCTGGAGAACGTGAATTCTTAGCTAAATTAAACTGTTTCCTACTACTTTTTCGTAGTTTTGCTATGTTTGCATTCCACCAAGATGGCTTGCTTCCATTTTTGTGTCTACTGATCGGGCAAGCTTTTAAGAAGGCTTTATTCATTGATTTGGACACTTTGTCTACCATTTGGTCAATTTCGGATGGTGAACTTGGTTGAAAGATTTCATTGTTAAGTTTTTTGTTTAAATATGAATTATAAACTTCCCAATTAGTGTTCCTAGGATTCCTAAAGGATTTTATTGGGGGTTTGGTAAATTCCAGACTAAATTGTAGGTAGCGATGGTCCGAAAAAGATACATCCTTCGATACCATCCATTTCACAATATTTAGCTTTGGGGAGTTGGTGGCTAAGGTAATATCTAATACTTCCTGCCTAATTTTATTAATAAAAGTAGGTTCTGCACCTATGTTACATACTATGAGGTTAGTTTCTAAGAGGAATTCAAAAAGACACTCACCTCGAGTATTTGTGTTTGTGCTTCCCCAGAGGTTATGATGTGTACTCCAATCTGCACCTATCACTATGGGGATATTGCCTGCCTGGGCTGATTTAATCGCCTCGCGTATATTGATTGCTGGTAAGGGGCCTGTGTCGTCGTAGGGCAAATATGCCGACGATATCCATAAGCTTTCTTTCCCGCCGCGGTCTAACTCCACACATGCAAAGTCTGAATCGCTGAAATTTGGTAAGAAGAAGGCTTTGAGATTATTTTTCGCTAAAATGCAGGATCTTGGTTTACCTAATCCTTTTGCATAGAACAAAGAATAGTTATTTGCCCTCAATCCAGCTATCCGATTGTCGCTTGTTACCCAAGGTTCCTGGATAAGGGCAATGTCCTCTCCTCCTGTCTGCAGGCAGAGTATTAAATTAGCAGAGACTGCTCTGGAGTGGTGGAGGTTAATCTGTACCAGTCGGAGCAACATTGCTGACTGATACAGACGTCTCTATTACTGTGGTGTCACCATCTTCTGACTCAGAAGATTCACCACTATTTTGCCTGTTTGGCTCAGTTATCGATTTATCGCCTGCTGACTCAGCTGACGATTTCTCGATTGGATTTGAGGTGGTGGCTATCGGTTGCGTTTGAGACGGAGGGCTATCCGATTCGGTATCCAACCCCAAGCTATTGAGAGAGGATACCATACCCGAGATGAGCCTTTCGTCTTTCTCGTGTACCTTTAGCACCAGTTCTTCCATGCCGTAGAAGATTTTGTAGTCCCTTTTGCTTAAAAGCTCCAGGGATTCTTGGTTGAGGAGGAATGAAACTAACCTTCCTGCCTCTACCGGTTCATCGGCTTTAATGATCCTCCAATTTGTAGTTGGGAGATCGGGATTTTGGATACGAATCAGGCTCAGGATGTCTGATTCGCTGCATGGTCCTGGGGGAATCCAAGTGCGCGCTCTCGGACGGACCTTTATGTCGCTCCAGTGGCTAACCGACAGATCGGCGTTAGCCCATAAGCTATTCAGCTTTGGTACCGCCTCCTTGAGGAATTCTATGGAGCTGTTGTTGCTACATTTAAGTAGCTTTGCGCCGTTGAGGTACCAACCAGCGTCCGAGAAGGTCGGTGGCGTAGCGGTTGGATGTTTGAGACAATACGTCAGTACATCTGACGAGAGTCTTGCCTTTAGGAGCCTCCAATTGTCTCCGATGATTCGGCCCTCCTCGTTGCCGCTGTCACAAATGCCGTAGACCGGATGATCCTTCGCCACCTCATTGTAGGACCTGAGCACCGTCTCGGTATTCTTGGCCTTCTTTGCGGCTTTGGAGGCATCATCTTGGGACCTTGGTCTTTTTGACGTTGAGTCTGTTTTGGGCACCAGACCCGAGCTACTTCCTGACTCAGGAGATGACTGCTCGGAGTGGTTCCCGAAGGTCTGTTTTTCGCAAGGTCCCCCGACTCGGGTTGACGCTTGCTTTGTGCGGTTGGGCGTGAAGGCTTGGGGGGTAGCCTCTTGCTGTCAAGTGGGACACTCCTACTCGAGGAAGGGGCCTGTCCTCCCGACTCGGGTTGATTGCCGTCTTCAGCGAGAATACTTCCTGCCCAGCGTAGCGTATCTTTGTCTTTTTGCTCCCACGTTTCCTCTGGTTTTTCGAGGATCCGTGTGAGCAAATGCTTAGCCAAGCGAATGTTTTTGTGCTTTTTAGCACTGGGAGAATTCCTCTTCTGCATAGCGCGCCCGCAACGTGCCGATACGGCTTTTGCTTGGGACTCCGCGTCTGAAAGGGAAGGGTCGGTGGATCTGGACTCAGAATCCGAAGGGTTAGCGTAGTCTGTCGTGTCTCTGTAGGCATGTCCGTCGGTCGGTTCGTTGTCCTTGTTTGTAGCGGTAGTCGGGGGCGTAGCCTCAGAAGATGTAATGTTTGTTTTTTGTTTTTTTAGTTTAGGTTTTGTTTTATTAAGATTCATGATCCCACGAGTAAGCCGGTGAGAAACGTCCACCGCCAGCATAGCCGGTTTTACTGGCGGTGAGGCTAATTACGACAGGCCCTGCCAGGGCGCCTGAAGGAGCTCGTTAGCGACTGATATATCCCTCAGCCATTCAGCCTTTCAAGCGCTCACACCACCCGTTAGAATGGGTTGACTACACTTTAGCTTCAGACATCCTCCCCTGGAGACCGTACAGCATGGGTGGTCGAAGAAGATGAATTTTGCTTTTAATAATTCAAATCTAATTTTCAAAAAAAAATCAATTTTTATGTAGAGGTTTGGTAAAAATATCTGCAATCTGGTTTTCGGTTGGAACATACAAAAGATCGAGATGCCTTGTGCGAACTTTTCTCTGATGAAGTGTAATTTTATCTCGATATGTTTGCTTCTCTTATGGAACTCTGGATTCTTTACTAGCCTTATAGCGCTCTGGTTACCGAGAAAAAGCTTCGGCTTGTCACATCCTTCTGGTAATACTTCATTTAGTAGTCGCAAAAGCCAGACCATCTCTTTAGTTGCATGCGCGGCTGCTATGTATTCGGCTTCCATAGTGGACAAAGAGATGCAAGCCTGGCGTTGTGACACCCATGATATCGGCGTATTACCAAGTAGAAAAACGAATCCACTCGTGGAAGCCTCGTTTCTGGATCCCCCGCATAGTCGGAATCACTGAAACAAGTAATGTTAAATTTAGAGTTAGATTCAAAAAATATACCATTCATCCTGGTCCCCTTAATGTATCGGATGATTCGTTTTACTGCAATCACATCTTGTTGACTTGGTTTTTCCAAATGACGACTTGCTATCCCAAGGGCGTAGGATATATCTGGCCGGGTTCCGGTAGCTAGATACATGAGGCACCCAACTGCCTCGCGGTACGGAAACTTGGCTTCTTCTGTTTGGGTCTTAGCTGCAGTCTTGTTCATCGAAATATCGGCTGGTGTTAAAACTGGATTAGCATCAGACATTCCAAATCACTGTGAGATTCGATCCACGTAACCTCCTTGAGACAGGAACACTGATTCGTCAGCATGGCGATTAATTTCTAGCCCCAGAAAACAGCCTAATTCGGAAACCTTTATATCAAATGCTCCTTTTAAGTATGTAATGAGCTGGCTTATATTTTCTAGACTTTCTCCTGCATGTTTTCCAACGAAAACGCAAGGATCCGCTTCAGAAGAGACTAAGTTAAACGAACGTAGAAATTTAGTGAATTTGCAAGTCCCCGATAAGAAAGGCTGTCTTTATGTCGATTTGTTTTAAGTACATTCTTCTTTTCGCACCTACTGCAAGCACTGTTCTAATCAACCTAAATCGTGCCACTGGACTAAAAATCTCGTCATAATCGGCACCTGCTTCTTGCGTAAATCCTCTGACCACAAGTCTGGCTTTATATCGTTCGAGTTCGTTGCTAACAGAATCTTTTATTTTGAAAACCCATTTATTGTCGATAACTCTTCTTTCCGGGGGCGTTACCAATACCCAGGCACAATTTTTCAGTAGCGCTTCGATTTCTTCTCTCATGGCGGCTTGCTCCTTTTCCGCATCAATGGATATGAAAACTTCTTCATATGTTCTAGGAACGCACCTAGTTCATATAAAAGCTCCCGTTTCCATCAAGGACATCATTGATCCGCTCTGTTTCTTTGTGCACTTCGTTTTCATTACTTCCCTCATAATGATTGGCTTCTTCTTTCCTTTTGAAATGAGCGATTTCTTCATCATCAGAACGTGCCGAAATGTCATCGAACTGTTTATCAACTGCTGCAACGATTTCACTGCTTTGGCCAGGAATTGTACTATTTTTGAAAGCAACGTCGCGGCTCACCTCAACCTTGTTGTTTTCTGCAAAGAATATGCGATACCCCTTTGAATTCTCGGAAAATCCAACAAAAATCAATGCACGTGACTCTGCATCCCGTTATCTGCGCTTTTGTGGGGGAATATGGGCAAAGCATTCAGTTCCTAACACCGGCGTGCTGAAGAAGTTATATGTCCATTCGGTTTTTTTAAACCAAAGCTGAGCTGAGCACTTTCCTGGTGAATCTGTAGGAGCCGTTCTATTTATGACATAGACCGCAAAGTTTACAGCTTCTGCCCATAACCTAATTGGCAAATTGTGTGCATGAATCATAGCAGCCTCCACTATTGTTCTTATTTCCCTTTCTGCTCGCCGTTCTGTTGAGGGGAATACGGAACAGAGGTTTGATGACGATTACCATTTTCGCTCAAAAGTAATTTGACTTTGGCATTAACGAACTCTAAACCGTTGTCGGTGCGAATTGTGCGGGGAAACGAATCGCTTTCTATTTTGATTTTTCTTAAAAACAACTTGAAACAACCAAAAACTTCGTCGTTTTGTTTTAGAAAAAACACCGTCCTGTATCTTGAGAAATCATCCTTGAAGATAAGGAAATACTTTGAACCAGCCAGTGAAGAAATTTGCATGGGACCGCAAAGATCTGAGTGCACAAGCTCGCCCACGCATTTTGCCCGACTGGTAATTCTTTTAAAAGGCAATCTATGGGATTTGCCGGGAGCACATGCATCACAAAACAAATTCTCTTCATCTATGAACTTAATATGTCGCTCCTTGAAAACTCCGAACAAACGTCAAGTTTTGATGAGCGAGGCGTTCGTGCCAAGTTCTTGTTGACTCGACTTTTATACTGAAACTTGCAATTCTTGCATGTTCCACTTTCTCAACTTTAAACAACATTCTAAATAGTGAGCCTTTTCGTACTCCCACCGCCACTGTACAGTCTCCTCGTAAGAACTCGCAATGAATGGTAGTAGACACAAGATGAATATTTTTGTCGAGTGCTTTATTTGTAGAAAACAAATTAATATGAATATCTGGCACGAATAGGACATCGACTAAAGCTTTGGTGACCCATTGTTTTTTATCATAGGCTAAAATGTTGATTTTTCCACAGCCAAGCGCACTGATTGTTGTCCCATCACCAACGCGAACAGGTTGTGCACTTTCAAATTCCTTGTACTCAGTGAACCAGTCACGTCTAAAAGACATGTGATCACTGGCACCCGAGTCCAAAAACCATTCTTCGCAATTGGATTCATTATTAGCTACCATAGTACAAATAAAAGCATAACGAACTTGTCACACTTGTGTTTCTTAACGGGCAATTATTCCTCCAGTGCCCTGGTTTTTTGCAACGAAAGCACTTTCCCATTTTGCTTTTGCTTTGACTTCGACTTTGATTATAATTCGTTTTCTGAAACCGTTGATTTCTTTTAGCTAAAAGCGCACTTGACGATTCTCCGTTATCAGACACCGGTTTATCCTTGTCGCGAATCTGAGAGGCCAAACGGGACTCTTCCATAACTAAACGCGAGGTCAACTTTTCTAACGTTTTTTCTTTCGCTGTCGTTGATTCCCAAGCCGAATAAAAATGGTTGTACTCAGAAGGTAAAGTCATTAAAATTTTGGTTATGAGCATGTTTTGCGTAATAATTTCTCCACATTCCTTCAGCTAATGCACCAGAGATTCCAGCTTGGAAATGTGAGAAGCAATATCATCTAAAGGATCTTTGGCAAAACTGTATAATTTTTGTTGCAGAAAATGTATGTTCGTCAAAGGATTTTGCTCATAAATTGACTCCAGTTTTGTCCACATCTCGTTCGACGTCTCGTAGTTCATTATATGAATGAGTGGTTGTGAACCAACGCTCATTACAATGACCTTTTGTGCCCTCTTGTCCTTTTTTTCCCGTGCCATCATTTTTGACGCATCATCAGGACTCGGCCTAACACTATTCCCGTTCACCACCTCGTACAGGTCACTAGCACTAAGCATTACTCTTACCTGGAACTTCCAGACTCCCCACTGATCAGGTGTGTTCAGCTTTTCGATTTTGAATAAATCGCCCTCCATTGTAACAGCAGCAGCAACCAGCAATACCAGAATCCAAACCGAATCAACAACGGCACGTTTTTTTTGTTCTTACAACAAAATAATCCCGGAAACTAATTGCAAAAGAAAACTCTTTTATCCGCAAATATCCGCACTTACATATATTTCAATAATTGATTTTTTATTTGTAGTGGACTTGGGTCTGGGCCCATAACCTGTGAAGAAACACGACCTTTCGGTTAAAGATCACACAAGAGAGTGATCGTACGGTTTATTCAAGAATTCATTTGACATCTATGATTTTACAGTTTTGGTCTATGCAAGCAAGAAAGAAGACAGAAGTACAATGATTAACAGAGTTACTTGAAATTAATTTTAACAGTGACTAACAGATTTAATTATTAGAATGCTGATGAATATAACTTCACAAAAATAATTCCACTAATTTTTTCCCGCTTATTGTCACGTCCATATTTACATTCCACAGGCATTGGGCCAGCGCACACTGGATCAGTGTGTATAAGATTAAAAATAATTTAATGTCAAAGTATCTATCGAAATATGTAGTACCTATAAGTTAGAGAGGTTCAACCATATTCATTAAGAAACATGAATGATATAAGACTGCCAAATTTATTAAGTGCTAGATCACAAAATTCACTAATATATGAAGAATTTAAATTAATAAATGAACTGCCTAATAATATGAAAAATGAATTAAATTTTAAGATACTTAAAAAAGCAGCCATTGAATTTGCAAAACAAGCATATTAAAAAAACAAATTGTAAATTTGTGTGTAACAATATATGCAATTATAGTGTCATATATTGCAATTATAAATTGAATATGAATGGCTGCCAAAGCCAATTAATAAAACTATATATCTATCTATCTATCTAGAAATTCCCACGGGGTATCTCACTTTACTTCAATCGCACACTGGATGAATAATTCGGCGCAAAATTGTGTATACATTAACCGATTTTCATTGTAGTGGTATTTCGCTTGTATATTGAAATTGACAACTTGTCTAAATTGTTTATCAATATAAAATGTAAACCAGAATGTTTAGTGCCGTGAGTACGAAGAGGGAAGATCTATCCGTAAAACAAAAAATTGATATCCTACACCACTTAAAAAATGGGTAGCCAATGGAGGAAATCGCTAAGCAATTTATCTGCGATGTTTCAACAATTGCGAAAATTAAACAAAATGAAAACCATCTGCGAGAAGTCGCCAACAAAAGCGGAAATATTAAACGAAAACGAAAAAAATCCGCAAATGTGAAGTTGTTTGAATTTTGTAAATGTGCAGCAAACGCCCTTTTAGGAAATCACGAATAAGTTGATACTGCCATGATCATTTGGTTTCGTGATATGAAAACGAAAAATGCTATATTAAATGGCCCAATTTTAAAAGAGCAGGCTATAAAATTTGCTAAATTTGCTTGATGCTAAATGTCGAGAATTTTGAAGTAAGCAATGGGTGGCTTACCCGCTGGGAAACCAGAAATAACAACCAGAGGAGATGCTGATTACCTTATGGCAAACGATTGGAAACAAAATATTCTGCCAAGACTTGTAGTAGATTATGCCTCACAAAATATTTTTAATGCGGACGAAAACGGTTTGTGCTTTAGTGCATTTCCCAGTGGCACAATGGCGTTTAGAGAAAACAATCCAACTGGTGGCAAAAGCCAAAAAGAGCGCATAACACTGCTTTTTTTCGCTAACGTGAATGGCTTGTAGAAAAAAATATTTGCTATGGCTATAGGCAATGCAGAGGAACCCCACTCTTTCAGGCGTAAAATGTTCCCTTTTAAATATTTCGAAAATAAAAAGCCTGGATGACCAGTTTCATATGGACTGAAATTTTGCTAGAGTGGGATAAATCTTTGCCAAAAGAAAAACGAAATGTTATTTTGTTTGCTGAGAACGCCGCTTGCCACAAACTTCTTGATGGACAAAAATTGTGCAATATTAAATTTTGTTTTTTGCCTCCAAATGCTACTTCCATCATTCAGCCGCTAGATCGGGGCTCAGATCACGTATCTTCTGACGATATCGTTTCGACGATAGTTTTCGCGCCTGAAAGAAGACTCTGGAATTAGGGAAATTTTCCATACGGAAAATGCTCGCACATATAGCATTTTCTACAAATAAGTTTCCTTCATTTCAGAGTCTTCTTTCAGGCGCGAAAACTATCGTCGAAACGATATCGTCAGAAGATACGTGATCTGGGCCCAGGGTATTATTCGATGCTTCAAAGTTTATTATAGTCAAATAATTGTACGACGTCAGCTTCTGGCCTTGGAAAAGGGTCAAACCATTGAATATTCCAAAACGGTAGAATATGTTTAGTATTTAGCTTGCATTTATTTAATGCTAGGGAGTATTTTTGCCGTAAATTAGATAACCATTCTGGAAGCCCTTAACATTTCCAAACGCGCTTAGTGGCTAGTAACCCCCACAACAATTCAGGATTGCTATTTCCCCGCTCTTTCCAATTTCGATTATGACTAAAGAGCCGAACAGAATGCGTATCTGTGTCTGTGTCTTGTAGCGCTGTCACACCTCTGCCGCGCGTCTTGTGGTTAAAGCAAACACAATGAAAGCGACTGTCACATTTGTATCTTGTATGTTTACTTCTTGGAAATATATTTTATTAGTGCTCAAAAGTGTTTTTTATTTGTGAAGATGGACGAGCAGGAAGAAATAGCTTTCATTATGTGTGTTCTGCACATGTGTTATTTAGCAATTAAATTAAGGAGATTAAGGAAATTATGAGCAAAGGAAAGAAAGAGAATTCTTTGAGACCGCATTCAAACACCTGAAAGAGCGCGACGAGGACCTTTTTTTAAAGCAACAAGAATGCACTCATCAACTGTAAACAATGAAAACAAAACAAGCGGAAACAAAAAAAATACTTTTTTTTACTTGTTATCCCAAATTCGTCGGATATCTCCTTCCATTTTTTAATTTTTTTTTTTAATTTTTGTAATTGGGATTGGATAAATTGGGACGTCAATCGTTTAGGAATTTGTACACTAAAGCTTTTGTTGTTGTGGAAATGGAAGTCGAAATATTTAGTGAAGCTGTACGATTGAATGAAATTCTTTGGAATTTATCCAATTGGTTTACGTATAGAACTTTTTTTCAATCTTAATAATAAATTATACTGCTGTTTACGCATTCTTGTTGCCTTAAAAAAAATGTCCTCGTCGCGCTCTTTGAGGTGTTTGAAAGTGGTCTCAAAGAATCCTCTTTCTTTCCTTTGCTCATAAAGGGGGGCGAACCCACCATCTGCGTTTCCTCATTTTCCTTAATTTAATTGCTAAATAATACATGTGCAGAACACACATAATGAAAGCTATTTCTTCCTGCTCGTCCATCTTCACAAATAAAAAACACTTTGAGCACTAATAAAATATATTTCCAAGAAGTAAACGCACAAGATGCAAATGTGACAGTCGCTTTCATTGTGTTTGCTTAACCGCAAGACGCGCGGCAGAGGTTTGACAGCGCTACAAGACACAGACACAGATACGCATTCTGTTTGGCTCTTAAGCAGCAATGTGTTGCTTTGCAAAAAATGATTTTGCTAACTGTTAATTCCCGTTTCTCCACGACGCGTCGTCGTTTAAGTAATTGGCAAAATGACACTTGACATGCATTAGTTTCTTAAACGCCACCGTTGTTAAATGTATGTTATTTTGTACGTATAAACATACAATATATGTACATATTTATTTTGGAAAATAGATAGTTCGGAAAACGTTTGTTATTGTTTGGAACAACAAATTTTAATGATTTTTAGGAGCCAAAGCTTTTTTCCCGCTGCATAAAATTACATAAAGCTTTAACTAACTTTTTTATGCGCTACTGAATTGTTTCTTTAAAATGTACAAAATCTTTTTTGTAGCTATAATAGTTCAGAAGTTATGCCACCCTAAGTGGTTGTTACTAAAAATCGGGGGTGTCCCACTTCGACGGGCTATAACTTAAATGGGGTAAAAATAAAAATATTTTTGTGAATATAAAATAATCGATGTCGTCGGCAAGTGTAAACTGTTTATTAAAATAATTTTTCTAATCAACGCCAATAAGACAGACATAAGGATATAAGAATATAACCCCGCTTACAAAATTTTGAAATCGAATTTTATGAGCTACGAGTGTATTTAAATTCAGAATCTCAATGACTTCTTCCTAATTTAAGTTAGTACATTATCAGTTGTATCCACCTCTGAAATCCTATACAGTAGACGCTCGATATAGTGAACTAATGAAAACCGGGCCTGTTCACTGTAATGAGATTGTTCATTGCATCGAGCGTGGACTTCGCGAATCAAATTTGATCAAAATGTGAATGTTTTCACATACAATGCATCGAAACTACATTACAATTAAAACTTTTCTGTTCAGTTACTAAAAAACAATCCAATTAAAAAGAATAATTTATTTTAAGCAAAAATAATTCATCCGTAATGCATGCAATGTAATAAAAAATTTAAATTCACAATAAAGTGAAAGCGATACATAAATGATAATAAAAAATAATAATAAACCAAATAAATAAAAATAAATAAAATAAATTCAAACCGTACTAAAACTAAAATTAATACATATGTACAAGCAAAAGGCTATTCAAACTTCTACTAAACATCTGCAGTTCGCGTTTAACTATAAACAACCCTAAATTGGCGACTGCACGGCGCTTATTAGTTTTAACTTTTTTTGCTTGCTGAAATATTCTGAGAAAATAAAAACATGAGTTTTATGTTATCGAAATTTTTCTTGTTCACTATTTAGAATAGCCTGGGCCCAGATCACGTAACTTCTGACGATATCGTTTCGACGATAGTTTTCGCGCCTGAAAGAAGACTCTGAAATTAAGGAAATTTTCCGTACGAAAAATGCTTGCACATGTAGCATTTTCTACAAATAAGTTTCCTTCATTTCAGGGTCTTCTTTCAGGCGCGAAAACTATGGTCGAAACGATATCGTCAGAAGTTACGTGATCCTGGGCCCTGGGCTCTCATCACGTAACTTTGATGACGATTGTCGTCCAAACGATATCAATGAACGCTATCGTCTGCAGTCTGCTTCATGTAACTCCATCACTATCGTGTCGTCTATAGTTCACATTTTTCACAGTTTGAAAGCTACTGAAAGTCATATTTGCCATTTGAAAATGGCTTTAGCTGTCATTCTTTGTTTTGTGTTTACTTCGTCTGTGGTGTTTTTCGTATTTTCGCACCCGGGCATAGCAAAACATTATTATGTATTACGTTAATCATGACAAATAAATTATGTACTTTATTCACAATGTGCCTACATCTTTGTTAGAAGAGATAAAGAATCCAACGGATCTCCAAGTGTCCTTCGCCTACGTAACAGTTCCAATTTTTTTTCATTTTTATTCCCCTTCTCAATAAAAAAAAAAAACATTACAGTGTGATAAAACATTTATTTGCCGAATGTTTTTTCAGTCAAAAGTCTTTCACAAACACAAAACACCAAAATAAAATGCAGAACGATAGCTAAATACCTATCGTGCAAAAACGATCGGCGAGACGATAGTAATTGACAGTTTTAGCCTTGTCTAAATGAATAGTCACGTAGACTTGACTTCCTTGACGGATTATTAAAACTTAACCTCAAATGATGATGAATTCAAGCAGCCTTAAAAAATGAGTCAGTGATCGTTTATTGTTAAACTGATAGACGCGGGGCTGCGCGGTTAAATTCTAGGCTACTGAGCAGGTAATTTGTGTTTAAATATGACAAAAATTATTTACCTCAATATCACAAAATGTCCAAAAGTAATACCATTCATGAGAAAACTGCTCTATTCTGTCTTACGTATACGGAATCGAAATCATAACACGTACAACACTGATGGCAACGAGAAGCTTGTTCCTAGGCCTAATATGAGCCTTTTGTGAAGGTTGAGTTATACCTTTTCTAATAATCTCGATTTTAAAATAGTTAAGCGTAGACAAAAAACGTGCTTGTATTCTCTTTTTACAGCTACATGTATTACTATCTTTCATTCACCTCTTCCCCTTTTCACAACCTAAATTTAAATTGATGGAAAGAATGAACCAATTAGTTGCTCTTATCATACTCTTTGCCAAGTCATATCTTCTTTTTTTTCACTGAGTTTTTTCAGTAAAAAGAAACAAAAAGGTCTCCCTCCCACCGTTACACTAAAAGCATTAACAAAATTTTAAAAGCAGCTCCATTGAAAAGTTAACCTGCTATCTTATCTTTTAAAAAAGCGTGCCAAGAGAAATATTTCTATCTTAAAAGCTCACCTTATAATAGCTCTTGTTATTTTGTCTGTGTTTTTTAAAATGTACGTAATTGTAAGAGTCTAAGACAGTGTCTGATATTCGTTGAAAAAGTCAACACATTACTTGAGTTACTATTTAAAGTAAAGTAAAATATTTTACATCGCATAACTAATTAAAGCAATATATAGGGTATTTTTGGGAATTTACACGATCGAATGGAGTAATCTGCCACATGCATGTCCCCTGTTTTGATGGTGTTAGTTTTAATTTCTGACAGAGTTGTGCTCCGGGTAAGATGTTCATACTAAAAAATTGACTTAAAGAATTTCTTTTTGAAGATCATTGAAAACACGAAAAAATATAAATTTTATTTTACTGTTGTAATTATCGAATTTACAGACGTGTCTTTTACCCTTTTATTGCACAAGAATATGCTTATGATAACGAAACTGAAGGGGAAGGGAAACTGGGAACTATTGCGAAAAATTGTTTGCTGAATA
The DNA here is from genome assembly GCA_946965025.1 of Blera fallax. Lineage (NCBI taxonomy): Eukaryota > Metazoa > Arthropoda > Insecta > Diptera > Syrphidae > Blera > Blera fallax. Next base: position 57,948,623 of record OX337246.1, read on the forward strand.
TTCACACTTTCCCATTCTGCAGATAAGCATCGCCATTGGCTTTTAATAATAGAAATTGAATTTGTATGTACTGTTCACCAATAATTGGTGTTTTATTTTATCTTTTTGGAAGAGTGTTGTGCCTACGTTGACTATATTTTGAGATATCTGTACACATGTAGAAAAATTGTATTTCTATTCAAAACGTTTATTGTAGTGTTTTATTCGTTTATGTGAGAACATGCACTCCTATTTGTCGTAGGACAAATGTAAATTGCTTTAATTTTGCACCTATTACGTCTGCAGCGCTAACTTCCGTAGTTACAGTCATTAGTTCTATCAGAACATATGTATGTTAAAATTGGGCACGTTTCTTGCTAAACTTCACTTGAGGTTGATCGAAATTGAACATTTTCAGTAAGTCAATAATAATAAATATGATAGCCGAGTAATGTAACCAAAGTGTTCAACATTTTGCAATCTGTCCATAGACTTTCAATATTGTTTTTTGTTTGTTTTCATAATTTAACTAGAAACTGAAATACATAATTCTTTCAATGAGGTGTGCGTGTATATACATATATGCATAATATAATTAAAAATAATTCGAGTCTTTCAATATGTAACGGTTCAATATTTTGATATTTTTTATATTTCTTTAAACACTCTCTCTGTAAGCGAGGTCATGCATTGGAAATGTCCCGTTATATAGTTTTTGTTATGTTGAATGAAATTACTATGAAAAACGTGGTCTTATTTTGGTTCACTTGAATAGCACCCCGCCTATATGTATTATCAGTTTTCGTGTACACGCCAAGCTAAATAGTTATGCAAAAATATTTTCTGATATCTTTTAGTCATCTTACGATCATTTCAGTCAAAATGGGTCGTGCTAAATCATTGGCAGAGGACGAGATAGCTAAAATCAAGGCTTACCGCGAGTGTGGGCTGTCTAATCACCAAATAACTAAAAAAAAAACCAACGAAGCCGCAAAGTTAAATCCACATTTTTACGGAACGAGTCCAACTATGGTAAAAACAAGAAAGGGCGAACTGTAAGTGCCGTTACCGCTGCTGACAAAAGAGCAATTCTGTGACTCGCGTCAAATTCACACAACTCTGCCGCCAAAATAAAAGAAAAAAGTGGTGTTAAAGCAAGTGTGTCTACAGTAAAATGGGTTATTTCGAAGGCTAAACACTTAAAGCGATTAAAGCTAAAAAAAAAACCACCGCTTAACACGTCCCGTAAAGAGCAACGCCTTAGCTTCTGTCGTGCTAACATGACTTGGAGTATGGAATGGTACCGTGTTGTTTTCTCCGATGAAAAAAAATTTAATTTAGAAGGTCGTGACGGATTTAATTTTCACTTCCATGATTTACGGAAAGAGGAACATCAATTGGATCGTTTACACAGCCGAGTGGGCGGTGTTATGGTTTGGGGAGCTATAACGTACTATGGCACTTTAGAGTTGCAGTTCCTGACTCCTCGTATGAATGCACAATCATACATTGGCGTACTCGAGAAAGTTTTCCCTTCTATGACTGAATTGTTTTTTGACTTGCCGTAGAAATTGCAGCAGGATAACGCACCCATTCTCAATGCCAGAGTAGTAAAACAGTTCATTGAGCGTCAAAACGTCTCATTGTTGGATTAGCCACCATACTCGCCAGACCTTAACATCATCGAAAACGCTTGGGGATGGCTTGCTCGAAAAGTCTACGAATCAGTGAAACAATACTGGATGTATGAGGTTATTTATAACCAAAGCGGAAGCACCCATTACTAATTTTCTTTTTCTAATTTATAAAAACAATCTGAATTGTGTTCCTTATAAATAACCTAATATTAAGAGTGTAAAATAATTGTTAGATTATTTTTTTATGGGGAGGTGCTATTCAAGTGAGCCAAATTTTTATGTAAATAATTTGAGTCACATCGCATAAAAATGTGTACAAAAATTACCACTGTAATTATTGATACCATTCCTTTTCTTCTATTTACAAAATGTAGAAAACTTGAATTTAAAAAAAAACGAGTAAATTTTAAATATATTAAACTTAAAACTCAAAGCAAAGGGGGGGGGGTGCTATTCAAGTGAGCGGCACTGTATATTGACTCCTTTTCAATATGCTTACACATTTTACTTTAAAAAATAGGTAGTATTTCTGATCGAATTTCGATTTATATGGTTTCTAAGAAACAAAGTATGCGTTTGTATCAAAAGTTAGGCAGCGCCACTATGGCACTACGGTGGTGAACATCACTATTATCATCCCAACCATCAACAAACAAAATTAAAAATCCCAACAAATATTTCATAATTCCATTTTATCTTTATATCTTTTCAGGTGCCACCAACGCTGATTCGTACAATGCATGTTGTCCCTTGAAATACAAGAATAACATCAACCAAACAACACACAATTATTTATCTTCTTGCCAAAAACTCACATAATTCTAAGACAATATTTTTCATAAAGGATTCCCTTCGGAATTGTCAATTACGGTAGCGGAAAATTAATAGCTATTTCAATAAAATTCGGGGATTACCAAAACATATCTGCATGGGGCTAGTAAATAGAAGAAGAAATTTATGTATATGAAATCAGAGAAGGACATATCAAATTTCATTAGACCGAATGTAATATGAGGATGATACATACATATATGTAGCTGCAAAAAAAATACAAAAGTACAAATATCAAATATTCGCAAATCCTTCTAAAGATACCAGAGTAATTTTAAAAGCACGAATTCGTAACAATAAACACAGGCCATTTCATGATACATTTTCAAATCATGCAAATTATATAAGTAAACGGTTCATATAACCGACAAATAGTAATTAAATAAATCAGTGGAAGAATTAGTCCATTGGTTTCCGATAATATTGCTATCTTTAGTAGTACATCGCTGTTTAAAAATATGGTTTTCATATGGAGACGACGCTCAACGTCAATTGTGAAAATTGTCGCAGTTCTTATGACAATTTGGTTTACAGTTGCCTTTCTACTCTATACCGATGACTCTAGAAGAGCTGCTAAGTGGAATGGGATTTCCTTAGGTCTGAAGAGTGTCGGGAGCGGTGCTGCTGGTGGTGTAGGTGGTGATGGTGGCGGTGGATTTGACTTTTCTGTTCGAAGCGGTATACCAGCTAATATTCGTTCTGTGGTAGATAATGACAGCGTCGGTGTTGTCGAAACGGTCATCGATATCAATAAACGTGATGAAGATGAGTCTGTGATAGATAATGTCCTTGTACATCAACATGAAAAACTTATAGCAAATAAAAAGAATCATTTTGGAGCGGGACAGGAACATGACAGACACGATTCAGCGCAGAAGCAACCGGTTAATGATGGTAAGTTGGGGATTTATTATTATTGCACATACGCTTATTTATTATCTATAGAATACGCATTTACGGTTAGGTATACGATTTATTGTGAAAAACTCATAACTACAATATTGTAACCTGTCCTAAACGCAGGGGAACAGTTAACACTTTATTGTTGGCTAAGTATTTTACTGCGAACAAAATGAATTGAATGCTTCCTCTATATGTGTACATATGTATGTATGTGGGCCCTACGATCTAGGTCCCAAATGGAACTAACTCCCGCTAGCCAAAATGAACTAAGTCCCACAAAAGTTAGTAGTAGCATTGTATATGAAACTTATAGTACGATCATCAAGCAATATTTTTTAGTATTTACTCCAACCGCTCAGGTGGCGTTTTCTCATTCTTCGAGAGCGAAGTAAAATATTATTACTCTCTGAGAATGGAGTTATAATCAGAGAATGAGTGAGCGATGAGTGGAAACAAAGTAAACAAAATCTTTCTTGGGTTTTCATTACCATTCAGAATTTTTGCACGCATGTTACGCAACTGAGTGAATGACTTTGCCAAGAAAATGAGTAAAGAAACTAATGAAAAAAAGGTATAAGCGGATTATTATTTTTTTTTTTTGTTCAGTGAAAAGATGTATGTTTTTCTGATTAGGGGAGTGGGGTGGTGGATGCATACTATGCGTTATGCGTCAGGTTTTTAATTCAAGTGGTGGTCTGGTTAAGGGATGAAAAAACATATTTTCACAGCGGGGTGGTGGTGGGATTATGTGGTGGATGGACGGAGTGCCAGACATTTATGATGGCTACGGATAGATTTGTTTGTTTTTGTTTGAATTGTATGAAACTATACAGAAAAAAAACTATGTATGTACGTATAATAAAGTGAAGTTTTCAATTCCTTACACTTTTAACTCATTATTGGTTTTCTTAATCGAAAATTTGATCAGACCAATTAAAATGAATTTGCAAATGGAGTGTCTGTGCTCGTAATCGTCACATTTCATACTAGCGGAAGCTGTCATTTTTAATTTTAGCAAAGCTTCAATCAAGTGTTCTTCGTGTCGTATTTTTACAAACGGGCTTTCAAAAAGTGTTTGCATACTTTTCACATATCTAAGCTTCAAATTCCAAGGAAGGAACAGTTAACTTTCCAAATTCGGATAATGTGTCATAGGTTATAAGCTCGCAATTTTATTAACAGAGCTTGTTCTCGGAATTTGTCTGTTTTATCTATCATGAATAGAGTGCAGTTTTGACAGTTAAGTTTCTTATGCAACTTGAAAGCTGCCCCAGCATCTTCGTAACTTGCATTTTCTGATGACTTTAAATTTTTGAAAATAATTTGCTTCAAATTTCTAATAAATTTGTAAGCCGAAGGGTTTCGTTCGTATGATCCCCTATTTGAACGAGCCATTGAAAATAAGTTTTCTGCAACATCAGTATTCAGATGTGCAATAAGAAGGAATTGCTGGTCATTTTTAAGTTTTTCCCATATTAACTCTATAGCAAGTAAAGTTTGTAATAACTTTAGCAAACAATTTCGCACGCTTTTGAATAAGTGAGGATAATCATATAAAAGAAAAATTTGTTGATTTTCAATTTCAAAAAAGGGCTTGGTTTCGGTTGTCCCAAGTAATGTGTATGCTCTTCTGTTATTACTGCCTTGGTCACAGCAAACAGCAATAACTTGGAGACCACACTCCAAAGTTTTTGATATTGTTAACTTCAAAATCTCGGCAATATCATCACCTTTCCGGCATCCTATATAATAAGATGTAGTTTGCTTCCAATTTTTGTTTAGTCTCCTAAGAGTAAAAACCATTTCTTTGGAGGCTACAGTAGCGCTTCTACCCAGCTCCCCGAAGTCAGAAAAGCCGTATACCATGTCATTAATGTTGCAATCAAGTTCGCGTTTGATTGCCATTTCATCAAAAATTAATATATGTACATCTTTTCTCTAAGTTTGACATTGTTTCAGGCTAGGTCTTAAAAAGATGAATCATTTGGTTTGAAGAACCGGCCGGAAAACTTAGGGGAGAATGCCATCGATAGATTGTGCTTGTAGATGGTAAACTAAATCCCGAGCTCACCATATGGGAATATAATGTGGGAGACTTATAAAAAAACTTTATACACAAATCTTTTTCGTCATTCGGCCAATGTGCATTTGTCTTATGAAAAAGTCGACTGGCTTATTTTGCAATTGCATGTCAACGTTTTTTTCTAAATTATAGTCCTTATCAACCTTTAATCGATTTGGCGTATCTAAAATATACCGAGGTATGGTATTTACTATTCGCTCATTATGAAAACGAGATTCGGGAGAAGGAAACTGTGAAGGAGAAATTCGCAAACTATTATTTCCAACGCTAATCTCTAATATATGTCATAGGTTCGGCAACTCTATTAACGGAAAGTGTGGTTGGACAAATCGCAGCATTGTCCGGTTTCATTTGCGTTTTGGCTAATATTTAATATGTTGGATGCACTATAACTGTCTGAAGTGACTACTAAAGGAAGCTTTGTGTCCCTGATGTTATCCATGATTTTAAAACAAGACTTAATGTATCGATAGATACATCAGAGCAACTGCACACTTACATATATGGACGACATTGGAAGGGCATTTTTAGTTAGCAATTTTCGATGTGCTTTTATCTGTACATCTTTGCTATAAAAATGGGTTTCACAAATAAAAAATTGTTTTTTCAATGTACTACATTGAGCATGCTTTACCCAAACATCCCTTCTATGATCTTTAGGGACTTGAAAAAATGACAAGGAAAATGTTCTTTTAATATTATTACAGTCTTTATATGTATGAACATTTAAATACAATTGCGTGCAAATGAAATGAAACAAAAATGTTTACCAGGAAATTATTTACATTTATTTGTATGTATGTAGTATATGAAAAGCACAGACTGAAAACAAAAAACACAAATTCTTAAAAGAACGTACACCTTTAACGAAATCTGTGTGCTATATGTGTGTGCATTTTGTCCTCAATGAAAAAACTTTACACACAATCTTTTTTTTTTTCATTCATCCCCAATGTGCATTTGCACTGCCAACAACTCAGATCGATGAGTTATTCGCAAAGAAAAAAAAACACACACACACTCCGCACAGACTTCACGATTATAGGTGAAAAGGAAATATTATGTAAGCAAAAAGGCTTTGTGTGTGTGTCTTTTTTTTTTGAGCACATTCCTTTTGCTTTATTTCCATTATCACTCGGATTCATATGCACGAGGAGCGTGCAGCTACCATGGCAACTGGCAGTGTGGCACTGCATTGGGGTAGCCCGACGAGTTATTCACATTGAAAAGAATATATAGTCACTCAACACAGTATGATGTTTGAGCGGGGTATACAAAATTCAATGAGTGCATGTGCAAATTGTTAAGGCAAAAGAGCGTAAGATTTTTGTGGTTCTCAGCGACGTGTCCTTTACTTGGGCCGCTAGGGGCGCCACCATCGATTTCCTCAAGTGATAGTACTATTAGTTTCATATACAATGGTAGTAGTATAGTTTTAGTTAGTATGAACTAACTCCCAAGATTTTCTGGAACGAAGACCCAACTCAGATTGAATTAAGTTCCAATATGGGGATGAACTAAATCCCAAGAGTGGGACTTAGGGGGGCAACGTGCCCCCCATATACATATATACCACTATGTATGCATTGTGGGTTTACATATCTACGTATGTACATATGTATGTCCCATCTTATGTAAAAAAGTATCGCCAACAAGAATATAACTGTAAATTTGTTACAACAATTATTTTCAACAGAATTATTTTTTCACAGAACAATTAACTTCCATTTTTCTCACATTGGGACTTCGTTCAACTTAGTTCATTGGGAATTAATTCGTAATGAACTACTTCCCAATGACCTTAGTCCCAAACTTATGAACTAAATCTTACTGCATATTTGGTGAGACTTAGTTCATTTTCGCTAGAGGGAGTTAGTTCCGTTTGGGGCTTAGTTAGTTCGTAATACAGTGGTTTTCATTCATAAATTCTCTCTTACATTCTCTTTTTCTTGAACTATGATTCAGGAGCGGATTAACATGAAATATATGCATAGGCTCAATACATCAATTTGGGATTGCGAAATTTATTTTTAGTGTTTATTATGATTATTATTGCGATGCCGTAACATAAGGAAAAATTTTAAGATTTGGTCTCATGTCGCTTTGTAAAAGTGACATAAAGCCAAATTCTAACATTTGGCTTTATGACACTTTGATAAAGCGACATTAGGCCAATTTGGCTTTATGTCGCTTTCTACTGCATCTCTAAATCTGTCAAATTTCTCAAATTAAAAGGGACCTAACTATATGACGTGTAGCGTCACCCTGAGCACCTGTATGTGAGGCGGAAAGCCGTTCGGTGTATGAGTCGAGGAAATGTCCATAGTTTTTTTTTTCTAGCGAGCGTAGCGAACCTACCACCACACCCTCTCTGATGATGCTGCGAATGATTTGACGATCCACAAAACTGCTTCTGCTTTAACATCTTCAACATTTTTCTCTGCGTCCGTCACTAAAAATAGGCCAGCTGCACCAGTATTACCTACGCCGCTATCCCCGCCTTCTGCTTCGCCTTGTACTTTGTCACCACCACCTACTGCAACCGCTGATATATATACACCGCCAATGCAAATTCCAGTTACGCTACCCATGCTGTACAAAGAGATTATTAAGCTGCAACAACTCAGCACTGAAGCTCTTACTAAAATAAAAATCCTAGAAGATAGTAATCTCACTCTCACAAAGAGAGTTGAAGTTCTAGAGCATAGGATGTATACCTTAGAGCAAAATCAATTGCAATCCTCCGTGGACATCGTTGGCTTGCCTGAATGTTAATAATGCAAACATTAAAGAAAGTGTTATCAAACTTGTCGTACAAGGAATCGGGGAAGCCATGGGTGAAAATGAAATCGAATCATGCTACATAAAGAAAAAAGCTGATAGCAATAATATTGTTTGTGTAAAATTCTCCGCGCTTGCAACAAAACAAAAAGTAATGAGTAAGATGTATGCCAACAAAATCAAATGATCTACTATAAAACTGTTTGCCTATGAACCTAATAAAATCAAAGGTAATAGTAACAGAAGCAACAACAACTTCATGGACAGAATCTTCATCAATGACAGCCTTACTGGTTACACCCGTTCATTGTTAAAAAAGGCTAAGGTTCTAAAAACTAACAACAAATGTAAATATGTTTGGGTTCGCAACTCAACAGTGCTTGTGAGAGTTAAGGATGGAGGGTGGCAATGGTGTAGTGGTAGCGTCATCGTTTGTCAAGCTGATGGTTCACAGTTCAGACCCTGGTGTCAGCAAGTATTATATGATAAGAAGCAGTCCGATCAATTGCGAAAGCTTATGACAACACTACTGCGAAGGCATAACACTGGCAGTAGGTTTGTCATGGCTGGAAAAATTGTTCGCTCTGTTAATGATTGATATGCTTATGAGGTGGACTAGGAAAAAAAAAATACTGTGAATCAGAAGCGAAGGCAAAAAATAGATGACAGCAGTCAAATCTCCCCAGTAATTCTGGACACCACCCCTGGAGCTAATGTGAAACCTAATACAGCTGAGTTTCAAACCACTACACCGATCGCCCGCACCATGTGAATACATGTAAAAGGGTATTCATAACCCCTTGAGTGCGTGCAAATTATATAAAAAAAAAAATGGAGATAAGGTATTATCAATCAGAAACTGTGATGATCTTGCTACTATTTGCAATATCATTAATGGAGTCTAATAATTTAAATCATTCCCACAGTTTGTTTGATAATACATTATCTTCTTTTAATTCTGATGAGCTTAATTGTCTTTGCATAAATCATTCTGTTGTTAATGACTATGGCTTCTGTGTTATGCACCAAAATATTCGTAGTTTAAGAAAAAAATTTGATACATACGTTTTACCCCCATCTGGCTTCCGGATATTATATTTCTATCGGAGATATGGATTTACGACTCTGAAATTTCTAATTTCAGCATTCCTTATTATTCTTTCGCTGCCAACTCTAATAATTTTTACTTAGCCGGTGGAGTTGCAGTGTTTTACCGATTTCATTTGATTCATTTCTGAAAAAACTACAAGCTCATATTTCCAATTGCAGTGTCATTATGAACAAAGGATCAAACAAACTTAAGCGCCTTAAACCGTGGTTATCCCTGCCACTTTTAAAGAAAATAAAAAAAGCTGACAACGTAGAGAATATCAAAAAGAAATGGAGACTTGTGAATGAAATATCAAATCGTAATACGTCTGACGCGGATCTAAAAATTGTTAAAGATAAGTCCTGCCGATGTAGCTAATATTTTTAATGAGTATTTTTCAAAAATTCCCAATGCTCCAGAGTTGGAAAATTGACATGATGATGCAATTCTGAATGAGACATCCGGGTACTTTTTGTTTTTTTGATTTTTCCGCCTTTGAAATTCACAAATTAATATTATTGCTTAAATCATCAAATTCATCTTCCCATGACCAAATTTCAAGCCATACAATAAAAAATATTTCGCTTTTCATTGCTGATGTCTTGTGCTATATTTGTAATCTCAATGTTAGAAAGGGTGTGTTTCCGGATTCATTAAAAACATCTATAGCGATTCCAATACATAAAAAGGACATACTTTGGATTTGAATAACTATCGACCCATATCTCTTCGTTCCGTGTTTTCTAAGGTATTTGAAAGTAGGGATGATCGATGTTCATCGATGGTTACAAAACATCGATGTTGAGAGAGTAAACATCGATGTTTAAGTACGTAAAATATCGGACAATCGATGTTAAGAACAAAACATCGGTCTTCGATGTTGGCAAAAGATAACCGGTTCTTAATTGTAGATTTTGAATTCTTTTTTTTCATTGAAGACAGCATGCTTTGCCTTATAAATACATATGAATAATTAAAAACTTCCTATATATTTATATGAGAATAGGCGTATACTCTCTCTCAACAAAGGACTAGATTGAAGGGAAAGCTCCTTTCTAAAATATTATTTCTTCAATCCATAAATAAAAAATTTTGGAATATGTGATGTAAGTATTTAAACATTTCCTGTATGTACATACATATATCTTTAAACTTACACTTACGTTTTTTTAACTTCCTTATGATTAATAAATGCGATACTTAATACATGTTTTAAGTGTGCTGTTTTTTTTACGCCATTCGCCGGCATTCTATAAATTCATTCTAAAACATCGATATTAAGGAACATGTTAAGGAACATCGATGTTTTGAGTTCGATTATTATCTATCATCGATGTTTAGTCATCGAAGTGGAAGTGGAAAATCGACGGAAGATACGTTGTTGAAATTCTGTAGCGAATTTTATGAATCTATTAATGAATCTAACAGCAGCTTTATTCATTGATATTACAAAAGCATTTGATATGGTTGACCATGAATTACTGATTGCAAAACTTTTTAAAGCAGGTTTTAGAGGATTTGTTCATGATTGGTTTCGCTCCTATTTACAGGATTAAAAATAATTTGCGTTCAATATCTATTGTTAAAATGGGTATTCCCCAAGGTTTTGTATTGGGCCCTATCCTATTTTTGATATTTGTTAATTCTTTGTTCTAACAACCATTTAAAGGAAAATTAACAGCATTTGCGGATGATATTTCTCTTTCTTACTCCAATAAAAACTACTTTGAAACGATTGCTAACATGAATCACGTTTTAGAAATACTCTGTCATTGGTTTATGCTTCATAAGCTAGTTATAAGCAGCAAAACTAAGTTCATGTTCTTTAATTTACAAGGAATTGTCCCTGAAGGATTGCCTTTAATTTATCATGCGCCATGTTGCTCCAGGGTTCAACTTTTTTCGCCTATGTTTATGTCTGATTTGTTTTGTAGTGCCGATTGTTTTAAAATTGAATGTGTTGATCATTTCAAATACCTAGGCATTATATTTGATAAAAAAGTTAGCTGGATTGAACATACTTCTAATATAAAACTTTGTCTTAATAAAATTGTCAGACAGATCTACCACCCTAGTCATTACTGCTCTCAATCTTTTTCAAAACTAGCATATAGTAGTCTAGTGCAATCAAAGCTTAAATATGGTATTTGTTTTTGGGGTGGTACACACTCCTATAAATTAAATCAGTTGCTTATTAGACAGAAACATGTCATTCGCATTATTTCCAACGTAACCCGTAGAGCACCTAGGTTTACCCTGTTCAGACACCTGGAAATTTTTCCCATAAGACATTTGTACTTTTATAATGTTTTAAAAAGGTTTTTTAAAGGTATTAATTACTACGAAACCCACTCTTTGAGATGCAACAACCGTCATTTTGTAACTTACTTACTTAAGATGGCGCTACAGTCCGGGGTGGACCTGGGCCTCAACCAACAGCCAGCTCGATCTTTAGCCAGCTGCCTCTAGTTTCGCACGCTAAGTTGGTTGAGGTCCCCTTCCACCTGCGTGCGCCACCTAAATCGCCATCTTCCTTTACTGCACCGTCCCTCGGAATGGATTCGAAGATTTTCCGGGCCATTTGTCCGGGCATTTATGTCCATGCGCTCTACATGACCCAGCCACCTCAATCGTTGGACCTTCACTCTTCTGGCCAAGTCGATGTCGCTGAACAGCCCATACAGTTCGCTGTTGCATCTCCTCCTCCATTCACCGTCTATGGAGACGGGACCAAAAATCACCCGAAGAATTTTCCTCTCGAATCAGCTAAGAGCGGCCTCATCCGCTTTTGACAGGGTCCATGCCTCTGCGCCATAGAGCAGGACTGGGATGATTAAAGTTTTGTATAGGGTCACTTTAGTTGCTTGAGAGAGGGCTTTGCAGTTCAATTGCCTTCTTAGCCCAAAGAAGCAGCGATTGGCAAGAGTTATTCTTCGTTTGATCTCAGCGCTGATGTCGTTTTCTGAGTTCATAGCGGAGCCTAGGTAGATAAAGTCCTTAACTACCTCGAAGTTATATCTGTCTATAGTGACGTCCTTCCTTGTTGACAGCATATACTTAGTCTTGCCCTCATTAACCGCTAAACCCATCTTCGCCGCTTCCGCCTCAATAATCACGAACGCCCCACTGAGATCACGCTGCGTTCTTCCGATTATGTCAATATCGTCGGCGTATGCGAATAATTGGATGGACTTTTGAAAGATTGTGCCACTGGTGTTGGCGCGTGAAACTTGCACAATTCTTTCAAGAGTGATATTAAAGAAGTCGCATGACAGCGCGTCCCTAAAATCGATGAAAAGGTGTATCGATTTGAAGTTTCTGGGTTTTTTCCAATGTCTGCCGCAATGTGAATGAAAGCCCAATAAGTTGGGCTTGAGGGTGAACTGATGTGCATTCGAAACGTGACGCGTATTGCGGGTGAAATTTTGAAGGGGAGGAATGCAGGTGGCTATTTTGTTGGAACATTTTTTGTGGAATAAGCGATAAAATAGGGAAAGACAAGATTTCTGCGATGTTCAAGTGAGTCTATAGAGCTCACAATGTCTCTATCACCTTTTAGTTTTATCGCGCGGTTCTGGACCCTATCTAGAATGCGCAAGACGGTCTTGGGTGCACCAGACCAAATATGGGCGTTGTATTCCATCTTTGGACGGATGAGTGCCTTATATATTGAGCCCAGATCAGACGGGGGAAAAATTTCTTGCATCGCTTAAGGAATCCTAGACATTTTGCAGCATTTTTGGCGACCTCGAATATGTGATCGTTCCAACGAAGATGGTTGTTAATACACATACCGAGAATGGCAAGTCTTTCGGTTTCTGCGATGCAAGTACCATTCATGGATAATGGTTGAGGGTCTTGGTTTCGCTTGAGAGACAGAAGACAACACTGAGTTTTGGATGCATTAAATTCCACTCTTTTAATTGAGCCCCATTTGATTATGCTGTCAAGGTCGGAATTCAATGAGTTTAACATACGTTGTCGTTCCTCTACTACGGCCGAAGAGCAGGGACGTGAGTTGGGGAACGAATATGAAAAACTGAGGGTACTGTCATCAGCGAAGGAATGGATTGGATTAGAGGTTGCAGACAAGAGACGATTTATGAAAATGAGAAAGAGAGTCGGATACAAAACAGAAGCCTGGGGGACACCAGCATTGATATGGTGAATATCAGACTTGAAGGCGTCCAAGACACCTTGTATTGGACGCCCCGAAAGGTAATTTCTAATCCATTGAAGAAGAGACTCATCGATGCCATATGCACGCATTTTCGACAAAAGAGCCTGATGCCAAACACTGTCAAATTTTTTATTTTTTTTTTTATAATTTACCCGCACTCAAGGGGTTATGAATACCCTTTTAATGTTTATACACAGTGCGGGCGTTGAAAGGAAGATAGAGAGAGAGAGAAAGAGATTGGTGTAGTGGTTTGGAACTCAGGTGTATTAGGTTTCACACATTAGCTCCAGGGGTGGTGTCCAGATAACTGGGGAGATTTGCTATCATTATTTTTTTGTCTTCGCTTCTGATTCGCAGTATTTTTTTTCGCAGTCTACCTGATGTCATTAGCATATCAATTATCAACAGAGCGATCAATTTCTCCAGCCATATGACAAACCTACTGCCAGTGTTATGCCTTCGCAGTAGTGTTGTCACAAGCTGTCACTGTCAATGCCTTTGAAATATCAAGTGCAACTATCTTTGTTTCGCCGAAGTGATGGAGAGATTGGTTCCACTTCTCGGTGAGATATGCCATTAAATCACCAGTGCACCTGTTGCTACGAAAACCATAATACCACATAATACTGCAGATAAGATCTTATATGCGATATTAAGAATACTGATGCCTCTGTAGTTGGCGCAGTTCAGAGGGTCTCCTTTTTTGAGGGTCGGCAAACAATGCTGAGGTTCCATTCATCGGGCATAATTTCATCCGACAAAATTTTACAGATGAGTTGGTGCATGCTCCTTACCAAGGCATCCCCGGCTGCTTGGAATAGCTCGTCAGTCAGACCATCAGCTCCAGCGGCTTTATTGGATTTCAGCTTAGATATCGCTATTTTAACTTCATCCAGGTCGGGGGGCGGAAATGTTGGTTATCATCGTCCAGATTTAATGGTTCGTTCTGCCTGACTGCAGAATTTTCGTCGTTGCTGCCGTTATACAGTCTGCAGAAATGGTTCTGCCATATCCTCAGCATCGACTGCGTTTCCACTACGATGTTCCCTTGATCGTCCTTGCAGGCTTCGGTTCGGCCCTTGTAGCTTTCGCAGGTCCTTTTTAACCTTTGGTAAAACTTCCGAACCTCATTCCTGCAGTAGCATCTCTCTATTTCCTCGATCACGCGCCTCTCATGCTCTTTCTTTTTCCTCCTGAGAAGCCGGTGTTCGTCTCTCCTCTTCTGCTCATAGAGCTCACGAGCAGCTCTAGTCCTTCTATGCAGCGCCGCTTTGTATGCTTCTTGTTTAGCTGCATGTGCTTGCCGGCACTCGTCGTCAAACCAGGGGTTTCGTTGTGGTGGCCGAATGAAACCCAGTACACTAGCGGCGGCATCTCTGATGGCTTTTTGGCAATGTTATCACTGGTCCTCAACACTTGATGCTGGCGGCATAGGATCTCTTGAGAGATTGAGGGAGACTCGATCGGAAAAGGATTTGTCATAGCTAGGGCATTCCTCGTACGTTTTGTCCAAGAGCTCGTAGAACCTATCTTTGGTGTCGTCGTCCTTCTCCTCTATGGGAGCATGCGCGCAAATTAGGCTTATGTTAGCGAATTTTGCCTTGATGCGGATTGTCGTGAGGCGTTCATCTACGCATTTGAAACTTAAGACTTTTTGCCTAAGTCTGCCGTAGTATACTACGCAGTTTTTCATCCTCTTCTTGCCCGGCCCATCCCATCGCACTTCTTAGATGGCGGTGATATCTGCTTTGCAGCAGTCTAGGGCCTCCGCTAATTGTTCGGCTGCACAAGGTCTATTAAGGGACCTAACGTTTCACATACAGATCCGAAATCCGTTGTCCTTGTTACGTTTGCATGGTCCGTCAACATTAAATCCGTCCGTCTCCTAGGCTTGTTGGAGCTTCATAACATATGTTTTTTTTCGTGATCGGTTAAGGGGTCGATTATACCGATGTGGGTGACCCACTTCGGGGGTGTGAGTGGTGCCGTTGGCCCTTTAGGACTCCTCCACCACCATCTCTTTTCCAAGACCCCAACTAATTCTTGGAAATCCTTATCGGCCTAAGCCGAAGAAGCGCGAATAACGTACTATCTCCGCTCCGGAGGTTTATCATGACACCGTAGGTTCCATCTGGAGAACTCGTCCGCTGTCGTGTTTATAGTGCTGCTATTTTTGTCTTCTGATCCGTACTCGCGTTTAGCAAGCCGCGTCCGGGTGAACAACAGCCCGTACCCGATGGCTACCACTTGGAGGTAAAATAAGCACGATTGATGTGTGGTAACAGTTACAACACTGGGCTTTGCCAAGTTAAAGCCAATCAGTGTCTACCCTATTCCCACAACATCCAGCCATCATTTCATTTGTAAGTGTTCCAAGAATCGCACTTTTGTCATTTTTATGCAGTGATCGCGCCCCGTTTATTTAATAAATTGCCCGATGATTGCAGATGCGAGAGAATGGAGTCAAAATTTTTACCCAAAATTAAACAGTGGCTATTCGTGTTCAATCATTCAGAGATAGATGATATTAAATGTCCAATTATCTGACTGAATTAGTTTTTGCAATAAATAACATGCACAGATTCTTTAAATAAAGGTTTTGATAAAAAAAAGATATATAGTCTCCACACAATTGTCTCAAATTTTGCATCAATCATTGGTTCTGTTTAGGATTCGACCCAGCGAAACATGCTAATCGAAAAATAGGGTCGATCGAAATCAGGGGAAGGATTCCAAAAAAAATAACCCAAAAGATGAAAATAAAAAAAAAAACCAACAATTCAATTATACAATTTATTAAATAGGATACTACCAGTCCACTGTCGTGTGCGTCCAAAATCCAAGTGGCCGAGCAGTTGGCTTGCTACCTATCAACAACCCTCAGCAACCGCGCGCTACCAGTTCTCCGTTACGCATATGCTGGATGCATATTTACCACGATCAATCGCGAAGATGATTATGCGTGCTGCGTAAAGTGCATAGGAGGGTGAGGGGGTGCGATGGTCTATGATGGTCAGCTATAATGTTGGCGCGTGGAGGCTCGGCTCGGTTTTCGACAGGTTGTACATTGAGTCACAGGTTTTTTTTTTATGAAACATTTAACAAGAATGAAAACTAATAAGAATGTAGCGAACAATTATTTCCAAACATTCCGGCCCCCCTGGAATAAATTTCAGGACAACGGGAGTGCTGCTAATTTGGTGACTGAACGAATGAATTGTCCTTTGCTAGTCCTGACGGTTACTACTCTCGTTCGGTTGTCTCGGCCAGGATGAACAGCTTCAACTCTGCCCAGAAGCCATTTTGCTGGAGGCAGATTGGACTCCTTGAGGACGACTACATCCCCAACTTTAAAATTAGGCTGTGGGGTTTTCCATTTTGGCCTCTCCTGCAGACTGGTGATATATTCAGCCTGCCACCGCTTCCAAAATCCTTGGACCATGCTCTGGAGGTGTTGCCAGTGTGACAACCGATTGATCGGCGCATCCAAATAGCTTGGTTCTGGAACAGCAGTATGAGGTTCTCCTATAAGGAAATGAGAAGGTGTTAGTACATTTAGGTCTTCATCAAAGATAGCAAAAAGAGGACGTGAGTTCAGAACAGCTTCGATTTGGGTGAAGACTGTGTTAAGTTCCTCAAATGTAAGAATGGAACTTCCAATAACTCTGCGAAGGTGCAGCTTGACCGATTTTACCCCAGCCTCCCACAAACCACCGAAGTGCGGTGCCGAAGGGGGAATGAAATGCCACTCGATTCCATCCATAGCAAGAGCACTAGCAATGTCTTCATTGTGGGTTTGTGACAAGACAAATCGTTGCAGTTCGTTGAGGATTCGACGTGCTCCTTGAAAATTGGTCCCGTTATCAGTGTAGATATTCGAGCATTTACCTCGCCGAGCTATGAATCGTCGGAGGGCAGCGAGGAAGTCGTCGGTGGTCAAATCACTCACCAGCTCCAGATGAACTGCCTTCGTGCTCATGCAAACGAATAGCGCCAGATACGCTTTAGATAACCTGGGATTCCGACCTTTAGATAGCTTGATTGTGAAAGGACCAGCATAGTCACACCCGGTGTTCGAAAATGGTCGACTTGGATGAACGCGTTGTGACGGCAAGTCCCCCATGAGCTGCGTACTGGTTAATTTCCTCTGGAGAAAACACGGCTTGCACCGATGGACGATTTTCCGAATTAGATTGCGGCTGCCCAGTATCCAATAACGCTGGCGAACTATGGCAAATGTCTCTGAAACACCTGGATGTAAATAGTTGACGTGTAGGTATGATACTAGAAGAGAAGAGACATTGTAATTAGGGAGAATTATGGGATGTTTTAGACTAAACGAAACATTAGCATTTTTTATTCGACCTCCTACACGAAGTATACCTTCTTGGTCAATAAAGGGAGAGTATTTTAATAATTTCGATTAAGGGCTGAGGTCACGATCATTAATTAGTTGGCGAATGTCACTCCCGAATACTTCGCGTTGCACTATTTTTAGAATACGGACCTCTGCCACATGAAGTTCATTGACCGTCAACCCACGCGTGATTTCATCGAATTGAGTAGGGCGACAATTGTTTACAAAGCGAGCACAATACGCGTTGATTCGAAGTAACCGAGTCCACGAAGAGATCTTAGAGATAAGAATTTTAAGGACATTCGTTTCTGGTGTGATGATTAACGTCTGCTTCGGTGTTGTTTTCTCCTCTAAGAATAGTCCTGCATCACCCGGTTGAGGCACTGAGAATATTGATACGGGCCAATGTTCCTGTGACAGCGATAGCCATGGAGGACCGGTCCACCATAGCGGATGATTGATTAGGACGGATGGTACAATTCCTCGAGATGCACAATCCGCAGGGTTAGACTCCGATGTGACATGCTGCCATGCATATCGGGGAATCTTCTCAAGAATTGCGGCTGTACGGTTGGCAACAAATGTGGTCCAACGACGAGGTGGAGAGGAAAGCCAATGAAGCACAATTTGCGAATCACACCAAGCAAAAACCTTAAAATTCTTCGGAATGGATGACTTTATGGAACTAATGAGCCGAGAAAGAAGTAGAGCCCCACATAGCTCCAATCGTGGAATCGAAACAGGTTTGATTGGTGCTACCTTTGTTTTTGCTGCAACGATAACGACCTGGAATTGATTAGCTTCTACTTTGCAACGAGCATAAACGACCGCTGAGTAGGCCAACGATGACGCGTCTGAAAATCCATGTAGTTCAATCACGTCCCCCGTTGAAGCGAAGATAATCCGAGGTACTTGTATTTGTTCGAAACAGTGTAATTCCTGTTGGTATCGCATCCATTTATCAGCCAAGTCCGATGGAAGTGGATCATCCCAGTCAAGGTTAAGTTTGGTCGACCACAATTCCTGAAATAGCATTTTAAATAACACAACAGATGGGGCCAGAAATCCTAGAGGGTCAAAGATTCGAGAGATTTCTGACAACAACGAACGCCTTGTAGGGGAAGAACACAAGTTTCCATCAACCATGCGAAACGAATACTGGTCAGATGTGGGGTTCCAATGCATACCGAGTATTTTGATCATCGACTTCGACCGTTCTGTATCGAGCAAAGAGAATTCACAGTCATTCTCAGGTAAACTAGCAAGTAGGGCCCAGCAATTGGAGGTCCACTTCCGAAGTTTGAGTTTGGCTTTTGATAACAATTTTACAACCTCCGTCTGTAAGCTGATGAGTTCTTCCACAGAATCGGCCCCAGTCATTACATCATCTACGTACACGTCATTTAATAGCACGCGTGCTGCATTCGGGTACTGCGTTTGGTACTCCATCGCTATCTGCTTTAACACTCGAACCGACAAAAAAGGTGCCGATGCAGTCCCATAGGTGACGGTACATGACGGATATTCACGCCAAACGATGCGCTGGAAGACTCTATGTTGGTTATCAATCCAGATTAGGCGAAACATCTTTACCACATCAGCCGAAAAAACGTACCTATGTTGCCGGAAACGTAAACAAACTCCTATTAAATCCCGTTGAATCGGAGGGCCTACCAACAGTTGACTGTTTAGCGAGTTACCTAGCGAATCCCTAGCTGATCCATCAAACACGACCCTCATTTTGTTGACGAACTAACTGGCTTCAAAACAGCATGATGAGGTAGATAGAACGTTTTCCCAGGATTGGCTTGTAGCTCAGCGGGGGGTATATGAACCATATGACCAAGTGATATATATTCCTGCATGAATTTGACATACATATCACGCAAATTGGGGTAATTTTGAAACCGACACTCCATCGAACGTAAGCGACTGATGGCATGGTTAATCGAAGAACCGAAACAAGGCGAAGGGGTTTTAAACGGAAGTTGCACGACATATTTTCCGTCTGGCGAACGCGAGAATATTTTCCGAAAGTGTTGTTCGGCTTCGTCATCACGAAAGATGTCATCATTAAACGGCTTCACTTCATCAATCTCCCAGAATCGTTGCAGTAGCGCGTCGACATCTAACGTGGAATGGAGCGAAGAAATTGACACATGGTGAGAGTGATTCGCACTCAACAGCTCCCCTGTTACTACCCATCCAAACGATGTCTTCTGAGCTATCGGCAAACCATCTGAACCTTGAATCTGATCCCCCTTGAGTATACACCATAACTTGTCAGCTCCAAGCAGCATGTCAATAGCGCCAGGTACATTGAAGTTGGGATCTGCAAGACTTAGGTTTTGGATGTGGGACCAACTAGAGACATCAAATGACCGCGAGGGAAGGTTCGACGTTAGCTTGCTTAACACAAAGACGTCGACGACTAAACTTGTTTCATTAAATCGAGAGCACAAGTTGACAGAAATACAACCTCTAGTTTGACCTGCGTCTGTGGATGACAAACCCAGAACAGGAATCCTTGTATGCCTGCGAGGCAGACCGAGACGTTGAGCAAACGATTCAACTACAAAGGAAATTTGGGAACCAGAATCTATCAGCACCCAACAGCTTATCATATTACCTTGATTGTCCTGAACGTTAGCTAACACGGTGGGTAGGATTGTTTGCCGGCATGGACCAACGTTAAGCGAAGAATGATTGTTTACTGGCGGATGTATAGGAGAGAACGAGGATGGTGTATTTTTAGTTGTAAGAAGCGGAGTTTGAACTGAAGGGGTTGTACCGCGATGTGATGCGGACGCGTTATTTGAATCTGCATGTACTAATGAATGATGACGCGAGTTACACACACGGCAACGGAACGACGAACGACATTTACTTGAAGTATGCCCTGCCCGAAGACAATTAAAGCATAGCGAGTTTGTTTTTACAAACGCGCGGCGCGATTCCACATCGAGGGCTACAAATTGTTCACATTGTGGTAATATGTGGTTACCTTTACAGTTAGGGCACGAGCGCGATTGACCAGACGACAGCGACTCCGCGAAATGGGTACGAATTGTTCCTTGTGGTTTGGTCTTAGAAGCACTATGGCGCGTGAGCGATTGACAACAGTCGAAAGCATCACATCTTAATTGCAAGAATTCAAGAAGTTCATAGAATTCGACGTCATCTCGAGACCCAACCTTTTCTGCCCAACTTTGCTTTGTTTCGGCATCGAGTTTGCTAACAAGGAGGTAAATTAGCCACGGATCGCTATTATTAGAACCGATCGAATTCAGCCCACGTACGACTTCGTCTGCACCGTACGTAATTTTGCGTAAGGTGGTCGAATCGCAACTGGAGGCAGACGGAAGTGACAGAAAGATCTGTACGAACGATTGTATAATTAAGTGGACCCGATCATACCGTTTCTCAAGCCGTTCCCAGGCTTCTAGATAATTTGCTTCGGAGATTGGTATATGCCTTACTAAATTGGCTGCTTCATCTCTGAGAAACGATTTGAGGTAGTGAAACTTTTGTGTGGCGGTTAAATTTGGCTTGTTGTCAACGGTACCGGTAAACGTATCGCGGAATGACGGCCAATCTTTATAGTTTCCGGAAAACGATGGCACCAGCAATTTAGGCAACTGAATCGAAGACGACGTGCCTTCCGACGCAGAATTCAGTTTTTCGAGAAACTTTGATTGTTGGTTCGCGAGCTGTTTTACAACCGAATTTTCGTTCACCGACTTTGACTGTCTTTCGCGTATGCTTTTTCGAAACGACGAATGCGCGATGAAGAACCGATTTTCATAGTCCTCAAACTCGAGTTCGAACTCATCAACCTGCTCACTAGTGGCGTTTTCCAATGCTTCCTTGTGCAATGCAGAAAACTCTGACCACGTTTCTTCTAACTTGGCCAGTCGAATCTCTAGCATCTCGAGCGTGCTTTCGGAGTTAATTTTTTCGACGAAGGCCACTGCACGTGTTAAACGACCCTTAACATTGCCGCGTCTTAATTTAATCGAACTCATTTTTTTTTTCAAAGCGATTATAACGAACGATGCACAAAATCTGTCTATTAGTAATCTGTCTAATTGTCTTTCAGGAGCGAATTTTGCGCGCACTTGAATTGTCTAAATTTATGTGATATAACAAGACACTATCAATTATTCACTTTATATCCGGCTCGAAGGACCAAAAAATGTTTAGGATTCGACCCAGCGAAACATGCTAATCGAAAAATAAGGTCGATCGAAATCAAGGGAAGGATTCCAAAAAAAATAACCCAAAAGATGAAAATTAAAAAAAAAACCAACAATTCAAATATACAATTTATTAAATAGGATACTACCAGTCCACTGTCGTGTGCGTCCAAAATCCAAGTGGCCGAGCAGTTGGCTTGCTACCTATCAACAACCCTCAGCAACCGCGCGCTACCAGTTCTCCGTTACGCATATGCTGGATGCATATTTACCACGATCAATCGCGAAGATGATTATGCGTGCTGCGTAAAGTGCATAGGAGGGTGGAGGCTCGGCTCGGTTTTCGACAGGTTGTACATTGAGTCACAGGTTTTTTTTTTATGAAACATTTAACAAGAATGAAAACTAATAAGAATGTAGCGAACAATTATTTCCAAACAGGTTCATTCGCCACTTATTCTTTGAATAACAGAATGAACCTAACTATTTCATCAAAATCTTGCTTAATTTTCATTTTCAATTAAATTACTCATTAAATTATGTATGTATATGGAGCCATAGATGTATGAATTTTCGATTTAAGATGTACAAATCCTAACGTTGGATCGTTATCCTCTTGCAAAACCCAGTCGAAATTGTTTGGTCCATACAGAGATTCGGCAGACTTTAAAAAACCCTTCGGGTATAATTTTACAATAAATTGTGCATCGAGGTTTTATGTAAGAATACTATCAACTTTCCAAATCCTTTAGCCGGGAACATCCATAAACATGAACTTTTGCTGGATGTTTTACAGTGCGTTGCAGAAACTTTTCACTTTTTTTTGTACAGTCCTTCTTTCAGTAATTCTAAAGAAAAAAAGATGACTCATCTGTAAATATGGTTTTATAAGCAAATTTTGAACACTTTTAATATCCTTTTAATATCGAACGAACTTTATTATCTTATATACGAGCTTATAATGTAAACTCCAGAACTCGACTCCTTAACATAGCTTAAGAACTAATTCTCGAACTACTTACGATATTAGCGTAGAATTTAGTTTGAACTCTCAATCTTCTCAAGAAGATAATGTTGCAGAGAGAATTTGAACTGGGCGAAATCTCTCAGCACGCTTGGCGTTTGAACTCCAAGGGTGGCAATGGTGTAGTGGTAGCGTCATCGTTTGTCGAGCTGATGGTTCACAGTTCAATCCCTGGTGTCAGCAAGCATTATATGATAAGAGGCAGTCCGATTAATTGCGAAAGTCTGTGACAACACTACTGCGAAGGCATAACACTGGCAGTAGGTTTGTCATATGGCTTGAGAAATTGATCGCTCTGTTGATAATTGATATGCTTATGACACCAGGTTGATCGGGAAAAAAATACTGTGAATCAGAAGCGAAGGCAAAACAAATAATGACAGCAAAAAATCTCCCCAGTTATCTGGACACCACCCCTGGAGCTAATGTGTGAAACCTAATACACCTGAGTTTCAAACCACTACACCAATCTCTTTCTCTCTCTCTCTATCTTCATTTCAAACGCCCGCACTGTGTATAAACATTAAAAGGGTATTCACAACCCATTGAGTGCGGGTAAATTATAAAAAAAAAAAAAAAAAAAAAAACATCAAGTGTTGAGAGAGAGAGCCTTTTATTATTTAACGAGTAGGTGAAGATAATGGTCACACATCTAGGGGTGAAGCTAGTAACATTAAATTATGTGACACCTCCCCCACTAGGCGTTTTTTTTGGTCCCAAAGACAAAAAAAAATCATTAGTAAATACAAGAGTAAGCAAAATTTGATAAATGAGAGTAATTGGCATATTACGAATATACATATTTCTTGTACTAAATATTTAAGTAATATAACAGGTTTCTTTATTTATTTGTTTGTTTTTTTGTTGTATAAATATTTGTTCAGTGATCTCAATTTATAAGAGTGTAAAATTTTAACTGATTTAATTTTTTTTACAAACTATGTGTAATCTATTTTCTAAGAACTAAAATCTTTTTAAAGTTTCTATTTTTAAAAAATTGTAATGCCTACTATTTATTTGAAATTACAATGTCTCATTCTGATTTATAATTATTTGAAACGATAGTCCGTTATTTCTCATTTGTTTGCTTTTATTTTTCTATTACAATAGTTCTTATTTATTTTTTTTATCTACGTATTTTCCTAGGTAGGGTATTTCATTGGCAACCACTTACTATTCTATGTGTTCTGTTATTAGTTTTTTCGAAATAGAATCTACCTAACAGAAGCATTCTTACGCAAAAAAAAAAAACAGAAAAAATTATTTTCATTTTATGAAATTACAATTAACTTTTTATTAGTCGGCCCAATCAATTTTAATATTTTACTTTGATGTATTCGAAAGAGTCATCACAACTATAAAGGACTATGATGGTAACACTACACTTGCAAAAAGGAATTTTCCCTGAACGCAATTCCTTCGCTAAACACAACCAACGGCTACGTTGTGCAAACCCATTGAAATGTTATTTTAGCCTGCGCAGCGTAATGAATAGGATAGGAAATATACTAATTACTCATCATAAATCGAACACAGATAAGCGTGAGAGATTTAAAACAAAGCAAACTAAGCGATGGAATTAAACATAGCAAGTTTCTATTAGGTATGTATGTTCGCATCTATGGATCCTATTATTTGCATTTGCGTTTAAATAGTTTTTTATAAAATTTTGTATTTCTTTTTGTCGATTTGTCTACAACATAATTGCATTGTACATATTGTAAATTTGTTAAATTTTTTGTACTTAGGTTTAGATTTTACGACAGTTCTATTTGGAACTATGTCCATGCATTGGTTCAGGCTAGTATCTGTTTCCCTATTTCTGTTATTGGTCCTAGTCTCTTTTCCGTTTTTATTTTTCTGTCAATGTGCTAATGTCTTCCTTGCTAAAATTTTTGAGAATGAAATCTTGTTAGAGGCACTGTTGTGGATTGCAAGAAAAAAAAAAAGAACCAAAGGCACGGATATGTAGATCTACAATACAATATTTATTGATTTTATTATTGAATAGATCGAACCAACCAATGCTGCGACTAAAATCCAAGTGGGCGAGAATCACTTGTTGCGAAGTGCAACTGCAGCCACTCACACTAGCATTCGCTTACACCTACGCATGCAGGATAGCATGCGTGTGTGTGTGATCACAGTGCACGAGCGTAGCGCGTGTTTATGCGAATGCACGTGCATCGCGTGATTGCATCGCATGCAATTGTTGGTGGGATGCAACTGCAGAAAAGTGGTTCGATTGAAAAGAAGTACAGCGTGTAAAACTTTACAAGTAAAGCAAGAAAATGCAGTGACCCCAAAGTTACATTATAATACATAAAAAAAATTAACAAAAATAATAAACTATAATAATGAAAAATAGTAAAGAAATCTAATTCTTCTTAGGTTATTAAACATCCCGGCACCCCTGGAACTAGTTTCAGGACGTCGGCGTCGGGAGAACAGCCAGCTTCACGATGGAGCGCACATAGGTACCTCTCTTGGTGATTATGGTAGCGACACGTACGCGTTTGTCCGGACCTGGAGTAACATCTTGGACTCGTCCCAGAAGCCATTTGCTGGGTGGAAGATTAGGCTCCTTTATAACTACCAAGTCACCTTGTTTAACATCGGTTTTGGTGTGTTGCCATTTGGAGCGCTCTTGGAGAGTAGTGATGTACTCCATCTGCCATCGTTTCCAAAAGCCTTGGACCATGCTTTGGATATGTTTCCAGTGTTTTAAGCGGTTTGGCGGAATATCTGTGAGGTTGGGTTCTGGAACAGCAGTTAAAGGCTCACCTATAATGAAATGCGCTGGGGTTAATGGGTTTACATCATCATCTGACAAAGAACACAAAGGAAGAGAGTTCAAAATTGCTTCTATTTGTGTTAAAAGAGTGTATAATTCTTCAAACGTAAGAATAGAGCTTCCAATTACACGACGTAATTGCAGCTTTACCGATCGCACCCCAGCCTCCCATAGCCCACCGAAATGTGGTGCCGATGGAGGTATGAAGTGCCATGAAATACCATCTTTTGCGAGAGCTGCAGTGACATCATCGTTGTGGGTTTGCGACAGTACGACCTTGTGCATCTCATCTAAGCAGTGACGAGCACCTACAAAGTTACTTCCGTTGTCGGTGTAAATATTTGAGCATTTACCTCGGCGAGAAATAAACCTCCACAAGGCAGCTAAAAATGCGTCTGTGGTGAGGTCACTGACTACTTCGAGATGAATGGCTTTCGTTGACATACAAACAAAAAGTGCAATCTATGCTTTCGAAAGTTTCGGATTGCGCCCTCGAGAAAACCTTATGGCAATGGGACCAGCATAATCACATCCAGTATTGGAAAACGGTCGACTTGGTTCAATCCTTTGCGCTGGTAGATCTCCCATCAGCTGAGTGCTAGTGTGCTTCCTTTGCATAAAGCAAGATTTGCAGTTGTAGACTATCTTCCGGATAAGATGTAAGATGATGAATTTAATCTACAAATGTTTGCTGTTGAATATGTTTTAAAATAGTTAATCTGGCCTTTTGAATTTCATTGAGACTTAGCCCGAACACAAGTCGATTTGGTTTAGATGATTGACAATTTGACAAAAAACGAAGACAATATGCGACGATCCCTTGCAATCGATTACACGAAGAGACTTTAACGATAAGGTTTTGCAAGGTGTCATTTTCCATTGTCGCGGCGAGTGTAATTTTTGGTAAATGCCTTTCTTCGACGATAGTGGCTTCACAAGTAGATTTCTGTGGATTAAACGAAGATATAGGCCAATGTTGTTCTGACACGGATAACCAAGATGGGCCTCTCCACCAAAGATTATGGTTGACTAGTTTTGAAGGAAGAATACCGCGGGATGCACAATCTGCTGGATTTGATTCCGACACAATGTGATACCAAGAGTGTCGCGGAATCGATTCGAGAATAGCAGATGTACGGTTGGCAACAAAGGTATTCCATCGACGAGGAGGCGAAGAGAGCCAATGTAGCACGATCTCTGAATCGCACCACGCAAAGACTTTGGAGATTTTGGTTGATATTGACGATTTTACCAAGATGAACAATCGAGTTAACAACAGAGCGGCACATAGCTCAAGACGAGCGATCGTGACGGGCCTAAGGGGAGCAACCTTTGTCTTTGCTGCGATTATAGTAGTTTTGATTTTACCTGATTCCGTCTTACAGCGAGCGAAGATGACGGCTGCGTATGCCACCGAGGAGGCATCAGAGAAGCCGTGAAGCTGGATTCCTTCAGATACTAATGACGAGATGTTTCTGGGAACACGAATCTTTTCAAATAAGTGAAGTTCTTCACGGTACTTCATCCATTTGTGACCTAGGTGCAGAGGTAATGGATCGTCCCATCCTAGTTTCAACTCAGATGATCAGAGCTCTTGGAACAGGATTTTGAATAATACTACCGAAGGCGAAGATTTGCGATATTTCAGATAGTAAGGTTCGTCGGTGAAGAAGGTTGACGCGATTTAGCCATGTGGAAGGAGAATTCATCACTAGCAGGACTCCAAAACATTCCTAGAACCCTTATCCACATCTTTGATTGCTCAGGATCTGTCCACGAGAATTCACATGCATCTTGGGGTAGGTTGGATAGTAACGGCCAACAATTGGATGTCCACTTTCGAAGTTCTAACTTAGCTTTCGATAAAAGCTCCACCAACTCACGCTGTAGCTGAATAAGGCCTTCCACAGAGTTGCTGCCAGTCATCACGTCATCTACATACACGTCGCGTAAAAGAACCCGAGAAGCGATATGGTACTCAGCCTGGTAATCCTCAGCAAGTTGTTTCAACACACGAACGGACAGAAATGGAGCGGGGGCAGTACGCAGTCAGTGGTACGTGACGGTACACAAACGATAATGTCTTATCTGCTCAGCAGGAGTTTCGCACCAGACGATGCGTTGAAAGTCAATATCCTGATCGTGAACCCATATCTGACGAAACATTTTCACAATATCGGCGGTGAAGACGTAACGATGTTGACAAAAACGAAGACAGACACCTACTAAATCGCGCTGACCTATTAACAATTGACTATTCAACGACTGTCCTAAAGAGTCCTTGGCTGAACCATCGAAGACTACGCGCAATTTTGTTGAGGAACTGTCCGGTTTGAACACTGCATGGTGTGGTAAATAAAAATGTTTTCCGGTAGCCGTGTCTAATTCCTCTGGAGGAATTAACTTCATGTGGCCTAGCGTTAGATACTCCTCCATAAACTTACAATATGCTTTTTGAAGTTCCGGACTTAATTGAAAACGACGTTCCATAGAGTTCAACCGAGATACCGCAACTTTCAGCGAGTTTCCGAAGCTTGGTGATAAATTTTTAAAGGGCAATTGAACGATGTACCTTCCCTCCGACGAACGGGAAAATGAATTTCTGCCTGATCCTCACTGAAACATTGCTCTTTTGGGGCGGTTACGTGCTCCAGTTCCCAAAACCTTTGCAGCAGAGAATCAACATCAATAGTTGAGTGGAGCGACGAGAATGAGTTAGATTGAGTTGGAACAAAGATTTCACCGGATATAACCCAACCAAAGGATGTATTTTGAGCAACAGGTGTACCTAGAGGGCCTTGAATTTGCTCTCCCCTCAGAATTCCCCACAACTTATCCGCTCCTAACAAAATGTCAATAGGACCTGGTTGATTAAAGTAAGGATCAGCTAATTCTAAATTCGAGATTTGTGGCCAAGAAGAAATATCAACGCGCTGAGAGGGAATATTCGAAGTTATTTTCCGAAGAACAAACGCATCGATTGATAAAGAAGACGAATTATAACAGGAGTGCAATTGCAATGAAATGCATCCCTTTGTAAATCCTGCTTCGGTGGTCGATAAGCCAAGAATTGGTATGCGAGCGTGTTTGCGACGAAGACCGAGCACCTGGGCAAAGGATTCTGCGACAAAAGAAACTTGTGACCCCGAATCAAGCAAAACCCTACAATTCACAAGTTTCCCTTGATTATCTTGAGCTTTAGCTAGTAAAGTTGGAAGAATGGTTTGTTTGCGATGTCCAAGCTCAAGCGAATGGTTGTTTACGATAGGTTTAGGTGTAGAATGGTGTGCACTTGATGAAACCGGTAACTCAGCTGAATTGTTGTTTGATATAGATGGTATAGGTGCAGTATCGGATGCTGATAAATGGACCAAGGAATGGTGACGAGCTTTACACACGCGACAGCGAAATGTGGATCGACAATTATTACATGAATGGCCGCTGCGGAGACAATTGAAACAAAGCGATTTCCGCTTAGCGAAACTTCGACGCGAATCGATATCCAGCGACACAAATTCCGAACATTGTGGTAAAATATGATCACCTTCGCACTTGGGGCATTTAGAGGTTTTGTCAGGGGATGCAGCGAAATGACTTTGCAATTTATTCCGCGATGTTATCGGACGAATAAGCGATTGGCATGATTCCAGAGCATCACACCTCGATTGCAGAAATATCAAAAGTTCAGCAACAGTGCAATCGTGACGCGAGCCGACTTCCGCTGCCCACGCTTGTTTCGTATCATAGTCCACTTTATTTAACAATAGGTAAATAATCCACGGATCGCGACCGGCTTGATCAATAGCACTGAGTCCCCGAATGACTTCATCCGCACCATCGGATAACTTTCGAAGCATCTGCACATTACCCGTATGAATCGTCGGCAAGGACAAGAACGTTTGTGTATACGACTGTACGATTAAATGAACACGATCGTACCTATTTTCGAGACGTTCCCACGCTTCAACATAATTCGAATCGGAGATTGGTATGTGCTTTATTAAGTTTGCAGCATCATCTCGTAGAAACATTTTCAACTAGTGGAACTTTTGTGTGGTAGAGAGATTAGGTTTGCAATCTACTGCGCCCGTAAATAAATCGCGGAACGATGGCCAATCTTTATAGTTTCCCGAAAATAATGGAATGTTAATTTTAGCGAGATTTATTGTTGAAGGGTTGGTCGCAGTAGAATTCAAACGATCCAAAAATGACGATTGCTGGTTCGCCAAGAGTTCGACTACTGACTTATCTGCCTCTTTTGAAACGGACTGCCTTGCATGGATGGCTTTCATCAGACTGGAATGCGCGTTAAAATACTTATCCTCGTACTCACCAAACTCACTTTCTAGCTCCCTAACTTCATCATTCTTAGCAATATCTAAGAGCTCATGGTGAAGCGAAGAAAAATCTGCCCACGATTCATCCAATTTCTTCACGCGAATTTGTAGCATCTCGACGGGTGTTTCTTTACTAATTGTCTCTATAAAGGCTTCCGCGCGCGATAATCGACCTTTTGCATGACCACGTTTAATCTTAAGCGAATTCATTTTACACAAGATTGGATTAAACACGAGAGTTCGATAGTAAAATGAATTAACCCAAGCGAAATGTTCTACGCGCTTAAGCTGAACACTGTCTTTAGCTTCAACAAATATAAACCAAAAAAGAAAACACAGATTGATTCACTTTCAATTCGGCTTAGAAGGACCAGTAAATTTATGTTGTGGATTGCAAGAAAAAAAAAAAAAGAACCAAAGGCACGGATATGTAGATCTACAATATAATATTTATTGATTTTATTATTGAATAGATCGAACCAACCAATGCTGCGACTAAAATCCAAGTGGGCGATAATCACTTGTTGCGAAGTGCAACTGCAGCCACTCACACTAGCATTCGCTTACACCTACGCATGCAGGATAGCATGCGTGTGTGTGTGATCACACTGCACGAGCGTAGCGCGTGTTTATGCGAATGCAAGTGCATCGCGTGATTGCATCGCATGCAATTGTTGGTGGGATGCAACTGCAGAAAAGTGGTTCGATTGAAAAGAAGTACAGCGTGTAAAACTTTACAAGTAAAGCAAGAAAATGCAGTGACCCCAAAGTTACATTATAATACATAAAAAAAATTTAAAAAAATAATAAACTATAATAATGAAAAATAGTAAAGAAATCTAATTCTTCTTAGGTTATTAAACAGGCACGAAGAGAATAATTTATTTAGCTGTCATAAAATTACATAGAGTTTAGATCAAAAAAGCTATTACAATTGAGCTATTACAAAAGTATAACAATAGCATGATGTTAGGGCACGTTTACACAATACCCTCACCTGATGAAAGATTTTAAATAGTTAATTCATTATAATAATTCAATTTGAAAGTTTACATTTTAAAAGATTTCGACATAATCCAAACTTCTTAGCATAAAATTGGTGCTTTTCCCTATTCACGGTTTTGAAAGGCTATCAGCAGCCATTTCTTCTTCATCTTTTTTATCATATCCCTGATGTGATGATGTTTTACGTCGATGTGTTTTGTGCGAAAGCTAAACCCGTCGGATTCAGCTAGATCAGTTGAACCTTTGTTGGGACAGTTGATTTTGATTGTACTGGCGAAACTTTTGTCGAGCTCATCGGCAAATTGTCTGAGCCAAACTGCCTCCTTGACTGCAGCTGACATGGATAAATATTCCGCCTCGGTCGTTGATTGGGCTACAGTCGACTGACGTTTGCTGTGCCATGAAATAGCTCCGTTTGAAAGCTTGAACAAGGAACCGGTACATGAACGGCGGTTATCCACATCAGAAGCATAGTCGGCAGCGCAGTAACCGAGGAGAACACTGTCACTATTCTTGGGGTAACGCAACTTCAGCTCAATCGTCCCTTTTAAGTTGCGCAGAATTCTTTTGACGGCCTGCCAATGAGGTAAACGAAAATTAGAATTAAATCTACTTACATCGTTTACGGAGAAAGCTATATCAGGTCTTGTTCCTTGAGTGAGGTACAGCAAACTGCCACCAGCAGCTTGATATGAAATCCGATCCAGTTGTTCTCTGCTGACTTTATCGGTCGCACCCATATGTTTCGACAATTTGACGTTGGTGTCGCTTGGAGTTGAAATTGGCTTGCAGTTCTGCATGCCGAAACGGTTAAGATTTTCGCTAATGTACTCTGATTGACCCAATTCAATGTATTCATCCGTTTGATTGACATGAATTCCCAAACAATATTTGGCCGGTCCCATGTCTTTCATCTTAAATGTTGAACTCAATGACAATTTTACTTCATATAAGGCTTTTCGATCACGCCAAAATATTAGCATGTCATCAACATATGTATATCGCTACAATCAGGTCCAAGGTATGATTGTAAAAGACGCATGGATCGAGTTTTGACTGTAGAAGGCCAAAGGATTTTAAAGATCCCACTAAATTGCGATTCCATTCACGTCCTGCCTGTTTGACGCCATACAAAGCACGATTTAATTTTCCGAACATGGTTTTCCCATCGGCGACTTTTTCCGGTAATTCAATGTAAATGTTTTCACTCAGATCACCTTGCAGAAAGGCCGTGACTGGGTCCATCTGGTCAATTTTAAGTCCATTTTTTGCAGCAAGTGCAACTAAAAATCGTACGGTCGAGTAACGCACGACAGGGGAAAATGTTTCGTGGTAATCTAACCCATATTTCTGAGCACAGCCCTTGGCAACGAAACGAGATTTGTGACGTAGAACATTTCCATTTTCATCTTTCTTGGTCTTGAATACCAATTTTGTTTTGATGGCTTGCGGCCCTTCGGTAGATTGGTAACTGTCCAAGTTCCATTTTCAAAATTAGATTGTAGCTCGTCATGGCTTGTTGCCATTTTTTGCCATCTTGTCTTGAAAGCGCTTCTTTTACTGTAATAGGATCAGAAACATTGGGGTTAGTATATGCCAAATGTGTTACCATTCCTTCAAAATTCCTTGGTTTTGGTTGACGAGATGATTTTCTTGTAGTGATAAAATCCGGATCATCCTTTTTGTTGTCGACCTCGCTAAAAAACTCATCACTTGAATCTCCAATCGCTGATGTAACACTCGTCACATCGTCTTCAATTTTGAATGTTAAATTATCACTTGAATCCGTCGATTCTTTGATTGGCGTTGTAGTTCCTTCACTGTCCTGTACAGATTGTTTCGAATCACTATCACTGGCCGCTTCTCTCACTTGATTCGAATCATTAAACAAACCAATGTTGAAAATAGTTTTCGACGAAGTTGATTTTTCGTGAAAAATTACATCACGACTTATGGTTATTTTCTTGGTTCTCAAATCCATGCAACGAAAACCCTTTTAATCGCTGTCAAAACCAACAAATAACATCTTAGACGACTTAGCACTCCATTTATTGCGGCGTTGCTTTGGTATATGGACCATTATAGGAGAACCAAAAATTCTTAAATTTGAGACATCGACTTTTGAACCTGTCCATACCTCTTCGGGTGTTCTATTGACTAGCGATGCACAAACAGATCGATTGATTACGTAAACAGCCATGTTGCACGCTTCGGCCCAGAATGAATCATCCAGATTAGAATCGAAAATCATGCACCTGGCTCGTTCGACTATTGTCCGATTCATTCTTTCCGCCACACCATTCTGTTGAGGCGTATAAACATTTGTGCGTTGGTGATGAATACCATAAAGGCGGCAGAAGCGATCAAATTTTTATTGCAGTATTCGGTTCCACCTTCAGTGCGTAAAATTTTTATTTTTCGATCGGCTTGGTTTTCAACAAACGCCTTAAAATCGGTAAAGATGTTCAGAACCTGCGATTTTTCGTTTAGAAAATAGGCAAAAACCTTGTGACTGTAGTCATCGATAAAAGTCAAAGATACTTAGCTCCGCCAATGGAACG
The DNA here is from genome assembly GCA_946965025.1 of Blera fallax. Lineage (NCBI taxonomy): Eukaryota > Metazoa > Arthropoda > Insecta > Diptera > Syrphidae > Blera > Blera fallax. The sequence goes on from OX337246.1 coordinate 57,982,381, forward strand.
TGTTTCCATTCGTCCAACAAGATCCGAATGAATAATTTCTAACAAATTTTCAGTCTCTGTTGTACTTGTCTTGAAAGGTTTTCTCGTCTGCTTGCCCTTAGCACATACCTCACAGTCACTCACCATGTTTTGTCGCTGAATTTCATCCCCGTCACTACGCCGTCTCTCATTTTCCTGAGGCTTTGAAAGTTGATGTGTCCAAATCTGCAATGCCAGGTAAATGCTGAGTTTTCCTCTTGTTTCGACAAGAAACAAGTGTCGAAGTGTTGGAATTTGTAGACACTGTCGTTCAGCTTGCAATTTGCAAATGGGATATTCTTGCTGTCATGTATTCTACTTATTAAATCTAAACTTATCTTAAATCTATCTGCAGCACTTATGAATTCCATCTTCTTGGATGATCTTGTTTGTTGTTTTTGTTTTAGTACTCACTTAAGCCTTATTCTTCTTTGTTCCAAGGATTCCACATCCAATAGAAACTTAGGGGTGGCAATGGTGTAGTGGTAGCGTCATCGTTTGTCGAGCTGATGGTTCACAGTTCAATCCCTGATGTCAGTAAGCATTATATGATAAGAGGCAGTCGAATCAATTGCGAAAGCTTATGAGAAAACTACTGCGAAGGCATAACACTGGCAGTAGGTTTGTCATATGGCTGGAGAAATTGTTCGCTCTGTTGATGATTCATATGCTTATGACATCAGATGGACTGCGAAAAAAATACTGTGAATCAGAAGCGAAGGCAAAAAATAAATGACAACAAACAAATCTCCCCAGTTATTCTGGACACCACCCCTGGAGTTAATGTGAAACCTAATAACACCTGAGTTTCAAACCACTACACCAATCTCTTTCTCTCTCTCTATCTATCTTTCCAACGCCCGCACCGTGTGAAAACATGTAAAAAGGTATTCATAACCCCTTGAGTGCGTGCAAATTATAAAAAAAAAAAAAACTAGATCCACTTTAGTTTTGTTCCACTTCACCTTATTAGGTTTTTCCCTTATTTTTAGTACTTTGCTATAATTTTTTTTATTGGTATAAGGTTTGATGGTTACAAGCAGTATTGTTTTCGCACTATTTATTTCTCATGCCTTGCGCGGTAGAGAACATGTATGAAGGGTTGTTATTTAAATAAAGTTGATGACGCCTGGTTTTTATCGAACTAAATTTGTTCTAAGACGACCGCGTTTTTTTCTTTGTATTATAAATAGTATTAAAACTTTTTCTTGTATGATTGATGTATGTACTTTTATGTTCTATTTCTTGTTTTAAGTTAATTTTATTGCACCATTAGTTTTCAGCACTTTAGCTTATTTCTATACAATATATGTACATATGTACGTATATACATACATATGTAGTTTTGTAGCTTTTTTTTTGTAACACGGCTGATTTTAATTTTAGGTTTGGGTCAACTTTACTTTGATTTTAATTTATTTATTCACAGTTGATTTTTTTTTTATTGTATTTTAATCATTTTTTTTCACAAATTTTCAACCCGATTCAGATTACCGACTGCGCAGTTATGTAAGCTAATTTTGGACACCTTCAATTCAAGATTACAAAAACCGCTTTTAACTCCTTTTAATATCGCACGAACTTTATTATAATATATACAAGCTTAAGAGAAGCGGTAGAGAACATGTATGAAGGGTTGTTATTGAAATAAAGTTGATGACGCCTGGTTTTTATCGAACTAAATTTGTTCTAAGACGACCGCGTTTTTTTCTTTGTATTATAAACCGTATTAAAACTTTTTCTTGTATGATTGATGTATGTACTTTTATGTTCTATTTCTTGTTTTAAGTTAATTTTATTGCACCATTAGTTTTCGGCACTTTAGTTTATTTCTATACAATATATGTACATATGTACGTATATATGTACATACATATGTAGTTTTGTAGATTCTTTTTTTTGTAACGCGGCTGATTTTAATTTTAGGTTTGGGTCAACTCTACTTTAATTTTAATTTATTTATTCACAGTTGATTTTTTTTTATTGTAATTTAATAATTTTTTTTTCACAAATTTTCAACCCGATTCAGATTACCGACTGCGCAGTTATATAAGCTAATTTTGGACACCTTCAATTCAAGATTACAAAAACCGCTTTTAACTCCTTTTAATATCGCACGAACTTTATTATAATATATAGAAGCTTAGAATGTAAAGTCCAGAACTCGAGTCCTTAACATAGCTTAAGAACTAATTCTCGAACTACTTACGATATTCCTATTTTCAATATATTTTTGGGTCATTAGCGGTTTAGGTTTGGTTCTCCTGTTTTTGATTTCGTATTTTGTTTCATATTGTGTTTATGGACTATTGTGCAAATACGCACTTTAATAGTTGCTTTTCTGGACAATTTTTTCTTTGGCGTTCCTAAGACTAATTGTGGAATTTTTCCAAAACAATTCACAAATTACTTTATTGTCCTTACAGGATGTGCTTGCTTTGGTCCCCCTACCTGGCCCATTATTGACATTACTGCATTCCGTATACCTCTTTATCAACTTTCTCACAAATATCTCTGCTGTTTTTAAATATTTTGCTTGATTCTTATTTGCGGCCCTTTTGGGTGAGATAACAAGAAAATAATTTCGAAATGCCTTTTGAAAACCGCACTCATTTTGTAATGATGTTATACCGCCGAAGTATGGAAATATACTGAGGTAATGAAAGCAACGAGCGACGGGCAATTACAAATATGTGTGTGATATTGTACTAAGCTGGTTCAACTAGTAAGTATCAGCTGTTTTTTCTGTTTTTTTAGTATGCGTGTACATAGTTATAGAAAAAGTATTGCTAAAAAATAAGAGTATACATATATGTACATACATAGTATCTATGTATATCTTATCTTTCTTTACTGAAATTATTGAGACGAATTATTTTGAAAAGTTAATTGATATTATCGTTCTAAAATACACTAGCCTAATACCTAGGCCATATTTATTTTTATTATTATGCCTGTATTTGTACCTACAGTTCTTGAAATTCTGTGGTCAACTAATTTGAAAAAGTTGACCTATTACTATATTCACTCTTTCTTCCAGTAAGTTATTATTGGTTGAGCTCCTCCTAACTAATTCTCTAGTACGTTAATTTTTGCCCTGACATCCATGGCAGGATGATTGCTGCCCTCTAAAGAATTTTGCAAGCCTGAGGTTTTCGCCCAAGTACATACTTAACAAAACTCACATTTACTGCCCGTGTACACCAATTTCAGTTTTTGCAATTCCGCAACAAACTTTGAAATTGACTGTGCTCCCGTCTTCCCGTTTTCCTGTGGTACCGCCTTCTTGGCATTTCATCGCAGGGCGAAGAGGAGCAAGCCTTCCAATTATCACACCTAGTCGTCAAATTAATCAGCAATTTTTTTCTCATCACTTGAGGGTTCTGTGTCTTGTGATTCCCCCTACGGTACTACCGGTCAAGGCATTCCTTCTTAGGGGCTGGTTTTGACAACATGTCTTCTCCAGGGTTTCCTTCCTCTTGGGCTCTTCGGTGTTTGATCCCACCGTAGTTCCTGCATGATGCTTGCGATAATACGGTTAGCGATGTCCCATGCTTCCCTTGTTGATAGCATAAACAATATCAGTCTCCTTGGGGTTATTGCATTTAGTGATGGGCGCATTCGAATGAAAGAATCGATTATAATCGATTATGAAAAAGTCTCGAGATATCTCGATTCTTAGCACAAAATCATTCGAATGATTTTGTTTTCTATTTTCTTACTTGCCTTATATTTACTTACTCTTCAGATTTTACAATCCCTTATCCCTATGAACGCATTATCTGTGGTGCCTGTGTATACATGTCGAAACGGGCATAATACGCATAAACTGCTAACGTATTGTGTATGTTTTGTGTTAGTGTTCTCTTTTTCTTATGCACTGTCGAAGAGCGCCATATATTCTATAATATTCCTTCTCTTACTTCATTTCATTACTCACTTCTCTTACTCAGAACACAAGGCCAGAATGAATGTCTCGATTCACACCGAGAACACAATGAAGGAGAGGTATTCGAGAACTTCTCGAGAACTTTGAATGTCTCGAATTAAAATGTTCTCGGTGTGAATCGAGAACACAATGAGCGAGAGGTACAACCATTTGAGTGCGTGCAAATTATAAAAAAAAAAACGTTTTTTTTTGCATTTCAGTAGCACGTGCTCGGCGTTCTGGATTTTTCCTTCACAGCTGCTCGGTTTTTGTCTTTGTATATTGATGCTGCTACTTTGACCTCTAGCTCGATGGGTATTCGCGCCGCTATCACACTTATGGCATCCCCCGATACCGTTCTATATGCACAGCATACTCTGATCGATGCTCTTCTATGCACAGAGTTCATACTTCTCATGTACGAGTTTATGGCTGTTGCCGATGCCCATATAGGGACTGCGTACATGAGGGTTGACTTGATCACTGTCGCAAGTAGATTTCTTATTAACTGCCTGGGTCCTCCAATATTTGGCATCAGCCTGGATATTGCGGCAACAGCCCGATATGCCTTCACGCTTGTGTAAGTTAGATGACCTCTAAAGTTGAGCCTATGGTCAAGCAGTACCCCTAGGTACTTTATGCAAGGCTTTGACTCGATAGTATATTCTCCTACCTGTATGATCAGGCGCTCAACTTTCTTGTGGCTGCTAATAAGGACAGCCTCCGTTTTGTGGTCCGCTAATTCCAAACCTGTTGGCCGAAGCCATATCTTCACATATTTGATGGTATTGTTGCAGATTTGAGTCACCTCCTCTAGGGTTTTAGCCACTACCACCACCGCAATGTTGTTATGAAGTTCCAGCTGGCCGAGTTAAATGCATTTTTGGCGTCCAGCGTAACTACAGCACAGTAATGTTTTCTTTCTCCTTATTAAAAGAACTTGGGGATGTGGTTATAAAAGGGATATAATACTTTTATGAATTAAATAGGAATGTGGTGTGACCAAAACGAGTGATAGGAGAAAAGTGGCAGATGTTAAAAAGATTTGTTTGATTAGAAACGGAATGCATATTACAAAACATTTGCATGTATAGTTTTTAATATTGGAATTACATATGTAGTAGATTTTAACACTCCTCCTTAATATTAAAACTATCAAATCTCATTCCAAAATGTTTGAAACAAAACAAATGTTTCTGTTAGCGCATCCGCTGCCATCTCTTTAGTTTAAAGATAATTTACTGCAACTGCTCCCTTCTCGATAGCCTCCCGTAGTGCATATGTTTTGTTCGAGAATGCTTGCCTCCATATTTCACAATGTGTTGAGCACTCTGATTGTCACAGTAAATATTGGTAAGAGTAAGAAACGAAGAGAGTAAGCCTCCTTTGCTGCTTCGGTGAGGGCGATATATTCTGCTTCCGCACTAGAAGTAGCCACTGTTCTCTGCTTCTTAAACTCCCAGCTTACAACAGCCCCTGCAAGTAAAACAAAAGCCACTCTGAGATTTACGATCATTCACATCTTCGACCCAACTACCATCCACATAACCCTCAAGTGGCAGTCCCGTTTTACGATACACCAACTTTGCATGTTTAGTCGCATAGAGATATTGTAATAAGAAAATAGCTGCATTCCAATGTTGTTTCCTATTACTTTGCAGAAATTGAGACAGATTGCTTACGCTAAATGATATATCAGGACGACTGAAAACAGCAAAGTGCATTAGTGAGCCTATTAGTTCTTGGTATTTTGATTTTTCAATAGTATTACTTTCTCCGGGAATGGAGGGTCCAATTTCCAATTTTAATTTTGCTTGCATAGGTATCTTTGAATGCTTTGAGTTTTGCATGTTGTATTTGATTAATAACTTATTGATGTAGCGAGTTTGACTGATAGAAAGTTCGTCAAATTTTCTTTCGATTTCTAAACCAAAACAAAGTGAAGGTTGCCTGATATCGAAGCTTTTAGAATGTCCGTCTTTAATAAGATTAACAGTGCTTTTGGAATTGGATATGATAACAATGTCGTCAACATAAATTCCAACCATTGTTTTTTCGTTATTTGTAATTTTAAAATAAATGCAGTGATCATCTAAAACTTTAATCCATTGTCTACTTGCCTGTTTCAAGCCCTACAGTGCTTGCTTTATTAAGACGGCAGAACTTGTGTGGATTTTCCTTATCAATAAAACGCTCTGGCTGCTCCATATAGATTTCTTCATTGAGGTTTCCATTTAAAAAGGCTGTGGATACATCCATATGGCAAAGCATAAAGTCATGTTCCACTGACAGTGCATAAAGTAAACGCATTGAACTTTGTCTTATTATTGGTGCATATGTTTCTACATAGTCAATTACGTTTTCTGGGTATAGTCTTTGGCTACAAGTCTTGCTTTTCGTCGTTCGATATCCACTTTTGGTAGATACTTCAACTTGTAAATCGCAAAGGGTCCACGTGTTATTTTGCATTAGACTGTTCTACAAATTCATTCTTTATAGCCTCAAACCATTCTAGTGCATGTGGTGAATTACATGCCTCTTGAAAATTTGTCGGGTCATCGACGTATTTCGTAGAGAATGCTATTTCAACCACATTCTTTGAAATCTGACGTGGTCTTAACCGATTTTTTATATTTGGATGTTCCACTTCGATGCCGTGAACATCATTCATGTGACCGTACTCTAAGCTATCATCTCCTTCATTTATGGGATCAATCTCTAAAACATCAGCTTCCTCTGCATCTATGTACTCATCTTTTTCCCCTTTTGAGATTATGCCATCAGACTCTATATTCTCGTTTTTTGAAATTAAATTCATAAAAACTGCCTTCAGGTTGATCTTTCCCCTCTGCCACGACCTCAATGAAACGCACATCACGACTCTTGACCACGATCCTCGAGCCCTTCCTCCACAAACGATATGCCTTGGATTCATGCGAGTAACCAACGAGAATATATTCCTCACTCTTTGAATCGAGCCTAGACCGGTTTGCTGTTTTATTTAAAACAAAGGCACAGCAACCGATTTGCCGAAAATGGCTTACGACTGGGCTTCTTCCCGTCCAAATTTGCTCTGGAGTCTTATTGAAATTAAGAGAGGTCGGAAAACGATTACGTATATATGCGGCAGTATTAATAAGTTCAGCGCATAGAAATTTTGGAAGTTTGGCTTCTATTAGAAAACACCAAGCCATTTCTACCAATGTCCTATTCATTCGCTCCGCAACCCCATTCTGCTGCGGTGTATATTCTACCGTCAACTGTCGCCTGATTCCATTATTTACTAAACATTCTGAAAATTCAGTGCATAATAATTCCGCAGCATTATCACTTCCAAGTATTTTAATTTTCCTATTTGTTTCGTTTTCAACAAGTGCTTTAAAATTCTTAAATACTTGTAAGTACTCACTCTTTTTCCGCAAAAAATACGCCTATGCCTTTCTTGAAAAATCATCGATGAAAGTAGCAAAGTAAAGCTTTTTTCCAATAGATGAATTCAACATTCATCGGACCACAGAGATCTGTACGTACTATTTCTAATATATTGTTAAAATACTTTTCATTTTTAGAATGAAATGGTAACCGTTTTGTGCTTTCCTCTTATACAAGCTGTGCACTCAACTTTACAATTTTCAAAATTTGGTAATCCATGAACCATTACTTCATCTTTTAACTTTCGAAGTGAAACTATGTTCAGATGTCCATATTCCTTATGCCAAATTTCCAAGTTACTTCTTTTCTGATCCGTCATTCCACAAATTTCCTTACTTTTAATTCTATTCACCAAATATAACCCTTTTATCTGACTGGCTTCTAATAAGGTCTTTTCATTTTTATTAATGCATGCAAAACTTCCATGAATGACCACACTACAACCGTTATCTATAGCTTTACTAGCAGAAATCAAATTGCTTCTTACCTCTGGTATAAAAAGTTTGTTATAAAGATACACTGTACGTGCTTTACCACTCACTACTGTATTCAGCTGCACTGTTCCTATGCCCTTGATGTTTGCAAATTTTTTGTTTGCTATTTGTACCAAACCAGAATAAGTTATGTCTAGGTTAGGTTAGGTTAGGTTGAAGTGGCTGCCAGATAGGAGTCGCCAGCACACTTAGACCAATGATAGATCCGTTGTGATACCACGTGGTTCATGGGAGAAATTTTCTATCTACCTAATCGTTTTAAAACCAATTAGGGCTTCTTATGAAGCGTAGGAGGCTCTTAATGTCAATATCCATCAGGTCGCCTATATCGTTATAATAGGGAGCTCCTAAGTGGAGTTTTCTTCTACGGGAAAGAGTTGGGCAGAAACAAAGAAGGTGAGGAATAGTTTCCTCCTCTTCTTCATCCATGCAGATTCTACAAAAATTGTTCGCGAAGAGGCCTAACCTTGTAGCGTGCTTGCCTATTAGACAGTGTCCAGTGATGACACCTATTGTGGTGCCGATATGCAATCTATTGGGGGAAATCAAATTCTTAGAGCGTTTTAGATCCAGCTTTGGCCAAATCTGTTTTATCGCTAAATATGTTGATCCACTTGTCCACCTAAGATTTGTACTCTCGACAGCATCCAGCTTAAGTTTAAGTTTGCGAGTAGCGATTGGAATACTTAAGGTGCTATTCTCCGGTAAGATGGGTATAGTTGTTCCTATTTTGGCGAATTCATCGGCCATACAATTGGAATGTCTCTATGCCCCGGCACCCAACACAGGTGAATATAGAACTGCTCAGCCATCTCCACAAGAGACGAACGGCAGTTTAGAGCTACTAAAGAGTCTATAGAGGACGATTCCAGAGATTTGATTGCTGCCTGGCTGTCTGAAAAGATGCGGATATCTCTAGCAGATATCACGTTTTTCTTAAGCCAAGAAGGGCTTCTTTGATCACCATTATTTCCGCCTGGAACACGCTACAATGATTTGGAAGACGGAAGGAGAGCTTAAGGTTAAGCTTATCAGAGAAAACACCTGCACCAACTCCGTCTTTGGTTTGTAGAAGTGAATTGATTCATCTTCTTGATGGTGACTAGGAAGTTCTCCTCAAAATTTAGACGTGGGATGGAGTAGTCCGTGTTTTCGGGAGAGATTTTGAATACATTCAGAATTGAGGCGTGGCCGAATCTTTTCTTGACCACTATTGGGTAGCTTCAAGGCGAATGGCTGCAATCGCTGCATTTCGAGGGGTATTAGATGGAATATAATATCCAGTGCCGCCGAGGGAGTTATACGAAGTGCTCCGCTTATGCACCGACAAGCTGTACGTTGGACCTTGCTCAGATAATCGCCATTTATGGCTTTTTCTAAGGCTGTCCACCAGACAATCACCCCGTATGTGAGTATCGGTGTAATGATCGAGATGTAGAGCCAGTGAGTAATTCGACGTAGTAAGCCCCATTTATTCCCAATGGCTTTCTTGCAAGAGAAAATTGCTACTGTAGCTTTCTTTACTCTTTCTTGAATATTAGGTTTCCAGGATAAGACCCAAATATTTTGCTTTATCAGAGAAAGTTAAGCTGGTTCCATTAAGAGAGGGAGGGTCGACTAGCGGAATTTTATATTTCCTTGAAAAGAGTACTAGTTCAGTTTTGTGGGGGTTTGCACACAAACCACATCAAACTGCCCATCTAGTGAGCTTATTTAGAGCGTTTTGTAGGAGTTCCTTCAGAGTATTTAGGTGCTTTCCGAGACGGTCAAAGCAACATCATCTGCATAAGCGATCACTGTGCATCCCTCGCCTTCCATGATTATCAATAGTTCATTGACCACCAAATTCCACAGAAGCGGAGATAGAACACCTCCTTGCGGAGTGCCTCTACTAACAGATCTTCTGATAGGCGTCCCACCCAGCTTTTTTTTTTTCTTTATAATTTGCACGCACTCAAGGGTTATGAATACCCTTTTACATGTTTTCACACGGTGCGGGCGTTGGATAGATATATAGAGAGAGAGAGAGAGAAAGAGATTGGTGTAGAGGTTTGGTTTGTCCAGAATAACTGGGGAGATTTGTTTGATGTCATTTATTTTTTGCCTTCGCTTCTGATTCACAGTATTTTTTTTTCGCAGTTCACCTGATGTCATAAGCATATCAATCATCAACAGACCGAACAATTTCTCCAGCCATATGACAAACCTACTGCCAGTGTTATGCCTTCGCAGTAGTTTTCTCATAAGCTTTCGCAATTGATTCGACTGCCTCTTATCATATAATGCTTGCTGACATCAGGGATTGAACTGTGAACCATCAGCTCGACAAACGATGACGCTACCACTACACCATTGCCACCCCTTGAGTTGATAATCCGACCATTGAGCAGTAGATTAATCAATTCGCAAAGTGAGCTGTCAACTTTCAGATCTGACAGTGCATCTGCTATCGTTGATGTATTGATATTGTTGAAGGCGCCTTCTATATCCAGGGAGGCAACCATTGTATACTTCTTGTGGAACAGGGAATATTCAATTTTGCGTACCACTGAGTGTAATGCTGTCTCCACTGATTTGCCTTTGCAATACGCATGTTGGGCCGCTGACAGTAGCTTCTCATCAATACTGTTGCGTAAATGGATATCAATCAGTCGTTCCAATGTTTTTAAGAGGAATGATGATAGACTGATAGGTCTGAAATCTTTTGGATCTGTATGAGAGCAACTTTAACTTCTCTCCATATCTTTGGAATGTAAACCAGGTCTAGACAACTTTTCAAAATTATCTTCAGCACCGGCATGATTATGTCCGATGACTTCTGCAACTCGGCAGGTATTATGCCGTCTGGTCCCGCGGATTTATATGGTTTGAAGCTGTGTAGTGCCCAGTGGAGTTTGCTCAGTGTAATCAAGTTTGAAGAGTTGGTTATTTGTGGAAATGGTCTGCTGGAAACCATATTGTTAACAACTTGGGAACTGCCTGGGAAATGTGTGTCAAGCAGTAATTTTACCGAATCTTCGCTGGAAGTAGTCCAAGTTCCATCCGTTTTTTTTAAATAACTGGGTGTAATTGGATTTGAAGAGAGAATTTTCCTTAGCCTAGATGGCTCCGAAACTTATTCTATTTTATCACAGAAGAGCCTCCAAGAAGTTCGTTTGGCTTTTCTTAATTCTTTTTTGTATATTTTTAGGGATGCCTTGTACAAGTCCAAGTCAAGCGCGTCTCTGGTACTTTTGGCATTATTGAAGAGTTTCCTACAATTACTTCTTAAAGGGCCAAATCCTGCAGTCCACCAATGCGACTTCTTTTTGCCCCTGGGTTTGATCAAAGGGCAAGAAGAAGACATCGCTGTATTTAAGGCTGATGTTAACTCTTTAACGATGCGATCAAATTCTTGGGGATTGCAGGGGGATTTAGGTGATTTGAGGTAATTTCTAAAACTGGCGGGCTAATAGAGTCTACATATAAAGAGAATTGGAGGTACCTGTGATCCGAAAATGAGGGCTCGCTTGACACCTTCCAATTTCTAATACGTTGGACGATGCTGTCGGAGGCATGTGTGATATCCAATACTTCTTACCTGTTTTTGGTGACGAATGTAGGCTCGTTACCTATGTTGCACAAAATAAGGTTTGTACTTAGAATGAATTCGAAAAGTAGCTCACCTCTTTTGTTGATATCGGAACTGCCCCATACTGTGTGATGAGCGTTAGCATCACACCGAATAATGAGACCAGGTTTTTGTCTCCCCGCATCTGCGATCAGTCTTTCTAGGTTGTCCATGTTATCATGGGCGAGATACGCCGATACCAAGTAATAAGCACCGCCGGTTGTTTCTATTTTTATTGCGGTAGTATCTCGATCGCTGTAATTAGGGAGTAAAATTGCATTTAGGTTACTTTTCACCAGTATACACGATCTGGGTTTACCTTTGTTACGCATATACAGGGTGTAGTAGTTTGGAGTCTTGAGTCCACATACCATATTGTCCACGACCCAAGGTTCCTGGACCAAGACTATATCTTCCCTGTCCTTTGAGAGACGGAGAAGGAGGCCGGCAGAAGCCGTTATGGAGTGGTGTAGGTTTATCTGGACTTACTGCAGCATTGGTGCTACAATCAGGCAGAGAAGCTTCCACCCCGATGGTATTCAGGGCTTCCGAGTCCGAGGACGATTCCAGAATTTCGTCCTCACTCAAAAGCAGTGGATGAAGTTTATTGAAGCAGTCATCCGTCTCCATGTCCGACAATTTGTCTTCATCGACTAAAGACGGATTCTGCTTAGTAAATGACGTTTGAGAGTCATCACTATCCAAGGAATTGAACGTGACAGGCTTGGGTACGTCAACTAGAGGAGTGGAATCGGAAGGATGGAGGGGCAGTATGCCTAGATCTGATTGCTCATCTTTTTTATAGACCTTGATTGTAATAGGGTCAAACCCATAGTAGACGACACCGCCAGTCTTCGCCAAAGGAGCAAGAGATTCTTTATTTATAACGATGATTGCGCATCGATAAAGACCTTTTGCCTTATCCAGCTTAGCGACTTTCCAGTTGTGCGTCGGACGATCGGGGTTGCTCGTTTTTACTATCTCTAAGATCGTATCCGTGTTGGAGGGTTCGGCTGGGATCCAAGTGCGAGTTCTTGGTCTGCTCGGGATATCTTCCTTCGCAACAACCTCAAGCTTAGCACCTGGCCATACCTCTCCTAATTTGGCTATGGCTAACTTATAGAGGTCGTACGACCTTTGGTCAGCGTAGGCCATTAGCTTCACGTGGCCTTGATGCCATCCACCATCGCTGCATCTAGGAGGAGAACCTGGATTCTCCTTCATGATTTGCATAAAGACAAGAGGAAGTTTGGCTGGAATAAACTTCCATTTGTCAGGGGCGATAGATCCGTCTGGGTCGCTTGTGTCGATGACCGCCAGCACTAATTTGTCCTTAAGGACATCGCTGTAGGACTACGATATGGCGTTCGGTGGCCTGGAAGAGGTGCTGGTGTTGTGCACCTTGGCCCTTTTAGAATCCGACACGGATTCCTCCAACGATCGTTGTCGCTTTGACGTAGAGTCGCTGCTTGTCCCAGCTTCGCTGATGATCTTTTTAGCCCATTCAATACGAGCGTTTATCTTTTCGGTTCTGTTGCACTCCAGAATAGTGCAGCTTTGCTCCCGAAGAGTCCTTAGAGGAATGTGGGAGGGTACTGGTACCTTTGGGCAGTAGTCGGACCATGTTAAGCCACAGTCTTCTTACTGACCAGCTCTTCAGGAGCTTTCCCGGTAGACAGCTTCGGCGCCGTGCTACAAAGGGGAACCGGTCTTAATGTATGTTTTTTGTTTTTTTATTGGCTTTTTTGGATTTTTATTCATATTGTGTTCGAACGAGTAGCGGAGAAAGGAATGTCAGTCTGTGCAGAGATCCGCATTACACAGATAAGGCTAGCTTTTCCGGAGGTCGCCAGGTATCCGAATACTCCGTTCGCGACTGAGCTATTTTTGGGATGGGCTCCCAGCCAGGTTGATCCTCGGCACGGGTCGTATGACACCTTGATCCAGCCCACCGGAGGGGAAAGGGGAAAGGAAAGGATGAGAACAGAACGATTAGGATTTGACTGCATCTTGGTTTCGAATCTCATCTAGGGAATAAATTCCGAGAGTCATTGACCTCTACTAGGCCCTTACACCACGACGAGGTGTGCTGTCGCGTAAGGGAAGTTATGTCTAAACTAATAAAAAAAATCTTTAACACAGCACATGTGTGATGTTGCGCCACTGTCCATGTACCAATTGCACCTCTCTACATCTTCGTTTATACAATGTTCTGTGAAATATTCTGCATTGGTATAGCATTACAGCGTTCAATAAACTCTGAGGTTATGAAACCTTCTTCAACATTCCTACATTTCTGAGTAAAATGAAATTTGTCTATGTCCAAGTTAACACAACAATCTCGTTTCATATGTTCCCTTTTGCCGCAACGGTGACAATTAAAGTTAAAATGAGAATTGGACATACCTAGTCGATTATGAGCATCTGGTTTCTTAGCGCGAAATTTTACTTTAAGGGCTTCATCTTTAACATTGCTATGTACCTTCCATTTATCAGTAGCTTCTAGCAGACGGGCACACAGAACATCTATTGCGGGAAAATCATTGGCGGCGTCGAACGCAGCCTGTATTTTCTTATATCCTTCGGGTAGATTGTCCAGCAGCAGCACGGCCAATAGTTCGTCATCCAGCTTCTCATCAATTTCCACCAAACGTGGCAAAATCTGTTGTGTCTATATTGACGTCATAATAGTTTTTGGCCGGACAGAAGAAAATCACCTTAGGAATGTCAATACCGTTTTTGCTAGGCTCTCGGAGTCAATTCTAAAAGTAAATTTGGAAGAACCACATTTTATGAAGACAAACGTAGAGTTCCTTGGCTACATAATTTCTTCACAGGGGATACAGCCAGATCCGAAAAAAGTATCGGCCATACAGCAAATATCGCCCCCAGCGATACTAAAGGACTTAGAAGCTTCTTAGGACTCACGTCCTATTACAGGAAATTTATAGGCAATTACGCGAATGTCGCGAAACCACTGACCATCTTAACTAGGGGGACCAATGCGCAAATTAGGGCCAATGAATCTAGACGTGTTCCAATAATATTGAACGACAAAGGCCTACAAGCATTTAGTGACTTAAAAACACTACTCACGTCATCCGAGGTTCTGGCATTCCCTGATTTTGAGAAAGCTTTCAAGTTACAGCCCCTAACTTCGCGATAGGCGCCGTTTTTTCGCGGGAAGAATGGGAAAAAGAGCGTCCTATAGCTAACATTTCAGGATCACTTAATAGGGCGGACCAACGAAAAAGAGATGTTGGCCATAATTTGGGCTCTTGACAACCTTTGTTCATATGGAACTAGGAAAATTCGTATCTACATGGACCACCAGCCAACCTTTGGGTTGGGTAAGAAAAATCACAACGCCAAACTAAAGCGCTGAAAGGCCCGGATAGAGAAATATAATTGCGAATTAATTTATAAATCGAGCAAAGGACGAGGTCAACCACTTGGCCGAGTCAGAAAATGCTGAGGCGGAACAAAATGCGAGAATGACTAGCGACGAATTCACTGATACCGTGGAAGCTTCTCTTAATGTCTTTCGCAGACAAATAATTATCAAGGTAGGGAAATGTATAGAAGCCCACAAGGAGCCCCATCCTGGTTACCTTCGTCATTATTCTGCAATTTCGGACCCAAGTAAATCTAACTTAATAAATTTGCTTAAGAAATCCAAATCACTCAGTCCAAAAGTGATAAATGGAATTAAGATACCAGAAAATTATTTAGCAATGTTACAACAGGTTGTTTTAGAAAACTTTACCAGCTACAAGATTCGAATCACTCAAAGAATCGTAGAAGATGTAAGGAACGAATATGTCAATTAATCATGAACGAGCACAAAAGGGCACACAGGAACCCTCGAGAGAACAAGGAACAGTTACTTGAGAACTACTACTTCCCACGAATGTCTGGCCTCGTAAAAAAATATACAAAGTCTTGCGAAATCTGTAACACCAGCAAATACTATAGACATCCAATTCGTCCTGAATTTCGACCAACCCCTGTCCCTTCATATCCTTGTGAGATTCTTCATGGATATACATATGTACATAACCGAAATTCAGAACGAAAAGTACATTAGTTGCATAGACAAATTTTCGGAATTCGGGAAGCTGTTCCACATTAAAAACAGATCCGTCCTTCATCTTAGAGACAAGATCATTAAGATCCTTCACTACTTCACTACTATTAGTTACCGACAACGAGAGCAGCTTTCTCAGCCCGATTATAATCAACTTCATAAAATTATTACATTATTACACGCCGGTGCATCGCTCTGAAGTGGCTGTACACAAAGATCTGCTATTAAAAGAGCTACTTAAGATAGTAGTCGACAGATATAATAACACAATAGACTCGGTCACAAAGCAACCGAGGCTCTTTTTCGGAAATAAGTAGTGGCAAAGAACAATAAAGTGACTGTGGTCACTTCAAACGGTAGAAGAATTCACAAAACACATATGTATTAAGAATGTATAAAGATTGAAAAAAGGGTACATTTTATATAGTTATGAGTACATACTTACTTAATGAACTTTTGTACATATATACTTATGTGTAATTTTGGTGGGGACGACAGCCCCCATTTATTTGCTTAATACAAACTACAACTAACTTAAAATTTATGACTTAAAGCTAAGGAGAATGGTTGAGGCGATCAGGTTTGAGGCTGGGAGTGCTGCGATTGAAATCGAAATGGGTGAGGTTTGAGTTAACCTTCCGCTGCATACGGGAAATTGGTTCATCGGAGCCATATAAGGTGCGATGGAATGGTGGATAGAACAGCCGAGGGCATCGTAAGTTACGTGGGTTTGTATTGAAAAAAGTTGAGTTGTAAAGAGATGTGCAGTCGATAGAGCCTGAGAGAAGTCAATGAATGAAAAGAATGTCTGCAACATCTCTGCGTTTCTCAAGGAAATTCAAGTTAATTAAGAAAATAAAGGCCTGCAGGGGACATGTGGTGTTTACGTGATAAAGTAATTGGCATTTGGTGATATTAAGCTCTAAGCAATTTTTTAGAAAACCAGTTCGAGAAACTGCCCAGGTCTTGTTGGAAGAGACAGTAGTCCGGTGGTAAAGAGATGGCTTTGAAAAATTTCGTTTTGTCCGCATTGAGAGAAAGGGAGGAGTGCTTTATGATCCTATCAACGTCGTTAATAGTTAGAACGGAGAAGAGAGGACCAAGATGGCTGCCTTGTGGGACACCAGAATATTTATACCATATTACTATGTTGTAGAATATGTTTGTCTTTTTAAATTAACTTTATATATTTTGATTTAAATAAGTCTTGGTGGGCGGATCAGTAAGCCTCTCTTACAACAGTCTTTCACTTTTGAGTGAGTTTTGAGAGTACATAAGAGGTAAAATGTGTGGTAGTGTTTTCAAAGTGGTCCTGAATAAATTGATAAATCAACTAAGTAATCGCAAGATTTTTGGATGGACATCAACTTTAGCAAGTCAGCATAGCTAACATCAACATAGTAAGAAGAAAAACCAGTAAATTCACACCCAAATTGATTTGAAAAAAAAAAAAAAAAAATCAGTGGCACTACCCAACTATAAGAAAAAGCGGGAAACTCCATCACATTAAACAAAGATGACTGTCTAATTTAGTTCGACTATGGTTTGCACTGAAAAGGGACCACACAGTGAAGTTCAAAGCATGATCACGTTAGAGTGCCAACATATACTCACGCACACTATTGCAACGATACCCACTGCTGCATGACTGTCTCCACTGAAGGAAAATTGTGGAGGATGATTTAAATAATAGTTTTGAACATTGCTCAGCTTCAGGACAACTTAGAAGGATGTTTTATATCTCAAATGAATCAGGGGAAAGTTTACTAATTTCACCCATATTTTTGTTTTTAAATCCGATAAGGCATTACTGAATTAGAGCTGTAAAATTTAACTTTTTCCCCACTTAATTCACTTTTATCGTTACTCCTTATTCCTTATTTAACCTAACGCAACAAAACATGTCCTATAACCTGGAGAGTGAACATATCTATGAAATAAAAATAAAATCGCGTAAATCGGATGATGGGTTCTTCGACTAGGATGTCACTAACAGGAAATGACTTTGCCTTTTATAAGTATTAAGGATATGGATTAGGGATAACTCCAAAATACAAATATTTACTTGGCGCAACAGACGTTTGTGGTCCATTGCCTAGCTTCTCGCAACCATTCGTGTTGTGCGTGTTATATTTTTCACACAAATGGAAGGGACCTACAGTTTAGAGCCATATCCGAAAGGCAAATTGAGAAGCTTTCTCTTGACAGTTATTACTCTCGGACGTTTGCCAGACATTCGCGAGAGGTGAAGCCATGAAAAAAATTGTTGGTGTTTCTGGGATTCGACCGTCGAACCTATCGCTCAGTGATCCAACGCACTAACCACTTGAGCCACGGCGCCGACAGGGATAACTCAATATGGCTTTTTTCTTTTCTTTTTTTAGCACTTATTAATTACAGTTTTGTCCTTAACACAATCTTATGCTCGTAGCTCAATGTACATACATTTGACACCTTTTTTCTCTTCCTTGCTGTTCTCGATATTCACACGTCAAAAACAAAAAAAAAACAATGGCCTTATTTATGCCACTCACATAGAATCGTTTCAGTTTTACATATACGCTATATGTGGCCTTAGATTATTTCTAAAAGAAAAGAGAAAAAAAGAAAATCGAATGAATTAAATACTCTCGTCGCCGACGATCTTTCAAATGGGAGCCAGCAAAGGAAGTGGCGTGTTAATCCCTTTTAGTCACGAACGTTTATAATTGTAAGCTACCTACTCGTGGCATAAACAGTCTTCACTACCATATCATTGAGCCTTCTAGGATGTCCGTATGTTCTTATGGCTATGCAGAGAGTCAGTGCTCAGGACCCAGAATGGTCACTGTGCTCTCAAGGGTAAAGTAACGTTACACTGATTCACAGGCAAAAAGGATATGGTTTTTATTCCGGTCTCTGCTCGAGCCCCAGTTAAAGTGTTCGCACTCGCAGACACTAAAAAAGCGGACGACAGACTTGCCGCGGTTAAATAAAAGACGTACTTAATATTTAATTAGATTTACACTAACTTTATTTGACCTTGTAAATTATTCTACGCTTGCCGTCGACAGACTAACACCCCAATCTCATTCGCCTCTTTAAATTGCCTCGCATATGCACAATTCAAATGCTGACACAGACCTATTGCATATCCGCTGAGTGCAGATATGTAGGTTCCCATGCATTGATTGATGCAATCAGCCGTCGAGGACAACTGGATCATGTTTCCTTAAGGTCAATGCTGTCTGCGACGTGATAACTTTCATTTATTAATTTATTTACTATTATTTTTTTTTTTAATTATTTATTTATATGTTTATTTATTTATACTTTTGTCTATTACTTTATTTATTTATTATTTATTCTTGCTATATATACAGTGTATTTTATTTTACTGTTTTTTTCTGTTTTGATTGGAATTTTTTTCGTATTATCCTCCAAATTTTTCGATCAAATTTTCTAATGTAATTAATAGTTTAACAAAATAAATATAATGTTTCAGGCGAAAGATATATACATATACATATGTAATAACATATCTCTGTAATGTAAAATATGTGATAACAATCCTTCTTACAAGTTTTTCATACAAAATAAAAAATTATCTATCTATAATGAGATCCTGGAAGAATTCTTTGCTAGTTTTTTATCTAGTATTAGGAAAAGGTAGAGAGATTTCCTTAGAGATTTCTATTATTTCACCAAAGAATGTGGGTGCTTTTAGTCTTTCTCGTTTTCTTCTTTTGGTAAATACAACTATGGTGCTCTTTTTTGGGTCGACGTTAAGGCCAGTCAAAACCCCCTGGAGGACATCCGAGATTGTTTCTTCGAATTTACCTCTGATTAATATCGCAATATGGACATAAAAGCCTTCATTGCTGCGTTAGTCCAGTAGTTTTTTTACTACGATAGACCAAATTAAGGGGGAAAGTACTCCCCCTTGCGGCATCCTTTCGCAGAAGTGACCCTTAGATTATTGCTCCAGATACATGTTGTATTATCTACTCTTGTGTATTGGATGCATCTGCATATTTGGGCGTGTTCGGTGTTATAAAGAGCTCCTTCGATGTGAAGGAAGCAACCCACCGCAAACTCCTTGTCTCTAAAAGATTTTTCAATTCTAGTTGTGCGTTCCTGAACAGCATGGGTTGTTGATTTTCCTGGTTGATAGGCATACTGGTTTTTATGTAGAGGATTCATAGCAAGGGCTCTGTCCCTGAATGTCTATCAAGTATTTTTTCCATGGTTTTCAAGAAGAAAGAGACAAGGCTTATAGGTCGGTACGATTTTGGTAGTTCTTTTGGTCTACGGCCCGCCTTAGGAATGAACTTTACCATAACTTCTTTCCAACTTTTTGGTATGTACACATGCTAAATGTGTTGATTAGTAGCAGTGTTAGATGTGGGGTGCCTTTTTGAAGGAGAGCAGGAAATATTTCGCCTTCTCCTGGGGCTTTAAAAGGTAAAAAGAATTTATGGCCCATATTATTTTTCCTTCGTGGAAAATTTCCTTTGATCTCTGCCAGTTCTCTCTGGTCTTACGATCCTGCTTTGTGAATAATAGGCTGGGAGCGATGATGGAATCTGGGAAGCCTGTTTTTACATGTGCAGAAGGTACTTTTAAAAATATCAACACATCAGCAATTATAGATGCACTGACAGACCTGACGGATCACTTTTCCAATTGATTAATCTGCAGCTGACTGTTCGGATTATCAACTCAAATTCAGACTGGTTTATAAAATCTCCTCAGTTGTTTGAGGTAGGACCTTACTACTCAATTGCCTTCTCAGCCCAAAGAAACAGCGATTGGCAAGAGTTAATTTTCGTTTGATTCTTCTGCTGAGGTGTTCTTGTCAGAGTTTATAGAGTCAAGAAGGACAAAGTCGAAGGACAAAGCTAGGCCGACCCACCCTTCATGCTTCACGACGCTAAAGAAGGGGCTATCTTTCATAAATCTCGGCCAGGAAGACAGCGATTGGTTTGTCTCGTGTAGTTTTTCATATATGCACATATGTACACACATACATAAGTATATGTACATATGTACACACATACATATGTACATATGTACGTAGATAGGTATATTTTTAAGTGGAAAGACGTAACATAACGGTGATGGCAAGTATAATAAAAATGCGAGTAGAAGATTCTGTAAAAACTGCCTATCTGATATTTTGCCTAGAAATATGAAAAAAATTTAAGAGAATCGCAGTTACATCATCATAAAATTATAAGCATTGGGTTTTCCCACGAACTACGTTTTTGCAGCATTGTCGGGCATGTTATCTTTTGGGAATTACCGCCTTTAAGCTTTGTCATCACCAGAGCCGGACCAACCATATGTGCAAGATGTGCAAATGCACAGGGCGCCAAGTTCTGGGGGCGCATTGCTAGGAGTAAGAAAAATTTATTTTATCTTGCGCGAACAAATACTGCCATTTGCATTTTAAACAGAAAGCTTGTTCAAATAAGCCCAAAATAACAACATCCATCACACCTGTGCTGAATAATTTCTTGCACATTAACTCACATCACTTGCAATGTTGCAACTTCAAGGAGAATCTAACTCAAAATATCGCAAAATAAATAAAGTTCCACCTCGTATGTGCAGGTTTTATTTCTTGCACATTCACTCGCAAAATTTTCATAGGAAAATATGTCAAACAAAAAAATTCATTCCTACGGAATCGTTTGTAGTGCAGGCGGTTTTTGATTCTGCACATATGTATGTATGGGATTTCTCATCTACGAAAAAAAATATCAAATTTCTCTTACAAAGAGAACAAGAGTTCTTTCTCTTTGATTTATTTATTTCTCTTTCATCTTTCTATAGATGAAATGAACGCAAATGGAAAAAATAAGAGCGGGAAATTTGAATGGAAACATATCCAGTGTGACCATTAGCTTCTCTCAAAAATATTCCACTCACTCCGAAAGGTGAATATTTATATTCCACTTCAATATTTTTATATTCCACTTTTATATTCCACTTTTTAATACACCTTAATAAAGTAAATAAAACTATATTAAAGTCAAGACTCTAAAACACAGATAAAAGTTTATTTCAAACAAAACGCTAAACAAGATAAACAAAAGTATGTATTATGTATTATTTCAATAAAAATACAAAAAAAGTAACTTAAAAACTATAATTACAACAAAAAAATATCAGTCATTATTCTTTCTAAAAAAAGTTAAAAGTCTTGAAGATCAAAATCTAACGGTTCTAACGGTGCCACCATTAGCCTTAATTACCGCTTGCAAACGTTTTGGCATACTATCCACAAGTTTTTGAGTGAAGTCAGGGCTTATAAGCTCCAATTCCTGCTTGAGGGCCTCTTTAAGAGATTCTTTGCTGGTGATAGGTCGATTTCTAATATTTTTCTCAAGCTGAACCCAAAGGTGTTCGATGGGATTAATGTCGGGTGACTGTGGGGGTGTTTTTAGATGCTTGGGTGTATTAAAAAGTAACCACATTTTAACGTTATGGGCAGTATGCTTAGGGTCATTGTCCTGTTGGAAGATGAAATCTGACCCTAGACCCAATTTAGTGGCGCTTTGGTGGAGATTTCTTTTCAGGATGTTCATGTATCCATATTGATCCATCTTATAATCAATGAACTCCATTTGTCCTCCCCGGTTGCAGATATACACCCCCACATCATGATGTTACCACCACCGTGTTTCACTGTTGCTTGGAGATTAGCTTTATTTAGCTCTGTATTTGCTTCTCGCCAAACCGTTGGCTTGCCATAATTGCCAAACAAGTTGAACTTACTCTCGTCGTTGAAAATGACGGACTTCCAGAACTCTAAGCCTTTGTTAACATATTGTTTGGCGAAATGAAGCCTTTTTTTTTATTAATTTCAGAAATGAAAGGTTTGCGACGTGCAACTCTACCATGAAAAGTGTGCGATCTTAAAGTCCGTCTTACTGTTTCGACAGAGATTGGTTTGTTAATTATTTCAGACATCTCCGCGGTCAGTAATTTTACAGGCGTCTTCGGATTTTTTTCTTAAATTTGTGGACAATATCCCTAACCACGGTGTAAGATCTTCCAACAAGATCACCAGTCTCCCGATATGTTTTTCCTTCGCAAACTAGCTTAAGGATGAGCTTTCGTTCTTCCAAAGATGTCTCCGATTTTTTTCTTCCCATATCGCTTTTCTCGAGTTTTTTCTCACAAAATTTTCTACACTCAATGCTTGTTACCCCAATCAAGTCATTTAAGTGTGAGTGCCGCTTGCAAAACATCCTTGTGCTTGTGCGGATAATTTTGTGTCTGCTCTTTCCATACAAAATTCAAAAAAACAGTGTGCAGACTACCATTAGTTAGGACTTCATAATTTTTCAGCATGAATACAACTGTTGAACATACAGAGCAGATGTACAAAATTAAAAAAAAAAAAATTTTTTTGCGCTGGATACCAAGATACGCCGCATATTTGGGTAAAAAGTATTTGTGCGAATAATTTTGTGAATGAGTGTAGTTCAAATGAATGTCTGAATATTCCACAATTTTGAAGTAACAAAGTTAACTAAAGGAAAGATTATTAAATAAATATTCTTTTGGAGAAAAAAAATATTCCACGTTTATATGCGATTATTTTTCGAAAAAAATATATTCTCTGCAGGTCTAAAGTATCCCACAAGTGGAATATTATATTCCACTACGGTCACACTGAACATATCACTCATTTTTCAATAGAAGTTATCAGTGTGACCATAAGCTTCTCTCAAAAATATTCCACTCACTCCGAAAGGTGGAATATTTATATTCCACTTCAATATTTTTATATTCCACTTTTTAATACACCTTAATAAAGTAAATAAAACTATTTTAAAGACAAGAGTCTAAAAGACAGATAAAAGTATATTTCAAATAAAACGTGAAACAAGATAAACAAATGTATTAGGTATTACTCCAATAAAAAAAAAAAAAAAAACAGGAACTTAAAAACTATAATTACAACAAAAAAATATCAGTCCATTATTCTTTTTAAAAAAGTTAAAAGTCTTGAAGATCAAAATCTAACGGTTCATCTTCTTCAGGTATATATGTAGTTCAAATGAATGTCTGTATATTCCACAATTAGTTCATTAGGAATTATATATGTAGATATCACAGCATGTTCCCATTACTCTCATCCACGTTTTCACTGTTAAGAGACTATTCAACATTTTTGCTTTCATTCGATTCCTTATTTTTGATTTAATCAAATTCATATAGCTGAATACTCTCTCAACCTCTGCATTACTAAATGGTAACGACAGAAAGGAAAATACAAACTTGGACAAATTTCCGAATGGTGAAAGATTGCAAGCATTTCTATAAGTAGATACTTCAGTCCACAATTTCATGGTGCACTCTGTACTTTTCCATGAAACTTGTTTTAAATTCTCCAGTTCATGCATAATTTTGTAAATATTTTCAGGCTCATATTCTTTAACTAATTGCACAATTTCGTTCTGTGTATTTGAACTAAAAATATTTTCAGCCGCAAAGCAATTCGGATTATATTATTAAATAAATATTCTTTTGGAGAAAACAAATATTCCACTTTTATATGCGATTATTTTTTGAAAAAAATATATTCTCTTCAGGTCTAAAATATTCCACTACGGTCACACTGGAAGTTATGTACGTGTTTTTTAATCGAAGTGCAAGTGTTTATTTATTTTCTAAATTCTGTTTTTCTTTTCCTTCTTCCAATATGGACAAAAAAAGGCTTCGGGGCAGAATTTAGACAAAGGCGAAGGCTTGTTGAAGCCGATAATAAAAACAAAGCAAAAATTTCGTCAAATTTTTAAAACGGAGTGAGGAACATGCAGATGGGGTAATAGTTACATTTACCTCATCTGCATGTTCCTCACTCCGAAAATGTAAGTAATTTAAATCCATTACAAAATGTAAGTAATTTAAATAATATCGATGAGGTGCAGGTAGGAAACACATTAGGGCCAGGAGAAGAGGTATCTTTAGATCTAACGGATGATTTTTTTAATGATGCCAATAATTGGGAAAATTTATCTGATGAGCTTGTTAAAAAAATAATTTAAAGGGTCCAATGCAAATTCAGGATCATCATTTTCAAATTTACAAATATGAAAAAGGGGAGCTTTCTGTAAATCTTGCACAGGGCGCTAGTTTGGTTGGGGCCGGCCCTGGTCATCACCATCCTACAAGCCGTGCCCCCAGTGTCTACGCTAGCTTCATCACAGAGCTGCTTGAATCATCTTTCTTGCTTTCCTTGGCAGGTCCGCTTAACTATCGTCTTGCAGCTTAAAGGACGATAGGCACTCCTGAAAGTTGGGTATGTTTCTAAATCTTTTGTACTTTTCGTCTTTTCCCGTAGACACTCTGCTCTAAGTTCCCTGATCTTGGAGTTCTCCTGGGCGGTGACACATCGCACGCAATGTTGATGGACTAGGTGAGGTAACGAGCTGAATTTTCTGCCAATCCTTGTACGAGCATGAAGGTGTCAACCATTTCCTCGAATGTATTCTTTTCGAAGAGCTTATCTTTCCATTTCGGACCAGTCGATCTCGGGCAGTGACTGCTTTTGGCATTGCCGATGTCAATTATAAGTGCTTGGTGGTGGTGGTGGATGGAGTTTGTGGCTAAGGTGATGTCAATTATTGAGTCTATGCCTGCTCTGCCCCACCTGGGTTTACGATGTCTACGTCGAGAAATTGCAAATGTTGCCAGGAGTGCATGACCTCTTCTGTTCTCTTCTGTAAATCTACTGCTCCATTCCGTCGCCCAAGTATTGAGATCTCCGGCAATAACCACTGGAGTTCTGTCCCGAGCATGGGCCACGAGGTTGTCTTACATCTCCTGATATTCAATAATAGTCCAGCTGGGCCGAGCATAGCAACTATAAAAATGTTTACCATTGATTTTGGCCCGAAAGAAGCCCTCCGACTATTCATTGGCATCCTGGAACGCATGATTCCACATGACCATATTGCGAGCCGCTTCGATCGATCACTGAGCCAGATGTTGCTGTTGTCGCGAACTTTATACGGCTCACTGATCAAGATTATATCTGCTTTTTCGTCCTTGGTGGTTTGTCAGGATATCCTGGGCTGCCTCACAATAATTGAGGTTGATTTTGATAACCTTCATGGTTTCTTGCTACAGATCGCTTTCCTTAGGACAGGGCATTTACTGCCGCCGGCTATGTGTTTTGCATTTTCCGGGTTGGCTTTCCTGCTTTCCGTGCAGGATGGTTCCTCGTTGCAATCTCTTGCGATATGTCCTTCTTTACCGCATCTCTAACAGAATTTGGAGTGGTCATCTTCTTTTTACAATGCTTGGCTAAATGTCCGAATTCGAGGCACTTAAAACATTTCTGGAGCAGTTTCCGCTCAGGAATGCGACAGATTACCCAGCCAATCTCGATGCGTCCTGCTTCCAATAATTTTTTCCCGCTTTCAGCAGGGAGATTAGTTATTGAAGTTTGAGTTTCACCGTATGCCTTACGCAAGGAAACTATGTCGTTAGTCATGACCCTGTCCAAATCGAATTGGCCTCTGATCGCTGCGCATACGTCCTCTTTAGTAGTGACCTCGTGTATGTGAAGGAAGTTTTATTGAAAATAGGTACATATGTACATGTAATAAAGTAATCAAAGGAGTGTGCGTACTGAAGATATGTTGAACATTTTACCAATGATCAAATCTCTTCAAAATTTGAGGAAGAGTAGGAAATATCATTGAATTCTAATAAAACATTAAACTTTTGTTTAATTACTTATATAACCAAATATCTCCGTACATGTAAGAGAACACACTTATGGTATGTTCATATGTAAAACGCTCTATTTCGCTCGATTCGTGTTATGTAGGTAAGGTTAGGTTGATGGGTTGATAAGGATGGATTGCTCCGGTCCCCATTACACTTAGGTCTGCGTAGACCCATTGTGATGCCCAGTTTAGGGGAACGTCCTTGTTGTCCTTAGACTGATTCATTTCTTTCCTTCTCGTTATACAACGCCATTTTGTTGATCTAGTAAACCTGAAAAGATTCTTTAATGGAATTGTGGATATTTCATACAGATATTTCTTGGAAGAAGTAGCTTCTTAAAGTTCTGTTCCTCAACTGACTAAGGCTAAGACAGTGGCACAGAAAGTGGGGTGTATCTTCGCAGCTTTCTGCATCGCCACATCCTTTGCATATATGGACATTGTTGAGATTTGGTTTCATAGTGTTGTATCTTAGGAGATTATGGCCCGTGAGTACTCCCATTAATAAAGATATGGTCTTCTGTCATTTTCCATAAGTTTTTTGGTGCAGGACTCATCGTAGTTTTCCTAGAAATTTCGCAGGTAGGTAGTGAGTTCCATCTGTTGTTTGCCTTCATACGAATCTTACATTCCACTCGTTTCCTAAGATCACATAGTGGGAGTTTGATCCATTGAAGAGCTTGGTTACGATCCATTGTAGATCCCATACGTGCAAGCTTTTCAGGTTTGTCATTACCATGCATGTTCCTGTGGCCAGGAACCCAGCAGGGATCCTTAAGAATCTGTGCATGCCCAATTGGGCTTGAGCTCCAGGCCTATGATTGGCTAAATCGGATAAATTCACGAAAACATCCTCAATTTTCGGTAGCTTGAACTGTGGAATGATTCTTTTATTTGTATAAAGCACAAGGACGGATTTGAGTGGGTTAACACACAAACCGCGTTGTTTTGCCCTCGAATAAAGTATCCTCAGGGCATCTTCCAGTAGATCGCTAATGGTAGATAGAAATTTACCTAATTACCGCGTCGTCGGCGTATGCGACTACCTTGACACCCCTGTACCAGTGACGTTCTCCGCACACCCCAACGAAATCCGTCTTAATACAAAATTGATTTGTATACAATATTCAATCGAGTTGCAAATCAGAAATATGCTTAATTAAAAATACTGCTTCAACATCCATTTCTGTTCACTCTGTTATGCCGCACCGTCATAGCATAGCCATATCAACCAAACACCGCAGTCACGATCGCAACCCCAAAACTACAATCGAACACAAATTGAAGTCGAAAATAATGTTCTCTTCTTTTCAGAGCACACAAATTGAAACAGCCGCGCGCGCAACCTTTTCACAGCAACTTGTTATTTAATTCTGTTTGACGTCGACTCGCCAAGTTGTTCTCCAGTTGCTAGAGCAACAACCCAAAGGAAACCTCCATATATAAAAAAAATTCTACCACATTCAAAGTCCCAACAACCGCCTGAAAAAACACATGAATTTGGGTTC
Organism: Blera fallax; assembly: GCA_946965025.1. NCBI lineage: Eukaryota > Metazoa > Arthropoda > Insecta > Diptera > Syrphidae > Blera > Blera fallax. The sequence continues at coordinate 58,010,191 of OX337246.1, forward strand.
TCCAGACCATGGCGCACATCAGTCGGCTGTGAGAATGAAAAAAGTGTGTTTGGTTGCATTTTGTTCAATTCTCTTCCTCACATATTAGTTATTCTCAGTGTGACCATAGTGGAATATAATATTCCATTTGTGGAATATTTTTTAAACCATATTTAGTTTATCGTGTTTTACGTTTTGTATAAAATAAACTTTTATTTGTTTCTTATTATGGTGTATTTACCAAGTGGAATATAAAAGTGGAATAAAAAAATATTGAAGTGGAATATAAATATTCCACCTCTCCAGGTGAGTGGAATATTTTTGAGAGAAGCTAATGGTCACACTGGTTATTGTTCGATGTGCTCTATATTTGTAGAACCTAGAACCCCATATTGACTGAAGCGAAAGCAAACAGCAATACAACACTTTTCATTAATCAAAACTAAAAATTGGAGTGGAAAGCTAGTACATATGTAGCTTGAACTTACGATGGTGCAGCAGTTATGTCTAATGATTTAAATTGAACAGAAGCCAGGGTTAGAGAGCAAATGCAATTTTCCCACACTGTAATGCTAACATTTTAAACCTTGTTTTCGCGGATTTCCTTCATATATAATTTGTATTAGTTTGTCCAAACTATCGTCCTTTTTGTTACCAATCAACTAAGAAAACTTTTTTTTGGAACGAATTGTTAAGCGCAGACTCCCAACAGTCGTCCCCACGAGATTAGTTTCATCTCGACTTGTTAATGTGGTTCATACTTATGTATGTATGTTCATATGTATATTTATAATTTGACCATAGCTACTATGTGAAGAAATGATTGATGATGCAATTACTTGGGGTGCCGAAGCAAGAGGATTTACAATTTCTTAAACATATTTGTTGAAATATAATTTTTTATTTACCTACCGATGTATTGTTTAACGTATTACAAACAAAATCATTCGACATTCACTATTGCTGTGAGAAAAATGAAATAACAAAAAAGGAAATTTTAAAAACAGATCGCAGTTTCAAAATTAGTGCTAAAAAGTTATTAATCCAAATCCAAAAAGAGACGAGGCTTTGATAGGTTTTGAGTTGCCATACAGGCGAGTATATTTTGAAATTATTGATACTTTGCCAACACAAATCGATGTAAGATTCAAGTTCCTTATGGATTGGAATTGTTAAATTCAAAGAATTTTAGTATTTACGAAAAAAGTTTCCCAGTGCAACTTTTCGAAAGCCTAAAAAATTCATATGGTTTTTTTTTGAATTCGTTAAGCTTAAGAATGAGTTAAATGTGCGCAAATTTTCGTAGAAGACATGCATTCTTGGATTCCATCAGATTTCAGAATATAAATTTAAAAGATACATTGTCAGAAATTTTTAAACTGAACTCTTAAATGCTATCAATACCAACAACATGCAATTCAGTTGAAAGATTGTTTTCTGCACTTAAGCGAATAAAATCTTATTCTAGAAACACGACGCACGCTTGAAGAAATATTATCGGATACAGCTCTGATTTCCATAGAAAAAACATTACTTAAGAAAATAAAAACAAGATCAGTTTCTATGATGAGGTTTGCGAAACTTTTGTGAAGAAAACTAAATGTATTGGACTTACGTACAAATAATATTTACTAACTGTATAATAATGTTTCTCAAAATTAAAATTAAATAAAAAAAAGGTATCCTAGTCTTTCAAAAACTGAGAACAGACGTTATTATCTAACAAAAAGCGTAGAACACCCCGCTGAGAACATCACGGCACGTCCCTGCCCTGTACCTTAGCTTAATCAGAATCTCAATAACTACCAGGACCCATAACAGTGAAGAAATAACTCCCTCTTGCGGGGTATCTCTTGAGCCCGTGACTTTTACGTCACCATCACCCATCGCCGTATTGTTGGTTCTCTTGTTGAGTAGACTGATAATAAAATTAATCAGAACCTGGTCGATGTTGAGATTCTTTAGATTTCGTTTTATCGCGCATGTTTTAACATTGTTGAAGGCTCCTTCAAAATCCAAGAAAGTTGCAAGAGTAAATTCTTTATCGTGTAGTAATTTCTCAATTACGCTGACCACTTTGTGTAAGGCTATTTCGACCCCTTTACCTTTTGTGTAAGCGTGTTGGGCTGTTGACATTAGGTTGAGATCGAGCCGACTTCGGATGTAGACATTAAACAGTTTTCAAAGGACTTTAATATAAAAGAAGTTAGGCTTATCGGCCTAAAGTCCTTAGCAGTTGTGTGGCTTGGCTTCCCCGCTTCTGGGATGCAGATTACCTTTACCTACCGTCAGGTTTCAGGGACATGTCCAAGTTGTAGGCTGCGGTTGAACAGTCCTTGGAGTATTGGTGTACTTATTGCTTTTTGGAGGATAACTGGGTGCATGCCATCACACCCAGGTGATTTGGAGGGAGAGAATGAGTTTATAGCCCAGTTTACTTTGGCCTCGCTAATTACACCCTCCGGAGGTTCTAGCTCTGGGCTGGCGTATATGTTTCCGGGTTATTTGTTTGAATTTGTTGCGTGATTCGTTTCGTGTTTAGCAAAAATATAAATAAAAAGAAAACGAAATATATGAAACAGAATATTAAAAAAGAAGAATTAAAATTAATGTTGATTAAGATTGGAGGTAAGAATAATTTCAGTTTACGCTAGAGAAATGTGATTGAAACTGTCCGTATTCGACTTAAAACAACACCTGGTAGGGCAGGTGGTCTCAAAAATTGACAACATATGTCAATGAAGAACTGCCTGCATTATCAAGCAGGTATACATAGACGGTCTCATAGTAATATAACGACTTGTTCGGGATGGGAAAAGTTTATTGTAAAAGTATGCAGACTCCTATTTTGTTTGTTACAGACGGATTCTGCGTGGTATATGTCAGTATTTTACATTGCTTACATTTTCAAACCACGTCTAAATACGAGGAAGATATAAAAATTATGAGATTATGTCGAATATTTGTTTAGGAATTTATTAACTTACTAGCTGTTTGCCCGCGGCTCCGCTCGCGTGGGCTACAAAATTAATGTTAATTTTTTAATTTTTTTAACTAAAGCTAAAACTTACATTGTATTAATTATAATGAAATAAAAGATATTTTATTCAATCAAAATAATTATTAGATGTTCACGTTGAAAAGCACAGTTTAGGAGATCGCACTAAAAATTGTTTTACTTTTGCTATCTGGAGTATCGCGAATAACTCGATCTTATTGACCCGTTCACGCAAAAGTATTAAGCTACCGTTAGTCTACCGGAGCTTTAATAATTCCATTCACACAATCACAAATCAATATACCTGTTTCATTTTGCACAAAGAGATTTTGTCGCATAGCCTTCTCACTCTATTCGTTCATATTTTTTTCTCACTCTCACACAATATATACATACGTGCAGAAGTGTGAATGAACGACCGACAGTAGCAAACCAATATAATACAAACAGTCTGAGTGGGACTGATAAATATTGTATTAAACCAATACAAAATGTTTTTCTCTGTCATTGAATTATCAAAATACAAATACGATTTTGGGTGGTTTTTAGTATGGGGGAGCGAATCTGTCAAACGACCCGAAGATGACTGTTTCATTTAATTCGACTATTAGTCTAAGAGACCGGTGCAATTTTTTGGAGTGAGATACATATAACCAAAAAATTTGCAAATATAAATAAAAACCTCTGAGATATTTTAAATCAAATACGACCGTCTGGCAGCATTTTGTTGGTGCTTATGTTAGTAATGTTATGTTCAAAATGGGTTTTTTTCCAAAATGCGGATCGTTGATATAACCATTTGAATTTAGTATTAAACAAAAGAGCAGAACCGTTTGAATATAAATGCGTAGGCCCCAGACGATTCACATGGTGCTTTCTTTTTGCCAGACGCACTAATAGTACGTAAAATATCAGTTTTCTAAATAATAGGTATAACCACATACCGATTACTCTAAAACAATGATATGAATATCCTGATCACGAATATACATATATGTAGGTCCCAGACGTTTCATATGGTGCTATCTCCTTGCCTTTTTTGTAAATAACTATAGGTACCCAGTGTATTAAGGAAAGCAGAAATTCAGTAATTTTCCATAGAAACAAATATTTTTTAAGCCGCAATATCTGATAAATTATGAAAAATATTGGTTCTTTTGTACATTACTCTTATTTCCTCAAGCTCTACAAAATGGCGTTTTCAAACCGAAAATTGTAGAAGTGCCAAAATAAACAATACACTCACGCTACCTATAAAATGTTTGCACTGAAGTGTACCTACCTTTGATAACTTTTTTTATTGAATCATAATAATTATTCACGTTAAAGAACACGGTTTGTAGATCGCACTAAAAATTGTTTTACTATGTATTATGAATAACTCGATCTTATTGCGCCAGCGCACACTGGTTAGATATTCTCCCGCGGCAAACTTGGGGTAACTTCTTCTTCAATCGCACACCGAATGAATAATTCGGAGTAAAATTGAGTATAAATGAACCAATTTTCATTGAATTGGTATTTCTGATGTATCTCTAAATTGACAACTTGTGTGTATTGGTTTACCCCGATGTTAAACCACTTCAACGCTGGATGAAAATTTTACCCCGTTTCATACTGTATACCTGTCCTTCCTTTCCTATAAATTGAGTTTTACTGCGGGGGATGTAGTGTGCGCTGGCCCATTGAGCCGTTCACCCAAAAGTATTAAGCTATCGTTAGTCTATCGGAGCTTTAATAATTCCATTCACACAACCACAAACCAATATACCTACCTGCTTCGTTTTTCACAGAGAGATTTAGCGCATAGCCTTCTCACTCTATTCAATAATATTTTTTTCTCACTCTCACACAATATCTACGTGCAGAAGTGTAAATGAACGATCGAGAGTAACAACCATTAACAATCAATCCAACCCAAACAAAGTCTAATAAATACTCACGCACACTATTGCAACGATACCCACTGCTGCTCGACTGCTGGCAGTGGTCTCCACTGAAGGAAAATTGTGGGCGATGATTTAAATAATTGTTTTGAAGATTGCTCAGCTTCAGGATAACGTAGAAGGATGTTTTATATCTCAAATGAATCAGGGGCGAATCTACTAATTTGACCTATTTTTTTGTTTTAAAATCCGATAAGCCATTATTGAGTTAGAGCTGTAAAATTGAACTTTTTCCCCACTTAATTCACTATTATCGTTACTCCTTATTCGTTATTTTACCTAACGCAATAAAACATATCCTATAACCTGAAGAGTGAACATATCTATGAAATAAAAAATCACGTAAATCGGATAAGTGGTTCTCCGGCTAGGTGGCAACTAACAGAAAATAATTTTGGTTTTTATAAGTATTAGGGACTAAATAAATTCGTAAGGCAATTACACCCCAATTGACTAAACATACACGTGTATCTATGTAAGTATGTATGTACAACATTACCCTTCCAAGAAAATAAGGCTCTTTGACATAGTGTTATATTGTGAATGAATTGTACCGTTGGAATATTAGTGAAATTAGAAATAATATTTACAATGTATATTTACAAATATACAAATGGCGCAACAGACCGTATGTGGTCCAGGGCCTAGCTTCTCGCGACCCTCTGTGTTGTGCGTGTTATATTTTTTCACACAAATGGAAGGGACCTACAGCTTAGAGCCATATCCGAAAGGCAAAGTAAGAATCTTTCAATTGACAGTCATTACTCTCGGACGTTTGGCAAACATTCGCGAGAGGTGGGACCGTGAAAAAATTTGTTGGTGTTTCTGGGATTCGAACGTCGAACCTCCCACTCAGCGATCCAACGCACTAACCACTTGAGCCACGACGCCCACTTGTGTTTAAATACCTATTATACAGTTTTGTGCTACCATACTCTTCACAAAAATGTGACCACATGTAGACACATACTCGTTCGTCGTTTATTGCAGTCAGTTTCAGTAAATTTATTTTTGATTTTTTATAGCAGAGAGAGGCGTTCTGGATGCCCCAGCACCGGTGGAGGATGCTCCAGGCGAAATGGGAAAACCGGTCGTATTGCCAGTTAACATGACTGAAGAATTAAAAAAAATCGTCGATGATGGCTGGACAAAGAATGCTTTCAATCAATATGCGTCTGATCTTATCTCAGTGCATCGCAACCTACCGGATCCGAGAGATGCATGGTAAGTGGTCACTTTTTTGTTACGGTTTGTAGTGTGAGGTGCTGTGTAGTTTTACTGATTATTTCTTTATTTGTTTTCTAGGTGCAAGGAGTCGGGCCGATATCAGCAGGATCTCCCAGCAACAGATGTGATTATTTGTTTCCACAATGAAGCGTGGTCTGTTCTTTTACGTACGGTGCATTCTGTGTTGGATCGATCACCTGAACACCTCATTGGCTACATTATTCTCGTTGATGACTTCTCCGATATGCGTAAGTGATTGCTCAAGATGCGAAAGGCCAACTGCTTGTGTACGGTTTTTCTTAAACTTTTTATTCGCCTTTCATGCAGCACATACAAAGACACAGCTGGAAGATTATTTCGCTGCATATCCAAAAGTGAAGATCATACGAGCGCCGAAGAGAGAAGGCCTGATTCGTGCGCGACTGCTTGGCGCGCGAAATGCAGAGTCACCCGTGTTGACTTACTTGGATTCACATTGCGAGTGTACTGAGGGTATGCATATTTGACAAGATACATAATTTAGTATTTAAAAGATGTTTTGATACAAAACTATCATACTTCTATCTACATATGTATATGTATAAGGGCATTGTGGTTCGCTTAAAAACCTTATATCTGAGAGCCACGTCCGCCCGTGCGACCATACATATGCTACATATTTTCACAATTTGCATAAATTTTCTTCAAAATTGGTTCACTGATCAAATCTGTTCAAAATCAACCATACGGATAGGAGGATATTTCTTTAGAACAAGGGATACGTAGTTATGAAAATTGATTTTAGTTTTATTGTCTGGTAACAATGTTCATTAGGATTTAATCCTAAACAAGTATGAAATAGAAATCATAGGCAACAGAAAAGAAGAAAGTAGAAGAGAATAAAATGTGCCATCATAAAAGTTAATTCATAATTCATAATGTAGTAATACATAATATAAAATTTCCACATTCCACATTATTCGAAATTTTTAAAATTAACGACACTTTTTGGTAGTTGTTGGTTATAGTGGTCCAATAGGATTTTATTTCATGCATAAATTATCCGTTGACGTATGCAAAACATTGCGTATAGTTACTAGTTAGCCTAATTACATGATACGTTGATAAATTTTTACGGCTGAATGAAGAAATGTTTTAAGAAAAAAACTTAGCGCAACATAACGGACTCCTTTATCAAGATGCTTCAGAATATTTTCGCAAGTATTCGTACAAGTTCTCAATCCATTATATGGCTCAATAAATTTAAAGAATACATAATTTAAATGCGTTCTTTACACATCAATTTTGATTTGTATGAAAAAAATTCAGAAATATTAAAAACCGTCTGCAAGGGATCATATGAGTGGCAGTGTGACCATTAGCTTCTCTCAAAAATATTCCACTCACTCCTAAAGGTGGAATATTTATATTCCACTTCAATATTTTTATATTCCACTTTTTAATACACCTTAATAAAGTAAAAAAAAACTATTTTAAAGTCAAGACTCTAAAACACAGATAAAAGTTTATTTCAAACAAAACGTGAAACAAGATAAACAAAAGTATGTATTAGGTATTACTTCAATAAAAATACAAAAACAGTAACTTAAAAACTATAATTAAAACAAAAATATATCAGTCCATTATTCTTTCTAAAAAAAGTTAAAAGTCTTGAAGATCAAAATCTAACGGTTCTAACGGTGCCACCATTAGCCTTAATTACCGCTTGCAAACGTTTTGGCATATTATCCACAAGTTTTTGAGTGAAGTCAGGGCTTATAAGCTCCCATTCCTGCTTGAGGGCCTCTTTAAGAGAGGCTTTGCTGGTGATAGGTCGATTTCTAATATTTTTCTCAAGCTGAGCCCAAAGGTGTTCGATGGGATTAATGTCGGGTGACTGTGGGGGTGTTTTCAGTTGCTTGGGTGTATTAAAAAGTAACCACATTTTAACGTTATGGGCAGTATGCTTAGGGTCATTGTCCTGTTGGAAGATGAAATCTGACCCTAGACCCAATCTAGTGGCGCTTTGGTGGAGATTTCTTTTCAGGATGTTCATGTATCCATATTGATCCATCTTATAATCAATGAACTCCATTTGTCCTCCCCGGTTGCAGACATACACCCCCACATCATGATGTTACCACAACCGTGTTTCACTGTTGCTTGGAGATTAGCTTTATTTAGCTCTGTATTTGCTTTTCGCCAAACCGTTTGCTTGCCATCATTGCCAAACAAGTTGAACTTACTCTCGTCGTTGAAAATGACGGACTTCCAAAACTCTAAGCCTTTGTTAACATATTGTTTGGCGAAATGAAGCCTTCTTTTTTATTAATTTCAGAACTGAAAGGTTTGCGACGTGCAACTCTACCATGAAAAGCGTGCGATCTTAAAGTCCGTCTCACTGTTTCGACAGAGATTGGTTTGTTAATTATTTCAGACATCTCCGCGGTCAGTAATTTTACAGGCGTCTTCGGATTTTTTTCCTTAATTTGTGGACAATATCCCTAACCACGTGTAAGATCTTCCAACAAGATCACCAGTCTCCCAATATGTTTTTCCTTCGCAAACTAGCTTAAAGATGAGCTTTCGTTCTTCCAAAGATGTTTCCGATTTTTTTCTTCCCATATCGCTTTTCTCGAGTTTTTTCTCACAAAATTTTCTACACTCAATGCTTGTTACCCCAATTAAGTCATTTAACAGAATGAGTGTCGCTTACAAAACATCCTTGTGCGGATAATTTTGTGTCTGCTCTTTCCATACAAAATTCAAAAAAACAGTGTGCAGACTACCGTTAGTTAGGATTTCATAATTTTTCAGCATGAATACAGCTGTTGAACATACAGAGCAGATGTACAAAATAAAAAAAAAAAGTTTTTTTGCGCTGGATACCAAGATACGCCGCATATTTGGCTAAAAAGTATTTGTGCGAATAATTTTTGAATGAGTGTAGTTCAAATGAATGTCTGAATATTCCACAATTTTGAAGTTACAAAATTAACTAAAGGAAAGATTATTAAATAAATATTCTTTTGGAGAAAAAAAAATATTCCACTTTTATGTGCGATTATTTTTCGACAAAAATATATTCTCTGCAGGTCTAAAATATTCCACAAGTGGAATATTATATTTCACTACGGTCACACTGATGAGTGGTCTTTTCATGATCTGTCCGTTGGGATTCACTGTCCTGGTATGAGTTGGTCTGTGATGAGTTGCAATGACACCGATTGTGTTGACATACAATCAAAGTATTGTCTGAATCGGTCTTCATATTTTTTTAGATTATTATGTTACACAAATTTTATAATTTTGAAATTCGCCATAACTTGATCTTTTCAGTTTACGTAAAATAATTCTCCAAATATGAAGACGACTTTAATGCAAAAGAATACGTCGAAAAGTGCTCAACAACTCAATATCTAAAAAAGAATAATTGCAAAAAACTTTATTGCGGACCGTGCATAGCCCCAAGACTCTCGAACTAACGACGTTTCCAACCGTGGCTGGCTTCATCGTTGAGGCTGCTCCTACCACCATTGAGTCAGTCCAAAAGGTTCTTATCACATGTTGAAACCCGGTCGCGTTCATTATACATATATATATTATTTCGAGAGATCCCGATTCAGATCACAGTTATGGGTCACTTTTCGTCTCTCTTCCACGATCCATTTAGCCCGAGAGACTCTCCGGATTTCTCCACAGTGCTTCTCTGGCTTTGATTCATCGTGTCAACGCTAGCATCTGTTTAACAGAAATCTGGTTCATCTTCTGAGTTTTTACCGAGTGTCGTTCCAAGACCTCTCTTCTTCTGCTAGCTAATGCCGGACAATGACCCAGTATATGTGCTGCCGTCTCGATTTCCTCCAGGCATAATTTACAAGTATCCTCCTCCAGAAGACCCATCTTCTTTACGTGATATCCGAAATTTCCATGACCTGTAGATAACGCTACCACCCTTTTCAGTGCCCTTCGCTCCATGCTTCGAACTTCCCTAGGAGTGTAGCCAGTCGGCCCTTTAATAGCCATTTTAGCCTGCCTACAACCTTCTACGGTTAACCACCTTCTCTGATGTTCCGCCGCGATCCAGTTGTTAATCAGGTGCTCCACCATTCCTCTGCCAATTGCAGCAAATGGTTCCGGACCAGAGAACTCCGAGGTTGACCGTTGCTTTGCTAGAGAGTCCGCTTTTTCATTGCCCTTAGTCCCTACGTGTCCTCTCACCCAGAGCAGCGTCACCTCATTTCGAGATGAGCACTCATTGAGTTTATGAACATATTCCATCGCCAGTGATATATTTATAGGTTTTTGCTCCATGCGTCTAATCACTGATTAATTGTCTAGTGCTATAGTAATATTTTTACCAACAACTTGACCTTCTACCAGGTGATCGAACGCATGTAACAGAGCAGTCATCTCGGCTTGATAGACTGAGGTAAATTTCTCCAGACTAACATGACAGGCTAGTTCTAGTTCTTCTGAAAAGATACCTGCCCCCGATCTGCCATCCATCACGGACTCATCCGTAAATATGGTTATATCACCAATTTTCTTATCCGGAGGTGTTCCATCCTAGATGAGAGTTTTGTGTAACACGCACTCTCTTTATTCCGTCCATGGGCATATTCAGCTCCCTGATCTCATTTTTTACGATATTCAGAATTTTCTATGCCCATAGATGGTACCGCGCCAGTGCCAGTTGCAATCCCGGTGCAGACGAAGTGCCATCGATGCTGCCTTTTTCTTAATAAATAAATCCAGCGGCAGAATGCCTAGGATCACTTCCATTGGGCATGTTGGTGTCGTTCGTATTGCACCGACTATCCCTAAACATGCCAGACTTTGGACCCTATCTAAATGCTTCTTAACCGTTTTCTGAGAGGCTTTTTGCCACCATATTACTGACGCATATGTGATAATTGGTCGAACTATCATCTTGTACATCCAGTATGCTGACCTCGGTGAGATTCCTGACCTTTGCCCGCATACCCGTTTGCACTGATGAAGCACCCTTTTCGCCTTCTGGATCTTTTCTTCTACATGAAGGTTCCAAGTTAATCCGGCATCTAGTTATACTTCCAGATACTTAACCTTCTTAGTCACCTTTAGTTCACAACTTGTCTTTTTAAGTGGTGCCACTTCGGCTTAGAAGCCACTAGGACGAACCTTGTTTCACCGTTCACAGTTCACCGCAGGTAGATGACTGCTGCGCACGCTCTCACGGATGGATCTGCAAATCCATGCATCTTGACGCTGCTCTCACTCCCCTGCCATCTCGGAAATCTTATTGTTGTGAGATGAGTAAGCTGTTCATGGAAGTTTGTTCAGACAGGCACCATAGCTGCAGGTACATTTTCATCCCACTGTACGCCAGAACGCCATAAATACTGTTTGAAGATTTTTGCACTGATTATCACTGGAACAAGATATCCGTTCGGATCGTAAAGCTTCCATATGGCACTTACTTACTTACTTACTTAGGTGGCGCTACAGTTCGGGATGAACCTGGGCCTCAACCAACAAGCCTCTCCAGTTAGCCCGGTCCTTAGCTAACTGCCTCCAGTTGCGCACTCCAAGTTGGTTGAGGTCCCTTTCTACTTGTGCGCGCCACCTTAGGCGAGGTCTTCCTCTACTGCGTTGTCCCTCCGGGTTAGATTCGAAGACTCTGCGGGCCGGAGCATTGGTGTCCATTCGCTCTACATGTCCTAGCCATCTTAGGCGACTGATGCGCAGTTTTTTGACTAGGTCGATGTCGCTGTACAGCTCGTAGATTTCGTCGTTGAATCTTCTCCTCCAAAGCCTGTCAACGCAAACGGGACCGTATATCTTCCGAAGAATTTTTCTCTCGAAGCGACCAAGGATATCTTCATCCGCTTTCGACAGAGTCCATGTTTCAGCGCCATAAAGCAGGACTGGGATGATCAAGGTCTTGTACAGAGTCTCCTTAGCTGTTCGAGATAGGGCCTTACTACTCAATTGCCTACTCAGCCCAAAGAAACAGCGATTGGCAAGAGTAATTCTTCGGTTAATTTCCGCCGAGATGTTATTGTCAGAATTAATAGCAGAGCCAAGGTAGACAAAGTCCCTTACTACCTCGAAGTTAAAGCTGTCGACTGTGACGTTCTGTCCGATTCGTCGATGTTGTGTGTCCCTTCTTGTCGACAGCATATACTTTGTTTTGCCCTCATTTACAGCTAACCCATTTTGGCGGCTTCTGTTTCGATACTAGCGAACGCACCAGTGACAGCCCGCTGTGTTCTGCCAATTATGTCGATGTCATCCGCGTAAGCTAGTAGTTGCACAGACTTTTGAAAGATTGTGCCTCCGGTGTTGGCTTGTGAGTTTCGCACAATTCTTTCAAGAACGATATTAAAGAAGTCACATGACAGCGCGTCGCCTTGTCTAAATCCTTTTTTGACATCGAAGGTCTCGGTGAGGTCATTACCGACCTTGATGGAGCAGCGAGCGTTCTCCATCGTCATCCTGCACAGACGAACGAGTTTGGCAGGGATGCCAAAACTAGACATGGCTCTGTATAGCTCGTCTCTATAAATGCTGTCATATGCGGCCTTAAAATCGATAAAAAGATGGTGAGTATCGATTTGGACTTCTTGGGTTTTTTCCAGGATCTGCCGGAGTGTGAAAATTTGATCGACCGTGGACTTTCCTGGCCTGAAACCACACTGATAGGGGCCAATCAGGTTGTTGATGAAGGGTTTCAGGCGTTCACACAATATGGCAGATAAGATCTTGTACGCGATGTTGAGGAGACTGATACCTCTGTAATTGGCGCAGTTGAGGGGGTCTCCTTTCTTGTGGATCGGGCAAACGATGCTGAGGTTCCATTCATCAGGCATACACTCGTCTGACCAAATCTTGGAAATGAGTTGGTGTATGCTCTCTACCAAGTCATTTCCAGCTGCCTTAAACACCTCGGCCGGTAGGCCATCAGGTCCAGCAGCTTTGTTAGATTTAAGCTTAGATATTGCTATCCTTACTTCGTTTTGGTCAGGTGGACGGAAGTTTTGGCTATCATCGTCTATGTTGAATGGCGCATTCTGCCTGACAGCGGTATGTTGATCTTCATCGCCGTTATACAGTCTGCAGAAAAAATTTTTCCATGTTCTCAGCACCGACTGTGATTCTACTACCAGGTTTCCTTCCTCATCTCTACAGGTTTCCGTACGGGTCTTGTTGCCGTGACACGTTCTTTTTACCTTTTGGTAAAACTTCCGTACATTATTCCTGGAGTATAATCTCTCAATATCTTCGATCGCGCGCTTCTCGTGCTCTTTTTTCTTCTTCTGGAGAAGCCGATGTTCTTCCCGTCTCTTACGCTCGTAGAGCTCACGAGCAGCCCTCGTTCTTCTTTGCAGCGCCGCTTTGTACGCGTCCTGTTTAGCTGCATGTGCTTGCCGGCATTCTTCGTCAAACCAGGGGTTTCTTGGTGGTGGTCGACTGAAACCCAGCACATCAGTTGCGGCGTCTCTGATGGCATGTTGGCAACGTTGCCACTGGTCTTCGGCACTTGATGCTGGCGGCATAGGAGTCGTGGCGAGATTTCGGGATACGCGATCGGCGAAGATTCTGGCGGTCTCTTGCGATTGCAGCTTTTCGACGTCAAATCTTCTCACAGTTATTCTTCTTTGTGGCGTTCGGGATATCCGCATTCGTACCTTGGCTGCAACAAGGTAGTGGTCCGAGTCGATGTTGGCTGCTCGGAAGGTTCGGACATCCAGAATACTGGAGGCATGCCTTGCGTCGATCGCAATATGATCAATTTGGTTGACCGTTTCATGATCAGGAGACCGCCAGGTCCCCTTGTGGATATTGAGATGAGGAAACCGTATGCTTGCTATTGTGACGTTTCGCCCCGCAGCAAAATCAATCAGCCTGAGTCCGTTGCCAGACGTGGTGTCGTGCAGGCTATGTTTACCAACTGTTCTACCAAAGATGTCCTCCTTTCCTATCTTGGCGTTAAAATCGCCTAGCACGATTTTAATGTCATATTTAGGACATTGCTCATAGGTTTTTCGAGGAGCTCGTAAAAACAATCTTTGGTAGTGTCGTCCTTGTCTTCTGTGGGGGCGTGAACACATATTAGGCTAATGTTGGCGAATTTAGCCTTGATGCGGATTGTCATAAGACGCTCGCTCACGTGTCGAAAGCTCAAGACTTCTTGCCTAAGTCTGCCGCGTATAACAAATCCGCATCCGAATAAGCGCTGTTTCTGTTCTCTGTAGCAATCACCGTAGTAGATGTCACAGTTTTTCATCCTCCTTTTGCCCGGCCCATCCCATCGCACTTCCTGGATGGCTGTGATGTCTGCTTTATAGCCTCTGCTCGGCTGCACGTGGTCTGTTAAGAGTCCGAACATTCCACGTGCAGATCCGAAAATCGTTTTCCTTATTTCGTTCGCCAGGGTCGTCAACAGTAGGGTCATTCCTTTCCGAGGCATTTGGTTGTTTCGTAACTAAGGGTTTTTTACGTGGTAGGGAAGTTGCCCCTACGCACAACCCCCAACCTGGAGGGCCACTTACTACCGCTTGTTTATTTAGCTTGATCGTGATCGTGATGTGGTCAGTTGATGAGTCCCAACCTAGGCCTAGTATTAAGGTATCATTTTGCCTTGAAAATGCTAACTCAGCTTCGCTTCTCTTTGTTGCGTAAAGCTCTGCCAACACTCGTTGGCTAGATGACATAAATGGGATTGCATCCTCCTCTCTCTCTGCCTCGGTTAACATAATGTCTACGTAGAAATTCTTATTTATGGCTTGGTTTGCCCTCGGGTATCGTTCTCTGTTGTCATAAGCACACTGCTGCATAGCTCTTACTGCATTGAAACTACTTGATGCCATCCTGTAAGTTACCACGGTAGGCCAAAATTCCTGCAACTGCTCGTTTGGGCCTTATCTCTAAAACATCCTTTGAAGGTCCCACTGATCCTGGTTAATTCGCACTTGCCGGAACATCTTTTTTACGTCTGTCGTTACCGTTGTTTTGAAGCATCTAAAGCGGTTGATTATCGCCGCCCAGTCATCTTGAAGTAAAGTTCCTGGAAGATGTACGTTGTTAAGCGACAGACCTCTGTCGCTTTTTGAGGCTCCTGCGTTGCCAGTGTTATATGTACTAACTGCATATATGTAGGTAGGTAGGTAGATGTGATGGATCTTTTTAAAAAAAAAAAAAAGAAACCCAATTCGCACAAGGTTCCGTTTAGATGCCACAAAACTCGTGTACCTGAGTTTAATAGGTGTGTTTGTGGTGAGTCTCTAGATCCAGCCTATGGAGTTTAAGAAGATAATTAAATCTTTCAGATTTCTATCTGAGACTTCCTCAAGGGAATGGAAAAAAGGTTCATCTAGAACTCGTTGTCTGGCCCTAGCTAATGCGGGACAGGCGCATAAAAAGTGGATAAGGGTTTTTTTTTCTCAGTTGCGACATTGCAACTGCGGCAGTGTGTATTATGTAGGATACCCAATTGGCTATCTAGCGAGGCTATCTCATTTTGGTATTCAAGCAGCAGCTAGTAGGATGTAGTAATCGAGGCAATGGCTTTGATGGCTTTTTGACTATCGATAAAAAAAGCGACCTTTTGCCTTGGCGATAAATTGAAGTGTGCTTTGATCTGACGACAGACTTCCCGGACAGCGAGTAATTCTGCCTGAGACACGCTGGCCAAATCCGGAAGCCCATAAGATTTAGAGATGCTTAAGGATTTGGAAACACACCCGCACCGACTCTACAGTCCATCTTTGAACCGTCTGTGAAGATTGTTACGTCGAAATTCTTAATCATCTCTTCATCTTGCTATTCTAATCATGTGGAAATTGTTGAAGCGTTTTATAAAATTCAATTTGGGTATAATGTAATCTGTTGTGGGCGACACGAGTTCTCTCGGTAGAGAGTTTAAAATGTTACTATGCCCATAGGGTTTCATAAGCCAGTACCCAGCCTCCCTGAGTCTGATCGCACTGTGTACTGTGATGTTTATTATGTGTAGATTTAAAGGTAGAAGATGCAAAAAGACAGTTAGAGCATCGGTCGTACCTTATTTGTACCTTCGTACCTTATTAAGTTTGGTAATAGTATAAGTCTTATTTAGGGCCGGCCACCATACTCGATTCACACCGAGAACATTTTAATTCGAGACATTCATTCAAGATCTTCATTCAAGACATTCATTCGAGACATTCATTCGAGATCTTCATTCGAGAAGTTCTCGAATACCTCTCCTTCATTGTGTTCTCGGTGTGAATCGAGACATTCATTCGAGATATGGCCTTGTGTTCTGAGTAAGAAAAATGAGTAATGAAATGAAGTAAGAGAAGGAATATTATAGTATATATGGCGCTCTTCGACAGTGCATAAGAAAAAGAGAACACTAACACAAAACATACACAATACGTTAGCAGTTTATGCGTATTATGCCCGTTTCGACATGTATACACAGGCACCACAGATAATGCGTTCATAGGGATAAGGGATTGTAAAATCTGAAGAGTAAGTAAATAAAAGATAAGTAAGAAAATTCATTCGAATGATTTTGTGCTAAGAATCGAGATATCTCGAGACTTTTTCATAATCGATTATAATCGATTCTTTCATTCGAATCCCATCACTACTATTGACCCATATGTGATAATTGGTAATTTCGGCTACAGTCCCAATTTTTTTCTGAGGGTAACCTACACATGCCTTCACCCGTTGTTCTATATTTAGTTTCCAATTAAGTTTAGGATCTAGGATAACTCCTAAATACCTAGCACTGGACGATAAGGAGAGCAGTTGGCCATTTAACTGTGAAAGTACGAAGACAGGTATTTTGGTTTTCAGGTTGAAGAGTATCAGTTCTGTTTTGCTCGAGTTGACACCAAGGCCACTCTTTTCGATTTCGCTTAGAATGGAGGGAAACTTTCCTGACAGTAGTATCAGCATACCCGACTAACTTGGTTCTTTCTCTGTCTAATGTTAAAAGGATTTTATTCATGACTATCAGCCATAGTAGAGGTAAGATAAAGCCCCCTTGGAGTGTTCCCCAACTGGCAAATTTGGTGATGTTGCTATTGCCTAGTGTTGCTGAATAATTCTAGTGCTAAGCATAGAAACGATCCATTGACTAAGATGGTTTTCTCTCCCCAGCTCCATGAGGAACTCTAGGATTGTTTCAGTATGTACGTTATTGAAAGCTATTCTTTGTTATGTTATGGAGTTTTCTATAGTTCGCACTACCTTGTGAAGAGCTGTCTCTGCTGATCTGCCTTTGAGGTACGCGTCCATGGAGGCGTTACGTGGTTGTTCAGTAAAATCGACGTGAGCCATGGTCTTGCGATCTCTGTAGCATAATGGGTAGACTGCACACGCCGTGTTAAAGGCTTTTTCGAAAGCCTTCACCTTGTTGTTGAGTTTCATGATTGAGGTTATCTTCGACTTGGTGTTTTTTGGAGCTTTGAACTTATGACTTAACCAAAGTTGGCCTAGTCTGAAAAGTTTTGGAGTCTCGATCTCGAAATCTATATTGAAGAGGATCCAGCTATGGTCTGAGAAGGATTTCAGGTTGGATACTCTCAAATTTTAAAATTTTATTATCGTTATTGCTAGAGAGAGCGATATATATGACATCCTCCCAGCGATTAAAATCATTCGTGTTCGGAAAAATAGAGGTCGGGGTGTTATCCTTGTTGCAGGTAGAAAGGTTGTTTTCAATAATAAAAGCAAACAAAAACTCACCTCACTCAATGAGTTACCCCATACGGTGTGTCTGGCGTTTGCGTCAGAGCCCATAATCTGGTTGGTCTTTGTTATGCAGATGTTCGTTATGAGGTTATGGACTTCTTCTGACGCGGCGGTGCTAATCGGTTGTGTGCCATATACACGGATGCGATTATGAGGTCCACCCCGCTCGCGTTCTCTATTTTAAGAATTGTCAAATCAGGCTAGTTAAAATTTGGACATGTAAATGCTTGAATATGTTTTTTTTAGCTAGAATGCAGATTTTCGGCTTACCTTGGTTGATGTTATTACGGGGCCATTAACCCATGGTTTTTGAACAGTGCTGATGTCAATGTCTTCCTCCTTCAGAAAGACCATCAGATTATCTCTAGCACAGATCGATTGATTAGTTTCGCGTTTTAGCTCTTCCTCGTCGGTTTTGTATTCGCGACTAACTAAGCGCTGTGGACTAACTGTGCGTTCTTTTTGGAGATGCGAATTCTTTAAGGCATTTCTTCTCGGAGCAAATCTACCTCTTTTTTAAGATCGCGATAGAGTTGTTTCCTCCTTAAAGCTTTTAGATTTCACTGTCCCGTTTTTCGCGCGCTGGCGCTCCGGCGGCCTTCTTCTTCCGGAGACATGCGATCTTGATAGTGGAGATCGAGATACCCTTAAACTTTTAGAAAGGCATCAATCAGTAGCAATAAATTTCCCTCCCCAGAATCCATAGAGCCGCCCTCCGAAGAGGGTGGATTTTCCAGTGAATCTGGACTGCCACCTGGGGTATTATATCGTTTGGTTTTTTTCATTGCATTTTTGTATACACAACGCTCGGTATACTTATGGTGGATTTTAGTCGCCTCTTACGACAGGCATGCTCAGCTCGGGTATATTCCCGGTGTTCCATCACCTCAATCGCACCCAAAGCGTTAGCCACTGCCTTGCCATCGGTAGAGAACTCATCTACAGGTGCGATTTGTAGGTCGTCTCTGACAACCCCACTGACAGTTCGTGTCGTCTGGGGCCCCGAGGTCGATGGGAGTCCAACTTGACTTCCTCTAGGGAGCGGTTGTACCTTACAGCTTTTGTCTTCTGTGGTTGTTGATTTCGAGAGTTGATGTTCTCTTCAATGATCTGCTGGTATCTTGACTTATCAGACAGGTCTAGAGCAGAAACCTTGCCAGCCTCCTCGTTCTTCGTAATCTTACCCAGAATGAAGATGGCCCTCTAATACGTGTTTTTTCTGCGGATACTGCCTGATTTCCAGGTATGGGTTGCATTGTTTTGGACACTCGATCGAGTGTCCTGCGCTGCTGCAGATGTAGAGAGTAAAGGTGTTTCGCGAAGCATACCTTGAGTGGAACTCCCCTCAAGTGGTAGTTGGGATCCGTTTTAGATCGAATGGAGACGTACACACATACATATATTACTCCTGATAGTCGCATATTAGTTCTTGAACCAATCTCAGAGACATGTAGATACGATCGCCTCCTTCTGAAAGCAAGACCTTGTGCGAGCTAGTCTGTTATGATGCTGAATTGGCTGCCACTATCTAGAAGGACTTGTGCTCGTGCTCGTGCCAATACCGCACCAGAACATGTCTGCTTCTCCAAATTTTCCTTAATTTGTGGACAATATCCCTAACCACGGTGTAAGATCTTCCAACAAGATCACCAGTCTCCCAATATGTTTTTCCTTCGCAAACTAGCTTAAAGATGAGCTTTCGTTCTTCCAAAGATGTTTCCGATTTTTTTCTTCCCATATCGCTTTTCTCGAGTTTTTTCTCACAAAATTTTCTACACTCAATGCTTGTTACCCCAATCAAGTCATTTAACAGAATGAGTGTCGCTTACAAAACATCCTTGTGCGGATAATTTTGTGTCTGCTCTTTCCATACAAAATTCAAAAAAACAGTGTGCAGACTACCGTTAGTTAGGATTTCATAATTTTTCAGCATGAATACAGCTGTTGAACATACAGAGCAGATGTACAAAATAAAAAAAAAAAGTTTTTTTGCGCTGGATACCAAGATACGCCGCATATTTGGCTAAAAAGTATTTGTGCGAATAATTTTTGAATGAGTGTAGTTCAAATGAATGTCTGAATATTCCACAATTTTGAAGTTACAAAATTAACTAAAGGAAAGATTATTAAATAAATATTCTTTTGGAGAAAAAAAAATATTCCACTTTTATGTGCGATTATTTTTCGACAAAAATATATTCTCTGCAGGTCTAAAATATTCCACAAGTGGAATATTATATTTCACTACGGTCACACTGATGAGTGGTCTTTTCATGATCTGTCCGTTGGGATTCACTGTCCTGGTATGAGTTGGTCTGTGATGAGTTGCAATGACACCGATTGTGTTGACATACAATCAAAGTATTGTCTGAATCGGTCTTCATATTTTTTTAGATTATTATGTTACACAAATTTTATAATTTTGAAATTCGCCATAACTTGATCTTTTCAGTTTACGTAAAATAATTCTCCAAATATGAAGACGACTTTAATGCAAAAGAATACGTCGAAAAGTGCTCAACAACTCAATATCTAAAAAAGAATAATTGCAAAAAACTTTATTGCGGACCGTGCATAGCCCCAAGACTCTCGAACTAACGACGTTTCCAACCGTGGCTGGCTTCATCGTTGAGGCTGCTCCTACCACCATTGAGTCAGTCCAAAAGGTTCTTATCACATGTTGAAACCCGGTCGCGTTCATTATACATATATATATTATTTCGAGAGATCCCGATTCAGATCACAGTTATGGGTCACTTTTCGTCTCTCTTCCACGATCCATTTAGCCCGAGAGACTCTCCGGATTTCTCCACAGTGCTTCTCTGGCTTTGATTCATCGTGTCAACGCTAGCATCTGTTTAACAGAAATCTGGTTCATCTTCTGAGTTTTTACCGAGTGGCGTTCCAAGACCTCTCTTCTTCTGCTAGCTAATGCCGGACAATGACCCAGTATATGTGCTGCCGTCTCGATTTCCTCCAGGCATAATTAACAAGTATCCTCCTCCAGAAGACCCATCTTCTTTACGTGATATCCGAAATTTCCATGACCTGTAGATAACGCTACCACCCTTTTCAGTGCCCTTCGCTCCAAGCTTCGAACTTCCCTAGGAGTGTAGCCAGTCGGCCCTTTAATAGCCATTTTAGCCTGCCTACAACCTTCTACGGTTAACCACCTTCTCTGATGTTCCGCCGCGATCCAGTTGTTAATCAGGTGCTCCACCATTCCTCTGCCAATTGCAGCAAATGGTTCCGGACCAGAGAACTCCGAGGTTGACCGTTGCTTTGCTAGAGAGTCCGCTTTTTCATTGCCCTTAGTCCCTACGTGTCCTCTCACCCAGAGCAGCGTCACCTCATTTCGAGATGAGCACTCATTGAGTTTATGAACATATTCCATCGCCAGTGATATATTTATAGGTTTTTGCTCCATGCGTCTAATCACTGATTAATTGTCTAGTGCTATAGTAATATTTTTACCAACAACTTGACCTTCTACCAGGTGATCGAACGCATGTAACAGAGCAGTCATCTCGGCTTGATAGACTGAGGTAAATTTCTCCAGACTAACATGACAGGCTAGTTCTAGTTCTTCTGAAAAGATACCTGCCCCCGATCTGCCATCCATCACGGACTCATCCGTAAATATGGTTATATCACCAATTTTCTTATCCGGAGGTGTTCCATCCTCGATGAGAGTTTTGTGTAACACGCACTCTCTTTATTCCGTCCATGGGTATATTCAGCTCCCTGATCTCATTTTTTACGATATTCAGAATTTTCTATGCCCATAGATGGTACCGCGCCAGTGCCAGTTGCAATCCCGGTGCAGACGAAGTGCCATCGATGCTGCCTTTTTCTTAATAAATAAATCCAGCGGCAGAATGCCTAGGATCACTTCCATTGGGCATGTTGGTGTCGTTCGTATTGCACCGACTATCCCTAAACATGCCAGACTTTGGACCCTATCTAAATGCTTCTTAACCGTTTTCTGAGAGGCTTTTTGCCACCATATTACTGACGCATATGTGATAATTGGTCGAACTATCATCTTGTACATCCAGTATGCTGACCTCGGTGAGATTCCTGACCTTTGCCCGCATACCCGTTTGCACTGATGAAGCACCCTTTTCGCCTTCTGGATCTTTTCTTCTACATGAAGGTTCCAAGTTAATCCGGCATCTAGTTATACTTCCAGATACTTAACCTTCTTAGTCACCTTTAGTTCACAACTTGTCTTTTTAAGTGGTGCCACTTCGGCTTAGAAGCCACTAGGACGAACCTTGTTTCACCGTTCACAGTTCACCGCAGGTAGATGACTGCTGCGCACGCTCTCACGGATGGATCTGCAAATCCATGCATCTTGACGCTGCTCTCACTCCCCTGCCATCTCGGAAATCTTATTGTTGTGAGATGAGTAAGCTGTTCATGGAAGTTTGTTCAGACAGGCACCATAGCTGCAGGTACATTTTCATCCCACTGTACGCCAGAACGCCATAAATACTGTTTGAAGATTTTTGCACTGATTATCACTGGAACAAGATATCCGTTCGGATCGTAAAGCTTCCATATGGCACTTACTTACTTACTTACTTAGGTGGCGCTACAGTTCGGGATGAACCTGGGCCTCAACCAACAAGCCTCTCCAATTAGCCCGGTCCTTAGCTAACTGCCTCCAGTTGCGCACTCCAAGTTGGTTGAGGTCCCTTTCTACTTGTGCGCGCCACCTTAGGCGAGGTCTTCCTCTACTGCGTTGTCCCTCCGGGTTAGATTCGAAGACTCTGCGGGCCGGAGCATTGGTGTCCATTCACTCTACATGTTCTAGCCATCTTAGGCGACTGATGCGCAGTTTTTTGACTAGGTCGATGTCGCTGTACAGCTCGTAGATTTCGTCGTTGAATCTTCTCCTCCAAAGCCTGTCAACGCAAACGGGACCGTATATCTTCCGAAGAATTTTTCTCTCGAAGCGACCAAGGATATCTTCATCCGCTTTCGACAGAGTCCATGTTTCAGCGCCATAAAGCAGGACTGGGATGATCAAGGTCTTGTACAGAGTCTCCTTAGCTGTTCGAGATAGGGCCTTACTACTCAATTGCCTTCTCAGCCCAAAGAAACAGCGATTGGCAAGAGTAATTCTTCGGTTAATTTCCGCCGAGATGTTATTGTCAGAATTAATAGCAGAGCCAAGGTAGACAAAGTCCCTTACTACCTCGAAGTTAAAGCTGTCGACTGTGACGTTCTGTCCGATTCGTCGATGTTGTGTGTCCCTTCTTGTCGACAGCATATACTTTGTTTTGCCCTCATTTACAGCTAACCCATTTTGGCGGCTTCTGTTTCGATACTAGCGAACGCACCAGTGACAGCCCGCTGTGTTCTGCCAATTATGTCGATGTCATCCGCGTAAGCTAGTAGTTGCACAGACTTTTGAAAGATTGTGCCTCCGGTGTTGGCTTGTGAGTTTCGCACAATTCTTTCAAGAACGATATTAAAGAAGTCACATGACAGCGCGTCGCCTTGTCTAAATCCTTTTTTGACATCGAAGGTCTCGGTGAGGTCATTACCGACCTTGATGGAGCAGCGAGCGTTCTCCATCGTCATCCTGCACAGACGAACGAGTTTGGCAGGGATGCCAAAACTAGACATGGCTCTGTATAGCTCGTCTCTATAAATGCTGTCATATGCGGCCTTAAAATCGATAAAAAGATGGTGAGTATCGATTTGGACTTCTTGGGTTTTTTCCAGGATCTGCCGGAGTGTGAAAATTTGATCGACCGTGGACTTTCCTGGCCTGAAACCACACTGATAGGGGCCAATCAGGTTGTTGATGAAGGGTTTCAGGCGTTCACACAATATGGCAGATAAGATCTTGTACGCGATGTTGAGGAGACTGATACCTCTGTAATTGGCGCAGTTGAGGGGGTCTCCTTTCTTGTGGATCGGGCAAACGATGCTGAGGTTCCATTCATCAGGCATACACTCGTCTGACCAAATCTTGGAAATGAGTTGGTGTATGCTCTCTACCAAGTCATTTCCAGCTGCCTTAAACACCTCGGCCGGTAGGCCATCAGGTCCAGCAGCTTTGTTAGATTTAAGCTTAGATATTGCTATCCTTACTTCGTTTTGGTCAGGTGGACGGAAGTTTTGGCTATCATCGTCTATGTTGAATGGCGCATTCTGCCTGACAGCGGTATGTTGATCTTCATCGCCGTTATACAGTCTGCAGAAAAAATTTTTCCATGTTCTCAGCACCGACTGTGATTCTACTACCAGGTTTCCTTCCTCATCTCTACAGGTTTCCGTACGGGTCTTGTTGCCGTGACACGTTCTTTTTACCTTTTGGTAAAACTTCCGTACATTATTCCTGGAGTATAATCTCTCAATATCTTCGATCGCGCGCTTCTCGTGCTCTTTTTTCTTCTTCTGGAGAAGCCGATGTTCTTCCCGTCTCTTACGCTCGTAGAGCTCACGAGCAGCCCTCGTTCTTCTTTGCAGCGCCGCTTTGTACGCGTCCTGTTTAGCTGCATGTGCTTGCCGGCATTCTTCGTCAAACCAGGGGTTTCTTGGTGGTGGTCGACTGAAACCCAGCACATCAGTTGCGGCGTCTCTGATGGCATGTTGGCAACGTTGCCACTGGTCTTCGGCACTTGATGCTGGCGGCATAGGAGTCGTGGCGAGATTTCGGGATACGCGATCGGCGAAGATTCTGGCGGTCTCTTGCGATTGCAGCTTTTCGACGTCAAATCTTCTCACAGTTATTCTTCTTTGTGGCGTTCGGGATATCCGCATTCGTACCTTGGCTGCAACAAGGTAGTGGTCCGAGTCGATGTTGGCTGCTCGGAAGGTTCGGACATCCAGAATACTGGAGGCATGCCTTGCGTCGATCGCAATATGATCAATTTGGTTGACCGTTTCATGATCAGGAGACCGCCAGGTCCCCTTGTGGATATTGAGATGAGGAAACCGTGTGCTTGCTATTGTGACGTTTCGCCCCGCAGCAAAATCAATCAGCCTGAGTCCGTTGCCAGACGTGGTGTCGTGCAGGCTATGTTTACCAACTGTTCTACCAAAGATGTCCTCCTTTCCTATCTTGGCGTTAAAATCGCCTAGCACGATTTTAATGTCATATTTAGGACATTGCTCATAGGTTTTTCGAGGAGCTCGTAAAAACAATCTTTGGTAGTGTCGTCCTTGTCTTCTGTGGGGGCGTGAACGCATATTAGGCTAATGTTGGCGAATTTAGCCTTGATGCGGATTGTCATAAGACGCTCGCTCACGTGTCGAAAGCTCAAGACTTCTTGCCTAAGTCTGCCGCGTATAACAAATCCGCATCCGAATAAGCGCTGTTTCTGTTCTCTGTAGCAATCACCGTAGTAGATGTCACAGTTTTTCATCCTCCTTTTGCCCGGCCCATCCCATCGCACTTCCTGGATGGCTGTGATGTCTGCTTTATAGCCTCTGCTCGGCTGCACGTGGTCTGTTAAGAGTCCGAACATTCCACGTGCAGATCCGAAAATCGTTTTCCTTATTTCGTTCGCCAGGGTCGTCAACAGTAGGGTCATTCCTTTCCGAGGCATTTGGTTGTTTCGTAACTAAGGGTTTTTTACGTGGTAGGGAAGTTGCCCCTACGCACAACCCCCAACCTGGAGGGCCACTTACTACCGCTTGTTTATTTAGCTTGATCGTGATCGTGATGTGGTCAGTTGATGAGTCCCAACCTAGGCCTAGTATTAAGGTATCATTTTGCCTTGAAAATGCTAACTCAGCTTCGCTTCTCTTTGTTGCGTAAAGCTCTGCCAACACTCGTTGGCTAGATGACATAAATGGGATTGCATCCTCCTCTCTCTCTGCCTCGGTTAACATAATGTCTACGTAGAAATTCTTATTTATGGCTTGGTTTGCCCTCGGGTTTCGTTCTCTGTTGTCATAAGCACACTGCTGCATAGCTCTTACTGCATTGAAACTACTTGATGCCATCCTGTAAGTTACCACGGTAGGCCAAAATTCCTGTAACTGCTCGTTTGGGCCTTATCTCTAAAACATCCTTTGAAGGTCCCACTGATCCTGGTTAATTCGCACTTGCCGGAACATCTTTTTTACGTCTGTCGTTACCGTTGTTTTGAAGCATCTAAAGCGGTTGATTATCGCCGCCCAGTCATCTTGAAGTAAAGTTCCTGGAAGATGTACGTTGTTAAGCGACAGACCTCTGTCGCTTTTTGAGGCTCCTGCGTTGCCAGTGTTATATGTACTAACTGCATATATGTAGGTAGGTAGGTAGATGTGATGGATCTTTTTAAAAAAAAAAAAAGAAACCCAATTCGCACAAGGTTCCGTTTAGATGCCACAAAACTCGTGTACCTGAGTTTAATAGGTGTGTTTGTGGTGAGTCTCTAGATCCAGCCTATGGAGTTTAAGAAGATAATTAAATCTTTCAGATTTCTATCTGAGACTTCCTCAAGGGAATGGAAAAAAGGTTCATCTAGAACTCGTTGTCTGGCCCTAGCTAATGCGGGACAGGCGCATAAAAAGTGGATAAGGGTTTTTTTTTCTCAGTTGCGACATTGCAACTGCGGCAGTGTGTATTATGTAGGATACCCAATTGGCTATCTAGCGAGGCTATCTCATTTTGGTATTCAAGCAGCAGCTAGTAGGATGTAGTAATCGAGGCAATGGCTTTGATGGATTTTTGACTATCGATAAAAAAAGCGATCTTTTGCCTTGGCGATAAATTGAAGTGTGCTTTGATCTGACGACAGACTTCCCGGACAGCGAGTAATTCTGCCTGAGACACGCTGGCCAAATCCGGAAGCCCATAAGATTTAGAGATGCTTAAGGATTTGGAAACACACCCGCACCGACTCTACAGTCCATCTTTGAACCGTCTGTGAAGATTGTTACGTCGAAATTCTTAATCATCTCTTCATCTTGCTATTCTAATCATGTGGAAATTGTTGAAGCGTTTTATAAAATTCAATTTGGGTATAATGTAATCTGTTGTGGGCGACACGAGTTCTCTCGGTAGAGAGTTTAAAATGTTACTATGCCCATAGGGTTTCATAAGCCAGTACCCAGCCTCCCTGAGTCTGATCGCACTGTGTACTGTGATGTTTATTATGTGTAGATTTAAAGGTAGAAGATGCAAAAAGACAGTTAGAGCATCGGTCGTACCTTATTTGTACCTTCGTACCTTATTAAGTTTGGTAATAGTATAAGTCTTATTTAGGGCCGGCCACCATACTCGATTCACACCGAGAACATTTTAATTCGAGACATTCATTCAAGATCTTCATTCAAGACATTCATTCGAGACATTCATTCGAGATCTTCATTCGAGAAGTTCTCGAATACCTCTCCTTCATTGTGTTCTCGGTGTGAATCGAGACATTCATTCGAGATATGGCCTTGTGTTCTGAGTAAGAAAAATGAGTAATGAAATGAAGTAAGAGAAGGAATATTATAGAATATATGGCGCTCTTCGACAGTGCATAAGAAAAAGAGAACACTAACACAAAACATACACAATACGTTAGCAGTTTATGCGTATTATGCCCGTTTCGACATGTATACACAGGCACCACAGATAATGCGTTCATAGGGATAAGGGATTGTAAAATCTGAAGAGTAAGTAAATAAAAGATAAGTAAGAAAAATCATTCGAATGATTTTGTGCTAAGAATCGAGATATCTCGAGACTTTTTCATAATCGATTATAATCGATTCTTTCATTCGAATCCCATCACTACTATTGACCCATATGTGATAATTGGTAATTTCGGCTACAGTCCCAATTTTTTTCTGAGGGTAACCTACACATGCCTTCACCCGTTGTTCTATATTTAGTTTCCAATTAAGTTTAGGATCTAGGATAACTCCTAAATACCTAGCACTGGACGATAAGGAGAGCAGTTGGCCATTTAACTGTGAAAGTACGAAGACAGGTATTTTGGTTTTCGTGTTGAAGAGTATCAATTCTGTTTTGCTCGAGTTGACACCAAGGCCACTCTTTTCGATTTCGCTTAGAATGGAGGGAAACTTTCCTGACAGTAGTATCAGCATACCCGACTAACTTGGTTCTTTCTCTGTCTAATGTTAAAAGGATTTTATTCATGACTATCAGCCATAGTAGAGGTAAGATAAAGCCCCCTTGGAGTGTTCCCCAACTGGCAAATTTGGTGATGTTGCTATTGCCTAGTGTTGCTGAATAATTCTAGTGCTAAGCATAGAAACGATCCATTGACTAAGATGGTTTTCTCTCCCCAGCTCCATGAGGAACTCTAGGATTGTTTCAGTATGTACGTTATTGAAAGCTATTCTTTGTTATGTTATGGAGTTTTCTATAGTTCGCACTACCTTGTGAAGAGCTGTCTCTGCTGATCTGCCTTTGAGGTACGCGTCCATGGAGGCGTTACGTGGTTGTTCAGTAAAATCGACGTGAGCCATGGTCTTGCGATCTCTGTAGCATAATGGGTAGACTGCACACGCCGTGTTAAAGGCTTTTTCGAAAGCCTTCACCTTGTTGTTGAGTTTCATGATTGAGGTTATCTTCGACTTGGTGTTTTTTGGAGCTTTGAACTTATGACTTAACCAAAGTTGGCCTAGTCTGAAAAGTTTTGGAGTCTCGATCTCGAAATCTATATTGAAGAGGATCCAGCTATGGTCTGAGAAGGATTTCAGGTTGGATACTCTCAAATTTTAAAATTTTATTATCGTTATTGCTAGAGAGAGCGATATATATGACATCCTCCCAGCGATTAAAATCATTCGTGTTCGGAAAAATAGAGGTGTTATCCTTGTTGCAGGTAGAAAGGTTGTTTTCAATAATAAAAGCAAACAAAAACTCACCTCACTCAATGAGTTACCCCATACGGTGTGTCTGGCGTTTGCGTCAGAGCCCATAATCTGGTTGGTCTTTGTTATGCAGATGTTCGTTATGAGGTTATGGACTTCTTCTGACGCGGCGGTGCTAATCGGTTGTGTGCCATATACACGGATGCGATTATGAGGTCCACCCCGCTCGCGTTCTCTATTTTAAGAATTGTCAAATCAGGCTAGTTAAAATTTGGACATGTAAATGCTTGAATATGTTTTTTTAGCTAGAATGCAGATTTTCGGCTTACCTTGGTTGATGTTATTACGGGGCCATTAACCCATGGTTTTTGAACAGTGCTGATGTCAATGTCTTCCTCCTTCAGAAAGACCATCAGATTATCTCTAGCACAGATCGATTGATTAGTTTCGCGTTTTAGCTCTTCCTCGTCGGTTTTGTATTCGCGACTAACTAAGCGCTGTGGACTAACTGTGCGTTCTTTTTGGAGATGCGAATTCTTTAAGGCATTTCTTCTCGGAGCAAATCTACCTCTTTTTTAAGATCGCGATAGAGTTGTTTCCTCCTTAAAGCTTTTAGATTTCACTGTCCCGTTTTTCGCGCGCTGGCGCTCCGGCGGCCTTCTTCTTCCGGAGACATGCGATCTTGATAGTGGAGATCGAGATACCCTTAAACTTTTAGAAAGGCATCAATCAGTAGCAATAAATTTCCCTCCCCAGAATCCATAGAGCCGCCCTCCGAAGAGGGTGGATTTTCCAGTGAATCTGGACTGCCACCTGGGGTATTATATCGTTTGGTTTTTTTCATTGCATTTTTGTATACACAACGCTCGGTATACTTATGGTGGATTTTAGTCGCCTCTTACGACAGGCATGCTCAGCTCGGGTATATTCCCGGTGTTCCATCACCTCAATCGCACCCAAAGCGTTAGCCACTGCCTTGCCATCGGTAGAGAACTCATCTACAGGTGCGATTTGTAGGTCGTCTCTGACAACCCCACTGACAGTTCGTGTCGTCTGGGGCCCCGAGGTCGATGGGAGTCCAACTTGACTTCCTCTAGGGAGCGGTTGTACCTTACAGCTTTTGTCTTCTGTGGTTGTTGATTTCGAGAGTTGATGTTCTCTTCAAGGATCTGCTGGTATCTTGACTTATCAGACAGGTCTAGAGCAGAAACCTTGCCAGCCTCCTCGTTCTTCGTAATCTTACCCAGAATGAAGATGGCCCTCTAATACGTGTTTTTTCTGCGGATACTGCCTGATTTCCAGGTATGGGTTGCATTGTTTTGGACACTCGATCGAGTGTCCTGCGCTGCTGCAGATGTAGAGAGTAAAGGTGTTTCGCGAAGCATACCTTGAGTGGAACTCCCCTCAAGTGGTAGTTGGGATCCGTTTTAGATCGAATGGAGACGTACACACATACATATATTACTCCTGATAGTCGCATATTAGTTCTTGAACCAATCTCAGAGACATGTAGATACGATCGCCTCCTTCTGAAAGCAAGACCTTGTGCGAGCTAGTCTGTTATGATGCTGAATTGGCTGCCACTATCTAGAAGGACTTGTGCTCGTGCTCGTGCTAATACCGCACCAGAACATGTCTGCTTCTCCAGCTCCGAGATAAGCGAGTGCATCCTTGCGATCGTCTTATGGTGGGCAATTTCGGCCGCCGCCAAGTAGGCATCGTACGCTGTCAGCGCTTCTGAAGTGGCTGCCTTTCCCACTAAAAGTATGTGCTGCAATATCAGATTTTCGAATGCATTTCCAGCTGCTTCTTCATGCTCAGCAGACTCTCATGCGCCTGTTCAAACTCTTCATCTTGCACAATTTTTGAATGTCGTATCAATGACGATCTGAAAACGTCTCTGCGTTCGCAGCAATTCAGTTCGACCCTTCGGAAACTACTGCGATCGCGAATGGAATTGACAAAAGAGAAAGGTTTTGTTTAATTGGATTTAATTGCACTACAAAGAAAACTTTCTTATTTGCACTAGAAGCACAAGCACCAGTCCGGCTCGAAGGACCAAAAAATCTTTATTGCTGACTGTAATGAAAGTCAACTTGTCTGCTCGATGATCTGCTGCCTAATGCCCTGATTTTATTTCTCGTCTTCTTTACACATCTTTATATTGTTCCTCTTTATCTTGCTGTACGTTGTATGCAAAATAGTGGTTTCAAAGAATGATTTTATTCCGCTGCACTTGTCATGCGGTGGATTCTGCTTCTTGTTGGTGTGACCAACGTGGTGAATATAGAGGGAACAACTTCCGAAGGCTGTCCGTAATTTGTAGCACTTATGTACATGTGGATAAAAGCCTCAGCTTTGCTCGCCGTATGAGTGCTGTCTGTTTCTGGACAAACAGGACTTAGTAACGGCATTTTGACAACTAACCGCTCAAGAATTGCCGCTTAATAAACTAGTAAACAAATTTGAAATTAAAGAAAAAATTTGGTCTGATCATCTCCCAATACAACTTACCCTTAATTTAATGTGCGCCGCTTATGATAAGAAAAAATTAAGTCTTTTACAAAAGTTATTATGGATAGACACAGCCTAAGAATTCTAGACAAGCACAGAATTCTCCACAGAAATCCGAACTGGATTTGAGTGATTTGGAAGAAATAATAAAAAAGTCTGCGCAAAATAAAAAAAAAAGCAAATAAAAAAAAAAGTATAAGAGTGAATGGTTCAATCACCAATGTAAAGAATACAGGAAAAAAGTCATTCAGCGCTTAAAAAAACTCAGAAAAACGCACAAGAGGAATGAAGTTTTTTAAACTGGAAATGATATTGCCTTCCAAGACTTTAAAAGCTACTTTAAATTGCTTTTAATCCCACCAATTTCTGCTATACTGTATGCTGCAAGGCTGAACGCAGATGAGGATTTAGATAGGCCAATCTCTCCAGCAGAAATAAAACATATGTTGTCTAGGGTAAAGCCTACCAAAGCAGCGGGAATGCTTCGGATGAGTTTACAAAAAATTTGGCGTCGGCTTATGAGCTGGTGCTAAATAGAGGTGTCGCTGATAAGTCCTTTGTTATGAGCATAGTGTTTCCTATATTTAAGAAGGGAGATTCGGACCAGCCGTGCAACTACAGAGGCATTTCCTTTATGAACTGTATAGCTAAAATTCTAATGGGT
Source organism: Blera fallax (assembly GCA_946965025.1). Taxonomy (NCBI): domain Eukaryota; kingdom Metazoa; phylum Arthropoda; class Insecta; order Diptera; family Syrphidae; genus Blera; species Blera fallax. Next base: position 58,042,010 of record OX337246.1, read on the forward strand.
ATAATGAATGATTGGCTATCGAAATGGGTCGAAAAACATAAAAAAACTGAATGAATACCAAGCTGGATTTCGTAAACATTACTCAACAGCGGATAACATCTACAATTTAACGGCCATAATTTAGTTTTTGTAGACAGTGCCAAGAAATCACCTAATGTATAAGCTACTCGAAATGGGAGTGTCTTCAAAAATAGCCTTTTGAAACTCTTTCCGGTGTAAAACAAGGATGCCTGCTGTCGCCATTACTCTTTGCGATGTATGTATATAAATAATCTGCATGACTAACTGGGAGGAGGATTGCATGTAGGTCAGCTTAATATAAGATTACTGTTGTATGCAGACGACAGCGTTATTTTGGCTGATGATATTAAGACCCTCCAGAGAATGATTAACAAATCAGAAACATACTGCAACACCTGGGGCATGGAGGTCAATCTCATCAAAAGCGAGATAATGGTTTTCAGAAAGCAAAAGGAAGACTAGCAAGGCAAGAGAAGTGGTCGTTCAGACAAAAACCAATAAAAATAGTTTCTGAATATAAGTACTTAGGAGTTATATTCACACCTGGAATGTCTTTTGCAAAAAATATTTAAACAACAAAAACTCTTTGGCTAAAGCTAGCATAAATGCAACGTGGAAGGACTCATTTAAAAAGAAAGAGATCGTCCTCAGCTCGAAATGGAAACTTTTTTCTGGCAACTTGTAGAGCAGTACAAGCATATGGGGCACAAGTATGGGGGTATTCTTGTTTTGAAGTAGATAAAGTACAATGCTGAGAAAACTACCTGATTTCACTCCAAATTATGCCATAGCACTCGAAATCGGAGCGGAGGAGGGTCATATTTACACCCTTAATCTACATTTGCGATACATTGCAAAAACATTATTTGAATATGACACAGAAAGGCTACCACATAAACTGTCAACTCTAATAAAAATCAAAGAGCTATATTGGTTCAAAGAGCTTCAGAGGTTAGGCTCAGACCTTGGCTTAAATTGGAATGGTGAATTAACGCAAAACGAATGGCACATGAACTGCATTTCACTAGTAGATAATTTGAAGAAGCAAGAACATCCCATTCATGCGTTGGCCGGCATGCAGTCCTGACCTAAACCCCACAGATTTTCTATGATGTGAAATTTATAAAAATGGACGTCAGTTTGATGACATTCGAACACTTCGAGAGGAAATAAAGCGAACATGGGACCTGATAAGCAGCGACATTATTTCTAACCTCATAAACTCTATGCCGGATAGAATATTTGCTACAATTCAACAAAATGGAGGACACACTAAATACTAATTCGTAATTTTAAGAACAAAATATAACTAACGTATTTTTTTTTCATTTCTTTTACTGTGCGTATAAACGCATTTCGCAGTAAGAAACCATTTTTATTTGAATAAATAATGTTATGTAGCTTTGATTGATTTTATTTTGTTATCTAAAATAATGAATTTATACATACTTTTCATAATAAGATGCAAGTCTTATCTGAACAATTTTTTTATAAAGCAAATCAGAAAAAAGTAAGTGCGTATAAATGAATTTCGCGGACTGTACCAACAAAATTTTTCCAAAGCAACAGACAGTCAAACAAGAATCTACAAATACCTGGATTTTAATAATTCTCAAAGCGATATAACATGTATTTTTAAAGCACGGGCAGACCTTATCCATCTGAACGGAAATATTTACATATAAAGTCGGTGGTACGAGATTGTAGGGGCTAATTAATTTAAAAGAAGAGGAAACAATCCAGCATTTTATGGGCAGATGCCCGGTGCTTAGAGAGTTCAGGTGCAAATACTTATTATAGTATATTATTAGCGCAAGGATTAAGCTTTACAAAATTTGTTATTGTTTTTTTGCAATAGAGTTGAAAGCTTGGAAAGCATTTTCTTAAAAAAAAATTTAGAGTGCTTTAACATTCGTTTGGCAAGTTATAACTAAATTTGGTTGATAAGGCAATGAAAATTAAAATGAATTCATGAGTAGGTACATCAATGAAAATAAAAGATGGTTGGAACTTCACTATTTTATTGCTTATTTTTTTCAGGATGGTTAGAACCGCTGTTGGACCGTATAGCAAAGAATTCGACAACTGTTGTGTGCCCAGTTATTGATGTAATCGATGATACAACAATGGAATACCATTACCGCGATTCAGGAGGTGTTAATGTTGGTGGCTTCGATTGGAATTTGCAATTCAATTGGCATGCTGTGCCCGAGCGGGAGCGCAAGCGTCATACTGTAAGTAGATACTTATTTGTATATGTTATATACATAATTTGACGTCTGTTTTTGGCAATTTATTTAATACTTTTGAAATTTTCAATATAATATGAACATAATAGGGAAGACTTGAGGATTCATGTGTCTAAGTCTTTGTCGTCTGGGCCAGGTTTATTATTATTTTTTAGTAATGTAAAAGCCATTTGTATGAAATTGTTGACGTACCAATATTAAAAAGAGAGGAACAAGATAGAAACAAATTTTTGGTGTAGCTGTTAGAACGCTGTGGGCGCCGTGGCTCAAGTGGTTAGTGTGTTGGATCGCTGAGCGGGAGGTTCGACGTCCGAATCCCAGAAACACCAAAAAGTTTTTTCACAGTCCCACCTCTCGCAAATGTCTGACAAACGTCCGAGAGTAATAACTGTCAAGAGAAACCTTTTCAATTTGCCTTTCGGATATGGCTCTAAACTGTAGGTCGCTTCCATTTGTGTGCAAAATATAAACACGCACAGCACGAATGGTCGCGAGAAGCTAGGCCCTGGACAATATACGTCTGTTGCGCCAAGTATTTGTATTTGTATTTTTGTTAAAACGATAGTTTATACTACAATTTTTATAGCTTGCCGTGTTGAGGTATTAAGAATTTTACATATGTATGTAGGCAAGATTAGATTGAACTGGTTGCCACGTAGAGTGCAAACATACTGGGACCAAAAATAAGCACTTTTTATACCACGAATGTGTAAATATTCCCTAGAAGCTACTAGCAGTCCCATCTAAAGTTTCCTATGAAGTTTTAGAGGCACCTAATTCCTTATTATCAGTCTACCCGGAGCTTTTGTCTTGGCATGACATCTCGGTTAATTTACTTCTCAATATTCCAAACTAATATATTAACAAAATTTCCAAGCGCGAAAGATCTCTTGATACCGAGGACAAACGCTTGTCCTCGGGTATACGATCGCGTAACCACATAAATATGAGTTCCAATAAGAAGGACTCCAGAACTAATTACTGGAGTCCCTTACAAAGTCTACCGGACAGTGACTCAGAAGATATGGACGAAATAATCTCGCCAACTGATATAATAAAAAAAGTGTTTGTTCCCCCAATAAAAATTTTACAAACGACAAGTGAATTTGTGCATAACTTGATGAATTCGTTGAATATTAACGTTTATTGTATTAAAAAACTATCGATCGGAATCAAAATCCAATGTGAAACCATTGAAACCACATTCTCATAGCAGTTTGGAATTAGACGGACGTGTTTTGTGAGATGATCTGAGCCTTTCTTTGATTGAATATTAAATTAAACCCTCAAAATATTTCTTTTCAGTGGAAAACTACAAAATAAAAGACAGTGACTTTATATGCCACCAGTTTATGGTTTTTGTTTACTAATATTGAAAAATAATATTAAAATTAATATTGTATATATGTATACAGTGTATTGAATCCGCGGTGAAAAACATACATACATATATTTCTTGCTCCTTCTCTTATTTATTTGTTTTCTTTTATACAAATATATACAGCAGTCCCCGGTTAATTGCTCCCCATTTAATTGCGTTTCCCGCTTAGTTGCGTTCGAAATTAAGCAAATTTAAAATTTCATACAAAATATATGGAACGTTTCTCGTTTAACTGCATCCCGCTTAATTGCGTTTCCCGGTTAATTGCACTGATATTTTCTATGACTTATTTTTTCCCGGTTAAATGAACCTTTATAAAAATATCAGGAATTGAGCAAAAGTATAATTTTAGTAGGTAATTTAGCTTAATGTACAAAATGTTAATTTGGCAGCACTTTTGTTGCACTTTGAGTATGAACTGTCACAAGAAAAAATTTCGTTTGTTCGCAAAAAAAAACAACCGGCCGAAAGTGAATGTTAAATTTTGAGGTAACATTGAATTTGTTTCAATAAGTTATTCATATAATATTCATTTAGATACTTTACAGACAATGAGTAGCTATAGAAACATTAGTTTATCTCTGAAGCAAAAACTAAAAATATCAAATGAATCCGGTTCTATTTCTAAAGACGATCTGTGTAAAAAATATGGATGTTCAAAGTCAACAATCAACAGAATTATTCGGAATAAGCAAATCCTTTTGGAAAAATCGAAATCATGCAGTATGAAATCCAAGCAAGACCGGGAGGGAGCGCGCAGCAAAGTGGAGCGCGCCGTGTCCATTTGGTTCCACAATATGAGAGCCTCCGGAGCTGTTGTGTCTTCAAATATGCTGCTTCAAAAAGCAAAACAGTTTGCTGTTCAAATGAACGAAGAATTTAATCCAACTGCGGGCTGGTTGTGGCGCTGGCAAAAGCACGAAGGAATCAGCGTAAGAAAAATATACGGAGAAGCATCATCCACAAACGTAGAAAGTGCCAATGATTTTTTCAACACTGTTCTACCAAACTTAATTGAAAATTACAGTCCAGTGGATGTTTTCAATGCCGATGAAAGTGGACTTGCCTATAAAGCTCTGCCGACATCAACACTTAATAAACAAAGACACCAAATGAGAGGCTTTAAATCTTCAAAAGAACGCATGGCGTTTCTTTTTATTTGTAACACAACTGAAGAGTACAAAAATGTGATCGTCGTGGGAAAATCAAAAAATCCGAGGTGTTTTAAAAACAAAATCTTACCATTAAAATATTACTCGCAACGCAAAGCTTGGATGACGCAAACTATATGGGACGATATTTTAACATCTTTGGACCGAGAAATGATTAATCAAAATCGCAAAATCATTTTGTTTGTTGACAACGCATCTTGTCATAAAACAACGACCGTTTTTAAAAATATAAACGTGCAGTTCTTACCACCGAACACTACCTCTGTTGCCCAGCCACTTGACCAGGGTATAATTCACTGTTTTAAGTCATATTACCGGCAGATTATCATCCGTAAACAAATAATTACAGTTGAAAGAGGAGGAACCGTTGACGAGTTTGCGAAGTCAATAACACTTTTTAACGCCTTGCACATAATTAAGCAGCTTGGTGGTTACTAAAGCCGATATCCATTGCAAACTGTTTCAGAAAGGTGAGTGTAAAGTTTGAAATGAAAACTTAAAAGTTGTTTGCCTTGTTTTTTAGGCGAAATTTGTTGAAGAAGTTCAAGGGAACGATGTTTTTGAGAATCTTCTAAGAAATGAAGAGGAATTCCAAGAATATGTTTGATGTGACAATGATTTAACTTGTTTTGGTCTGCCTACTGATGAAGATATACGTTAACGAAATATCGCCGCAGATTATTGACGTTAAGGGCGGAAACGATGAAGCTGAGGACGACCTTTTGGATAATACTTCAACCAATCAAGAAGCTATAAGTTCCCTGAATATTCTTCGCCACTACTTACTATCAGAAAATAAGTTTTCAATAGAATTGGAAAACATTGAAGATATATATTACAAAAAATGTGCGAAAAGAACTTGCAGGCAAAAATAACTGACTTTTTTTCCAAGCTTTAATTTTTTCATATTCTACATCACATCTTTCTGTGTAATATTTTAATAAGCTATAAGCTTTCAACAACAAAGTTCCTGAATAGTTTAAGTTTTAGTTCTTTTTTGGTTGTTTTTTTTTTTGAATAAAATGGATTAGAAGTGTGTTCATAATAAATTACACATTTTTCTTTTATTTCTTAAAAATCATGCATAATTGAGTCGTCAGATTAAGCGGGATTTCTGTAATTGACTTCCCCGGTTAATTGCCTCAAAAATTGTGCATTTTAGGACGACGCAATTAGCCGAGGATTACTGTATAATAACCAGATCTCTTAAACTATGAATGTATGTCGAGAGTGCTCCCTTAACCTTTCCCCTGAAGGGGATTTTGTAAGCTACCATGGGTGCAATAGTAAAATGCACTTTCAATGCACTACGATTTCAGAGAGATCGTATAGCAAAATGACCGCAGAACAGAAGGAAAAATGGAGATGCGCCACATATAGAAAAGTAAATGCGACTTTTGGATGTTCACTAGATGGCAACGCAAAGCCTGCACCATCAACTGCGACAACACCTACTAGGAGCTTTACTTCGCCGGAGATTGGAATAATCAACAACCACGATGATACCAACAAAGCACTAATAAACGAAATGAAACAAATGAAAAACGAGATGTCTGAAATAAAATTAAGCTGTGAATTCGTCGCTAACAAATATGAACAGATAAACCAGCACATGATTCAAAACAACGATTTATTAAAAAAAAACTATCAACTGAAATACAGGAGTTGAAGAAGAGTAATGCACTAAAAGATGAGCAAATTCTTCTAATGGAAACAAAAATAAATACACTAGAACAACAACTCATAAAAAATTACATAGAAGTCACAAACATTCCACCAACACCGAATGAAAATCTGATTGAAACTATTCAAGCTATTGGCAAAACAATAAATTATCCACTAAATACAGCTGATATTATTGACATACACAGAACAAAAACAAGAGAGCCGAAGGAATCAAAAATAGTTGCCTCTTTTGCAAGTTACACACGCAAAAATGAGTTTATAAAAACGGCAAATCACTACGCAAATTAGAACTAAAGAAAATAATAGAAAACACAGGAGAGAATCACAACGGGGAAACAGAAAGTGATACCATTGTTTTTGTAAACAATCAGCTGACTCCCATAAAAAAAACACTTGCTTTGGCTCGCCAAAAACAAAGCCAGAGAGTGCAATTGGAGGTAAGTGTGGGAAGCATCCCGTAAAGTACTTGCAAGAGAAGTGAAAAACGGTGAAGCTGTACATATTAGATGTATTAGTGATATTGGTAAAATATCAATATAATGTTAAGAGCAATGGCCGAAGAAGAAGATCAAAATAATGTTATTATATGATGATGCAAAACCAATACAGGTGAAGCTGATGTCGATTTTAAGGTGATGCATGGATTTGCTGACATCGATATAGACTTTTTTAATAAAAATATGTTTTGCTGCTTATGTTTTAAGATAAGATCGATGAGGAAAAATTGGAATAGTTTTTTAGCAGAAATACAAAGCGTTTTATGTTATATTTATGTCATTTGCTTAGTTGAAACCAACATAAAAGATGACGAAAATGTTTTATATCAAATCAACGGATACAATGCTGATTTTTTTAACAGAAAGGAGAAAAGAGGAGGAGGAATAGCAGTTTTCATTAAAAATAACATGCGATATGAGCTAAACTATGGAGAATCACCAATTTTTTATGAAATTTAGAAATTAGAGATAGAAATAAAAGAAGGAAAAAAGTCTATTCATACAGTATATAGGCCACCGAAATTCAATATATGTACCTCATTTCATTGAAAAATTCGACAGAAATGTAAAAAATGAAAGGGAATCGATTATTCTGGGTGATATTAATATTAATTTAAAAGATACAAGTAATCTACAAGTGCTCGCGAATACTGTGACCATGAGGCTGAACAAAAACCATCACGTCCTTATAACATTCGTCGATTTTATTAAAGCATTTGGCACTCTAAATCACAACAAACTCATTGAGGCTCTTAATAGAATTGGAGTGAGAGGAACCTTAGCGAAGTGGCTAAAGAACTTTTTATCTGGATGAAATACAAAGGTGCAAATACACAATACCATCAGCGAAGAAAAAGAGAATTTATATACTGTACCACAGGGTTCAAAATTAGGACCTCTGTTATTTATACTTTTTACAAATGAACTTATTCGCATTTTTCAAAAAAGTACAGTTTTTGCTTATGCATACGACTTAGCTATCGTTGTCAAACATGAGTGCCTCAAAACCTCTACGGCTATAATGCAAATGGAGCTCGACAAGCTCGCAAGGTGGTGTCATGACAACGGTTTGGTAATAAACGCTGTCAAAACGAAAGTAATGCACATTCACACACCTTTCCAGCGTGATATTAGCACCGTAAATACATTCCTACGAAATAATGGATGTCCAACAACAGGAAGACAGCAATTGATCGAGGTAGTCAGAACCATAAAATACCTAGGAATCATAATTGATGACCGTTTCATATGGCAAGACCACGTCAATAAACTGAGGGCTATCCTGAAAAGTGCTATGTTTGCAATGGTGTACATAAAAAGATACACCTCTATCGAAGTTCAGAAGCAGGTGTATTACTTACTAGTGGCATCCCGATTAAGGTATGGTGTTTTAGCATGGGGTAATGCGTCGGAAACCCATATAAAGAAATTCATGGATAGTCAAAAGCTATTGGTAAAAACAATTAATGTTAATAATGTTTACTTTAAGGTTTTAGATGTGAAAGGTATCTATAAAATGACGGCAAGCCTAGAATACTACGATGTTCTTCGTTTTCAACAACCAATACAATATCACTTGAATACACGAAGGCGAGCACAAGGACTCTTTGAAATTTCAGACACGTTCAATGTATACGGAAGAAGACAACTCAACTTTATAATACCAACAATAATGAATGAAATACCATCGAATCTAAAAAACATCCTAAATTGCAAAAAACGCAAAAAAAAGCTTAAAGCACACTTTGTGGATTTAAATTTCGTCCAAAAATAATTCTTTTTTTATAATTTTCTTTCATTTTTGTTATGATTTAAAAGCAATTACATATAATTCTTCTAAACTATTTTTAAAACAAATTATGTACAAACCACCTGCAGACAAGCACTTAAGCTTTGCAGGTACTTAATACACAATAAAGTATGATAAATCTGAGAAAAAAAATGCAGTGCTTGTTAAATTAAAAGAAGAAAACTGTCAATTTTTCACACATTTCTTAAGGTGATAAAGCTTTTAAATTTGTGTTACATGGTATGTGTGAAATAGATACAAGTGTATTGAAAGGCAACTTAAAAAAAACTTGGACTCAAATGCACTGAGTTCAAAAAAATTATTAACAAATACGACAAGTACACTGGCTTTTTGTATCTCGTGTCCCTGGAAAGTGGTTCCATTAAATTACAAGAGCTACGAAAACGTTTTCGCTCAGTTATGCACACCCAAGTGAATTGGAGTTATCAAAGGAAACTCAAAAGTAGGCCACCGAGTTGGCCTTAAGTCTTAATTGCCAAATGTTTGGACACGGCAAGAGAAACTGCCACATAAAACTTTTTTGTGCAATCTGCTCTGGTCCACACAAGACGAGCGAATGTACTAATACATCTGTCCATAAGTGTGCGAACTGCGGCGGTAATCATAAAGCCACTGACATTGCAGGTATTAGTCGGATCCAATATTTAGTAAAGAAAGAGAGAGTTTCAAAGAAATTTTCTCGCGCTCAACCGAAAGTTGCATATTCGCCGCCCGCTACTAGTTACTCTGCTTCAAACCCAAAGCAGATGTCTCTTGCTTCAATGTCAGAATTTCCTTCACTACCTCAAGCTCGGCAAGTTCCCGTTGGAGTGAAGAACAATGAGTGCAGCAATACTCAACCGCTATATGTATGGTAGAACTTCGCTCCTACAAGTTCGAATGCGACCAACTGCAACGCTTCAAACGACAACATTGATAACACACTGTTCTCTATGGATGAATTAAACTTTCTGGCTATTGAATTGATAACTAACTTCTCCTCGTATCTATGTAAAATAGTTTCTTGTCAAACCGTTGTTTCAGTGTTCATGTTAATGGTAGCGCGTCCAACTTAGTGTATTTTCACGCAGGTGTGCCATAGGGTTCCGTACTTCTACCCATCTTATATAATATTTACACTTCCGATTTTCCGGCACTACCAGAATGTCAAGTAGGTATCTATGCGGATGACACTGCAATTTTTTCATCACATGAATTTCCTCTCAACGTTGAGATGAATCTACAAAATGCGATGGAAAGATAAGCAAGCTACTACAATAGATGAAAATTAAATTGAATGCTGAGAAAATGTAAGCCATCTTTTTCACTAGAAAAAGGAAATCTTGCAATCTTCCAAGCAGCCACATAAATATCAATGGGTCTGCTGTTACTTGGGCCCCATCTGTGAAGTGCCTGGGTGTGCATCTTGATCCCAGGTTAACATTTCAAGATCACACATCCAAAACGCTGAAGCAAATTAATATCGCTACCAAAATGTTATACCCCTTCATCAACAGAAGTTCGGCACTATCGGCTTAAAACAAAATTATAATTAATAAAATGACCTTATTAATTTCAAGCCATTCTTATCTATGGGTGCCAAGTACGGGGAAATTGTGCAAAATGTCACATTAAGAAGCTGCAAATAGCACAAAACAAGATTTTAAAAATGATATTGCATTTAATGTTGATTTGATCTCTACTAGAATACAAAAACTCACCGATGATTTTATTAGTAAATATAGCCGTCCAGATAATCCTCTTATTAATCAATTAAGTCTGTAAATTTAATTTATATTCCATTTCATTTCATTATTTCTCTATTTATTAATTTATCTTTTAATTTATTTATTCATATATGTATTTATTTACCTATTTATATATTCATTTATTTATCTATATATCTATTTACTTATTTATATATTTATTAATTTATTTATACATATATGTATTTATTTATCTATTTATATATTTATTTATTTATCTATTTATTTATTTATCTATTGTTACGCATCTGCGAACGCTCTCCGGAAGGCGTAGCTGAAGTTTGACAGAAGAAGCTGTCTGATACCTAGATGTCATGACATTTGATAATACTTGATTTAGCCGCCGATCAATAAAGTGGTATTTGAAGTTAAGCCGCGTGTTTTATTTTTTGTAATCTTAAATTTCTTACGCCATCATTTCGTTGAGCCCCATAAAATCCGCGAATACGCAACACTGGTGTCAGAAGTGGGATGCTCAACTCGATATGGCGGAGCAAGTAAATGAAAATTTTGAAAAATTATTCACAAAACTTAACCTCTTGTGCGCTGATGTCGAGCAGCAGAGTGCTACTATAACGCAACTAGCACAAGAGCAGCAGCGACAGTCCGAAGAGCTAAAAACAATGACGGGAACAACTTTTGCCAATAAGGTCTTTGAATGCTCCACTCCTGAAAATCGGACTTCGACCGACAACACAAAAATCCATAAAGAGAATCCAGCGGGAGATTGTCAGCAACATTGTCATCACACTTTATCTCCAAGCAGCTGTAATCTCTTTTCACCACCATTTGATAGCAGCACAACCCGTTGGCGAGACTATCAATTACAATTTGACATCATCGCTGAAGCCAACAGCTGGACGTCTCAACAAAAAGCTCGGACACTAGCGACACTACTCCGAGGGGAAAGTGTGGCGGTGCTTGCAAACTTGGATGCTTCTGACCGCACCGATTACGATAAACTAGTTTCAGCACTACAACTCAGGTTTGTCAGCCAAGAAAAACATGTCTCTCATGCAACTTTCCGTTCTAGGCGGCAGCGGTTCAACGAAGACCTCGGTGCATTCGCAAGTGATATACAGCGACTTACTAGAATTGTTTTCAGTGACTGCCCTTCAACCGCGCAAGAGCGCATTGCCATTATGCAATTTGTTGACGGAATCTATGATCGCAGTATTCAGGAGAATGTAAGGCTTACCGATCCCAAAACCTTTCCCGAAGCGGTGTCGAGGGCCATCACAGTAGAAGCCGCTCGTCTCGCAACGCAAACAATCTATCAGGCTCGATCAATTGAAGTAAGCAACGACCACACCCCGGCAGCCAGATGCAATCGTAGGCAGCCCGCCAGAAGAAGTCGTCGTGATGATGAAACAGGAGATGTGTCGGGAAACGACCCGCAGTCAGCGCCAGGGGGTCAACGCTGATTCCATCTATTCGACCCCAAATTTTCAACATTTATTCGCAGAATCTTCACCGTGGTTTTACTGTTCTCATGGCTGTCGGCAACGTGTCTTGTCGAATGTTGGTAGATACCGGATCATCGGTTACTTTGGTGAGTCGATCTGTCATTCCTCCCAATACCCGTCTCCTCTCCGGCAACGTAAGCTTGCAAACCTTATGCGGTAGCTCATTTCAAAGTTCTCATTATTGGCGTACACATATTACACTTGGTCGATTTAAACGCCGTATTAAATTGCTAGTGGTTGATTTTCCCCTTCCCGCTGGCTGCCACGGCATCCTAGGTGTTGATGTTCTTCATGTGACGAAGGGGGTCTTGGACTTTTCCTCTAATCAAATGGCGGTCGGCGGACATCGTATTTCGTTGACCTGCGAGAGTAACGACAATGAAACAAATCTAGGCGCTGAGGCACCGCTGGAAAAACGAGCGGCATGCTTGCGAGTTGTTAGTGACTGTGTTATTCCCCCCCGAACGGAAACCATGATTTCGACAGCTGTCCCCATCGATTACCTCCCAGAAGGCGTCGTTTCTCCAATAGGACATCAGTTGCCAAAAGGACTATTGATCGGAAAATCTATAAATAGTAACTGCGATGGAATTGTGTACGTTCGAGTTGCTAATATAGCGGATCATGCTGTGACTTTACCTACCAAAACCGCCGTAGCGCTTTTTGAGGAAGTGGAATGCCTGGATTTTGTCTCGCGTAACAATACACCTTTGCCGGAATGTTTGTCGGAACTCCTTGTACGATCACTGGAGCATCTCGAGCCAACACAACAGCCAGCGGTCAAAGCCCTGTTGCGGGAATTTAAGGACATTTTTTCCATGGGTCCAGATGATTTGGGGAGAACAAAAATCGTTCAACACCGAATCGACGTAGGTTCAGCTAAACCAATTAAGCAACCCCCACGCCGACTTCCCTTTGCTAAGCAGGAGGAGTCTCGGAAAATAATTGATGACATGCTGCGACGAGGTCTCATCGAAGCCAGTTCCAGTCCGTGGGCATCTCCCATCGTGATGGTCAAAAAGAAGGATGGGTCAACGAGATTCTGTGTCGATTATCGCCATCTGAACTCGGCTACGATCAAAGACTCCTTTCGCTTACCCAGAGTAGATGACACCTTGGACTCGGTATCAGGTTCAGTATGGTACAGCACCCTGGATTGCCAATCAGGATACTGGCAAGTGGAAGTTCATCCCGATGACCGAGAGAAAACAGCCTTTGTAACTAGAGACGGTTTGTGGCAGTTTAGAGTGATGAGTTTTGGTTTGACGAATGCTCCCGCCACTTTCGAGCGCCTGATGTCGAACGTGCTAAGGGGACTACCGTTAGAAGTTTGCCTTCCTTATCTGGATGACATCCTCGTTCATGGTAAGACCTTTGAACAAATGCTTATTAACTTGCGTACTGTTTTCAGCCGTTTAAAAGACTCCGGTTTGAAATTAAATGCCTCTAAGTGCAATCTATTTCGCAAAGAAGTCAAGTTCTTGGGTCATGTATTGAGTAGCAAAGGCATCTCTCCAGACCCTGCTAAAATAGAAGTGGTTCGTAGCTGGCCTACCCCGGCGAATTTGGCGGATCTACGGAGTTTTGTGGGACTTTGCACGTATTACCGCCAATTCGTACCCCGATTTGCCGCCACTGCTCGCCCCCTTCATCAGCTTACCGAGAAAAACATACCCTTTAACTGGACCGACCAATGTGCGAGCGCATTTAATGAGTTGAAGGAGGCATTAACATCTTCTCCGGTGCTGGGTCATTTTCAGGCCGAAGGACAACTTGTACTTGATACGGACGTATGTGATTATGGCCTAGGAGCTGTGTTATCTCAACTACAGGATGGAACGGAAAGAGTTATCGCTTATTTTAGTCGGGCTTTGAATTATTGCACGACCCGCAAAGAATTATTGGCATTGGTCAAAGCTATAGAGCACTTCCATGTTTACTTGTACGGTCGAGAATTTTTAGTCCGAACTGATCATGCCGCATTAAATTGGTTATTGTCGTTTAAGAACCTGGAGGGTCAACTCGCCCGGTGGATGGAGCGCCTCCAGCAATATAATTTCAGAGTTCAACATCGAGCGGGAAAAAAACACCTTAATGCCGATGCGCTCTCACGGCGACCCTGTGCGGATGAGCTTTGCAATCACTGCGATATTAAACAAAAACGGCTCAAGTCAGTGGATAGCCTTTCAGTTCACGCAATTAGATTGGTTGACAGTGATTTCGATCTCGCGAAGCTTCAGCGCGCACAAGAAACGATCCCTGTTTAAGGACATAATTAAATTGTATCACGATACCGTATCGGGCGGACATTTCGGATCCAATAAGACGTTCGAAAAACTAAGATGCCGGTTCTACTGGGTTGGAGCAAGGAAAGATGTAGAACGTTATTGTACTGCATGCGATATATGCGCGGCAAAGAGGGGCCCACAAAGAAGAACGCAAGGAAAGCTGCAGATTTATTTGACGGGTGAACCATTTCAGCGTGTAGCCATCGATATTTTAGGACCTTTACCCCCCACCAAGCGAGGAAATAGATATGTGTTGGTGATGATGGACTACTTTTCTAAATGGCTCGAGGTATTCCCCCTCGTTGACCAAACAACAGATACTGTGGCCAAAACGTTAGTCCATGAAGTCTTTTGTCGTTATGGTGTGCCAGCAGAACTGCATTCGGACCAAGGGCGCAACTTTGAGTCTGAGGTTTTTCGAAATGTGATGGAACTAATGGGTATACGCAAGACCCGAACAACGCCACTTCACCCTCAGTCCGACGGTCTTGTGGAGCGGATGAATCGGACGATACTTCACTATCTCGCAAAATTCGTCAACGATAAGCAGGATGACTGGGATGACCTTCTTCCTCTCTTTGCAATGGCCTACCGTTCGTCGACTCAGGAGTCAACCAAAGAAACGCCTTTCGCAATGATGTATGGTCGTGACATGCGACTGCCTCAGGACTTACTTCTCGAGACACCACCAGATTTAGATCCCAAGACGTACCGGGGGTTTGGCCAGCAGCTTCAGGACCAGCTGCGGGATATTCATGACCGAGCAAGAATAGAACTACGACACTCGGCCCAAAGAATGAAGGGCAGGTATGATTTAAAAGCTAATACTCTTAAATTGCAGGTTGGAAGCTTTGTGTGGTTCCACAACCCCCGGAGGAGAGTTCGAGTTTGCCCAAAGCTTCAATCGGATTGGGATGGACCATACCGGGTCATGGAAATCATAAACGATGTCACTATCAAGATCCAGAAGACGCCGCGATCAAGAGCTAAAGTGGTGCACATTGATCGAGTCACAAACTACCGAGGCAACCATTGTAACTCCTGGCCTTCCGAGAAAAATCTTTCGACCGAAGAGGTTCCAGTTCAAGAAGGAGGGAGTGTTACGCATCTGCGAACGCTCTCCGGAAGGCGTAGCTGAAGTTTGACAGAAGAAGCTGTCTGATACCTAGATGTCATGACATTTGATAATACTTGATTTAGCCGCCGATCAATAAAGTGGTATTTGAAGTTAAGCCGCGTGTTTTATTTTTTGTAATCTTAAATTTCTTACGCAATCATTTCGTTGAGCCCCATAAAATCCGCGAATACGCAACACTATTTATATATTTATCTATTTATCTATTTCTTTATTTACTTATTTATCTATTTATTTTTTTTTTTTTATTTATTTATTCATATATGTATGTATTTATTTATTTATATATTTATTTATTTACTTATTTGTCTATTTATTTATATATTTATTTAGTTATTTATTCATATATGTATGTATTTATTTATCTTTTATTATTATAATTATCTCTCATCTTATTTTATTTTTTTGTTAAATTGAAGGTTTTTTTCGCATTTTCCTTCAAAAATGTAACCTTTTTCTAAAAATAACTTTTTTCAAATTTGTTAAATATGTTGTTTCAGTAGTAAGATATAAATATATCAAAACTCTGTACTGTAAAATGTGTGGTAGGTTTCCGAATGTAAATTAATATTAAGCGAAATAAAATAAATATCTATCTAATTCCTTATTATCCAAATTGTTGAGGAAATGTGCTTTCTACGAATGAATAGGGCTAGGCAAGAATAGAGGAGATAAAAGTTGTGGATTTAAAATGTACGGCGATATTCGCAGTATGGTGTATCGGGTCTCCCCCATTGATAAAGTGTTGGCAGAGTTCCTTCCCAATCACTGCTAATTGCATTACACATTCATTTGTTAAATTTAAAATAAGAATATTACCGTAATACCTGCTTTAAGTAACTGACGTGAGTCCCATAATATGTACACCATAGAGTTACTTCGGGTATTGTGGAATATGCGTGTAATGTGGAATAGTGCTTTATTTTCTAAAGTACTGATGGTCTGGCTAATCTGTTCTTGCACTCAGAATGTAAAGAGAAAAAAATTGCTTTACGTTCTTTTCTTTATTGATATTTGCAATCGGTTCGTCTCAATTAATCAAACTTCTTGGTTGAGTGTGCTTAAATTTATTTGTGCATGCATATCCTTGTTGATTTTCCAGAGGAAAAAATATTCCACAATAGCCGAAGTTACTCTGCCCTCCACATACGCGGTGCTTATACGAGATTCATCCAAAAATTCGTGTGATGCAAAATGAAAATAAATGAATAAACACGCACTTCTGATGTTTACTCATTCTTGTTTTTCTGTTCTTATGCGCAACATTTTTTTTCTTTCATCCACTTTCCTTGTTTTATCGTTCTAACGGTAATTTGTGTGCATACTTACACAAACAAATTTTCTGTTGGTAAATGAAGACCCAGATGTCTTCGAATCTATTGATTCTAATTTCGACAGAAGTTTAAAAACTACGGCAGGACTACTTGACGCGATTGCTCCACATAAATTTACTAGCTGTTTGCCCGCGGCTCCACTCGCGTGGACTACAAAATGAATGTTAATTTTTTATTTTATTAACTAAAGCTAAAACTTATTGACCCGTTCAGGCAAAAGTTTTAATCTAACGGTAGTCTAATGGAGTTTCAATAATTCCATTCACACAACCACAAACCAATATACATGCTTCATTTTTTACAAAGAGATTTAGCGCATAGCCTTCTCACACAATATCTACGTGCAAAAGTCTGACAGAACGACCGACGCCACAGAGGAGTACCACTATGTACAAACCTGGCCAAAAGTGAAAAACATGAAATTTGTTAAAACCAAAAACAATTGGTATACTACTATAGCTTAATACCCTTTACGTTACATAAAGGATATTTAAATAATGATTCTATTTTTCCTCTGCTACACAATCAACCGAAAGTCGGAAGTTGTGTAAGTCATTATTTTTTTCTGAAATCAATTAAGTAACGCTTTAACATTTCACTCACGTTTTTTTAGTTTTTATTATGTGAAAATTTATTGTTATCAATATATGTACATGTATGTGATCAATATATGTATGTATCTGTAAGCAGAAGATATGTACTTTGCAAAGACATATAAATTTCTGTTCTTACTAATGATACACCTCTATTTTTCCCCGCTTTTATTTAGCACTATAAAAAATACGTGTTTTGTAAAAAATGTGTTTATTTAGGTGTTATCTATACGAGTTAAAACGAGTTTAGCTAAAATTCTTCAAGTAATATTAAATTCGGTTATTTCTTTAAAGGTTTCTGAAAAAAATCTCCCGCATACTCCTGCCAAACGATTTGTAATCAAATTTAAATTGACGGTTTTGGCAAAATTTTCTTGCAAAAACTGTAAAATTTGTTATGGGTATGAAGATAGAGAGGTCAGCGAGGGCATTATAAGACCTTATTAAACAAGGTCTGAATAGGAATATGACGGAAAAATTAATATTTTTAGAACAGGAACCCAAAAAAATTCCCAAATGCCCAGAGGAGTAGTAAGTCTGCTTAGACGTGCACTGAAATTTTTTAAGTGTAATTTTAAGCAGGTTCTGAAATTGCTTCCCGAATTACTGAACTAGACATTAATCTTATTAGCAAATTTAGGATAATGCATATTAGAAGCCCTGTCAAGTGGACATAACATTGACGTAGAAAAATTTTCAAATTATGCTGAAGAATCTGCAAAACTTTTTGTTGAACTCTACGGTATCCAAGATCGCCGACAATACATAAAGTTTAAACTTATGGCGCGACCGTAATCAACCACTCCATACTACTTATTGGTCAGAGGAAGCAGCAGAAGCATGGAACAAACATTTCCGCTTACTATTTGGGCAACATTTTTCTACAAAGTTTCGTCGAGAGGATTGGAATGGAGATGTCTTGAATAGACTTCTGTTAAACTATGACTCTTTTTTGAGTAGTCCAAGGTCAAAGTCTCAAAAGAAAAGCAAGCAGTTCAGCAGCAAAACTTTGCAGCTAATACTGTATTTCGAATATGATTTTATTCGAACCCAAATGCATTGTCCACCGAGGTTACCAATGCAAGCCATCAAAGGAGAAGTATCAGTCTTCGCCAAACTCAAATACTAACCAGTCCTAATTAAACAAAAATACTTACTAGTCATCAATAAAGATATTTTAATTAATTCAAATAAGTGTTTTAATGCCCAAGTGCTGGGCAAAAGTTATATTTTTTTTATTATTACGATCGGCACGATACGTAATTGGCGCAGTCGGTAGGATACTGACCGGATATAAAAAAATTTAAAAACCGAGTAAAGACGTTTTTTGCAATTGAATCCGTCAAAATTAATTTTGTTTAGGCGGTATCGAGCTTAATTAAACAATAAAAGTGAAAACCGAGTGAAGACGTTTTTGCATTAATAAAGTTTAATTAAAATTAATAAAAGTGAAAACCGAATGAAGGCGTTTTTTTACAAAAAGCTTAATCAAATAATTAAAGTAAAAAGAAGAAAAAAAAAATTATTGTCCGGGAAACTTTTCCCAATTTTAAACCTTTGCAACCATTTGAATTGTCATATTACGATCATAATGAAAAAAAAAAAAGAAAATTCCCCATACAAAATGTATGGAAAATCGTTTTTTCCGAATTTTCCAATTTTCCTTCAAAATTTTCTAATTTTTTCGCCGTAAAAATGTTCCTTGGGACGAAGATAACAAAAAAAAGACAGCTCAAATCGCACCATCCGTTACCGAGTTATGAGCGGTCTTACGTATGCCAACTCTTTTTTTTATATATACATAGATAAACTGGCTAGTGGATCAAATGAGATAAGAGTTAAGAAAGTTTTTGATAAGACTAGGAAGATTATAAAGTGCAAAGATTTTACTGAAAATACTATAATTCAAATTATGGAAAAACGCTTTAATCCAAAAGGAGTAAATGCTATTTATGTCACAGATTTAGAACTTTATCTTAAAGTACAAAACGTTTACAAGTTTTAAAATTCTTAGATACAACACTATTTTAGAAGTCGTAGAAGAGGAAGAACGGCAAGATGATATTACTCACACACAACTCAATTAATTCAGCCACAAAACAGACACCCTTTGAACTAATTTTCAAGAGAATACCCGAGACATTCAAAATGAAGTCATTTTTAAAGGAAAGTGAAATAAGAAAGTTAAACCTAGATATTTAAACCGCTTAAAGTTAAGAAAAACAATTAAAGAAAGTAACACTTAGCAACAACGCTAGAATCGGACTGAGAAAACAACTGCAATAGTTCTTGCATTGATTGTTTTTTCGAGCCATGGGCTTTTTTTGCCTACTCACGTGGACGCAACGGTAAAATTGCTGTTCAAAGCATTGATAAGGACTCATACACATGCAAACTCTACAATAAAATGCTTCGTTTCGATAATGTTTAGCAATTAAGTACATATATTTTAGGCAAAATACAAAATAAATCTTGGGTGGGCCCTATTTTGTTTTGAGTAGTTTGGAATAACTATTTTAGGAACAAATAACGTTCAGTATCATAAATCTAAAATTAAAAAGCCTCGTAAATTTCAGGTCAATAGAGTCCCGAATTAGAGCAGTCTTGACATTAACGGCAATATGTACTGATTATTGTACAAGGACAAAGACTCGACTTACAAAACTTAAATGAAGGACAAGGATTTATAATGACAAAGGATGAGGAACTACAAATAGTAAATAATTTTAAAAAAGATCTTAAATATAGTAGATATAGAATCATGGGCAGAAAATTTAAAAATAATCAGAAAAAATATAGCAAATCTTAGCTTTTGCTAATGATCGCAAAACGGATTCGGGCAAGACGCAAGACGGGCTATAACTTGAACTGAGGCCAGAACTTCAGGAATCTCCCCTTAAAGGATTATACCTCTTAACTGGGACACCCTTTATAATCTATAGAGAACTAATATTAAGTAACTATACATTGTATGAATACAAAGAAGAACCAATTATAATGAAGAAAAATCTAAAACTTATAAAAGATGAATGTTTAGAAAGAATATTGAAAGAAAAACCAGTATGTAACTGTATGTATGTAGCATTTAACAATAATATGGTAATAACGAAAAATATACCAAAAACAAAATTAATTCACAATTGTAACATCTATGAAGTAATATTATATGGAAATAACTTAATTATTTTGAAAATTGTAAAATTGACATTAATGATATTATCTATGAAAACATAATTGTAAATGACAACTTTTCATACCACATTTTAACGAAATTGAAATTAGAAACATAATGACTAATATAACGATATCTGAACTACATACATGTAAAAAGTATTGAGAATAGAAAACTGTTAGAAGAAATTAAAAGTAAACATTACATTAATAATGGAATAACATTTAGTACAATCATATTAGTACTAGCCACAGTAATAATATTGATATTTCTCTTTGTAAGAGCAAAGAACAAGAGAGCTTCTCATAACACAAAAATTAATATTCAGCTAAAACCTCTAGATTCTTCGGAGCAGAATCCTAAGGAGGGAGGAGTTACGTCATCAAGACTCACGCCACCTACGACGGCAACTAAGTTCACGCCACTCACACATAATGTGCTAAAGGGCTTTTATTGACCATGTGTCATCAATTTTCCGTGGCATAAGTTCATTCGATCTCATTCGATCGAATTGCTTACCATGCATTCGCCACCCACTAAGTTGAAACTCCTATTTACGGATATACTGATGCATCCGCGATCATATTTCGAATATGATTTTATTCGAACCCAAATGCATTGTCCACCGAGGTTACCAACGCCACCAGAGGAGAAGTATCAGTCTTCGCCCAAAATCAAATACTAACCAGTCCTCATTAAACAAAAATACTTACTAGTTATCAATTTTAATAAATTCAAATCAGTGTTTTAATGCCCAAGTGCTGGGCAAAAGTTATATTTTTAACTTCCCAATGGGAAGTTGTTGTAATGGGGCCGATTTTGTGAATCGCGAATTTTGACATATCTCCACGTTTTAAGGTCACCTGAATCCAAATCCAACGTTTTTACAGAGATGTCTGTGTGTGTGTATGTACGTATGTGCGTATGTTTGTATGTTTTTTTTTTTTTTTTTTTTTGGTTGCGCCAAAGGATGTGGTAATCTTCCAAAGATACTAGTAGCCCGGGCTGCTAGCATGCACGATTCGCAAACCCGAGTAGTCGATGCCAGGAATGCGCCTACGTACTAATCCACACCCTGCACACTTCTACCACTCTCCCCGCGGGACTGCCGTTAGGTATTACTTCGCGGGGCTGGTTAGCAATTCATGCTATACTTCTTGTGTTGCGGGTTCTGCTCTCCTTGCTCTCTCAATTATTCGGAGCTCTTTTTGTACATTCGTTATGAGTGTACAGATTTCCAGCCAATTCTCCTCTGACCGCAGCATTTGGTCTATAAGGAATGGTGGACTTGACAGATTGTTTCTCCATTCTGTAAATCGACTGCAGTGGAATATTGCGTGCTCTGTGTCTTCTTCTTGCTCTGGACAGTGTGGACAGAGAGGTGAGCTATCATGTCCGAATCTGTGTAGGTACTTGCGATAGCCGCCGTGACCCGAAAGAAACTGCGTGAGGTGGTAGTTGCAGTCCCCATACACTCGCTTGGTCCAGACTTCGATGGTGGGAATCAGTTTATAGGTCCATCTGCCTTTTGTGCTGCTATCCCACCTGGCTTGCCACATAGCTAGTGACATTGCCTTCTCCTCCTCCTTTATTCTCCTGACAGTACCTGCTTCTTGATGACTCGAGATTCTCCTTTCGTTGATCCTTACCATCTCATTTGCGAGAATGTCGATGGGGATCATTCCGGCTATGACACAGGCTGCTTCGTCCGATATTGTTCGGAAACCGCTGATTGTTCTTATCGCGCATAGCCTGTATGTTGACGACAGTTTTCTCCGTGTTTCTGTCGTCGCTAATGCCGCCGCCCAAACTGGGGCAGCATATAAGAGAACCGAGCTAACCACTCTGGATAGTAGAATCCGTCTGGCATATCCAGGGCCACCGATGTTTGGCAGTATTCGAGAAAGGGCTGCCTGTAGTAGTGAAGCCTTCTTGCTCGAGTATTCCACGTGTGTTTTGAACCTTAATCTGTTGTCGAGCATTACGCCTAAATATTTTAGTGCTTCCTTGGATCTTATAGTCTGATTTCCGACTCGAATATTCGCATATTCAACAGCTTTGCGGCTTGTAATAAGAACAGCCTCAGTTTTGTGGCCGGCTAATTCTAAGCCGGCGGTACCTAACCAGTCTTCAATTTTTTCGATTGCTTCGTTTGTTGCTGATTCTATTTCGTGGATATGTTTAGCCACGGTGACTACGGCGATGTCGTCAGCAAACCCGATTATCTTAACTCCTTGTGGTAGTGGTAGTCGCAGCACTCCGTCGTACATGATATTCCATAGGAGGGGGCCTAATACCGATCCTTGCGGGACACCTGCCGTGACGTTGTAGTACTTTACCCCCTCGTCGGTTTGGTACCTCAACTTCCTGTTGATAAAGTAGTTTGTAACTATCCTTAGCAGATAGTATGGAGTATCCATTCTGGCTAGCGATCTCCTTATAAACGACCAATTTGCCGAGTTAAAGGCGTTTTTTATGTCCAGAGTCACTACTGCACAGTATTTTTTTGTCCCACCTCGCCATCTTTCTCCTTGGATCGCTTCAGCTGCAGTGTCGACTACTGCTTTTATAGCGTCAACGGTAGACCGCGATTTTCTGAATCCGAACTGGTGGTCTGACAGTGCTCCTTTCTCTTCTGCTACCATGTGTGTATGTGCGTATGTGCGTTCGGAATTATTTTTCGCTTCGATTATCTCGAGAACCAAAGATGATATGGACATGGGACTGGGTTCATTTGATGCGTAATTACGTAACTAAGAACTGATTAAGTTTCCAGAAAAATCGGTCCAGTAGTTTTTTGTTAGTAATTAAATAACTAAAATAAGGGCAAACTAGCTGAATTTTGAAATTGATGATTTGTACTATTCATTCCTGCAGATTCTAAATACCTTCGTAGTGATTTTTTTTAAATATTATAATTGCATGTTTTAGCAAAATTTTTATGAATGTCGTAGCAATTATTTTAAAAAAAATACTTATGAACAAAAACTAGATGAATGTGTAGAATTTTAAATTTATATTATCAGGCCAGGAGAATAATGAGATTTCGAACTATCCAACTCGTAACAATTAGTTCTAATAAAAAAAATGACGTTGATAAAAATATTAATAATAAAAAATGGGATGTGAATATATTCTTCGATATACAAAAATCAACAATCTTTTTGCAATTCAAAGTTGCTTTATTAATATGCAATTAATACAAGAATATTATGTTTGAGAAAACATTTGGAGGTAATAGTATGCTGTACATTTAACATAAAAAAAAAAATTATGACGTGGAACATGGTTGTAAGTAGAAGTTATTAACCGTAAAAGTTATTTTCGATGAAACAATGCTTTTTTTCATTTCTATAAGTACACATAAATAGTATTTTTGAAAAAATATTGTTATTTCATATTTTGATAGGTATTATGATTTCTTCCATTTTAAATCCGATTTAATTGCATATGTTGTGTATGGGCTGATTGATGTTATGAGAGCTTTATCAATTTCTGCTAGTTATTATTTTTTTGTGACAAGCCAATATGGAAATGTTTGTTGAAGATGATAAAATTCTTGAGGATATGGTTAATAATCTCCTACTGATGATTTTTGAACGGTTCATGGTGAAAAGCAGTAATTTTGTGATGTCAGTCTTGAACAATTCATGAAGAAAGTAAATTGGTTTGTGCTGTCAGCTGCGTAGTCTGTTATCAATATTGTTGTTTAGTTACTTGTAAGTAAAGAAATGTTAATTCAGCATTCTTAGTTGATGAGTGGTATTGATGAGATATCTCCAAGTTGATGGTTTCTTGATAACGTGAAGAAGAAAATTTCATTGTTCATCAAACATCGTAGTAATTGTAGAAGCAAGTGTTTATGTGTAGGCCATTAGTGTTTGGGATTGAGCTTCATTAAACCTTTTCGTATGCGCAAAGATCTTGATCATGTAAAAAAAATAATACTTATTAATTAAATAATGCATATTGTTTTTTTATTTCTTCCCACTGGGAAGTTAGTCGTGTGGACCTTGCGGGTCGCACCCAGACCACATTTTTTTTTTATTATGATCGGCACGATACGTAATCCCTAATCCCTAATCCCTATCCCTATCCCTAATCCCTAATCCCTAATATAATACTTATAAAAACCAAAATTATTTTCTGTTATTTTATTTTATATTTGTTATTTTAAAAACCGAAATTATTGCCTGCTAGCCGGAGAACCACTTATCCGATTTACGTGATTTTTTTTTATTTCATAGATATGTATGTTCACTCTTCAGGTTATAGGATATGTTTTGTTGCGCTAGGTAAAATAACGAATAAGGAGTAACGATAATAGTGAATTAAGTGGGGAAAAGTACAATTTTACAGTTCTAACTCAATAATGGCTTATCGAATTTAAAAACAAAAAATAGGTGAAATTAGTAAATAAAACATCCTTCTACGTTGTCCTGAAGCTGAGCAATGTTCAGAACAATTATTTAAATCATCGCCCACAATATTCCTTCAGTGGAGACCACTGCCAGCAGTCATGCAGCAGTGGGTATCGTTGCAATAGTGTGCGTGAGCATATGTAGGCGCTCTTTTGAACTTTAGTCTGTGGTCATCCCTTTTCAGTGCAAACCATAGTCGAACTAAAATAGACAGTCATCTTCGGGTCGTTTGACAGATTCGCGCCTCCAAGCTAAAAACCACCCAAAATCGTCGTTCATTCACACTTCTGCACGTAGATATTGTGTAAGAGTGAGAAAAAAATATGAATAAACAGAGTGAGATGGCTATGCGCTAAATGTTTTTGCGAAAAATGAAGCAGGTATATTGGTTTGGGGTTGTGTGAATAGAATTATTATAGCTCCATTAGACTAACGGTAGCTTAATACTTCTGCGTGAACGGGTCAATAAGATAGAAGGATGTTTTATATCTCAAATAAATCAGGGGTGAATTTACTAATTTCGCCTATATTTTTGTTTTTAAATCGGATAAGCCATTATTGAGTTCGAGCTGTAAAATTTAACTTCTTCCCCACTTAATTCACTATTATCGTTACCAGGGACGTGCCATGATGTTCTCAGCAGGGTGTTCTACACTTTTTTTTGTTAGATAATAACGTCTGTTCTCAGTTTTTCCAGGACCATGACGACGCGACGACGTGATAGACTAGGATTCAATTTTTTTTTGTATTTAATTTTAATTTTGAGAAACATAGTCATACAATTAGTAAATATTATTTGTACGTAAGTCCAATACATTTAGTTTTTTTTTCACAAAAGTTTCCAAAACCTCATCATAGACTCTGTTCATGGTTTTATTTTCTTAAGTAATGTTTTTTCTATGATAATCAAAGATATCTCCGATAATCTTTTTTCACGCGTGCGTCGTGTTTCTAGAATAAGATTTTATTCGCTTAAGTGCAGAAAACAATTTTTCAACTAAATTGCTTGTTGTTGGTATTGATAGCATTAAAGAGTTTAGTTTAAAAATTTCTGAGAATGTATCTTTTAAATTTATATTCTGAATTAGTCTGAGCATGCATGTCTTTTACGAAAATGTTTCGGAGTTGCGCACAGTTAACTCATTCTTAAGCTTAACGAGTTCGAAAAAAAAAAACCATATGAATTTGTTAGGCTTTCGAAAGCTTGGACTGGAAAACTTTTTTCGTAAATACTAACTTGGATCGTACATCCATTTGTGTTTACAAAGTATTAATAATTTCAAAATATACTCGCCTGTATCGCAACACAAAACCTGTTAAATCCTCGGCTCGTTTTGGATTTAGATTAACAACATTTTTAACAAAATTGTACTAATTTTGAAACCGCGATCGGTTGTTTTAAATTTGCATTTTTGTTACTTCAATTTTGCCACAGCAATATTGAATGTCGAATGATTTTGTTTGTAATACGTTAAACAAGACATCGGTAGGTAAATGAAAATACATACATACATATGTACATATGTCATTTAATGTGTTTAACAAAAAAATATGTTGAACGTATGTGTCAAGAAATTGTAAATCCTCTTGCTTCGGCACCCCAAGTAATTGCATCATCAATCATCTCTTCAAATATTATGGTCAAATCATAAATATAAAGTATGAGCCGCATTAACAAGTCGAGATGACATTAATGTCGTGGGGATGACTGTTGGGAGTATGCGCTTAACAACTTGTTCCGAAAAAAGTTCTCTTAGTTGATTGGTAAAAAACGGACGATAGTCTGGACAAACTAATAAAATTTATATATGAAGGAAATTCACGAAAACAAAGTTTAAAATGCAAGCATTACAGTGTGGGAAAATTGCATTTGCTCTTAAGCACACAAGCCAGTGTTCCATTTAAATCACTAAACATAATCGCTGCACCATCTTAAGTTCGAGCTACTAGTTTTCCACTCCAATTTTTAGATTTGATTAAATCTATCAATTTAATGAATAGTGTTGTGTTGCTTTTTGCTTTCGCTTCAGTCAATATGGGGTTCTAGGTTCTACAAATATATAGCACATCGAACAATAACCAGTGTGACTATTAGCTTTTCCCAAAAATATTACTCCAATAAAAAAAAGACAAGAAAATGTTAAAAATTAAATTTTGTTTGTGACGGCGGTGTTTGGTTAATTTGGCTATGCTATGACGGTGCGGCACAACAGCGTGAACAGAAATTGATGTAGAAGCAGAATTTTTAATTGAGCAATTTTGATTTGCAACTCGATTGAATATTGAACATGTATACAAATAAATTTTGTATTAAGACGGATTTCGTTGGGGTGTGCGGAGAACACCTGCTGAGGTGTTCGGTAGAAAAAAACGCTCGAAATCTAAATTTTCTGCTAAAAGTAGTGAGTGCTTCATGGTGGGATATGCTAGTGAGTCAAAAACATTCCGGTTGTATGATCCGAAGAAGAGGATGGTGACAACAGAAAGAGATGTACGATTTCTACATTCGGAAAAGCCATCTCAGGTTTCGTTCAATGATACTCCGGATCTTATAATGAAAACCAATGTTTGAAAAACCGTTTTACCCAAAGAAGACGCTCCCTCTTCCGATGATGATGATTTCCACGATATTCTTAGTCCTGAGAAGTCGGCTGTAGCTGTTGATGATGATTGCGATGAAGGTTGCGTCCAACAATACGGTATTGACCATACTGAAATTTGTTCGCCAGTAGTTAGGTATTCCTCTATACGGCTGATCTTGCCATTGGTAGCCCAATACAATCTATTCGTTCCAAGACAAAGTGTGCCGATTGAGAAAGTCGCTGTACGGATTGAAGCAATCTGCGCGCAATTGGAATAAGCAGCTTAATTCTTTCCTTGGATGTATAGGAGTGCAATGGTGGTACTTGTGTCTATGTGCTCAAGAAGCCAGGGGAGATAATTATCATAGCCATCTACGTCGATGATATTTTGATTGCGTGCTCAAATTTCGAAAGACTAGAGAAATTAAAACACAAAATTAGTCCTAGGTTTGAAGTGGTTAGTAAAGGACCATTCAAACACTTTTTAGGTATGGAGATCACCAGAGGACGAAATGGAATTGAAATCTCACAGCAACAGCTGATTCGAGATCTTCTCGATGACTTTGGACTGAATGAATGCAGAGGCACCGCAACATCATTTGATGACTGTTCCTAGTATACAAAGGTGGACCGGAGACAGTACTAGCCATTGATCGGTTCTCTGACGTATTCGAGCATCTGTACGAGGCCTTGCTCACTCAACCGTGTCGACCGAAAATCGTACACCGGGTTTGCTCTTTTCCTAGCCGTGCTGCCATTACATGGGCTAGTAAGAAGCAAAATACAACCGCCCTTAGTAGCACTGAAGCAGAGTACATCGCCTTCTCAACAGCGTCGAAGGAAGTAGTATACTTTAGACGATTCTTAAAGGAGCTTGGTTTCAACGTTTTAGTTGATTGTTCAACTGATCTCTTCGGTAACAACCCCAGCGCGCAGAAGCTTGTGAAGAATTCTGTTTTTTCATAACCGAACGAAACATATCGACATCCAGACGCATTACGTTCGTGGGGTGGCAGAGAAAGGGTTTATTGCTTTGAAGTATTTACCAACTGATAAGATGATCGCTGATGTTTTCACCTTCAGATTTTCTCAAATCATACACGGAACCGATTTCGGTTTATCCTGACAAGCGTAAAGCGAAATAATACAATGCCAAATAGCATAATGCAAATTCATCACACGCAGGACCAAAATGCGATATTATTAATGCAAAATGATATTTTTGTGATATAAAAACATAGCGAAATCAGAATTTTTTAAATAAAATTTGCGAATAAATAAAATGGAAAATAATTGAAATGCAAGACAAATAATTGCGAAATAATCATGGCGAAATAGTAAATTGCTAAAAAAGAATCCGCGAGTAGACCCTTCCCCTAAATATATTTCGTACATTACATAAAGATAACATTGCGGTAGAATACTAATACACATCCACAGTCAACACTGAATATATAAACAAAACTGTTTAAACTCCTACTGCTCAGTCATTACAATAAAACTGTAATATTGATATCAGTGCGCGTTCTTTCTTCTCTTTTTACGCGGTTTGTCCCAACACACCTTCTACGAGTGCCGCGTACCGGCTGATGAGAAGAACACATAGTTTAGGTGGGACAAAAAGTTTAGATTTTTTTAATGCAACAACTGGTTTTTGCGATGAAGATGGAGAAACGGTGACTAAATAGAAATACAAATACTTGGCGCAACAGACCTATGTATGTGGTCCAGCGCATAGAATGGTCACGCGACCATTCGTGTTATTCGTGTTATATTTTTCACACAAATAGAAGGGACCTTCTCTCGGACATTTGTCAGGCATTCGCAAGAGGTGGGGGCGTGAAAAAACTCTTTGGTGTTTCTGGGATTCGAACGTCGAACCTCCCGCTCAGCGAACTAATGCAGTAAAAAAGCATCTAAAAAATAGAAAAAAATTCTGTGTCACCATTTTTTACTGTCTTTTAATCTTGTACAAAGACAACAACTGATCAAAATGATCCACAAAATTCATATTGATGTTGTAATATTTTACGGCCTGTGTTGACGTAATACTACCTACTGCCCGATTTTTCTCCCTTCGTTCTTGTTTCATTTTTCCCTGTTTTATTTGCAACTTACCTATTGTCATTGTATATGAAACTAATAGTACTATCACTTGAGGAAATCGATGGTGGCGCCCCTAGCGGCCTAAGTAAAGGACTCGTCGCTGAGAACCACAAAAATCTTACGCTCTGCTGCCTCAACAATTTGCACATGCACTCATTGAATTTTGTATACCCCGCTCAAACATCATACTGTGTTGAGTGGCTATATATTCTTTTCAATGTGAATAACTCGTCGGGCTACCCCAATGCAGTGCCACACTGCCAGTTGCCATGGTAGGTGCACGCTCCTCGTGCATATGAATCCAAGTGATAATGGAAATAAAGCAAAAGGAATGTGCCAAAAAAAAGACACACGCACATAGCACATTCCTTTTGGTTGGATTATATTTCCGTTTTCACCTATGGTCGTGAAGTCTGTGGGGAGGGTGTGTTTTTTGTTTTTTTATGGTTTGCGCCAATGGATGTGGAATCTTCATAGATACCAGTAGTCCGTACTACTGGCATGCACGATTCGCGAGATCCTCGCGCCTGCGTACTAAACCACACCTCTGCACTCATCAACCACTCTCCCCGCGGGACTGCCGTTAGGTATTACTTCCCGGGGCTGGTTAGCAATTATGCTCTATTCTCCGAGGCCGCCTCTTGGGCTCTTCTTAAGGCTTCTGCTCTTCGTCGCGCATTCTGCACGCATACTATGAATGAGCAGATCTCCGTCCAGGTTTTCTGGACTTGGCAGGCTAGAGCAAGCCTTCTGAAAAGCGTATGCAGTGGAATACTGCATGCTCCGCATCCTCCTCCTCATTTGGACATTCTGGGTACAGGGGCGAACTATCGTGTCCAAATCTATGGAGGTTCTTCCGATAGCCTCCGTGTCCGGACAGGAACTGTGTGAGGTGGTAGTTACAGTTCCCTCTCGCTCTCTTTGTCCATGATTCTATGGTGGGAATGAGCCTATGAGTCCATCTGCTTTTTGTGGAGCTGTCCCATCCGGCTTGCCACAGCACTGCCGATGCTGCTCTTTCCTCCTCCTTTATCCTTTTGGTCTTCTGCCGGGTCGAAGGTCGCCTAAGGTACACCCTCTGCATCTCGTTTGCGATGATGTCGATGGGGACCATTCCCGCTAATACGAAGGCTGCTTCGTCGGATATCGTTCGGAAGCCGCTAATCCCTCTAATTGCACAGAGTCTATATGCCGATGATAATTTCCTCCAGCATTCGTTCGTCGTCAGTGCACCCGCCCATACCGGGGCAGCGTATAGGAGGACAGAGCTGACCACCCTGGACAGCAGGATCCTGCGGGCGTATCCAGACACGCCGATGTTCGGGAGCATTCGAGAGAGTGCTGCCTGCATCAGCGATGCCTTCTTGATGTGTGTTTTGAAGCGCAGCCTGTTGTCGAGCATGACTCCAAGGTACTTAAGGGATTCTTTTGACCTGATTGTCTGGTTTCCGACCCGGAAGTTCGCGTACTCCACCGTCTTGTGACTGGTTATGAGTGGAATAAATAAGTGGCAGACTCCACCTTATGAACGTGCTTGGGTACTGTAACCACTGCGACGTCATCAGCAAAGCCAATCACTTTAACTCCCTCGGGTAGTGTTAATCGTAGAACTCCGTCGTACATTATGTTCCATAGGAGAGGTCCAAGGACCGACCCTTGCGAGACTCCCGCGGAAACGCTGTAGTGTTTAGTGTCATAGTCAGTATGGTATCTAAGTTTCCTGTTGCTGAAGTAGTCCGTGACTATCCTCAGCAGGTAGTACGGTGCGTCCATTCTGGCCAGGGATCTCCTAATGAACTACCAGTTCGCCGAGTTGAACGCATCTTTGACATCTAGCGTTACTACTGCACAGTATCTCTTCGTCCCCCATCTCCACCTTTCCCCCTGTATTGCTTCAGCTGCTGTATCTACTACCGCCTTTATAGCATCGACGGTAGAACGCGATTTTCTGAAGCCGTACTGATGGACTGACAGTGCTCCGTTTTCCTCCGCTACCGCAAGTAGTCTGTCGTAGATGATACGCTCTAGGATTTTGCCTAGCGTATCAAGTAGGCATATTGGGCGATACGATGATGGTTCTCAAATATGTCCGGCCTCGTCTTAACAGCCGCATTGACTGCTCTATTCGGGATGCCATCTGGTCCAGGTGCTTTGCTGTCTCCAATTTTTTTGCATGCACAAACGAGTTCTTCCGACGTGATTGCCGGGATGTGCTCCATGCTGATCTCCCTCGTGATGGAGACCATAGCAGTTGGTATATGGGGAAATAGATGCTATTTCTATGCCCCAGGGGTCCAAGTCAGCCTCGTCGCAGAGCCGTTTAAAACTCCTTGCTTTACTCTCCTTAATGGCCCTCTCCAGTTCACGTCTTGCCAATTTAAAGGTGGTTAACCGATCTTGGAAATCTTGTCTGCCTCTGGATCTCTGGGATCTGCGTCCTGCTTGTAGGCACTTTGCTCTGAGCCTTTTAATCTCATCAGTCCACCAGTAGCAGGGATCGCCTCTCTTACTAACAGACCTTCTGGGCATTGCTGCGTCGCACGCTGTGGTGATGACTTGGATCAACTGATGCGAAAGAGCCTCCGCCGATCTGTTGTTTGTTGTGGCCCTGGTGCTCAGCATTTCCTCGAACATGGCTTTGTCAAGCGTGTCCTTCCACTTTGGCTATGTTAGGGTGGGACGCAGTTCGCGTTTCTCTTCGCCGACGTTAAATAAGATCGCCTGATGATCACTGTGGGTATAGTCCTCGCTGACCCGCCATTTTGTTTTTCAAAGGAGTGAGCTGCTCATGAATGTGATGTCGATGATTGACCCTCTGCCTGCCTTTCGGAACGTCTCCACTGCGCCGTCGTTGGTCAGACTGACAGGACAGACAGGAGAGCTCTTTCCCTTTCGTCTGTGGTCCTGCTGCCCCAATCGGTAGCCCAGGCGTTGAAATCTCCAGCAATAATCATTGGGTGCTTCCCTCACGCGTCAGCTACGATGTCGTCCAACAGCTTCAGATAGTCCGCCAGTGGTAGTTGCGCACAGCAACTGTAGAAGTGCACACCTTTTATCCTTGCAGATACGAAATAGTCAGACTGACTCCAGGGCTCCGACTGACTCCAGTGGGGAGGGTGTGTGTGTTTATTTCATTGCGAATAACTCATCGATCTGAGTTATTGGCAGTGCAAATGCACATTGGGGATAAATGAAAAAAAAGATTGTGTGTAAAGTGTTTTGAAGTTGAAGTTTTTTCATTGAGGACAAAATGCACACACATCTAGCACATTCATTTTTGCTTGTTTTAACTGGTGTCATCGCAACCCATCCCAAGACAACTCATACCGGGACACCTCATCCCAGGACACCTCATCCCAAGGGACAACCCATCCCAGGACAACCCATCCCCGGACAGCTCATACCAAGGGACAACTCATCCCGGGACAGCTCATCCCAAAAGGGAGAAAAATATGCTTTGGGTTACAGCATGGAGTTTTGGCGAATGAGTGAGGTTGTGGAAGAAGGGATAGTGATCACGTGGTCGATTGATAATATGTGATTGATAGATAGATACCTGAAAAGTATTTATGCTTAAAGGGTTGGTTGGTGGATATGCGTTGAGCGTTATATGTATGTGCTCATGTGCATATTATTGTTATGGAGGGTGACTTTTTTGTGTGTAGGATAGAAAGGAAATTGGAGAATGAGAGTATGCGCGTTTGTTTATGATTGCGCTTTGTATGCGAATATTTGTGTTCTCTTGTGTTGCGTGGCGTGAATGATCGAATCTGTATGATATGCCATTCTAGACTTTAGAGGTTGGCTACATTTTTTTTGTTTCGCTATTCGATTAGAGGTTCGGTTCGGCGTATTCATGAAACGAATATTATATGTACATGTGTATGTGCATGCATAGTACGTTTTGTCTCCCCTGATTGGATGGCATATTTTCTTGTTTGGATCTGTTTCCATGATGTGAAGAAGAGAAGATGGCCAAGGAGCTTAAATAATAATGGATGATTTCATTTTAAATGGAATGGTGCGTAGGAATTTAAAATAAAGGCAGCTACGGCGATTGATAGGATTATAAAATAAAATTGTTGATCTAAAATGGGGATTGTGTACATGTATGTACATATGTATGTACATAAATAAATAGATACCTAACAATATGCCGCGTAGCGGCGCCCTGAGCACCTGCATGTGAGGCCGAAGGCCGTGCAGTGTATGAGTCGAGGAAATGTCCATAGTGTTTTTTTTTTTAGCGAGCGTAGCGAGCTCACTAACCTCGACTTTCATATGTATGTACTAAACCAATATCCGAATAACTTCATCTTATGTCAATACTCTATTTATCAACAGAAATAGAGAACGTGTTCGAGCGGCAATGCATACATACATAACCAAAGTGACCATTAGCTTCTCTCAAAAATATTCCACTCAGCCGGAGAGCTGGAATATTTATATTCAATTTCAATATTTTTTTATTCGACTTTTATATTCCACTTGGTAATACCCCTTTAATTTACTTAAAAGTTTATTTTATACAAAACACAAAAAAATGTTAAAAATTAATAGTTTTGAAAATCAAAATCTAATTGTTCATCTTCTGCGGGATTACTACGTATTCAAATTAGTATTTAAATATTACGTGATTAATTTATTTATAATAAAATTAACTGAAGGGAACAATATATGTAGTTCTTATACTCTTCATATTTTTTATCTAAATATTCTTTTGGAGAATAAATATTCCACTTTTATATCCGATAATTTTTCGAAAAAAAATTTATTCACTGCTGTTCTAAATATTCCACTATGGTCACACTGTACAAACAAAACAACGTGTGCGAATGCGAATAAGAGATAATTGAGAGGATTTTCTCTGAGTTCGATGAGGGATGGTAAAATATCGGTATGAAATGTTTTGTAAGCGAACAATATTAAGTTCGATCTGTATTGCAGTGTATTGGTGCATACTTCAATGTCGCGAAGAAATGTTTGATTTAGGATAGAAAAAGAAAGATTGGTAAAAAGATAGAAAATGTTTGTCTTAAAAAGCAAAAATTTTGAAGCTAATTCGCTCTAAGTCTAAAAGTCATACGAGCTTCATCATTCACGCCAATTTTTGCAAATTTTTGCAAATTTTTGCAATTTTTATTGCCTGAAAGTCGGGGTGAGTGAGCTCGCTACGCTCGCTAAAAAAAAAAACACTATGGACATTTCCTCGACTCATACACTGCACGGCCTTCGGCCTCACATGCAGGTGCTCAGGGCGCCGCTACGCGGCATATTGTTAGGTATCTATTTATTTATGTACATACATATGTACATACATGTACACAATCCCCATTTTAGATCAACAATTTTATTTTATAATCCTATCAATCGCCGTAGCTGCCTTTATTTTAAATTCCTACGCACCATTCCATTTAAAATGAAATCACCCATTATTATTTAAGCTCCTTGGCCATCTTCTCTTCTTCACATCATGGAAACAGATCCAAACAAGAAAATATGCCATCCAATCAGGGGAGACAAAACGTACTATGCATGCACATATACATGTACATATCATATTCGTTTCATGAATACGCCGAACCGAACCTCTAATCGAATAGCCAAACAAAAAAAATGTTACCAACCTCTAGAGTCTAGAATGGCTTATCATACAGATTCGATCATTCACGCCACGCAACACAAGAGAACACAAATTTTCGCATACGAAGCGCAATCATAAACAAACGCCCATACTCTCATTCTCCAATTTCCTTTCTATCCTACACACAAAAAGTCACCCTCAATAACAATAATATGCACATGAGCACATACATATAACGCTCAACGCATATCCACCAACCAACCCTTTAAGCATAAATACTTTTCAGGTATCTATCTATCAGTCACATATTATCAATCGACCACGTGATCACTATCCCTTCTTCCACAACCTCACTCATTCGCCAAAACTCCATGCTGTAACCCAAAGCATATTTTTCTCTCTTTTGGGATGAGCTGTCCCGGGATGAGTTGTCCCTTGGTATGAGCTGTCCGGGGATGGGTTGTCCTGGGATGGGTTGTCCCTTGGGATGAGGTGTCCTGGGATGAGGTGTCCCGGTATGAGTTGTCTTGGGATGGGTTGTACCCGACCCGTTTTAACTACAAACATAATGTTCCTCTTCAGTCTTCAGTTATGGCTGTGGAGTTTGTGGGGAGTGTGTGTGTTTACTTCATTGCAAATATCTCATCGATCTGAGCCACTTGCAGTGCAGTGACAGATTTCGTTAAAGGTGTACGTTCTTTTAAGAATTTGTCTTTTTTGTTTTCAGTCTGTGCTTTTCATATATGTATGTACTACGTATGTATGTGCATACAAATACATGTAAATAATTTCCTGGTAAACATTTTTGTTTCATTTCATTTGTACGCAATTGTATTTTGATTTATTAGAAAATTATTATAGATTTTCAAAGTGACTAAATGTTCATATAAAGATTGTAATAACAT
Source organism: Blera fallax (assembly GCA_946965025.1). Taxonomy (NCBI): domain Eukaryota; kingdom Metazoa; phylum Arthropoda; class Insecta; order Diptera; family Syrphidae; genus Blera; species Blera fallax. The sequence goes on from OX337246.1 coordinate 58,078,157, forward strand.
CAAAAGGAATTTTTCCTTGTCATTTTTTTAAGTCCCTAAAGATCTTAGAAGCGATGTTTGGGTAAAGCATGCTCAATGTAGTACATTGAAAAAACTATTTTTTATTTGTGAAACCCATTTTTATAGGAAAGATGTAAACTAAATCTTTTTATGTAGGATGCCCGAAAGGTGATGATATTGCCGAGATTTTGAAGTTAATAATATCAAAAACTTTGGAGTGTGGTCTCCAAGTTATTGCTGTTTGCTGTGAAAAAGGCAGTAATAACAGTAGAGCATACAAATTACTTGGGATAACCGAAACCAAGCCCTTTTGAAATTGAAAATCAACAATTTTTTTCTTTTATATGATTATCCTCACTTATTCAAAAGCGTGCGAAATTGTTCGCTTAAAAATTCAATTCTAATATCTGAAGATGTTGTTTCATGGGGAATCCTTGTCAAACTTTTTGAAGAGGATTCGAAGAATATGTTTCAGGTATGCTTTAAACTAACGAATAGTCATATAAACCCGAACAACTTTGAAAAGTTGTCAGTGAAATTGTCTAAGCAAGTTTTTAGCGCTAATGTTGGTGCTGGAGTCTTCAACGCAATTTCAGCAAACTGTTTTAAGACTGAGGCTGATAAGAAGATTGCTGCCTCAACGGCAACTTTTTTATGCAAAATGAACGATCTTTTCGACAACTTAAACAGTTACAGTTTAAACACAAGCAACCCTAATCGACAACCCATTTCACCACATGGTGAAACTCTGCAGTCCATTAAAACTGATAGGCAGTGGATATCATTATGGGAGTCTACCGGTAAAATGAAAAAGCCATATTGGTGGGTTACTACAAACTTTACTTGCTATAGAGTTAATATGGGAAAAACTTAACAATGACCAGCAATTCCTTCTTATTGCACATCTGAATACTGATATTGCAGAAAACTTATTTTTAATGGCTCGTTCAAATAGGGGATCATACGAACGAAACCCTTCGGCTTACAAATTTATTAGAAATTTGAAGCAAATTATTTTCAAAAATTTAAAGTCATCAGAAAATGCAAGTTACGAAGATGCTGGGGCTGAAACATTATTGCACGAAGCTGATTGTGACGATCTTGTGATGACAGTGAAGAATTTCATATTGAAGCTCTAGTAGAAGATCATCTCATGGCAACAGATATTCTGAGCAGTATCGAATACCATATGAATAGTTGCGATGACGAGTTTGATGTTGATGCCAATGAGACACAAACAGCTGTGTCCAAAGGATGTTCTCAGAAGCTGCAAAAAGCTCCTACATTTTATGTCGGGTTTGCAGCTTTCAAGTTGCATAAGAAACTTAATTGTCAAAACGGCACTCTGTTCATGATAGATAGAACAGACAAATTCCGAGAACAAGCTCTGTTAATAAAATTGCGAGCTTATAACACCTATGACACATCATTCCAATTTGGAAAGTTAACTGTTCCTTCCTTGGAATTTGAAGCTTATGTGAAAAGTATGCAAACACTTTTTGAAAGCCAGTTTGTAAAAATACGACACGAAGAACACTTGGTTGCTAAAATCCAGACTAAGAATGACAGCTTCCGCGAGTATGACATGTGACGATGATGAGCACTGACACTCCATTTGCAAATTCACTTTAATTGGTCTAAAATTTTCGATTAAGAAAACCAATAAGGATCTCTGTGGAGTTAAAAGTGCAAGGATTTGAAAACTTCACTTTATTATACATACATAAGTGTACCTATATTAATCCTTTCTTTGTTTTGTTAAGTTTTTTTTGCGAATTTTTGTTACATTTTATTTTTTTTTCACTCTTGTTTGTTAAGTTTTTCTAGTTATTCATTATTTTTTTAATTAATGAATATCTATTTATTTTATAAATATTTTTATTTCTTTAGTTCTTACTAAAGAGCGAGGACTATGCCTACAGGGGAAACCTCGAAAAAACAACGCGTTTAATATTCTACCTCATTGAGTAACGTGGAAAAGAATATTTGAACTATTCAGCGCCCTTCGTTTGTCCGTGCCACAGAGGATAGGGTTTGATTCGAAAAATTTTCAAAATTCAAACAAAAACAAACAAATCTGTAGCCATCATAAATTTATGGCACTCCGTCCACCCACCACATAATCCTATCACCACCCCGCTGTGAAAATATGTTTTTTCATCCCTTAACCAGACCACCACTTGAACTAAAAACCTGAAGCATAACATGCATCCACCACTTCACTCCCTAATCAGAAAAACCTACATCTTTTCACTGAACAAGAAAAAAAATAATAACCTGCTTATACATAGCTTTTTTTCATCAGTTTCTTTACTCATTTTTTTTGGCAAAGTCATTCACTCAGTTGCGTAACATGTGTGCAAAAATTCTAAATGGGAATGAAAAACCAAGAAAGATTTTGTTTACTTTTTTTCCACTCATCACTCACCCATTCTGTGATTATAACCAGTGATGGGACTTCTACCACTGAAGTGGTATTTCTACCACTTTTTCAATGTTGAAAAACCTACCAACCTTAACTCTAAATCTACCACATTTTGCCCATCGCTCAACATATTCCTATCATTGTGTTAAAAAAAAACGTGGCCACACTTTACACACACTCTTCCATCAATATTTCCCTGTTAATTTATGTATTTGAAAAAATATTTTACCCGACCCAATACACCTGCACTAAACTTTATTAATTTGAATGTATGTGTGCAACGTTGTGTTGCTTTTGTCCTGACGTTTTTTTCTATTCTGTGGACTGTTCTATAGTGATGATGATCTTGATTGGCTTGCTGTGCGTGATGTAAAATGTGAATACATTTGACTACTCGTACTCATTCGTTATTTTTTCATAAGTACTCGGATAAAAGTAACGAGTACTTAATACTCGCGAGTACCACCTTTAAAACACATTGGTAACGTTCCGAATACAATTCTGTCTCTTTTCTACTAACCGAATACAAAAGTAATCTCTTGCCTTGTTTCCTCTGCCTTCTTGTGAGGTGATATTGTTTTGTTGACATATTTTACAAAGGACAATTTTATATGATTATAGTATTGGTGTAGGGCGAGTAAGTAAATCTCTTAAAATGATACTTGTTGGTAGTGCAAGAGAGAACGGGCGTTCGAATACATATCTGTGGCGAATAAGAGTCTCCTGAAATGTGTTGGGTAGTGCAAACAGAATGAGTAATCAAATATGTATCTGAGTACTTTCCAGGTAACGAGTACGAATGATTACATGATAGTAACGAATACATTGTACCGAATGAGTACTTTTTTTACACCACTACTTGCTGTATTCTCTTAACCTTCCGACGACAAGTGGGGTTACCCATAATTTTTTATTTGTTTTTAGTTCAATTGCTCCTTTGGCATCAAGATCTTCACAGGTGTCAGTGCCAGTGGCACGATTAGTTAAAGAAACATCACCAAATTCAGGGCTCTCATACGTACGGCGACAATCGTCTGACGATATCGTTTCGACGATAGTTTTACTTCATGTAAACTTGAAAAAGCACTCGTCTGAACGATATCGTTTTCACGATTCATGACTTGCCTCACGTAACCCGAAAATTACTATCGTCTAGTGATGTAAAATGTGAATACATTTGACTACTCGTACTCATTCGTTATTTTTTTATAAGTACTCGGATAAAAGTAACGAATACTTAATACTCGCGAGTACCACCTATAGAATACTTCGGAAACTATGCAAATACAATTCTGTCTCTTCTACAAACCGAATACAAAAGTAATCTCTTGCCTTGTTTCCCTCAATATTGTATCCTGCTCTAACAAATATAATTCATTAGAAATAGATTTCTCTTTTCACTTTTGCCAAGCCCTGTGCTTGCTTGAAGGTAAAGAAAACATATTGCGTGCCCGTGTGTATAATATGTCTGCCTCCTTGTGAGGTGATATTGTTTTGTTGACATATTTTACAAAGGACAATTTTATACGATTATAGTATCCCTGAAATGTGTTGGGTAGTGCAAACAGAATGAGTAAGCAAATACGTATCTGAGTACTTTGCAGGTAACGAGTACGAATGAGTACATGGTATTAACGAATACGAATGAGTACATGGTAGTAACGAATACATTGTACCGAATGAATACTTTTTTTACACCACTACTATCGTCCTGCCGATCGTTTTTGCACGATAGGCATTTAGCCATCGTTTTGCATTTTATTTTGTGTTTATGAAAGACTTGACTGAAAATATATTCAGCAATGAAATCTTTCACCACACTGTAAAGTTTTTTCATTGAGAAGGAGAATTATAATGAAGAAAAATTGGAACTGTTACGCAGGTGAAGGAAACTTAGAGATGTGTCGGATTCTTTACCTCTACTAGCAAAGATGTAGGCGCATTGTGAATAAAACGCATAATTTATTTGTTATTACATACATATGTACGAGTGCATTCATACTACTTGAGCTATGTTATTGTTATTTTAGATGCTTTACAGTGGTAGCGAGTCCCGCTGGGGATGTTACAATTGGGTTTGCACATTTTCTTTATTTTTATGCTGCTATGAATCTGTTTGATATTTGCTTCCTAAATTTTTGTTTACGGCATCCTCTACTACTTTCATTCCCCTTGCTCAGCCTGCTCCTCCCTGCATAATTTTGCCTTGTGCTTGTCTTATTTCCGCTACTCTGCATGTTTCTATGTCCTTTCGCCAATTTTCAATAAGTGTGCAATGATTTTGTCCCTGAGCATGGATTTTTTCTCTTCACTAAAATTGCAGCTTTCTCCCAATGTCAAAACCTCCTTCAAAAAGTAATCAATTTTTTTTTGATTCTGCATCTAGAAACAATTTCGTGGCTGGTGAAATTTTAGAGGAAGAAACAAAAAAAGGAAGCAAATTTGGGTGAGTAAATTTATAAAACCCTTCCGGTTTCCGAAATATCAAAATAACTTGAAATCCATCAAGCGGCCTGTTGGCAAGTTGCTTTTTGCATTCACATTCGTCAAAACTAAGTCATTGAACTGATTTGATGAGTGTTAACAACCCTGAATGCTCAATTGACAAGTTTTAAACATATTTTGGGTGCATACATTTTTTGTTCACGTTACCGAGGTTTTTTTGTTCGCACTTACTACAGAGTAATCTGTATTAAACAATGGGTGTTCATGCTATCAGGGGTTTACACTATCCAGACTACACTGTAGTTCTATTGCTTTCGAACCGGTAGAGCTGATTGTCTACTCCCCTTTGTTCCCCGCAGATGGACAAATGGTAGTACCTGTTTAATTATTAGGCGGATCTGGCCTAAACTGGATCTCAAACACTCCAACTGTCTTATAAGGCAGAAAAGGGGGTTCATCTCCAGCATAGTATTTGTATAACTGTCGTTACAGGGCACTGCATTATCGGTAGGCTTGCCACTAAGCTGGGACTCTTCGCTAACGACTTCTATAGATCCGTGGGTGAAAAGGAGGAGGAAACCATTCTACATCTTCTTTGTGCATGCGAAGCTTTCACCGCTCGTAGGCAACTGCATTTAGGGGCCTACTTCTTCAACAACCTTGGTGAACTGGCTAAGGCTAACATAAGCAGACTCCAGTGCTTCATAACTAGCTTCTCGTAGTTCAACGGGTAGCTCTTTTTGGAGATGCTGATCTAATGCAATGGATCTTATTGGTCTAAGTGAAACTGCATACTTACAGCCTGTCGCGTCAACCTAATCTAACTAACCTAACTCGTATTTTTTGTATTTTGTTTTCTCCGGAGCCCGGAAATAGCCGGCTGTGCGGTGTAATACTTGCAAGTCACTTGGTCTTAAACTGCCCGCTCTGACCACGAGCGTAGAGAATGCACCTTAATCAGAGAGAAACAGGCCTATTCTTATATGTATTGAATGGTACATACGTACAATACTTAGAACCTAAAAATGTTGAAATGTGTAAACAATTAGGAGAATTTTTACCTCATTGCAGAATTCTGCAGAGCCCGTATACTCACCCACAATGGCTGGTGGTCTGTTCTCCATTGACCGGAAATTCTTTGAGCTCCTCGGTACATACGACTCTGGATTTGACATCTGGGGAGGAGAAAACTTGGAGTTATCATTTAAAACATGGATGTGTGGTGGAATACTCGAGATTGTACCTTGCTCACATGTGGGACACATATTCCGCAAAAGGTCTCCATATAAGGTAAAAAAGTCTTTTTTTTCTGTAATTTTTTTTTTTTAATTTTTTAACCCTTTTATTTTTGTGTGCGCTTTTATATATTCAGTGGCGATCTGGAGTAAATGTTTTGAAAAAAAATTCGGTGCGCTTGGCTGAGGTCTGGCTGGATGACTACGCAAAGTACTATTATCAAAGGATTGGTAATGACAAGGGTGACTTTGGAGATGTCACTGTAAGAAAGGATCTGAGGTAAGAGGAACACGAACTTACTATTTTTATTCGAAAATTTTATTAGGAAAAATAAATTTTTTTCACACATTCCTTTGGTGGCCCATATGAAAACCCTTTTTTGCAAGGTACTCTCTGCTCTCTAGCAAAAGTCCAAAAGTTAAAAGAAGTTAAAAGAACGGGATATACACATGGACAGACAGACAGAAAGATACTTACTTACTTACTTACTTACATAAGTACGAAGCACAAAAAAAATGATTTGAGTAATTGCTTCATGCATCGGTTACTATTCTTGAATATAATTACAAAGAATTCTGTTGCCCACATGGTTGGTCTTAGATGGTGAGCTTAAGCTCCCTTCTCCATTGTGTTCCCCTCGCCCATTTTTCTATAAGGAATAGTTGTGTAATGTGTAAATTTTGTATTGATATGGGAAGCAGGTATTATAATCATGAGGAGTATAAAAAGGCACTACCTATATAACGTGTTGTGATCGGGAATGCATCTTGTACGTCTAGAAAAATATTTATAAATTATCTACGATTCCTTTCTTTCTGAAGTGTGTTAGACCTCGTATCGTTGGCGATCCCAACGATCCCACTGTTGCAGGGCAGTGGTAGAGGAAATGTATCCATCATCCTCCTTCTCCTCACAGACGCAGATTGCTGTTTCAGCTAGCTCAAGTCTAAAAAAATGTTTGTTGAAATTAATGTGACGTCTTCTGCGAGTGTTTCTATTGCTTTCACTATGCAATAATAGAAGTTTGCAAAAATTTCTGCTTACAACACCGTTACGAATGATTCTAAATGAATTTCAAGTTGAATCGGCGGGTTATCGCAAAAGATGCCTGCTTCTGACTGGAATAGATAGATATCTCATGGTAACTAAGCGCAAACTCAGTTTGAAATCATCGAAGATAGCCAACAGTGCCAAGCAACCAAAAGCATAGCTATCAATGCAACGTCTGAAAATAGATTCGCCATCGATTAGACAACGTATCTCCAATGACCTGTTAAAATATCTTTCCCAAAAAGCTGAAGAAAAGAATTTTCATGTATTCTCTCTCAATAAAAGTAACATCTCCGAAAGAAAAATACAAACAAGCAACGAAAAGATTTTTCGGAAGGTAATGACTGACCTAGAAAAACACAAAAAGAGTTTCTACACTTTCCAACTAAAAAGCTTCTTTCAAAGAAGCGCTTGAAATAAAACGCTGCACAGTCAGATATGTTTATAATATCAAAAATAGGAAAATAAGCCCCAACCGCTCTTTCGATGCGAGCTAGATATTAACTCCAAACCTCTTAAAAGAATGAAATTCACCTGATTTATAATCTTGGATACCTCCTGAGTCGCAAGATTACAGTCGAGGAGCCACACATTATGTGAGGAATATGGACATTAATTCTGGATTAATGTCTTCAACCGGTTCGCACTCTTCTTCCAGTCCTATCAATTCTTGAACTGAAAGCTCAGCACCATGCGCTTCCAAGAGCTCATTCATGTCACTTAGCACCAGGTCTTGAAAGCCTTCCCCTCCAATCTGTCTTCATAGGCACAGCAAATATTTCAAATTGCAATCAGAAACATCCCCAATATCATCTTCAACACACTCTAGCCATAATGGTCTCAAACTGCATTCATCGTGGTATTTTTTATGTCACATCAGTATGGCTTGATATTTTCTATTGCATTAGAATTTCGACGAAATAAGATGGTGAACCTATCTTTTGCTGCCTTGAACCCTGATGCTTTTTTTCATCTTTGGAGGTATAAGTTTGGCTAGGCATGCGGTTCCAATAATGCCCAGTTTCATCCGCATTAAAATTTTTTTGATCTGTGTATCCACTGTCTTTAATAATTCCTTCTCTTTAAATTCGTTGGAAGCTTCTACATTGGCACTAGCTTCGCCCGTGAATTTTATGTTCTGGAGAGTGTGACGCTTTCGGAATTTATCAAACAATCACTTGCTTGCTGCAAAACTCGTTTGTTCTACTCCTGACTTAACTTCTTTTTCCGCTGAAGATGATCAAAAATATTCTTTGCTTTGTTCGAAATTGTAACAGACTCGATTTATTGAATCTTAATTAGCTCTGATAGTGCGAACCGTGTATTCATTTGTATTGAAAAACCGCTCAGGAGCAGAGGGTCCTTCAGCCTTTTCCAATCGTTTAATAAATTCCAATTTAGTTTCTAGATTCACGACTTTCTTTTCTGTTAATGCTTATTTGAAATTTGCGATGATCGCTTTGATGTGGACTTCTTAATGTGTTGCAATTGTGACTTATAATTTCGGATATGGCTATAAACTGGAGGTCCCTTCCATTTGTGTGAAAAATATAACACGCACAACATGAATGGTCGCGAGAAGCTAGACCCTGAACCACATACGGTCTGTTGCGCAAAGGATTTGTATTTTGTATGTACATATTTAACCAAGCCTTGATTTGTGAAGAACTACCGCATCAATTGACAGAATCAAATATAATTCTTATCCACAAAAAAGGCGAAAAGGATAATATTAATAACTATCGGCCAATAGGCATTATTTCTATAATCTGCAAAGGCTGCGCCAAATGTGTACTAAGTAGATGATTATTCATCAGAAACCAGTCAAAAGAGGTTTTCGATTAATGTATTCTAGAGCTGATTATCTACAATCAATAAACTCGTTGAAATAACAGTAGAATACAACAATGAGTTGTATATAGCATTTATACGAGACATTAGAGTCTGCAGCAGATGCGAAAATATGGCAGGCCTTAGAAAAACAAGGAATCCCACACTAAATTATAAGAATCCTTCGAGTTCTACATGAAAGCGACACATCGAAGTTCACGACTGAAATCAGAAGCCGAGAACTTAGATAGGCAGATTAATAAGACTGGGAGATCCTCTATCACCAGCACTTTATTGTGCAGAGGAAATATGTATTTAGGAACATAGATATTGAAAACCTTATGGCTTCTGGCGCTTCTTATATACATATGTATAGTTAAAAATATTTAACTTTTCCTCGGAGATAGAATTTTGTGATTCGTAATCGTAAGAGTTTATTAGATCAGGGAAACTGAATAAAACATCCATATCACATCAGGTTTTTGTTGGAAAATGCTTTGTTTGAAGTTAAAAATTTAACCGTAAATATTATCGGAAAATAATAATTTTTGTAAAATTTAGTTGTTTTTTTTTTGGAACCATAGTTAAATTCTTTATGTTTATGAAAGGTAAAAAAAATCTTTATTTGTTCTCCAGATTAAAATTTTTGACACAACCGTTTTTGTTCTTACTACAACTGCAAGTGTTTACAATCAGACAACAAGTGTCTTTTTATAGAAATATTCTACAGGTAAAAAGGAAATACATCTGCATAGCTTTCCGTGGGAAAGGAATGCAGTTGTTTACGAAATATTCATATTTCATGCTCGTGCAATGAAATATGAACATATTTTATGTTAAGTGCGCAAAAATGGCTAGCGCGTGTATTGTTAGCTATTTGCGCATGGGGTGGAGAAAACTGAAATGCCGTTATTTTAAGCTGAGTGCGCATAAATGGCTAGCGCGTGTAATTCCGTTATACAGGGGTGGAGTAAGGGAAATGCCGTTATTTTAAGCTGAGTGCGCATAAATGGCTAGCGCGTGTAACTCCGTTATACAGGGGTGGAGTAAGGGAAATGCCGTTAAACAAGGGTAGTGGAGTATCCGACGTAACACCTCCCCCCTTAGGATTCTGCTCCGAAGAATCATCATTTTTTACATTGACTTTTATACTTGTTCCGTTATTTTTTAAAATGAAAATGAAAATTATAATGAAAGTAATTATAATAACGGGAATTACTCCAAAGTTTATGTAGTCATGCGCGATGGTTTTTAATTTAATTTCTTCTATTAAGTTACGATTTTCTATATTTTTCAGGTGTATCTCTTCTGTAGAATAGTTCATTACAATTTTGTTAACAGTTATATTATTAAAATTAGGAATAACAAAGTTATCATACGTTACAAAGTTTTCGTATTCTATATTGTTTATAGTTAACTTACAATTTTCAAATCTTAATAAATTGTTACCTACAACGTTTAAAGTGAAATTATTACAGTTATGCAAAATCTGGGTATAAGGAATGTTCTTTGTAATAATAATGTTATTCTGTATTTGCTTGATTTCTGCATTTGTATTTTCTTTAAAATTACATTTAGGATTTGTTTTAAAAATATTAGATATACAATTATCATTTATAATTTTTAGATTTTTGAGTTTTACTGTTCCATCTATGTATTCATAATTAAGATTATCATCTCTTATGATCTGCTCATATGGTGTTACTAGTTCTAAGTTGTTTTTATTAGGAATTGGTTCTATTAAAATTCTATAAAAGTTTACATTTGAGTAGTTTGGGATTAATAATATAAATATTATTTGATCGTTATGTATAATAGCACTGCTTTTAATATTACTTAATTTGCTGATTGTTATATTAAAATTTGTTATTTCCTTTGGTGATAGTATATCTTTCCCTAAGACTCCTAGTTTGCTAAGTAGTAAATTTTCTTTAACTTTTCTAACTTGTTCCCTTAACAGTTCTATATCGTATTGGATTTGAAATGCCTGTTGCATATTAAATCTAAGCTTACCAATATCGAGAAACAAATCGCCGGTCTTTTCGAGTTGGACTCCGCGAGGTCCAGAAACGATGAAACCACACTGTGCCATCTTAGCTCCTTGATAAGTGATCTGAAAGCGATGTCTACTACGCAAACTAACTCTATCCATAAATCGTGCGAAGCCGTTTACTCCATGCGTGAAAACTTAGATATCCATTTTCAATCCCCTACAAATCCTCAACCCTCTGCCAAACAATCAGATCCGATGTTCGACATAATTTTCGATAAGATCAACGACGTCGGTGACGAACTAACCGCGGTACGGTCGACTTTTTGCGATATCGAAAGTCGCATTGAAGTGTTGTGCTCAAAAATTGACAATATATCAGCACATACCCAGTATTACCCGAATGTTCAATACAATACTTCAATCTTGGCTGAACTATTGGACACCGAAGTCATTCCCCCCTCTTCATTTTCCCCCTGTCTCCAAAGGACGATTCAACCAACAAATTCATCCACTGCAACCCCAGAATCTGCAGCCGTGTCATCCCCCCAGCCGCCACCCCAAGAACAAGAACTTATCAAACAGTTTGGTACTACATGGACTCCTTCCGATTGGCAGCGTAGATTGGATAAACTTAGTCTGAAAAACCAGATGGCTACCACTTTCTTCATCAAAGGCGCCCCTCACTACGCCGATGTTGCTTGGATTAACCAATATTTTAAAAAAAGGTTCGGTTTCACCATCAGCAATTGTGAATTGTTCCTGCCATCCAACCACAAAAGTAAACGAAATTTCAAATTCGATCTCCCAACTCGATATGAATGGCTTTTCCAGAACCCCAATAGCACAGATCTCAACCTTGGTAAGATGCGCATCTGCAAATGGACCGATAAACTCTTCAGGAATAAACCTAAGTCTATTAATAAGGGCACAAATAAATTTAAGATTAGAAATAAGTCGCCAAATCCTGTTCCCAACTGCCCCCCCAATCTTGACCCTAACTGGTCCCTCAAAACCAACGTATTCCCCAATTTTATCCCTTCATTCCCCATCCCCCACCAACCCTGCCCTTCTTCTTTAAATAAACTCTCTGCCATCGTCCCCCCCAAGCCTAAGCAGAAGCGTGTCTCGTTTAATTTAACCCCATCCACCCACACTATTACCTCTCAACCGCAACGAGCCCCAGCACCGCCTACCCCCGCCAGCAACTTTTTTCCTAATTTCAACCTCAAAACCGGAGCAAAATACCCTAACTTCATTAGCTCTCATATCCTTAACCCCACACCTACTGACTCATCAAAATCATCCTCTTCAATCTCCCCCCCAACCGATCCCATTCTTGATCCCCTTTTGCCCCCTCCGGTTAAACTCACACAGCAAACTGCAGATACCACAGAATGTCGTTATGCACTCTCCAGGCTTAGAGAAAAAAAAGTTTACGAGAACATACGCCTCTTTCTTGCGTATCTTCACGACAAATCTGACTCGGTTTGTTTTGAAGGTAAAACTAAGACCAGCGTTATGGTTTCCATCCAGCAGGAAGGACTGCCCATTGAACTGAACAGTCTTAAGAAAATTTATATAAGGTTCCATGAGATTTTCAATATGTCTCCCCAGAAAGTAGCGGATGATCTTGCTGCTTTTGGTAATTACGTACATTCCAAAAGGATGTCACATCTCCAACGGAGCCGTAATGACCACAATAAATTTTTTCGTCCATAACTTGCCACCATCACCATCACCTCAACCTCCCTCCTATAATAGTCTTCCTCTTACCTTTTACTACCAGAATGTAAGGGGCCTGCGCTCAAAAACCCAAGCTGTCTTGCCCCAATCACATGCTCTCCCCTTCGATATCTATGCTCTGACCGAAACCAACCTGATCCCAAGCATAAAGAGCCAAGAGTTATTTCCCTCTACTTTCAATGTTTTTCGAGACGATGACCACGACCTTCCCCTGGTTGACGCTCCCTCTCGAGGCGTTCTCATTGCCATCCACAACGACCTTGACTCGTCTCTCATCGCTATTTCTTCTTCCTCTAAGATAGACTTTGTTTCAATAAAAATAACTCTTCCCCATAGATCCCTGTACGTTATGTGTTGTTACATCCTTCCAGCCCAACCTATCGAATCTTACCAACTTGCCATTGACGCGATTGATCAAATAACCGACTTATCTGATCCCCTCGACGAAATCTTTATATTTGGCGACTTTAATTTGCCCCAATTACACTGGACTCCCTCCGATGATGAATCCTTTTTCTTCGCTTCTAATACCAACTCAACTAAGGAATGTCTCTTCATAGATCGACTTACGGATTCAAGCCTACGTCAAGTTAGCAATGTCCTAAACTACATGGGAAGGCAATTAGACCTTATTTTCACAACTGACCCCATTAACTCCTCAGTCTCGCATTGCCCTCTATCCCTTTCGACTATTGATAACTTCCATCCCCCACTTCTTCTCTCATTTTTCCATAACGCTCCGCTCCATTCCAACTCTTCCACAGTCTTGTCTTACGACTTTCATAAAGCGAATTTCCACAAAATTAATACCTATCTGAGTAGGGTTTCCTTTGAGTTTTCAAATTTATCTTTAAATGATGCCCTCGCCATTTTTTACAGGGAAATATTTAATTCTATCTCTCTCTATGTCCCTTTGTCACGCCACAAAACATCATCCACATCTCCCCCGTGGTATAACCGTAAACTTCGCGCTATACGTAACAAAAGAAACAAGTTATGGGCAGTATTTCTTCGTACCAATTTCATCTCTGACTTTTCCAACTACCTCGGTTCTTACCTTCAATTCATTCAGCTTTTTAACTCTCTCTATCAGCGCTATCTAAATAACGCGCAATCAAATCTGATAAATGATCCTAAGTCTTTTTTCAAATTCGTCAACTGTAAAAGAAAATCTGACGGTTACCCTCCCTCTCTATCCTTTGATAATACATCATCAAATGATCCACACACCATTGCCAATTTTTTCGCCACCTTTTTCAAACAATCTTTCGCCGACAACTCCTTCATACCGGACCCCTCTTACTTCAATTTCCTTCTTAATTTCTCCGTAGGTCCTTTTCTGCATCAATCCTTTGACCCTGCTCTTATCGAAAATAAATTGCTAAGTCTTAATGATGAATTCTTGCCTGGCCCGGATGGTCTCCCCGCCATTTTTCTTAAAAAATGTTCATCCAATCTCTCACTCCCTCTCTCTCACCTCTTTCGCCTTTCTCTTTCACAAGGAGAATTTCCGCAGATCTGGAAGACAGCTTTCATAACCCCCGTACACAAAAAGGGTTCAAGGAGCGAAGTAACAAATTATCGCCCCATTGCTAAACTTTCTCATATACCTAAACTCTTTGAAAGTATTTTGTATGAAGCCTTAAGCTTTCAGTGCAAATCTCTCATTTCCCCTAATCAACATGGCTTTCTGAAAGGTAGATCTACTACGACAAATCTCGTCGAATTCGTGTCTTTTGCCCTCACAGCCTTAGAGAATGGCAAAGAAGTCGACGTTATTGCAACTGATTTTAGCAAAGCTTTTGATAAGATATCTCATAACCTAATTCTTTTCAAATTGTCTGCCCTCGGTTTCGAACCCATATTGTTAAAGTGGATATCATCCTACCTTGAAAATCGTTTTTATAGTGTTCGCTTTAGATCAGTCCTATCAGCCCCTTTCTTGGCCACTTCTGGTGTTCCACAAGGCAGCCATCTTGGTCCTCTCTTCTTCATTCTAACTATTAACGACGTTGATAGGGTCATAAAACACTCCTCCCTTTCTCTCTACGCGGATGATACCAAATTTTTTAAAACCATCTCCTCACCACAGGACTACTGTCTCCTCCAAAAAGACCTGGACAGTTTCTCGAACTGGTGCTCTAAAAATTGCTTAGAGCTCAATATCACCAAATGCCAATCTATTACCTTATCACGGAAACACCACATGTCCCCTGCCCGCCTTTATTTTCTTCATGGTCAGCCTATATCCATCGTTCAATCTCTGCGTGACCTTGGAATACTGTACGATAGGGAATTAAATTTCCGTTCCCATATTGACGAGATAATTGTTAGAGCTAACTCCTCACTTGGCTTTATCAAACGGTGGTCCAAGGAATTCTCCGACCCTTACGTGACTAGATCCCTCTACATTACCTTTGTCCGCCCTCTCCTCGAATATGCGAGTCAAGTGTGGTGCCCCTTTCAGCAAGTGCATGTGTCCAGAATCGAAAACATCCAACGTCGTTTTCTTCGTTTTGCCCTACGAGGTCTTTCTTGGAACGACCCACTTATCCTGCCTCCCTATCAAAACCGACTCAACCTCATCAACTTGAATTCCCTCGAGAAACGCAGAGATGTTGCAGACATTCTTTTCATTCATCGACTTCTCTCTGGCTCTATCGATTGCCAATCTCTTTATAACTCAATTTTCTTCAATACTAACCCACGGAACTTACGATGCCCTCGGCTGTTCTATTTACCAGCCCATCGCACCTTATATGGCTCCAATGAACCAATTTCCCGTATGCTGCGGAAGGCTAACTCAAACCTCACCCATTTCGATTTCAATCGTAGCACTCCCAGCCTCAAACCTGATCTCCTCAACCATTTTCCTTAGCTTTTAGTCATAGTTTTTAAGTTAGTTGTTAGTCTTAGTTTTTAAGTTAGCTGTAGCTTGTATTAAGCCAAATAAATGGGGGCTATCGCCCCCACCAAAATCAAAATCAAAATTAGTAATTTCCAAGAATTCTTTATTCACAGCATTACCTAAATTTTGTAGTTGAGTCTTTATTTCTAACTGTTGTCCGTTGATATGTTTCGTTGTTGTCAGTAAAAATATAGTCAATATTGTCTGAGGAAATAAAGAGTTTATGTATTTTCATATTTATAAATTCTCTTGACTTGATTTTTGTAGAACTTGCTTCCCTTATTGTCCCTTAAATGATCCTTGTCTATTACTTCAGGGTCTGATTTTTTATAAATTGGCTTAATTTTATTGTTACTTCTATTTTTTAAGTATGTATGTTTTCTCTCTCTAAGGTCTATATCTTTCCTATCTGTATTGTGTTTACTTATATATTTTTCTTTTTTCATCTTAACTAATTTCTTGATTTCAGCGTATTCTTCGTTGGTTACATTTCCGTTTAGAAAGTCAATTGGTCTCTTCTTTGTTGTTGAATGAATCGTTTTATTGTATATAGTAACTGCCTTAAAAATTTTATTACGTAAAGTATCTCTATTGTTCTCATCGGCTGCGAAAGTTCGGATATGCTCGTTTAGAGTTGAGTGGAATCTTTCGATGTCCGAATTACCTGTTTTAAGATAAGGGGTAGTGATATGAAGTTCGACATTGTTTTCTTTTAGAAACTCTTTGATTAATATTGATGAGAACCCTGTTTCACCATCTGTGACAATTTTGTTTGGAAAGCCAAACGATGCGAACCTATGCTTAAGTGTGTTCAGTAGGCTTATCCACGTTCTGTGTTTTATCTCCTGTACTGTAACGTGTTTAGTGAATTTGTCAATCATGGTTACGTACATAAGGTTTATATTTGCGTACCATATATCCACGTGTAATATTTGATTTGGTTTATCTGGGGTGTTAGTTATTTTGAATGGAACCCTATATGGTAGTCTCTCATACTTGGATTTATTACAGATTTCACAGTTATTAATGAACTGCTGGATTTTGTCTTTTAGTTTTGGGGCATAAAAAACATCCTTGATTTCCAAATACGTCTCATTAATCCCTCTATGATTCAGTAATTCATGGGTTTTGATTATGACTTCCGCCAATTTTTCTTCATCTACTAGGTCACCTAGAAACTTCGTGCATTTTATAACCTTTAGCAGTTTATTTTTACTAAAATACTTAACGTATACATCTTGAAATTTGGCAAACATATGATCATTTTTAGAGTAAATCCCTACTATTCCTTTTGCTGGAAAAAACTTTTTCATAAGATCTAGAGCTAATTCTTCTTTGAATTTCTTCATTTCTATCACAATTCTTCTTTTTCCAAAGTCGTTATATATTTTGTGGTTATCTATTCCGTTTGTAGTGTTTAGGATTATTTGGGTTTTATACAGATTTACTGGAGATTCTACTATAGGAATGTGGTTAGTGCTATCCTCATTTGCGCTGTGGATAGTAGCCACCATGGATTGTTCATCTATTCCCCTATTGTTATTATCTTCGGAATTGTCTACATTTTCGCTGTAGTATGTTTCCATTCTGGATAGACCATCTGCTACAAGATTGTCCTTTCCTTTAACGTACTCGATTTCAAAGTTGTATTCCTCTAACTTAATTTTCCACCGTTGTAATTTAGCATTTGGTTCTTTAATCGAACTTAGCCAAACAAGTGGACGATGGTCTGTTCTTATTGTAAATTTTCTACCGTAGAGGTAGGGTCTAAAATATTTTGTGACTTGTACAATTGCCAATAATTCTTTTTCGATGGTGGAATACCGAATTTCATGTTCATTAAGGGTACGACTGTAGTAGCATACCGGGTGGTTCTCCTGGCTTAAAACGCCACCAATCGCATAATTAGATGCGTCTGTTGTCAGTGTAAATTTTTTTTCGAAATCAGGATACCTGAGGACTGGTGCGGATGTAATTAGTGTTATCAAATTTTCAAAACTTTCGATATAGTCCTTGTCCTTTAGATTTATTTTAGCATTTTTCTTTAGGAAGGCTGTCATGGGTTTTGCTACTTTTCCGTAGTCCTTTATAAACTTGCGGTAGTACCCAGTGATTCCTAGAAAAGCCTTTATTTGTTTGGTTGACTTGGGTAGCTTATAATTTTGAATAGCCGCAATTTTATTTGGGTTGGGCTTAATACCTTCTGTAGTTACAACGTGGCCTAAAAATTCGGTTTCTTTTTTCAGAAACTCGCTTTTGTCCAGTTGAACTTTGAGATTTACCTCCTTAAGTCTCTTGAATATTTTTGTCAGTGAAAGGATATGCTCTTCCAAGCTGGTGGAGAAGATGATTATATCATCTAAATATACCAGGCATATCTTTCCTATGAATTCATTAAGAACTGAATTCATTAATCGCTGAAATGTCGCGGGCGCGTTCTTCAGACCGAATGGCATGCGAACGAATTCATAATGCCCTTTATCAGTCGAAAAGGCTGTTTTTCTTATGTCTTCCTCCGCGATCTCAATCTGGTGGAAGCCTTTAGCCAGATCGAGGGTGGTGAAATACATTGACTTTCCCAATTTGTCGAATATGTCTTCCATATTCGGTATTGGGAATTTATCGTCTACCGAAACTTCGTTAAGTTTTCGGTAGTCGATAACGATTCTCCACTTTTGCCTTCCAGATGCGTCCTTCTTTTTGGGGACGATCCAGATAGGAGCAGAGTAGGGCGAGTCGCTTGGTCGGATGATGCCTTGATCCAGCATTTCCTTGATTTGCAAATTCACCTCATTTCTGTGTACCTCTGGGTACCTATAATTTTTGGTATAAATAGGGATGTCGTTCACTGTCTTTATATTATGCTTAATCGCATTAGTGAACGACAAATCACTACCTTCTTGGTAGAATATTGAAGAGTATTTCTTTATGAGCTGAATAATAGCTTTATTTTCTTCAGGATTTAAATGATCTGTACGTATTTGTTTTAAAATGGGATCTTTGCTATTTTCTGTGAAGAAAATTTCTATTACAGGTGTTTCTTCTTTATATTTCTCTTCGTCCTTCGAAAAATACAAGGGGATTTCTTTATGTTCTGTTATAAGAAGCCTATTTTTATAGTCAATTATAACGTTTAGAGGCTTCAGAATGTTGTTTCCGATAAGGCCTTCAAAGTGCTTGTGGAATTTGTATTCTAAAAACTCAGCTTTTTTATCAATGCCGAATTCTGAAAACAGAGGAATATTGACTTTGGAGTTAACTTCCATTGTCGTACTAGTTGTGGCGATTTTTATCGGTTTATTCGTTTTTGTTTTCCATTTTGGGTTACATAGACCTGGATTTATTATGCTAGTTGTAGCGCCTGTATCTATCATTAACCTAAGTTGTTTGTCATTTTTTACTTTTACAACTATATAGGGAAGTCGGTCGAGGCATCTGCCTGAAAAAATGCAGAATGTTCCACGTTGTTTATTTGCCTTACTATGTTAGAAGAATCTACGTCCATTGGTTCAATCCCGTTCCTAAAGTTCCCTGAATCATTTTCGCGATTCCTAAAATGTCCTGAATTATTATTTCGATTTCTAAAATTTCCTGAATTATTATTTCGGTGTTGGTTATATTGCCTACTATTGGTTGCTCTATCCCTGTTTGGGTTGCGCTGGAGATTATGATTCTGCCAGTTTGAATTAGTATTATATTGGTTTCGGTTGTAGTTCTCCTGAGAACCATAATCTGGCCTAACAACGTTTGACTGATTGTGATTGTTATGATAACTTTGTTGACCTGACCTGTTAGAATTTGGGTTATTGTTATAGTATTGTCGTTTATCTTGGTTATTTTGTTTTCTTTGAGAGTTCCTTAAATTGCTTTCATCTTGCCCTATAAATGTATTAACAATATTTCTAATTTCTCCTATATCATGCTTATTCATTATGGCATATGCTAATGATCCTGCTACAATTTCTTTCACTTTTTGCACTAACATACCGTAAAAAATTTTTGTAATTGTTTCGCCGTTTTCGTTAAACGCTGCGAATTCTGTGATATTTTCTGCAAATTGTTTTAACTTATAATCTAGTTCACTTATACTACTTACTTTAAGAAACCCGATGTCTCTGGTAATTGTCATCTCGTCCTTCGATGATCTAAAATGTTGTTTTAATCTGGTTTGGCATTCATCCCAAGTAGTTGGTGGATCGATGTTGAGGATATTTTTTGCAGCTCCTTGAATTTTCCCATCGTAGATTGCTTCGAAAACATGTGGTGCCTCGTTTTCTCCATAGTTTCCAAGGGTCCTTGTTACAGAGTTGATAAATGAAGGCAACGTCCCCGTTTCGCCGTGGAACGTTGGAAGGTAACGAATCTCTTTTTCGATTCGTGACCTTAGACTTGCTGGATGGTTGTTCTGAACTAAGAGTTGCGTTAGTGCTACGAGGCACTGTTCAATATTGTTTTGAGTCATTCTTATTGCTCGGTAATGGTCAAAACAAGCGTTTCTTCTGTTGTTAATTTTGTCACTTCTTCTGGATCACAATGGTTTATTTTTGTTCAATGATTTATTTGTCCTTTATCCTTTGGCGGATTTCGTGGACTCACTTCACAGATTTTTTTTCTTTCACTTGTAGGTTTATTTTTGTGATTATCCTTCAGCGGATTTTGTATATTTTTTTTTGTACACTCAAGTAAAATAGTAAAGACTAACCGCGAGATTTTATTTTTACACAAACAAAAATTTCCGCGTACTTGAGCACTACCGACTGCGCCAGTTAAATTCTTTATGTTTATGAAAGGTAAAAAAAATCTTTATTTGTTCTCCAGATTAAAATTTTTGACACAACCGTTTTTGTTCTTACTACAACTGCAAGTGTTTACAATCAGACAACAAGTGTCTTTTTATAGAAATATTCTACAGGTAAAAAGGAAATACATCTGCATAGCTTTCCGTGGGAAAGGAATGCAGTTGTTTACGAAATATTCATATTTCATGCTCGTGCAATGAAATATGAACATATTTTATGTTAAGTGCGCAAAAATGGCTAGCGCGTGTATTGTTAGCTATTTGCGCATGGGGTGGAGAAAACTGAAATGCCGTTATTTTAAGCTGAGTGCGCATAAATGGCTAGCGCGTGTAATTCCGTTATACAGGGGTGGAGTAAGGGAAATGCCGTTATTTTAAGCTGAGTGCGCATAAATGGCTAGCGCGTGTAACTCCGTTATACAGGGGTGGAGTAAGGGAAATGCCGTTAAACAAGGGTAGTGGAGTATCCGACGTAACACCATCTGCATTACATTTGTAAGAGACCTTGGAGTCTCTCTAATAAGCCACCATCAGTAGTCATCGTTTACATCACCCATTATTTCTGGAAAAAATAAAAATAAATAATTATTTTTAAGGATATGTGGTAGCATCCAGCATTTTCAGCATAATCTGGAGTCTTGTTGTTATGGAGCAAGTTTTCTGTTACCATCATAGTTTCTTCTGAAAAGTGTCCGGTAGGTGTCCGAAAGGTGACTTGGGAACCTATAAAATTTCTTTACGTGGCGTTGGTTGTGTTGAAGAAGACACATCTGCTTATCTTATGAAATGCTTTGATTTTCGAGAAAAATTCCTTCACATTGGTGCAACAAAAGTAACAGTGCGTGCGACTCTGGGGATTTCTCCATTTTACAGGCGTTTCAAAAGGCATTGCAGAAAATAATCCGTCAAACCAACCAGTTGGCAAATGTGTGGTGCCCTAGGTTTATCTGATGGTTTATTTTGAATTTAAAATAACACAAGTAGCACTTTTCAACAAACGATATTATTTTCTTTTTTTCGGCAACTTGGTGTAAATTCTCCACATATGTAGCAGAATAAATCTGGACAAGTAACACAAATTCGCAACATTTTATCACTTTACATTTTTTTTTTCCAAATTTCTCTTTTTTCATTTACATATGTATACAAAAAAATCAGATTTACAATTTTACAAATGTAGAATTTGTCATCGAGATAATACATACAGAATAGTTAGTGACATCTATATTTAATTAAAATAGAGATGATGCCACATTAATAATTATAACTCTTTGTGGGGTGTATAAAATTAGTTAATTAAAATGGAACGGATAAAGATAAATAAAAGATAAGATAAAGAGGATAAGTTAAAATAATATTGTAGAAATAGCTAAGTGCAAATCATTTTTTAAATTAAATAGCGCAACAAGGTTTCGATTTCCTGATGAATAAAACCAAGAAGCCATGTTTCCGTTACTTTTGTGAGAGCACAGAAATTTTTTATGGATCGAATTTCCAAGGGCAAAGTGTTGAATACTTTGCATGAAACAATGAAGTAAAAGTTTCTGTAACTTGTAGTGCGAAAGGTGGAAACATTCACAACAAGGTTTGAATAGCTGCGTAAGCTGCGTAAGTCAGAGATCGGACTTTCCATATATCCGCCTCTCATGAAAAACACCTTCCGGGATTTAAAATAAAATAAATGATGCAGAGGACGAATTTTCAGAGTCCTAAACAGATCAATTCTAAGGGCTGAACGGTGGGAGCTACAAACTTTTTGTATTGCGGATTTTTGAGTGACAGTTAATTGCTGCAGTCTACTTACATAAGCGCCACCCCAAGCCCATATTGCAATCTTGAATGGAATGGCTTATTCCATAAAACGTTATCATAGTTTTAGAAGAGTAATACTTTCGAAGGCGAAAAAATAGCGAGTAGAAGAAAGTAGATATTTTGTCAAAAAAGAAATGAAAATTGGACCAGTTCAAATTTTGGTCAATAGTGACACCAAGGTATATAAAACTATCTACACTTTCAATTTTAAAGCAGCTTATACTGCAGTCGGCATTTCTGTTGAAGGTTTGACCATTTTGGAAACTTGTTTGTTGTTGCTTTTTTAACAGGTCGTGAATTCCACAATCATGAAAATGAAAAATTATATCTAAGTCGGGGTACTCCTGCCCAGTAAGACTGAAATACATCAATTTTGTTTTGCTACTAACAATAAGCCTGTGTAATGGTATATGTTAGCTATTAAATCTAATGGACTGACTAAGCCATATGCAATTCCAAAGTCGTCGCAAAGGTTTTAATTTTACCTAAAAATGGAAGTGAAAATAACGAATTTATATATATTACGAATAAAATTGGACCAAGCACAGAACCTGGGGGCACTCTCAAGTTATTTGTTTTTGAGCTGCTTGTACTGATTCCTATTTTCACATGTTGTATTCCATCGTTAAGATAAGACACAAACCAATTGTAAATGAATCCTCGGAATCCGGAAGTTAGATAATTCATTTAAAAACAAGTTAGGAGGTGAAGAATGAAGTCTATATAAACAGACAAAATTTAATAGTTCCCTACAAATATTGCAACACACTTTGATGACATCCGCGCTTCTTAGATTAAAAACTTTAACATCACACTCATACAAGTTCGATCAAAAACTCCCACTCCACCGGCAGAGTATGTATCATTAAAAAGTATAATTTGGAATAGGTATTATATTCTTGAACTTCGCAAGAATAAATCCACAAAAGCTTCAAGATTCGCAATCAGTAGATCGCATTTTTGGCGCAGACTGCGAATATTTTGATGTAAAACAAAAAATGATTTGCCACCTGATTTACAACTAAAAATGCTATCAGAATTACATCTAATGGTTCTTATAATGAGGTTGTTGCGCATAAGATCAATGACGTCATTCATATTATTGCCCTTGAAGAGCAGCTAAATCATCAAACGATCTTATGACAACAACCTCACTATTATCAAATTTTCTCAGTAAGTTATGAGAATTTCTAAACCACATGTATTTGAATTTATTCTCCTTCTTAAATTTTTTAGCTGCCGTAAATAAAGCTTTAGAATATTTCGTTTAACTATTGTTAACAAAGATATTTGTATTGCTACGAACAATAAAAAATAAAAAAATGAGTTCAGCTTCCTCTTTGCTTTTTTTTGCTATCCATCACTTTTTGCTTGACTTTGTGTGAAGAGAAATGTACGCAAAGAATATCATCGTGTGCATTAGATATGGAGGTCGTACTCAAATGCTTTGCTTTATTTACTTGTATGTGTTTGACATAACATTTCTCAATATCTTCATCGGATACAGAAAAATTTAACGAAAGATATCATTAGCTCTTGCGTTCGAGCTATGTAGATCAGGTACACCAACAATTTCAACAGCATTCTCCAGTTGCTTCTGCTTCTTCCACTTCACCCTCTCCAAATTTGCAACCTTCAAACGCAATGTTTTGTTTTCCGCTTTCAGCAGTTGGATTGTACTTAGAAAATCACTGTTGATTTTTTTCGAGCTGAGAATTTCAGAGTATAGCAGCAGTTGCTATAAGTTTCCTCTAAGGTGCTGTGCCATTGTCTGCTGTCTTGCTTTAATCCATATAATGCTTTGTGGAGCTTGCAATCTTTATTTGGATGGTCAGTGTTTATGAATCCATCAGGTTGTCGCATTTATATCTCTTCTTTAAGAACTCCGTTTAAAAAAGTTGTTGAAACTAGATGGTGAAGCTTTAAATCATATTCTACAGATAAGGCATATATGAGTCTGAGTGAGTTTAGTCGTATGACAGGTGCATAGGTGTTAGGTATCCACATAATCAACCCATATTTCTGACTATATTCTTGCGCGATAAGTCTTGCTTTTCGATGATCTACACTCCCATCGGACAAATATTTGGTTTTGTAAACCCATTTGCATCCGATAACATTTCGACCAGCAGGTGAATCACAAAGAGCCCATGTGTTATGCTTCATCAGGCAATTATATTCTTCTTTCATAGCAGAATACCATTCTTCCGCTTCTGAGCAATTTCTAGAGCTTTGGTAATTAATTGGATCATCTAGCTGGCTTGTATTAAAAGCCCTTTCGATTACACTTTCTGAGCGATGTCGAGGTCTTAATCGATGTCTTATATTATTTGATTCTATTCCATTTTCATTATTAATGTCTCCATTTATATTTATTTATATTTATTTATTTTAAAATTTATATTTATTTATTTTATATTTCAGGTTGTTCATGTCTTACTTCATCAAATCCTTCGCCTTGCAAAATTGATCTTCATCATTATTCTGTTTCTTATGGTTTTCTAAATTAACTTTTGGTTTTTCTATTACACCTTCCTTTTCTTCCAGTTTAATCTTGGTACTATCCAACGATGGTACAGTGTATTCATTTTCACTCGGTGACAGTTCTTTATAATGGTCTTTGTCATCCGAGTTTTCTATAAAACGCACGTCACGGCTTTTAATAATAATCGTTCGTGGTCCTCTTTTCCATAAAGGGTATGATTTCGATTCCTCTGAGTATCCCAGTAAAATATATTCTTCGCTCTTACGATCTAATTTTGACCTATTCGGGAATTTATTTAAAACAAAAGCTCTACACCCTATTTCACGTAAGTGACTAGTCCATATTTGCCCCGACGTTCGATCTAAATTGAGATTAGTTGGACAACGGTTCCGAATATGAGCTGCCGTGTGAATAAGTTCAGCCCACAAAAATTTCGGCAAGGAAGCTTCCAACAAGTTATCTCGGGTCATTTCGACTAACGTGCGGTTCATACGCTCTGCAACTCCGTTTTGCTGAGGGGTATACTCTGTACTCAACTGACGTTTTATTCCATGCTCAGTTAAACAATTTTAAAATTCCTTACTAACTATTTCACATGCATTATCACTCCTTAATACTTTAATTCGCCTATTAGTTTCATTTTCCACTTGGCTTTTAAAATCTTTAAATGCCTGCAAATAACCACTTTTCCTTTATAAAAAGTAGACAAATGTCTTCCTCGACCAGTGATCAATAAATGTGACAAACGGATTTACTTAGCGATTCAGTTTGGAATGGGCCACAAAGATCTGTGTGAATAATTTCCAATTGCTCTTTCGAGGACTTTTCGCTCTTGGCAGAAAAAGGTAGCCTAGTTTGCGTTTCTCTCAAGCAGGTTACGCAATCGATTGATGAGGTGTCGATATTCGGCAGCCCTTGCACCATTTCCTTATCCTTTAGCTTGCGCATGGATGATATGTTTAAATGTCCATATCGCTTGTGCCAAAGTTCTATTGAATTATTACAAATTTCATTACTATCAATTAAATTCGGCATATTTGCCAAATACAATTTTTTTTCTTTTATGGCCTCAAGTAAAATTTTTTCCCTTTTTAAAATTAAACCACCTTCTTCTAAAACAACTTTGCAGCCATTGTTCCTCGCTTTGCTTGCAGAAATTAAATTGCTCCTAAGCTCTGGTATAAAAAGTGTTTGAAACATTTTTATAGTTTTTAGTTTACCTATTATATTTATCTTCACAGTTCCTATTCCCTCGATTTTTGCAAATTTACTATTAGCCACTTGAACAAAAGCACTCTTCAAACAACACATGAGATGTTGCGCCACTATCGGTATACCATTTGCATCGATCAGGAGATTGCTCTTTAACGTATTGTGAAACTTTTTTAACTGATGCTGTGTTTCTATTGACTAATTCTAATGCTATGAGCGTTGATTCTCTTCCATATTCTTCTGATGTAATCTTACTTTAAAACCATCCTCTCTAATTTCATCATTTTCCTTTTTCTTGTCGCTGGCTTCCAACAAACGGGCTCTTAGAACTTCTAGTTTGGGGAAGTCATTAGACGCATCAAAAGCAGCTTGCAAATATCTGTACGGCTCCGACAGACTATCTAACAGCAACAAATCTAATAGGTTTTCATCCAACTTGGCGTTCATCTCATGCAATTAAATTGAAATTAATTACATGTTGTTACATATTTTGATGTTCATGCATTTTATAATTGAAATTCCTTACTTACGAAATTCCTCAATTTTGGTACGTGTTCCTTTACGATTGTATGTCGCCTCTAAAAAATCCCAGCTCGACAAACGATGACGCTACCACTACACCATTACCACCCCATTTTCATTTTGAAAAAATAATACAATGAAATTAATTGCCAGAACTCCAAATTTGGAAAAATTTTTATCGGAAAAACCCACACATTCGTATGCAACAACATTTGTATGCAATTTGACAGGTGTCCTTTTTTCTTCGTCATTTCACCATAGTCTGACTACACTTATTAACTACTCGCTCTACCAAGCTAATATTGGTCCATTTCCACCTAGAAGCTTGAATGTATTATGACGTTCCAGCAAATTCAAATGGAAGCCTCACTCACACACTCTTACAAGTAGGTGGAAGCCATGGGTGCAGCCATTTTCTTTAGATCATTATTGTACAATTTGTTGTTGTTAAGGGGACGACAGGCTGCCCAAAATGTAGTGTTCAAAAGGAAAGAAAGAAACAACACGCTACACTTTTAGACAGTTGATGGCCACGTGCTCATTCACATGCATTCACAGTTCACAGACAGGAAAATTTAGACTCCGCCTATTTTGGACAATGCCTGGGCAGAGGAAATGCAAGTTTGCCGTCTGTTATACATAGGTAGTCTATGCATTTCACATTGATCTGTTGTTGCTCTACAGTTGATGCTGCACTAAAATTACTTCTTGAAAATTATTTATCAGATTTTCAATAATCAAACTGTGCCTAAACCATTCGTGAACGATTCCTTCATCTCAATCAAGTGAATTTCAGCCTGATTTTGATGATTGTTCAGTTACCAGCAGCTCATGTTTTGTGATTTTGCCGGTAATTAAAGTTGAAATCTAAATGATTCCAGTGAGTTTATCGAAAGAGGATCAAACATTGGCTCACGCAGTCGCAATGGACGAAGATTGGCGATTCGCCGTGCAAATCAAACCCCTGAGCAACGCGCCGAAGCGAATTAGCAGCTTCGAGCACATGCGTCGCGAATTCGTGCAGGACGAACTCAGGAGGAACGAGAACCACACGAAGCTGCTGAACGACTGAGACAGCAGCGCAGTCGCGATCTGCTTCGTCAAGTTGAATCAAACGCCAATCGTCGAGTGAGAAAAAGTGCCGTAAATGTCCAATTACATCGCGCCGATTTCCAATATGACTGCACGATTCACTACAGCGAACAGCCGTGTGTTACGATTGGGCCCATAAATATGATTTGCCAATGCGCTAAAGTTTGCCACAGCCATGGCATTCAAGCCCAGTTCAACCACTATCATCTCCTTTGTCATCCTGTCATCTTCGTCAATTTTAACCTTCACCAGGGCCACATTTGTATTGTCGGTCGACGATTTGGGCCGACCTTCACGAGATTCGTCCTTCACAGAAAAATGGCCAATCTGGAATCTTCGAAACCACTTTGAAATAGTAACAAGAGATGGTGCATTTATTTTTGGCATTCGTGCAGAATTTTGACTGGCGTGAGTTGACGTCGAAATCCGAAGAGAATGGCAAAACGAATTTCTTCCTGTGTTGGCGGTGGAACTTCAACCGAGCTTACGCCACTAATTTTTCACTTTCTTGTCTCCATTTTTACCTATTGGCCTAAAATTTGGAAATAAAAATTGCTAGATTATAAGCTAAAGAAATGCATCTTTTTTTTTTTTCAAAAACTACTAAATTGACACCAACTAAGCGAACTTTTGTACGTCCCTCTATGTATATTTTAAAACCTTTTTAACGGTAACGATCTACAAATAAAACACATATTGACCCATGTATATTCAGGATCCCCTCTACCAAGCTTTTACTTCTTGATTTCCCTTTTGGAAAATCGACTTTTTGCCAGGCTCACGCAAATACTCCTATGTGCGCCGGAGGCATTCTTGTATCTAGATACACATGGCTACTTATCAGATTCAAAAAATGTTCCCATTATACTATACATTTCATGTTGCGAGAAGGGCCACTGCCAAGAGAATCCTCTATGATCCCGGGCATTCGGTGAACGAATATCCTAATTTGAGGGCCGCAGGGTCATAAGTCCGCAGGCCATAAGTCCACAGGAAATTTCTGTGCACTACTGACCCACCGATGGTGGTCTTATGGCTCTCTAAGGTGGGTCATAAGTCCATAATGTTCGTATGAAAACAAAAATACAGTGGTTTTCATTCATAAATTCTCTTTTACATTCTCTTTTTCTTGAACCATAATTCAGGAGCGGATTAACATAAAATATGCGCATGGGTTCAATACATCGATTTGGGATTGCGGAATTTATTTTTAGTGTTTATTATGATTATTATTGCGATGTCGTGACATAAGGCCAAGTGACAGAGGGCCAAATTCTAGCTACGCTCGCTAAAAAAAAAGAAACTATGGACATTTCCTCGACTCATACACCGGACGGCCTTCGGCCTCACATGAAGGTGCTCAGGGTGTCGCTACGCGGCATATATTTAATTCACTTCTTATTTGACATCTTACATTCTGAAAATATTTGGTCTTATGTCACGGCACCTACATATTATTGCTATCAATCATGCAGCAACAGTTTATGTTCAGTATTCCAAAACTTGTTCTCTTTATTTTAATCCATTATACATACAAGTCATAAAAAGAATTGTGGATTTATGGCCCAAATGCATTTTGGGATTGTGGAATCATGACCCGAAATTTTATAGACTTTCGACTCACTTGGGTGGGTCATAAGTCCACAAGCCACAATTCGTTTGTGGACTTATGACGCCATTTGAGGTACTGCACAAGCGTACCTGAAAGGGATTCCTACAATGAATCAAAGAACAAGTCGGGAAAAATGCTGGTGGCTGGAGTGGATTGAAGCTAATGATTAGATTAAGTTAGTGTATGTGTCTTTATTTTTATTATTGCTCGTAGATTTAGTTTAGTATTAAGTAAAAAAGTATTGATACTGTCAAAAAAGTTTTTCTTACCATAGTTTCTTTAAAAGAGAAGAATTTAGTACAAATCGATGAATTTCGAATGCAATGTATAAAGTAGCATGACGTCTTCAGGATTATGATCAGGATTAAAGGGATCATAAGACTCCCACTTCACTGCATCCCTACTGATCCGCCTGTGGGGTTCGCCGATTCGGCCTCAGAAAATATCTGCAGGCCTCCCGGTTTCGGATCACCTCGTCACTGGGGGCCGATCAAATGCTGCTGTTTTTGCATTTGGGCGATCCAGTAGTTTTTTGGCCTGCCTCTCTTCCGCGCTTCTGTAAGAAGTGATTGACATTGCCCTTTTGACAGGGTTCATAGGATCCCTCCTTTGAACATGGCAATACCAACTGAGCCGGTCGTGCTCCAATTTTTTCGAGATTCGAGATCTTCGAACTTCTAATTCAATCAAGCTTTGTAACTCCTGCTGTCATGCGAAGCATCTTCATCTCAGCTACCATTTATTTGCTCTCGTACTTTTTGTACATTGTCCAGCATTGCGAACCGTATGTGATCGCTGGACGAACAAATGCGGTGTAGAGCCTTCCTTGCAACTAAGGGACCATTTTTCGGTCACAGAAGATAGCAGAGTTTTCCTGCCACTTGATCCACCCTTCGCTTACGCGATGATTGATGTCGTCATCAATAGTTGCTGCGCTATTGATCATAGATCCCAGATACTTGAACTTTTCGCACTTGTGAATCACTTTTCCATTCAAATAAATGTCTGGACTAGGTCGGAGTGGATCAGAGAATGGGCAGTACAGGTACTCTGTCTTTTTTGGACAAATTCGATACCTATTTCCCTCCAAAACATCCACCCATACATCAAGTGCTCATTGCAGGGACGCTTGATCTTCATTTATGATGGCTCCATCGTCAGCAAAGAATAACTGATGCACTTTGGGGTCCGTCACTTTTCCTTCAAGCAAATAATCTAAGACCGCAATAAATAAGTTAAGACGCTTCCCTGGTGCACACCGACTTTAATTGGGAACTCTTCGGTGACTCCGGCGGGGCATCTTACTCTTATCTTTGCTCCGTCATACATTTTTTTTTGGTTGCGCCAAAGGATGTGGTAATCTTCCAAAGATACTAGTAGCCCGGGCTACTAGCATGCATGATTCGCAAACCCGAATAGTCGATGCCAGGAATGCGCCTACGTACTAATCTACACCCTGCACACTTCTACCACTCTCCCCGCGGGATTGCCGTTAGTTATTACTTCGCGGGGCTAGTTAGCAATTCATGCTATACTTCTTGTGTTGCGGGTTCTGCTCTCCTTGCTCTCTTAATTATTCGGAGCTCTTTTTGTACAATCGTTATGAGTGTACACATTTCCAGCCAATTCTCCTCTGACCGCAGCATTCGGTCTATAAGGAATGGTGGACTTGGCAGATTGTTTCTCCATTCTGGAAATCGACTGCAGTGGTATATTGCGTGCTCTGTGTCTTCTTCTTGCTCTGAACAGTGTGGACATAGAGGTGAGCTATCATGTCCGAATCTGTGTAGGTACTTGCGATAGCCGCCGTGACCCGAAAGAAACTGCGTGAGGTGGTAGTTGCAGTCCCCATACACTCGCTTGGTCCAGACTTCGATGGTGGGAATCAGTTTATAGGTCCATCTGCCTTCTGGGGTCCTTCAAATTGCAAGAAGAATCGAAATACTCAACACGAAATTTTTTGATAAATGTCTAAATGCATCAAATCCTCTTGTTAGGAACTTAATTCAAACCCATACATAAATTACTTGACAATTGTACACTTATGTTGTGTTTATAACACTATTCTCTTATTTATTGTTTATTAACTTTTCATGTACTAATATTCATTTAATTTCATAGTTATTTTTGTTTGTTATTTTTATTTGCGTTGCTTAATAATCAAATTGTTTATACATTTATTTATTTATTCATTTATTCATTTAAAGATTTATTTATTTATCTATTTATTTATTTATTTACTTATTTATTTATTTGTTTATTCATTTATTATTTATTATTTATTACTTATTATTTATTATTTATTTATTTATTATATATATATTCTTTATCTATTATATTTTTAGCTAGCTTCTTTTCTGTGATATTATCTTCTTTTATTTTTTATTTATTTACTTACTTATTTAAATATATATATATAAATATTTTTTTTTCTTCTTTTTGCTTGGTTATTCTTGTATTCGTATATTACGCAATATAAACATTACACATATGAAGGTTTTTTCTTTAGTTTTTCCTTCGTAAAGCATATTTTTATACTGCGTATTTCCTGTTTTAAGAACATTTCTCAGTTGTAAGATATAATTACTTTATCATATCTCTGTACAGGCTGTGCAAAACAAAGTAAAATCATGTAAGCTCGATGTTATCTACAAAATCAATAAAATTCAAGTTCAAGTAGGTCCATCTGCCTTTTGTGCTGCTATCCCACCTGGCTTGCCACATAGCTAGTGACCTTGCCTTCTCCTCCACCTTTATTCTCCTGACAGTACCTGCTTCTTGATGACCCGAGATTCTCCTTTCGTTGATCCTTACCGTCTCATTTGCGAGAATGTCGATGGGGATCATTCCGGCTATGACACAGGCTGCTTCGTCCGATATTGTTCGGAAACCGCTGATTGTTCTTATCGCGCATAGCCTGTATGTTGACGACAGTTTTCTTCGTGTTTCTGTCGTCGCTAATGCCGCCGCCCAAACCGGGGCAGCATATAGGAGAACCGAGCTAACCACTCTGGATAGTACAATCCGTCTAGCATATCCAGAGCCACCGATGTTTGGCAGTATTCGAGAAAGGGCTGCCTGTAGTAGTGAAGCCTTCTTGCTCGAGTATTCCACGTGTGTTTTAAACCTTAATCTATTGTCGAGCATTACGCCTAAATATTTTAGTGCTTCCTTGGATCTTATAGTCTGATTTCCGACTCGAATATTCGCATATTCAACAGCTTTGCGGCTTGTAATAAGAACAGCCCCAGTTTTGTGGCCGGCTAATTCTAAGCCGGCGGTACCTAACCAGTCTTAAATTTTTTTGATTGCTTCGTTTGTTGCTGATTCTATTTCATGGATATGTTTAGCCACGGTGACTACGGCGATGTCGTCAGCAAACCCGATTATCTTAACTCCTTGTGGTAGTGGTAGTCGCAGGACTCCGTCGTACATGATATTCCATAGGAGAGGGCCTAGTACCGATCCTTGCGGGACCCCTGCCGTGACGTTGTAGTACTTTACCCCCTCGTCGGTTTGGTACCTCAACTTCCTGTTGGTGAAGTAGTTTGTAACTATCCTTAGCAGATAGTATAGAGTATCCATTCTGGCTAGCGATCTCCTTATAAACGACCAATTTGCAGAGTTAAAGGCGTTTTTTATGTCCAGAGTCACTACTGCACAGTATTTTTTTGTCCCACCTCGCCATCTTTCTCCTTGGATCGCTTCAGCTGCAGTGTCGACCACTGCTTTTATAGCGTCAACGGTAGAGCGCGATTTTCTGAATCCGAACTGGTGGTCTGACAGTGCTCCTTTCTCTTCTGCTACCACGAGCAGTCTGTTGTATATTATTCGTTCAAGTATTTTTCCCAAAGTGTCGAGCAGACATATTGGGCGATATAACGATGGTTCTCCAGGTGGCTTGTTTCCTTTTGGTAGCAGTACCAAATGTTGGAGCTTCCATGGCTCAGGAAAAACTCCTGCCTCCATACACTTTTGCATCGTGGCTATAAAAATGTCCGGCCTCTTTTGAACAGCCACTTTCACTGCCATATTGGGGATGCCATCCGGTCCAGGCGTTTTGTTGCTTCCTATCTTCCTGCATGCATCGTGTAGCTCCTCCCGTGTAATAGCAGGGATGTGCTCTGCGTTGGTGTCTCTGATTATATCACATAGAGTAGATGGTCGATGGGGGAATAGGTGCTCTATTATTAATCTCAACATAATTGGGCAAGTTATTTGTGGAGACCTATGACCTTTCATCTTTGTCATCACCATTCTGTACGCCATACCCCAAGGGTTTATGTCTGCTTCGTTACAGAGTCGTTTAAAACATATTGTTTTACTCTCTTTTATCGCCATTTTCAAGTCGCGTCTCGCCCGTTTGAATGTGTCTAGACGCTCCTGAAAGTCAACTCTTCCCCTCTATCGTTGGACTCTGCGTCGGGCTTGTAAACATCTTGCCCTGAGTGTTGAGCATGGTGCCTCTTTTCTACTAACTGTTCTTCTAGGCATTGCTGCATCGCACGCTGTTGTGATAGTGCGGGTGATTTGGGACGAGAGAACCTCCGCTGTTCCGCTGAGAGTTATGGTATCGGTGTTCATCATTTCCTCGAAAGTGTCTTTGTCGAAGAGTTTCACCTTCCATTTTGAGCTTTCTTAATATCGATCAATATCGCCTGGTGGTCGCTATGTGTGTATTCCTCGCTGAGTCGCCATTTGGTGTTGCGCAGAAGAGAGTTGCTCACAAAGGTTATGTCAATGATTGACCCCATACCTGCTTTCCGATATGTGTTTGCGCGCCCGTTGTTTGCGAGCACTATTTCCAGTGGCGCAAAGGTTTCCAGTAGAATACGCCCTCTGGCATTGGTGAGCCTGCTACCCCACTCCGTTGCCCATGCGTTGAAGTCACCGCCTATTACCACTGGGGTTCTACCGCGTGCGTCGGTCACTAGGTTATCTAGCATTGTCTGGTATTCAGTCGTCGTCCAGCTTGGTCGAGCATAACAGCTGTAGAAGTTAATACCATTTATTTTTGCCCGTACAAAGCCATCCGCCTGTTCATTAGTTTCTTGGAAGGCATGCCTTCCACATATCCATATTGCAGCTTGTTTGGTTTTGTCGCCAATCCAAATGTTACTGTCGAGATTTTTATAAGGTTCGCTAATCAATACGATGTCCGCTCTCTCATCCTTAGCCGTTTGTGTCAGGAGGTCCTGGGCTATCTTACAATGATTCAGATTAATCTGTATGTGTGCTGATGGCTCTCCTGAAGACCGGGCATTTGCTGCTACCGGCCACATGTTTTGCATCTTCTGGGTGATCCTTTCTACAGAACATGCATGATGGCTCCTTTTCACAATTCTTTGCAATGTGGCCTTCTGTTCCACATTTTCGACATAGCTTCGAGCGGTCCTCTTCGTTTTTACATTGCCCGGCTAGATGACCAAACTCTAGGCATATGAAGCATTTTTTAAGCAGAATCCGTTCGCGGATGCGACAGTTAACCCAGCCGATTTTAATTCTTCCGGCTTCTATCAGCTTTCTTACGTCTTCCGCGGGAAGGTTGATTGTTGCTGTTTGTGTTCCTCCGTACGCCTTTCGCAGGGATAAAAAGTCCGCTGGTGAAGCTTTCACTCCAAACTGGAGGTTTATGGCATCGATTATGTTATCCATTGTAGTGACTTCATCGATATCTTTGACCTCTAGTGTAGTACGGTGCGTGAGTGTCCTTACACTTGCTTGATCCGATAGGGCTTCGCTGATAACGCCTTTAAACTCGGTGGTCTTCGTTCCCGTCTCCTTGAGTTGTATTAGGAGGTCTCTCTTCTGTGTCCTCCTGATTCTAGAGACCGCCTTTCCAACTGCTTCAAGTTTGGGGTCTGCCTTTACTTTACGTAGTATATCCGCGTAAGAAAGAGCCCCTGTTGCTTTGATGACGATAGCGTCCGGTTTAGTTTTTGTGGCCTCTTGCTGGCTTTTTTTTACGGTCTTCTTCTTGGTGACATCTAACCATTCGTCTTTTTCTGTCGCCTGTTGTTTGCTTGTCGTTGCTTTTACCCGTTTATCTGTGGCTATTGGAGTCTCGACACTGCCGGCTGTCATATCATCCTGCTTGGTGTTTGCCAAAGATGCATGCTTCTGCTTCCGCTTTGATTCCGGGCGTTTGTTGCCTGTAGCACCATTTAATGGATGTATCTCCTTCCGCTTTGCCTCCGGGGGTTCGCTGACGGCAACACCGTTTGATGGGTGTTTCTGCTTCCGCTTTGGCTCCGGGGGTTCGCTGTCTGCAACCTGCCTTCTCTTAGGTTCTAGTGTTGACTTTAGCCAGGGCGAGGTTTGTGAGGAGTTATTTTGGCGAATCACCGCCTTCGCTTTCTCGTCGTGTAGCTGGATCGCCGAGAGCTCGTAGAGAGCTCTGATCCTTTCAATGGCGTCTCGCATCGCTTGGTGGATCGTGCGTCGTTTTCCGTCTTCCAGCATTTCTGCTAGCCCCCTAATTTGCTCACCTAGCTTGTGGAAATCAGACTGCTGGGCGGATGGTTCGACCGTCACGTTTCTTACTGTGGGTGACTCGCGTCGTTCCGTGCTTCCTTGTACTGCTGCTACTTGGCCAACTGGTGACCTCAACATTCTTGAGCCCCTCTGAAAGGGGTTTTCCTCGGTCTCCATTTTTCCTCCGGTATTTTTGTTTGTTGTATTTGTAATCATTTCTAGTAGGTCCCAACTCAAAGCCGCTATCAATGCTCGGATGTGTAGTCACCTAGGGATCCCATGGTTGTCTTTCCAAGCAGTGAGGCCATGCGAGGGTTGGCACAAGCCCTTATGGGGTTTTGTGTCAGAGCCGGATCGGTGCTAATCAGGAATGTTACATCTGAACCTACACCACCAACTTAATGGCGACGAAACATTTAACGTACTTTGACGCCTGCCAAGGTTTTAGTGGGACGGAGGCGTTTGCAGCATTAGCCTGAAAGCTATTTCAGTAAGATTTCACTCCCGCTTACTCAGGTAACAGAATACTACAAACGTCAGCCCTCATAGCTTTTATTCCAATTCGTTTTTTCCAGTATGCCATAATTAAGACCTTACTGGGCTCGGTCTTAATGTTTTGTGATCGTTTGGGTTTTTCCTTTTTGTTTGTCTATTATTATAGCATTATACTATAATAATAGACGATAAATTGTAATGTATATGTGTGTAGATATATACACGTATCTATGTATGTGGAACCTCTCTTCCGGGGGTGAGGGATTGCTCGCTTCACGGTGTGGCGGGTGCGTCGGGATCTCGCCATTTGCTCAAAACTGTATCCCTCGTAGCCACCATGAGGTGGGAAGCACATATATGGAAGACGGTGCTTACTCGTCTTGTCACAGAGAGTTCATAGGGGTTCCTTTGACCTTTTCAGCCACGCCCTCCTTCTCTGCCGCTCTTGGTTGGGGACTGCTTATTGGGTATTCGCAGCTAACCTTCATTTCTGTAGGCCGTTCACTATCCGCCACCTGTGACCCCCACAGTTGCCTGAGCTTAGCATCACCAGCCCGTCCGACTTGGTGCCTGTGACTCCGTCATACATGTCCATGATCATCTGTATGTAGGGTTCTGGAACTCCTCGGTGTCTTAGCGCCACCCATATCAGATCTCTTGGTTGTCTTTTTTAAAATCAACCATCACCAGATGCAAATCCTTTAAGGCATCACGATGTTTTTCCATTATGATCCTTATGCTTTGGATTGCATCTGTGGTTGATTTACCCCCGACAAACCCGCACTGGTCATATATAGCCGTATTATTTGACGCAATTGGCTGTCTAAAACCCGCTCAACGATCTTTATGGTGTGTGACATCGGCTTAATCGAACGGTAATTATCACAGTTTCTCGTATCACCCTTTCCTTTGTGCAAAGTAACATGACGTAATATAAAAAAAATAATTTAATGGAATGAGAACCGCCTAATTGGTCATTTACTTTTATAAGAAAAAATTATCGTATAAATATTTATCCTTTTTTTTAAGAATTAAAAAAAAAACATGGAAAATACTGGAGGCATGCCGTGCGTCGATCGCAATGTTATCAATTTAGGTGACTTGAAATTTCATAAAAAAAAGTAAACGTCATGTCGGGAGTTTTTTCGACTTGTCTCACTCAAAATGCAGTTGTGGGCAAACTGCAGAACTGATTTTGACTAAACTTCACAGAAACACACTAAGAATATTACCGACGACTGTCTAAAAATTTGAGCTTAAACGGTTCGGTGGTTTGGGAGTCCATAAAAAACATGCAAACATGGGTACATATATAAAACATAGGTATATACATATATATAGATTGGAAGCGAACTAATCTCTGAATATATAAAAATAAATTGCTGCATGTATGTATAAAAGATCATTACTTGAGAACGGCTCTACCGATTTGGCTGATTTTCTTTTTGTTGAGTTTGTAATTATCAGGACAAGTTTTTTATGAAAGGAAATTTTTGGAAAATTCACCGGAAAAGTAATTGTCAAGACAAGGTGTGTTTGAAAATTTTTTTTGGAAAATCCACTGTAAAAATATGATAATCTCAATAAAACAAATGTGACGTTCAGTTTAATATTCACAATAAATTCCGCATTGAATATTCAAAAACGGAAAAAAGCAATCGCCACGACATTACAGCATGAGCATTCAAGCAGAAACTCAAGGCGCTCATGGACCTCATTGTGAAGTATTATGTCTTCGGAAATGTGCGATGTTGAATGTACACTGTGGAGTAGCAGAAAAGAGAACTGCCTAATGCGCATATTCTCCTGTGGATGGTCGAGAAAATAAGACCGAATGAAATTGACGACATCATTTGCGCAGAAGTTTCTGATCCCGAAACAGATCACAGTTGTATGAAGTAGTGACGACGTTTGGTTCATGGACCGTGAGGCGATCACAACCGGGAATCACCGTGTTCAAACGTTATCCGCGTGCTTTGTTGGCAATTATGTTGTAGTCGATAACAGCTGGATTGTTCCGTATTCGCCGCTGCTTTTCAAAACATTCAAAGCGCATTGCTTTGTTGAGTATTGCAATTCTGTCAAATCAATCAAATACGTTTGCAAGTATTTCACGAAAGGAAGCGATGTGGCTGTATTGGGTATTGCAGCTCCTGATCCCAACGATAAAGTTTCAAAATATTAAATGGAAAGATATGTATGTATGTATGTCAGCAACAATGAGGCGATTTGGAGAATCTTTTCATTTTCCATACACGAACGTCATCCCACTGTGGTCCATTTAGCTCTTCACCTGGAGAATGGACAACGAGTTTATTTCACGGCAGTAAACGGAGCACAGAGAACTGAACAACCACCAGCGGCAACACTGACAAGCTTCTTCGCAACATGCGCAAGTGATCCATTTGCAAGAACACTGCTTTACTCGGAGATGACGAGATATTTCACATGGAACGTATCATCAAAAAAATTCCAACGTCGGAAACACGAACAGCCTGTTCCTGGATACGTGAATGTATATTCAACCGCTCCATTGGGGCGCATTTGCACAGTTCATTCGAGCAATAACGAATGTGTTACCTGCGTTTGTTATTGGTTAATGTTCGTGGACTGACTTCATTTTAATTCCTACGAACTGTCAATGGTAAGTTGGGCGCAACATATGGAGAACCCTGTCAGTATTCAAATTTGCTCGAGGATGGCATTCTTTGGGATCATACACTCGCTGCGCATCAAATTCGATCACTTTTTGCCATAATCATTTTAACGTGTTTTCCATCGAACCCACTTCATTTTTGGAACAAATACAACGACAATACGGCTGAAGACATTTTGCATAGAGTGCGCAGAACAACAGCGAAGTCCTAACTTAAATTTAACGCGGAGATCCACAACAAGGCATCGATTTCTATAAAGGATTTTTGCCTGATGTCCGGTAAGATGTTGCGCGAATTAGGAACGGCAGCGCCGAATCGCCCCATGCACGATGCATTCTTTCCAGAATTTGAACGAGAACGGCAATGCGATCGAGATGCTTTGAGTCGATCAGTACGAACAACAGTCCCATTGATTCCAACCGACTTACCGTTTCAATTTAAGGGATTACAGTTTGCGGTTCGTCTTGCATTAGCAATAACGATTAAATCAATCGTTGGAAGTGTGTGGAATAAACCTTGAATTGCCGTGTTTTTCCCGTGGGCAATTGTACGTGGCGTGCTCGAGAGTCGATAGTCGGCGCTATTCGTTTTCTCTCCGAACGAAAGACAAAAAATATCGTTCATCACCAAGCGTTGCGATGAACGCAATAAAAACAAAGAAATGATTGTCAAAAACATGAATTCCGATTTATTTCATTTCACTAAATTCATGATCGTACTGAAATTGTTATGTTTCAATTCACACAAATTCTACAAAACCGCGTGAAACCAGATACATACATACATAGATATGTATATGTAATAGTCTTAACTGCTAAGGCGGGTGAAGCAAGGCGAGTATGGTTCAGCTAGTTGATAAATAAAACTAGCATCTTGAAGTTTTTTTCTTTTAATAATGGAATAAGAAATTTACAACTATTACGCATTATATGAGGACTTAATAGAATATTGCTATTCACACATGTTTTTATTGGTAGATGCTAGTACTACATCTATCCTGCATTTTCGGTTACGTCCTTCTGCCTCCACCACTATTCTGCGATCTTTAAAACAAAACTCTCAATATGTATTGGAAAATGAAGGATAGATGTTGTTTGAGCATCGGGAAATATTTAATTT
Organism: Blera fallax; assembly: GCA_946965025.1. Classification (NCBI taxonomy): domain Eukaryota; kingdom Metazoa; phylum Arthropoda; class Insecta; order Diptera; family Syrphidae; genus Blera; species Blera fallax. The sequence continues at coordinate 58,118,065 of OX337246.1, forward strand.
CTGTATAGTTTTTTTTTCCAGAACTTTGCGAAAATTATAATTATTGTGAAACAGCAAGGAAATTCTTTCATTTTAATTTCTTTTCAATAGAAAACGACTAGGTTGCAAAAGTTTTAAATGGTATTTGGACAACGTGTACCCAGAGCTTTTTATTCCCGGTGAATCTGTTGCATACGGCGAGGTAAGTGTTAATATATTTAATATCTCTCAAAACTTTAAAAAAAGATATTTCACATGAACTATAAACTCACGTTATAGATAAGAAATCTAGGATATGGCGGTCGCACATGTTTGGATTCACCAGCTAGAAAGAAAGACCTTAAGAAAGCAGTTGGCTTATATCCCTGTCACAACCAAGGTGGCAATCAGGTTTGTCAATATACACAAGCCAAATGCGACCGCCACGAGCTCCAAATTAAAAATATTTTTTTCATTACACATATCTTTTAAAAAAAATAATGGGGGGCTGAAAACACAAATTAAGGAAAGTGATTGATACAAATTAATTTTACAGATTGGGAACAATTTATCTTCATTATGTCTTGATTCTCCGGCCAAATCGGACGACATGCATTCACCAATTGGCTTGTGGGAGTGTCATGGTCAAGGTGGAAATCAGGTATACTACATGGAGCTATTATTTTCTGATATTTAGGGAAACTTCAATGGAGAATTTTGGCGTTCTACAGAGCCGGTGTAAGCGTGAAACAAAATATTTTGCAATATTCAGAGCACCTTTTGGAAGCTTCAGTATTTAATGGAAGAACACCATCACTGCATATTATAGCACGGGTATAAATAAAAAGATATCATGTTATGTTGATCAAATATACATACATATGTAGAAAAATCTGAAGCATACTTCACTTTTCTCGTTTTGCAATATCAGTCTTCTTTGCAAGTACATTATATGTACATAATGCTACATGTATTGAAGTTCATTTTTGAGTTTTTAATACTCGTTTATCCATTTTAAAGACAATTATAAAGCAATGAAGCGACTGATGCTGTTCCAAACTACGAGAAAAAATGTGAACAAATTATTTCATGAATTCTAAGTACATAGTCAGTCACTTGGCCGTCTTTTTTTAATTAACTCTTTATTTTATCGTATTAAAGTGAAATACTTTTTTGTTGCTCTAGCACAGTTTTTTCTCTTTTACACGCTGATCTTTTCACCAAAGTCCATTAACAAAAATAATCATACCACCATCAACCACCCTTGTTTAAAAAGACCTAACGCTACTCCATTAACACAATTAACACGTGTTGTCTAAAAGAGAATAACGGTACAGGTATGCTATGCATTGTAAATTATTTTGGTTGACGGTTTTGTATTTTCTTGTCATGAAAATTCATTTATTGAATTCATCCGACATTTACTCGAAAATTATATTTGTAACTACATATGTAACTATAATGTACATATGTATAAATCTAAAGTACAACAAGTTCTGCTTGTTCTTTTGATGTGTTCCTAAGAGAAAACTGCAACCAGTTGTTAAAAAAACTTATGTATGTAAACCTGTTTATTTGTTTGTAATTTTAGTTTCTTTGTATCGTTTTTCATAAAATGTTACCTGAAAACATCGCACTGGGAACTCTTTTGAGGCACCCAAGACCTATATTTTCGTTAACGTATAAAGAAATATAGTAGTTTTAAAAAAATAATAATTTAATAATATAATATAAACCTAGTTTAAAGTAACCTATCACCTCATTTGCCAGAAACAGATGCATGTCTTCCATTACGGCTAAAGGTGTACTATTTAAAACTAATGCACCCCTGTATAAAAGTATACCAACGAAAAAAAGTAAAAGTAATATAATTAATTTGGAGTTTGTGGCAAGCTATTGGGTTAGTTAATTCTAATACATACATATGTACAAAACATTTACAAAAATGCATATTATAAATACATTTATTTTCATATTGAAGCTTATTAAAGGGATATTTTTGTTTATTTTGTATTTTGCTTTAAAAAAAAAACTGGTAAGAAAAAAGTGTGTAGGTATTCATAATTGTTCTTAAATTTTTAAATGGTTTATTGACTCTTTTAAAGTTTGAAGTGCTTTTGCACTTCATACGTGAACTGACGTATTGACTGATTTGAATCTAAAAGTAATTTTATATGTGCATGCTTCAGTTAATAAAAATCCGAAGAAAGGCAGATTTTACATTTACCTTTAATTTATACCAACATATTTAGGATGTTACTCGCAGATAATTTTATAGTTACACGTTCCTTTGGTTAGAAATAATTTCGTGCGGTTAGCAAAAGTCTAGTCCGTCAGATTGTATTTGTATTTATACTTTACTTTATTGTAATGATTCCTCTTGAAGAGATAAATTCAAAAGAGGCATTTATATATTCCGACAACTTGGACTACGATTAGGTCTGATAAAGCTAAAATAAGAACTGCGAGTTCACTCAGACTTGAAATTTGAAAAAAAACGCATCAACAAGCAAGTAATAGCAAGATTAATCAATATCTAGAAATCGAACATTTTCAAGAAACCTATATATTACTATATTTTTTAAATGTGTACTTTAAATCACTACTTATTGTTATGATGGGCTTACTATATTGTAGACTGAAAAAGGTAGTAGGTAGCAAAAACTTAAAGAAGCGCTAACTTCGTCGATAACGGATAGCCGTTCAAAATTGCCAATTTTTGAGTAAAAATTATGAATCCGCACTTTTCTCTTTGCATCATCTGCTCGCGATATCCAAATATGTAAGCAGTGCCGAATAACCACAACAGTGAATGAGAGTAAGTAGGTATAAAAAGTCACAGAAACATTTTTCAGTGGCATATTGCTCGTTCACTGATAGGTAAATTTGGCCCCAAAATCTAATTCCATGAAGTTTGTTTCTGCTACAAGTAAATTTGTAAAAAAAAATTCCCAAATTTTATGTACATACATATGTACTTATTCACGATTCTTTTGTTTTTCGTTCTTTATAAATAGTACTTTATGCTCAGTAAAGCCGGAGAAATTCGACGAGACGAAGCATGCCTGGATTATGCTGGACACGAAGTGATGCTATATCCTTGCCATGGATCCAAAGGAAATCAGGTAAGGGTAATTATTGTTGTTACTACGTGATTTATGGTAAGAGGCAAAATAAAGTGAAATTAAGTTGTAGAGTAAATAAATTGTAAGTGAGAATTATTCTGTCATATTATATGTATTTGAAGGTAGACATAGTAGATTATCCTGATGGGTTGCGACCACTAAAATAAAATCTGGCTTCGTATCGGGAAATATATTTTTACAAAATAGTGTCAACAAAATAAATATTAACTATTTAATAAACTTTGACTCAGAATAGGCGTAACCTGCACTTTATATTTCAACGAAAATACGAATATTACAAATAGGTATGTATGTCGAAGGTAAAAAGTTGCAGCAAATTCGATCAGCCCCGATATACCGAAACCAATCTTGTTGTTACTCAAAGTGAAAATTTCGAAAGATAAGACACTGCTGATCGAAGTAGTATGTAGTGTGGGATTCTAACTGCACAAAAACACGCCCTGAATCATGTCTTATGAAAGAAAGATCGACAAATAATCAGTGTGGAGAAAGGATTGTAATTTCATATCATGGGTTAGACGTTAGAGACGTTATCTCCATGGTCGGTGACAAAATAGTGACAAAAAATAATAATAATAATAATAATAAATCACCTTCAATCACAAAATTAATTTAATAACAAAAGAAAATCTCGCGCGAATTAAATTGGGCCCATTCCACCACCTGTCTCTATGTTGTCAGATCTCACTCATTGCAACTACAGTAAGTTTTTTTTTCATACGGTTGGGGCAATGATTGGGCGCATAAAAGATCTAACGTATGTATAGCAGGCTGTAAATTGTAGGTATGTTTTTGTTGTTTCAAATCACATTGTCGTACGGGCATAACACCTACGGCAATTTGTTTTGACAAATTAGCGTGGATTTCTACTTCACAGCAGTGCTTAGTTGGAGTTGTGTTGTTTTTTTTATATAATTTGCACGCACTCAAGGGGTTATGAATACTCTTGGGGGCGTAGGAAAGATAGATAGAGAGAGAAAGAGATTGGTGTAGTGGTTTGAAACTCAGGTATTAGGTTTCACATTAGCTCCAGGGGTGGTGTCCAGATAATTGGGGAGATTTTTTGTTGTCATTTATTTTTTTGCCTTTGCTTCTGATTCACAGTATTTTTAATTTCTTATTCTTTTTCTCAGTCCACCTGATGTCATAAGCATATCAATCATCAACAGGGCGAACAATTTCTCCAGCCATATGACTAACCTACTGCCAGTATTATGCTTTCCCAGTAGTGTTGTCATAAGCTTTCGCAATTGATCGGACTGCCTCTATTATATAATGCTTACTGACATCAGGGATTGAACTGTGAACCATCAGCTCAACAAACGTTGCCACCCCTTGTGTTTGTGTTTTGCACTGATTTCAGAGTAGACTTTAGTAACATTCTTGTGCTAAGGAAGAATCACTTTGCCACATACGTCCATGTCTGTAAATACAAGCCAGCTGTTTTGGCACTGGGTGAAACACACATTTACACATGGGTAAAAATACTGATCTTTCAGATTTGCACCTACCTGGTGCCATTATTCTTTTCTCATCGTGGTATCGTGGTGATTGTTCCAATCCGGAATTCAACTTGATGTGGCTAAAATTCAACGTCCGTAAGCAAATTAGCCACTACTACTTTATTTATACGAGCCCAAACGTAAAATAGTTGGCATAGTATTGCATTTTTCATAACATACATATGTATGTATGTTTCCCAATCAGTTGTTTCTATGTATCTATAGATAGATAAAAAGTAGATTTTTTTTTCTTAAAACAATTTATGAGTATGTGTTCTTTACAAAGCTATTGATAAGTTAAAACAATTAAAGCTTTTTAAAATTTTAAATGTTAACCTATGTTAACGTCAATGCAAAATAGTTGGCCCGCTGGTTTTTCGCAGCAAAATAGTTGACCTAAGCAGGTAATGTCTCTCTCTCTTGCCATGTACCGTTTATTGATGCGTTATTTAAGTGTGGATGTCTCAAGTGAAGAATACACTGATTGCATTCGCAAACGAAGTTCATCATGGCGCGTGGCAAGGCTTATCGGAAGACATGCGTAACTCAATAATAAAATAGTACAAAAAAAACCTTTAAGAATATGATATCGAAAAAAATTTGGAAATATCAAGGTCAGTTCGAAATGTAATTAATTTATTCAAGAAAACCGAAAATGTGAACCCGCTAATGAAAACTGGAGGGCCATCTACTGCAAGCGATCGTGACAGAAGGACTTTGCATTTTCAAGAAAGAAAGATCGTCGTGCTACAACGGCAAATATCACCTTGGAGTGGAAAAATGTAATTAAAAAACAAGTTTAAAGAGACACCTGCATTCGAGAAATAAAGAAAATGGGATACAAATTTTATAAAGTAATTTTTACCACTTTTATTTTTTTTTCTATTATCTTAGAAAATGTATTCTTACAACAAATCATTACTTAGGCAAAAAAAACCTCTCCTTTGCAAAAAAAAGCGCTTGAAATGGACTCGTGACCATCAAAACTGGCCGTTGAGCCAATGTAGGGGCGTAATATGGAGCGATGAGTCTCCATTCGAGGTTTCTTATGGTCGGGAGATGTATGTCAGCTCAAGGACAAGGCAATCTTTGCTTCATCGATGGCACTGTGAATGCCAGTAGGTATCAAGACATCTTAGAGCATTAACTTTTACCCTCAATTCCAATGCTGCAAACAGATAATGACAGTTTAACATTTCAGCAAGATGGCGCATCATGTCATACAGCCAAGCGAAATATGAGCTGGCTTGGAGCACACAACATTCCAATTCTGACGTGGCCCCCAAACATTCCCGACCTATCTCCAATTGAGAATTTGTGGGGAAAAATTAAAAAAGAATTAAGAACAAATGCGGCTAAAAACATGAATGAATTAAAGGAAAAGATCCAAGACGTTTCGGATGGCATAACTCCTGTATGCTGCGTTAATTTAGTGGAAATTATCCAAAGTCGAATTACGGCCGTTATTAAAAACAAAGGTGACGTCACTCAATGGTAAAGGCCAGTTATTTGTATTGGGACAACTTTTTTGTCGCGATAAAAGAGTGGGCTAACTATTTGGCCCGTAGATAATATGTGTTGGAATAATTTCTCTTTTTCCACTTATTAAATGAAGTGCTATTATTTTATAAAGTACTGTTTTTAAATGTATGTATGTATGTCTAACACTTACACAATATCTGTACGGTCGTAGGTTTTTACAACCGCCAACTTTCAACCTCTACTTGGATTGTAGGAAGATTGAAGTTGATATTTTCTACAGATTGATCTTCTTCGAAGTTGGTATTCGTCGAAGGCAAAAGGGAGCGAAACGATAGCGACGACGACGAAAAATGTTACCGGCGAAATGAAAAACACAAGAGTTCCACCACTGATGGTTTTTAGAGAAGACACTAAGCTTTATTCTTTGTCCTAGCTTTTATAATACAAGTTTTTTCGGTATTATTCCATGAAAGTTAGCTATAAAAATAAATGATTACCGGAAATGGTTTACTGACTTCGATAATTATGGCGACTGGTCTAACTTAGGCGCCAGATTTAAAAGAACTATTAATTATTAGAGCGATTTATTATAAAACATAAAAAGCTAATTGAACTAATTGAACTATTCTGCCCCAACATTCCGCCGCCTTTAAAAGTACCATCTTTCAAGAAGGTATTGTTGCCAGTTTGCGAATCGGACGTCTTGTGGTTCCTTTTGAGGTCTTCACATCAGCTACTCTGATTCGTCCGTCAGAACCCGGGATCGTGTTTATGATTCTCCCCATTAGCCATTTTTGGGGTGGAACATGGTCCTCGTGGATAATGACCAAATCACCGATGTTCATATTTGGGCTTGGTGTTGCCCACTTTCCTCTACCTTGCAGCTCCTGAAGGACCATCTCTGCTTAAAGTGCGTTTTGACTGCGTTGATACGTCGCCACCTCTGAATAAAGCTGATTTCAGCCACTTCGTCTGCAGGCTCGGGTCGTTGGGCCTTGATGGCGTTGATTTCCTGAGAAAATGAAGCATCTTGGATGAAGTTTACTATTTTCAGGAGAGCTTCCTCCAAAACTGCTAAGGGGGTTTCTAGGGGTCTGTTTGTTTCCGCTAAATATACGCGAATATTTTTTTTTTTTTTTAGAGGAAGGGGAAATCATCAAAAGATACTGATGATCCGAGTAATCAGTATGCCGGATTTTTACCGACTAAAACCGCCTCCCACATAATTGCGATCTAGTCACTAGGACTAATAAGCAATTTTTTTCTAATCTAATCTGTAGGGTTTTTGTCGTTTCGAGAGTTCCGCCCATCGACGTCTCTCGACAGATGATATCATAATGAAGTAAGTACTTATTTTTCTGCTTACATACTTTCCAATGTTAGGTAGATGTCCAGATACATACATTCCTACATATATATTTATTTCTGAATGGGCGGTCTGATTGACCTAAACCAGTTCAAATGGCTTTGTCCTTTTGAGCCTTCGTGCTATGTTTCCGTTGTCCAAAAGCTGTACTACTTCAGTGTTTGTGTGTAGTAGAAGCCTTGATTCATGCCTTCGTGCATTTTTTTTAATTTCATCTGTGACGAATTCCACTCCTAGGTCCCTGTGGAGGTCATTATTCCTTATGTACCATGGTGCATTGACTATATTTCTTAGCACTTTGTTTTGAAATTTTTGAACGATGTCTGCGTTGCTCTTTTTGGTACAGCCCCATAATTGACTACCATATGTCCATATTGGCCTTAATGCTTGCTTGTATAATAAAAGCTTGTTATAGATCGATAGTGGTGAATCTTTTCCTATCAGCCAATACATTTTTCTGTACTTTATTTCCAACTCCGTTTTTTTCTTTTTTACGTGCTCTTTCCATCTTAACTTAGCATCTAGGGTCATTCCAAGATATTTTGCTGTGTTCGCGTACGGTACTACTTTCTGGTTGATAGTTACCGGGATGTGATTTAATAATCTATTAGTGAAGTTTATATGCACTGATTTGCTTTCATTAAGCTTGATTCGCCATTTTGTTGTCCAATTAAAAAATTTGTTCACAGCTGATTGCAGCTTCTTTGTGGATTCTGCATTGGTCTCTCCTACCGCTAGGATTGCAGTGTCATCAGCAAATGTGGCCAATGTGCTATTTTCTAGTTCTGGAAGATCACCAGTATATAGGAGATACAGAATGCGGCCCAGCACACTGCCTTGTGGAACTCCAGCTTTAATTTCCGTTAATTCGGAATACGATTCTTCCTGTTTTATTCTAAAAAATCGTCCACTTAAGTAGGATTCTAGTATTGCAGCATATTGTTTTGGTAGGACACATCTTAGTTTATGATTTAGTCCTACATGCCAAACTTTGTCAAAGGCTTGAGCTACGTCGAGAAATACTGCAGAACAAACCTTTTTCTCTTCTAATGCTTTTTCTATGATGTTAGTTATTCTGTGGACTTGATCAATTGTTGAATGATGTCTTCTAAATCCGAACTGATAATTTGGAATTAATTTTTTTCGTTCAATGATGCTATTGAGTCGCTTAACAAGTAGTTTTTCGAAAAGTTTGGATATTACTGGGAGTATTGAAATTAGCCTGTATGATGACACTTCGTTTGGTGGCTTTCCGGGCTTAGAGATCATTATTACTTCTGCCACTTTCCATAGGCTGGGAACATATTTCATTCTAAAAGCAGCATTGATTAAATTTGTAAGTTTAATTATAGCTTTCATTGGTAATTGCCTCAATATTTCACCGGTTATAAGATCATAACCAGGGCATTTTTTCGGGTTAATGTTATTTTTAATCTCATTTCTCACTTCCCTTGCAGTCGTAAGTCTTATTTCTTCACTTTCATCTCCGACTGTTCCCATAGGTATGAATATTTCTTGCGCGCTGTTTGGTTGTAATACATTTTTTAGGTATTCTGCGAATATTCTAGCTTTGTGCTCGTTACTCTTAGCCCATTTCCCTTCAGTTGTTCTGATGGGTGGTATCTGCATAATTGGCCTTTTGATGTTTTTCATTGCTTTCCATAGCGAATAATCTGTTGTTTTTTCGTTGGTTAATCTTCTAAGATAACCTCTTATTGAGTCTTCTTTTAATGTTCTAATTTTTCTTCTTAACTGTTGGGTAAGATTGTTCAGTTTAGTTTTGTTTTGGGGGTCTCTAGTTTGCTGCCATATTTTTCTCGCTAGTCTTCTATCCGTCTTCTATTTGTCTGGGATAGATGTTCCCTTTAGTCTTCATTCTAGTTTCTGGCGTATTTATCCAGGCTGATTGTTGTATATCATTAACAAATTTTTTCACTTCTCCTTCCAGTTGTTCAGTATTGCACATAGCCACACTTAATTCAATCCTGTCTTCCAGGGTCCTCTTGAAACTTTCCCAGTCGGTGTGTTTGTTTGTTAACATTGGTCTGCTTCGCTTTCGAATTAATTCTGACTCAATGTGAATAGTATTGGGGAGTGATCAGAATTTAGATCGTTGAATTCATCAATTTGAAGATGCTTTGCAGATATGTTTTTGATTAGAAAGAAGTCTATCAGGTCTGGTATTTTATTTAGATCAGTCGGCCAATATGTCGGTTTTCCGGTTGACAAAACTTCGCATCCGTACAGTCTAGTTGCTTTGAATAATTCTCCTCCTTTTGTTGACGTCAATCTGGATCCCCAGTGAACATGTTTTGCATTAAAGTCCCCTCCAATTATGAATCTATTTCCCAGTTTTCTTAGCAAATTCAGGTAATCTTCCTCTTTAAGCAAATGTTTTGGTGGACAGTAGATTGATACTATATTAAAAGAGTAATTGTCTGCTTTTATATTTACTGCTGTTGCTTCAATTTCTTCTGAAATATATTTAAGTCCTTCATGATGTTGAATATTATTCCCTATTATAACTGCGCTTCCTCCTTTAGCGGTATTTTCGGGGTGAGCAGTGTGATATGTTGTGTAATTTCTAAATTTTATAAACGATTGGTTAGTAAGGTGTGTTTCTGATATAAGACACACGTCAATCTTCTCTATATCGAGGACTGCTTGCAATTCTTGTTGGTGTTGCATTAGTCCATTGGCGTTCCAAGATAATATTTTAAGATCTCTCTTCATTTTTGGGTTTGGGGGTTATTCCTTTTTTGCACATTCTGCATTCTAATGTCAGAAGTCGCTCGTCTAACGAATTTAATTTACTTATTATAAGATGCAATGTATCCTTGAGATCATCCTTTACATCAACTTTTTGGTGTGTTCTTACTTGGGTAGGTTGGCTTGCATTATTTGCTGTTACTTGAGCGTATGATTTGGTATTACCATTATCTTTCTTTTTGGTGCTTTGGCTTTTGCTATTTTTAACATTTGTTGATGTTTTTTCGGGTTGCACACTTTTTGTGATGATTTGTTTCTGGGCCGTATTGCGGTTTTTAGCTGTCATATGGTTGTTTTTGATTTTTTGCAGTTCAATGGCAACACTGCATCCTCGGTAATTAGCTGGATGGTTTTCGCCACAATGTACACATTTTGGCTGCACATTTTTAGGTTTAGTGCATTCACTTGTAAGATGTTTACCTGCACATTTTACACATCTAGGTGTTCTGTTGCAATACTTTTGCGTGTGTCCATAAGCCTGGCATAGTTTACATTGAGGTATAAGCTTCGATTTTTTAATAGATTGTATTTCAACCATACAGCCAAGAATACTTTTTATCTTGTAGATTTTTTCGATCTCTTCCTCAGCACTGAATGTCAATGTAAACATGTTTAGTGGTTCTTTGCTTTTCCATTTAAGCTTGATTGTAGCATCTATTGCCCGTAAGCCCTTTGATTTTAAATCAGTGACTATTTTTTCTGGTTTGCATGTATGGTGTAGATTTTTTGCCATTACTCTAATTGGGCGGGTTTCCTTATTTTCATATGAGTACCAAGCATAGTTTGCGTCTCTCAACATTTTTGTAGCCATTCTATAGGTCTCGCTGTCTTCAACATTTAATTTAAAGTTGTTTCTATTGATGATTTCCAGCTTGAATTTCTCTTTTGGAGCAATTTTTTCAATTTTTTCAAACAAACCATCAAAGCTTGTTATTTCTTCTATAATAATAGGCGGTGGCGTTGGTATTTTCTTTATTTTGCTCTGGATCTTTACTGATTCCGATTTTCTTTCTTTTAGTTGGGGTGGAGTAGCGGATATTCCGACTATATCTACACTCCTGCGTTGCCTTTTGAGACGAAGGGTATTAGCGAACCTTTCATTTATAAAATTAACTTGGGAACCTGAGTCGAGCAATATTCGACCCAGGTGAAAACTTCCACTTGAGTCCTGGACAAGAACCAATGCCGTCGCTAAAATTACCTGAGTCATCGAAAGCTGCTCCCTTTCCAAAGCAGTATGACTTGTTGACACTGGTGGCGATTGTTTACCCTGTATCTTATTTCTTGGCGTTTTCTCAGGTTGTTGAAGTCGATGCAAAAGACTGGTGCGGTTTTTTGCAAACCATGCATCTATACAACGAGGGACACGTTGAAACGCTGTGGCCTTTGCTCAAGCAATTTAAGCAAAGCACTGGTTTTTTAATATTTGTGAACCTTTCCATTACAGTCAACTTATTAAAGGCTGAGCAACCCGGAATAGAGTGACCACCATCTTGACAAAACAAACAGACCTTTTGTGAAACTGCTAGCGACAATTGAGGACGATAACCAGAATGCGATGGTCTTTGCTTCCTAGAAATCCGTGCATCGGAATGCGATCTCAACTGCTTGCTTTCGCGAGCCTCAAGGTATTGACACCTCTTGCTAAGGACCGCCGAACATTCACTTCTTGTACCACTAAAACTGAGTTTCCGGATCTACCTTAGACATGGCGATGTGTATTACAATGGCATTGCAAATATTTTCAAATCAACCTATCGACTGAAGCGGATTAAGAACCGCTGAGTTCTGAGGCAGAAGCCTTGGATACCTTTGGTTGCTCGTTCGGAAATGTATTGTAAGAAGATAAGGCACTCGTTATCGTAACGATCCTTCAGCCGTGCTAAAGGAGGTAATTCTCCTCCGTAACTTGGAAGGCCTAAACCGTGCTTAAAGCTTGATGACTCAAGCAGTTCTAAAGATGATTAAATTTTTCGATTTTGGTCAAATTCGGTTCGTAATCGACAAGAGTTGTGAAAGAATTTATAAAATTTTTGTACTCCGAATATTTTTCATTAAATCGTGGTAATTTCAGTTTGGGTAAATAATTAGTTGTATGATGGGGAACTGCGAAGGTTGTTTCTACGGAGCTATTGCGCCTGCAAGGCCCTAGAAGAGAATGAATTTTAGTTTTCCCTGAAATATGTATAAAGGTCTTCCAATTCCCCTCGACACGTATCAGCTGGTACTAACCTCTCAATATGAGTCTGGCATGCTAAAAGTTGCTTAAAATAGGATTCCAAAATTTCTAGATGGCATTCCAATTCCGTAGCAGAAAGAGTGTCCGATCGACAAGATTTTTAATTCTAGTGATGTTACCCTTGGTTGAAGAACGCAACTGCCTCAGTTCCTCAATGGTTGCCTCAGTTCCCATTTTTCTAATAAGAGTTGTTTAAGACCCGGAAATTATTAGAAAGCACAACGAAGGGAGAAATAATTTCGACAAAAAAAAAATGCAAAAGCGTAGTCACTCGGCAACACTGTTACAAGAAGTATTGACGGCACTCTATCTTGCGGCGAAAAAGTAATCCAATGGAGAAGTTACTCCGGTGATGAAATGGCGAATAAATCCAACGTTTATTTCAAAATTTTAAATTTACGAAATGAATTTAATTAGAAATGAATTGATCTCAAATATGATTGTAAATAGTGGTACTCAGTTTTATTGTAGTGAAAGTGTTAGAGGAATTCAAACTGCCATAAATTCAAAGACTGCCAACAAAGAAATTACTTCCCAACCGAAAGCTTCTTTTCATTGCAATAATTTCCCAAGCGAGAGCTTCTTATCATTGCATACGATCAATGCAGCACCCACTCCGCCTGCGAGAACAACGAAGAAAGCTCCAATAGCTTTGTATACCTGAGCGAAATGTAGGTCTATGCCTTGATAATGTAAAGTTTTAAGTGGACGGCAATTCCCAACAACAAAAAACAGTAGCAGCAGGAACAGCGAGTTGATTGTACCGCAAAAGTTGACTTCAGCGTTAGCGAGTTGAAAGCGAGAAAACGAATGATGACAAAGTGCAATAAAATAATATGTGAATAAAGCTGATTTCAGCCACTTCGTCTGCAGGCTCGGGTCGTTGGGCCTTGATGGCGTTGATTTCCTGAGAAAATGAAGCATCTTGGATGAAGTTTACTATTTTCAGGAGAGCTTCCTCCAAAACTGCTAAGGGGGTTTCTAGGGGTCTGTTTGTTTCCGCTAAATATACGCGAATATTTTTTTTTTTTTTTAGAGGAAGGGGAAATCATCAAAAGATACTGATGATCCGAGTAATCAGTATGCCGGATTTTTACCGACTAAAACCGCCTCCCACATAATTGCGATCTAGTCACTAGGACTAATAAGCAATTTTTTTCTAATCTAATCTGTAGGGTTTTTGTCGTTTCGAGAGTTCCGCCCATCGACGTCTCTCGACAGATGATATCATAATGAAGTAAGTACTTATTTTTCTGCTTACATACTTTCCAATGTTAGGTAGATGTCCAGATACATACATTCCTACATATATATTTATTTCTGAATGGGCGGTCTGATTGACCTAAACCAGTTCAAATGGCTTTGTCCTTTTGAGCCTTCGTGCTATGTTTCCGTTGTCCAAAAGCTGTACTACTTCAGTGTTTGTGTGTAGTAGAAGCCTTGATTCATGCCTTCGTGCATTTTTTTTAATTTCATCTGTGACGAATTCCACTCCTAGGTCCCTGTGGAGGTCATTATTCCTTATGTACCATGGTGCATTGACTATATTTCTTAGCACTTTGTTTTGAAATTTTTGAACGATGTCTGCGTTGCTCTTTTTGGTACAGCCCCATAATTGACTACCATATGTCCATATTGGCCTTAATGCTTGCTTGTATAATAAAAGCTTGTTATAGATCGATAGTGGTGAATCTTTTCCTATCAGCCAATACATTTTTCTGTACTTTATTTCCAACTCCGTTTTTTTCTTTTTTACGTGCTCTTTCCATCTTAACTTAGCATCTAGGGTCATTCCAAGATATTTTGCTGTGTTCGCGTACGGTACTACTTTCTGGTTGATAGTTACCGGGATGTGATTTAATAATCTATTAGTGAAGTTTATATGCACTGATTTGCTTTCATTAAGCTTGATTCGCCATTTTGTTGTCCAATTAAAAAATTTGTTCACAGCTGATTGCAGCTTCTTTGTGGATTCTGCATTGGTCTCTCCTACCGCTAGGATTGCAGTGTCATCAGCAAATGTGGCCAATGTGCTATTTTCTAGTTCTGGAAGATCACCAGTATATAGGAGATACAGAATGCGGCCCAGCACACTGCCTTGTGGAACTCCAGCTTTAATTTCCGTTAATTCGGAATACGATTCTTCCTGTTTTATTCTAAAAAATCGTCCACTTAAGTAGGATTCTAGTATTGCAGCATATTGTTTTGGTAGGACACATCTTAGTTTATGATTTAGTCCTACATGCCAAACTTTGTCAAAGGCTTGAGCTACGTCGAGAAATACTGCAGAACAAACCTTTTTCTCTTCTAATGCTTTTTCTATGATGTTAGTTATTCTGTGGACTTGATCAATTGTTGAATGATGTCTTCTAAATCCGAACTGATAATTTGGAATTAATTTTTTTCGTTCAATGATGCTATTGAGTCGCTTAACAAGTAGTTTTTCGAAAAGTTTGGATATTACTGGGAGTATTGAAATTAGCCTGTATGATGACACTTCGTTTGGTGGCTTTCCGGGCTTAGAGATCATTATTACTTCTGCCACTTTCCATAGGCTGGGAACATATTTCATTCTAAAAGCAGCATTGATTAAATTTGTAAGTTTAATTATAGCTTTCATTGGTAATTGCCTCAATATTTCACCGGTTATAAGATCATAACCAGGGCATTTTTTCGGGTTAATGTTATTTTTAATCTCATTTCTCACTTCCCTTGCAGTCGTAAGTCTTATTTCTTCACTTTCATCTCCGACTGTTCCCATAGGTATGAATATTTCTTGCGCGCTGTTTGGTTGTAATACATTTTTTAGGTATTCTGCGAATATTCTAGCTTTGTGCTCGTTACTCTTAGCCCATTTCCCTTCAGTTGTTCTGATGGGTGGTATCTGCATAATTGGCCTTTTGATGTTTTTCATTGCTTTCCATAGCGAATAATCTGTTGTTTTTTCGTTGGTTAATCTTCTAAGATAACCTCTTATTGAGTCTTCTTTTAATGTTCTAATTTTTCTTCTTAACTGTTGGGTAAGATTGTTCAGTTTAGTTTTGTTTTGGGGGTCTCTAGTTTGCTGCCATATTTTTCTCGCTAGTCTTCTATCCGTCTTCTATTTGTCTGGGATAGATGTTCCCTTTAGTCTTCATTCTAGTTTCTGGCGTATTTATCCAGGCTGATTGTTGTATATCATTAACAAATTTTTTCACTTCTCCTTCCAGTTGTTCAGTATTGCACATAGCCACACTTAATTCAATCCTGTCTTCCAGGGTCCTCTTGAAACTTTCCCAGTCGGTGTGTTTGTTTGTTAACATTGGTCTGCTTCGCTTTCGAATTAATTCTGACTCAATGTGAATAGTATTGGGGAGTGATCAGAATTTAGATCGTTGAATTCATCAATTTGAAGATGCTTTGCAGATATGTTTTTGATTAGAAAGAAGTCTATCAGGTCTGGTATTTTATTTAGATCAGTCGGCCAATATGTCGGTTTTCCGGTTGACAAAACTTCGCATCCGTACAGTCTAGTTGCTTTGAATAATTCTCCTCCTTTTGTTGACGTCAATCTGGATCCCCAGTGAACATGTTTTGCATTAAAGTCCCCTCCAATTATGAATCTATTTCCCAGTTTTCTTAGCAAATTCAGGTAATCTTCCTCTTTAAGCAAATGTTTTGGTGGACAGTAGATTGATACTATATTAAAAGAGTAATTGTCTGCTTTTATATTTACTGCTGTTGCTTCAATTTCTTCTGAAATATATTTAAGTCCTTCATGATGTTGAATATTATTCCCTATTATAACTGCGCTTCCTCCTTTAGCGGTATTTTCGGGGTGAGCAGTGTGATATGTTGTGTAATTTCTAAATTTTATAAACGATTGGTTAGTAAGGTGTGTTTCTGATATAAGACACACGTCAATCTTCTCTATATCGAGGACTGCTTGCAATTCTTGTTGGTGTTGCATTAGTCCATTGGCGTTCCAAGATAATATTTTAAGATCTCTCTTCATTTTTGGGTTTGGGGGTTATTCCTTTTTTGCACATTCTGCATTCTAATGTCAGAAGTCGCTCGTCTAACGAATTTAATTTACTTATTATAAGATGCAATGTATCCTTGAGATCATCCTTTACATCAACTTTTTGGTGTGTTCTTACTTGGGTAGGTTGGCTTGCATTATTTGCTGTTACTTGAGCGTATGATTTGGTATTACCATTATCTTTCTTTTTGGTGCTTTGGCTTTTGCTATTTTTAACATTTGTTGATGTTTTTTCGGGTTGCACACTTTTTGTGATGATTTGTTTCTGGGCCGTATTGCGGTTTTTAGCTGTCATATGGTTGTTTTTGATTTTTTGCAGTTCAATGGCAACACTGCATCCTCGGTAATTAGCTGGATGGTTTTCGCCACAATGTACACATTTTGGCTGCACATTTTTAGGTTTAGTGCATTCACTTGTAAGATGTTTACCTGCACATTTTACACATCTAGGTGTTCTGTTGCAATACTTTTGCGTGTGTCCATAAGCCTGGCATAGTTTACATTGAGGTATAAGCTTCGATTTTTTAATAGATTGTATTTCAACCATACAGCCAAGAATACTTTTTATCTTGTAGATTTTTTCGATCTCTTCCTCAGCACTGAATGTCAATGTAAACATGTTTAGTGGTTCTTTGCTTTTCCATTTAAGCTTGATTGTAGCATCTATTGCCCGTAAGCCCTTTGATTTTAAATCAGTGACTATTTTTTCTGGTTTGCATGTATGGTGTAGATTTTTTGCCATTACTCTAATTGGGCGGGTTTCCTTATTTTCATATGAGTACCAAGCATAGTTTGCGTCTCTCAACATTTTTGTAGCCATTCTATAGGTCTCGCTGTCTTCAACATTTAATTTAAAGTTGTTTCTATTGATGATTTCCAGCTTGAATTTCTCTTTTGGAGCAATTTTTTCAATTTTTTCAAACAAACCATCAAAGCTTGTTATTTCTTCTATAATAATAGGCGGTGGCGTTGGTATTTTCTTTATTTTGCTCTGGATCTTTACTGATTCCGATTTTCTTTCTTTTAGTTGGGGTGGAGTAGCGGATATTCCGACTATATCTACACTCCTGCGTTGCCTTTTGAGACGAAGGGTATTAGCGAACCTTTCATTTATAAAATTAACTTGGGAACCTGAGTCGAGCAATATTCGACCCAGGTGAAAACTTCCACTTGAGTCCTGGACAAGAACCAATGCCGTCGCTAAAATTACCTGAGTCATCGAAAGCTGCTCCCTTTCCAAAGCAGTATGACTTGTTGACACTGGTGGCGATTGTTTACCCTGTATCTTATTTCTTGGCGTTTTCTCAGGTTGTTGAAGTCGATGCAAAAGACTGGTGCGGTTTTTTGCAAACCATGCATCTATACAACGAGGGACACGTTGAAACGCTGTGGCCTTTGCTCAAGCAATTTAAGCAAAGCACTGGTTTTTTAATATTTGTGAACCTTTCCATTACAGTCAACTTATTAAAGGCTGAGCAACCCGGAATAGAGTGACCACCATCTTGACAAAACAAACAGACCTTTTGTGAAACTGCTAGCGACAATTGAGGACGATAACCAGAATGCGATGGTCTTTGCTTCCTAGAAATCCGTGCATCGGAATGCGATCTCAACTGCTTGCTTTCGCGAGCCTCAAGGTATTGACACCTCTTGCTAAGGACCGCCGAACATTCACTTCTTGTACCACTAAAACTGAGTTTCCGGATCTACCTTAGACATGGCGATGTGTATTACAATGGCATTGCAAATATTTTCAAATCAACCTATCGACTGAAGCGGATTAAGAACCGCTGAGTTCTGAGGCAGAAGCCTTGGATACCTTTGGTTGCTCGTTCGGAAATGTATTGTAAGAAGATAAGGCACTCGTTATCGTAACGATCCTTCAGCCGTGCTAAAGGAGGTAATTCTCCTCCGTAACTTGGAAGGCCTAAACCGTGCTTAAAGCTTGATGACTCAAGCAGTTCTAAAGATGATTAAATTTTTCGATTTTGGTCAAATTCGGTTCGTAATCGACAAGAGTTGTGAAAGAATTTATAAAATTTTTGTACTCCGAATATTTTTCATTAAATCGTGGTAATTTCAGTTTGGGTAAATAATTAGTTGTATGATGGGGAACTGCGAAGGTTGTTTCTACGGAGCTATTGCGCCTGCAAGGCCCTAGAAGAGAATGAATTTTAGTTTTCCCTGAAATATGTATAAAGGTCTTCCAATTCCCCTCGACACGTATCAGCTGGTACTAACCTCTCAATATGAGTCTGGCATGCTAAAAGTTGCTTAAAATAGGATTCCAAAATTTCTAGATGGCATTCCAATTCCGTAGCAGAAAGAGTGTCCGATCGACAAGATTTTTAATTCTAGTGATGTTACCCTTGGTTGAAGAACGCAACTGCCTCAGTTCCTCAATGGTTGCCTCAGTTCCCATTTTTCTAATAAGAGTTGTTTAAGACCCGGAAATTATTAGAAAGCACAACGAAGGGAGAAATAATTTCGACAAAAAAAAAATGCAAAAGCGTAGTCACTCGGCAACACTGTTACAAGAAGTATTGACGGCACTCTATCTTGCGGCGAAAAAGTAATCCAATGGAGAAGTTACTCCGGTGATGAAATGGCGAATAAATCCAACGTTTATTTCAAAATTTTAAATTTACGAAATGAATTTAATTAGAAATGAATTGATCTCAAATATGATTGTAAATAGTGGTACTCAGTTTTATTGTAGTGAAAGTGTTAGAGGAATTCAAACTGCCATAAATTCAAAGACTGCCAACAAAGAAATTACTTCCCAACCGAAAGCTTCTTTTCATTGCAATAATTTCCCAAGCGAGAGCTTCTTATCATTGCATACGATCAATGCAGCACCCACTCCGCCTGCGAGAACAACGAAGAAAGCTCCAATAGCTTTGTATACCTGAGCGAAATGTAGGTCTATGCCTTGATAATGTAAAGTTTTAAGTGGACGGCAATTCCCAACAACAAAAAACAGTAGCAGCAGGAACAGCGAGTTGATTGTACCGCAAAAGTTGACTTCAGCGTTAGCGAGTTGAAAGCGAGAAAACGAATGATGACAAAGTGCAATAAAATAATATGTGTGTGTGTGCTTGAGATTGTAAAATTCGATTGCTTTGTATAAGGATCTTTTGTGGATTCTAAATTTTACTTTCCTATGATAACTTGTACGGAGAAATGATCACGCCAATAACCAATTCCAATTGAATGCAGCAATTACAAATTATCTACTATAATATACATATGCACATATGTATGTATTTCTTGACAATTTTTGAGTAGATATTGTATGTATGTACAGTCACTGGCAAAATTATTTGCGCAATGCAGTGCTTACACCATATCATTTTAATAAAGTTGTATATCTTTTGAAAAATTCAATATTTCAGTAATGTTCTTGTTTATTATTAATCTTTTAAGTTATCTTGAAACGGTAAATAAAAAACAAAATCAAATTTCTAACAGTAAACGTTAAAACCATTATCTGCACAAGTGCAATTTACTTTTGCTTACGCTTCTGAAAGCCGAAAATTTTTTTTTATTTTAATTTTTTTTGTTGATGAAGGTGAAAATCTCGAAAGACACAGTGGGGTTAGGAACCCAAAGTAGTGTGGGACTAACCTACGAATATTACTTCGTACATTTAAGACATCGTCTATCTCAGGATTGATATGCATCTGCAAACGCTCGTTGTGACGCATTGCGTACTTTTTAATTGTATCTGCTACGATGTCAATCTGTAAATCCCGATGCAAGTCACTATTTCTAATGAACCATAGGGCATTCACTATTCCCCGAAGGACCTTATTTTGAAATGTTTGCAACATTTGAACATTTGTTTTCTTTGTGCAACCCCATAATTGGATACCATATGTCCAAGCGGGTTTTAATATCTGATTGTATAATAGGATTTTATTCTCAATGGACAGTTCTGAGTTATATCCTAACAACCAATAAAGTTTTCTATATCTAATATTCTACTTTCTTTTTCACATGTTCCTTCCATTTCAGTTTAGCATCCAAATTCATACCGAGATACTTAGCTGTGTTAGAGTAAGGAACTATTTGATTATTAATAACCACGGGGAGATTCGTTATTTTTTTATTTGTGAAATTGATATGGATGGACTTTGACTCATTAAGTTTAATTCGCCATCGCTGCGTCCAATCACATATCTCGTTAATTGAAATTTGTAGCTTTTCTGTAGCTTTAGCCACACATCCATCTGTTGATAGAAGAGCAGTGTCGTCTGCAAATGTGGCTATCATGGTATCACTCGCATGCGGTATATCACTCGTATATAATAAATACAGGGTGGGTCCTAGAACACATCCCTGTGGAACACCTGCTTGTATTTCTTTAAGTTCAGAATACGCTGAGCCATAACGAACTCTAAAGAATTTATTACCTATATAAGATTTAAGGATCTCATAGTATTGTCTAGGTAGATCCCTATGAAGTTTGAACTCTAAACCCTTATGCCAAACTTTATCAAAAGCCTGTGCAACGTCTAAGAATAATGCAGAACAAATTTGTTTTTCTTCCAGTACCTTTTCTATAACATTAGTTATACGATGCACCTGGTCTATCGTCGAGTGTTTATTCCTAAACCCGAATTGATGGGTAGGGATAAGCTTTCTTTGCTCTATAATTGGGTTTAACCTTTTAAGTAGGAGTTTCTCGAAAAGTTTTGAAAATAGAGGTAAAAGTGAGATTGGCCTATATGAGGTAACTTCTGATAAAGGCTTACCTTGTTTAGGAATAACAATAATTTCTGTTATCTTCCAGTGATGTGGGACATACCTTTGTTTAAAGCAAGCATTAATTATAAGCTTGAGTTTCAACAATGCAGTTGGAAGTTCCTTCAAGATTTGAGCAGTTATAAGATAATAACCTGGTGATTTTCTATCATTTAGTTTATGAATACATGTCTCGATCTCTCTTAACGAAACATAAGGAATTTCCTTTTCGTCTACTCTATTATAGGAATCAAGGTCTTCATTTGCAACCCTAGGTGGAAACGGTTTAAAAACATTTGAAAGGTGCTGACAAAAGAGTTTAACCTTTTCCTTTGGATCGCCGATCAATTTCCCATGAGATGTTTTCAACGGGGGATCTTGCGCTTGACGTCTCTTTAAACGTTTAGCAGCCTTCCAAACGGAGTAGTCTGTGACTTTGTCAGCTGTTAGATTACAAAGGTATTTAGCCAGAGAATCATTTTTGAATTCAGTAATAGTTTTTTTAAGCCTATTATTAGTCTATTAAAAATGGTTTTATCGCCAGGATATCTTGTCGCTTGCCATTTTCTACGAGCGCTTCTCCTTTCAAGTATAAGTTGCTTGATTTCTGTGGGGTATTTCACCGAAGCCTGTTTTTTTTGTTGATAAGTCGGTGTACTATCTTCTGCTGCCTGTTGCACATCGGCAATGAATTGTTCTGTTTCAATGTCAATATGTTTTGTTGTGACTAGTGGGGACCTAAGGTTAATGAAACCTTCGATGAGTTCTCCGAATTTACACCAGTTCGTACTTTTGTTTGTTAGTCGTGGGTTTTTTATCTGTTCTATCGATAAACCATTGACTGTTAGGATTACAGGTGTATGATCCGATGACAGATCATCACTGCTTTTAACTTTAACTTCTTTTCTATTAATTAATACCTTTCATTATGAAGAAGGCGATAACATCTGGTATTTTCGTTGGGTCAGATGGCCAATTAGTTGGTGATCCAGTCGAAATAAATTCAAATGATCCAAGGTACTTTTCACAATTACAGCACTCCCTCCCCTGGCACTGTCAGCTGGATGAGGAGAGTGAAAAAAAAGATACCCAGGAATTCTAATCTAAGTTCCCTGTTTGAAATGTGTTTCAGAAATCAGGCAAACATCAATATCTTCGTTACATAGAAAAACCTGAAATTCAGGGATGTGTTGGAGTAAACATTTGCATTCCACGTTGCGACATTTAGATTATTTTTAATCACTAGTATTTTGTCGTTTTTTTCCTGCTTCTTTGCTTAGCAGTTTAATAATTTTATCCTGATTATCCAATCTTTGGATAATAGTGATAAGCATTTCCTTTACCGATATTTCCTCTTCCTTTCGTGTATTTTTCACAATTTGGGAATATGATTTACTTTCTACAGTTGGTATGTTCGTTTTAGCAGCAATTGGCACTTTGTCTAGTTTCTTGTTTTCTGCGTTTACTTGTTGCTTGCTTTTCTTATAGGATATATTTCGTTGACTGATTTTAGTAGCTTTACTTTTCCTTTCTTGATATTCTTTTGCCATCGAACAGCCTCTATAGTTTGCTGGGTGATCACCATGACAGTTGATGCATTTTACTTTCTCGTCCTTCTTTAGAGGACAATTATATGTGGGATGTTTTCCTTCGCATTTAACGCAAGCAAAATCTCTTTTACAATAACTTTGCGTATGCCCGAAAGCCTGGCATCGTTTGCATTGGGGTATTGAGTTTGAATTCTTGCGAAGTGGCTCGATCTTAACAACAATACCCATTATTGATTTTATGTTATATATCTTTTCGACTTCTTCTTGATTATGAAAAGAGAGCATAAAAAGAGATAATTTTCTGTTTCTTGTCATTGGTTGTCCATCACAACCTTGTGTGGTTTCTTTTTTAATTAGGTTTTTGGCTTCCAGAATCCTAAATTTTTTATTACTTAAGTCTTCGACGATGTCGTGTTCATCACACGAGAAGTGAAGTCCTCTGGCTACTACTCTAACTGGTCTAGTAGCTTTATTTTCATATGAGTGCCACTGGAAATTTGTTTTTGTCAATTCCTCAGTGATTTCTCTATATGTGTCAATGTCATCAACATTTATTTTCCATTTATTGTTACTATAGGATGTGAATTTACAAGCCTTTTTCGTTTTTTGTTCTATTACTTTTTTTAGCTCACCAAATCTGTCCACTCCCGAGATCATTGGTGGTGGTAATGGCTGTTTTTTCAAGCCGAAAATGAGAATTTTTTTTACATTGACGCAATGGTTTTGAGGGTATAGCATTATCTAATAAGTTGTGTTTCCTCCTTTTGCCGCAATAACTTCTGCGAGGCGCTTGGCATTGAGTCTATCAAATTTTGAATTTGCTCTCCCGGAATGGTACTGCAAGCTGTTATAAAATCCTTCCATGTTTCATTTGCAGATTTTCCAATGTTTTGTGGAATTTTGACTTCACAAGATGCCATTTCCTATTAAATGTAAGTCAGGGCTTTGTGGAAGTCATTTTAAAGCTACTTGTCACACTTCCGTTAAAAACTTTTTGATGTTCCAGGCAGCGTGTATATGGATACATTATCATGTTGAAGGATGAAATCGCTCCCCGTGAATATTGAGCATACCACCAGTGCAACATCATTAAGTATGTATCTTTAAATAATGTGACTGTGTCATATGGTCAGAGCACCGCATAAGTGGTCCCACGCCAAAATACGATATGCATCTCCAAATCATAATTTTACCTCCTTTGGAATGCTTTGTGGGTTGCTTTACGGGTTGTTTGGATCTTGTTTTTGAATTGCAGAAATAAAATTTTCAACCATAACTGCCATCCAAAGAACAAGCAGTTACGTCGGTTCAAAGCACACTTCTCCAAACAGCTGCTAGTTTGTTAATATGCTTCCTTGTAAATTGTAGCCTCAGCTGCTTATTTCTTGATGTAATTTCGAGCTTTTTTTTGTACGAAGTTGGCTTGAATTCGGATTTTCTTTAACCATATTCGTAACGTTCTTTCACTAATATTGTTCTCACAATCCTTGTTTAAATCCGTTAACACATTTCGAACCTTTTCACGTGGGTTACTTTTAAAAGAATGATAATTCAGCGGTCTTCCCTTTCCGAAGTAACCTTTTTTTCTGCTTCTACGGGTTCGGATTTTTACAGTTCCATGTGTTTTTTGTTTTCCAATTTTGTAATAAATTGTTCTTTGACTGTAGTGATATTTTGACGAAAATTCTACTGCCGAAGCACCGGTTTCAAATTCTGCAACAATGGCCGCACTTTTCTCCATTGATAGTTCCCTAGTTCTAGCCATTTAAAAATTTTAAAAATTGGCTGAAGGAAAGATGCTAAACTACTAACAATGACTAATTGATTTGCATTGAATAGTCGAAGAATTTAACTATGGGTACATATCCAGAACAGTTAATTGCATTTGTGCAAATAATTTTGCCGGTATTTAGTGATGTTACAATAATAAAACCATATGTTTTCTATGGTTTTAACGTTTACTGTTAGAAATTTGATTTTTTTTTTTTATTTATCGTTTCCAGATGACTTAGAAGATTAATAATAAACAAGAACATTACTGAAATATTGAATTTTTCAAAAGATATACAACTTCATTGAAATGATATGGTGTAAGCATTGCGTTGTGCAAATAATTTTGCCAGTGACTGTATGTGTCTTAATATTACTTATGCATGCATATCACAATTCCGTCGAAGATGCGCTTCCGTTTCAATAATTTTTCTTCTTACATAAATGTATGTATTATTTTCAAATTATGTCTAATGGCCGGATTTAATGTACTATGGCGAATGGTGTGCGCAGCTTCGATTGAAAGGCGATTTGTGACGTACCTGGTTGGGAGATGTATACTTAACTTCTCTATTTCCTGATTGCACTTCTGGCGAGACTCTTCCTTGTTATAGGTAGGCACCGACTTATAGTTTTTTCCAGTCGGATTGTCCTTCTGGATGCTTGCAGATTCTTCCTGCTTTCGTGGAATAGGATGTCTTTTGCACTCTGTTTTTCCAAACACGAAAAAAACCCGAACCGAAACCCGATACCGACTTTTTTTTCCACTTTTATTGTTTTTGTCTATGTCTATACTATTTCTTTTCTAGTATAATACGAGTAAGTTGAATTTTCACACACTAATTTTTCACAGAGAAATCGTACATATGCATGTGGTCTGTGGCTACTTTGTCACCACTTTTATAACTTTTTTTAAATTTTCATTTAGTCACTTACTTACCTCCGCGAATACAAATTTTCAAAAACCGTGGGATACTTTCCCTTACACGTTGGGCGCCAAAATGTACGGCCGTAGGTTCTTACGACCCCCAACTTTCAACCACTACTTGGATTGTAGGAAGATTGAAGTTGATATTTTCTACAAATTGATCTTCTTCGAAGTTGGTATTCGTCGAAGGCAAAAGGGAGCGAAACGATAACGACGACGACGACGAAAAATGTTACCGGCGAAATGAAAAACACAAGAGTTCCACCACTGATGGTTTTTAGAGAAGACACTAAGCTTTATTCTTTGTCGTAGCTTTTATAATACAATTTTTTTCGGTATTATTCCATGAAAGTTAGCTAAAAAAACAAATGATTACCGCAAATGGTTTACTCGCTTCGATAATTATGGTAACTGGTCTAACTTAGGCGCCAGATTTAAAAGAACTATAAATTATTATAGCGATTTATTACAAAATATAAAAGCTAATTGAACTAATTGAACTATTCTGCCCCAACAATATCGAAATCAATTTTGATTTTACTTTGTTTACTTTGCTGTCTGACTCCATCTTAAGAATTGTTTCCCATTATCCTCATATTGAGATCGTTATTGCGGGCGATTTCAGTATAAACAATTCTGGTTGGCTTCGACATTCTGAACCGACAACACCCGAAGAAAGGTATGTTGTTAAGTTTTCTGTCTTATAAGGCCAATCCCTCCGAAAAAAACCGAAAAAACTATAAACGAGCAGGACATGACTGCAATGCCCTCATTAAACGTGTCAAATTCTCATACAGCCAAAAGTGGAGCCAAAAAATACTACAATGTCCCAACTGTAGTAAAAGCTTTTGGTCATTTGTAAAAAATATAAAAAAATTCGGCCTCGTCATCAATCCCGACGCTCATTCACAGTGACAATCCAGCTGTCAGCTTTTTGGACAAAGCCAATGTGCTTGCTGCGCATTTCGCAGTCAACTCGTTACTTCCAGGTTGTGCCTTGTCTCCACCTGTACTTGAGAGCATCTAATACTCTATGGAACAAATACACTTGCCCACTCGTACAATCGCAAGATATTAATGTATAAAAAACCGCGGGTCCAGACGGAATCTCACCCATAGTTCTAAAGAGGTGTTCTTCCACGCTGGCGAAACAACTGCGTAAGCTTCTTCATTTGTCCTGCTCTTCTGAACTCTTTCCGAGTAGATAGAAAACAGCAGTTGTCTAGCATGTCCCTAAAAAAGTCTAATCTTCTTCTCCCTCCAACTATCAACCCATTGCACTTACGCCCTTTCCTCCAAGGTCATGGAAACGCTGATAAACCGTAAGCTCAGGTAATATCTCGAATTAAACTCTTCAATGACCGGCAATACGGTTTTTGTAGCAAAAGATCCACTGGTGATTTGATGGCATGTCTCACAGAAAAGTGGAACCAATTCCTTCACCACTTTGGTGAAAGTAAAATTATTGCTCTTGATATTTCTAAGGCATTCGACAAAGTTTGGCATCCAGCTCTTTTGTCAAAAATGCGTGCATCTAGTATCGATGAATCTTTTCTTCAATGGATTAGAAATTACCTTTCGGACTACTCGATTCAAGTTGTCTTGCATAGTTACTAGAAATGCATATAAATGCTGGTGTTCCCCAAGGCTCCGTTTTGTCTCCAACTCTCTTTCTTATATTCATTTATGATCTCTTGTCTGCTGTCTGGCCCGTTGCACCCAAACCGCATTGTACTTGCTAGATAGGATTCAAAACCGTGCGTCAAAACTGATAGGGGATAGAATCATCGTCCAGTCGATAGACTCGCTTGAACCCCGCAGAAATGTGTCTTGTCTCTCTTTCTTCTATCGCTTTTGCTTAAAAGGATATGTACACTGTGTACTTGGTATAATAACTGGTACCTTGTTCAATTTCTTTTACTCTATTTATACTTAAAACTATTGAGGATAACAATCAAAATTTTTACTTTTTTTCAACAAAATATGAAATGTGGAAAACAACTTTTCAGGTCAATAAATTAAGCAAATCAATAAGAACTATATTGAAGTTGCTTATTGGGCAGAATATCGTGTAATTCTCAAAATTAATAACAATTGTTAAGATCAGTAAAATAACTACTGAGTTGCTTAGTGGGCAGAATTTCGTGTAATTCTCATAAACAATAAGAAACTCCCAGCGAAAAAGTACTTATGTTTGATTATAGAAGGAATTTATAAATCTAAGCCGGAGTACCGGAGTACCGGGTTGCCTGTCGACGTGGGTGCATGCGTTTTGCCTCTCCATCCAAAAAATAAATAATAATAATAAACCATCCACAACAAAATTACAATAAAAAAAAAAAATAAATTAAATAGAAACAATTAACAATTCATCCAATATCAAACAAATAAAAAAAAAATAGAATAAAACAAAAACCAAAAATCATTGATTACAAAAACAATAGATCGCGCGCGCCTAATACACCATCAGTGAAGTGCAAGTGGTGAAAAAAACAAAAGAAAAAAAAATCAGTGCCGGGCCCTCCATCTCTCCCCTCCCACTCACTCGCTGTTTGGCTTCTTAACCACCGCAACAGTTGGATGCACTATACATTCTTCTGTTGCGTTGATTGAGAGAGCGGAACATCTGATGTATAGCGGGCCGTGAGTGTTTATCCGAATAGCGGATCACAGCTGACTGTCGTTTGGGCATAACACCTGCGACAGCTTGTTGTGGAAAACTATTCTTAGGATCCACACTTCGCGGCTCTGCTTATTTTCGTCAGAGTTGCGTCTTTTTGTGTTTTTATGTTGTAACGATGAGGGAATTCAGGGTTGATTTTTCTAACATACGTGGGCTTCGAACAAATTTCTTTGATGTGTATGCCCACACCCATTCCCACAAACCGGCTGTTCTGGCACTTAGCGAAGCACAGGTAGTAGAAGAATCTTCTGATTTGCAACTGCCTGGATACAGCTTAGTGCCATTATTCTTTCCCCACCGCGGCCTTGCCATTTACATCCGTAGTGATATCGCTTACCAAATTCCATCACAGTATGGCCACTGTTCCAATCCGGAATTTAACTTCAAATGGCTAAAATTCACCGGCCGTAAGCAAATTATTCACTACTGTTTTATATACAGAAGCCCTAGTGCGGACAGCAACTCAACCTTTAACGAGTATGATGCGCTGTCCGATTCCATCACTCGAATTGTATCCCTGTATCCTCGTACTGAAATCGTCATTGCGGGCGATTTCAATATACACAATTCGGATTGGCTTCGACACTTTGGCCAGACAACACCCGAAGGAAGGTATGTTGAACTTTTCGCTGAGGTAAACAACTTGACTCAGCATGTAAATGAGCCGACACGAATACCTGACATTGCAAGTCATTCCGCCAACACCCTTGACTTGTTTCTTACTTCTCACCCTGATAAATACGTCATTGATGTTTTAGCGCCTCTAGGCCGATCTGACCATAACATCATATCAGCTAAATTCTCGTACTCCCACCACTCAGTTAAAGAACAAACTCCCAAAAGAAAAGTATGGCGTTACGAGAAAGCCAACTGGGACGGCCTTAATAGCTTCTTTAGCAGTTTTAACTGGTCGCTATGCTTCCTCGATAGTGACGTGGATGCCGTCGCTGATATGATCACCGACACGATTCTCTTAGGTATGAATGACTTTATTCCTAACAGAATAAAGAGCATTAAACCTAAGACAAACTCATGGTTCGACCAGAGCTGTAAAGAGGCTATCAGGTTGAAAGAAGTAAGTTTTCGGACTTATAAAGCCAACAAATCTGAGGAAAACCGAAAGATGTTTAAACAAGCAAGAAAGGACTGATATGCCCATATTCGTCGTGTCAAATTCCTACACGACCAAAAACTGAGGCAAAAAATACTACAGTGTCCCAAAGGTAGTAAACATTTTTGGTCATTCGTCAAAAACATTAAAAACTCTGCCTCATCTGCCATCCCAAACGCTCATTTACAATGACATTCCAGCTGTCAGCTCCTTAGACAAGGCCAATCTGCCCGCTGCACAATTTGCAGCCAATTCCACACTACAAGATAGTGCTTTGTCTGTCCCTGTGCTCGAGAGCGTCAAATTCTCTATGGGACAAGTCCACTTTCGCACTCGCACAGTTGCAGGAGTTCTCAAAGGTCTCAATATACACAATTCCGCTGGTCCAGATGGTATCCCCCCATTAGTTTCGCTGGCAAAACCTCTGCGTAAGCTTTTCTGTCTGTCCTACTCTTCTGGACTCTTTCCGAGAAGATGGAAAACAGCATTTGTCCAGCCTGTCCCTAAAAAAGGCGAATCTTCCTCTCCGACCAATTACCGACCCATTGCACTTACGTCCCTTCTTTCCAAGGTCATGGAAACGCTGATAAATCGTCAGCTTATGAAATATCTTGATTCACGAAAACTTCTCAATGACCGGCAGTATGGTTTTCGTAGCAACAGGTCCACTGGTGGTTTGATGGCATATCTCACCGAGAAGTGGAATCAATCTCTCCATCACTTCGGTGAATCAAAGATAGTTGCGCTTGATATTTCAAGGGCATTTGACAGAGTTTGGCATCAGGCTCTTTTGTCGAAAATGCGTGCATATGGTATCGATGAGTCTCTTCTTGAATGGATTAGAAATTACCTTTCGGGGCGTTCAATACAAGTTGTGTTGGACGGCTTCAAGTCTGATGTCCACCCTATAAATTCTGGTGTCCCCAGGGCTCAGTTTTGTCTCCTTTCTCATTTTCATAAATGATCTCTTGTCTGCGACCTGTAATCCAATCCATTCCTTCGCTGATGACAGTATGATGATGTATGTTAAACTCATTAAATTCCGACCTTGACAGCATAATAAAATGGGGCTCTACAAATAGAGTGGAATTTAATGCATCCAAAACGCAGTGCTGTCTTCTGTCTCTCAAGCGATACCAAGACCCTCAACCATTATCTATGAATGGTACTTGCATCGCAGAAACCGAAAGACTTGCCATTCTCGGTATGTGTATTAACAATCATCTTCGTTGGAACGAACACATATTCGAGGTCACCAAAAATGCTGCAAAATGTCTAGGATTCCTTAAGCGGTGCAAGAAATATTTTACCCCATCTGATCTGGCCTCAATATATAAGGCATTCATCCGCCCAAAAATGGAATACAACGCCCACATCTGGTCTGGTGTACCCAAGACCGTTTTGCACATTCTAGATAGGGTTCAGAACCGCGCGATAAAACTAATAGGTGATAGAGACATTGTGAGTTCCATAGACTCACTAGAACATCGCAGAAATGTCTCTTGTCTTTCCCTATTTTATCGCTTATTCCACAAAAAATGTTCCAACGAACTAGCCACCTGCATTCCTCCCCTTCAAAATTTCACCCGCAATACGCGTCACGCTACGAATGCACATTAGTTCACCCTCAAGCCCAACTTCGGACGTACTGTCAAATACAGGGATCCGTTTATAAGCCGAGCGACACGTATGTGGAATGATCTTCCAGGCTCGGTATTTCCTCATCGGTACAACATCCAAATATTTAAAGCCAACGTGCACCGGTATCTCCTCTGTTCCTCTTTCCCCTCTTTCCAAACGCCCGAGCCCTGAATATTCAGTATAAGGGTATTCATACCCCCTTTGGCGCGTAAATTATAAAAAAAAAAAGCTGTGTCCGTGTTAAAGTGGGTTACCATATCGCGGTGAATCATGTAACCCTGCTTCCTTTTTTTTTTATGGTTGCGCCAAAGGATGTGTAATCTTCATAGATACCAGTAACCCGAGCTACTGGCATGCACGATTCGTGGACCTAACTAATTGCTGTTAGGAACACGCCTACGTGCTAAACCACACCCTGCACACGTCGAACCACTCTCCCTGCGGGACTGCTGTCAGGTATTACTTCCCGGGGATGGTTAGCCTTTTAGGCTATATTGTCCTCTACGCGTTATTATTCACGTTGCGTTGGCGCTCTAGGCGCTTAAGATCGGTTGCGTACCGTCATGTTACTCACAGTGGTCCAGTTGTCGTCTTTCTGAAGCATATATGTAGTTCACAATATTCTCGGGAGTGGGAGTGGGCGATCCTCTCGGTTTCGTATCGTGGGCAATGAAAGAACACTTGCGTTCCACCATCTTTTTTAATGTTTTCGATCCGGCTTGGACTCCAAAGTTCACTAGATTTGTTAGGGCAGCACAGATCTCCTCTTTTGACGTCGTTTCATCGATATCCTTGCATTCTAGCTAGATCTCTTGTGTTAAGTGCCGTACGTTGCCATTTTCACCCAACGCTTCCTTAATTTTCTCTTTATATGCCGCAGTTGAAGGATTCGCAGATTTGCTTAGCAAAAGTAAAAGGTCTCCAATTGCTGTTTTTCGGATTCGGCTTACATTCGCCCCTACTCCTTTAAGTGAAGGGTCAGCTTTCAGTTTTCGAAGCATGTCAGCGTACGACAGATCGCCAGTTTTCTTTATTACTATCGCATCCGGAAGCGTTGGTTTTTTAATATTCGTGGTCCGCATTTTCTTGCCAACTTTGATCCATTCTTGTGACGACTTATCTTCAGGATTGGGCTTTAGGGATCGCCTTACTCGGCTTGCTCTTTTGTTGTCTTTGACCTGAGACTAAGCTTTTCTTACCCGGGTCTAATCAAGTGTTGTCCACTGGCCTCTTCTTTGGCGAGTTTATCCGCATCTTTTTCGGAGCATGGAGCTTTGTTGGTTGCTCCTCGCGCCGGTTACCTGTTGCGTCATATTTCTTTTAAAGGGTCGTTCGGACGTTGTGCTCTTATCGAGATGTGCTTTTTTGTCCGCAACGGTTTCTCCCGCGTTTGCTTCGACCGGGACTGTACTTGTCTGTGTGGATGTTGTCGCATGGCTTTTGTGCGCATTACGGCTGATGGTCTTTATCTGTTTTCGGAGATCAGATATCTCGCTTAGTAGATCAGCGACCTCGGCTTCTGTCTCTCGGAAAAAGGATTTAACGAGCGTGCCCATTTTCCTAATTTCTCCATGGACATTATGTTTCTCCCTGTTAGACTTTAAGACCTTCTATTTTCAACCCGAGTTGCAACATTTTAGTGTTCTCTTGCTTGCCACTGCTTGTCTGGGTGCCGTGGGCAGTGGTAGTCCCTTTTGTCGAGTCTATAGTTCTTAAGTATGACGTCGATTCTGCATGCGGTGGCGTATTTTCCCTTTGACTGGTGATAGCGCAAACCGAGTGTTCTTTCTTTGTTCGCATCGCTGGACTCTTTACTTGTAACATTACTGGTTAAGTTTGCCACTGCTGTAGTAAATGCAATAACACTGTCCTTCTCAATTCTATTGCAGTCATTGTATATCGACGACTTTGAGCGTGCTTTCGCACTCTCCGCCGCCGGTACTGCGGATCCGACTCCCTTCACCGTAATTCGCTCCTTCTTGTTTTCTCCATATTAGATTTTTTAAGAGTATCCACCTCTTGCCAGTTTTTGGTCCGCGGGTGGTATTTGCTATTTCCACCAACCCTAGGGGGAAGTGGGGCTTCTTTCCAGCAATCACTCAGTTGTTTGTCTTAACATTGTCGTAGATTCCGTGGCCTAGATCAATGGCTTGGTTGGATCGAAGGAAGTTTTTTTTTGTAATTACTCAGCACAATCTGATCCACGAAGTCTCCACGGTCTGGAAGGATAGCAAGAGCCCCAATGGTTGGAACGCTGATAAAGACATTCTTAGAGAAAATTCTCGTTGGGACCAGAGGAATGTTGAACGTCACGATAACCATATTTTTGCGGATGGTCTTCGTTATTCTCCTAAAAGTGAATAGTGCGGCTGGATTTGGTATAGCTGTATTAGGTTTCACATTAGCTCCAGGGGTGGTGTCCAGAATAACTGGGGAGATTTGATGCTGTCATGTATTTTTTGCCTTCGCTTCTGATTCACAGTATTTTTTTCACGATTCACCTGATGTCATAAGCATATCAATTATCAACAGAGCGATCAATTTCTCCAGCCATATGACAAACCTACTGCCAGTGTTATGCCTTCGCAGTAGTGTTGTCACAAACTTTCGCAATTGATCGGACTGCCTCTTATCATATAATGCTTGCTGACATCAGGGATTGAACTGTGAACCATCAGCTCGACAATCGATGACGCTACCACTACACCATTGCCACCCCTTAGTTGGCAGCCTTCAGAAGTCTGAACCTGCGTTTAATTTACTGACATGGGTCTGTAGAGCTTCAACGGGTCGGATGGTGATAAGGTTCTAATTATTGGCCTGGATACCGCTGATAGAGATTTGAATGCTGCCTGAATACTTGTTCATTTGCTCTTGAAGCCGAAGTTGCTGCTGCTGTTCAAGCAAGGCATGAAGTTGCACGTCAACAGCTTTAGATTCTAGGTTACTGATGTCTGTCATGAGGCGGGATACTTCCAATATCTTTTTTATTTTACTCTCTAATTGCCGATTTGACGCTCTAGTTGGTAATTCTCTACTGCTGGATACGTGATGCCGGCAGTCATAAGTAATTGCAGACTATTTGGTAATTCCTTTTAGAATTATAGGCCCGAGGGAACGTTTGGTCCGTTCACTGAGATAGCTTGCAGTGATTCCTTCCTTAACTGTCATGGCCTCGCGTCTTTTCATCTAGGAAACGGCAGTCTTGATATAACTTTGAGTAGCTGCTGTTCTGATATTGTTGGCAGAAATCGTAGAATTCCTTCACATGATTATCGATGGTAATCAGATCGGCGGCAAAATTCGAAGAGGTTTCGACTTCAAATCGAAGTATTGAAACGTATGAAAACGTTCTCCCAATCGGTGAACATCGATACTACGGGTGCGTGTTTGGATTTCTAATTCATTAGTTGTTGGGGTAGTGAGGGCCAGAAAACATAAAAGAA
This sequence comes from Blera fallax, assembly GCA_946965025.1. NCBI lineage: Eukaryota > Metazoa > Arthropoda > Insecta > Diptera > Syrphidae > Blera > Blera fallax. Next base: position 58,152,423 of record OX337246.1, read on the forward strand.
CTCAAGTTAGCAGTGAGGTAGTGCGAGTATGCTACCGACTGTTTTGGCATACGGCAGGCTCGTCCTGGACATCTTCTGGGAAAAGAGGGACCAAACGATTTGTTGCGCGATGCACGACCTCCCGTTTGGTTGTCTTCACATCGACTCTCCGACCATCTTCCTTACTGTGAGGATAGCATTCAATAATTCGCCCCATTTTCCAATCAGCAGGAGTAACACTTGGTTCTTGTAGTAATACCAGATCCCCGAGTGTTCGAGCCGTTAATCTCCATTTATTTTTCTTCTGCAGTTGGTAGAAGTACCCTTGATGGAACCTTCCCAGAAGTGTTGTTGAATTTGTTGCACTTGTAACCAACGTTTTGTGATTGGGACGACAGTTGACACACTTGCATCGATTACAGAGCAGAGTTCTTGAAGCTCCGTTGCGTGATGAAATGGAATGGTGTAAGGGCAGGTGGGTCTTCTGCTTTTGATGATTCTGGATGTAATGATCGGCTATTCAAGATACCTTCCATGCGACATAATAAGGAGTTGAATTCTTCATAGGTCGTTTTCTTAATGGATCCGGCTGTATGCACTAAGTGCAATAAATATTTTCTCGATATGGATTCAATAAATTCCAAAATTGATTTATTGCATAGTTAAATACTTGCTTTAAAAAACTTTTAAGGCGTCCCACATTGATTTCCAAGAAACCAAATGTAGTCATCCGCTCACAATCGGTATCCAGGGTCAATGCACCCACTCTTTTTCTAATACGAGGGACTCCACTGATGCTGTTGTTGCAGATACTGAATTAAGGAAACTGCAATTTCAAAACGAAAAAAAAAATGGAAATTCAATAATTGGAACGAACACTAGTTCAACGAATGGCATAAAATTAGGCGTTATTAACAAGTTCAAATGGCTTCATCTGTCTTCATTTAATCCCACTACAACTTGCGAACGCATTCTTAATTACGTGTCTGTTAAAGATTGGGTTCTTTTACCCAAACTGAATTAAATGTCTTAGGTGCATAGACCTAGACTTAGTTGAATGTACAATACAATTGTCTGGTTGTTGTTGTTTTTGCTGTCTTCAAGGAATAGTGCTGTTCACTTCTCGTGTCCTTGGCCTTGGAGTTGGTTGAAGAAATTGTTTACTATTTCTGGTCCTTAGGTAAAAACGAGTGACCAAAATGATGACGATTAATACAGTGATTAATACCCCAGCGTATCATATGGTGTGGTGGACATCGTGGTTTGGCAGTTCTTTTGAATTGAGGAAATCTTCTATATTTTGTTTCAATACCTTGACTTCCGACATTTGACGTTGATACAATTCTTGTGGAGTCTTCAAGGTTACCCCTGAACTTGGGATTTTAGCATCAGTGAGGTTACTCAGAGGACAGTCTGGTGTTTGACGGATATATGTATATTATGTCCTTGAATAGTCGGGAACTGTTGTTTCCTTAGACATTCCTTTTGTAGCTTAGCGATATCCGAGCTTCTGATGGTATGGTAAGTTGTGTTTTGTCCGCAGACCACGATCAGAGTAGTTTCTTGTCGTAAAGCGTATATCCATTCATTTGGGTTCATATCCACTTCAGAAAGTTGATCTCGACGTAGGTTTATTATTATTTATGGCGATGGTGGCTGGATGGCGGTAAATGTCCCATTTATAAGCACTAGTACCGGTATTATATGGTATATCTCAAAGTCCTCTGACGATAATAACGGTATTTTGATCTCAAAGATGGCATGTTTCGGCAAAATTATCCCTTCAATGGTCATCAAGTTAAAAAAGCTGTTAAATCCAAATAAGATGTCGGAAGTTTTAATGATGATGGTAAATGTTCCTTTATATAGCGTAGCTCTTGTCGCAATTGTGTGGATGGCATTAACAGTGGACTTATTTTCCCATGCTGACTGTGAGTCACAACGTCCAGCAAGGTGCCTTGTATGCGTTGGAAATTTGACATGGTGGTGAGTGTTTGTATTGCCAATGATATAAAAGTTTGGGCTAATTCTTCTTGATATCGTTCCCGGGAGATGTTGTTGGCCTTGTAGGTTATCTCAGCAGTGTGAGGTGGCATAGTCTTAAATTGATTTGCTATAGTTTCTTGATCGCAGTTCATTATATTTATGGTGGCTGCAAGGAACGATGTCTGATTTTTAATGTGGGTTTGTAGTAATTCCGCATTGCTTTGAATTCCTTCAGTAGTCCTTGAAATTCTGTCTGCGTGGCCTGAATCCAATACTCCAAATAATGCGTTGGCCACGTTTCCTACAAGGTTCAGGGCACCACTTTTCACCCGTTTAGTGCTGGACGATGGCGACAATAGCTCATCACCTTATCAGTTCTTCTTCCAGATGCTGGATCCGGGTGATTATTTTACCGCATTGGGTGCCAGGCTTCATCAGATGACATAGGTGTTTCAATGAGGCAATTGTATTAGTCAATAGCTGTAGTTCCTTTGAATAAAGTTCCATATCATAGTAGGCTATAATCTTCCACTCACTAGATAATATGCTTACTGCTCCCATATTTTCGAAATAGATTCCAGATTGTGAGTCGAATGGTTGCAATTGTTTTATTCTTATTCTTTTTTCGGTGATTCCTTGTTTTTTTTTTTTTTTTAGAGTCGAGGGGGTAATTAAGGCTCGAGTACAAGCCTAATAAGCACGGCGACCAGAAGAGATCTTTTGTGCTGAAAGTTGCTATATTATATTCGTCTTTTAGCTGAAATCTAGTTCATTAATAAAACTATAGATAGTTTGAGCTGAAATAGATGTGACATCAGATGGTGATGTGAAGCCTTTGTTAAAGTGTTTGAGCCTAAGCCGAGCTATGGCCGGGCATTCACACAGTATATGTTGGGCTGTTTCGGTGTCTTCAAGGCAGAGACGGCACATGTCCGATTGGTCACAGCCCATTTTCTTGAGATGGTAATTGAGAGAGCTATGTCCAGTAAGGAAGTCAGTTATGATCTTAGCCTTGTGTTTGCTCATTGAAAGAATGTCTCTGGATCTTTTGTTTGAGAAATTTATAAATTTCTTGGCGTGTCGTAAGCCATTATGTGAGTTCCAGAATGAGAGCATTTTTTTTATATTCGTTCCCATAGGTTGAGCTCTATCTTTATCTGGTTAGTTGGTAAACTACAAAAGGGTTCAGGTCCCGTAAACGGAGATTGAGCACCTAATCTGGCAAGTTTATCAGCAGATTCGTTGCCGGGGATGCCCCTATCTCCAGGGACCCACACAAGAGTAATTTTATTGTGTGCAGCAAGCTGCAGGAGTACTTGTAGACAATTCCAAACCAGCTTAGACTCAAAATTGAAGGAAGTTAGAGCTTTAAGAGCTGCTTGGCTGTCTGACATTATATTTATTTGTGATCTACGGAGGTTTCGTCTGATGCATTCTCTGGCACATAGCTCGATTGCATAGACCACTGCTTAAAAGATAGTAGTATATTGTCCAAGTGAACTGGATAGTTTGTAGTTAGGGCTAAAAACACCAGCTCCAAGCCCATTTGACATTTCATTTTCGAACCGGCAGTTCGCTGTTGTGTGCCCATGTATGTACGTATGTCCGCCTGTCTGTACGTTTGCATAGGTACATCTTGGTACGTAGCTGCGTTTCCACTTGTTACCGCTATATTGTTCATTGCGTATTCTTCGCTTTCTCTTTTCTCTAGTTCTAATCTCCTTAGCTCTTGACATATATCCTTGGCATAAAGGCTCACTGCATTCCACATATCCTCGGATTCCAACACGTGTTGTACCAAATTCTCTGGAGTTGGGGTTTCTCCTAGTGCTGTTTGTAGTGCTTCTCTTTGTACGTGGAATCTTGAGCAGTGAAAGAATACATGCTCTACGTCTTCGGGAGTATCACTGCACGATGGGCAAGTGGGAGAGTCATCGTTCCTGCATTTAAATAAATATGCTCGGAAACACCCATGTCCTGTAAGCAGTTGCGTTATGTTGAAGTTAACTTCACCATGTCTGCGGTTTACCCAGGTCTCTATGATCGGGATAAGGCGATAAGTCCAGCAGCCCTTAGACGAAAGGGTCCAGCGTTGCTGCCACTCTATCATTCTTGTGGTTCTTCCTGTTGTGTCCGTTTCACCGTAGGGTAACCCCTCCTGCCTCCTCCCTAGGAACTTTTTCTACAGTTCTTCCGCCAGTAAATCGATGGGTAACATTCCAGCGATGACGCAGGCTGCATGGTCAGAGGTTGTGCGGAAAGCGCTACTCACTCAAAGTGCACATAATCGATTTACTGCTCCAATTTTCATTTTGTATGAAGTCACTTTCATAGCTCCGGCTATGAAATGAAATGGTGATCCATAAAGCACTACAGATGTAACTACTTTAGCTAGAAGTAGCCTGCGGCTATATCTGGGTCCTCCTATATTCGGCATAATCCGCGCAATGGAGGCGCACGCCCGAGAGGATTTGTTGCTTAGATACTCCAGCTGTTCTTTAAATGTTAGCCTTGCGTCAATCATAACTCCAAGGTATTTAATGGCTGGTTTGGATACTCTCTCATGTCCACCTACTGTGAGAGTAATGGTTTCTCGTTGCTTTCTACTGGTAATTAGTACAGCTTCCGTTTTATGTTCAGCTAGCGTGAGGCCCATTGATGATAGCCATCGTCGAACAATTGAAATTGTTTCGTTGCTAATTTGAACCACTTCTTCCAGCAGTTTTGCTGTTACCACTATGCCTATGTCGTCTGCAAATCCCACAGTTTTTGATTCACCTGGTATTTGAAGACGAAAGACGCCATCGTACATGAGGTTCCATAGCATTGGTCCCAGGACCGAGCCCTGGGGTACTCCTCCAGTAATTGCGTATTCCCTCACACCATCATCTGTATCATAGAGCAGCACTCTTTGTCGGAAATAGTTCTTCAGAATGTCCCTAATGTAAGTTGGTACTCTCATATTTCGTAGCGCTTGAAGGATATGTTTCCAGCTCGCGGTGTTAAAAGCGTTTTTGACGTCCAGCGTTATGACGCAACAGTACTGCTTTGCACCTCTTCTCCATCGTCTTCCTTCTATGGCCCTTTTCGCTGTGTCAACCACATCCTTAATGGCATCAACAGTCGAACGTGCCTTTCGAAATCCGTACTGGTGTTCTGATAGTCCTCCTGCTTCTTCAATTGCTGCTTCCAACCTGTTGCCGATGATGCGCTCCAGGACTTTTCCTCCTGCTGGTTTACCTCCCTTGGGTATTAGTACGAGTCTCTGTTTCTTCCATTGATCAGAAAAACTCCCTCGCTCAGGCAGGTGTTATACATGTCCACAAATATGTCCATTCTGGTTTTAATCGCCCCTTTAAGGGCTACATTCGGGATGCCATCCGGCCCAGGGGCTTTTTTATTCCCAAACCTGTTACATGCATCAAGAATCTCTTCTGGTGTTATCCTAGGAATTTGTTGTGTCGCTATAGGTGGCTCGTCCTCCGGTGGTATTCCCGGTTGCCTTGAAAAAAGGACTTCGACTATTCGCTCCAATACATCTGTCGGTGTGGGAGATGGGGCTCGAAAAACTTTCAACTTTTCCATCACCAATTGGTACGCTCTCCCCCAGGGGTTTTGTATGTATGTATATGTATGTATATTTTATTTAGTAAATATTACTATTAAAATTCTTTTATGTATAAATAATAATAATTAACTTAAGTTATATTTACAAGTACGTAGGTATACACTTATAACTAGAAGACTAAGCATTTATTCAATTGTATTTCTAATATGGGATATAAGTAGTTTTTTAAATCATTAAAAAGTTTTAGGCCACGATACATAAGCATATTTTGTGTTCTAGAGTCTCTATAAACTGAAGTCTAAAATCAGAGTTTGCTCTTAAGTTGTATGGCTGAGAGTCCCCGATGTAAACTAAAGTTGATGTTAGGTATGTAGGCAGCAAGTTGTATTTCATTTTCAACACGAACATTAATACATTGAAAATGATACGTTGTTTGATGTTTAACCATTTAAGACAAGACAGCATCCATGTAATTGGTGTATAAAAGCTACACTTGAGAATAGTTCTCATAACTTTATTTTGCAGAACTTGTAATCGATTTATATGTTCATTGTTACCTATAAATAAGATTGTAGAACAAAATTCAAAATGTGGTTTGATAATGGTATTATATACATTGACTGCACATATTGTAGTTATACTTTTTCGAATCCTTTTAAGGAACCCTATTTTCTTCGACACTTTTTTCGCTACATAAATCATATGACTACTAAAACTCAAGTTATTGTCCAATATTACTCCAAGATATTTAATTTCATTTACTTGTTCGATGGGTATTCCTTCAATTACTAAGTTAATAATGTCATTACTATTTATCACCATACATTTAGTTTTATTAACATTCATTTTCAGTTGGTTTTGCTGTAACCATATGCAAAGGTTTTCAAGGTCTTACCTAATGTATTCACTAATTTCACTGAAAGTTTTACTGCTTATGAACATAAGAGCATCATCGGCAAACAGAGATATTTTACACTCTTTTAACACTTTACACAAATCATTACTATAAATTAAAAACAAAAGGGGACCAAGTATAGTTCCTTGCGGGACACCAAAACATGTATTACTTGCACTGGACGTTGAGCTATTCACATAGGTCTTTTGTGTTATATTAGTTAAGTACGATTTAAACCATTTAAGTTCCATTCCCTTTACACCATATTTAGATAGTTTGTGCAACAGTATTTTACGGTCAATTGTTTCGAATGCTCTTTGAAAGTCTAAAAATAATGCTATGATTTTGTTACCATTGTGTCTTTCTTCCTTCAGAGTCAAGAGTTGTTGTGCCTAAAACCCGATTGATTTTCTATTAATAATTTAACATCACATACATATTTATAAAATTGTTCATACGCGCACTTTTCAACAATTTTCTCTAGCAATGGCATCATATTTATGGGTCTAAATTTATCACAGTCTTTTGTGCCTGACTCTTTGGGTATTGGGATAACTGTAGATTCCTTTAAATTTTTCGGGAACCCCCCCTCACAAGTAAAGGAATCGTTAACTATTCGTAAGATTTGTTGGCTAATTATATCGAAACAATCTAAGACTATGTTAATGTTTAAATTCAATGCATTCTTGGTGTTCACCATTTTGCATATTTTTCTTAGCTCACTTAGTTCAATTTCCCTAAATTTAAAAATATTTTGCGATTCGATTAAATCAATCATCGACCCATTACTATTATTGTTCACTTTTATGGAATTACTAATCGCGTTTATGCTTTCTATGAAGTACGAGTTAAACTTATTAGCGATCACAGAACTTTCGGTTTCCAATTTATCACCGAACCGAATTTCAGTGATTTCGACTTTTTCCTCCTTTAAAACCAAACAATAAATGTTTTCCACATGGTCTTTTGATTGTGGCACGTTTCAATTTTATTGCAAATATAGTCCCTTTTGGTAAGGTACAGCTTTTTTTTATATTTGTTCCGTATGTTTTTGTAAATGTACCAGTCCGCTGCTCTATTACCTATACTCGCCTTAAGGAAGCACTGAATTTTATTATATTTTAGTGTTCTTAGTTCGTCTGTAAACCATTTATTAGAGTCATAATCTTTTGTCTTTTTCGTTAGTTTTTTTACACAATATATTAAATTATCCTGTAGCAAAGACGATAGAACGTGTAGGTCAGTAATATTATGTAATTGATCACATTTTTCACTAAGAAGCACTCTAAATCGATTTTTATTGTATTTGAAAAGGTCTATGTATTTATTTTGGTTTTTAACGTATTTATAACTCACGGGCACTTTAATTACGATAGCTTCATGATCACCAACATTTAGTTCCGTAGCTGTGTCGGCCCAAATGTTTTTCTCTCTGGGACATATAACAAAATCAATTAATGACCTTGTGCTCTCAACAATTCTTGTCGGTTTATTTATTACTTGTTTTAAATTGTTTTGTATTAATATTTCATGAAAAACTCTGGTGTAAGTATAGTTGATATCTAGCAGGTTGGTGTTAAAATCTCCGAAAATCACTATATCAAAGCTTGTGTGCATCATCTACTCCATTGCATAGTTCGACGAAACTCCGGCGTTTGCTGGTATTTATTGCCATTTTCAATTCTTTTCGCGCTACTTTATATCGGCGGTGCAGTTCGGTGAAATGCTCTCTTCCTCTGCTACGTTGGTACTGTCTCCTTGCGCGGTGACATTTAGAGCGCAGTAACGCGATATCCTCATTCCACCAATAAACTGATTGTTAGCGTGTATTCGTCGTTCTTCTGATCATAGATGCATCGCACGCCGTTGTGATGTGGGTGGTTAATTGCACAGATTTCTCGTTCGCCGAGCCCGTCAACGCAGCATCCGCGATCGTCGTTGCTTACAAAAGTAAGGTCGATTATCGAGCTCGCCCCATTCCTGCTAAATGTGTGTTCATTACCATTATTTAAAAGCACTACGTCAAGAATTATTAAGGCCTCCAGCAGTTTGCTTCCCTTCCTGTTTGTCCTTGAGCAGCCCCATTCTGTGGCCCCTGCGTTGAAATGTCCGGCTATGAAAGCCGGGCTTCGCCCTCTAGCATCTATTGTCAACCTATCTAGGAAGCTATCAGCGTAACAGCTGTAGAAGTAACACCCATCAACTTTGGCTTGAACGAAGTATCTATCAAGAATCACCTCTGTTTCTTGGAAGGGTCGTTTCCCGCAGGTCCATATTGCTGCTTTGCCTGTTGCGACCGCTATCCATACTGAATTGTCATATTGTCGATATGGTTCACTTAAGATTGCGACGTCTACGCCTAGTTCACGAGTTGTTTGTGTTAAAAGAGCTTGGGCCGCCTCGCAGTGGCTTAGGTTCAGCTGTAGCACCTTCATTGTTTGGACAGCAGCTCCCTCCATGCTCGTTGGTACGATGGACATCTACGGCTTCCCGTAAAGTGGTTGTTATCAATACCCTCCTTGCCTTGGCAGAGTAGACATTTTGGCTCCTCGTTACATAGCTTCGCTATATGGCCACTTTTACCACACCGTTGGCAATGGACAAGTCAGAGCTTGAGCTCTTGCAAGCTTTCGCTATATGCCCGAAATCCATACATCTGTAGCATTTGGTTGGGTTTAGCTTCTCACGTATTCGGCACACAACCCATCCTATGCGTACTTTGCCTATTTCGATGAGCTGCTTGGCCGCTTCTGCTGGTAAGCTCACCGTTGCCGTCTGGGTACCACTGTAGGCTTTCCGAAGTGATTTGATTGTCAGCGCCTTTATGGCACTGGTACTCCCAAAGTTCTCTACTAACGCATTAAACACGTCTTCCTTCGTGGTGACCTCGTCAAGATCTTTCACCTCAATCAGTGTCTCGTGTGTTAGGATTTTCACTTCCGCTTGTTCAACTAGGACATTTCTCACTATTTCCTCGAATTTCGTGGATCTTTTTAGCTCGATGAGTAGGTCTCCTTTCACCGTTTTCTTGATGCGATTCACGTTTTCGCCAAGTTCCTTGAGTTCAGGATTGCTTTTCACCTTTCGCAGCATATCTGCGTACGTCAGGTTGCCCTTTGTTCTTAGAACCAGCGCGTCGGGCCTGGTTGGTTTTCTTCGAACTTTTGCTCGTGGCCTTTGTTTGATCCAGCCAGGTTCAGATTCGTTATCTGCCGCCAGAGATTTGGTGGATATTTCTGTAGTCTTCTTGGGTTCTTCGTGTCACCTTTTTTCACCAACGCTTTCTTCTTTTTCGATGGTGGGAGCTGTTTGGCCAACAAATTTGAACGTGATGCACTCTTGGGTGTTGTGTCCCTTTTCCTTTTGGGTGTGTCACGTATTTCCCCCTGGTGGTTCACGGAGCGTTTTGCTGCCAGTGTGTTAGTGACGCAAAGTACTCGGTTATCTTACTCCTCTGTTGTTTGTGTTGTCTTTGTTGTGGTCATGTGTGTGCGATCACTTTCCTCTCGTGTAGGTCTTGCATATCCTGCGTCAACTACCTTGTTATAAGCTGAACGTATCAGACTTGTCAGTCTCCTGATCTCATGATGGACGTTGTTTTTGCCCTTGTAGAAGTTCATCAGGTCTTCAATTCTTTTGCCGAGGATATTCATGACATCTTTTCAGCTTTTTCTTCATTGTGGTCCGCTGTTTTTCTTTCTTCCCCACTGGGTGTATGTTCTCTTACTTCTGGGTTTGGTTTGCCTACCTCAAGTGGCTTCGAGCTTGACGAATCCTCCTCTGAACTCACCTTTGGTGGTGATCGCAATAGTATGGCACTCATCCGGAATGGGTTCTGTGGAGTTGGCAAGTTGCACTCCGCTCCTTTTTCTTAATTTTTTTTATTATTTTTTTTTTTCAGGTGTATCACCTGTATTTTTATTGTTTTCCTTGTTTTGGTTGTTTGAATTTTTTTTTTGTATTCAGCTCTTATGGGTCCCGACTCAAAGCCGCTATCTCCGTCCGGATGTTATTCACCTCCATGATCCCATGGTTATCTATGCAGGCAGGGAGGCCATGCGAGGGTTTAGACAGGACCTTATGGGTGTCTGTGCCAGAGCCAGATCGGTGCTAATCAGGAATGCTACATCTGAACATATACCACCAACTTAACGGTGACGTAACGGAGAACGTACTTTGAGGCCTGCCAAGGTTTTAACGGGAAGGGGGCGGTTGCAGCATTAGCCTGAGAGCCGTTTCAACTAAATTTCACTCTAGCTTGCTAAGGTAACAGAATACTACAACTGTCAGCCCACAGCAATCTGGTCCAATCGATAGTCCGGTATACCGTAATTAAGACCTTACCGGGCTCGGTCTTAATGCCTAACATATAGGCTTTCCGTGCAGATCTTCATGTGTAGATGTGTATACTTCATAGGTTCCCCCGTCGCCACTCCTCCTTGGAGTGGGGGGCACTTGTTTGTGGACGGCACCGACTCGTCCTGTCACAGAGAGTTCACAGGGTTTCTGAGACGTTTTTAGCCTCACCCTCCTTCTCTGCCGCTTTTGGTCGGGGACTGCTTATTTTTTATTCGCAGCTAACCTGTGTACAGGCCGTTCAGCGATCCGCCACCTGCTGACCCCCACAGTAGCCTAAGCTCAGCCCTGTGAGCTGCTGCAGTCTTCATAATTCTTATGTGTAGTGGTGGAGGTCTAAGAGAACTTCCAGCGCAGCTGTAGGGCAGGTGCGCATTGCACCCGTAATACCTACACATGCTAATCGTTGCACCTTTTGTAGGGCAGATCGGATGGTGATTTGATTAGTTTTTTCCCACCAAACTAGCGATGCATAGGAAATTATCGGCGTGATGATTGTGAGATAAGTCCAGTGGATTATTTTGGGTTTTAATCCCCATCTCTTACCGAAAAACCTTGAGCAGGCCCAGAAGGCTCTTGTCGCCTTTTCAATGGTTTTATCTACATGAGGTTTCCAGTTTAGTTTCTGGTCTAGAGTTATCCCAAGATCTTTTGTTTCTTTAGAGAAATTTATTTGTACATTACGTAGTGATAGCGTGCGGAGATTTAAGGATCTCCTTCTAGTGAAGGGAATGATTACGGTTTTATCAGGGTTAACTTTGCTTAATTGCTAACTTTGTTAAGGGCATGTTGCATCCGATCACAGATGTTGGTTTCTTCCTTGCCCCTTATTATAATGACTATGTCGTCAGCATAGCCTTGGGTGAGAAATCCGCAGTTATTGAGGTCGTTTAGGATTTTGTCCACAACAATGGACCAAAGCAGGAGAGATAAAACTCCTCCTTGGGGACAACCTTTAGTGGTTTTTGCGGATATTGAGAATTGTCCAAGTTTGGCAGAAATAATCCTGCTACTGAGCATGGAGCATATCCAGCTGGTGGTTTGCGGGTCAATGCCTTTAGCATCAGCAGCATCTTTGATGGATTGAAACGTCGTATTATCGAAAGTACCCGAGATGTCTAGAAAAGAGCAGAGCAAGATATCATTCTCTTACAGAGTTTCTTCAATCGTGCTGACTAGATGATGTAGTGCTGAGACCGTAAATTTACCAGGTTGATATGCAAACTGGAGTTTAATTTAAAGGGAGTTCTAATAAGGCGGAATTGCGAATATGGAAGTCGATAAATTTTTCCATTACCTTAAGGAACACCGAGGTGAGACTAATAGGTCTAAAGGCCTTAGGGTCTGATTGTGATCTGCAGCCAGCTTTTGGTATGAACACTATATTTACCTTTCTCCATGTAGTCGGTATGTAGCTAAGTTCATAGCTGGATCTGAAGATGGACACTGGGGATTCTAGGAGAATATCGATGCCGTGATGAAGAAGAGCAGGAAAGATGATAGAATCAGAGGAGAAGATATTCCTAGCAGAGTTCCTAGTGCGCCTGTTTGGAGGGTGTTGCATAATTTCATCTAGAAGAGGTGTGTGAGGGTCAGTGATAACAGAGTCATTAAAGTGAGTTTGTAGAAGTAGACTCAGAGTATCCTTGTAACCAGTTGTGAAACTGCCGTCACTTTTTTGTAGGAGACCAATTCCATTGCTGTGGTTCTCAGAAAGGGCTTTTTGAGCCCTAACAGCTGTCGAAAGATCGTCAATGCCCTCGCAAAAAGTCCTCCAAGTATGTCTTTTTGATTTCCTAATTGCACAATAATAAGTTGTGAGAGCTATTTTGTATTCGCTCCATGAGTTAGTTCGTTTGGCTTTATTGTAAAGCTTCCTAACCTTTCTTTTTTGGATTTCAAGCTCAATGGTCCACCAGGGCACATCCCGAGAGTTAGCCTTAGGTCTGGCTATGCAACTGGATTCATATGCGCCTGTGATTTGAGAGCTTAGGTTTGAGGCTTCTTCTTCAAGTAGAAGAGAAGAGTCTATATTTGCACAGGATGGGTTGAATTCACACCTGAGGGTCTCTAAGTAAAGACTCCAGTTGGTGCGTTTAGGGATCCTGTTAAAAGTATATGGGTAGGAAGAGCTCTCGAGGTCAAATCTGATGTGCATGTGGTCAGACATCGAGAGCTCTTTCGACACATGCCAGTTAGTAATTTGATGAGACAAAGATGAGCTAGCTATGGTGAGATCTAGTACCTCTTGTCTGATAGAGTTAATAAAAGTCGTTTGACAGCCTTTATTTAGGATTTCAACATTCAGGGGAATTAAGAAATTAAGTAAAGACTCACCTCTCTTGTTGATGTTTGTGCTCCCCCAGATTTTGTGATGGACGTTTGCATCGCATCCTAACACTATCTGTTGACCAGTCTTCTTATCGTATTCGAAGAGTTTAACAACTTCGTCAGGTGGCACCGGTGTTTCATTCGCAAAGTATCCGGAATCGATGATGATGGATTGTCGACCTCTGTTTGTTGCTAAGTCTGCTGAGACAGCAACCAGATCTCTGCTAATGAACTGTGGAATAGGGAGAAAATTGATTCTATATCTGATTAGAATGGCAGAAATAGGTTGCCTGTTGTCATAAATTAACTTACATGAGTTGGTGGGGAGGCCATAAATTCCAAGGCTCCTGGATTAGAAGGAGGTCCAAGTTGTGTTTAATAAACCTGCAAGATACGGCCACAGAGGCCGCTTTAGCGTAATGCAGGTTTATTTGAAAGAATTTGGTGTTGGTCATGGTCATGGCTGGGTAATTGAGAGGAGGAGAAGTCTGGAGGAACTTTGATGATCCTCTGCCTGGCTTTGCCTTTAACTCCTCTATCTTTGTGGTGAGCAACCCTTTGTGTAGCTGTAGAGCTACTCGACGGGTTGCTACCAGTAGGTTGTTCAGAACTGGAGACAGCCTTCCTTCCTGGAGCCTTAGATGATCTGCGAGGATCTAGGCCTGGTGCAAGATCAGGCTTTGGGTCGTTGCTGCTGGGAGCAGTGGTGGAAAAGATTGAATTGGGCAAAGTGGGGAAGGAAGTGGTAGCGGCAGCCCGGGAGTAGATAGTTTCCAACTCAGCTGTGGGTGGAGCGCTTTCCACGGGGTTAGGGATAGGGATAGCAGGGTCAAGGGGTTTGTGAGAGAGGTGTTTATGTTGAAGAATGACTTCATCAAAGCGAAAATCTACCTTAAAGTGAACCTTCTTCAGACATTCCATAGATTTGTGGTCAATATGGCAAAGTTACCCTTATCTTCGCATTTTAAAACCCTCCATTCGGAACCGAGAAGACCCGAGTTCTAGGCAGGGACTGCCCTAAGGATCTTGTCGCTTCCAAGTTGCCGTTGCCTCGTCTTTGCAGTTCAAGACAAGCCATCCTGGCCGGAAAGTTGTTCCCCGGAATTTAGGCTGTGTGGTTACCTCAGTGATGTCCGTAATCCTATCAAAGATGGTGTCTTGAATTAGAGTCATTTGCTGGTTGCTAAGCAAGGTTTCCGGGAAGTTTGAGGCGATGATTTCTACCTTAATAACCTCAAGGACCTGCTTAAAAGTGGGAGGTGTAGCTTGTAGAGCGGGTTGAGTGATCTTAAGGGCCACGTCCGCTAGTATTGTTTTAGGTTCCGTTTTAACCTTTTTTTGGCTGAGAAGCCAATGAAGTGATTCCTTGTTAGTCGACGAATTGGGTGTTTCTTGAATCGCGGGGGAATACTCCAGTTCCTCCGGCTCTTGTGGGCTGTCATCTACTGGCAAAGGCGCTAATTTGTGTATAGGTCTTTTGGCCATACCGCTGGCCGTTTTAAATTCCGTTCTAAATTAAGTATGGCTTCTATTTCTATCGATAAGGTTTCCAGTTCCTCGTATGTTAGGTTGGCTGAGAGAAGGTTACGTTTTAAGAAATGCTTAGCTGATTTCACGGCTACTTCCCATAGCCTTTGAGGCCGTTGTAGGTATAAAAGATTCCACTTCCATAAGCTTTCTTGTTCCAACAAAGTTTGTCGCAATAGAGGTTCAGGCAATTTCCTCTTCTTCCTATGAAACGCTTGAGCGCACCTATGAATGCCTCCGTAGTTAAATCTCCTACGACTTCCAAGTAGGGACGTGCCGTGGTGTTCTCAGCAGGGTGTTCTACACTTTTTTGTTAGATAATAACGTCTGTTCTTAGTTTTTAATAGACTAGGATACCATTTTTCAATTTTGAGAAACATTTTTATACAGTTAGTAAATATTACTTGTACGTCAGTCCAATACATTTACATAGTGTTTTTCGCAAAAGTTTCCCAAACCTCATCATAGAAACTGATTTTGTTTTTATTTTCTTAAGTAATGTTTTTTCTATGGAAACCAAAGCTGTATCCGATAACCTTTCTTCAAGCGTGCGTCGTGTTTCTAGAATAAGATTTTATTCGCTTAAGTGCAGAAAACAATTTTTGAACTGAATTGCTTGTTGTTGGTATTGATAGCATTCAAGATTTCAGTTTAAAAATTTCTGAGAACGTATCTTTTAAATTTATATTCTGAAGGAATCCATGTCTTTTACGATAACGTTTCGGAGTTGCACACACTTAACTCATTCTTAAGCTTAACGAATTGAAAAAAAATCATATGAATTTTTTAGACTTTCGAAAGCTTTGACTGCAAAACTTTTTTCGTAAATACTAAAATTTGTTGAATTCAACAATTTCACCCAAGTGCATCATCAATCATTTCTTCAAATAATACGGTCAAATCATAAATAAACTACTCAAAACAAAATAGGGACCACCCAAGATTTATTTTGTATTTTGCCTAAAAAAACTTAATTGGTAAACATTATCGAAACGAAGCATTTTAGTATAGAGTTTGCATGTGTATGTGTCCTTATCAATGCTTTGAACAACAATTTTGCCGTTGCCTCCAAGTGAGTAGGCAAAAAAGCCCATGGCTCGAAAAAACAATCAATGCAAAAATTATTGCAGTTGTTTTCTCAGTCCGATTCTAACGTTGTGGGTCCCTTAGTGGGCCCTACTTTGTTTTAAGTAGTTTATAAGTATGAACCACATTAACAAGTCGAGATGAAACTAATCTCGTGGGGACGACTGTTGGAAGTCTGCGCTTAACAATTTGATCCAAAAAAAGTTCTATTAGTTGATTGGTAAAATAAAGGACGATAGTCTGGACAAACTAATATGAAGGAAATTCGCGAAAACAAGGTTTAAAATGTAAGCATTACAGTGTGGGAAAATCGCATTTGCTCTTTAACCCTGGCTTGTGTTCCATTTAAATCACTGGACATAATTGCTGCACCATCGTAAGTTCGAGCTACTAGCTTTCCACTCCAATTTTTAAATTTGATTAAATCTATAATTTTAATGAATAGTGTTGTGTTGGTATTTGCTTTCGCTTCAGTCAGTATGGGGTTCTAGGTTCTAGAAATTAAGAGCAGATCGAACAATAACCAGTGTGACCATTAGCTTCTCTCAAAAATATTCCACACCCGGAGAGGTGGAATATTTATATTCCGCTTCAATATTTTGTTATTCCACTTTTATATTCCACTGGTAAATACACCTTAATAAAAAACAAATAAAAGTTTATTTTATACAAAACGTATTACTCCAATAAAAAAAAATATTCCACAAATGGAATATTATATTCCACTATATAATAATTAAGGAAAGAAAATCGAACAAAATCCAACCAAACAAACTTTTTTTCATTCTCGCACCCAACTGAGATCCCAAATTCATGTGCTTTTACAGGCGGTTGTTGGGACTTTGAATGTGGTAGAACTTTTTTTTATATGGAGATTTATTTTGGGTTGGTGCTTTAGTAACTGGAGAACAACTTGGCGAGTCAACGTCAAACTGAATTAAGTAACAAGTTGGTGTAGAGAGGTTGAGCCCGCGCGGCGCACAGTGTGACATTTCGCTCATCTAGCGGGATTAAATTAATAACGCTTAGAAATAAATGATTTTGTTATTTTTTTTTACTTATTTTTATGAAAATTGTTTACAGAAGGGAATGTAATAAATTATATTAACATATCTATACTAGTTTTGACAAAAAATAACTTAAAAGAACCCACAATTTGCACTTTTTTATTCGTTTGGTATGTCTAACAGTTGCAGAACTTTATGTTCAATTAAACTTTTCTTTTTTGTTTGGAATGCCAAAAATGGATCTGAGCATATTAACCAATCTATTCAGAAGGTTTGTGTTCGTGTCGACTCGCGAAATTTTTCTGGTAAAGAGTTCCCTAAATTTTCTATTTTCCTTATTCCTCGCTTCTTGAGCTTCCTCCGAAAGTTACCCGATTAGAAGAATACAAGTGGCAATTATTTGTTTTCCATGAAATAAGACCTTGTGTACACTAACTGGCATATAACATATATATATAATACCACATCAGCAATAATTAGATACAGTTCCCTTGTTTTTGTTGCAAAACTCTCGAATCGGGAACCCTGACCCAAAAGCTCATTGTTAAGAGGGCAGTAAATTGGGAACAGGGAGTAGATAGCTGCGAGTCTGTTGTCATTGCTAACGCTTCATCTGCAGACATTGACAAAAAGCCAGAAGTAGAAGTTTCCAGTGTTTTCCTTACAATTGAACCTTATTAACGATCAAAAAATGTCAAAAAAATAATTTGACTAAAATAAAAACAAAAAAAAAACAAACCTCTTTTCGGAGAACATATTGACAATTGCTTAGTTGCGATAACAATCTTCATTCACAGTTGCAATTTCTTTAGCGCTAAACAAATCTAAAAGGGTTTGTAATTTTCTCTTCTTGCTTTTTTCACAGCATTCATTCATTCAAAGCTTTTTCTCGGCCTTCCTACCTTGCTTACACGGGATGAAGAAGGAATTTCATCTAAAATTGTTTGTGGTAGTTTTGGGTTTCATTCAACCACGAACAATTAACCCATTTATACCCAAATTTGTTTCCTCTTTTTTTTCATATTTTTTACAGTAACTGGTCTTTGCTATGATCAGGATGACCATACATTTCTTTTCTTTGTTTTTGTACTGATAGTGGAGATAATGGGTGGTGCATTAATGCACCATTGGGGTTTTGAAGGAAAAAAAAAAAAAAATTATATGAACAAAATTTTATTATATACATATATGCACAAAAAAGAACAGTTCAGTCTTAATTAAAACAGAAAAATGTTTAAATTCAGAAAGAAATGTTTATTTTAAATTGTCATGAAAAGTTTGGTAGTTTTCAGTTCGAGTTTTGACGGCTGTTGAACGTGTCGGACGTACTTTCTATCGATTCATTCAGAATTATTTTCTTTTAACTTTAACCATTAAAAATGAACAATTGTGCAAGTTGTGGAAATAGATTACTTCGGAAAAACTTTATTGAGTGTAAAGGTTTTTGTGGCTCTAAATATCACAAAAAATATGTTCATTTCCGCGAAGAATCAGCCAGAGCTATGCAAGCTGATCGCAATTTATTATGGCGCTGCACAAATTGCATCGTCCTCAGTGGATCTCTTCTTTCTTTAATCGTGCAGTTAAGAAATGACGTTGCCGATATTAAATGAAAAATACTCAGTGATTCTTTAAATTTGAAGAGTGTTTCGTCTGATCAAAACAATAAAAATAAAAAAGAAAAAAAAATAATCAGAAATCTAAACCTAGTGAACCTAGCGAAAACCGAATTGCAGTGGATATTGGTGATTCATCAAATGCACCGCCTCCTGCAAATATAGCTTCGTCATCATCGCAACAAAATTTCCCCATATCTGAGGTTGAGGGCGATGATCTAAGCAGCAACAATGGCGTGGAAATCATCTCTAATGCTGAAAACTGGGCGACAGTAGTGCAAAAGAAGAAGTGTAAAGGTCAGCGAACTCCGAGACTATTTGGTACTGCTACTGATGCCGCTGCCGCAACATCTTTACCGTCGGTTCCTAGACTTCGTTTCCTACATCTCTCTCGTCTAGACAAAAATGTAAGTGAAGAGAACATAGTTTCGTACGCTGCTGCTAGACTCAAACTTCCGGAAAATGTGCTTCAGTGCAAAAAACTAATAAAAAGCAATGTCGATGTTTCTACGCTACATTTCATCAATTTCAAATTAGGGATCCCGGCCCATGCATTTGATGAAGCCTTGGATACCTCTATCTGGCCTGTTGGAGTTCAGTTAAAAAAGTTTTTCCACCACTCAAAAAACGAAAGTCCTCATATTATGAGGGAGATGGTGTAAAGACGAGATGTGCTTCTTCGCCGTCACTTCGTCCCAAAGAATTGAATGTATACTATCAAAATGCTGGTGGATTACGTACTAAACTAAATGAGCATTTCATAAATTCTTCATTACACGAATATGATGTGATAATCTTAACTGAGACCTGGTTGAATGGAAATTTTCTATCTTCTGAAATGTTCGATTCATCGTATATCGTTTATCTGAAATGGACCGAGGTGGAGGAGTGCTCATTGCGGTGCGCTCTACTCTTTCTAGCCAGCAATCTGATATGCCTACATCTTCTGTACATTTCGAGCAACTCTGTGTTTACGTCAGCTCTAAAAATTGTAATAGGTCAGTTTCAAATAAGTATGAAATTTGTTTCATCGTTAATTATATTAGACCGCACAGTAGTTATGATCTATACGCTCAACTTATGTCAAATATCAATGGTATGGTGAGAGATTTAACAATTGATCAATTTCCATGTGTATTAGGTGATTTTTACATTGGTCATCTAGATTGGTGTTTCCTAGATGATGATCAAATTCTAGTCCCATTCAATGTTGTTACAGATATACAAATTGAAGTTGTTGATTCTCTTTCCTCATTAGATCTATTTCAAATCAATAACTATAGAAACTGTTTGGGTAGAGTATTAGATCTTATTTTTTGCAATAATGATATTAAGTTTTCCATATATCAATCTGATTTCCCTTTGATAAATAATCAATTCCATCACAAAGCAGTCTATGTAACCTTTGAATTTTATGAGTTTAGTCCTGAACACTTTAACTTCGAGAAGGCTGACTTCATTGCATTAAATAATTTTTTTCAGTTCAATAGATTGGGGACATAAACTTCTGAATAAATCTTTAAACAATATGTATGTATATCACTTTTAATGACTTATTATTCGAGGGCGTGGATCATTTTGTTCCTTCTTATAAAAAAATATCTTCTTTTAAACTCCCGTGGTTCAATAACAGATTAAAAAATTTAGAAAATGTAAGAAATAAAGCATTGAAAAGGTCAAAGAAATCAGGTAAACCAGAAGACCGTGCTCACTTTCTTCAACTTCGAAGAGAGTTCGACTTCCTAAATAAATTTTTATATCAACAGCACATTAGTTCTGCAGAAACGAAAATTAAAAGAAACAGCAAATCTTTCTGGATTTTCTTAAATTCTAAACGACAAACCTCTTTTCTTCCTTATTCAATGGAGCTTGATGGCGATAAGTCGAGCGGAATACAATCGTCTTGTAACCTTTTTGCAAAATTCTTTCAATCTAATTATAACACGGATGTTATAGCCCACATCAATGATCTCTTTCCAAATTTAGCTCTGTCGTAGACTTTAATTCGGACTCTTTTTCAGAGGGCTTAACTGCTCTTGATTCAAACAAAAAAGCTGGAGTTGATTCCATTCCTCTAAATTATTGTCTAAATGTGCCTCTTCGCTCTGCAGCGCATTAAAGATTATTTTCAATAAGTCTTTATCGACTGGTAGTTTCCTGGACGTTTAGAAAATATCCTACGTAAGTCCAATTTACAAATGTGGCCTCAAACACCAGATTAAAAATACAGGCCTATCTCAAAGCTTTCTACAGTACCGAAACTTTTCGAAAAATTAGTTACGCAAAGACTCTACTTCTCGGTTAAAGAATTGATAACGACAAAACAGCATGGGTTTGTGAGTGGCCGATCAACTGCAACAAACTTGTGCATTTTTTCTCATTTCTGTTTAAATGCCATGGAAAACCGGAAACAGGTCGACGTCCTTTATACAGATTTTGTTAAGGCGTTTGACAGAGTTCACCATGATCTTTTACTCCAAAAACTTAAAAAGCTAGGATTTAGTCCAAATTTCTTAAATTGGTTGAGGTCTTATTTATCCAACCGTAAACAAGTCGTGGAAATTGATGGTTTCAAATCTACTTTCATTAGTGTGGAGTCAGGCCTCCCACAGGGTAGTCATTTAGGACCACTTTTGTTTGACTTGTTCGTAAATGATATTCCGGATGTTTTAAAATTTTCGAATTGTCTGATGTTTGCGGACGATGTTAGATTATTTACATCAATATCCTCAATCCACGACTGTATCAGATTTCAAAAAGATATTGAACTATTTTTAGACTGGTGCAAATACAACCATCTAGAGCTCAATATCTCGAAATGCAAAATTTTCAGTGCTCACCGTAATTTAGTGCCTGTGAGTTTTATCTATAAGTTTGGAAATGAATCCCTCTCAAAAGTCCATGAGGTAAAAGATCTAGGTGTTATCTTCGACTCTAAACTATCAAAAGCGTATCAAAAGCGAGTTCTATGTTAGGTTTTCTGAAAAGAACCTCAGCAGTCTTCAAGGACGTGTATACACTAAAGACAATCTTTATATCCTTAGTG
This sequence comes from Blera fallax, assembly GCA_946965025.1. Classification (NCBI taxonomy): domain Eukaryota; kingdom Metazoa; phylum Arthropoda; class Insecta; order Diptera; family Syrphidae; genus Blera; species Blera fallax. The sequence goes on from OX337246.1 coordinate 58,173,820, forward strand.
TTACCCATTTTAGAATACTGTTGTATCATTTGGTATCCATTTTATGAGAGCGCTGTTATAAGAATAGAGAAGATTCAAAAAGATTTACGCGTTTTGCCTTGAGATTTCTGAGATGGTCCGACGGGATGCCTGATTATTAATCAAGATGTGCGCTAATAGACTTAAAAACACTAGAAAGCCGCAGACAAACTCAATGCGTTGTTTTCATAAAAGATATTCTGAGTGGTACTATAAAATCACCCAAGTTACTCGCTCTGATTTCTTGGTATGTTCCGGAAAAAAACATTAGAAACAGAAACAATATATTTTGTGTTCCTAATCATCGAACAAATTATGGTCTGAACGAACCAATAACTCGTTCTTTAATGCTTTATAATTCTGTTTGCAATGAGGTCGACCTAACAATGAAAAGGGATATTATTAAAAAGATTGTTAAAATCCTATTTAATGCTTAAGTTGAGCGGTTTAATTTTATTCATTAAACATTATTGTATTAAAATAAGAATAACTTAAGAAATATTTGAAATCAACAGATTGTTAATCCATTGATGAATAAATAATAAATTAAAATTAAAAATTAAAATTAAAAAATTAAAAATTAAAGTTTGAAGCATTTGTCGTGTAGTGCAACGTGGCATGCTCCGCATCTTTTGAAAGTGTGTTTATGACATACTTTGCAACGAATCCTATTTGCTTCCGTAATTATTATGTGGGGTCCAGCAGATAAATGGACTGCTGCCTGCATTGCCCTTCCTTGATGCGACTGTGTCTCATATTTCATTAAAAGTGCTGCAGCTAGCTGGCGCCGAAATTCCAACCCATCTAGCGTTAATCCATAGCTTTCGGAGAGAGTCCACGCATTGTTTGTTGATAAATCTATCAGCCACATTACTATGGACGAGTACCACTTTTTGCCCCTGATACTTATCCGGTAATTAGAAATATTATTGTCCATTTGGTCAACTCCGCCCATAAAGCATTTATAAGCTTTGGTAACATTCGGTTGTGGCACCTCACACTTCTTACGTTCGCTAACAATGTATCTATTTGCAGTACCAACTGGGTCACTCCCGTAAGCATTGGATAACATTGTCACCACCTTATCTTTCCATCTGGTCAATATGAGCTCATTATTTTTGTCCACAAAAGCTTAATATTCACCTTGGGGTTTTAGGTTGAACTGTTTTTTGTCTATCATCCCGGAAATATTTTTAGACGATTTTCTCTTAGTGTTAGGTAAGCTTAGCCACCAAATTTGGACTTGTAACAAATTGTCAAAGAAAAATGAGAAGTTGAGATCGGGACATTTTTTTTTAATGACATCAGCGAACTTTAGCACCACAAATTCACCTTAACCCATCAGCGGATTACATTCTTCAGAGCGCCCTTGGTATATGTCAAATTGTAGACAGTATCCTAGAGGATGTGCAGCAACCCAGGCCTTGTATCCAAATCTCACAGGCTTGTTGCGGAAAAACTGTTTACAGGTATTTCTGCCAAAATATGGTATCATGGCTCCGTCAATAGATATATTTTTTCTAATGGTGCATAATTTAAAAATGTCGTGTTTAGATGATACATAAATGGTCTTATTTTTGCCTTTTTATCTGATGTGTTCAATGTGCCTTAGTGGTGGAATCACAGTAGTATTCCATGTCTTATGGCTTTATTTGAATGATGATAAAGGCAATCCTTATTCCCACGTAACCAACTTTGATTAATTTTGGAGTAGTAATTCAAAGTAGATGAAGATGATTTATCACCTTCACCATTTTTGTCATCCAGGAACCTGACAAATGCATCGGCTAAGAGTTGGTTGCCATTCAAATGGTTTTGATCATTTCCTTCCTCACAATCTGAATCCACATCAGTTAAATAATTGTTTTCTGGGGGAGTAATAAAAACTTCAACTCGAATAACACCATCATGTGGTTCATTTTCAGCTCCTCAAGAATTTCCGCAAGTGATAATTTTGTTTTTCTAAAAAAAAAAAATTAATTCTTCTTCAAAACCCCATTTCATTCATTCATTTTTGATGCATTTTTTATTCGTAATTCAGAATTACTTACATGCTAGACAAAAACGCTTAAAACTAGCTTAACTAACTTAACTATGTAATGTAATTTTAACTTACTGACCCTATGCGGGTGCTCTAAGCTAAGCCTAACGCCTAAAACTATGTCTTTCGACGTTTACGAACTAGACTTATTTATAACTTAGCTTAACGAACTGATGACTAAGAAAATTTTTTTAAGATTGCTTAGAATTAAAATAAAATGCAGTCTTAAATCTAACTTACACGCTACCTTAAATAAACCTTAAAAACTATCTTAATCTAAAATACGTACTTTATACGTAATTTTTTTTTTTGCAAAGTGCTGCGTTTTTTTAGTTTTCTGATTTTTTTTTTCTTTATTTTTATTTATTTATATGAAATTAAACTTAATCTACCTAAACTATGTAAGCCGGCCATAGTGAAAAGGCCAACTTTGCCCCTTGAGAAAGGCTACCCCGGATCAAATGGAACCGACGAAATAGTTCTCTCTCCGTCCCCTAACCAGCAGAATTTCTGGCGCTGTCGTTCAATATCGCGCAAATCGCGACATGATACCGCTTTACTGAATCGGAGACGCTCCGTAATGCTATGTGCGACGTGTCAGTTGTAGGTTAGTCGCCTATCCCCAGCTGTCCGGGCGACATAGAAGATTAGCGGCACCGCTAATCTGACCTGGATCAGACCTTCTCTATTTAGATAGAGGAACGCCTCTGGCGGAACGAAACCGTTAAGGCACACTCTCTCGTGGTACATGTCATTGGGGTAGAAGCCCCAGAGATCAGGTTATTCATCGAGTTCATTGCTCTTGCAATGTGCCCCCGAATCATCTTGATCACGAAATTATCCACTCTGTTTATGTTCGCCCTGTTATACAGGACCTCATTGGAATAGAATTTTTTGTACTCAGACTCTGGTGTTCTGCATAAGCGAAGGCAAGCCCTCTCAAACACCCGAATCCTTTCCATCGAGCTTGCTCCCACGTTGAACCACACGGGGCAACCATACGCAAGCATGGGCCGGATAAGGGCCATGTAGTAGATTACCTTCACCCTCGCATCGAGTTGGCTGCTATAAAACAGTCTCGTTGTAAGGGCGAAAGCCGCTTTCTGGCTAGAGCAGCATCTACATGTTTGTTAAAATACAGATACTGGTCTAGCCAGGGTATCTGACTACAATTCGACACGCTAATGGTTGTCCGTGCTGTCCCACGACTTTTGCCAATCCTTTCTGGTATCCGCAGAGGCCCCAGATAACGACATCGTAAACAGGATGGTTTCCGACTTCTGGAAGCTGATTTTCAACTTCCAGTCGTCGCAATATCGCTTCATCTTATCGAAGTCACGCTGCAAGAGTATTGCAATGACCTCGATCTTTGGCCCTGATCTGTACACTATCAAGTCGTCTGCGTACGCTATAGCTTGGTGAAGAGGTCCTACAAGATCGCTGGTGTAAATGTTAAAGAGGATCGGCGAGTTTACCGCACCCTGTTGCAGACCAATTTAATATCAAACGTACCAGCAGAAGTCATATTGCCATTTTTCACATTGAACTGTCTACTGGTTAGCATATTATAAAGCATGCATAGCAGTGGTTTACTTATGTCCAGCCTACTCAACTTGTAGAAGAGTCCTTCTAGCCCTATGTTATCGAAAGCCTTCTCCAAGTCAACCAGGCAGACACCCGTGCATTGTTTCTTGCTTTTGTTCCATTGGATATCCGACACCAGTTTAGACGCGGCATGTATAGTATCATATTAAAACCGAATTGGTTATCCGGAACAATATGCATGTCCTATACCTTCGATATGAACGGGGGATGTACCACCTCATCGGCGATGCCATTATTTGCCACATTTTCGTCATTGAACTCGGTGAAGCCAATGTTCTCTGATCGCCAGTGTTCCATATCATTTCGAAGACAGAAGTTGTGCACAAGGACTCGATTTTCCAGGTTGTGGTTCGGGCAAATACTATCATTCACCTTATACACTTCCTCTAAAGTAGCTCCTATAGCCTCTACCTTCTCCTGCAGATCCTCGAGCACAAAGAAGTTGTCATCATCGACTACGTTCCCTGGATCTATGCCTGCTGTTATAAGTATTTGTTCGTTGTACATCGTTCGGGCGATCTTGAGACACGGCAGGTCATTTTGATTATTCCTCCGAAATATTTTATTTATTTGCGGGAACATACTCGGGTTATTGGATTTTACAGCCCGAATTTTGTTGTTCCAATGCAAGTTTACAGAAAGTCTGTAATTTTCTTTTATTAACTGTTGGAGGTTTTTAATCAACGACTTAAGTGTAATGACCTCCAAGGTTTGTATGTCAGTAAATCGTTTGTAGAGGGTTTTAAGTCTAGACAGAAGTCTACTTTTTTTTGGTAAAGTGCGTGAATCGTTGCGTTGCGGAATATGTCTACGTTGTCAGTTACCTGATACCGAGATACTATATTGTCCATCGTTCGTTTAATGGTATCGTCCATTCTTTGTAGGTATCTGTTGATCTCCTCATTTGACAGGTTTCTATTGGCCGGTGAGAGAGAGGAGAGTGCTCTTGTCAATACTCTGGAGAAGCGAGTCCAATGCGTCCAACTGTAATTGTAAGGGTACGTTTGAACAAACTCCTCCAACTCCGCAATCTCGTTGGGAATTGTAATTTCGGCACTGGGTCCGCAATGGTCACTCTCATACACGAATGTACATATATATGTAAGCAGTTTCTCGTTCGTCGGTTCGTGTTGGTCAGTTGTAACCGTACGTCGAACAGCAGAAGATCCTGATAGGAGCCGCCTCTAGGAACACGACGGACTATCGGTTGCTTTCAAATCGAGTCTATACTCGACATTGTGCAGACCCCACCAATTGAATAGTAGGTTCCCCCTAGAATTAGGTATATTATTTCCCTAATCACTATGTTTGACGTTCAAATCTCCGGTCATAATGAAGTAGTTCCCTTCCGACTCCAGCCTTAGACATCGAAAAGTGTCTCGAACTCTGTTATAAATGAAGTGGTTTGAGTAGTTCCAGAAGCGTAGACCGCGACCACGTACAACCTCTTTTTACTATGGAGGGGGATGCACACGATACGCGCTTCCAGCTCTTGTAACCTCCACACTTCACCGCTGTACACAGCCTTGTAACGCAAATCTTTTCTAATGAAGATCGCAACACCTCCCCCTTGAATGGAGTTGGGTCGGTCTCTTCTTATGATATTATATTTATTGTGCCATAGTTTGTGCTTCTGCGATAGCTTGGTTTTGCTAACCAAAAGTACGTCTGGGCTTTGGTCTTCTAACAACTTAAAAAGTACGTTTCTTCGCTCGATCCGTATCAGTCAATTCACATGCACCGCAACGATCTTTGAGGGTTTCTCCGCCATCGTACCCATTACGACTGGTGGTGCGCTAAGCCCGGCAGAAATGTGTAGATCTGGTCCACCCGTTTCGGCTGCAATTCTAACTGACGCTGCAGCTGGCTCGTTTGCCCTTGAATTGAGAGCAAAATATCCAGCAGGTCCGGCTGTGCCTCAGGTGCTTTAGGCACTGGGGCCTGAGCAGCAACCTTCGGCTGTTGTTGTACCGTGTTTCCCCGGCCTGATGCCATTTGGGCGTAGGTCCATTGAGGAGTGACGGCTGGTGTTTGAGTAGAAGCGGATGGACGCTTCACTTCGACTTTCTGCTGGCGAGCAAATTTTTTTTTTTTATATAATTTACGCGCGCCAAAGGGGGTATGAATACCCTTATGCTGATTTCTCAGGGCACGGGTGTTTGAGAAAAGGAAGAAAAGGAACAGAGGAGGTTACGGTGCACGTTGGCTTTGAATGTTTGAATGTTGTAGCGATGAGGAATTTATTTTTTTCATGTATTGAAACTTAGGACAACCGCGATAGTTTGCGGTGTGTCCCGAGTTTCCACATAATGCACACGAGAGTTGGGCCCTATCTGATACCCTATCCTGACCTAGAGAACACTGTGTTGCAGTGGATAGCATGCCTATCTTCGTTTATATGTTTAACCTTCCATCCGCACGCATATTTTTTCTAACGCGCTCCTCACACTGGGGTATCACATACCCCACTCACAAATATTGAAAAAAAGATGTCATTTTATAATCACATATATGTACATATTTTTTTTTAATTCATATTTTTATTTCATCAAAACAAAATTCAATATGATGAATAACATAAAATATAAAAATACTAGAAAAAAAACATAATTTCAAAAATAGGTTACAAAAAAAAGTTGATATATAGTTGTCAGCTAAAATCAGTCAAATTCATAAAAAAGTTTAAAATAATAGTTTTAAAAATTGTCGCATTACGCTATCTAATAATCTTTTTTCAATGTTTACTCCAATGTATTGTTTAAACAGTTGGATAAATGTTTGCTTTTTTAAACACAAAAAATCAAATATTTGAGCTGCATTCTTTGCATTGCAGTGAGCTATGCTCCACGCACATGGTAAGTCGGCATGTCACACAAATTTTTGGCAGCTTTCTTTACACCAGCAAGATATGATAAGCCAATAAAAGCCTTTAGTTCGATGATTCCTATCTTTCCCTGGTATGTTTGTGGTGTAGTTGTTGTTGAAGAACAGCGCGTTATTTGCTCATTTGTATGCGCGACTACTTTCTCCAAAATATCGTCAGAAAGGAGTAAGCTCCAAGCTTCAAGAGGGGTTGTGATGTTTCTCGGGTCACCATTGGGACCAGGCAAATGATTGACCAAATTTCGCATCTTATGCCTTTCTCGTCTCTCAGGTGCGACTTTGCTCCATTTATAACCGGATTTCCCTTTCAAAACCGTAACTCTCTTTCTTTTGTGGAGCGGGATGTGGTTCTTCACTTTCTTTCTCCTCATCACTCTGCTCACTCTCAGAATCCGACTTTTCTTCAAGGTAGTCCGGATCGTTGTCAGAATCTTCGCCTGCGAAAAGATGTGATCCGTCTCCGCTTTCTAAAAGCCCTTCAGCATCAAACAAAAGCCTTTCAATGGATTTGTCTCGAAGAAAAGCCCTTTTGCTGTAATACTAAAATTAATATTGTCCTACAGTAACTTACTTTATGGCTGAACAAACCTCACACTTGTTTTATTAATTTTTAGTCCAAAATAACTAAAAAAGAAAATATTTCACTAAAATAATGTATTCACAAATTCCAAAAAAAACTAACACGCACTGCACACTGGGGTATATGATATCCAAGCTAAAACTTCGAAGCACGACTGAACACGTTAAAAAAATCTAAGAACTGAACACCATTGCCTGCTACTGCAGAGCTTAAATTTGAATATACATAGGCATGGCATGCTTAGGAAAAAATTTTAACAGGACCTGCAGTTTTGAAATATGTGTGGGGTATCTCATACCCCAGTGTGTGGTTGGAAGGTTAATAAGAAAATGGTTACCTTCAATTTTGAAGGTGTTGATCTAAGGGACCTTCCTATTTTTGACCCCCTGTTGCTGTTGTTTCTGCTGCTGCTGTTGTTGCTGCTGCTGTTGTTTCTGCTGCTGCTGTTGTTGTTGTTGCTGCTGCTTTTGTTTCTGCCGCTGTTGTTGTTACTGCTGCTGTTGCTGTTGCTGCTGCTGTTGTTGTTGCTGTTGTTGTTGCTGCTGCTGTTGACGTTGCGGCTTTGGTTGCTGCTGCTGTTGTTGTTGGTGCAGCTTAGGCTGCTGCTGTTGCTTTGGCTGCGGATTTTGCTGCTGGCGCTCAGCCAGCTGTTGTTTTTGCAGCTAATTTTGCTGCTGTTGTTGTGTATGCCGTGGTTGTTGTTGCTGCGAGTTGGTTGGCAGCGGCGTCAGTGTTTGTTGTTGTTGTTGTTGCTGCTTTCTTGGGAGCGCTGGAGCTCGTGCATGCGCTTTCACTCCCTTCGTGACATTTGTTTGGCATTGATGGCAAGTTCCGACTGCTGTAACTGCCGTATACTATTTGTTAAGCATTCCAACTGCTCATCCTCATCATCCGACTTGGATGCTGCTAGTGAGGCGAAGCTGCTACTATCGCGGGTATATCTGCCTTCCCCACCGTCAGACACGTAGGGGAATTCATTATCTTTGTTGTAGATCTTGATGACGCCTCTACCCTCCCTTCACCTTGCAGCTTCTCAGTTAAAGTTGATAGGGAGAGGCGCTTTACCAAGTTGGGAGTCGGACTCAGTTTCCTCCTCCTCTTTGTTGTGATGTCAGTGGCCACTGTTGCTGAGCGGCTTTGCATCACCTCATCATCGTCCGATGTTGTCGTCACTTTTGAATCCGCTACTCCCGCTATGGGGAGCAGGGAACGGTCACTGCTTTCCATCGCCTGATTGCGATCAATTGTTTTTATCACTTTGCTATTTATTTGTTAAAGATGCGATCAATTGTTTTTATCACTTTTCTATTTATTTGTTAAAGAAAAAAAAGTCCACTTCTTCTGGGGATTGAACCCGTGCCTACTCACTGTCCTTCCGCACTATCACCAGGCTAACCGAAAAAAACACTGTCTTTTTGTGTATGTAAGCACTCACTGCGATTTAACAACAAGCCGAAACACGTCTTTCTCCCGTGAAGGTCTGTGAACGACTGTCCCCAAAACCCCAATGGTATATTAATGCACCACTGACATTGCCAATGGTCAAAAGTGAGAAAATAATTTTTTTTTTAAACTTTTTGAACACATGGTAAATTTAGTGTAAATTTGAAATAAAACATGGGACAAAATAACAATAGATAAATAAATATTAAACTTACCAGTGATCAACATTTTTTAAGTCCATAATAAATCACTTTCAAATCGTAGCACACGGACACAAAACTTCCAAAAACAAAATTCCACACTATTCTTTCAATTCAGCTGCACCGTTGTTGTATCTAGAATGTTTTACGCACACAACTAAAGACTTTATGTCAAATTGAAATCAGTATGTGCGATTTCCGAGAGGAGCCAACTTTGGTGCTACTTTTGTGTTACTAACATACAAAGCTCTACAACAATTAGGGTCTTCAACTTCAACAACACTAAATAACTGTACTTTTGCTCTAATGAATGCATATAACGCATAAATTTATCTTTAATTTTTGTTTCCTCTTCTCCTTAATTTAATTAAAAGCACCCAATATCCCAAATAAACTTAAATTACTATTCAATAAGATTATATTTATTAAACTAAAATAAAACTTCCAATTAAAATCACGCGAACCACTTGAAAAAAAAAAACTGAAACTCTTGCTCTCAAACCTAACCTTCTTATGAATAATTAATTGTACACAACTTCAACTTTGAGATAATTTTTTTTTTGTTGCAAATGCTCCTAACATAAAAATTTGTTTACAGTCATTAAGAGGTGTTAGCTGCAAGAAGAGCTTAGTTTTGTTTACATTTGTGCAAGTAGATTTTTTAATTAAATCCCGCAAATTGTCACACTGTGCGCCGCTTGCCCCCATCGGACCCCACACCATGAAATGTCCACTCCAATCGCATCTTTATATAATCGCGGACAATATGGGCTTATTTTGAGGTGTAAGTCCTCTGTATTCCTCGGAATCTTAAAAATTTCGAACTGTTTGTGAATGAACATTAACAATTTGATTTTCGCTTAAGCTTTTAGCTATCCTGACCGCCGAAAATTGTTTTTTAGTTTGCAAATATGCAATTTGACTCGGGAGTCTACTTCCACTTGGGCTTGTTAAAAAAACCATTTCTCTCTCTGAACATGTTGATTATATGTATAGTGCACTGTAGAATGTGGCTTTTTGACAATTTCCGAAATTTGTCTCGTCCTTGTTTTTTCTTCCCACAATTTTATAATAAGGTTTTTTATTTCAACGGATGTTTGTTTTTTTTTTCATTCTTGTGATTACTTTTTTACGTTTTTGACTTCCGATCACTCACAGAACGAAAAAGAAACTGAACAAGTAAAGAAAATATAAAAAAAATAAAATTCCTGAAGGATAGCGTATTTTAAATGCAAACAAATAAGGGTGTACAAGTTTTTTTGTTGTTGTCTGTATTCAGACCCACGAATACATTGCGGTATACTTGGTGCCGAGCTCCTGGATTTGAACTCTGATACAGGTGGGCGCTAGCCGGCCTTGGTAGCGAAAGTAAGCCTTAGTTGCGGCCGTGAATGTTTGACAACTTGATTCCTTTTGCGTTGCAGTAGTTGAGCAAGTGGGCACTTTTGACTTCGAAGCAAGACCGTTGGGCTTGAAGTCAAATTCCCTTGCTCTTCCATCTCCAGTCGCTTTCTTTCTTTCCTTTTCCACTGCTGAGCAACGGAGATTTTCCAGCTTTAGGGGGTCACTGCCTCATCCTATCTATGAGTAGCCAGCGCCTATATTTTCTATTGTGCACTTTCTTATTTCTCATTCCTTTCCGCTATCGCGAAGAGATTCTGCAATTGTAGCTACGTCTATGTGTATCTTTCGAGAGACTATTACTTATCCCCTTTTGAGGCTAAGCCCTTAGTGAAAGCCGTTGCCTCGGTCGACTCATATGTTCATAGGTATATTCCTAAACGTGTTTCTTCTAATTCTTGTTCAAACTTCAAATTTACTCTGTTTTTTGTGGTGTATTTTTTTCTTTACCTTTTGGTTTTACCGCTTCCACTCTGACCTTTCCTGGATCCATTCCAGGTATAGCTCAAAAGTATCAATGACCCTTACTCATTTCCTCCACTACAACAAAGCAGATGACGTGGGATCGAAATGAATAGCCATTTATTAGTTATAGATAATGAAAAAAAGTATTTTTCTTTATCTGCCTTTTATAGCTCAGCTAAAGGCTCCGTCAAACAGAGCGCGTTTTTAAGGCCGCGGTGAGTTTATTTTACGCGGCGGTAAGATTATTTTAACGCGGCGCTCTAACCGCTGCGTTAGAGAACGTCACACAGATAACGTCAACAGTGTGTATCAATATTGAAATCAAGATTTTCATTTTCCCACAAAATGTCAAAAATAAATAAAACAACAAAAATCCTAAACAAATTCAATTCAATGAAAAACGCGTTTCTGTGCGCTCTGTGTGACGAGGGATATCTATTCCTACTTATGTATTACAACGTGACGGTGGAACGCGGCGCTAAAACGCGCTCTGTTTGACGGGGCCTTCAAGATTCAATAATAAGGATGTTGTAACCAAATAAAAGAACTAAAACTTTTTTTAAATTTAAATCTTAAAAGTATCTTTCTAAATAACTGCTTTTACTAAAAAACTTTATATTTATTTCCCCAGTTCTGGACTTACAATGCCGACACGAGTCAACTCCGGCATGGATCCTCCGATAAATGTCTAGCCATTAATGAAAAAAAGGAAAAAGTTGTTATGGAAGAATGTGATCCAAGTCGTGATTGGCAAAAATGGCACCTGGAGAACTATGATCCATCGAAATTGTGAGGATTCATATTCGCCAATAGCTCAGATATAATTCCTACGCACAACAAATACCACTGTCCTAGTTTAGCTTATATATAACTAATCGTACTAAGTGCCGTGGCGATTTGTCAATACCCTGTGAGATACAAGGACTAACAAAAATAGGAATGAATTGAAAAAACAAAAAAATAAATAATTTATATAGTACATAGTGAAAGTTATAAAATATCATTTTATACATTATACAGTATAGCATTTAAGATGTTATTGCTAACAATAGTTTCTGTATCCACTAAAATGTTAATTTAAATATTTAATCTAGGTACATTCCTTTCGACTCTAATTTTTATATATGTATATTTTTAGTGCCGCAAGACTTGCTTTTCTTCTATACGCACAAAAATTTTCTTAAGCGTTGTGTACTTACTTCCACTAGGCTTACAAAATAAATATTTTAATTTGTGGTTTAGAAAAGTGATAGTGATTATGTCTTATTACTTGCCAGAAATAATAATTTGCGTTGTGTATATATAAACGTTTGTAACGAAAGTCGATAAATGTTACAAAAAAAAATTATTCTTCTTTTTCTTGTAATATAAAAACGAATGCCATTATAAGTTCATTAGTTATACTTTATATTCCAAGAGAATAAACATATCCAATAAATGAATTAAGAACATAATCAATAAAATTAAGAAGATAAACATATATTTTATTTTGTATGTAAATTCTAGACAGTTTAAAATAAAATTAAATTTGAATAGCACATATGTTTGTATATGTATTAAAGAGTGGATAGTAAAAAAGTTCAAGCTATATTGGTGTAGCAGAGAAATGTAAGCGAAACTCTTCCAAAATAAAGTAACGACTGGGTTCCAAACAATTGATTCAGAATAATTCCGATTTATTAACATAATATTCTTTTTCGAAATACCGGTCAAAAATTACAGGCGCAATTATTCCAATCCCAACAAATTTGAAAACTTGTTTAATCACATATCGCTTAAGAATCTCTGAAGCCCTCACCTTTCCCCATGTTTCAGGTAAATAGAGCTTGAATCTTAATAAGTTAACAAAAATCTAATGCATTAAGCACTCTATTTTCAAACAAGACAAACAAGACATTTGCAATTTAAATTTGTCTTAATTTTAATTTTGCCCATAGACAGTGTGTTCACATTCGACTTGTTTAATTATTATACATATGTCCAAAAACCCAGCGAAAGTAAAAATAGTTTTGCGTCAATTCCAATGCTTACTTACTATGACAATTCATTTATCAGCATTCTATGGAAAGTAAATCTAGTACATATATTTCAGTATTTGATTGCGACCAAAATTCCATTGGCCACTCTTACAGTCGTGGGAGTATATAGGAATCTCAGCCATCGTAAATCTATTGGTTCAGATAGTACATCACCTCTAACTCAAAAGTGGTGTTTTTTTCCGATCGGTTCTATTTTCCTGGATTCCCGTGTATATAAAAAACAGCATATATCCAGCTTTTTAATGTGGAACCAATCTCTCTTATATTATTATCTTACTTTCACCACAATGAGCATTCAATAGAGTTAAACCCTACGCTCTTCCTGGCCGTCTCTCAATTTATGTAGAAAAAGTATAAAAAGCTGCCGCCAGTGTTGATACACATTTGTACCCGTTTTATCGCATTTTCCATGACTTTCCGCAAGATTTCCGGTGATAACTGTTCGCATTCCTGTCGAATATTCTCCTTAAGAGCTGCGATTGTCTGAGGCTTGTTGGCATAAGCCCGCGACTTCAAGTAGCCCCAAAGAAAGAAGTCTGGGATGGTTAAATCGGGCGATCTTGCTGGCCAGGCCAAATCGCCAAAACGGGAGATTACGCGACCAGGAAACGCTTCCTTCACAATATCCATTGTGGCTCGTGCTGTGTGTGCGGTTGCATCGTCTTGTTAAAACCACATGTTCAACAAGCCCCGCTCATGTAATTCCGGCAGTAAGAGGTCGTTTATCATGGCCCTGTAGCGTTCACCAGTAACAGTGACCGTATTGCCGATGGCGTCCTCAAAAAAATACGGCCCAATCACTCCTCCCGCGTGAACGCCGCACCATAAAGTGGCTTTGAGCGGATGTAATGGTTCTTCGTGCATCACACGCGGATTTTCAGTGCCCCAGAAACGAAGATTTTACTTATTGACGTAACCGCTTAAGTGGAAATGCGCCTCGTCGCTCATGATGATTTTCGACACAAAATCGTCCTCTTCCTTGTTGAGATTGAGGATGGCTTGACACTAATTCACACGAGACTGACGGTCAGGATTGCTTGTCTGTTTGTATTCTGCAGCTGTCTAGTTCACAAATGTCAAATATGATTGACGTACGACACCATTTGCAAAAATTATAACATCTTCCGATAGGATGATTAGTTTTGCACCACCTTGTACATACATCAGCGTTATTCATAAAGCATAACCAACTATGAATTAACGTTGATTTTAGTTTAATTTCCCTTTGATTCGTCATTCGTTATTCATTACATTTTTCGTTGCTAATCAACGTTGATCAAGTCTTACATAATTAACTTAAATGCCGAATTTGGCATTTAAAGCTGATATTATTTAAATTAAATTATTTAATTTAAAGATGGAAATTATTTCTTTTTATTAATTAATTGCGAAAAACAATGCCCATATTGGAACTCGAAATGATATTGAAAGATGAGATAGTTAAAAGTATAAAGAAGCGGTTCTTGGCGTCTTCCTGGATATAGAAGGAGCCTTCAACAATATCAAGTTCACTGGTAATATGGAAGCTCTCTTTAGGTACAGCAAGAGGAAGATAATAAATAACTTCATTGAACACATGCTATCCAAGCGTGTTATTATCCGCAGTTCTAGGTAGTGAAAGCAGGAAAGCTAGATTCCAGAATGGGACCGCTCAAAAGGGGGAAGCCTTTTCCCTTGCTGTAGATACTGGTACTGGACGAACTCCTGAAATCACTAGAAAGCAATGTGTTCAAATGTCTAGCGTATGCAGATGAAACATCTGAACACGCTGGGCGAGCTCATGCAGTCGGCATTGCACAACACGAAAAGGTGGGCGGACCGCTGCGGCTTGGGTGTCAACCCTGAAAAATCCGACATGGTACTCTTCATGAAAAGCTAGATGACTTTCAGGCCCTGTTTTTAGGGGGAGTAAAACTGGACCTAAAAAACGAGGTAAAGTACCTTGGGGTCATCCTGGACAACAAGTTAACTTGGGGAAGAAATCTAGAAAAGCTAGAAAAGGGTACTGGATATGCCGTAGAGCTTTCGGTAAGACATGAGGTTTGAAGTTAAAGCAAGTCTTTTAGATCTACAATTGCATCGTCAGGCACATCCTACTCCACGGAATGTTTGTATGGTGGCCAATAGTAGAAAGGAAATACGCCCTCTCACTAGTATCGAACATCCAACGCAGGGCTTGCCTAGGAATCACTGGATCCCAATCTAATACCCCAACAGCAGCCATGAAGACAATTTTGAATATACAGTAAACACTTGGTATAGTGAACTTCGATATAGTGAACATTCGATATAGTGAACACACAATATTTTTATACAGGCTAGCCTAAATGGTGAACAAAATAAATTTCGATACAGTGAACTCATGTTTTTATTTTCTTAAGATCTTTCAGCAACCAAAACTAATAAGCGCCGTGCAGTCGCCAATATATAGATGCAGTTACATCTAGTCTAAATCTGGCGTTTGTGCTACTCAACGTGTTGTATCTATTGCGCGATTATACGCATACATGTATGTAGAGATAAAAACACATTATTAACACGTTATAAAGTATATAGTTTATTTTGTAATATTCAATAGTGGATATATGTACAATAATTACTTGTGGCCAATATAATAAGGAAAGTTTTAATAGTTTTTAAGTAAGAGTAGTGGTATTATTAGGATATTAAGTAAGTAAGTTAAATGACGCGATTTCGATGTGCAGGATTTTGTCGATGGGGTCGGGTACAACCCATCCCAAGACAACTCATACCGGGACACCTCATTCCAGGACACCTCATCCCAAGGGACAGCCCATCCCAGGACAACCCATCCCCGGACACCTCATACCAAGGGACAACTCATCCCGGGACAGCTCATCCCAAAAGAGAGAAAAATATGCTTTGGGTTACAGCATGGAGTTTTGGCGAATGAGTGAGGTTGTGGAAGAAGGGATAGTGATCACGTGGTCGATTGATAATATGTGACTGATAGATAGATACCTGAAAAGTATTTATGCTTAAAGGGTTGGTTGGTGGATATGCGTTGAGCGTTATATGTATGTGCTCATGTGCATATTATTGTTATGGAGGGTGACTTTTTTGTGTGTAGCATAGAAAGGAAATTGGAGAATGAGAGTATGGGCGTTTGTTTATGATTGCGCTTCGTATGCGAAAATTTGTGTTCTCTTGTGTTGCGTGGCGTGAATGATCGAATCTGTATGATAAGCCATTCTAGACTCTAGAGGTTGGTTACATTTTTTTTGTTTGGCTATTCGATTAGAGGTTCGGTTCGGCGTATTCATGAAACGAATATGATATGTACATGTGTATGTGCATGCATAGTACGTTTTGTCTCCCCTGATTGGATGGCATATTTTCTTGTTTGGATCTGTTTCCATGATGTGAAGAAGAGAAGATGGCCAAGGAGCTTAAATAATAATGGGTGATTTCATTTTAAATGGAATGGTGCGTAGGAATTTAAAATAAAGGCAGCTACGGCGATTGATAGGATTATAAAATAAAATTGTTGATCTAAAATGGGGATTGTGTACATGTATGTACATATGTATGTACATAAATAAATAGATACCTAACAATATGCCGCGTAGCGGCGCCCTGAGCACCTGCATGTGAGGCCGAAGGCCGTGCAGTGTATGAGTCGAGGAAATGTCCATAGTGTTTTTTTTTTTAGCGAGCGTAGCGAGCTCACTCACCCCGACTTTCAGGCAATAAAAATTGCAAAAATTTGCAAAAATTGGCGTGAATGATGAAGCTCGTATGACTTTTAGACTTAGAGCGAATTAGCTTCAAAATTTTTGCTTTTTAAGACAAACATTTTCTATCTTTTTACCAATCTTTCTTTTTCTATCCTAAATCAAACATTTCTTCGCGACATTGAAGTATGCACCAATACACTGCAATACAGATCGAACTTAATATTGTTCGCTTACAAAACATTTCATACCGATATTTTACCATCCCTCATCGAACTCAGAGAAAATCCTCTCAATTATCTCTTATTCGCATTCGCACACGTTGTTTTGTTTGTACAGTGTGACCATAGTGGAATATTTAGAACAGCAGTGAATAAATTTTTTTTCGAAAAATTATCGGATATAAAAGTGGAATATTTATTCTCCAAAAGAATATTTAGATAAAAAATATGAAGAGTATAAGAACTACATATATTCTTCCCTTCAGTTAATTTTATTATAAATAAATTAATCACGTAATATTTAAATACTAATTTGAATATGCAGTAATCCCGTAGAAGTTGAACAATTAGATTTTGATTTTCAAAACTATTAATTTTTAACATTTTTTTGTGTTTTGTTTATTGGATTAATACCCATTTTCGGTTTATCATTTTTTACGTTTTGTATAAAATAAACTTTTATTTGTTTTTTATTAAAGGGGTATTACCAAGTGGAATGTAAAAGTCGACTAAAAAAATATTGAAATTGAATATAAATATTCCAGCTCTCCGGCTGAGTGGAATGGTCACACTGGTTATGTATGCATTGCCGCTCGAACACGTTCTCTATTTCTGTTGATAAATAGAGTATTGACATATGTAAAATGAAGTTATTCGGATATTGGTTTAGTACATACATATGAAAGTCGGGGTGAGTGAGCTCGCTACGCTCGCTAAAAAAAAAATACTATGGACATTTCCTCGACTCATACACTGCACGGCCTTCGGCCTCACATGCAGGTGCTCAGGGCGCCGCTACGCGGCATATTGTTAGGTATCTATTTATTTATGTACATACATATGTACATACATGTACACAATCCCCATATTTAGATCAACAATTTTATTTTATAATCCTATCAATCGCCGTAGCTGCCTTTATTTTAAATTCCTACGCACCATTCCATTTAAAATGAAATCACCCATTATTATTTAAGCTCCTTGGCCATCTTCTCTTCTTCACATCATGGAAACAGATCCAAACAAGAAAATATGCCATCCAATCAGGGGAGACAAAACGTACTATGCATGCACATATACATGTACATATCATATTCGTTTCATGAATACGCCGTACCGAACCTCTAATCGAATAGCCAAACAAAAAAAATGTTACCAACCTCTAGAGTCTAGAATGGCTTATCATACAGATTCGATCATTCACGCCACGCAACACAAGAGAACACAAATTTTCGCATACGAAGCGCAATCATAAACAAACGCCCATACTCTCATTCTCCAATTTCCTTTCTATCCTACACACAAAAAGTCACCCTCAATAACAATAATATGCACATGAGCACATACATATAACGCTCAACGCATATCCACCAACCAACCCTTTAAGCATAAATACTTTTCAGGTATCTATCTATCAGTCACATATTATCAATCGACCACGTGATCACTATCCCTTCTTCCACAACCTCACTCATTCGCCAAAACTCCATGCTGTAACCCAAAGCATATTTTTCTCTCTTTTGGGATGAGCTGTCCCGGGATGAGTTGTCCCTTGGTATGAGGTGTCCGGGGATGGGTTGTCCTGGGATGGGCTGTCCCTTGGGATGAGGTGTCCTGGAATGAGGTGTCCCGGTATGAGTTGTCTTGGGATGGGTTGCGATGATAACGATGCTGGTTGATATGGGTTGGCTGGTGTGTTCCTTTCGATGGTTGGCGATCAAGAGAACGAGCAACCGCCGGGTTGGCGGCTGGCTCAGCTTCCTTTTCCTCTGTTCTTCTTTTGTCCTTAATTCTTCGGAAAAATAAGGTCCGGTGTCCCAATTTTCTGTGGCGTTGCCAGATGCTCTGTTTTTGTTCCCCACAACCCAGCCTCTCTGTTTGGAAATAATTGTTCGCTACATTCTTATTAGTTTTCATTATTGTTAAATGTTTCATAAAAAAAACCTGTGACTCAATGTACAACCTGTCGACAACCGAGCCGAGCCTCCACGCGGCAACATTATAGCTGACCATCATAGACCATCGCCTTAACACGTGCAGTGGCCTTCGTCGAGAAAATTAACTCCGAAAGCACGCTCGAGATGCTAGAGATTCGACTGGCCAAGTTAGAAGAAACGTGGTCAGAGCTTTCTGCATTGCACAAGGAAGCATTGGAAAACGCCACTAGTGAGCAGGTTGATGAGTTCGAACTCGAGTTTGAGGACTATGAAAATCGGTTTTTCATCGCGCATTCGTCGTTTCGAAAAAGCATACGTGAAAGACAGTCAAAGTCGGTGAACGAAAATTCGGTTGTAAAACAGCTCGCGAACCAACAATCAAAGTTTCTCGAAAAACTGAATTCTGCGTCGGAAAGCACGTCGTCTTCGATTCAGTTGCCTAAATTGATGGTGCCATCGTTTTCCGGAAACTCTTAAGATTGGCCGTCATTCCGCAATACTTTTATTCGTACCGTTGACAACAAGCCAAATTTAACCGCCACACAAAAGTTTCACTACCTCAAATCGTTTCTCCGAGATGACGCAGCCAATTTAGTAAGGTATAAACCAATCTGCGAAGCAAATTATCTAGAAGCCTGGGAACGGCTTGAGAAACAGTATGATCGGGTCCACTTAATTATACAATCGTTCATACAGATCTTTCTGTCACTTCCGTCTGCCTCCAGTTGCGATTCGACCACCTTACGCAAAATTACGTACGGTGCAGACGAAGTCGTACGTGGGCTGAATTCGATCGGTTCTAATAATAGCGATCCGTGGCTAATTTACCTCCTTGTTAGCAAACTCGATGCCGAAACAAAGCAAAGTTGGGCAGATAAGGTTGGGTTTCGAGATGACGTCGAGTTCTATGAACTTCTTGAAATCTTGCAATTAAGATGTGATGCTTTGGAGTGTTGTCAATCGCTCACGCGCCATAGTGCTTCCAGGATAAAACCACAAGGAACAATTCGTACCCATTTCGCGGAGTCGCTGTCGTCTGGTCAATCGCGCTCGTGCCCTAACTGTAAAGGTTACCACATATTACCACAATGTGAACAACACGTTTCTCGGGAAGGCCATACTTCAAGTAAATGTCGTTCGTCGTTTCGTTGCCGTGCGTGTAACTCGCGTCATCATTCATTAGTACATGCAGATTCAAATAACGCATCCGCATCACATCGCGGTAAAACCCCTTCAGTTCAAACTCCGCTTCTTACAACTAAAAATACACCATCCTCGTTCTCTCCTATACATCCGCCAGTAAACAATCATTCTTCGCTTAACGTTGGTCCATGCCGGCAAACAATCCTACCGACCGTGTTAGCTTACATTCAGGACAATCAGCTGTCGAGTGCTGATAGATTCTGGTTCGCAAATTTCCTTTGTAGTTGAATCGTTTGCTCAACGTCTCGGTCTGCCTCGCAGGCATACAAGGATTCCTGTTCTGGGTTTGTCATCCACAGACGCAGGTCAAACTAGAGGTTGTATTTCTGTCAATTTGTGCTCTCGATTCAATGAAACAAGTTTAGTCGTCGACGCCTTTGTGTTAAGCAAGCTATCGTCGAACCTTCCCTCGCGGTCATTTGATGTCTCTAGTTGGTCCCACATCCAAAACCTAAGTCTTGCAGATCCCAACTTCAATGTACCTGGCGCTATTGACATGCTGCTTGGAGCTGACAAGTTATGGTGTATACTCAAGGGGGATCAGATTCAATTTCTTCGCTCCATTCCACGATAGATGTCGACGCTACTGCAACGATTCTGGGAGATTGATGAAGTGAAGCCGTTTAATGATGACATCTTTCGTGATGACAAAGCCGAACAACACTTTCGGAAAACCTTCTCGCGTTCGCCAGAGAGAAAATATGTCGTGCAACTTCCGTTTAAAACCCCTTCGCCTTGTTTCGGTTCTTCGATTAACCATGCCATTCGATGGAGTGTCGGTTTCAAAAGGACCCCAATTTGCGTGACATGCATGTCAAATTCATGCAGGAATATATATCACTTGGTCATATGGTTCGTATACCCCCCGCTGAGCTACAAGCCAATCCTGGGAAAACGTTCTACCTACCTCATCATGCTGTATTGAAGCCAGATAGTTCGTCAACTAAATTGAGCGTCGTGTTTGCTGGATCAGCTAGAGATTCGCTAGAGAACTCGCTAAATAGTCAACTGTTGGTAGGCCCTCCGATTCAACGGGATTTAATAGGAGTTTGTGTACGTTTCCGGCAACATAGGTACGTCTTTTCGGCTGATGTGGTAAAGATGTTTCGCCAAATCTGGATTGATAACCAAGATAGAGACTTCCAGCGCATAGTTTGGCGTGAAAATCCGTCATGTACCGTCTCTGTACCGTCACCTATGGGACTGCATCGGCACCTTTTTTGTCGGTTCGAGTGTTAAAGCAGATAGCGATGGACTACCAAACGCAGTACCCGAATGCAGCACGCGTGCTGTTAAATGACGTGTACGTAGATGATGTAATGACTGGGGCCGATTCTGTGGAAGAACTCATCAGCTTACAGGCGGAGGTTGTAAAATTGATATCAGAAGCCAAACTCAAACTTCGGAAGTGGACCTCCAATTGCTGGGCCCTACTTGCTAGTTACCTGAGGATGACTGTGAATTCTCTTTGCTCGATACAGAACGGTCGAAGCCGATGATCAAAATACTTGGTATGCAATGGAACCCCACATCTGACCAGTATTCGTTTCGCATGGTTGATGGAAACTTGTGTTCTTCTCCTACAAGGCGTTCGTTGTTGTCAGAAATCTCTCGAATCTTTGACCCTCTAGGATTTCTGGCCCCATCTGTTGTGTTATTCAAAATTCTATTTCAGGAATTGTGGTCGACCAAACTTAACCTTGACTGGGATGATCCACTTCCATCGGACTTGGCTGATAAATGGATGCGATACCAACGGGAATTACACTGTTTCGAACAAATACAAGTACCTCGGATTATCTTCGCTTCAACTACATGGATTTTCAGACGCGTCATCGTTGGCCTACTCAGCGGTCACACAACCCAGCCTCTCTGTTTGGAAATAATTGTTCGCTACATTCTTATTAGTTTTCATTATTGTTAAATGTTTCATAAAAAAAACCTGTGACTCAATGTACAACCTGTCGACAACCGAGCCGAGCCTCCACGCGGCAACATTATAGCTGACCATCATAGACCATCGCCTTAACACGTGCAGTAGCCTTCGTCGAGAAAATTAACTCCGAAAGCACGCTCGAGATGCTAGAGATTCGACTGGCCAAGTTAGAAGAAACGTGGTCAGAGCTTTCTGCATTGCACAAGGAAGCATTGGAAAACGCCACTAGTGAGCAGGTTGATGAGTTCGAACTCGAGTTTGAGGACTATGAAAATCGGTTTTTCATCGCGCATTCGTCGTTTCGAAAAAGCATACGTGAAAGACAGTCAAAGTCGGTGAACGAAAATTCGGTTGTAAAACAGCTCGCGAACCAACAATCAAAGTTTCTCGAAAAACTGAATTCTGCGTCGGAAAGCACGTCGTCTTCGATTCAGTTGCCTAAATTGATGGTGCCATCGTTTTCCGGAAACTCTTAAGATTGGCCGTCATTCCGCAATACTTTTATTCGTACCGTTGACAACAAGCCAAATTTAACCGCCACACAAAAGTTTCACTACCTCAAATCGTTTCTCCGAGATGACGCAGCCAATTTAGTAAGGTATAAACCAATCTGCGAAGCAAATTATCTAGAAGCCTGGGAACGGCTTGAGAAACGGTATGATCGGGTCCACTTAATTATACAATCGTTCGTACAGATCTTTCTGTCACTTCCGTCTGCCTCCAGTTGCGATTCGACCACCTTACGCAAAATTACGTACGGTGCAGACGAAGTCGTACGTGGGCTGAATTCGATCGGTTCTAATAATAGCGATCCGTGGCTAATTTACCTCCTTGTTAGCAAACTCGATGCCGAAACAAAGCAAAGTTGGGCAGATAAGGTTGGGTTTCGAGATGACGTCGAGTTCTATGAACTTCTTGAAATCTTGCAATTAAGATGTGATGCTTTGGAGTGTTGTCAATCGCTCACGCGCCATAGTGCTTCCAGGATAAAACCACAAGGAACAATTCGTACCCATTTCGCGGAGTCGCTGTCGTCTGGTCAATCGCGCTCGTGCCCTAACTGTAAAGGTTACCACATATTACCACAATGTGAACAACACGTTTCTCGGGAAGGCCATACTTCAAGTAAATGTCGTTCGTCGTTTCGTTGCCGTGCGTGTAACTCGCGTCATCATTCATTAGTACATGCAGATTCAAATAACGCATCCGCATCACATCGCGGTACAACCCCTTCAGTTCAAACTCCGCTTCTTACAACTAAAAATACACCATCCTCGTTCTCTCCTATACATCCGCCAGTAAACAATCATTCTTCGCTTAACGTTGGTCCATGCCGGCAAACAATCCTACCGACCGTGTTAGCTTACATTCAGGACAATCAGCTGTCGAGTGCTGATAGATTCTGGTTCGCAAATTTCCTTTGTAGTTGAATCGTTTGCTCAACGTCTCGGTCTGCCTCGCAGGCATACAAGGATTCCTGTTCTGGGTTTGTCATCCACAGACGCAGGTCAAACTAGAGGTTGTATTTCTGTCAATTTGTGCTCTCGATTCAATGAAACAAGTTTAGTCGTCGACGCCTTTGTGTTAAGCAAGCTATCGTCGAACCTTCCCTCGCGGTCATTTGATGTCTCTAGTTGGTCCCACATCCAAAACCTAAGTCTTGCAGATCCCAACTTCAATGTACCTGGCGCTATTGACATGCTGCTTGGAGCTGACAAGTTATGGTGTATACTCAAGGGGGATCAGATTCAATTTCTTCGCTCCATTCCACGATAGATGTCGACGCTACTGCAACGATTCTGGGAGATTGATGAAGTGAAGCCGTTTAATGATGACATCTTTCGTGATGACAAAGCCGAACAACACTTTCGGAAAACCTTCTCGCGTTCGCCAGAGAGAAAATATGTCGTGCAACTTCCGTTTAAAACCCCTTCGCCTTGTTTCGGTTCTTCGATTAACCATGCCATTCGATGGAGTGTCGGTTTCAAAAGGACCCCAATTTGCGTGACATGCATGTCAAATTCATGCAGGAATATATATCACTTGGTCATATGGTTCGTATACCCCCCGCTGAGCTACAAGCCAATCCTGGGAAAACGTTCTACCTACCTCATCATGCTGTATTGAAGCCAGATAGTTCGTCAACTAAATTGAGCGTCGTGTTTGCTGGATCAGCTAGAGATTCGCTAGAGAACTCGCTAAATAGTCAACTGTTGGTAGGCCCTCCGATTCAACGGGATTTAATAGGAGTTTGTGTACGTTTCCGGCAACATAGGTACGTCTTTTCGGCTGATGTGGTAAAGATGTTTCGCCAAATCTGGATTGATAACCAAGATAGAGACTTCCAGCGCATAGTTTGGCGTGAAAATCCGTCATGTACCGTCTCTGTACCGTCACCTATGGGACTGCATCGGCACCTTTTTTGTCGGTTCGAGTGTTAAAGCAGATAGCGATGGACTACCAAACGCAGTACCCGAATGCAGCACGCGTGCTGTTAAATGACGTGTACGTAGATGATGTAATGACTGGGGCCGATTCTGTGGAAGAACTCATCAGCTTACAGGCGGAGGTTGTAAAATTGATATCAGAAGCCAAACTCAAACTTCGGAAGTGGACCTCCAATTGCTGGGCCCTACTTGCTAGTTACCTGAGGATGACTGTGAATTCTCTTTGCTCGATACAGAACGGTCGAAGCCGATGATCAAAATACTTGGTATGCAATGGAACCCCACATCTGACCAGTATTCGTTTCGCATGGTTGATGGAAACTTGTGTTCTTCTCCTACAAGGCGTTCGTTGTTGTCAGAAATCTCTCGAATCTTTGACCCTCTAGGATTTCTGGCCCCATCTGTTGTGTTATTCAAAATTCTATTTCAGGAATTGTGGTCGACCAAACTTAACCTTGACTGGGATGATCCACTTCCATCGGACTTGGCTGATAAATGGATGCGATACCAACGGGAATTACACTGTTTCGAACAAATACAAGTACCTCGGATTATCTTCGCTTCAACTACATGGATTTTCAGACGCGTCATCGTTGGCCTACTCAGCGGTCGTTTATGCTCGTTGCAAAGTAGAAGCTAATCAATTCCAGGTCGTTATCGTTGCAGCAAAAACAAAGCTAGCACCAATGAAACCTGTTTCGATTCGTCGATTGCATCTATGTGGGACTCCACTTCTTTCTCGGCTTATTAGTTCCATAAGGTCATCCATTCCGAAGGATTTTAAGGTTTTTGCTTGGTGTGATTCGCAAATTGTGTTTCATTGGCTTTCCTCTCCACCTCGTCGTTGGACCACATTTGTTGCCAACCGTATAGCCGCAATTCTTGAGAAGATTCCCCGATATGCATGGCAGCATGTCACATCGGAGTCTAACCCTGGGGATTGTGCATCTCGAGAAATTGTACCATACGTCCTAATCAATCATCCGCTATGGTGGACCGGTCCTCCATGGCTATCGCTGCCACAGGAACATTGGCCCGTATCAATGTTCTCAGTGCCTCAACCGGGTGATGCAGGACAATTCTTAGAGGAGAAAACAACACCGAAGCAGACGTAAAACATCACACCAGAAACGGATGTCCTCAAAATTCTTATCTCTAAGATCTCTTCGTTGACTCGGTTACTTCGAATCATCGCGTATTGTGCTCGCTTTGTAAACAATTGTCGCCCTACTCAATTCGATAAAATCACGCGTGGTTTGACGGTCAATGAACTTCATGTGGCAGAGGTCCGTACTCTAAAAATTGTGCAACACGAAGCATTCGGGAGTGACATTCGCCAACTAATTAATGATCGTGACCTCAGCCCTAAATCGAAATTATTAAAATACTCTCCCTTCATTGACCAAGAAGGCATACTTCATGTAGGAGGTCGAATAAAAAATGCTAATGTTTCGTTTAGTCTAAAACGTCCCATAATTCTTCCGAATAACAATGTCTCTTCTCTTCTAGTATCACACCTACACGTCAACTATTTACATCCAGGTGTTTCAGAAACATTTTCCCAAGTTCGCCAGCGTTATTGGATACTGGGCAGCCGCAATCTAATTCGGAAAATCGTCCATCGGTGCAAGCCATGTTTTCTCCAGAGGAAATTAACCAGCACGCAGATCGTGGGGAACTTGCCGTCACAACGAGTTCACCCAAGTCGACCATTTTCGAACACTGGGTGTGACTATGCTGGTCCTTTCACAATCAAGCTACATATCTAAAGGTCGGAATCCTAGGTTATCTAAAGCTTATCTGGCGCTATTCGTTTGCATGAGCACGAAGGCAGTTCACCTGGAGCTGGTGAGTGATTTGACCACCGACGCCTTCCTCGCTGCCCTCCGACGATTCATAGCTCGGCGAGGTAAATGCTCAAATATCTACACTGATAACGGGACCAATTTTCAAGGAGCACGTCGAATCCTCAACGAACTGCAATGATTTGTCTTGTCACAAACCCACAATGAAGACATTGCTAGTGCTCTTGCTATGGATGGAATCGAGTGGCATTTTATTCCCCCTTCGGCACCGCACTTCGGTGGTTTGTGGGAGGCTGAGTTATTGGAAGTTCCATTCTCACATTTGAGGAACTTAACACAGTCTTCACCCAAATCGAAGCTATTCTTAACTCGTGTCCTCTTTTTGCTATCTCTGATTAAGACCTAAATGTACTAACACCTTCTCATTTCCTATACTGCTGTTCCAGAACCAAGCTATTTGGATGCGCCAATCAATCGGTTGTCACACTGGCAACATCTCCAGAGCATGGTCCAAGGATTTTGGAAGCGGTGGCCGCCTGAATATATCACCAGTCTGCAGGAGAGGCCAAAATGGAAAACCCCGCAGCCTGATTTTAAGGTTGGGGATGTAGTCGTCCTCAAGGAGTCCAATCTGCTTCCAGCAAAATGGCTTCTGGGCAGAGTTGAAGCTGTTCATCCTGGCCGAGACAACCGAACGAGAGTAGTAACCATCAGGACTAGCAGGGGACAATTCGTTCGTTCAGTCACCAAATTAGCGGCACTCCCGTTGTCCTAAAACTTATTCCAGGGGGGCCGGAATGTTTGCAAATAATTGTTCGCTACATTCTTATTAGTTTTCATTATTGTTAAATGTTTCATAAAAAAAAAACCTGTGACTCAATGTACAACCTGTCGAAAACCGAGCTGAGCCTCCATGCCGCAACATTATAGCTGACCATCATAGACCATCGCACCCCCCCACCCACCTATGCACTTTACGCAGCACGCATAATCATCTTCGCGATTGATCGTGGTAAATGTGCATCCAGCACATGCGTAACGGAGAACTTGTAGCGCGCGATTGCTGAGGGTTGTTGATAGTTAGCAAGCCAACTGCTCGGCCACTTGGATTTTGGACGCACACGAAAGTGGACTGGTAGTATCCTATTTAATAAATTGTATCGTTGAATTGTTGGTTTTTATTTTCATCTTTTGGTTTTTTTTTGGAATCCTTCCCTTGATTTCGATCGACCCTATTTTTCGATTATCATCATCATCATATCGTTTTTTCATTATTAGGTCATCTTGGGTAAGTCATCTTAGGAAGGTCATCTCAGGTAAGTCATATCGGGTAAGTCGCCTCAGGTAAATAATATCAAGTAAGTAATTTCCGGTAAGTATTTCTGTCATCTTGGGTAAGGTTGTTTAGTATTGAAACATCGTCGGTTATGGCACATGGGTTGTCAATCGACTCAGGAACGTCAGCTTCTTCTTTGGTATTGTCTTCATCTTCCTCTGAACTGTCGCCGTATGGTACCCATGGTTTCATGTTATCAGCCCTGGTGGTTGTCTTCTTGGGGCCCTCCGTCTGACCAAACTTTTCCACAGTGTAGCGGTCATGAAAGCCAACGTTTGTTATCCTGTAAGGACCAATGAATTTTTTATGAATCTTAATAAGATTACCAAATTGTGTCCTTCGTATGGCTATGAGGTCCCCAATATCGTACGTCCGAGCAGGTTTCCTTTTTCTATTGTTGGTCCATGCATTCTCCCGTTGAACAGCTTCGATTTCCTCCTTGGCCAATTCGCGAATACTGTCGCGCTCTTCATTGAAGAGATTCAAGAAGTTCATCAGCGACAATTTCTGCGATCCGTAGGTCTTCATTGTTTCGCATTTTGATCCCAAACATTACTTTGAAGAGGCATTTTCGCGTATTTCTGCTGATGCTAGAATTTAAGAACTATTGAACTTTATTAGTAAATCTGTACCAATTTTGTGGTACCCAACGATAATTTGGTTAAAATAGGTATAATAGTCCTATTATTGCGCTCTACCTGTCCGTTGCCGCATGGAACCCCTGTAGTTATTTTCACGTGCCTAACACCGTCTTGCTTACAGTACTCATCGAAGTTATTAGAGGTAAAGGCGGCACCTTAGTCCGTAATCACTCGATGAGGGCTTCCAAAAACAGCAATTTGTAAACTGAGTTTCAAAAAAAGACAAGTATAAAACAAAAAAAATCAATCAAGACCGGACGGTAGTACGGCGCTTAAGCTCTCTACCGGGAAAGCTCCTGCAGAGCTGGTTAGTAAGAAGACTGTGGCTTTACATGGTCCGACTACTGCCAATAGCCGCATGGAGCCCAAAGGTACCAGTACCCTCCCACATTACCCTAAGGACTCTTCGGGAGCAAAGCGTAGCGCCGTTCCCTCTAAACAGGCGTACAAGGATCGTCGTACAGCCAGTCGGATTCTGAAGCACTTTGGAGATATTCTGGAGTGTAACAGAACCGAAAAGATAAATGCTCGTATTGAATGGGCCAAAAAGATCGTCGGATTCTAAAAGGGCCAAGGTGCACAACACCAGCACCTCTTCCAGGCCACCGAACGCCAAATCGAAGTCCTACAGCGATGTCCTTAAGGACAAATTAGTGCTGGCGGTCATCGACAAAAGCGACCCAAACGGATCTATCGCCCCTGACAAATGGAAGTTTATTCCAGCCAAACTTCCTCTTTTCTTTATACAAATCATGAAGGAGAATCCAGGTCCTCCTCCTAGATACAGCGATGGTGGATGGCATCAAGGCCACGTGAAGCTAATGGCCTGCGCTGACCAAAGGTCGTACAACCTCTATAAGCTAGCTATAGCCAAATTAGGAGAGGTATGGCCAGGTGTTAAGCTCGAGGTTGTTGCGAAGGAAGATATCCCAACCAGACCAAGAACTCGCACTTGGATCCCAGCCGATTACTCCAACACGGATACGATCTTAGAGATAGTAAAAACGAGTAACCTCGATCGTCCGACGCACAACTGGAAAGTCGCTAAGCTGGATAAACCAAAGGGCGCAATCATCGTTATAAATAAAGAATCTCTTGCTCCTTTGGCGAAGATTGGCGGTGTGGTCTACTATGGGTTTGACCCTATTACAATCAAGGTCTATAAAAAAGATGAGCAATCAGATCTAGGCATACTGCCCATCCATCCTTCCGATTCCACTCCTCCAGCTGACGTACCCAAGCCTGTCACGTTCCCTTCCTTGGATAGTGACGACTCTCAAACGTCATTTACTAAGCAGAATCCGTCTTTAGTCGATGAAGACAAATTGTCGGACATGGAGACGGATGACTGCTCCAATAAACTTCATCCACTGCTTTTGAGTGAGGACGAAATTCTGGAATCATTCTCGGACTCGGAAGCCCTGAATACCCTGAATACTGAATAGTCCAGATTAACCTACACCACTCCACAACGGCTTCTGCCGTCCTTCTTCTCCGTCTCTCAAAGGACAGGGAAGATATAGTCTTGGTCCAGGAACCTTGGGTCGTGGAAAATATGGTATGTAGACTCAAGACTCCAAACTAATACACCCTGTATATGCATAACAAAGGTAAACCCAGATCGTGTATACTGGTGAAAAGTAACCTGTGTAATTTTACTCCCTTTACAGCGAGATACTACCGCAATAAAAATAGAAACAACCGGCGGTGCTTATAACTTGGTTTCGGCGTATCTCGCCCATGATAACATGGACTCTCTTTTTGGGGACAACCTAGAAAGACTGATCGCAGATGCGGGGAGACAAAAAACTGGTCTCATTATTTGATGTGATGCTAACGCTCATCTATACAGTATGGAGCAGTTCCGATATTAACAAAAGAGGTGAGTTATTTTTCAATTTAATTCTAAGTACAAACCTTATTTTGTGCAACATAGGTAACGAGCCTACCTTCGTCACCAGAAACAGGCAAGAAGTAGTGGATATCACACTTGCCTCCGATAGCATTGTCCAAAGTATTAGAAATTGGAAGGTGTCAAGCGAGCACTCATTTTCGGATCACAGGTACCTCCAATTCTCTTTATATGTAGACTCCCTTAGCCCACCAGTTTTTAGGAATTATCGGAAAACTGATTGGCTCAAGTATAGGTCAACTTTAAGTTGTTTAGTTATCTCAAATCACTTAAATCCCCCCTGCAATCCCCAAGGACTTGATCGCATGGTTGAAGAATTAACATCAGCCTTAAATACAGCGATGTATTCTTGCCCTTTGATCAAACCCAGGGGCAAAAAGAAGTCGCATTGGTGGACTGCAGAGTTAGGCCCTTTAAGAAGTAATTGTAGGAAACTCTTCAATAATGCTAAAAGTACGAGAGACGCGCTAGACTGGGACTTGTACAAGGCATCCCTAAACATATACGAAATAGAATTAAGAAAAGCCAAACGAAGTTCTTGGAGGCTCTTCTGTGGTAAAATAGTAGAAGTTTTTGAGGCATCTAGGCCAAGGAAAATTCTCTTTTCAAATGAGCAAACTCCACTGGGCACTACACAGCTTCAAACCATATAAATCCGCGGGACCAGACGGCATAATACCTGCCGAGTTGCAGAAGTCATCGGACATACTCATGCCGGTGCTGAAGATAATTTTGAAAAGTTGTCTAGACCTGGTTTACATTCCAAAGATATGGAGAGAAGTTAAAGTTGTATTCATACCCAAAGCGGGTAAATGCTCTCATTCAAATCCAAAAGATTTCAGACCTATCAGTCTACCATCCTTCCTCTTAAAAACATTGGAACGACTGATTGATATCCATTTACGCAACAGTATTGATAAGAAGCTACTGTCACCGGCCCAACATGCGTATTGCAAAGGCAAGTCAGTAGAGACAGCACTACACGCACTGGTACGCAAAATTGAATATTCCCTGTTCCACAAGGAGTATACAATGGTTGCCTTTCTGGATATAGAAGGCGCTTTCAACAACGTCAATACATCAGCGATAGCAGATGCATTATCAGACCTGAAAGTTGACAGCTCACTTTGCGAATTGATTAATCTACTGCTCAATGGTCGGATTATCAACTCCAAGCTGGGTGGGACGTCTATCAGAAGATCTGTTAGTAGAGGCACTCCGCAAGGAGGTGTTCTATCTCCGCTTCTGTGGAATTTGGTGGTCAATGAACTATTGATAATCATGGAAGGCGAGGGATGCACGGCGATCACTTATGCAGATGATGTTGCCTTGGCCGTCTCGGGAAAGCACCTAAATACTCTGAAGGAACTCCTACAAAACGCTCTAAATAAGCTCACTAGATGGGAGTTCGGTGTGGTCTGGGTGTAAACCCCCACAAAACTGAACTTGTAGTCTTTTCAAGGAAATATAAAATTCCGCTTGTCGACCCTCCCTCTCTTAATGGAACCAGCTTAACTTTCTCTGATAAAGCAAACTATTTGTATCTTATCCTCGATAGGAAGCTATGTTGGAAATCTAATATTAAAGAAAGAGTAAAGAAAGCTACAGTAGCACTTTTCTCTTGCGATAAAGCCATTGGGAATAAATGAACTGGCTCTACACCTCGATGAGCTGTTTCTTCACCCCCACACTCGTTAGCTGTAACTTCACTAGAGAGTATGGTATGATCACGGATATTGTGTACATATCTTCCGTATGTTCGTACACACAAATTATTGCATGTAATATATATCGCATATACATACACACAGCATGTACATAGATTAAGTTAGCAATTAAGTCTCTCGCGGCTGCGAGCCAGTCGTTAAGCTATTGTCGAAGAGTGCACAATAAAGTGACTTAAACTTAAAGACGTGTTTCACTGAGAACATTACATTGGCGACGAGGATTCCTACAAGAGCAAAGCTAAATGGTGAATTCATCTAAAGTACCGACTTTCAACCATGATGAAGATGACTGGGCGATGTTTAAAGTGCGGTTAGAGCAGTACTTCATCGCAAATGACATCGAGGATAAGGTCAAATTCGCAAAAAAGCAAAAAGCCAACTTAATTGGAGGATTGTGTTCCACTTCGTACAGACTGCTCGAAAGTCTAATTCAACCAAAGTTAATTAGTGATGAAACAACAACTTATACCACGTGTCTCAAAGCATTAGAAAAACATTTTGAGCCAGCTATATCTGAATTTGCTGAGAGAAATAAATTTTATTTTGCGACAAAAGAAGAGCATGAAACAACAATTTCATGGGCTGCACGTGTGCGAGAATTGGCAAAAAATTGTAAGTTCGGAGACCATTTGGAAATGTGTTTGCGTGATAAATTCATCATGGGCCTACCTAGAGGTTTGGCGAAAGATAAATTATTTTTGGAGAATGCAGAAAGCTTAACCTTTCAAAAGGCGATCACGATTGCTTCATCCGTGGATTGCATAAAACAGCAATATGGTGATATCGTCGAATGTGAGACGACGATTGTCAAAACGGAACCTTCAATTAGCGGAATAAATCATATCAACTTAAAGAAAAACGTACAGCAGCAGCAGCATCAGCATGGAAAACGAGAGGAAAAAAATTTTTGCAGAGTTTGCGGGTATACTAATCATGTGGATAACGAGTGCCGTTTTAGAAACTACAGGTGCAGAAAATGCAATATAAAAGGACATTTACAAAAAATGTGTAAGATGCATAATTCAGTAGCGAATACCCAAAATCAAAATGCTTTTAATTTTATGTTGAACAGTAGTGACGATAACTTGTCTTTATTATATTTTAGTAAAAATGATAAAAGTAATCCAATTTTAATTAATGTGACAATGAACGGAGTTGCGATGTGCATGGAGCTTGATAGTGGTTCTCCGGTTTCGGCGATCTCTTATTCTGCGTATTCGGAATACTTGGCAAATTGTAAGATTTTTTCAACGACTAAACGTTTCAAGAGTTACAGTGGAGATGCAATATCACCGATTGGAGAAGTTAAGGTAACAATTAGGTATAAAAACAAAAGTGTGCTACTTGATATATTCGTGGTTGATAATGGAGGGCCTCCACTCCTGGGTCGTGATTTTATGAAAGCGTTCAGTATTCGGTTCGAGGGATTAAATTCGATTGAATACCTAGACCAAGATTTAATAGAGATATTGGAATCATTTCCATCTGTATTTGATGGCAAGCTCGGAACGTTCAATAAACATAAAGTTTCTCTTAAATTAAAAAAAGATGCTGCGCCTAAGTTTTTCAAGCCTAGGCGGCTACCCTTCGCGATTAAAAGCAAAGTAGAACGCGAAATAGCTAAATTGGTGGATTTAGGCATACTTGAACCCGTTAACTATTCAGAGTGGGGAACACCAATTGTACCCATTTTAAAGAAAAATGGTGATGTGCGTGTATGAGGGGATTTTAAAGTTACCCTAAATCCCCAAATCTGTGTTGATCAATATTCCCTTCCAACGATTGAGGAATTATTTGCAGAAGTTCACGGTGCGAATGAATTTTCGAAGCTAGATTTGAGCATGGCATATCAGCAAATAGTTTTAGAAGAGAATTCAAGGAATTTTACAACAATTTCAACCACCAAAGGTCTATTTAGGTACACTCGATTGGTTTATGGTTTAGCCCCGGCCCCAGCGTTATTTCAGAAAATCATTGAGCGTTTGCTATCAGGTATTAAAGGAGTTGTAGTATTTATGGACGATGTATTAATTAGTGCTAAGACACGAGACGAGCATTTAAAAATACTAAGGGTGGTACTAAAAAGATTAGCAGAAGCAGGGCTAAAAGTTTCAAAGAATAAATGTGAATTTCTAGTTAAGTCAATCAAATATTTAGGACACGTTATTGATAGTAAGGGTCTTCATATGGACCCTGAACGCATAAATGCTATTTTAAAGTTACCAACGCCGAAATCTCTGGTTGAATTGCAATCCTTTTTAGGTATAATTAATTTTTATAGAAAATTCATTCCTAATTTGGCGTCAGCAGCAGGGAAACTCTATGATTTGCTATCAAAAGACAATGGTTTTCATTGGGGTAATGAAGAAGATGAATGTTTCGCTCAAGTGAAAAAGTTGCTAACTTCAAATCAGGTACTGGCACACTATGACCCCAACATAGCTCTGAAATTAATAGTTGACGCGGGTCCAAAAGGAGTTGCTGCAATTTTAGTGCACGAATACAGTAGTGGGGTTCAGCGACCTATATCTTTTGCTTCTCAACGGTTGTCAGATGTAGAAACTAGGTACTCACAAATAGAGAAGGAGGCATTAGCCATAATGTTCGGTGTAAAGAAATTTCACCAATATATTTTTGGTCGAAAATTTGTATTAGTTTCGGATAATAAGCCCCTTATTTCTATATTTGGTTCACAAAAAGGAATACCACCAATGTCTGCTAATCGGTTGCAGAGATATGCCCTATTTCTATCAGGCTATCAGTTTGAATTGGAGTATGTTAATTCGAAAGGTAATATAGCTGACTATTTGTCCCGTTCACCAATAGATGACGTTGAGTCTGAAAAACTGCATTCTAATGAAATATGCATTAATTATGCAAAAGAGTTTGGAACCGTCGCAACGACTTTCGAAGAAATTAAAAAAGCGACGAATAACGAAAAATTGTTGGTGACGGTGAGGCAGTATATTAGGGAGGGCTGGCCTCAGAGATGTGAAGACGAGAGATTAAAGCCATATTTTAATCGAAAAGTCGAGCTTTCTATTGAGGAAGATTGCATTTTTTGGGGCTATAGGTTGATAATTCCCGAATGTCTTAGAAAATCGGTTCTTAATGAAATCCACGAATCACATTTGGGAATTGTTAAGTCCAAAAGTTTAGGGCGTAGCTATTTTTGGTGGCCCTTGATGGATAGAGATATTGAGAGGTTGGTGAAATTATGTGACCAATGTATGCAATATCAAAGCAATCCATCCAAGGCCCCTTTGATTTGTTGGAAGTGGCCTGAAGGTCCCTGGCAGAGGGTACACATTGATTTTATGGGACCTTTATTTAAAAGAAAATTTCTAGTTGTTACTGATGCCTATACGAAATGGATTGAGTGTATAGACATGGGGGATAATATATCAAGTAGCAACACTATAAAACACCTACGTCCTCTATTTTCGCGTTTCGGTATACCTAATGTTATAGTTTCGGATAACGCAACCACATTCGTATCTAAAGAATTTCAAAACTTCCTAGCAAGAAATAATATAATTCATAACACAATTCCGGTTGGTAATCCAGCTACCAACGGTCAAGCTGAAAATAGTGTCAAAATTTGTAAGCTTGCTATAAAAAGATCTATGCATTCTAAAAATTCATTAACTAATTTGAACCAATGTCTAGAGACATTTCTATTGGACTATCGCAACTCGGTTCATAGCACAACTGGAATGTCTCCAGCTATGTTAATGTAAAATAGGAGTCTAAGAAGTAGGTTTGATGTTACGAATCCAATTAAAAGACAATTTCCTTGTAAAAAGCAAGATACGAATGTAAGTGATAAGGTCCATTTAATGCAGGTAAAGCAAAAGAAATATTATAATGGAATAAATAGCAAACAATTTGAGGTAGGTAATTTTGTCATTGCTAAGGATTACTCTATTGCAGGAAAACAAACTTGGTCCAAAGGACGGATTGTAAAAATTTTAGGAAAACAGTATTACTTAGTTGAAATATTAAAGAAAAATAAGATTTGGAAAAGGCATGTTAATCAATTAAAACCGATAATTGTGAATAACTATTATGATACCACATTAACCTCCGTATATGATCCTACAGAAAAAGTTAAAACTTGTAATAATGACGATCATAGTAATTTTGTAGTTGATAAAAATATGGAAAATATTGTAATAAATGAAGAGGAAAATGATGTACAAATTGAAAATAATCTAGATTTAAGTGAAGATATTGAGGTTCAAATACAAGAGAAAGAAAAAATAAGCAGGAAAATAGATTGGAAGAAATTTCAACAAAAAGATAGATATCCTAAAAGAGCACTAAACAAAGATTAAAATTATGTATCTAATGTAGATATATGTTTTTAATATTAGGGGGACATTGTAGAGTATGGCATGATCACGGATATTGTGTACATATCTTCCGTATGTTCGTACACACAAATTATTGCATGTAATTTACATCACATATACATACACACAGCATGTACATAGATTAAGTTAGCAATTAAGTCTCTCGCGGCTGCGAGCCAGTCGTTAAGCTATTGTCGAAGAGTGCACAATAAAGTGACTTAAACTTAAAGACGTGTTTCACTGAGAACATTACAGTATGGCTATGAGGTCCCCAATATCGTACGTCCGAGCAGGTTTCCTTTTTCTATTGTTGGTCCATGCATTCTCCCGTTGAACAGCTTCGATTTCCTCCTTGGCCAATTCGCGAATACTGTCGCGCTCTTCATTGAAGAGATTCAAGAAGTTCATCAGCGACAATTTCTGCGATCCGTAGGTCTTCATTGTTTCGCATTTTGATCCCAAACATTACTTTGAAGAGGCATTTTCGCGTATTTCTGCTGATGCTAGAATTTAAGAACTATTGAACTTTATTAGTAAATCTGTACCAATTTTGTGGTACCAAACGATAATTTGGTTAAAATAGGTATAATAGTCCTATTATTGCGCTCTACCTGTCCGTTGCCGCATGGAACCCCTGTAGTTATTTTCACGTGGCTAACACCGTCTTGCTTACAGTACTCATCGAAGTTATTAGAGGTAAAGGCGGCACCTTAGTCCGTAATCCAAAAACAGCAATTTGTAAACTGAGTTTCAAAAAAAGACAAGTATAAAACAAAAAACATCAATCAAGACCGGACGGTAGTACGGCGCTTAAGCTCTCTACCGGGAAAGCTCCTGCAGAGCTGGTTAGTAAGAAGACTGTGGCTTTACATGGTCCGACTACTGCCAATAGCCGCATGGAGCCCAAAGGTACCAGTACCCTCCCACATTACCCTAAGGACTCTTCGGGAGCAAAGCGTAGCGCCGTTCCCTCTAAACAGGCGTACAAGGATCGTCGTACAGCCAGTCGGATTCTGAAGCACTTTGGAGATATTCTGGAGTGTAACAGAACCGAAAAGATAAATGCTCGTATTGAATGGGCCAAAAAGATCGTCGGATTCTAAAAGGGCCAAGGTGCACAACACCAGCACCTCTTCCAGGCCACCGAACGCCAAATCGAAGTCCTACAGCGATGTCCTTAAGGACAAATTAGTGCTGGCGGTCATCGACAAAAGCGACCCAAACGGATCTATCGCCCCTGACAAATGGAAGTTTATTCCAGCCAAACTTCCTCTTTTCTTTATACAAATCATGAAGGAGAATCCAGGTCCTCCTCCTAGATACAGCGATGGTGGATGGCATCAAGGCCACGTGAAGCTAATGGCCTGCGCTGACCAAAGGTCGTACAACCTCTATAAGCTAGCTATAGCCAAATTAGGAGAGGTATGGCCAGGTGTTAAGCTCGAGGTTGTTGCGAAGGAAGATATCCCAACCAGACCAAGAACTCGCACTTGGATCCCAGCCGATTACTCCAACACGGATACGATCTTAGAGATAGTAAAAACGAGTAACCCCGATCGTCCGACGCACAACTGGAAAGTCGCTAAGCTGGATAAACCAAAGGGCGCAATCATCGTTATAAATAAAGAATCTCTTGCTCCTTTGGCGAAGACTGGCGGTGTGGTCTACTATGGGTTTGACCCTATTACAATCAAGGTCTATAAAAAAGATGAGCAATCAGATCTAGGCATACTGCCCATCCATCCTTCCGATTCCACTCCTCCAGCTGACGTACCCAAGCCTGTCACGTTCCGTTCCTTGGATAGTGACGACTCTCAAACGTCATTTACTAAGCAGAATCCGTCTTTAGTCGATGAAGACAAATTGTCGGACATGGCGACGGATGACTGCTTCAATAAACTTCATCCACTGCTTTTGAGTGAGGACGAAATTCTGGAATCATTCTCGGACTCGGAAGCCCTGAATACCCTGAATACTGAATAGTCCAGATTAACCTACACCACTCCATAACGGCTTCTGCCGTCCTTCTTCTCCGTCTCTCAAAGGACAGGGAAGATATAGTCTTGGTCCAGGAACCTTGGGTCGTGGAAAATATGGTATGTAGACTCAAGACTCCAAACTAATACACCCTGTATATGCATAACAAAGGTAAACCCAGATCGTGTATACTGGTGAAAAGTAACCTAAATGTAATTTTACTCAATTTACAGCGAGATACTACCGCAATAAAAATAGAAACAACCGGCGGTGCTTATAACTTGGTTTCGGCGTATCTCGCCCATGATAACATGGACTCTCTTTTTGGGGACAACCTAGAAAGACTGATCGCAGATGCGGGGAGACAAAAAACTGGTCTCATTATTTGATGTGATGCTAACGCTCATCTATACAGTATGGAGCAGTTCCGATATTAACAAAAGAGGTGAGTTATTTTTCAATTTAATTCTAAGTACAAACCTTATTTTGTGCAACATAGGTAACGAGCCTACCTTCGTCACTAGAAACAGGCAAGAAGTAGTGGATATCACACTTGCCTCCGATAGCATTGTCCAAAGTATTAGAAATTGGAAGGTGTCAAGCGAGCACTCATTTTCGGATCACAGGTACCTCCAATTCTCTTTAGCCCACCTCCCTTAGCCCACCAGTTTTTAGGAATTATCGGAAAACTGATTGGCTCAAGTATAGGTCAACTTTAAGTTGTTTAGTTATCTCAAATCACTTAAATCCCCCCTGCAATCCCCAAGGACTTGATCGCATGGTTGAAGAATTAACATCAGCCTTAAATACAGCGATGTATTCTTGCCCTTTGATCAAACCCAGGGGCAAAAAGAAGTCGCATTGGTGGACTGCAGAGTTAGGCCCTTTAAGAAGTAATTGTAGGAAACTCTTCAATAATGCTAAAAGTACGAGAGACGCGCTAGACTGGGACTTGTACAAGGCATCCCTAAACATATACGAAATAGAATTAAGAAAAGCCAAACGAAGTTCTTGGAGGCTCTTCTGTGGTAAAATAGTAGAAGTTTTTGAGGCATCTAGGCCAAGGAAAATTCTCTTTTCAAATGAGCAAACTCCACTGGGCACTACACAGCTTCAAACCATATAAATCCGCGGGACCAGACGGCATAATACCTGCCGAGTTGCAGAAGTCATCGGACATACTCAT
Organism: Blera fallax; assembly: GCA_946965025.1. Taxonomy (NCBI): domain Eukaryota; kingdom Metazoa; phylum Arthropoda; class Insecta; order Diptera; family Syrphidae; genus Blera; species Blera fallax. The sequence goes on from OX337246.1 coordinate 58,212,873, forward strand.
GCCGGTGCTGAAGATAATTTTGAAAAGTTGTCTAGACCTGGTTTACATTCCAAAGATATGGAGAGAAGTTAAAGTTGTATTCATACCCAAAGCGGGTAAATGCTCTCATTCAAATCCAAAAGATTTCAGACCTATCAGTCTACCATCCTTCCTCTTAAAAACATTGGAACGACTGATTGATATCCATTTACGCAACAGTATTGATAAGAAGCTACTGTCACCGGCCCAACATGCGTATTGCAAAGGCAAGTCAGTAGAGACAGCACTACACGCACTGGTACGCAAAATTGAATATTCCCTGTTCCACAAGGAGTATACAATGGTTGCCTTTCTGGATATAGAAGGCGCTTTCAACAACGTCAATACATCAGCGATAGCAGATGCATTATCAGACCTGAAAGTTGACAGCTCACTTTGCGAATTGATTAATCTACTGCTCAATGGTCGGATTATCAACTCCAAGCTGGGTGGGACGTCTATCAGAAGATCTGTTAGTAGAGGCACTCCGCAAGGAGGTGTTCTATCTCCGCTTCTGTGGAATTTGGTGGTCAATGAACTATTGATAATCATGGAAGGCGAGGGATGCACGGCGATCACTTATGCAGATGATGTTGCCTTGGCCGTCTCGGGAAAGCACCTAAATACTCTGAAGGAACTCCTACAAAACGCTCTAAATAAGCTCACTAGATGGGAGTTCGGTGTGGTCTGGGTGTAAACCCCCACAAAACTGAACTTGTAGTCTTTTCAAGGAAATATAAAATTCCGCTTGTCGACCCTCCCTCTCTTAATGGAACCAGCTTAACTTTCTCTGATAAAGCAAACTATTTGTATCTTATCCTCGATAGGAAGCTATGTTGGAAATCTAATATTAAAGAAAGAGTAAAGAAAGCTACAGTAGCACTTTTCTCTTGCGAGAAAGCCATTGGGAATAAATGAACTGGCTCTACACATCGATGAGCTGTTTCTTCACCCCCACACTCGTTAGCTGTAACTTCACCCCCAATGACAGCATAGCGGACTTTCGGATAAAACTACAGGATCTCGGAGATTATTTCAGAGACGCGGCGGGTGACGTCCTAGTGGCTGGTGACTTTAATGCCAGAGCCGTATAGTGGGGCATGCCACACCCAGACAGTAGGAGGAAGTCTATAATGGAGATGGTGTCCAAGCTGGGCCAGATCGTACTCAACGATGGATCAACGCCGACCTTTAGGCGCCCCGGATATCGGGGGACCATTCCAGTTATCTCCCTAGCATCAGGCCTACTGGCTACAAAAGTGTCCGGGTGGACAGTCATAGAAGATTACGCGGGCAGTGACCACCAGTATATCACATTCAACCTAGTTGCCAGCGAACGGGTAACACGAAGAAATACCAGGCGGAACCGAACAACGCGGAACACCTCGAGGATGGATAAGGAGCAGTTCGCGAGCTATCTTCAGCGGAGACAAGCAACAATTTGGATTTCCGAGACTGTCACAGATGGACCAACCGCCGACACCATTGTAGAGAATATCATGCAGCTACTGCACGAAGCCTGCGATGCATCAATGCCCCGAAGACCTCCTGGTAACCATCGACGCCCCGCGTATTGGTGGACAGAAAACATCGCCAATCTCCGCAGGAACTGTCTAAGGATCAGACAAAGAGCGCAACGAGCAAGAGGAGGACCTGAGGCTGCGCTGAGGTCAGCAGAACACAAAACGGCAAAAAAAGAGCTTCGAAATGCCATCAAAAGGAGTAAAGCGGAAAATTGGAGGTCGCTAAAAAATGAGGTAGATCATAACCCCTGGGGTCTTGGGTAAAAGATTGTTACCAAGAAACTGGGAATCACATCTACGAGCCCAAAGGTGAGCTCGCAAGTAATGAACAACATTGTCTGCGAGTTGTTCCCGACTCACCCAGTAAGCGAGGAACACGAAGACGAAAGTGAATTAGGAGAGATACCGTTCTTCAGCGAAGAAGAGCTTCTGCAAGCCGTCAGCTCAATGCAGGCGAACAAAGCACCGGGACCCAATGGGATACCAGTGGAAGCATTGAAGATTGCCACGCAGACATGCCCACACAAAGCACTTAATATGTACAACTGCTGCTTGAGCGCTGGAATATTCCCATCACGTTAGAAAATAGCCAGACTGGCCCTCATTAGTAAGGGAAAAGGTGACCTAAGCTCCTCGTCAGCGTACAGACCGCTTTGCATGTTGGATACAGCAGGCAAGCTATTCGAAAAGCTTCTGAAACCACGTTTACTGCTATCGATAGAAGAAGCTGGAAGGCTGTCGGACAACCAGTACGGGTTCAGACGTGGACGCTCGACGATAGATGCGGTGCGACAGGTGATAAGCACAGTATGGTCGGCTCAACAAGGTGATCGACATTCGAAAAAATCTGTACCCTAGTTACACTTGATGTTAAAAACGCCTTCAATTCGGCTCGGTGGAAGGACATGCTGGAGGCCCTAAAACATAAGTTCAACGTGCCAAAATATTTTCTTCGCATGATAAGGAGCTATCTTAGCAGTCGAGTTCTAGTCTACGACACGGAAGAAGGAGAAAGAAGAAGGGAAATTACTGCCGGAGCAGCTCAAGGCTCTATTCTTGGTCCAGATCTCTGGAACGTCTCCTACGACAGCCTGCTCCGCTTAGAGATGCCGAGAGACAAATTCCTGGTGGGATATGCAGACGATGTAGCAGCTGTTATAGTGTCGCGGCATTTTGAGCTGGCCCAACTCAGTTTAAACCAGGTGATGCGTCGGGTAAACGAGTGGATGGAGCAGCATGGCCTAAGCTGGCAACGGCCAAAACGGTAATCGTCGTACTCACAAAACGTAGGATACCCACCATAGTGCCAATGTCAGTAGGCACTGAGATGGTGCAGACAAAACCTAGCGCGAAATACTTGGGAGTAACCATCGACACGAAGCTATCCTTCTGGGAACATATAAGGCGGGCATTTGACAAGGCTGCGTCAGTTACCGCTGCTTTGAGCAGATTGATGGCGAATACCAGAGCGCTCAGACCAAGCAAATGCAGTCTTCTGAGGTCAGTGACGGAGGCAATCTTATTATATGGAGCCGAGATATGGTGTTGTGAGCTAGGGTGAGGCCACGAGGGCAACTTCGGTATAGGTGAGGAGGAAAGCGGCACGCTCGCGGTTGCTCGGCTCAGCTCGTCGGACGGGGTGGTTCTTGTCACACCCCACCATCCACCACCTGCTCAGCACACAAAATCTCGTGCCTTTTATCAAAAAAAAAAAAAAAAAAATCAAAAAAAAAAGAAGAAAGCTACTCTACGTTGACCTCGGACGGACTGCAAAAGATAGAACAGAAGATAGGAAGAAGAAAAGAAAGTGTCCAAGGGCTTATGCCTATGGCCAGAAGAAAGACCGGGAAGGACTTCGCGAGCTCAACCTAACTAACCTAAACTTCATCTAAACTAACCTAGAACTTAATCTAAGCCCTAACCTAGACCTAAACTAACTTTAACTTAACCTAACTTACACCCTAAACGCGGTAACGCCTTCCCAGTGTCTCTCCTCTCCATAGGTTCGTCAGGAACCCGAAGCATGCCATATGTTGATGGCAAAGGTTGGCCAGCCCACCCTTCATGTCTTGCGACACAAACCAAATACTGCCTTTCTGGCCGAAATTTACGAAAGGTAGCCCCTACAGAACCCCTTTCAGACACAACCTAAGTCAGTAGTGGAACGTCAGTCGGTCCTACCGTCAAGTAGTCATCGTTCGTATTGTCCTGCCGTCCTTCCACACACCGAACAAAAAAGCCTAGTCACACATTCTGGTGTTTCGCACTATTCGATTTTTATTATGTAAATTAAACTAAACATAAGTTGAAAAAAAAATCCTAACCTTAAATACTAACTCTTCTTCTGCCCTTAAACTATTTTTATGTATGTATATGCACTTCAATAAAACTTAGCCAATTACTCACGGTTTCCTCTGGATCCCTCGTCGTCCTGCCGGCAGCACTGAAGAGGAACTCCCTCGTAGTCTTGACTCCAATCGAGCCTTCCGCGAACAAACACAACAACAAATTTCAAAGCAGATTGCACAATAAGCTTGGTGAGGTCTACTCACTGTTAAATTTAGCTTAATATTAAAAAACTAATCACTAAGTATATACTGAATTCATTAAATTAAGGAAACTAAAAGGAACCATTACTAATAAAAAAATTCACTAAATTTAAAAACTAATTCACTAAATTCAAAGAAAGACTAATAAAAAAAACACTATCACTAAATTATGGGTTCTTCGGGGTCCCTCGAAGCACCCCTTAAGGTTGAGCAGCTCCGTTGCAGGGCACCGGGCAATACGGTGACGTACCCTGTTATGTGGAGTGTGCCGATGTGGTGGTAAACTCGGTGGGTCCGATGCCGTTGTCGGTGGCGTAGCACCCCCTTTTATGTGTGGCAGGTGTTTCCGGGGGCCGCTATAGAGGCGGTCTGATAGCCGATTTTTGTAGTGGCTTTTCCGGTCCCCCGATATAGTTTGCCCTGCACCCTTGGTTGCCTGCCTACAGAGCTGTTACTCCTTCCTTTTTTTACCCTCTTTGCTTGTTTACCTATGTTATATATATGTGTTCGAATAATTATGTTTCCGGATTTAATTTTTTTTTTTTTTGTGGTACCAAACTAACCAGTGCCTTTTTGCGTCACTGTACGTAGTAAGAAATTTGCCTTTTTTTTGCGTGTTTTATATACTCTATATGTATGTATATATATGTAATCTCGTCCGTGCGTTTATCACCCGCAGTGCATTGACCGCTCTCCTGGATTTTCTTTATCGAAATGTTCTGTTCTTTCTATGTAGGTCAGTTCTGTCGTTACCCCTACTTTCGTTTCCCTATGTTCCTTTTGCCTCTCTCCTTTTCTTTGTCTTTACTAATTTTTTCTTTGTTTTAAATCTCTCCTTCCTGTCTTCGTCTCTATCTATTATTTCTCTTTTTGTATTATTGCCTTTGCATTTTTCGGGCACCTGGAAGGAGAGCAGAGAAATTTCCCACCTTCCAGTTCCCCTCGTCAACTTTTCCTTAACTCTTTCATCTAACTTATTCTATTAAAATAATAAAACTAACACATTTAAATAACATACATACATAACTTGTTCATAACTTGAATACAAAAAAAAATTACCCTGGACACGATCACTTAGCAAAACGTATTATTGGTGGGTTAATTTCTCGTTGGTATAAATTCACCAACAAAGGGAAGAAGAGTATACATTGAAAGGTGAAAGGGACAGTTGCATGGACAACGAAACAATACAAAGGGACGAAATGTCAAAACAATTTCACACTGGATGGATATGGACGTACATGGGTAAGTAGATTATTCTTATTATTATTTTTTTTTTTGGCAATTTATTAATTTTAGTTTTGTTTTTTTTCTAGGTTGTGCACACAGGTAGGTTTGCTCTTGGAGTTTGTTCCTAGGATTCATACTGGAGAACAAACTCGTAGCAATTTCTGTTTTGTTTACAATATTTTTTTTTTGTTATCTCTTTTTTCATAGGGAAGGTGGTGACCGGGGTTGATGGGGATTTGGATATGGGCATCTAAGTGAGTATGGATAGGGAATGGTTCGAGTGTTTGGGAAAATATATTTAAATTTTTATTTTTTTTTTCTTCAGGTTCACACAAGGCTCCCGTAACAATGGGCAAAAGCTCTTGAAAAGGAGAAGTACCGGAAGCGCATGGCAGCAGTCCAACGGAAGGAAGCCCTGAGAGTCGCCTGTGCTTACCGCACTGTGTCGGAACCAGCCGTTCTAGCTATTACGGGAATTATTCCTATGGGGCTCCTAGCCCAAGCGAAGAAGAGGATATATGAATGGAAGAGCGTATTGGGAAATATGCAAGCCAGCTTAGAAAAGAGAGCACGCACGCTTGAGACATGGCAACGATTGTGGGAGAGAGAGACCGGAGGAGAGTGGACCAGACGACTTCTCGGAGATCTAAGAATGTGAACTGAGCGGAAGCATGGAGAAGTCAATTACTACCTGACTCAGTTTCTCACCGGTCACGGATATTTTCGGGCCTATTTCTACAAGATGCGAAAAGTCGACAGCCCGGCATGCCCCTACGGAGATGCGAGTAACGACGATGCGGAACACACGTTCTTCCACTGCAGGAGATGGTGTGTGCAAAGGCGGTTGTTGGAAAGCGAGTTTCGTGAGATAACCCCACAAAATGTCATCCGAACAATGCTAGAAAACGAAGAGAGCTGGAATAAGATAGCTTTGTATATTGAAACTGTACTGCGCGTGAAGGAAAGCGATGAAAATTTAATAAGATGAAGTGGCAAAACTGGCACGAAGAAAATACAAACCCGCAAAAAAGACAAAGTCCGGTTCCCCGTAGGAGATTGAAAACGACACCACTCTGAAGTAGTGCGAAAGCGGTTCCAGAGTGGATGGTGTCAAGAAGAAAAGGTCCCTGTGGGTTTGGTGGATGAAAGTTCCACACTACCTGGAAAGAGCTGGTCCTTCCCAGGTGAGCATTAGCGTCCCACAGAATACCTATGCAAAAAAAAAAACAACCACCTCGATCATTAGACCGATACTCACATACGGGGTGATTGTCTGGTGGACAGCCTTAGAAATAATATATAGCAAGCAAATGACAGCGATTGCAGCCGTTCGCCTTGAAGCTACCCAACAGTGGTCAAGAAAAGAATTCGGCCACGCCTCTATTCTGGATAAATTCAAAATCTCTCCCGAAAACACGGACTACACCATCCCACGCCTAAATTTTGAGAAGAACTTCCTAGTCACCATCGTTTCCAGATCACTCTGGGAGGATGATGCATTTTCAGAAGATGAATCAATTCACTTGACGGAGTTGGTGCAGGTGTTTTCTCTGATAAGCTTAACCTTAAGCTCTCCTTCAGTCTTCCAAATTGTAGCGTGTTCCAGGCGGAAATAATGGCGATCAAAGAAGCCCTATCTTGGCTTAAGAAAAACGTGATATCTGCTAGAGATATCCGCTTCTTTTCAGACAGCCAGGCAGCAATCAAATCTCTGGAATCGACCTCTATAAACTCTTTAGTAGCTCTAGACTGCCGTTCGTCTCTTGTGGAGATGGCTGAGCAGTTCAATATTCACCTGTGTTGGGTGCCGGGGCATAGAGACATTCAAGGGAATGTAAGGCCGATGAACTCGCCAAAATAGGAGCAACTATACGCATCTTGTCGAACAATGGCATCTTAGGTATTTAAATCGCTACTCGCAAACTTAAACTTAAGCTGGATGCTGTCTTGAGTACAAATCTTAGGTGGACAAATGGATCAACATGTCTAGCGACAAAACAGATTTGGCCAAAGCTGGATCTAAAGCGCTCTAAGAATTTGATTTCTTTGAATGGATTGCATATCGGCACCACAATAGGTGTCATCACTGAACACTGTCTAATATGCAACGATATAGGCGACCTGATGAATATTGACATTAAGAGCTTCCTCCGCGTCATAAGAAGCTGTACCTCCAATTAGAGCTCTATCTCCAATTTGAGCTTCTTATGAAGCGTAGGTAGAGAGAAACCTTCTCCCATGATCCATGTGGTATCACAACGGACCTATTTTGGTCTAAGTGTGCTGGCGACTCCTAGCTGGCAGCCACTTCAACCTAACCTAAACTGAGTTTCTGTAGAACTTCAGCGGTAGATAGAGTTTTTGTCGGATATATCCAAACGAATTTGCTGAAACCATCTACAACAATGAAAATATATTTATAGCTCTTATTAGTAGCAGAAAGGGGTCCAAATTGATCCAAGTGGTAGGTATGCAAGGGGCGATCCTCTTTAGGTATGGGATACAAATACCCTTCCTGCTTGCCCTGCTTTTTTTCCGCTAGAATGAACTGGATGCAGTTTTGTCGACACCTCTCGATTTTTTTCTCGGAGATAAGGAATCGACTACTCCCGTTTAATTAGTTCTTCGACTTTTCTGGCAGCAAAATGTCCTTGTTCGTGAGCCCTTTTTATGAGTTCTTTCTCCATACTCTTTGGAACGCACAGCAACCGATCTGCTTGGTTATTGACTTCGTATAAGATACCGTTTTCCGCTACAAAATATTTGTAAGAACCTTTCTCCAAATCAATCAATCAATCAATCTACTAACGACCTCACTTTGGACGACCAAAGCTGATGGGTTTCTACTAAGCGCGTCTACGTGCCTTATTTTTGTCCCTGCTCGATGTTCCAGTTGATAGTTATAATCCTGTAACAAGAAAGCCCATCCTGCAATTCTCGGAGCCAAATCCCTTTTTCCATTGTCATTTTGAACGCTGCACAGTCAGTTTTGAAACTAAGTCCTAGCAGATACACCCTGTATTCCTTTAAGGTCGCTACGATCGCCAAAACCTCTAGTTCGTAAAATAAGATACGGGGTGGAACATGTTGTCATCGCTTGATCTTTGCAAAACAATTGCTCCGAAGCCGATTTTCTATGCATCGGTATGCAACTCTGTTTGGGCTTGGGGGTTGTAAATCATAAGTGTAGATTGTTGTGACAAAGCTGCCTTTACGCGATTAAACGCTTCTTTATGCTGGTTTCCAAAGGTAAATTTAGTATCTTTCCTCAACAGATCACTTAAGGGTTTCGCTAGAATTCCATAGTTTGGGACAAACTTCCTGAAGTATCCCGATAGACCGAGGAAACTTTTGTACGTTTTTAATATTCTTTGGCTCTGGGAAGCGTTTCACCGCCTTAGCTTTGAGCGGGAATGGACTTATATGCCCGTTAGCAATTTGGTAGCCCAAGTACTTTATTTCTGTACATAAGAAGTGGCATTTTTTCCATTTGAACCGAAGACCAAACTAGCTGAATCGAAAGTCCTCCTTAAATTCTCTATTGCCTCAGTATAAGTTTTTGCGATAATTATAAAGTCATCCATGTAGATGATAATAATTTTCTCTTTGATAAGTGGTTGAAAGATTTTGATAATGAACTTTTGAAATATGGTAGGCGATGTACAAAGGCCAAAAGGCATTCTTCAAAACTCGTATTGGCCAGTCGGAGTTACAAAGGAAGTATACTTTCTGCTTTCTTCCTCGACCGATACGTGGAAGAAGCCATTTTCGAGATCCAGAGTACTGAATACTTGAGCCCCACACAGTTGATCGACCTGATCATCTATGAGTGGGAGTGGAAAATGATCTCTGATGACCTGCTTGTTGAGTTTTCGATAATCCACGCAAAGGCGTTTGGATCCATCTTTTTTCGAGGGGGCTAGCAAATTCTGACGAACTATTTCGTATTATCCCTTTGGTAAGCCATTCATCAATTTGAGCTTCCACTACTTCCTTTTCTAAAGGTGCAATGTTGGAAGATAAGGGTGTTGGAAAATGGGACTTTCGTCCTTCAATATAATTTTCATCTTAAAATCGTTTTCTGGCTCTTCTACTGGCCTATAACCATCTACGAGTTGCTTCACCTCTTCCGTGTGGGCATCATTTCCCACATCTAGCTCAACTTCTGTCTCTGAACTGATCGTAAGATACCCTCGCAGATTATCAAGCCTATTGACCTTAACTACTTCCGGAGTTACAAAGATTTGGGTATTCGTGAAGATATTTTGCCCTTAAATCGTTGGCATTGAAAGAAAACGGTCCGATATGACGTGAACAACTTCCTCAAAAATATTTTCATCGAAAGAGATCCTTGCTACAAAGCTCCCTAATGTCTCCACCCCGCTTTCCGCAAGTCCTCGCAGAGGTATTCACAGTCCCGTCAACGTCGATGAACCTAGCTGGATAAATTCGTCTGAACGGAGAAGTGTGACTTCGCTCCCCGTATCTAGGAGGGCGTTTACCGAGTACCCCCCATCGACAAAATGGACTAGTTTGTGGAAAGTCCCACCGTAACCTGGCAAGACGTTAGCTGTCTTAACGTGTTTAGGAGCCTCGCGCTTTGTACACTGCCGAGACTTGTGGCCGAACTCCTTGCACCTGAAGCATTAAGGTCCCTCCGATAATTTGCAGCATTCGCTTGAACTGTGCCCTTTCAGCTCGCGATTGAAACCAGTACCAGCTTTTCCAGCAGGTAGAAAATTGGTTTGTCCTCTATCTGATTGAAAACTCGTCTTTGAACTCGACGACGGATTTCTTTCAGATAACGCTCTATACACTTCCATTTTTCTTCTAAAATCCTTCAAATTGTTTGCACCGTAAAGCAACGCTTTGTTACTATGAGAGTCCTTAATGCCGTCTATCGCGTAGTGTATAATATAAACCTCGTCGATGTTCGCCCTAGCCCCTAGCTCCTTCATTTTCACAAAATATTGTAACACCGTCTCGCCCTTCTGTTGCTTCCGCTCCATTAACTTCCTATGGACCTCCGCGCTCGGAAAGTTTCCGCCAAATTCGTCTATTAAAAATGTTTTCAATTCCGCCCACGTTTTTATACCTGGCTCCGAGCGTACTGCCACCTTTGCAGAACCCGACAAAAGCCTTTTCGCAAACAGTAGATTCTCCAAAGGTGTCCATTTCATTAGCTCAGCTGCGCTCTCGATTTCGCCTACCCAACACAAAATGCTAAACTTATCGTCCCCTTTGAATTCTTGAATGGAACTGGACGCATCTTGGAAGGAAGCAACACCTCTACTCCTATTCCGTAAATATACTACATCATCTTGCAATAAGGACGACTCTAAATCTCTTCGGATAATAGTTTCTCTCTCCTCTAGATTTTTTTCGGGGATTTCCAATTGCCTACCCTTTTCCTCTAACTCTGCCATGGCATCCGATATGTCCATGTTATGTGAGACTCTAGCAGTGTTATTTCTATCTTGCTTTCCCTTCTTAGACAGCATTTTAGCCAAAAAACAACACCGACGGCGGAATACACCCGCACTGCAATAACACTTGGGTATATAATGGGGAAAAGCAGAAGAAGAGAAGAAGAAAAAAAAACTTCAAACTAGTCACTAGCGGCTGATATGATTTGCTTATCTATCACTGTTCGCAGATCGCACTGAGTAAAATAAAAAATAATGCACATTGGTACAGTTGCTAGAGCTCCTATGCTACGTCTTTTTATCCAAAATAGGATATCTACTTTTCAAATTTTCTAGCTCTCAACACTCCGATACATTGAATGGTGAAGTTTATTTCAATTATATTACCACATGTGCCGGGTTAGATGAGTACTTCACGGCGACCTTTTCCTCGATGTTTGATGAACTGTAGCCCCCTCGATGCACGTGCCCGCGAAAACCGAAAATCGTGACGATCGAAATGTTTTTACACTATAAATTTATTATTTTAACACTTTAATTTAAATTGCTCGGGTGTTAGCGATAAAAACACATTATTAACACGTTATAAAGTATATAGTTTATTTTGCAATATTCAATAGTGGATATATAATAATTACCTGTGGCAAATATAATAAGGAAAGTTTTAATAGTTTTTAAGTAAGATTAGTGGTATTATTAGGATATTAAGTAAGTATGTAAGTTAAATGATACGATTTCGATGTGCAAGCGAACGATAACGAGGCTGGTTGAGATGGGTTGGCTGGTGTGTTCGATCAAGAGGCTGGCTCAGCTTCCCTTTTCTCTGTTCTTCTTTTATTTCTTCGGCGAAATAAGGTCCGGTGTCCCAATTTTCTGTGGCGTTGCCAGATGCTCTATTTTTGTTCCCCACATGTATGCTACAAAATTTAGGGTTGTTTGTGGTTAAACGCGAACTGCAGAGGTTCAAAAAATATTTGAATAGCCTGTTGCTTGTCTGTATTAATTTTAATTTTAGTACATTGAATTAATTTTTTATTTTTTATTACATTGCATGCGTTACGGATGAATTTTTTGTTTTTGTTTAAAATAAATTATTCTTTTTAATAATTATTGGACTGTTTTTTAGTAACTGGACTGAAACGTTTTAATAATATTGTAATTTCGATGTATTGTATGTAAAAACATTCACATTTTTATGAAATTTGCTTCAAGGAGTCCACGTTCGATACAATGAACAATCTCGATACAATGAACAGGTCCGGTTTGCATTAGTTCACTATATCGAGCGTCTACTGTACTGCCTATACGATTAGAGGTGAAGAGATCTGCCGGACTGGCGGCTCTCAGACTCAAAACCTTAAAGGTAGTCAAAACCGCATATACTGTAGCAGCACGTACGCAAAACACCACGACAACATGTGGGAAGGACTGCAAACCTGCAAAGCTGCCAAAGTCATGATTGAGCGCCCCTGACCCATCAAGCAAAGAGGGCCCTCGACCTATGCAGAGGACAACTAAGACAGATGATAGGACTGTACACCGGTTACATCAACCTGAACAAACACACCTACAGACTGGGACTAGTAACATCTAGCACTTGCCCGGTTGCGAAGAGGGGGAAGAAGGCCTCGAGCACCTCCTCCGCGAATGCCCAGCAACAGATACAGCGCTAAGATACAAACACCTGAGAAGACACGTCCTACCCGGGCTGAGTTATCTCGAAACGTTAAAGTTTCGGAAGAATCCTAGAGTTCATTAGAAATACAGGACGCTCAGAACGAAATAGTGAACCCCATCCGACTCTCCATCCGGACAGCTTCGTTTACAGGGGAACACAACGGGCCCAAACAGCGGCCTATGTGATGAGGACACCCCTCACACTCCCAAACTAACCAACCAACCATCAGTTAAAAGGACAACTGTTGAACAACAAGTCGTTGTACCGAAAATAAACCGCAGAGCATTTATTACAATCGCTATTCCTTTGTTTGTTTTGTTTTGTATTTTTTGTATTTACAATTTTTATTTTTCTCCATTCACATTGCAATTATTCAAATACAATTTTCAATCAGTGTTTCCAAAACCGCGAATGTCTGACAAACGTTCGAGAGTAATAACTGTCAAGAGAAAGCTTCTCAATTTGCCTTTCGGATATGGCTTTAAACTGTAGGCCCCTTCCTTTTATTTTAATAACAAATATAATATTTTCGTGATCGTATGTAAATGTACCTAGCTTTATGTTTCCTAGTTTGTAATAGTCAACGTTATATTCTATGATTTCTTCATTAGTTAAAATATTGCTGTGTAAAATTCCATGCCTAGCTGAGGATATGTTGTCTTGTAGGTGCTCAACATTATCTTGCAAAATTTTAAGTTTTAATATGAGATCTATGTAAAGGGTTTGCGGATATAATTTCTTGTTGTTACTATCAATTTCGGTTAATCGGCTAGTTATCATATCTCTGTCTTTTTCTATTAAATTCTTAAGCCTGCTAAATGTGTCATTAAAGCTCAGATTAATTTTTGGTTGTTTATTAAGGTTTTGTATGGCATTGTGGTTGTTTTCACCAGTTACCTTTAAATGTTCTTCTATTGCCTGACGATCAGAGTCGTCCATTGTACCAAAAAGCCACTTATTGACAGATCCCACAAAGTTAGTTAAACCTCGCTTTTGTCCACGTGGTATTAGGGTATAAACTTTGTTTCTAATCGAATTTATGTATTTGAAATTCTAACGCCGTAACTTTTTGCTCTAAACCAGATTTTTTCTTTGATATTTAACTCTTTATATTCAATACCTAACATTCTTATTTTTTCGCTGAGAGTGTTATGATAACGTTCTACGTCACCATTGCCTGTATGATTATTCGGTTTAACCAAATGAAATTCTATATTTTCTTGCCTAAAGTATTCCTTGATATTCACACTTATAAATTCGTTTTCAGTAATAAGTTTTTGAAAATGTCCTACTTGTGATTTATATTGCCGAATTTTTTCAATAATTGTTTGATTGGTTCTGTCTTCTAAGTAAAATGCAGAAGCAAATTTTGAGAATCTATCAATAAATGTTAAGAAGTTTGCCTTTGAATTGGTGTAAACATCCATATGTATGTATAATTTGCCTGATATCACTAGGGGTTTCGGTAAACTCAAATTTCTGTCTGATTGGATTCCTATCATATTTGACTTTATTACAAACATTGCAGTTGTTGATGAATTTCTGAATAAGAACTCTTAATTTGGGGATGTATATAAGTCTTTTGATTCCATCATAATTTTAATTAATGCCTGTATGTCCTGTTTCGAATTTATGATATCTCTTTATTTCCTTGTATGCTTCGTCCTCATTCTCTACGTCTTTTGCATGGTATGAACACCTTACGAATTTTATAGTATGAATTCCTTCAAATAGTTCAATTATCTTTTGTTGTAACATATTGTATTCGTGGTCACTTAATTCTGAGAAAATTCCTATTTTTCCTGGTTTAATATGCCTTCTTAATATATCACTTAAAGTATTTTGGAGATCCTCAGAGCATATATAAATCTTTTTATTTTTATGTTTTACTTCAAATTCATTTCTCTTATTATTTGTTAATATTATCTGAGTTCGAAATCGAGTATAGGAATATGATTATTATAATGTTCTTCCTGGGAATGAACAGTATTCATATCGTCGTCTTCTATGTTGTTATCAAATTTTACACCGTAAAGGTATGGTCTAAAATAATTAGTGGCCCAGATGATAGCCAGAAGTTTTTTTTCCGTAGTGGAATAATTCCGTTCGTGATCGTTCAACGTTCTGCTGGCATAGCAAACGGGGTGATCACCTTGTTGAAGTACTGCACCAATCGCAATAGCATCAGCTGCTAGTTTGAATTTTTTTGTAAAATCCTGGTATCTTAATACTGGTGGCTCTGTGATAATACGTTTTAGTTTCTCGAAAGCATTAACGTAATTTGGGTCCTCAAATTTTATCTTAACACCCTTTTTTAAAAAGTGTGTCATTGGCTGAACTACTTTAGCGTAGTCCCTTATAAATATTCTATAAAAGCCGGTTGTGCCCAAAAAAGATTTAATTTGTTTAGTAGTTTCGGGTAGTTTTAACTCAGAATGTTTTCTATTTTGCTTTTATCAGGCTTAACTCCTTCAGGAGTTAATATATGGCCTAAATATGCAGTTTCCTTAGCGAAAAACTTGCATTTATTAAATTGTATTTTTAGACGATATTTTCTAAGCCTATCAAATGCTTTCTTGATACTATTTATGTGTTCTTTGAGTGTTGTGCTAAATATTAAAATATCATCTATGTAAACAACGCATATTTTATTAATGTAATCTATTAATACCTGATTCATTAATCGTTGAAATGTAGATGGGGCATTTTTCAACCCAAACGGCATTCTAACATATTCGAAATGACCCTGAATCGTAGAAAAAGCAGTTTTCTTTCTATCCTCCTCCCTCACAAGGATTTGATGAAAACGGTGTCATCGCAACCCATCCCAAGACAACTCATACCGGGACACCTCATCCCAGGACACCTCATCCCAAGGGACAGCCCATCCCAGGACAACCCATCCCCGGACACCTCATACTAAGGGACAACTCATCCCGGGACAGCTCATCCCAAAAGAGAGAAAAATATGCTTTGGGTTACAGCATGGAGTTTTGGCGAATGAGTGAGGTTGTGGAAGAAGGGATAGTGATCACGTGGTCGATTGATAATATGTGATTGATAGATAGATACCTGAAAAGTATTTATGTATTGTTAGGTATCTATTTATTTATGTACATACATATGTACATACATGTACACAATCCCCATATTTAGATCAACAATTGTATTTTATATTCCTATCAATCGCCGTAGCTGCCTTTATTTTAAATTCCTACGCACCATTCCATTTAAAATGAAATCATCCATTATTATTTAAGCTCCTTGGCCATCTTCTCTTCTTCACATCATGGAAACAGATCCAAACAAGAAAATATGCCATCCAATCAGGGGAGACAAATCGTACTATGGATGCACGTACACATGTACATATCATATTCGTTTCATGAATACGCCGAACCGAACCTCTAATCGAATAGCCAAACAAAAAAAATGTAACCAACCTCTAAAGTCTAGAATCATACAGATTCGATCATTCACGCCACGCAACACAAGAGAACACAAATTTTCGCACACGAAACGCAACCACAAACAAACACACATACTCTCATTCTCCAATTTCCTTTATATCCTACACACAAAAAGGTCACCCTCTATAACAATAATATGCACATGAGCACATACATATATCGCTCAACGCATATCCACCAACCAACCCTTTAAGCATAAATACTTTTCAGGTATCTATCTATCAATCACATATTATCAATCGACCACGTGATCACTATCCCTTCTTCCACAACCTCACTCATTCGCCAAAACTCCATGCTGTAACCCAAAGCATATTTTTCTCTCTTTTGGGATGAGCTGTCCCGGGATGAGTTGTCACTTGGTATGAGGTGTCCGGGGATGGGTTGTCCTGGGATGGGCTGTCCCTTGGGATGAGGTGTCCCGGTATGAGTTGTCTTGGGATGGGTTGCGATGACACCCAAAATTATTTCAATCAAAAGATCAATTTTGGGCGGGACGAAGTTCGCCGGGTCCGCTAGTTAAATTATAAAAATCTTTATTCGACCGATTTCCTTACGGGATTCAAATCCTACACAATTAACATTAGCTTTTTCCTATTTATTAACTAATTCTGCTGATCTTGCGCACACGCAGCGAGTGCAGTGCACGCCTGCCCTGACACGCTGATATTGTATACATGTACATTATGTGTACTTAAGCTCCCGCGGTATCACTGGGGGTGCGATTACCGTAACTCCCCCATCCTTAAGATGAGGCTCCGGCGAATTAGACTGTTGTGCTGGTGTTGGGTGGATCTGTATTGATGGCGATGTTTCACTAGATGATATTTTCTTTTTCCTTATGCTTAATGTTAAGTATACAATTACAATTATTATAACAAATAGTATAAGAATATATTGTATTGAAATATGAATATTGCTTCTAAAATGAATTCTTTTCATTAGACCTTTATTTTCAATATTGTAGTTTTCTAATTTCCTTAAACTTAATTCCTGTACAATTTTATTATGAGTTATGTCTAAATTATGTAGTGGTACAATGTGAAAATCTTCATAGTAGATTGTTTTAAAATCTTCGTACTTTATACCGTTTACAGTAACTGAACAATTTTTCATTTTTATTATAACATTTCCATTGATCTTTCTTTTAGGTATACAATTTGATTCTATTAGAGTATTTTTAATATTTTTTAGTATTACAAAATTATCATTAATTTGTCTTACTATGTTGATTTCGTTATCTTCATTACAGTTACATTTACCGGGCAATCTTAAAACTATCTTAGAGTAACATAAATCATTTGTTATGTTAATAAGATTTTTACTATGAAATGTTTTTAGATTATTAATGTTATTACATTCTTCTTTTGAAAAGTAAGATTCTTCATTATTTTGTAAGAGTATGGGATACGGTATGGACAGGGATTTATTTTTTAAGGTAGGGACGGATTCTAGGAGATATTCTCAAAATTTTTCTGGATGGAAAAGAGGGATTTTTATGACGAAAATTATATTTGTGGCGTGATAAAACGCTTGAAATTCACACATGCTGTATATTTGTTCAAGTGAATCAACAGAAATTCCTTTCGAACTTAATTTTTGGAAAGCAGATTCTAGCTCTTTAGGCGTTAAAATATTTCTTGATATTACTTTAAGTTTTGCCAACTGAATAGATTCGGAGATATCATCTAAATGGCTTTTGAGTATATCAATGTCGTAGGAAGTTTGGTATATGTATTGCATAAAGGTAAAGTCGTCTTCGTGAATTTTGCTAATCTGTTTCCCTATTTCACTTAAGTATGTAAATTAAATAATATTCGTAACACAATTTATTTTTATATTTTTTTATTGATTAGTTCATAACTTCATTTAACTTAAAAAAGAACATTTCCCTTCATAGGGAAGTTATTTGCTAGCAATCGACTAGCCAAAGAGAACTCCAAATCTGCACTGCCTGCCTTGCAATTCTCTCAGCAGCAAATCGCTTGAAAGAGTGCCATTGCCACTAAGGTTTTGGTAAACAAGATGCCGCTGATTCAAGGGATAGTACAGTCAACGATCATATTTTTCAATATGCTTGTTTACACATTTGGCTATTATTTGTGGTAAACAAGGTACCGCTGATGCAATTGGGTACAGTCAACACCCAAGCAACTAAATTGGCTTGTTGTTTGTGCTGATCCGTAACTACTCCCCCTTTTAAACGAAGACGTCCACGGCTTCCTTATTTTATCATTTCGATATCTATACAATATTCATTACAATATTCTTAACAAACTTTAGACTTACGTATAATTCAAATGTTTGAGATTTGCTTACAATTACATTTAATATTTATATGTATATTTTTGTGTTACAAAATAATTCTTCTAACTATTAATTTCAGAATATTATGATTGAACGATTTATTAGTTTTTCTTATTTAACGATAAATGTGCATGAAAGTAAAGTAGTAAAGTAATAACTATGTTGAATTAAAAAAAGCAAATGGAGAGAAATGCTTTGTTGCGTTCAGAAGCAAATAATGACGAAGTATTCAGCGTAATAGATTGTCTTATGTAGGACCAGTTCTCAAAGGTGTCAGTCAGTGAAGCGTGTAATGCTACCTAAGGTTGTTTTTGTGTATTGTCAATAAGAACGGTTGTTCCTAGATCTCTTTGAACTGTCTTTTCAACAAAGAGTTTACTAAACTTGTTTCCAATTCTTTTATTTGTTTTTACAAAGACTTTTTCACCAGGTTCGAACACTCGAGTTCGTCTATTTTTGTTATGGTATTTTAGGTAGATTATTTGGTTGTAGGCAATCTTTTTTCTAATTTTGTCTCTTAATGCAGTCGGAATAGAATGAATAATATCGATTGGCCTGTGATTAGTGACTGAATGAATCGTCCTGTTGTACTTGCTTGTGGCAAGTAAAAGGAGTTCAGCAGTATCACTGATGTCTTTTTCTAATCGTAGGCACCTTGCTATCTCGGAAAGTGTGCTATGAAACCTTTCCACCTGTCCATTTGTAACACTGTGAAAGGCAGGTGTAGTGAAAATGGTTATACCAAAATTATCCCTTAGCAATGACTTTATACTTTCCGAAGTAAAAGACTTCTCATTGTCGCAGACCACAGTTTTGGTATGTTTGAAAAGATTTAGTATTTCTAAAAGTGGTTCTTTTATGTCAACAATTGCGCGCGATTTAATTGGTTTCACAATTGCAAATTTGGAAAACTTATCCACACACGTTAAGAAACCAGAACCAGCCGTCGAATAAATGTCCATATGAAGTATCTCCCCACAATAACATGGTATAGGTGTTTCTCCAATCTCATGTTTATGTGGGTGTCTTTGATATTTCGCTTCATAACAGACTTTACATTTCGAAACAATTTCCTTTAATCTTTTCTTAATATTCGGAAAATAATAATCGTTTAGGACCCGTTGTGAATTTTCGCGAACAGATCGATGAGCTCGATTGTGTTCGGTAACAAGAATCTCCTGTTGATCGTTTGGGTTAAAAATATCTGTTACAATTTTTTCAGTGTGATAGAGCTTTACTGAAGGAAACGAATTAATTAGTTTGTTTTGGATTTGTGCTAAAACCGATAAGTCGCAATGAATTGCGTTTATAACGTTAGGATTGATTACATCTTAAGAGGCATTCCCAGTTGCACCAGTGCCTTGTTAGCGATTGCCAAACATATGTCTTCAATCAAAATCAATGCCTCATTATACACGTTTGGTGTAAATTGAATGTCCGGATTTTGATTCGCAGCGCGCAAACGATGTAGAATATCGTCACTCATGTAGTCCTTGTATTTTTCTCAAAGATCTTTTGGATTAGATGGGAAGCAGGCTGTCAATATTATGGCAAATAACGTGCGTATTTGCTGTGGTCGAGCAGTATTCGATGCATCAGCGAGTGCAGTGTCCCAATGTGCATCATTCTCAAGAAGATTTAGTTCCTGGCAAGCTTGGCAATAAGTGGCGCACAGCTGACCGTTGACGGAATCTATGAAAATTCAATTCGATTGAATTATTTATTTAACTCACAATGAAATGCACAAAACTATTCGAAAAACGACAATATTCTCTGTTCCATGTGAGCCGGACATGAATTTCACAATTTACATAAATTCTTATGTCACCCACAACTCGAAACGTCATCATTGGTTCGCTGTTTTCGTTTCAATTCAAATCACCATGAACTGTCACGGCAATATATCAGATTAATTGGAATGACCATCCAATGCCATCTGTCGAAAATTGGTCGTACCAACTCAGAAACCTTCGCGGGCTCATGCACAAGAACTTTGCTAAAGATCATCACATGATCAAATGCATAGTTTACGATTCTATAAAGGACATACAGACAAACATTCATTTTTATATATATAGATAGATGTCAATTAAAGCTAAATTATAAATTTCATTCGAAAAGTCAATTTCTATTTCAGAATTTTGAATGTGAACTTGATATCTAAAATCTTCTGCCAAATCGTCTCTAAATTTCAACCATAATGCCAAAGGATTACTAATTTCACATGTTCTAAGTAGGATTGCAAGAAGACACCTAAGTTTTTTTTGCTGTTTGCAATGGTATAGCTTCTGATAAAGTTGCTTCCCACTGCTTGTCATCTTCAAGTAATCCTCGCTTAAACCAAGCCTCTCGATAAGTGCCACAAACATAATCATTTATAGTTCGCAGAGATACGAATGAGGTATTACCTGTAACTTCATGAAGAAGTAGTCGTAAAAAAAAGCATTCATTGGCTGGGATGGACAGTGTAAACTCTTCCAATAGCAGTATCATATTTAATGCCCGGATGGCCCTCAACGGCTTTGCCCCTTTTACTCCGGTTCCATTGATTGTTGGTCCATGTATATGATGGCACTTGATTATAAAATAAAGTTCTAGCAAAAAAGTCTTGTTGACATAGTTTCAAGAAAGCTGTCAGTGTTGTTTCTCTTGGAGATTCGGCTTGTCTTGCAGCGGTATCTGCTGTAAAATATACTCTCTGACCATTCTTCAAATGGACAGCTAGATGTTGCACGGTCGGATATCTATCATGAATAGCAAAACCGAAGATTCTCCAGAAAGCTTCATTACTTCATTGTGGAAAGTTGTATCTTGAAGAGCATACATAGCAGCATCGGATCCCTTGTTAACATACTTGCATACGTATTTAATAGATTTTACGGAGTTACAAAATTCTACGTTTATATGAGCATTAAATATCTTGGATAATAGAGGGCAATACGGCACAATCCACCTGTTATTAACTTCGTACTGCCCCATCTTCGTTTGAAAACCACCGTCTTCAGGTTTTCTTCGCCTATAAGAAGGATATCCATCCGCACCAATCTGAGTTTCACAAATAAATTTTTTAGGGAATCGTTTAGAACATCTATTATCTTTCATGCAAGGAGAATTGTAATTGAATGAACCGCATGGACCATGAACCATCTGTGCCTTAATAATTTCAAAAAGTGTATTGTCTTTTGTTTTATCTGGAAGTTCTGCAGATATAAGTGAGTCAATTTCATTGAAATGAATTCTTGTTATAAGCCATATTAGAATGTGAGCATGAGGTAACCCTCTTTTTTGCCATTCTATAGTAGACATGTGACATCGGACAAGTCCAAATATATGAAATTTCGTAATTAGATCCATTAGTTTTACAAATATTAAACGGAAGAATCTAGGAATAAGATCATGCCTGTGAAAATAAGTTTGACCAGGCAACAGTTCATTTTGTATTTCCGTCCATTAAGCGTTGCATGTAAATGTAATAAATAAATCAGGACGTCCATAGTTTCGAACATATGTCATCGCGTCCTGTGTCTTCTCATGCATGTACCGAGGGCTTCCTGTAGGACTTGATGGAAGAATACAAATTTGGCCTAGATTTCTCCCGGTAGCATCATTTTGAATACCGTCTCCTCAATGTGCTTATGTAAGAATCAACTCGAAGTTCTTTTTGGTGAGTAACTATATAGCACAATCTTTCTGACTCTATCTTTGAATACATGTCTACAGCGAATTGGTTAAATAGTTGCTGACATGGATGTAAATGGTTAAAGTTGTTACCGCGAGTCATGAAGTAATAGCTATAAAAATCCATGCAAGAAACAGTCTTTCCTGAGTTTGAATCCGCCCGCGGAATACCGAAATGGTAGCCATCTTCTCCATTTGGAAATAAAAGGGGATATTGTAAGGCATCATAAGATCTATGTGTTTCACTGATACGTTTAATACCCCCATTATTATCATTTCTATATTTTGCCATGTTGTTCACCACTTAAAATAACAGCAACTTCATCGCATTCAGGAGCATTAAAACGTCGAACATGTTCCCCAGAAGGTCTCTTGTCAGCATCAATAATAACTGTATACTCCTTGACAGATAAGCACTCCAAGGCATATTTAAAACTTTGATCATAACTATTTAGTTTTAAAATAAGGTCTAAGGCTACCACATCTATTCTGTGCTTGTTGCTGATTGTCGCTAATAAAATAGTTTTGTAAATATTGAGGCTCATTACCTGGCAGTGGTTGAAGGGATCCAAATCTATGATACACCTGTCCCTGTACTTTAAATGTTGGCATGAATCCGCTTTCTATGATGGCGTTAGATCCAAAAGGTGTCATTTCAAAAGCCGAGTTGTATTTTCGAATGTGTTGCAAGAAATGTTTGGATTCAAATGCTGTGCCTTTAAGCAGATCTTTTAAAACCCGTGGTGGTTCTGGGTGTATGCTTAGTAGAATTTTTCCATTAGAGCAACATATGCCTGATGGTTCTCCTTCCCATTTTTTTGCACAGCAATGGAAACACAATTTAGACACGTGGCCAATTTTTACAATTTTTTCCGACTCATACTCATAGCCGTACTCATACTTTAAAGCGTATCGATACCACTGTTTTACGCTATATGGCCGATTCCTTACCTCGCTATTTCTAATACCACTTCGTATGTCAGCTATTCGGTTTTCTTGAGATTGGAGCCTGTGGTGAAGAGAGAAGAGGATCAGAACCAGAGGATCTCAAGGACAAATTACTTTTATTTTTTGGCATGTTATGAACTAAAATAATGGTCAGAAAAGGACATAATGTTGGAACAAGAACTTATTATTTCACTTACCGCTTCTCTTAGTACAATCCAAATTCACAGAACAGAGAAACACTCAAAACAAAATACTTCTTAAAATCCTATTACGCCGAAATTCATTTCAGAAGTGCGATCACACTCTAGATATGGGAAATTCAAAGGTAAAACAAAACAGAGAACAGAGAAAAACAAAAAAAGATCTGTTAAGTGCACGTAAACTTGAACAACCCCCATCCACTGGTGCACTATTGACAGCGAAACAGAAGTTAGCTACAAACCGTTTTTTTTTTTTTTTGTAAATTAAATAAATTGCTTACTTGTGTTCATTTGAAACAATTGCAACATACATACATATGCATATACTTAAGACAATGCATAATTACCTAAGAAACCTATAGTAGTGCAAAGAAAGAAAGAAGAAAAAGGTTTGTTTGATGAACATGAATATGCGCGCACTCCACTGGTGGCCCATTGATTGCAATGACCGACGCATATCTGTGATATCTTTGTATCTCAAATAATTACATTTTTGCGTATTACTTCCGTTATAAGAATCACAGAATAATGGTTTATACCTCAATCTCTTCAACAGGAAATGTACTAATCGAGGAATAAAGTCATATTCAAATCGGCTCAGCCATTTTGTAGTCATTAGTGTGTAAACATAGGAAAATGGTTTTTGTCAGTTAAAAAAACATATACATAAAAGGGGTTTAAAAGCCCAATAACGGATTCAGGATACTAAAATTATTCCTAAAGCATAACCCATCTCACGACAAATCGATTGATATACATATGTTACCACCACCTAAGCATCAGTCTTGTGATTTTAGAGGAATTTTGCAACCGCTTTCAACTTCGCTTAGGTGTACTAAATATACACAGCTCCTAAAACTGTTTTTGGATAAATTCATTCGAGAAGAATATAGCGCAAGGCGAACAACTCAACATTTGCTAGGAAATGAAGACTTAATCCTTTTTTTTGTGTATGTTGATTGAAATATACGTTTGTGAAATATAGAACATAATAAGTCAGAAGTGGGATTGTAAATCTGTGCTTGCTTTAGATTTTTTTTTATTAGTATTAAAAAAAAATATAAAACTCCATCTGACCGTAAAAACGGGAAAACGTGATCATTCGTGTACGGTTTGGTTTGCTAGCGGAGACATAGGAGTGGTTGTTGTGCAATTCGGTCGTCGGGTGTCGGCAGTGGTGTCTGAGTTGAAATTGTTTGTGTACAACTGGGTTGTCGATACTGTGTGGTGGCGACGGTGATTTGCTGAAAAACAAAGCTGCGTGTCTAGACAGTAAAATCGAGGGAAACGGTTGGTCGGTAGAGTGTCGGTATGGATTTTGGAAAATGGACAGTTGGTTGCCTGAAGGCTGAACTCGATAAAATAGGGTTAGACAGCTCCGGTGTAAAAGAGGAACTTGTTTCACGACTGCAGAATTATGCAAGCGACAATCCAGGTGCGATGAATCCTGTAAATACGTCGGGCGATTCCGTAAAGAACACGGTCGTGGGAAATGCAGGAGGTGATGTGGTTCGGGATAGCGGTGGAATGTGCGGTGCGGTACAAACGACTGATATGGCACAACGGGAGATGGAACTGTTGCGACGCGAAATGGCATTAATGCAACGGGAGTGTGACATTCTTAAAAAGGAATGTGAAATGGCGGAAAAAGCAAATAAGTCCGTAGCTGTATTGCCAGAAGATCGTATGAAGGTATCAGTGTCGGAAGTAGTGAGTGCGTTACCGAAGTTTCATCCGGGAGACAACACATCGTTAAATAGTGTGCAGTGGGTGTCGCAAGTGGAAAAGCTCCGACAGATATTCAAATGGAGTGATAAGTTGGTTTTGTGTGCGTGCATCATAAAATTTCAAGGGCCAGCGAAATTCTGGATAGTCACTGAAGCAGAAAAAATAACAGAATGGTCTGCTTTGAAAAAAGAATTAGTTGAAGCCTTTCCGGTGGTGATAAACGAGGCGGACGTTCACATGGAAATGATGGCACGGATGCGCAGAACCAATGAAACTATTGAAGATTATGTATTCGAAGTGCGTATGATCGGTAAACGCGGAAATTTGTCGGAAAGCGCGATTATCCGTTATCTTATATCCGGACTCAACGATGAAAAGTTAATCGACCAGTTAAACGGACAAAATTTCGAATCGTGTTTCGCGTTACTTGACCGGATAAAATCCATTGAGGCGCTCAAAGATCATAAAAAGTTGCGGGAAACTAAACGGTTTAGCCAAACAGTGGTTTCGGATAAGTGGCCAAGAAAGAGCGCAATTTCCGAGAACAAAGATAGTGCGTCGGTATCAGGGAACAAGACTTTTTCGGGTTCGGGTGGCGACTTTTCTAGAATGGTTTGTTTCGGTTGTAAACAAAAGGGACATCGGGCGCGAGACTGTCCGAACAAAAAGAAAAGTGCTAACATCGCTTGTGTCTATCAAGGAAAAGATAAGAACGACTGTTACAAAGGGGTTAAACTAAATGATGTTCTGTTGTTGGGATATATAGACATGGGAAGTGAGTGTGTCACAATCCGAGAAGTGGACGTTCAAAAGACTGATATCCCGTACAGTGCATATCAAATGAAGCTGAGTGGATTCGGTGGGGGCGGTTGTGAAACGGTCGGGAGATTTTACGGAATCTTAGAAATTGATAATGTTAGAATGATCGGGGAAGTTTTTGTCGTTCCAAGCAATGCGCAATTGGTAAGCGTTATTGTCGGTAGATCGGTTTTATGTCAACCACATATTCGTGTTGAGTTTTTGGACAATAGAGTTAACATTTCGTATAACTCTGATCATGTTCTAAAAATTCAAAAGTTATGCGAAGATATTTACACAAAAGAACTGAATGTTGATGAGAGTCTGTCCGGCGAAGACGTGGAAAAGTTGCATGTGTTGGTGAATCAATTTCGGGCGTGCTTCGCAAAAGGCCTCTCTGAGTTGGGTGAAGCCAAAGACATTGAGATGGAGGTTAAAACCAATGGGCCAGTGCCGAGCAGCAAGAGGAGCAGCAGAATCCCGTTCGCGCAGCGTGAGGTAGTTACTAACACGGTGAAGGAGTTACTCGACCAAGGTATTGTACGTAGATCACATTCCAGTTTTACTTCTCCCATAGTAGTAGTTCCCAAGAAAGATGGCACACTGAGGATGTGCGTTGATTTTCGGCACTTAAACTCGATAACAGTTAAGGAAAAATATCCGATGCCGGTAGTTGAGGAACAGCTAAATAAGTTGGGCGGTTACACATTTTTTACCGTGCTGGACTTGAACTCGGGGTATTACCAAATAAGGGTAGCCGAAAATTCACGTCATCTTCTGGCTTTCCAAATTCATAATATGCAGTTGGAGTTTTGTAGGATGCCTTTCGGTTTAGTAAATGCGCCTGCGGTTTTTCAAGCTATGATGGACAAGCTGGTAGCAGAACTCGAAATCCAGGACGTGCTTGTCTTTCTTGACGATGTGATAATTCCGAGTATATCAGTGACTGAAGGGCTTATGAAACTCCGATTGTTTTTGGAACAGTTACAGGAAAGCGGGTTAACCTTAAAACTATCTAAATGCGAGTTCCTTAGAACTAAAGTTGAATACCTAGGGCATCAGGTATCGGGGGAGGGCGTGAAACCAGGGGCGATGAAGACGGCTGCCATTTTGAATTTTCCAAAGCCTACAATTGTACGACACGTGAGACAGTTCCTTGGACTTTCGGGCTATTTTCGGAAATTCGTCAAAAATTATGCGGAAATAGCAGGGCCTCTAAATAGTTTGCTGAAGAAGGATGCTGTTTTCTTGTGGACGGACGAGCAGGAGAAAGCATTTACCGAATTGAAGCAACGATTGAGTACAGAACCAATCTTGGTAATGTACAACCCTTCCAGTGAACATGAACTTCACACGGACGCCAGTGCACTGGGGATAGCCGGGATGTTGTGTCAAAGAGACCTCAACCAGCAGTTACGGGTAGTCAGCTACTTTAGTCGGCGTACCTCTGAATGCGAACGACGGTGGCATAGCTTCGAGCTTGAGCTATTGGCCATAGTGGAAAGCTCAAATCGTTTCCGTATTTACCTTTTGGGAAAATCGTTTACCGTAGTAACAGACTGTAGAGCCATTGTAACTTTAAAAAACATGACTACGATGTCCAATCGGATTGCTCGATGGATGCTAAAGCTTCAAGAGTTCGACATAAAGTTTGTTCATCGTGCAGGGAATTTGATGTCGCATGTTGATAGTCTCAGTAGAAACCTTCCGGAGTGTGAGGAAAGCTTCGGGATGGTGGTCTTAAGTGGTAACATAGACAGGGAGGACTGGTTAATCTCATTGCAAAGGTTAGATGAAAGGGTTAAGGTCATATGTGAAGTTCTTGGTCGAGTTCCGAGTACCGCAGAAGAAAAACAAACCCACACGGATTACGCTCTAAAAAATGGACTATTGTTTCGCAAGATGGATGGGGAACTGAAATGGTATGTACCAGATTCCCTTAAATATCGCTTGGTTAGAAGCTGTCACGATGACGTAGGACACTTTGGATTAGCAAAGACGGTTGAGATGGTACAAAGGCAATTTTGGTTTGCTAGAGTAAGGGACTTTGTTAAAAAGTATATCGATTCCTGCATCGAATGTGCTTATTCCAAGGGCGGCTATGGTAAGAAGGAGGGCTCACTACATCCGATCCCACGAGAACCAGTCCCATTTCAAATAGTTCATCTGGACCATGTTGGTCCGTTTGTGAAGAGTAGATCTGGAAATTTGCACATATTAATAATGGTAGACGGGTTTACAAAATATGTTCGAATGAAAGCGTGTAAATCAACTGAAACGAGATATGTCATCAGGTTCTTGGAGGAGATGAGTAGTTATTTGGGGTTACCGGCTAAAATTGTAACCGATCGTGGTACGGCGTTTAGGTCGAAAATGTTTGAGGGCTATTGTGCCGATAATGTTATCGAACATGTGACGAATGCTACTGCTACACCGAGGGCCAATGGTCAGGTCGAACGCTATAACCGCACAATTGTTGAAGCAGTTCGGTCAATGACTCAGCGAGCGGATAACACCGACTGGGATCGCTACTTGGATACGGTGCAATGGACGCTTAATTCCACTAAGAATGAAACAACAAAGATGTCACCGCATGATTTACTTTTCGGGTATACTCCAAGATCAGCTGTGAAGAACAAAGTGGTACAAGCCTTGCATAGTTGGGCTTCGCGAGAAGAGAGCTTACCGTTGCAGACACTTCGAGAGATGGCGTCGGCGAACATTCAGAAATCACAGTTCAAGCAGAAACTAAGATTCGATCGGAAACGCAAGCGTCCGACGCAGTACGCTTGTGGTGACATGGTGCTAGTCCTAAATGATTTGCGGTCAACAGGCACCTCTCGTAAATTGGACGCTCGATGGAGAGGTCCATATTTAGTAATCAGATCTCTTGGGAATGATCGATATCTTGTTGAGGATATACCAGGAGCTCAGCGTTCTCAGAAGAAGTTCCATTCTGTGTTTGCATCAGATCACATGCGGAGATGGTTAAGTTTACCAGAAGACAGTGCCGATTTGAACGCCGACAGTACAACGCACATGGGCGAAGCTGAAGCAGAGACGACATCGATCGCAGCCGAGGCTGGTGCCGAGACGTCACCCAGATAGGATAGCCGAATGTTACCACCACCTAAGCATCAGTCTTGTGATTTTAGAGGAATTTTGCAACCGCTTTCAACTTCGCTTAGGTGTACTAAATATACACAGCTCCTAAAACTGTTTTTGGATAAATTCATTCGAGAAGAATATAGCGCAAGGCGAACAACTCAACATTTGCTAGGAAATGAAGACTTAATCCTTTTTTTTGTGTATGTTGATTGAAATATACGTTTGTGAAATATAGAACATAATACATACATATATATTGTTGAGGTATTGTTATGTACTTACTCCCTATTCGCGGACATACAAAAAAAAAAGTTTTCTCTTTTATAGATGTAGAGATTATAGGCTTTTATTATAGGCTTTTTATGAATCACGTAATAAAACTCATAACAATGAAGCAGTGTACTCTCTCCTTACATACATACATCCCTCATAACCGGACAGATTTCACAGAATATTTCTTTTAAAGGTCCTTTTTTTGTTTTCTCATAACCGGGCACCTTTCATAAGCGGGCAAATTCTTCGCAACCGTCGGTGACCACTTATACGGGAGTACACCATCCCTAATCCCTATCCCTAATACTTATAAAAACCAAAATTATTTTCTGTTAGTTGCCTCCTAGCCGGAGAACCACTTATCCGATTTACGTGATTTTTTTTTTTATTTCATAGATATGTTCACTCTTCAGGTTATAGGATATGTTCTATTGCGTTAGGTAAAATAACGAATAAGGAGTAACGATAATAGTGAATTAAGTGGGGAAAAAGTTCAATTTTACAGCTCTAACTCAATAATGGCTTATCGGATTTTAAAACAAAAAAATAGGTCAAATTCATTTGAGATATAAAACATCCTTCTACGTTGTCCTGAAGCTGAGCAATCTTCAAAACAATTATTTAAATCATCGCACACAATTTTCCTTCAGTGGAGACCACTGCCAGCAGTCGAGCAGCAGTGGATATCGCTGCAATAGTGTGCGTGAGTTTTTATTAGACTTTGTTTGGGTTGGATTGATTGTTATTGGTTGTTACTCTCGATCATTCATTCACACTTCTGCACGTAGATATTGTGTGAGAGTGAGAAAAATATATTATTGAATAGAGTGAGAAGGCTGTGCGCTAAATGAAGCAGGTAGGTATATTGGTTTGTGGTTGTGCGAATGGAATTATTAAAGCTTCGATACACTAACGGTAGCTTAATACTTTTGGGTGAACGGCTCAATGGGCCAGGGCACACTACATCACCCGGAGTAAAACTCAATTTATAGAAAAGGGCAGGTATACAGTATGAAACGGGGTAAAATTTTCATTCAGCGTTGAAGTGGTTTAACATCGGGGTTAACCAATACACACAAGTTGTCAATTTAGGGATACATCAGAAATACCAATGCAATGCAAATTGGTTCATGTATACTCAATTTTACTCCGAATTATTCATTCAGTGTGCGATTGAAGTAGAAGTTACCCCAAGTTTGCCGCGGGAGAATATTTAACCAGTGTGCGCTGGCGCAATAAGATCGAGTTATTCGTAATACATAGTAAAACAATTTTTAGTGCGATCTATAAACCGTGTTCATTAACGTGAATAATTATTTTGTTTCAATGAAAAAAGTTATCAAAGGTAGGTACACTTCAGTGCAAAAATTTTATAGGTAGCGTGAATGTATTGTTTATTTTGTCACTTCTACAATTTTCGGTTTGAAAACGCCATTTTGTAGAGCTTGAGGAAATAAGAGTAATGTACAAAAGAACCAATATTTTTCTTAATTTATCAGATATTTGTTTCTATGGAAAATTACTGAATTTCTGCTTTCCTTAATACGATGGGTACCTATAGTTATCCCTAATACTTATAAAAGGCAAAGTCATTTCCTGTTAGTGAGCTCCGAGCCGGAGAACCACTTATCCGATTTACGTATTTTTTTTTATTTCATAAATATATTCACTCTGCATGTTATAGGATATGTTTTGCTGGGTAAGGTAAAATAAGGAATAAGGAGTAACGATAATAGTGATTTAAGTGGGGAAATAGTTAAATTTTACAGCTCTAACTCAATAATGGCTTATCGGATTTTAAAACAAAATGAAAGGTGAAATTAGTAATTAGTGGGTATCGTTGCAATAGTGTGCGTGTGTATATATGGGCGCTCTAACGTGATCATGTTTTGAACTTCAGTGTGTGGTCATCTCTTTTCAGTGCAAACCATAGTCGAACTAAATTTACATTAAATTCCATTAGACTAACGGTAGCTTAATAAGGTCAATAAGATCGAGTTATTCGCGATACTCTATATAGCAAAAGTAAAACAATTTTTAGCACGATCTCCTAAACTGTGCTTTTCAACGTGAACATTTAACAATTATTTTGTTTGAATAAAATATCTTTTATTTCATTATAATTGATACAATGTAAGTTTTAGCTTTAGTTAAAAAAATAAAAAAATTAACATTAATTTTGTAGCCCACGCGAGCGTAGCCGCGGGCAAACAGCTAGTATTTAATAAAAACAATCTATTTCAATTTCAAAATTGATTTAATTTTCACTTAAAAAAAGTGAAAAAGAAATTTTTATAATTTTGATTTTAAGGAGCTATAACTTTTTGTAATTTCATGCAGCCACAAAAAAGTTATAGCTCCTTAAAATCAAAATTATAAAAAATTCTTCTTCACTTTTTTTACTTAAAATGCATTTTTCTCAAAACTTTTACTGAGCAAACAAAATTATGTTAAGTAACTTTTTCACCTACGTTTAGCGGAAGTTCTAGTATAGGCCATTTTTATCGGACAAAAATGGTCAGAAAAATTAAGAAAAATTTATAGAAAAAATGTATTTGCTCTGTGCCCGAGAAGTGCCTGCTGGATGTTGAGGTGCTGGCAAAATGAAAACTATGTCCTGCTTGGAATCCAATGTTTTGTTCTCAATTAGAGGTTAAACAAAGCATTGCGTGTTTCTCCGTCGTCGGAGAAACTTAACAACACTTCAGTGACAAGCCCAACATAATAGAAATCATTTTTGTCGGTGAATTTCACCAACACGAACTTATTTTCTTTGAGGTTTAGTTTGGTTCCCATCTCCCAAATTTCTGGAAGCTCGGTAAATTCCTCTGAAAAATGTAAAGACCTGTCAGTGCCCGCTAGACTAAAAGCTTGACTTTCGTTTGAAGGTGATCTCTCATTAGCCTATATCAGTGTGGAGATTTTGTATCTTTTAGTATATGGGGGTCAATTTCTGCAGTTGGAAGACCTCATACAAAGAATAGTGATGCAAACCCAGCAAAAAATGTGATCAGGTTTATAAGGCTAAGGGATAAAATAAAGGATAGAAAATAGAGAACGCTTATTGTAAAACTGTAAAAAAGTCTTAATAAAGCATTATAATAAGAGGTATTTTTTTTTTCATTTTTAATGCATTTTATTTTATGAATTCATTATTACTTACGAGCTAGACAAAAACGCTTAAAACTAGCTTAACTAACTTAACTTAATCTAATTCTAACTTACTCGGGTACTCTAAGCTAAACCTAATGCTTAAAACTATGTCTTTCGACGTAACCTAACTTAAAATTAATTATTTATATAAATGACTTAACAACTAGTAACTAAGGAAAATTTATAAAAAACTTAGTAAACGAACGTTCTTTTTTATAAAAAACTTAGATAAGAACTTAAAAACTACCTTAAAAAATAAATCTTAAAACTACCTTAACAATAAACCTTAAAACTACCTTATTCTAAACTATATATATACATGTATATATACATAATATATATACA
Source organism: Blera fallax (assembly GCA_946965025.1). Lineage (NCBI taxonomy): Eukaryota > Metazoa > Arthropoda > Insecta > Diptera > Syrphidae > Blera > Blera fallax. The sequence continues at coordinate 58,245,305 of OX337246.1, forward strand.
TATATATACATAACGCATATGCACATACATATGCATGTACATATACATATAACATTTTTTTTTTTTTATCTACCTACCCTGAATCAAAAGGAAACGACGAGGGAGTTCCCTCTCCGTCTCCTAACCACCAGAATCTCTGGTGCTGCCTAACAACGTCTCGCAAATCGCGACCTGCTATCGCTCTACTGAACCGAAGACGCTCCGTCATGCTGAGCGCGACGTCTCGGTCGTAGTTGACTCGCCTATCCACAGCTGTCCGGGCAACATGGAAGATTAGCGGCACCGCTACTTTGTCCTGTATCAGACCTTCTCTATCTAAATAGAGGAATGCCTCTGGGGGAATGAAGCCGTTAAGGCGCACGCTCTCATGATACATATCATTGGGGTAGTAGGCCCCAGAGATCAGGTTATTCATCGAGTTCATTGCCCGTGCAATGTGCCTTCGAATCATCTTGATCAAGAAATTATCCACCCTGCTTATGTCCGCCTTGTTATAAAGGATATCATTGGAGTAGAATTTTATGTACTGAGACTCTGGTGTTCTGTATAAGCGAAGGCAGGCCCTAAGGCAAGCCCTCCCAAACACCCGAATCCTTTCCATCGAGCTTGCTCCCACGTTGAACCACACGGGACAACCATACACGAGCATGGGCCGAATAAGGGCCATGTTTTTTTTTTTTTTTTTTTTTTTTATAATTGGCGCGCACCAAAGGGGGTATGAATACCCTTATTCTGAATATTCAGGGCAGATTACCTTCACCCTCGCATCGAGTTGGCTGCTATAAAACAGTCTCTTTGTGAGGGCGAAAGCCGCTTTGGCTCTGGCCAGAGCAGCATCTATATGTTTGTTAAAATATAGATACTGGTCTAGCCAGAACCCAAGGTATCTGACTACATTTCGAGACGCTAATGGTTGTCCGTGCTGTCCCACTATTGAGAACTTTCGCCAATTCTTTCTGTTATCCGCAGAGGCCCCAGATAACGACGTCCTGAACAGGATGGTTTCCGACTTCTGGAAGTTGATTTTCAACTTCCAGTCGTCGCAATATCGCTTGATCTTATCGAAGTCACGCTGCAAGAGTATTGCAATGACCTCGATCTTTGGTCCCGATCTGTACGCTATCAAGTCGTCGGCATACGCTATAGCATGGTGAAGAGATCCTACAAGATCACTTGTGTAAATGTTAAAGAGGATCGGCGAATTTACCGCACCCTGTTGCAGACCATTTTTAATATCAAACGTACCAGCAGAAGTCACATTGCCATTTTTTACAATGAACTGTCTACCGGTGAGCATGTTACAAAACATGTATAGCAGTGGTTTACTTATGCCCAGCCTACTCAACTTGTAGAAGAGTCCTTCTAGCCATACGGTATCGAAGGCCTTCTCCAAGTCAACCAGACAGGCACCCGTGCATTGTTTCTTGCTTTTGTTCCATTGGATATCCGACACCAGTTTAGACGCGGCATGTATTGTATCATGCCCCGCCTTAAAACCGAATTGGTTATCCGGAACAATATTCATGTCCTCAACCCACTTAGACAGGGCTCTATTGACAACCTTCTCGAATACCTTGCTGATGTTCGGAAGGAGACTTATCGATCGGAGATTTGCCGGATTGGACGTATCTTTACCCCTTTTGGGAATAGGATGAACCACCGCTGTTTTCCAGTGCGCCGGATAATGTGCATTATTCAGCGCATTGTTAAACAGGATGGTGTAAATGTTCACCGCTTCTGGAGGGAGGTGTCGAAGCACAATGTTAGACACTCCGTCGATACCCACGGATTTCTTCCTTCTTAATGATTCGAAGATCGCTTGAAGTTCTACCTTCGATATGAACGGGGGATGAACCTCCACATTGGCGATGACATTGTTTGCCATATTATCGTCATTGAACTCGGTGAAACCGTTGTTCTCTGATCGCCAGTGCTGTATATCATTTTGAAGGCACAAGTTGTGCACAAGGACTCGACTTTCCAGGTCGTGGTTCGGGCAAATACTATCATTCACCTTATACACTTCCTGGAAAGTCGCTCCAATAGCCTCTACCTTCTCCTGCGGATCTTCGATCACAAAGAAGTTGTCATCACTGACGGCGTTCCCTGGATCTATGCCTGATGTTATAAGTATCTGTTCGGTGTTCGTCGTTCGGGGGATCTTAAGACATGGCAGGTCGTTCTGATTATTCCTCCGAAATATTTTATTTATTTGCGGGAACATACTCGGGTTGCTGGATTTTACAGCCCGAATTTTTTTGTTCCAGTGCAAACTTACAGAGAGTCTGTAATTTTCTTTTATTAACTGTTGGAGGTTTTTAATCAACGACTTAAGTGTCCTGATCTCCGAGTTTTGTATGTCAGTAAACCGTCTGTACAAGGTTTTTAATCTTGACAGAAGTCTACTTTTTTGTTCGTGAAGTGCGTCAATTGTTGCATTGCGGTATATGTCTACGTTGTCAGTTTGTTGATACCGAGGTATCGTTCTGTCCATCGTTTGTTTAATTGTCTCGTCCATTCGTTGTAGGTATCTGTCGATCTCCTCATTTGACAGGTTCCTATTGGACGGTGGGTAGAGCGAGTTCGAGGAGAGTGCTCTTGTCAGTACTCTGGAGAAGCGTGTCCAGCGCGTCCTACAGTAATTGTAGGGGTACGTTTGGACAAACTCCTCCAACTCCGCAATCTCGTTGGGAATTATGATTTCGGCACTGAGTCCGCAATGGTCACTGTCATACACGAATGTATGTAGGCAGTTTCTCGTTTGTCGGTTCGTGTTGGTCAGTTGTAATCGTACGTCGAACAGCAGAAGATCCAGATAGGAGCCGGCGCTAGGATACGACGGACTATCGGTAGCTTTCAAATCGAGTCTATACTCGACATTGTGTAGACCCCACCAATTGAGTAGTAGGTTCCCCCTAGAATTTGGTATATTATTTCCCCAATCACTATGCTTGGCATTTAAATCTCCAGCCATAATAAAATAGTTCTCCTCCGACTCCAGCCTTAGACATCGAAAAAGTGTCTCGAGCTCTGTTATAAATGAAGTGGTTTGAGTAGCTCCGGAAGCGTAGACTGCGACCATGTACAACCTCTTTCCACTACGGAGAGGGATGCACACGGTACAGGCCTCCAGCTCCCGAAACCTCCGCACTTCACCGCTGTACACAGCCTTGTAACGCAAATCTTTTCTAATGAAGATCGCAACACCTCCCCCTTGAATGGAGTTGGGTCGGTCTCTTCTTATAATATTATATTTATTGTGCCATAGTTTGTGCTTCTGGGATAGCTTAGTTTCGCTAACCAAAAGTACATCAGGGCTTTGGTCTTCTAACAACTTAAAAAGTACAGTTCTTCGCTCGATCCTTATCAGTGAATTCACATTCACCGCAAGGATCTTTATAATAAGAGGTATTATAAGATATAAATAAAATCAAGAGTATGATATCTTATTTATGCCTTATTGAAGCTCTTTCTTACTTAAGTCTACTTAAGTCGTATAATAAGGCTTAAATTAAGGGAAAGAATCGGGTTCAGAAATACGCTTTGTTTGTTGATTTCGTTGACGAATGACTAGCAGATCGCAGTTCAGTGACGACTTTTGTACTGAATAGTTGAGTTATGAAGGAATTTAATTTTTTTTTTTTTTTTTTTTTTATAATTTACCCGCACTCAAGGGGTTGTGAATACCCTTTTAATGTTTATACACAGTACGGGCGTTTGAAATGAAGATAGAGAGAGAGAAAGAGATTGGAGTAGTGGTTTGAAACTCAGGTGTATTAGGTTTCACACATTAGCTCCAGGGGTGGTGTCCAGATAGCTGGGGAGATTTTTTGCTGTCATTATTTGTTTTGCCTTCGCTTCTGATTAACAGTATTTTTTTCCCGATCAACCTGGTGTCATAAGCATATCAGTTATCAACAGAGCGATCAATTTCTCAAGCCATATGACAAACCTACTGCCAGTGTTATGCCTTCGCAGTAGTGTTGTCACAGACTTTCGCAATTAATCGGATTGCCTCTTATCATATAATGCTTGCTGACACCAGGGATTGAACTGTGAACCATCAGCTCGACAAACGATGACGCTACCACTACACCATTGCCACCCTTAAAGATTATTATTTTATTATTATTTTAAAGAAAATAACGTTATTGCTATGGCTTCAACTGCGGGGTTTTCGAAAGAGCACTATAAGCGGCTCTTGAAGAAACTGAAGGACAGGATGTCGGATATACCGATGGAAGAAAATAAGGAATTGGAAGCAGCCAACGTTTATTCTCATAGCTTTATTGAAACATGTCAATGAATTGTACCATTAAGTTTGAAAATTAAATAAATTTTGAAATTGAAATAGATTATTTTTATTAAATATGGTGTACTCCCGTATAAGTGGTCACCGACGGTTGCGAAGAATTTGCCCGCTTATGAAAGGTGCCCGGTTATGAGAAAACAAAAAAAGGACCTTTAAAAGAAATATTCTGTGAAATCTGTCCGGTTATGAGGGATGTATGTATGTAAGGAGAGAGTACACTGCTTCATTGTTATGAGTCTTATTACGTGATTCATAAAAAGCCTATAATAAAAGCCTATAATCTCTACATCTATAAAAGAGAACATTTTTTTTTGTATGTCCGCGAATAGGGAGTAAGTACGTAACAATACCTCAACAATATATATGTATGTATATCAATCAATTTGTCGTGAGATGGGTTATGCTTTAGGAATAATTTTAGTATCCTGAATCCGTTATTGGGCTTTTAAACCCCTTTTATGTATATGTTTTTTTAACTGACAAAAACCATTTTCCTATGTTTACACACTAATGACTACAAAATGGCTGAGCCGATTTGAATATGACTTTATTCCTCGATTAGTACATTTCCTGTTGAAGAGATTGAGGTATAAACCATTATTCTGTGATTCTTATAACGGAAGTAATACGCAAAAATGTAATTATTTGAGATACAAAGATATCACAGATATGCGTCGGTCATTGCAATCAATGGGTCACCAGTGGAGTGCGCGCATATTCATGTTCATCAAACAAACCTTTTTCTTCTTTCTTTCTTTGCACTACTATAGGTTTCTTAGGTAATTATGCATTGTCTTAAGTATATGCATATGTATGTATGTTGCAATTGTTTCAAATGAACACAAGTAAGCAATTTATTTAATTTACAAAAAAAAAAAAAAACGGTTTGTAGCTAACTTCTGTTTCGCTGTCAATAGTGCACCAGTGGATGGGGGTTGTTCAAGTTTACGTGCACTTAACAGATCTTTTTTTGTTTTTCTCTGTTCTCTGTTTTGTTTTACCTTTGAATTTCCCATATCTAGAGTGTGATCGCACTTCTGAAATGAATTTCGGCGTAATAGGATTTTAAGAAGTATTTTGTTTTGAGTGTTTCTCTGTTCTGTGAATTTGGATTGTACTAAGAGAAGCGGTAAGTGAAATAATAAGTTCTTGTTCCAACATTATGTCCTTTTCTGACCATTATTTTAGTTCATAACATGCCAAAAAATAAAAGTAATTTGTCCTTGAGGTCCTCTGGTTCTGATCCTCTTCTCTCTTCACCACATGCTCCAATCTCAAGAAAACCGAATAGCTGACATACGAAGTGGTATTAGAAATAGCGAGGTAAGGAATCGGCCATATAGCGTAAAACAGTGGTATCGATACGCTTTAAAGTATGAGTACAGTGGTATCGATACGCTTTAAAGTATGAGTACGGCTATGAGTATGAGTCGGAAAAAATTGTAAAAATTGGCCACATGTCTAAATTGTGTTTCCATTGCTGTGCAAAAAAAATGGGAAGGAGAACCATCAGGCATATGTTGCTCTAATGGAAAAATTCTACTAAGCATACACCCAGAACCACCACGGGTTTTAAAAGATCTGCTTAAAGGCACAACATCTGAATCCAAACATTTCTTGCAACACATTCGAAAATACAACTCGGCTTTTGAAATGACACCTTTTGGATCTAACGCCATCATAGAAAGCGGATTCATGCCAACATTTAAAGTACAGGGACAGGTGTATCATAGATTTGGATCCCTTCAACCACTGCCAGGTAATGAGCCTCAATATTTACAAAACTATTTTATTAGCGACAATCAGCAACAAGCACAGAATAGATGTGGTAGCCTTAGACCTTATTTTAAAACTAAATAGTTATGATCAAAGTTTTAAATATGCCTTGGAGTGCTTATCTGTCAAGGAGTATACAGTTATTATTGATGCTGACAAGAGACCTTCTGGGGAACATGTTCGACGTTTTAATGCTCCTGAATGCGATGAAGTTGCTGTTATTTTAAGTGGTGAACAACATGGCAAAATATAGAAATGATAATAATGGGGGTATTAAACGTATCAGTGAAACACATAGATCTTATGATGCCTTACAATATCCCCTTTTATTTCCAAATGGAGAAGATGGCTACCATTTCGGTATTCCGCGGGCGGATTCAAACTCAAGAAAGACTGTTTCTTGCATGGAGTTTTATAGCTATTACTGCATGACTCGCTTTAACAACTTTAACCATTTACATCGATGTCAGCAACTATTTAACCAATTCGCTGTAGACATGTATTCAAAGATAGAGTCAGAAAGATTGTGCTATATAGTTACTCACCAAAAAGAACTTCGAGTTGATTCTTACATAAGCACATTGAGGAGACGGTATTCAAAATGATGCTACCGGGAGAAATCTAGGCCAAATTTGTATCCTTCCATCAAGTCCTACAGGAAGCCCTCGGTACATGCATGAGAAGACACAGGACGCGATGACATATGTTCGAAACTATGGACGTCCTGATTTATTTATTACATTTACATGCAACGCTAAATGGACGGAAATTCAAAATGAACTGTTGCCTGGTCAAACTTATTTTCACAGGCATGATCTTATTCCTAGATTCTTCCGTTTAATATTTGTAAAACTAATGGATCTTATTACGAAATTTCATATATTTGGACCTGTTCGATGTCACATGTCTACTATAGAATGGCAAAAAAGAGGGTTACCTCATGCTCACATTCTAATATGGCTTATAACAAGAATTCATTTCAATGAAATTGACTCACTTATATCTGCAGAACTTCCAGATAAAACAAAAGACAAGACACTTTTTGAAATTATTAAGGCACAGATGGTTCATGGTCCATGCGGTTCATTCAATTACAATTCTCCTTGCATGAAAGATAATAGATGTTCTAAACGTTTCCCTAAAAAATTTATTTGTGAAACTCAGATTGGTGCGGATGGATATCCTTCTTATAGGCGAAGAAAACCTGAAGACGGTGGTTTTCAAACGAAGATGGGGCAGCACGAAGTTAATAACAGGTGGATTGTGCCGTATTGCCCTCTATTATCCAAGATATTTAATGCTCATATAAACGTAGAATTTTGTAACTCCGTAAAATCTATTAAATACGTATGCAAGTATGTTAACAAGGGATCCGATGCTGCTATGTATGCTCTTCAAGATACAACTTTCCACAATGAAGTAATGAAGCTTTCTGGAGAATCTTCGGTTTTGCTATTCATGATAGATATCCGACCGTGCAACATCTAGCTGTCCATTTGAAGAATGGTCAGAGAGTATATTTTACAGCAGATACCGCTGCAAGACAAGCCGAATCTCCAAGAGAAACAACACTGACAGCTTTCTTGAAACTATGTCAACAAGACTTTTTTGCTAGAACTTTATTTTATAATCAAGTGCCATCATATACATGGACCAACAATCAATGGAACCGGAGTAAAAGGGGCAAAGCCGTTGAGGGCCATCTGGGCATTAAATATGATACTGCTATTGGAAGAGTTTACACTGTCCATCCCAGCCAACATGAATGCTTTTTTTTACGACTACTTCTTCATGAAGTTACAGGTCCCACCTCATTCGTATCTCTACGAACTATAAATGATTATGTTTGTGACACTTATCGAGAGGCTTGGTTTAAGCGAGGATTTCTTGAAGATGACAAGCAGTGGGAAGCAACTTTATCAGAAGCTATACCATTGCAAACAGCAAAAAAAACTTAGGTGTCTTCTTGCAATCCTACTTAGAACATGTGAAATTAGTAATCCTTTGGCATTATGGTTGAAATTTAGAGACGATTTGGCAAAAGATTTTAGATATCAAGTTCACATTCAAAATTCTGAAATAGAAATTGACTTTTATGAAATTTATAATTTAGCTTTACTTGACATCGAAGATAAAATAATTTCCCTGTGCGGGGAAAACCCACATTCTTTTGCATTTCCAAATACAAAGAGAAATGAATTTAATAATTTATGCACTGAGATCTTACGGGAGACCTCGTATGACATCAACAGTCTCACTCAATATATTCAGGTATATGAACCAAAGTTGTTACCAGATCAATATCATATCTATTCACTGTTTAATACGCCACTGAATTGTCTTTTCAAAGTGTATAAAGTTGTTTTTGTAGCTACAAAAATTCAGAAGTTATTCCATTTGAAGTGATTGTAGCTCCAAATTGGAGGTGTCCCAGTTTGACGATCTATAACTCGAACTGGGGTGAAAATTGACCCCCCCCCCCGCCCCCTGCCATACGATTTTTTGTTCGCCGGAACTTCAGAAATCTCCAGTTAAAGGATTATACCTCTTAACTGGGACACCCTGTATACAAACATGCGAGACAAGTCAATGCAAAAACAATAGCAATAACAAGAGAGAATACATTTTTTTTTTTCAAAAAAAAAAAAAAACCTTCAAGATATTGCCTTCGGATAGGGGTTAGAATATATATATATGTATATATACAAACTTGGAAAAAAAAAACAAATGACCCGGTCCTTTTGGCAGGGGGTTTGTGTGCAGAAATTACTGTACTACTCAATAAAACTAATTCGGTTACCAGAACAAATATGGCAATGAACAAAACAAATGATAGAAATACCCCAGGTGGCAGACCAGGTAAACTGGAAAATCCACCCTCCTTGGAGGTCGGTCCCATGGATTCTGGGGGGAACCATTTATTGCTACAAAACTGAAGAAGGAGTTCACTCACGCCGAGAACTCCACCAAAAATGATAGCGTCAAAAAGCCTTAGAGCCGAAGATAGCGCTATAATTGTAAGTATTCCGAAAATACAAAAACAGAAATCTTTAACTGAAACCAGTATAATTGAAACTGAACCTAAAACAGATTCACAAGCGAAAACGAAAACAAACAACTATTACAATGAATTGCAAGCTGAACTTAAAGCAAGGAAAAATCTTGAAGTAATAGCTGCAAGTTTGCAAAACCAAATAAGAGAGCTGGAAAAAAGGGTAACCATTCTGGACTGCTCTAACAATTGTCCGGCCCAACCTGCCCAGAAAAATAGAGAAAAGGAATACCTCACAGATGAAGAGGAGCTCGCACTGGAAACAAGCAAAGAAAAACAAAAGGCCTACGAAAAAACGCAAGGCAGAAGACAGTCCTGAATTATCTGCAAGAAGACAGGATGCTAAACAAGCAAATTTACAAGGTAAAACAAGTGATAAAAGGCTTGAAAAGTTAACCACTGGTTTGAAAAAACAGCTATTACCACCACCAATAATGATCTCGGAAGTGGACAGATTTGGTGAGTTAAAAAAAGTAATAGAACAAAATCGAAAAGGGCTTGTAAATTCACATCCTATAATATCAATAAATGGAAAATAAATGTTAATGACAGTGACACATATAGAGAAATCACTGAGGAATTGACGAAAACAAAGTTCCAGTGGCACTCATATGAAAATAAAGCTACTAGACCAGTTAGAGTAGTAGCCAGAGGCCTTCACTTCTTGCGTGATGAACACGATATCGTCGAAGACTTGAGTAATAAAAAATTTAGGATTTTGGAAGCCAAAAACCTAATTAAAAAAGAAACCACACAAGGTATTGATGGACAACCAATGACAAGAAACAGAAAATTATCTCTTTTTATGCTCTCTTTTCATAATCAAGAAGAAGTCGAAAAGATATACATATAACATAAAATCAATAATGGGTATTGTTGTTAATATCGAGCCACTTCGAAAGAATTCAAACTCAATGTCCCAATGCAAACGATTCCAAGCTTTCGGGCATACGCAAAGTTATTGTAAAGGAGATTTTGCTTGCGTTAAATGCGAAGGAAAACATCCCACAAATAATTGTCCTCTAAAGAAGGACGAGAAAGTAAAATGCATCAACTGTCATGGTGATCATCCAGCAAACTATAGAGGCTGTCCGATGACAAAAGAATATCAAGAAAGGAAAAGTAAAGCTACCAAAATCAACCAACGAAATACATCCAATAATAAAATCAAGCAACAAGTAAACGCTGAAAACAAGAAACGAGACAAAGTGCCAATTGCTGCTAAAACGAACATACCAACTGTAGAAAGTAAATCATATTCCCAAATTGTGAAAATACACGAAAGGAAGAGGAAATATCGGTAAAGGAAATGCTTATTACTATTATCCAAAGATTGGATAATCAGGATAAAATTATTAAACTGCTAAGCAAAGAACCAGGAAAAAAACAACAAAATACTAATGATTAAAAATAATCTAAATGTCGCAACGTGGAATGCAAATGGTTTACTTCAACACATCCCTGAATTTCAGGTTTTTCAATGTAACGAAGATATTGATGTTTGCCTGATTTCTGAAACTCATTTCAAACAGGCAACTAAGATAAGAATTGCTGGGTATCTTTGTTTTCACTCTCCTCATCCAGCTCACAGTGCCAGGGGAGGGAGTGCTGTGATTGTGAAAAGTACCTTGGATCATTACGAATTGCCAAAAATAGCAAAACAAACAACGCAAGTTGCGACAATAAACACCAGGGCGAAATTTTAACTGTGAATTTATTTCGACTGGATCACCAACTAATTGGCCATCTGACCCAACGAAAATACCAGATGTTATCGCCTTCTTCATAACGAAAGGTATTAATTAATATAAAAGAAGTTAAAGTTAAAAGCAGTGATGATCTGTCATCGGATCATACACTTGTAATCCTAATAGTCAATGGTTTATCGATAGAACAGAGAAAAAACCCACGACTAACAAACAAAAGAACGAACTGGTGTAAATTCAGAGAACTCATCGAAGGTTTCATTGACCTTAGGTCTCCACTAGTCACAACAAAACATATTGACATTGAAACAGAACAATTCATTGCCGATGTGCAACAGGCAGCAGAAGATAGTACACCGACTTATCAACAAAAAAACCAGGCTTCGGTGAAATACACCTCAGAAATCAAACAATTTATACTTGAAAAGAGAAGAGCTCGTAGAAAATGGCAAGCGATAAGATATCCTGGCGATAAAACCATTTTTAATAGACTTAATAATAGGCTTAAAAAACTATTACTGAATTAAAAAATGATTCTCTAGCTTAATACCTTTGTAATCTAACAGCTGACAAAGTCACAGACTACTCCGTTTGGAAGGCTGCTAAACGTTTAAAGAGACCTCAAGCGCAAGATCCCCCGTTGTAAACATCTGATGGGAAATGGATCGGCAATCCAAAGGAAAAGGTTAAACTCTTTTGTCAGCACCTTTCAAATGTTTTCAAACCGTTTCCACCTAGGGTAGCAAATGAAGATCTTGATTTCTATATAGGCCAATCTCACTTTTACCTCTATTTTCAAAACTTTTCGAGAAACTCCTTCTTAAAAGGTTAGACCCAATTATAGAGCAAAGAAAGCTTATCCCTACCCATCAATTCGAGTTTAGGAATAAACACTCGACGATAGACCGGGTGAATCGCATAACTAATGTTATAGAAAACGCACTGGAAGAAAAACAAATTTGTTCTGCAATATTCTTAGACGTTGCACAGGGTTTTGATAAAGTTTGGCATAAGGACTTAGAGTTTAGAGTTTAGACAGTACTATAAGATCCTTAAATCTTATATAGGTAATAGATTCTTTAGAGTTCGTTATGGCTCAGCGTATTCTGAACTTAAAGAAATACAATCACGTGCTCCACAGGGAAGCGTTCTAGGACCCACCCTGTATTTATTATATACGAGTGATATACCGCATGCGAGTGATACCATGATAGCCATTTGCAGACAACACTGCTATTCTATCAACGGATGGATGTGTGGCTAAAGCTGCAGAAAAGCTACAAAATTCAATTAACGACATATGCGATGGGACGCAGCGATGGCGAATTAAACTTAATGAGTCAAAGTCCATCCATATCAATTTCACAAATAAAAAAATAACGAATCTTCCCGTGGTTATTAATAATCAAGTAGTTCCTTACTCTAACACAGCTTAGTATCTCGGAATGAATCTCGATGCTAAACTGAAATGGAAGGAACATGTGAAAAAGAAAGTAGAAGATCTAAATATTAGATATAGAAAACTTTATTGGTAGTTAGGATATAACTCAGAACTGTCTATTGAGAATAAAATCTTATTATACAATCAGATATTAAAACCCGTTTGGACATATGGTATCCAATTATGGGGTTGCACAAAGAAAACAAATGTCCAAATGTTGCAAACATTTCAAAAGAAGGTCCTTCGGGGAATAGTGAATGCCCCATGGTTACGGTGACCATTTTTGCAGATGCAAAAAAGAGGACAATCTTTAATTAACTTAAACAAGTTTAGAAATACAAGTTTAGATTACATCAACCAGTTCAGTTTTTAAAACAAAAAATTAAAAACAAAGCTGCGTACACACGAGCAATAAATTTGCAGCAAATGTTTACCTGCAATCAAATTTGCATGTGTGAACAGTAGAAAAAACAGTTGGTTGCAATCAAAAATGTTTGCATCAAAAATTTGTTTGCTCGTGTGTACGTAGCTACAACAAAAAAAAAAAAAACAAAATTCATAATAAAAACTTAAGTACTTAATTTAAAAGTCTAACTTAAAGGAACAGTTAGTTTTTGTATTTGTTAAGATCATAGAAAAAAGCTTTCAAAGAAAAAAAAGGACATTAAGAGGACAATTTAGTAAAGAGAGGACAAATTACTGTCCTCTTCAAGAAAAAAAAAGGACACGATACCGAAAAAGAGGACCGTCCTCTAAAAAAGAGGACGGATGGTCACCTTACCCATGGTACATTAGAAATAGTGGCTGGCATCGAGATTTGCAGATTAACCTCGTAGCAGATACAATTAAAAAGTATGCAATGCGTTACAACGAGCGTTTGCAGATGCATATCAATCCTGAGATAGACGATGTCTTAAATGTAAGAAATTATATTCGTAGGTTAAGAAGAACCAAGCCTCATGAACTTTTTTGATAATTACGAGAGCCCGTATTTAAATTATAATACCTACTCAAACCCAACTTAACGTTGAAAATAAAATCTTTGTCGATCACTACTTGATTGGTCATGATCAAGGAGGTGTTTTTAGTGCGGTTAGAGTCCCACACTACTTTGGGTTTCTAACCCCACTGTGTCTTTCGAGATTTTCACCTTCATCAACAAAAAAAAAAAGATTTTGCCGATGCAGATATCAACAAATTATGGAAATTCATCCAAAAATCAAAATGTTTTCATTTACATAATGGACATACGTTGGTCTACGGTCTCGTAAGTACCCTACCATGTCTGTGTATAGCTATTTAGATGAATTCACAGTTACATATGTATGTATGTGCTCGATTAGTTAGTTAGTTAGTTAGATAGATTTTATATAGGGTGTCCCAGTTAAGAGGTATAATCCTTTAACTGGAGATTCCTATAGTTCCGCGAACAAAAAATCGTGGGGGGGTCCATTTTCACCCAAGTTCGAGTTATAGCCCGTCAAAGTAGTTAGCTTAGATATTTATTGTGTCAGAAATATTTACAATTAACAAAATACAATCTTCGTTTTACAGAGCAGCGCATTAAACTGTAATAAAACTTTTATCTTTGACTAATTTTCTAAAAATTATGTAAAATAACTTTTTTTATATACGAGTAACAAAAATGGTCAAAAATTAAGAAAAATTCCATGGCTGTAAGATCAAGTGTTTGATTAGACAACGAAGTTACTCTGCTGCTACTGTGTTAAGGTGCTTTAAGCTGCTTTTTGTTAATTTTCCTGACCATTTTTGTCCGATAAAAATGGCCTTTACTAGAACTTCCGCTAAACGTAGGTGAAAAAGTTACTTAACATAATTTTTAGAAAATTTATCAAAGATAAAAGTTTTATAAAAAATAAAGTTGTTTGCTCCGTAAAAGTTTTGAGAAAAATGCATTTTAAGTAAAAAAAGTGAAGAAGAATTTTTTATAATTTTGATTTTAAGGAGCTATAACTTTTTGTGGCTGCATGAAATTACAAAAAGTTAAAATCAAAATTATAAAAATTTCTTTTTCACTTTTTTTAAGTGAAAATTAAATAAATTTTGAAATTGAAATAGATTGTTTTTATTAAATATGGTGTACTCCCGTATAAGTGGTCACCGACGGTTGCGAAGTTATGTTCAAAGTTTTAAATATGCCTTGGAGTGCTTATCTGTCAAGGAGTATACAGTTATTATTGATGCTGTCAAGAGACCTTCTGGGGAACATGTTCGACGTTTTAATGCTCCTGAATGCGATGAAGTTGCTGTTATTATAAGTGGTGAACAACATGGCAAAAGATACATTGTTCTAAAATATAGAAATGATAATAATGGGGTATTAAACGTATCAGTGAAACACATAGATCTTATGATGTCTTACAATATCCCCTTTTATTTCCAAATGGAGAAGATGGCTACCATTTCGGTATTCCGCGGGCGGATTCAAACTCAAGAAAGACTGTTTCTTGCATGGATTTTTATAGCTATTACCGCATGACTCGCGGTAACAACTTTAACCATTTACATCGATGTCAGCAACTATTTAACCAATTCGCTGTAGACATGTATGCAAAGATAGAGTCAGAAAGATTGTGCTATATAGTTACTCACCAAAAAGAACTTCGAGTTGATTCTTACATAAGAACATTGAGGAGACGGTATTCAAAATGATGCTACCGGGAGAAATCTAGGCCAAATATGTATTCTTCCATCAAGTCTCACAGGAAGCCCTCGGTACATGCATGAGAAGACATAGGACGCGATGACATATGTTCGAAACTATGGACGTCCTGATTTATTTATTACATTTACATGCAACGCTAAATGGACGGAAATTCAAAATGAACTGCTGCCTGGTCAAACTTATTTTCACAGGCATGATCTTATTCCTAGAGTCTTCCGTTTAATATTTGTAAAACTAATGGATCTTATTACGAAATTTCATATATTTGGACCTGTTCGATGTCACATGTCTACTATAGAATGGCAAAAAAGAGGGTTACCTCATGCTCACATTCTAATATGGCTTATAACAAGAATTCATTTCAATGAAATTGACTCACTTATATCTGCAGAACTTCCAGATAAAACAAAAGACAAGACACTTTTTGAAATTATTAAGGCACAGATGGTTCATGGTCCATGCGGTTCATTCAATTACAATTCTCCTTGCATGAAAGATAATAGATGTTCTAAACGATTCCCTAAAAAATTTATTTGTGAAACTCAGATTGGTGCGGATGGATATCCTTCTTATAGGCGAAGAAAACCTGAAGACGGTGGTTTTCAAACGAAGATGGGGCAGCACGAAGTTAATAACAGGTGGATTGTGCCGTATTGCCCTCTATTATCCAAGATATTTAATGCTCATATAAACGTAGAATTTTGTAACTCCGTAAAAACTATTAAATACGTATGCAAGTATGTTAACAAGGGATCCGATGCTGCTATGTATGCTCTTCAAGATACAACTTTCCACAATGAAGTAATGAAGCTTTCTGGAGAATGTTCGGTTTTGCTATTCATGATAGATATCCGACCGTGCAACATCTAGCTGTCCATTTGAAGAATGGTCAGAGAGTATATTTTACAGCAGATACCGCTGCAAGACAAGCCGAATCTCCAAGAGAAACAACACTGACAGCTTTCTTGAAACTATGTCAACAAGACTTTTTTGCTAGAACTTTATTTTATAATCAAGTGCCATCATATACATGGACCAACAATCAATGGAACCGGAGTAAAAGGGGCAAAGCCGTTGAGGGCCATCTGGGCATTAAATATGATACTGCTATTGGAAGAGTTTACACTGTCCATCCCAGCCAACATGAATGCTTTTTTTTACGACTACTTCTTCATGAAGTTACAGGTCCTACCTCATTCGTATCTCTGCGAACTATAAATGATTATGTTTGTGGCACTTATCGAGAGGCTTGGTTTAAGCGAGGATTACTTGAAGATGACAAGCAGTGGGAAGCAACTTTATCAGAAGCTATACCATTGCAAACAGCAAAAAAAACTTAGGTGTCTTCTTGCAATCCTACTTAGAACATGTGAAATTAGTAATCCTTTGGCATTATGGTTGAAATTTAGAGACGATTTGGCAGAAGGTTTTAGATATCAAGTTCACATTCAAAATTCTGAAATAGAAATTGACTTTTCGAATGAAATTTATAATTTAGCTTTACTTGACATCGAAGATAAAATAATTTCCCTGTGCGGAGAAAACCTACATTCTTTTTCATTTCCAAATACAAAGAGAAATGAATTTAATAATTTATGCACTGAGATCTTACGGGAGACCTCGTATGACATCAACAGTCTCACTCAATATATTCAGGTATATGAACCAAAGTTGTTACCATATCTATTCCGTCGTGCTTCATCAAGTTGCCAAACAAATGGGTGGCATACATTTTCTTGACGCACCAGGTGGTACAGGCAAAACGTTTGTAACAAAGCTTATGCTTGCTAAAGTACGACAGAAGAAAGAAATAGCATTAGCTGTAGCATCATCTGGCATTGCTGCTACGTTACTTCCAGGGGGTCGAACGGCTCATTCTGTTTTTAAACTCCCATTAAATCTAGCCGCTAATGATTTGCCTGCGTGTAATATTAGTAGAACATCTGGGATGGCTCAAATTATCAAGAGGTGTAAGCTTATTGTTTGGGATGAAAGTACAATGGCCCATAAAAAAGCATTAGAAGCCATTGACCGAACACTGCAAGTCATATTAAATTGCAAATCTTTAATGGGAGGTATAAGGGTTGTGTTGTCTTAAGCTTGCCTTAAGTCTTCTTACCTGTGGAGTCATGTTAAGACCATGAAGCTTTCCACAAACATGAGAGCACATCTTCATGGCGATACAGTACCCAGTGAGTTTGCGCAAAAATTAATGGGAGAAGGAAAAATAAGTCCTGATACTGATGGAAATTTGAGACCTGATCTAGTCAGTACAGAGGTCGAGTCGATCAATGAACTAATTGAAAGGGTATTTCCAAATCTAAAAACAAATTACTTTGATCATAGATGGTTATGCGAAAGAGGAATTCTTGCCCCAAGAAATATCACTGTCAATAACATCAACAATCAACTTCTGGAGATAATACCTGGCAACTGCCACACATATAAATCGGTTGATACTGTGGTAGATTTATCGGAAGTTGTGAACTATCCAACTGAATTCTTGAATTCTTTAGAGCCACCGGGCTTACCTCCACACAGATTGCAGTTAAAAGTTGGAGCTCCTATTATGCTTCTGCGGAATTTAGACCAGCCTCGCCTTTGTAATGGGACAAGACTTGTGGTTAAAAACTATTGTCTTATGTTATTGAAGCTACCATAATTACTGGATGTGGCTATGGGGATCATGTCATTTTACCACGCATACCTCTTATACCTTCCGATACCCCCTTCCAATTTAAAAGGCTACAATTTCCGATTCGGCTGAGTTTTGCAACTTCAATTAACAAATCCCAAGGACAAACTTTAGCTGTTGCTGGTTTGCAATTAGAGGAGCCTTGCTTTTCCCATGGCCAATTATACGTAGGATGTTCAAGAGTTGGAAGTCCACAGAATCTTTTTGTTTACACCGTAGACGGAAAAACGCGTAATATTGTGTACAAAGAAATTTTTGATATGTAATAAATTATTTGTAAATTAAAATTTAAATTTTGCATTGAGCAATTGAGCATATCATTTATTTCATTTAAGCATATCATTTATTTCTATATTCATAATTCATATATAGACTCTGAAAATATAAATGTATAGTATATGTACATGTATGTGTATTCAATTTGAACAAAAAAATTATTGTATATTCATATGTACGTACTACATATGTACATACATACATAATGTACGTATCTACTACCAGACCCACCAAAGCGGCCAGAGTGAAGAAAACGCTACAAAAATGTGAGCACTCAGCTATTACAAAATGATAGGCAAGGAAAGCTGAAGCCACCTGTGCGGTGGTGGATGGAACAGGGGAGAGGAGGAGAGGTTGTCTTAGTCGGTAGAAATCCGGAACCGATTATTTTAACAGTATCTTTAGCAGATTCCCACCTTCTGTAAAAAAAAAAAAACAGCAAAGCGGGTACAACCAGCTAGTTTAAAATATAAAGTTATAAGAGTTAAATATAATTATTTGATAGTATTTGTTATAATAAGGTATAAAATAAAGTATAGAGAGTATGATATGACCTGTGTTAGAAAAAGGGACAAAATAAGGAATCTTGGATGTAATGCAATATTCCTTATAAACAACAATCCTTATCGACTAAGGAATAAGCTACATATATTGAAATAAGGATTATACAAGCCTTACTTTGTTTGCTGGGAAGGATAACTTTTCTTCTACACACACGAACAAGCGCAATAAATTTCATTAAATGTTATCACATTATCACATTGTTTTGCCATCCTTATTAAAAACACTAAAATTCAAATATATATATTGTTTTAGCAAACCACCCCCAACTGTAGCCGGAAATGGCAACTGAACTGAAACTTGTTTACAAATCAGTTTAACTGATAACTGAACTGAGAACTGATGGGAATTCCATAAATTTTAGTTTCAGTTTCAGTTAAGCGTTTCAGTTTACGCATTTAAACATCAGTTTAACTGAAAGATTAACTGAAATCTCAACTGAAACCGAAATGATCATCTAAATGGGGCTTAAAATAAGTATTAATAATATTGAATTTTCAAACAACGTGAAAGAATTTAGTGAAACATTTATTTTACCATCGCCAAGGTTAAATATTGCAAAAATAAAATATATGACCCTCAAAGAAGTCCACCTGAAAACGATCAATAACAGAGAAACGATTAAATACATACGTGGAATATGAATCGAAAATTGTCAAATATACTTCTTTGTCATTTATTACCTTAGTAAAATTAACAATCATTCTAATTTTAGTTTTAATAATATTTTGCTCTATCTTTATCTTCGTGGGAAGATAAATAAATAACCTGCGAAAGTTGGCCAGCAACAGCAAATATTGCCTGCAAATCGCCCTTGTGGCGTTTGCATTTTGTTGTGTGTCTTTAAAAATGCACTGAACAAAATGTTCAGACAGACATAGCGGTAAAATAAAGTTCGTGTTAAATCTTGTTGAGATTCAGATGACTTCATTTCTACAGTTTGTGAATGACTTCAGTGATTCTCTGACTGTCGTGGAAAATCAGGAAAAAACAAAAACAGTACACAATTTAGGGATTGATCTACATATGTACATAATGTAAGAGAAACACGTGGATATGTAAAATTTGTTAAATTATGTACATATGTATTAAGAGTTTTGTTTTTAGATATGAAAATGCCACCAAGAAAGTTCCTTATTAACATGTGTTGAAAAAAAAAAACATACATTGGCCAAAAATGCTTGCACTGCAGGTGGCCAACTTACGCAGGTTTCACTGTAAGTACATTTAAACAAAGGGTGCGTTAGAGTTTACATTTATCGAAGCCATTTTATCCCAAGTTATACCAATCTATAAATTTCGTAAAACGTATTTTATCTACTGTAATTAATCCGTGGTGAAAATACTTACGATTTATCCTCTTTATGAATTATGTACATATGCCCATGAAATATTCCAATTCTGCAAAATTGTAACTTTTGTGGATGATTTAAAATTTTTTGGTTGTATAAGTTATATACATGAATAGACACGTCATTGCCAGTCAGATAGTAGTAAGTTATTTAAATGGTCTTGTCATAAGGCCATGAAACTTAATCTATCAAAATTCAAAATTTTTCAGCATACCGTATAACAATATCGTTTTTTTCCTGACTTCTTTATGATCGTAGACTTCAGCGTTTCGAAAAAATTTAAATTTAAAAATTTTGAAAGACATTATGATTATTATGATTGACTTGCACTATGTAGAGGTCTGCAGAAGTTCCAGAGATGAGAAAGAAGAGGAAAATAGACTCCACCTCGTAGGAACATGCCCAGCGTTAGCAGATATGAGAAACAAAATACTAGGCAACTACTTCTTCGAAGATCTCAGTGATCTATCCAACATAGACATCATAAATCTACAGAGATTTATATCAAAATCTAACTGGTTCAGCGGTTGATTGAGTCAGTCACTTACAATACCTTTATACACTCTACTACGTTACCTACACGGTTCACCTAGGTTCAAGGGTTCGATTGAATTAGTCACCCTCCCTAGCAAAGCAAAATTACACATTAGTATTAACACTATTTAGTTCACTTGCATAACAGTATAAGAGGTGTGATTGAATCAGTCACCTGATGAAGAGAAAGTAGCAGAACTATAAACACGACAGCGGACGAATTCCCTCGATGGAATCAACGGTGGCGTCTCATTTTCCACAACGGAAACAACACCTTATCTGGGCTACTTCGACATATTCGAAGATCAGGTCGATAAGGATTCTTCAGGTACTGATCAGGGTTCTGGAAAAGAGATGGTGGCTGATGAGCCCTGAATGGGCCGACGGCAGCGTTCACATCCCCGAAGTTGGTTACTGTCATAGGTTTAACCGGCCCCTCGTCCCAGGGGTCTCAACAATGGACCTGACCCTCCATGTTGGGGGTTGTGCCGTCGGGGTAGGTTAGTTAGGTTAGGTTAGTGGGTTGACGGGCGCAAAAGAATTCTGCATCCGTCACACTTAGATCAATGTAGATCCATTGTGATGCCCTAGGGGTTTAAAAACCACCGATACTCTAGAACCTATAAGCAAACTATGGATATTGAAGCCATCCCGAGGCGTTTATAAATTTGTGCAAGTCGTTTATAGACTTGCCAGAAAGTTCCTCAAGGTCACAGAAGAAGTGTCTTCCAAGTGTTTTAGATCTAATATGACAGAGTGATGGGCAGTGACATAGAAAGTGTGTGGAATCTTCATGTACATCTTCGTCACCACATCCTCTGCACAGGTCATTTGTACTAAGTTTCATTTTCGTTGTATGATATCTCAGCATATTGTGTCCAGTAATAATACCTACAAGAGATGACAAAGATTTTTTGTTCATTTGTAAAATTCTCTCGGTTTTTTGCTTGTCGTAGAGTGGCCACATTTTCTTGGTTATAGCACAAGAATCAAGCACTCTCCATCTTTCATTTGCAGCTACTAATGTTTTGTCCCCTATCATCTGTTTAATGTGACAAGGCGGGATTTTTACAGTAGTGTCTGCCTGATTTAGTCCAAGCGATGCTCCTTTTCTTGCCAGCTCATCAGCTTTCTCGTTACCCGGTACCCCCTTGTGTCCGGGAACCCAGCAGAGTCTTACGTTGTGCTGTGCACCAAGAACCCGTAGCTCTTCGCGACAACGACTTACAAGCTTCGATTTAATTTCAATGGCAGAAATCGCTTTTATTGCCGCTTGGCTGTCAATGAAAAAGGTAATATCAGTGTGTGATAGTGCCTTCATTGCGACCTGATTAGCAGCTGTTGTCACTGCCAGGACCTCAGCTTGGAAAACGCTACTGTGGTCAGGAAGTCTGATAGAACTGGATAGGTGCAAAACTTCGGAGTAGAATCCCGCGCCAACTCCAATGTCCATCTTGGAGCCATCTGTGAAGATGGGTATCGATGATTCGTAACCCGATAGTTGATTTTCGTGCCATTCTTCTCTACTGGGAAAGGAAGTAACGAATGGTCTTACAAAGGTAGGGTGTTGTGTAGTCGGTACATACAGAATTTTCCGTAAATTTACGTAGGATCTGCGCATGCCCCGTTATACTGGATTTCCAGCATCCAGTTTGGCTAAGTCGCAGGGCACTGTTTGCGGCAGACTCCTGTACGAAGATATCAAGGGGTTTAAGGTTGAGTATAGCTTCCAACCCCGCTGTGGGGGTGGTTCTCATTGCCCCGGTGGTGCCGATGCAGGCCATTCTTTGAATCTTTGTCATGGTTTTGAGGTTGGTAGCTTTACATAGCGCTTGCCACCAGACTAAATTACGATATGTCAGTATCGGTCTAATTACCGCGGTGTATAGCCACATGATGATCTTAGGACTAGGACCCCAGGTTTTACCGAATATCCTATTACAGGCATAAAAAGCTACCATTGCTTTCTTTGCTCTTTCTTTTATATTGAGATTCCAGTTCAATTTCCTGTCTAGGATAACTCCTAGGTACTTGGCGCTTTCAGAAATTTTAAGTGGAGTCCCTTCAATTGATGGCAGATCAAATACTGGTATAGTCCTTTTATTTGTAAAAAGGATCAGCTCAGTCTTTTGCGGGTTGACCGCAAGTCCGCAGTTCTTGGTCCATGTATTTACCATGGATAAGGCGCTTTCTATTTGGTCGCTTATGGTAGATAGGAATTTGCCTGTCGCTAGTAGTGCTAGATCGTCAGCATATGCTACTGCTTTAACACCACTAAATTTTAACTTAATTAAAATTTCATTTACCACAAGAATCCAGATCAGGGGTGAAAGTACCCCACCTTGATGGGTGCCTCTAGATGCTGATACTTTGATATGAACACCTCCTATTTCCGAGTAGATCAGCCTGTATTTGAGCATACCCATTATCCAGTTGATAATAGTGTTGTCCACTTTAAGGTTTACTAGAGCTCTTTTAACCGCATCGGTTTGGACATTGTTGAAAGCCCCTTCGATGTCTAGAAAGGCCGCAAGAGTGTATTCCTTATCAATTAGTGTCTTTTCCACGGTACTCACAACGCTGTGGAGCGCTGTTTCAACACTTTTGCCCTCTGTATATGCATGTTGGGCTGGAGATATGGTGGTCGGGTTCAATTTACTCCGAATGTAGATGTCAATTAGCCTCTCAAGGGTTTTTAAAACGAAAGAGGTTAGGCTAATAGGTCTAAAGTCTTTCGCGGTAGTGTGACTGGGTTTACCAGCCTTAGGTATAAAAACCACTTTGACTTCACGCCAAGATTTTGGTACATATCCCCTGGTTAGACTACTTAGGAATATGTTTTTCAGGTGGGGTGTGATGTGATTTGCACATTTTTGTAGCATCGTAGGAAAGATGCCATCCATTCCCGGAGATTTGTACGGCGAGAAGGAGTTGATAGCCCATTTTATCCTTTCTTCTGTTATCAATTCCGCTGGTGTTGTATGCTCCGTGTTGTCGTGCTCATCCAGGTCATTACTCTTGTGGGAGGTGCAGCTTGGGAAGTGAGTGTTGAGTAGGAGTTCAAGCGTTTCGTAACAGGATTCTGTCCAGTGGCCGTCGGAGTCTTTAAGAGAGCCCAGTGCAGTTGATTCTTTGGCAAGAACTTTTCTAAGCCTAGACGAATCGTTGGTGTTTTCTATCTCACTGCAAAAGGCCCTCCACGAACAGCGTTTAGCTCGCTGGGTTTCTATCTTGAATCTTCTTTGGCTGGATTTGTAGGTTTCCCAGTCACTGTCTGTTCTTGTGTGTTTTGCAACATTGAAAAGTTTCCGTGTTTCTTTCCTGATGTTGTACAGTTCTTTTGTCCACCATGGAGGAGATTTTGTTCTGCTTTTCCTCGTCTCCTTAAGGGGACATGCCTTCTCAAGGGCTGTACCGAGAACTTTAGTTAGGTCATCGGTTGTCTTGTCTATGCTCTCAGGCTCAAGCATAGAATGTGTCTGAAGAGTTCCTGTCTTTATCCCTACTTCCATAATAAAGATATCCCAGTTGGTTTTCCTGTGATTTCTATATGGTTTTAAGACATGATTTTTGTCCGGTATCAGAAATTCAATGATTTTGTGATCAGAGAATGTCTCATCTTTTAGTACCTTCCATTGTTCTATCACTACTGTATTTGTGTTACTTACTAGAGTGATATCAATTACCTCTTGCCTATTTCTAATAACAAAAGTTGGTTCTGTGCCTCTCTTTGCAACTAGTATGTTATTTAGGATAAGGAATTCAAAAAGTGACTCACCTCTTATGTTGATGTTGGTGCTACCCCATTGAATGTGATGGGAGTTCGCGTCGCAACCTATGACTAGGTCCCATTTTTCTCGCGCGGCACGCTGAACAAGTAGGCGAGTTAATTCAGCTGGAGGTCCTTCTACTGCATCATATGGCATGTAGCACGATGTTATGATCAGCGGCGGGAGCCCGTCACGTTCATACTTGACTGTTGTGTGGTCTATATCACTGTAGGTAGATAGAAGAAAGAGATTAATCTGTTTCCTAGCCACTATACAGGTTCTGGTCTTACTATTTGTATTTACTTGAGCCGTTTTATACAGTACAAGTTCCTTTGAGTTTAGCCCCCTTATTTTGCCACCTGTAATCCAGGGTTCTTGAATTAGGGCCAAGTCTATCTGTCTAGCCTCCATGAGGTAGATCAGGTTGGCGCTGGCCGCCTTACTGTGATGTAGGTTTATTTGGACTATCTTCATCACAGTGCTTTGTCGCCTCCTCCTTTTTACTTTTATTTGCCGAGTTGGCAATAAGCCTGAGCTTACATCGGTTTATACCGACGCGGACTTTGAAGCCTATCTTGTTCAGTAACGGAATTGATTTGTGACTGAGCAACACTGTCACTTCCGTACCGGATTCGTTGTATTCCCCTACTTCTAGCACTTCCCAGGCATGGCTCAGTTGGTCTTTATTTAAAGATCTGAGGTACCTTTCGATCCGATCTCTAGGAATGTAAGGTCCCCGTACAAAGAGCTTGGCCCTCGGTCTAGTCAACTGCACGATTTCTTTTTTGTCGATCAGACGAAGGTCAGCATTCGGCCAAGGAGCTTTGGTCCTAGAGATGAAATCTCGGAGCCATGCGAGAGTGTGAGAGTCTTCACAGGTCACTAATTTGAATCCTTGGATGGTGTTAAGGGTGCCAAAGAGTGGGAGGGGTTCTTTCTCTTTGACAATGAGGTCGTTTACCTTATCAAGGATTCTAATCTCAATTAGTCGCCATTGGTCCTCAGTTAGCTTCCGTGTGCGATTACCGAAGTCAGCAACGGCGACCTGCTGTCCAGTAACGGCTAGCAGTGAAAATCTGGCTCTTTTCGTTTTGTTTGCCAGTGGGGAAAGGGTGTCGTTAAGCCTAGCTCTTTTGGACGTACTAGCAGTCGGCTCGGGGTTGGTATGGGGGTGCACATTCCCGGGCGTCTTGAGTTTGTCCGAAATCAAGGTTCGGCTGGGCGTACGTCGGGTCTTTTCTTTACGTTCGTCCGTGCTAGTCTCCGGAATCGTTCTGAGTCTTGTCTTGGCCTTGTCAAGAGCTTGTCTCTCCTTCTCCGTTAAGGATATTACCGCGATCCAGGAGATACGATGGATAGGATCAGGTATACAAAAACGGCAAAACTGCGACATCTTTTACAGCTGTCACAAAAGATTGCACATGTTAGTATGCGGATTCGTCGTGGGAAATCGGCTTCGGTCAAAGATCATTGACTTCAAGCCGATAAGGGGTCGCCTAGCTGTGATCCTCATCAAAGGCGCATTTTACAACATAGGCCTTATATGTGAACACGCCCCTACCGATGAGGGTGAGAATCCCATCAGGGAGGAATTTTACGACCTCCGTACGCTCCGGAGCCTGTCCGGAGTATGAAACGCAAATCGTACTCGGGGATTTCAACGCCAAAATCGATAAGGAAAACATCTTCGGCGGGTTAGTTGGCACGCACAGCCTCTTCGATACGACAACAGATAACGGCTTCCGACTAATCGAATTTGCACCCACCAGCACGTAATACGGTGATAAGTAGCACAAAGTTTCCAAGACTACGAATCCACACAGGAACCTGGCGCTCCCCAGATGATCGAACCGCCAATCAAATAGACCATGTGCTAATTGATGCGAGACACGCATCGAAAATCCTCGATGTACACACATTCAGAGGGGCCAACGTCGACTCAGACCATTTCTTTGTAGCAGCAAAATTCATAGCTCGACTGTCCAAAGACAAAAAGCTGCAAACCGCCCAGAAAAAGAAATTTAACGTTGGATGCATTAGCTAGAGACTACAGAGAGCGCCTGAGCGAAAGACTCTCCACTGTGCACCCACCATGCACAAACGTCAACAATCTGTTGAACCAGTACCGCGACATCATCATAGAGGTAGCCGCGTCCACCGTTGGATACCAGCCACCTCCCAAAAAGTAAAAGCAGAAAAAGGTGACGGAGAACGCACACTAACAAACGTTGCGGCGCAAAACAAGGGCAGCGATGGAAGAGTATCGAGCTAGAAGAAGGGAGGAGAAAAAGATTCTGCGAAGGAGGAAAAGGGCATACGCAGTCTTCCAGCTCAAGAATATCGAGGAGTCCCGCGATAGAAACAACATTCGGATGTTTTATAGAAAGCCAAACAACTGGCAGTTGGTTTCAGGCCCGAAACGCAAGCTCTTCGAAATAGTGAAGGAAAAATAGTCACCGAGGCACAGGGAATGGTAAATGTTTTTAAGCAGCACTTCCAGCAGCTGCTAAATGGGCATCATATAGAGAGAGTGGTAGGGGAAGAAGAACACCCGCATTCAGTAAACGAAGAAGCAGTCCCCTCTGTAAGTATGGAAGAGGTCGGCACAGCCATCAAAAAGCTGAAGAATAACTAGGCCACCGGCTCCGATGGACTGCCAGCAGAGCTTTTCAAATACGGTGGTAATGTTTTGGTAGGGTGCATGCACCAATGACTGGACACTGAGCTCCATATGCCCCATCTACAAAAAATGCTAAATTTCGCGTATAAGATCCTATCCGACGTAATATGTGAATGTCTAAAGCTTTTTTGCAACACACACATCGGCAAATACCAGTGTGGCTTCCGGCCCGGCAGATCGACGATAGACCAAATCTTCACATTAAGACAAATCCTGGAAAAGACCAACGAATTTCAAGTCGAGACTCACCATCTTTTCATCGACTTCAAAGCCACATATGATAGCATTCAACGCCGTGAGCTCTACATGGCAATGGCCGAATTCGGGATCCCGCGCATACTAATCCAGCTTTGTCGCCTCACGCTGGAAAACACGCGATCCAATGTGCAGTTCGGAAATAGTTCTTCTGAATTATTCCAAATGTGTACCGGATTTCAGGAAAGGAGATGCGCTTTCATGTGATTTCCTCAATCTAGTGCTGGAAGAGATAGTGCGCAAGGCAGGCGTCAACACGGAAGGCACTATCTTCAACAAATCCGTCCAGATGCTGGATACGCAGACGATATTGATATCACAGGTCGCTCCTAGCGTGCCGTCATAGAGGATTTTACGGCAATTAAAGAACAGGCGAAACGAATCCGTCTTGAGGTAAATGGGGGCAAATCAAAGTACATGTTGTCAACAAACAAAGCAGCATATGTCCACCGCCTAGGAAAAAACATCACTGTTGACTGCAGAAACTTCGAAGTAGTTAAGGAGTTTACCTACATCAACTCCACGAACGACACCTTAGTGGAGATCCGACGAAGACTAACCCAAGCAAACCGCTGCTACTTCGGTTTAGCGAAACAACTGGGTTCAAAACTCCTAACTCGGAAGACAAAATGCGTGCTCTACAAAACACTCACCCTGCCAGATAAGCAGGAAAGCAGAGCAGATTTTGAATACGTTCGAGAGCATAATTCTTCGTCGAATATTCGGTCCCATATGCGAGGAGGGCGAATGGAGAAGAAGATATAACCGCGAACTCTATGAGCTGTGTCAAGATGTGGACGTAGTCCGGAAAGCCAAAACACGTCGACTACACTGGCTCGGCCACATCGAGCGAATGGACAATAATGCTCCAGCTAAAAGGATTTTCGAATCCTAGCCCCCAGGTTCGAGACGACAAGGAAGACCGAACCTCCGTTTTAAGGACTAAGCTATTGCGGATGCCAGAGCGCTTGGTCTGGAAAACTGGAAGCAGCGTGCCCAGAATCAAAGAGGATGGAAGACTGCTGTGTCTCACTCTCCACGGGTTGGGAGCCCGTTAGGTAAGTATATTAGTTAACGCCCGTTTTTACATCCGATAGGTCACTTGATTTGTGGTACTAAAACGGCGCTATTATGCTAATTATGTTTCAGTATTCGATATGAATAAAATTAAATCCACGCTTTTGGAGACTTCGTCCGTAGAATTTGTTTCCCCCAAACATTCCCAGAAACCATTCAGTTTTGGATCAACATCGGAAGCCATAAGTTTGGGTAAGAGAATACATATATTAATTAATTGAAGTTGAAAATGAGGCTAGTGACTAGTTACTTTTTCATTTCAGGAAACTAGTAAACGTAAATGTCAGTCTCAAATATTTGTTTCGTATTGCTTAAAAAATTTAAATAGTCATAGAAACGGCTCACAATGAGCAACACAATTTCAATCTCTCGCTATAGACCCAGTGTCCGAATTGGAAATTGGTTCGAAGACATCTGTCTTGAGGAGGTATTCACTTTAAGGCTTAATCATGATTTTAAAAAAAATTTACTCTGTTGTCATATGCATAGGATGAAATAAAGGCATTCCTATGGAAACGCAAGAAATCAGAGTTGCTGATTGAAAAGACCCGTTTGCTGTTTTCCAATTTTCACTCGGACGTCGAGCTGGATGCACCATCGGATCACATTCGATTTGGAGCTGTTGTACAAATTCTTTCATGGCGCATGAAAGCGTGTGCGGATAAATTAAATTTGAGATCAGCCTTATCTGTTATCATCAATGAGCAAGTGGTTTGCAATAGTCAGCGGATCAATGATAAATGTGAGATTACGATTGCACCATCCTTGCGCCCATGTTCTAGGAATTCGTTCATGGTGGTCAGGTTAGTAAGCTGAAACAAACTTCTGTAATAAAAATACATTTTAATTTTACCACCCAGTGGCGATGATAAAGATCGTACAAACGAACTTTTGAAATATGGTCAACATTTCGCTTTGCAATGCGTCGATGCTGAAGAGCAACCGCTTATGCTGTTTAGCACGCAAAA
Organism: Blera fallax; assembly: GCA_946965025.1. NCBI lineage: Eukaryota > Metazoa > Arthropoda > Insecta > Diptera > Syrphidae > Blera > Blera fallax. Next base: position 58,274,446 of record OX337246.1, read on the forward strand.
GTCTGCTGATCTTAACACAATGATTCGGACTACATTTGATTCGCGGACACGAGGTGAAATCAATTTGCCCGTAGCACTATGCCTTAAAAAGGTGAGGATATCTTAGCAAGTTACTAGCAAACTAATGCAAAAATGATAAATGTTGGATTCAACAGAACACGGGTCCTGGCAAGCAAATTCCATTCGCCTGCACAAGATGGCTATGCTATCATCTGGATCCAAAAATGCGGTTCGAAACTGATGGTCAGCCAGTACCGGTAGTAAATTTTTTTGGCGGATTTGAATTTTAAATGTAATTAGCTTTAAATATTTATCAGAGCAACACGCCGTTAATCATTAGGCATTCGGCAACAAACCGAAATTTGGCCGCCGAAAATGTCGTTGTTCAAACTCTTTTCGGATCGGTGCGTATTCTGTTTTTAGTTTAATCCTCATTTTAATATTTTCATTCATCAGGAGTTTCTTGTTTCCGTGCAGAATTATATCGATATCTTTAGAAAGGAGAAGCCACAAAATATCTGGATAATTGCTATTGGTAACGAACATAAATTTAGTGAGTAAATGTAGTAGATAACAGAAAGATAAATTTATTGCTGCAAGAATGTATCATAAATAAATCTTTTATTGGTATGTATGTAACAGCGAATACCAACCGACGGGCAAACGGAAGTTGATGTCTAACTATTTACTTATTTGTTTGGTTTTGGAACTGCAAAACGTACCCTTTGTAACCTGCATAGGAACTAATTTGCGGAGCGTGAACGACTTGAAATCATACAATACATGATCAAAGGACGTTTACCTTTCCACATCACAACGTTACAATTAGGAATGTTAGAACTAACAAATTCTATTGCATCATTTTTAACTTTATTATGATTTTCGACTAATATGTACGTAGATACATACAATATCGTTAAGATAAAATGCTTGGCATTCAGCATTTATACATAACCTCTATAATAATTTAGAGTGTCGTGGCTCAAGTGGATAGTGCGTTAGATCGCTGAGCGGGAGGTTCGACGTTCGAATCCCAAAAACACCAAACAGTTTTTTCACGATCCCACCTCTCGCGAATGTCTGACAAACGTCCGAGAATAATAACTTTCAAGAGAAAGTTTCTCAAATTGCCTTTCGGATGTGGCTCTAAACTGTAGGTGCCTTCCATTTTGTGTGAAAAAATATAGCACGTACAACACGAATGGTCACGAGAAGCTAGGCCCTGGATCACATACGGTCTGTTGCGCACAAGTATTTGTATTTTTAAATGGTAAGATCTTAGATTGTTAAAGTTATCGATATAGCTTTGGAGATCCTAGTAAAAGTATTAAAAAACTACGTTAAATTAGTCTAAATAATAAGTAATAGTCTAAATATTGAAATAGGTGTTCCACAGGGCTCAGTATTGGGCCCAACAATTGAAACAGTTACAAACCGGGTTTGCAGATGACATTGCTTGTTCGTATACCAATGCTTCTACTTCGGATTTATTTGCGGATATACAAATGACTTAGAAAAACTTAGACATTGGTTCAGTTGTCACAAGCTAGTCCTAAGGGATAAAGCTGCGTACACACGAGTAATAAATTTGCAGCAAATGTTTGCCTGCAATCAAATTTGTATGTGTGAACAGTAGAAAAAACATTTGGTTGCAATCAAAAATGTGCGGCAATAATATAGCAATCCATGTGAACACGTCAGTTTTGTTTGCATAAACTGTTTGCGTGTTTGCAGCTGCTGTTTGCCATTCACTGCAATATTTCAGCAAACAACAATGTGGAATCGCGAGTTAATTCAAAAATTAATCGAAAAATATGAAACTTTTCCCGAATTATGGGATGTTTCGTCAGCGGACTACAAAAATAAATATAAAAAACAAAGTTCTATTATGTTTGTTATTAAAAATTATATATATTTATATTGGCAAGAAACTTCGCCTTCGGGAGAAACAAAATACTCCTTAAATTCATCCCGAATTTCTTTCGCGGTAGAATTATGTTGAGAAATACTCTCAAGCGGTAAACAACTACCTTCTAACATAAGTTCGTTATGCCAACTGCCAAATTGTACCACTCCTTCATTCTCCGAATCAAATGTTCCTTGTGGCGGGTACCTTCTTCTTGAGGTTTTTCCTGACATCAAAAAGTTATGTAAGGCACATATTGCAGACACAATGTCCGCTGTTTTCTCCGGACCAAGTTCTATAGGTTTATGCAAAACGCGAAACCTATTTACCATTATCCCAAAAAAGTCTTCCACAACTTTCCTCGCCCTTGAAAGGCGATAGTTGAAAACAGGATTAGGAGCAGGTTGATTTCTAAATGGGTATGGCTTAAGAAGATATCTCTTTAGGGCAAAAGCATCATCTGCTACTATTACATACGGAACCTTCTTCTCCCGGCCAGATAGTGGACAGTCTTCTGGTATTTGCAATAGTTTTTTCTCCAACGCACCTGATAGAGAACAATAATTAAAAATACCTCCGTCTGAAATCCTGCCTTTTCCACCTACATCGAAGTAGCTAGGTTATTTTATAATTTCCATCGGCTAACGCCATCAATACGATGCTGTGAGAACCTTTGTAGTTAAAGTAGGAACTGCCACTATTACGGGCGCTTTCATAACAATATGTTTTCCATCTAAAGCCCCAATACAATAAGGAAAATTCCATTTTTGTTCGAAAAAAGACGAAATCTGAATCCAATTCATCCATTGAACTTGGAACCTACAACAAAAAATAACGAATTCAGTTCATATTATAATTATAAAAGGTAATTCAAAAACGGAACTGTCAAATATTTTGAAGGTAATAACCATGCAAACAACTTTCGTGTAGTGTGAACTACTGTGCAACATCTTGACGCAAACAGTCGTGCAAACAATTTGCATGAGACGGAAAAAAATTTCTGCAAACATTTTGCATGCAAATTTTGCTTAGATGTGATCAACCATGCAAACACGTGCCGCGAATTGTTGCTGCAATTGTTTGCTCGTGTGTACGTAGCTTAAAACCAAAATTATGATTTTTAGTCTATCATCTAATATTACTCCATTCCCTTAAATAATTTGTCACAGTAATAATTGTCAACATGTGCTAGACTGCTAGTTAGTTCTAATACTTGTGCCAAAACTAATAGGGAAAAAACATTTAATCCAGCTGCTCATCAAAATGCTTTATAATTGAGAGAGTACCTACTTTTAAGTACTTGGGACTAGAGTTTGATAGCAAATTAAGTTGGAGTGCGCATACTTCCTTGCTTAGAAATTATTTACTGAGAACTACTAGTATGATGTTCCAACGAAGATTGTTCTGCTCTCGTAAACTCTTAGAAACAATATATTACAGCCTAGTACAATCAAAATTGCAATATGGTCTTGTTTGTTCGGGTGGTACATATAGCATTAAAAAAAACGTCAAACACATTTTTTTACTTTTCTGAACTCTTTAATACTTCCTCTTAAACATCTCTACTTTTACAAAGTGCTTAAAATATTTTACTAAGGAGTGGCTATTCATTAAATCGTAATCCCACGGTTTACGGGCTTCGAAGTAGCGATCGATTCCTCGCGACTATGCCACCGCATAACTCCCACCACTTCTTAAGCTTTTATACTTCAGTTGCTCCTAGAATTTTTAACTCATTACCGCTAGATATACGTTGTATTACCAATGCTTTTTCATTTTATCGAGCAGTAAAAAAATGGCTTTTTAAATTTGATTTTAATGAAGTAAGAGATTTAATCAAGGTTATACTTTAAGATTTGCGATATCTCTATTTAATTGCATGTAAAAAAATAATATCTTCTACCTATGCTTTTGATTTTCATAAAAAAAAAATAAACCTTCACCTCACCTTTCTTTTGTATGAATTATCAATCCTTTTATTACATTTCAATACCTTAATCGATACATTCGACACTAGTTACCTTAACTATAGAATGTATCTAAAAAATTATGCAGTACTAAATGAAAAACAGTAATAGATATCTAATTATAAATATAGTGAATGCACCTTGGCACATAAGAAACACTGACCTTCATCGAGACCTGAAGGTAGATAGTGTTAATTCGGAAATTTTAAAACATGCTAAAAAACACAAGGAAAAGCTAGCTCGAAGAGCATATAAATATAGGTGCAAGAAAACTATTAAATAACGAAAACCAATTAAGAAGGCTTCAAAGAATAAAACCTCTTGATTTAGCTTAAACTAGAAAAGAAAAGAAAAAAAATCAATGTATACATACATATACATATGTATATCACATCCGAAACAAAGAGACACCAAGGGGAGGAACTCAATCAAAGACTAAGATGTAAGTAAAAAAATGCTTATTAATCCAAGTGACTAGATCGCAATTATGTGGGAGGCGGTTTTAGTCGGTAAAAATCCGGCATACTGATTACACGGATCATCAGTATTTTTTGAAGATTTCCCCTTCCTCTAAAAAAAAAAAAGTTCGTTATAATTCTCCGTTCAAGTCCTGATCATTTGGTCCCAATCGAGCCGGATTTAGTTTTGTTTTTCTTTGTGCGATTTGAATACCCTTTTTCCAACAAAGTTTCGCACAAGTTCTTAGAACTTTAATTTTTTTTTTCATCAAGGAACATCAAGTGTGAGCAAGGTGAACTTGGACTACAACACAAAGATGGGCATCATTCGATTAAAACATTATTCAAATAATTTTCAAATAAAATTTCAAAATAAAAATTTAAGCAAATATTTTTGCAAATAATTTTTTCAAATAATTTGTATGTAAATAACATTTCAAATGATTTTTTTGTTTATTTGAAAATATAATATTTGCAAATACATCATTTGTAAATAATATATTTGCAAATACTTTATTTGAAAATAATTAAAATAATTAATTTGAAAATATTGTATTGCTTCTTATATCTATGTAAAGATTCTCAAAACGAATTTTTAATTAAACTAACAATTATACATAGAACTGCCATTACATAATAGATAGCACGTGCAATTTATAATACATACATACTAGATAATTTATGCATTTTAAACGCCAAAAGTCGGAAGCAATCTGAGCTGACAACACTTAAAGGGATTGACAAGATAATTGACTGCGGGGCATTATCTCTTTTAGCTTAAAGATAACTTTGGGAAACATTCAAAGCTATTGTACATACATACATACATATGTATTGTACTGGCAGATAAGAAAGTTAAGAGAAACCTTCTGTCTCTCTGGTTAAAAGTGATTGCAAGTCATATTTGGATGGGAAAACATCAGTTAATTAGTCAGAATGTAAACATTGTACAAGGAATAGTCAAGTGGCCTCTCTTCTTGGTCATACAGTTATATGCTGAATATGCTTCGATTAAAAATACAGCTCATCATTAATTAATACTTTTTTATGAAATTAGTTGAGAAGTATTTTCATTTGATTATTCAAATAAAAAATTATTTTCAAATAAATTATTTGAATTTGTTCCTTTTATGTTACCAGTTTTTAAACATTATTTGCAAATAACCAATAAAATTGTATTTGAATAATACTTTATTTATCAATATAATCTTTTATTTGTTATTCAAATAAAAACCGCCCATGTCTGGTATGTACTGTCCTGCGTGCGGCTGGAGTAGAAGCAACACCAGGCAGAGTTCGGGCAGCTGTTGCTTCATTAGGTTGGATGGAAGGTCGAAGTATAGAGGAAATCTTATCAAGAGGAAATTGGAAGACAGAAAATACGTTCAGAAGACATTATTGTAGAAAGATATAAAATTATTAAAAAGATATGTCGTGAACTATTGAATGTATTCTCGGAAGATATATTTCATTTTGTTTGAGTATTACTTTTAGTATAACATGGATTGTTCCCTTTTGGTTCTGTCTTGTTTTGTTTTTAAGCCGATTAAAACAGTTCATTGGATTAAAATGGAAGAATAATTGAATACATTAAAACTGTTAGTTGTTTAGCCATCGTTATGTTGCTAAAGAAGGGATCATCATAGCGCTGTGAGTTGTGACCAAACACCAGAAGATAACAAACACTTCTTCAACAGCGAAGCTGTATGTTTTCACCAGGCAAATATTAGGACGGTTTTACATTCCAACGATATTATTTGCCGACAGAAAATACACTGCGTGGCAGTAAGTAACTTACTGGGTAAGACGCCATGAGGAAAACCGCGTATTGCGCGCTTGCAGGGTTTGTCGTTTGGGTACAGCTCCACCTATGTGTATGTGAAATGGGAAACGCAAAAAGGGGCTGCTCGCAAAGTAATTGCAAGGACTTAGGGCGAGTACCTATACAATAGCTTCTTCTTCAACAGCGACGCTGTGTGTTTTATGTCGGCAAATAATATCGGTTTTATTTATTTATTTATTTATTTATTTATTTATTTATTTATTTATTTATTCATCTACAAGCAAAGCTTAACAAATTACAGAGTAACTTAATAGATATACAATAATTGTTACTATAAAAATAAGTACACAAGTACAAATAAAAGTTGTAATGATAAAAGCGTTAAGAGAGCAAATTAAAGATAATGTTTTTGAAACATTCCCGAGAAAGAGATAAGTCTACATCATTGCATACTTCATTGAAGGAGACAATGGTCCTTGTAATAGGCTCATATAGACCATAATGTGTTCGATGCCCAGGAGGAAGAAGAATTGGTCTTTCTCTAAGCATTCTTTCTGGAGCATAAATTGGCATAGGAGATAATAGAGCGGAGCTTTTAATATGGTAACATAGCAAATCTCTTACAAACATGATATCATGAGCATATCTTATAGATTTTAGGGGTAATATGCCCAAAAGCTGACATCTAGACTTATAAGATGGTGAAAATTGCCAGCCCATTTTCCAAAAGATGAATTTTGTGAATCGCCTTTGGACTTTTTCCACACGATCAGAGTGAAGCTGATAATCCGGATTCCAAATAACATCGGCATATTTAAGTATTGATCTGGCTAATGAAATGAACAGAATAACAAGCGTGTGTGGATCAGTAAAATCTTTCACATTTCTCTTTATAAAACCAATCATTGAATTAGCCTTAGCAACTATGTAATCAATGTGAAGATTGAAAGTTAGCTTAGTGTCAATGATGACGCCGAGATCTTTTGCTTTATCAAATCTATTCAATTGTCAAGATTGGAGAGAGTAATTGTAGCAAACCTGAGAAGAACTTCTAGAAAACGATACAACAAAACACTTCTTTAAGTTCAGAACAAGGCAGTTCTTGATACACCAGCTTGCTACAGTCGTAATATCCTGATGCACTTTAAGACAATCCTCAATACATTTTATCTTAAGAAAAATTTTACGATCATCAGCATAAATTAGAAATTTACAGAAGCGTATGTGTGAGGAGATGTCGTCAATAAAAATAATAAATAACAAGGGGCCCAAGTGACTTCCTTGAGGAACTCCTGAAGTACAATTAATTGATCTTGAGCAACAATTATCAATTTGCACTCTTTGGACCCTTCCCATTAAAAAAGATGAAATCCAATTTAGCATAGTGGAATGAAAACCAAGTGCAGTGTAAACTAAAAAGGGAGCGTGCGGGGAAGTGAATTATGGATGTGCAAGTTGGGGTTATGCTGCGTTTAACTCTTCCCCTCCATAAGTTTGGACGTCCTCGTTCATAATTTTTAATATTCGCATTTTCATTACTTCGTTATCCAATGGTGATTTTGCCGCCTCGTGATCCGCACTTGTTCTGACAGTAAGTTTCCTTGGTTTGAGTTTGGCGTACAGTAGAACGAGAATGATTATAGCAAGTATTCCTGCAACGCCATACCACATCCATTTATTTGTCTCTAGCGTAATGCTGAATTCCTTAATTTTTTCATTGTTGATGAAATGCAACTTGTGTAAGTAAGGTAGCGAAATCTTTTCATTGAAGGCAACTTCGTTTAAAACCGTCTTCTTCGGTGCTGGTAGGTGGACTATATCGACCGGCTGATTTGCGCGATATTCCTTTCCGTTGATTTGGATTTTGGTTTCAAATGTTATCAGGAACGATCCATTTAACACAATATGCTGATCTTTGTCCTCAATTGTGATATTTTCATCTCTGGCGATGATTAATCCATCCGCAAACACTTAAATTTTTTCCAGATGATAAGCATGCGTAGTCGGACATTGTGCTGTGTGATTACTTAGAAGTTGTGAGAGAGGCAAGCATTTTGCTGATCTATTTCGCAGTAGGAATATAGCGGAGCTTTTCTACATAGACTCAGAGGATAGTAATTTTTGTTACAACTTGCGGAAAGGTTGGATCTTAAATCGATAATCTTGTTATTGTGAATAAATGGGGCAATTTGGAATAGTTTACATATTTCTTGAACTTCAGGAATCTTAACTAAGTATACTAGGGTTTCATTTTGATAATACATTTTGACATCGGCGACATTTAACAAATCGCTTAATTCGGTTACAATATTTTCTTTTATTTTAATTAACTCTATTTCTTCTAAATTTCTTCTAAATTCAAAATGAGAGGATTTACAATATTATTTTTTGCTAATATTAAAGAGTATATGTTATTACTTAAATTATCTATTATAATTCTATTTCTTCTTGACATAATTGTGGTCAACAAATCATAATCATCCGCTGTATCGTGACGATTGATAGCATTTATATTGTTAATTCTATCTGTAATTTCATCTAGTTTATTTTGAATTTGGGTGTTTATGTCGATCTGTCTGTTATTGGATCTGGTCAACTCATTTTCCTGCATTTTTAGTATTTCGAAATCTTGGTGATTGCTATTGTGCCTGCAATAAACTTTATTGCAGATCCTATGAAATCTATTGATCGGCGGGTTCTAATGGGAGATTTAAGCAATTGAAGTAAACGATTAATTTCGTGTATGTCCTGCTGCAGTACTTCTTTGCATTTTTCATCCTTCAGTTGATTCAACATATTTGTGTTGTCAGACATAATGGTTTGGATAACCGAAAAATTTGTAACATGCTTCAGGTATAAGTAATCTTGATAAATAGCAACATCGCCTGCTGGTATGGGGATAAATAGGGCTGAAGAATAGTCAGTAATCCTCGTTATGCCCAACGATATTTGGGTTAATCTGGAAGTAAAGAGTCATCTTAAATTATTTTTGTGCGCCTGTCTTCCGTCAATTACTACGGCTGTGCCTAAATCTGCCTGTACTGTTTTTTGAGTATATATTTTAGATAATTTATTTCCTAATCTTTTATTGGTTTTTAGATATACTTTGTCACCTGGGCTAAATTCTTTTGGTGTGGTCCTATTATTGTGGTATTTCAGATCTTTAGTTTGTTTAGTTTTGAGTTTGGACGTAATTTCGTTCTTCATTTCGTTGGAGATGTCATGAAAAATGTCTGAAGGCTTATAACCTGTAACTGAATGAATTGTGTTATTGCATTTATGGGTTGATAGAAGCATCAGTTCAACAACATCTGAAGTAGTTTCTTTCGTACACCTAGCAATTTCAGCAAGAGTTGAATGAAATCGTTCCACTTGCCCGTTGCTTTGGCTGTGGAGTGCTGGTACTGAATGCGTTGAAATGTTAAATCAATTGTTGAGTTGAATTAGATGTAAAAGCACCTTCATTGTCTATTACAACTATCTTCGGATCTCGAAATTGAGAGATGATTTCAATTAATGGGATTTTTATGTCAACAGAGTTTCTAGAAATGATGTGTTTTATAATGGCAAATTTAGAAAACTTATCAATACAAGTAATAAAATATTTTTTGCCTGTGTTGTAAATATCGTAAGTGCAGGATTTCTCCTACATAATTGGGAATTGGTGTTGCACCGATTGGATGTTGGGTTTGTCTCCGTTGGTATTTATTTTCCTTACATATTTTGCATTTAGAGGCATATGCCTTACATAGCTTTTTTATGTTCGGGAAATAATATTCGGTGATTATTTGCTTATAGTTTTCCTGTGGTCCCCTATGTGCTCTGATATGTTCGTTTACAATAATTTCTTCCTGGTCATTTGTGTTAAATACGTCTTGAACGAACTTTTTTGTGTATTTAATTTTTACGTTAGGAAACGCGTTCATAAGTTTATTCTGTACTTTCCCTAATACTTCAAGACTGCAGTGTATTCCATTAATTGTATCTACATTACGAACATCACTCATTATTTCTATTAGTTCTGCAGTTGATCTAAATGTTATAGTATGTCTGACCTGTTTTTGGAAGAGAATTTTTACTTGTTTGCTTTTATCGCGACCGTGAGTAATAAAGATTTGATTCTTGAAGCAGTTGATAGGATTCTTTACTGACGGTATCACCTTTGTTAGCGATTCTTCACTGTGGGCAGTTTGTCCTGAAGTAGAGAGCGTGTTAATGTGTTGGCGGGACAATGCGTCTGCTAATTTATTTTCCTTTCCGGGTTTATAGTGAAAGGTTGGAGAATATTCTTCAATGAATGCTCTCAATCTTTTCAATTTTTGTCGGATATGGCAAAGGTGAGTGGCTGATGATCCGTAAATATATTGATATTAGGAGCACCGTATAGGTAGTTTCTAAGAGATTTTAATGCCCAGACTATCGCTAACATTTCACATTCATTTGTAGCATAATTCTCTTCGGTTCTGCTCAAGGTTCGAGATATCATTGTGATTGGTCTACCACCTTGAGAGAGTACCGCACCTATTGCTTGCGATAAAGCGTCTGTGGTCAAATCGAATGGTTTACGGAAGTCGGGATATAACAATAGGACATCTTCTGATGCTAAAATGTTCTTTATTCTGTTAAAAGCACATATAGCTTCTGTATTCAATTGAATTTTAACGTTCTTAGATTTGTTTGTTCCTATGTGGCCGTTTTCTCCTCTAAGGTATGTCGTTAAGGGTTTGACTATTTGAGCGTAGTCTTTTACAAATCGACGGTAATAGCCGGAAAGTCCTAGGAAAGACCTTAAAGCACGAAGGGATTTTGGCGTTTCATAATTAACTATATCTTTGACCTTATTGGGGCAGGTTTTTATGCCTGTAGCAGATATGGTAAATCCCAAGAATTCTACCTCATTCTTAAAAAACCTACATTTTTGTGGAGCTATTCGCATGTTGGCTTTAAGAAGTTTGGAAAATATTATGCGAATATCTTCTAAATGTTTTTCCTTTGATATAGAGAAAATAATAATATCGTCGATATAAACGTGACAGCGTATCCCTATATCGCTCCTAAGCACGTCGTCTATTGCTCGTTGAAATGTGCTAGGTGCATTTTTCAATCCGAAAGGTAATCTACAGAATTCGTATTTCCCATTGTTAATTGAGAATGCCGTTTTTTCTCTGTCTTTCTCCTCTAAGAGGATCTGGTGGAACCCGGATTTCAAATCGATCGTTGTATAATATTTGGCTTGTCCTAAATTGAATAAAATAACGGAACTTTCAAGAATTGGATACCGATCTGGGATAGTGCGTTCATTTAACTTTCTGTAGTCAAACACTAACCTAGACTTTGGAGTACCGTCTTCATCCGTTCCTTTTTTGCCTACCACTAATATGGGGGTATTGTACGGGGAATGTGATGGCCGTATTATTCCGTCATCTACGTTCTCTTAATTTCTTTATTTACAAACGGAGCAGCCGCCATGTTGTATGGTCTTGGTTTTGAATAGATTGGTTGTGAATCTAATGAATCTTGTCAATTGACCGTAACCGTGTTCAGTTCATTTCGCTTTGTGCTCCTCAAATTAATTTATTATTAATTCGGTAATTCTCACCGCGTTAGCAGTTTCCCGCATAATTTATATCTGACCCACTTCGCGCCCATTCAATTGTGCTCTGTTTTCGCTGACGCGCTCTTTAATCGTGTTTTTTGTGTTTCATTTCTTTTCCTTGACCTTAAAGACCCAACTTTTCTGCCATGCCTTGTGGAATTTCCAATTGCCCAATCAACGATAGCAATGCTGACTGGATTGCTTGCAAGGCAATCTGTGGGAAATCTTTCCATGCAGCTTGTGTCGGTCTAAACAAAAGAAACACCGTCTTCATCAGAGAAATCCCGATCAACCTATTCTTTCTTTGTGATGAATGCAAAAATATCACTGTATCGCACGTGCTCCTGGCCATTAAGTGCCTTAGTGATTCTAATGAAACTCTCCATAACAGTAGTGCTAAAAAGATTACGTCCGAACTCTCCAACCTCGATAATTGCGCGAGATGTGTGGACGATTTAAGTATTGCGGTTCACTCCTCAACTGACGTTATTAAATCTAAGCTTACCAATATCGAGAAATAAATCGCCGGTCTTTTCGAGTTGGACTCCGCGAGGTCCAGAAACGATGAAACCACCCTGTGCCATCTTAGCTCCTTGATAAGTGATCTGAAAGCGATGTCTACTACGCAAACTAACTCTATCCATAAATCGTGCGAAGCCGTTTACTCCATGGGTGAAAACGTAGATATCCATTTTCAATCCCCTACAAATCCTCAACCCTCTGCCAAACAATCAGATCCAATGTTCGACATAATTTTCGATAAGATCAACGACGTCGGTGACGAACTAACCGCGGTACGGTCGACTTTTTGCGATATCGAAAGTCGCATTGAAGTGTTGTGCTCCAAAATTGACAATATATCAGCACGTACCCAGTATCACTCGAATGTTCAATACAATACTTCAATCTTGGCTGAACTATTGGACACCGAAGTCATTCCCCCCTCTTCATTTTCCCCCTGTCTTCAAAGGACGATTCAACCAACAAATTCACCTACTGCAACCCCAGAATCTGCAGCCGTGTCATCCCCCCAGCCGCCACCCCAAGAACAAGAGCTTATCAAACAGTTTGGTACTACATGGACTCCTACCGATTGGCAGCGTAGATTGGATAAACTTAGTCTGAAAAACCAGATGGCTACCACTTTCTTCATCAAAGGCGCCCCTCACTACGCCGATGTTGCTTGGATTAACGAATATTTTAAAAAAAGGTTCGGTTTCACCATCAGCAATTGTGAATTGTTCCTGCCATCCAACCACAAAAGTAAACGAAATTTCAAATTCGATCTCCCGACTCGATATGAAAGCGATGTCTACTACGCAAACTAACTCTATCCATAAATCGTGCGAAGCCGTTTACTCCATGGGTGAAAACGTAGATATCCATTTTCAATCCCCTACAAATCCTCAACCCTCTGCCAAACAATCAGATCCAATGTTCGACATAATTTTCGATAAGATCAACGACGTCGGTGACGAACTAACCGCGGTACGGTCGACTTTTTGCGATATCGAAAGTCGCATTGAAGTGTTGTGCTCCAAAATTGACAATATATCAGCACGTACCCAGTATCACTCGAATGTTCAATACAATACTTCAATCTTGGCTGAACTATTGGACACCGAAGTCATTCCCCCCTCTTCATTTTCCCCCTGTCTTCAAAGGACGATTCAACCAACAAATTCACCTACTGCAACCCCAGAATCTGCAGCCGTGTCATCCCCCCAGCCGCCACCCCAAGAACAAGAGCTTATCAAACAGTTTGGTACTACATGGACTCCTACCGATTGGCAGCGTAGATTGGATAAACTTAGTCTGAAAAACCAGATGGCTACCACTTTCTTCATCAAAGGCGCCCCTCACTACGCCGATGTTGCTTGGATTAACGAATATTTTAAAAAAAGGTTCGGTTTCACCATCAGCAATTGTGAATTGTTCCTGCCATCCAACCACAAAAGTAAACGAAATTTCAAATTCGATCTCCCGACTCGATATGAATGGCTTTTCCAGAACCCCAATAGCACTGATCTCAACCTTGGTAAGATGCGCATCTGCAAATGGACCGATAAACTCTTCAGGAATAAACCTAAGTCTATTAATAAGGGCACAAATAAATTTAAGATTAGAAATAAGTCGCCAAATCCTGTTCCCAACTGCCCCCCCAATCTTGACCCTAACTGGTCCCTCAAAACCAACGTATTCCCCAATTTTATCCCTTCATTCCCCATCCCCCACCAACCCTGCCCTTCTTCTTTAAATAAACTCTCTGCCATCGTCCCCCCCAAGCCTAAGCAGAAGCGTGTCTCGTTTAATTTAACCCCATCCACCCACACTATTACCTCTCAACCGCAACGAGCCCCAGCACCGCCTACCCCCACCAGCAACTTTTTTCCTAATTTCAACCTCAAAACCGGAGCAAAATACCCTAACTTCATTAGCTCTCATATCCTTAACCCCACACCTACTGACTCATCAAAATCATCCTCTTCAATCCCCACCCCAACCGATCCCATTCTTGATCCCCTTTTGCCCCCTCCGGTTAAACTCACACAGCAAACTGCAGATACCACAGAATGTCGTTATGCACTCTCCAGGCTTAGAGAAAAAAAAGTTTACGAGAACATACGTCTCTTTCTTGCATATCTTCACGACAAATCTGACTCGGTTTGTTTTGAAGGTAAAACTAAGACCAGCGTTATGGTTTCCATCTAGCAGGAAGGACTGCCCATTGAACTGAACAGTCTTAAGAAAATTTATATAAGGTTCCATGAGATTTTCAATATGTCTGCCCAGAAAGTAGCGGATGATCTTGCTGCTTTTGGTAATTACGTACATTCCAAAAGGATGTCACATCTCCAACGGAGCCGTAATGACCACAATAAATTTTTTCGTCCATAACTTGCCACCATCACCATCACCTCAACCTCCCTCCTATAATAGTCTTCCTCTTACCTTTTACTACCAGAATGTAAGGGGCCTGCGCTCAAAAACCCAAGCTGTCTTGAGCCAATCACATGCTCTCCCCTTCGATATCTATGCTCTGACCGAAACCAACCTGATCCCAAGCATAAAGAGCCAAGAGTTATTTCCCTCTACTTTCAATGTTTTTCGAGACGATGACCACGACCATCCCCTGGTTGACGCTCCCTCTCGAGGCGTTCTCATTGCCATCCACAACGACCTTGACTCGTCTCTCATCGCTATTTCTTCTTCCTCTAAGATAGACTTTGTTTCAATAAAAATAACTCTTCCCCATAGATCCCTGTACGTTATGTGTTGTTACATCCTTCCAGCCCAACCTATCGAATCTTACCAACTTGCCATTGACGCGATTGATCAAATAACCGACTTATCTGATCCCCTCGACGAAATCTTTATATTTGGCGACTTTAATTTGCCCCAATTACACTGGACTCCCTCCGATGATGAATCCTTTTTTTTCGCTTCTAATGCCAACTCAACTAAGGAATGTCTCTTCATAGATCGACTTACGGATTCAAGCCTACGTCAAGTTAGCAATGTCCTAAACTACATGGGAAGGCAATTAGACCTTATTTTCACAACTGACCCCATTAACTCCTCAGTCTCGCATTGCCCTCTATCCCTTTCGACTATTGATAACTTCCATCCCCCACTTCTTCTCTCATTTTTCCATAACGCTCCGCTCCATTCCAACTCTTCCACAGTCTTGTCTTACGACTTTCATAAAGCGAATTTCCACAAAATTAATACCTATCTGAGTAGGGTTTCCTTTGAGTTTTCAAATTTATCTTTAAATGATGCCCTCGCCATTTTTTACAAGGAAATATTTAATTCTATCTCTCTCTATGTCCCTTTGTCACGCCACAAAACATCATCCACATCTCCCCCGTGGTATAACCGTAAACTTCGCGCTATACGTAACAAAAGAAACAAGTTATGGGCAGTATTTCTTCGTACCAATTTCATCTCTGACTTTTCCAACTAACTCGGTTCTTACCTTCAATTCATTCAGCTTTTTAACTCTCTCTATCAGCGCTATCTAAATAACGCGCAATCAAATCTGATAAAAGATCCTAAGTCTTTTTTCAAATTCGTCAACTGTAAAAGAAATTGCTTACAGCTCAATATCACCAAATGCCAATCTATTACCTTATCACGGAAACACCACATGTCCCCTGCCCGCCTTTATTTTCTTCATGGTCAGCCTATATCCATCGTTCAATCTCTGCGTGACCTTGGAATATTGTACGATAGGGAATTAACTTTCCGTTCCCATATTGACGAGATAATTGTTAGAGCTAACTCCTCACTTGGCTTTATCAAACGGTGGTCCAAGGAATTCTCCGACCCTTACGTGACTAGATCCCTCTACATTACCTTTGTCCGCCCTCTCCTCGAATATGCGAGTCAAGTGTGGTGCCCCTTTCAGCAAGTGCATGTGTCCAGAATCGAAAACATCCAACGTCGTTTTCTTCGTTTTGCCCTACGAGGTCTTTCTTGGAACGACCCACTTATCCTGCCTCCCTATCAAAACCGACTCAATCTCATCAACTTGAATTCCCTCGAGAAACGCAGAGATGTTGCAGACATTCTTTTCATTCATCGACTTCTCTCTGGCTCTATCGATTGCCAATCTCCTTATAACTCAATTTTCTTCAATACTAACCCACGGAACTTACGATGCCCTCGGCTGTTCTATTTACCAGCCCATCGCACCTTATATGGCTTCAATGAACCAATTTCCCGTATGCTGCGGAAGGTTAACTCAAACCTCACCCATTTCGATTTCAATCGTAGCACTTCCAGCCTCAAACCTGATCTCCTCAACCATTTTCCTTAGCTTTTAGTCTTTTAGCTTTTTTTAAGTTAGTTGTTAGTCTTAGTTTTTAAGTTAGCTGCAGCTTGTATTAAGCCAAATAAATGGGGGCTATCGCCCCCACCAAAAAAAAATCTAATGGTTGCTTTTACGTTTGTATTAAAAGGTAATTTTTCGTTGGGTTGAGCGAAAACTTGTAAATATTCCTCTATTAATTTTTGAAACTCATCCCTGATGCTCTCAGGAACTGTTTGAGTATCGATCTCTAAATTATTTACTTGTTCACATTCAAAGAATTTAATTTGCATTTCACCATTTTCGTAAATTAGCAAAGAACGTTTAGTATCGATCTGTGCTTTTATTTGTGAGAGAAAATCGTATCCGATTATCGCATCAAATGTTTTTAATTGAGGCAGGAAGAAAAATTCGGTGATTTTACCACACAATTGTATTTTACATTTGTGGGTTATTGCGTTGTCACCGTTCAAGGTCTTGACTTTAAATGGTTTATTATTGGGGATGGCTTTTAAAAAGGGGGTTTCTTTAATATAATTCTTGGCTTTACCCGTGTCTACTAGGATTCTCATTACAAATTTACTATTGAGTTTCTTTTCAACGTAGGGTAGAGCCGACTTTATTCTAAAAAATGAATCTGATCGTCGTATTCTGGGATATCAACGGTTTGATATTCGTCTTCGTATTCGTTTGCATATTCGGTTTTGTATTCGCAACTATTCTTGGGTTCTTTGTCCATACTTTTGGGTTGTAGAAAATTTATGCGCTGAGCTTTTGCTGAGGGTATCCTATCAAATTCGCGTGGGCGCTTGGATATTCTATTAATTTCGGACATTTGCGGTTGCTGCCTAATGGTTTCTTTACTACTGGCTGCTATGGGAGGGTGGTTTGGAGTGTTTGGTCGCATTTGTGTTTGCGTCATCCGCCTCGCATTGTATCGATATCTCGACGAGTTATCAATACTCATGTGATCGTCTTCTGCCACTGGTTGGTGGTTTTGTTTCTGTTGATTATTAACGGGAAGTGTTTCAGCTACTCGTCTATAGTGAGGGTTGCTCCGTGGAGGAACGTTGCTAAATCTGCCACCAGCATAGCGACTGTTATCGAAAGCTCTGGCAAAATTATACCTATGTTGGTTTGCATCGAGTTCCTGGGCCTTAGCTAATGCAGAGGGCAAATCCTCACAACCAGCTGAGAACAGAATATCGGAAATAGGTTTATTAAGACCCGAAATGAAGACACGTAGCGCATCTTGTCGGTATTTCGCTCCTAATGAATTTATTAATTCGTCATTACCTGAGTATTCCATGGAAATTTTATTCACAATCAAAATCAGATTCTTTTCGATTTGGTCAAAGTACTCGGAGATGGACATACGACCTTGACATGAGATGCTCATTTGGTTTTCAAAATATGCAGTGGACGTTTATCTGCATAAGTATGATCTAATCGAGCAATTATGGCATCGAAATTGAGAACTGTGTTAAATGAAGATAATATTAAATCGGCCGATCCGACAATTTTATTTCGCACTATGGCCACAGCCTGATAATATTTTTCCGTTCCCTCATATGATTTAAATAATTCTATTGCAGTCTTAGCCGCTTGACGCCACGAAATATATTTCGCTCGCTCACCTGCGAAGTCTGGTAAGGATTTTATCAAATCGAGCGATATTGGGCATGTTACATTCGGTTTATTTAAAGAAATGGGTTCATAGGCAACGACTGAGGGTGGGGGTAAATACACTGAATTTACTTTGTTTGTTAATTCTACAATCTGTAAACTGACACTATCGTTAACCTGCTTATTTTCTGCCATCAAATCACTCATTTTTTTAACTATTGCCGCACATGCTGTTTCAACTGCAGCCTTAACAGGTGATGATATGATATGCGCTATGTTTTCAGGCATATTCAGTTTTTTTATTTAATATTATTTTTTTAATGAATTGACAGTAATGACTGCACTATTTGGATTCAATGTTACACTATTACACAATATAATTCAACTTCTTAATATTATGTCTTAAGCTAGCTTACAGTAGAAATGAAATCCGCATGTCGCGTTTTTTGCGGTTTTTTTTTTATATATTATTATTGCTCTATTCTCTTCCTATGAAGATGTTTGGAGCACGCAATACTTCGCGAAAATTAAGTTGGGCGCCAGTTAATATGAAAAGACGTTTCTTTTTGGATTCCAGTCTATGACTGACTTCTTTCTTTATTTTACTTAAAATCACTTAATTCTAACTTAACATAATAATGCTTATTCAGTAATTAGGAAATGTGCATGGGGTGAGTGACTGAAATGTGATAATGTAGGATTGGGTTAGGATTGAGGTGAATGGGTGAATGTGCTTGGGTTAAATGTATGGAAGTGTAGCGTGTGACGGAAGTGCAGTGTAAGCTAAAAAGGGAGCGTGCGGGGAAGTGAATTATGGATGTGCAAGTTGGGGTTATGCTGCGTTTAACTTACACAGCATCCACTTGGTAACCACTTTCAATGGCATTGATAGCATAAGTTGAAAAGTATGTCAAATTGGATGTAGTCGAACGACCAGATACAAAACCATGCTGAAACTCAGAAATGAATTCCTTTACTTGAAAATCTAATTTGGCCTTAACAATACTTTCAAAAACTTTAGGTATTACAGATGATTTGCTAATACCTCTATAGTTCTCAATATCACTTTTGGAACCAGATTTTAACACAGGAATTAAAAAGGAGACTTTCCAATCATCAAGAAACACTCCAGATGAGAGTGAAAGATTAAAAATTAAGAGCAAAGGAAGACAAATTGACTGACAACAATTTCCTAAAATAAATGCGGGTATACCGTCAGGACCCGGTTTTGAAATAGGCTTGAGAGCCTGAGAGCGGATAAAATCTCTTCGAAATCCAACTCCATAGAACCAATATCTCTTTTGGGCGTTGAACTTGGCTCTAACCGATAATTCGAGGAGCAGCTAGAATAAACGGATTCAAAGAAAGTAGCAAAATGTTCAGGAGTTGTTTGAACATCAGTAGATACAACGTTTTTATAAACCATTGTTTTTGGAATACCAATTGAATTACTTTTGTTACTAACAAAAGACCAAAAAAGTTTAGAATCGTCTTTTAAATTAGTTTCAATGCTCATAATATAATTTCTATGCAAAAATCTGCTGAGTACACTAAAATCTTTACGAAGCTTACGAAAGTTTGATAAATTAAAAAATGTATTTGAACTTTTAAGTAGCTTAAATGCTTTATTTTTCAAATTTTTTAAATGTATTAGCTGCCTGTTGTACCACGGTGGCTTGGAGAAATTCTTTCTCGACGAGAAAGGAACAAACATAAGAAACGCATTTTGTAAAATATTTACAAAATGGTTATACATTTCGGATAAATTAAAATCACTAAATTCAATAACCCAATCGAATGAATTCAGGTAATCATTTAGTCCCGCGTAATTAGCTTTCGAAAAGTTATAACATTTTCTTGAATTTGTTTCAACTTTTAAAAAGTCATAAATGATAATTTCAATGAAAGTTTCTTTGTGATGAATTGAATTATTCAATAAAGAAAACGGAGCTTCAAAAACATTAGTTTTACATCATCAGAGCGAATAAAAACGAGGTCCAATATTCAACTTAACGAGTTGGAAATTGATATAATCTGATGCAAGTCCAAAGAGTAAAGAGAATCAATGACAACAAATTCAAAATCTTTTTTTACGTTACTAGGAACAAGTTTAGAGTCGTCGTCAGACCAAGACCAATCAACATCACCAATATTAAAATCACCAATAACGCAAATATTATTTAAATCAGAGCTAATATTATTAATGAATTCAATATTTTCAATATGTTTCAGATAAATATCTAAGCCACTATTAGGCGGTATATAACTTACTATAAAATATAATGTTTTTACAAAACTACCAACGTTAGCAATAGAAATACAAAGTTCTTCAACATCTAGGATAGGCATAGCAATTTGCTTACAAGAAAGAAAAGAGCGAGTAGCAACTACCAGGCCACCACCACGTTCCTCCACTGAGCGGCATCGGTCGAGTCTAAAAACATTATAACTTCTGCTATCAAACAGTTCAGTTGGCAAAATCCCATTATACAACCAGGTTTCCGTGATGATGATTACATTATAATCATTATGACCAGCAGCATGGTAAAGATCAGCAACTTTAGTTCTTATACCACTTCCATTGTGATAGTAAATTTTGAGCGATGTTAAGATTTTACTGCCAGCAACATTTACTTCTTTTTGGAACATCATTTATTAGAACGTCGTTTTTTGGAATGTAAGTAAAAGAACGAATATTGACACCACAAGGTCAAAAATCAGCACTGAAAACAGTATTAGCGTACGCAATTGGAATGCCAACTTTAAAGTTCAGGTATTTTATATTTTGCGCACTTGCATTGAGTTTAACAAGCTTAAAACACGAAAAGATAGAAGAATCTGCTTTAAGTTTCGAGGCAATGTAGGACGATATATCATCAGCAGTGGTATTTGGATGAAAACTGGAAATGTGGTACCATCTCAATTTTCGGACAATATTAAACGCGTCACTTTGCTCACTCGTTCCAACAATTACATTTGATCGGTGTCTGGATCTGCTACTTGAATTAACCCAACTAGTATTCTCAACCGTCAGATTTACAGAAACTGAATTAGCAGCAGAAATCCTATCAGCACGAAGCTCATTGGAAGCAGACATGGGCGGTTTTTATTTGAATAACAAATAAAAGATAATATTTCCAAATAAAGTATTATTCAAATACAATTTTATTTGTTATTTGCAAATAATGTTTAAAAACTGGTAACATAAAAGGAACAAATTCAAATAATTTATTTGAAAATAATTTTTTATTTGAATATAACTGTATGACCGAGAAGAGAGGCCACTTGACTATTCCTTGTACAATGTTTACATTCTGACTAATTAACTGATGTTTTCCCATCCAAATATGACTTGCAATCACTTTTAACCAGAGAGACAGAAGGTTTCTCTTAACTTTCTTATCTGCCAGTACAATACATATGTATGTATGTATGTACAATAGCTTTGAATGTTTCCCAAAGTTAGCTTTAAGCTAAAAGAGATAATGCCCCGCAGTCAATTATCTTATAGTAAGTCAATCCCTTTAAGTGTTGTCAGCTCAGATTGCTTCCGACTTTTGGCGTTTAAAATGCATAAATTATCTAGTATGTATGTATTATAAATTGCACGTGCTATCTATTATGTAATGACAGTTCTATGTATAATTGTTAGTTTAATTAAAAATTCGTTTTGAGAATCTTTACATAGATATAAGAAGCAATACAATATTTTCAAATTAATTATTTTAATTATTTTCAAATAAAGTATTTGCAAATACATTATTTACAAATGATGTATTTGCAAATATTATATTTTCAAATAAACAAAAAAATCATTTGAAATGTTATTTACATACAAATTATTTGAAAAAATTATTTGCAAAATATTTGCTTAAATTTTTATTTTGAAATTTTATTTGAAAATTATTTGAATAATGTTTTAATCGAATAATGCCCATCTTTGATTGGAAGCAGTATTTGTTTCGGAGGCATTACATTCAGCAACATCACAAGCATCTCTCGTCATGGGAAGCAGAAACATCGACGACGGAGACAGCGCGGGAATCAGCAACAGCAACATCGGTGTATGTTTCAGCAACAACGAGAGCGCGAGCATCCACAAGAGATAGGCAAAAATTAGCGGAATTATCATTGGCAGTGAGCGTGGTAGAAGCAGAATTATTATTTCTTTTGTTTACGGCAGTGGGGGCAGCAGACTGTATAGGAGATTTGTTATTGTTAGGGCTCTTGTTATCACTTTCGCCTGCTTGAACAGACGGAAGGAGAGAGCATTGACCAACAGAAGCAGCAATGCTAGTATCATCACATTTATTATCAGCGCACAAATGATTAGTAATTGTCTTACTCTGTTTAACAGAGTTAGTATTGCTAGCATGAGTTAATGCGGTTAGCTTGGATGAAGATGATGATGATGATGACACTTTACCACCGGCCCTGACACTTTTATTGTTTTTGTTTATATTTGTGCGAAGAGAAAAGGGAGAGCTTTTAGAGTTTTTGAAAGTAAAAGGCAAAGATGAGTTAGTACGGTTTAGAGCAGGAGAAGCATTCCTTCCGTTTAATAGGAACAGTTGGTTCGGTTCATTGCCCTTTCCCTTGCATTGAGAGCGAGCTACTCTTCGAATGTCATTATTTTCGTTGGCGGTACTACGAGAAAAATTAAGCTCTTCAAATTCACCACTGTTCCCTTTAAAGAAATGAAACAAATCTTTAATTTTGGACAAACACGTAAGCAAAGTATTTTTGCAGCAAATATCGCACTTCCAAAAGATGTTATTATTAGAATTGATAAGAATTAAATCATTATGGACGATTTTTGCACACTGAATATGAAAAATCGATTGACAAATTTCACGTCGTATAAAATCATCATTTGTTAAAGCGATTTTACATTTGAAGCAATTTACATATGTACATGATAAGTACTTAGAGCAAATCAAGAGACAACCGTCAGTAATGAAGCACAATAGAGCACTGAAATGTAAAACCGTCCCACTTTGAGTTTGTTTTATTCAAAAACAGGAATTATAAAGAATTTTTAATATTATTTCTTATATTTTGATAGATAGATAGAAACTACATTAGCTTCTGTGCTATTCTATGTCACCGTACTTGTACCTTCCTTCGAATGGTAGTCTAAAATTAATACAGGCATTATGGAGAGCACACCACACATTAATAATTCGGCTGACGGTTTCTGGGTCAAATCTAAGTTTCCGCTCATTGGACAGACACCTCCTTGCTGACCCTAAACTGTTGCACAAAGCTAAGAAAAAAAATCAATTTTACAATGTTGATGTTATTTGTTTCTCTTTGAACTACTCATTTTCACATAATTCAAGTGGGTTGCTGTTATCTCTGAAATACCTCCTTCATCCTCACTTTCTGACTCAAAGAGTATCATTTTTTATTTGGATTTGGAAAGTGATTTACAAATTTCAAATTAAAAAATACCCATTTGACACTTCACATTATAGTTCACAATGACATTTTTAAATACAAATCACAATCAATCTCGTTTCAAGTTACGTCCTGCCAAGAAAAATTTGTTTCGAGTTGAACGTCGATCAACAATCATCGATTGTATCAAGTTACGTGCTGGCACCCCTGTTGTCATTGCAAGCCTTTCCGACTTGGAC
Source organism: Blera fallax (assembly GCA_946965025.1). NCBI lineage: Eukaryota > Metazoa > Arthropoda > Insecta > Diptera > Syrphidae > Blera > Blera fallax. The sequence continues at coordinate 58,298,234 of OX337246.1, forward strand.
GGCAAACGAGAGGCTCACGGCCTCCTTATAAGATACCTGGGCCCTGTAACACAATGTGACAAGTACTTGTAGGACAAGTAAAATCTGACTACTCAAAAAAAATTCTGTAACACAAACCAGACTTGTCGTTAATACTGTGACAAGTGTCACAATGAAATATGACAAGTGGGTAATTGTTCAATTTCCCTCGTTCTGTAACAGAACGCGACAAGTGTCAAGAACCACTAGTCAAACTTTATTGTCGTAAAGTGATTATTGCACTTTATCTAAGTTGAATTATAGTGAAAATATAAAAACTTACCAAAAAATTACTTTTTTGATTCCGATTTTGACAGTGATGATGAAAGTGATTATAATGAATCTCGGCACTGATTAAAAGTCTATAAGCAAAGAATTAATTTTGAAATTGATGATCATTTGTTCATTGAAATATCAAAATTAATGGCACAATATCTTACTGAAAGGCTTAGTGGTAAACTACAGTGCAATCCAAATAAAGAAACCTCACTGACGGTTTATCAAAAACTTTTAATTGCTCTACATTGGTTTGGTTCTAGTGCACAATACCATACCATAGGTGACATGCACGGTGTTAGCAAAATTTCTCTGCGTTAGAGAGATTACTCAGGCAGTATAATAACAGAAATATTAATAATATATGTACTTACAACTGCTCTTTTTTTACGTTTTGCCAAAAAACGTCTCTTACAAACTCCCAACTCTTGTTTTGGGGAATAGCATTTAGACTTTTAGCCAAACAGAATACTTCCTTCCATTTACAACTTTTGTTTTGTTAAGACTTCGCTAAGACGGGCCAGGACGCTATCGCCATGCTCAACAGGGAGACCATCCTGCAGCTACCATCGACAGACTTTAAGGTGCGAGTCGGATTAAATATGGTCAAGGTGAGGCGACTATCCGACAAGCCGGGGGTGGCGCCTACGCCAGCAAACTGCTCTGATGATGAAGTTAATCCAAATTAACCTTCATCACAGCAAGCTGGCCAGTGCCAACCTCATCTCCTACATCTCGGACCATAACATTGATATTGCCCTTATCCAGGAACCGTGGATCTCTAATAATAAGATCTGCGGAATTAACTCCAAGGAGTTCAACCTTTTCTATGATAAGGGCCCATCGAACACAATAATGACCAAACAACCACCAGGCTTGAGAGGGCCAACAACAAGCCACTCATCATTGTGTCGGTGTACTTCCCCTATGACAGCGAATCGCCACCACCTCCTGAATCCTTAGTGGACATGGTAACGGGCACGGCCGAAAAAGGATGGGACCTGCTGATCGGCTGTGATGCGAACTCCCACCATATTCAATGGGGAAGCTGTAATACTAACACTAGAGGTATCTCACACCGGCGTTTGTTTTACAGGTATCCCACACCGGGGGAGCATAATGGATCCGTTGAGACCCGAGTGAGACTGCATCCTTGCTGATGCAGTCACCCCCCCTACCTAACCAAACATTGTTGAACTGAAATAAAGGAGATTTTATTTGTTTTTCTTGACATAAACAATATAAAATTAAATACGTTTCCATTCTCTCTAAATAGCACAAAGATTGTAGACGAAAGTTTTGCAAATAATATTTTTTTTCTCACGTCAATATCACAATTCACAATTGACAACGAGATGACTATTCCAAATTGGCAGTGCTAGTGGAAATAGATTTTAGTGAACTGACAAAGACATTTGTCAAAATTTCATTGTCAATGAACTGACAAACAATTTTTTGCCAATAATTGACATAAGTGGAAATGAACTGGCAGTGGCGTCTTTTAAAGACAAACGAGAGGTGACAAACTTTGTCAATTGAATGACATGTGGAAACCCACCTTAAGATGTGGTATATAATACATTATTTTACTTTTAAGTTTTATTTTAAATAAATTTAAAATTTGAATTTATGAATTTAAAATGTTTTTAAAAATGTTCTTGGTTAAAAAAGTTTACAATTTGCTGCTGCCTCATCTTAGCTTCTCTGGTAGGAGTTGAAAATAAGTTTACATTTGGTATATTCTCACTTTCTTCAATTTGTTCGGCACCTGTATCATTTATATGAATGTTATCATTATTCTGACGAGAGAGATTACACAATATCACGCAGCATTTGAATATGTTTGCAGCATTTACAGGATTGACCCGTAGGTGATTTAAGCAGGGAAATTTTTTCTTAAGTACTCCAAATGCGCATTCTATGAAACGTCGTATGCGTTTGTAAGCCCTGTTGTATCGAATGACTGATATTTCATCTGCACCTGTCACTAATGGCGGCATAAGCCATGTTTTAAGTGAATATGCACTATCCCCAAGAATAACTGCATTGTCAAAAGGCCTCCATCCTGTGGTATAAAGTGCTATTTCGCAGCACTCTCGCATCATGAACACTGCCTGGCTAGTTTACACTTAAGTAGTAAAATTCAATTCAATGTGTGTGTGCCATGACGATCAACAAACGCTACTTCATTAGAAGGAGGTGCATCAATATTAATTAATATGCCATCAACTGCGCCACAAACTTCCGGCATCCCACCTTTTTCATAGAATCCCTGTATAACACTTTGCACATTTTCGGGCCAACATACTTGTTTGCTGACTTCTTCTATAATTACTGCCTGAGTAATCTCTCTAACGCAACGGCAAACCGTTATTTAGCTAACACCGTGCATGTCACCTATAGTATGGTATTGTGCACCAGAACCAAAGCAATGTAGAGCAATTAAAAGTTTTTGATAAACGGTCAGTGAGGTTTCTCTATTTGGATTGCACTGTAGTTTACCACTAAGCCATTATGCGCACTGAGCAAAATTTTTTTTTTCTGGCTTAAAATGGCCTAGAAAACATAAATATACATAATATTTTTTTCTTGAGGAAATGGAATTTTTTTTTTTTTAATCAGACCATGTTTATGTGACTTATACACCGGGGCTTTAAACCTTTTTTTCGAAATCTCCATAAACATGCACCACTGCTTGAAGCAACTCTTTAAAGGGATCTAATTTTTTTTTCACTTTCATTTGTTTTTCGTTTTCACTTCTTTTTAAATAGTTGAGAACAGTGTTGGCAGTTTAAGTGAAAATCACCTGGCGCTTTAAACGAAGTTACGTAGTTGAATAAGTGTATACCAAAAACTGTCAGGCAGGCGCCTGTGAGGAAGTCTGGTGTATTTAAAGTATGGGGTGGGTGGCTCGCTTCGCTCGCTAACAGGATTTTAACCCGTTTTTCCGCAGGGTTTAGCCGCTCACGCGACTTCGTCGCTCCGCTAAGGGTATGTCAACAATTGTCAGGCAGGCGCCTGGAGCTAAAGTTTAATTATATGTATTTACTCTGGGGTATTTAGCAGTATAATATTTTCAGTCAATAAAAAAAAAATTAATAATGAGTTAACGAAAGGCGAACTAGAAATACAACAGAAATTACGAAACATTGCGGAAGAAGAGAAGAAAAATGGGAAAAAAGTAAAAATCGCACGCATGAGACTGATTATTGATGATTCGGAATGGAGGTGGAACAGAAAAGAAAATTGACTGCTGAAAACAGAGAACATTGATATGCTCCGCCGGCGTAGTTAATATGGCAATAACAACAATGAAAACAGAACTCTAGGATACAATGCAGCAAAAAACTAGAAGAAGGGAGGAAAGGAAAGCTAGTAGATAAGGATGAGAGAATAGTTAAGCAAGTCACAAATAAAAATAGAAGTTCATATTTAAAACCGAGAGCATGGTGAATAGGAACATGGAATGTAAATAAAATTTATGAGTGGGAAGCAGTAAATGAAAGATTGTTAGTGTTAGAAATGGGAAAAGAAGAAGGTAAGAAAACTATTATGGTGGTGTATGGCCCAAATGAAGACGAAAGAAGTAGAGAGAAAGAAAGGTTCTGGGAAAGCTTACAGGAAGCTAGTGATAAAAAGAAAGGTAAATTGATTATAGCCGGTGATATTAATGCCAGAGTTGGAAATGAGAAAGAAAATTGGAACGGTGTAATAGGAAAATATGGAGAAAACAGGATCAGTCCAAATGGAAAAAGATTACTAGATTTTTGTATTATTAATGATTTGGTAATTGTCCATACTCTCTTTGCACATAAAGATATACACAAGTACACCAGAGAAGTTACAAGTAGAAAAGAAAAATCAATTATTGATTACATAATAGTAGAGCAAGCACATAAAAGAGAGGTTATTAATGCCAGAGTTAAAAGAGGATATGACATCGGAACCGATCATTTTCTTCTGGAAGTAGTAACATTGAAAGAAATACAAATGAGTTCAAGAAAAGTAGAAGAAGCAACAAAAATGAGGGAAAAGTGGAGAATTTAAGCGTACAAGTTAAGAAATGACGAAATCAAAGAAAAATATATGAAGGCGTTGGATGAAGAGATAAACAGATATGAAAAAACAGGAGATGAAGACCTAAACAAAAGATGGAATCGCTTTAAAGAAACGCCACTTAAAGTTGCCAAAAAAGTATGCGGCCAAAGTAAACTAAAAGGTAATAAGAAAGGAACAACGTGGTGGTCACATGATTTAAGGACAGAAATTAAATTGAAGAAAAAACTATGGAAAGACTACATACAGAATAAGAGCAGAATGAAGTGCGAGGAATACAAAAAACAGAGGGAAATAGTCAAACAACAAGTTCTCAGAGCTAAAATAAAATCGTGGGAGGAGTTTGGAAAAGCCATTGAAAAGAATAGCAAAGAAAACTCAAAAATGTTCTACCGATTACTAAAAACGCTCAAAAACAAGCAAGATTTTAGGCTGCAAAACATAAACGCAAGAGATGAAAGAATATTAACAGGAGAAAAAGAGATAGTAAAAAGGTGGAAAGATTACTTCGAAGAACTGCCGAACGGGGAAGAAACTAATGCATATACTAAAACAGAAGGAATAATAAACCTTGAAGAAAATGAGCAAAAACAAGGAAACCCGATTACTAAAAAAGAACTTTTAGCTGCTTTGAAGAACATTAAGTTAGCGAAGGCCCCAGGCATAGATGAGATGGCCCCAGAACTAGTTAAAAACAGACGAAAAGGGTATCTTAAAATTTGTAGCAATTTTAAATCTAGCTTGGAGGAAAAAAGAAATACCAAAAGAATGGAAGTACGAAATTATCCTACCTATCTACGAAAAAGGAGACACAAAAGATTGTAGTAACTATAGAGGAATTACCCTGGTTCCTATTACGCTTAAGGTATACGAAACGATACTAAACAAAGAGTAAGAGGAATTGTAGAAGAAAAACTTCTTGATTTACAAAGCGGATTCAGACCAGCACACAGCATCCAGGATCACACTTTTACAGTCCAGCCAATTATTGAAAAAAACCTGGCAAAAAACAACGAAATATACTGCTGCTTCATGGACATGAAAAAAGCTTCCGACATGATCAGCAGGCGGAAGATTTGGGAAAGCCTTAGTAGCAAAGGAGTCGGAGATGATCTTATTTGTGCGATCAAAAGCATATACCGAGAGACATACAACAAAATAAGAACATGTAACAGCTTATCAGAGGAGATTGAAACTAAAGAAGGAGTGAGACAGGGGAGCGTATTGAGCCCTTTACTTTTCATATGTTCAATGGATGAAGCAATAAGGCAAGGTAAAAATAGAATGAAAAGCTTTTTGGTGGGATACAAGCAGCTAAAACCCATACAATTATATGCTTGCGCCTTTGCCGATGATATCATACTTTTTGCTAACCCAGAGAAAAATCTAGAGGAAAATATAAAAACATGGAAAGACATTTTAGCAGCACAAAATCTGCAACTTAATACGGAGAAAACAAAAGTAATGGTAATCGGTAGAGAAGGAAAAACATCGAGGTGGCAGTTGATGGAGTAAGTCTAGAACAAGTCTCAAACTACAAATATCTGGGCAGCTTTTTCAATAGCAATGGAGACATAGAAACGGAACTAAGGGCGAGAATCTAAATGGCAAACCGAATTTTTGCAGTCCTGCAGAAGAAATTTATAGAACGTAGAGAGATCAGTAGAAACACCAAAATTTCGATCTACAAATCAATGTATCTTCCCGTCTTATTACATGGAGCAGAAAACTGGGTTCTTACAGATAGACAAACTTCAAGCATCCAAGCAATGGAAATGAAATATCTAGGAAGAGTACTAGGCGTGAGAAGAACAGACAGAAGAAGAAACGAAGATATTCGCAATGAGTTAAAAGTAGAATCAGCCAGAAGAATAGTGGAGAATAAAAAATTAAGATGGTTTGGCCACCTCGTAAGGATGGAAGAAGTCCGGCAAGTAAAAAGAATTTGGGAGGCGAGAGCATCAGGGAAAAATGGGAGAGGCAGACCCAAAACATCGTGTAACAGGACGTTGGAAACTATTCTAGAAACAGCGGGTAAAACGTGGAACTCGGGCAAGGCGATAGCAAGAGACAGGTCCAAATGGAAGAAATTTGTGAACGAAAGGAAGACGGAAGACAGGAGAAACCTCGACACCGTAGGGTAAAAGAGGATCGGCTTATGTATGTATGTATGTAAAAAAAAGAAAATATCAAAAAAGACAAAATTAACATTAAATTATTTTAACTTTGGGACAAATGGCAATACCTATAATATTTTCCAACATTCACTGCACCTACCACCCCACCCATCCAATCGGAATCAAAAAAGTACATTTTTCGTTAAATTTTTTTGTTAAGTTTTTATATTTTCACTATAATTTAACTTAGATAAAGTACACTAATCACTTTACGACAATATTCAAAACGCCTGTCCAAAAGCAGTAGGAGTTTGACTAGTGGTTCTTGACACTTGTCGTGTTCTGTTACAGAACGAGGTAAATTAAACAATTACCCACTTGTCATATTTCATTGTGACACTTGTCACAGTATTAACGACAAGTCTGGATTGTGTTACAGAATTTTTTTTGAGTAGTCAGATTTTACTTGTCCTACAAGTACTTGTCACATTGTGTTACAGGGCCCTGCTCTCTTCGTCCTTTAGCCACCGCGTTTCGTTTTTTCACAGTAGATTAGACCGCTACAGCCATAGAGTATGGGACAGTACAAGTCATTCAGGTATGCAAACGATTGGTGGATAGCTTAACCTGTCGAATTCAAAAAGTTAGTAAAAACAAGGGTGGGCCGACGAAATATTAGATCATGTGTAAATTAAACTACGCAATAACCAAAAAAGTAAGTAAGATTTATAAGTGAAAATTCAGGGGTGCCTACTAATTTTGTACATGGCTTTATAATAAAATCCCTTCATGACATATGTATGTATGCATACACATATGTATGTATGTACATATATCGCGCAAATTTCGAAAGAATAAATACGAAGTACATGAAATTACTTATCGCAAGTAACTAAGACAACAACCTCATTGCAATAAATAATACCCAATTAGTACACTTATTGTACTCTTATTATTTTTTCTGATTTCTTCATGTGGTATGTACGCGTCGTAATGATAATATATGTGAACAAAAATTAATAAGTGTATTTAGCAATCACTTATATTAAATTCTTTGTTTTTAGTTTTACATTTTTTTATAAACTGTATCACAATAAAATGTTTTATTTTCTTAGGGAAACTTTTTCGTCTTCATGTTTTTTGATTTCAACTTAAAAAATCAAAAAGTGCTTTGAAATTTACATTTTCGGACAATTACTTAATATAACAACGACAAATTAATTATATTATCTACATATATAAGTATCATATACATATCAGAATTGCACTCTTTCTACAGTTTGAATTACAAAACAAATAACAGCTTTTTTTATTAACATATTTTCTTTCTTTTTTTCTATGACGCCTTAATCTAATTTATAATTTGGCTTATATCTATTATTTTTACTTCTTATACCAAAGAAATTACTTCTAATGTCTAGTTTCTGACACATTTGTTACCGCCGGCAATATTGCAGCATTAGCATTTATGCTCGCTAAAGCATTGCCATTTGTTAATGTTGTTTGTGGTGCAGTTGCATCGTCATCTGTCTCTGGGTTATCCCACCATTGGCGTTCTCCAGAGCCAAATAGGTTGTAAAAAGATCCACAAATAATGTAAACAAATGCAGCAATAAAGAACACAATTTGCCATTGACCCATTGTTGGCTAAGGAGAGAAAATACATGTATACAGGGCTCTAAAAAGTGAAAATATTAAAGGTCCGCTTACTTTGCCATCGATTAAATTGCCAGCCGCAATTGGAGCCAATAGACCAGCTAAATTGGCAGAACAATTTGTTATTGCCATAAGGAATCCAGCAAAGCGTGGTGATATATCCAGGTGGTTGATTTTAAAACCAGAGTAGATGCCGCCATTAAGACCCACACCGATGGTTAGAATGGCCAGGGTTAGTACACGATCACAACCTGTAAAGGAAGCAGCAATTAAAGCCACTCCCGGTCCATATTGGCCTAAAATTGATAATAATTTTATAAATTCATATAACTTAGAGTGTAAGGCTTATAAATTTTTCAGAGAGATACTACTTATATACTCAGTGCACCTCTTATTTCCTACGAACATTTTTAACAAAAACATTCAAATCTCTTTTTTTAAGGAAAATTTATAAAAAAAACTATTTGTATGAACAATCTACAGATGTATCTGTCATTTAAATTTGAACGTATATTAATGTTGTAAAACGTATGTTTGGAAAATTTTATGAATTTGGACGACAGAGCCAGATAATAACATACAAATAAACGATGCAATTAAATATTTTGGATTATAGTGGAGCATGATTCAAACACCGTCTCGAATCAATTCAAGATATGCTTAACAGTCTCGATAATATTATAAAAGCTAGGTAATTTTTTGTTGTCTAGCGTTTACCTACTTCTTCACTTATGTATATATATGTATGTACATATATATATATATGTATGTACATATATATACAGGGTGTCCCAGTTAAGAAGTATAATCCTTTAACTGAAGATTCCTGGAGTTCCGGCGAACAAAAAATTGTATGGTATAATCACTTTAAATGGTATAACTTCTGAATTATTATAGTTACAAAAACAGTTTTGTACATTTTGAAGAAAGAATTCAGGGCGCATAAAGCAGTAAAAACTTTTTGTAATTTCATGCAGCCACAAAAAAGTAATTTTTTTTTTATAATTTACCCGCACTCAAGGGGTTATGAATACCCTTTAAATGTTTATACACAGTGCGGGCGCTGAAAGGAAGATAGAGAGAGAGAAAGAGATTGGTGTAGTGGTTTGAAACTCATGTGTATTAGGTTTCACACATTAGCTCCAGGGGTGGTGTCCAGATAACTGCGGAGATTGTTTGTTGCCATTTATTTGTTTTTGCCTTCGCTTCTGATTCACAGTATTTTTTTCCCCATCCACCTGATGTCAAGAGCATATCAATTATCAACAGAGCGATCAATTTCTCCACCCATATGACAAACCTACTGCCAGTGTTATCCCTTCGCCGTAGTGTTGTCACAAACTTTCGCAATTGATCGGACTGCCTCTTATCATATAATGCCTCTTATCAGCTCGACAAACGACGACGTTACCACTACACCATTGCCACCCCTTAATGGTTCCTTAAAGTCAAAATTATGAAAAATTCTTGTTAAAATTTTTTACTTAAAATACATTTTTCTCGAAAAACAATTCGCGGATTGGCGTATACTTCTTGCGAACTGTCAAATTGTATTCACATTCCACAGATATAGAACGCAATCCACATTCGCGCGATGAAAATATTACCAAGAGCTTAACCTCACAATTCTTTTGTACATACAAAGAATGACAAGAGAAATGGGCAGATTGCCGCGACTAGGAAAAAAGTTGCTGCGAATGAAATGTCAAAATTTGCGAATATTCGCTCGCTCGATTCGCAAGTCGCTGAGCTGTGAATGGCCCTTAAGTCGTGTATTTGATCAACTAGAGGTCCAAGACGGGGTAGGTCAGTAGATCTCTAAAGCTCGCAGTGCATCTAGACCCCTATAATTAATCTATTATCTACAACTATAGAGTAGGAAGCGCATTTTCCTCTATGTCGAAGAAGAGCAAGTGAATGCAAAGGTACATCGAGCGAAATATATGTAGCTTTTCTGAAGAAATTGCTCTTAGCAATGGAAGGTTCTTAATTAAAAGATGCAAAAGAATTCGCTCGAAGCTAAATTAGACAAGCAAAAAGAGTTTGCCTATAGCTAAAGAAAGAATATTTTTCAAAAATGAAAATTCGAAAGTGAAAGATACATACATATACATATATGTATAATTGCGATGCAGTAGTAAAAGCACAAATTCAAAAATTTTGAAACTCAGTTTGGATGGGGATTATGAGGGTTGTAGCAAAACTATTGTAATGTTATCATGTTACCATAAACATCGAACAACATCTCACATCGTCAAAGATGCGAAGAAATCCAATCATTGAAAGAAGATATAAATAAAAATTTTAAAGCTTAATAATTGACTGCAATAGTGACCGCCGTGACTCAGTGTAATTTTTGTAATTGATTTCAATGTGACGAAATTCAAACCAATATTTTTTCAAAAGGATATGTTTAACGCACTTGAGTTTTAAGTCCCCAAAAAAGAAATTGTTTCTTAACGGTGAGTAATGCGCTTTATTTTTAGAATTTATTTTAATTAAAAGAAGTCTTTAAGACAATCTCCTCGATCAATCTTAACAATTGAATACATTGCTTCTAAGTGGCGGGATATCATTGTATTTCAATAATATACTTAATACTGACTTGATTTGAAAATTATTTCTTCACGGAACTGCATAAAAGTGAGGAATAGGGTATCTTACGATCTATTTTACGTGTATTGTAACTTTTCTGTACTTATGACATATAGACGATAGACGATAACGATATATATGTAGATATGATTAGTGTCAACAGCGAATTCAATTCAGCCACATGGTCGTATGTTTCGATTCAGTGGATCTTACAGTTTAAGTTGGGCAGATAAAGTTTGAGATAGAGCTTACCAATAGTGTTTATGATCTTCCTTGTTGCTGTTAATGAGAAACGATTTGATGTGATCATCCAGTCGGCAATTACCGAAATAAACATGGAGAACAGCCACATAGCTAAGTATGGAAGGGCAGACAGTATTCCATTGGACTTTAAGGAAAACCGCAGCACTTGCTTCATGTAGGTAGGCAACTCTGTCATAAGAGTCTCATAGCCATAATTGTGGCCCATGTGTGCTAAAAGAATAGCATAGAATGGCATCGACTTGAGGATAGCTTTGATTGGAATTGATGGAACCTGATAAACAACATTATTTGTAATGTCTCGCTTAAAAATGTTCTGTACATTACCTTCGTATCATCAGTTCGGCAAAGTGAATGATTAATGTACTTCTTCTCCCTTTCATCGATAGTCGGATGAGATGATGGGTCTTCATAGATGAAAATCAAAAAAGCCACTGACCAAATAGTACCAACCAAACCAAAAACGTAAAAAATAGAAGGCCAGCCTCCATCGAAGCCATACTGCGCCAACAGACCAGACAATGGCATCGAAATAATTGTACCAAATTGAGCACCCGCATAAACTGCTGCACCCATGCGAGATCTTTCGGTTGGTGGAATCCATTTCGCCAGCAATGCATGTGTGCACGGTACAATAGGACCTTCACCGAGACCTTGTATGAAACGAATTAAACAGAGGCCAATAACTCCACCCTCGCGTGCACCAACCGGAACTAAGAATGCGAACACCGAATTGATAAGCATGCCCCAACCTAGGAACCGTAGAGCCCCATATTTTTTTGCTAATATGCCGAAGGGTATCTGAGAACAAAAATAAAATCAGGTAAATACATGGAAATCAAATTAAATTTCCAAACGATACAAAACGAACGGTTTCTTACTTGAGTTATAACATATCCATAGAAGAATGATGACAATATATACCCCTGTGTACTAGAACTCCATTTAAATTCACCATCTTCTTCTTCCTGTAATAATAAACAAAATTATTAGCAATTAAAGTGCAACTTCATTATTCAAACTGTAAAAATGAATTAGGACTATCGAATTTTCGAATTTTTGGAATGCATGAAAATACAAAATATCTAATCTTTTCTACGTATAAAAAGAAAGAGAAAGAAGAAAATATACAATAGTTGTAATAAAATAGTACACATACTAAAAAAGATCGCTGGCTAACCGTTGGCAGTGTACAGCACTAGGAAAATTCATACGACTTTCTATATTGCTGTCTGTAATTATTTAATTATTTTTTTCTTAAACACTTCGATAAGCTAAAAAAATAGCATAGAAAGTATTTGTCTCTACTTTTCAAGAAAAGTCTGAGCCATTTTATAATGCTCTTTTATAAAAAGAATCAACAATAAAATTAGAATCTCCGTTATGGTAAAGGTTAAAAATTATCTCAGGTACAAGTTTCAAACCTTTACCGTAATCCTCAAACATTGTTAGCTTTCTTTTAAATTCAAATATACATTGTGTAGTGCCACATCCATTGTTTATATGAACTCACTTATTGAAACATTTGCCCCTAACTTTTATGTATTTATCCTATTTAACCGTGAAATTTTGATACAAATGTGCAGGATAGAAAGAGGTTTCTACTAGGAAAAAGTATTTCTAATGCCCAGTTTCACACTGAGAGTTCAAATTAAAGTTTTACTATGAGAAAACCTGAACGAGAGTTTAAGCTTTCGGTTGGAAATAAACGTGGATAAAAATATTGTGGTAAAAAAAGTTAAAATTTTTCGACCGGAGACGTTGATTTGTTATTGCAAACTAATAATTAAAAATAAAAAGACGGACCAAGAGCAGTGCGAGCCAATCGAAAAAGAATTTAATTCAAGAAGTGGCTCCCATTATATCAGCTACGAGGTTAGAAAGCTACCGATAGAAAGTTATTTTGTTTATGAGGACAAACAAAACTATTGTCGGGGCCAAGTACAAGCTTAACGACAGGGTATTCTGAAAACAGAAAGAAATATTTATACAACAAAAAAATAGACAGTTCTTAGTGCTCAAAAAAGAAATTTAACATGGCAGGAACGAAAAAAAAAATTGCTAGGAACTAGCAGAGGAAAAATACTATGTTGATGAGACTTCATCAGAAGCAGTCTGGGAAAAGCATACTCTTGAGATGATGCACATGAAGGAGGAGCATGAGAAGAACATGCTTTTATTGGATGCTGAGTTGCAAAATATCAAAAAAATGTACATAAAGCCCTACCATCCATACTTTCATTTGTTTTTTATTTTTTTTCTTTTTGGTGAGTCATTTATTCCCTTACTAAAAAAAATAAAGTGCAATGATTGCAAAAGTAAGTTTATGTTATTTATTTGTTTGTAAATAAAATAAAGTGTTGAAAGCATTTACTAAAAATCAATGATATGTATAACATTACAGTACATATATGTATATTTTTATCATTCGAGTTTGTAATTCTTTCGTCGTTTAGAATATTTTTTTGGTTATTTGAAAAATTATCTTTCGTCGTTTGCAATATTTATTTAAAAAATTATTGGCCGATGAAAGATCAACTTTATGTTTATACAGCAAATTTTATAAAGGACTGCTGTTGCAATTATAATGCTTTCAATGGTTAACAACCATTTTAATTTAATTCCTGTAGATATTATCGGCAATTTTCTTTTTCATACACCATATGATCTTTCAATACAATTTCATGTACAGTTGCAGTTGCGTGTAGGAGTCATTACCTATCGTTTGCACTGATAGCCACTGTCTGTACCCAGTAACAGTGTGGGATTTTTACCCCCTAATCCCCCTTTTGGTCCATTTTGATATATTAATGACTGACTTCTGTAGCTTTTTCGTCGCTTCTTCGACAGTTTTTCCCACAGCAAGGACAGCAGTATCATCTGCAAATGCAGCCACAGTCGTTTCATCACTATTTGGCAAGTCGCTGGTCAATAAGAGATATAATACAGGGCCTAGCACACTGCCTTGTGGTACACCAGATTCTATTTCTCTCAATGTGGAGAAGTTATCTCCTTGTTTAATTCTAAAAAATCGCTGTAATATATAATACGCTAGAATTTCTGAATATTGCTTTGGCAGATGCTTTTGCAACTTATGGATCAGTTCTTTATGCCATACTTTATCGGAGCTTGTGCTATATCGAGAAATAGTAAGGCATACGTTTTTCCTTCAAATGCGATTTTGTCTGTTATTCTATGAACCTGATCAATCGTGGAGTGCTTATTTCTAAAACCAAACTGATGGTTTTGAATAAGCAATTTTTCTTCGATTATTTTAAGCAAACGTTTAATCAATATCTTTTCAAATAGCTTGGACAACGCTGGCACTTTCTCCACAATTTTTTTTGAAAGCAATTCCGTGACGTTTTTTAAAGTTGGTCAGCCACCCTTCACTAGCAATCCTTGAATGCCTATCGAAATTGCAAACGACTAAGCTTTCTCCTTCAGCATAGAATCTCCAACTGGTATGTTTTGACCCCTAGTCTCACCAAGCCATTAAAGTAGCGTGTTGTATGGGAAACAGCCAGCACAATTGCTTGCATTTAACGAGTGTTGATAAGTATGTACATACATAGGGTTTTTTTAATTTACCGAGAGATTCTCAAGGGACCAAAGAAAAACTTCAATTGAACGGGAGATTCATTTTATCAAAAGTTTTATTTGTCGATAGTCAACTGTATATTAAAAAAATACATACATATATGTAAGTATGTATATTAAATAATAAATAAATTTTTGATTACGAAAATTATGGTAAATTGATTTGCCTTAAAGCCTAGAAAATTGTTCACAATACACACAAAATACAGGTAGGTACTAAGGACTATCAACCATTGCTGATGACACCGAGTTCCTCATCTACAGCGAAGGAGCTTAAGGTCCTTACATACACCATAGACGTATCATTTGGAGAAATATCCCAAAATATTAAAACGAACGAACCCTACAGGCGGACCAGTAGGGATGTAGTTTAGTGGGAGGGTTATGATCCCTATAATCCTGATCATAACCTCGCCGAACAAAAAAAAAGAAGAAGAGTAAAGCTTTTTATGAAGTATAATTCTATCCTACTTTCCTCCGCCCCTCATAGAAACAAACTTTCTGATGACAGATTTGAGAAGTTAGTTTTACTAAAAGAGAACTCAGAATTTCTTGTTTAAAATGTCTTTTTTTTGTTTATAAACTAAAAACATCCAAAAAATTAACTAACTGTACATATTTAATTACTTGATAAGGTAAGCAATTATTAATTGCAATTACCTGTAATTGTAATTAAAATTTGGATTGACACCGTATTGATGTCATAATTTTTATGAACGAAAAACTGTTTATTGTTTTTAAGAGAAATTCACTTAATGAATTTTACCTGTATGGGGTTTTGAACAGTATTGTATTTAATGACCGAACAAAATTAGTTTTTTTAGGAATGACGAATTTATTTTCAAAATAAGGAAGAGAAATCAACCAAAATACTTATTATATTTTGAATCACTCTCATTTTGATCAGGTTTCGGCAAGCGCTCTGCATCTTTAAGACAAAGCGTTGGACGGCCCTTATGCCACGGGACAAATATATATCTCCTTTAGAGATATGCGGCAGTTTTCACTGCTTTAGATTTTAGAATGGTAGATATGAGAGACTTGGTGCCTGACTTCTGATATACATATGTACATATGTACATAACTACATCTTTCCGATATGTAGTATTTATCTCCAGCCAGTCAGCGGCTTGGCAAATAGCGGTGATTCAGGCCTGAAAGACGCTGCAATTGTTCAAAAGATTAAAGGAAAGTCGGAGAGAGTCGGACGCCTTAGTCTTCGAAGAAGACTCCGGAACCGACGCCATCCTGTGTTTTGGACCCATCTGATTGACAGCGAATCAATATACAGGTCTTCGCTTTGCGTTCAATCTGATCTGTCCGGTATCGAGTGTTTAAAGCCTAAACTGAAATCGGTTTTAGTAGGCAACCGGTCGGTAACCTTGGGAAGACGACGATGCATTATAAGTAAAAAAATTATTAAAAGTAGTGACCGTTACGCCCACTAGATCTTGCATTGAAAAACAAAAAAAAGTTAGATAATGACTTTTTCCTCTGAAGAGAAATTAAATGACTGTTTTTAATGGGTTTTATAAATTTGTAATTTCTGTAAAAATGACAACTATGCCTCGCTAACTTTTTCCAGTTATAAAACGTGAAAAATTATAGTTATTTCATAAAAACTAATTTTTACAAATTTTGTACTAATTAATGGCTTTTACCTTTGAACCGACGATATAATTTTTGTTCACGAATTTTTGATTGCTTATCCAAAAGTAGTTCTTTCCATTTAAAAAATATAAGTCTAACAATTCTGGGTAATCGCACGTCTCTCATCGTCCTTTAATAATTTCGCACTTTTCGAACCATTCGAGAGTAATAACTGTCATGAGAAAGCTTCTCAATTTGCCTTTCGGATATTGCTATAAATTGTAAGGTCCCTTCTATTTAAATGAAAAATATAACACGCACAACAAGAATGGTCGCGAGAAGCTAGGCTCTCAAACACATATGGTCTGTTGCGCAAAGTATTTGTACTTATACTTTAGGTCAGTAACGATTCCCATTATTTGAGTCAGAATCGTGGAAAAGAGACGGAGGTGAAAGGGCAAACTGCAGCGCTCATATTCTCGAAGCGGGTCACTGCTTGCGTGCTTCTAAAAACTTGCAAAAATCCTTCTGCAGCACATGGCAGATATTACTTCGCATACATATCTATATGCATATCGACCATTACTTTCTTCGCTACTCTTGGCACAATGTACATATTTACATAAAACAAGCAAGAACAAGAAAACTTCCTAACGGTCCTGTCTGCACCACTATAGTAGAGAAGCCCAAGACTCTGTTGTCCAAACTGGGCACTAGCTTTCCAGGTTGCAGTGGACAGAGCTGCGAATGAGCAGATCACTGTAGCGTTTTTAAGACAGAACTTAGACTTCTGAAGGATCCTTGCGCTAGAGGAGGTTTAAACTAAGTACATATTTTCAATAAATCCGCCCGACTGCTGGGATATAAAGAAGATGCCGACATCTTTGGTCGCTCCCAGCGTGTCGAAATAGAAGCTTCCACGGCATTTGATGAACAGGCTAAACGAATTGGTGTTAAAATGAAGGAGAACAAAAATTATTAATTTTATTATTATTTTAATTTATATAAAAGGAAAAAGGGGACCAAAATTTCCTAGTCCAATGTACTCAAGAAATCAAGCTGTCAAATGTGCTAGGCTAGATTGCTAACATGCATGCTATCTCTTTCTTACACTCAAGAAGGTCATATGGGCCATAGTGTCAGACACACTCTAATAATTTCAATGATGGCCGACTTGATGTAAGAGGAAGCATGCATTAAAGCTCTAACTAACACATATAACCTAATAGTGTGGGCATTGATCACATTTTTTTATGTATTGATACTCAGAGCTTAAGACATAAATTTCTATATATTTCTATATATCTAAGAGGTCATCAACCTCATGTTGCTTTCAGTTTAACAGGTGATAAACTGAGGCTTCATTTTAGCATGAGACAACTGTTGTAAACACTTAACTACAGTCTAGCGCAAAGCCAAACTAACAATCAAGCAATACATAAATTCATAACGAAATTTGAGTTTTTTTTTATTGTGTAGTCAATTATTAAATATCAAATTAATTTGCGTTGATTAATGCGTTGAAAGAAGATAGGTAACTCAAAATGATCACTAAAGACTAACTTCTTCAGATAGAGGGTGCCGTGGCTCAGTGGTCTACGTTGGACCATTATTACTTC
This sequence comes from Blera fallax, assembly GCA_946965025.1. Classification (NCBI taxonomy): domain Eukaryota; kingdom Metazoa; phylum Arthropoda; class Insecta; order Diptera; family Syrphidae; genus Blera; species Blera fallax. Next base: position 58,316,022 of record OX337246.1, read on the forward strand.
GAAATACATAGCTTAAGCATTTGGCATAGCTGAGAGCGCCGCATTAGGCCAGTGATTTAGAATATAACATGGTCATGAGAAGCTAGGCCCTGGACAACATAATATGGTCTGTTGCCCCAGATATTTGTATTTTTAACTAACGAATTCTTACATTCTTATTGTACATATGTATGTATGTATGAGTGTATTAACCACAGGCACCAAGCCGGACGGGCTGGTGGGGCTAAGCTCAGGCCACTGTGGGGGTCACAGGTGGCGGATAGTGAAAGGCCTACAGAAAAGTAGGTTAGCTGCGAATACCCAATAAGCAGCCCCCGACCAAGAGCGGCAGAGAAGGAGGGCGTGGCTGAAAAGGTCAAAGGAACCCCGACGAACTTTCTGTGACAAGACGAGTAAGCGCCGTCTTCAAATAAGTGCTCCCCACCTTACAAAGTGGCTACGAGGGATAAAGAAAGAAGAAATGGCGAGATCCAAAGGCACCCGCCACAACGTATAACGTGAAGCCTCCAATGGGGAGTATATACGTACATATGTACATACAAATTAAACAGGAAATCACAAAAAGTGTTTTCCTATGTATCAATATGCGATGACTTCGGCATCGCCACTACCACAGACATTAAGACCGAGCCCAGTAAGGTCTTAATTATGGAATACTGGAAATCGAATCGGAATATACTGCTAGAAGAGCTGACGTCTGTAGTATTCTGTCACCTGAGTAAGCAGGAGTGAAATCCGGCTGAAATGGCTTTCAGGCTAATGCTGCAGGCGCCCCCGTCCCGTTAAAACCTTGGCAGGCCTCAAAGTACGTTCAATGTTTCGTCGCCATTAAGTTGGTGGTGTAGGTTCAGATGTAACATTCCTGGTTAGCACCGATCCGGCTCTGGCACAACACCTCATAAGGGTCTGTGTCAACCCTCGCATGGCCTCACTGCTTGCAAAGACAACCATGGGATCCTTAGGTGACTACACATCCGAACATTGATAGCGGCTTTGAGTGGGGACCAAATAGAAATGATTACAACAAACAAAACAAAACCAAACGAAGAAAAACCAAACGAAGAAACACAAAAGAGGATCGAAGAGAACCCCTTCCTTAAGAGTTCAAGGGTGGCTAGGTCGCCAATAAAACAGACGTCAACCACCAATGAAACTAAACGTGGCGAAGAGAATCCCCTCCAAATGGGCCCGAGAGTCGGTGGAACGCCAGCAACCCAAATGGCCTTTGGCTTAGCCCGGAGATCAGATGAAACGCCAAAGGGCCAAGGGACGACTACGACAACCCCCCTATCTGTTTTCCAAAATTTAGGGAAGCAAATAAAGATCCTAGTGGATAAGATGGAGGACGGAAAAAGGCGCTCTATCAACCAGTCAATGCGAGACATCATTGACAAGATCAAGGCATTATACGAGCTGTCAGCGATTGAAATGCGCGACGACAGAGCAAAGGAGGTCATAAGAAAGAATAATGCCTCCCAAACATCGCCGTGGCTGAAAGTAGGTCAGGATGCAAAGAGGAAACCGGAGTCAACAGCCGAAATACCATGCTCAAAGCGCCAGCAAAAGTCCACCCCCAGCGAAGAAAATAGGGCATTGCGCGTGAGCAACGAAAAGCCTGATAAAGTGGAAATTGTTTCGAAAGACCAGCAACCCGAGAATAAAGACGGCGAAACCTGGTCAAAAATTGTCAGCAAGTCCCAGAAACAAAAAAATAAAGGGAAAGAAAAACTGCCGAAAACTGAGGAGAAGAAGAAGGCAGAAAACGCTGGAAGGAAGACCCGAAGTAAACCCAGAAGGCCAGATGCCATTGTGATTGCGAAAACGGGAGAGACTTCCTACGCAAATATGCTCAAAAAGATGAGAGCAAACCCTGATCTTAAGGAGCTCGGGGAAAATGTGAATAAGATCAGGAAGACAGCCAAGGGCGAATTGCTGATAGAGCTCAAGAGAGGTAGAGATGGACAAACTGCCAAATACAAAGAAGACATGTCCAAAATCCTCCAAACGGAAGCGAGGATAAAAACACTGTGCCAACACGCTACGGTTGAGCTACGCGACCTAGACGAAGCGACGACACAAAAGGAGATATGCGTGGCCATTGAACAACAACTCCCAACAGCAGGAAGCATAACGGAAGATGCCATCAAATCCATGAGAGTGACAAGGGACGGGACACAAACCGCCCTTATTACCCTCACAGCAGATGCAGCCAACAAACTACTCGCTGTAGGTCGTATAAAGATCGGGTGGGTTAGATGCAGAGTACGCGAGCACATCACACCTACAAGATGTTTTAAATGTCTTGAATACGGCCATATTGCCAGGCACTGCAAAAATGAAGCGGACCGCGCAGGAACGTGCCTACGCTGTGGAAGCAAGGGGCATGTAGCCAAAAAGTGCACTGCTGAACCAAAGTGTGCCATATGTGACGCGAACTGCAAAGGTGGAAACAACCATGCGACCGGAAGCTATAGATGCGCCGCATACAAAAACGCGATGCGAGAACTAGTAAAGAAGCAATGAAGTGCATCCAGATAAATCTCAATCATTGCGAAGCCGCACAGGATCTGCTTACACAGACAGTCAAAGAGGAAAAAGCAGACCTAGCCCTCATATGCGAACAGTACAAAACTATCCACGCCAACTCAAGATGGGTAGATGACTCCACTAAGACAGCGGCGATATGGACTTGCGGAAAATACGCATTCGAGCGGAAAAACGCAAACAGGAGACCGAATTTCGCCTACGCCAAAATTAAGGGCATCCACTTCTTCAGTTGTTATGCCCCACCGAGCGCAACCATGGCAGAGTACCAACAGATGTTGGATGTACTTGTAGCTGAGGTACGAGGAAAAACACCAGCAATTGTAGCCGGAGACTTTAACTCATGGGCAGTCGAATGGGGTAGTACGAGGACCAACCACAGAGGCGAAGCACTGCTGGATGCGTTTGCTAGCCTTGACCTTGTACTATTAAACCAAGGAAACAAAGAAACGTTCAATAACGGCAGATCTGGCTCCATCATAGATCTAACGTTTGCCAGCAGAGTTATAGCGAGAAAAACAAAATGGCATGTCTCCGATGTCTATACAAACAGTGACCATCGGGCCATCATTTTTGAAACAATAGAGCCAAGAAGGTTTCAGTACCAAAAAGCTACTAAAAAGGTACAAAAGTTGGGCTGGCAAGGAAAAAATATAGATAGAGAGATGCTCGATTATTGGCTGAGTACCATGGAAATTCCCAGGGGCACAGCTGAAGAACAGGCAAAACAGGTGACGACTTCCCTCACTCGAGGATGCGACGCATCCATGCCACGCAAAGGCAATGGAAATGGAAGAGCCCCGGTGTACTGGTGGAACGACAACATCGCTAAGCTGAGAGCAGACTGCCTCAAAATGCGAAGGCGCCAGCAGCGAGCAAGACGTAGACAAAGAGAAGACTCCGAAGAGATTCGAGATGAATTCTTAAAGAAAAGAAAGGAGCTTCGGAAACTCATTAAAAAGAGTAAAGCTGAATCTTTCCAATCACTAAGAGAAGACCTCCAACATAACCCGTGGGGAAGTGCTTACAAGTTAGTTATGGATAAACTAAAAACTGGCACGGCAGGTGCACCGACATGCCCGACTATGATGAATATTATAGTCAGCGGCCTTTTCCCAAGGAAGACCAGTGTGCATCTCACCCACGTAATAACAGAGAATGCGGAACCAATACAACCCGTCACAACTGCAGAAGTGCTGGAAGCAGCGGGCTCAATAAAAAGCAATAAGGCCCCCGGAATGGACGGGATCCCAAACTTCGTCCTAAAGGAAGCCATCAAAATCCAACCGGAGGTGTTTGCAAACCTCTATACAAGATGTCTGGCAGAAGGAAAGTTCCCTTTGCAATGGAAGCGACAGAGACTGGTGTTAATCCCGAAAGGCGACAAGCCCCCAGAGCAACCGTCGTCATACAGACCGCTGTGCATGCTAGACACAGTAGGGAAAGTGCTGGAAAGAATTATCCGTGACAGACTTGAACAGTACACAGAAGGAGACAACGGGCTTTCCAACCGACAATACGGTTTCAGGAAAAAGCGAAGCACCACTCATGCGATACAAGCAGTTTGTGAAATTGCACGCGAAGCCATATCTGGGACCAGATGGAAAGGAGGAAGAAAACAGTACTGTGCTGTAGTTACGCTGGACGTCAAAAATGCATTTAACTCGGCCAGCTGGAACTTCATCATGAGAGCGCTGAGGAATATTCGAGTGCCAAACTACCTACTACGAATTATTACCGACTACTTCAAAGACAGAACCCTCTTCTATGATACGGACGAAGGGCCGAAAAGATACAAAATAACAGGAGGAGTCCCACAGGGATCAGTCCTAGGCCCAGCCCTGTGGAATATTATGTATGATGGTGTACTGCGTATGCGAAGACTAAGAGGAGTGGACATAATTGGATACGCCGATGACATTGCGGTGGTGGTAGTGGCTAAAACCCTAGAGGAGGTGACACGAAACTGCAACAGTACCATCAAAGACGTGAAGATATGGCTTCGCTCAACAGGTCTGGAACTAGCGGACCACAAAACGGAGGCTGTCCTCATTAGTAGCCGCAAGAAGGTTGAGCGCCTGACCATACAGGTAGGAGAGCACACTATTGAGTCAAAGCCCTACATAAAGTACCTAGGGGTACTGCTTGACCATAGGCTCAACTTTAGAGACCATCTAACCTACACAAGCGTGAAGGCTAATCGGGCTGTTGCCGCAATATCCAGGCTGATGCCAAATATTGGAGGACCCAGGCAGCCAATTAGAAATCTGCTTGCGACAGTGAGCAAGTCAATCCTCATGTACGCAGCCCCTATATGGGCACCGGCAACAGCCATAAACTCGTACATGAGAAGCATAAACTCTGTACATAGAAGAGCATCGATCAGAGTATCCTGTGCATATAGAACAGTATCGGGGGATGCAATAAGTGTGATAGCGGCGCGAATGCCTATCGAGCTAGAGGTCAAAGTAGCAGCATCAATATACAATGACGAAAACCGGGAGAGAAGAGCCATCAGAGCAGCTGCCGAAATAGAATGGCAACGGCGATGGAGCACATCAGAAAACGGCCGATGGACATACAAACTGCTGCCGAACATAGAAGAATGGACCACAAGAAAACACGGTGAAGTAAACTTCTACCTTACCCAATTTCTAACGGGACATGGAAGCTTCCGGGAATTCCTCTACAAGTACAACATCGTAGACGATCCATTATGTCGTCATTGTGAAGGAAAAATCCAGAACGCCGAGCACGTGCTACTGGAATGCAAGAAATACGTAGCAGCCAGAAATGCCTTAGAACGAGAGATAGGCAATGAAATAACTCCAAGGAGACTGATTTCGTTTATGCTATCAACGAGGGAAGCTTGGGACTTCGCCAACCGTATCATTGCAAGCATCATGCAGGAATTACGGTCGGAAAACCAAACACCAAGAGCTCAAGAGGAAGGAAACCCTGGACCATAAGAAGGAGAAGACATGATGTCAAAAAAACCTGCCCCTACGAAGGAATGCCTTGACCGGTAGTACCGTAGGGGGAATCACAGGACAGGGATGGGGGGGTGTTTTAGCCACGTATACATGCAGGAGCATGGAGTCTGGCATAACTCGTAGCACGGGCTACCGAGTATCCATAAAGGATTTCACCCCTCCAGCGCATCAAAAAAAAAAAAAAAAAAAAAAAAAAATGAGTGTATTAACAGAGTTATGCGGCTATTACCCGTATGTTTTAATATTTACTTAATTTGAAATGCTTATCCACAGCAAGAAACATTATCTTATAAGATAGTGAAAAGCTAATGTATTCTACATGAGATCTTAATATTCCCCAAAGATAATAATAAGTGATACATTGCATAACAGAAAGAAAAGAAGAGTAACGATATACTTATGTATATGTTCGTTTGTTTAAGCCACATGTTTAAAAAAAGCGGACGAGTCAATTTCGGGAAATAGCCGAATCTCAAAAACCCATCAACACATGTACAAACATATGTATGTATATGTTAAAAGCGATTTCACAATAGAAGAAAGTGGTATCTTACGTTTAATACGATGCCACATACATACCAGTAGATAAAGATTAAGTAAATAATAGCTAAACTTATGAGAAGCTTTTATTTCGGCTTAAGAGACATGTCCTGTTACTGAAGAAATTTTGGCGACTCAAAATTTAAGCAATAATTTAGTGTAATAAACACTACTCCTAGAAAGTAATCAGTGATTTATATTGTGGTGTGCCATATACATATGTATATGTATGTACATCGCATTGTTATCTAAGAATTCGATACGTTGAAATTTGAAAGCAATTTTATTGTATCAAAACAAAAATTTCTGCATAGTTTCAATGAAACGATGGTTGGTTGGTTGGATTGGATGGAAGTTAAGCCGCTTAAGCCCGTATGACACTACATTTTTTTCTCATTTTTAATGCTCTGAAAATGAAATTAGAGCAGTACGAAAAATTCACTACTGAAATTTCCATTAAGTGTGAGTGCGTACACACTACCCTAATAAATGTGAAAATGTCAGAAAAAATGCATTAAAAATGTAACCCAAACTACATTTTTCAGCCGCTGGCAGCTTGTTTTTTGACATTTCTGCATTAAATTGGTTCATTGCAAAACTAAATTGATTTGAATTTGCGAAATGGATCCAGATGTACTTATTTTGTGTGTTTTAAACATAAATTTATTAATTGCAACCGTTTTGGAAATGTTCAAAGAGAAACAAAAACCTAAATTCCCAATTAATTTTTGCCGTTTGTGATTCTGTTCGGCTCAATACAAAAACAAAAGCTGACAGTTTATTATTTTCCTGCAAAATAATTGCTTTCCCTTTCTTAAAAAATCGTGTTGTCTCTTTTATGCAAGGCTGACACTCAGACATGATTTAATGCATTAAAAATGAGAAAAAAATGTAGTGTCATACGGGCTTTAGGCTGCAGGCTAGCTTACATAAAGGCTATTTTTTTAACCTAAATGCAAAAGTTAAATAAAATCAGAAAGAAAAAAATTCTTCATTAATTAAACCATAACGCTAGTTATGTGCCACCCTATGCAATTTTTGGACAAATTAGGCATGAAGGCACTGTCTAAATATTGTGCTTATATAATTATTTACGTAAAATTGAACTATCCGAACATCGAGCTCGACAACGTTTATAGTAGGTCAGGCACCTTCCTAATTTCAAATAATTACCAGAAATTATAAAGAGCGTACATACATATAACCAAATTCCAGTCGCTTTGGCGGATTTACAAGACAGCAGTAATTACACTGTTCGAATTTTTTGAGTACCTGAAAATGATTTTTTGCATCAAATGACTCTTCTACAAGTTGAATAGGTTGGGCATAAGTAAACCATTGCTGTCCTCACCGACGATTGCCCACCTTGTCGTGGTGGTGGGGCTTAAGTACTTCTCTAACTGTTGTTAATCGACAGGAAGAGATGGAAAACCAAGAGGCATCAACATCCAAGGTAAGGTACGACGCGCCGAGACCTGCATGGCTGAGGGAGTGCTCAGTCGCTAGCGCAAACTCTGGATACCTGGGGACCTCCAGTTTTAACTTTAATTCCCTTTATCTGCATACAGGGGGTGAGTGCAGATGGACCTTTCTTCCCCCTTACTCGTGGGACCTAATCATGAAACCTAACAACAACAACAAAACAAAACAAACAAAACAAACAATACCAAGGAGGCCAAAGTGCAAGGATCGGGCACTTCAGACTCCATAAACACCGATCCCCAGACTGAACGCATGACAGAGGAAGAAGAAAATCTTCTCTTCAACTCCTTCGCCAATCTTGGAGTATGGGACAGGGAAAGCGTCAGAACGGCTGATGCCGACATGGAGAAGATGATTCTTGATGTCGACGACAGCTGCTCTGTCGCTAGCTCCAACCTCTCCAGATTGTCTACGTCATCCAGACGGAGTAAAATCTCCAACTGCAGAACGACAATAAAAAGACTAGGTACGAAGGGATGGGACGAACTGACAGAGACGGAACGTAAACGGCTACATAACGCACGTGCCTATCTGCAGGAACAGCGACTAATGGAGAACAAGCCTACTGCTCGTACACCAAAGAAAGATGCTCCTGCAGGTGACACCAGCGCTATAAAGTCGATGGGGCCACCTGCCCCCCCGGGTCGGCAAAGTCCATCTGGGAGTCAGGCCGACCGCACCGACTGAAGCACTCAAGGATACCTCCGAGGAATCATCAAACTCTTCAAACAGACGTTGCATCGAGCCCCTTGCTCGTACGGGTCTGGAGAAGAGGGAGATGGTCCCTGGGGAAGTGAAGGCGTTGTCGACTGATAGCCCGATTGATACAACTCAACCAAGGCGATCACAGGCAACGCTTTCATATCCAAACAAAACATGCAGACAAAAAGAGAGTGAACGGCCACCTAAACCAACCATCGGGTTACCGAACTCACCAACCAGACGTTGCATCGAGCCTCTTGCTCGTACGGGTCTGGAGGGAGAGAAGATAACTCCTGGTAAGGTGAAAGAGGGGGAGGCGCACCCGGAAAACATCCACAGCCTTAGCTCCACATGCAATCAGGTTGCGACTTCCCCCCCTAAATCAGGTGACGGAGGTCAGGATCTCTCGAAAAACGACACGACTAACGACAGCTGTACGACAGTCGTAGAGGGCTTGCCGAGCGATTCCCGGCGGCTAGTGCAACGAGCCCCTGACTCTAAAGCTACCGGCAAACGTAAGGCACTCAACGAACGTGAGATCCTACGAAGACAACGACGTAATGCAGTCAGAATCGTCAGACGACTGAGTAAACGAACTCCGGATACCTTAACGGAGAAGGAGAGACAAGCTCTTGACAAGGCCAAGACAAGACTCAGAACGATTCCAGAGACTAGCACGGACGAACGTAAAGAGAAGACCCGACGTACGCCCAGCCGAACCTTGATTTCGGACAGACTCAAGACGCCCGGGAATGTGCACCCCCATACCAATCCCGAGCCGATTGCTAGTACGTCTAAAAGAGCTAGGCTTAACGACACCCTTTCCCCACTGGCAAACAAAACGAAAAGAGCCAGATTTTCACTGCTAGCCGTTACTGGACAGCAGGTCGCCGTTGCTGACTTCAGTAATCCTACACGGAAGCTAACTGAGGACCAATGGCGACTAATTGAGATCAGAATCCTTGATGAGGTAAACGACCTCATTGTCAAAGATAAGGAACCCCTCCCACTCTTTGGCACCCTTAACACCATCCAAGGATTCAAATTAGTGACCTGTGAAGACTCTCACACTCTCGCATGGCTCCGAGATTTCATCTCTAGGACCAAAGCTCCTTGGCCTAATGCTGACCTTCGCCTAATCGACAAAAAAGAAATCGTGCAGTTGACTAGACCAAGGGCCAAGCTCTTTGCACGGCGACCTTACATTCCTAGAGATCGGATCGAAAGGTACCTCAGATCTTTAAATAAAGACCAACTGAGCCATGCCTGGGAAGTGCTAGAAGTAGGGGACTACAACGAATCCGGTACGGAAGTGACAGTGTTGCTGAGTCACAAATTCCGTTACTAAACAAGATCGACTTCAAAGTCCGCGTCGGTATAAACCGATGCAAGCTCAGGCTTATTGCCAATTCGGCAAATAAAAGTAAAACGGAGGAGGCGACGAAGCACTGTGATGAAGATAGTCCAAATAAACCTACATCACAGTAAGGCGGCCAGCGCCAACCTGATCTACCTCATGGAGGCTAGACAAATAGACTTGGCCCTAATTCAAGAACCCTGGATTACAGGTGGCAAAATAAAGGGGCTAAACTCAAAGGAACTTGTACTGTATAAAACGGCACAAGTAGATACAAATAGTAAGACCAGAACGTGTATAGTGGCTAGCAAACAGATTAATCTCTTTCTTCTATCTACCTACAGTGATATAGACCACACAACAGTCAAATATGAACGTGACGGGCTCCCGCCGCTGATCATAACATCGTGCTACATGCCATATGATGCAGTAGAAGGACCTCCAGCAGAACTAACTCGCCTACTTGTTCAGCGTGCCGCACGAGAAAAATGGGACCTAGTCATAGGTTGCGACGCGAACTCCCATCACATTCAATGGGGTAGCACCAACATCAACATAAGAGGTGAGTCACTTTTTGAATTCCTTATCCTAAATAACATACTAGTTGCAAAGAGAGGCACAGAACCAACTTTTGTTATTAGAAATAGGCAAGAGGTAATTGATATCACTCTAGTAAGTAACACAAATACAGTAGTGACAGAACAATGGAAGGTACTAAAAGATGAGACATTCTCTGATCACAAAATCATTGAATTTCTGATACCGGACAAAATTCATGTCTTAAAACCATATAGAAATCACAGGAAAACTAACTGGGATATCTTTATCATGGAAGTAGGGATAAAGACAGGAACTCTTCAGACGCATTCTATGCTTGAGCCTGAGAGCATAGACAAGACAGTGACTGGGAAACCTACAAATCCAGCCAAAGGAAATTCAAGATAGAAACCCAGAGAGCTAAACGCTGTTCGTGGAGGGCCTTTTGTAGTGAGATAGAAAACACCAACGATTCGTCTAGGCTAAGAAAAGTTCTTGCATAAGAATCAACTGCACTGGGCTCTCTTAAAGACTCCGACGGCCCTTGGACAGAATCCTGTTACGAAACGCTTGAACTCCTACTCAACACTCACTTTCCAGGCTGCACCTCCCATAAGAGTAATGACCTGGATGAGTACGACAACACGGAGCATACAACACCAGCGGAATTGATAACAGAAGAAAGGAAAAAATTGGCTATCAACTCCTTCTCGCCGTACAAATCTCCGGGAATGGATGGCATCTTTCCTATGATGCTACAAAAATGTGCAAATCACATCACACCCCACCTGAAAAACATATTCCTAAGTAGTTTAACTAGGGGATATGTATATATCATGGCGTGAAGTCAAAGTGGTTTTTATACCCAAGGCTGGTAAACCCAGTCACTTTACCGCGAAAGACTTTAGACCTATTAGCCTAACCTCTTTCGTTTTAAAAACCCTTGAGAGGCTAATTGACATTTACTTTCGGAGTAAATTGAACCCGACCACTATATCTCCAGCCCAACATGCATATACAAAGGGCAAAAGTGTTGAAACAGCGCTCCACAGCGTTGTTAGTACCGTGGAAAAGACACTAATTGATAAGGAATACACTCTTGCGGCCTTTCTAGACATCGAAGGGGCTTTCAACAATGTCCAAACCGATGCGGTTAAAAGAGCTCTAGTAAACCTTAAAGTGGACAACACTATTATCAACTGGATAATGGGTATGCTCAAAAACAGACTGATCAACTCGGAAATAGGAGGTGTTCATATCAAAGTATCAGCATCTAGAGGCACTCCTCAAGGTGGGGTACTTTCACCCCTTATCTGGATTCTTGTGGTAAATAAAATTTTAATTAAGTGAAAATTTAGTGGTGTTAAAGCAGTAGCATATGCTGACGATCTAGCACTACTAGCGACAGGCAAATTCCTATCTACCATAAGCGACCAAATAGAAAGCGCCTTATCCATGGTAAACCCAGTCAACTACCGCGGAAGACTTTAGACCTATTAGCCTAACCTCTTTCGTTTTAAAAACCCTTGAGAGGCTAATTGACATTTACATTCGGATCAAATTGAACCCGACCACTATATCTCCAGCCCAACATGCATATACAAAGGGCAAAAGTGTTGAAACGCGCTCCACAGCGTTGTTAGTACCGTGGAAAAGACACTAATTGATAAGGAAAACACTCTTGCGGCCTTTCTAGACATCGAAGGGGCTTTCAACAATGTTCAAACCGATGCGGTTAAAAGAGCTCTAGTAAACCTTAAAGTGGACAAAACTATTATCAACTGGATAATGGGTATGCTCAAAAACAGACTGATCAACTCGGAAATAGGGGGTGTTCATATCAAAGTATCAGCATCTAGAGGCACTCCTCAAGGTGGGGTACTTTCACCCCTTATCTGGATTCTTGTGGTAAATAAAATTTTAATTTAGTGAAAATTTAGTGGTGTTAAAGCAGTAGCATATGCTGACGATCTAGCACTACTAGCGACAGGCAAATTCCTATCTACCATAAGCGACCAAATAGAAAGCGCCTTATCCATGGTAAACACATGGACCAAGAACTGCGGACTTGCGGTCAACCCGCAAAAGACTGAGCTGATCCTTTTTACAAATAAAAGGACAATACCAGAATTTGATATGCCATCAATTGAAGGGACTCCACTTAAAATTTCTGAAAGCGCCAAGTACCTAGGAGTTATCCTAGACAGGAAATTGAACTGGAATCTCAATATAAAAGAAAGAGCAAGGAAAGCAATGGTAGCTTTTTATGCCTGTAATAGGATATTTGGTAAAACCTGCGGTCCTAGTCCTAAGATCATCATGTGGCTCTACACCGCGGTAATTAGACCGATACTGACATATGGTAATTTAGTTTGGTGGCAAGCGCTATGTAAAGCTACCAACCTCAAAACCATGACAAAGATTCAAAGAATGGCCTGCATCGGCACCACCGGGGCAATGAGAACCACCCCCACAGTGGGGTTGGAAACTATACTCAACCTTAAGCCCCTTGATATCTTCGTACAGGAGTCTGCCGCAAACAGTGCCCTGCGACTTAGCCAAACTGGATGCTGGAAATCCAGTATTACGGGGCATGCGCAGATCCTACGTAAATTTACGGAAAATTATGTATGTACAGACTACACAACCCCCTACCTTGACTTTGTAAGACCATTCGTTACTTCCTTTCCCAGTAGAGAAGAATGACACGAAAATCAACTATCGGGTTACGAATCATCGATACCCATATTCACAGATGGCTCCAAGATGGACATTGGTGAGAAAGCTGATGAGCTGGCAAGAAAAGGATCATCACTTGGACTAAATCAGGCAGACACTACTGTAAAAATCCCGCCTTGTCACATTAAACAAATGATAGGGAACAAATATTAGTAGCTGCAAATGAAAGATGGAGAGTGCTTGATTCTTGTGCTATAACCAAGAAAATGTGGCCACTCTACGACAAGCAAAAAACCAAGAGAATTTTACAAATGAACAAAAAATCTTTGTCATCTCTTGTAGGTATTATTACTGGACACAATATGCTGAAATATCATACAACGAAAATGAAACTTAGTACAAATGACCTGTGCAGAGGATGTGGTGACGAAGATGTACATGAAGATTCCACACACTTTCTATGTCACTGCCCATCACTCTGTCATATTAGATCTAAAACACTTGGAAGACACTTCTTCTGTGACCTTGAGGAACTTTTTGGCAAGTCTATAAACGACTTGCACAAATTTATAAACGCTTCGGGATGGCTTCAAAATCCACACTTTGTTTATAGGTTCTAGAGTATGGGAGGTTTTAAACCCCTAGGGCATCACAATGGATCTACATTGATCTAAGTGTGACGGATGCAGAATTCTTTTGCGCCCGTCAACCCACTAACCTAACCTTACCTAAAACCATTGCTGTACATGCTTTATAATTTGTTTAGTGCCAGCTTTCCCATTTCCCTCCTAACATGACAGCAATAGTTCAGCCGATGGACATGGGTTTAATCCAAAATTCAAAAGTGCAATACTTACCAAGATTTTGAAGGTTTGGAAAACTAAAAAAAGAGGACTACAAGATATCACTGCTCGACTGTGTACGCATAATTTCAAAAGCATAGATACAGGATGTCATTTCACTGACAATGGAAAATTGTTTCATAGAGGCTTATACGACTGAAATATGAGACGATGAAACTCCGCTTAATTTAATCAGATGTGCAACCAAAGACACCAATGAAATCAAATGGATCTGGAACAGACTAGTTCAAACAGACTATAATGTTGAAGACGTGAATTGGAAAGATTATATTTAAATCGATGACGGAATCATAGCCACAGAAGTATCTGATCCGTACATCGATATATATATAGATTCCTATCGACTGCTTTGCCTTCTCTGAAGAAAAATGGCCCAATGATGGTTTTGGCGCAAACACCGGCCCAAACAGTCACTTTTTGGTCATGCAATGGTGTTTCATGGATCTCGTGTGGCTTCTTCGTTCCCCAAATGCGGTAATTTTGCTTGTTAACTCGCCTCGTTGGTCATCAAAATTTGCTTCCAAAAATCAGGTTCAGGTTTTTAATAACCTTCCGATATCTATAAGAACAAATCACAACTTTCACTCATTTGTTAAAAATGTCAGAACATGGCTCTTTACTATAGACCATCATGGAATTGAACTATTACTGCGAGTTATGACTTAAGTTTCAATTTAACTTCAATATTCTTGAAAAGTGTCTAAACCGGATTTTTTTGCTTTAAAAAATACCTTAACTGACTTAAGAAGAGCTGATAGTACCCCATGTCAGATATTATTGGTAGCCTTGTAGTTATAAGCGGTGATCCAACACTAACATTTAATGTTATAGAATGATCTTTACATATTCTTACCCACTTATCTTATATTGTATTTAATAAACAAATTATAAAATAGTTGTAAGTGGTATATGAATAAATAAAATAATATGAAAAAATAAAAAAAATTAAAAACGATATGCACGTTGAGGTAACACAATTGAACGACTATTTTCCATGTACAGCGTCACTATTTTGTTTTGGTGTGAAGCGATTTATGCCTAAAATTGTACTGAATTGACGTTTCATAAAAATGTAGCTTTCATGACCGATATTACTCTCGGATGCTTGTAAGACATTCGCGAGAATGAACCGTGAAAGAACTTTTAGGTGTTTTCTGGGATTCGAGTGTTGAACCTCCCGTTTAGTAAACGGAACTTTTATTCCTAGCCTCAAAAGTAACGCTACTTTACAATGGGCCATTTTTTAAAAACCGATTTTGTCGAAATCTATACCATCAATTTTATTCATGTTTCATATTTGAGTCAAGCTACAGATGACCTAGTTATTTTCTAATACGGCAAGTTACTAAGTTCCCTATTTTTTAAAATTTATTCTTGGCTATGGTTCGACTTTGCTTAAAATAATATCTAAGCAATATTTGACATAGGTATGTAGTTGAACATGACATAACTTCACTTGCATGGCTTGAAGAATCAGGGTGATGGCCGATAAACATAGCCTGAAGAAGCACTGCGACATCATAGAGGTGTTTTTGCTCTCTCCTTAAAAACGGTGTTGTGTATAGTTTTGCCTACTATAAAATCAAGTCCATGGATGAAGTACAGGATTAGAATACAATAGGCTGAGAAGGAGGTGACATCAGAAGGGAATATAAACCCTTTATGGAATTGTTTGAGTGCCCTCAAGGCACGATTGGCTAACACCAACTTTTTTGTGAAAGAATTTGGGAGGGCAATGGAGAGTCTGTTAGGATCTTAGTGATTGCTAGAACCTCTTTAATTTTTTATTTTGTTTTCTTTTTTTCGAGAAATCGGTGAATTGCTTGGCATATTTTAATGCAGTTTGTGAGAGAGCTTTTCTTTTTCTTCCCAATGATTTAGCTCTATCTCTATCTAGCTAACAAATAGACCACAGAATGGTTCGAGGTCAATAAATGGAGACTGGGTATCGGATCTGGCAAGTTCATTAGCAGCTCTGCTAGAGATGGTTTTATGTTTAGGTCAATAAATGGAGACTGGGTATCGGATCTGGCAAGTTCATTAGCAGCTCTGCTAGAGATGGTTTTATGTTCAACTTGCATAGTAACGTAATGTAAATTGTTAGTAACGTAAATTACTCTTGTAAGAGAGCAAAGGTAGGCTCCGGATTTAATGCATTGGCTCACCACTGCAGTCATGCGCTGGTACTCTTGTACGGTATCAAAGTCTGATGCACGGCACTGGACGATTACGACTATGCACTGTTTCCTATTAACCGACTTTGCAGCAGCTCGTAACACGGTGATAAGTAGCACTAGGATTCTTAGGCTAATCCACCCAGCAACCTGGACGGTCGAAAACGCAACCAAATCGACCACGTGCTAATCGACGCAAGACACGTATCCAAAATTTTAGACGTGCGTAGTACGCACTGCTTCGTACTTCGAGGGAAAACGTCTACTCTGACCAATTTCTTGTTGCAGCTAAGATTAGAGCCCGGCTGTACAACAATAAGAAGCTGCGAGCCGCCTAGGAGAAGAAGCTTAACGTTGGACGCCTAAGCACGTCAGAAGGAGCCAGAGCCTGGCTCGGAATTCGGATAGACGAATATAGAATTGAATTGAATTGAACACTTAACAGACTACATATATAAAATTACTGATTAAGAAAATATTCGTAGAGTGTGGAAGGCATCTTTTAACAGGCAGGTAAAGAATACGCATTCGTCGAGAACTATATCTTTTTATATTTAATATAAAAAAAAGAAATGTTTCTTCAAACGAAATCGTTGAAGTGAAAATTTTCAAAAAAAAATGTCAAAACGAAATTTGTGACAACTTCTTTTTTCAGCAAATAAAACTTTATGTTAGAGTACCTGATATCATAGTTTCTGATTCCGTGCAACATTATAAAAATGCGTTCATTTTAGTGAAATAAAAGTTTTTGATATTTAAAAATGATCTGGACATCAATTCAATTCAATTTATTGAGACATAAGTATAGAATGAGCATGAATGTGGGTTTAGCCTTGGATAAAAAAAGGAACACATTTTCATCAGTAAACTTGCTAAGAGAATTAGAAGAAAATTCTCCTGAAGATTTTAGGAATTATTAAAGGATAGACTCGGTGACGTATGACGAGCTTTTAACAAAAATAACGTCGTAAAAGCCAACATTTTGACAGGACCTTTGAAAGGTGAAGATGATCTCATTTCTCACATTCCTATGACTCCAACGGATGTGGCATTTCGATTTAAGAAACTGCAATACCCAATTTAATTGCCGTTTGCAATCACCATCCACCAAGCTCAGGCCAATCTTCAGAATTGTACGGGTTAGATCTAGAAACGAATTGCATTTTACATGGACAATTTATATGTTGCGTGTTGTAGAGTTGGTAAAAAAGACAATCTCTATACCTGCACATACAATGGAACAAAAAACAAATTGTTCAGGCACAGCAACGCGTGGCAGCGTACAGTTAATAATTTGCCCACAGAAACGCTACACTGTGTTTTCAGCTCAATAGGAAAATCACTGAAAGACAAAGAGTTCACATTAGCTGCATTACTTGACATTGAAGGAGCTTTTAACAATGTCAACACCGAAGTGGTAAAGAGAACGCTGGGCACATTAAACATTCACAACAGCCTAATCGGATGGATTGTCAGCATACTCGAAGATAGACATATAATAACCGAAATTGAGGGAACAAGGCTGGAAGCATACGCCTCGAGGGGAACTCCTCAGGGCGGGGTACTTTCCCCACTGCTGTGGGTTATTGTTCTTAACGAAGGCCTACAGCTGCTCAGAAACAGGGGCGTGCTTATGCAGACGACGTTGTGATACTGGCAACAGGCAAATTCCTCCCAACACTCAGCGAACAAGTCGAAGGGGCCATCAAATCCCTTGACACCTGGACCAGGAATTGCGAGCTCACGGTTAACCCCCAGAAAACCGAGCTCGTATTATTCACAAATTACCAGAGTTTAGTACGCCATCTGTCGGAGGCACCCCGCTTAAGCTCTCCGACAGCGCAAAGTACCTAGGGCTTGTATTAGACAAGAAACTAAATTGGAGAATGAATATTAATGAAAGGATTAAAAAAGCAACTATAGCCTTCTACTCATGCAGCAGAATCTTTGGGAAAACCTGGGGTTCTTCTCATTAAATAATTCTCTGGATGTATAAGACCCATACTGACATACGGCAGTCTTGTATGGTGGCCGGCGGTGAGGAGTGGTTAAGAGGTCTGATGCCAAATGCGCAATCCATTGCTATATATACCGACGGATCTAAAATGGACACTGGCGTAGGGTCAGGCATCTTCTCCGAATCGCTAGGAATATCGAAATCAATACGCCTCCCAGACCACAGCAGCGTTTTCCAAGCGGAGGTGCTGGCAGTGGCAACAGCCGCCCGTGAGTCTGCGGTAAGGGCAATACTACAAGGGGGTATCACCTTCTTTATTGACAGCCAGGCAGCTATAAAAGCAATAACTGCCACAGAAACTAAATCAAAACTTGTGAAGTGCTGTAGAGAAGAGCTTAAGGTTCTTGCAACACAGCACAAGGTATCGCTCTGCTGGGTCCCTGGACATGAGGGTATACCAGGTAACGAGAAAGCTGACGAATTAGCAAGAGAGGGTTCTGCAGCCGTTTCAAGACAAACAGAACCACTCATGAACATCCCGTTTTGCGCACCTAAGCTTGAAGTAGGGAAAATAGCCATACAGGAGGCGAACACCAGATGGACCTCCATGGATTCCTGTGTAATCACAAGGAAACTATGGCCGTCCTTCGATAAAGGCAGTACCGAGAGACGTATGTATACGGGAAGACAGGAAATCCCTTTCTATCCTCGTTGGGGTTATCACGGGGCATAACTCTCTACGGTATCATTTGAAAAAACTACGTCTGACGGAAGAAGAACTCTGCAGAGGTTGCGGTGACGAGGGAGCTTTTGAGGACACAACCCACTTCCTATGTCACTGCCCTGGCCTCTAACACAGCATGAACAGACTTTTAGGGAGCTACTTCTTCCAAGACCTACATAGATGAACTCGCCAGCACGCCATTAGACAAGATAATGAAATTTATCAAGTCCTCAGGATGGTTTGTATGCATAGACTCGCATCAATAACTATCGGAGCAAATTAGCATCCTTATCGGGTTTCAATGGGCAAGGGACATCCTTTCCCCCAAAGGGCATCACAATGGGTCATCATTGACCTGAGTGCGGCGGGGAGTCTCTCTCCCCGCCAACCCACATACCTTACCTAACCTAGCACAAAACCAGCAATATGGGATCCAAGAACTGTGTTTGATTGGCTTGCTTCACATGCAAGTAGGGTTTCTGCACCCTCGGGTGATAAAAAAAAATGTAGTACAACCTATAAATACGGGAAAACCTACAGAAAAACCTACAACTTCGAAAGATTTCAGATTTACTAACCAATGAGATGAAATTAAAATATTGAAATTCACTCTGTGAATGAATGTACCTATGTAGTGGGTGTTAACTTTTCTTTTAATTGTCGTTGCTTCCACGTATTTACAGAGAAGAAAGCCGATGTAAACAAATTTGTTGGGGCAAGATGGACCAGAATTTAATATCTACTTACTCATCAATTTCTTTGATTACGCTTTTATTACTAGTAATATGTACTACTAAGAAAGCACTAAGTGTACCAAGCTCGTGCTTTGTTCTTTCTCGCACAGTTCTATTAAACTTGTATTCCTGCTGATAAATCATGCAACGTATGGCCACCTTATTTCTTTGAATGTTTAAAAATGCTTACATATGTATTAATGTATTTTATAGTATTATATAAATGTACTCACCACAGAAGTATAATTGGTATTAGGGCACTCATCATCTATAATCTCAACATTTCCTTCATTCACATATGTGTGATTAACCATGGCAACAATGGCAACAGACATGTTTGTTCGCATAACATACGCATTAGCCATGCCAAGGAACAACATGAATGTTACAAAGTATCTCGTGGCAAATCGTCCTAAAATAAATTGTACAAAAAGCCAGAGTTAAATAATTTTCTTATCAAATCAGAAAAACATACACATACTTATTTTATTTATTTAAATGAATTGAACGTCTACAATTATTTTTAGAATGTGTTGTGCGAATTCAAGAAACGCGTGGTCGCAGATTTTGCTGGTATAACAAGAATTCCCCTTAAATAATAAAGTAAATAACCCCTCTCATAAATCATTCAACAAATCACATGACATCACATCTAAACATTCGAGTTCTTGCATGTAAGTATATACATAGCTCTTATTTACTTGGTATCACGAGCATAATCAGACTTGCAGACTCACCCGCCTTAAGATTTTGAAACAGAACAATCCAAAGGGTATGCGCTTGCTTTATACATATGTATGTAGATCAAGATGTTTTTCTTCATATGATTAGAGGTTGCTTTCACTTTCCTTAAAGAGTAGATTGAGTATTGACGCCGACCAATTCAAGAAGCGCAGGGCAATCAATTTTGTCTATCAACCCAAGGGAGACCGCGTAGGGCGGTCGAATAAAACTGGTCTGGACGGCTTCAATACGCCCGATGTGGACAGCGTACACTATGCTTTCTAAGAGTTTGGGTATGAGTTCGGTCGACAGTTGCGTATGTATGTACATATATCGTTTTTAGAACTTTTCTTATGAATGGGGATGATAAATGAGTTCTTCAAAACTCCGGGGGAAATCTCATTGGCAAATGGATATAAGAAAAAGAGAAGTTAAGAGGTGGGCCAAGTGTGTTACGCAATTTTTTTTAGAACGATTGCGGAGACCCCATCAGGACCGGGGGAGTTTGTTAGTCGTTTTTGCGACATGTACCGCTGCAAAATTAATCGAGACTAGTTTGTGCGCAATTGTCCATTTGTATAAGAGAAGTAATCGTGGTCGGTTTCGGGGATGTGGGGAGTAAACGATTGGCTAAACAAGTGAACGAATAAGTTGACGAAAAATATTTGGGTTTATCAAGTTATTGGCGTATAGGGGTAGATCAAAGTAGACACACAATGTGACACTAGCGCGTTTGACAGGCAATGTACCGACTTACGATAATATTTGTCAAAACGCGCGACCTCAAAACTTGCAACACATAAAGTGGCTTCAGAACGATCGTGCGTTGAGAGATTGGGAATATAGTAGAATTATGTTCTGATCCCTCAAGTTTTCAACACACAATTTCGGCAGAAAAAAGAGTAGAAATGTACTCTTTTTTATTTATATGGTTTGATATGTTTGATATTTTTAATTGCTAATTTATGTTTTTTGAACACAAATTTATTACATATGTACATATGTTAGAGAAGTTAGAAGTTAGAAGTTACGTAAGACCGCTCATAACTCGGGAACGGATGGTCCGATTTCAGCTGTTTTTTTTTGTTGTCTTCGCGTCCGCCCAAGGAACATTTTTACGGCGAAAAAATTGAAAAATTTTTAAGAAAAATTGGAAAATTCGGAAAAATCGATTTTCCATACATTTTGTATGGGGAATTTTCTTTTTTTTCATTTTGACCGTAATATTACAATTCAAATGGTTGCAAAGGTTTAAAATTGGGGAAAGTTTCCCGGACAATCATTCTTTTGATTTTGAAGAAATAATACAATGAAATTAATTGCCAGAACTCCAAATTTGGAAAAATTTTAATTGAAGGGAAAACCCTTTTCCCACACATTCACATGCAACAACATTGCCCACACATTCAAATGCAATTTGACAGGTGTAATTTTTGCTTCGTCATTTCACCATGGA
This sequence comes from Blera fallax, assembly GCA_946965025.1. NCBI lineage: Eukaryota > Metazoa > Arthropoda > Insecta > Diptera > Syrphidae > Blera > Blera fallax. The sequence continues at coordinate 58,337,487 of OX337246.1, forward strand.
CTAATATGCTTTGCTTTACTTACGTACATATGTGTTTGACATAACCTTTCTCAATATCTTCATCGGATACAGAAATATTGAACGCTTTGTGAAAGATCTCATAAACTCTTTTCCTTGCGTTCGAGCTATCAATTATTATAATAAGAATATGAGTATAAACATAAGAAACGTAAAAATTTAAGAGAAGAAAAGAAAAAAAAAGTGGTGGAAGGTTGCTGTAGCAATACAATTATTAGCATCAGAAAATATAATACTGCCGATTTTCTGCCAAGGCTATTAGTTTGCCACTGCTTTAATGGAGACGAGAGTTGGAGAGACAATCTGTAAAACAGACATTTTTATCTGAGATTGCATTTGAGGGGACGAAATGAGACTCATCCTCAGACTGAACCCGTTGCAATTGCTGCTCATGATTTTCATTGAAGAGAATAAATGCGGGACAGGTGCATAGTACGTGAAGAATGCCTTGCTCCATCTCTTCATCCCTGTAGCATGTTGGCCTATCTGACAGTGTCAAAGAGGACATTGATTACGGAGCTTTAGATTACTTATTAACATAACCAACATGGCATTACCTTTTCTGATCCAGCTTAGAACAGATTTATCTAGATATATGACACGTCGGGCTATTTTTCCGTTAGTCCTACTGAAAGCATCCAACTTAAGTAAATGTTTACATCTATCGAGGGACATACCCAGGTTTTGCCACTTAGGCAGAACTCCAAGGGTCGTACGTTTTCTGGCGATATTGTCAGTTTTGCAGTTTCCCGGAATGTCTCTATGGCGAGGCACCCACCGTCATCGTTTGTTAAGTTGATGGGTTCACAGTTTAGCCCTGATGCCAGCAAGCATATTATGATAAGAGGCAGTTTGATCAATTGCGAAAGCTTATGACAACACCACTGGTACTACGGAGGCACTGGCACTGGCAGCAGGTTTGTCATATGACTGGAATAATTTTTCACTCCGTTGATGATTGATATGCTTATTATATCAGGTGGACTGGGAAAAAAATACTGTGAATCAGAAGCGAAGGCAAAAAAATAAATGACAAACAAATCTCCTCAGTTATCTGGACACCACACCTGGAGCTAATGTGAAACCTAATACACCTGAGTTTCAAACCACTGAACCAATCTCTTTCTCTCTCTCTATCTATCTATTAGTGCGTCTGGCAAAGATGTAGCACCATATGAGTCGTATGGGACCTACACCTTTGTATTCAAACCGTTCTGCTCTTTTCTTTGATACTAAATTCAAGTGGTTAAATCAACGATCCACATTTTGGAAAAAAAAAACCATTTTAAACATAACATTGCTAACATCAGCAACAACACAATGCTGCCAGATGGTCATATTTGATTTTACATATTTCAGAGGTTTATATTTATTTGCAAATCTTTTGGTTATACCTCACACCAAAAAATTGCAGCGGGCTCTTGGTCTAATAGAATTAACCTCAGCGGTCGAGTTTTTATAAGTGCTCTTTAAAGTATATTTTTCTAGTCCTAAAGCTTTATTTCATTCCATAAAAGTAACACAAAAAAGAATAAGGTAATGCCTTTATAAGCAAGTGTATATGCTGTATTAACGACCTCACCCCGCAAGAGGAATACGCAAAATTCAGTACATGTCTAAGATGTTTATATTTCGAATGGACCAACGTCACCGAAACATCCAAGAAGAGGATCCAAATGACCTGGATATGTCAATTCTGTAGAGAATCACTTGGACAACCTACTGCCCCAATGAGCAATCATTAGCAAAACTCGCCAACCCAACCTGCCTCCAAAATGTGTCGCAACGTTTTATCTCCGGTAAAAGTGACCGCAGCAGTAGACACAAAAATGATGGTCCACGAAATAAAGTAAATTAAAACAGAAATGAAAGAGATAACTGCTAGCTGAGAATTTGTTGCCAAGAATTAAGATGATATGAATACAAATCTGTTAAAAAACAATGAAATTTTTGAAAATCTCACTAGACAAATTAACGAGCTTAAAGAAACAAACACAAAAAAAATCAAACAACACACATGCAGTCACAGATAAACTCGCTTGAACAACGACTTCTCAAAAATAACATTGAAATCAAGGACAGTGCACTGGCACGAGACGAAAACCTATTCGTGAAAAGTATGGGAAAAGCAGTTGATTGCAAAATTAAAAGCACCGACATATGTAGCTGATGTATACAGCACAAAAGCTAAAACACCTTAAAACTCAGTAATAATCGTATCTTTTACCACAAATCTACTCAAAAACAGGTTGATGAAGAACGCACGTGCCATCAAAGCAAAACTTAATAAAATGATGGAAAATCTGGCTCATAAATAAACGACAAATTTACGATCTGAGCAGGTGAATGTGTTTATTAACAATCAACCGAAAGTACTAAACAGACAACTAATATGGGCCGCAAGACAACAGGCAAAAAAGGAAGGGTGGTCAATTTTATGGGAAAGATACGGTAGGATTCTAGCAAGAAGGTGAGAGAACACAAATCCTGTGCACATAAGCACATTAGAAGATGTTAGCATAATTACAAGTGTATAAATCATTATAAGTGTAGACGCGAATGAGACAGCATCTCTTATTTACTATGCATATGGAAGACAATGGAAAAAACAATACTGTGGAGCTAAATATAAAAAAATAGGGTATGGGACAATTTTATCAGCATAAGTATTACTGATAAAAAAAAACTGAATTTTTGCTGTTTATGGCTTAATATACGTATGTATAAGGTCCTGAATTAACATTGGGACTATTTCATATACAATATAAAAAAATAATAGATTGCATTGATATTATTGTATTGGCAGAAACAAATATAAAAATGGATTCTTAAAAATAGATAGCTTCAACGCTGAATTTATTACCAGAAAACGAGGTATTGCTATATGTACATATGTACATATATTTAAAAAGTAACATAAAATATGAACGGCTTAATATTACGACATACGTATGTATATGAATGTTTACCAGTTGCGATATCAGATGAACGAAAAATTAATAAATATATATATAAATATATACAGATCACCAGAATTTAGTGCAAAAAAATTTGTATTAGAGCTGGAAAATAATATTCCAGAAAGTACATACAGTGAGAATTATGAGAATTATGGGAGATATAAATATAAACACTAAAAATGAAACAAAACTTAGAGTAAGAAACTACTTTGAATTACTCCCATCGAAGGGACTTACAAATATCATTCACAGTGAAACTCAAATTGATCTCATTCTTCGATCTTCTACGCTGATCGACCACCTTTTAGTAAACAATCCCATGCTGTCGGTGGTAATTAAAGCAGATATATCAGACCATTACGCTTTGTTCTATTGTACATTTATAAATGAATCAAGGAAAAAGGATACTCAAAATAGCTCTCAAAGCATAAACAATTCACTAGTGGATCGTGAAATACTCTCAGCCGATTGGTCGGACATTGAAAACATGGTGGATGTTGATACAGCGTATGAAAGACTGGTGAGAAAAATGCAAAGTATACAGAAAAATCAACACTCAACAGTATACAGAAAACCAAGAAAGCGAAATAATAAGCCTTGGATGTCAAACGAACTAGAACGTAGATGCCAACAGAGGGACAAATTATATAGGCGATGGAAAAACAATAAGTTAATAAGTCTAATGAAGCAGAATATAAAGATTAATAAAGAAATATACATCAAAAGATCTAATTCTTTATAATGCGACTCAACGCAGCAAATTCAGACTTGAAAAATAATGACATCTAGGGAAAGGAAATAAACAAATTTGAATGACGCTATTATTAAACAATGTCCTTTAAATAAAAGCATTAAATCATTATCTAATGAATGCGCTGACCTCTTCAATGTACAAACAGCAGAAATAATCAAACTTCAAACCATCGATGTGAAAGCAGAATGAACACGATCTATTTGAAAAATACAAGCGAAGCGGAATTATTCTCAATTCTGAGTTCCATGAATGGAAATAAAGCACCAGGTTTGGATGGAATAAGGGCTATTGACCTGAAAAAGCATGCTCATATCTTTGCTTCTATTCTAGCAATGATCGTAAACAATTGCGGTTTTTGAGTCCAATTGCTCATCAAGCGAACACCGCCGAAGAGCTAGATGTCTACAACAAACACCAAATTTTCGCAAGGTGTATGGTAAAAAAATTTAAGTATACCGTCCCATAAACAGGGTGCCTGCTTTACCATGTATATTTGTTATACCATGTGTATTTAAAGTAACTAATGAAAGTATTTTGTACATCTGGTAACACTGTCGTTAAATGTCAAACTGTCGTTTTGCTAATATTATAAAATAAATCATTCTGTATTTAACCTTTAACCGGCGTGTTTCCTTTGTCTGGCTCAATACATTACATTGGCGACAATTTAGAAAGCGTGATTAAGAAGAGCCATTATCGTTATATAAAGTTTAACAAACACTTATAAAGTTTAACGAAAATTACTAAAGTTAAATCATTATTAAATGTTTAAAAAATGACACGCGAAGGAGATCCACCACAAAATGTTAGTACCCCTGTAAGTACGACTACAATTATGCGCATCATTTAATTTGGAGGATGACTTCAGTATGTATATATGAAGAAAGATTGGAGCAGTACTTTTTGGCTAACTACGTGAAGGATGCCAGGCGGGTGCCGGTTATATTGACGACCATAAGTCATCGAGCATACGAGATCGTAAAGCGGAATATACACAGGTGAAAAACTCATCCAGCATGTGAGAGTGTATTAGTGAAAATGAGACACGTATACGTTGTGTCTGCTTGAAGCAAAATCAAAATGTTTGGATTTTTGCTCAATCAATATAACACACTCTCACATGCTGGATTAGTTTTTGACCTGTGTATATGCCGCTTAAGAGAGTTGGTGTTCCCCAAGAAACGAAAGGAGCTCCCTTTCGATGAGCTGATGGAGCTTATGAGGTCCCATTTCGAGACAACGCAACGTCTTCAATCATCAGAAAACGTATCGAATTCTTTGACTTGAAGGGAGAAATGGTAAATAGCTGGCTGGTGCGGGTAAGGAGCATGGCGATGTATTGCAAGTTTGGCAATTTGTTTGAGGAATCTGGTAAAAGATCCAATACTAGACCGTGTGTTTGAAGAACAGGAAAAGCCGTTAGTTGAAATTTTGAAAGTTGCATTACAACGGGAGGTCTCGCTTAAAAAGAAGGAGACGGACATACATCGATTGCAGGGAAGCAGTTTCAAAGATGTGAGCAATCGTAGAGAAGGACAAAAAGCAGTTCAACGGCGAGAGAAGCAGCAGACGGTGACAGAGAAAGACAGTAAGGTGTGTTTCGCATGCGGTAAAGCAGGACATTAATTCAAATCTTGCAAGAATAAAAATTTTTTTTTTAGAAATTGTAAAAAAAGGGACATATGTAGGAATTGCATGCAAAAGTCCAAAACATAAAATTAATTATTTAGAAGAAAATGTTAATGAAATTGAGCTATTAAATTTAAGTAATTATTATAATGTTAACGTATTTCCTATTATAATTAAATTAAATTTAAATAATATTTCGAGTTAATAGAGCTAGATTCGGGTGCTAGGGCTTCGGTGTGGCCGGTGTGTTTCTTAAAGAGTTTGAATATTGAGCAGAAGTTGGAAGATACTGATATTTGTTTGCGTCATTATGATGGTGGAGTTTTGGGGCCGGTCGGGAAAATTAAAATACAAATTGAATTCATGGGTAGGAAAGTGTTGGGTTGTTTTCAAATCGTTGATGTGGATAGTGTGAATAAGAAACCACTTATTGGTAGAGACATAATGAAGTTGTTAGGCATTACATGGGGCGTACAAGGTAAAGAGATTATAAATCAGCATTTCACAGAAACGTCTGACGATAATTTAGAAAAGTTGGCTAAGGGTATTTGCGATGAATTTTCTGATTTGTTCGATGGAAAATTAGGAGAATATAAGAATGCAATAATATCACTACAGTTCAAGAGCAATGCCAAACTAAAATTTTGTAAGCTAAGAAAGATATCTTTTGCATTTAAGGCAAAGGTGGACAAGGAGTTGAAAAGGCTTGTTAATGAGGGTGCTTTAATGAAAATTCAAAGTTCGGAGTGGGATACTCCTTTGGTGCCAGTTCTTAAATCGAATGGAAAAATTCGTGTGTGTGCCGATTATAAAGTCACAGTTAATACCTATTTGGAGGATGTAAACCACCCGATTCCACTTGCTTGGGATATTTTGAATTCCTTAGTAGGAGGTGAACTCTTTACTACATTAGATTTTACTGCGGCTTATAATCGAATCGAAAGAAACTTGCTTGGAGCACACATCAGGGCATTTTACAAGTTCTTCGGTGTGTTTTCTTTAAGCCCCAAATAAACTATTTAGGGTATTTTGTGAGTAAGGAATAGGTTAAGAAAGATCCGACGAAGGTACAAGCTGTTTTTGAGTTGCCAAGACCTAGTAATGTCTCTGAGGTACGAGCTTTTGCGGGGATGGTAAACTACATATTATGCCAAATTTATCCACAATTTATCAAGTTTACTTGCTCCTTTGTACAGGCTTTTACAAAAGGGTGTAAAATTCAAGTGGGATAGGGATTGTGAGAAGGCTTTCAACAAGTGTAAGGTTGTAAGGGAGTTGATTTCAGACGGTGTTTTGGTGCATTTCAATGCAAAACACGAAATTGTTTTGGCTTGTTCTCTTACATAAAATCTCCAATGGCAGTGCCGATTTCATATGCTTCTCGAACCTTATCCATATCCGAAATAAACTACGCGGTGATACAGAAGGAGGCATTAGCTATTTATTGGTGTGTCCGCAAATTTTACGAGTACCTTACGGGGAGACCATTTTGCATAAAGTCAGATCACAAACCTCTCCAAGCACTGTTTGATGAAAATAAGGGTATCCCTGTAATGGCACCGGGGAGGCTTCAGAGATGGGGGGTATATTTATCCTATTTTAATAACGATATCATTTATGTTAAAGGTTCCAACAATGCTGCGGCAGATGGTTTGTCAAGACTTCCATTGGAGGTAAATCATGAAGAAGAAATCGAGAGTATTGAATATTTTAACTGGGTTGAAGAATTTGTACCTATAGGTGTTCAGGAAATTAAAGATGAAACAAGGCGGGACATAGCTTTGGGGAAGGTTTATAGATACGTTCAAAATGGGTGGTCAGCAAACGTCGAAGAAGATTTCAAAAGAAAGTTTGAGCTTAATATAGAAGAAGGAGTTCTTATGTGGGGGTATAGAGTAATTATCCCAGAAAAATTAAGATAACAAGTCTTAAGAGAATTACGTCCCACTCATTTAGGGCATCAAAAATGAAGGGAATCGCAAGATCTTATTTCTGGTGGCCAAAATTAGATGAGGAAATTGAACGAGTTTCAAAAGATTATCAGCGTTGCGTGCAGACAAGGCCCGAACAAGCGAAGGCGCATTTAGTCACATTGCCTGAAACAAATTTTGTGTTTAAACGCATACATGTGGACTATGCCGGTCCGTTTCAAAACAAAACGTTTTTAGTAGTTACAGATGCGTTTAGCCGTTTGGCCAAATATTTTCGAAGTGCCTAGAGCTGACACGAAAAACACGTTGAGAAATTTTTGCCCGTTTCGGTTTGGAGAAGACATTAGTTACGGACAACGGTGCTCAGTTAGTTTCGGCAGATTTTAAAAATTTTTGTAACTTAAATGGCATAAAGCATTTAACTTCCTCACCATTTCATCCTGCAAGTAATAGGGCAGCTGAAAACGCGGTTAAATCATTTAAAAATGCCATGAGAAAGCCTTCTGTCAATAGTAAAGACACTATGCACACGCAGCTTCAAATGTACTTGTTTGGGTACGGAAATGCGGGAAAACACCTTCAGTTTTATTATTGAGAAAACATGTTTCTACACGTTTTGACCGACTTCGTCCAAATATTTCGAAAGCATCAAGGCTCAGGTTCGCAATTATAATAAAGGAAAAAGGATAAAAAGTTAGGTCAAACGATGTATATGTGCAAGGAGGTTCAGACAGGAAAACTAACTTTGGGGGTGGCAATGGGGTAGTGGTAGCGTCATCGTTTGTCGAGCTGATGGTTCACAGTTCAATCCCTGATGTCAGCAAGCATTATATGATAAGAGGCAGTCCGATCAATTGCGAAAGTTTGTGACAACACTACTGCGAAGGCATAACACTGGCAGTAGGTTTGTCATAGCTGGAAAAAGTGTTCGCTCTGTTAATGATTGATATGCTTATGACACCAGGTGGACTAGGAAAAAAATACTGTGAATCAGAAGCGAAGGCAAAAAGTAGATGAGAGCAATCAAATCTCCCCAGTTATTCTGGACACCACCCCTGGAGCAAATGTGAAACCTAATACAGCTGAGTCTCAAACCACTACACCGATCTCTTTCTCTCTCTCTCTATCTATCTTTCCAACGCCCGCACCGTGTAAATAACATGTAAAAGGGTATTCATAACCCCTTGAGTGCGTGCAAATTATAAAAAAAAAAAAAAAGATTCATTCTGATCAGATGATAAAGGGCAATTCTATACCGAAAAAACTGGGGCGATGAGAATGATGAGTTAGATGATAAAAGGGAGCAATCATCTAAAAACGATGGTAAAAAGAACTCAAAATTGCCTAATCCGACAAACATCGTAAATGCTTAAAACAAAGACGAAGTTCCAACTCTAGGAACAGGTAACGCAAACAAAATAGTTGATTGCACTAATAAGGAAAATATGTATACAAACGCCGGTAACATCGAATAATTCTTGCTCTGATTCTGAAGTGCAAAAATCTGAATGTAATAGGTCCTTAAGGCCAAGAGATAAGATTAAAGCTCCAGAGAGATTATGTTACTAAGGCTATGTTATTAAAATTGAGAACTTTAGCAAGTTTTTTATTAATATACATAAAAATTCGTATTATTTGCTTTACTAACGTTTTGAAATGAAAATATATGAATAAATAATACAAAAATATGGATTAATGTAAATAATGTATTTATCTATACAAAATATTTATAAGCCTGAAATATAAGATTATAAAAAGAACATGAATTGAATAATTTCAAAAGGTGTAATACCTGCTATTAGTTAAACAATATATATGTAATTATTTATCTTAAGGTGGGGGTGTTATACCATGTATATTTGTTATACCATGTATATTTGTTATACCATGTGTATTTAATTAATGAAAGTATTTTGTACATCTGGTAACACTCTCGTTAAATGATAAACTGTCATTTTGCTAATATGTATCTGTAGGAAGTGCGCGTAAGAAAAATTAAACAAAAACCTCAAACTGATTTTGACAAGTTTATTACCACTCTCCCTCTGTCTTACATATGTCACATCTTTTATACCCTGAGAGCTAGAGGTTTCGGAACAATAACTCAGTTAGGTCGACAACCGCAGACAGATGATATGAACGGGCGGTAATGACAACCGCTTATTATGACAAACGTTAATTGTACAGTGTTGAGCAGAAGAATTCGTACTCAACGACTACATATCTATAAAATAAATCATTCTGTATTTAACCTTTAACCGGCGTGTTTCCTTTGTCTGGTTCAATACTTTACAGTGCCCCAGTTAAGAGGTATAATGGAGATTCCTTAAGATTAAGATTAAGAAAAAATCCATGGATGTTAGATCAAATGCTCGATTAAGTAACGAAGTTACCCTGCTGCTACTGTGACAGGGTGCTTAAGGACAAGGTGTATTTTCTTAATTTTTTGACCATTTTTGGCTTTTACTACAACTTTCGTTAATCGTACGTAGAAAAAGTTATTTATCATAATTTTTAGAAATTTTAAGAGATACAAGTTTTAAAAGAAAAAAAGAGTCTTACAAAATAAAATTTTTGAGAAAAATGCATTTTAAGTAAAAAATTGGAACAAATTTTCATAATTTTGAGCTTAAGGAGCCATAACTTTTTTGTGGCTCCATAAAATTACACAAAGTTTCAACATTTTTTATGCGCTACTAAATTGCCTCTTCAAAATGTACAAAACTGTTTTTGTAACTGTTATAATTCAGAAGTTATACAATTTAAAGTGATTGTACCTCCAAATCGGAGGTGCCCCACTTTGACAGCTTATAACTCGAACTGGGGTGAAAATAGGCCCCCCCTGTCATACGATTTGTTGACCGGAACTTCAGGAATCTCCAGTTAAAGGATTATACCTCTTAACTTGAACACCCTGTATATTAAATACATTTCCTTCAAAAATAATAAGCATTAAATATTCGAAAAAAAAAGAAAACAAGAGATTAATTTTCTGATTTCAAATAATGTAATCCTCTGATCGTATTAAACAAGAAGTCATCTAATAATTACCTTAATTAATTAGAATTTGAAAAAAAAAAAATACTTTGCATCTGTATGCCACCACCCACTCCATTTTTGGTCGTGGAGGCATCTATGTAGAAGTGAACTGAACTATCATCTACGATAATATTAGCCGTGTTTTGGTAAGAATTATGCAAATTCTTCTCACCAAAACGATCCTCAGTCAATCTTTTTATATTTGATGATTCGTGTATGTGCTCGCTATCAGCCTGACATCAGTTGTCAAAATATTCGCGCTGTACAATAAATTTAAATTTTTCTTCACCCTAAAGACGAAATACATATATATTTTATAAACAAACATAAAAGATTTATCCTATTAATTATATTTATATTTTTTTTCCCCGTCCATTTTCTTTCAACGAAACACAAGAAATGTCAATTTACGGAGGGCTACCAGACTCTACAACTCTTTCAGCGCCATCTGAAAATGAGTGTTACAAGCTATTCATCCCAACTCAATTTTCATTGAAGATAAAAGCACAGATAATCAAAGAATCTTTGCATATACCCAACCTTGCACCTACTCCAAATCCAACATTGACCCCAAACAGGTGGTTGCAGGAGGGCAGCCATACCTACTTCACTGTTTATACGCCGTAAACTTTATATACCTATGTATGCATCTATGCCGGTATACGTATGTATTAAGAAACATACATTATTAGTTATTGCAGGATGTTGCCAGGATGTTGCTTCAGGCAACTGCTTGGCAGGCAGCGACTTCAAATTTTTAGCGCACGCAAAGACAAAGAAAAATTAACAAGTGAACTTTGTTAGAATTGATACAGCTCTCGGTTTATTTAATAATAATTCTTTTAATTGTGCACTTTAAAATTCTTTTTTCCCTTTGTTTCTTTCCCGCCTTTTTTTCCTTTTGACACCTGTCAGCCTTTGGTTCATTGGGGAGCAGATGTCATTTTTATTGGGCGAAATGACGGCAGAGTTGCCAACACTCCCCCTCGGTACGGCGGTCCGAAGGTCCGGCTTACTCTCAGCTTTATCGACTCCGATGTCCCTTAGGCCAATAGTTTCGGGGGTGATTTGGATCAACGACGATGACAATATCTCCCTTCTCAAGGGGCTTGCTGGGTTGAAACCATTTCGTCCCCCTGGTGAGCGTTGGCAAATACTCTTGAACCCAACGTCTCCAGAAGGTGTTTGCGAACTGTTGCGCTGTACTCCAGTTTTTTCGGAGCAAAATGGATTCGTCGGAGAAATTACCCACTGGTTTTGCACCACACGATGAGCCAAGCAGGAAGTGATTCGGCGTTAGGGCTTCATCCCCTTCGTCAGTTATGGGCACGTAGGTTAGAGGACGGGAGTTTAGCGTCGCTTCTACTTCTAATAACATGCTATACAGCTGTTCATCTGTTGGATTTCTAGTCGGCATGATATAGGCCAATGTATTTTTAACTGATCTGATGAGGCGCTCCCAACTCCACCCCATGTGGGGTGATACGGGTGGAATGAAATTCCATTTAGTTGTTTTCCGCTACCTCTTTGTGGTTAATTTGTGCGCAGGCCTCCAGAAGTTCTCGATGTGCTCCGCGAAAAGTTGTGCCGTTATCGCTACATATATATCTCCACTGGGGTACCTCTTCTAGCTATGAACTTGCGGATACACAGAATGCAGGAGTCCGTCTATAAGGTCGAAGCAACCTCGATATGAGACACGTTATGAGTACACCCCAACGCTTCTCTACCCTTCGCCCAATCTTCACTTGCATGGGCCCAAAATAGTCAATCCCAATGAAAGAGAATGGACGCGTAAATGAGGCTAATCTTGCTCCTGGGAGTTCAGGCATTTCTGGAGGACTTGGGGATGCATCGCGGTTTTTACATAATTGGCACGAACTTCTTACCTTTTTTACGGCGACCCTAAGGCATGGTATGGAATATAATTGCCTAATCTCATTCACCACTGTCTCTTGGTTCTGGTGGTGACATTTGTTGTGGTACCGTAGGATTATAAGGCTGGTTATGTGGTGCTTCCTGGGCAGAATGATGGGCCGCTTAGTATTGTGGAGTATTCCAACCGCAGAATCGATGCGTCCACGCACTCGAAGAATTCCTTCGTCATCAAGGTAGGGGCTTCGATTGTAAAGGTCGCTTTTCTTGTCCAGGAACTTTCTGTTGTCAATGGTTTGTTCTTTATTGTGCTGAAAAACAGCTATTTCGTTGCTATATACCTCACTCTGAACTTGACGGTAGAGATGTTTTTCCGCCTCGGCGTATTCGTCGCTGCTTATGCTGTCCACTGCTTTCGGCTCACCTCTGAGCTGTTTCTTCAGGTTGTGAATGAATCGAAGAACGAAAGCTGGAGTTCTCAGAAGCTTGTACCAGTTTGAGAACCGTTCTACGTCTATCGTGGCAATTGGAATAGCTCTTATGTGGAGAATTGGGCATCTTAATTCTTCATCCGTCGTCGGAACCTTTGAGATATTCGTTGGCCATTGGTTTTCTGCCAAGTGTAAGAACTCTGGTCCTCGGTACCACCTGCTTTTATAGGTGAAGTCTGGGTACCTTTGCCATTTGGTAGCTTCGTCCGCCACATTGTGATTTGTTGGCACCCAACGCCATTCAGATAAGTTCGTGCTCTCCAGTATTTCTCCTGATCCTGACGAAGTAACTGACGATACTTTCGCTGCTCAGAGTTGAGCCAAGAAAGAACTGTTTTGGAATCGCACCAGAAATATCGCTAATCCATCGTAATTGTATGGCCGCTCTGAATGCTTGTAGCTAAACGAGTTCCAAGGAGTGCTGCTTCCAGTTCAAGGCGTGGAATGGACAAGCTTTTTAAAGGTGCGACTCGTGTCTTCGCCGCTATTAGATTGCATTCGATGGATTGACTGGTGGTAACATGAAGATAGGCAGCAGAGGCATATGCGTTCTCGCTCGCGTCTACAAATATGTGCAGCTGGCATTCCGTATTTTCAGCAAATGAGCCTTTCTTCATGTAACAGCGGGGTATCCTTATATTGCCAACTTTAGGCAGAACGCGTATCCATTTTACCCACTTTTCCAACTGTTCGCCCTCTATGATATCATCCCAATCGACAGACGATCTCCATATCTCTTGCAGAAGGATCTTGGCATAAATCAGGAAATTTGCCAGGAGACCCAAGGGGTCGTAGATACTCATTAAAATACGTAGTACTTCTCGTTTGGTGGGGGATCGCAGACCACTTAGTATGTCCTTATTCTTTCCATTAGCGCATATGGAATAGTTAAATGTATCGGACTCAGTACTCCACCACATACCTAGTACCTTCTCCACGCCTTCTTCTGCGCTCATACTGAGATTCTTTGTATCGGACGCAGCATCTGCGAATTTTTTTGTAAAGGTTGATGAGTTGGATATCCAGTTCCTTATTTCAAATCCGCTGTGCCTGTGAATATACCTCACATCACGGGCTAACTGCACAGCTTCCTCTTCTGTATCTACGCTATCTAACAGGTCATCGACGTAGTGGTTTCCAATAATTGCTCTCACTGCCCTGGGGAATTTTGTGGTAAATAGCATTGCATTTTTATTTTTAACGAATTGGGCGCAGCTGGGTGAGCAACTTGCTCCAAAGGTCATTACCCTCATGATGTAAGTATCGGGTTCTGATTTGGTGCTGTCAGTTCGCCACAAGAATCTTTGAGCATGCTGGTCTTCATCTCTGATAAGCACTTGGTGGAACATCTCGTTGATATCTCCACAGATACCTATGCGTCTTCCCGAAATCGATAAAGAATCGAAATTAACGATGCTAGCTGGTCTGGGCCTTTGAGCAACATGCAGTTGAGTGAGACACCTTTGACCTTCGCGGCGGCATCCCACACAATTCGAGACTTCCCTGGTTTATTTCTGTTTTCTAAACACAGCAAACGTCTTTTGGCCATGGCATAACTATCGGGGAGAAGTGTTCGGTCGTATTTTCATAATAAACCTGTTTCGTAGCGATCAGCTCTTCGACAGGTTGTTGAATTGAGGATACCGAGTGCTCTTTGCTCCTCATTGGATAGTGTTTTTGGTCTAGATACGCCCATGCTCCCAATGGCGAAAAAACTCTTGACGATCTGATGAAGATTTCTGTCGGCTTCTCGGTCGCATTCACATACATGGAAACTAAAGTGTCTCCTTCAGAGTTCCCCTGCCGTTTCACCGCAAGGCCCGTACACTGTCCATCCTAGACGGGTTTTTGAGGCGATTGGTCTTTATTACCCTCCCTCGATTTCAGTGGTAGTCCCAGTGCCCAATTGTCAAGGCCTATCAAGATTCGGCGAGTGGCTTGACTGTACGACTGGAATGGAACTCCTTTCAGATAGGCGAATCGTTGAATAAGACTGCCCGAGTGAAGAGATTGCTGGGGAAGGTTAAGGCTTCGTACGGTGTGGACATTGGAAATAGAAAAAAATGTTTCATTATTATCTACACTGGATATTTGAAGCGATACCTTTTTGGAATCATTTTCCATCCTATGGGTATTACCCGTCCATTTTAGACACAGTGGTTGAGTCCTCCCTTGGAGTCCAAATTCTGCTGCTAGCTGGTCTTCCATCAGGGTAAGGGATGACCCGTCATCCAAGAACGCAAATGTATAAATTTGAATGTTATTGTTTCTTATGATGACAGGAACAATCCGAAAGAGAACAGAGGTATTATCCTCAAAACGTCTGTGCTGATTGACGAAAGAAGTTACTACCTCAGCAGTGGGGTTGTGTTCGTTTTTTATCTTGTAGTTATGCAGTAGGGGGTGATGTCTGAATGTGCAATTATTTATGCCGCATTCGTGATTTTGTTTACAAGCTGATCGGCCATGGGAACGTAAACAAGTTCGACAGAGCCTTTTCTCCTTAACGGCTTGCCATCTCTGCGAATGGTCGAACTCCTTAAACTTGTGGCACAGTTGTACTGCAGTACATCTTCCTTTGCAAATGCAACAGCTGAAAGATTGTTCATTAGCACTTCCTTCTGGACTTGACAGTTCCCCTTCATGTAAGTTAACATGGGCTATACCTCTTTGCTGCGTCTTTCAGATTTGATGGGAACCGCTTCATTAGGGCTGATTGAAAACGTAACGTCACTGGCTGCTTGAGCGATATGGTAAATCCAGGCGCTGAAGGTGGCAATTGTGACGAATGGGAGGGCATGCTTGTGCATAGCCCAGTTTAGCTTCATTTGTGCAGGTAGTTTGTCCACCAGTTCCTGTAGCAAAATTGGATTATTAAGATGAGCGGATAATCCGCTGGCCTCCATAGTTGAAGAGATATTTTGGACATTTAGAGCGAAGTGAATTATTGTCTCTAGCTTCTCCGCTAGAGAGAAAGAAACAAATGCAATATTAAATATTGCACAATAATATTAATTGTCTAGGGGAATGACCTGTGACATTTGCTCCAAAAATATATTTGAGAAGAAATTTGCCGTGACCATTAAGTTTAATTCAATGCCCATGCAAACTTCACAAAAAGCCTCAAAATCACTTTTCTTCTAGTGAACATTTTCCATTTCGTGATATTAATCATTTAGTATACCCCAACCAAAAAAGTGGGTTCCTTGGTCTATTTGTCCATCTGTCGGATTTCACGAAAACATTATCATCGCTAGATATGCTCGAGTTTATACTATGTTTGTACCGTAAAAACTTAAAATTTGTCAAAGGGATATGGGTAATTTTTGTTTTCAATTTAAGAAACTTCAAATACATACATATACGTATTCACTATTCTTAAATAAAATTGTAAATTTATGTATGTACATATGTACGTATCCGCAGGAACTTCAAACTTACTAAACTTTGGTCGCGTTGAAAAACTTTTAAATCTATAAAACCTTATACCAATATTTCTACATTTTTATGTGTAAAAAGAAAAGTTTACACTTGTACGTACATACCGGGACAGCTTCAAATCGACTGAAGGGATTGGAGTAGGTTTTTTTAATAGTTTTAGGAACATCCGAACCTACATATAAAATTTTACATCAAACGAAACAATTTGTTAAATATGCTAAAGAAGGATGTATTTCAATTTTAATTTTTTTGCCATTTACCATTCTTTATCTGGACTTCCAAATATGTACATACATATGTAAATGCGTAATATTTATATACATATATATCTGTTTTCATTCATTCATTATTTGGGGCTTTTATGTATATTTATACATATAATATTTGTTGTAAGCAAAATAATGAAATTAAGCTTTTATATTTTATAAATATGTAAATGCATACACACATTATGCACACTCGCAATCACGATCAGTGAAAGCGATTGGCAACAGACTATAAAAGCGGATATGCATGTGCACGTAGATATGTAAATATTTAAATACTTGTTCAAATACTATGTTCTTGTCGTTCTATATTCTCTTATCAATCAGATGATTTTTAATGCAGCTACATATGTAAGTGTACATATGTATGCCAATATATACGGAACATAACGAAGCTTTATAATTGGCTTGGAAGTGTGCGTCGATTTCTTAAATGTGCTTAAGTGATCTACATATACCGTAGTGGCCAAATAAAAGTTACCACCCTTGAAGTAGTCAAAAAAGCTACTTTTTGTAAATTATTGAGTAGGTAAAGGGTTTTCCAATAAGGACTTGACAACTTTTTTTTTAAATGAAACGCAAACCAAACAAACATCAAAACATTTATGAATGGAACTCGACTACGTTCATATGGCCACCGTGGGCACGTTTGCAGCGGTCGATTCGTTGGACCCAATTTTCAACGACTCGGCCACACATTTCCGCCGAAACGGCCGCTATTTCGCGTTCAATGTTGGCTCTGAGCTCTTCCAACGTCGTCGGCGTGTTGGCATAAACCAATGACTTAACGTAGCCCCACAGAAAATAGTCAAGCGGCGTTAAATCGCACGAACGAGGCGGCCAATCGACTGGCCCATTTCTTGAGATAACACGCTCACCATACTTACTCTTCAATAAATCGATTGTAGGGTGTGCTGCGTGGCTTGTGGCACCATCCTGTTGAAACCACCTTTCGTCCAAGTCCATATCTTCCAATTCGTGCCAAAAATAATCGGTGATCATGGCGCGATAACGCTGACCATTCACAGTAACGTGACGATCGTTATCGTCGACGAAAAAATATGGCCCAATAACGCCGCCGGCATGCAAACCGCACCAAACAGTTATTTTTTGTGGATGAAGTGGTGATTCATGAAGCACATGTGGATTTTCACCCGACCAATAATGCATATTTTGCTTATTGACGAACCCATTGAGCCAAAAATGAGCTTCGTCACTGAAGATGATTTTGCGATGAAATTCATCATCTTAGCGCATCTTCTCTAGAACCCAATCGGAGAACGTACGTCGCTTCAAATGGTCCATCGGCTTCAATTCTTGAGTCAGCTTTTTTTTTTTTTTTTTTTTTTTTTATAATTTACCCGCACTCAAGGGGTTATTAATACCCTTTTACATGTTTTCACATGGTGCGGGCGTAGGAAAGATAGATAGAGAGAGAGAGAGAAAGAGGTTGGTGTAATGGTTTGAAACTCAGATGTATTAGGTTTCACATTAGCTCCAGGGGTGGTGTCCAGAATAACTGGGGAGATTTGATTGCTGTCATGTATTTTTTGCCTTCGCTTCTGATTCACAGTATTTTTTTCCCGATCCACCTGATGTCATAAGCATATCAATTATCAACAGAGCGATCAATTTCTCCAGCCATATGACAAACCTACTGCTAGTGTTATGCCTTCGCAGTAGATTTGTCACAAACTTTCGCAATTGATCGGACTGCCTCTTATCATATAATGCTTGCTGACATCAGGGATTGAACTGTGAACCATCAGCTCGACAAACGATGACGCTACCACTACACCATTGCTTGATCTTGTATGGGTGTAAACCAAGATCCTTACGCAAAATACGCCATAATGTGGTCTGAGCGATGCCCAATTCTTGAGAACGCCGTGGAATTGACTGATTTGGATCGTTTGCTACGGACGCCTGAGCGGAAGCGACACTTAGACCAACCGTTGTCTCACTGACACGGCAACATCACACAACGAATATGTAGACTCAAATTTTTGCACTAAACTTGTTATTGCCTGTCTACTAGAGCGAGAATTACGAGCGAAAATTGGAGTTAACGCTCTTAAAGTTGCAGTCACCGACTCCGAGTCTCACTGACACGGCACCATCACACAACGAATATGTAGACTCAAATTTTTGCACTAAACTTGTTATTGCCTGTCTACTAGAGCGAGAATTACGACCGAAAATTGGAGTTAACGCTCTTAAAGTTGCAGTCACCGACTCCGAATTTCGGTAGAAAATTTTTATAATTTGCAGACGTTGCTCGTTCGTGTACTTTACCATGAGGAAAATGTTGAGTTTACTGAATAAATTGACAGTGACAGTTTGATGATTAGTGAAAGAGTGCGTTCACAAATTAAACTCAAAGTTGTCAAGTCCCTATTGGAAAACCCTTTATATATTTTGGGACAAATTTTGGCTTATTTTGAAAACAATTTCGATAACAAATTCATACTTTTTGTAATTAGGAAGAAAAATTGCTAATAATAATAATAAATTTAATAATCAGGTTATATTGAGGATGATGCTGAAATTCATTTTTAAATTTAACACACTTTCCGCAATTGCCCTTAAAGATACATTTTTTTTATGTAAGGCGTGAATTACACTTTTTTTCCTTCCTACTTAATTGACGACCCATACTTCACAAAATTAAATGGACTGTACTTCGTTAAATCTGAACTGGATATGAGACAAATTATTGTACTTGTGAGTAATCACAAGTATAACGGAAACATTTAACAGCCTTTTGAACTAAAAAAGTACAGCTAACTTTTGCCTGAAGTGAATAAGGAGAGAAGAACTGACAGCTTTTGAAATCTCAAGAAGGTGTTAACTTTTATCTGGCCACTATGGTACATACATATATATGTATGTAGGTAATCAAGTGAAAATATGCTTTTTAAAGTCGTGCAGAACTGTGGTTTGCTTGTCCATATACCAATACAGTATATTAACTGTTATAAATGGAAATATATCCATGACTATTGTGAATTATGAACTATAAATTCTTTTGTGTATTGTGACTTAAGCGTAAATGAATTGTCAAATAGATTTAACTTGGATTACTAAGCTTAGAATAGACACACGTCTTTGCTCTCTTAAATTTTCCTTCCATTTATAACAGTCCTCCCCACCGACTTTAAGCCTGGTATGGGACAAATGGACGACGAACCCTAGAAGAACGTCTTGGTTCCATCCTCCCTGCTTCATGCTCGGACGAGACTGTTGATTCTTGTTTATCGATAACGTCAGCAGCGATGCAGTGTTCTGCAAGTGCTGCCGGATGAAGGGGCACGTGGCGGCGGTATGCATGAAATCTTCGAAGGAGACAAATACATTAGACATAGCGGAAACATCAGAAGAGGCTTTTTACGAAATAAATAATTTGAGTTCAGCATCTACAACGGATCGAGAAGGCAAGTATTACATTGAGGTTAGAATCAACGGCCAGCCCACTAAAATGGAA
This sequence comes from Blera fallax, assembly GCA_946965025.1. Classification (NCBI taxonomy): domain Eukaryota; kingdom Metazoa; phylum Arthropoda; class Insecta; order Diptera; family Syrphidae; genus Blera; species Blera fallax. The sequence goes on from OX337246.1 coordinate 58,357,375, forward strand.
CTAGATACTGGAGCGGCGGTCCCGGTGATGAACGTTAACACCTTCATAAAGAAGTGGCCGAACGCAAATCTGATTCCTACGGGGGTAATGTTAAAAACTTACAACAACGATGTTCTCCCGGTTGTTAGCAAGTCTCAAGTTGAAGTCGAGTATGGTAAACAAAAAGCCAAATGCTACACATATCTGGTAAGAGGAAATTTCGATACACTAATGGGACGCGAATGGGTAAAGACATTAAATTTACTTCGAATCAATTCGATTAATACAATAATTACAGAAGACAAAATTGAAAGCATTAGACAAAAACTTTTCAGGGAGTATGCTGACGTCTTTCAGGCGAAGATATGGACTATTCCGGACGTGAAAGGCATGTTAAGACTCCGTGAGGGAACTACTCCAAGTTTTATCAAGGCCCGAGCCATACCGTACGCGATTCGTCCGCTGGTTGAAGAAGAGATTGATCGTCTAGAAAGGGATGGCATCATCGAAAAAACTTCGCATTCGGATTGGGGAACACCCGTTGTACCAGTCATCAAATCTGACAGGACGATTCGCCTCTGCGCCGATTACAAAGTTACATTGAATAACTGGTTGAGGATCTTTATCAGAAACTTAAAGATGGTAAGGTTTACTGTGTTTTCGATATATATAAAGCTTACTTACACCTGACTGTGACGGAAGAGAGTGCCCTTCTACAAACAATAAGTACTACTAAAGGAACATTCAGGGTTAATAGATTGATGTTCGGGGTTAAAACTGCACCCAATGTATGGCAGAGGATCATGGACCAACACATAATGAACGATCTTGAAGGTACTGCATGCTTTTTTGACGACATTATTGTAACAGGTTCAACCCTCAATGAAGCTGCCAAAAGATGTACACTATTGCTTGATAAGTTGCGCAGATTTAACCTTCACCTGAATAAACATAAGTGTAAAATGTTCGAAAAGAGTGTGTCGTACTTAGGACACCGAATTGACAGAGAGGGTTTACACAAGACACGTGAGAAGATTGAATCTATCGTAAACATAGAACCGCCAACTGACCTTACAAAACTTAGGCAATTCCTAGGATTGATCAACTATTACCACAAATTTATCCCGGACGTTGCTACAAAACTCCATCATCTTTACAAATTATTCAAAAAGAACACCGAATTCATATGGACATCCGACTGTCAGAAATCATTCGAACAGCTAAAAAAAGAAATCACAAGTGACAACGTTCTCATACCTGTTGACGAAAAGCTTCCTTTAATTTTAGCGACGGATGCTTCGCCTTTTGGACTTTCTGCAGTGCTGTCCCATGTAACGAATAATGGAGAACGACCCATAGCTTTTGCATGACGAAGCTTATCTAAGGCGGAAGCAAACTATAGTCAACTCGACAAGGAAGCAACAGCTATATTTTGGGGACTGAACAAATTTTTCAATTACTGTTACGGCAGGGAATTTACGCTAATTACGGACAACAAGCCACTGACATCAATATTCAGTCCTCAGAAAAATTTGCCATTACTTACAGCTCAACGTTTATTGCATTACGCCCATTTCCTAAGCGGATTCAAATACAACATCAAATACAGAAATACAAAAAACCACACTAACGTAGATTTCTTTTCCAGACACCCAACAAATAAAGAAGTTCAAATTAGCTCACTCGAAATCCATCAAATCTGGAGCGAGGCCTTGCCCGTCACATTTGAGCAGATACGGAAAGAACTCAGCCGGGATAAGGAGCTGTCATCTTTGGTTATTCAACTGCAGATCGGAGGAAGTTTGAAAAATACACCGTACGCTATGATGGAGAGTGAACTCATGTTGCAGGATGGATGTGTTTACCGCGGAATCCGGATTATTGTGCCATCTACACTTCGAAAACAAGTACTGAGGGAGTTACACTCTGCGCACGTATGTAGGTATTACAAAGATGAAATCGTTAGCCAGAAGCTATTGCTATTGGCCTGGGATCGATCGGGACATCGAAGAATTGGCAAACAGCTGTTCGGGATGCGCCAAGGTTCTTAAAGAGCCAAATAAGGTAGTTGTGCATCCATGGGAAATTCCAACTCAACCATGGCAAAGGTTACATGTGGATTTTGCTGGACCGTTCATGTACAGTCACTTTTTGATAATTGTCGATGCAAAAACCAAATGGTTGGAAGTCTTCCCTATGAAAAAAATAACCAGTTTCTACACCATACGTGCTTTGAGAGAAGTATTTTCAAGATTCGGTCTTTCTTTAACTCTCGTTTCAGACAACGGCACGAGCTTCACTTCTAGGCAATTTCATGACTTTTTAAAGTCTAACAATATTCGCCACAAATTAACGTCACCCGCACATCCCTCTACAAACGGACAGGCCGAGCGATTTGTGCTGATTTTGTCTTCGCTCATCAACAAATGACTCAGGAGATTTTCACACCAAACTACATCGACTTTTATTACAGTACAGGACGACGCAATCAACATCGACTTGGAGAAGTCCGGCTGAAATGATGTTTAAGTTCAATCTTCGGACCAGGCTCGATCGCATGAAAGGCAAACAAGAAGATTGTAGTTTCAACCAAAAATGTAGCCGAAATTTTGTGACGGGAGACTTAGTTCAGATACGATTTTATCAAGATCAAGATACGAAATGGAAATTCGGTTACATCATTCGACGTGACGGTCATCTACACTATATAGTGGATGTGGATGGGAGATCCTGTCGGAGACACGTCGATCAAATGAGACATACACTCGTCGAAAGCAATCCTCTTGACAACATTCATTCACATCAGGCCACTGGAGAGACGCAGATTGGAGCGATAGAGGCGATTGCTGAGACGCAGCTGGTAAAGTTGCTGAACCGGCCAAGGGTGCTATTGATGCTAGTGTTTCGAACAAGGCTGAGCAGTCTGACGTGGCAGATGCTGCTGACGTTATCGATAAATAAGAATCAACAGTCTCGTCCGAGCATGAAGCAGGGAGGATGGAACCAAGACGTTCTTCTAGGGTTCGTCGTCCATTTGTCCCATACCAGGCTTAAAGTCGGTGGGGAGGACTGTTATAAATGGAAATATATCCATGACTATTGTGAATTATGAACTATGAATTCTTTTGTGTATTGTGACTTAAGCGTAAATGAATTGTCAAATAGATTTTACTTGGATTACTAAGCTCAGAATAGACACACGTGTTTGCTCTCTTAAATTTTCCTTCGAGGTTAAGGTTTGGCGATACAACATTAACATATGCAGTGAAGCGGGTACATCAATTGGTATGATATGATGTACCTTCGTTGGCGTAATTAATACGTTGGACTACCAGCCTGATGGTACGAAGTCCGAGTCCCAGAAATTACCAACAAGTCCACACCTCCAGAATCTCTACGAACACCCGAGAGAAGTAACTGCGGTGAGAAAGCTCCTAAACTTGCCTTTTGAATATGGTTCTATTTTGTGGGTCCCTTTCATTTGTGCGAAAAAATAAAAATAACACACAAAACGAGTGTTCGCGGGAATCTTTGTTACCTGATACTATGTATGTAACTAAATTGATTTTTTTATAAATACTGATCGCACAATTTTTTAGAAAATCAACCGCCCGTATAAACCGCCGCTAATTGCAACCTATTTTTCTTTTAATTACATCTTCAATTTCGAGGGAATTAAGCAACTCTAAGGGCCTGGTTACATCCGTTCACAAATCAGATATTGCACTGAGCGCACTGAGGTAATTGAAGTGGGGGCTGCCGTGGCTCAAGGGTTAGTACGTTAGACTACTGAGCGACAAGTTCAAGGTTCGAGTTCCAGTAAACACCAATAAAATTTTTCACGGTCTCATCTCTGACTGACAAACGTATGAGAGTAATTATCGTTATGAGAAAGATTCTTAATTTAAAACACAACTTTCGGATTTTGCTAGAAAGTGTATTGTGCGAAACTATTTTGTGCGAAATAATGAAACAACCACAACACGAATTGTAGCGAGAAGCTAGGCCTTAGAGCACATATGGTCTGTTGCGCCAAATTTGTGTTTTATACCTTTTCGAGTTATGATAAGCTTTTAAATGAAATTTCATCTTTCTATCCCAAGCTTTAAGACTCAAAAACTGGTGACAGATAGATGTGTGAACGGACATGACTAAGGTGATATAGCTAATAGCTATTGGCGATAAAAGTACATATGTATATGCTGCTCTGCTACTATTGTATTGCTTTAATTCAAACTATGAGTGATTATGTTAATATAATCGGAACTGCAATATAAATATATTTTAAAAGAAAAGACATTCTTTGTAAAAACATTCAGGTAAATATTCAAACAATTTTTGACAAGCAAAACTAGTTAAATATGCACTATTGCATTTACATATTCGAGGACTTTATTCAAGAAAATGGCGGCAAACGGAAAAGTAGTCTTCATTAGTGATGGGCATAATCGAATGATTTGAAGAATCGAGACATTAGTATTCGAAAGATCATTCGAGATACGGGTGAATGAAATTTGCAATGTTACGCCGATGGACTTTGTTTTTGCTCTTGAGCAAAAAAGTGCTATTTCATTTATTTCATTACACAAAAACGAGTAGAATTAACTTTAACTAATTCATAATATTAATTTTTATTATTATGAAAGCTCGAATAAATATTGAATTCATATATGTACATATGTATGTACATACATACTACACATATACTGTGGTGGAAAACTAAATAGCACTATCTAATACCCCCATATTAAATCACATGTATTTTCCATGAAACTGAGACTAGCGTCGTTCGTTTTCGTCTGCACATATGTATGTCTGACATAGATGTAAGCATAACGATTCATTTTAATCCTTAAAGTGAAGCACAAAGGAGTGAATCGTCATTCTAGTTGTAAAACCAGCCAAATCGGGTGGAAAAATAAATAGCACACTTTGTGTTTCTTAGTAGTAATAAATTAAATTTGGACCATTTTTTCTTCGGAAGTTTAATTTTATTTACTATTCTAAAGCAAATCTAAGTAATTTCGTATTAGAATTAATAATGGGAAGGGGTATTCATTGCTCGCCAGAGACAAAATGGCTTAGCTCAACTTGTTTGAGAATGGAAGGCGTATCCTTGAGATTGCGAAAGATTTAGGCAGTTCTAAAAAGATTGTACATAAAGCAATAAAACAGTCTCTATAATACTTTTGAGAACATCGAAAGAAAGAAACGGGCCAGAAAACAACAAAAGCCATGGATAGAGCAATGGTAACCGCAAGTCAAGAGGGTCCATTCAAGATCTCAATAGAGATAAAACATCAAATTGAAGATGATTATGACGTAAATGTATCCTTAAGACTTGTGCGGTATTGCCTCACCGAAGCAGGGCTACATGGCGGCATTGCAAGGAGAAAGCCAATTGTTTTAGCAAGATATTGGAGGAAACGATTAGTGTTTGCGAAGGAGCATCTGAAAAAGACACTATTCTTTTGGAAAAATGTGCTTTGGACCGAGGAATCGAAGTTTAACAGATTCGGCTTTGATGGAAAAGTTAATGTTCATCGTCCACAACGCCAAGAGTTTCACCCAAAGTACACGATAAGGACGATTAAACACTGTGGCGGTAATGTAATGGTGTGGGCAGCGTTTTCGTGGCACGGTGTTGGTCCTATAGTTAGAGTATCTGGTAGGATAGATCAACATCAGTATGAAGAAATATTGCAAAACCACATTGAACCTTTTGCATTTGAAAACTTGCCTCTAACTTGGGGATTGGTCCACGTCAATAACCGAAAACATACAGCCAAATCAGTACAGGTTTGGCTTCGCGAGAATACAACTCAAGTTTTAAGTTGGCCAGTACAGAGTCCGTATCTAAATCCTATTGAAAATTTGTGGAAAAACATCGATAAGGCCTTAAAAAAGAAACAAATTGAATTTTTGGACAATTTATGGACATCAATTCAAGAAGAATGGTATGCCATCTGAATAGCTCGTTCCCAGAAATTTGTAGAAAGTTTAAAAAAAAATGGTAGTATAAAAATTTCTCATCAGTTTTAGCATTTTTTTAAAATTTTTTGCTTATAATGTACCTCTTGTGTTATTTATACATATTTCCATCCTTTTTCAAACGTTTGAATGCGTATTTAATTTTTTTTGTTCTTACTAAATGGCAAAATGTTAAAAATTGTTTTTGAATTATATATTTACGCTCAAAATTAAAGTATATGTATGTAAAATAAATTATGTGAAAACTCGAGTTTTTCTTATTTTAAAACTTCTACAAACCTTAGTTAGGTATGAGTGCTATTTATCTTTCCATGCAGTTCTTCTCAAAAAAATAAAAAGTATGTAGGTAAGTAAAGTATGTAAAGTATGTATGCATAACTATTTAGTAATACAAAAAATACACATTTTTATATACATATATACATATGTATGTATGTATATATTTTTAAAACGAATCGCATTGGAGATACTTTCAGTTTCGAATACTGATAGTTTATTAACCTTTCCTGTATAAAAATTGACACCAGTTCTAAAACGCATATTTCAAAATGAAGCATAGTGTGACACACATACAGTAATAGTACAAAAGATTTCTTTTCCAAAATAATATAACGCCGGTTCCGCCTGTACCTTATGAACAACACGGGGCAAACTGTGTGGGTATATACTCGTAACACAGTGCTGATCAAAAAAGCTTTTTTCGTATTAAACACAGATGATCACACACACATTTGAATTGAAATCGTGCATCAACATTAGTACACGAGACTTTAAGTTTGTTTTGTTGTGCTTAGGTTATTGCGTGATAAACACGTGGACGGCTGGTTGCTGATTAATTTGATGAAAAAGAAAAAAATATATATTTATACAGGAAAAATATTCCCCAAACACGTAATACATACATATGTATGTAATAATTATGTCCCCACAACCATTTTTAATAATATCGTTTCAATCAAAAGCTTGTTTCTGTTGTCTGTATACATACTCTTTGGTTTTTCTTCAAAAACTTCATTTAATCCAGGTTGATCCCAGACCAGCACATGTCCATTATGTGGACGAGTTCCTTCGTTAATTCGCATTATTAAGATTTTTTTGTATATTTCAATGAGTATATTTGAATATATAAAAACAATAAAAAACTAGCAACAGACTTAATAATGTAAATATGTTTCACAACTGTGAGGTATTATTCACTTTTTGCGAACTTTTTTGTACCATTTCATGTCCGGCTACAACCAAAATTTTAAACACATTTCCTGCTTAGTAATAACCGCGAAAAATATCTACGGAAGGACGAAATGAGCAACAAGTATATACTAAGGTCAATGTGCAGTTTCTGACTAGTTCAATGTACAAGTGCACATACCGAACTGTGCGTATTTATAAACAATCGATGCTTAATTTAGAACAAAATAAAACGAATTAAGAGTAGCAAATTCTATTGATTTCTAGTTCCTTGATGTATGTATGTTGGCTGACTGACTAGACTTCCACCGGTAGTATTAAGAAGACTGCTACCACAAGACGAGGTAGTGAAGCGATATATATTAATTCGTTCGGTTCATGTAGACAGTCCCAGCACTCCGCACCGTTTTGTTATTGTGTGTGAGAACTTTTTTCGATGATTTTATTTTTTTTATTTTAGCTTTTTCGCTTATTTGTCATTTGGTAATTAAGTAAATACGACGAATTCACTTCTCTTTTTACAGATAAAGGGGGCTACTTGAGTTTTCAAATATTTGATATTCGTAGAGCGAGTAATAGCTTATGTACATATGTACATCGCTGAACGATCAATTTTATCTTGTGAGTTGTATGACAAAAAAATTTAACTTTTGAGTGCATTGCACGATCCCATACTAAATACACATACATGCATGTGTTCATATTGTGTATGCGTATACAAATTTAACGTGCAGCATTTTAAATGATAATTCGAACATTTTATAGGAAAACAATTTTTTTTACAATTAAAATTTTTCTTAAAAGCTTAGGTACACATGTTTCCAGTAACGAAAAAGAATTAAGTGGAGTGGTTATATTAAAATTTTTTTAAATTATAAAAAGATGTCAACAAAATTTACGGGCTGCAAAAACATTCACATACGTTGCTTTAAGCTTAATTTTTTGTAGCAGGTGTAATATTAATTCGGTATTGTATGTTCATATATGTACATATGTATGTATGTATGTATGTATTTTCTGAGATTATTCTTTAACCAAGAAACTTCGTTACATTTTCTGATGATTTGTTGTACCACAAACTTAAATTTACTTTTCTGTCATAAAGGGTGCCGTGGCTTAGCGGTTATTGTGTTGGATTACCGAGCGGAAGATTCGAGGTTCGAATCCCGGAAAACACCAAAAAGTTTCTCTCACGAATATCTGACAAACGGTCGAGAGTAATAACTGGCATGAGAATGTTTCTCTAAAAATTGCCTTCCATTTGTGTGGAAAAATATAACACGCAAAACACGAATGGTCGCGAGAATCTAGGCCCAATTTTGAAAACTCATGCTGTAAGCTTTTTTTTTCAATGAACTTATATTCTATTGGAACTTTCCGACACTTAAACCACAGATAATAAATATACTTCGATATTTATATATATTTATTTATTCTTATATAAAATATTTATATATATAGTTTATTATCTGTGCTTAAACTTTCAACTACATATTAGCTGCAGATAATAAATATTTTAATTATAAGATTTAATGGTAGTAAATACAATCGGCTATGTCCAGTTTTCTTCAATAATGGATATGGCTTCTAAGTAGGATGGCTTTGTTCTATTTCACTTAAAAATTAAAAATGCCGTGCTTAACTTCTTAAGGCAGTGTACAACAAAATATTCAATTCAATTTGGATAGTGAGTATACATACATTGCCCTTATACGGACTCTAACGAACTATACATTCTATTCAATAGGGTCTTTTAAGTTTGAAACACAGTGTGTCACATAAAGAAATAATAACAGTAGACCTCATAAAATACGAGTATATGTACATAAATATGTATGTATATGTTTATGATCAATATATGATCGAATTTTAATGTCCATAACATGAACTTTTCCGCCAATAGGCACACCGACTTTATATATGTTTCTGTATATGGATAGTAATGTCCCTCTAGTCATGTCTGAAGATGTTTAGTACATAAACTTTTCCGACAATAGACACACACTTTTCAAAACTACCTCGCACTAAAAAATAAAAAAAGAGGAAAATATTTAGGCAATAACTTTGTGCATAGTTCGCCAAAACATATTTGTCCACACCTACTGTTTGTAGTGTTTTCTCTATAGATCAAAAGTTTCATTTTAAAAATGTAATCTGAATTACAGAAAAATAACCACTGTGGTGTCAGCCACGCTCTCTTTCTTACAAGAATGTGAAGATAGTTTTTTTTTCTAGGTTAGGTATGTGGGTTGGCGGGGAGAGAGACTCCCCGCCGCACTCAAGTCAATGCTAACCCATTGTGATGCCCTTTGGGGGAAAGGATGTCCCTTGCCCATTGAAACCCGATAAGGATGCTAATTTGCTCCGATAGTTATTGATGCGAGTCTATGCATACAAACCATCCTGAGGACTTGATAAATTTCATTATCTTGTCTAATGGCGTGCTGGCGAGTTCATCTATGTAGGTCTTGGAAGAAGTAGCTCCCTAAAAGTCTGTTCATGCTGTGTTAGAGGCCAGGGCAGTGACATAGGAAGTGGGTTGTGTCCTCAAAAGCTCCCTCGTCACCGCAACCTCTGCAGAGTTCTTCTTCCGTCAGACGTAGTTTTTCCAAATGATACCGTAGAGAGTTATGCCCCGTGATAACCCCAACGAGGATAGAAAGGGATTTCCTGTCTTCCCGTATACATACGTCTCTCGGTTCTGCCTTTATCGAAGGATGGCCATAGTTTCCTTGTGATTACACAGGAATCCATGGAGGTCCATCTGGTGTTCGCCTCCTGTATGGCTATTTTCCCTACTTCAAGCTTAGGTGCGCAAAACTGGATGTTCACGAGTGGTTCTGTTTGTCTTGAAACGGCTGCAGAACCCTCTCTTGCTAATTCGTCAGCTTTCTCGTTACCTGGTATACCCTCATGTCCAGGGACCCAGCAGAGCGATACCTTGTGCTGTGTTGCAAGAACCTTAAGCTATTCTCTACAGCACTTCACAAGTTTTGATTTCATTTCTGTGGCAGTTATTGCAAATCTATTACGATATTATTCTTGGACTGACATTTTTCACTGTTTCATGCAATTACTAAAAAGAATATTTTTTTCTATTGAATTTAGCAAAGAATGATGAACATTTTCTTTTCGAAAAACAAAAGAATCTTTTACCAAACTCGCATTATGAAGGGATTGAAATACTGAATCGGGCGTACATACACACATTAATTTTTGATCTGTATCTGAAGTTATGCTCAGCCATGTCCGTTCGGTCGTCTGTTTGTCACCAAGTGATTGATTGCAGTGATATAATTATTAAAAAAAAGAAAACGTACAATATCTACTCCGTTTCCTTGTGATTACACAGGAATCCATGGAGGTCCATCTGGTGTTCGCCTCCTGTATGGCTATTTTCCCTACTTCAAGCTTAGGTGCGCAAAACGGGATGTTCACGAGTGGTTCTGTTTGTCTTGAAACGGCTGCAGAACCCTCTCTTGCTAATTCGTCAGCTTTCTCGTTACCTGGTATACCCTCATGTCCAGGGACCCAGCAGAGCGATACCTTGTGCTGTAGTGCAAGAACCTTAAGCTATTCTCTACAGCACTTCACAAGTTTTGATTTCATTTCTGTGCCAGTTATTGCAAATCTATTACGATATTATTCTTGGACTGACATTTTTCACTGTTTCATGCAATTACTAAAAAGAATATTTTTTTCTATTGAATTTAGCAAAGAATGATGAACATTTTCTTTTCGAAAAACAAAAGAATCTTTTACCAAACTCGCATTACGAAGGGATTGAAATACTGAATCGGGCGTTCACTGGGTGATTCGTCTATATCATATCGTATTTAGTTTGATAATTTGTAAAGTAGAAAAATGAAAAGGATAGCGTTCATAGAGCATATAAACAAAAAATCAATATATGTACATAACTAATTGAGTCGATTGAGCCATGTGCCTCCGATACATTTGTAGAAGAATGTACATTTACATTTTGAGCTGGGAAAATTACATTTTGTTGCCTTCAAGAAATATCTTGAAAGTAATTTTTCTAATCAAATTTTAAGAGTTTCAAGTAATATTTTTCATAATTGGATTTCAGTCGAAAATAAAACAGTAAACAGTATACGCCTCCTTTTAGAAAAGGTAAAGGGTTATTGTTTTGCCACAGCATTAAATCAATTAAGTGAATTCTCGTTTCGTCATTTTCTAATATGAGCATCGTATCCCTCTGTTTAAGGCGTTGGACAAGCGGGAATTTCGGGATTTTCAGATTTTTGAACACCAACATTTTGTTCAGAGAATGCTTCACAAACGTCCAAGAGTACTAAATATCATTAGAAGCTTCTTAATTATGACTTTCCGATGCGGCATTCAGTTCCAGATCCCTCCAAACGTATACTGTTTAATGTTTTATTTCTGAAATATTATAGCTACAAAAATGGTTTTGTATATTTTGAGGACAATTCAGTAGCCCATAAAAATGTGTGTAATTCAATGCAGCCAAAAGTGCCCCACTTCAACGGGGTATAATTTAAAATGGAGGTCTACCATACGTATTTTGTTCGCCGGAACTTTAGCAATCTCCAGTTTAAGGATAAGACCTCTTAACTGAAGTTATATATGTACATATATACATACATAGTAATTATATAACTTTTGAGCTAAAAGAGCGAAATGTTAGCCATGGCTTGTAGCATTTAATTAAAGCGGAGAAAAATGATCTGTAATGCAAAAATGTGTAAAGAAATATGTAATTCTTCATTTGGCAAATTACTATTTTTTAGGACGTTTTAGAATGAAGTGAATGTTTAGAAAAATCGCCACTTTCAGAAATAAAATAACAACAGGCCATTAGACGTACATACATACATTAATTTTTGATCTGTATCTGAAGTAATGCCCAGCCATGTCCGTTCGGTCGCCTGTTTGTCACCAAGTGATTGATTGCAGTGATGTAATTATTAAAATAAAGAAAACGTACAATATCTACTCCGATTGTTCGGATAAGACCGTTCGCACATTGGACGCGTTTTCGTACGAATTTGACTTGTGCGAACATGTACGAGCACGCACGAACAATCCCGACCTTCCAAGTACTCTGGGTGCGAGTTAATCGTACGTATACGTACGTGTAGTTCCGACGTCCGAAAACAATCCGAACTTTTTGGGATTTTTAAACACTTTTGTGCATTGAAACATTAAAAATGGATAAAAATGGAAGCGATATCACCGGGACACTACCTTTTTGACGGAGAAAATCGTATTCAGTGTCAATTCGGCCGGCCTTACAAGTAGAGAAAGCTACGCGCACTTTCTGATCAGAGTCTTGGTGAATTTTTTTTATATCCGAGAAATATCCCAACATTGTTTATGTCATAAGTTGAATGTTTCTATTTATTTCACCCATAGTAAAAATAGTTAGTTCCTGTCTTGTCATTTTACAATATGAATCGTGTAACCACCGTACAACGCATTGAAACTGTTGCTTCTTAATACAAAAATAACAGTTTAGTAATATATAAGTATCGCAGTTAAAAAGACTGCGGTCGTTATAATTGTTCAAGTGAGCAAACAATTTGAAAGCCAATCAACACATTCAAACCAATTGGTTCCTAAAGGAGCAAGGATTAACCAAGCGTGCTTGGACTAAGCTTCAATGTTATATATTCCTACTTGAGGAATAAAGAATCGTACGAGAAAAACATGAAGGGAGGTGATAAAACGGTAACGACAGTGGCTGATAGAAGAGCACTTTTGCGATTTGGTTCTAATTCCTCTGGCTCAGCTGCGATAGTAAAGCAAAAAGCAGATGTTAGTGCTAGTATTTCTACAGTTAGAAGATTGGTTAACTGTGCCAATCACTTAAAATGGCGGAAAATCTAAAAAAGCGGAAAATTACAGCGCCAGAATGTAGAATTACACCCACTTTAATTGGAAATTGATGTCCTAAAACACACCAATATATGAACGTCAAAAGCTCCTATTAAAAACTTTTTATTTTAAGCTTGGAAATTTGTTTGCACTACTACATCAAACTAAACATTATACTAATATCTCGTGCTTGGCAGCTGTTCACCCCAACTCCCAATCGTGATATGCAAAGAGACTCGTATCTACATTTATAATACATTTCCTATTTTTAGCTTTCTTTCCGCTGCTTCTCATATTCTCTTTCTCTCACTCTTTGTTAGCTTTTTCTGTCATACCGTGAAGATAGCGTACGGCTTCTATCTTTTTGCGTTTGCTGTGTTTTTCACAAATAATATCGCTCACGTGCTATTCGGCTGATTTCCGTGCAGAATATCAAAAACATTTTCGTATATATGTTTGTACATACATACATGTGTAGATATACATAGTGTGTACTATATTGTGTGTATGTATGTATATATGTACATATGTGTATGTGATTCATTAGTTGCACCGTGACCAAAGTGGGATAATTTTTTTAGTCAAGCGGAATATGTATGTACGTATATATTGGTAAAAATAATCATATTAAAAGTAGAATATATGTATTTGTTCAAAACCAATTGATGCCCGCGACTTTGCGTGGTTCACAATAATATTAACTATACATAGGTATATGTACATATACATATGTACAGTTACGGTCAAAATAATAGCAGTAGGATACAACAAACAAAAAAAAATCATTAAAATTAATATATGTATATTATTTGTAAATCGTTTCGAAAAGCATATTTTTATTTAACCCTTCCGGTACATCTTTTTGTTGTAAAGGTAAAACATACTTTTTTTTCTTTACTGAGGCTTCTACTAACATCATCAAAAAAGGATTTTTGTTTAATATTGGTTCTAAAATGGTTTTTGGGAACGATGCCATATGTATGGCACGAAAATGATGTCAAATTGAAAAGACTCAACATATAGGATTATTTTTTTTTCATTGTACGTTTGTTATTTATCTACAAATTTAGTTAGGAATTCCAAAGGTATTTAATGATTATCTTTAAAAAAAAATTAGTCATAAGCATAGCCTTCCGATGAAAAAATTCTCAATTTTTTCAGAACTTCCTTGAACGGCAACTAAAAGCACACTTACGTTGGCCACTAATTTTTGTTTGCCTCAAATGCTTGAACATATACCGCAGGGAATTGAAAGTAAAACGAAAACCAAAAAATATGCTCACAGAGAGAAAACTAGCGTTAAAGTATTAGTAATGACTAATGACATACTATCAAAATACCGAAAGGGTTAACCATGTTAATGTCAATTCAAATTGTGGCAAAATAGATTTGTTTCGATCAAAACGATAGACAAAAACAAAAATTTTGTCTTCAAAGTAAAAATTTAGCTCGGTCAAAAAAATAGCAGTATACATGACTTAATAAAAGTTTAAATGGAACAAAATTTTGGAAAAAAAGATACTAAAAATAGTTAGTAATATCTTGTAGACCCATTTATTCTTTATTAAGGCTTCATAGTTCGCTTGGAATCCACCAAAGCCTGACATCTCTCCAATGGTATATTTTTCCCAAAGTTCATTATTATTTCTAGGTTTTGAAGCTGGAATCAGTTTTTTAATATTTGCCCAAAGGTTTTCTATTAGATTGAGGTCAGATGAAGGCTAGTCCATAACGAAAATATTGTTGATCCGAAACCATATATCAGTGTAAACCTGTTGATCCATCCCACCATTTTTTCGGTATAGAGAGCCTATGCCATGGTATGAGAAACAACCTCATACCATAATAGTAAAGTCACCATATTCCCGGGAACCAGAGCCACAATACAGGATAATGTTACTTTCATCCATCCATAAGATATTACGTCACTCTTGAAGGGGCCTGTCAACATGGGTCTTAGAAAACTAATTTATTTTTAAAATACGTCTTTTTTATTAAAAGTTGAAATTTTCTTAGATCGTTTTCTTTTTATACTCTTCTAACAGTTTCTACACTTGTGTTTAAATTTAACTATTTTTTTAATCTCGGTAGCGGGCATATTGGTTGAGACCTTCGAGCACCGCACAATCCTATTTACAGATTTCGTGGATAAAACCTTTTTTCTGTCCCGGTTTTCGGGTTTTTTTCTCATATTTTTTGCATTCACAAAATGAAAAAAAACATATTGTTTGCAAAATATCTTTTTAAACAACGTTTAAAGTTTTTCCCTCATCATATTCATAAGAGTACATGCATTCATATATTTGTAAATATAGACTATCAGGTTTGGTGACGCAAGAGCTGGCGACATACTGCTGACTGTGTGAGAAACAGCTGATCTTCAGATCGACATTAGTGGCCTTTAGCGACTGCCCCTGTGATTTCTTAATTGCCTTAGCAAACGCTCATAGGAAAAAGTTTCGCTTAAATCAAAACGGGAAATTTTCGGGAATTGATAACCAAAATAAACAATCAACATCCCTAAGAGTTCGCTTTTGCTAATTTAATTTAATTATAATATTGCAGAGAGAGAACATTGATAATAAACATTTATGAAGTATGTACTCGTAGGATATGGAAGGGAATATCAGTAGTTAAAATTAAAATTAAAAAAAAAAAAATATTAATTGAAGCGTTCAGCTGAAGAAGGGGTTAAGTGCAATTTCTATGCCACATGACTTCTGCGAAGTAAAATAAATACCTTTTGATAATCGCGAGATAAATACTTGCGAAATGAAAACAGCGAATTGACGGTCACGCGAATAAAAGAATGTATCCAACTTCAGAGTTGTGAATGTTGATCCGAGGGTTGCCACTAGCCATTAACAAAAAAAAACAAAATTAAATAGTCCAATTCGTTATAAAAACACATTCTTAAACATATGTACATAATGTTTATAACAAGATCATGCACATCACCCATATTTTAATCTTTAAATTGGATACTCAGTAGTGCCACCCTATCATCACCAACCCTATTCTTACAGTTTTTATTTCGAATAAATATGCATTTTCTGGTGCAGTCAAGATTAAAAAAGCAAGAAAATACATTTAAAGCTTAAGGAAATGCTAATTTTATCAAAATCTGTGCATTTTTTGAAAGTGGTTAATAAAGTAGCAAAAGCCTGTCTTTAAATATGTAATAAATGTCCTACAATCGTAGCAAGGTGACAGCGCTGGTTAATTCGCAGACTTTTATTAAATCAGTGTGGACTGAGAAATTTTGTCAAGTCACCCAAAATGAATTGTCTGTTAATGAATTGAGTTAACCAATTCGGCGGTAAAGCGCTAAATGGTTGCATGATAAATTTTGTTAATCAAACTGAGTTTTGTCAAAATGTTATCTTCAATTAAGTGAGTAACTGTCGGAGTGCTTTTATCTCTGTCATCATGACGAGTAACTATTCGATCAGTAAAATTGACAAAGTTTCTCGAAGTAGACTCTAAGTGAAGTGAAAAAGCTTGAACGCAAATTGTTATTTTCAGAATCACATTGTTGAATGTGTTTGGCACGGGTACAATCCACTGAAATTAAGAATTGCGTCAAAATAATTGATAACATCTTGAATCTCTCAACTTTAATAAAATGTGCGATCGATACTGCCAAATGATATAATAAGAAACATTCAAGAATTGGGTGTGTTTCAGTTTTCCGATTGAAATGTGTGACAAATTATGTCAAATGCTGACTATAAAGCGATAGGTGTGCCTTCTATATGTGTCGATAAGCAATTCTGCCCGAAGGCCGTTCGATATTTCGTGATAATTTGCCATGTACACAGGGTGATTCAAGTTCTTACATTTCAACTTCAACGATTAGTGGTTTAATTAGTTATAATCCAAACAGTTGTTACATTGAGTTTTTTTGCATACAAATAACGACGCGTACATAATGTAGGTGCGGTAGAAAAAGAAGTGTGTTGGGACACCTCTTTTACGCGTGCTACATATTAGTAAACTTATGCATTTTAAATGTATTAAAATAATTCAAAGAGCACCATATTAAACCTATCCATTCAAATAGGAGACATGTACATACTACATACATATGTATGTATATGTATGTTCAGCCAGAAGTTCATATAAATGTGATTCCGATTCGAAGGGGTTAAGTGATCAGGGCAAGCATCTTAAGAAACTTAACATAAGAAATCGCAACAATAAAAAAGGAATTGCAATATGAATGTACGAAAGAAGTGTTAGATTATATGGGCCGGTGATGAAGATGAAACCATTTACAAATAAGTAAAGACAATTTAAGAAAATTTTGGCTTTTGGAGAATTTAAGATTTTGGATCAAATAATGCAGGAGTTGGCAACCCAATTTAAAAAGTATAAACGTTGGCAAAACGGCAGCTGAACAAACAACTTGGGATTAAATTTTTATTCTTTTAAAAATTGAGGGGGAAAAGTCTTTTTTTTTTATTTTTTGTACATATTGTGATTTGTGTATTTGCTTTTTTTTTTTTATAATGTAAATGTTAACGTTCATGTAAGGGATAAATGAATCTTGGATCGAAAGTTATTTCTAGTCATAATTTTCAATATTATTACGAACTTCGAAACCCCACATTCCAAAAGTGTTGTGAGTCACTGTATATTTATGATGATCATATTACAAACATTAGCGTTCGGGAAGGCAGACCCCACAATTATGCGCAATATAAGTAAATTCAAATAGCAGTTCCCCGTATTCATCAAATCTAAACATATGCATAAGATATTTGGGATTTAAAATTTAAATCACTGGAAAGTTAAATGGAAGAAAATGAAGTGGAAGTCGGGCCTCGCTCCATTTTCTATTTGCGTTTTAGGTTTGCTTATTGCTAATCCTGAACAGAGTAGAAAGGTAAAATATGTATATGGGAATTTAGGATAAAATACGGTGGAGTGACTTTTTACCCCATATACAATTTTCTTTAAAAATCCTTCCAACTGTTTTTGAGAAAAGATTTCATGACATGTTGCCCATAAAACATGTAATTCTCGTTCGAAATGTTTGTTTTACAATATTTAAATTTTCAAAATTAATACAAAAACAAATACATAGTAATTTGTCACAAGAACAAAATTCGAACAAAATGAAGCTTCTATTAATATTTTAAACAAAAATGAGAAATTCACAAAAATAATATTAATAGGGGTATACATTTCAAACTGACATGAATTCATTAATTTTTTTTTATTCCTGTTAATCGTTATCACAGTACTGAAAAGAGTTTTGTGAAATGTTAAACTACGTATATGGACACTGCGGAGATTTTGTCCATGAATATTTTGTCTGAGGAGATAATAGCTAGTTGAATTTAATTTCTTGGAGATTTTGTCCAATGGAGATTTTTTTGGGTAGGTATTTCGTGCGACTCCCTCCTGAAATCTATTTATAAATTTGAAACTACTTTCCATTTATTTTATATTATTAATTACCAATAAGGCACTAAGCCATGAAACATAAATATATTTTTTTTTAATCCACAAAGCACTTTGCACCTATTTTCCAACCCTTGGTATACCTTAAACTTGAATATGTCGTATATTGCTTGGATATGAGTTTTCAGCAGACTTTTCGAAGAAAAACTTAGTACATAGTGCGTCCTTACGACATGTATTTTAAGCCTTAAATTTCGAGTAAAAATTTTACATAAATAATTTTTAATGTTTGTTGTGTGCATTGAAGTAGTTAAGTGTCGCTCGATTCGATAATAAGCGTGTTTTGGTGAGAATTGTACAAAGTAAAGTGAAAGCTCCTCACCAAAACGATCTTCAGTCAATCTGGCTTAATAGCTTTTTAGTATTTGAAGATTGGTGCATGTGCTCGCTATCAGCCTGACATTAGTTGTCAAAATATTCGTGCTGTACAAAAATTTAAATTTTTCTTCACCCTAAAGACAAAATATGTATTTTATGAACAACCAAAAAATATTTATCCTATTAATTATATTTTCATTTTTCCTCCCCGTCCATTTTCTTTCAACGAAACAAAAGAAATGTCAATTTACGGAGGGCTACCAGACTCTAAAACTCTTTCAGCGCCATCTGAAAGTAAGTGTTAAAAGCTATTCATCCCAACTCACTTATCACTGAAGATAAAAGCTAAAGTGATTGCCAGTCATTTTTTGTTGTTGTACTCCGTGTTAGATTTTACTTTACTCACCAAAACACGCCTAATGTCGTTCGTAGTTCAGTTGTCGTAGATCTCATATTTAAAAGATTATTGCAAATATTTGAGAATTGAGTTTAGTGTTCATACAAACATTCCAAAATAAGTGACAGCATTTAAATTTCTAACCAAAGAGCAGGTCAATTATGAATAAAGATGAATAGGGAGAAATAAGTCCAATCACTTGAAATTACCACAAGCATTGAAAGTAAAAAGAAAATAGTGTTGGGAAATAGTTATTACTATTCTCTATTTATCAAATTTCACCAGTACCAGGTCAATAAAGTAATGTTTAAATATTTGCAGAATTTGCTCCAAGAAAATCATCCGTATCCGATTTCCGTCGAAAAAATTGATCTTGTTTTTAAACTGTTTTTCATTAGTTCAGTTACACCTTTTCTCAAATAAAAGAAAGTTTATTTATTGCTTTGTGTCGATTTTTTTCATCAAATTAATTAGTTGAGTTAAACCTAATTTCAATAATTCGTTAATTTTTAAAGTTTATGAATATGTTCTTACATTGTTGTTCTCGTGCTGAATTTTCTCCAGCAAAATAATGAAGGAGTAATTACGTGGGAAAATGCATTGAAATTCCCTGGAAATTTTTATTCGCGATACATATTTTTTCATAAGGATTTTTTTCCATTTTCGAAACCAATTCAATATACTGGTTTGTCGAAAGTGGAACGAAGATAACCCCGAATGATAAGTAAGCTCTTGATAAGGAGCTTAGACTTGCAGGAGAAGTTAACAGAACGAAACAATACAGGCTGCTTTTAGTTTCAAGCGTTTCACTAAATAATCAGTGCATATTTATAGGACGCGAAGAAGCGGTTTTCTAAGGAAGTTGTTTAGGGTATGGTTTTAGGCAACATTTTTGATTCTTTTCTTTTTTTAATGGGTTTATAACCCTACATCTCGCCTATATATCTGAGAGAAGTAACTGCCATGAGAAACTTTTCAATTACACCTTTCGGATATGGCAATAAAAACGTATATATGTACATATGTGAGTCCCCTCATTCGTGTAAAAATATAACACGTACAACACGAATGGTTGGGAGTCCCTATATCATATCTTGGGTATTATATCATATCTCGTATTCTTAAGAGACTAGACTAGAAAAAAAAATATGAATATTCATAGATTCTGAATACAATTGTTGTTTCCTTCGACTTAGTTTTTCTTTTTTTTCTTACATCTTTGTGCGTTGTCGATAGAAACGTAAAGAAAACGTACATACATAAATATGTACATTGATTTCTTATTTTACTTTTAATATTTCTCAAGCTCCAATCTTAGGAAAATTTCACCCCTGTAGTCAGACACTACGATGATCATAAAACAAAATAAATGGTCTGAATATACATACATATGTATGAATGTACATACATATGTATTGTGGGTGGAAATCACATATGTAAATGTAAACTGTTATTGAAGACGTGAGATTATCATTCAAAAGTACTGACGGCAATTGTCAGCTAATTTACTATACGTTCTTCATTGTTGAAATTATTCAATTATTTCCTGAGCAGCTGTTGGAAGATGAAACTAATAAAAAGAATGAGTATGTGCGTATAAAATATTCTTTACGGATGAAAATAACTAAAAAAGAGAGGGAGAATGGTGATCTGAAAAGGTAGTAGAGATAAGAAATGAAACAACCATTCTTCAGTAATGTCGTCACCAGACGACTGCGTAAGTTCGCAGAAAATACAGGAGAGTGAAATAAATAAAACCAAAAAACGCATAAAACCTTTTCCAAACATTGTCAACATTAATAAATATGAGTGTACGTAAAACCATATAGGAAGACAATGTTACTTAAAATACGGCATTAATCAACGGTAAAGAAGTTTAAAAATATTGCTAAGAAGAAACGCTACAGAAACTTAACCGCTTTTCTAAATCAAAAAGGGCTAAAACTAGATATAAAATTATACCTAAGAAACTACATTATTCGTGGTTGCCTGAGATCATCGTACTAGAATTAAATAAGAAAGAATTAAAAATATTAAAAGCAATAGATATTCCACAAAAGCAAACACCCGTTTCTAATTTTAACATATTAACATCATTTACAACATTAAAAAATATCCTGAGAACAAGAGCGAACATATGTACATCCGTTCAAAAAATTTACATTAGATCATCAATGTAAAAACTATAAAGATTGTAAAACGTTAAATTGAGGGCGGGTAGTTGGTTAAACGTTAAATTGCGGGGGATCACTAAGGACTACATAAAAGAAAAATAATATTTCGCAAATAGTGGAGTATAATAGTTTTAAGATCTTTTGAATGTTTTCGATAAAGCAGTCAGTGTAGCCGATGACATAATTTACAGTGACTCGATATCGGTCGCTTAAATTATCTTCTTATTAGGTGATTCAACTGATGTTTAATATCTGCAATTACTTATACCTGGAATAGACAAGCATAACCTTCAAAAAGTTCAAGTGCACGTGCAGGAAAACTTTTTCTACCTCCAATGCCAATGATTTGTTGCTTCATGTGAACATTGATTGAATTCGTAATTCCAAAATTTCATCAAATACACATACATATGTACATATCTCTTAAAACAAATTATTTGGAGAACAATGTGTTGTGCGAGTACTATACATTAAAATAAACAAGCTTTGGGGTACAGCTCATTGCTTGAGGTTATTATCCAATTCGACCAATTTGTTCAGATTATTTGCAGTGTGAGTGGTACAGTGCCATTAGTATAAATGGCACTCAGTTCATTATAATCTTTTTCACAGCTTTAATTTAAATAAAACTCACATCCACATTCCATGTATGTATCTTAAATTAATGCAATTAGCGGCCGGCGACCCGCAGATAAGTGACGGTTGACGATACACCAATTGAGACTGTTTCAACTGAATATATGTATGTACACATACATATGTATATATGTTTTTCAATAACATTAGTGTGACCAGAATTGTTACCGAAATACATTCGAAATATATATATGTGAAGTGAAGTGAAGAACATTTCTGTTAACTATATATTTTTAAAAATTCGTTAACATGAAAAGAAATATTCATAAATTTGCAAGCTTTACACAAAGTTACGAATTGGAATTCATGTGGCTTAATTGTATGAGCAGAAGTGCGTACACATTTTACTATTAAATTTTTATACATACCTATTTGACTTTTATATTTCACTAAAAATATCTTCTGTGCTTTTCCACCTTTTATTCTGTAGAGCTTAAATAAATAAAAATTTCAGTAATCTTTTAATAGTGCGCTAAAAGTAGGAGGCGCTATGAATATTTTTGAAATATAGCATATGAAAAATGGAGCTATATAACTAATATAGTTATAAGTTACTATATAATATTTTTTAATGGTTATTCAGAACAATATCAAGTGTCAGGACTTTCTTGGTCCCAAGTTTTGAGCCGAGATGACCATAATATTGAGGAAGGAGAAACAGTTTAAGTGTAACTATTTGAAATCCGCCTACATTTATTTAATGTAAACTTCATCCATACATATGTATGTACTTTGTTTAAGTGCGATTTCAACGGGCATAGTACAATTCGCTGTTTTTTCTAGCGTTTTGTTATTTCGCTGCGATCATTTCGCTATTTATTATTTCGCATTTCAACTGCATTTTGTTTTTTCGCAGTTTTTATTTGGCAAATTCTTATTAAGGCCTGTAATTATTTGGCCTTTAGATATTCTGCATTCATTATTTCGCTTTTTGATAAGTTAGCATTTTTTTTATAAGTTTAAACTTACTTAGCTTTACTTACTATCACTTTGTTGTGTCGTACTTTTTTTAGCGAACGTAGTGAGTTGGGGTGGTTGAGCTCGATACGCTCGCTAAAAAAAAAATATGGACATTTCATCGACTTATACACGGACAGCCTTCGGCCTCACATGCAAGTGCTCAGGGCGGCGCTACGCGGCATATATGTAGTTAGCTCTCTTTTTATTTGATATGCCATCAATTTCAATACCTCGAAATATGGCTTTATGTCGCTTTGTGAAAGCGTCATAGGGCTATAATTTGAAATATGGTCTTATGTCACGGCACTCAATCGGCTAAGTAAAAAAAGCGCGAATTAACTGTTTGCCGGAAAAGCGTGGGAAAAAAACGAAAGCCACTTAGAAGCGAAAAACATAGAAATGCTAAACCCTACAGCGAGATGAATGAAAATGACAAATAGTTGCGAAATTTGCGAAATATATATGTACATTTTGATAGTCGCGAGATAATGGTTTGCGAAATGAAAACAGCGAATTGATGGTCACCCGATTTCAACATAGAAAGAGGATCGTTATTTTGCACAATACACCGGCCCATCTGCACGTGGGTTTTTTTTTTAGTTTTAATTACCATGAATACTGTCGAGAGGGATGGGTCAAGAATATCTCTACAGCACCCCCGATGAATAGCACTTGTCGTAAAAGGCAACTAAGGCTATAAATCACATCTAGAGAATTTAAACATCCAGGTGAGCCTAGCGATACATTTAACATCTTAAAACTGTCTCGCAATTGTGCATACGAAACCGTGGGTTGACACCACTGGAGACTACCGGTGTTATGAAAGGAAAAATCTAGAAAAAACGGGAGCAGGTTTGTATGTACATGTCAAACACAAATTCGTGTAAATAATAATAATTCGTGGTTGTGATCCTGGGACGATCAGAATTGCTCAGGTCAGAGCTATTTAGTTCCCGGTGGATAGCAAAGTAATGCAATCGTTTAAGCGAAACCTAAGAGTAGCGAGTTGGAAGCATTAGTGGTCGTAGCTACGCGCTGAAGGAGATGATGGGTAGAAGGCGAGTAGACTTATGCGTTCCAAAAACGAAATGGCGAAACACAGGTAATCGGGCGTGTTTCTTGGACGTTAGGACAAAAGTTTACAAGATGTTTTGCTACGAACCCGAACAGGGTAAAAACGGAATCGGTATCATCCTTGCGACAGAGCTACTTGGCAACGTATTGACCATTTCTAGGTCCAGCGACCGTTTGATGTCTCTCAAACTGGTGATACAAGGTGAAGTGTGGAATATTGTCAGTGCATACGCTTCCCAAATCGGGTACGCTTTAAGATAGCCGGCCAGAGCGTAAATGCTCAGGAGATTCGTTCGCCGAAGTTCATTAACAATGCTCAAGGCCAACTCCTTGTGGACGACGAAAAAATTCTACAGAAGTGGAGACAGTATTGTAAGAAATTTTTTAAACGAAGTCTTTCCCCGCTTCCCTGCTTATACTTTCCAAGAGTCGTTCCTAACTATGGAGAAGTACCCGACATGACAGTCGATGAAGTTGGGAAAGCGGGTAAATACTCCAAAAAGCGAAAAGCAGTTGGGCCGGACAAGTTACCATCCGCGTTTTGGAAAAAGATGGGAGACATTTAGATGGCTCATGATTATCATCTCCAAACCCATGAAAAAAGATCCAATGCCTAATCAGTGGAGGGAAAGTTATCTTCTTCCTTTGCACAGAGGAAAGGTTCTGATCATTACCGTTCTATTAAGCTGATGTCACACACCATAAAGATCATTAAGTGGGTATTAGACGGCCGATCGCAGATGCAATCCAAAGTATAATTATAATAATGGGAAAACAGCGTGATTCCTTAAAGGATTTGCATCTGGTTTTGGTTGATTTTGAAAAAGCATTCGATGGGCAACCAAGATATTTGATATTTTTACGCTGACCATCCGTCCTCTTTTTTTGAGGACAGTCCTCTTTTTCGGTATCGTGTCCTTTTTTTTTTTTTCTTGAAGTGGACAGTAATTTGTCTTCTTTTTACTAAATTGTCCTCTTAATGTCCTTTATTTTCTTTGAAACCTTTTTTCTATGATCTAAACAAATACAAAAACGAACAGTTCCTTTGAGTTAAACTTTTAAATTAAGTACTTAAGTAACTTAATCTGAAGTACAAATATTTTGAATAAATATCGTTTGTTTCTAAACTTTTTTAAGTTAATAAAAGATTGTCCTCCTTTTTTCATCTGCAAAAATGGTCATCGTAGATATATGTATGTAGCGCTATTGGCATCGAGGGGTTCCAGAACCCTACGTACAGATAATCATTGACACGTATGATGGAGCGCAGACAAGAGTAAGATTCCCCGCCGGAGTCACAGAATACTTTCCAATTAAGGTCGGTGTGCAGGAGGGAAGCGTCTTTAGTCACTTGCTATTTTTGACAGTCCTGCAATATCTGCTTGAAGAAAAAGTGACGGACCTAAAGTGCATCAGTTATTCTTTGCTAACGATGGAGCCATAATAAGTAAGTGAGAATCGAACGTCCCTGCAACGAGCACTTGATGTATGGGTGGATGTTTTGTGGAATAAGTCCAAAAAAGACAGAGTACCTGTACTGCCCATTTTCTGATCCACTCCGACCTAGTCCAGACGAAATCAAGTATCTGGGATCTATTATCAACAGCGAAGCAACTATTGATGACGACATCAATCATCGCGTAAGCGTAGGGTGGATGAAGTGGTAGGAAAACTGCTATCTTGTGACCGGAAAACCCCCCTAAGCTGAAAGGAAGGCTTCACACTGGAGTTGTTTGTCTGGCGGTTCGCAATGCTGAACAATGTACAAAAAGTATGAAGGCAAATTACCGGCAGCTGAGATGAAGATGCTTCGCATGACAGTAGGAGTAACAAAGCTTGATCGAATTAGAAGTTCGAAGATTCGAGGAAGCCTTCCCATCAATGAAACCATCTCGAAAAAACTGGAGCACTACCGGATCAGTTGGTATCATGTTCAAAAGAGGAAGGAAGAAGAATACTGTTGAGAGAACCGACTAGTAAATTCACGTACCAGGTTTTCAGAGGCGGGGGCGAAGTGCAAAGATAAATCATATTTCTAAAAATATTAAGAAAGTTAGTTTAATATTAAATATGTGTCAAAATTAATATACAAGCATAAAGGCTTCAAGAATGTATAAAAAATTTTTAGTTTTCATTCTAAGCGAGTTTTTTTTTAAATAACACATTTAGGCCTAGTAAATTGTATCAATAAATAGATCAATTTACGTACGAGTAGAAAAAAAAATTATTTAAAATCTGTAATATAAATCGTGAAAGAACTAAAAAAATGTTCAATATATAACGGAAAGATTGTATTCACTCTGGCCACACTTATGTATATATGTATATTACAATTGAGAGGAGTGTTTTATAAGCTTGTGTTGAACGCGGACATTACGTGGAGGCTAGCATTGCGAAAAACAAAACATTGAAAAAACAAAGCAGATGTAAACAACACTCTGTTCATGAATTTTTTCTGTACTTGTTGGGAATACATAAATACCTGAACTTGAGGTAAAGAAATTATGTATGTATGTACAAGTTTTGAACTCTACACGGATAGCTATAAAATGTAGCATGCTGGGTTAACGTATTTCAGCGCAATCATAATTACATGAGTAAAACAAATCCGGTTTTGTGTACAAGTTCAAGAGTTTTCCTTACTGCCATGCGCTCATTGATGTTGGCTTACGTTTGACATAGATTCCTGGATTGCTGCTGCATACTATCAGCTGATTAGTCTATTAGAAGTAAACTTTTTTGAACTTTATTTGTGTTTTATATTTTGTTTGACTCATGTATATGTACCTATGTACGAGTATTTGCTACAAGATGGGGTATGCCAAAAAAAAAAAATACAAACATAATGGGCCCTTACCGTAAATTTATCGTAAGCAACAATTTTGCCGAAATTTTGTTTATTATACCATTCGACAGTTAACATTAACCCGCACATTATTGTAAACTTTCCAGTATACAGTTGCAAAGAAGACAATTATATCGTAACGTATGTTCACATTTTCATATACATATGTACCTGCTTAATATCGCAACCAACCTGAGAATTTTTGGTACTTTTATCGCAAACGTCAGAAGGTGTCACTTGCGCTAAACTGCTAAATTAAAATAAAATTTAATACGCTTAGATCTGCGACTTTCCAAAAAACAGATCACTAGATTTATCAAAACATGGTATTTCAGACGGTTGTGAGACGGTTGTGGGCGCCGTGGCTCAAATGGTTAGTGCGTTGGATCGAAGAGCGGGAGGTTCGAGGTTCGAATCCCAGAGAACACCTAAAAAAAAAGTTTTTCACGGTCCCACCTCTCGCGAATGTCTGACAAACGTCCGAGAGTAATAACTGTCAAGAGAAAGCTTCTCAATTTGCCTTTCGGATATGGCTCTAAACTGTAGGTCCCTTCCATTTGTGTGAAAAATATAACACGCACAACACGAATGGTCGCGAGAAGCTAGGCCCTGGACCACATACGTCTGTTGCGCCAAGTATTTGTATTTTTTTTTTTTTTTTGTGAGACGAAGAAATATAATAGCTCAGACAATATCACCTCACCACGTACGTTTGTAGAAGCGGATTATAAGCTAACCCAAATGTATGAAAACAAGTTGAAAACATCCCAAGCAAATTTGCGTGATCTGAAAGAGCTTTGTGAAAAAAAAAACTGTTCCCGAACGATATCATGAGGAAACCTTGAAACTAAACGCTACGATTAAGGATGTTTTAAATAAAACGAACGAAGAAGAATCGTTTTTTTGATAATTTTTGAAATCATTTTTTTGTTTGTGTTTGATAAGTACTTTAAAAATAATAATGTTTTCCTTTTTGTTTTTTTTTTTGTTTTTTTGAGCAAAACAAAAAACGAAACTGAGCCCATAACAAGTGACAGTGTGGAATTTTTACCCACTAACCCCTTCTTTCTTCTTCCCGTTTTCCCTGTGGTACCGCCGTCTTGGCATTTCTTCATCATCATCCAATTATTGCACCTAGTCGTTGGACTAATTAGCAATTTGTCTTTCATATCTTAAGATGTGTATAATATGTATGTACAGCTATGCCCTAAATAATAGGAACACTTATTGCTTTCTAATGATATCATTCGTTGCGACTGCTTCGTATGAATGATATCAAAACAATGTAATCAAACTAATGGTTCTTTATATGCAGAACAGTTCCTTGCATGCGCATTTGTCAAAAACAAGGAAGAATGCGATCAGTTGCGATTATTTTTTACGAGCGACTGATCTGTCTGGTCAAAAAATAGGAATACTCTCAAAAAATTTCAATTATACATTTTTTTAGCTGGTGACAATTAATATGTTGGTAACCTGTATTTGCTAAACAGTGCCCTGACATTTCAGTATTATTTATTTAGATACATATTAATATTTTCATTAAAGAATAATATGGACAGAAATAAACACTGCACTGAAGCTCAACGTGCAAGTATTGTGGTCTTACGCTATCAGGGTGAATCCATTCGAAACATTGCAAAAGCAATGAAGTGCTCTTCGACTATGGTATTCAATGCTTTGCAAGCAAAAAAACTTCCTGAAACCAAAGGACGTCCGCCTAGAATGTCCAATAAAGACAAAAAAAAATTGGTCAGGAAAGCCCAGGCGAACTCCGTTATGTCTTCCAGAGATCTCAAACAGGAAACACCTGTGCCGATTCGCCGAATCTTAGTAAATGCAAATCTGTTCGCTGGAGGTCCAAGAAAAGTGCCACTGCTAAGAAAAGTACATATACAGAAACGCATTACTTTTGTTAAGCTCTACCACTTGCCACACGATCCCCTCCAGGCAACAAAGCGGTGTAGAAGTGTGCGACGAAACCAAAATAAATCTGTTTGGGATGGACGGTAAACAGTTTGTTGGTCGCCCAGAAGGTGAGGCGTTCAATCCACGGTACAGAAAACCCACTGTAAAGCATGGAGGTGATAGTGTATGGTATGATGTAGCCTTTCTTGGTGTGGCGTTGGTCCAGTATTTCGTATCGAAGGCATATTGACCAAAAAAACTTACATACGTGGATATATTGCGAAATGTCATGCTGCCGTGAGGCGAGGAAAATATGCCACTGAAATGGCGGTTCCAACAGGATAACGACCCCAAACATACGACAGAACTGACAAAACTGTGTGGCTTAAGCAAAACAATGTCGATATTTTGCAGTGGCCTTCTCAATCTCCGGATCTAAATCTGATCGAGAATCTCTGGAACGTGTTAAAGATTAAAGTGAGCAAAGGGCACGCTTCTAATAAAGCTGATCTTTGGAGAGTCATCCAGGAAGTTTTGTATTCAATACCTTTGGAAAAAAACCAAAAGTTAGTGAACTCCATGAGTCGTCGAGAAGAATCAGTGATTACAAATAAAGGGTTCGTAACCAAGTATTAGCTCTCCATTCAATATAAATTAAAATAAAAAAATATGCCTGGGTGTTCCTAATTTTTTGCCAGGTAATTAAGCAGTATGAACCAATATAGCTAACTGAACTTACAATTTACCTTGAAGTAAGCAACTGGCCATATCTGGAATATGTTGTGAACACATATACCATGAATCTGATACTATCCTTGCTTTATATATTTGAGTAAAAGAAGAGCTACGTTTACTTGTATCGAAAAGTAATGAGTGTTCCTATTATTTTGGCCATAGCTGTATATGTATGTATGTATGTAGGTATATTCGTTTGTTGATGACTAACCCTCGTATCAATACGAAATCAATACACGGTTAGTCAGCGCGACGGGTACCCGGGTATTCCCAAACGTTTTATATGGGCTGGGACAAAAATAGTAAGAATTATGTATACAAAGTAATAGAAACATAGTCAAGAGTAAATTCAACTCCATTCAGAAGCTACATATATTTAGAAAATTAATGCTTAATTCTAGAATTCTTTATGCATGTGGTCCTATGGGCGAAATAAATTTTTTATTGGTTTAATAATCAAATGGATACCTGGGTACCCTTGTATTGACACAAGAGTTGAGTATTTTTTTTTTCTACATATCTAGCTAATTGAAACGGTTTTACTCTTCTCCTTCTAGTCAGATGGTCAGTATTTATTTGTTCCGTCATTTTTCATTTGACATGACTTGGAAGCCTAAGTTTATGTCTATTATAGTAGAAACACATTGACACAGCAACAGCACACAGCAACTTTGACAACCGCCGGGCAAAAACAGCCAACGTGATGTGAAACACATTAGCACAGCACAACAGCACACAGCGAAAATTGACATCTTAAAACTTACTTGTGTATTTGAAAAGCAAAAAGTGAAATAAAAAAAGGAGCGAGCAGTGGACGTACTCGAGGTCTAGGTGTAAACATCTTATCACCGCAGTGTCCCCCCAATCGATGATATCCGAACGGACAAGGAACCTTCACGGGATACAAATTATTTTATTTAAAAAATGAGTCGTGAACACGCGATACAAAGTATTTTATTTAAATAACAAAAGCTTAAAACTCGGAGATTCATAAGTTTTTGATATTGAGTCCAGCTTGAGAGAGAAAAATGTTGAGAAATTACTTGTAAGTTTATTGACTTGAAATTATTATTACCAAATTGAAACAATTTTTGACTGTGAAAAGGATGGACATGCTCCCCAAGTTCTGCCCAAACATTTTGGTTAATA
Source organism: Blera fallax (assembly GCA_946965025.1). NCBI lineage: Eukaryota > Metazoa > Arthropoda > Insecta > Diptera > Syrphidae > Blera > Blera fallax. Next base: position 58,388,060 of record OX337246.1, read on the forward strand.
TAAGTAGGCAGGAACTGAATTTAAAATTCGAATTTGCAGTGTTGGGTTAAACCAAAATGACGAAATGCCGTTAAAAATTTAGTATTGGCTATCATGGAAAAATATCTATTTACTATTAAAAAAAGCTTTACTCCCAGCACAAACCATTTTTCGGACAGAAAGAATTTACTACAGATGACGACTCCTTTGCAATAGTCGGTTGTAATCCTCGGTAGCAAAATAAAAAATAATACGCAGCGTACATTTCGACGCATTAATAACCTTGTCCTCGCGCAACTATATTTTGATGTCATTTCCGGTAACGACTTCCGTCCCATTTAGTTTCAAATCCCTCCGTATTCGTGTGTCAGGGGCGAGCGATAAGATGTTTACACATCAAAAAATTAAAATGATTGTGCCGTACTACTCTCAAGTAGTTTACATAAGCATTGCTAGTAAAAACACTTTCCATTAGTGTTTCCTCCATTTCATTGCACTTCCTTGAAACATATAACAAAACAAATTCTTTTGTTTACATTTGAGGTGACAGACATAAAATATTTTCATGTTGGGAGGTCTGAAAAATGGCGTCGCAAGGTTGGTTGCATTTGAACAGCAACAGCGAACTTAGAACTTAGGTCTAAAGTTGAAGTTGCTGTTGCTGTGCTAATGTGTTCTGTTCCATTGAAAAGCATTGGTTCTAAAATTTTCGCTGCGGCTGTCAAAGTTGCTGTTACTGTTGCTGTGTCAATGTGTTTCTACTATTAGCTACTTTTTTGACATTGAATTTGTATTTGCTGTACGCTTGTTTTGCATGTGCATGTAAAGCTGGAGCCCATAGGTCCATACTGGTTTGCTTATAAAATAGTAATTTATTGTTATTAGACAAACAAGAGTATTTCCCTATAAGCCAATTTATTTTACTGTAGCGCATGTTCAGTTCTTCTCTCTTTTTCTTCACATGCGCTTTTCTGTGTTTGCGTATTCTACTTCATTATCATTTATGAATGCTGGAATGTGCTGAACATTTTTATTCGTAAAATTAATATGGACCGACTTTAGGTCATTTAATTCAATTTGCGATTTTTGGTCCATTTTGATATATGTATTATTAACTGCCTTCTGTCGCTATTTCGACAGTTTCTCCCACAGTGAGGACAACAGTATGATCTGCAAATGTTGACACAGTTGTTTCATCACTATTTGGCAAGTTTCTATCAATGTGAGGTGGTCATCTCCTTGTTTAGTTCTAAAAAATCGCTATAATATATAAGGCTCCAGGATTTCTGGCTATGGCTTTAGCAGATGCTTTTGCAATTTGTGGATCATACCTTTGTGTCACACTTTATCGAAATATTGTGCTACATCGAGAAATATGGTGGAGGATATCTTTTTATCTCCAAATGTTTTTTCGATTTTATTTGCTATTCTATGCACCTGATCAGTCGTGGAGTACTTATTTCTGGTGGTTATAAATTGGTGGCTTGGAATCAGCGATTTTTCTTCGATTGTTTTAGGAAGACGTTTAATCAATCAATCTTTTGAAATAGTTTGAACAACATAGCGAGTATCGTTATGGGGCGATGACTTTACTAGGTGGTTTGCTTGGTTTCGGTATCATAATTGCTTCCACGATTTTCCACATGCTAGTTACAAACGTTGTCCTGAATTCAGCATTTATAATCTGTGCTAGTTTCCTTAAGCCTTTTTTTTAATTATTTTAGGATTTTCCCTGATATCAAATTAAAACCCGGGGCTTTTTAAGTATTGATGCTTTTGTTCATTTCTTTCGCAATTTCTTTACGGGTTGAATGTCTCCCTCCTCTACGCACAGTTTTTCCGTTTCTTGGTAGTCTTTATTTTCGTATGGTTGGAAGACGACTTCGAGATACTCAGCAAATAAATAAGCTTTTTCTTGGCTGCTTTTTGGCAAGATACCTTCTCTGTTTTTAATTGGTGGAATGCGCGCCTTTTTATTTCATTTGTTGCCTTCTAGAGTGAATATTCGGTACTGGCATCATTCGTAAGATTGGTATGATTATTGTGTTATTCTATTCCATACAGAAATAAATAAAATGTTATTTTGTTTTCATCTTAAAATCTCTATAAGTTTTTAATTTTATTGTAAACGCCACATATTTGAGAGTATGACAGCGAATATATCGCATCGAAAAAACTGCATTTATTTCTTAAAAATAATATCTTATTTAATGCCATACATTTCAATTCGCCCAATTATACTACTTTTATGTACGTACATATGGTCTTTATCACTGCCCAAGCTTCTTCCAAATAAGAAATAAATGCGTTGATGCGTTAAGCAGTAAGCACATGTTTCATGCACATATTTCCTATTAGGCAGGTAGAGGATTACTTTCGCCAAACGCAGGTTATGAACAGGTTCAACTGAACCATAGGACCATAATCACGCACTGACAGTTCAGAAATAAAAACGCCGGAGGAAGTTCAGATTATTCTTTAGTTACTCGAAACTATGAATCACATCAGTGCATTATATCCTTTCGTCGAATTTGTTTGTTTCTTCGCAACTGCGTTGATTTAAAGAAAAAATCCAAAACAGTAGTCTGCTTCATCAACAACAATTTAATTTTACAATTGCCATTAGCACATGCTTTTAAAATGAAAATAGGCTAACCATACTCGTACCCTAATCACTAGTTTAATTTCTGGCCTTAAGATAGATATTTTTATGGTTCAGAAAAATTTTAAGAAATAGAAGGTTTTTGGCTTTTTTTTTGTAACATAATCAATGTCCCGTTATTTGGCGGTGTAAATTTTAGGGACTATTCGACAATGCATTCAAGTGAGCCATTTAGGAAATGTGTAAGGGTAAATAGATCCACCATCAAGATCAAATATCTCCATCACTAGGAACCCATCACAAGGTGAAGTTAAAGATATAAGATCGTCGAAACAATACGACCTCGAGAAAGAAAATAAAAAAAAAACTTCGTGCTAAGCTCAACAGTGTTGAACTGATTTGCCAAGAGCTGAAGATGGAAATACTTCAGCTTAAAGCTGAAAATAAAGCTTTTAAAGAAAGAGATCCCCAACTCAAAACAATATCAAAGTATACTGATTGTAATCCAGCCAAAGAAGACTATAAAACCCACGAAGAAGAACTAAGTCGGGAAACGGACTGGATCTTGAAAGAAAGAAGACCAAATAAGAAAAGGAAAGCTGGTTCCTCACCCGAAGTCGAATTATACAAAAAAGAAAATTCACGAATCAAACCAGTTGAGAAAACTGAGAAGCAAAAAGAGCATAAACCGCCACCGATAAACATAATTGGATTCACCGATTATAACAAATTACACTGCCTTTTTAAGTCTGTGGTACCAACGCATTTTAGAGTAAGTTCACCAAGAAACAACGTATGGAAAGTCAAAGTTAAAGACTCGGATTGTTATCATACCGTTTCCCAAAAGCTGAACTCCGAGAATATACAATGGTACACATATGAAAATAAGTCCGAAAGACCAATTAGAGTTGTAGCTAGAGGACTCCACGACTCATGCTCTAAAGATGATGTAATTAAGGACTTAAAAAACAACGGGTATAATATAATCGATGCCGTCAACATCATAAAGAAGGAAAAGGCAAATACAGAAGAAAGCGGAAGAACAGCATTCGTAAAGCGCGGCCTTCTTCTTTTTATGCTTACTTTTGACAAAAAACAAACGATAGAACAAATTTACGATATTAAATCTATCCTAAATATGGTGGTTAAAATTGAGCCCCTGAGAAAAAATACGAGACTAGTCCCTCAGTGCAAGCGATGCCAGGGATTCAATCACACGCAAAAATATTGCGTGTGCGTCAAATGTGCTGGTAAACACCTCACAAAAGACTGCAGCTTAAGCAAACAAGCTCCGGCGTTGTGCATCAACTGCAAAAAAAACCATCCGGCAAATAACAGAGGATGTGACGTAGCCAAGGAACTACAAAAGAGGCGCAACTCAATCTTTCTACCGCCAATAAAGCCAAAACCGAAAGAAAAGCCGGTAATAGAACAACAAAAAGCGAAAACAGAAGTAATTAAGGTAAAGCCTTCGAGTGAAAAAAAAGAAGCGCAGAGAGCAAAATTGACAAATGTTCGGATAAAGACATATGCCGAAGCTGCGTCTAGAGAAAATAGCGGCAGCTCCTCTCCACCTGACCCTCTCATGCTCATTCTAGCAAAACTTGATGAACAAAGTACTACAAACAAACTTATTTTCGACAGACTGATTAAACTCGAAACTCAATTCTCTCTTGATTGTTGATGGGGTCACAGTCGTTTGAGAAATACTCCAAAGTGTTTTCCTATTTAAACATAAACTTGTTTACCTAAATTGTATATCTTTATTTGCTTACTAAAGTCTTAAGTGAAGTGAAATTAATGATAATGAAGTGTGCTTTGTGCAATTCAAAAATTGACAGAATTAAAGACCTTAAAATACAATGCATAAGTTGCAGTGAGTATTTCCACGCGAAGTGTGCGAAATTGGGGAAGAGTGATATTGACTATTACGTAAAGAGTAAAATGGGGCACAAGTGCGAAAAGTGCCGTGGTCAGCGACGAAGATCTCTTTTGGCAAACGAATTGCCCGTTGAATCTACTTTCTCTTTACCACCCAATCTCATCGATAAACCAACAAGTCGTTCTGATTCAAATTCTCCTACTGCATCCTGCTCTGCTGCTGCTGTGGACGCTGCTTGTCCGAACGAAGTTGTTGCTGCCGCCTCGCCTGTCACTGCTAACCAAACTATTACACTTGATATGCTCTTTCATGAGATTATTAAACTACAAAAACTAAAGACTGATGCTCTTGAAAAAATCCGACATCTAGAAGAAAGTAAAGCTGCTCTTACGGCCACAGTGAATATTTTGGAGGCAAAATTAAACGCATTGGAGCAAAGAGATAAACAGCGTGCAGTTGACATTGTAGGTGTGCCGGAATTATGTAATGCCAATGCTAGAGAGAAGGTCATCAAACTAATAACGGACGGTGTGGGAGTACAAATAGATCCAAACGACATTGAATCTTGCTACGTCAAGCACAACAATAGAAAGAGCAATGACCTAAATAATGCCGCTACTGCTCATAACATCGTATGTGTAAAATTTACTTCTCTCTCGCGTAAGAAGCTGATAATGCAAACATTAAGGGATAAAAAAATCAAACTGTCTAACAACAACAAAGGCCGCATATATATCAACGATTGCCTCACTGCGTACACAAGATCTCTTCTGCAGAGGGCAAAACAGCTGAAACTTCAAAACAAATGCAAATATGTATTGATAAGGGACTCATCTATACTCATAAGAAAGATGGAAGGCGATAAGGCTATTAAAATAAGTAATTATGAGGATTTCTTAAGAAATGGTTTTGACATATCTTAAATATTAGTTTTTTTGTTTTTTTTTTTTTTTTTTTTCTATGATTAGTAATAACACCAATACAAATTCCTTCTTAGGTCCTCATAATAATAATACATGTAGTACTAGTTTTTCCTCTTCCAATAATATTATAATGAATTGTTTTTGTTTTGTTCATCCGGATATGGAATCTTATTCAGGTCTATCAGTTATTCACCAAAATATTCGTAGTCTACGTAAAAATTTTGATGTTTTTCTTGCTCATCTCGCATCCTTAGATCATTTGCCAGACCTCATATTCGTCTCTGAAATATGGATCTATGATTTTGAAGTTTGTAATTTTTGTATTCCTAATTTTACATTCGCGGCTAATTGCAACAATTCTTATTCAGCTGGTGGAGTGGCGGTCTTTTATAGGAGTGATATTGTGTGTGACATATTAAAACCCAATCTTAAAAGTGCTGATTTAATTTGTTTACATTTTGAATTATCTGGGGTTCATTACAGTTTTGTGGGAGTGTACAGATTGCATTTGTACACTATTGGTGCTTTTGTGGATGAATTTTCTGGGTTTTTGGATTCTCAACGCTGCAAAAATCAAATTCTCTTAGGAGATTTTAACATTGATCTTTTGTCTTATTCACCTGATGCTGATAACTTTCTGGCGGCCCTATCTTCCTTTGGCTTTAGCTCTTTGGTGAATAAACCTACTAGGGGATCTTCTTGTTTGGATCATATTTTTATAAGATTGCATAGGAACAATGACATTACTTTCAAAACTGAAGTACATGATCTTATGATAACTGATCATAGCTTGATCACCATACAAATCGGGAGTTGTGTTAAAAGAAATAAGCAGTCCTACGCAAATACATTCCAAAAAATAGATTTTTCTGCACTTAATTCTGCTTTAGCCTTTGAGTTTTGGGATGAAGTATACAATACTAGTGATCCATCGGATGCATTTGATATTTTTCTACAGAAGCTTCAATTTCACATTTCAAACTGTAGCCAATGTGTCAGTAAAAGGAATAAAAAGTTAATCAAACTAAAACAATGGATGAATTTATCTCTACTCAAAAAAATTTATTTAAAAAACAAACTTTGCGTTAAAGTAAAGAAACATCCTTACAACATCAGGCTTAAGAGATGTTATGATAAACTCTGCAAAGATCTCAAAATCGAAATTCCGCGTTGTAGAGATAATTATTTTAGAAATAGACTTGTTGATAATATAGGTAACTCTAAAAAAGAATGGGAAGTTGTCAATGAAATCTTAAATAAAAATAAACCAAGAGCTGATATTTCTATTAATAATGGTAGCACTTTAGTTAATGACGCTTCAGATGTGGCAAACTTATTTAATGACTTTTTTTCCAACATAACACATAACATTTATAATACTCCTCATTCGAGTCCATGTCATTGTTTCGACAGTACTATTCAAGATCGTTTTAACCCCGAAAGCTTTTTCTTTTCTAATTTCTCCTCAATGGAAATTCATAAAATTATAATGTCTCTCAAATCTTCTAATTCTTCATCTAATGATATGATTTCCAACAAAATTTTGAAAAATATTTCGTACTATGTTTCTGATGTTTTGAAGTATATCTTCAATCTTAGTATAAAAGAAGGTGTTTTTCCAGCTGCACTTAAGTTAGCAATTGTTATTCCGCTGCACAAGAAAGGGGATACTACGAGTCTTAACAATTACCGTCCTATTTCTCTCTTATCAGTTTTTTCTAAAGTTTTTGAAAAAGGTATTAAATCAAGAATGTTGTCCTTTCTAGATAAAAGTAATTTCTTTAGTGATTCCCAATTTGGATTCAGAAAAGGCAGATCGACAGAAGAAGCTGTTCTGAGACTGTGTGGTGAATTGTATAATAGTGTGAATGAATCTGAAATTGCTGCTTCCCTGTTTATTGACATCACTAAGGCTTTCGACATGGTTGACCATAATTTACTACTCCAAAAACTGTATAGGGCAGGTTTTCGTGGGTTTGTTTATGATTGGTTTGCGTCTTATTTAAGAGACCGTAAACAAAAAGTTAAGGTTCAGAATAGTTTTAGTTCGGAAAAATACATAAATATAGGCGTTCCCCAAGGTTCCGTTTTGGGCCCAATCCTATTCCTAATTTTTGTGAATTCTCTTTTCGTTCAGAGGTTTAAAGGCAAAATAACAGCCTTTGCAGATGACACTGCTTTATCCTATTCCGAAAAAAACATTTTTAATTTGTTTACTGCTGTCAATAATGATTTAGAAATTCTGCGCAAATGGTTTTTCTTACATAATCTAACCATTAGTGAAAAAACGAAATTCATGTTATTCAACATCACGAACTCCTCTGAGAACATGGTGTTAAATTATCATTCACCTCATTGTCCTAAATATAAATTAAATATATGTACACATCAATTTTGTAAGACCACTTTTAATTCAAATACTAATTGTTCTGCTGCTTGTTTCAATATCGAACACGTCGACAGCTTTAAATACTTGGGATTAATATTGGATAGCAGGTTAAGCTGGAAAGATCATACTTCAAAGTTAACACAATACTTCAATAACGTTTTGAGACAGTTTTACCACCTAAGCCTTTATTGTAGTCAGCATATTTTAAAATTGGTTTATAATGGTTTATTTAAATCTAAGCTGCAATATGGGTTGACCTGTTGGGGTGGTACTCACTCTAATAAAATTGTACCTCTGCTTACAAAGCAAAAGCATGCGATTCGGATTTTGAGTAGAGTCAACCGCAGAACTCATAGCTTTGTGTTATTCAAGAGCCATGAGATTCTTCCTCTTAAGCACTTATATTTTTTTAAAGTTTTAAAAACATTTTTTGAAAAATCTGGGTATTCCGCCTCAAGATTGTATGGATCCCATGATTTACGTGTAAATTACCAGCACTTAGTTAATGTACCCGTCACAAAGAAATCACACTTTTCACTCTTCTATAAGGTCACCGCGCCCCGTTTATTTAATAGTTTACCTATAACTCTTAGATGCGAAAGGCGCAAATCAGTTTTCTTAAAAAACTTAAAAGCATTACTTTTTTCTTTTGACCATAGTGAAATAGATTCTTTATTAGATGTAATAGTTTGATTTGTTGCGCATGAATTATATTGTTATGAAATTTTATGGATTTTTTTTTTTTACTTTTTTTTTTTTGTAATTGCATTGCACAATAATGCAAAATGAAATAATTTTAGGTTTATTTTTTTTTTTAATGTTTTAATTATAACTGACCCCCATCAGTATTCATTTTCTTGTAATTTAAAATATAATGGTACATTCACCTCTTGTCCTTTGACAATTGAATTGTTCCTAACTGTTTCAGTGTAATTTAAAGCTTTTTTTATATGATTTTTATATAGTAGTAATAAGTAGTACATATGTTAGCTTTAAGTTTTTACATGAAATAAAGTTTAAATAAATAATAATAATAAAAATAATAAAAAATGTATACAGCAGGCGTCTTCCTCCAAGATGATAAAACAACTTAAAATAGTAACATGGAACGCCAATGGGCTTTTGCAAAAAATTGACGAGCTGGAAATATTCTTGATTAAGAAACAAGTTGATATATGTCTAGTATCTGAGACTCATCTCAAAAGAAATTCTAGGATAAAATTAAAGGGTTATAAAGGCTATCATGCTTTCCACCCATCAGAAAGAGCCAGAGGCTCTGGCGTCTCTATTTATAAGAGATTGTATTGAACAGTCTGAAGACATTAAATTTGAACTTGAATCAAGGCAAATAATAACAGTACGTGTAAAAAATAGATACTTTGCTTATAATATCTCGTCTATCTACTGCCCTCCACGCTGTAAGCTGGAAGTAAGCGACTACCTTAATACTATTGAATGACTTGGATCAAATTTTATTATTGGTGGTGACTTTAATGCGAAACATACTTTCTGGCGATCTAGATCTACTACACCAAAGGGTAACATGGTTTTTAAAGCAGGTATGAAATATAGCTGTGACTTTCATTCGACAGGTAAGCCCACTTATTGGCCAACTGATACGAGAAAATCACCCGATCTCATAGACTTCTTCATTGTTAAAGGGATCTCTAATACGTTTATAAGAGTTTAAGAAAGTTTCGATATTTCTTCTGATCATTCACCAGTTATTTCAGTTTTAAGCGAAACTTTGATAAAGGTACAGGAACCTCCCAGATTAGCTAACGACAAAACCAACTGGGACAACTTCAGAAACGAAGCAGTAGAACTAGATTGAATGTACCATTGAAAACACACTATCAACTTGAAGATGAAGTCGATCATTTCATTGAAAGTATTCAGAGTGCCGCGTGGAATAATACTCCCTATGAAATAAGAAATAAAACAAATCGGGATATAAAATATCCGACAGAAATAATTAAACTAGTCAAAGTAAAGAGGAGAGCACGCAAAAGGTGGCAACAATCTCGTGCTCCGCAAGATAAGACGCACTTAAATCGTTTGTGCAATAAACTCAAGGAAACGTTAAGGGAATTCAAAAATAAAAAGATTTCTTCCTACCTTGAAGGACTGACTGCGGAACGAGATACAAACTACTCGCTTTGGAAAGCTATGAAAGGTCTTAAAAAATCTCAAATGCAAGCACCACCAATAAAGAAAAATAATGAGGAATGGGCTAAAACCGATCAAGAAAAGGCTGAAGTTTTTGCCTTGCACTTAGAACAAACATTTAAACCATTCAGCGGGCAAACAGCTGTCGAAAATATAAATATATTACTGATGTCATCCGACAATTTTAAAATCAAAAGTGTAACGCTGGTTGAACTCAAAGAAGAAATAAAAAATTTAAAAATTAACAAAGCTCCTGGCTATGATCTAATAACAGGACTAGTTCTCAAAGAATTGCCCAAAAAAGCATTAGTGAAGTTCCTCTACCTAATAAATGCAGCATTTAGATTGCAATATGTACCAAGACAGTGGAAGATTGCTGAAGTCATTATGATTCTTAAACCGGGGAAGGTACCTATTGATAAAAAATCATATAGACCAATATCACTACTGCCAGTAATTTCAAAAGTATTCGAGAGAATTCTGCTTAAGCGACTACAGCCTATCATAGAAGAAAAACGCCTTATACCGGATCATCAATTCGGATTTAGACGTCAACATTTTACGATAGACCAAGTTCATAGAATAACAGACATAAAAAAGATCTGTTCGAGTTTATTTCTTGATGTATCTCAAGCCTTGGACAAGGTATGGCATAAAGGCCTAGAATACAAGTTACAGCAAGTTCTTCCCGACAAATTGTTCAGATCGATTATTTCGGGTTAAAATGGGTAACGAATACTCAGAATTCAAAGAAATCATGGCAGGAGTGCCTCAAGGCAGTGTACTTGGTCCGACACTATACCTGCTGCACACGCGAGGTATACCGCAAGTAGATGGTACGCAAATAGCTGCATTTGCGGATGACACAGCAATATTGGCAACGGGCACTACAGTTGAGGAATCAAGCGAAAAGTTACAAAAAGCCATACATGAGATATTCGAATGGACAAAGACCTGGCGAATTGTACTTAACGAGACCAAATCCATCCACGTAAATTGTACGTACAAAAAAGAGAATAATATACCCATCCTAGCAAATTTTGTTATAATCCTGTATGCAAACGAAGCAAAATATTTGGGAATGACACTCGACGCTAAACTAAAGTGGAAGACAGAGCAAGAGCTCGAAAAAATACAGACAAATGTATTGGCTATTTGGAAAGCAGTCCAAGCTAAATACTGAAAACAAGCTGCTTTTATATAAGCAAGTGCTAAAACCGGTTTGGACGTATGGCAAGAGAAGCAATAGACATTCGAAGATAAGTTGCTAAGAGGAATTGTTAATGCACCGTGGTATATAAGAAATTCCGATATCCACAAAGACCTTGGAATACCAACAGTTAGAGACGAAATAAAAAATTTAGCCCGAAAGCACCAACAGAGAACACGGAGTCACCGTAACAACGCCGTCCTACAGATTTTGGACGATAGAAATATAGTGCGTAGACTACAGAGGACGAAACCGTCCGATTTGGCACACTAATGATTAACCCCATGCAATTTGAGGTATATACAGGATTTTCTCTGGATAATCCCTGTACAAAGAGAAAATACCACGAAAGATATCTACTGAATAAGTTTGTTCTTTGTTGTAGTATTAAAAACCCTCCTCGTGATGAAACGATTGATGGCAGTCGCATGAGTAAAAAGGGTTGGGGTGGTGGTTGGTTTTAGTCGGTAAAAATCCGGCATGCTTTTGGTACCGGTTCTTCAGTATCTTTAGAAGATTTCCACCTTCCGGCCGCAAAGCAAAAAAAAAAAATTCGACAATGCACATTATTAAGAAAATAATTTAGGAGGAAATTCAAATGCTCAGTAAAAGATTACACCTAAAAACCGAGGAAAAGGTCCTTAGCAGCACCCTATGTAATCAAAATTTAAATATTGTTTCAAAAATATGTGTGCCAAGCCATGCTTGAAGCTCAATATCCTTTAAGTTTTAGAAAGGCATGCAAAGATAAACATGCAACAAAAAATTGCATATGTAAAGGTTCAACAAAATCCTTTTAAATTTCAGCTATCATTGCAATGACTTTTGATAAGTAAAAAGTAGGAGGTTATTAAATATATATATGGATCGATACAGACTCGTATAACTTGTTGAAATAGTGAAAATTCACTGCAAAAACATTGAAAATATCGCGGAAACGAAAGTAAAGTTCGTGCTGCTTTTGATCATAATCAAGCGCCTTCTTACACAGCTATAGTGAATTTAATCGTAAATTTGAACGTCTCGGATGGGTTAGTGATGTGAAGACTCCAACTCATGTTCATCCGGCAAGGTCAGCTGAAAATATTGCCGCCGTAGCTAAGAGTGCGACTGAAAACCCAGGCGTGTCCATTTTTAGACGATCACAGAAATTGGGCCTATCTACAACCACTTTGCACCTCATTTTGCATAAAGACCTAGATCCAGTTGATACAAAAATTGAAGCCAGCAAACCGCGCACAACGCCGTACTTTCGCTGATTGGGTGCTAGAAATTAATGAACAAGATCACGATTTTTTACAAAAAATTATTTTGAGAGACGAGGCTTATTGTCATTTGTCTAGGTACGTAAACAAAATTATCCTATCTGAGGCTCCGAAAACCCAGGAGAAATAGTGGAAAAACATATCTATCCACAACAAGTGACAGTTTGATGCGGTTTTTCGCTGAGGCGGATATTTGGCAGGCATTGTATTCCATTATTTACTTCATAGTTTGTACTTTATATTAAAATAATTCTGTTATATTTTTTCACACAAATAGAATTGACCTATGAACAGTTTAGAGCTATATCCGAAAGGCTTTTTTTTTTTGTTTTCGAGAAGCTTTCTCATGAGAGTTTTACTCTGGGACGTTTGCCAGACATTCGCGGGTTGAAGCAAAAATACAAATATTTGAACCACTACAATGTATAAGCCGAACCATTGATGTAGTGCTTGTTATATATATATTGTAGTTTTAACACAAATGTTTGTCACGAATTCGCGTTCGCGAAAGGTACGACCGTAATTTGATTTGGAATTTAAACCTATAGCTCGTGCGGGCCAGCATCCACTGAGCCATAGCGCCATACAAGTGCCCAGTTTTTTTTTTTTTTGTATTAATATATCCCTGGACATTCAATTTAATCCAACATGGTATTAGGTTGTTAGAGACAAATTCAAGAGTCTTTCAATAGTATCTATCTGCCAATTAATATAAAAATTGAACATCTAATACTTAAGGGTACATAATAAGTAGGCTGCTGTTGAGCAAATTTTCATCTTTCTTATAATGACTTTACCAGGTTTTGCCTAAAGAGACAGTACGACGTTGTATGAAAAATTTAATTACTATGCACTCCAAGTCTGTGAAGTGAGAAAAACTATCTACCAACCATACCACAAATAATAACATTAGACCCAGTATATTTTGTGGTATACTATATCCGATAGGGTATATTTTATTTTGGGGCATAAAGAAATAATCATAAAATCCAAACGCACAAACTGCATTCACTATATATTTATATGATCAACAATGAAAACAATATCGATTTAAACACGTATTTGCCGTAATGTAAAATACGTACTATACTATACGCACTTTTAATTATAGTATAGTACATATGTATGCACATAGTTGGAAACAAGTTTGTCAATGAACACATTTTATTTCCGGTCGAGTGTATGTGTAGTTACAAAAATGGTCCAAAACTTATTTTTATATCCCATATTTAAGATATCTTAATTTTTTACATATAAATATATCTGGCAACATTCAACAATAAATTCCTAAACCTGAATGTATTCATAAACTTCAAATGTTGCAACGATTTAGCCCAAACGGATTATAGCTTTTCGGTACGCTTTCACGATTTTTTGTCGTGAGTTATAATAATGAGTACCTAGGTATCCACTCATATATGTTGTTTCGACTGCAATTCTTAAACCGCAGTAGCCAAAAATTCAACAAACATATATGTATATGTATGTACATATGTGGGCGCCTATCCTATTTTGAGAATCATCCGCAGACTCGAGAGAATGTTTAATTTATTTATTGTTATTATAATTAGCGGCACTCTTTGGAGTGTTTTTTCAAAAAATGTGATTTTATAATCTACTAACCGATAAAATACTTAGGACAATATTTATCACTGCAATTATGCCACGCCTCCACTAATTAAGTTTGATTAAAACGGAGAAGCTAGGTTTCATATGATATTAGGCAAACTGCAGCCCTTCTGTATTTTATTTCCATTGCACTGTACAAACCACAGAGAACATTATGACACCGACAAATTACAACACAAGAGATACGAAAGATACAGATGTACATCAAGCGGATCCGACATATTGAATTTGAATCTTTTGAGAAAATGTCAGTAGCCAGAATGAAATCCAACATAATATTCAATTAAGTAGTGAGCAATCCACACTATTTGTATATCATTTGTGCATTACCAACCTCTGATCATGTGTGTTACTATTTCTGAGTTTAAAGCCAAACGCTGTGCGAAATTCGCATTAAGCATATGCCAATTGGTTGGTTACTTAGTGATTGAATTTATTAGGTCGATGGCTGTTATCTGACACGAAATATCACCCACTGCACTCCAATAGAAGTAGACTGTCTAAGGCATTTCGAATCTGAGTTGAAATACAAATTGTTTCCGAGAAGCCTGTTTGTTTTAGCCAATCTACGTACGTACTCGTATCTAGATGTGACTATCCAAATAGCAGTATGCTGATCAAATCTTGCTAACCAGAAACCTAGAAAATTTACCATAGCCCGTATTGAAGAAAATGGTACGTAGGGTTATGCAATGCAAGCGCTCAGAAACACATCCAATTAATAACGAATGTTTTAATGTATGCATATACGTTTGTAACTCTTGTATATTTTATGTGTCTTCAATAAATTTGTGGTTTGTATTCTAAGGCGATACATATGTACTTATGTATATCCTGGGCCTGTGCATAACCGGTACAACTACTTTCCGCTGTTAACAGGGTAAACTATTTGTATTTCCGTGAAAGCTGATTAAAATATAAAACTCATGTAGTAGGCCTGGTTACTTTTCTGACTGAAATTAAAAAATTTAAGCGTTATTCCATTCGCATATACATAGACTTTTAAAAGACATTCATCCGCTATGTATGTATGTATAAGTGGTTATGTAAAAATAAAACTTTCTTTCGTCACTTCTTAAAAAGTTAAATGTATGCCTGAACACGTGCTAGTATACTCGTACAACCTAACTAACTGCGACATTGCTTTACTGGCAACAAAATAATTTATTTAAAAAAAAATCCATCTAGATATACCTACAATAACTTGTGTAAAAATCAGCTGTCACTCGGAGCAGCTTAGGAACTAAAAGGTGATATACAGACGAAAGTACGGAAAGATGAGAGATAGCGAAAATTCCTTAGAAATAAATTCTTTGAAATGATAATGTGTAGGAATACCAAAACAAGTTTCTTCAATTAATAACGGAACCCATTTTATTATTTTCTACAGTCACCAGGACTTACCTTGTGGTTTTTCGACATCCTTCCCATCACAGATCATTTCCTTTGAAATCGACATTTTTGTATAAATAAATTCTACCTCTGGAATTTAAACCTCGAATTAAAAAACAGTATTGTAGTAGTTAACCGATTGTTCTGTCGACGAATGAGTTAGATTTTATATTATTTTTCTTGATTCAATATCCTCTGGGAACAATCGCTGCACACTTTTTGTACGAATTTACGTATGTATTTACACAGATTGTTGTTAAGCAGACACTTGCTTGTGGATTGAAGGTATAGAACGTAATGATGTTATCGTCAGATCAAATGAACCACCGGAGTGTTTGGCGGCTGTAGATTATTGCTGTCGAGTGTGTGATTAATCTAAAATGAGAAATAATATAAAAAAAAAATTACGATACGTGAGTAAAAAGTTGTGAAGTTATACATATATTTCGTGTACATATGTAATTGTATAAGCGCAAATGAGTATTCAATTTGGACAATGAACAAGAGTGAGTGCGTTGTATTTAGGCATAACTAAAGCATAATTGATATGTCAAACATGTTGACAGACTGACTAACAAAAACGTGGTTAGTTAGAATTGAAAAGAGAATCTGTTGATTTAATTTTTTTTTTGTGAGGTGAGGTTAGTTGTATTTAAATTAATATTGCAAGTGTACACACCTTAAAATGAACGCGACATGCGGATAGACCCAAATTATGTGTAAAAACGATTCCATGTCAAGTTATGCGTGAGAACGACCGTGTACTCTAAGATAGTTCTGAGCTACACAAGTAATAACTTTGTGGAACTGTGAATACGCAATTCACTGTTATAAATAACACAAATTCTTGCGATCCTTGTTTAAATTCATTTAGCCATACATTATGTACAGTCTACTGTTGACAAATTGAGGCAAATTCACCTTAAAGTGGTAATGCAACAAGATTTTTCGGTAAGAATGTAATTGTTGTAGATATACAGTAGATTTATGAAGTGTCAAAGGATTCGGCATCGAAAAGTTACTTCCCTATAAGTTGATATCTACAGTAAAGCGTTTATGTTATATTTATTTAAAGAAACAAAGCATATGTATCTGTTATAGGAATAGGTGTCTGTATTTGATAAAAATGCATTTCTCGTAGTTCAACTTTTGTCCAGAAATAATGCAGAATATACATACATAATGTACATAAATGCACTATTTATCTTTTAAAGTCCGCCCGAAGTCAACGAAGAGTAGCTTTCTTCGTTTTTTTTTTGATTTTTATTTTTTTTTCATAAAAAGCACGAGATTTCGTGTGCTGAGCAGGTGGTGTATGGTGGGGTGTGACAAGAACCACCCCGTCCGACGAGCTGAGCCTAATCGCGAGCGTGTCGCCATCCTCCTCACCTACACCGAAGCTGCCCCGTGGCCTCATCCTGACTCACAACAGCTCGCTCATTCCCATCTCACTCAAACGCGGTATACGTTTTCTTATAGCAAAAGTTCAATCTTACACAAATATGAGTTTTGAAGAAAATAATTTCGAGAAAATCAACTTATTCAAAAATAGCTATTCGTAAAGTACTATTAAGAGGTTAAAAAGAATACGATTTTGCCTCGAATCGCGACTCCAATGAGTTCATATGGATAGACAGAGAGGATTGAAAGTCTCATGTTTTCAAGTGATATTGCTCAAAAACTCTTGATCAAAATTGTTCACAATAGCAATACTTTTCTATAAGGTGCAAATACAAATATTAAACAACAACTTCTTCCCGGTATATCCCAGATTCGTGTCATAGCCACAGCAAATCTTTGTATACTCCCTTATACCTATATATACATACATACGCATTATATCCCACCAAAAAAACAAAAAAAGTTTTGAGGAACTCTTTTATGATTTGAAAACTATTGCATCAATCTTTAATTTATTCCATGATCTCTAAAGCTTTTTTCCCTCCTTCTTATACAGTTATATCTGAAACTCAAAATTAAGTGTACCTTGCTTGGGATAATTTTTGAAAAAAATATTTTCTTAAAAACGACACTAATAATTTTATTCGTCATTACTTTGTAGCCAGTTTTTTAAAAATTCGATCCACTAATTTTATCTAAAATTAATATCTTAGCAAGTCTCGTATTTGACATATATGTACAAGTTTGGTTGCTCCATTTAGGGGCTCTTTCCTTCAATGATTTCTTCCGTTTCATCAAAAGCTCCAGATATTTGACGCATGACTGGCAAATTATGGTTTCTCCCCTAAAGGTGAATTATTGTGTAAAAAAATGGCTTGTATTTTATTAGTATTCACTTTAATTTTGCACTTGGTATAGTTTCGATGCCATTTTGCAGATTTGTCTCAACTGTGACACCAAATTCATGCAATGAGAATAAACCTGTATTTGTTAAGTTTATAGACTTGACGAATAAGATTCTCTTGTGTGACCTCAAAACAGAATAATGGCCACTGTTGCCATTTTGACCAGTGAGTCAGATTTGACTGGATTGATATGAATTTAGCTGGAACATTTTTTTAAAATCCAGCCAGCTTGTTTTTTAGCTGGATACCATTTTTTTGTACTACTTTTGAAAGTGTTTTGAAGTGGCATTTCTTTCCAATAAGTACTTTTTAAAATTCAAAGTAACCGTAGAAAAACAAAAATAGAAGAAAAGTTCTAGCCGTGAATTCACTATTTTTGCTCTTTAAAACAATTTTTGACATTTCTTGATTTTTTTCCAATGTACTATTAAGCAATATATCGCAGACGGATGAGAGAGTGGTACAAAAAAAGAAATGTGCTAGAAGTGAGAGTGAACCCAATTTCAGTCAGAAATTCTTTTCAATTTGTTTCGGAAATTAGTGTGTAAAGAATTGAGTTTTGAATCAATTGCTGTTTTTCAGCTTTGGGATATCTTTTTCTGTATTTGGAAAGCAGAGTTTCATACACTTAGATGGACTCAAAAATTTTCTTTTATCCTTTTTTTAACACGACACTGGACGTGTAAATTTGTCAGAGATAAAAGTTCTATAAAAAAAAAAAAGGTGTTTGCTTAGTAAAAGTTTTGAGAAAAATGCATTTAAAGTAAAAAAAGTGAAGGAGAAATTTTCATAATTTTGACTTTAAGGAGCTATAACTTTTTTGTGGCTGCCTAAAATTACAAAAAGTTTTTACTCTTTTATGCGCCACTAAAAATATGTATAAAATTGTTTTTGCAGCTACAAAAATTCAGAAGTTATTCTATTTGAAGTGATTGTACCTCTAAATCGGAGGTGTCCCACTTTAACGGGCTATAACTCGAACTGGGGTGTCAAATCTGACTGGAAGGACTATTTTAAAACGACAACTCTATTAATGGCTGATATAAATATATGTAAGAGCACAAAATAGTATCAATTTACTACATATCAATTATTACTAGCTAATATGAAATCGGGAAAAGACTATAAGAAATTTTGATGAAATTTATTGTAGATTGACATAGATGGGCTCTTAATGATACAATAGAAGGACTCACATGGCTTGTCATGCATGTGAATACTAACAAAGGTTGGAGGGGATGTCATCGGGCAATTTTGAACGTAAGGAAATTTAAAAATCTATATATATAAAAATGAATGTTTGTCTGTATGTCCTTTATAGACTCGTAAACTATACATTTGATCATAGGATGATCTTCAGCAAAGCTGTTGTGCATGAACCCGCGAAGGTTTTAAGTTGGTACGACCAATTTTCGACAGATGGCGCCACTGCCATCCCAATTATTCTCTACATCTATAAAAGAGAACACATTTTTTCTGTATTTCCGCGAATAGGGAGTAAGTGCGTAACAATACCCCAACAATATATATATCAATCGATTTGTCGTGAGATGGGTTATGCTTTAGGACTAATTTTAGTATACTGAATCCCTTATTTGGGCTTTTAAACCCCTTTTATATGTTTTTTTTTACTGACAAAAACTATTTTCCTATGCTTTACACACTAATGACTACAAAATGGCTGAACCGATTTGAATATGACTTGATTCCTCGATTAGTACATTTCCTGCTGAAGAGATTGAGGTATAAATCATTATTCTGCGATTCTTATAACGGAAGTAATAAGCAAAAATATAATTATTCAAGATACAAAGATATCACAGATGCGTAGGTCATTGCAATCAATGGCTCACCAGTGGAGTGCGTGCATATTCATGTTCATCAAACAAACCTTTTTTTCTTTCTATGCACTACTGTAGGTTTCTTATGTAATTATGCATGGTCTTAAGTATATGTATGTATATATGTATGTATGTATATATATACATATATGTATATGTATATGCAATTGTTTCGAAGGAACACAAGTAAGCAATTTCTTTACAAAAAAAAATGGTTTGGAGCTAACTTAGTTCTCTTTCGCTGTCAATAGTACACCTGGTGATAAGGGGTTGCATCTGTTTGCATGTACATTTGTACTTAACGGATCTTTTTTTGTTTTTCTCTGTTTGCTGTTTTGTTTTCCTATGAATTTCCAAACTCTAGAGTATGATTGCACTTCTGAAATGAATTTTGGCGTAATAGGAATTTGTCCAATTATAAGAAGTTATTTGTTTTAAGTGTTTTTCGTTCTGTGAATTTGGGTTGTACTAAGAGAACCGGTAAGAGAAATAATAGGTAGTTGTTCTAACATTATGTCCTTTTCTGACCAATATTTTAGTACATAACATGCGTACTACATACACGCATGTGTACGCATCTATTACGAGACTCAGCCAAGCGGCCAGAGTGAAGAAAACGCTACAAGAATGTGGGCACTCAGCCAATACAAAATGATAAGCAAGGAAAGCTGAATCTTCCCCTGTGAAGAAATGCTTAATGGCGGTATTGCATGGAACAGGGGAGAAGAAGGGAGGTGGTTTTAGTCGGTAGAAATCCGGAACCTATTATTTTAATAGTATCTTTTTCAGATTCCCACGTTCTGTAAAAAGAAAAAAACCCAGCAAAGCGGGTACAACCAGCTATCTTTCTTCTTTCTATATATCTATATATATAAAAATGAATGTTTGTCTGTATGTCCTTTATAGAATCGTAAACTATGCATTTGATCATGTGATGATCTTTAGCAAAGTTGTTGTGCATGAGCCCACGAAGGTTTCTGAGTTGACACGACCAATTTTCGACAGATGGCGCCACTGTCATTCCAATTAATTTCATATATTGCCGTGACAGTTCATGCTGATTTGAATTGAAACGAAAACAGCGAACGAATGATGACGTTTCCAGTCGTGTATGACATAAGAATTTATGTAAATTGTGAAATTCATGTCCGCCTCACATGGAACAGACAATATTGTCGTTTTTCGAATAGTTTTGTGCCTTTAATTGTGAGTTAAATAAATAATTCAATTGAATTGAGTTTTCGTAGTTTCCGTGAGCTGATTTTATTCATTCTCTATAGTGAACCCACGAAGATCATCGAATGTGTATGTGAAGGATCTGACTGCTGATTGACGTTCCGAACGTATTTGCTGTGCAGTTTTTTTTCGGATATCATCGTGAGTGGAATTAAAATCGATTTCAACAATTCTCGAGTGCTGATTTTTTTCACTTCAAATTTTCCTCAGCGAATTGGTGATCACCGTCAATATTAACATTTCCATCCGTGTGTGAACAGCCGGTTCAAGTGGATTGGATACATTGTGAGATTCGGATTGCTGATTGACATCTAATAAATTCAAACGCATTTTTCACGTCGTTCCCGTACAATTATGCCTCCAAAGCGACAAGCAATTGGCCGATCTACACCTCAAGCACGAAAGAAAAGAGCATTACGAGCCTCAGAATCTTCGAGTACATGCCGCTGAGACCCGTTCGTCTGAATCATCTGAACAACGAGAAGTGAGGTTAGAAACTGATCGAATACGTACTACTCAGGCCCGTTCGTCGGAGACAACTGAACAACGGGAAAGAAGGCTGCAAAATCTTCGAATAAGCACCGCTCGATCAAGACAAATATTGTGTATCCCACAGCATTTCAATAAATATCGAATTGAAACGAAACGCTGCAATGTCACAATTTTTTCGAAATGAACAAAATCAATAAAATGACTCAAAATTAATTGAATATTTGTGTAATGTCTTTCCTTCAAATTTATTTTAGTTGGTGGCGTTGCAACGCGCGCAGGGTACAGCTAGTTTAACAATAAAACCCAGGACGGCCACAGAGTACAATTTGAAGAAATAAACGCAATTGATATACAAATGTACACTCTTCAAGGTTCGAGTCCCAGAAATCACTAAAAAGTTTTTCGGTCCTACCTATCGCAAACGTCTGACAAACGTTCGAGAGTAATAACTTTCCTGAAAAAGCTTCTCAGAAAGTAAAAAAAAAACATTGGAAAAGGAGATGATCCTATTTTAAAACCCAAGTGTAATAATACAATATTTTTTTCATCTAGAATAAGGACCAAATCATCAAAAGCAGAACAATGTTAAGCGAAGCAAAATAAATATTGATCTACAATAATAAATTTTATCGCCATGCCATTTTGTAACTATTTTCCCAAAGAAACCCTATTAATTATTACACAATTTCTTTGTGTAAACCAATGAACCCGGTATCGACGTAAGTTTGGAAATTTGGAGAACAAAAGTTAATACAGGACTAAAGTCGTTTGTGAATCGAGTAATTTAATAAAATAAAATATTCTGCCAACTAAAAACCCTAAATACCAAATATGAATGACCTGAAAGTGAAAATAGTGTCCTGTTGAATATTTATTTGGTAAACTATGTAGTGCGAAACAAAAGTTATTTTCAATATATTGTTACGAATGGAGCTAAGCCGAGCAAAAATCCACGACCGAAAAAAAAGTGAAGAAAGAACGAAAGAAACTATAAAATTGGGTTCCCGAGAGGCTTATTATTATTATTTTTATTGGTTTTTTTTTTTTTTTTTGTTTGTTTCGTACAAGTGAACGAACTCCGGAAAGCTTCCACATCCCGAACTCAGCACTGGAACCTTCCATGCTTCTCCTGCCAGCTATTCCCAATCCATTTTCGACGCCATTTTTGAAAAAGCTTATTTCGCTGTTTGATGGAGCCCTGGTGGTTTAGCGAGGAAATAAAATTAATTTTTGTTGTGAGCTCAAAATAAGACGTTGCATGTCCCACGGCCGCCAAAATAACTTTTATCCGCCATCCAATGTACAGCACTTAATTAGTCGGTCACCCTGCCTTTTAATTGCCAACCTTAGCAAACCAATCAGCTTTCATTGGTAACTATCCGAACAGAACTTGTGAGTTGTCAAAAAGTTGTTGACTCCAAAGCCAACGAGAAGTTTTGTTCGGATTCCTGGAGTGCTGTGCATTGCTCCCGGGGGCATTGCTGTTTTTACCATCGATGCTAAGATGAATGGTGATGGAGTAGGCTTTGGTGCGCGTCTTTTCTCGTCGTCTTTGGAGGTGCTGAAGTCTGGTGAAGCGGCGGTGGCAGTGGAGTGTCGAGCGGCGGTAAACTCGTGGTAATGTTGACCGGTGTGGTGGTGGCAGAAAAGTGTCGAACAGCGATGATCTTGTGGTAATGTTGACCCGCATAACAATATGTATGTTTGTATGTATGTAATTCAAGACACGTATGAGTATTTGGCTCAATCTATTTTGCTATTGATCCCGATCCCTAATACAGGGTGCTTTACATACGCAATAAAATGATATCGTGCGTAATCTTATTTATATACATATGTATGTATGTAAGATATTAATTTTTATTAATTTTTTCAAAAAAAAAAAAGTAAATAATAGATCAGGGCTTTACCATTTTTTAAAAGTTTGTCTATTTTACACTACACAATATTCTTGTTGTTCGGTGTCTGGGTCTACTATTTAATTTTCTAAATAGGCTTATTATTTAATTTTATAAAAAATGCGTTCATTCTTCAGGTCTATTTTGCATGAACTTTTTGCAATTGGTTTATTTCTTAATTTTTTGATTTTTCCCAAAGTTAACGGAAGCTTAAAAATATATGTTTCGAGATAAAATTGATTTTCTCGAGGAATTATTTTCATGATTTCATTAAAATTTCATATTTGGTTACACATTTTCTAAAAATATAAAAAATTTTAATAATTTAAGTTCAAGTACGAACGACCTGGTTGTAGATACACTTTATTTTAGTAGGATTTTCAAAGAAAAACATATACAGTGGACTCTCCCTAAGTCGAATTTCTCTCTAACTCGAATTTTTTCGCCATATTTTAGCATTCCCCTCAATTTTCCATACAAAAACATCCGCTAAGTCAAACTCCCTCTAAGTCGAAACTCCCTCTAACTCGTACACATTCTCTTGATTCTTGGCCTCTTTTTTCACCGCTTAGGTCGAATTTTTTTTTCATAAAACAAAATGAAAAAAAATTACCCTCTCACAATTCATATTTGGTTATATATATAACTATAACTACCTAAACATCAAGTACCTACACACGTCAACACCCTAAATATCTGTAGCATCGCGTATGCCATCATCGTAAGTGCGTTGTGTTTCTACCTGCCCACATCCCATTCATAATGCGTCTAGGTACCTACCTAAAAAGATGCAATCTGTACAAAAATTGCAGGGCAACAGAAAACAATGTTATCCTTTTCCTTGTGTTGTTCGTTGGATTCAAAACAGTTTTTATTTCAAAGCAATGGAAATCTGTCTAGAAAAAAAGATCTTGTTTTAGTGAAATTCCAGTTGGAATTCGAAAATCAGTTGATCCTACGCAGTTCAACAGAGCTGATGCAGTTATTCTGTGCAAGTTGGTAGTATTTTTTTTGTTAACTTTTTTAAATTATGTTAACCTGTTTTTTTATTAAATAAACGCTTTAAAACAAAAAAAAATTGTTTCTCTCTCTAACTCGAATTTTTCCAAAACTCCCTCTAACTCGAACAAATCATGGTATCCCGTGAAAATTCGACTTAGGGGGAGTCCACTGTATATATGTATATACAGTGGACTCTCCCTAAGTCGAATTTCTCTCTAACTCGAATTTTTTCGCCATATTTTAGCATTCCTATTTTTTATTAATTTTTTTTTTGTGCACTTTTTTAAATTATATTAACCTTTTTTTTTTATTTAATAAACGCTTTAAAACATAAAAAATTGTTTCTCTCTCTAACTCGAATTTTTCCAAAACTCCCTCTAACTCGAACAAATCATGGTATCCCGTGACAATTCGACTTAGGGGGAGTCCACTGTACATATAACCATATCTATCAAATGATAGTAAAACTGATGGTCTTGCTACCTTCTACATTAAAAGGACTTACAATTCTCAAAAACAAGATCGTTGCCTATAATACCAGTAAAAGAGGAATTGATGCATTAGCGTCCTTACTGCAGAATTCATACAAAAAGATAAAATCTTGGGGAAGAAAATATGCAACATATCAACGTGTCAGTACGAATTTCATTCAATTCAACGATGCGTTTTTTTACATACACTCAGGGTGTCCCAGTTAAGAGGTGTAATCCTTTAACTGGGGATTCCTGAAGTTCCTGAAGTACCCCCAAATCGGAGGTGTCCCACTTTGACAGGCTACAACTCGAACTGGGGTGAAAATAAACCCCAACTCCGTGCCTTCGATTTTTTGTTTGCCGTAACTTCAGGAATGCCCAGTTAAAGGATTATACCTCTTAACTGGGATACCCTGTATAATATGTTTCTTACATACATACATATGTATGTACATATAATGGCAAATTTTAGTTCGATATCACTGATATAGAGAAATCAACAAGTACATATGTACCTTAATCCCGTCAGCGTGGCTGCCGGTTTGGACAAATATTCTTCAAACTTGATGTCTTAGCTGATGTAAGATCACTATTCGCGAGTCGGACAGAATCCCGAAAACCCAAAATCCCGAAATTCCAAAATCCCGAAAAACCAACATCCCGAAAATCCAAAATCCAGAAAATCCAATATCCCGCAAATCCACAATCCCGAGAATCCATAGTCCCGAAAACCCAAAATCCCGAAAGTGAAACTGAAAATTTTATTTTTTGGTCTAAAATGAACATACATAAGTCAACCGTTGTTCAGAATGTAAAATAACAAATGAAAAGATACCTAGCTATATGCCGCGTAGCGTCGCCCGGAGCACCTGCATGTGAGGCCGAAGGCCGTCCGGTGTATGAGTTGAAGAAATGTCCATAGTTTTTTTTTTTTTTTGCGAGCGTAGCGAGCTCACCCACCCCTACCTTCAGGCTTTCGCCCACTAGTCACTTCAATACTAAGTTGGACATTTCCTCGACTCATCAATCCGGACAGCATTCGGCCTCAAATTCGAAAAATTTGCGCAGATTTTTCTTTGTATGTACATATATAATTTTTCGGGATTTCCTTTTCGGGATTTTTGTTTTGGGATTTTGGATTTTCGGGATACTGAATTTCGGGATTTTGGATTTTCGGGGTTTTGGATTTTCGGGATTTTGTTTTTTTCGGCATTTTGGTTTTCGGGATTGTGTCCCCAACCCTATTCGAATCAATATCCGAATTGCCATTTCTAAATGGTGTACCAGGTTCTCGTCAACGAATTCGTGCAAAACATAGCTTTTTACTTAATGACCGGCTTTTCAATATTGGCTTCCTCTCGGCTTTGAATCTTGTTAAAGCGAATATAATATAACAGTATGCAGCAAAGCTCATATACTATCAAATTGAACACAGATTTGTAGTATGAATGCACTATTCCATTAGCCTAATGCAACAGAACTCAGTATCGAAAAATCCTCAACTTCCTCCTAGGTTCTTAGGTTGCATGAAATCAAAAAAAATAACAATATTCACGTGGCGATGTATCAATTTGACGTGATAATGCTATAAGAAAATATATGTAAATAATATTTCATGGTTATGTTTAATTTTTTTTGTGCAAATTGATCAATAGAAAATATTTTGTAAGTAGAAATAAAATATGCGAAATGAAAACAAACACTTCAATTGATTAACTTTATTAGCGACAATATCTGCAAATCATGTTTGACGTATATAGCGCATTTAGTTGATTGTGATCAAATAGTCTGTGAAAATAGTCTGTGTACATATATACAAATGTAGGTACACAGCTTAAAGAACACAGAAGTCAACAAATAGATCGGCACTTATTTGTGTGCCTTCAATTAATTCAATGCGTAAGTCAAATAGTTTAGTTAAGTCAGGCTTACACAAAAGACTCACATTACATTTGGGTAAGATGTGAGATCATCGCTTATTGTATTCTAATTTTTCGTTCTTGGTCTGTACTTGACAACGATACAGAACTCGATTACATGGTTTCTATATCAAACATAATACACATTGAAATAAGTTCGAGCATTTCCAACATTTTTGAATCCTTTTGATGACATTTCAGTGTGACGACGTAAGGTACTGATCATTCTGATCAGTCAACTGCTATTCAGCATTTCTACCCAATCCCATCATATCAACACTATGCTAATTGCATAAACGTTGTAAAATCTTTATAATTTTCTTAATTGTTATTTAAGTAGTTCCGCTATTACCTACTAATTGACAATATCAACGGTAATGAGCATTAAAATGTTTTGTTGACTTTAATTCATGCGTGTTTGTGATACACATGGTTGTCAAATTAATATCAATTTGTGTCGTCTGATCTTTTAAACATTTGATGTCTTTGAACACACTCGTGAGCACCTGCAACGGTGGAAGAAATAAATTATTCTTATTTTCTGTACTAATTTACACTTTGCGAATTCTACCTATCCCTGACTGGTCTTGATATAAATGTTAATCGCTGTACAGGTGACGATTTTGTTTTTTGAATAGTCATGCTATTTTTATATGATCAAATTGGAAAAATTAGTAGCGTGTTCACGTGAACACTTTGAACACGTTCTCTGAAAGTGTGAATATAAGGATTGAAATTTTTGGCTTGATAGATAATAGATCAAATATTCACACCAAGGCTAATTCCGGAAAAGTCGAATGAATTCCAATTTTCTAAGCATTGGGCGTTACTGAACTCACTCTTAATCATCTGCAAAGGAAGAAAATAAACTACGACTACATACATCACATGGCAAATTAAAATATTCTTATTTTCTGTACTAATTTACAGTTTGCGAATTCTACCTTTCCCTGACTGGTCTTTATATAAATGCTAATCGCTGCACAGGCGACGATTTTGTTTTTTAGTAGTCATGCTATTTTTATATGATAAAATTGGAAAAAGTAGTAGCGTGTTCACGCGAACACCTTGAACACGTTCTCTGAAAGTGTGAAACTCAGGACTGGAATTTTTGGCTTGATAGACGAATTCCAAGGAGATGGAAATCATCTATTATCAAAAGAATATAAATTTTCTAAGCATTGGGCGTTACTGAACTCACTCTTGAGCATCTGCAAAGGTAGAAAAGAAACTGGAAACATACATCACATGCCAAATTAAAATATTCTTATTTTCTTTACTAATTTGCACTTCGAATATTCCCCTTCTTTGGCAGTTCATAATATAAATGTCAATCGCAATACAGGCAACTGTTTTGTTTGTTTGCAAGTCATTCTTTTTTTTTTTTTTTTTACAATTAGCGCGCACCAAAGGAGGTATGAATACCCTTATGCTGAGTATTCAGGGCACAGGCGTTTGGAAAAAGATGAAAGAAGAACAGAGGAGATACCGGTGCATGTTGGCTATAAATGTTTGAATGTTGTAACGATGAGGAAATGCAGAGCCTGGAAGATCATTCCAAATACGTGTCGTTCGGCTTATAAACGAATCCCTATATTTGACAGTACGTCCGAAGTTGGGCTTGAGGGTGAACTGATGTGCATTCGAAGCGTGACGCGTATTGCGGGTGAAATTTTGAAGGGGAGGAATGCAGATGGCTATTTCGTTGGAGCATTTTTTGTGGAATAAGCGATAAAATAGTGAAAGGCAAGAGACATTTCTGCGATGTTCAAGTGAGTCTATAGAGCTCATAATGTCTCTATCACCTATTAGTTTTATCGCGCGGTTCTGGACCCTATCTAGAATGTGCAAAACGGTCTTGGGTGCACCAGACCAAATGTGGGCGCTGTATTCCATCTTTGGGCGGATGAATGCCTTATATATTAAGGCCAGGCACTTGAGTGCGGTATCTGATTCGAAGAATTTTTCCCTCGAAACAACAAAGAGAACTTCATTCATTTTAGACAAAATCCATGCCTCTGTGCCATAGAGCAGGACTGGGATGATTAAGGTCTTATAAAAGGTCGCATTAGTTGTTCGAGAAAGGGCTTTAGTACAGCGCTGATGTCATTGTCTGAATTAATAGCCATAACAGCCGAATTTGGTTCGTCGTTGCCATTTAACACTCTGAAAAATTGTTCTTCCATATCCTTAATATCGACTGCATTTGTACTACGATCTTCCCTTGATGTTTTGGGCTTTGTAGTCTTGATAAGATATTTTTACCATTTGGTATGATTTTCTAACCTCACTCCTGCAGGAGCATCTCTCTATTTCCTCGATCCCACGCTTCTAATGATTCTAAGTTCCTTTTTTTCGTCCTGAAAATCGTTCGTCTCTCCGCTTTTGCTCGTGAGCAGTTCTAGTCCTTCGTGTGCCCCTTGTTTAGCTGCATGGGCTTGTCGGCATTCGTCGTCAAACCAGGGGTTTCGTTGCGGTGGCCAAGTGATATCCACAACCGTACCTTGGCTAACACAAGGTAGTGGTCTGAGTCTATGTTGGCCATTCGGAAAGTACTGGCATCCATAATACTGGAACAGTGCCTTTTGTGGATTGCAATGTTGTGAATCTGGTCGATGGTTAACTGATCAGGAGATTTTCATATTTTCTCGTGAATGTATGCGGGAACCGCATACTAGTAACGACAACATTTTGCCTCTCAGCAAAGTCAATCAGCCTGAATCCATTATCGGAGGTGGTGCCATGTAAGCTGAACATTCCAACTGTGCTAACATAGATGTCCTCTCACCCTAACTTTGCGTTAAAATCGCCTAGGACAATTTTAATGTCATAGCTAGGGCATTGCTCGTATTCGTCTGAGAATTCATAGAATCTTTGGTTTCATCCAAGTCCTTTGTGGGGCCTGCGTTCATATCAGGCTAATGTTGTCAAATTTAGCGACTTCTTGCCTCCGACGATGAATTCCCAACCAAATAGGAGCTGCTTTTTTTGCCGGTAGCAATCGCAGTAGTAGATATCGCAGTTTATCATCCTCGTTTTGCCTGGCGCATCCCATCGTACTTCTTGGATGACGATGATATCTGCTTTGCAACAGTCTAGGGCCTCCTCTAATTGTTCGGCTCCTCGTGGTCTATTAAGTTAGCTAATATTCCACGCACAGATCTAAAGTTCATTGTCCTTGATTTGCTTGCATGGTTCGTCATCCGTAAATAAGCCCATATTCAAGGCTTCTTGCTTTGAAACTAACTCTTTTTCCGTTGTCGGCAGTTAATTGCCAACTTGGAGGATCAGTTCCGTTGCCCCTCGGGTGAGGTGTCGGTTAAGTTGATATCGCTAACCCACTTTGGAGGTGTGAGCACTGCCGTTACCCCACTTTTGGCTCATCCGCCATCATCTCTTTTCCAACAACCCAACTAGTTCTTAAAAATCCTTATCAGCGTAAGTTCCGAATAAGGTGTTTAATCCTTTCTGGAAATCTATCACGCCACTGTTGGTCTCAGCTGGGTATCGCTATAGTGATAAATAAAGAGTTCTCTTCTCCCACGCCATTTTTCTTAAAAGAGGCGTGAATATTGCTTCCTGTATTTTTTCTTTGAACTCTTTCGACCGATAAACCTATTCACTATGCCACTTCCTTCTTGCTTTTTGCTTTTGCTTTTCGTTAGTAAAGTTATAGCCTCTAATAGTTACATAGTATTACTAAATGTTTTGTTCTTCGGCTTGTCCAGTGCATCATTCGCAATAAGTATATGATCCTCTGCGATACATTTTGTAATAAAGAAGTCTATGATGTATGTAAGTGGATTGCCAGAGAGAAAATCACATTTGAATTCTTGTTCATCTACCAGTCGTTCGTTGACTTTTAGGTTGTTAGCCTGGAACCCCAAAATTTATTTTTGACATCAAAATTATCTATAACAATGAAGTTCTTGTCTAGCGATGTGAAGTATGTTAATGTACATACGTATGTACATATATTCCTTCTTATTAAATTTATAGCGTTGTGAACAACACTTTTTGACCAATACTGGAATACGTACTCTCAACCTTGTTCTTAAAAATTTAAATTTTGAGACGGGTTTCCACAATGGGAAATTAGATAGATTTTATTTTTTTTTTAATTTTTTGCCTCCGGAGGGCATTCAAAAGACAAAAACCAAAGTTATTTTGAGAGGAAACTATTACAAAAATAGTTATAATAATTAAAGTTTTCCACTGTACCACTGAAGTAGAGCCATTTTGTGTAACAGACTCAAGGAAATAACTTTTACTTTATTTTCTATTTATTTATAATAATCTTAAACTCTGATTTGAAAATACATAAAAAATAAGCAAAAATAACAATACTTAAAAAAAGCCGTCCAAATTACATGTAAACTTAATGAAAAAAAAATCCAAGTGGCCTAAGTGTATGCAATCAATATTATGAATGTATCAACGATTCACAGCGAAGCAAACAGTATTTGGGTGGCGCTGAAAACAAAAAGCTATAGACATCTCTTCAAGTCATACATCGGCCGGTTTTCGACCTTAAATGCAGGTGCTCAGCGCACCGCTACGTGCAACTATAACAACTGCCTGCATTGTCCACGAAAAAAAGGAAGAAAACCTACTTTTTATAAGTCAAAACCGAAACCCTCATATAATTAATAAAATACAAAACATATCTCCTCTCCAAAATAATAGAATAAACGCCTTTGAGTAAAAAAAAATAAATGCAAAATCAGTTTCCTATTTCCTCTCAGTCGAGTTTTTGGTAAACCGATTTTCTGAAATAATAAAAATATATTTTTTTATAAAGAAATTTGCATTCCAAATGGCTATCTTCAATAATTTACGTATTTAATATTTTTATTCATAAATTATGGTAGTTTATATTTTTATCATGTTGTTGAAGATCTATGATTTGTTTCATTTGGTTTATTCAAGTCTTTTGTTCAAAGCTCAATTCTTTTTAGAATTTCACTAAGTAAAACCTTTTCATTGTCAGTTTCCTTTATGTTTTATTTCTTAATTCTACGTGTAAATTAAACACAGTCTCCGTTGCTACAGAGCTGTAAGTTTTAGTAATTACTACAGTTTTGGGAGTTTTGTCTACAGAGCCTAGTGCTTCCGTTGTTGGATATGTACATATTTTTTTTTTTGTTGAATTTTTTCGAGTTCTTGCGCCACCTCGCAGTCACGGCAATTCAAAGGACGCTAATCCAAGTAGTTCACACATTTCGCTTGAGCACGTTTTACACATCTTGGTGTCAGAGAGCAGAAACCTTGAATACGGTTATACCCTTAACATTTTTTGCATTGGGGTATCAAGTTTAAGTTCTTGCGAAGTGCCTCAATCTTAATCCTCATGTTTAATATCGTGTATGTTTTCAGTAATTTCCTCCTTACTCTAAGTGAGCAGAAACAGAGTTAATCTGTTTCTTGGCTGTTAATAATTTTTTTTCTAAAGTGTTTACCACATCTGTAATTTTAAAGTTTTTGTTAAAATGGTCTTCTAATATGTATGTCATATGTAACGCAGGTGAGGTGCAACCCCCTCGCTGTAGCTTTGCTAGGTCTAGCACTTTTATTCTCATACGATACTACCTACCTACATATATATATTCTATTTGGTGTTCAGGATGATTTTCTAGTCATCACTTTTGAGAGCAACAACCTTGTAATTTTAACTTAAATCATTATATACATACATATATAGAATCCAGTAACTCATGTATGATAACTCATTTTTGACATACATAAGTAGACTTGCCACAGATATAATAGAACTACTCGATCCTTTTATCGAATTCACGATTGAGATGAGTGGCTGAAAAGAAAGTGCCATGCAATGAAGTTCAAAACCTTACTTCAGAAACTTCGTCTCTCCGCAACAAATAGGCAAATAAATCCTGTCCCATTTGTTTTTATTATTGATTTTGTAAGTTTGAATTAATTTCACTTTAATAAAGACTTTCCAAATTTTGAGAACTTATTTCGCTATCTTTTGCAGACTTATTTAATTTTTAGTTTTGAGGTTTATTTCATAGAACAATTATTCCCCGCTTTGGGAAGTTATTTAATTTTTCGTTTAGAAAGTTCTCTTACTTAAGATTTTTTGACGGTGGTAATTTACATAATCCAAGCACCACAAAAAAAGTAATACTCGTATGTGGTAAAATGTGACATTTTAACTGTGGTATTTAAAAAAGAAAAGACTATACTAGATAGTATTTTTGCCAAAAGAACATTTGCCGGTAGGTATACCATTTGAGAGCAAAAATCAACTCGCTCGCCTCAGTTCAGTAAATGTCTGCTTACTACCGCAATAAATATATAAAAGAAGGATTGTGTTTTACAGTGCTAATACTACCAAGTGGGTGAAATTGAGTCTGATAAGATTGGAATAAGAGTTCCTCCTTCGAAAAAAGAGATGGGAAGTATATTGACCAACAAACATCAGGCGATGACAGTAAATTCCAATACACATATGTATGTACTTATGTACAAATACCCCAAAAAGTTGATAGAAACTTACGAGTGTTCCTCTAAATCTTCAATACGTAAATAAAATGGTTTACTAAGTGTGACCTAATGCAAACCATTTAATTAAACCAACTTAACTTAAAGCAAATTTAATATTTCATTTATTTATCAATGGATTTACAACCTGTTGAACACAAAAAAATAAAAAATGCTTCCTTAAGGAAGGCTAGTCAATGCTTATTTAACTTAAGAATTCAATAAATTAAATAAATTTTGAACACTAATTTTAAAAGAATTCCTTCTCACTGATAGGTTGATTTCACTACAAATGAAATTGTACAACGATAGGGAACGAGTTACTAGGTTATTAATACCATAATAAGTTCTATGAGTGAGAACATGGAAGAGATCATTTCTATTTCTAAGATTTCTTTCCGGAACGTAGCAAGAAACTAGCGCAAGTAGCTTCTCAGATTTAATATGATTATTTAAAATATCTTTTATAAAAATAACGCATTGGACTTGTCTGCGGCTTTTTAGAGTTTTTAAATCTATTAGCGCACATCAAGAAAAATAATCCGGCATTTCGTCAGACCATCTCAAATTTCTTAAAGCGAAACGCGTGAATCTTCTTTGTATTCTTTCAATTCTGATAATAGCATTTTCCTAAAATGGAAACCAAACAACACAGCAATATTCTAAGATGGGCAGTACCAGTGACAGAAAGATGGTCTTTAATGTGTACACGTCCTTAAAAACCCCAAAAGTTCGTTTGCACATTGAGATATTTAGTTCGAGATTGTTGTATTTACATTAATAAATCACCAATAAATCAACATCCTTTTGAAATTTGAGACAGTCAATGTGTGAAGATATTGAGCTAAATAACGTCGTCCGCAAACAACAGACACTTTAAAAAATTTTAGACTCGACCTCAATAAAAAATGATTGAAAACCATCGATTTGAACAACTTGCTTTCGGTAAGTACGACCTCAACCATTTGAAGAAATTTAAATTGAGTCCTAACTTTTAAATTTTTGTAATAAAAGGCCATGGTGAACTCTGTCAGAATCTGTGTATGTATAGGACATCGACTTGCCTTTTGAAATCTATATATTTCAAACAGAAATGTGAGAAAAGGAACAAATTAGTGGCAGTTGATCGGCCGTTAACAAACCCATGTTGTTTCGGCGTTATTGACTGAAAAGTATAATCTCTGAGTTACTAATTTTTCAAAAAGCTTCGGTACTGCAGAGAGTTTTGATATTGGCCTGTAATTTTTTACCTGGTGCTTTAGGCCACTTTTATAAATTGGAT
This sequence comes from Blera fallax, assembly GCA_946965025.1. NCBI lineage: Eukaryota > Metazoa > Arthropoda > Insecta > Diptera > Syrphidae > Blera > Blera fallax. The sequence continues at coordinate 58,422,453 of OX337246.1, forward strand.
TTTCAAAGGATATTTTCCAATCATCGATAAAATCACCAGTTTGTAAAGATTTATTTAAAATAATTTTTAATGCTATGCAAAGTGACGAGGTACATTTCGACAGTAAGATTGGGGGAAATGCATCCACTACAGCCTTTTTAGTTGAATCGAGTTCAATTAAACCCTCAAAAAGGTCTTTGTCTGAAAATCAAAATCTGAAATTGGAGTTATGTTTGAATACTAGAAATGACATCCGTGTTACAATTCGGTTTAAAGCACTTTGCAAAAAGATTGTAGGACGATTGAGTATCGTTCGATTTTTCACCATCAAGTTCCATTGCTATTGGGAGAAAAGAACTTTGCCGTTTGGAATCTAAGAATACCCAAAAAGATTTACTTTTCTTTTTAATATTTCTTTTGGCAACACTTATGTGCTGATGATACAGAAATTTGTTCAATCAAACTCTCTCCGAAGTTGAAGAAAACGAGCTCGACCCTCAGGTCTGCTTGATTTTTTTTCGATTTTTTTATTGCTTTATTTTTAACGTTTTCCAAATTTTTTAATCTTCTGTTAAACCATGGGAGCTTAAAAACAAATCGTTTTTTTAAAAACAGGGACAAACTGATCAACGCTATTAAAAATTAAATCTTTAAAGGTGGCATACATATCACTTAGAGATTTATTGCAAAGTCTAAGTTCCCAGTCAATTGAGCTATAGAAATTGTTTAATGCTATGAAGTCGACCTTCCTGAATTTGAAGTTAAAACAATTTTCAGTTAAGCATTCAGGACTAAATTCATAAAAATCAAAAATTACATAAACTGCTTTATGATGAAATTGGTTATTGACTAAAGGAAAATCAGATTCATATAAATAGTATTTCATATCATTATTACAAAAAATAAGATCTAATGTACGCCCTAAACAATTTTTGGAGTGATTTATTTGAAATAAACCTACCGAGGCTAATGAGTCGACATGTCTGTCGTTCAAGCAGAATTTGGGGCCAGAATTTGTTCTTCATTTAAGAAACACCAGTCTACGTTACCAATGTTAAAGTCAAATCTTCCACCACTTCGTTTATGTTAGATATAAGTTGAGTACATAACTAAAAACTATGATGTGGCCTAATACAACTCAATAAAACAAATTTAATTTTTATTAGAGCTGACGCACACACAGAGTTGCTCGAAAAGTGAAGAATATGTTGGTAAATCGCACTGCTGGCGATAGACGACGTAAGAAGAGTCAAACATTTCAGAAGAGAGAGTTCCTTTACGACGAGAGAGCTTTAATTTTTTGGATGGTTTACAAATTTCCTTATTTGAACACCAACAGGCCCAATAGCGGAATTTAAAGCATCACCAAACGCATGAGAAAGAATTCCGAGTTTGAAATTTGAATTTGAAGAAATGTAAAGAAGAGACATTTTCAGGAAGACTTAATCTGCTTGCGGCATACGAAATTATATTCTTCTCGCTTACACACTTATCCAAACGAGAGAGATGTAAGAAACGAAATCTAGGAACCGATGGCAAATTTAATGTTGAGAACAAATATTTTTCTCTCCTCTATTTTCTGACAGAAATAATAGAAATACAAACATTTGGCGCAGCAGACTGTAGGCGGTCCAGTGTCCATCATATCTGTGCTAATTCTGCATAAACCAATAGCCAGGATAACGACCTTAATCGATCTGGAGGTACCTTTCCCATCAGCAGCAAGTCTGGCGAAGTTCGTTTACAATGATCTGCAAATACAATTGCTCGTATCATTGATGGAAATCTGGAATTATCAGGAGATTGATGTAATGGGCCTTTTGTAGAATTATGGGTATTTTGTAGTTAAATGGACCATCATTGGATTCGTTGATTAGAACTTTTATTCGCTTTTAGATTTTATTATACATATTTCTTGTATACTATTGAATTGTAATTGTACATGAACTTTTATTCCTTTTTCTAACAAAGGTTATGGGCCCAGTCAACACGTTTTTTTTAAATAAACCAGTCTCGCGTTTTTATTAAGTCGGTCTTAATATACTAAAAGCAAAAATTTAAATAAGAGTCGTGCGTAATAAATTAATAGTTAATTTGGCACGAAATGAGTTCATCTTTATATAAGATAAATTATCAAATGATAACTTCGATTGCTGGAAAATATAGATGAGGTCGGTCCTCATACATTTGGACCCCATGTTTCCAGAGAAAGTGTTAAGCCACAGTTTGCAGATAACAAACAGACTGCTACTGACATCGCCAATTGTTTCCAATCGTTTAATCAAATTTTTTTTATACGGCCGGTAAATTAATAGAAATTGTAATAAAGCTTCAAGATCAGCTTCGAAAAGCTTCGAAAATTTTGTTACTGCGATCGAGTACAGAGATACGCTACCTCCTATTAGTCTGCTGAAGACAAAGCTTTTGGAAGAAAGGAAGCGCATAGAGGATAATCTGCAAGACATTAGTGGGTCTGTGGGTGTTATATGGCAGCAGTCGAAAGCACATAAGGCGAGAAACGTTAAAGATAAATGCTACAATTGCCATAGAAGGGGACATTTCGCATCATCATGTACAGTACTGAAAAGCTCTACTCACAAAAATGTGACAGTGGTTCAACATGCCATATGTATGTACATATGTGCTGCAACGAAAGTTTGTTCACGTCAATGTGATCACATGTTGAAAAAGTTCAACTGCCGGCAGATTATTCAATTGAATCGAAGGGCATTGGATCCGCTTTCATTGCCACGGATGATCGAAAAACAACTTATACGTAAATGTTCTTTTCGTTCCCCAGCTAAAAACAAATTTCATTTCTATGTATGAATGTATGTATATGTAAGCTCCTGAAAACAATCATTTTGTTCGTTTTAATAATTCTGGCGTGGACATTTACGATGATAAGGAAAAATGTGGTGATCTTATTTGTTAAATATTAAACATAAGCCGAAAGTTTTTTGCATGAATAAATTTGATAATTATTTGCTGTGGCATGCACGGTTCCCTCATTTAAATTGTAAAAGTATGCGTGATTTATGTAAACAAGAGATGCTTTTGGATAGTGGTTCAAAACAAATCGAGTGTGAAGTCTGTTACCAAGAAAAGTTATGTAGTTCAGCATTCCCAAAACTAAACGAGATTCGAAGTCAAGAGATTTTAGAAATCATCCACACAGATATTTGCGGGCCAATGAGAACCGCTTCATTAGGGGGTGCAAGATATTTTACATTATTAATTGACGATTTTAGTCGAAAAGTGTTTGTCTACTTTCTTAAAGTTAAGTCCAATGTTTTTGGTGCATTCAAAACATTCAAGGCCGAGGTTGAGCGTGAAACTTTTTGCAAATTAAATGCTTTAGGAGTGACAATGGGCGTGAGTACGTCAACGCCGATTTCAGAAAATATCTGGGCACAGAGGGAATACGGAGACAGTTGAGTGTGGAGTATACTCCGCAGCAAAATGGCATCGCTGAACGCGCAAGCAGAACCATGATAGAAATGGCTAGGTGTCTTCTTCTTGATGGTGATCTACCTGATTCATTATGTGGAGAAGCAGTATACCGCTGTATACTTGCGAAATCAATCTCCAACCAAATTGCTCGATTCCAAGACCCCTTATGAAACCTGGTACGGGCGGAAGCCATATATTGGATATCTTCGCGTGAGACAAAAAACCAGGAAAATCGAGATTTCAAGCCAGACGAGTGGAATGCTGAGGCAAGAAGTCTTGCAAATTGAGGAAAGCTATCTACGGCTTGAAGCAAGCCGGCTGTGAGTGGAATAGCATGTTGGATGAAACATTAAAGGCTCTCGGATTCAAAAGTTGCTCTACTGATTCGTATGTGCATACGAATAACGAAAATCGATACAAAAACATTATTGCTGTATACGTCGACGATCTTATAATTGGGTGTTCAAAGAAAAGCGATGTATTCAACATAAAGCATGTAATTAATTTAGTTTGGCTTTCGTCGACAAAGGTCCAATATACCACTTCCTGGGTATACATAGTTATTGAACGAGATCAAAATAGTGAATCTATTAGTCTTCTCAGGAACAATATGTTCGGAATCTTCTAGGGCAGCATAATATGATGTTTACAAAAAAATGCAGTACTCCATTGGATTCAGGGGGTCTACTTAGAAAATGTCCAGATAATCGGAAAAGCAAGAGGGTGGTCGCGAAACAATATCAGTCACTTTAATTTACCTGGCAATTTCAACAAGGCCTAATATTCAGAATGCAGTGAGCAGATACCAAAAAAATACAAATACTTGACGCAACAGACGTATATGGTCCAGGGCCTAGCTTCTCGCGACCATTCGTGTTGTGCGTGTTATATTTTTCACGCAAATGGAAGGGACCTACAGTTTAGAGCCATATCCGAAAGGCAAATTGAGAAGCTTTCTCTTGACAGTTATTACTCTCGGACGTTTGTCAGACATTCGCGAGAGGTGGGACCGTGAAAAACTTTTTGGTGTTTCTGGGACTCGAACGTCGAACCCCCCGCTCAGCGATCCAACGCACTACCACTTGAGCCACAGCGCCCATAGATTAGCTTAGTGAGCAGATTAGCTTAATTTAATGTTGAACCTTACCAAGAACATATGGCAGTTGCTAAGCATGTTTTAAGATATCTTTTCAATAGAATTAATTATGAACTTTCGTTTAGGAAGACCGGTGAAGCTCTGTGAACCCTTGCAGATGCTGACTGGGCCAATTGTGTTAACGAACGTAAGTCATACACTGGGTATGCCTTTCTATTTGTTGACGTGGTTATATCGTGGGAGTCTCGAAAGCAGCAGACAGTGGCGTTCCGTAGTACCGCAGTACCGAGGCCGAGTACATGACATTGGGAGCAGCTGCGAAGGATTCTATTTATTTGAGGCGTTTGACAGAAGAGGTTGGATTCCATTGTGCACTAACGGGTCCTACAGTATTAAACGAAGATAACTTGAGTGCATACTACTTAGTTAAAAATCCGGTTTTTCACTCAAGGTCAAAGCATATTGCCATTAAATATCATTACATTAGAGAAATTTATTACAAGTTTTTGATAATATTAAATTTTGTCGCACCTAGTGATATGATTGCCGATGTTCTTACAAAAATTTTACTGAAATCGAAACATGCATATTTATCTTTGAAACTTGGATTGTTGAAATAAAAATTTAAATTTAAATTAAATACATTTAGAGGCACTGTTTTGAGAGGTGGTATTAGAGATTGAATTAATACTAGCATTACACCATTGGCAACACAGTTCCTTAAACAATATTATGTAAAAGCTTTATGAATTTTGTTATACATATTTCTAGTATACTATTGAATTGTACATTAGTTAGTCGCTCAATAGAAACCCACTGAACTGGATGTGTTCCGAATTTTTATTCCTTTTTCTAACACTTTGAAAGACCTGGATAACGTGTAAAAAGTAGGCTCATTTATTCTGGAAACATTGAGTTAAGGAATACTTTGTCAAGCCTTGCAGTCCTTGACTTTGCAAAAAGGAAGTAAACGAAATTTTCAGCAAATTAAGTGCATTAATTTTTATTATAAATACATGAAAGCGTGTAATTCCAAAGGAAATTTTCTGATTTATTTTTACCATGCTAATATCAAAACTATAAAAAAGTTTTGTATTCTATTCATGTAAGCAGGATATTCGTTGGTCATCAGCTGAGAATATGACGATTCTCAGCTCTTCTTAGTAAAAAAATCTGTGACATTATGAACAGTCATAGCGAAGTGTGAAAAAATAGCTCCCTAATTAGTTTCTATGCAGAAACCTTCAGGCAAATGGATTACGAGTATTTGTTCAAGCTTAGCAAGAGTCAAACTCATACAAGTTTCAGTACATCAACAGTTTTTTAAGCAAATTGTAGTTCTCATAGAGTACATATTATTGGAATGTAAAAGTTAAATATGTTAAGTGGGAAAATGATTTATTCCCTGGCTTACTCAAGTTTTTTCATATTTGATTAATTCTGGTGGTAGACAAACTAGAAGCTTTACAGCACTTCAGAGTTGATCTTGAGGTAAATAAGAGTAAAAGATAAAACATTTCATCGACGACAAAGGAACCATCTGCTGTCCTGCTTGAATAAAATATCACTATCAACAATTACATACATACATACATGTAGGACTGTGAAGTGTAGGCGCTCTCCTAAACTATCAAACGGGACGAGAGGAAAGAAGGAATGCTAGCAGGTTGCGTTTTTGGACGATGAGCTGAGCAGACGTGGATAGAGTACGAGTACATTCTTACTCCCATACAAAGTGAATTAAAAATTATGATCTTATTTTTTTGGAAAAGAAAGTGTTTTATTTCACGCAAAACCTACATATATATGTACATATGTATAACTTGCAGGTATTTAAGTAGTTTACCTACCTAGAAAATCTTGGGTGCCAGAATAGAATATCAAGGTGATGTCAAGAGAGAGTTTTGTCTTGTATCACATGATATGTCACATGAAAGGGTCAAAAATGTTATCTTTCTTCGCGGCCTCTGACCCCAAGTGTTTCGAAAAAAATATTTTTATTCTTACTATAATTAAAAAAAATTGAAACTTTTACAAGAGTGGAACAAAGTATCTTCACACTTGGCGACAGAATCGTTATGATGAAAAACAACAGGTGAATAAGCTAACTGAACTGAGATCAAGAACGTCTTTTATTTTCCGAAGCAGTAAATACAAAAGAGGAACTACAAAGAGGTTAAGGAACATATGTTTATTTTCAATGTGCATAAACCGGCATTTGGCTATTATTCCAAAATAAGACCAAAAGTGGACACCGTGGCTCTGAGGTTAGAGCGCTGGATTACTGAGGGGGAGGTTCGAGATCAATCCTAGAAAACACCAAACAATTTTTTTTTCACGTTTCCTGTAAAATGATAAACGTTTTGTTAATCAGTTAAATCTTAAATACCAGCTTTTTGAAAAAAAAAACATTATATGCATATTTAAATACATATAAAAAGGCTTGTTCAACATGTTATTAGTAGAATAACCTCCTGCAGATAATCCATAAGCTTAGCGGTCAAACTATCTAAAATTGTTATTATAATGAAATATAAATAAACTTGAATTGAATTGAATTGAAAAAATTAAATGTAAACATACGATTTCTTGAAATGATTATAAATAAAAAGGGCACAAACCAAGATATCCACCATTGTGATGAGAACCTACAGCATTCCGTTCTAAGCTTAGCCATATAACTTACTGTCATAAAAAAAATATAGTATGAAATTATGTATATGTACAACGATTATATTTTTAATCCCCCAATATTTTTTCATTGAAATTTTTACATTAATAACAGATAGTAATCAACGGAACCCACTCAAAATGTAAGAAACAGTATGACAAATTCGGTCGAATTGTTGGAAGTTTTTCTTTTAATCTATTCCATAATCTTTTATTATTTCGCTGCTGATAATAACTTTTGAGCCTTAATATAGTGTAAAATGTCCTAACAAAATGTTTTCAAAAAGTCTTATCGCATGAACTATTAATATTAAGCACATGGTCATTATCAACTTTTTACGGCATTTCGAATTAATTGGAATTTATATTAGCCCCTTGCTGAGATCATATCGCGTTATGATTTTTATCGTTTAATTTAAATCAAATTGTAAAACCCCAAAATTTACAGCTTTTCCTACCGGTCATTGGCAACTAATTAGATCCTATTAACGTGACGTGCAAAACTAGCCTTGTTCATACATAAGTATGTACAACATTTGAATTATCTTCAGGGACAACGAGTCCATAATTTCGCGAAGCTACGCATTAACAGCGTCGAACAGTTATCAATCAAAATTAAGATTTTTTCATTTTATTGGTCAGTTGGTAAGGTTGGCCGTTATAAATCAGTAGTCAGTTGGCCTTATCTTTGCCTACTGTATTGATAATACCCAATCTGAATATTGTTCACTTGGTGATAAATAACACATGGTGACAATTTGAAAACAAGTAGGCGGAAACACATAGTGTGTGTATAAATCTAGGTACCATAACGAGTGATAGATAAAAATCGTTTATTAACTCATACAATACACATGTGAGTCAGTGGAGTTGACAAAGATATAACAGATTAGAGGCAATTATGTAAATTAACACAAATTAAGATCTAGACGGAAAAGATTAATTCTGCCTGTTGAATTTTTTATGAGAAGTGAATTTTATTGCTGCAATAACTTTGCGCATTGTAGTTAGTGGAGATAGATCTTAGGCATGTATGATCAGAAGCAATAGACGAGTCGGTGCCATATTTGAACTAAAAAAAATTAAATTTGGTGAAAAAGGTTTTTGAAATTCTGAAGTAGCATACATAAGTATACAAAACAAAATGCTTAGAGAAATGTATTGTGACTTAAAAAAAATTAAAAGGGCGCTGTCAAACTTAACACCTCACTTTGCCGATTTGCTTAATATCATGTTCAGGGAGTACTGTTTCGGTTGGTAATTTGAGGCAGAAATATTAGACCGCGCAAATTGGTGTTCCGGCATTAAACCCTAGAGGTCTGGCTTGGTTCACAGATGGATCGAAAATGGAATTTGGATTTAGAGTTGGTACCCTCGGACCCTACTCGATAGCTATAGGAATGTGGCCCACGGTATTTCAGGCTCAACTCCATGCCATTGAAATCAGCGCTAGGTTAAACCTTAGTAAGGGTATTAACGGCGCTGAAAATACATATATATTTTCACATAGTCAGGCAGCACTCAAAGCGTTATCATCCAATTTAATGGACTCCATATCAGTTAAATGCTGCTACGATCCACTGCACTCCCTGGCGAGACTAAAGAAGGTTAAACTTGGTCCCCGGCCACAAAGGGATTGCAGACAAGAATCTGTGTTCATAGGACCTGAACCTTACTGTGGCATCAACTGGTCTTTCGCAATAGCGCTGATTAGTAACTGGGAACATAAACTTAGCCTGGATCACTGGAAAAATGTCCCAGGGTTGAGACAATCCAAAATACTAATCAAGCTTTACTCCTATAAGGATATACTAAGCCTTAATAAGGATAGTATCAGAAAGGTGGTGGACTTTCTCACGGGCCATTGTGGCTTGAGATTCCACTTTAACAAACTTAATCTGAGCTCAGACACGGAATGTAGGTTCTGCTCGGATGAAGACGAATCATCCGAACAGATTCTCTGCAATTGCTCAACATTACATTGGTTAAGGAGACGTATTTTCTGTAAAGAAATATGTACGCCAGCGGAATTAAGAAATTCTGCTACTAAGGGCATACTTTCCTTCATTAGGAAGGTAGTGCGTCTCTTAGATTAATTATACCCTTATGATACAATAGATCTTATAGGACGTAGTGTCTGCCACATGGGCAAGGGTAACTCACGAAAAAATACGTAATATATGCACAATAAACAACGTTTTCGGGCGTTCGAGTGTTCAGTATTTTATTTCCGTTTATTGAATATTCATAATAAATACTTTTAAAAGTGCTTTGGGTTCTGAAAACTTCAATTTTAAAATTCAAAAGTAAGGCCCACTCACTGGTGGCTCACAGAAGAAGGAAAATTACTAGATCGACGTAACTTTCAATGCTCATCTCAAAACCACTTTCTAGGGTACATCGTACATTTTTCTGTCAAAAAAAAAATTATAAGAATTAATATAAATTATGGGATTGGAGGATGGACACAGATAAAATCCCAATTACGTTTGATAACTTAGATCATTTTATTTTTAACTAAATCCCAACAAAGTTGGCTTGTCTTTGTGAAATGTTTGGAAAGAAAAATAATGAAATGTTGCTATTTATGATTGTATGTATATATTTTATATTTTTCATACATGAAACAGGAAAGCTGTTCTAATATGTACATATATTGTACAAAGAAATTTACTGAAATTGATGAGATTAAGCTAAACCACAACTGCTATCGAACACAAAAAACCGAATGGTTTTATGTCTTCTAGTTTTTGTGAAAATTGAAAATTACTAAAACTACTTTTTATGAGATTTTTGTTTTTTGGCATTTACGTGGTCTTCCTTTAAGGTAAGTGAATGAATAATAGATCAAACGTCCGGCAGGCGCCTATATCAACAGTTTTCTTAATTAACAGTACCCGGGTGGCCCGCTTCGCTGGATTAGGGGATTTAAACTCTCTTTTCGCATGCGGCGGGTCCCGCTCACGCAACTTCGTTGCTCCGCTCGGGGTAGATGCTTTTCGTCAGGCAGGCGCCTATGTCATCAATACTCTTCCTACTCATCCCAAAATTACAAAGTTCACATTAATGACAAAGTTTTGCTGATTAACGCACCACCTTCACCAATACATGGCACTTTTCTTTTATCGAAAACACTGCCTTGAAAAAGAATATAAGGACGACTTGGGCTCCCAAATCATGGAATTTGTACTAGACGTAAAAAAAGTGTACCCATGTTTTATTGATGGTGAAGAAAGTGTGGGTTTGCAACTAAAGGACTTCGACCCTCCCACTGTTCACAGTGAGCACTTAGAGGGTGTTTTACCGCCAAAACAACCTCGGCTCCTCACCATCAACGACGAACTCAACGAACTCGACAGTAACACCAGTACGGACGATGAGTTCATTGACGAGACTTACTCACAAACTGACTGACTTGGACGCGGAATGCAATGCAAGTCTACCTTCTCATGGTGCATTCTGGGTAACGCTAAATGATTTGCTGTACTTTACTTACAAAGATGAACCTATCATCAACATTAATCCTCAAAGTGAGATCACCGTACATACCAAAAAACAAAAATATAATAAAAAAGTAGTTTTAGTCATTTTCAATTTTCTCAAAAACTAGAAGCCATAAAACCATTCGGTTTTTTGTGTTCGATTCAGAATTGATATAAACATTGACCACAGAAAGCCAATTAAGCACTTCATTTCACAATTTTGAAAAAAATTGGTCTAAACTTTTTTTAATAATTTTTTTTATCAAAATTTTGAGTTTGCATGCGAATTTTCAAAAACTATTGACATATATAATAATATAATTTAAATTTAGGATTAAAGAACAGGTTTCTGAGTTTCAAAACCGGTATAGTACTTCATTGTAAGTGTTGCCGTTGTTTTTTAATATTTTTTTTTTCATTTTAAGTAATTTTTTTTTTAATTGCCTCTACCTCCTAAACGCGGCGATATAGACCCCGCTCCCTCCCGTAGTAAAAAATGCTTGTTTTTTACCCCTCTACAAAAAACCGTTATCAATTTTTGGCGCCAAAGTTATCGTACTCTCCCCATGTTATAAGATCAAGACATCTTTTGAGTGTATCCTGCACTAGTTTTGTTTAATTGTAGTTTGACTTCATTTTCTGCTTAAGCTCTGCAAAATTTTACGTTTGTTTAATATACATATAAAGCCTTTCAATCAAATTAATAAAATATTTCTGGAAAATCCGAACAACATGAAGTGTTAAAAGGGTATGGATTAATTACGCCAATAAATTGCAATCAAGTGCAATTGCATTTAAGTTTTCGTCCATATCGTGCATAAGACACTTAAATGTTAAAAACATTATTTACTAAATTTTTGACCCACACACAAAAGCATGCAACTATGATTTATACTTGTCAAGAGCTTAGCGGCTTTATTGTTTGTTTGTACTATAGTAAATAATGCATGTATAGTAAACTGAATGTATTTGAGGAGGGACTATACAAATGCTTACACTTCTAACACTTTATCTCTGAACTATATATATTTGTGTACATACATATGTATATAAAAAGTATTACCCCCTCCCTATTGTCTCAGACTTAAGGATGAAAACGTCTCCCTGTATTGTCTTAGACTTAAGGATGTAAATTTCTTGTGGATAACGCGGAAACATGATTTATATCTTAGGTAAAATCTTCTTTATTAAATAAACGAAACAACTAAATAAATTGTTCATATATCCAAACCAGTTTTCAATCATTCTCAATCTGTGAGCATGCCTCGGGGGCATACTTAATTTATAAAAGTTTCTCAATTTAACCTATGTATCTCTTTTAATTTTAAATTTTCATGTCAAATTTAAGACGATGGGTACTTAATGTTTATTTTGCTTGTAAAAAACACATTGTTTCAGTGCTCAATTTCCCAGTTAACGTTCATAATGAAATCGGTTTATATATTTTATATGTATATTGGTACCTAATTCTCAACATCGTTGTCAGAACTGAGCCTTTGTGTAGGAATATAAGATTAACCCTACAATACAAACATTGTCAAGGATTCAATCAGATACAATCGCATAGTTAGAATGATGTGTGAAATACATTGAAAATACCCTCTTCGAAGACTGCGGAGTAAGTAAAAAAATGTCTCCAACGTGAAGGTTTTACAAAGGAAAGAATCCAGATAGAGTTAGCTAAGTAGGTAAGTGCTGAAAAATAGCTGAAAATGAAATCTTAAAACCGCAAGCAAAATCATCACTCTAAACCGACAAGTGAGGAAAAGTTCATACACCATTGAAGAAACATTTAAAAAAAAAAAAGAAAGTTAGCGGACTTTGGTCACAAAATCATTAAGGAAATTCATGATTACAGTTAGATAAGTGAATATCAAAAATATATTGCCATTACAGAAGCTCTTCAACGAAACCATTATTAAGTGACAAATGCTGTAAATATTAACTTGAAAATCATACGGACTCTTACGAAAACTTGACGAGCTAGAATTGCCCACACGAGCGAGATACATAATATTGACATATGCTATCGGAAACCTATATATATATTTACATAATTATTTGAGGAAGGAAAAGAGGTCGTAGTGCATGTTATGCTCGTTATCCCTCGAAGAAGGCGAGAGCCGGATCATTTTTGCATTTACATAAAAAATTCTATCGAATACTTTGGTGACTGCAGAACAGCTTGAAACTATACCAGTTAGCGCGCTATGTGTAAAATGGCATATTTTGGTACCATACTAGTTCGAAAAAGTGTTTTACAAACACTCTCCGTCATTCTGGCAATAGGCTAAACTTTAAATAAAAACAAGAGCAATGGAGACTAAAAATGGCAAAAAAAAATAATTCAAAAGGGCCTAATTCTTGGTATTTTACAAACTTTTGAAAATAAAGTACTAAGAGAATTTTTTCATGCACCGTGGTACGAATATACATATAAGAAAAGTCGACACCCACAGATATCATCCTCGCACGAGGATGCAAAAAACGATAAGACGGACAAAATGTATGTAGCTGCCAAAAGTCTTTATTTCTTAATACAGTCAAACCTCCTTATAACGAACCTCTATATAACGAAATTCTTCACATACTGAAAAAGCTTTAACACAAGTTTTTTAAGCAAAGTAGTCTCTTTATAACGCACATTTTTATAAAGAAATTCTCTTTATAGCGCATGAAATTTCCTGGCACCAGTTTCTAACCAGTTTATTCTACGTCTGCAAAACGAAGTCAGTAGAATGTTTTCAATATACAAACGCGTATGGACATATGTACATATATATTTTTTAAGATTTGCTGGTATTAGTTAGCCGAAATACTTTTGCGAACATTCTGTGACTTCGTAATAAATTCTCATTCTGACTCTTTGGATTCACAAATTTTAGGCACTGGAGTTGTAACAAATTATGTAAAATAAAATGACATGAATTTTGTCAACACAAAAATATCTTCATTCATGTTTCGAAAATTAAAAAAAATGTTTGAAAACCAATTTTTAAAAGAACAAATAAAATTACATATAGCATAAGATGGTTTTTTTTCTTTTCTTAATGTTAATTGTATTTTACTACATACATATGTATGTATATTTTTATGGAGAAAATATTTTTGTTTGTTTTGTTCACTTTAAAAAAATTTAAGACACTATGAAAGGTGAAAATGTAATTTTGATGGTAAGTGCGATTTCGTAATAAAGTTCAGTGTGAATCAGCAAAGAGTAGAGTTTAATCGTACTGCTAACCGAATGTACCGAATTTCATTGCTGCAATTTAACAATTTACAATTCACCCGTGGGACGAACTTTGTGCAAAAATTACATTTTAGCTAAGTGAGAACAAGTTTTTGAAGGCATGCATGATTTGAATTTTAGGATCATATTCTGCCATAGGTTATTCAAACGGGTCCTCTACAAAAAAGGAACGTGATGCCAATTTATTTAAATAATGAACATTGTAATTTTATTATTAATAATGAATGTACTACTACAGATCAGGTACAGATCCATAAATCTCATCATGGCCGATGTTACTATGAATGATACGAATGATTGCCAGATAGGAAATTGATATCAGGTGGTAAACATATATTAGCGACATAAAAACACATTTAAAAAAGCTAGTTCATCTCTTTGAAAGATTGCAGAATGCAGGTCTTAAGATATGTAAAGGGTGTCCCATAATTCACGCAAAATGTAATTTTGATAGGAAATACAGATTTTTAATTAGAAAGCTTAATTTTTTTATTGATTCATAGAGTATACAGATTGGGGTTATGTTTAGAATAGAACATCGGATAAATGGCCGCGACGACTTTGCTGGCAAGTACGTACTCTTTTATTGAAATTTTCTATGTCCGTTTCGCATAAATGTGGCTGAATTTCATTAATACACTTCCCAATTTCCTCTTTCAAGGCGTTGGTGGTCGTGGGCTTGTTTGCATAGACCTTTGACTTCAAAAAACCCCAAAGAAAAAAATACAATTGCGTTAAATCGCAAGATCTGGATGGCCAATTCTGATCGCAAAGACGGCCGATTACACGATTAGGAAATGACTCATGCAGTAATTGAATTGTTTCTCTGGCTGTATGGCATGTGGCACCGTCTTGTTGAAACCACGTGTTGGTCACATCCATATTTTGTAATTTAGGCACAAAAAAATTGTCACTGCCTGACCAGCCGCAGTCGAAGAAGAATAGTCCGGTAATGCCTCCAGCCCAAAATCCGCACCAAACAGACACGCGTTGTGGATGCATTTGTTTCTCAACAATTACACGTGGGTTTTCTGAACCCCAAATGTGACAATTTTGACGATTAACGAAGCCATCAAGATAAAAATGAGCTTCATCAATTAAGATGATTTTGTTCGAAAAATCAGCATGCACGTGTTGTTGTTCCAAAATCCATTCAACGAACTCTCTTCGCACTGCATGGTCAGCAGTCTTTAGTTCTTGAGGCAATTGAACTTTGTAAACTTCAAGTCTTTCGTGAGAATTCGCTGTAGAGTTTCTCGAAATGCCCAATTCTTGACTACGGTGCCGAATTGATGTTCCTGGACTGTCAGCAATACTCTCGCGAACTGCTTCGATGTCTTTTGTTGAACGAGTTGTGACAGGACACCCAGAGTGTTTAAAATCACTAATTGATCCAGTCTCCGTGAATTTTTCAATTATTCTTTTCACAGTTGATGGTTTTAAATGGCGCCTACGCTCTTCTAGTGGCCGCATTTAAAATTTTTTTTTGCTTTATGCAATAAAAAGAAATTGCATTATAAACAGAACCGATTCTGGTGTTTACTGGGCGGAGACAGACCTAAAATGTTTCGATATCCGGTGTGATAAGTTATTATAACTGCAGAGTAAAGTTAAGAGACTGACGATTGCAATGAATCACTAAACAAAGTTATCACTATGAGCAAAAGATGACGTAACATTAGACGTCAAACTACAGTCGTGTGCATCTAAGGCGATCGTCTTAGGCTATATAACCTCTCCAAAGATTGACACAAGAGAAAATATAGTACTTAAATCCTTAAAGTCGTGGATAAATTGAAACAAAATCAGTTAAATTTCTAAATTAGACTGGCCAAAGTTAAAAACGGCGGTAGAAATCTTATCTTGTCAATAACTTCTGGAACAGAATGCTGGGAGTAAGTGACTTGGACTTACAGATTCGTACACGTGTAGATACTACAGTGGCTTATGTGCCGCAGAAGATAACACTCACATTCAATGCAATTGCATTGAGTATACAGAGTATAGAGTATAGTATATTGAAAAGCATAGGAAACATTTAGGTTTTTATACTTTTCGAAGGCTCTACAGAGATCCAGATAGGTACTCTTCGCTACAGTCTTACTAAGCTTATCATTAACAGTTGCTGCTATTTCAGAACTAGAGGCCTTCTTGACATTTTATAGCAAAACAAATACAGAAATAAAGAGACATGTATGTAGGTCAATGCAGGTGAAAAATCTCACTATGGTGAGATTCAAAAACATTCTCGCTCCATATTCCCATTCTCACAAGTGAGTGATTCACTTTCGTTATGAGTTTTTAACTTTTATCCACAATGGCTCTTGAGCTCATTATTTTTAAATGAGTGACCCTCTAATGTATAGAATGATCATTTCTTAGGAACGACATACAGAAAATGTTTAATCTGGAGGCAGTGAATGACCCTGCAATAGTGTGGTGGCCCTGCAATGTTGGTACGAGTGCTCTACGGACAACTCCAGTATACTATCCTGCTGTAACCTGCCTCTGAAAGTATTTTCTATTTGCAAATCTTTAAACATAATATTTTTTACATTTTATTCAAACGTTCTTACGTGAGCTGACCTGTTAACAACGTATGGATTATAACCCGCAATCAATTGTAGTTAAGTGCAATTGCATTTAATCTTTCGTCTATAACGTGCATTGTGTGATATAAAACACATATCAGCTAAACAAATGGTTTATTACATTTCCGAGAAACACATATAAGAAGTATTCAGCTATAAATTAGACTTATGAAGAGATTAACAACGGCTCATGAATTAATCAATTTATCACAGAGCAAATATGGAATACAATTAAAGTGTTGAATTAGGTCGTAAGTACCTGCTTCTTTATATTTTTCATTTGTTAATTGCTACGTTTTGAAAGTAGTTAAAAAAATTAAGATGTCAAATGTTTGTAGAGAAAATAAGAAGCCTCGCGAGGACGGTTTCTGTCAAATAAATATATTTAGTGCTTGCGCATACGAGTTAGTGTAATGTTTTTTTTTTCAAGTTTGGAAAACAGCGTTTATCTTACAGTTTAGTCATTATTTTAGCTTTTTAAATTTACTTTGGTTTCGTAAAATGTTCGATCTCGAAATTTTAAGCATTCTTCTTAAAACTGTGATAGAGACAGAATTCGTTCTCCGCACATAAAATGTCAACTGGCAGACGAGATAGCTTCAAAAAACACATTTGTGAACTGTTACGCGCCTTTGCACACACTAAGTGACAATATAATCAACTATGTACATAAAAAACCATGTACAAAGCTTACATCTGGAACGATAGTTCTATTGGAAACAAATTTCTAGAAATTCGACACTTTTTCTTTTATACGTATTTTCTTTGTACGTATCAATAAGTTATGAAAATTTTTCATGTCGCAAAATAAAACGAGTGCTTTTAGAAAGTATATAAGTACATACATATACATATTTATTTCAAAGCTCTTCACTTTAAAATTCTTTCGAAAAAAATTGTTTTTACTACATTTTCCTTTTGTGATTTAGCGTCAGGGGTGAAAATGATTATGTGTTAGAAGTACATATGTATATGTCTAGTTGGTACGCATATTTATTTTTTGGATTTTTCCTTGTACCTTTTAGATTGCGAACATCCAGAAAAAGCTGCCAGCGAGCGAAGTTGGAAATTTTGAAATTTTTGATTAAATACACCTACTACAATTTTATAAAAACCATCTAAATTTATATGTACATAGTCACTACCACGACAGATCATCTCCGGACAACTCATACCGGTGCCGTGAAATAACGCCGAGTGAAATAATTCGGTCTTATTTCACTTTCATAATGTGAAATAAAGCCGAATTTTGAAATTCGGCCCTATTTCACTTTCATAAAGTGAAATAAAGCCGAACATTGCTTGTGAAATAAGGCCGAATCAAATGTTTCCAGAACTCAGCTTTATGTCACTTATATGCATAAACAGTGAAATATGTATGGGGGGCCATGCTGCCCCCCTGCAACCCCCCTGCTTGGGGTCACTGTTGGATTTGGGGTAGGTGCGAGATTTTTCTTTCAAAAAATTTAAAGAAACTTTGTACAATTAATTAAATTTTTTTAAAGAGACTTTGCATATACCCAACCTCGCACCTACCCCGAATCCAACAGTGACCCCAAGCAGGGGGGTCGCAGGGGGGCAGCATGCCCCCCATACATATTTCACTGTTTATACATATAAGTGACATAAAGCCAACTTGGCCTAATGTCGCTTTATCAAAGTGTCATACGAGATTTGGCCTTATGTCACGGCACCGAATATATATTATAAAATTCTAAATGGAACGGCCGAAAACTTTTGCTATAAAGAATGTTCAAAACTATAACTATGAATAAATTCAAAGCGTAATAAGGCCGACTCGGCTTTATTTCGCTTTTGAAATTCGGCCTTATTTCACTCGGCGTTATCTCACTGCACCACTCATACCAGGGCAGTTCATCGCAACAGACATGTCATCCCAGGACAACTCATCCCCGGACAGCTCATACCAAGGAACAACTCATCCCCGGACAATTCATCCCAAAAGAGTTTAAGTTAGTAATTGCTTGCAACATGGAAACTTAAAATAAAGGCGGTTACGAGTGACGACTTAGAAGCGAAAGAAAATAAAATGTTTGATCTCAATGTTTACGCTCATATGTATGTACATATGTATGTAAGCAACTACATTCTGGGTATAGCAAGACCTTAAAGTTTAAAATTTGCAACTACCCATCTTTGTACATACATATACATGTATGTATGTACTGTACATATCTATGCGGGTTCATACTAATCTACATACATTTTGTACTTCACTAATTACATTCTTCAAAATAACACATGTTTCTAAGTAAATTTGATACAATTTCCGAAGTGTGCGCACAAACTTTTACATATCATGATGGAAAGACGTAAAGGAAAATATACTTAAGAATCCAACAACGGTGGCACAATCAAAGTCCCCAAGCCAGACTCAACAATTGCATTCAAAAGTTAAGCCATACAAATTTTTTTAAAGAAATTTTAGCCAAATTAAGTTTTATATTAGGCATGGCTCTGGACGTCTGCCAAGAAGAAAGCTGAGCTTAATGTAAAATTCAGAAAATCGTATTGACACAATTAATTATTGAATACATACATATGTATGTAAAAGGGCTTTGCCTTCAAATGATCGTTAACGGCTACGTGCAGGATTCATCATCAACAATATGCTTTCCATACACTGACGAACGTGTGGGTGGTTTTAGCACATTTCACTCCGATGTGATCATTTGTATTTGTTTACGAAGGTGGGTCGATAAGTCCCTGAAAATTAAAACAGATGGCGTTGCCACTTCAAATCCAACTTTTTGCTAGTCTAGAGCATCCTTCAAAAGAACGAACCCAAATTTTCAGACAGATCTATCAAATAGTTTTGTTGTGACAGCCATTTGAAACAGACGCCCACGAAAAATTTCGTAAAAGTTCTCTTCCATCAGGACAACACACCGACGCACAAGTCCGCAGTTGTAATGGCAAAATTGCATGAATTAGGTTACGAATTGCTCCCTTCCAGCATATTCTTCAGACTTAGCCCCCTGCGACTATTTTCCGTTTCCAAACATGAAAAAATTGCTCGGCGGTGAGAGATTTAAGTCATATCAAGAGCTCATCGATGGAACGAACGCCTTTTTACAGGGCCTCGAGAAATGTATTATTTAGAGGGCATCAAAAAATTGAAGAAACGTTGTACGAAGTGTATCCGGTATCGAGTTGAAATAGAGATCCGAATCCAAGAAGACACCTAAAAGTTTTTCCACGGTCTCAGCTCTCGGAAATATCTGATAAACACTGTAAAAACTGTCATAAGAAGGTTTTCAATTAAGCATTTGAGATGTAATTTTTTTTTTTTTTTTTTTTATAATTTACCCGCACTCAAGGGGTTATGAATACCCTTTTAACGTTTATACACAGTGCGGGCGTTGAGAGGAAGATAGAGAGAGAGAGAGAGAAAGAGATTGGTATAGTGGTTTGAAACTCAGGTGTATTAGGTTTCACACATCAGTTCCAGGGGTGGTGTCCAGATAACTGGGGAGATTTTTGTTGTCATTTATTTGTTTTTGCCTTCGCTTCTGATTCACAGTATTTTTTCCCCGATCCACCTGATGTCATGAGCATATCAATTATCAACAGAGCGATCAATTTCTCCACCCATATGACAAACCTACTGCCAGTGTTATGCCTTCGCAGTAGTGTTGCCACAAACTTTCGCAATTGATCGGACTGCCTCTTAATCATATAATGCTTGCTGACATCAGGGATTGAACTGTGAACCATCAGCTCGACAAATGATGACGCTACCACTACACCATTGCCACCCTTTTAAGCTTAGGCTCCCTTATTCGTGCACAACAGAAACAATGTGAATATGTAGTAGGGAAAAGCTAAGCCCTAAACCGTACATACACATATGAGCTGTTTCCGCCAAATATTATTTTATCTTCTCTATTTTACAAACTTAGTATACCTTATGGGAGAGACATTAAAAATACAAATTCGAGCGTATATCTCCAAACTGTTGGAAAACTACTAATAATCAATTATTCTGGCCAGCTAAAGCAGAATTGAGCGCACTGATGGGATGGTTTTAAATACTTCTTTATATCCTTTACCGCTTAAAATCGAAAGTTAATTAATTGGTTACCCGGTAACACAAAAAAAAAATGTGAATTGACGAAGAAATCAACTTAACTTTCATATTAAAAGCCTGTTTTTTGTTTGTTGCAAATGGTATTCAGGATTTAAGAAGATAGATATGTATATACAGACGTAAATGCTTTGTCATTTAAAAATATTAAAGCGTGTGTAAACTAATACCAAACACAAATTAATGTAAATGACTGAGATGTACAGAACGAAATAAATATGACATACAATTATATTTATATAATATATATAATATACATACATATTATGTAATGTACTTTGGGTCTGCAGTACTCCAGCAAGAAATGAAAATCTTTTGCAAGGAGTTATCAATACATACATACATGTACTTCCATTGTCGCATTGTCGATGTATCTACTGCACGAACAAAAGCAAACAGCATTATCATGAACTGATGTGATGCAAATGTCATTTGACATTTTATTATTTTTTATTCCGCCAAAATTCTTTTTTTTATTGCTGAAAGTAGGCTGTACGATGTAATTTTTTTTTTTTGTAATTATCGTTTTTTTTTGACGTTTTGGAACTCATCCTTTCTTTTGCATATTCAATCACCTCCTCATTCCGTAGTGGAGGTAGCATGTCCATACATATGTATGTATGTACTGTATGTAAGTACGTCTACTACGCTGCTGGCATCATCTTCATTGCTTGATCTGTTCCGGTTTCTTAATTTTACGAACCGAATTCTTTTAGGGAAAGAAAATCACGTTGATGGTGCTGGTGCTGTACACCAGCACATATGTACATATGTACATATGTATGTATGTACTAAAAAATATTAAGAAACAGCACCATGTATGGTGGATTATCGATGACTATCACGGACGACAAAATAACGACCACCAATTTGCCGATTGTGGCCAAATATGCATTTCCAAGGACGACAGAATTGGGAATAAATAGCTTTATCGAAAATGAGCACTGTTGCCATCAGACGCAATCCTTTCAACATGCAGTCCAATGCATTTACCACCAAATATTATTTTTAACTTCAAGTCGAAAGAGCAAAAGCTAACAAAAGTGGATCTTCCAATTCTTTCTTTGTACCTGTCCGTGCGTACAAGTGGCTGGTCTATCTGGTAACAATTTGGGGCGATACCCTATAATAGAATAATAACCGATTTAAAATAAAAGCTAATTTCTTGGAAACAGCTCTTAAGATTGTTCAAATACAATTTTTCTGTGAATACATATTCATGTATGTAAATATATATGAATGTTATCGAGTAGTACACCAGTTTTTTTTCAATTAAAAATAGTCATTTTTTTTAAATAAGATGGAAGTGCAATTTGCGGTTTCACTTCTACATAATGTAAAAAAAATATATCACGAACAAAAATTCCGTTTCAGCGGATTAATTAGTAGTAACAGGTCCTAAATTAACTGTCATGTGGGGGCCGGCCGCAGGGCACTGGCCGCTGAATAAGAGTTTCGACGTTTAAATCCCAGAAAACACCAAATTGTTATTTCACACTACTTGGCTTGTTGCGCCAAATATTTATCATTTAGAGGACAAAATTTTGGTCTTTCATAAACCTTATACGCCACTTCCAAATAAAAGTTGTAAAGACGTCAACTCTATATTTTATAGGGTTTCATTTTTTTCCATTTTTTTAAAAACGGTTAATAAATGTGTAATTTTGTACGTACATATGTATGTATGTCGTTAGATGATAAAGCCTGTGAATATTTCTCTGTTCAATATCTAAATTAATATGCATTTTTCTTGGTTATAAAATTGCTTTCATGTAAACGTGGGCCACATTTATTTCAATCTTCGACAATAATATCATTATTATGACAACGCGTATCAGAATAAACCAGTTGTATGATTCTGAGATTTCAAAGTGTTAACTATTTAAATTAAAATATTGTTGACTTCAAATTGTAACATGAATGTAAATTTACACAAAACAGTCTCGTTTTACTCGTTGTGGGAATAAATAACTTAACGGGTTAATCATGCAAGATTACTCGTACCAACTACATATAAAAACAGTTTGAATTATGATGTCATGTCTGGGTCAATATTTTTAAAATGATTAACTATAAAATGACTTCCACTATTAATTTCTGCTCAGGCGAGGCATATGCTATTTTTGGCTGCACATATACCTACGTACATATGTACATACATATGTAATTATTCATATGAATGTATGGATTTTTTTAAACAACATTTGGTACATTGGGGTCAGTGAATCCGGTTCTTAATTTTTTTTGATAACTCAGTATGAAGAATCTTGGTTGCAAGTAAGTAAATGTTTTGTTCGCTTTCACCGAAAGAATGAATTTGCCAAATTCGAAGAATTAATGTTAAGACTACGCACACAGTGACAAATTGAGTTTCGGATTGCATTTTTTTATGGTGTGTAAGATAAATGTACGAAAGGTGATGGTATCAAAGTATGTCGCGCTGCATTTGTATTATTATTTTTGGATTGCTTAAAAAATAAAATCAACATTTGTACATACATATGTATGTACCCTGATCGGATTATTACTTACAATAATCGTGATAACTTGGGAATGCAACTACATACTTAGTTCCACTTTACACTGGGCTCCATATATTCGTCGCAGAATATCTATTGAAAAAAAAAATAGAACGGCTGGATTTGTATGAATTGAATAAGTGTGAATTTGTGTATTTGCGGGAATGCGCGGCTTGAGTGCTTCTTGTCAATTTTCGTATTTATTTATGTACTTTTAGTAGGAATTGTTATTATAATTGAACCTGATCGTATTGAATGTCGCAGAATTGTCGCGAATAGTTTATACTTATACATGTATGAATGTACATATGTATGTAGTTGTGCCATATTTTTTCTTTTGACATTAGAACGAACAACTTTATGTTAACGGGTAACCCCAATAGTTCAAATTGAAAAGTTGGAGTAGCGCTGTTGCCGCCTTCTGTGAACATACTCTTCCTAACTTTTCAACAGACTTAGAATTATGAGAACGTGGTTCTTTTCCAAGGATATACATATGTACATATGTCAAAACTGACTGCATACAATAGGATGTGATTTTTCTTGCTTATTCCTTGAAGCTTGATAAGTTAATCTACAATACAAGTCATACAAGACGAATAACATTATGCCTTAACCAGACTGTATAACACATACAGTGACCGAAATTTCTATAACCGCACTGGTATATTTTCTTATAACTTGCCATGGATGCGGTTTCAGATGAAAAATATACCTGAAGTGATGGTATTAGACAAAATATCTAATTTTACGATGAAAAGAAAATATATAAATTTAAGTTTATCCCTTTTTTTTATTTTTCGTTAAGAAAATGCTTTATTTATTCCTTTAAACGCAGGAACAAAAAACTTAGAAAATAAGTATTTCGTCTGTGTTCCGTTCTTTTGAGTCAAAGCAAAAACTTTGTCTGGCATGGAGTTAACAAGATTAACTGTTGTTTCAGATATCTGCTGCCATGATTCCTTCAATTTCTGCTTTAGCGAAGCCACTGTGGGATATTGGCGTCCATTTGTACAAACAGCCCTTGCTAGTATTACCCAGAAGTTTTTAATAGGATTCATAGAACGGCTGCGTGCTGGCGGTAATAAAGCATAAGGGCAACTTTCCCCAAGAGCAAAAAGCGCCCATCACCATAACACTTCCACTCAGAAGCTGCTGCTGGATTTTGGAGGATTGTTTTTCCGCTTTAAAGGTTAAACTTTTTTTTTATTAGAAAATATAACGCCACTCCACTTTGCGTTCCAATCAGTGTGACCGTAGTGGAATATAATATTCCACTTGTGGAATATTTTAGACCTGCAGAGAATATATTTTTTTCGAAAAATAGTCGCATATAAAAGTGGAATATTTTTTTTCTCCAAAAGAATATTTATTTAATAATATAATCTGAATTCCCTTGGGGCTGAAAATATTTTTAGTTCAAATACACAGAATTGTGCAATTAGTTAAAGAATATGAGCCTGAAAATATTTACAAAATTATGCATGAACTGGAGAATTTAAAACTAGTTTCATGGAAAAGTACAGAGTGCACCATTCAATTTTGGACTGAAGTTTCTACTTATAGAAATGCTTGCAATCTTTGTCCAAGTTTGTATTTTCCTTTCTGTCGTTACCATTTAGTAATGCAGAGGTTGAGAGAGTATTCAGCTATATGAATTTGATTAAATCAAAAATAAGGAATCGAATGAAAGCAAAAATGTTGAATAGTCTCTTAACAGTGAAAACGTAGATGAGAGTAATGGGAACATGCTGTGAAACATATATAATTCCTAATGAACTAATTGTGGAATATTTAGACATTCATTTGAACTATGTATATACCTGAAGAAGATGAACTAAGTTCCTTTTTGTTATTGGAGTAATACCTAATACATTTGTTTATCTTGTTTCACGTTTTATTTGAAATAAACTTTTATCTGTGTTTTAGAATTTTGTCTTTAAAATAGTTTTATTTACTTTATTAAGGCGTATTAAAATGTGGAATATAAAAGTGGCATATAAAAATATTGAAGTGGAATATAAATATTCCACCTTTCGGAGTGTGGAATATTTTTGAGAGAAGCTAATGGTCACACTGGTTCCAATGCATGTGGTTTCTAGCGAACGCTAGTTGAGCTGCCTTCTGATGCTGGTTTATTAGTGGTTTTTTGAAATCCACATGCGGATTGGCTCTTAAAATTTGCTGTACACAGAGAGTGGCTACAGAAAGAGAAAGAGATGGATTCTTGTCACTTCAAGCACAATCTGATTTTTTTTTGTCCATTAGTAAGGTTGGTATTGCCCTTCGGAGGCTTTCCGGTGCCCTAATTTTCATCAAGCCGGATGTAAATTTGCACCACTCTGTCCGATCAATTAATGTCTTCCGCAATTTTTTTCATTATGTAGTCGGCACTTCGAAAAACTTGAATTTTTGTTTTTTCAAACTCCGTCAACCATTTTTTCATTTGCCATTTATTTCATTCATTAAAATAAAAACAGAAAATTAGGCAAAAATAACAAGAATTATCAAATAATTACTTTTACAGTTTAAAAAAAAACAAGTTCTGTGTTGAATACGCAATAATTCCAAGTGCGGTTAAATAAATTTCGCTTTTAAGATAGTCAAAATCACGACCTTTCCGCACCGTTACCACTAAACTAAACTAAACTAAAATGCAGCTGCTTGTTCTTATTTTTAGTGTTGACTTCACTGATTTGGAACAGTTACTTAAAAATAGTAGGACCAAATTACAACACTTAGAACTCTTATGAGATGCTGCTTTGGTTTAATATTATACTGCGGCTATAGAAATTTCGCTCACTGTACAAATGTACATATGTATTGGATAATGACCAAAGTTTTCTAGACTATAGGCTTGTGCTGTAGACAAGGCAGAGGAAGAATAAAGCCAATTGTACTAAATAGGACCTTTTACAAGGCTTTTACTTTATTATAAAGTTTAATCACTATATAATTGTTAAATGCACTGTATTCGGTTCTCGAATAATATTTGATAGAATTTGAAGTCAAAAAGATTAGAAGATAAAGAAACCACCTGTCTTCGGGCCGATGGTTTTTAAAAATAGTGATTTAAAATAGGTAGGAAAATAACTGACCGTTCAAAATAAGAAGGTATATAAAAGCATATTGGGTTGTACTGCTATATATGCACAAAAGTATGCACACGTCACACATCTGTAAATATATATGTTATGTAAATATATATGTACATACACATGTATGAACTACATAATAATGTATGGTCTGTTGCACCAAATATTTGTAGGTATGTATATTTTTTTTGGTTCTGAAGAGCTTTGGAGATTTTAAATTTTTCGAGTTTATACACAATGGCAATACTAAGAGTAATTGAAACCAATAGTTGATCTGTTAGGTGCAAACTAACATCCATACATACCTACCTATATATACATATGTATGCATGTAATGTACGTACACATGTACATACATATGTATATACATATGTATACTTGCTTGGATCATCAAACTAAAATTTTATTTTGCTGCGCCGTGTATACTATATATTTATTTTTATGTAACGTCGCAGATGATCGACGGTAAAAAATGTGGTTCAATAATTGTCTACTGGCGTGCTTAGCAATAATAAAAAGACGCACGAGTTGCTATTATCACTATTATTATTATTTTTCAAGTATCCTGTACTTAGTAGCTCTCACTAGATTAATATTTAATAATAATAATAATAAAACATAATAGAAAAAGGAATGCACTCCCAAATAACACGCTCTGTAACTTACCGTAAATAGAAATTCTCTCGGTCGTTTTAAACAGTATCCTCACAGGGACAAACTATAAACAAAATTCTATTATAAAAGTATTTACAGTAATTATTATAACCAAAACAAACAATGAACATAGATGCACATATTATTATGTATACACAAACATTTTTTGAGATCATCCGTACAGATACACACGCGTTAACCTAATTGGAAATCTTTTTTCAATGCCCGAGCTTGATTCCCATCAGTAGCCCTTTTGAAGGAAATGCACATTGAAGAATTGTTTGAACGCTTTTAACGAATAAATTTCGCGAAACAACAGAACACAAAAACTAAGTTACAGAGAAATATTGCAAAGAAGAGTGAACTCGAGCGGAGACGACAAAACACAACCTGGTTACACAATTTTTTTTATTTTTCTTTTTTTATTTATTTACTTTTTGGCAAACGTTTGTTTCCGCAGAGTAGGAGGCGACCAGATTCGGTCGACGTCTGACTTAGCAGTGGAATACCTTTTCCACTAATTGTTCGTTTAAATGAAGTACCCTATATAACCCTGTAGTAGGTAGGACAGACGACGAGAATGTCGACGACTTGTAGTCGTGTGAATGATGACGAATCGACAAATCAACAAGAAAAAAAAATCGTAATAATTGAATATTTGTGTAAGCGAGTCGCGCACGGAGCTTTGTTATACATACGAGTAGCTAGTCGATTATGATATGTATGTACTGTATCGAGGAAGATTTTTATTGATAAAACCGATAAACTGTTGAAAGTGGGAGTGAGGGTATAACTTTTGCTAAGAAAAGGCTGTTATTCTACAATAAAAAGTAAATTAAAAACTCTATACGAGATATTCGCCTTAAATATGAAAATTGTCGTGATTTTTCAATCAAATTAATTATTTACCTTAAAAAAGATCTGTAATGCGATTATTCTCTTAAGATTTATATTTGTCTCTTGATCTTGTCTAAGGGTGAAGTTCTCTTAAGACTGTATAAATGTGAAACCAGGGCTGTCATTTGTAGAATTTTTCTTAATTAATGTGCATTTATAAAAAGTACTACAAATGTATATATGTATGTATGTACATACATATGTATGTGCCACATAAAAGACCGACAAAAATAAGAATTGCTTTAAAATAGCGCAATAAACTTATGCTTGCAGTTGCTCCTATGTTCTATAAAATTCAATTGCAGTTAATTCTATTGGTAATTACCAATTGCCAAATTATAATTGGAGCGTTCTTGAAACCCGGTAATACGTTTAATAACTTTAAATGCTTTTAATGAAAGGCTGTGAAGAAATTTTCTTCTGTCATTTAAAGTTGCAAAGCTATAGCGATGTTTTTTTGTAATTATGAATTATTCTAGACATTTCGTATGTCATCTTACTTTATAAAGAAAACTTATACCGTAAAATTGCATTTTAGAAATTGATTTAAACTTACAAAAGGCCTTAACAATGATCGTCAAAGAATAAGTACTTATGTACATATATACAGTACCCCGCCAAAAAATTATGAACACTTCCATGGTTTTATTCATTTTTGCAAAATATGGTACTTGTTGTCCAGTTGATATATATGTATGTATTGTCCATTATTTGTGATGTATGACATTTGTTCTCTTCTTGCCACTTAGGAGAATCTGCACTATGGTGTTTCAGGAGAATTTCAGCAGTGCCGCTATGCACAGCAATGATGATATACCTAGTTATAGTGATGATACTTGCATACCGTATTTTTTTACCCTGCCGTGTTCATATTGGCGGCGTACTGTACCTGTGTACCAGAAGCTAGAAGTTGAAGCCATAATTATATCTGACTCCTGTTGAGTTCCTCAAATGCACAGTAGCATTGTTTTCCAATTTTCTCTTATCATTTTAAAAGATGCGTTTACTGAAATTCATTACTCCTAGTTTTCAAGCGAAAAAAAATTTTTGTAAATGATTAGGTTAGGTTAGGTTAGGTTAGACAGGGTTATGAGGAAAAACCTCATAAAACACTAGGCACCAGAATGGGCCCATGGTGATCCCTGGGGAACCACCATAAAAAGCAGATGGAAACCTAAACACTTTCCCTGAAACACTTGATTTCCCTACAAAATTTAAATAGCCTGTTTTGGTTGATAGGACCTACCTCTTCTAGGTTGCTGAAAAAGTAGTTACCTAGGTATTTCCTACGATTTCGAGCTATTCCCTGGCATTCACATAGTATATGTGTGATGTCCTCTTCGACGCATATGTCGTTACAATATCTACATATATCTGTGTATGTAAGGCCCAGTCTCTTGGCGTGCTTTCGCAGAAGGCAGTGCCCGGTCAAGATTCCTACTGCTGTTCTTAGCTGAATTCTGTTTAGATTCAGAATTTCCCTAGTTCTTTTCCGGTCGAATTCTGGCCACAAGGCCTTCGATACCCTGTGTCCAGCTGCGCTTGACCATCTTTGGTTGGCTGTTTTATATGCTTTGCCTTTAATGGTAGCCTTAACTATGCACGAAGGTGGTTTGATATCCACGTCTTCGCCTACTGGCAATTCTCCTCCATGTCTTGCCAGTTCAACAGCAAGTGCATTCCCTTTTATACCGCAATGTCCTGGCACCCAGCACAGTTTTACGCGGTTCTGCGTGCATAATACCTTTAGCATTGTGCGGCAGTTCCTGACTATCTCAGATTTTATGATATTTGATTCTAGCGCTTTGAGTGCAGTTTGACTATTGATATAAATGACAATATCCTTATTGGATATTGATTTCATCTCTAGTAGTTCCGCAGCCCTGAGTACAGCTAGAACTTCTGATTGGAAGACACTGCATGTATTTGGCAGGCTCTGAGACACATTCAGGTCCGGATTCTCAGAGTATATTCCAGAGCCCGTTCCTTCGAATGTCTTTGATCCATCCATATAAACTGCGATTTCTTTTTGTTTTGCTATCGCATTCCCGCGCCAATACTCTCTTCCTGGGTACGTTATCTCGTACGGTGTGTCGAAATCGAACACTGGAGTAATGTGTGGAGCAGTGTCCTATACTGCTTTTCTTAAAGATGCCTAAGTTAGTGAGCCTTAGCGCACTGTTTCCCGCAAGGTTTTTAGCTTGTAAATCAAGCGGCAAAAGGTGAAGAATGACGTCCAGTGCCGCTGAGGGGGTTGTTCGGAGTGCGCCCGTGATTGCGACACTGGCCGTTCTTTGTACCGCCGCTAATTTTCCTAATGTTGTTTTCCTGTTTGTTGCTTTCCACCACACAAATGCCCCATATGTGAGAATGGGTCTGACTGTCATTATGTAGAGCCAGTGCATCATTGCAGGTTTCAGCCCCCAGGTTTTGCCAGCTGTTCTCTTGCATATAAATAGAGCATTATACGCCTTTTTGATTCGTTCCTGTATATTTAGATTCCAGTTTAGCTTCCTGTCTAGAATTACACCAAGATATTTTGCGTTGTTCGAAAGGGACAACTTCACACCGTCTAGTTTTGGTCGTTTGAAGTGTGGTATCGTGTGCTTTCTAGTAAAGAGAACCAGTTCCGTTTTGGATGGATTGACATTAAGTCCGAAATCTCTTGCCCAACGACTGAGAGTCGTCAGAGCGACTTCCATGAGTTCGCTCAGAATGTTTAGAAATTTACCCTGATAAGACTCCTCCCTGGAGAGTTCCTCTGGTTACTGATCTCCTGATAGAGCTGTTTCCGAGAACGGAGTTGATGTTTCGTGTGTCAAGCATTTTACATAACCATCTTGTAATTCCCTGCACGACCTCCGTACTATCTAAGGCCTGCTTGATGGCCCTACTTTCTACGTTGTTGAAGGCCCCCTCTATATCTAAGCTGCTAAAAGAAATTCCAAATGATGCAGACTAGCCTCTATTTACCCCACTACTTCATATAGAGCTGTTTCTACCGATTTCCCTTTCATATATGCGTGTTGTGCTTGGCACAGCTGACCGCTGTTGCATTTGTTTCTTATATGGGCATCTAGGAGCCTTTCCAGGGTTTTGAGCACAAAGGAGGAGAGACTTATTGGTCTAAAGTCCTTTGCTGTCATATGGCCCTGTTTGCCAGCCTTGGGTATAAACACTACCCTTACCTCCCTCCATGCTAACGGTACGTACCCTAGTCTAAGCTGCTAAAAGAAATTCCAAATGATGCAGACTAGCCTCTATTTACCCCACTACTTCATATAGAGCTGTTTCTACCGATTTCCCTTTCATATATGCGTGTTGTGCTTGGCACAGCTGACCGCTGTTGCATTTGTTTCTTATATGGGCATCTAGGAGCCTTTCCAGGGTTTTGAGCACAAAGGAGGAGAGACTTATTGGTCTAAAGTCCTTTGCTGTCATATGGCCCTGTTTGCCAGCCTTGGGTATAAACACTACCCTTACCTCCCTCCATGCTAACGGTACGTACCCTAGTCTAAGACAGTGTCTGAATATTTCCCTAATTCTGTACCTAGCAGTTTCCGGAACTTTTTGTAGCATTATTGGCAATATACCGTCCGGGCAAGGTGATTTATATGGTAAGAATGACCATATGGCCCACCGTAATTTCTTCCAGCTTAAGATGTTTTCTACCACTTCGTTATCAAGCGGTGAGATTTCTCCCTCTGTCTGTCTATGCAGGATAGTGCTTTCCGGTGTTTTGCACCCTGGGAAGTGAGTGTCCACTAGAGTTTCTAACACTTCCTTACTGCTTTAGGCCCAAGTGCAATCATTTTTCTTGATGTAGCTCGGAATGCTTATCTCTTTCGCGAGAATTTTCCGCAGCCTTGAAGCCTCCCCTGTTTCTGCGATATCATTGCAGAATTGTTTCCAGGACGAGTTTTTTGATGGTCTAATTAGGTACTTGAATTGCCTTTTTCATTCAATGTACTCATTCCAGGTTATATCATCTTTAATCAGTTTGGCCCTATTGTAAAGTTTTCTAACTTCCTTTCTCTTATCCCCTATTTCCCTATTCCACCATCTAGGCTGAACCTTTTTTGGTGTTCTGCTAACTCGGCATGCTCTTTCGAGTGCCATAGTGCGTTGAGACTCAACACTGCCTTGTCGATCTCTTTTGGGTCGTTGCCTGAAATTGGCTGTTCGTTGAGACTAATTCGGTATATCTAAACCAATCTGCCTTTCTTGGGTTTCTAAAGACACTGCGTGCCTTAGGTTGGAAGTTTAGCTGAAAACGTATCCATCGGTGATCTGATAGAGACGCTTCATTTACTACTCTCCAGTTTTTGACCTTTATGCTATCGGTGTTAGAAGTTAAAGTAATGTCTATCACCTCCTGCCTATTTCTTATCACGAAAGTTGGTGAATTTCCCCTATTACAAATGGTGAGATTTGACGATAATATAAAATCAAAAAGACACTCACCCCTTGTGTTTGTATCGCTACTACCCCATTGTGTATGATGGGCGTTCGCATCACAGCCCATGACATGAATCCAGCTTCGCTGTTTTGCCAGTTCTTTTAATGTTTTCGAAGGGACGTCCGTCGCTTCGTAGGGGAGATATGCTGATGTTAAGCATATTGGTTTGCCTGTTTCCCTTTCGCAGACTACCGCTGTTAGGTCTCCATTGCTGTAATTATTCAGAAGAAATGCCTTTATTTGATTTTTAATTAAAATGCAAGCCCTTACTTTACCTTCATTTGCCTTATAGAACAACGTATAATCCCTTATTTTGAGACCCGGGATCCCGTTGTTCTTATTGATCCAGGGCTGTTGAATCAGTATGGCTGTGATGTCCTGCTTAGTTATGTACTCCACTAAGCAGGCCGTCGCAGCCTTACTCTGATGCAGATTGATTTGCATCATCTTGCATCATCTTCGGGTTTGGGTTCAACCTCCTCGATGCCCTTAGCTATGGGTTTAACTTTGAATCTTCCCATGCTGTAACGTATCATACCACCAATCTTTTCTAGGAGTGGCAGCGATTCCCTGTTCAGGGTCAGCAAGAAGTGCTGCCCATATTGTCTTCTTGGGCCAGTTTTTATAACCTTCCATGTACCGATCTTCAGCTCTCGATTTTGTACATGAAGGAGGCCCAGTAGCTTCTCTTGGAATGTATATGGATACGGAATCCATACCCAAGACTTTTGCAGAGTATACTTTTCCAGCTCTGCAATCGTGACACATTTCAACCTAATGCCTTCCCAAATTTGGGTGATTTCGGTGACGAAACGTCTGAGAAATTCCACTGTCTTTTGTTTCCACAAGCAACAACCTTGCGGCCTCCTTCCCAGCCAGCACCATCAAATTGAAGATCACTGTTCTCCGTGGCGGTCATCTCCTTCCACAGAGCGTCCTGAAACTTCTCTTCGACGTTTCTCCACTGGTCGATGCTCAAGCGACCGCAAGGTTCTTGCTCATTGATCACAGCAACGAGGAGCTCGTCTTTCGGGTCGCTGAGCTTACGATGAAGTTCCAGCCTTCACCTTCTTCGCTTCGCTGGGCTCTGCGGCGTCGTCGGATCTGTTCCTCTTGCTATGGAAACCTTCCTTCTATCTTGTGCGTCTGCTTTTGCCTGTGGATTCGTAAGGTCAAAAATTTGTATCTTACTAATGCCTGAACTTGAGGATTTCTCCTTATCACCTACCTTTTTGATTCCCGACGTAGAGGGGGTCGAATTGGCACTCGACGCCTTCTTGTCGACTTCCCTCTTATTTCCTGCCAGTTTTTGAATAGAACGTTATCAGCTAGAAAAGGTTTGGCTCGGTCCTACTGCACCTTCTCCCAAGCACTTAGTTCGTTTGGATCCTTTCCCTCAAACTTCTCGATCTTGCGCCTGTCACTGCGCAGAAGACCCTTTGCCGATTGTTGTGCGTTTCTTTTCGCACTCCTTTTCAAGGCTTCGGAATACGTGAAAGGTGCAGCGGTTAAGCCTTTTTCCTTTCCTTTCCTTTCCTTTCCTTTCCTTTCCTCCTTCACCTGTTACTTGCCCTGTTTATCTTCAGTGAGAGTTCCAGCCTGCTCACCAGAGATATCTATATCGTTGGTGAGGGTTTTGTCTGCTTCCTCACCTTCGCTTGCCAGCAACTCTTTTTCATCGAGGTCCATATTCAGGGTGAGGGTGGAAGATAGGTCCACGTCATCCAGCTCCATCTCCCCTGAATAGGGTCCTCGTTTTTATTTTGATTTTTATTGTCTTTTATTTTTGTAATTTTTTCCATTTTGTTTTTATATATATTTGGTTCCCACGAGTAGGGCCGGAAAGAAATGGCTAGCCCAGGTAGCGCCGCCATACCTGGGTAAGGCTATTATATAACGGGTCCTCGCCATGGCACCCGAGAGAGCTCGTACGCTGTTGGTTTTATCTGTCCCCCAACCATCCATCCTTCGGCACGGTTTGCTATCTGCTTACACCACCACTGGAATTAGGACACTGCACTCTAACTAAGAGTTTAGGTTTGGTTCGCGATGGGCTTTTACAGTGGAATTTTTTCGACATCACTGCTATGACCTCATTACCACGGATAACGGATAAATTATCTGCCACTCAACCGTACTTACTAAAAGTTTTTTTATTCATTTTATTTGTAAAAATAACAAAAGGAAATCGAAAAATTACTAAAAATATAAAAAAATTATGAAAATGCAAATTCATTTGTGCAAAAATAATGAAAAATAAAAAATCAATTGAAAAATTATGTAAATGTAAATCATTAGCTAAACAGTTACAGTTATCTTTTTTCTTGTTAGGACATGTTCATTTGTGATAAAATTTACATACAGAGTCAACGAGAGCAACTGTTCACGTTATCGAATGGTTCGTATTCACGTTACTGGATAGCTAATGTAAAAATTTGTGTGTACGCGTTAGTGGATAGTTCACGTTATTTTATATTCACGTTACCGCAAGTATACTCTACTAAATAAAATATTCATCAAATAATTAATACTTGAGCAAACCATTTATCCAGATTATATCAAAGGCTTTCTCAAGATGCACCAAATATGCGCCAGTAGATTGTTGGTCAACTATCAATCAATCAGTTTCTTTAACGTGCCGATTTGCAAAATGGGGGTCGGGTACAAATCATATCAGTACGGCTCATACCAGGACAATACAATGTTCCACGTTTATCCACTGGGGTATAAATGAACAAATTATGTGGATTGCCAACTCTTGAACAACCTAAGTACATACATATAGTAGGCTATATGAAAAACTAGCAACAACTAAAGTCTGTCTTTGAGATTTATTAAGAGAAGTGGCACAAGAAGAGAATTACTATTATAGCCTTTTAAAGTGAAATGGTGTGTCTTGACGCTTTTTTCCTGACATGTTACTTACATAGGTGACGCTACAGTTCGGGGTGAACCTGGGTCTCAACCAACTCTCTCCACTTAGCCCGGTCCTTAGCTAACTGCCTCCACTTGCGCACTCCAAGTTAGTTGAGATGGCCTTTTACTTATGCGCGCCACCTTTGGAGAGGTCTTATTCAACTGCGTTTTACCTGAGGGTAAGAATCGAAGACTCTGCGGGTCGGAGCATTGATGTCCATTCGCTCTACATGTTCTAGCCATCTCAAACGACTGATGCGCAGATTTTTGATTAGGACTATGTTTTTTTGACTTTGTACAGCCCGTCAACGCAAACGAGACCGTATTGTATTTGTGTAGGGTCATCTTGCACTGCGACCTAATGGTCTATTGTACCTCGTTTCCTCGTTAGAGTTCCCCTCGCATCTTGATTCCATCAGCCTTGTGTTTGAGGGTCATATCCTCTAGCTTTGCCTTGGCGAGAATAATTCACCTTAGAGGTCTTTCTCCAGACCAGTTTCTTTTAAGAATCTGAGTATGAGAAGCGGATCAATGGTTGGCATATCCTCAGCTGATAATTGGTACTTGCCCAAGTATTATTTTTCTAGCTTGCCCAGGCCTATGGTGTTGCTCCAGGTTCTCGCCCTGTCTTCTTTCTCCGTTTTCCTGAATTCTTCGCGGATGGTATGTTCCCCTATTCCGCAGAATGGTTCAGGGCCAATGAAGGGTTCTGCAGCTCCTTGTCTTGCCAGTGAGTCTGCTATTTCATTGCCTTTTATCCCGATATGACTGGGTACCCAGCAGAGTGTAACTTTATCATTTCTGCCTAATTCATTAAGTTTGTTTAAGCATTCCGAAACAAGTTTTGACTTAATGACATAATAATCGAGTGCTTTGATAGCTGCTTGACTGTCTGACAGTATTGCTATGTCACAGTTTCTATATCCTCTTTCGAGATTGAGTTGGATGCATCTGTCTATAGCAAGTATTTCAGCTTGGAAGATGCTGGTACTCTTACCCATAGGTTCTGAGTGTTTCGTTCTTGGCCCAAACACTCCTGCCCCTGTCCCTTCCTCAGTTTTCGAGCTGTCTGTGTACCAATTTATCGATTTATCCATATATTGCGGATTCGTTGCTCCATTCTTTCTCATTACTTAACTTGGTGCGAAAGTTTTTCCCAAAGCTAAATTTTTTAATATTTACTGTCATCCCCAGGGATTGCCAGGAGGGGAAGTTTTTTAAGAAGTGCGTCATATTCTTTCGAGCTGACACATTTCTCCCTTACAGTATTTTCCTTTGCACGGATTTGAAACGAGACCGTATATCTTACGAAGACTTTTTCTCTCGAAACGACCGAGGATATCCTCATCCGATATCGATAGAGTCCACGCTTCAGCGCCGTAAAGCAGGACTGCGATATTTAAGGGCTTGTAGAGTCCCCTTAGTAGTTGGACTTTAGGGCTTTACTACTCAATTGCCGTCTCGGCACAAAGAAACAGCGATTGGTAAGAGTTATACTTGGTTTGATTTCTGCTGAGGTGTTATTGTTAGAATTAATAGGAAAGCCAAGATAGACAAAGTCTCTTGCTACCTCCTGACATCCTAGCTACTACATTAATGGCAATACTAAGACACAGTATTTGAATATGATAATTTTCTAACTATGATAACCGAAGTAAAGTTTTAAAAAATACCGTGTTAAGCAGTAAGTCTTGCAAATAGCCAAAACGCACCAATTTCAAAAAAATAACAAAGAAAAACGCATATTAACTACAGTATTTCGAAACACACCTGAAAAACAAATAATTGTACATATGTATAAACAAATTTTGTAAAATTTGATTTCAGTGACGGAATCGCACTTGCACAGGTAAACCAAAGCATTGTATATGAATGAAACTTAGTTTTATATAATCAGTGTAAAGTTGAAGATCCTGCACATTGGTTAATGTGTTGGATTCCCACTCATGTCTTTCGGGAATAAGAATGGAGTATTTCTCATAAAAGTCTGTATATGGTACTACATAGTCTGTTGCTCTTTCGGGATCAATTGATCTATATCTGTGGAGTATAGATCCGTGTTCATAGGAGTTAGACCTCCATGTGCTTGATTCTCTAAGACGGATCGCGCTTTTGGCAGCTGTACTCCGTATGAACTCACCCAGCGGAGGGAGATTTAGCATCACTTCCAGCCCTGTTGAGGCGTTGATCTCTGTGTACCAGTTATGCTAACACATGCTAATCTTCCTAATTTTGTAAGATTTTGTTGAGGTAGCTAATTTTATCCACTGCATTCCTCCACACAATTGTTCCATAAGTAAGTATGGGTCTCACAATCGCAGTATACATCCAATGGATTATGGGCGGTCGTAATCCCCATCGTAGAGTAGAGTAGAAAGCACATAATGCCTTTTTCATCCTTTCCTCTGTGTTTCTTTTTCAAGTGAGCTTCGAATCAAGGATTGTGCCTAGATACTTGACTTCTGAGGAGAGATTCTGGAATACTCCGCTTACCTTTGGAAGGTCGAATTCTTCAATTTTCCTCCTTCTAGTGAACAGAACTAGTTCGGTTTTTGTTGGGTTTAGCCCTAAACCGTTTAGTTCTGCCCATCAAGATAGTTCTTTCAGTGCAGATTCCATAATGCTGCTTATTGTAGGAAGATCACTCACTGATCAAAATTACTACGTTGTCTGCACATGCTACTGCCTTAATTCCTTTGGATTTGAGAATCGTTAGAATTTTGTTAACGACTAGGAGCCACAGCAAAGGAGAAATGACACCCCCCAGTGGAGTTCCTCTCGTACTTGTTTTCCATGCGATACTCTTTCCTAATTCTGAGTTGATAACCCTGCTATTGAGCATATCATTCATCCAATTTGTTATGTTCGTTTTTACTCCTAAATCAGTTAATGCTGCTTTAATTGATTCTGTTTTCACGTTTTTAATGGCTCCTTCTTCTCGTATATCTGGAAAAAGTGAAATCTTTATAGTGAAGATTCTTCCGGTTTTCTGAAAAAACTTCAAGTAGAGCGGTCTCCACTGATCTCGCCATCAGGTAGGCGTGTTGTGTGCTGCACAGGTTGTGATCGTCGAGTAAATTCCTCACATGTAGATCAATTATTCTTTCCATTGTTTTTATTCTTATTTATTTAATCAAACAGAGTTACATTGAAGTTGTACTCAAGAGATTACTTAATATAAAGATAGATACTATACAGTTCCACCAAGATTATTTAAAGCTAGAGTTAATATGTATTTAAATTTATTTCTATTAATATCAAATTCAATTAAATTGCATACAGTGTTTGCTTCTCTTAAACATCTAGATAAAGGCTAATTAGAAGCATAATTAAATCTATGAAAAGGGACATGAAATAAAAAATGATTTCTTAGAACTCGTGTAGGAACATAGAACTGAACTAGGGACAAGAGATAGGGGCAATCGATTTGATAATTAATCAAATCACGAATAAACATAATTGAGAAATATTTTCTTCGAAAATAAAGAGGCGTCATTCCAAACAACTTCAATCTAGTTTCATACGAAGGCATATTTATGTTCCAACGGGGCCTCCGCATAACAACTCTTGTAAATCGTTTTTGGATCTTCTCAATTCTAACAGAGTGAATCTCATAAAAGGGATTCCAGACAATACAGCAGTAGTCAAGAGTAGATCTTACAAACGCAAAAAAGAGGCATTGAGGGTTGGAAAAATCTTTCGAATTGCCTAAAACAAAGCCTAACATTGAGTTACCTTTTGCAATTAAGAAGTCTATGTGATTCAAAAAGTTAAGTTTATGGTCAAAAATTACACCGAGGTCTTTTTTAGAAGATATGGCTGCAAGTGGAATATTGCTTATCCTGTAACTGTATTGGATAGAAGAGGAGTTGCGATAGTAACTCAGACTTTGGCATTTCGAGGCATTTAAATATAAAAAGTTACTACTGCACCAGATTGATAATCTTTCAAGATCCTCCTGTAGCTGAACGCAATCTTGCTCAGGCTTTATACAGCGAAATATTTTTAAGTCATCGGCGAACATTAGACAATGTGAATATAAAATGATTTTAGGAATGTCGTTGATCAATAAAAGAAAGAGCAATGGGCCAAGATGACTATCCTGTGGAACACCTGAATATGCATGCACTGGTCGGGAAAGTATGTCATATGCGAACATACTGGATACGGTCTCTTAAGTAGGAGTTGATCCATTTTAGGAAGTTAGAATGCAATCCAATACTCTTTAATTTTATAAGAAGGATATCGTGGTTAACTCTATCGAATGCCTCAGAAAAGTCCGTGTAAATGACATCATATTGCAAACCTTTCTCAAGACCATTTAAAACGTAATTGCAAAAAAATTGATAAGTTAGTGCAAGTAGACCTACCAGAAGCAAAGCCATGTTGGTATGGCGAAATAACTCCTTTTAGAATGGGAGAAAGTTTGTCACAAACTAATTTCTCAAACAGTTTGGGAATGGTTGAGATTTTACAGATCGGACGATAATTAGATATTTCTTGCCTAGATCCAGATTTATGAACAGGCAATATAAAAGATCTTTTCCATATGTTGAGAAAGTCACCATGTTCCAAAGAACGATTGAAAATCAAATAGAGTGGAAAAGCAAATGCACGAGCACACATTTGTAAGATAATAGGAGGGATGCCGTCAACGCCAGGACGGTTATCAGATTTCAAATTTGATAGTGCCATTTCTATTTCAGATATTGACAAAGTCAAACTACCAATGTTAATACAATTGGATGAGATCATTGGATTAACAGGGTTTGAAACAGCAAACGGTCTATTAGTGTACACAGATTGAAAATGTTTTGCAAACAGATTACATATAGTTCAGAGATCAGTGGATGTAACACCTTTATGGTGCATGCAGTTAGGTATGCCATAAGATTGTTTTTTAGTATTGATGAAGGTCCAGAAACTTTTACTATTGACTTTTAGGTTGGACTCAACGGAAGAAATATATCTTTTGTATAGAAATTTATTTAAAACTTCAAACTGTTTTTGAAGCAGCCGTTATTGTTTATAAATTTCCGCGTCATAATTTGTTTTGCGAAGTTGCTTGTATATTTTGCTTTTCTTTTGCCTTTTGTTATACCAAATTGGTTTAAAGGTAGTAACTGATTTTACCTTAGGAGTATACATATCAATTGCCACCTTTACAATCTCAGTAAATGAATTATAAGAGTCAAGAAAATTTTCATTATTTAACACTAATGGCCAATCAACATTATTAAGATATGACGCAACATTTTCAAAATTAGCTTTAGAAAAATTGTATTTAAAATTGGAACCGGAAACTGCCGGCCTGAAGTACTGATAAAACTCGAAATGCAAACTAAAAGAAACATGAAAGATCGAATTAGGAAAAAGAGGAAACATGGAGTTGTTGATATTAACGCTCAATTCAGGATCAACGAAGGCTAGATCAAGTACATTATTATAATTATTATTAAAATGGTTAAGTTGAATAAGATTGAATTGAGCAAGAGTATCAACAACTTCATATTCATACTCTAGGTTTACATTATAAGGCACTAGCCGAGATTCATCTGAATCATAAATCCATTTAATATTAGGTAAATTAAAATCTCCAATCAAAATTATGTGCTGATTATCAGTTAAAGTATTAAGGATACAAGAAACATTTTCAATATGTGCCTTATATAGTTGATAAGAACTTCTTGGTGGAATATAACTAACAACTAAATAAACTTCAAATGCACCATTGAATTTTACATTAAGTATTAATTGATCAATATCTAATGCAGCAGCTGATGGAGGTATACAGACTTGAGTACATGGCAATGAAGAACGTACGGCAACCAACACTCCACCGCTCCTTTCACAATCCAACATTTCGTAACAGCGATCTTTGCGGAAGACGGCGTATTGTTGAGAATTAAACATTTCAGCACTTTGGTGATTCGGTTTCAGCCAAGTCTCAGTGAGAACGATGATGATATCATACTGACCCGAAAAAGAAAAAAGGAACACTTCTAGCATTTTAGTACGAAGTCCGCCAGAATTTTGGTAGTACAAGTGAAAGGTTTTCGGGGCGGAGCAAGGGATGGATTGAAGTGAAGAAGTTTGTGATTGAGGAGTACTCAATCGTTTTTTGGATGCGACGTGGTGGTAGCTGGTACAGGTGTTATCAACGATTGTGTGTTTCTGGTCCGAGGAACAAATTCGTGTATTAAAGTCCCATCAGGCCAAAAATCATTAGACAAAAGAAGATTAAAATAGACATCAGGTGTAAATAGCTTAAATGAGCTGATTTCTCGAGGCTCCTTAAAAATGTACTTGGCACATTTCATGAGCGGTCTAGGCAGTTTAATTTTAGTTTTAATGTAATTTATTATGTCTTCCAGGCAGTTTAATTTTAGTTTTAATGTAATTTATTATGTCTTCCTCAGTAGTAGCAGAAGACAACCTCGAAATAAAAATAGACTTCCGGAGAGGTCTTTTTACTACTACTAAAGTGGCAGATAAAGAAAGTTGATGAGAAGTATCCACAGTAGACAACGGTAAAATTGGAGTGGTAATGGGTATATTCTCCAAATGTTGAGGAGTAGGTTGAGGACTTACCAGAGGAGTGGCGGCTGGTGGTAAGGTAAGTCAATTGCAGACGTTCCACCATCACCCAGAGAACATGGCGATAATGCACTAGTGATGACTTCAGTAGTTAAGACGAGGTCATTTTTATTTATTTTGGCACTTGTTTTAGACCTAGAAGATCTAGGTTGTTGAATATGTCTGTCCTTCGAAGCTTCTTCATTACAACACACAAGATCGAAGAGTTTGTCGCACTTTGCTAAATGTTCCTTAAACAGAGATTGAAGACGGTCAAACTCCATTGAGATGTTTTTAGACTGCCCTCTACACTCAGCAAGCAATCGTGAAGAAGTCGAGAACTTTCTGCAAGCCATACAAAACCACTAGAGTCCATTGGGAGTTGTACATCTTAAAACATCCCCAATAGCTTAGTTGGACACATTTCGTGTGGAACAATTTAAGACAACCATCACAAGATATATAAATATCATTGACACTGTATTCTTGTTTGCATTCCGCACATCCGATATCCATTATATTTGTTTTCTTATTTAATGTATGTATCGTGGAAAAGATAGGAATAGAACTTTATGGGTCGTAAGAGAGATGTCACACAACAAATGACAGCTGATTATGGCAGACAGCATCCACAAATTTAAATGTGTAAGATAGATATGTATATGATTAAGTGTCACTATCACAATTAGAATGTAAACAAATGCAAAAAAAAAACAGTTTTCAAAAAACTCCGTATCAATCGACGGTAAAACAAAGCGGTGTTTAATGTGCGAAAGTTACGGGAAAAATTTAGCGGAAAAAAGAAAAAACAAAATTAGAAAAATCGGAAGAAAACACGTCAGCTCGGTTAAGGATTCACAAGTGGTGTTTTCAAAAGAAAGGAAGGGAGACTAATTGGTCTAAAAACTTTTGCGGTGGAGTGGGTACGTCTTCCTGCATTGGAAATGTAAACAACTTTCACCTCTCTCCAGATCTTTGGTACGTATCCTAGTGTTATACAGCTACCGAAAATTACCTATAGCCATGGTGAGATTCTTGTTAGAGCGTTTTGAAGCATAGCAGGAATGATGTTGTCGGGTCCTGCAGATTTATAGGGCTTAAACGATTTTATTGCCCAAACTATCTTTTGCTCTGCAATAATATCTTCATCATCCGATGAGGAGTTTGGATCGGATTGAACGACGGTTTCGTTCTGCTTCGGTTCTATGCACCCAGGGAAGTGTGTATCCATTGAGAGTTCTAACGATTCTTGACTCGTCTCCGTCCAGGAGTTGCCGCTACGCTTAAGCTATCCCGCTACCGATGGGTCTTTGGATAGAACTTTACGCAGTCTAGCGGCCTCGTTAGTGTTCTCGATGGCTTAGCAAAATGTGTTCGAGGATTCTTTTTTAGCACTTCTTGTATCACGTGTGTAGAGATTGAGGGCGGATCTATAGGAGATCCAGTCCTCTTCTAGTTTACTTAATC
Organism: Blera fallax; assembly: GCA_946965025.1. Taxonomy (NCBI): domain Eukaryota; kingdom Metazoa; phylum Arthropoda; class Insecta; order Diptera; family Syrphidae; genus Blera; species Blera fallax. The sequence goes on from OX337246.1 coordinate 58,465,665, forward strand.
TTGCTTTATTATGTAGTCTTCTGACCTCTGTTCTACGTGTTTTAAGTTCGCTGGTCCACCAAGTGGCCTTGGAAGGCTTGCGATTACGAGAGATGGGGCAGAATTATTCAGTAATTAACTGAACAGCAGAGTCAATGGATACGCAATTTGGAAGTGTCTCGTCACAAGGAGAGCTAATCCATTTGCTGGTCCATTTTGAGTACTCTCCCAGTTTGTTTTTAAGGGGTTTCGAAATGTTCTTTGCATAATCGGAAGAATATTAATTGTAAAATAGAATTCTAAAATGGTCTAAGAAATAGTTTTAAGACGTACTCTCCAATTTTCTATAATTCTCTGATCAATGTTACTAATTAATGTGAGGTCTATGTTATCTTCTCTAATTTTGTTGTGAAAAGTAGGGTGATTGCCCTTGTTACACAAAACCAAATTTGATGAAAGGAGAAATTCAAAGAAAGACTCACCTCTTTTGTTGGTATTGCTACTGCCCCATTGTATATGATGCGCATTCGCATCACATCCTATCAGCATAAATTTGTTCCTAGATTGCGCATAGTTTGCTAGTTCTCGAACCGTTCTTGGTGGTGGGTGTTCTTCTTCGAATGGAATGTACGCGGAAATTAGAAGAAAGTTATTCTTTCCGTTTTCTACGTCGACTGCTACTGTATCTTCGTTACTCTACCTGGGTAAAAGAAGCATATAAATGATTTTTTGGCTAGGATACAAGCTCTTACCTTACCTTCTTTTGCGGAGTGAAACAGATGATAATGATTCGACTTTAGGCCCTGTATCTGGTTATTAAAAACGTACGGTTCTTGGATCAAAGCCACATCCAAGTCTTTATCGGCCATGTATAACATGAGGTCGTCAGTGGCTGCTTTAAAGTGATGCAAATTAATTTGCACCACTTGCAGTTTCTGGTAGCTTTTTGTCATCATCGGTTTGAATCCCGATCCTTAAATCGCCTAGGCCAAATTTAACGAAGCATTCTTGCCATCTCAGCAGTTCCACTGAGCTTCTGTCTACTGCTAGCAGAAGCTCTTTGCCTACTTTTCCCTCGCTATTTTTATTTGGCCTGGAGAGGATCATTTTCCATTCTTTGATTGGCAAAGCCGGGTTCTGTTTTGCCATAAGGTTGATGATGAACTCGTCTTCACCTCCAGTTGAGCATGAAGACTCAGCCAAACTATTATATAATTAAAATGTATTGGTAGTTCTTTTTCTAAATGTTAATGTGATAATGTTTTTTTTTCATTTTTTATGCCATTTTTATTTATAACTCATTATTTCTTACACGCTAGACGAAAACGCTTAAAACTAGCTTATCTAGCTTAACTATGTAATGTAACTCTAACTTACTGATCCTATGCGGGTGCTCTAAGCTAAACCTAACGCTTAAAACTATGTCTTTGACGTTTACGAACTAGACTTATTTATTAACTTAAGTTACAACTTGAAGACTATGAAAATTTATTTTTAAAAACTTAGTAAACGAACGTTTTATGATTTTGCTTAGAATTAAATTAAAATACAGTCTTAAGTCGAACTTACAAGCTATAAACTTAAAACTATCTTAGTCGAAAATACGTAATTATATATGTACGTAATTATTATTTTTTTTTTTTTGTCCCATAAAATTAAGATTTAACCTACCTAAACTATGCAAGCCGACCATAGTACCATATAAAAAATGTCAACTTTGCCCCTTGGAAAAGGCTATCCCGAATCAAATAAAGCCGAAGATTTCCCTCTCCGTCCCCTAACCACCAGAATTTCTGGCGCTGCCGTTCAATATCGCGCGAATCGCGACCTGATACCGCTCTACTCTACCGAAGACGCTCCGTAATGCTGTGTGCGACGTGTCGGTTGTAGGTTAGTCGCCTATCCGCAGCTGTGCGGACAACATGGAAGATTAGCGGTACCGCCAATCTGTCCTGGATTAGACCTTCTCTATCTAGATAGAGGAACGCCTCTGGCGGAACAAAGCCGTTAAGGCGCACTCTCTGGTGGTACATGTCATTGGGGTAGAAGGCCCCAGAGATCAGGTTATTCATCGAGTTCATTGTTCTTGCAATGTGCTTCCGAATCATTTTGATCACGAAATTATCCTCTCTGTTTATGTTCGCTCTGTTATACAGGACCTCATTAGAATAAAATTTTTTGTGGTCTGACTCTGGTATTCTGTATAAACGAAGGCAAGCCCTAAGACAAGCACCTCTCAAACACCCGAATCTTTTCCATCGAGCTTGCTCCCACGTTGAACCATACCGGACAACCATATGCGAGCATGGGCCGGATGAGGGCCATGTACCAGATTACCTTCACCCTCGCATCGAGTTGGCTGCTATAAAACAGTCTCTTTGTAAGGGCGAAAGCCGCTTTGGCTCTGGCCAGAGCAACATCTATATGTTTGTCAAAATACAGATACTGGTCTAGCCAGAGCCCAAGGTATCTGACTACATTTCGACACGCTAATGGTTGACCGTGCTGTCCCACGATTGAAAACTTTCGCCAATTCTTTCTGGTATCCGCAGAGGCCCCAGATAACGACGTCCTAAACAGGATGGTTTCCGACTTCTGGAAGCTGATTTTCAGCTGATTTTCAGCTTCCAGTCGTCGCAATATCGCTTGATCTTATCGAAGTCACGCTGCAAGAGTATTGCAATGACCTCGATCTTTGGTCCTGATCTGTACGCGGTCAAGTCGTCTGCGTACGCTATAGCATGGTGAAGAGATCGTACAAGATCGCTGGTGTAAATGTTAAAGAGGAACGGCGAATTAACCGCGCCCTGTTGCAGACCATTTTTAATATCAAACGTACCAGTAAAAGTCACATTGCCATTTTTCACAATGAACTGTCTACCGGTGAGCATATTACAAAGCATGTACAGCAGTGGTTTACTTATGCCCAGCCTACTCAACTTGTAAAAGAGTCCTTCTAGCCATATGGTATCGAAGGCCTTCTCCAAGTCAAACAGGCAGACACCCGTGCATTGTTTCTTGGTTTTGTTCCATTGGATATCCGACACTAGTTTAGATGCGCCATGTTTAGTATCATGCCCCGCTTTAAAACCGAATTGGTTATCCGGAACAATATGCATGTCCTCAAACCAACTTATACAGCGCTCTATTGATCACTTTTCGAATACCTTGCTGATATTCGGAAGGAGACTTATCGAACGGAGATTCGCCGGATGGGAAGTATCCTTTCCCCTTTTGGGAATAGGATGTACCACCGCTGTCTTCCAATGCGCCGGATAATGTGCGTTATTCAGCGCATTGTTAAACAGGATGGTGTAAATGTTTACCGCTTCTGGACGGAGGTGTCGAAGCACAATGTTAGACACTCCGTCGATACCCACGGATGTCTTCCTTCTTAATGATTCGAAGATCGCTTGGAGTTCCACCTTAGATATGAACGGGGGATGTACCACCTCGTCGGCGATGACATTATTTGCCACATTATCGTCATTGAACTCGGTGAAGCCGATGTTCTCTGATCGCCAGTGTTGCATATCGAAGATAGAAGTTGTGCACAAGGACTCGATTCTCCAGGTCGTGGTTCGGGCAAATACTAGCATTCACCTTACACACTTCCTGAAAAGTCGTTCCGATAGCCTCTCCCTTTTTTAATCAACGACTTGAGTGTCCTGATCTCCGAGGTTTTTAATCTTGACAGAAGTATACTTCTTTGTTGGTGAAGTGCGTCAATTGTTGCATTGCCGTATATGTCTACGTTGTCAGTTAGTTGATACCGAGGTATCGTTCTGTCCATCGTTTGTTTAATTGTCTCGTCCATTCGTTGTAGGTATCTGTCGATCTCCTCATTTGACAGGTTCCTATTGGACGGTGGGTAGAGCGAGTTCGAGGAGAGTGCTCTTGTCAATACTCTGGAGAAGCGTGTCCAGCGCGTCCTACTGTAATTGTTTGGACAAACTCCTCCAACTCCGCAATCTCGTTGGGAATTGTAATTTCGGTACAGAGTCCGCAATGGTCACTATCATTCACAAATGTGTGTAGGCAGTTTCTCGTTTCTCTTTTCGTGTTGGTCAGTTGTAACCGTACGTCGAACAGCAGAAGATCCAGATAGGAGCCGCCTCTAGGATACGACGGACTATCGGTTGCTTTCAAATCGAGTCTATACTCGACATTGAGCAGACCCCACCAATTGATTAGTAGGTACCCCTCAGAATTATGTATATTATTTCCCCAATCACTGTGCTTGACATTCAAATCTCCGGCTCCATAATGAAATAGTTCTCTTCCGACTCCAGCCTTAGACATCGAAAAAGTGTCTCGAGCTCTGTCATAAATGAAGTGGTTTGAGTAGTTCCAGAAGCGTAGACCGCGACCACGTACAACCTCTTTCACACGACACACGCTTCCAGCTCCTGTAACCTCCGCACTTCACCGCTGTACAAAGCCTTATAACGCAAATCTTTTCTAATGAGGATCGCAACACCTCCCCCTTGAATGGAGTTGGGTCGATTTCTTCTTATAATATTATATTTATTGTGCCATAGTTTGTGCATCTGAGATTGCTTGGTTTCGCTAACCAAAAGCACGACAGATCTTTGGTCTTCTAACAAGTTAAAAAGTAAGTTTCTTCGCTCGATCCTTATCAGTGAATTTACATTCACCGGAATGATTTTTAAGGGTTTCTCCGTCATCGTACCCATTACGACTGGTGGTGCGCTAAGCCCGGCAGAAATGCGTAGATCTGGTCCATCCGTTTCGCTTGCTCTTGTAACTGACGCTGAAGCTGGCTTATTTGCCCTTGTATTGAGAGCAAAATAGCCAGCAGGTCCGGCTGGGACTCAGGTGCTTTAGGCACTGGGGCCTGTGCAGCAACATTCGGCTGTTGTTGCACCGTGTTTCCCCGGCCCGACGCCATTTAGGCGTAGGTCCATTGGGGAGTGACGGTTTTTTGCTGCTGCAGTTTTTTGCTGCTGTGGCTGTTTTGGCTGCTGTTGTTGTTGTTGCTGAATCACTGGCAGCTGCACAAGTTGTTGTTGTTGCTGTTTTTGCGGCAGTTGCTTTTCTGACAGCGGCTGTTGTTGTCGGAGTCTTCTGACTCCAAGGCCGCCAAGGAGGCGAAGCTATTGCTGTCCCCCGTATAACGACCTTCTCCACCGTCGGAGATGTATGCATATTCGGCCCCGCCAGGTGACGTATGATGTTGTTTACCTGCTGCTGTTGTTGTTCTCGCTGATAGCGCCCCTACCCTTACTTCTCCTGGCAGCTTTTCGGTTGAAGCTGATAGGGAGGGGAACTTGGTAAGTTTCGGAGTTTGCTTCAGCTTCCTTCTTCGCTTGACAGATGCACCAGTAGCCACTGTCGCTGAGTGACTTTCTACATCTGCTTCATCGGCTGATGTTGTTTTGGTTTTCTCGTCCGCTACTCCCACTATGGAGAGCACTGACCGGTCACTTTTATTCATCACGTGATTCACTTGTTATTTATTGTTTTTTTTATTATTAGAAAAAAAAAAGTTTCAAAATTTTCTTGCAGTGGGGATTGATCCCGGGATGGCCGGGTCACTGTCCACTATCACTTCTAATAGTCTAAATAGCCGCTTAAACGTTGAGTGTCTAATGCACTATTTATGATTACACAGTTTTTATTTTTTGCACAAAAGCCGAAACACGTCCACGGAGGTCTGTGTACGACTGATGTTCCTGTGATAGAACTGCACCAATAATGTAACAATGTAAATTCCTTTAGTAACCTCTTTAATTCATTAAAGCTTTTAGAGTGTTCTTCGTTCCATATAAACTCAATATTTTCCTTCAATAATTTAAATAAAGGTGATGCTACCATACTAAAATTCTCAATGAGTTTCCTGTAATAACCTATCATTCCCAAAAAGCTTTTAATTTTTTTTTCCATTCTTTGATATCTGAAAATTGTCGATCGCTTTTACTTTTGCTATATTAGGAGGAAGCCCATTACTTGTAATTACGTGACCTAAATACTCGACCTCCTCCTTCATAAATTCAGATTTGGATTTTCAGATTTGCGTCTTTCAATCTTTGAAAAACATTTATAAGCCCTTCATTATGTTCTTCCAAACTTTTACCATAAACGACTACATATATTATGGACATATACGAAGCATTATTTCCCTAAAAGGTCTGATAGAACATTGTTCATCATTTTTTGAAAGCATGACGGGGCATTTGTAAGACCGAATGGCATTCGCGTGTACTCGAAAAGTTCATAACGTGGCGACAAAGCCGTTTTCTAAATACTTTCTTCGCTTAATGGTATTTGGCGGAATCCAGATTTCAGATCTAAGGTTGTAACATTTTTTACATTTCCTTTTAATTCTAATTCATTTCTTATATGGTCAACTCTCAGTTTGTTCCATAATTTGTTAAACCTTTCATTACTTTCTGATGTTTTACTTGAGACTAAATTTAGTTCATTTTTAAAAGATTGATATTATGTCATACACCCTCGACTTTCTACTAAACTAAATTGTCTCAGGTGACAATTATCTACAAAATCCTTTTCATCTCCAGTGGTTTGGTTTAAACATTTTTTTTTTAGAAAGAGTTTGAGTTCTATTTACCTGAAGTTCATCTGCATCTTCATTGAATTCCAAAATCTTTATAATTATGTCATTATACATATGTACATGATTTTGCGCCTTAAATTTATACAGAATTCTGATTATTTTTAGAAATCAATTCCAAGAATTCCATCGAGATGCATTATGACGTCATCTGCTGAATGAATCGTCGTATTCTACTGAAATGTTAGTACTTCCTATGCTACACCTATTCGATTTATCGATGCCCTTAAAAAACTAGTATTTTGAAAATTTACGTCTTTTTCAAGTATTCATATATTTTGTTTTTATAAGGCTAATGCAAGCGCCAGTGTCCGTTAAGTATTTGAAATTTGTATCATTGTATCTCAAATTTACTTGAGGGATTTCATTATTATTGGAAACAATACCCTCGTCTATTGCGCCTTTTGCCGAAAGTTTATTCTTTTATTTGTGTAATTATTTGGGTCTTTTTTTATTTGTTTACTGTCCTCATTATTTGTCTTTGGGTAGTAATCTCTGGAATCCTAATACCTATTCCTATCATAACTATTCTTAACCTCTGCTCTATCTGTATTTTTTCGATTATAGTCAACCTGTTGCTTTCTCGGATCTCTATAGTCCCCGCTAATGTGACCTAGCTTATTACAGTTAAAGCATTTTATAGCGTTGTGATTTATTTAAATTAAATTTTTAACAGTGTATTCTCTGTTGTCATAGCCGTATGTTGCCCTTTTACCTATTAATTAAAGTTTCTTCCTGCATTGCTAACGATGAAGCCTCATAATGTTGGTGGTCGTTGATGTTCCAAATTCTCCTAATTCCTCTTCTAAACCATTTACAAATGCGTTAAGAACATCTTTTTCTATCATGTATAACTGTCCTTCGAAGAGTCTATCATTTTCATTATTAAAATAAATATCTTGAATACGTCGTCTTTGAAGAGTTTCGACCCTTTAAATATATTGTATGTCCGTTCCGCTTTTGCTTTATTTCAGGCGAGTCATTTCTAATAATGCAGTTGCATTGAACATTCGGTTCAATTCAATTTTTAATTCCGTCCACGAATTGAGTTTCTTGTTTATAAGTATTGTTTCAGCATTTCCAGAAATCTTACTTTTATGAGCGGTAGAAGACAATATTGTGGCCAACAGGCGTTGCTAGTGACATAGCGTTGTCAGCATTTGTCAAAAAGTGATGGATTATGTTTGGATCACTGTCAAATGGCGTTATTAATTCGCAAAGCAAGTCTTGTTGTTATATATGATTATTATTTGAGCTATCGTGATTTTCGAACATAATATCCGGTGAGATATTATTTCCTGTTTTAGAAAAGTTTTCATTGGTTTTCTTTCGTGATTTCTGATTTTGCTACACGTATAGTCTACTGATAATGGCTTAGTGTTGCCTAATTCGCTATTGTATCCCCTTTGTTTCGGAATCGTTCCGGTTGCCATATTTAAATTTCTAATTTTTTTAATCTCATCGTCTATTGATTGGGCATCTATTTGTTCAATATCTGTATTTTGTTTCCATCACTCCGAGTGCGGTTTCAATATCGCTCGTTCCTTTATAGTTTCCTCCACTAATGATAACTGCTCTTTGGTTTCACCTTTCTCTTCTCTTAGTCTCTTCTTCTTAGTTACATAAGTTCTATTATCGTAATACATTAAGTAGTCCTCTTCTTTCCATGGAATGCATGAAATTACAAAAGGTTTTCATTGTTTTATGCGCCACTGAATTGTCTTTTCAAAATGTACAAAACTGTTTTTGTATCTACAAAAATTCAGAAGTTATTTCATTTAAAGTGATTGTACCTCCAAATCGCAGGTGTCCCACTTTGACGGGCTATAACTCGAACTGGGGTGAAAATAGACCCCCCCCCCCTACCAGGAATCTCCCCTTAAAGGATTATACCTCTTAACTGGGGCACCCTGTATATCGACAGCCAGGCAGCTATCAAGTCTCTCATAACTAGCATTCTAACATCTAAGGTAGTGAAAAACTGCCGCATACCTCTAAACGAGATATATAGGTACATATGTATGTATACTTGTCCCGTGGTATAAGGGCCGCCCAAGTCTTTGTTTCAAAGATGCAGAGCGCTTGCCGGAACCTGATCAAAATGAGAGCGATTCCGAATATAAAGACTAAAGTATTTTGATTGATTTCCTTGTTTTGAAAATAAATTCGTTATTCATAAAAAAAAACTAGTTCTGTTCCCTCATTAAATACAATACTGTTGAAACCCCTTACAGGTAAAACTCATAAAGTGCATTTCTCTTAAAAATATCTAAATTAACTGTATTTTGTTCATAAAAATTATGACATCAATTGCGGAAGGGAAAATAACAAGCAAAGAATAAAAACCAATTTTGTATCTGCAGTATTGGAATTTCGGGACTCAAATGGTTATCTCCTTTTGACTATTTTATTAATTACGGTTGGGGACACAATCCCGAAAACCAAAATGCCGAAAATCCAAAATCCCGTAAATCCAAAACCCCGAAAATCCAAAATCCCGAAAATTCAATATCCCGAAAATCCACAATCCCTAAAGGCCAAAATCCCGAAAACGAAATCCCGAAAAATTATATACATACAAAGAAAAATTTGCGCAAATTTTTCGAATTTGAGGCCGAATGCTGTCCGGATTGATGAGTCGAGGAAATGTCCAACTTAGTATTGAAGTGACTAGCGGGCGAAAGCCTGAAGGTAGGGGTGGGTGAGCCAAATGCTACCTTTCTGGCCGAAATCTACGAAAGGTAGCCCCTAGGTTTGTGTCGTAAGACACGAAGGGTGGGCTGGCCAACCTTTGCCAACAACATCTGGCATGTTTCGGGTTCCTGACGAACCTATGGAGAGAAGAGACACTGGGAAGGTGTCACCGCGTTTAGGGTATAAGTTAGGTTAAGTTTAAGTTAGTTTAGGTTTAGGTTAGGGCATAGATTAAGTTTTAGTTTAGTTTAGGTATAGTTTAGGCTAGTTAGGTTAAAGCGCCGAAGGTGGCACCGTGGCCTCATCCTAGCTCACAACAATGGCCCCACGTTGGGTGCCATTGTTATGAGTCAGGGGCCACGGAGGCCTGCCCCGGTGCAGAGGAGGAGGACGGTGGCACGCATGCGGTTGCACGGCTTAACTCGTCGGACGGGGCTGGTTCTTGTCTCCCCTCTCTCTTACACCACAACAATCTCGTGCCTAATAAAAAAAGGAAAAAAAAAATCAAAAAGAAGAAAGGAAGCTACTCTACTCTGACCACGGACGGACTTAAAAAGATAGGACAGCAGATAGGAGAAAAGAAAAGATGTCCAAGGACCGATGCCCATACCACGGAGGAAGGCTGGAAACCACATCTAAGTTACCTAACTATACCCTAACTAATCTAGAACCGTAGGCTAAATCCTAACCTACACCTAATCTATCTTAAAACAATCCTAACCTAAAGCTATCGCGTAACCATCTCCTTTCCAGCATCTCTCCCCGGTATCGGTTCGTCTCATCTCAGAGACGTGCCTGATGATGTTGTTGGCACTGGCTTGGCCGACCCTCCCTGGTGCCTTAAAAGCACCTCCTAGGGGCTGTCTTCCAACAAACTCCGGCCAAGGGAGACAGCGAAGGAGGAAAATTCATACTCTGAAGTAACTCATTTGAATTCTTTCACTGATTGCACTCATTTTCAATTTTGCAAATGCCAAAGAAACGTTAAATGTCAAATATCTATCGTTTCGTTATTGTAAAGAATGTCAAGTGAAGGTATAGTCCGTTCCATATGGAATGTTTCAATGGAACTAGGTATATAGTTCCGCGGACATGTTTCCGGGAACTAGTACCGTGGAAAAAAAACGAAGGGTTCCATGTTCGTTTCATCATTGGAACTGTTTCGCGCAACTCTAGTTGGGTTAGACCGACAAGATATTCACATTGCAAAGTGTCTATGTATCTCACTCGACACAGCATGATGTTTGAGTGCATCTGCAAATCGTTGATGCAAGAGAGCGTATAATTTTTGTGGTTCTCAGCGACTACATATCCTTTACTCGGGCCGCTAGAGGCACCACCATCGATTTCCTCAAGTGATAGTACTATTAGTTTCATATACAACGATTGAGTCCGTTATCTCTTGAGGGTATAGAGTTCTCTTTCATCCGTAAAAAAAAAATGCAATGTCCGCCGAATTAACGTTCTCATAGTTTGGTTCTCTGAGCCTATCCTGACTCACACCACATCAATACGAACCGTCAGGTACTAACCCATAACAGAGTGAATCGAAATAACCCGTTAGATCAGAACGGCCTTCTGTTTTTAGACAAAATACAGATTCTTAAATTCGCGGGGGAAACCAAGGTGAACGTTATGCTTAATTAAAGTGTATTTATACATACATACTTTATCCCATAGGTAATACAAAATTTGATGAAGTCTATATTAAGCAAAACAAATATATACTCGTATATACATGCATATGTAAAGATGAAAAATATTTCTAAGCGGTACTGACCTACATATGTATAGTCAATTTTCTGTCATATACATATGTAAGTGCACTATGTGCGGGCAAAAACCTAAAGTTCTTCACGCAATCAATAGGGTACAGGTAAGATATTGTCGGCTTCAAGTAAAGAATATCTTTTTCTCTATTTTGAATAAGTAATTAAAAGCTATTTTTATTGGTTCACAAGGTCTTCCCTGCAATATTTCTTTACAAATATACAAACGGCCATGTAAATAAGAAAAATAAATGCGAAAGTAAATAAGACTGACAGCGAAAATCACATCATGGAAGAATCACGCTCAGGTAATATCGTCCTGAGTACGCATTATCATGAAATGGTTTAATCTGCCATAATTATTTGTAGAGTGGAAGTACTATAAATGTAGATACATATGTATGTTGCAGCATTTTAATCATTCGACGAGACAAGATATTCCCGCAAGATTTGGATTTACACATACATGTATATATGACAAGGCCTAAAACGAATAATACATACGCGTATATTAGGTCAAAATATTTTTAAAAATGAATTGCACACTTCATTCTACCTTCGAAGACGTGATAAGAAGGAGAAAATATATTAACGGGACGCCTTTCAGTCAACGGAACGGAACAAAACCGCGATCGTGCTTGTTTTTATTATAGACAGATTATTTCTTGTATTCAAATTCACGATTTTATTATGTCGGTTGTCTTGGCAGAAAATTTACACCAATAACATCAAATTTTCACTTACAAACTAGAAGTGAAATTATCATTCTTGAGTCAAATTCAGTATCGGTGGCTACAGTATGCTCAGGCCTCCCTACATAAGTCCCAACGAATGAATTGTCGGTCTTGGAGTTATTATTTCAATAATGATTACAAATTAGAAAAGACAGAAAAGAATCCACGGTACATAGCTGCAAGTATTCTAGCAGGTCTAACGGCCCGTAGCAGTGGCGTATGAACAAAGTTTAGAAACCCATACTCCGATTAACTTTCGAGGCATACCATGGCATGACTGAAATTCACCGGAAATAAGACATACATATAAATATGTACTCCTTCTTGGATGTACTCAAACATCCAAATTTATTGAAAAGTAAAAAGAAATTAAGAACTTAATGGTTCCACCTGTCAACAGATGGCACGTGAGTTCGGCTGTAAATAGATATGTATTTCAGTACTTACAGCAGAGTATAAGAAACTGTACTCGGTCAGGAAGAGGGCGTGTTTTTTCGTACCATTTTGCAATACCTATTTCCTCAACCTTCTGACATGATTAAATACTAATTCTTCTTTAAGTGTCTCCCCTACGAAGCGTTGGAGAGCGTTATAGACAAAGAAAAGTTTTTCATTTTCAAATAAATAAATACTTAACTGTATGAACAACAACCCTATTACGGGAAATTTCCTAGTTTCTCGCAGCCGATCTTGTTATATTTTTCACGTGAATGAAAGGGGTCCCGGCTTAGGATCGTATCGAAAAGGCTTCATTGTGAAGCTAGTGAAGCCGGTCTGTGGACAACAAGCCATATGGTCACGCTTCAATCCTAAGTGGATGGAATATACGTAGACTAGCTTAAAGACTTTGAACAGCATAGCTAGGTCTTCCATACAGAAAACTACTTAAAGGACTGTAGATGAAGAAATAAAATTTGTTCTCCATCTTCTGTGTCACAGGCCTTAAAAGATTTACAATTTTTGGCTCCACTTCCTATTCAGCTCCTTAGATTCATCCATGTGTCTGGATGGTTTAATTACTGCCTTATCAAATCTAAGCTTCCCAGGATAAAGAAACAAAATATGATCTTTTACACTCGCTCTAAATAAAGGCACGCTACCTGGCCTTATCTAAACATTAACCTATAGCACACAGCGTTCTAAGTTGAGCATTTTAACCCTTTCGGTATTTTCTCTCAGTGAGCATATTTTTTGGTTTTCGTTTTGATTGATTGATTTTTGAATTTGAGAATTTCTTCATTAGAAGGCTATGCTTATGATTAAGTTTTTTTTTAGGATTATCATCAAATACCTTTGAATTTCCTAACTAAATTTGTAGATAAATGACAAGCGTACAAAAAAAAGAAATAAGCCTAGAAATAAGTCTTCTCAATTTGACATCGTTTTTCTGCCATATGGCATCGTTCCCAAAAACAACTTTAGAAACAATACTAAACAAAAATTCTTTCTCTATGCTGTTAGTAGAAGCCTCAGTAACAACAATTTTTTACCTTTACGACAAAAAAGAAGTACTGAAAGGGTTTAAATAATTCTTTAAATATTTTATTTATGTCATTTAATTTCTCCAAGGATTGGGGGTGAGAAAAAATACTTAAAAACAATTACTAAGAACGAGGTACCCGTTGTTTGGTGATGGTAAGTAATGGTTTTATGAGAATTTTCGACTTAAAGGTTTTGTCGGTTCTGTTATCTATTAGTATGATCACAATTGGAGGTGATCATCCAAATTGGAATTTTAATTTTCCGGCTAGAAATCACGCTTTCACTTCCTATGCCAATGCCCTAAAGTAAGCAGATGTGTCTGGCCTCTCCTTGGGAACACCTTTTACTAGGCGTGGGTCGTTATTGTTTTTCTGTTATTGTACATATTTTCACCTACATATGTGCATACATATGTATTTTTATGTAGATTTTTATTTTTTTTCGTATTTTTACTTTGAGAAACGTTTTTCGTTATTGGTGTTTGATTTTGTTTGTCTTCTTTTTTATGACTTTCCACTTTTGAGAAACGTCATATACCTATGCAGCTATGTACATATATTAATAATTATGTATGTATGTATGTAGGATCAATGTGGCAGCACCAAAACATCGATCGAGACCAACTTCACTGACACTGAACTACGGACAGAGCCAGCAAGAAAATTTGGATTCATTCAGACGTATTTTCTGCCATGGATTTTAACTGTGTTGGCACTCTTGTCTGTATTATATTGTTGGCAACCCTGTCCACTTGTAGAAAATATTCTCCATTTTCTCTCGGACGGTGGTAGTAGAAACACGTATAACGTAGATTAAGTACAGACATACATATTTTTATAAAACCTCTGAAGAATATTATATAGGTTGTCAAAAAACAATTGAACTGGATATTTGTTGAATGATGTCGCTCGAGCTAAGCTGCATACTTCAGGTTTTTCAACGACAATTCTGGGTGGCTTCCATGGAAGCCCCGAAGCCAATCTAAGCCAGCCATTGAATTAGTTTTCCAGCTGGCTGGTATATTTTCCATCTGATTAATAGAAGCTAGTTAAAAGCCAACTTGCGGCATTCGGTTGCTGTGATCCCATAAAAAAAATTAGCACAATATGTTATATAGGATTTGAGAGATTCCTCCTGCTGGTCAGAAAAAAGTTCTCTATGCGTATAATTTGTTGTTAAAGAGATTGTTGAAGCTGGACAGCTCTTATATTTTTGATAATATCGCCGAACAGTATGATACGACAGACCAAATTCTTTTGCAGCTCCTCGGAGAGACATTCCGCCATCGATTTTTGTAAGTGCTGCTCTCATCTGGTCTTTCGCATGAGTTCTTTTTTTATGTTGGTTTAGACTGAATTTCGTGGCATCTTAAATAAAAGTTTATTCTTAAAAAAATGTATTCTTCAAAAAATCGTTCAGGTGCCCAATGCACCATGGTGCATTTAGCACTATGCTTATGTGGAGGATTGTGCACCACCATGAAATTTTTGATAAAATTTAAAATATTTTATGCACCATGGTGCATTTAGCACTATGCTTATGTGGAGGATTGTGCACCACCATGAAATTTTTGATAAAATTTAAAATATTTAAAAAAAAACATAAAACTATAAACTTCTTATTTTAAAATATAAACAAATGTCCCAAATAAGCGATTTATCAATTTGAAATAAAGAAAAACTCGATTTCCAAGAACATTTTTTTTTTTTTTTTGCTTTGCGGCCGGAAGGTGGAAATCTTCTAAAGATACTGAAGGACCGGTTCCAACAGCATGCCGGATTTTTACCGACTAAAACCAACCACCACCCCAATCCTTTTTACTCATGCGACTGCCATCAATCGTTTCATCACGAGGAGGGTTTTTAATACTACAACAAAGAACAAACTTATTCAGTAGATATCTTTCGTGGTATTTTCTCTTTGTACAGGGATTATCCAGAGAAAATCCTGTATATACCTCAAATTGCATGGGGTTAATCATTAGTGTGCCAAATCGGACGGTTTCGTCCTCTGTAGTCTACGCACTATATTTCTATCGTCCAAAATCTGTAGGACGGCGTTGTTACGGTGATTCTGTATTCTCTGTTGGTGGTTTCGGGCGAAATTTTATATTTCGTCTCTAACTGTTGGTATTCCAAGGTCTTTGTGGATATCGGAATTTCTTATATACCACGGTGCATTAACAATTCCTCTTAGCACCTTATCTTCGCCAGGTCTTTGTCCATGCGAATATTTCATGTATGGCTTTTTGTAACCTTTCGGTTGATTCTTCAACTGTAGCGCCCGTTGCCAATATTGCTGTGTCATCCGCAAATGTAGCTATTTGCGTACCATCTACTTGCGGTATATTTCGCGTGTACAGCAGGTATAGTGTCGGACCAAGTACACTGCCTTGAGGCACTCCTGCCATGATTTCTTTGAATTTTGAGTATTCGTTACCCATTTTAACCCGAAATAATCGATCTGAAAGGTTCAGAACCTTGCATAATTTGTCGGGAAGAACTTGCTGTAACTTGTATTCTAGGCCTTTATGCCATACCTTGTCAAAGGCTTGGGAGACATCAAGAAATACACTCGAACAGATCTTTTTTTCTTCTATCGCCTTTTCGATTATGTCTGTTATTCTATGAACTTGGTCTATCGTAGAAATTTGACGTCTAAATCCGAATTGATGATCCGGTATAAGGCGTTTTTCTTCTATGATAGGCTGTAGTCGCTTAAGCAGAATTCTCTCGAATACTTTTGAAATTACTGGCAGTAGTGATATTGGTCTATATGATTTTTTATCAGTAGGTATATTCCCCGGTTTAAGAATCATAATGACTTCAGCAATCTTCCACTGTCTTGGTACATATTGCAATCTAAATGCTGCATTTATTAGGTAGAGGAACTTCACTAATGCTTTTTTGGGCAATTCTTTGAGAACTAGTCCTGTTATTAGATCATAGCCAGGAGCTTTGTTAATTTTTAAATTTTTTATTTCTTCTTTGAGTTCAACCAGCGTTACACTTTTGATTTTAAAATTGTCGGATGACATCGTTAATACATTCATATTTTCGACAGATGTTTGCTGAACGCTGAACGGTTTAAATTTTTGTTCTAAGTGCAAGGCAAAAACTTCAGCCTTTTCTTGATCGGTTTTAGCCCATTCCTCATTATTTTTCTTTATTGGTGTTTGCATTTGAGGTTTTTTAAGACCCTTTATAGCTTTCCAAAGCGAGTAGTTTGTATCTCGTTCCGCAGTCAGTCCTTCAAGGTAGGAAGAAATCTTTTTATTTTTGAATTCCCTTAACGTTTCCTTGAGTTTATTGCACAAACGATTTAAGTGCGTCTTATCTTGCGGAGCACGAGATTGTTGCTACCTTTTGCGTGCTCTCCTCTTTACTTTGACTAGTTTAATTATTTCTGTCGGATATTTTATATCCCGATTTGTTTTATTTCTTATTTCATAGGGAGTATTATTCCACGCGGCACTCTGAATACTTTCAATGAAATGATCGACTTCATCTTCAAGTTGATAGTGTGTTTTCAATGGTACATTCAATCTAGTTCTACTGCTTCGTTTCTGAAGTTGTCCCAGTTGGTTTTGTCGTTAGCTAATCTGGGAGGTTCCTGTACCTTTATCAAAGTTTCGCTTAAAACTGAAATAACTGGTGAATGATCAGAAGAAATATCGAAACTTTCTTAAACTCTTATAAACGTATTAGAGATCCCTTTAACAATGAAGAAGTCTATGAGATCGGGTGATTTTCTCGTATCAGTTGGCCAATAAGTGGGCTTACCTGTCGAATGAAAGTCACAGCTATATTTCATACCTGCTTTAAAAACCATGTTACCCTTTGGTGTAGTAGATCTAGATCGCCAGAAAGTATGTTTCGCATTAAAGTCACCCTCAATAATAAAGTTTAATCCAAGTGATTCAATAGTATTAAGGTAGTCGCTTACTTCCAGCTTACAGCGTGGAGGGCAGTAGATAGACGAGATATTATAAGCAAAGTATCTATTTTTTACACGTACTGTTATTATTTGCCTTGATTCAAGTTCAAATTTAATGTCTTCAGACTGTTCAATACAATCTCTTATAAATAGAGACGCCAGAGCCTCTGGCTCTTTCTGATGGGTGGAAAGCATGATAGCCTTTATAACCCTTTAATTTTATCTTAGAATTCGAAGGCTTTACCTTAATTACTTCTGTTTTCGCTTTTTGTTGTTCTATTACCGGCTTTTCTTTCGGTTTTGGCTTTATTGGCGGTAGAGAGATTAAGTTGCGCCTCTTTTGTAGTTCCTTGGCTACGTCACATCCTCTATAATTTGCCGGATGGTTTTTTTTTGCAGTTGATGCACAACGCCGGAGCTTGTTTGCTTAAGCTGCAGTCTTTTGTGAGGTGTTTACCACCACATTTGACGCACCGCGGCTCTTTCTGGCAATATTTTTGCGTGTGATTGAATCCCTGGCATCGCTTGCACTGAGGGACTAGTCTCGTATTTTTTCTTAGGGGCTCAATTTTAACCACCATATTTAAGATAGATTTAATATCGTAAATTTGTTCTATCGTTTGTTTTTTGTCAAATGTTAGCATAAAAAGAGGAAGGCCGCGCTTTACGAATGCTGTTCTTCCGCTTTCTTCTGTATTTTTCTTTTCTTTTTAATTTCCAAGAACATGTTAAAAAAGTAAACTCACCTCGATTTTTTGTTTTTCACTAAAATTCACAAATCATTTTGCACACGTGCGCCAACAAGTACGAACACGACCAGACCAAAGTCTAACGCAGTTGCTTAATGTAACGGGCACATATAAATGAGGTATACACCAATACAGTTACTGGTTTGCTGGATATAGCTGTGGTGCATTTTGCACCACTGGTGCATTTATGACCACCTCACCCTATATGTACATACATATGTATGTATACTTACCTTTGTGATGTGAATTTTCGTATTGTTGTGAAGTTTACGATCGTTTGTCAAGATAGGCACAAATTTTTAGCATTTTTTTGTTCCGACTGACACCCCAGATTTCAAACAACAATTAGGGTGTATCTTACTAATAATTTTTAACGGGTATTACCTTTTTTACTAATAATAGATACGACGGGAGGTTGTACATGTACACTTACTCTTGTGTGTGTATTTAACGCACAAAATGAAAGGGACCTATCTACAGTTTTGAGAAATATCCGAAAGGCAAATTGAGAATTGAGAGGAGGAACTCACCTTGTACACGGGAAAAACCTGTGCTTATCTCAGGAGGGGTTGTGGCTGAGATTTAATTGTGCCTGAAGTGGCTTGTTAGGGCGACTGACTCAATCAACCCTGATTGTTAAGTTGAACCGGGAAGGTAGGGGGTGCAAACGAGTATTGGGGGTGACTGATTCAATCGAATCATTTATACTGTTACGCAATTGGTAATTGGCTAGGTAGGGTAACTGATTCAGTTGAACCCTAGTGTCGAGGGTGTCGTGTAGGTAGTGAGGTGCATAGGAGTATTAGAGTGACTGATTCAATCGAACTCTTGGTACTATTATGCATTTGGTGTTATCTAGGTGGGCGACTGATGCAATGGAACCCTTAATACCTCGGTGGACCGTGGAAGTAGTGTGGGTGCGTAAGAATAAAAGAGGTGACTGATTCAATCGAACCTCTAATACTATTATCATTGTATATGAAACTAATAGTACTATCACTTGAGGAAATCGATGGTGGCGCCCCTAGCGGCCCAAGTAAAGGACACGTCGCTGAGAACCACAAAAATCTTACGCTCTTCTGCCTCAACAATTTGCACATGCACTCATTGAATTTTGTATACCCCGCTCAAACATCATGCTGTGTTGAGTGAATATATCTACTTTGCAATGTGAATAACTCGTCGGCCTTCCCCGATTCAGTGCCACACTGCCAGTTGCCATGGTAGGTGCACGCTCCTCGTGCATATGAATCCGAGTGATAATGGAAATAAATCAAAAGGAATGTGCTCAAAAAAAAGACACACACACAAAGCACATTCCTTTTTGCTTACATAATATTTCCTCTTCACCTATGATCGTGAAGTCTGTGCGGAGTGTGTGTGTGTTTTTTTTTTCATTGCGAATAACTCATCGATCTGAGTTATTGGCAGTGCAAATGCACATTGGGGATGAATGAAAACAAGATTGTGTGTAAAGTTTTTTTTAAGTTGAAGTTTTTTCATTGAGGACAAAATGCGCACACATATAGCACGTTCATTTTTGCATGTTTTTACTACAAACATAATGTTTCTCTTCAGTCTTCACTTATGGCTGTGGAATTTGTGTAAATAATTTCCTGGTAAACATTTTTGTTTCATTTCATTTGCACGCAATTGTATTTCGATTTATTAGACAATTGTTATAGATTTTCAAAATGTCTAAATCTTCATATAAAGATTGTAACAATACCAAAAGAACATTTTTCTTGTAATTTTTTCAAGTCCCTAAAAATCATAGAAGGGATGTTTGGGTAAAGCATGCTCAATGTAGTACATTGAAAAAACAACTTTTTATTTGTGAAACCCATTTTCATAGCAAAGATGTAAAGATAGAAGCACATCGAAAATTGCTAACTAAAAATGCCCTTCCAATGTCATCCATATCAGTGTGCAGTTGCTCTGATGTATCTATCGATGAGCCTTGTTTTAAAATCATGGATGACATCAGAGACACAAAGCTTCCTTTAGTAGTCACTTCAGACAGTTCTAGTGCATCCAGCGTATTAAATATTAACCAAAACGAAAATGAAACGGGCAATACTGCGATTTGTCCAACCACACTTTCCGTTAATAGAGTTGCCGAACCTATGACATATTATTAGAGATTTTTCTCTACCTAGCGTTGAAAATAATAGTTTGCAAATTTTTCATTCACAGCTTCCTTCTCCCGAATCTCGTTTTCATAATGAGCGAATAGTAAATACCATACCTCGGTGTATTTTCGATACGCCAAAGCGATTAAAGGTTGATAAGGACTAACGTTGACATGCAATTGCAAAATAAGCCAGTCGACGTAAACACTTTTGTAAATATGCAACTTTTTCAAAAGGCAAATGCACATTGGACGAATGACGAAAAAGATTCTTGTTTGAAGTTTTTGTATAAGTCTCTCACATTATATTCCCATTTGGTGAGCTCGGGACTTAGTTTACCATCTACAAGCACAATCTACCGATGACATTCTTCCTTAAGTTTACCAGCCGGTTTTTCAAACCAAATGATTCATCTTTTAAAGAGCAAGGCTCAAACTATGTCAAACTTAGAGAAAAGATGTACATATGTGCATTAATTTTTGATGAAATGGCAATCAAACCCGAACTTGATTGCAACATTATTATTTTCAAAAATTTTAAGTGATTCAAGTGAGCAGTATCCAATACCATATGAATAGTTGCGATGACGAGTTTGATGTTGATGCCAATGAGACAGAAACAGTTGTGTCCGAAAGATGGTCTCAGAAGCTGCAAGAAGCGGCTCTTACATTTAATGCCGGGTTTGCAGCTTTCAAGTTGCATAAGAAACTTAATTGTCAAAACTGTACTCTGTTCATGATATTTAAAACAAACAAATTACGAGAACAAGCTCTGTTAATAAAATTGCGAGCTTATAACACCTATGACACATTATCCGAATTTGGAAAGTTTACTGTTCCTTCCTTGGAATTTGAAGCTTAAATATGTGAAAAGTATGCAAACACTTTTTGAAAGCCAGTTTGTAAAAATACGACACGATGGACACTTGGTTGAAGCTTTGCTAAAATTAAAAATGACAGCTTCCGCTAGTATGAAATGTGACGATGATGAGCACAGACACTCCATTTGCAAATTAATTTTAATTGGTCTAATCAAATTTTCGATTAAGAAAACCAATAATGATCTCTGTGGAGTTAAAAGTGTAAGGAATTGAAAACTTCACTTTATTATTCGTACATACATATGCCTGACTATCAGAAAAGATGCGGATATCTCTAGCAGATATCTCGTTTTTCTTAAGCCAAGATAGGGCAATCAAATCCTTTCCTAATCCTTTCTTTGTTTTGTTAAGATTTTTTTTGCGAATTTTTGTTATATTTTCTTTTTTTTCACACTGTTTGTTAAGTTTTTCTAGTTATTCATTATTTTTTTAATTAATTGATATCTACTTTTTATTTTATAAATATTATTTCTTTAGTTCTTACTAAAGAGCGAGGACTATGCCTACAGGGGACACCTAAAAAAAAACGCGTTTAATATTCTATCTCATTGTGTAACGTGGAAAAGAATATTTGAACTACTCAACGCCCTTCGTTTGTCCGTGCAACAGAGGATAGGGTTTGATTCGAAAAATTTTCTGCATAATTTCATACAATTCAAACAAAAACAAACAAATCTATCCGTAGCCATCATAAATTTCTGGCACTCCGTCCATCCACCACATAATCTCACCACCACCCCGCTGTGAAAATATGTTTTCTCATCCCTTAACCAGACCACCACTTGAACTAAAAACCTGACGCATAACGCATAATATGCATCCACCACTCCACTCCCTAATCAGAAAAACACATCTTTTCACTGAACAAGAAAAAAAATAATAACCTGCTTATACCTTTTTTTCATTAGTTTCTTTACTCATTTTCTTGGCAAAGTCATTCACGCAGTTGCGTAACATGTGTGCAAAAATACTGAACGGGAATGGAAACCCAAGAAAGATTTTGTTTACTTTGTTTCCACTCATCACTCACTCATTCTCTGATTATAACTCCATTCTCAGAGAGTAATAATATTTTACTTCGCTCTCGAAGAATGAGAAAACGCCACCTGAGCGGTTGGAGTAAATACTAAAAAATTTTGCTTGATGATAGTACTATAAGTTTCATATACAATGCTATTATGCAATTGAACTAAGTTATATTAATAAAAATGGGTAATTTGGCTTTGCTAGATAGGGTGACTGATTCAATCGAACCCTTGAACTGGACCCAGCACAGAGTAATGTTACATCTGTCCGCAATCTCGTTAAGAGATTCGCGACATTGTTTGACCAACTTAGATCTTATTTTTGGAGTTTCCAGAGTTTTGATCGCCGACTGACTGTCCATGTGAAAGACGATAGACTTACCATCTATAGGGTACAAATAGAGTCTGCGCGCTGCTTCACGAATAGGGGGGGGTAGATACTATCTCCCCGGAGACCGTCCGTACGTGGCGAAGAACCACATCCTTCTCCAGGTGTTCCTGTTGCTAACTGAATACGTCGGATCTAAAGTGGAAAACTTGAAAAAAAAACCGTAATTCCAGGTGTGTAACTACCGTGCCCAAGGGATGAATGGCACTACGTTAGTGTGTTTTCTAACGGTGAACTCCAGATAAATTGGGCAACTCTCGTTTCAATGTAAGTCCCCGCCGCTGGCATGCGGGGCTCTGCCTTCGGTGTACTCCTTTGCCCTAGCTTCTCGCGGGAACAAAAATTAATCCCAATTCAAACAAATTAAGTCAAGAGCTTGACGTAGCTCTAAACTCCATCATCCCCATGGATATTGGTCCTACAGAGGACCTCTCCTCAACTGCTAGTGCAGAAGAGGACGATCGCGTTATCGGTCCATTGGAAGAAGCGGTCCTTCTTCTCGAAGCCGACCCACATCCGTCGGCTGATCCTCAGCCCTCCACCTCAAATTTTCCAGCTGATCGACTCAGTGGTGCTACTCGCAAGCGTTTTAAGTACTGGCTCTCTAAGGGAGTCTCCGTTGAAGAGGCTAGAGAAAAAGCCAAAATCCCCTGTGGTCGAAAGAGAGACCGTTCAAAGCCTTCTCCATTGGCTTCTCAGCCAAAAAAGGCTAAAAGGGAACCTCCAACAATACTAGCGGACGTGGCCCTTAAGCCCACTCAACCCGCTCTACAAGCTACACCTCTCACTTTTAAGCAGGTCCTTGAGGCTATTAAGGTAGGAATCATCGCCGCAGACTTCCCGGAAACCTTGCTTAGCAACCAGTAAATGATTAATTCAAGACACTATCTTTAATAGGATTACGGACCTCACTGAGGAAACCACACAGCCTAAATTCCGGGGAACAACTTTCCGGCCACGATGGCTTGTCTTGAACTGCAAAGACGAGGCAACGGCAGATTGTAGATTGTAGATTGATAAAGAGGTGGGAATAAGTCACCTTATCACTGCGGCCACGATTGGGCCTATTGTGATTTCCTCTAAACTTAAAGCTCACTCAAAATGCCCGATTTGGTAATGAATTTTACTACGGTTTTGAGTGAGCTTGCAGATAGGTCTTCAGCTTCCAGATAGAATTTACCTAAGTAACGATGACGTGTTCTGATTAGACAGTTGCAGTGACATAAGATGTGTTCTGCTGATTCTTCGTCTTCGTTGCACAATCTGCAGATGCTGTCTTGTGCTATTCCCATAGCCATTAGACGTTTTTTCACTTGACAGTGGCCTGTAAGGAAACCTGTGGCTATAACAATCTGACTCCTATTTAGTTGTAAGAGTTGTTTCGTTCTTTTGAGGGAAGTGTTTGGCAGAAAGATTTTGGCTTGTCTGTTACCTTCAGTTTCCATCCAGTAATGGTTCGCCCTTTCTTTTAGCCAGTCTTTGATACAGCTTTTAGCCGTACTCACTGGTAATCCACAGAATGGTCTTGGCATTATAAAGTTTGATGCAGCTCCAGTTCTGGCTAGCAGGTCGGCTTTTTCATTTCCCCCATATCCACTGTGTCCTGGCACCCAAATGAGATGAACTCTGTTTGTGCTGGCTAGCGATATGAGTAATAGTTTGGATGTTATTTCATAAGCTTTAATTGCCAGTAGAGCAGCCTTGCCATCTGATAAATTATAAATGTTCTTATTGGTTATGGATCTGTTTATATTTTCTCTGATGCATAGTTCTATAGCAAATACCTCAGCTTGGAATATGGAGTTACTCTTTTCCGTGCATGAATGAATGAAGGTTTGTTCTGTTCCCAGTAATTGCGATCTGGGAATGTAACCTTGAAGTTGTGGCTGAAGTTAAATCTTGGCAGACATTTGTCCGTGATTGTTATTCCTAGAAGTTCATTACTGTTGAGCTCAAGTGCAATATCCGAGTGAACTAGTTTGGAGTTTGAGTCATCTTCTGCGATGAGCATGAAGGCATTAACCATAGCTACTTTCTTTATATGAAGATGTAGAGGTGGTAAGTTAACAATAACTTCCAGCGCTGCAATAGGAGCAGTTTTCATTGCACCTGTTGAGCATATATAGTTGAGGCAACGGCAACTTTGGTCAAAAGCATTGTCCCTAGCATCGCTCCTTGGGAAGGAGCCTCACTAAAAGCACTCGATGAGGAGAGTATTCCTCGCGAGCATATTATGGTGGGACTTTTTCCCGCTAACCCTTCAATTGGAAGCGACAAGATCCTTAGGGCAGTCACTGCCCAGAACTCGGGTCTTCTCGGTTCCTAATGGAGGGTTTTAAAACGCGAAGATAAGGGTAAATTTGCCATATTGACCCTCTCCATTGACCACAAATCTATGGAATGTCTGAAGAAGATTCACTTTAAGGTAGGTTTTCGCTTTGGTAAAGTCATTCTTCGACATAAACACCTCTCTCACAAACCCATTGACCCTGCTACCCCTATCCCTAACCCCGTGGAGAGCGCTCCACCCACAGCTGAGTTGGAACCTATCGACTCCCGGGCTGTCGCTACCACTTCCTTCCCCATTCTCCCCAATCCAATCTATTCCACCACTGCTCCCAGCAGCAAGGACCCACAGCCTGATCCTGCACCAGGCCTAGATCCTTGCAAATAACCTAAGGCTCCAGGAAGAAAGGCTGTCGCTACCACTTCTTTCCCCACTCGCCCCAATCCAACCAATCCCACCACTGCTCCCAGCAGCAACAACCCAAAGCCTGATCCTGCACCAGGCCTAGATCCTCGCAGATCATCTAAGGCTCCAGGAAGGAAGTCTGTCTCCAGTTCTGGACAACCTACTGGTAGCAACCCGTCGAGTAGCTCTGCAGCTACACAAATGATTGCTCACCACAAAGATAGAGGAGTTAAAGGCAAAGCCAGGCAGAGGATCATTAAAGTTGCTCCAGACTTCTCGTCCTCTCAATAACCCAGCCATGACCATGACCAACACCAAATTCCTTCAAATAAACCTGCATCACGCTAAAGCGGCCTCTGCGGCCGCATCTTGCAGGTGTATTAAACACAACTTGGACCTCCTCCTAATCCAGGAGCCTTGGATCCGTGAAGGCAAAATTTATGGCCTCCCCACCAACTCATGTAAGTTAATTTATGACAACAAGCAACCTATTCCTAGAGCTGCCATTCTAATCAGAAATAGAACCAACTTTCTCCCTATTCCACAGTTCATTAGCAGAGATCTGGTTGCTGTCTCAGCAGACTTAGCAACAAACAGAGGTCGACAATCTATCATCATCGCCTCCGGATACTTTGCGAATGAGACACCGGCGCCACCTGACGAAGTTGTTAAACTCTTCGAATACGGTAAGAAGACTGGTCAACAGATAGTGTTAGGAGGCGATGCAAACGCAGATCACACAATCTGGGGAGCACAAACATCAACAAGAGAGGTGAGTCTTTACTTAATTTCTTAATTCCGCTGAATGTTGAAATCCTAAATAAAGGCTTTTTTTTTTTGGGTTGCGCCAAAGGATGTGGTAATCTTCCAAAGATACTAGTAGCCCGGGCTGCTAGCATGCACGATTCGCAAACCCGAATAGTCGATGCCAGGAATGCGCCTACGTACTAATCCACAACCTGCACACTTCTACCGCTCTCCCCGCGGGACTGCCGTTAGGTATTACTTTTTGGACTTGGCAGATTGTTTCTCCATTCTGTAAATCGACTGCAGTCGAATATTGCGTGCTCTGTGTCTTCCTCTTGCTCTGGACAGTGTGGACAGAGAGGTGAGCTATCATGTCGGAATCTGTGTAGGTACTTGCGATAGCCGCCGTGACCCGAAAGAAACTGCGTGAGGTGGTAGTTGCAGTCCCCATACACTCGCTTGGTCCAGACTTCGATTGTGGGAATCAGTTTATAGGTCCATCTGCCTTTTGTGCTGCTATCCCACCTGGCTTGCCACATAGCTAGTGACCTTGCCTTCTCCTCCTCCTTTATTCTCCTGACAGTACCTGCTTCTTGATGACCCGAGATTCTCCTTTCGTTGATACTTACCGTCTCATTTGCGAGAATGTCGATGGGGATCATTCCGGCTATGACACAGGCTGCTTCGTCCGATATTGTTCGGAAACCGCTGATTGTTGTTATCGCGCATAGCCTGTATGTTGACGACAGTTTTCTTCGTGTTTCTGTCGTCGCTAATACCGCCGCCCAAACCGGGGCAGCATATAGGAGAACCGAGCTAACCACTCTGGATAGTACAATCCGTCTAGCATATCCAGGGCCACCGATGTTTGGCAGTATTCGAGAAAGGGCTGCCTGTAGTAGTGAAGCCTTCTTGCTCGAGTATTCCACGTGTGTTTTAAACCTTAATCTATTGTCGAGCATTACGCCTAAATATTTTAGTGCTTCCTTGGATCTTATAGTCTGATTTCCGACTCGAATATTCGCATATTCAACAGCTTTGCGGCTTGTAATAAGAACAGCCCCAGTTTTGTGGCCGGCTAATTCTAAGCCGGCGGTACCTAACCAGTCTTAAATTTTTTTGATTGCTTCGTTTGTTGCTGATTCTATTTCATGGATATGTTTAGCCACGGTGACTACGGCGATGTCGTCAGCAAACCCGATTATCTTAACTCCTTGTGGTAGTGGTAGTCGCAGGACTCCGTCGTACATGATATTCCATAGGAGAGGGCCTAGTACCGATCCTTGCGGGACCCCTGCCGTGACGTTGTAGTATTTTACCCCCTCGTCGGTTTGGTACCTCAACTTCCTGTTGGTGAAGTAGTTTGTAACTATCCTTAGCAGATAGTATGGAGTATCCATTCTGGCTAGCGTTTTTTATGTCCAGAGTCACTACTGCACAGTATTTTTTTGTCCCACCTCGCCATCTTTCTCCTTGGATCGCTTCAGCTGCAGTGTCGACTACTGCTTTTATAGCGTCAACGGTAGAGCGCGATTTTCTGAATCCGAACTGGTGGTCTGACAGTGCTCCTTTCTCTTCTGCTACCACGAGCAGTCGGTTGTATATTATTCGTTCAAGTATTTTTCCCAAAGTGTCGAGTTGACATATTGGGCGATATGACGATGGTTCTCCAGGTGGCTTGTCTCCTTTTGGTAGCAGTACCAAGTGTTGGAGCTTCCATGGCTCAGGAAAAACTCCTTCCTCCATACACTTTTGCATCGTGGCTATAAAAATGTCCGGCCTCTTTTGAACAGCCACTTTCACTGCCATGTTGGGGATGCCATCCGGTCCAGGCGTTTTGTTGCTTCCTATCTTCCTGCATGCATCGTGTAGCTCCTCCTGTGTAATAGCAGGGATGTGCTCTGCGTTGGTGTCTCTGATTATATCACACAGAGTAGATGGTCGATGGGGGAATAGGTGCTCTATTATTGATCTCAACATAATTGGGCAAGTTATTTGTGGAGACCTATGACCATTCATCTTTGTCATCACCATTCTGTACGCCATACCCCAAGGGTTTATGTCTGCTTCTGTACGCCATACCCCAAGGGTTTATGTCTGCTAAATAAAGGCTGTCAACCGACTTTTGTTAACCCTATCAGACAAAAGGTACTAGATCTCACCATAGCTAGCTCATCTTTGTCTGATCAAATTACTAACTGGCATGTGTCGAAAGAGCTCTCGATGTCTGACCACATGCACATCAGATTTGACCTCGAGAGCTCTTCCTACCCAAATACTCTTAACAGGATCCCTAAACGCACCAACTGGGGTCTTTACTTAGAGACCCTCAGGTGTGAATTCAACCCATCCTGTTCAAATATAGACTCTTCTCATCTACTTGAAGAAGAAGCCTCAAACCTAAGCTCTCAAATCACAGTTGCATATGAATCCAGTTGCATAACCTAAGGCTAACTCTCGGGATGTGCCCTGGTAGACCATTGAGCTTGAAATCCAAAAAAGAAAGGTTAGGAAGCTTTACAATAAAGCCACACGAACTAACTCATGGAGCGAATACAAAATAGCTCTCACATCTTATAATTGTGCAATTAGGTAATCAAAAACACATACTTGGAGGACTTTTTGCGAAAGCATTAACGATATTCCGACAGCTGTTAGGGCTCAAAAAGCCCTTTCTAAGAACCACAGCAATGGAATTGGTCTCCTACAAAAAAGTGACGGCAGTTTCACAACTGGTTACAAGGATACTCTGAGTCTACTTCTACAAACTCACTTACATGAAATTATGCAACACCCTCCAAACAGGCGCACTAGGAACTCTGCTAGGAATATCTTCTCCTCTGATTCTATCAGATGGGCCATCTCCACGCAAAAGCCTTACAAAGCTCCTGGTGGGGATGGAATCTTTCCTGCCCTTCTTCATCACGGCATCGATATTCTCCTAGAATCCCTAGTGTCCATCTTTAGATCCAGCTATGAACTTAGCTACACACCAACTACATGGAGAAAGGTAAATGTAGTGTTCATACCATAAGCTGGCTGCAGATCACAATCAGACCCTAAGGCCTTTAGACCTATTAGTCTCACCTCGGTGTTCCTTAAGGTAATGGAATAAATTATCGACTTCCATATTCGTAGTTCCGCCTTGTTAGAACTCCCTTTAAATAAACTCCAATTTGCATATCAACCTGGTAAATCTACGGTCTCAGCACTACATCATCTAGTTAGCACGATTGAAGAAACTCTGTTAGAGAAGGATATCGCCCTCTGCTCTTTTCTAGACATCTCGGGTGCCTTCGATAATACGACGTTTCAATCCATCAAAGATGCTGCTGATGCTAAAGGCATTGACCCGCAAACCACCAGCTGGATATGCTCCGTGCTCAGTGGCAGGATTATTTCTGCCAAACTTGGACAATTCTCGATATCCGCAAAAACCACTAAATGTTGTCCCCAAGGAGGAGTTTTATCTCCCCTGCTTTGGTCTATTTTTGTTGACAAAATCCTAAACGACCACAATAAATGTGGATTTCTCACCCAAGGCTATGCTGACGACATAGTCATTATAATAAGGGGCAAGGAAGAAACCAACATTGGTGTCAGACAGAGGGATTAACGGTTAACCCTGATAAAACCGTAATCATTCCCTTCACTAGAAGGAGATCCTTAAATCTCCGCTCACTATCACTACGTAATGTACAAATAAATTTCTCTAAAGAAACAAAAGATCTTGGGATAACTCTAGACCAGAAACTAAACTGGAAACCTCATGTAGATAGAACCATTGAAAAGGCGACAAGAGCCCTCTGGGCCTGCTCAAGGTTTTTCGGCAAGAGATGAGGATTAAAACCCAAAAAAAATTCACTGGACTTATCTCACAATCATCACGCCGATAATTTCCTATGCATCGCTAGTATGGTGGGAGAAAACTAACCAAATCACCATCCGATCTGCCCTACAAAAGGTGCAACGATTAGCATGTGTAGGTATTACGGGTGCAATGCGCACCTGCCCTCCAGCTGCGCTGGAAGTTCTCTTAGACCTTCCACCTCTACACATAAGAATAATGAAGACTGCAGCAGCTAGTGCAATAAAGCTTCAACTTCTATGTAATAATACTAACACCAATCTAGTAGGACATATGAAAATCCTGGAGGAAATCCCGCTACTATCATCGCCAGCGATCTGTTCCTCGGATTTCATGCCAAAAAGAATCCATCTCAATCACCCTTTCAAAGTCATTATACCGGACCGCAGGTTTTGGGACTACCCTCTCATCCCTCACACCATATCTTCAATTGATTGGTATACTGACGGTTCGAAAATGTCAAATGGGGTTGGAGCTTATGTTTTTGGTCCTAACTACAAACTATCCACTTCACTTGGACAATATACTACTATCTTTCAAGCAGAGGTCTATGCAATCGAGCTATGTGCCAGAGAATGCATCAGACGAAACCTCCGTAGATCACAATATAATGTCAGACAGCCAAGCAGCTCTTAAAGCTCTAACTTCCTTCAATTTTGAGTCTAAGCTGGTTTGGAATTGTCCACAAGTACTCCTGCAGCTTGCTGCACACAATAAAATTACTCTTGTGTGGGTCCCTGGACATAGGGGCATCCCCGGCAACGAATCTGCTGATAAACTTGCCAGATTAGGTGCTCAATCTCCGCTTACAGGACCTGAACCCTTTTGTGGTTTACCAACTAACCAGATAAAGATAGAGCTCAACCTATGGGAACGAATAGAAATGCTCTCATTCTGGAACTCGCAAAATGGCTTACGACATGCCAAGAAATTTATAAATTTCTCAAAAAAAAGATCCAGAGACATTCTTTCAATGAGCAAACGCAAGGCTAAGATCATAACTGACTTCCTTGCTGGACATTGCTCTCTCAATTACCATCTCAAGAAAATGGGCCGTGTCCAATAGGACATGTGCCGTCTCTGCCTTGAAGACACCGAAACAGCCCAACATATACTGTGTGAATGCCCGGCCATAGCTCGGATTAGGCTCAAACACTTTAACAAAGGCTTCACATCACCATCTGATGTCACATTTTCTTCAGCTCAAACTATCTATAGTTTCATTAATGAACTAGATCTCAGCTAAAAGACAAATATAATATAGCAACTTTCAGGGGATAGCACAAAAGATCTCTTCTGGTCGCCGTGATTATTAGGCTTGTACTAGAGCCTTAACTACCCCCTCGACACTAAACAAAAAAAAACCTTCTTTTAGTAAATTAAATAAGAGAAAGTGAATTAATTAAAAGGTTGTTGTTTTAAATTCTGAAACGTTGCCTAAGTGTGGCAACATCTTACAAAATTCTTTTCGCGATCCAACTATGTCGACCAGTGAATATACAACGCGACAAGAGCATCCTACTGAGGAGTATAACTGCAAAGCCTGCCCAGCTCCAGACTCAGAATGTGATATGGTGCAATGCGACAATTGCAAAAGCTGGTATCATTTCACTTGTGCGGGCGTCAGCACCTCCATTAATGGAAAAACCTGGTCTTGCCGATCGTATTTGGGTGAATTTCATACAAAAAGTCACAGCGCTCTCCCTAACCTAGAAATGGCACGTGCAGCAAAACCATGCCTACCCGTGACAGCAGCTGCTTTTGTCATTTCTCCCAGGAGCATCTTCTCGAAGGCCGACAGATACCATCACCTCCTCCCAAGTCGTCTAACGCCTCCAAGTCATCAAAAGCATCAGCGACGAGGCGCTATCAAATTGAGCTCGAAAAACTTGAAAAAGAAAGGAGGATACAGGAAGAAGAAAACAAGGCCAAGAGAAATTATATAGAGAAAAAGTACGCTATCCTAAGTCAGCTGGCGGAAGAGTCGTCAGAAGGCGAGGAGGAAAACGATCATCCGGAAACTAGAGATAAGGTGACAAATTGGTTAGTTACTAAAAATTCAACCCAGCAGTGCCACGAAACCGAAGAACCATATTCAGAACTGCAACCAAGTGTCCAACATCCGTTGGTAAACAGGAAACGGCTTGGGGCTAACGTTGATCAGCAGCAACAACAGCAGCAGACTGGATCTTTACCACCAGATCTTCATACACAGCGCCCAGCAGAAGGCATTCAACGACGGTCTTTGACGTACTTATCAACAACCCAACCACAGTTCCTTGGACCTGATATACGGGAATATTCAGCACATAACGCACCTCAACCCCGCAGCAACAACGGCGTTACACCCATTCAACGAACAACCAACCAACTACAGTCTGTAATCATCTCGACCAACCTGCCTTAACCAAGAGCCATAAAGCAGCACGTCACTTAATATCACGCGATTTGCAAAGTTTCGACGGCAGCCCCGACTGTTGGCCGCTCTTTATATCAAATTTCGACAGGTCCACGGTACTTTGCGGCTTTTCTGATGAAGAAAATATTATTCGATTGCAGAAAGCCCTAAAAGGCTAAGCTCTAGAGGCGGTAAGGAGTCTTCAAAGTCAACCAAAATGCCCGGGGAACGCAATAAGCACACGTAAGATGATATACGGTCGACCTGAAGTGATCGTACATACTCTTCTCCAGAAAGTATATGCTACGCCCGCGCCAAGGGCGGTCAAGCTTGACACGTTAGTGAACTTCGCTGTGGCAGTACAAAATCTCTGCGCCACTATCGAGTCGGCCGGCCTTGGAAGTCACCTGAACAACCCCACACTGTTGCAGGAGCTAACGGATAAGTTGCCGCCGACCGTTAGACTGAATTGGGCCATGCACAAACAAATTCTGCCTATATGTACACTCTCAGATTTCAGCAGGTGGTTGTATAACGTGGCACAGAAGCCGCCAACGGAGTATTACTTCCCAGTTTTTCTCATGCGCCAGACGGAAAATCTCATATCAGAAACGCTAAGGAAAGGAGTTTTCTAAACGTGCATGCTCCCGAAATCAGTTCCAACAGCAATACGCCAGTAAAACGCTCATGTTGTTTCTGTCATGGGAATTGTCCATCCGTAGCCGACTGTCAGAAGTTCAAAGAGGCTAGCCGAGCAGCAAAGTGGGCCGCAGTAAAGGAGAATCATCTTTGTCGCCGGTGCTTACGAAAGCATGAATACTCCCAGTGCAAGTCGTCGGAAGTATGTGGAGTAAATAATTGCATCTTTAAACACCATCGATTACTGCACAACGATGGAAAGGATGCTGCGAAATCTAGGTCTTTTCAACAATGTAGTACCAAAGACGATGCTCGCAATGTCGACGAAAGAGAAGAGAAAGTTCAAGTCTTGCAATTCAATTCCAACACTCATTGCCACGATCGGAATACCGAGTCCGTATTGTTTCGCACAGTCCCAGTGAGTTTGTACGGCAATAACACGCAAATTCAAACTTTCGCCTTCCTGGACGACGGCTCATCGTTGACATTGATGGATGAGGACATTGCAAGGCAGCTGAACATGGAAGGTACAAAGCAACTCTGCTTAAAATGAACCGGGAATACTCGTCGTTACGAAGAGGATTCCGAACTGATGAGCCTGTACATTTCTGGCATCGGAAGCAACACCAAAAAGTTTCCCTTGGTAGACGTGCATACGGTCAAAGAACTACGAATACCGTCGCAATCGCTGGATCCTGAGAAGCTGAAATCACAATTCTATCATTTTCAAGGCCTATCCATCGAGGCTTATTATAACGCTCAGCCACGTTTACTTATCGGACTCAACAACATTAAGCTGGGGCTGCCTCTGAAGTGTAGAGAAGGTTCACCCGATCAGCCAGTTGCAGCTAAGACCAGACACGGATGGGTGGCTCAGGGTAGCTACCAAGGAGGAATAATTGCCCACCATAGTCTTCATGTTTGCAACTGTAAGCAAGATAATGGGGATACAGAATTACAGCGACAGGTCAAAGAATTTATTAGTGGCGAAGAATTCGGTGTGGCTAATCCAACCAACCTTTTGGTCTCAGTAGAGGACAAACGCGCGCTTGAGTTACTGAAAACTCACACTCACAGGCGAAATGGAAGTTTCGAGACCGCGTTGCTCTGGAAGTTCGACAATATAAAGATGCCAAATAGTTTTCCTATGGCTATGAAATGTTTCCAATGTCTCCATAAACGGTTGGAGCGTGAACCAGAGTTGGCCGCAGCTCTTCATGCAAAAATTGAGGAATATGTCGTGAAAGGATACGCCCGGAGGCTATCTTCTCAGGAGGTGCGCCAACGTGAACATCGATCCTGGTACTTACCTATATTTCCTGTGCAAAATGCAAATGCAAATGCGAATGCAAGCCAGGCAAGTTGCGAATCGTCTGGGATGCTGCTGCCAAGTGGAAGTGGAAATGTTCCATCAAGTAGCAATAAGGGAAGGCGACCAACATTTCCACCGATTTATTTGGAATAACAACAAGGACAAAACTCCAGAAGTCTATGTGATGTCTGTCATGACATTCGGTGCATCATGTTCACCCTGCTGTGCACAGTACGTCAAAAACGTAAATGCAAAGCACTTTTTGAAGGACTATCCCAGGGCGGCTCGATCAATTCTTGAAAATCATTACGTCGATGACCTTATGGACAGCGTCGACACCGAAGAAGATGCAATCAAACTCGCCAAGGACGTCCGATTCATTCATAAGCAGGGTGGCTTCTACATAAGAACTGGGTGTCTAATTCTACGGCAGTACTGAAGGCGTTGCAGGCGGATCACATTGGCCAGATGAATCTTAACGTTCAAGCGGAGCTCGGTACCGAAAAGGTACTAGGTATGTGGTGGTGCACCTCCTCGGATTGCTTCATGTACAGGATTACTTCTAGCCCGAAACACAAAGCACTTCTCTTCGGAAAGCATCGTCCAACTAAACGTGAGGCTCTGAGAGTCTTGATGTCAATCTTTGATCCGTTGGGGCTCTTGGCGAACTACCTAATGTACATGAAGGTCCTCTTGCAACAAATTTGGCTCACTGCCATCGATTGGGATGAGCAGATCGAAGATGCGGAATACACCAAGTGGGTTAAATGGGTTAACCTCTTGCCACAAGTGGAGACTCTGCGGCTTCCCAGATGCTATGTCGCCGGAAGATTTGATACGCCACCGGAGATCCAGTTACACGTATTCGTTGATGCTAGCGAAGATGGTTATGCTGCCGTGGCGTACGCCAGATTTAGAACCAAGGACTCAGTGCAATGCTCCCTACTAGGAGCCAAAACAAAGGTGGCCCCGCTGAAGAGGCTTCCAATTCCGAGGCTAGAGTTGCAGGCAGCCCTACTATGAGCCCGTTATGCTAAAAGCATAATTGCCTCTCACTCCATAGTCTTCCAAAAACGGGTTTTCTGGACGGATTAGAGGGTAGTGCTCAGTTGGCTGCGATCGGACCATCGAAAATATCGGTAATTTGTCGCCTTTCGGGCTACCGAAATCCTAGGTCTAACGGACCTGGTCGAATGGCGTAGGATTTCAACGAAGCAAAATGTCGCCGACGAAGGAACCAAGTGGCAGAAAAAACCAGAGTTCACACCAAGCTGTCGATGGTTAAAAGGCCCAGACTTTCTCAACCTCCCGAAACACCTGTGGCCTCGGGAGCCTCATGCAGATTATGCAACGATGGAAGAAATAAAAGCTCGATTTATCGGAATGAACACTGCAACCCACGTAGTACTCTTTCAACCCGAGAGGTTTTTGAGTTGGAACAAGCTTCTTAGGACTACTGCATTCGTCTTTCGGTACATTCACAACCTCAAGTCTAAAGTTCACGGCGTATCCAAAAGTACTGGTCCATTGAGACAAAACGAGCTCCAATAAGTGGAGAGAATATTGTTCAAAGAAGCCCAACTTAATTCGTACGAAAGTGAAATCGCTAATCTCGTTTCAAGCAAGCCAGTTGATAAATCCAGTTCAATCTTCAACCTTTGTCCTCTTCTAGACGATAAAACAATTCTTCGAGCTAACAGCAGAGGGCGATTCACTTCGCGAATACAGTTATCGAAGACTTAAAGCGTCAAATCATTCTGCCGAAGGGTCATTCTATTACCAACTTAATAATTATGGATTACCACTGCCGATACAAGCATAATAACCATGAAACCTCAAGTTATCTCAAGTTAGCTAACTCCAGAGTTGATTTCAACTCGAGAGTTAAACGGCAAGTTGAAAAATGTTTTTTTTCACTATTTCAACACCCGGTTTGGAAGTAGTAATGAGCAAGTTGGCGTACTTGCTCTTTCGAGAAATTCCCTGGGAAATTTGTGACAGATGACACATAATATGCCAGTCTCAACTTGGGATTTAAAATTTATGATTGCTGAGTGTTATTCGAAAACAGTTAAGTTTCAAAAAAATCAAAAAAATAATTAAAAAAAGTGAAGCAATGGAAAAAAGTAAGGGAAACAAAAAAAGAATACCAAAAATATTAAAAAATTAAGCAGACGTTGAAGGATCGTGCGTTTTACTTTTTAAGAGACGCCAAAAAGACCGGTGATGGTCCGCCCAAAAAGGAACTACCAGCGAACCACTGCAACAATTGGCGGTGCTTTTGACGCCTTCTACCTTGGGTCTTGCTGCAATATCTGGCGATAGCGACCATTCAACAGCCAACAAGTCAGCCTTGCAATATGCTAGCCGCAAAATAACTTCATCTTCAGACCAGATGCAATCAATATCTATCGAAGAGATTATCGTCGATGATGGGGATATGGCATTCCATTTAGATGATGGAGATGTAAATGTCACATTTTTCGATGAGGCTCATGGAAAAGTGGTGTCAAATATTAATGATCACCCGTGTTCAAGCATTGAGGCACTGACAACGATCCAAATGCAGCCTATTGAAACTCCAACTGACTCCAATTTATTTTCGACCTCCAATGTCAAGAGCGAACAGTCTACAACTAGAGTGAATAAACAGAAATTAAACAAAATCCCAAGTTTGCTCGGATAACTTCTACTATTTCGGGGAGTTGAGAAATCAAAAGTTGACTAACTTTGACTTTTGAATATCGAAAGTTGAGAGAGTTAACTTTGAGTGAATAAAAGCAATTTCTCAAGTTGACAATAAAAATCCACAAGTTATGTTCAACTTCGAGTGAATAAAACGGCCCTTAGAGCCCTGAGACGATCTTGCTAGGAGTGTAAAAATACAAGAGCTCAACGGCATCCGCCGCTCATGGCACAACTACCGCCTGCAAGGCTGGCTTCATTTAGTCGCCCTTTCTCCTTTGTAGGTGTCGACTATTTTGGCCCGATAAGCGTGACTTTCTGAAGAGAAGTCTAAAGAGGTGGGGAGTTTTGCTGACCTGCTTAACGACGAGAGCAATCCACCTCGAGATTGCACATTCGCTGACAGCAGACTCATGCATTTCGGTCATCAGGAATTTCATTGCTAGACGAGTTATATAGCGACAATGGCACGAATTTTAAGGGGGCGGAACGCGAGTTGAGAGAGGCCCTACGATGCGTGGACAAACCCATAATTATGGAAGCCTTCACGACCCCAAACACCCAATGGAAATCTATAACGCCGGGGGAGCCGCATATGGGAGGTAGCTGGGAGCGGCTTGTGCGGTCAATTAAAACAGTTTTTTACCAGATGAGGCCTCCACACAATATCTCGGACGAGCTTCTTCGCAGCATTTTTATGGAAGTCGAGAACATAATAAACTCGAGACCATTGACATATATCCCCCTAGAAAATGAGAATGAGGAGGCGCTTACTCCTAATCACTTCCTTCTGGGATCCTCCAATGAATTGAAGCCAGCAGCCACATTAAGTGATGACAAGATGGTGATGAGGAACAATTGGAGAGTGTCGCAGCAGTACGCAGATCACTTCTGGAGACGGTGGCTCCAGCAATA
Organism: Blera fallax; assembly: GCA_946965025.1. Lineage (NCBI taxonomy): Eukaryota > Metazoa > Arthropoda > Insecta > Diptera > Syrphidae > Blera > Blera fallax. The sequence goes on from OX337246.1 coordinate 58,503,284, forward strand.
TCTTCCCACTATTACCCGCCGGACAAAATGGTTCACACCTGTCAAACCAGTCGAAGTGGGTGATATAGTCCTAATAGTGGACTCGAATGATCCAAGGAATATGTGGCCCAAAGCGCGCATTATTCGTACCCTGATTTCGAACGATGGACAGGTAAGAAGCGCATCCGTGCAGACAACCACCGGCATATACCGCAGGCCTGTCGTGAAAGTAGCAGTCCTCGACGTCAGAAACTCTAAAAAGGTAAGTCCGGAGGACCAACCGGGGGGGAGTGTAACGTCCCTGACGTCGGAGAGGGGCGAAAAGGAGGAATCGACATCCCTGACGCCGGATAAAACGTCAATCTGACAGAGGAGAGCGTGGCACGCGGAAAGAAAAAAAGACGAGGGAAGAAAAAAGAATTGTGTAACCTCCTTTTAGTAAATTAAATAAGAGAAAGTGAATTAATTAAAAGGTTGTTGTTTTAAATTCTAAAACGTTGCCTAAGTGTGGCAACACTTTGGGTTGCAATCGAGTCAAAGACTCTTGTGTAATACCTAGGTATTCAATTCATACTACGATGAACATGTAAATGCATAGTTAAAGAGAGCAGAAGCGGCATTTATGCCACTTAAAAGCCTCCTGTACTCCAACTATGTAAGATCCGATGTGAGGGTCATTTACTACCAAGCATTTGTGCATCCATTTCTAACTTATACTAGTCCCGCATGGCGAAACGTATGTGAGTTCATCATATACATATGAACAATTTAGAGCTTTTCGAAAGAAAATGTTTTTTAGCTTGCTCGCCAGTATAGATGTACAGGACCACACAATTCGACTTTTGGCATTACGTTTTCAACAAAAGACTTCCTTTTGAAGAATCGTTTCTTCTTTTGGGCTTATTTTATCCTAATCCTGGGCATTTTAGAAATCCATTAGAAAGTAGACATGTACAGTCTGAGGCGTTCTTTTATCTGGATAAACTTGGATACTTATCTTATCAGACTCAAAAACTGTTCCCATTATACATATGTCTATCATGATGTTAGAAGGTCCGCCAACAAGAGAATCCTCTATAATCCCGGACACTCCAGTACGAATATCCTAATTTGAGATACTGAAATGGTCTCTAATAATAATAAAAAAAAAACTATTCTGGAAAAATATGAGTGGTTTGATTAAAACTAAGCTAATGATTAGTTTGAATTAGTTTAGATGTATTGTTTTATTATTGTTGGTAGTTTTACTTTAATATTCAAAAAAAAAAAAATACTGTCCAAAAAAGTTTTTCTTACCACTGTTTCTTTAAAAAATAAGAATTTTAATAAAAATCGAGGAGTTTGGAATGGATTATATTTACCGTTAGATTAAAATGAAGAATATTTCAAAGAACTTGTAAATATATATATGTACATATATATACATACATGTTATTTTTAGCTAAAAAATACTAATGTGAAAACAAATTAAGACTTAAAAAAAGGAGAACAGTCTTAGTTCCACTTTCCAATTTTTTTTTTATATTTGTACAATAATTGACGAAATCATGTTAATGAAATGTAGTTCGTTTCTTTGAAATTGCGACCATGAGCTGCATTACTTACAAATTTGATCATATCTGCGATTATTAAACAAAGAAAATGAAACCACATTTTTGACACACAGTTTTTAATTACGCAATCGATAAAGCTTGTCCTTTACGGACCATTCGTACAGGCAAAAAGTCTTGTCAGTGGACCTCCGTAAATTAAGAAAGAAAATAAGATCAGTTTTCAACGTGGCGAAAGCCAACAACACTTCTACTGACTGGAATATGTACAAATCAAGCCATAGGCGCTTCAAAAGCGTAGTAGGCAGCGCTAAACGCACATCTTGGTGTACATTCTTTGATAGCATAGTGTTTACAACAGAGTCAGCTCGACTCAGGAAAATCCTCTCCACAGAGTTAGCTGTGCCAGGTTACATCCTACGCCCTGACGGGTCTTGGACGCAATCCTCTACGGATTCATTAGAACTTCTTCTTAAAACACACTTTCCAGCGTGCCAAAAAATTCAGGCAAATAACCCGGAAACACAGTATAGCAACCCGGAACTAGAAATTCCGGAGGGTGTAGTTAGCGTGACCAGAATAAACTGTGCTATAAACCCATTTTCTCCCTTCGAGTTACTTGGGTGTGATGACATACATATACTCAGTTATCCTCCAAAAATCAAAACCATTAACTACACCAATACTCCAAATATTATTCAACCGCAGCCTACATACAGCTTGGACATCCCGTTAATATACTTAATTCGTGTGGAAAACAATGCGGATTGTGTATTAACCGACTGAAAATCGTCATTGTTCTATTTCCAATTAAAAGAACCATTCCACAGTTCAAGCTCCGGGAAATTGATGGTGTTCCCCTAAAATTATCTGACAGAGCAACTTATTTGGGTATGATTCTAGATAGAAAGCTTGACTGGAAATTCAAGGCAGAAGAAAGAGTAACGAAAGCTTCAATTGCATTTCATACATGTAACCGAATTTTCGCAAGAAAATGGGGTCCAAAACCAAAAATTATCCTCTGGATGTATACCGCGATTGTAAGACCAATATTTAATACCAGCTTAATCTGGTGGCAAGCATCCAATAAAACCACCAACCTAAATGCCATGACGAAACTACTGCTACTTATAACAACACTACTGCGAGGGCATAACACTGGCAGTAGATTTGTCATATGGCTGGAAAAATTGTTCGCTCTGTTGATGATTGATATGACATCAGGAGGTCTGCGTAAAAAATACTGTGAGTCAGAAGCGAAGGCAAAAAAAATAATGACAACAAATCTCCCCAGTTAACTGGACACGACCCCTGGAGCTAATGTGAAACTTAACACATCTGAGTTTTAAACCACTACACCCATCTCTTTCTCTCTCTCTCTTTCTACATTTCCGATGCCCACACCGTGTGAAAAACATGTAAAAGGGTATTCATAACCCCTTGAGTGCGTGCAATAAAAAAAAATACAAAGAATTGCATATGTCGGCGCTACTTCTGCAATGAAAACAGTACTAACTCCCGGATTGGAAACAATTCTCAATTTGTTACCACTTGATCTATACATGCTGGAATCTGCTACCAAAAGTGTTCTGAGGCTTAGCCAATTACAGGGGTGGACCTCAAGCCCAATTGGGCATGCACAGATTCTTAAGGATCACGTAGGCTCCTCCTCTGACTATCTAACTCCGTATCTCGACTTTGATAGACACTTCGACCACATATTTCCGAGTAGAGAGGATTGGGAAGCGGATTAGCCCCTCAAAGAACTAGCACTGTCCATCTACACAGATGGGCCGAAAATGGATATAGGCACGGGTTCTGGCCTATACTCCGAAAGGCTTAATATACAAAGCTCGCTTAGGCTACCTGATTACAGCAGTGTGTTCCAAACGAAGGTTCTGGCAGTAACGGAGGCAGTCAACTTGCTGTCAATGATGGTAATACCACGGGATAATATTACCATATTTATTGACAGCCAGGCCATTGCCATAAAAGCAATTTCTGCTATCGAAATAAGATCCAAACTTGTTTAGCGCTATCGCAAGGAACTTAAGGTTCTTGGCTCACAGCACAATGTAATACTCTGCTGGGTTCTTGGCCACAGGAACATACAAGGTAATAACAAAGCTGATGAGATTGCACGTCTGGGATCTGCAATGGATCGTAACCAAGCCCTCCAATGGATCAAACCCCCACTCTGTAATCTTAGGAAACGAGTTGAATGTACGAAGGCAAATAACAGGTGGAACTCACTACCCACCTGCGAAATTTCCAGGAAAACATGGTCAAACTACGATGAATCCCGCACCAAAAAACTTATGAAAAATGACAGCAAGACCATGTCTTTATTGGTGGGAGTACTCACGGGTCATAATCTTCTAAGACGGTAAAAGCCAAGCAACTTCGATATAAATTTTGAGTGAAATTGTCAAAGCTCTCTGAAATCTCTGTTAAACGAATTAAGAAATTAAGAATGACAGTGTGGACCATTCTAGGGTTTTCGTAACACTTTTATTACCAGTGATCAGATTTCATAGCTTTGACGTACATATTTCCTACTATTTATAACTATTATCATATAATCATTTGCTTTAGTTTATTTTAATACCTCCTTTGTGACGAACGTGTGTACATAATTTAACACCAGCCTATGTTATCATTTTATAAGTCAATAAAAACTGGAAAACCTGTCAATCTCGGCGATTAGTTGAGCAAACCTCTCTATGCCATAAACACGTGAAGAATGTAGAAAAACGTTTTCAAATCACGGTGTCATCGTGATACTCTCGTGATTATAAAACTGAGTTGAATGTTTTTTCAAATAAAAACTTTTTGACGTTTGGACTTTGTTTTCGTAATTATTCTACAACACATTTGTTTATTAGTTATAGGTGACAAATATCATTGATTTACCGTTGAATTATTGTTGAATTATCTAATGGAATAATTAGATAAGCCATGCGTTTGAAGGAATATAATGTCTAATTACTTTCACGTGTACCAAACGAATTTGGAACTTTTTATACCAGGTTGATTGTAGATATGAATAATATACTTAGTCGACAAAAATAGTCCAAAATCTATTTAAATTGGAAGATAAGTAATTAAAGGTAGAAGATGTCAAATCGAATTTGTAAGTTAAATTTAATTAGTTTATCAGTTACATCTGGGACAGAGAAAACAAGTGTAGAATAATAATTTGAATGACTCACTCTTTTTTTTTTAATTTCTCATATTTAAGTTATGTTTAATTAAATTTTAGTTTATTGGCTTTCTCGAATACAGACATTTCGATGTTAAATAAAAGAAACATAACTAGTAGCTTGAGGAAATTTTAACTATTGCTGCTGCTAGTTTTAAATCACACGTCCGAGAACTCACTTTACTAATTAAGTTGTGCTACGCGGGATGAATATAAAAACGCACTTTAAAGTGACGTGAATAAAACGCGGTATATTCATTACTACAGGGGGTTGTGTACACATATTTAGATCAACATTTTCTATACCTACTAAGGTAATATGTAACATAGTTTCAGCCTAATAACAGCTTGATATAGCACGCATTTACTTTTTTTTTATAGTAAACTAGCTGTACCCTGCGCGCGTTGCAACGCCACCAACTAAAATAAATTTGAAGAAAAGACATTACACAAATATTCAATTCATTTTGAGTCATTTTATTGATTTTGTTCATTTCGAAAAAATTGTGACATTGCAGCGTTTCGTTTCAATTCGATATTTATTGAAGTGCTGTGGGATACACAATATTTGTCTTGATCGAGCGGTGCTTATTCGAACATTTTGCAGCCTTCTTTCCCGTTGTTCAGTTGTCTCAGACGAACGGGCCTGGGTAGTACGTATTCGAACAGTTGCTAACCTCACTTCTCGTTGTTCAGATGATTCAGACGAACGGGTCTCAGCGGCATGTACTCGAAGATTTTCTAGCCTTAATGCTCGTTGCTCGTCTGATTCTGAGGCTCGTAATGCTCTTTTCTTTCGCGCTTGAGGTGTAGATCGGCCAATTGCTTGTCGCTTTGGAGGCATAATTGTACGGGAACGACGTGAAAAATGCGTTTGAATTTATTAGATGTCAATCAGCAATCCGAATCTCACAATGTATCCAATCCAATTGAACCGGCTGTTCACACATGGATGGAAATGTTAATATTGACGGTGATCACCAATTCGCTGAGGAAAATTTGAAGTGAAAAAAATCAGCACTCGAGAATTGTTGAAATCGATTTTAATTCCACTCACGATGATATCCGAAAAAAACTGCATAGCAAATGCGTTCGGAACGTCAATCAGCAGTCAGATTCTTCCCATACACATTCGATGATCTTCGTGGGTTCACTATAGAGAATGAATAAAATCAGCTCACGGAAACTACGAAAATTCAATTCGATTGAATTATTTATTTAACTCACAATGAAATGCACAAAACTATTCGAAAAACGACAATATTGTCTGTTCCATGTGAGCCGGACATGAATTTCACAACGTTTACATAAATTCTTATGTCACCCACAACTCGAAACGTCATCAAATGCATAGTTTACGATTCTATAAAGGACATACAGACAAACATTCATTTTTATATATGTAGATAGATAGCTGACCCCTGCTCGCCTTGCTTCGCTCCCTTCCAGTTTTAAGACCGAAATGTATTCAGCTTCTGAATATCCCATGAAATAGATTTGTAGGAAATTGGGATTAGCAGGCATTAATGTTCCGAAAAGGTGGTAAATTTGACCCTGAATCTTAAAAGTGGGCAAAAAGTTGCCTTCTGTTATGCGTTTACCACCAAAGGAGGTCATTTGAAAGGCTGAGTTAAACTTTCTAGGACTCTCTAAAAAAGTTTTTGAGGAAGGATATGATCACCCAGCAGAATGCTCTTTGGTGGTTCCAGCGGTGCACCGATTTCTCTGAGCATAACTTTTCCGTTTGAACAACACAATCCAGCAGATTCTTTTGCCCGCTCAGACATTGTACCTATGTATGTATGTACATGCGACTCCTTTTCGTATGAAATGAAACTTTCATACTGAAAACATGAATTTTTCTTTAGGCTCCACGGTCGGACAACATTTTCACCGATAAGAATAAACCGTTCACTAACAGAACCAAGTCTATTAACAGTGGTTTCTCAGCCGAGACGTCCGCCTAATTTTTGTATCTTGACTCCTTCGCCCAATATCAGGCTTAGAATATCTCTCTCATTTTAGTTGACGCCACACATTCGGTGGAATACATAGCAACTGATTCGGTTAAACTACAATACTGAAAATGTGCAAACTCAATTATAACATCCCAAGTGGGAATCGCTACCACAGCACACACAGACACAACATCACGCATAACTTATCCAGTATGCATGTATGTATAACAGAAGAATAAGGAAAAGGAAACACACACCCTTCTATCGCCAGCCTCTCGCCTCTGCTTATAAATTTAGCGAAGAGGCAGCGAAAGGAGAATAAAGAAAAAAAAAAAAAGATTATCACCACTGAGGCATGGCTGGGAGACATGATCAACGAAAAATTAATCAAATTCTAAATTTTACAAATGATATTTTTGATATTGCTCAGCTTCTAGATGACGTAGAATCATGACTTTGGGCTTGAATTTTGCGTCTTTAAAAACTCTAAACGACAAAACTCATTTGATTAAAATCGACAAAGGCAAAGTTGATGTTATTTGTGTTTCTAAGTTATTTTGTCTCTTTTCGTGATGACAGTGGCGCCATCTGTCGAAAATTGGTCGTACCAACTCAGACACCTTCGCGAGCTCATGTACAACAACTTTGCTAAAGATCATTACATGATCAAATCCATAGTTTACGATTCTATAAAGGACATACAGACAAACATTCATTTTTATATATATAGAAGAAGAAGAAGATATAGCGCAGACTTCGAACCCAGCAGTAGTCGAGTTATTTGTACATTCAGCTTGTGGGTAGTTATTTGGAAGAAAAACATCACAAATCAAAAAATTTTTCAGGAGAAGCAAAAGAAGATTTCTAGATCGTTCAACGTTCTGTTAGCTCTCCAACAAGTACTTTTGATTCAGCTATTTAAGGAAATTAAAAACTTTAAAAATCAAAACTTTTTTCATAAAAAAATAATTACTCAGGAGACTTCGACTTGTGACGTTTTTCTATATGTAAATGTTTCTGTCTGAGTAACTCAAATTGTGTCAAAACATCGAGCATGGCGCGTAACATTTTGGGAATTTGTTAGCCCGAAAAAAGTGGTATTTTTAACCCTTGTGTCTACAGCCAAAAAATTATACATAAACATACACCCAACATACCCGGGTGTCCCATACATTTTTGTATGTACACGGGCGTCGGAAGGAGTTGGTTGTGTTTCTGCCAATTGTGTCTTAGAATTGTTTGAAGTGTTTGCTCTTGTTACAACATTTGTTACGGCATTTGGATACAAAGACGCTTTTATTTTTCACGCAACGCATTTGAGAAAAAATATTTCAAGAAGTAAGCACACATTTTTTTTAGTTATATTTATTAATTTACAATTTACATACATTTTTCTATGCACACCCGGGTGTGTTGGCTATAGATAGAAGGGGTAAATCGCAAAAACTACTCGTAAATTTTGACCCAAAAAGAATTTTTTTTTTTTTTCGAATATGATAAAAAACAATATTTTAGGCTTTACAAAATTTCAAGTCGATACGGCACCTAGAACTCAAAATATATCAATCTGAAAATGAAAAACACACCCGGGTATGTGGGTGTAGACACAAAGGTTAAACGTGTCACTTTTCTTGGTAATATTAAGCGCGTTCCGGATTCTAGGCCTACTTTTTGAGGTAAGGCCTAACATATGGAACGGCAAACTGACTGAAAAAGTAGGTTCACATCTGTTCGTGTGTCATATTTGACATAATTACTTTCTGATTTTACTTGAGATCATTTATAAATTGTGAATTGCAGTGCAAAAGAAATCAATAAGTAAATAAAGATATACATACGTAAGTGCGAAAAGTGACGATGAGATCCTCTGTAAGTAATATAATATTATTTATACATGTTAAGCAAAATTTGGAACTGAAAATTAATTTAAATTTGCTTAATTTATTATCTATTAATGCCTCAAACATTTTACCCCTCAGCCTGTTAATTGTCTCCTCCGATTCGTCGAAATCGTAGAGCGCTCCGTCACAATTCACTTGGAATTTAATTTTTCTTTATTTAAGTACCCGTAATTCGCAAAAAACAACCGAACAGTGAAAGAAATACAAGTGAATCAGCTGTTTTTGACAATTGGCAGATTGACTTAAAATGTAGGGAGAATTTTCTTACCTTCAAATCCAGTCCACTACCTCAATAAAAAATGCCTTACTTTACAGTCAAAACTGAATCTCTCCACCAATCAGAAACGTTTGACTACCTAGTGCCTAGGATGCGGAACGCGCTAATTATCACTTATGAAACTTTAAACAGGTATGCCAACAAAGGCACATTTCCACTTGCGTCACTTTTCTTGGTAAAAAAAATCTTTTTCCTATTCAAGCAGTGACACTTACCCACTTTTTGCGACATTTCATATTTGTTTTCTTTAAGAAGGATGAAGCACAACTAAGTTGTGTCAGTTTCACGACGTAGCTGTAGAGGTGAACAGTTGCAGGCAAATGAAAAACAACACATCTGCTTTTTAGTGGTCTCAACATAAACTAGACTTGTTTTGTTTTTCTAGCGAGGAAAGTTTTGTTTTTCATAAAAAATAACATCAATAACTGATTTTTCGACTTATGATCGTTTTTCTTTCAGATCATCGATATGTAAATACATTCATACATGTATTTGTTCATAAATAAATATCCAATAGAGACAACGTCATTTCGGTAAGTATTTCTGGATCACCATGGAAACAAGTATAAAGGCAACAAGTGTCTTAAGCAATCAAACGACGAAGTTTTGGGTTTCACCCATTAAACTGTAACTCAGCACTTCTTACAGCTCTTCTCTGCTATCTTCGAATATTCTGTTTGACATAGAATTTATTAAGTTCCGCAGATCTTATCCGTTGATCTCGATATATGCCTGGATTATCTGTGTTTTTGAGTAAATTCTTCTATCCATGATCCCCACGTATTTTTGAGTGGGTTAAGAACACGACATGATGGCCACGGTAAACACCCTGTCCAGCCGACTTCAAACCATTCAGCTTTATCCTGGTGAAAACCAAAGTCTTAATTATTACACACCAAAACGACTCCAAATTAGTCTAGGCCGTATTCACCTCTCTGTATCGTTTACCATTCATTCTGGATGGTACCTACATCAAAGAGATTTTTCCATTAAAGCCAAAGGCACCCCAAACCATCTCACTTCCACACTTCCTAGTTTCATGCAATGTGATCTCTAGTCTGGTCTCCCTATAATACTGCTGCAACTGCGGCTTTTCATCATCGAAGATTGGGATTTGCCGCACTCTTCTTACAGTTTCTGGAAGATCAAACTTATCTAACCAGCATTAAGCTTGTTTTGCATGACCACAGTGACATACATATCTTATCTCCGTCACAATTGATCGATTTAATAATTGCCATTTTTTCTGTGGCCAAAAGGGATCTGAGGGGCATTACTACATTAAGATTCAATTATTCTTATTTACCCCCTCACCGACGATTGCCCACCTTGTCGTGGTGGCTTAAGTACTCCTCTAACTGTTGTTAATCGACAGGAAGGGATGGAAAACCAAGAGGCATAAACATCCAAGGTAAGGTACGACGCGCCGAGACCTGCATGGCTGAGGGAGTGCTCAGTCGCTAGCGCAAACTCTGGATATCTGGGGACCTCCAGTTTTAACTTTAATTCCCCTTATCTGCATACAGGGGGTGAGTGCAGATGGACCTTCCTTCCCCCTTACTCGTGGGGCCTAAACATGAATCTTAACAAAACAAACAAAACAAACAATACTAAGGAGGCCAAAGTGCAAGGATCGGGCACTTCAGACTCCATAAACACCGATCCCCAGACTGAACGCATGACAGAAGAAGAAGAAAATCTTCTCCTCAACCCCTTCGCCAATCTTGGAGTATGGGATAGGGAAAGCGTCAGAACGGCTGATGCCGACATTGAGAAGATGATTCTTGATGTCGACGACAGCTGCTCTGTCGCTAGCTCCAACCTCTCCAGATTGTCTACGTCATCCAGACGGAGTAAAATCTCCAACTGCAGAACGACAATGAAAAGACTAGGTACGAAGGGATGGGACGAACTGACAGAGACGGAACGTAAACGGCTACATAACGCACGTGCCTATCTGCAGGAACAGCGACTAATGGAGAACAAGCCTACTGCTCGTACACCAAAGGAAGATGCTCCTGCAGGTGACATCAGCGCTATAAAGTCGATGGGGCCACCTGCCCCCCGGATCGGCAAAGTCCATCTGGGAGTCAGGCCGACGGCACCGACCGAAGCACTTAAGGATACCTCCGTCACCAACCAGACGTTGCATCGAGCCTCTTGCTCGTACGGGCCTGGAGGGAGAGAAGATAACTCCTGGTAAGGAAAAAGAGGGGTAGGTGCACCCGGAAAACATCCACAGCCTTAGCTCCACGTGCAATCAAGTTGCGATTTCCCCCCCTAAATCAGGTGACGGAGGTCAGGATCTCTCGAAAAACGACACGACAAACGACAGCTGTGCGACAGTCGTAGAGGTCTTGCCGAGCGATTCCCGGCGGCTAGTGCAACGAGCCCCTGACTCTAAAGCTACCGGCAAACGTAAGGCACTCAACGAACGTGAGATCCTACGAAGACAACGACGTAATGCAGTCAGAATCGTCAGACGACTGAGTAAACGAACTCCGGATACCTTAACGGAGAAGGAGAGACAAGCTCTTGACAAGGCCAAGACAAGACTCAGAACGATTCCAGAGACTAGCACGGACGAACGTAAAGAGAAGACCCGACGTACGCCCAGCCGTACCTTGATTTCGGACAGACTCAAGACGCCCGGGAATGTGCACCCCCATACCAACCCCGAGCCGATTGCTGGTACGTCTAAAAGAGCTAGGCTTAACGACACCCTTTCCTCACTGGCAAACAAAACGAAAAGAGCCAGATTTTCACTGCTAGCCGTTACTGGCCAGCAGGTCGCCGTTGCTGACTTCGGTAATCCTACACGGAAGCTAACTGAGGACCAATGGCGATTAATTGAGATTAGAATCCTTGATGAGGTAAACGACCTCATTGTCAAAGATAAGGAACCCCTCCCACTCTTTGGCACCCTTAACACCATCCAAGGATTCAAATTAGTGACCTGTGAGGACTCTCACATGGCTCCGAGATTTCATCTCTAGCTAGAAGAATCCGGTACGGAAGTGACAGTGTTGCTCAGTCACAAATCAATTCCGTTACTGAACAAGATCGACTTCAAAGTCCGCGTCGGTATAAACCGATGCAAGCTCAGGCTTATTGACAATTCGGCAAATAAAAGTAAAACGGAGGAGGCGACGAAGCACTGTGATGAAGATAGTCCAAATAAACCTACATCACAGTAAGGCGGCCAGCGCCAACCTGATCTACCTCATGGAGGCTAGACAGATAGACTTGGCCCTAATTCAAGAACCCTGGATTACGGGTGGCAAAATAAAGGGGCTAAACTCAAAGGAACTTGTACTGTATAAAACGGCACAAGTAGATACAAATAGTAAGACCAGAACCTGTATAGTGGCTAGGAAACAGATTAATCTCTTTCTTCTATCTACCTACAGTAATATAGACCACACAACAGTCAAATATGAACGTGACGGGCTCCCGCCGCTGATCATAACATCGTGCTACATGCCATATGATGCAGTAGAAGGACCTCCAGCAGAACTAACTCGCCTACTTTTTCAGCGGGCCGCACGAGAAAAATGGGACCTAGTCATAGGTTGCGACGCGAACTCCCATCACATTCAATGGGGTAGTACCAACATCAACATAAGAGGTGAGTCACTTTTTGAATTCCTTATCCTAAATAACATACTAGTTGCAAAGAGAGGCACAGAACCAACTTTTGTTATTAGAAATAGGCAAGAGGTAATTGATATCACTCTAGTAAGTAACACAAATACAGTAGTGATAGAACAATGGAAGGTACTAAAAGATGAGACATTCTCTGATCACAAAATCATTGAATTTCTGATACTGGACAAAAATGATGTCTTAAAACCATATAGAAATCACAGGAAAACTAACTGGGATATCTTTAACATGGAAGTAGGGATAAAGACAAGAACTCTTCAGACGCATTCTATACATGAGCCTGAGAGCATAGACAAGACAACCGATGACCTAACTAAAATTCTCGGTAAAGCTCTTCAGAAAGCATATCCCCTAAAGGAAACGAGGAAAAGCAAAACAAAATCTCCTCCATGGTGGACAAAGGAACTGTACTACATCAGGAAAGAAACACGGAAACTTTTCAATGTTGCAAAACACACAAGAACAGACAGTGACTGGGAAACCTACAAATCCAGCCAAAGAAAATTCAAGATAGAAACCCAGCGAGCTAAACGCTGTTCGTGGAGGGCCTTTTGTAGTGAGTGGTTTTTATACCTAAGGCTGGTAAACCCTGTCACACTACCGCGAAAGACTTTAGACCTATTAGCCTAACCTCTTTCGTTTTAAAAACCCTTGAGAGGCTAATTCACATTTACATTCGGAGTAAACTGAACCCGACCACTATATCTCCAGCCCAACATGCATATACAAAGGGAAAAAGTTTTGAAACAGCGCTCCACAGCGTTGTCAGTACCGTGGAAAAGACACTAACTGATAAGGAATACACTCTTGCGGCCTTTCTAGACATCGAAGGGGCTTTCAACAATGTCCAAACCGATGCGGTTAAAAGAGCTCTAGTAAACCTTAAAGTGGACAACACTATTATCAACTGGATAATGGGTATGCTCAAAAACAGACTGATCAACTCGGAAATAGGAGGTGTTCATATCAAAGTATCAGCATCTAGAGGCACTCCTCAAGGTGGGGTACTTTCACCCCTTATCTGGATTCTTGTGGTAAATTAAATTTTAATTTAGTTAAAATTTAGTGGTGTTAAAGCAGTAGCATATGCAGACGATCTAGCACTACTAGCGACAGGCAAATTCCTATCCACCATTAGCGACCAAATAGAAAGCGCCTTATCCACGGTAAATATATGGACCAAGAACTGCGGACTTGCGGTTAACCCGCAAAAGACTGAGCTGATCGTTTTTACAAATAAAAGGACAATACCAAAATTGATATGCCATCAATTGAAGGGACTCCACTTAAAATTTCTGAAAGCGCCAAGTACCTAGGAGTTATCCTAGACAGGAAATTGAACTGGAATCTCAATATAAAAGAAAGAGCAAAGAAAGCAATGGTAGCTTTTTATGCCTGTAATAGGATATCCGGTAAAACCTGGGGTCTTAGTCCTAAGATCATCATGTGGCTCTACACCGCGGTAATTAGACCGATACTGACATATGGTAATTTAGTCTGGTGGCAAGCGCTATGTAAAGCTACCAACCTCAAAATCATGACAAAGATTCAAAGAATGGCCTGCATCGGCACCACCGGGGCAATGAGAACCACCCCCACAGCGGGGTTGGAAGCTATACTCAACCTTAAACCCCTTGATATCTTCGTACAGGAGTCTGCCGCAAACAGTGCCCTGCGACTTAGCCAAACTGGATGCTGGAAATCCAGTATAACGGGGCATGCGCAGATCCTACGTAAATTTACGGAAAATTATGTATGTACAGACTACACAACCCCCTACCTTGACTTTGTAAGACCATTCGTTACTTTCTTTCCCAGTAGAAGAATGGCACGAAAATCAACTATCGGGTTACGAATCATCGATACCCATCTTCACAGATGGCTCCAAGATGGACATTGGTGTTGGCGCGGGATTCTACTCCGAAGTTTTGGGACTATCCAGTTCTATCAGACTTCCTGACTACAGTAGCGTTTTCCAAGCTGAGGTCCTGGCAGTGACAACAGCTGCTAATCAGGTTGCAATTAAGGCACTATCACACGCCGATATTACCTTTTTCATTGACAGCTAAGCGGCAATAAAAGCGATTTCTGCAATTGAAATAAAATCGAAGCTTGTAAGTCGTTGTCGCGAAGAGCTACGGGTTCTTGGTGCACAGCACAACGTAAGACTCTGCTGGGTTCCCGGACACAAAGGGGTACCGGGTAACGAGAAAGCTGATGAGCTGGCAAGAAAAGGATCATCACTTGGACTAAATCAGGCAGACGCTACTGTAAAAATCCCGCCCTGTCACATTAAACAAATGATAGGGAACAAAACATTAGTAGCTGCAAATGAAAGATGGAGAGTGCTTGATCCTTGTGTTATAACCAGGAAAATGTGGCCACTCTACGACAAGCAAAAAACCGAGAGAGTTTCACAAATGAACAAAAAATCTTTGTCATCTCTTGTAGGTATTATTACTGGACACAATATGCTGAGATATCATACAACGAAAATGACCTGTGCAGAGGATGTGGTGACGAAGATGTACATGAAGATTCCACACACTTTCTATGTCACTGCCCATCACTCTGTCATATTAGAACTAAAACACTTGGAAGACACTTCTGTGACCTAGAGGAACTTTTTGGCAAGTCTATAATCGACTTGCACAAATTTATAAACGCTTCGGGATGGCTTCAAAATCCATAGTTTGTTTATAGGTTCTAGAGTATGGGAGGTTTTAAACCCCTAGGGCATCACAATGGATTTACATTGATCTAAGTGTGACGGATGCAGAATTCTTTTGCGCCCGTCAACCCACTAACCCAACCTAACCTACCCCCTGTGTGCTAATTCGGGAAACGCAAGCCTTGAAACAGAGTACTCTGGAAAAGGAAAACGCCGTGCTCCGAAAGAGGCTCAACGAAGTAGAGCTGTTGTGTCGGGAGCTCAAAAGAAAAGTTGAGAAACTTAAATCAGAGAATAAAGTATCTGCTTCAAAACGAGTCTTCAAAAACGCAAACGGCTGTTCATAGTGAGCGTTCTCCGGGTAGCCATCACTATAAAACGGGCGAAGAAGAACTCGCGCGCAAATCAGATTAGATACTTAAGCGAAGACCCTCTAAAAAACGTAAGGCCGGTTCATCGCGCGATTTTGCTCCGCATCACGCTACGTGTCAACACGAAGACAATCCCTCAATTCAATCGTTGCCAAGAGTTTAATCGTACGCAGGCGAACTGTCAGAAAGAGCCGCTCTGTTAAGTGCGCTGGGAAATACTCTTCTTAAAATTGCAGTTTGAGCAAAAATAAAAAAGCAACTTCAGCCAACTGCAAGGGAAGGCACCCAGCGAATTATAGGGGTTGCAAGGTCGCAAAGGAACTACAGATGCGACGGAAAAAATCTACAACGCCGATTGTACGGGGAGCAAAATCACTCGAGCGGGCTCCTACGTCAGTAGAGCGTGTTGCTAATCAGACTGAGCGGGCTCGTAAGCCAATTGTAGAGACTCCTGAGCGGACTGAAAGGGCGCTCGAATCATCAGTGCAGACTCTTGAACTAGTCAATCACCCTTCTAAGCCGATAAAACGTACGTCGAAATCGTCCACTAAAAAGACTGAACGAAAGCTAACCTCGGAACCCCAAACAAAACGACGGGCCACCCCCTGATCCGTTGGAAATAGTTCTGAACGGCATTTGTTTGATCACCGAAGCCAATTTAAGAAGCGAATCGCAAACATAGATAAGAGGATACGCTGGTTTTCACGCCTATCATCCTTCAGACAGAGCGCGGGGCGGTTCGTTCTTACTCATTAAAACTAACATCAAACACTCGTTCAATATAAACATAGAGCTGGAAAAACTTCAGTTTTGCATGGTAAGGGTTCAAAATAACAATACAATATAGCGTCTGTTTACTGTCCACCGCGCTGCTAGTTAGAAGAAGACGACTACTTTCATGCCTTCAATGCCCTTGGTTCAAATTTTCTTACTGATGGAGATTTCCCAGAGAAACCATTGCCCATGTAGCAGACACTGCGGCCTAAAAGATCTATTGTATCATAAGGGTATGGTTAGTCTAAGAGACGTACTACCTCCCTAATGAAGGATAGTATGTCCTTAGTAGCAGAGTTTTTTAATTCCGCTGGCGTACATATTTCTTTATATAAAATACGTCTCCTTTACTAATGTAATGGCAATTGCAAAGAATGTGTTCGGATGATTCGTCCTCCTCCGAGCAGAACCTACATTCCGTGTCTGAGCTCAGGTTAAGTTTGTTAAGGTGGTATCTCAGGCCACAGTGGCCCGTAAGAAAGCCCACCAGCTTTCTGATACTTTCCTTATTAATGCTTAGTGTATCCTTATAGGAGTAAGGCTTGATTAATATTTTGGATTATCTCAACCCTGGGACATTTTCCCAGTGGTCCAAGCGAAGCTTATGTTCCCAGTTACTAATCAGCGCTGTGGCGAACGACCAGTTGATGCCACAGTTAGGTTCAGGTCCTATGAACGCAGATTCTGAGCCAGCCCTAGCTAGTTCATCTGCTAACTCGTTGCCGGCAATCCCTAGGAGGCCGGGGACCCATCCAGGTTTAACCTTGTTTAGTCTCGCCAGGGATTGCAGTGCATCGTAGCAGCATTTAACTGATATGGAGTCCACTAAATTGGACAAAAACGCGAACTTTCGGCCACCAGATGATGGCCGGGTACGTGATAATAGGCCTCACCATCAATGTATACATCCAATGTATCATTTTTGGATTTAGACCCCAAGTTCTGCCCTACGGGCGTCTACAGGCCCACATGGCTCTAGTAGCACGCTCGATGGCGAACTTGATATGAGAATTCCAGCTGAGCCGTTTTTCGAGGATGACCCTGAGGTATTTGAATTCACTGGAATAAGCTAGAGCAGTGCCTTTGATAATGATAGGTCCTAGATTGACCAGTCTTATCCTAATAAAAGGCACTAGAACAGTTTTGTAGGGATTGATGGATAGTTCTTCTCTGCTGCACCATTCTAAAACGTGTAGTAAAGCACCTTGCATGACGCTAGAGATGGTTGCGCTGTGCTTGCCACTAATAGTATCGCCAAGTCATCCGCAAAACCAATGGCGATATAACCTAATCAATGAAAATCCACTAGAAGGTTGCCTATGACTAGTGATCATAGAAGGGGAGAGAGAACTCCGTCTTGGGGACAGCCCTTAGCTGCGGTTACAGACACTGACACTCCTCCCGAGGAGGAAGTCATAATTCGACTTTGAAGCATGGCTCTTATCCATTTCCTGGTCGAATCTTCTATGCCTCTGCTACTGATTGCTCTCTCTATTAAGCTGTAGCCAGTGTTATCGAAAGCGCCCTCAATGTCAAGGAAGGCACATAGGGCTATTTCCTTAGAGCAAAGAGTTCTTTCAATCTTCTTCACAAGGTAGTGAAGAGCACCTTCTGTTGATTTACCCTTCCTATATGCAAATTGACTTGAGTGCAGAGGGGTAGACAAATCTAACCTACCTCTAATATGAACGTCGATGAGTCAGTCTTTCAATCGCTTTGAGAACAAGTTATGTTAGACTTACTGGTCTGTAGGATTTAGTCAGTTCACTGGGCCTATTGCCCGGTTTGGGAATGAGGATCACGTTTACCTGTCTCTAGGTAATCGGGATGTATCCCCAATTGTAGCTGACTCTAAATAAATTTATAATACTTGGCAAGATGAGGTCGATAACTTTCTGTAGAAGTTCTGGAAAAAGACCGTCACCGCCGGGGGCTTTGAATGGTTTAAAGGAGATGACCGCCAATTTAACCTTATCTGGACTAACATTTTTTTGCTCTATTGAACTAAACTATTTGCTCTATTAGCAATACTGATTCTGTGGTCAGCTACATTCGAGTGCATGTGTTGTACATGTGTAGACGAACCTGGGTAATGAACCTCAAGTAAGGTTTGACAGTGTCCATACGGTCCAACGTGTAGGTGCCATTAGGTTTTTTTTAGTAAGCCTACACAGTTAGCATGATCTTTAACGAGTGCCTTATGGATTCGTGCTGCTACTGTGCGCTGAATAACGCACATTATCCGGCGCATTGGAAGACAGCGGTGGTACATCCTATTCCCAAAAGGGGAAAGGATACTTCCCATCCGGCGAATCTCCGTTCGATAAGTCTCCTTCCGAATATCAGCAAGGTATTCGAAAAGTGATCAATAGAGCGCTGTATAAGTTGGTTTGAGGACATGCATATTGTTCCGGATAACCAATTCGGTTTTAAAGCGGGGCATGATACTAAACATGGCGCATCTAAACTAGTGTCGGATATCCAATGGAACAAAACCAAGAAACAATGCACGGGTGTCTGCCTGTTTGACTTGGAGAAGGCCTTCGATACCATATGGCTAGAAGGACTCTTTTACAAGTTGAGTAGGCTGGGCATAAGTAAACCACTGCTGTACATGCTTTGTAATATGCTCACCGGTAGACAGTTCATTGTGAAAAATGGCAATGTGACTTCTACTAGTACGTTTGATATTAAAAATGGTCTGCAACAGGGCGCGGTTAATTCGCCGTTCCTCTTTAACATTTACACCAGCGATCTTGTAGGATCTCTTCACCATGCTATAGCGTACGCAGACGACTTGATCGCGTACAGATCAGGACCAAAGATCGAGGTCATTGCAATACTCTTGCAGCGTGACTTCGATAAGATCAAGCGATATTGCGACGACTGGAAGCTGAAAATCAGCTGAAAATCAGCTTCCAGAAGTCGGAAACCATCCTGTTTAGGACGTCGTTATCTGGGGCCTCTGCGGATACCAGAAAGAATTGGCGAAAGTTTTCAATCGTGGGACAGCACGGTCAACCATTAGCGTGTCGAAATGTAGTCAGATACCTTGGGCTCTGGCTAGACCAGTATCTGTATTTTGACAAACATATAGATGTTGCTCTGGCCAGAGCCAAAGCGGCTTTCGCCCTTACAAAGAGACTGTTTTATAGCAGCCAACTCGATGCGAGGGTGAAGGTAATCTGGTACATGGCCCTCATCCGGCCCATGCTCGCATATGGTTGTCCGGTATGGTTCAACGTGGGAGCAAGCTCGATGGAAAAGATTCGGGTGTTTGAGAGGTGCTTGTCTTAGGGCTTGCCTTCGTTTATACGGAACACCAGAGTCAGAGTACAAAGAATTCTATTCTAATGAGGTCCTGTATAACAGGGCGAACATAAACAGAGTGGATAATTTCCTGATCAAGTTGATTCGACGCCACATTGCAAGAGCAATGAACTCCTTCGTCGTTTTCAATAGATACGGGGTAGCCTCTCAAGGGGGAAAGTTGGCCTATTTCGTTTTTACTTATGGCCGGCTTACATTAAGTAGGATAGGAAAAAAAAAAAGCACAAAACTTGAAAATAAAAAAATAAAAAATACTTAAAAAAACTCGCAGCACTTTGCGTAAACAAAAAAAAAGTACGTATTTAATTACGTAATTAGAATAAGGTAGTTTAAGATTTATTTTAAGGTAGATTGTAAGTTTTAGATTTAAGACTCTTAATTATAATTTTTTTAAAAAAAAAAAGTTCATTTACTAAGTTTTTTGATAATTATTTTCCTTAGTAAGATAAGGAAATTAATTTAAGCTAATAACTAATAGGTAGGTTACGTCGAAAGACATTAGTATAAGTATTGAGTTTAACTTAGAGCGCCCGCATAGGGCCAGTAAGTTAGTATATAACATAGTTAAGTTAGTCAAGCTAGTTTTAAGCGTTTTATGTCTTGCACGTAAGATATAATGAATTCGCAAATAAAAATGCATAAAAAATGAAAAAAAAAAAAATAATGCCGCTGCTGCAAACCGTTCAACCGGGGCGATAGGAGAGGCACATAAGCACAGTAACAAGTTCATCAGTTGGATGCTAACTGCTACAGCATGAGGGCCGCTGCCCGGTGGCCGCCACGAGGAGGCAGTGAATCTTCTTGAAACGTTTGCCTGTAAGGATCGTCCAGTGACTTTACCCCATAGGTAAAGAAGATTCTCAGATGAGTCCTGAAACTAATACGTAGTCAACCCCTTTCCTCCCAACCACGTTTTCCTTTTTCCCCTGGGCTGGATTAATGTGTTACACGACCCGTGCCGAGAATCAACCTGGCTGAGGGCCCATTCAAATAGCTCAGTCGCTAACGGAGTATACGGATACCTGCACAATGCGGATCTCTGTGCAGATCGACCTTTCATTCTCCGCCACGAATTATGAATTCCAATTTAAACAAAAACCAAAACATAAAAAAAGTTTTAAAAAAACACAAAAAAAAGGAGGAAGAGAGAACGATCCCCTTGAAAAACCGTCTTCCAGCCTCCTGGGGCAAATCCTGCTATGTAGCACATTGGCCTTGAAGCCTGCCACTAGCTATGCGAGCAGTGGCGTTCAAGAGAGTGCTCCCGGGGTTGCTGAACACGCTTCTGTAATGCCGGGAGTTAGGGCATTGGTATCGGTACCTGGTCCTAGCAGAAATCTAGGCCATGAGACGCGAGGGATAACCCCCAAATCACGTCTGCACCTTCAGGGGCAGTCAGCTGTTCGGCCTTCAGCTTACAGCACGTTGCTCCCTCCACCTCGAAGGATCTAGGTACATCCCCTTCTAAAAACCCTCTCGGGGGCGATGGACTGCAAAAGATCAAAGATCTCTATAAGCTGGCTGTCTCCAGATTGGGGCAGGAACCATGGAACCGGATTTGTGGCCTCAAGCCTCCCAACTACAAATAAATCTACGCAAGGAAGGAAGGTAAACCGAGATCCTGCATCCTTGCAAAGACCCATTTTAACACCTTTTTCCTCTCTAATATCAACGATAAAAACATAGTCGCTACCAACCTGGGATTGTTTTCAAGAAATTACTGGCTGGTATTGGTCTATCTGGGTCACGATCAAGTGGGCCCATTCCCTCCGGACATCTTGGATTGCTAAAGCGGAGAGCCTTAAAACTGCCCTCATCATTGGCTGTGATGCAAATGCTCATCACTCAATCTGAGGGAGTTCTGACATAAATGAAAGAGGTGAGCAACTTTTTGATTTTATCCTTAGTACAAGTCTCCCAATCTGTAACCGTGGGTCTACACCGACCTTCATTACTCGTCATTGACAAGAAGTCAATTAACAATCACAGAAAAACTAACTGTTCTCTTTGTAGGAAACGTTTATTGACGCTGATGCCATCTCACTTGCCTACTGAACCTACCAGCTTTGAGGATATTGACAGTTTGGTAAATACCTTGACACAATCACTCAATGGACCTATGTCTGTAGCTTGCCCACTTCGTAACCCTCGAGGTAAAAATAAGCCTCCTTGGCGGAATGCACACCTCAGTACTGTTAGGAAAGACAAGAAGCTCCTTTTTAATTTTGCTAAGCGCTCCCGCGAGACAGCCGATTGGGAATGATACAAACTATCTCTCCAAAAATACAAATTCTCTCTGAGGAAAGAGAAATGACGATCCTGGAAACTTTTCTGTGACAGCATTGAAGAATCATCGGAGGCATCCAGGTTGCGGAAAATCCTCTCTAAAAATCCGTCAACATCCAGCTACCTTTTGCACCACTGGACCGCCTCTGCTAAGGAGTCCATTGACATATTACTGGATACTCTCTTTCCTGGTAGCTCCCCTGTTGCTGTCCCGCGTTTAGTAAATACTTCCACCCAATCGTGCAGCAACTCCCTGGTTTTAGTAACTACAGAAAAGATTCGATGGGCCAATGGCAGCTTCAAGCCCTTCAAGTCCCCAGGACTTGACGTCATTATTCCTGCAGAATTACAGCAATGCGAGGACATTGTGCTTCCATGGCTCAAAGTCATCATGTCAGGCTGTTTAAATCTGGTCCACATTCCCAAGCTATGGACCGAGGTAGAAGTCATCTTCATACCTAAAGCAGGAAAGTGTTCGTATGCAGAACCAAAGGTTCTCCGACCTATTAAGTAGCCTATCGTCCTTTCTACTTAAAACTCTAGAAAGGCGAATTGACATCCACCTTCGGCAGAGCATTAGTACAGCTTTGCTCTCCCCGTCCCAACATGCGTACTGCAAAGCCAAATCGGCTCTGAGTGTTGATCAATCAATTGCTTACAAGCAGGATCATTAACACACAGCTGGGCGGAGCATCGGCCAGAAGAAACGTCTGCTGAGGTACAGCCCAAGTGGAGACTTGTCACCTCTCCTGTGGAACCTGGTAGTAAACGAACTACTGATGGTCCTGAATAAGTCAGGATGCAGGGTGATCGCTTTTGCTATTGCTGTCTTCGATAAACACCCAGATACTCTCAAGGAAATCATCCAATATGCTCTCCTTCGGCTCACCAGATGGGCCTCCAAATGTAGTCTGGCGGTTAGTCCCCATAAAACGGAACTCGTTTTCTTCACGAGGAGATATAAAGTTCCCCTCATAGACCCTCCAAAGATAAATGGCAAAAGTCTCACCTTCACTGAGAACGCAAAATACCTGGGTCTTATTTTGGATAGAAATTTTTATTTTTTTTTTATAATTAGCGCGCACCAAAGGAGTATGAATACCCTTATGCTGAGTATTCAGGGCACGGGCGTTTAGAAAATAGGGAAAGAGGAACAGAGGAGATAGCGGTGCACATTGGCTTTAAATGTTTGAATGTTGTACCGATGAGGAAATACAGAGCCTGGAAGCTCATTCCAAATACGTGTCGTTCGGCTTATAAACGAATCCCTATATTTGACAGTACGTCCGAAGTTGGGCTTGAGGGTGAACTGATGTGCATTTGAAGCGTGACGCGTATTGCGGGTGAAATTTTGAAGGAAAGAAATGCAAGTGGCTATTTCGTTGGGACATTTTTTGTGGAATAAGCGATAAAATAGTGAAAGACAAGAGACATTTCTGCGATGTTCAAGTGAGTCTATGGAGCTCACAATGTCCCTATTTTCTATTAGTTTTATCGCGTGGTTCTGGACCATATCTAGAATGTGCACAACGGTTTTGGGTGCACCAGACCTGATGTGGGCGCTGTATTCCATCTTTGGGCGGATGAATGCCTTATATATTGAGGCCAGGTCAGATGGGGTAAAATATTTCTTGCACCGCTTAAGAAATCCCAGACATTTTGCAGCATTTTTGGCGACCTCGAATATGTGTTCGTTCCAACGAAGATGGTTGTTAATACACATACCGAGAGTGGTAAGTCTTTCGGTTTCTGCGATGCAAGTACCATGTATAGATAATGGTTGGGGGTCTTGGTTTCACTTGATAAACGGAAGACAGCACTGAGTTTTGGATGCATTAAAATCTACTCTGTTAGTTGAGCCCCATTTGATTATGCTATCAAGGTCGGAATTTAATGAGTTTATCATACGTTGCCGTTCCTCTTCTACGGCCGAAGAGCAGGGACGTGAGTTAGGGAACGAACATGAAAACTGAGGGTACTGTTATCAGCGAAGGAATGGATTGGATAAGAGGTTGCAGACAAGAGATCATTTATGAAAATGAGTAAGAGAGTCGGAGATAAAACTGAGCCCTGGGGGACACCAGCATTTATGTGGTGGATATTAGACTTGAAGCCGTCCAACACAACTTGTATTGAACGCCCCGAAAGGTAATTTCTAATCCATTGAAGAAGAGAGTCGTCGATACCATATGCACGCATTTTCGACAAAAGAGCCTGATGCCAATCTCTGTCAAATGCCTTTGAAATATCAAGCGCAACTATTTCTGATTCACCGAAGGGAATGTAGAGATTGGTTCCACTTCTCGGTGAGATATGCCATCAAATCACCAGTGGACCTGTTGCTACGAAAACCATACCATTGAGAAAGAGTCCAGAAGAGTTGGACAAAAAGCTTACGCAGAGGTTTTGCCAGCGAAGAAGAACACCTCTTCAGAACTATTGTGGGGATATCATCTGGACCAGCGTATTTGTGTATGCTGAGATCTTTGAGAACTCCTGCAACTGTGCGAAAATGAACTTGTCTCATAGAGAATTCGACGCTTTCAAGCACAGGGACAGACAAAGCACTATCTTGCAGTGTGGAGTTGGCTGCAAATTGTGCAGCGAGCAGATTGGCCTTGTCTAAGGAGCTGACAGCTGGAATGTCATTGTAAATGAGCGTTGGGATGGCGGTTGAGGCAGAATTTTTGATGTTTTTGACGAATGACCAAAACTTTTACTACCTTTGGGACACTGTAGAATTTTTTGCCTCAGTTTTTGGTCGTGTAGGAATTTGAAACGTCGGATATGGGTATTACAGTCATTTCTTGCTTGTTTAAACTTCTTTCGGTTTTCCTCATATTTGTTGGCTCTATAATACCGAAAACTTACTTCTTTCAACCTGAGAGCCTCTTTACAGCTCTGGTCGAACCATGAGTTTGTCTTAGGTTTAATGCTCTTTATTCTGTTAGGAATGAAATCTTTCATACCTAAGAAGATCGCCTCGGTGATCATATCGGCGGCGGCATCCTTAGCGACGTGGATGCATAGCGACCAGCTAAAACTCCTAAAGAAGCTACATATCAAGGCCGTCCCAGTTGGCTTTCTCGTAGCGCCATACTTTTCTTTTGGGAGTTTGTTCTTTAACTGTGTGGTCAGAGTACGGGAATTTAGCTGATATGATGTTATGGTCAGACCGGTCTAAGGGCGCTAAAACATCAATGGTGTATTTATCAGGGTGAGAAGTAAGAAACAAGTCAAGGGTGTTGGCGGAATGACTTGCAATGTCTGGTATTCGTGACGGCTCATTTACAAGCTGTGTCAAGTTGTTAATCTCAGCGAAAAGTTCAACATACCTTCTTTCGGGTGTTGTCTGGCCAGAGTGTCGAAGCCAATCCGAATTGTGAATATTGAAATCGCCCGCAATGACGATTTTAGAACGAGGATACTATTCGTGTGATGGAATCGGACAGCGCATCAAACTCGTTAAAGGTTGAGTTGCTGTCCGCACTAGGGCTTCTGTGTGTTAAACAGTAGTGAATAAGTTGCTTACGGCCGGTGAATTTTAGCCATTTGAAGCTAAATTCCGGATTGGAACAGTGGCCATACTGTGATGGAATTTGGTAAGCAATATCACTACGGATATAAATGACAAGGCCGCGGTGGGGAAAGAATAATGGCACTCATCCAGGCAGTTACAAATCAGAAGATTCTTCTACTACCTGTGTTTCGCTAAGTGCCAGAACAGCCGGTTTGTGGGAATGCGAGTGGGCATACACATCAAAGAAATTAGTTCGAAGCCTACGTACCTATGGAAAATCAACCCTGAATTCCCTCATCATCACAACATAAAAACACAAAAGGCTGAACTGGAAAGCCAATGTATCTTTCTACTCTTGTAAAAAGGTGAAGCTGGGGTTTGAAACCTCAAATCACTCACTGACTGTTCGTGTCCGTTATCAGGCCTACACTACTTTATGGCGTGATAGTATGTTGGCCCGTTAGAGCTGTCCACCTTGCTCAACTAGCTAAAGAACAAAGGTCAGCGTGTATTTGCATCAGTGGTGCACTGAGAACTACACCCTCAGCGGCACTGGACATTTTGTTCAATCTGCTACCCTCAGATATCTTTGTTAAACAGATTGCTGCCTGTGCGGCCATCCATCCGGCCATATCACACTGGCCACTCCTCGATTCTTGATCTCCTCAACTTCAAACATGAAAATACGGACTACACCCCGCCGAAAATGAGGTTTGACCGAAACTTCCGTACGAACATCCCTAAACGGGAGGTATGGGACAATTCTCCCCCTATCGATGGCAGCTCGGTTCATATTTTTACTGATGGCTCTAAAACCGAAAGCGGGGTGGGTTGTGGTGGTTTCACAAAGACATTCCAGGCAACTGCAGGGCAGACAAGCTCGCCAGACAGGGTACTCTAAGGACTCTGCCTGATAGGTAATCCCTAGGTATGCCCCTAGCTACATGTTAGCATCTACTAAAGCTGAACGCTATTAGCATGACCAACCTCAGATGGGAAAACGGGCCAACGTGTCACATTTCGAGACAGATCTGATCTAGGGTAGATCATGAACGTACTGCCGAGTTGGTCAAACTAAAGAGATCACAAACCAGCTGCGTTGTCGGTGTTCTCACTTGACACTGTCTTACTGGCAAACATGCCAGAAGACTTGGCCTCTTTTCCAACGATTTCTGAAGGAGCTGTAGGGACGAGGAGGAAGAGGAAACCATCTTTCCCCTCCTATGTATCTGCTCAGCCTTGTCACATAAAAGAATGCTCAATTAAGGGTCCCCTTCCCTGAAGAGCTTGGCGATCTGGCGCCCTGGGCGTTATTCGCGTCCATCGCTTTATCAAAAGCTCCGTGGCCAAATGATTTTTGATCTACGGTATCACAAACTTATACCATGATCTAAGTGTCAACCTAACCTAACATAACATAGAAGAAATGTTTAAGCCGTTCGACTGCCCTTTGGTATCGCCCAACTCCCCAGTCACGACATCTGACAACTTTAAAGTAAAAAAGTTGCATTGATTGAACTGAGGGAAGTGAATAAAAATCTAAAGGCGAAAAAAGCTTTGGGTTACAAGTTAATAACGGCGCAGGTGTTCAAGGAATTGCCGGATAAAGTTATAATAATACTATTCTAATTGATTTGATAGATTTTCCTATTGCCGGTTATCTCAAGAATATTCGAAAAACTACTTTCTAAACGACTACAACCCGTAATCGACGAAAGACGTCTCATTCCTGACCATGAGTTTGGATTTAGAATCAAACATTCTACAATCAACCAAGTTCATAAAATAACTGACGTGATCGAGACAGCTGTCGAAGAAAAAAAGATTTGTTGTGGTGTATTTCTTGACCCCTAACAAGCTTTCGATAAGGTTTGGCACGAAGGCTTGGAGTATAAATTGCAACTACTTCTGCGACGGCAACTCTTTCTAATCTTACGATCGTGCTTCACCGAGAGACTTTTTCGTGTTAAGCAGGGAAATAATTACTCTGACTTCAAGGAGACTGGGGCTGAAGTCCCACAAGGAAGTGTCCTTTGACCGCTTCTATATGTACTTTACACGCGTGATATCCCTCACGAAAGAAACTACATCATCGCCACGTTTGCGGACGATACGGCGATATTGACAACGGGCGATACAATTGAAGCAGCAACTGAAAAGCTGCAACATGCTGTTAATAAAGTCCACGCTTGGACGAATCCTTTGCGTATTATGCTGAATGAGAGCCAATCTACTCACATCAACTTTATCTATAAAAAGTGGATAGATTACCTTTATATTTAAACGCGGCTCAAATACCATACGCGAACGAAGCAAAATATTGTTGCAAATATGCAGGGGGTTAATTACATTTATTCGGATTAAATTTAATAGAATACAATTCAAAAGGAAGCTGACACAAAAGAAAAACCACGATGTGCGCCGCGTCTGACAGTTGTCTCTCCTTAACGAAAGAATGATCTTGCTGGGTTGTCAAGTTGGTAGGTTGATGAGTCGTTAAGTTGTTGATGGGTGAATTTAAGCCCAAGTTAATAGTGCAGCATGTAACATTCTCCCCTACCTAGACTGAAACCGGCCCGGTTTCCTGACTGTCCGATAGAGTTCGCATTGTAACATTTTTGCCCCGGTATTTAGAAAGTCTGTCAATGTGCACGATCTTCGGTTTCGTCTTTGGTGTGCGTTGAATTTTATAAGTGACGTCGGTCAACACCTGTACAACCCTGTACGGACCCTCCCAGTCCGATTGTAGCTTCGGTGATCTGCCAACTCTTCGCTTGGGATTGTGAAACCACACATGATCTCCTTCTTTGAAACTGGCAGTATTTGATGACATATCGTACCTGTTCTTCATGCGATAAGCAGCTTTAATCATCTCACAGCGAGCTTTCTCGTGTATGTTATGGAGTTTTTCTTTTAGTTCCTTTGCGTACCCAATAGCAGAAGTAACACATATCTCGCCCGAAAAGCATTTTGTAAGGGCACTCTCTAATAGAATCTTGAAATACTGCCCTATAGGCCATAGCGAACAAAGGTAGCAGCTCATCCCAATTCGATTGACGTTCATCGATAAACTTGGCTAGAAAGTCGAGTATGGTCTTATTTATCCTTTTAACTAATCCATCGGATTGGGGGTGTAGCGGTGTTGTTCCAGTTTTGTGTATTCCTAGAATTTCCATGACACTTTTAAATACTTCGGATTCAAAGTTGCGTCCCTGATCGGAGTGCAACTCACGAGGAATTCCAAAACGTGAAAACACTTGAGACACCAATGCCTTCGCCACCGTGTCTGCGGTTTGATCCGGAATGGGTAACACTTCAGCCCACTTAGTGAAATAGTCCATAAACACCAGGACGTATTTGTTGCCATTTGCTGTTGTTGGCAAAGGGCCCAAGATGTCAACGGCTACCCGCTGAAACGGCTCACCAGATAAATAGATTCTTAAATGTGCTTTTGTTTTTTTTTCGTTCCCTTTCTAGCACCACATGTGTCACACTCCGCACAATAATCTGCCACATCACGTATAGCACCAATCCAATAGCAACGTCTCCTTAGCTTATCGTAGGTCTTGTTAACGCCAAAATGTCCACCGAAGACGCAGTCATGGAACATCCTCAGCACATTTTCTCTCATCGCAACAGGAATAATCGGCAACCATTGCTCCTTCTGATGAGAAGTAAGTGGAACCCAACGTTTGCAAATTACTTCCTCTGCTAGGCTGAATTCGGCAAACTGTGCCCAATACGCCTTGAGTTCGCCCGATGCACTTGAAATTTCTGACCAATCCGGTCGTTCACCGGCAAGTACCCAAGACCTGACTACACTCGTTACTTCATCTGCTTTTTGATGCTCTATCAAATCTGTATGATTGAACTCACAATTAGTAAGAGTAATAACATTTACCTGCTCCGTCCGAAATTTAGACTCTTTTCTATCACATTGGCGGCAATCTTCTTCCCAACAAGGACGTCTCGACAGGGCATCAGCATTTGAATGGAGACGACCTGCGCGATGCTGTACTACATAGTCATATTGCTGCATTCGTTCTATCCAGCGAGCAAGTTGTCCTTCTGGATTCTTGAAATTCAACAACCAGTTCAATGCTGCATGATCTTCAATGTTCAATAGCCCTTATTACGGCGAGCAGCTCCTTTCTGGTGGTACAGTAATTTCGCTCCGCTTTACTTAAAGCTTTGCTAAAGTATGCGATAACTACTTCTCTGCCATTCTGTAGCTGTGAGAGAACACTACCTATTCCCTCATTACTAGCGTCGGTGTCCAAGACGAATTCTTCATTAGGATGTGGATAAGAAAGTATAGGTGGCATGGTCAACTTCTCTTTAAACGTATCAAAAGCGCAAGCGGCTTCCCTACTCCATTGAAATGGAGCATCCTTCTCCATTAAGCGGTGAAGAGGTCGTGCAATTTGTGCAAACTTTGGAACAAACTGCCAGTAAGACGTACAAATGCTAACAAAGCTGCGAAGTTCCTTTAAATTCTTTGGTGAAGGCCAGGTTCGAATAGCTTCGGTTTTACTGGGGTTTGGTTGAACGCCTTTTGCAGAAATTATGTGTCCTAAAAATGGAACTTTCTTTCGAAACAATTTACACTTGCTCGGTGAAATTTTTAAGTTCGCATCGTTGAATCGTTGGAACACCTTACGCAAGTTACACAGCATCTCATTAAAGCTTTTGGCATGAACGAGAACATCATCTAGATAGACCAAACAGATATCCAGAGTCAGTCCGTGGAGAAGTTTCGTCATCAGCCGTTCGAAAGTGGCAGGAGCATTCGTAAGCCCGAAACTCATGACTTTGAAATTCCATAGACCATCTTTCGTAACAAATGCCGTCTTGTTTTTATCCGCAGCTTCCATTTCCACCTGCCAGTATCCTGATTGGCAATCGAGTCTACTAAACAAGGTGGAGCCACCAACAGCATCAATGGTGTTGTCGATTCTAGGCAGCGGGAACGAATCTTTGGTTGTCACACTATTAAGTCGTCGATAATCGACACAGAACCTCGTGCTTCCGTCCTTTTTTTGGACCATGACCACTGGGGAAGCCCATGGGCTCTGGGATGGCTCTATAATGTCATTCCGTAACATTTCATTTACAATACGTCAGCACTCATCTTGCTTGGCCAGTGGCAATCGACGCGGGGCCTGTTTTATAGGATTCGCACTACCGACGTCGATTCGATGCTTAGTTAATGACGTTCGTCCTATATCCGTAGAAGATATCGAAAACACGTCCATAAACTCTATCAAAAATCCTTTTAACTCTCTACATTCATGCTCATTTAAATTAACTGAAGATAATTTGAAAAGATCGCGCAAATGATCTGGAAGTTCAACGGCACTAACCTGATCTTCATTTAACATATTCCTGCACTCAGAAATCTTCTCAATGGAAGCTAAATTTGTATCTCTAGGGACCTTTATTGGAAAGTCCGCAATATTGGCAACGCGAACAAATGTTCCACCATTAACCAAAGTGTTTATAGACTTGGCGACTAGAATTCCCTTCGGCAACCAGCCATATTTTGGTTCTATTACGACATCTAGATGAAGCGTGCACCAAATGTTCATGTTGCGAAGGAACAGTGACATCATTCGTCGTTGACAAGTTAGCTACCATGGAGACATCTGGGATGAGATCCATGGTTCGACCAACGGCAGTGGCATCCGTAATCTGCTCTGGAAGCAGTCGAATTTTGCTTTTTCCTGCTAAGAGCATATTAGAACCGAAATTTATTACGCATCTCAGTGGGACCAGAAAATCAGTTCCTATGATTCCCTGTCCATTACCTGTGGGTTGTGGTGGTTTCACAAAGACATTCCAGGCAACTGCAGGGCAGACAAGCTCGCCAGACAGGGTACTCTAAGGACTCTGCCTGATAGGTAATCCCTAGGTATGCCCCTAGCTACATGTTAGCATCTACTAAAGCTGAACGCTATTAGCATGACCAACCTCAGATGGGAAAACGGGCCAACGTGTCACATTTCGAGACAGATCTGATCTAGGGTAGATCATGAACGTACTGCCGAGTTGGTCAAACTAAAGAGATCACAAACCAGCTGCGTTGTCGGTGTTCTCACTTGACACTGTCTTACTGGCAAACATGCCAGAAGACTTGGCCTCTTTTCCAACGATTTCTGAAGGAGCTGTAGGGACGAGGAGGAAGAGGAAACCATCTTTCCCCTCCTATGTATCTGCTCAGCCTTGTCACATAAAAGAATGCTCAATTAAGGGTCCCCTTCCCTGAAGAGCTTGGCGATCTGGCGCCCTGGGCGTTATTCGCGTCCATCGCTTTATCAAAAGCTCCGTGGCCAAATGATTTTTGATCTACGGTATCACAAACTTATACCATGATCTAAGTGTCAACCTAACCTAACATAACATAGAAGAAATGTTTAAGCCGTTCGACTGCCCTTTGGTATCGCCCAACTCCCCAGTCACGACATCTGACAACTTTAAAGTAAAAAAGTTGCATTGATTGAACTGAGGGAAGTGAATAAAAATCTAAAGGCGAAAAAAGCTTTGGGTTACAAGTTAATAACGGCGCAGGTGTTCAAGGAATTGCCGTATAAAGTTATAATAATACTATTCTAATTGATTTGATAGATTTTCCTATTGCCGGTTATCTCAAGAATATTCGAAAAACTACTTTCTAAACGACTACAACCCGTAATCGACGAAAGACGTCTCATTCCTGACCATGAGTTTGGATTTAGAATCAAACATTCTACAATCAACCAAGTTCATAAAATAACTGACGTGATCGAGACAGCTGTCGAAGAAAAAAAGATTTGTTGTGGTGTATTTCTTGACCCCTAACAAGCTTTCGATAAGGTTTGGCACGAAGGCTTGGAGTATAAATTGCAACTACTTCTGCGACGGCAACTCTTTCTAATCTTACGATCGTGCTTCACCGAGAGACTCTTTCGTGTTAAGCAGGGAAATAATTACTCTGACTTCAAGGAGACTGGGGCTGAAGTCCCACAAGGAAGTGTCCTTTGACCGCTTCTATATGTACTTTACACGCGTGATATCCCTCACGAAAGAAACTACGTCATCGCCACGTTTGCGGACGATACGGCGATATTGACAACGGGCGATACAATTGAAGCAGCAACTGAAAAGCTGCAACATGCTGTTAATAAAGTCCACGCTTGGACGAATCCTTTGCGTATTATGCTGAATGAGAGCCAATCTACTCACATCAACTTTATCTATAAAAAGTGGATAGATTACCTTTATATTTAAACGCGGCTCAAATACCATACGCGAACGAAGCAAAATATTGTTGCAAATATGCAGGGGGTTAATTACATTTATTCGGATTAAATTTAATACAATACAATTCAAAAGGAAGCTGACACAAAAGAAAAACCACGATGTGCGCCGCGTCTGACAGTTGTCTCTCCTTAACGAAAGAATGATCTTGCTGGGTTGTCAAGTTGGTAGGTTGATGAGTCGTTAAGTTGTTGATGGGTGAATTTAAGCCCAAGTTAATAGTGCAGCATGTAACATTCTCCCCTACCTAGACTGAAACCGGCCCGGTTTCCTGACTGTCCGATAGAGTTCGCATTGTAACATTTTTGCCCCGGTATTTAGAAAGTCTGTCAATGTGCACGATCTTCGGTTTCGTCTTTGGTGTGCGTTGAATTTTATAAGTGACGTCGGTCAACACCTGTACAACCCTGTACGGACCCTCCCAGTCCGATTGTAGCTTCGGTGATCTGCCAACTCTTCGCTTGGGATTGTGAAACCACACATGATCTCCTTCTTTGAAACCGGCAGTATTTGATGACATATCGTACCTGTTCTTCATGCGATAAGCAGCTTTAATCATCTCACAGCGAGCTTTCTCGTGTATGTTATGGAGTTTTTCTTTTAGTTCCTTTGCGTACCCAATAGCAGAAGTAACACATATCTCGCCCGAAAAGCATTTTGTAAGG
This sequence comes from Blera fallax, assembly GCA_946965025.1. Taxonomy (NCBI): domain Eukaryota; kingdom Metazoa; phylum Arthropoda; class Insecta; order Diptera; family Syrphidae; genus Blera; species Blera fallax. The sequence continues at coordinate 58,536,730 of OX337246.1, forward strand.
GCACTCTCTAATAGAATCTTGAAATACTGCCCTATAGGCCATAGCGAGCAAAGGTAGCAGCTCATCCCAATTCGATTGACGTTCATCGATAAACTTGGCTAGAAAGTCGAGTATGGTCTTATTTATCCTTTTAACTAATCCATCGGATTGGGGGTGTAGCGGTGTTGTTCCAGTTTTGTGTATTCCTAGAATTTCCATGACACTTTTAAATACTTCGGATTCAAAGTTGCGTCCCTGATCGGAGTGCAACTCACGAGGAATTCCAAAACGTGAAAACACTTGAGACACCAATGCCTTCGCCACCGTGTCTGCGGTTTGATCCGGAATGGGTAACACTTCAGCCCACTTAGTGAAATAGTCCATAAACACCAGGACGTATTTGTTGCCATTTGCTGTTGTTGGCAAAGGGCCCAAGATGTCAACGGCTACCCGCTGAAACGGCTCACCAGATAAATAGATTCTTAAATGTGCTTTTGTTTTTTTTTCGTTCCCTTTCTAGCACCACATGTGTCACACTCCGCACAATAATCTGCCACATCACGTATAGCACCAATCCAATAGCAACGTCTCCTTAGCTTATCGTAGGTCTTGTTAACGCCAAAATGTCCACCGAAGACGCAGTCATGGAACATCCTCAGCACATTTTCTCTCATCGCAACAGGAATAATCGGCAACCATTGCTCCTTCTGATGAGAAGTAAGTGGAACCCAACGTTTGCAAATTACTTCCTCTGCTAGGCTGAATTCGGCAAACTGTGCCCAATACGCCTTGAGTTCGCCCGATGCACTTGAAATTTCTGACCAATCCGGTCGTTCACCGGCAAGTACCCAAGACCTGACTACACTCGTTACTTCATCTGCTTTTTGATGCTCTATCAAATCTGTAAGATTGAACTCACAATTAGTAAGAGTAATAACATTTACCTGCTCCGTCCGAAATTTAGACTCTTTTCTATCACATTGGCGGCAATCTTCTTCCCAACAAGGACGTCTCGACAGGGCATCAGCATTTGAATGGAGACGACCTGCGCGATGCTGTACTACATAGTCATATTGCTGCATTCGTTCTATCCAGCGAGCAAGTTGTCCTTCTGGATTCTTGAAATTCAACAACCAGTTCAATGCTGCATGATGATCTTCAATGTTCAATAGCCCTTATTACGGCGAGCAGCTCCTTTCTGGTGGTACAGTAATTTCGCTCCGCTTTACTTAAAGCTTTGCTAAAGTATGCGATAACTACTTCTCTGCCATTCTGTAGCTGTGAGAGAACACTACCTATTCCCTCATTACTAGCGTCGGTGTCCAAGACGAATTCTTCATTAGGATGTGGATAAGAAAGTATAGGTGGCGTGGTCAACTTCTCTTTAAACGTATCAAAAGCGCAAGCGGCTTCCCTACTCCATTGAAATGGAGCATCCTTCTCCATTAAGCGGTGAAGAGGTCGTGCAATTTGTGCAAACTTTGGAACAAACTGCCAGTAAGACGTACAAATGCTAACAAAGCTGCGAAGTTCCTTTAAATTCTTTGGTGAAGGCCAGGTTCGAATAGCTTCGGTTTTACTGGGGTTTGGTTGAACGCCTTTTGCAGAAATTATGTGTCCTAAAAATGGAACTTTCTTTCGAAACAATTTACACTTGCTCGGTGAAATTTTTAAGTTCGCATCGTTGAATCGTTGGAACACCTTACGCAAGTTACACAGCATCTCATTAAAGCTTTTGGCATGAACGAGAACATCATCTAGATAGACCAAACAGATATCCAGAGTCAGTCCGTGGAGAAGTTTCGTCATCAGCCGTTCGAAAGTGGCAGGAGCATTCGTAAGCCCGAAACTCATGACTTTGAAATTCCATAGACCATCTTTCGTAACAAATGCCGTCTTGTTTTTATCCGCAGCTTCCATTTCCACCTGCCAGTATCCTGATTGGCAATCGAGTCTACTAAACAAGGTGGAGCCACCAACAGCATCAATGGTGTTGTCGATTCTAGGCAGCGGGAACGAATCTTTGGTTGTCACACTATTAAGTCGTCGATAATCGACACAGAACCTCGTGCTTCCGTCCTTTTTTTGGACCATGACCACTGGGGAAGCCCATGGGCTCTGGGATGGCTCTATAATGTCATTCCGTAACATTTCATTTACAATACGTCAGCACTCATCTTGCTTGGCCAGTGGCAATCGACGCGGGGCCTGTTTTATAGGATTCGCACTACCGACGTCGATTCGATGCTTAGTTAATGACGTTCGTCCTATATCCGTAGAAGATATCGAAAACACGTCCATAAACTCTATCAAAAATCCTTTTAACTCTCTACATTCATGCTCATTTAAATTAACTGAAGATAATTTGAAAAGATCGCGCAAATGATCTGGAAGTTCAACGGCACTAACCTGATCTTCATTTAACATATTCCTGCACTCAGAAATCTTCTCAATGGAAGCTAAATTTGTATCTCTAGGGACCTTTATTGGAAAGTCCGCAATATTGGCAACGCGAACAAATGTTCCACCATTAACCAAAGTGTTTATAGACTTGGCGACTAGAATTCCCTTCGGCAACCAGCCATATTTTGGTTCTATTACGACATCTAGATGAAGCGTGCACCAAATGTTCATGTTGCGAAGGAACAGTGACATCATTCGTCGTTGACAAGTTAGCTACCATGGAGACATCTGGGATGAGATCCATGGTTCGACCAACGGCAGTGGCATCCGTAATCTGCTCTGGAAGCAGTCGAATTTTGCTTTTTCCTTCTAAGAGCATATTAGAACCGAAATTTATTACGCATCTCAGTGGGACCAGAAAATCAGTTCCTATGATTCCCTGTCCATTACCTGGAAGTTAAAAATCTACCACCATTATTGTTCGACGACGATAGATTTTGTCCAATCGAACATACGTGTTCCATTCACCAATACTACCTGTTTCTCCACCAAGTGTGTTAATTTTACAATTCGTTTGCTGTAGATGGATATTCGGTGGAATAAGACTTCGGTGTACTAGCGTTATGGAGGAACCAGTATCCACCAAAAGTTCACATTTGATTCCACCCACAATAGCCGACACTTTAAAACCACCGCTGCGATCACTTGTGTGAGCATTGAAAAGAAACGTGGGGCTTTTATCATTCGTCAGTGGCTGCCCTTCACCACTGAAATCTACTCGTTTCCCGAATGGTTGAGATATTGTTGATTATCGTCGAATTCAGTTCTCGCTCGATCACCCCCTTTTCGCCTCTATCGTCGCCTATTCCACTGCGCTTGTGTGGAAATAGCTCCATTCACATCTGCTGCACGTGTTGTGTGATTTGTTAGTGTACTCAGGCCTGCGGCCTCCAAACCAACAGCTTTTGTCAATGCCTCTGGCAGAGTTTTAACCTCAGAAATACGCACCATGTCTTGTACGTACCTGTCAGAAATGCCATCGATAAATTGCATTGTTGCTATTTTATCTTGGGCTTCTCGTGGGCAATCTTTAAAAACTGTGCGCGCAAGGCGTTCCACGTCCTGTATTGTATTGTATTCTCGCACGCATTTGTTCATGACATATCTGCTTTACCTGACCCAAAAATCGAAGCTCCAATGCTTTGACTAATGACGAGTATTGTTCCCGATCCGTTGCACTAAGGTTGGAAAGCACTCCTACAGCTTCTTCCCTCAACATGGAACGATCAGTCCACCCATTAGTAGAGGCCACAATCTTGATTAGAGTTTAGCTTGATTAGACTTTCAGCTGATAATAATTGACAACCTACGTGGCTGGGGCTTAGGTGACCCATTTCACCTTCTGCTGAATTCGGTGATGCTGGACAACCACAACCTACTTGCTGACCCTCTTGAGCTTGTTGAATACTGTCATGCTCCTGTCCCTGTGTACTCCGAGGTGTTGAACTCTCCATGAGTTTCGCAGCAAATGTCGTAGCCCCCATTGTCCGCAGTTCCTCCGTAGTCAGTTTTTGCATATTACGTAACGATTCGAGTTCTTTGGACTGTTTTACCACAGTCTCGTTTAACACTGTAATCGTAGCAAGAATGGAGTCTAGTTTCCCCTTAAATTCTTCCATTGTATTGCTGCTTTCTAACGACAAATCCCACTTCTGACACCAATGTTGCAAATATGCAGGGGATTAATTAAATTTATTCGGATTAAATTTAATACAATACAATTCAAAAGGAAGCTGACACAAAAGAAAAACCACGATGTGCGCCGCGTCTGACAGTTGTCTCTCCTTAACGAAAGAATGATCTTGCTGGGTTGTCAAGTTGGTAGGTTGATGAGTCGTTAAGTTGTTGATGGGTGAATTTAAGCCCAAGTTAATAGTGCAGCATGTAACAATATATAGGAATGACTCTAGATGTTAAATGGAAATCACACGTAAAAAAGAAACGCGACGAATTCGAAAACAAATACCGACAAATGTACTGGCTACTCGAAAAACATTCGAAGTTGAGCCTACATAACAAACTGCTTATCTATAAGCAAGTGCTAAGGCCAGTGTGCACATATGGTCTTCAACTATAGGGTTGGATCGTTAGCGCACCGTGGTATGTACGTAACGAATATATTATCTTATATATAGATAAGAAAATTTGCTCGTAACACAAAGATCTTCTTCACGGCCATGGTAACCGTAGCCTCATTCAACTTGTTTCTCTCGATTTTAGAATCTTCAAAAAAAAAGAAATACTTTTGAGCAACACTGTTTGTAGTACGCCGCAAGGGACAACTGTAAATTCAACCGCTTGAAATAAAAAAACACTATTTCTTAAACGTTACAAAAGGTGAATGTCTATATATTTCGTGTTTCACTTCTATTTAAACGTAATATTTTTGGCGCCAAAATTACCGCAATATATATATATACAATTCTTATTTTGTGCAACATAGGTAACGAGCCTACCTTCGTCACCAGAAACAGGCAAGAAGTACTGGACATAACACTTGCCTCCGATAGCATTGCCCACCATATTAGAAATTGGAAGGTGTCAAGCGAGCCCTCATTTTCGGATCACAGGTACCTCCAATTCTCCTTACATGTAGACTCTCCTAGCCCGCCAGTTTTTAGGAATTATCGTAAAACTGACTGGCTCAAATATAGGTCAACTTTAAGTTGTTTAGTTACCTCAAATCACCTTAACCCCCCATGCAATCCCCAAGAACTTGATCGCATGGTTGAAAATTTAACATCAGCCTTAAACACAGCGATGTCTTCTTCTTGCCCTCTGATCAATCCCAGGGGCAAAAAGAAGCCACATTGGTGGACTGCAGGGTTAGGCCCTTTAAGAAGTAATTGTAGGAAACTCTTCAATAATGCCAAAAGTACGAGAGACGCGCAAGATTGGGACTTGTACAAGGCATCCCTCAGCACATACAAAAAAGAATTAAGAAAAGCCAAACGAAATTCTTGGAGACTCTTCTGTGGTAAAATAGAAGAAGTTTCTGAGGCATCTAGGCTAAGAAAAATTCTCTCTTCAAATCCAATTACACCCAGCTACCTTAAAAAACCGGATGGAACTTGGACTACTTCCAGCGAAGACTCGCTAAAACTACTGCTTGACACCCATTTCCCAGGCAGTTCCCAAGTTGTTAACAGTATGGTTTCCAGCAGACCACTTTCACAAATTACCAACTCCTCAAACTTAATCACACTGAGCAAACTCCACTGGGCACTACACAGCTTCAAACCATACAAATCCGCGGGACCAGACGGCATAATACCTGCCGAGTTGCAGAAGTCATCGGACATAATTATGCCGGTGCTGAAGATGATTCTGCAAAGTTGTCTAAACCTGGTTTATATTCCAAAGATATGGAGAGAAGTCAAAGTTGTATTCATACCCAAAGCGGGTAAATGCTCTCTTTCAAATCCAAAAGATTTCAGACCTATCAGTCTATCATCATTCCTCTTAAAAACATTGGAACGACTGATTGATATCCATTTACGCAACAGTATTGATAAGAAGCTACTGTCAGCGGCCCAACATGCGTATTGCAAAGGCAAATCAGTGGAGACAGCATTGCACTCACTGGTACGCAAAATTGAACATTCCCTGTTCCACAAGGAGTACACAATGGTTGCCTTTCTGGATATAGAAGGCGCTTTCAACAACATCAATACATCAGCGATAGCAGATGCACTATCAGATCTGAAAGTTGACAGCTCACTCCGCGAATTGATCAATCTACTGCTCAATGGTCGGATTATCAATTCAAAGCTGGGTGGGACGACTATCAGAAGACCTGTTAGTAGAGGCACTCCACAAGGAGGTGTTCTATCCCCGCTTCTGTGGAATTTGGTGGTCAATGAACTATTGATAATCATGGAAGGCGAGGGATGCACAGCGATCGCTTATGCAGATGATGTTGCCTTGGCCGTCTCGGGAAAGCACTTAAATACTCTGAAGGAACTCTTACAAAACGCTTTAAATAAGCTCACTAGATGGGCAGTTCGGTGTGGTCTGGGTGTAAACCCCCACAAAACTGAACTAGTACTCTTTTCAAGGAAATATAAAATTCCGCTAGTCGACCCTCCCTCTCTTAATGGAACCAGCTTAACCTTCTCTGATAAAGCAAAATATTTGGGTCTTATCCTGGATAGGAAGCTAAGTTGGAAACCTAATATTCAAGAAAGAGTAAAGAAAGCTACAGTAGCACTTTTCTCTTGTAAGAAAGCCATTGGGAATAAATGGGGATTACAACCTCGAATTACTCACTGGCTCTACACCTCGATCATTAGACCGATACTCACATACGGGGTGATTGTCTGGTGGACAGCCTTAGATAAAGCTATAAATCGCGATTATCTAAGTAAGGTCCAACGTACAGCTTGTCTGTGCATCAGCGGAGCACTACGTACAACTCCCTCCGCGGCACTGGACATTATATTCCATCTAATACCCCTCGATATATATAGCAAGAAAATGGCAGCAACTGCAGCCGTTCGCCTTGAAGCTACCCAACAGTGGTCAAGAAAAGAATTCGGCCACGCCTCTATTCTGAATAAATTCAAAATCTCTCCCGAAAACACGGACTACACCATACCTCGTTTAAATTTTGAGAAGAACTTCCTTGTCACCATCCCTTCCAGATCATGCTGGGAGGAAGATGCATTTTTAGAAGATGATTCTATTCACTTCTACACTGACGGGACAAAAACCATAGACGGAGTCGGTGCAGGTGTTTTCTCCGATAAGCTTAATCTTAAGCTCTCTTTCCGTCTTCCTAATCACTGTAGCGTGTTCCAGGCGGAAATAATGGCGATAAAAGAAGCCCTATCTTGGCTTAAGAAAAACGTGATATCTGCTAGAGATATCCGCATCTTTTCTGATAGCCAGGCAGCAATCAAATCCCTGGAATCGACCTCTATAAACTCTTTAGTAGCTCTAGACTGCCGTTCGTCTCTTGTGGAGATGGCTGAGCAGTTCAATATTCACCTGTGTTGGGTGCCGGGGCATAGAGACATTCCAGGGAATTGTAAGGCCGATGAACTCGCCAAAGAAGGAACAAATTTACCCATCTTGCCGGATAACGGCACCTTAGGTATTCCAATCGCTACTCGCAAACTTAAACTCAAGCTGGATGCTATCGAGAGTGCAAATCTTAGGTGGACAAGTGGTTCAACATGTCTAGCGACAAAACAGATTTGGCCAAAGCTGGATCTAAAACGCTCTAAGAATTTGATTTCTCTGAACAGATTGCATATCGGCACCACTGTAGGTGTCATCACTGGACACTGTCTAATAGGCAAGCATGCTACAAGGCTGGGCCTCTTCGCGAACGATTTCTGTAGAAGCTGCATGGATGAAGAAGAGGAGGAAACTATTCCTCACCTTCTTTGTCTCTGCCCAGCTCTTTCCCGTAGAAGGAAACTCCACTTAGGAGCTCCCTATTATAATGATACAAGCGACCTGATGAATATCGACATCAAGAGCCTCCTACGCTTCATAAGAAGCTCTAATTGGTTTTAAGACGAGTAGGTGGAGGGAGGCTTCTCCCATGATCCACGTGGTATCACAACGGACCTCTTTGGTCTAAGTGTGCTGGCGAATCTTAGCTGGCAGCCATTTCAACCTAACCTAACCATATATATACAATTATAATTTCCAATGTAATATATTTTATTTTATTTTATTTATTAAGTGTTTTGCATTTGTATAACAATTTAGTTTTAAGTACATATGTTATTAGATGTTTTGTGTTCCGTAAGAAGTGTCAAATAAATAGTGACGTGACTGTGTCCCTTTTAATTTATGATTATTTGTCGCCAACAGTAACGTCAACGCAACTACTTGACGCGAATAATTCATTTATTGGACTTTTTTAGGACCTCGAATCTCCCGCTCATTATTAATTGGCACCGGCTGTTTTGTCCTGTATCATCCCTTAGCTGTCTAGAGAGAGAAACACATCTGGAGGGATGAAGCCGTTAAGACGCACTCTCTCGTGGTACATGTCATAAAAGTAGTCGGCCACAAAGATCAGGTTGTACATCGAGTTCATTGCTCCTGCGATGTTCATCCTAATCATCTTGATCATGAAAAAGTCAACTCTGTTCGTGTAAGCACACGTTTCCTTTCTGTTTAGTTTCCTTTTCCTGTCTAGTTTCCTTTTTCTCGCGCGTGTTACTGTCATAGTTTTGGTTGGGTTTAAGTTGTATGATTGTATGATTCTCACAGATCGTTTCTTTAAACTATCATATGGCAATTCATACTATCTCATCAGCATATGTAAGTTTGACGGTCGATTCTGAGGTTGGTTAGTTTACTAAGTAGTTCATTCCACATTAGACGAAGTAACACTCTTTTTTTGTTGATCTTGATGATTCATTGTGATATTTGAATTTCTACTGATCCTATGCTCAGCAGTTCGTGCGTCCACTTACAATCTGTGCTTTGTATGTGTATTGGCGGTGGTGAACAGGGGATGCATTAAGTACATCCTCTCTTAGATGATTGTTTAAAGATTTTTCGATCGATTTAAAAAGAAATAATGTAAGACTGATTGGTCTATAGAATTTAGGTTGTGTTGAGCCCTTTTTCCTGGAATAAACATTTTCTTGGCCCGTCTGCTCTGGTTCGGTATAAAGCATAGAGTGAAACTACTTTTTTGTTATCTTAATCAGCATTGGGATGGCATAATGACATCTACGCCTGGAGATTTCTAAAGCTAAAATGAGTTTATTGCCCATTTTAATTTCCCTCCTGAGCAAATAGCTGCTGCTATTTTAAAATCTCTTTCTGTGGTCTTAATAATATATCAGCCCTACTCTCATGATTACATTGTTTGCTTCCAGGTAAATGAGTCTCTAAAAGAAGTTCAGTACTTTGCTCCTCATTTTAGGCGCAGCTATTGTTTGGTTTTCTTGGAGAGGTTTGCATTCCACCCACTTTTGGTAACGCATCTTTCAGCCTACCAGCGGTAGGGGTGTTTGAGATTTTCTCACAGAAATTTTTGGAGCCCTTTTTATTTAGCATTCCTGATTTCTTTACTGTAGTCTGTAAATTCTATTCTACAGCTTTGCCAGTCTCCATTGTAGCTTCCTCCGTTTAATAGTTTGCCCGTTTTATATCTCTTGACAGGTCGTTGCTCGAGCACGGTACGTCTTTAGTACTTATCTTCCTTCTTATAGGACAGTTAATTCCAAACGTATCCGTAATGGATATTGTGATGTCCTCTACTGCGTTTTCTAGCTCTAGGTGATATAATAATGTTCCAGATTATTACCTACGGGTTCTTCAAAGGTTACCCAATTATTTATTCTTGGGTTTCTTGTTGGATTGTTTGTGATACTTGAAATTTTTAAGCCGAGATCAATAATTCTGTGATCTGACAGAGATGACTCACTAAATACTCCACAATTTCTTATTATCCTAATTATTAGGCTGGTCCCCAAAGTAAGGTCAAGCACTTCTTACCGAACCCTAGTGACAAAGGTCACCCCTAGTGTTGCTGTCGGTCCTTTCCAGATATCATTGTGAGCATTAGCATAACATCCAATTAGCAGTGTTATTGGGGGCTTGCCGTAGTGCTCCACTAGTTCCTGGAGCTTGTTTGATATGAATGGTTGATCCCCAGAACAGAACGCTGAAGCGGTGATGGAACCAAGTCTTGTGACGCATATTCTGAAAGTAGAATAAAATTAAAATTATTATTTATTGTATCCCAAATTACCTTTGCATTCTTGCATGATAGTCCTTTGACTAAGCCTTTCAGGATCCATAGATCCTGTTACTACGGCCGATAGTGGTCGTGCGAGGCTGTTTCCCAACGCTTTGACAGTAGCATCAGGGTCAATCCTGAGGAGCAGTACTTCCCTCCTCGTTGCGACTATTCGAGATGTTTCATGCTTTGACGTTCGGGCCGTCATTTTGTGCTTCAGGAAGTGCCAGAAAAGTTTCGTCCTAATGATGGAAAAATAGATATATTTAATTTTTTTTTTATATATATGTACATACATATCCATATATTTGATTAAACAAATTATAACTTGAATTACAAATTTATAATACACTGGACGTCCGATATAACGCATGCCGATATATCGGTCCAGTATAACGAATCGCCATTTGAAGTCCATTGATATCTCTAAATAACGAATATTGAAAAATGTTACTACTCTATATAACGAATGCTCTTCGCCTCAAGGAAAAGAAACAAGACAAACATGAGTTTGGCAGTTGTTTTTTTTATTTCGAAGATGTAGTTTGTGTTTTTTTACTGTAAGTTTTTTCGGTTGTGCAAATCAATGTTTTATTAGAAATTGAGTGTTTTCTTAAAATGTTACGTTGATTAAATGTGCAAAATGAAGGTAGGTCGGAAGTCTATAGCTGAAAAAATTAAGATCATTGATGAGCACTGGAGTTCCCTTTAAAACAATTTCTGAGAAATACAAAATTCCGAAATCCAGCATCTGTACAATAAGGACGCAAAAACGGCTGCTTTTGAGAAGTCTCAATGCAACCAAAAGTGGAACCTCTGAAAGACGGTCACTAAGAAAAGGAGAGTATCTACGAATGAAAAAAAAAACTTTTCGAATGGTTCCTCCAGCAGCGCGAAAATCATATTCCTATAAGTGGTTCCATATTAAAGGCTAAGGCCTAAGCCATACACAAAAAGTATTCGACCGGAATTTTCTTCGCAAGCGATAGGTGGCTTACTAAATTTAAAAAGAGATTAGTTCGTTTGCTTAAAACAACGGGAGAAAAGTTATCTTCACAGGCTGAGCTTGTTGAGCCCTTCAAAAATTCATTGGCAGAAATAATTAAGCGACATCAACTTTCTTTGGACGGAGTTTTTAATGCTGACGAATCAGCGCTTTACTGGAAAATGTTGCCGGATTCCATCTACGAACACTCTAAAGAAGCAACAGCTCCAGGACGAAAAATTTCCAAGGAACGGATAACGTTTTTAACATGTTCCAACGCATCAGGATCCAAAAAAATTAAGCCATTTATTATTGGCAAATCCAAAAACCCGCGCTCATTTAAAAACAAACAGTTGCCAGTCAACTATGGGCATACTAAATCTACTTGGATGACGGCCATTCTTTTTGAGGATTAGTTTTTTATAAGCTTTGTTCCAGAGGTATGTTAGAGAAGACAATTTAAAATAAAGATGCATTTGCATTCTTTTATTAGGTCGAGAGATTTTTGGATTCAATGTGACCTTACCTACAAGAGCTGTTCTCTTGCTGGATAGTACACCAAGCCATCCATCAGCAGAAGATTTAATAAAAGAAACAGACGACGGGAAAATTTGGGTTGCTTACATACCACCAAACATAACAGCCCTAATTCAACCAATAGATCAGACTTGACAAAATTATTTTATAGGAACAGTCTACGCACTAAGATGGTTAGCTCGGGGGTTACACGATCACTGAAGGATCACAACTTATTCGAGGCTGTATCACTTATTGCACTTTCATGGAAAAAAGTTTCACCGGTGTCCCTCAAAAAGTGTTGGCGAAAAGTACTTATTGAAAGAACACCAGAGTTTGGAGAAGAATAAAACATCCCATTGGCTGCTCTTCTGTGGGACGATGAGGTATCCACATCTCAAACAGTCAGATTAATAAACTACATTTTTCCAGATGTAGTTTTTGATTCACGTCATTTTAACGCAAATTTAGCTCTTTAAAGTCAGCTTCTACGGTTGATGACATGGAAGTTTGGAATGGAGCCGAAAAAGTGAAGATCCAATTACTCAGGAAGAGGAGGATGCGACAATCATCAACATCAACACAGACGAAGATGAAGACAGCAGTGCTGATGGTCAAGTTCAAAAGACCAAACACCAAGACGCAATCGATAGCTTCAAAACATGTATTAAATAGGAGGAAGAAAACCAAAAAGATTGCTCCAAAATATTAATACTACGCCAGTTTCAGGAGGAAGCTGTCCATGGGTGGTATAAACAAACAAAACCTTCAATCAGACACAAATAAATTACTTTTTAACTTGACTCAATTTGTGCAATCTTTGTATTTTTTAATAATTAAGAGTTGAATTATTATTTTTATTTTTAAGTATTTTTTAAAGTCGAAAAAACTGGTTTCGATATGTGCTTAATTATTCATTTTTAATATATGTAGTACCATTGTATATGAAACTTATAGTACTATCATCAAGCAATATTCTTTAGTATTTACTCCAACCGCTCAGGTGGCGTTTTCTGATTCTTCGAGAGCGAAGTAAAATATTATTACTCTCTGAGAATGGAGTTTCATATACAATGCTATTACTAACATATTCTGAGCTGTTCGAGTTCTTAGAAGTGGAAGTCGTAGATCTAACCTATTCCTTACATTATAATTGTGCACTTCTCCGACATATCTTAATTTACTACATAAATAATTTAGCAACAGTCCATTTTTCATTTTAAATACAAACACTAGGACATTCAAAACTATTTTTTGATTAACACTCAACCATTTCAAAACATCAAGCATTACTGTTTTAGGTGTCCGCCAATTACATCTTAATATTATTCTCATCGCTTTATTTTGTAATTTCTGCAAACTATACACCATTCCGGTATTTCCTAAATATAAGACCGTTGAGCAATACTCAAAGTGAGGTTTTATACATTAATCGCACAAAGCATAGACATTCTTCTTCTAATCCTTGCAAAGAAACCGACTTTTTTACTAATTTTTTTCGAAATATACTCAAGGAGAAGAGGCAGGATCTAGGAAACGGTTCAAAATGCCGAGGTACTGAGTGCAGCTTAAACTAGGGTGATGGAGGCGGAGAGCGGAAAAGTGATGGACAGACTGCTACCAAGGTAGTTTATCAACCAATACCACATAGAAGTGGAAAGGCTGATGAGCTATCGAAGAAGCAGAAAGTAAGTCACCCCAAACCGCCAACATCTTCGAAAGCGGTGAGACCTGGACCGAGCAAGGTTATGCGCAAGCAGGACCAAGCTAAGGGAAGGAAACAACGCGACTAAGGGAGAAGAAACCTTACGCCAGGGCAGAACATGTCGAAGCCGACAAGGGTACGAAAACCTAATGGGTGTTACCGACATCGGCAGGGAATGGGGACTGGATGCTTCTCAATTGAGTATCTTTAGGGGTGCTCTTTTAGAAGCGCTGGACTCTCTTCCAACTAATGCCGGAGACATTGGTGTAAGGGATGTGGTCTTGGAGGAAGGATTTATCTCAGTTAAATGCGCTTATCAGAAATCCAAGGTGTGGCTTTGTGAAGCGGTAAGGAAGATGACCACCCTTTGGGAGGGGATCAACCTGAAAGTGGATCGACTCTACAGCCTTCTCATTTAAAGGTATGGCGATGCCGCGACTGGTGGCTCAAAATTGACAATCTGGTGTCCGAGGGAGAAAGCAAGGCGGCTCAGGCAAGCAGGAGGGAAACTTAACTGCTGGCTGGATATAGTTCTTGTGAAATTCCAAGGAGCATCAGAAAAGACTCAGTTTGGGAAGCCACCCGGCAGGGGCGAAAAAATGGTGAATTGTTGTGAGTCAGTTTGAGGCCACGGGAGCAACTTCGGTGTAGGTGAGGAGGACGGCGGCACGCTCACGGTTGCTCGGCTCAGCTCGTCGGACGGGGTGGTTCTTGTCTCACCCCACCATACACCACCTGCACAGAGCACAAAAACTTGTGTCTTTAATCAAAAAAAAAAAAAAAAATTAAAACAGAAAGAAGAAAGAAAGCTACTCTACTACTTGACTTCGGACGGACTTCAAAAGATAGAAAAGAAGATAGGAGAAGAGAAGGAAAGTGTCCAAGGGCTTATGCCTCCGCCTGCCTAATCATTGTAGCGTTTTCCAGGTGGAAATCATGGCAATTAAGGAAGCCCTATCCTGACTGAAGTGTAATGTACTATCTGTCAGCGATATTGCCATTCTCACTGACAGCCAAGCGGCAATCAAGTCCCTGGAATCGTGCTCGTGTACTTTAAAGGCCGCTCTCAACTGCCGTTTAACTCTTATGGAGATGACAGAGCAGTTTAATATTCACCTATGCTGGGTGCCAGGCCACAGAGACGTTCCAGATAACTGCAGGGCAGACGAACTCGCCAGACAAGCCACTACTCTAAGGATTCTGTCTGATAGGCAGTCCCTGGGTATGCCCCTAGCTACATGTAAGCATCTACTAAAGCTGAATGCTATTAGCAAGACCAACCTCAGATGGAAAAACGTGTCAACGTGTCTCATCTCGAGACAGATCTGGCCCAGACTGGATTATAAACGCAGTGCCGAGTTGGTCAAACTAAAGTGATCACAGATCAGCTGCGTTGTTGGTGTTCTCGCTGGACACTGCCTTATAGGCCAACATTCTAAAAGACTTGGCCGCTTTTTAAACGACTTCTGCAGAAGCTGCAGAGACGAGGAAGAGGAGGAAAGTAACCCTCACCTACTATGTAACTGCCCAGCTCTGTCGCATAAAAGAATGGTCCATTTAGGGTCCCCCTTCCTTGAAGTTCTTGGTGACATAGCGTCATGCGCATCTATCGCTTTATCAAAAGCTCCGGTTGGTTCTGTTAGTCCCCGAGTAGCGAATTGGTTATGATCCATTGTATCACAAAAGACCTTTATTGGTCTAAGTGTGTCTGCACTCCCGTGCGGACAGCCAAGGCAAACTAACTAACTAACTAAGGGCTTATGCCTATGGCCAGGAGAAAGACCGGGAAGGACTTCGCGAACTGACCTAACTAGCCTAAACTAAACCTAAACTAACCTATAACTTAAACTAAACCCTAACCTTAACCTAAACTAACTTAAACTAACTTATACCCTAAACACCTTCCCAGAGTCTCTCCTTTCCATAGATTCGTCAAGAACCCAAGACATGCCAGATGTTGATGGCAAAGGTTTTCCAGCCCACCCTTTATGTCTTGCGACAGAAACCAAATGATACTTTTCTGGCCAGAATCTATGAAAGGTAGCCCCTACAGTATCCTTTCAGCCACAACCTAAGTCCATAGTGGAACGTCAGTCGGTCTTAGCGTCAAGTAGTCATCGTTCGTATTGTCCTGTTTAGTACTCGTCCATCTACAGCCGTCCTTCCACACACCAAACAAAAGGATATCTAATCGCACATTATGTTTTTTCTTTTCGTTCACGCTTTAATTTATTATTCAAAAATTAAACAAAACTTACAACCTAACTTTAAACTAAAACTCTGCTCTTAAAATTATGTAACTTAACCAACTAAACAAAAAAATAAAAATAACTCACTCGTCCTGCCGGCGGCACTGGTGAAGAACTCCCTATCGTCGTGGCTCCAAGTGAGCCTTTCGCGGCGAAAACACACAAATTTTAAGCGCAGATTTGCACAATTTTAGTGAGCTCAAACTCTTAGTCTTACGACTTAAAAGGACTGCTCACTATACATATATGTAAGTTAATTCACTAACTGAAAAAAAATAACTAAAAGATCTATGTGCTATATAAAAATTCATTAACTAAAAAGAAGGAAAACTAATCACTAGATAGATAAAATAAATTCAATAATAATTTCACTAAAAAAATTCGGGTCGTTGTGGGTCTCTCGGTGTACCCCCTAGGGTGAGCAGCCCCGTTGCAGGGTATCGGCCGGTACGGTGCTGTACCCTGTTATGGTGTTGTGCCGGTGTAGCTGCTAACTGAGTGGGCCCAATACCGGTGTCGGTGGCATAGCACCTCCTTTTTTTAGCTTGGCAGGTTTTTCAGGGGCCGCTATAGAGGCGGTCTGCTAGCCAAGCTTTGTGGTGGCTTTCCACGTCCCCCGATGTAGTTTGCCCTGCACAATTTAATTTTATTATATGGTTTGCCCCAACACTATTACTGGCCTGCCTACATACCTGCACCCTTGGTTGCCTGCCTACAGAGCTCATCTTCCTCCTTCTCACCTTTTTTGTTTCACCTATATTTTACATATTATACATAGTTATTTATCTTAACTGATTTGTTTTTTTTTTTGTGGTACCAAACTTACCGGTGCCTTTTTTCCGTCACTGTACGTGGCCGAAATGATTTTTTTTCCTTTTATTTATTTTATTTTAGTTTTTTTTCTTTTTGTATACACTGATGTGTACTTATATATGTGGGTACGTATGTTGTCGTCTACAGTGCGGTGACCGCTCTCTCGAGTTTTCCTTATCGCATTGTTCTGCTCCTGGTAGGTCAGTTCTGTCATTACCCCTACTGCCGTTCCCCTATGTTCGTTTTGTCTCTCTCTTTTTCTTTGTCTTTACTCATTTTTCTTTGTTTTAAATTTCTCCTTCCTGTCTTCTCTTTTCTATTATATCTCTTTCCTATTATTGCCTTTGCATTTTTCGGGTACCTGGAACGAGAGAAGAAATATATCCCACCTTCCAGTTCTCTTCGTCATCTAATGTTTCTTATAAAATTATTTTCGTCTGTGGTTTGAGACTGCTAAGACAATACGATAAAATAAATAATAGATACAAATAAAATACATAACATTACAATAAAATACATAAAATAACAACAATTCTAATCCTCGCCTTCCGCTCAGTCTTTTTTATTTATTTTCCTTTTGAATTAACCAATAAATTGTATATTTTAGGTATCGATTTATCGATTTGTCTTTATTGGAAAGCAAAGAGAGGAGTGAACAGTACAGCCAATGTGCGATAAGGACATTTGTACTGATCAAAAGGCATAAAAAAAAACAAGATAAAATTTCAAAACAGAACGTTACAAATTCCCTCAAGCCCGGTCCGCATGTAAGTAGCCAATTATTTTCTTAATATCTTTTGTGTCTAATAATTTTTCTTTCTTCTAGATTCCTACGAGGCGCGCAATTAGGTAAGTCGTATTCAGTACTATTGGGGTTTGTTCGCTGGTTCCTCCAAATAATTGATTTTCGAGGAACAAACTCCAGTAGTAGTTTGTTTGTTTACATTTAATTGATCCCCTGTTTTTTTGTCAAGGAGGGAATTTTGCTCGAGTATGAGGAGCACATCTGAGGTCAATAGACTTCAGAAAATCGTCTCCAGGGATCCAGTTTCCAAAGTCGGACTCATTCGTGACAGAATGGGGGAGATTGTGGAGACACTGGATCGTACAAATGAGGTCCTCATGGAGGAAGCAAGGAGCAAACAGGATGGATAAGATAGAAGCCGAACGGATAGCAACGTTTTTACCTTACAAGACTGCGGGACCGGATGGTATTTTCCCTGCTTTGATGCAATGGGGTGCAGATCTCATTGTACCAACACTTAGGGTTATATACGATTCTTGCCTAGCAGTAGTGTGTTTATGGGGATTCTGGATCACACGGACACGGATTCATTTTCAGTGCAGTACCAACCGCAGCTACCACGTAGTGCTCATCTGCATAGCATGGAATTCTGATAAGATCCTGTAATATGCCTTTCTTCATGTATGAACTGGAGTAGAGAGTTATTCATAGATTTCTTCGTCGGTGTTTATGATTTGAGACTTCAATGGACTGGGGTGATTGCTTAGTGATAAGAGCAGTATACGCATGATTTGTGTGTTTATGATTTGAGGGTTCAAGTGTCTGAGGCGAATGTTTAGTGGATAACCAGACCATACATTATACGATCTGAAGATCTCTTTAGTTTTCATATTGCTTCTTGAATATTTTGTTGTTGTAGTATGGTGTATGTTCTAATGATCGTTCCGTTTCAATTGGAAGGACAAAAGTGCTGATTTAAGATTTTGTGTTAATATGACATCTGTTGGCCTTAGTTTGTTTATCTATCTCTCTACTAGAGTAACCGAGTAATGAGGGAGAAGGGCGCTACTGATAAGAGTTTGACAAAGTCCTGACAACTGAATCGTAAAAGTACATTTGTGCGGTAATGTTATATGAGAGCAGTACAAAGCAGTTAAGCATCATCAATTGAGTTTAAAGTGGATCAAAGTGCTACAAGACACAATCTCAATAGCTCAAAGAAGGAAAGTGTCCAAGGGCTTATGCCTCCGCCTGCCTAATCATTGTAGCGTTTTCCAGGCGGAAATCATGGCAATTAAGGAAGCCCTATCCTGACTGAAGTGTAATGTACTATCTGTCAGCGATATTGCCATTCTCACTGACAGCCAAGCGGCAATCAAGTCCCTGGAATCGTGCTCGTGTACTTTAAAGGCCGCTCTCAACTGCCGTTTAACTCTTATGGAGATGACAGAGCAGTTTAATATTCACCTATGCTGGGTGCCAGGCCACAGAGACGTTCCAGATAACTGCAGGGCAGACGAACTCGCCAGACAAGCCACTACTCTAAGGATTCTGTCTGATAGGCAGTCCCTGGGTATGCCCCTAGCTACATGTAAGCATCTACTAAAGCTGAATGCTATTAGAAAGACCAACCTCAGATGGAAAAACGTGTCAACGTGTCTCATCTCGAGACAGATCTGGATTATAAACGCAGTGCCGAGTTGGTCAAACTAAAGTGATCACAGATCAGCTGCGTTGTTGGTGTTCTCGCTGGACACTGCCTTATAGGCCAACATTCCAAAAGACTTGGCCTCTTTTTAAACGACTTCTGCAGAAGCTGCAGAGACGAGGAAGAGGAGGAAAGTAACCCTCACCTACTATGTAACTGCCCAGCTCTGTCGCATAAAAGAATGGTCCATTTAGGGTCCCCCTTCCTTGAAGTTCTTGGTGACATAGCGTTCTTAGACGTCATGCGCATCTATCGCTTTATCAAAAGCTCCGGTTGGTTCTGTTAGTCCCCGAGTAGCGAATTGGTTATGATCCATTGTATCACAAAAGACCTTTATTGGTCTAAGTGTGTCTGCACTCCCGTGCGGACAGCCAAGGCAAACTAACTAACTAACTAAGGGCTTATGCCTATGGCCAGGAGAAAGACCGGGAAGGACTTCGCGAACTGACCTAACTAGCCTAAACTAAACCTAAACTAACCTATAACTTAAACTAAACCCTAACCTTAACCTAAACTAACTTAAACTAACTTATACCCTAAACACCTTCCCAGAGTCTCTCCTTTCCATAGATTCGTCAAGAACCCAAGACATGCCAGATGTTGATGGCAAAGGTTTTCCAGCCCACCCTTTATGTCTTGCGACAGAAACCAAATGATACTTTTCTGGCCAGAATCTATGAAAGGTAGCCCCTACAGTATCCTTTCAGCCACAACCTAAGTCCATAGTGGAACGTCAGTCGGTCTTAGCGTCAAGTAGTCATCGTTCGTATTGTCCTGTTTAGTACTCGTCCATCTACAACCGTCCTTCCACACACCAAACAAAAGGATATCTAATCGCACATTCTGTTTTTTCTTTTCGTTCACGCTTTAATTTATTATTCAAAAATTAAACAAAACTTACAACCTAACTTTAAACTAAAACTCTGCTCTTAAAATTATGTAACTTAACGAACTAAACAAAAAAATAAAAATAACTCACTCGTCCTGCCGGCAGCACTGGTGAAGAACTCCCTATCGTCGTGGCTCCAAGTGAGCCTTTCGCGGCGAAAACACACAAATTTTAAGCGCAGATTTGCACAATTTTAGTGAGCTCAAACTCTTAGTCTTACGACTTAAAAGGACTGCTCACTATACATATATGTAAGTTAATTCACTAACTGAAAAAAAATAACTAAAAGATCTATGTGCTATATAAAAATTCATTAACTAAAAAAAAGGAAAACTAATCACTAGATAGATAAAATAAATTCAATAATAATTTCACTAAAAAAATTCGAGGCGTTGTGGGTCTCTCGGTGTACCCCCTAGGGTGAGCAGCCCCGTTGCAGGGTATCGGCCGGTACGGTGCTGTACCCTGTTATGGTGTTGTGCCGGTGTAGCTGCTAACTCAGTGGGCCCAATACCGGTGTCAGTGGCATAGCACCTCCTTTTTTTAGCTTGGCAGGTTTTTCAGGGGCCGCTATAGAGGCGGTCTGCTAGCCAAGCTTTGTGGTGGCTTTCCACGTCCCCCGATGTAGTTTGCCCTGCACAATTTAATTTTATTATATGGTTTGCCCCAACACTATTACTGGCCTGCCTACATACCTGCACCCTTGGTTGCCTGCCTACAGAGCTCATCTTCCTCCTTCTCACCTTTTTTGTTTCACCTATATTTTACATATTATACATAGTTATTTATCTTAACTGATTTGTTTTTTTTTTTGTGGTACCAAACTTACCGGTGCCTTTTTTCCGTCACTGTACGTGGCCGAAATGATTTTTTTTTCTTTTATTTATTTTATTTTAGTTTTTTTTCTTTTTGTATACACTGATGTGTACTTATATATGTGGGTACGTATGCTGTCGTCTACAGTGCGGTGACCGCTCTCTCGAGTTTTCCTTATCGCATTGTTCTGCTCCTGGTAGGTCAGTTCTGTCATTACCCCTACTGCCGTTCCCCTATGTTCCTTTTGTCTCTCTCTTTTTCTTTGTCTTTACTCATTTTTCTTTGTTTTAAATTTTCTCCTTCCTGTCTTCTCTTTTCTATTATATCTCTTTCCTATTATTGCCTTTGCATTTTTCGGGTACCTGGAAGGAGAGAAGAAATATATCCCACCTTCCAGTTCCCTTCCTCATCTAATGTTTCTTATAAAATTATTTTCGTCTGTGGTTTGAGACTGCTAAGACAATACGATAAAATAAATAATAGATACAAATAAAATACATAACATTACAATAAAATACATAAAATAACAACAATCCTAATCCTCGCCTTCCGCTCAGTCTTATTTATTTATTTTCCTTTTGAATTAACCAATAAATTGTATATTTTAGGTATCGATTTATCGATTTGTCTTTATTGGAAAGCAAAGAGAGGAGTGAATAGTACAGCCAATGTGCGATAAGGACATTTGTACTGATCGAAAGGCAAAAAAAAAAACAAGATAAAATTTCAAAACAGAACGTTACAAATTCCCTCAAGCCCGGTCCGCATGTAAGTAGCCAATTATTTTCTTAATATCTTCTGTGTCTAATAATTTTTCTTTCTTCTAGATTCCTACGAGGCGCGCAATTAGGTAAGTCGAATTCAGTACTATTGGGGTTTGTTCGCTGGTTCCTCCAAATAATTGATTTTCGAGGAACAAACTCCAGTAGTAGTTTGTTTGTTTACATTTAATTGATCCCCTGTTTTTTTGTCAAGGAGGGAATTTTGCTCGAGTATGAGGAGCACATCTGAGGTCAATAGACTTCAGAAAATCGTCTCCAGGGATCCAGTTTCCAAAGTCGGACTCATTCGTGACAGAATGGGGGAGATTGTGGAGACACTGGATCGTACAAATGAGGTCCTCATGGAGGAAGCAAGGAGCAAACAGGATGGATAAGATAGAAGCCGAACGGATAGCAACGTTTTTACCTTACAAGACCGCGGGACCGGATGGTATTTTCCCTGCTTTGATGCAATGGGGTGCAGATCTCATTGTACCAACACTTAGGGTTATATACGATTCTTGCCTAGCAGTAGTGTGTTTATGGGGATTCTGGATCACACGGACACGGATTCATTTTCAGTGCAGTACCAACCGCAGCTACCACGTAGTGCTCATCTGCATAGCATGGAATTCTGATAAGATCCTGTAATATGCCTTTCTTCATGTATGAACTGGAGTAGAGAGTTATTCATAGATTTCTTCGTCGGTGTTTATGATTTGAGACTTCAATGGACTGGGGTGATTGCTTAGTGATAAGAGCAGTATACGCATGATTTGTGTGTTTATGATTTGAGGGTTCAAGTGTCTGAGGCGAATGTTTAGTGGATAACCAGACCATACATTATACGATCTGAAGATCTCTTTAGTTTTCATATTGCTTCTTGAATATTTTGTTGTTGTAGTATGGTGTATGTTCTAATGATCGTTCCGTTTCAATTGGAAGGACAAAAGTGCTGATTTAAGATTTTGTGTTAATATGACATCTGTTGGCCTTAGTTTGTTTATCTATCTCTCTACTAGAGTAACCGAGTAATGAGGGAGAAGGGCGCTACTGATAAGAGTTTGACAAAGTCCTGACAACTGAATCGTAAAAGTACATTTGTGCGGTAATGTTATATGAGAGCAGTACAAAGCAGTTAAGCATCATCAATTGAGTTTAAAGTGGATCAAAGTGCTACAAGACACAATCTCAATAGCTCAAAGAAGGAAAGTGTCCAAGGGCTTATGCCTCCGCCTGCCTAATCATTGTAGCGTTTTCCAGGCGGAAATCATGGCAATTAAGGAGCCCTATCCTGACTGAAGTGTAATGTACTATCTGTCAGCGATATTGCCATTCTCACTGACAGCCAAGCGGCAATCAAGTCCCTGGAATCGTGCTCGTGTACTTTAAAGGCCGCTCTCAACTGCCGTTTAACTCTTATGGAGATGACAGAGCAGTTTAATATTCACCTATGCTGGGTGCCAGGCCACAGAGACGTTCCAGATAACTGCAGGGCAGACGAACTCGCCAGACAAGCCACTACTCTAAGGATTCTGTCTGATAGGCAGTCCCTGGGTATGCCCCTAGCTACATGTAAGCATCTACTAAAGCTGAATGCTATTAGAAAGACCAACCTCAGATGGAAAAACGTGTCAACGTGTCTCATCTCGAGACAGATCTGGCCCAGACTGGATTATAAACGCAGTGCCGAGTTGGTCAAACTAAAGTGATCACAGATCAGCTGCGTTGTTGGTGTTCTCGCTGGACACTGCCTTATAGGCCAACATTCCAAAAGACTTGGCCTCTTTTTAAACGACTTCTGCAGAAGCTGCAGAGACGAGGAAGAGGAGGAAAGTAACCCTCACCTACTATGTAACTGCCCAGCTCTGTCGCATAAAAGAATGGTCCATTTAGGGTCCCCCTTCCTTGAAGTTCTTGGTGACATAGCGTTCTTAGACGTCATGCGCATCTATCGCTTTATCAAAAGCTCCGGTTGGTTCTGTTAGTCCCCGAGTAGCGAATTGGTTATGATCCATTGTATCACAAAAGACCTTTATTGGTCTAAGTGTGTCTGCACTCCCGTGCGGACAGCCAAGGCAAACTAACTAACTAACTAAGGGCTTATGCCTATGGCCAGGAGAAAGACCGGGAAGGACTTCGCGAACTGACCTAACTAGCCTAAACTAAACCTAAACTAACCTATAACTTAAACTAAACCCTAACCTTAACCTAAACTAACTTAAACTAACTTATACCCTAAACACCTTCCCAGAGTCTCTCCTTTCCATAGATTCGTCAAGAACCCAAGACATGCCAGATGTTGATGGCAAAGGTTTTCCAGCCCACCCTTTATGTCTTGCGACAGAAACCAAATGATACTTTTCTGGCCAGAATCTATGAAAGGTAGCCCCTACAGTATCCTTTCAGCCACAACCTAAGTCCATAGTGGAACGTCAGTCGGTCTTAGCGTCAAGTAGTCATCGTTCGTATTGTCCTGTTTAGTACTCGTCCATCTACAACCGTCCTTCCACACACCAAACAAAAGGATATCTAATCGCACATTCTGTTTTTTCTTTTCGTTCACGCTTTAATTTATTATTCAAAAATTAAACAAAACTTACAACCTAACTTTAAACTAAGACTCTGCTCTTAAAATTATGTAACTTAACCAACTAAACAAAAAAATAAAAATAACTCACTCGTCCTGCCGGCAGCACTGGTGAAGAACTCCCTATCGTCGTGGCTCCAAGTGAGCCTTTCGCGGCGAAAACACACAAATTTTAAGCGCAGATTTGCACAATTTTAGTGAGCTAAAACTCTTAGTCTTACGACTTAAAAGGACTGCTCACTATACATATATGTAAGTTAATTCACTAACTGAAAAAAAATAACTAATAGATCTATGTGCTATATAAAAATTCATTAACTAAAAAAAAAGGAAAACTAATCACTAGATAGATAAAATAAATTCAATAATAATTTCACTAAAAAAATTCGGGTCGTTGTGGGTCTCTCGGTGTACCCCCTAGGGTGAGCAGCCCCGTTGCAGGGTATCGGCCGGTACGGTGCTGTACCCTGTTATGGTGTTGTGCCGGTGTAGCTGCTAACTCAGTGGGCCCAATACCGGTGTCGGTGGCGTAGCACCTCCTTTTTTTTGCGTGGCAGGTTTTTCTGGGGCCGCTATAGAGGCGGTCTGCTGGCCAAGCTTTGTGGTGGCTTTCCACGTCCCCCGATGTAGTTTGCCCTGCACAATTTAATTTTATTATATGGTTTGCCCCAACACTATTACTGGCCTGCCTACATACCTGCACCCTTGGTTGCCTGCCTACAGAGCTCATCTTCCTCCTTCTCACCTTTTTTGTTTCACCTATATTTTACATATTATACATAGTTATTTATCTTAACTGATTTGTTTTTTTTTTTGTGGTACCAAACTTACCGGTGCCTTTTTTCCGTCACTGTACGTGGCCGAAATGATTTTTTTTTCCTTTTATTTATTTTATTTTAGTTTTTTTTCTTTTTGTATACACTGATGTGTACTTATATATGTGGGTACGTATGTTGTCGTCTACAGTGCGGTGACCGCTCTCTCGAGTTTTCCTTATCGCATTGTTCTGCTCCTGGTAGGTCAGTTCTGTCATTACCCCTACTGCCGTTCCCCTATGTTCCTTTTGTCTCTCTCTTTTTCTTTGTCTTTACTCATTTTTCTTTGTTTTAAATTTTCTCCTTCCTGTCTTCTCTTTTCTGTTATATCTCTTTCTTATTATTGCCTTTGCATTTTTCGGGTACCTGGAAGGAGAGAAGAAATATATCCCACCTTCCAGTTCCCTTCGTCATCTAATGTTTCTTATAAAATTATTTTCGTCTGTGGTTTGAGACTGCTAAGACAATACGATAAAATAAATAATAGATACAAATAAAATACATAACATTAGAATAAAATACATAAAATAACAACAATCCTAATCCTCGCCTTCCGCTCAGTCTTTTTTATTTATTTTCCTTTTGAATTAACCAATAAATTGTATATTTTAGGTATCGATTTATCGATTTGTCTTTATTGGAAAGCAAAGAGAGGAGTGAACAGTACAGCCAATGTGCGATAAGGACATTTGTACTGATCGAAAGGCATAAAAAAAAACAAGATAAAATTTCAAAACAGAACGTTACAAATTCCCTCAAGCCCGGTCCGCATGTAAGTAGCCAATTATTTTCTTAATATCTTCTGTGTCTAATAATTTTTCTTTCTTCTAGATTCCTACGAGGCGCGCAATTAGGTAAGTCGAATTCAGTACTATTGGGGTTTGTTCGCTGGTTCCTTCAAATAATTGATTTTCGAGGAACAAACTCCAGTAGTAGTTTGTTTGTTTACATTTAATTGATCCCCTGTTTTTTTGTTAAGGAGGGAATTTTGCTCGAGTATGAGGAGCACATCTGAGGTCAATAGACTTCAGAAAATCGTCTCCAGGGATCCAGTTTCCAAAGTCGGACTCATTCGTGACAGAATGGGGGAGATTGTGGAGACACTGGATCGTACAAATGAGGTCCTCATGGAGGAAGCAAGGAGCAAACAGGATGGATAAGATAGAAGCCGAACGGATAGCAACGTTTTTACCTTACAAGACCGTGGGACCGGATGGTATTTTCCCTGCTTTGATGCAATGGGGTGCAGATCTCATTGTACCAACACTTAGGGTTATATACGATTCTTGCCTAGCAGTAGTGTGTTTATGGGGATTCTGGATCACACGGACACGGATTCATTTTCAGTGCAATACCAACCGCAGCTACCACGTAGTGCTCATCTGCATAGCATGGAATTCTGATAAGATCCTGTAATATGCCTTTCTTCATGTATGAACTGGAGTAGAGAGTTATTCATAGATTTCTTCGTCGGTGTTTATGATTTGAGACTTCAATGGACTGGGGTGATTGCTTAGTGATAAGAGCAGTATACGCATGATTTGTGTGTTTATGATTTGAGGGTTCAAGTGTCTGAGGCGAATGTTTAGTGGATAACCAGACCATACATTATACGATCTGAAGATCTCTTTAGTTTTCATATTGCTTCTTGAATATTTTGTTGTTGTAGTATGGTGTATGTTCTAATGATCCTTCCGTTTCAATTGGAAGGACAAAAGTGCTGATTTAAGATTTTGTGATAATATGACATCTGTTGGCCTTAGTTTGTTTATCTATCTCTCTACTAGAGTAACCGAGTAATGAGGGAGAAGGGCGCTACTGATAAGAGTTTGACAAAGTCCTGACAACTGAATCGTAAAAGTACATTTGTGCGGTAATGTTATATGAGAGCAGTACAAAGCAGTTAAGCATCATCAATTGAGTTTAAAGTGGATCAAAGTGCTACAAGACACAATCTCAATAGCTCAAAGAAGGAAAGTGTCCAAGGGCTTATGCCTCCGCCTGCCTAATCATTGTAGCGTTTTCCAGGCGGAAATCATGGCAATTAAGGAAGCCCTATCCTGACTGAAGTGTAATGTACTATCTGTCAGCGATATTGCCATTCTCACTGACAGCCAAGCGGCAATCAAGTCCCTGGAATCGTGCTCGTGTACTTTAAAGGCCGCTCTCAACTGCCGTTTAACTGTTATGGAGATGACAGAGCAGTTTAATATTCACCTATGCTGGGTGCCAGGCCACAGAGACGTTCCAGATAACTGCAGGGCAGACGAACTCGCCAGACAAGCCACTACTCTAAGGATTCTGTCTGATAGGCAGTCCCTGGGTATGCCCCTAGCTACATGTAAGCATCTACTAAAGCTGAATGCTATTAGAAAGACCAACCTCAGATGGAAAAACGTGTCAACGTGTCTCATCTCGAGACAGATCTGGCCCAGACTGGATTATAAACGCAGTGCCGAGTTGGTCAAACTAAAGTGATCACAGATCAGCTGCGTTGTTGGTGTTCTCGCTGGACACTGCCTTATAGGCCAACATTCCAAAAGACTTGGCCTCTTTTTAAACGACTTCTGCAGAAGCTGCAGAGACGAGGAAGAGGAGGAAAGTAACCCTCACCTACTATGTAACTGCCCCGCTCTGTCGCATAAAAGAATGGTCCATTTAGGGTCCCCCTTCCTTGAAGTTCTTGGTGACATAGCGTTCTTAGACGTCATGCGCATCTATCGCTTTATCAAAAGCTCCGGTTGGTTCTGTTAGTCCCCGAGTAGCGAATTGGTTATGATCCATTGTATCACAAAAGACCTTTATTGGTCTAAGTGTGTCTGCACTCCCGTGCGGACAGCCAAGGCAAACTAACTAACTAACTAAGGGCTTATGCCTATGGCCAGGAGAAAGACCGGGAAGGACTTCGCGAACTGACCTAACTAGCCTAAACTAAACCTAAACTAACCTATAACTTAAACTAAACCCTAACCTTAACCTAAACTAACTTAAACTAACTTATACCCTAAACACCTTCCCAGAGTCTCTCCTTTCCATAGATTCGTCAAGAACCCAAGACATGCCAGATGTTGATGGCAAAGGTTTTCCAGCCCACCCTTTATGTCTTGCGACAGAAACCAAATGATACTTTTCTGGCCAGAATCTATGAAAGGTAGCCCCTACAGTATCCTTTCAGCCACAACCTAAGTCCATAGTGGAACGTCAGTCGGTCTTAGCGTCAAGTAGTCATCGTTCGTATTGTCCTGTTTAGTACTCGTCCATCTACAACCGTCCTTCCACACACCAAACAAAAGGATATCTAATCGCACATTCTGTTTTTTCTTTTCGTTCACGCTTTAATTTATTATTCAAAAATTAAACAAAACTTACAACCTAACTTTAAACTAAAACTCTGCTCTTAAAATTATGTAACTTAACCAACTAAACAAAAAAATAAAAATAACTCACTCGTCCTGCCGGCAGCACTGGTGAAGAACTCCCTATCGTCGTGGCTCCAAGTGAGCCTTTCGCGGCGAAAACACACAAATTTTAAGCGCAGATTTGCACAATTTTAGTGAGCTAAAACTCTTAGTCTTACGACTTAAAAGGACTGCTCACTATACATATATGTAAGTTAATTCACTAACTGAAAAAAAATAACTAATAGATCTATGTGCTATATAAAAATTCATTAACTAAAAAAAAGGAAAACTAATCACTAGATAGATAAAATAAATTCAATAATAATTTCACTAAAAAAATTCGGGTCGTTGTGGGTCTCTCGGTGTACCCCCTAGGGTGAGCAGCCCCGTTGCAGGGTATCGGCCGGTACGGTGCTGTACCCTGTTATGGTGTTGTGCCGGTGTAGCTGCTAACTCAGTGGGCCCAATACCGGTGTCGGTGGCGTAGCACCTCCTTTTTTTTGCGTGGCAGGTTTTTCTGGGGCCGCTATAGAGGCGGTCTGCTGGCCAAGCTTTGTGGTGGCTTTCCACGTCCCCCGATGTAGTTTGCCCTGCACAATTTAATTTTATTATATGGTTTGCCCCAACACTATTACTGGCCTGCCTACATACCTGCACCCTTGGTTGCCTGCCTACAGAGCTCATCTTCCTCCTTCTCACCTTTTTTGTTTCACCTATATTTTACATATTATACATAGTTATTTATCTTAACTGATTTGTTTTTTTTTTTTGTGGTACCAAACTTACCGGTGCCTTTTTTCCGTCACTGTACGTGGCCGAAATGATTTTTTTTCCTTTTATTTATTTTATTTTAGTTTTTTTTCTTTTTGTATACACTGATGTGTACTTATATATGTGGGTACGTATGCTGTCGTCTACAGTGCGGTGACCGCTCTCTCGAGTTTTCCTTATCGCATTGTTCTGCTCCTGGTAGGTCAGTTCTGTCATTACCCCTACTGCCGTTCCCCTATGTTCCTTTTGTCTCTCTCTTTTTCTTTGTCTTTACTCATTTTTCTTTGTTTTAAATTTTCTCCTTCCTGTCTTCTCTTTTCTATTATATCTCTTTCCTATTATTGCCTTTGCATTTTTCGGGTACCTGGAAGGAGAGAAGAAATATATCCCACCTTCCAGTTCCCTTCCTCATCTAATGTTTCTTATAAAATTATTTTCGTCTGTGGTTTGACACTGCTAAGACAATACGATAAAATAAATAATAGATACAAATAAAATACATAACATTACAATAAAATACATAAAATAACAACAATCCTAATCCTCGCCTTCCGCTCAGTCTTATTTATTTATTTTCCTTTTGAATTAACCAATAAATTGTATATTTTAGGTATCGATTTATCGATTTGTCTTTATTGGAAAGCAAAGAGAGGAGTGAATAGTACAGCCAATGTGCGATAAGGACATTTGTACTGATCGAAAGGCAAAAAAAAAACAAGATAAAATTTCAAAACAGAACGTTACAAATTCCCTCAAGCCCGGTCCGCATGTAAGTAGCCAATTATTTTCTTAATATCTTCTGTGTCTAATAATTTTTCTTTCTTCTAGATTCCTACGAGGCGCGCAATTAGGTAAGTCGAATTCAGTACTATTGGGGTTTGTTCGCTGGTTCCTCCAAATAATTGATTTTCGAGGAACAAACCCCAGTAGTAGTTTGTTTGTTTACATTTAATTGATCCCCTGTTTTTTTGTCAAGGAGGGAATTTTGCTCGAGTATGAGGAGCACATCTGAGGTCAATAGACTTCAGAAAATCGTCTCCAGGGATCCAGTTTCCAAAGTCGGACTCATTCGTGACAGAATGGGGGAGATTGTGGAGACACTGGATCGTACAAATGAGGTCCTCATGGAGGAAGCAAGGAGCAAACAGGATGGATAAGATAGAAGCCGAACGGATAGCAACGTTTTTACCTTACAAGACCGCGGGACCGGATGGTATTTTCCCTGCTTTGATGCAATGGGGTGCAGATCTCATTGTACCAACACTTAGGGTTATATACGATTCTTGCCTAGCAGTAGTGTGTTTATGGGGATTCTGGATCACACGTACACGGATTCATTTTCAGTGCAATACCAACCGCAGCTACCACGTAGTGCTCATCTGCATAGCATGGAATTCTGATAAGATCCTGTAATATGCCTTTCTTCATGTATGAACTGGAGTAGAGAGTTATTCATAGATTTCTTCGTCGGTGTTTATGATTTGAGACTTCAATGGACTGGGGTGATTGCTTAGTGATAAGAGCAGTATACGCATGATTTGTGTGTTTATGATTTGAGGGTTCAAGTGTCTGAGGCGAATGTTTAGTGGATAACCAGACCATACATTATACGATCTGAAGATCTCTTTAGTTTTCATATTGCTTCTTGAATATTTTGTTGTTGTAGTATGGTGTATGTTCTAATGATCGTTCCGTTTCAATTGGAAGGACAAAAGTGCTGATTTAAGATTTTGTGTTAATATGACATCTGTTGGCCTTAGTTTGTTTATCTATCTCTCTACTAGAGTAACCGAGTAATGAGGGAGAAGGGCGCTACTGATAAGAGTTTGACAAAGTCCTGACAACTGAATCGTAAAAGTACATTTGTGCGGTAATGTTATATGAGAGCAGTACAAAGCAGTTAAGCATCATCAATTGAGTTTAAAGTGGATCAAAGTGCTACAAGACACAATCTCAATAGCTCAAAGATAGAGCGATTCAGTTCAAATTCAGTACAAAACTAGTGGTACCGAAGTCCAAGAGCTACCGTTCGAGACAGTAAAGCAATATGATGAACTTAAATACGGAACTGATAGAGAAGCTTATAGAAATCATTGATGAGCTAAGTAATAAATATATAGTTCTAAGAGCTGCAAAGGCGGAGATGGAATCCAAATTAGAAGAAACTTTCAAACCAATTACAAAACCGTTAAAAGAGCTGGTGGAAAAATCTATTTCAAAAAGGGATTTAAAATATGAATCAAGGAAAGAGAAAGACGAAAGTTTTGAAGCACCTAAACCGTTCAAAATTCAAAGAATGCTCAATCATGATGATGATTTTATTACGTCAAACAATGAAGATGATACAACACCGCATAATCTTAGCCGTCACCTTCACAATCGTAGAGAGCTTGCTAAATATCAAGAGCTCCCCCGCAAATATTTAGATTTATACATAAATAATTCAAATTCTCAGACTCAGATTTCTCGATTCATGATAA
The DNA here is from genome assembly GCA_946965025.1 of Blera fallax. NCBI lineage: Eukaryota > Metazoa > Arthropoda > Insecta > Diptera > Syrphidae > Blera > Blera fallax. Next base: position 58,568,130 of record OX337246.1, read on the forward strand.
TGATATTCAAATAAAAGGAAAAACATATAAGGGTACAGAAGGATTATATGAATTATTGTTCAAGAAAATTCCAAATCGAGACCTAGCGATGATTTGCAAACTTATAAGACCATATTGAATGATACCAATGCACACAGGATATCTTATGATGCCAGAAAGCAAGTGCATGGAAATCGAGGTCGTAAATAGAAACATATTATTAGCAAACTATTACAAGATACAGATCACCATACTGGCGGCGGTTTAATGAAGTTAACCAAGAATGAAAAAGAATATATCTATTGGAATGATCTAGTAGATCGGTTGCGGTTACTTTTAGAGTTACAAGAAGCTGGAAATAGTAATCACTCTAATGAGATTAAATCAATCATTAAACAATTAAAGGAAGCCGACAATATGAATTTAATTTCGCCATAGCTCAGAATTCTCTCCATTTTAACTTTTTAATTTATTTTATTAAATGGGATTGTACATTAAGGTCTAATCTGTTTTGTATTACTCTTGAAGAGGCTCTATACAGCTTCGAACAGCATCTAAACAGGTTCCTTACAGATTGCGACAGCTTTTGAACAGGTTCCTTACTGATTGCAGCAGCTTTTGAACAGGTTCCTTACAGCAGCATTCGCACAGCTTTTGAACAGGCTCATTACTGATTGAAACAGCCTTCGCACTGGCTTTAAACAGATTCTGTACAATTGAGAACAACTCTTACACATGTTCTGTAGCTTAATATGGTTTATTATGGCGGACAGTACGATTTTTCAACATCGAAACCTTTGATTTGTACTTAGGTTGCGCTAACATTCATGTTATAGGACAAGTTTTTGAATGTGTGCAAAATCTCAACAGATGTGTAATTCATAACAATTTGTCACTGGCGTAGCCAGCACATCCACCTTTTTGTTCCGTTTGATTTCTAAGGCTGAAAACACACCGGATAAAGCAAAACGTGTTTATTTGTTTCGTGAAACAAGAGAACATTGTTTCTTATGAGACTACACACACTAAAGAAAACGAAACAAAACACACGTTTTTGTTTTGAAGTGTTTCGGTGTATATGAGCAACACACACAGAATGCAACGAAACTGTTTCGACCTAGCGTTGTTTACGATAATTGTCTACTTTCTTATGGCGCAACGCACACCAAATGAAACGAAACATAAAAACCAAAACAAAACAGAAAAACATGTTTCGTTGCCGATAGCTGACCTGTTGTTTTTTGCAAAACAAAATTTTGATTCCGTTGTTTTTATATTATTCTTTCGTTGCACTTAATAGCTTTATTTGCTTCTATGTTATGGAGTTAAGCTTTTACGATAGTTCGTATCTTGTTTTCTGATAGCATTTTCGATTAATCCCAGAAAAAGGAAAAAAAAATAAATAAATAAACCTTTTGGAATGATCCAAATGAGCTAGTAGATTGATTGCGGCTACTCATTACGTCACAAGAAGCTGGACATAATAATCACTCTAATGAGATTATATCAATCATTGAAGAATTAAAGAAAGCCGAAAGTATGGACTAATATTATAAAGCAGTTAATAAAATGAACGTTGATATGACTGTATGATTTTCAATAAAAAAAAAAACATTAGGGCTAGACGAGCATTGATTTTACTTTCGAAAATAATTCATGAATTCCCCTAGCCTAAAAAAATGTTTACACTTATAGAGTCTATAAGACTGCAGAGCATAAGAATACAGAACAAATTTGCAATATCAAGAAGGATCGTGAAAATATAATCCTTTATTAGCACAAAAAGAGTTAATGCAAATATCAATCCTTTTGAAATGTGTGTCGTCACTGGCAACAATGTTCCTGAAAATAAAAAGAAAAAACAACTCCGTGAGCCACCATAGCCCTTGGGAAAAAACTTTTAAAGTATATAGAAGAAAAATAATAAGACGCTCAAATTAAAAAGCGAGCAAGCACTACTCGGATCTTTTACTCAACACAGCAGCGGAACCACGAAAACCCACCACACATACCTTAGCTTTTTTATTTGCCAAAGGAAACCGGTGAAAGCTTCGAACACACGGCTGCGCATTGAGTCACCCCTGAGGAGGATCGGGAGGAACCAACGGGGTTGCTAATTTCCCCCACACACACGCAAACTCATGAGCGAGCGACGTTCGCCTCAGACACCATCAGACTTTCCTGTCTTCAGGGGAATCTGGTCCATAAGAATCTCTGAAAATGTTGGTCGTGTTCTCGTGTGCTAATTTGGTGAAACATTTCCATTATATCGGCACACAAGGTAATACGTTTTTCTCGAGACTTATAAAGCACTGAAGTGAGGGCGATTAACTGATCCGGACCCTTAAGTAAGGAAGAATTTAGCGAAACGCCTTGGACTTTGGCAGCGGCATCCCAGACGATTCTTAACTTCCCAGGCTTGTTTGGGTTGAACACTGGAAAAATCGGAAGGTACCATGTACGATGGTGTCGCTTTGTTACTTCCTCCGGAGATAGATTTCGTGCATACCCTTTTAAAATGTAATCATCAATTTTGCTGTGAAAAGCCTCAGCCAGTTGAGAGTCTCTCGCTAATCGTTTTTGTAGGCACATGAAACGCCATTTAGCCATTGGAAGACTATCTGGCATCTTGGCGTCATCATATTTCCAGAGTAACCCCGTCTCAAACCGATTATATTTTCGATGAGTAAACTCCTCTAACAGCTTTAACGCGTGTTTTTCATCCGTGGTGATCAATATTGTATTCGGCCGTGATACTCCAAAGTTTTCATTAAATAAAAACTGTTTAACTAATGACTGCAGTTCTGCGTCGTTACCTTGTCCGCATTCACATTGATGGAAACTGTTTTGATGGTGGAACGCTAATGAGCTCTGGTTGGCGCCAACATAGCACCCGTAGATTGTCCAGCCGAGTCGAGTTTTTGCAGCAACTGGTTCGTCAGCTCTACCTTCTTTGCATTTCAGGGGTAGCCCTAGCTTCCAATTGTTTAGGCCTATAAGTAGTCGAGGACTTTCATCGCTCTATATGATTGGACGGACAGTCCTCGTAGGTGCTTGTGCTCATTTTGAAGTTTCTCATAGTCCAATGTCTGGAGCGGTAGGTGAAGAGCTTTACATTTGTAAGAGCATATCTTTTAGTTGGCTGATCTATACCTGATATATTTAGGCTCATAACTCTCGAGTCACGTTCATACCTGCTAGTGTTAGATGTCCATTTCAGACATAGAGGCTCAGCAGTGCCTTGTATATTAAGTTCATCGGCTAGCGCTACATCAATCAGGGTTAAGGAAGAGCCCTCGTCCAAAAATGCAAATGCTTTGAGTCGTTTGTTGTTGCCGTACAACGTAACAGGTATAATGCGAAATAGTACGGATTGAAATGTGCTGCCGTGTGCGCAGTTGAATTGCACCGAAGGCATCACATCCGCAAACTTAGAGTGAACAGCCCTAGGGCCCTTGGCATCCTTGAGGTTGTTGTGTAGTAATTTGTGGTGTTTGAAGGTGCAATTGTTTATGCCATAGACTATATCCCTGTTGCATCTATAATTTCCGTGCTTATGCAGACATCGCCGTCATAATTTGTTATCTCGCACTGCAGCCCATTTTAGTGTATGAGTCAAACGTGTTTGTTTGCAGTTAGCCACATTTGGACATTCGCTACCGCAAATGCAACAGTTACGTTCCATTGGTTCTTGCTTACTAACTTTGTTTTCAGTCTTTTCCGAATTCAAAAAACTTTTCCCTTTAGGTAGTCGAATATTCTGCTTAGCAGAATCGTTTGTCGAGCTGATGGTTCACAGTTCAATCCCTGATGTCAGCAAGCATTATATGATAAGAGGCAGTCCGATCAATTGCGAAAGTTTGTGACAACACTACTGCGAAGGCATAACACTGACAGTAGGTTTGTCATATGGCTGGAGAAATTGATCGCTCTGTTGATAATTGATATGCTCATGACATCAGGTGGATCGGGAAAAAAATACTGTGAATCAGAAGCGAAGGCAAAATATACATGACAGCATCAAATCTGATTAAAATTCTGGACACCACCCCCGGAGCAAATGTGAAACCTAATACAGCTGAGTTTCAAACCACTACACCAGTCTCTTTCTCTCTCTCTCTGTCTATCTTTCCAACGCCCGCACCATGTTAAAACATGTAAAACGGTAGTCATAACCCCTTGAGTGCGGGTAAATTATAAAAAAAAAAAAAAAGCATCGTTAGTTTGAGAAGACGTGCTTGGCAAAATAATGCAGTTGGCCGCCTCGGCAAGTTGGTAAAGCCATGTACGGAAGTGAGAGAGCGTACACGTTCCCTGTATTTGCTTATATACAGCTCCGTTGAGTCGAATCGAAGGCGGAAGCTTTTCTGTAAGCTCTTGCAATAGCATTGGGTTACTAAGGTGTGCGTCTAAGCCAGAGGATTCCATAATTGCACAGAGATTTTGGACTGCAACGCCGAAGTTGACGATAGTCTCTAGCCTATCGGCTTTTGGCGATGGGGTGGCATGAATTTTCTGCAGGAGCGTATGGACTATGAGCTCGGGTCTTCTGAATAACATCCTGAGCGTGGAAATAATTCGTGGAACGCAATTTGGTTGAGTAAGCATGCTCTGAACTGAGTTTAGTGCTCTTCCTTTTAAGGCCCTTTGTAATCGGAATAAGTTTTCCTTGCAGGTAAATCCACACAGCTCAGTTGTTCTATCGAAATTACAAATGAAAAGCGGCCATTCGTCCGGGTCTCCATTAAAGCTTTGCAACACTTTCGACACCAACTGACGAGCCGCTATGTTGTTTCTCGTTAAGCCCTGGTTTGACGATTGGATATGTTATGTTGTAATCAGCCTGTGGCCTGCTTAGTTGGGGCAGCATTTGGTAAGGCTGTTGGTATTGTTGGCTGTACTGATGCGGAGCAGTGGAGTGCGCAAGCGGGTGTTGTATTTGTGGGAAAACAGAGGACTGGAACTGTTGCTGGTGCTGACGATTCTCGTGTCCATCGGCCGGTTGATCTTTGCGCTGTAAATATTGTGTATTGCTCGTGAAAGCTCCAAGCCAGGATCCGTTTGTAGAAGGTTTATGTGATGTTGGAATAGATAGGACCTGACAACTCCGCTTTCCCTGATACTGTTTTAGGCTCTGTATTTACCCACTTCGAAGCTCTTACCTGGTGAACAATGGATTCTTCATCATTGTCTGAGTTTTCTTCCGCCATCATGCTAATGATTTGGTATTTTTTCTTGACATACTCCTCATCTCTCCGACATGGCGTCCATACCGAACAGGAAGCTATTCAACTTGCCAACGAAATCAGTCTTATCCATAAGCATGGTGGCTTTTACATCCGAAATTGGATTTCAAACTCCGTTACGGTTCTTGATGCTCTGCATGCCCAAAATTCTGATGAAATAAATCTTATTGACGCTAAACTTGGCACAGAAAAATTTCTTGGGATGTGGTGGTGCACATCCACTGACAACTTTATCTTCAAGGTCTCTTCAAACCCCAAAACATCGGATGTATTGCTCGGAAAACGTCATCCTACGAAACGTGAAGTATTGAAAATTTCTAGATGTACTTAAAGGTCTTGCTTCAAGAAATTTGGCGCACAAGAATTGGCTGGGATGAAGAACTTAAGGACGAGCAATATAACAAATGGCTGAACTGGGTACGTTTCTTGCCTGACGTTGAGAAATTACGAATTCCTCGTTCCTATAGCAACACAGTTTCCAGCGCATGCTCCGAATTACAGCAACATATGTTCGTTGACACAAGTGAGAGTGGTTATGCGGCTGTAGCACATGTATCTACGACGTGCTTGCGGAGGCTTAGTGGAGGTCAACTTGATTGCAGCCAAAACACGTGTCGCCTTGAAGATTCTTTCTATTCCGAGGCTTGAGTTGCAGGCGGCAACCCTTGGAGCACGATTGTCTAAGATCATAGTCGATTCACACTCCATTTCATTTGCAAGCAAATTCTTCTGGTCGGACTCGAGAAACGTTTTGAGCTGGTTGCGCTCAGACCGCCGTCGGTACAAGCAGTATGTTGCATTTCGTGTAAGCGAAATCCTAGACGTATCCGAAATATCAGAATGGCGCTGGGTACCCACAAAGTTAAATGTTGCCGACGAAGGCACCAAGTGGACCAGGAAACCTGAGTTTAACTCGACTGGACGATGGCACAAAGGTCCCGGCTTTCTCCTTCTAAGTGAGGAACAATGACCAAATGAATTTTTACTAGAGGATTCAACTACTGAAGAGCTTTGGACCCAATTCATTGGCATCCACACCAAGGTTCGTGAGAGCGTATTCAGCCCGACACGCTTTTCAAATTGGAAACGAATGCTCCGTAGCACGGCGTGTACGTTCAGGTTTATTCGTAACCACCAGGCGAAAATAAAACGGATACCTATTGAAACTGGACCGCTCAGTCAGTTGGAGCTAAAAATAGCTGAAATGGAGCTAATAAAGGAAGCACAACGCTGTTTCTATTCCGACGAAATAGCCTATCTGTCCACAAAGCTTTTGATTGATAAATTAAGTTCAATAATTAGTCTTTGTCCGTATTTATTTCCCTCCGTATTTTGTTCCCTCTCTACGGATTCGTGCATAATGGCGATACGCAAGTTTATTTCCCGACGAGGATCACCTCTCGAACTCTACAGCGACAACGGCACCAATTTTCATGGAGCTGAGCGCGAGTTAAAGGATGCACTTCAAAATTTAAACGGAGCGAAACCCATGGAAACATTCACGTTTACGTCAACTAAGTGGATTTTTATTCCACCCGGAGCTCCACACATGGGTGGTAGTTGGGAGCGATTCGTGAAGTCAATTAAGACCGTTCTGTACCAGATTATGCCAATGCGAAATCCAACATATGAGCTTTTACGTAGTATGCTGCTGGAAGTTGAAAATATAATTAACTCTCGACCATTAACGTATCTTCCCCTTAGCGACCAAAATGAAGAAGCATTAACACCTAACCACTTTCTCCTAGGTTCTTCCAATGGCACAAAGCCTTTGACGAGGTTCAGCGATGACAAGTTGGTATTACGTAAAAATTGGTTAATTTCTCAACAGTACGCGGATGGCTTTTGGAAGCGGTGGATTATAGAATATTTACCCACACTTACTCGCCGCTGTAAATGGTTTGCACCCGTGAAGCAAATAGGAAAGGCGACATCGTCGTTATTGTGGACCCCAATAGCCCTTGCAATAGCTGGCCCAAGGAGCGAATCATCAATGTAAAGAAGTCTCATGATAACCAGGTGCGGAGCGCGACCGTCTTGACTCGTACAGGAATATACCAAAGGCCGGCGGTGAAATTGGCGGTTCTTGATGTCAGCGTTTCCGATGAGGTAAAGTGCACCAAGAGTGACCATACCATAGGGGGTGTTAACAACCCTGACACCCAAGACCACCAACACAATAAACACAAAATGTGATTAGATGTCAAAAGCGCATCGGCGCGGGATTATGACTTGGAGCCAAAATTTTGGCGCTTAAAGGATTCAAGAGATACCTAAAAAAGAAAGCTGAGCCAAATATATTCCCTTTAATACCCTTAAAAAAGTAAAAAGAGAAATTGTAAGAGACTAAAAGTATAATAAATTCAAATTGAATTGTAATAATTGAAATATGTAATGTTTATTAAATTTACAGGAAATTTGTAACCCTGGTCAAATCAATAAAGCATACTCAGGAGATCGACGTGTGTCTTTTTTTTATCGACGAAATACGAATCTGAAGACGTTATCACCAGTGATTGATAACACCTGTCAAATAGCATATAAATGTTGTTGCATACGAATGTGTGGGAAAAGGGTTTTTCCGATTAAAAATTTTCCAAATTTGGAGTTCTGGCAATTAATTTCATTGTATTATTTCTTCAAAATGAAAAAAGTGATTGTCCGGGAAACTTCTCCCAATTTTAAACCTTTGCAACCATTTGAATGGTAATATTACGATCGAAATGAAAAAAAAGAAAATTCCCCATGGAAAATGGATTTTTCCGAATTTTCCAAGACAACAAAAAAAAAGACAGCTCAAATCGGACCATCCGTTCCCGAGTTATGAACGGTCTTACGTATGCTAACTCTTTTTTATATATGCAGATTATTTGTTTGTGGACTTTACTGTGACGAAATACGCTATGAGGAAAACCGTATTGTGCGCTTGCAGGGTTTGTCGTTTGGGTACAGCCCCACCTATATGTGAAATGGGACACGCAAAAAGAGGCTTTTCGCAAAGTAATTGCAGGGACTTAGGGCGAGTATACAATAGCTTCTTCAACAGACTACAGACTAAGAAAGAGAATATCAAGGAAATGTGCTATTAATACATATACCACATGTAGATTATTGTTCATCAATTTTGTTGCTGTGTAATTCTGGAAAAATTGCTAATATCATTGTATATGAAACTTATAGTACTATCACAGATAATAAATATACCCAGATGTCTCATTCATATGGGAAGAAGTGATATATGAAAACGAAATTCACTAAAAAAAAAGCTTTTTAAAAAGCTTAAACTTCTTACAAAAGGGAAAAAAACAGAACACAGAACATTTGTTTTTTCTGCTCACTTTTTAGTCCATCGTGTCACTCACACATACCCTTGTTTACCTTCACTGAAAAAATGAAACAAAAAAAATATTTTGTGCAACTGCGGTCACGGAGTTCTGATGCCGACACGTTGGTAGGATGGATATGGAGTATAGATCGTATATATGTATATATATGTATATGTGCAAATGGTTGGGCTTATGATGTGTGCTTGTTATCTGTATGTATGAACCTTATTTTCAGCACTTGATTAAATAAATAAAAACTCTGTAAATTTTGTGGACACAAATTTGCTCTGAAAATGGGTATGAATATGAGAGGTGCATACTGCATTTTATTATTTATCTTTATGCCCTTATAGTAACTGATCACTGCTCTTGGCCTACTTAAGTGAGGGTGACTAATGTTCGAAATTATTATAAAAAAACTAACGAGAAATAATCATTAACTTAAATTAGTTAATTATAATTATCCAAGAGTTCTTAATTTTTTGTCGGCGAGAGAAGGACATTCACACAGCAGGTGGCAAACAGATTTGTCCTCGTACCTGTAGCTTGTGCATTGGTCGATGTAAACTATACCGAGATGCTTCGCATGAATAGCAGTGGCATGGGGCTCAGTAATGATCCCAGAGATCACCTGTGCGTCACCCACGCTTAACCAGGGAGAGAGATCTAGTCTTGCTGCAGACCGGTCATAAGGTTCAGCGTGCGTAGCTTAACAAAGAGCTTCAATTTTTTTTAGAGAGGTGAGTGGAACCCTTATAAAAAGGAGGGCCTATGACGTATGCAATTGTGGCCTCCTTCTTACAAGTTCATCAGCTTTCCAACGCCTACAATGTCTATCGATAGCAGGCAGTGCTATCCAGTACTAACACTGTTCTAGTACGATTAACTCGTTGACAGTAAAATGCTGCGACGCTGCCTTACAGACCCTGGACAGACAAAATAAGTTTAAATTTGCGTGGGCACCCGGTCACCAAGGTATTGAAGGCAAAGAATCGGCGAACGAGCTAGCTGGATCAAAATCCGCGTTTATAGGACCAGAACCGTATTGCAGTCAATTGGGATGCTGCCTTAGGTCAAATTAATGATTGGGAATACCAACTTCTTCTTGAACGCTGGGAAAATGTCCCTGGCCTAGGCCACTATGGTAGGCCTATTCGCTTACGACTTCTGTAGAAGCTGCATGGATAAAGAGGAGGAAGAAACTTCTTCTTTGTACATGTGAAACTCTCTCCGCTCGTAGGAAACTGCATTTAGGTGCCTACTTCTTCAACAACCTTGGCGAACTGGCTAATGTTATCATTACCAGCCTCCAGCGCTTCATAACTAGCTCCTCCTAGTTCAACATGTAGCTAGCTCTCTTTGGAGATGCCGATCCTGTGGCAACACAATGGACCTTGCTGGTCTAAATGAGGTTGCATATATATATAACCTAAGCTATGTATATAGAATGTAGGTGGATACCGGACCCTGCAGTTTCCCTTTTCGTCTACCTTCCACCAGTCACAGTATATGTACATATGTTCCACGTCTTTCAGACAAGTCTGCAGGTATTATCTTCCTGCTTAGGTGGCGCTATGGAACCTGAGCCTCAACCAACAAACCTCTACCGCTATCCCGAAAGAAGTAAGGTCTGTCAGCAAAAACTGGTCGCGTATTCCTACAAGAACACCTTAGGAAACTGGATATTAAGCAAAGTGGAGAGTCTAGATTCGGCAGAGATGTTGAGGAAACCCCAAGGCACTTTCTAAAGGAATGTGAAGCACTGATTCACAAAAGAAGAAAACGCCTGGATGCTTACCAACTATTAGGAGAAAATCCTTTCCAGATACTCTGATTCCGGGTAGCATAATAGATCCATAAAGACCGCAGTGCACCCACACCCCTATAACCAAACAACAGATAGCGTTCACTGCCTACCTATACTATGGAAAGGAAATAAAAGCAACCATACAACAAGGCCTAAATTGACAGCCTATTGCAGAAGGACAAGAAAGTTCTTGTAGGATTGATTAAGGACATACAAATCTGCGTTGCCACATAAAATGCTAAAATTGGCGAAAAACGATTTTCGTTTTCTAGTTGTCAGGACTTCTATGATCTTAGGCATAAATTCCTTCGAAGAATGTGATAGTATGTAGATAGACTTCAGCCTGAAAAACCGTAGTATATGCACCGAGTGTTATAGCCTTAACAAAGCTTCCTCCGCTTCCTTGCTTCGCATGGACGATTCGATGATTTTTCTGACCGGCATCCGTTCAATTTAGAAATTTTCCTCATGATTTGGGGTGTAGCCAGTGAATACTGAGTGGAGCCACGTATATCAAAGAGAGAGAGTGAGTGTACATCCGACAAGTCGTGTTTTTTTTTTTTTTTACTGCGTTCTCATAAATAAAACAGTGGAGTCACATAATTAAAAAAATAAATTGAAAGTAGAGATTCAAATTGAATAAAGCGGTTACAAACATCCGTCACATCCGTGAAACCGAAGGTGAGTCGCATTTCAAAAAAGAAAAAAGAAAAAAAAAAAAAGAGAGCAGACAAACAAAATAGTCAAAACGCGAAAAGTATGTCAACCAAACGGACACCGACTAAGAACGCTAAAAACAGCAACTACAGCTCATCAGTTCCTTTGTCCAAAAGAAGGTTAGCGGAAACCTCCCCCGATTTCCCTGCAACACAGAAAGCCGCAATTGGAAAAGAGAACATGGAAGTGGGAAATATGTCAATCGCCGAGCTTCAACTGGTAATGGTCAATGCCATGGCACCTCTACTGGATGAGAAACTAAAGGATATACCGACTAAATCAGACCTTGAGGGGATCGGCACTGAAATTAAGACTCTAAAGCAGGCCAATTTTATGCTACAGAGTAAACTGGAAGAAATGGAATCTCGTTGCAATGCATTAGAACGTCAAGTAGAGTGGTTAGCGAACAAAACAAACGAAAAAAATGTCGTCATGCATTTCCCGGCACAAATTGGAGTATCCGCAGCTGAAAAGGCTAAGTCACTTTGTTTGGATTTGCTTCAGACCGAAAGCCCATCAGTTGTGTCGTCAGTAAGAGCGTTTAAATCCAAAAATGCAAATACGGAAAACGTCATTGTGGAAGTCCAAAGTAAAGACGATGTGTATCGCATTCTCAAGTCTGCTAGTAAGCTCAAAGCAACGGGTATAACAATGCACAGAGATTATCCGACCGCGGCGAGGGAAAGAAGAAAGCGTCTAATAAAAATCAAAAACGATATCAAAGCAAAGAACGAAAACATCGAATTGCAAATCCGTGGAGAAAAGCTAACAGTTGGGGCAAATACATTTTACTTTGATACCACAAACAACCTGACGTGTAATGAAGAAGGCGGGATGACGTATCTAAAGCAGCTAATACATAAAGGCGAATTGGAAGTCGAAGCGGCCAGTACCAGTGGTTCCAAAACTATACAAAATGTCGTTCAGGGAAATAGCACCCAGAAAAATAGTTTTTAATAAAAATGCCGTCAGCCTCTTAAATAAAAAATTAAATTCTAGTTTAAGTAAATTTTCATTTAGTTTAATTTCCTATAACGTAGCCGGTCTAGGTAATAAATTGCTTTTTCAAGATTTCTACGATTATATAAATAAGTTTGATATATTTCTTCTTTTTGAAACTTTCGTCGATAAAAATATGGAAAAATTTGAAACATTCTTTCGTAATTACATACTTCACTGGATCCCAGCGTCACGAACTTCTATCTATGGCAGAGCCAGCGAAGGATGTTTGTATGGTATTAAGAAACATATCAACGACAGAATTGAATGCAGTTATGTAAAGAAACTAAACCGAATGTTAATAGAAATAGTCACTAAAAATGCCAGGATGTACATAATACCAACATACATTAATTGTAATAAGTGGAGGGAGGATTTTTCAAGTCTGTATAACTTCTTATTGGAGTTTGGTAAAGAAGACATATTGTTAATTGGGGACTGCAACGCAAGGATAGGGAAAGCACAATTACTACAAGTGGAACCAGAATCTTTACCAGGATCAATAAATGAAAAAAGGTGTGCTGAAGATACAAAAATTGATACGAATGGGAAAATATTTATTGAAATGTGCGAATGTATTGGACTCACAGTGATAAATGGCCGAACTAAAGGCGACGAACGGGGTCACTTGACATTTATGAGAGGTACAGCAGGCTCAACGATTGATTACTGTCTTGGGCGGGGAAAATGGATGGAGTGTGTAACAGACTTAAATGTGAGTGGTCAAACCTTTTCGGATCATATGCCCTTAACAGTGGCCGTAAATCTAGAGACCGCCCCGCGCCCAGCCACCCCACAAAGGAATCTATTACCCAAAATTCAATGGAAGGAAAGATCTGCACCTCTATATAGGTCCCTATTAAATCGTAAGTTTAACGCTATAGATGAATCGGAAATTTATTCAATCCATGGCTCGGATATACTTACTACCTGCATTGTCGACGCAGCTAAACCTTTCCAATCAGCAGAAAGATTAAAAAGAAAGCAGTTATGGTACGACTGGGAATGTGCAGCAGCTAGGAAAAGGGCACTCGCCTGTTTGCGATTAATACGAGAAGTAGGCAGCAATCTGGCGAAATCCATGTACCAGCAGGCAAACAAGACATACAAAACCCTATGCAAGGAGAAACAAAAAAGGTACACTCAACATATAGCTAGGGCGCTTGCAGGGGTAAGAGACAGTGGTGCATTCTGGAAACTTGCTAGAACTATAAACGGTACCACCTTTGCACGGGGTACTCAAGTTAAAGCATCGATTCTAGCTGAACATTTTGAGCAGTTGCTAAATCCACCGTGCAGTGCAGTCCAACTGCATTATGCACTGCCGCTCCAGAAAGTCGATGTATTAGATCGCAGTATTTCATTACAGGACGTCTGCAGAGTCATTCATAGATGCAAGTTAAATAAAGCGCCGGGAGACGACCGCATTCCGTACGAGTTTTATAAACACGCAACAAATGAGTTCCTAGAAAAACTAAGAGTAGTGTACAACTTCATCTTCGATGCGGGTAAAGTACCTGACAGTTTCAGACGGAATCTAATTTTTCCCGTATTTAAAAAAGGAGATTGTAGTGACCCAAGTCACTACAGAGGCATATCATTCATGAACTCAGCGATGAAAATATTCACGGGCATCATCTTAGAACGGCTGACAGCTTGGGTACAGGCAAACGACCTACTCAGCGAATTCCAAGCTGGGTTCAGGAAGAACTACTCTACGGTGGACAATATTTTTACACTGTCAAGTATTGCCAGGTCTTATCGGGACAAGGGTAAAAAACTTTATGCGTTTTTTGTGGACTTTAAGGCGGCGTTTGACTCCATTGACAGAAAGTCCCTTTTCTATAAATTAAGTAACTTTGGGGTTTCAACAAAAGTTCTTAAAATCATTCAAAGCCTTTACGAGGAGAACAGGACAGCGGTATGGGATGGAAAAGACATCTCGCGATGGTTTGAGTCTCGGATGGGTGTCAAGCAGGGTTGTCTCATGAGTCCCCTACTCTTTTCGATATTCCTGGATGACCTACCAACCTATTTGCCAGGAGGAATTGAATTCGCTGGAGTTAAAATAAAGGTTCTAATGTACGCTGATGACATTGTAATTTTGTCTGAAACACCAATGATGTTGCAAAATATGATAAACAGATTGCAACATTATTGCAATCTGTGGAATCTGCAAGTGAACACCAACAAGTCCAAAATTATGGTCTTCCGGAATGGGTTTGGTCGCTATGCGAGATGTGAAAAATGGACTTGGCTAGATAAGGAACTAGAGAAGGTGAAAGAATATAAGTACCTCGGAGTGATTATAACACCTCAAATGGATTTCAGAAAACATCTACAAGAAAAGTTAAGAGAGGCAAAGAAAGCAATAAACTGTAACTGGAAAGGCATACTGTGTAAAAAGAACGTAGCAGCAAGTGTAAAATATAAGGTCTTTGATGCGGTAGTGAGGTCGATAATGTGCTATGCGGCTCAAGTATGGGGTATATGTCAATATGAAGAAACGGAAAAACTCCTTAGATATTTTATTAAAAAAATCTTCAGGCTGCCAGAAAATACCCCAAACTACATGCTATACTTAGAAACCGGACTGCCACCGTTGTACGTTTTTACGCTAAGATTGCACTTTCTATACATTTTGAAAGTAATGTCGTTCCCTAGTCAACGCCTTCCGCATTTAGTTGCGATGCACCAAATACGCTTTAAGTGTCAATTTTTCGATGACTGGATTAGGTTATGTAGGGAACATGGTATCCCTCTAGTGGAGCACAATACAACAACATGGAAAGGAACTCTACAGGAACTGTTGATAAGGGTCGAGTTAACCACTCGTGAGACTTTTAGAACGAGAGCCCTACAAAGCCAATCTCGGTACACCTACCGTATACTTAAATACGACCTCGGGGAGAATAATTACTTTCATGACCGAAACAGTTTGGATACAATCTCTATGATTTTTAAAGCTAGAGGCGAGCTTCTGCATTTGAATTACAGGCCACATATAACTGACCGCGATGTGGATGCAGAATGTAATTTATGCAATCTGCGAGCTATTGAAGACGTCCACCACTTTATAGGAGTATGTCCGATATTAAAAGAAATTAGAAGAGTGCATTGGGGAAAGATCACGCTACCGCTAAACGAAGTCGTAGATATATTAAATGGGCAAAACTGGAGTGTATTAATTAGTTATTTGAAGACATCCTTAAAATATCGACAGCAAATATTAGATGAAGCTTTTTGAATAATATTAATATTTATAAATCTGTTTTTGATTCTTAATTCTTAAAGGAAACCAGAAAGCCCGTGATCATTAATACTAAGACTGGCAAAAGATTCTGGAGGACCAAGAGAAAATAGTTCTGAGATTCAACCCTTAAGGGGACGATGCAGTTCCAGGTACAGGGTTCGCTCCCTATTCGTTTTTCTTTTCCGCTATGTGGCTGATGTTGGTCTTTCGCCGACGGGGCTCCACCAGTCGAGTCACAAGGAAACACACTTCCTATTAAACCGGGGCCTCCTGCTTGGAGTACATTACTTCCAGAACAATGAAAATCATCTGGTTAGCCGGTGGGTCATATTTTTAGATACATCATGCCTTCAAGGTGACTCTGATGGGTGTACATAGAGCGGAATCATTGACAAAATCTGTTTATGTACCAAACCAAATCCCGAATAAAGACCTTCACGTCCACCATTATCCAATGTCATCACGTAAACCTAATGAGGGCTTTAAAACGAGGCAAAAACTCCTCCCTCCTCCAAACAAGTCCTAGGTCGTCTTCAAAATCACCCCGATATCCTAAGGTTTGATGCTCAAAAGACTACCAGGCTTTGAAGAGTATTCCATAAAAATGAACATAAAACTGCTTTAGGTTAGGTTAGGTTAGATAGGGTGATGAGGAAAACTTCATAAAACACTACGCACCAAATTTCATCACAAAGTGCAACGAAATGATTGACTTTTCCCGCCCTTCAGATACACCTTTTCATATACAACGCATACGCGTTTGCAAAACTTCCATTCAAGAAAATTTATTCTTTTGCTGCGGTGGTATGGAAATCACACCGTTATGCAATTTCATCCCCCTTCCCGCATACCCCTTTACACTTCCTCACCTCGTTCGTTTGCATGTCACAACACACGATGAGAAAAAGAACTTTCCCACACGATCGAACGGAGTGACGAAAAAGAAAAAGCTTTATTTTTTGTACTTATTCTGAAAGCTCTTTGTCTGCTACGACGTTGTCTGCTACGACAAAAATATGCTTAATTTTTTTATATGGGCGTGCGACATCTGGGTAGTTTATTATCTGTGGTACTATCATAGAGCAATATTTTTTAGTAGTTACTCCGACCGTCCAGGTGACGTATTCTCATTCCTCGAGCGAAGTAAAATATTATTACTCTCTGAGAATGGAGTTATAATCACAGAATGAGTGAGTGATGTGATGAGTGGAAACAAAGTAGACAAAATCTTTCTTGGGTTTCCATTCCCATTCAGAATTTTTGCACACATGTTACGCAACTGAGTGAATGA
Source organism: Blera fallax (assembly GCA_946965025.1). Lineage (NCBI taxonomy): Eukaryota > Metazoa > Arthropoda > Insecta > Diptera > Syrphidae > Blera > Blera fallax. The sequence continues at coordinate 58,584,748 of OX337246.1, forward strand.
CTTTGCCAAGAAAATGAGTAGAGAAACTGATTATTATTTTCTTCTTGTTCAGTGAAAAGATGTAGGTTTTTCTGATTAGGGAGTGGAGCGGTAGATGCATGAATACGTTATGCGTCAGGTTTTTAGTTCAAGTGGTGGTCTGGTTAAGGGATGAAAAAACATATTTTCATAGCGGGGTGGTGGTGGGATTATGTGGTGGATGGACGGAGTGCCAGAAATTTATGATGGCTACGGACAGATTTGTTTGTTTTTGTTTGAATTGTATGAAATTATACAGAAAATTTTTCGAATCAAACCCTATCCTCTGTTGCACGGACAAATGAAGGGCGCTGTATAGTTCAAATATTCTTTTCCACGTTACCCAATGAAGTAGAATATTAAAGCTTCAACCAAGTGTTCTTCGTGTCGTATTTTTACAAACTAGTTTTCAAGTAGTGTTTGCATACTTTTCACATAAGCTTCGAATTCCAGGGAAGGAACAGTTAACTTTGCAAATTCGGATGATGTATCATAGGTGTTACAAGCTCGTAATTTTATTAACAGAGCTTGTTCTCCAAATTTTTCTGTTTAGGTTAGGTTAGGTATGTGGGTTGGAGGGGAGAGAGACTCCCCGCCATACTCAGGTCAATGCTGACCCATTGTGATGCCCTTTGGGGGAAAGGATGTCCCTTGCCCATTGAAACCCGATACCGATTCTAATATGCTCCGATAGTTATTGATGCGAGTCTTTGCATACAAACCATCCTGAGGACCTGATAAATTTCATTATCTTGTCTGATGGCGTGCTGGCGAGTTCATCTAGGTCTTGGAAGAAGTAGCTCCCTAGGAACTTGTTCCTGCTGTGTTGGAGGCCAGGGCAGTGACATAGGCAGTGGGTTGTGTCCTCAAAAGCTCCCTCGTCACCGCAACCTCTGCAGAGTTCTTCTTCCTCCAGACGTAGTTTTTTCAAATGATACCGTAGAGAGTTATGCCCCGTGATAACCCCAACGAGGGTGGAAAGGGATTTCCTGACTTCCCGTATAAGTCTCTCGGTTCTGCCTCTATCGAAGGACGGCCATAGTTTCCTTGTGATTACACAGGAATCCAAGGGGGTCCATCTGGTGTTCGCCTCCTGTATGGCTATTTTCCCTACTTTACGGGATGTTCACAAGTGGTTCTGTTTGTCTTGAAACAGCTGCAGAACTCTCTCATGCTAATTCGTCAGCTTTCTCGTTACCTGGTACACCCTCATGTCCAGGGACCTAGCAGAGCGATACCTTGTGCTGTGTTGCAAGAACCTTAATCTCTTCTCTACAGCACTTCACAAGTTTTGATTTAATTTCTGTGGCAGTTATTGCTTTTATAGCTGCCTGGCTGTCAATGAAGAAGGTGATACCCCCTTGTGGTATTGCCCTTACTGCAGACTCACGGGCGGCTGTTGTCACTGCCAAGACCTCCGGTTGGAAAACGCTGCTGTGGTCTGGGAGGCGTATTGATTTCGATATTCCTAGCGATTCGGAGAAGATGCCTGACCCTACGCCAGTGTCCATTTTAGATACGTCGGTATATATAGCAATGGATTGCGCATTTGGTATCAGACCTTTTAACCACTCCTCACCGCCGGCCAAAATACAAAACTACCGTATGTCAGTATGGGTCTTATTATAGCCTTATACATCCAGAGAATTAGTTTTCCCAAAGATTCTGCTGCATGAGTAGAAGGCTATAGTTGCTTTTTTAATCCTTTCATTAATATTCATTCTCCAGTTTAGTTTCTTGTCTAATACAAGCCCTAGGTACATTGCGCTGTCGGAGATCTTAAGCGGGGTGCCTCCGACAGATGGCGTACTAAACTGTGGTAATTTGTGAATAATACGAGCTCGGTTTTCTGGGGTTAACCGTGAGCCCGCAATTCCTGGTCCAGGTGTCAAGGGATTTGATGGCCCCTTCGACTTGTTCGCTGAGTATTGGGAGGAATTTGCCTGTTGCCAATATCACAACGTCGTCTGCATAAACAGTGATTCTGACGCCCCTGTTTCTGAGCAGCTGTAGGCCTTCGTTAAGAACAATAACCCACAGCAGTGGGGAAAGTACCCAGCCCTGAGGAGTTCCCCTGGAGGCGTATGCTTCCAGCCTTGTTCCCCAGATTTCGGTTATTATATGTCTATCTTCGAGTATGCTGACAATCCATCCGATTAGGCTGTTGTGAATGTTTAATGTGCCCAGCGTTCTCTTTACCACTTCGGTGTTGACATTTTTAAAAGCTCCTTCAATGTCAAGGAATGCAGCTAATGTTAACTCTTTGTCATTCAGTGATTTTTCTATTGAGCTGACAACACAGTGTAGCGTTGTCTCCACACTTTTCCCTTTCGTGTAGGCATGCTGGGCTGAGGAAAGGTCCCCTGGTCGAAGTCTGCTACGAATGTGTATGTCGATCAGTCTTTCGAAGGTTTTCAGTATGAAAGAGGTGAGGCTTATTGGCCTGAAGTCTTTCGCAGTGGTGTGACTTGCTTTGCAAGCCTTGGGAATAAATATAACCTTAACCTCTCTGCGCGTTCTTGGAATATACCTCAGTATGATGTTATTGGTGAAAAGTTCTTTGAGTACCGGGGCAATTACAGTTACCGTTTTCTGCTGCATGATCGGGATGATACCGTCCAGTCCCGGGGATTTGTAGGGAGAGAATGATGTGATAGCCCACTCTATCCTATCCTCTGTGACCAAATCTGTGGTACCGTCATCCTATCTACGCTGTATCGTACAGCCTGGAAAGTGAATTTTCAACGGCAGTCTTAGAGATTCCGAGCAGGATTCGGTCCAGTTTCCTTCGGGATCGTTGAGAGACCCCAGAGATTTTGTTTCCTTGGTAAGGATTTTCCTTAGTCTCGCGGTTTCTGTTGTACTCATTATGTCTTCACAGAAGTTCTGCCATGACTGTCGTTTGGCTTTCTGTGTAGCATTTTTAAAATTCCTCTGACTGGTTTTGTATAGTTCCCAGTCGGCATCTGATTTAGTACGTTTGGCCAGGTTAAGAAGTCTCCTAGTTTCTTTCCCAATTTTGGCCAGTTCTTTATTCCACCATGGAGGTGAGATTTTGGTCTTACGTTTAGTCACTGGACATACTTTACCGAAAACCTCTTTAAAAACAGATGCGATTTTCTCGACTTTCCGATCGATGTCCGTTGGACTTTGCAGGTTGCCCTCACGTAGAAAGCTACTTTTCTTCTCTACCTCTTTGCCAAAGAGATCCCAGTCTGCTCTTTTGGATTTCTGTACGACTGGGGAGAATCACAGCTGCTACTTGTAAGGAATTCGATTAGTTTATGGTCAGAGTAGGATTCTACTCTCAGAACGTACCAATTAATTATAGCTAGAGTGTCAGTGTTTCTGACTAGCGTGATGTCAATAACCTCCTGTCTATTCGTAACTACAAATGTTGGTTCATTACCTCTATTAGCTACTAGAATATTGTTTTCTATAATGAATTCAAAAACCGGCTCACCTCGTGGGTTGGTGCCGCTGCTTCCCCATTGTATATAGTCGGCATTCGCATCACATCCCATTAGCAGGTCCCATCTCTCCTGTGTCGCTTTTTGGACTAAGGCGCGGGTTAGTGTTGCTGGAGGGTCAAACTTTCAGTATTTCCTGGGGGGGTGGGTCCCCTACCGTGGCGTCCCTAGGTGGTGGATAAGGGAGAGCTGCGGTACGGTTGAGTGATAGATATCATTTATCCGCTATCCGTGGTAATGAGGTCATAGCAGTGATGTCGAAAAAATTCCACTGTAAAAGCCCATCGCAAACCAAACCTAAACTCTTAGTAAGAGTTCAGTGTCCTAATTCCAGTGGTGGTGTGAGCAGATAGCAAACCGTGCCGAAGGATGGAAGGTTGAGGGACAGATAAAACCAACCGTGTACGAGCCCTCTCGGGTGCCATGGCGAGGACCCGTTATATAGTAGCCTTACCCAGGTATGGCGGCGCTGCTTGGGCTAACCATTTCTTTCCGGCCTTACTCGTGGGAATCAAATCTAAAATTTAAAATAGAAAACAAAAACAAAAAATAAAAATAAAAATAAAAATATTGGCGCGGACCCTATTCGGGGGGAGATGGAGTTGGATGACGTGGAGTTGTATTCGTCATCCGGTTCCACCCTCACCCTGAAAATGGATCTCGATGAAAAGGATTTGTTGGCAAGCGAAGGTGAGAAGGCAGACAAAACCCTCACCAACGCTGCAGATATCTCTGGTGAGCAGGCTGGAACTCTCACTGAAGATAAACAGGGCAAGACACAGGTGGAAGAGGAAAGGAAAACAGCTGGCTTAACCGCTGTACCTTTCACGTACTCCGAAGCCTTGAAAGGCAGTGCGAAAAGAAACGCACACCAATCGGCAAAGGGTCTTTTGCGCAGTTCTAGGCGCAAGATCGAGAAGTTTGAGGGAAGGGATCCAAATGAACTAAGCGCTTGGGAGAAGGTACAGTACGACCGAGCCAAAGCTATTCTAGCTGACAGGGCTCTAAGTCAAAAACTGGCAGAAAATAAAAGGAAGTTGACAAGAAGGCGTCGGATTCCATTTCGACCCCGTCTACGTCGGGAACCAAAAAGCTAAATGATAAGGAGCAATCCTTAAGTTCAGGCATCGGAAAAACAAACATTTTTGACCTCACGAATCCACAGGCAAAAGCAGACGCAAAAGATAGAAGGGAAGGTTTCCATAGCAAGAGGAACAGATCCGACGACATCGCAGAGCCCAGCGAAGCGAAGAAGGTGAAGGCTGGAACTTCATCATCGCATCGTAAGCTCAGCGATCCGAAAGACGAGCTCGTCGTTGCTGTGATAAATGAGCAAGAGCCTTGTGGTCCCTTGACCGTCGACCAGTGGAGACACGTCGAAGAGAAGTTTCAGGACACTCTGTGGAAGGAGATGACCGTCACGGAGAACAGTGATCTTCAATTTAATGGCGCTGGCTGGGAAGGAGGTCGCAAGGTTGTTGCTTGTGGAAACAGAAAGGCAGTAGAGTTTCTAAGACGTTTCGTCTTGGAAATCAGCGAAACGTTGGAAGGCATAAGGCTGAATTGTGTCACAATTGCGGAGTTGGAGAAGTATACTTTGCCAAAGGCTTGGGTATGGATCCCGTGTCCATACACATTCCCGGAGAAGTTACTGGGCCTCCTCCATGTACAAAATCGAGAGATGAAGATCGATACATGGAAGGTAATAAAAACTGGCCCAAGAAGACAGTATGGGCAGCATTTCTTGCTGACCCTAAACAGGGAATCGCTGCCACTTTTGGAGAAGGTTGGTGGCATGATACGGTATAGCATGGGCTGAGTGAAAGTTTCGTCCATAGCTAAAGGAAATGAAGAGGTCGAACCCAAACCCTAAGATGGAAACGATGCAAATCAATCTGCATCACAGTAAGGCTGCGACGGCCTGCTTAGTGGAATACATAACTAAGCAGGACATCACAGCCATACTGATACAAGAGCCCTGGATCAATAAGAACAACGGGATCCAGGGTCTCAAAGTAAGGGATTATACGTTGTTCTATAAGGCAAATGAGGGTAAAGTAAGGGCTTGCATTTTAATTAAAAATCAAATAAAGGCATTTCTTCTGAATAATTACAGCAATGGAAACTTAACAGCGGTAGTCTGCGAAAGGGAAAGAGGCAAACCAATATGCTTAACATCAGCATATCTCCCCTACGAAGCGACGGACGTCCCCTCGGAAACATTAAAAGAACTGGCAAAACAGCGAAGCTGGATTCATGTCATGGGCTGTGATGCGAACGCCCATCATACACAATGGGGCAGTAGCGATACAAACACAAGGGGTGAGTGTCTTTTTGATTTTATTTTATCGTCAAATCTCACTATTTGTAACAGAGGAAATTCACCAACTTTCGTAATAAGAAATAGGCAGGAGGTGATAGACATTACATTAATTTCTAACACCGATAGTATAGAGGTTAAAAATTGGAGAGTAGTAAATGAGGCGTCTCTATCATATCACCGATGGATACGTTTTCAGCTAAACTTCCAATCTAAGGCACGCAGTATTTTTAGAAACCCAAGAAAGGCAGATTGGTCTAGATATACCGAATTAGTAAGGGAATGTCTCAACGAACAGCCAATTTCAGGCAACGACCCAAAAGAGATCGACAAGGTAGTGTTAAGTCTCAACGCGACCTTAACTATGGCACTCGAAAGAGCATGCCGAGTTAGCAGAACACCAAAAAAGGTTCAGCCTAGATGGTGGAACAGGGAAATAGGAGATAAAAGAAGGGAAGTTAGGAAACTCTACAATAGGGCCAAACTGATTAAAGATGACACAACTTGGAATGAGTACATTGAATGCAAAAGGCAATTCAAGTACCTAATTAGACGATCAAAAAACTCGTCTTGGAAACAATTTTGAGAAACAGGTTGGGCCTCAAGGCTGCGGAAAATTCTCGCGAAAGAGATAAGTATTCCAAGCTACATTAAGAAAAATGATGATACTTGGGCCGAAAGCAGTAAGGAAGTGTTAGAAACTCTAGTGGATACTCACTTCCCAGGGTGCAAAACACCGGTGAACACTATCCTGCATAAACAAACAGAAGAAGAAATTTCACCGCTTGATAACGAAGTGGTAGAAGACATTTTAAGCTGGAAGAAATTGCGGTGGGCCATATGGTCGTTTTTACCGTACAAATCACCTGGCCCGGATGGTATATTGCCAATAGTGCTACAAAAAGCTCCGGAAAATGCTAGATATAGAATTAGGGAAATATTCAGACACTGTCTTAGACTAGGGTACGTACCGTTAGCATGGAGGGAGGTAAGGGTACTGTTTATACCCAAGGCTGGCAAACAGGGCCATATGACAGCAAAGGACTTTAGACCAATAAGTCTCTCCTCCTTTGTGCTCAAAACCCTGGAAAGGCTTCTAGATGCCCATATAAGGAACAAGCCAAGCACAACACGCATACATGAGAGGGAAATCGGAAGAAACAGCTCTACATGAAGTAGTGGGGAAAATAGAGGCTAGTCTGCATCTTGGAGAATTTGCTTTAGCAGCCTTCCTAGATGTAGAGGGGGCCTTCAACAACGTAGAGAGTAGGGCCATTAAGCAGGCCTTAGATAGTACGGAGGTCGAGCAGGGAATAACAAAAAGGTTATGTAGAATGCTCGACACACGAAACATCAACTCCGTTCTCGGAAATAGCTCTATCAGTAGATCAGTAACCAGAGGAACTCCCCAGGGAGGAGTCTTATCCCCTTTATTATGGGTACTGGTTATCGATAGAATCTTGAAGAAACTAAAACCTATGGGTGTAGGGGTCACCGCATATGCAGACGATGTCGTGATCATGATTCAGGGTAAATTTCTAAACATTCTGAGCGAACTCATGGAAATCGCTTTGACGACTCTTAGTCGTTGGGCAAGAGATTGAGGACTTAATGTCAATCCATCCAAAACGGAACAAGTTTTCTTTACTAGAAAGCACAAAATACCACACTTCAAACGACCAAAACTGGACGGTGTGGAGTTGTCCCTTTCGAACAACGCAAAATATCTTGGTGTAATTCTAGACAGAAAGCTAAACTGGAATCTAAATACATATACAGGAACGAATCGAAAATTAGCGGCGGTACAAAGAACGGCCAGTGTTGCAATTACGGGTGCACTCCGCACGACCCCCTCAGCGGCACTAGACGTCATTCTTCACCTTTTGCAGCTTGATTTACAAGCTAAAAACCTTGCGGGAAACAGTGCGCTAAGGCTCACTAACGTAGGCATCTTTAAGAAAAGCAGTATAGGACACTGCTCCATCTTAAATGAATTTATCAGTGGCAATTCAGTAAAAACAGACGACATTACTCCAGTGTTCGATTTCGACACACCGTACGAGATAACGTACCCAGGAAGGGAGTATTGGCGCGGGAATACGATAGCAAAACAAAAAGAAATCGCAGTTTATACGGATGGATCAAAGACATTCGAAGGAACGGGCTCTGGAATATACTCTGAGAATCCGGACCTGAATGTTCTGAGACACATTGCCAAATACATGCAGTGTCTTCCAATCAGAAGTTCTAGCTGTACTCAGGGCTGCGGAACTACTAGAGATGAAATCAATACCAATAAGGATATTGTCATTTATATCGATAGTCAGGCTGCACTCAAAGCGCTAAAATCTAACATCATATAATCTGAGATAGTTAGGAACTGCCGCACAATGTTTAAGGTATTATGCACGCAGAACCGCGTAAAACTATGCTGGGTGCCAGGACATTGCGGTATAAAAGGGAATGAACTTGCTGTTGAATTGGCAAGGAATGGAGGAGAATTGCCAGCAGACGAAGCCGTGGACATCAAACCACCTTCGTGCGAAATTAAGGCTACCATTAAAGGCAAAGTATACAAAACAGCTAACCAAAGATGGTCAAACATAGCAGGTCACAGGGTATCCAAGGCCTTGTGGCCAGAATTTGACCGGAAAAGAACTAGGGAAATTCTGAATCTAAACAGAATTCAGCTAAGAACAGCAGTAGAAATCCTGTCCGGGCACTGTCTTCTAGGAAAGCACGCCAAGAGACTAGGGCTTACAGACACGGTTGTATGCAGGTATTGTAACGACATATGCGTCGAAGAGGATATCACACATATATTATGTGAATGCCAGGGAATAGCTCGAAATCGTAGGAAATATCTGGGTAACTACTTTCTCAGCAACCTAGAAGAGGTAGGTCTTATCAACCAAAACAGGCTACTTAAATTCTGTAGGGAAATTAAGTGTTTCAGGGAAAGTGTTTAGGTTTCCATTTGCTTTTTAATGGAGGTTCCCCAGGGATCGCGATGGGCCCATACCGGTGCCTAGTGTTTTATGAGGTTTTCCTCATAACCCATCTAACCTAACCAAACTCCATCACGCAACATTTCGGTAAGCACTATCTTGGGTATCCTGTCTGGTTTCATTTCCATGACTTTTACCACATAGTCGAGATGGAGCTTGAGTGTATCCAGGAATAGGGATGCTGCAGTAGCTCTGAATATTTTCTGCTTCGATTCGTGAATGACGTTGTTATTGTTGATGTAACAACCCCCAACAGAACAGATGTCCTTTTCGCCTCGGCTAATTTACTTTGCAGGTGCTTGTTCATATTCAAACTGGGCGTAATCAAGACACCGAGATATTTATATCTGCGCACAATCTCTATATGCTCTCCTTGAAACTTCCATCTTTCACTCCGAGAGTATCTTCCCCCACCGACCCTGAATATCTTAATCTTTGACTTCGATAGGTTTACCGACAGGTTCCAGGACTTAAAATAGTCGTCAAGCTTGTTGATCATTATTGCATTTTGTCCATCGAATCAGCGACGAAGACGTTGTTATCTGCGAAAATGAGAGGTGGTATTAAGGTTTGACTTATCTCGATTTCTCCTTTAACATGATCCGTTATGTCATTTACATATACAGTGGACTCTCCCTAAGTCGAACTCTCCCTAAGTCGAATTTCTCTCTAACTTGAATTTTTTCGCCTTATTTTAGCATTCCCCTCAATTTTCCATACAAAAACATCCTCTAAGTCAAACTCCCTCTAAGTCGAAACTCCCTCTAACTCGTACACATTCTCTCGATTCTTGGCCTCTTTTTTCACCCCTTAAGTCGAATTTTTTTTGCATAAAACAAAATAATAAAAAATATGCTCTCACAATTCGTATTTGGTTATATATATAACTATAACTACCTAAACATCAAGTACCTACACACGTCAACACCTTAAAAACCTGTAGCATCGCGTATGCCATCATCGTAAGTGCGTTGTGTTTCTACCTGCCCACATCCAATACATAATGCGTCTAGGTACCTACCTAAAAATATGCAATCTGTACAAAAATTGCAGGGCAAAAAAAAAACAATGTTATCCTTTTCCTTGTGTTGTTCGTTGGATTCAAAACAGTTTTTATTTCAAAGCAATGGAAATCTATCTAGAAAAAAAGATCTTGTTTTAGTGAAATTCCAGTTGAAATTCGAAAATCAGTTGATCCTAGGCAGTTCAACAGAGCTGATGCAGTTATTCTGTGCAAGTTGGTAGTATTTTTTTTTGTTAACTTTTTTAAATTATGTTAACCTTTTTTTTTTTATTAAATAAACGCTTTAAAACAAGAAAAAAATTGTTTCTCTCTCTAACTCGAATTTTTCCAAAACTCCCTCTAACTCGAACAAATCATGGTATCCCGTGAAAATTCGACTTAGGGGGAGTCCACTGTACATACATATATAAAACTAGCTGGTTGTACCCACTTTGCTGTTTTTTTTTTTCAGGAGGATGCTGCAAAAGATACTGTTAAAATAATGTTATGTTATGAACTAAAATATTGGTCAGAAAAGGACATAATGTTGGAACAACAACCTATTATTTCAGTTACCCGTTCTGTTAGCACAACCCAAATTCATAGAACTAAAAACACAAAACAAAATACGACTTATAATTGGAAAAATTCATACTACGCCAAAAATTCATTTCAGAAGTGCAATCATACTCTAGAGATTGGAAATTCATACAAGGTAAAACAAAACAGAGAACAGAGAAAAACAAAAAAAGATCCGTTAAGTACACGTAAACATAAACAACCCCATCCACAGGTGTACTATTGACAGCGAAACAGAACTAAGTTAGCTCCAAACCTTTTTTTTGTAAAGAAATTGCTTACTTGTGTTCCTTTGAAACAATTATATGTACATATGTATACTTAAGAGAATGCAAAACTACATAAGAATACTACCTTACCTACAGTAGTGAAAAGAAAGAAGAAGAAAAAGGTTTGTTTGATGAACATGAATATGCGCTCACTCCACTGGTGAGCCATTGATTGCAATGACCCACGCATATCTGTGATATCTTTGTATCTTAAATAATTATATTTTTTCCTATTACTTCCATTCTAAGAATCGCAGAATAATGATTTATACACTCAATCTCTTCAGCAGGAAATGTACTAATCGAGGAATCATATTCATATTCAAATCGGTTTAGCCATTTTGTAGTCATTAGTGTGTAAAGCATAGGAAAATGGTTTTTGTCAGTTAAAAATACATATAAAAGGGGTTTAAAAGCCCAATAACGGATTCAGTATACTAAAATTACTCCTAAAGCATAACCCTTCTGACGACAAATCGATTGATATACATACATATATATTGTTACGTACTTACTCCCTATTCGCGGACATACAGAAAAAATGTGTTCTCTTTTATAGATGTAGAGATGAAGAAAAGTGTACTTAGCATGCATCCTTGCTTCACTTCCATTGCTGTATTAAACTCCTCTGATAGATTGCTTCCATCCCAGACACTGGCTAGGTTATTTTCGTACAAAGCTCTCAATACTCTGATGAACTTAGTTGAGATACCGTATCCATAAAGCTTGTAAAAGAGAGCTTCGCGTGTTATAGAGTCGAAAGCCGCACGAAAATCAACGAAAAAGGCATACAGGTGGATCGGGAAAAAAATACTGTGAATCAGAAGCGAAGGCAAAAAAATACATGACAGCATCAAATCTCCCCAGTTATTCTGGACACCACCCCTGGAGCCAATGTGAAACCTAACACATCTGAGTTTCAAACCACTGCACCAATCTCTTTCTCTATCTCTATCTACATTTCCGGCGCCCGCACCATGTGAATAACATGTAAAAGGGTATTCATAACCCCTTGAGTCTTATCAACCAAAACAGGCTACTTAAATTCTGTAGGGAAATTAAGTGTTTCAGGGAAAGTGTTTAGGTTTCCATTTGCTTTTTAATGGAGGTTCCCCAGGGATCGCGATGGGCCCATACCGGTGCCTAGTGTTTTATGAGGTTTTCCTCATAACACTATCTAACCTAACATAACCTAACCTACTTTCCGTATTCATTGTCTCAGTACTGTAGGTTACATAATCTTTGTGATTGAGCCCACAAATTTTGCCACGGGAAATCCATGGTTCCTGTACTAAGGCGATGTCTATGCTTCTGTCACCTAAGAGATAAACAAGGTTAGCGCTAGCTGCTGTGCTATGATGTAGGTTTATTTGTATGATTTTCATTTAGATTACCTTGTCGCCCGCCAACCTCCTTTTACCCTCAGCTCTGTCCGTGAAGGGTCGAACCTTGCACCGCGTAATTCCAGTGCGGACTTCACCACCTTCTCAACATCAGTATGGATTTGTGGTTAAGCAGAACCACGATCTCTGTAACTGCTTCCGTGTGCTCACCCACTTCTAGCACCTCCCAGTTCTTACTGAAGAGTTCCGGGATCAGATGCTGGAGGTTTCCTTCAATCCTCTCCTTCGGAATGTGTGGGCCAGTTATCAAAATTCGGCCTTTAGGTCTGGTTAATTCTAACAGGTCCTTCTTTCCGACTAGTCGGATGTCGGCATTTGCCCATGGAGCCTGAGTTTTGTTAACGAATGACTTCAACCAATTAAGTGTGAAGTCATTGTCACACAGCAGAATTTTAAAACTTTTGCAGGTTGTGAGCTGCTCAAAGAAAGGGGATTGGCCCTCATTGTTAACGATCGTATCGTTAATGCTTTCTAGAATGCGCAGCTATATGAGCCTCCATTCGTCTTTACTCAGTCTTTAGTCTGGCTTGTTGAAATCTACAATAGCTACTTGTAGATTGGTATTGCCTTGCAAGGGGCTTCCCGCCCTCGCCGTGTGAGCGCTTCTTACCATCAGCCCACGTCTGTTAGTGTCCTGTTTTACGGGCCCTTTAAACTTCAGCGTGTCATAGGCCCTGTCCAGAGCCATTTTTTCCTTGTCCGTGAAGGAGTCCGGATCACGCTTGTTGAGCCGCCGAATCAATAGAAGAGCGTTGCGCTTCCGATTGGGTAAGGTCGTGTCTTGTCTTCTAGTCGCGTTCCTAGTCATTACCGGTTTAGACACTGGTAGGGCTAGTCCCGACTACTGTCGCGAAACTGCGTGCGGTGGAAATCCCACTGTCAGCAGGGCTGCTTCCGTCAGGCGGTGTAGATGAGGGTAGATTCTCCTCGAGAGAGTAGCAGCGGCTTGTCTCTTTAGGATTGTCCACCTCCATCTCACCGTCTTTCGGAGTCCCGACCTCCATCGACTGCGGGTCTGGCCCTAGCGTTATTGAGGAGGAGGGAACAGACTTCTGTAGCAATGCTGATTGGGATGAAGGCTCCAGGTTTGCGGATGTGATTACCTTTGGTCCTGACTGGCGAAGGCTTGTCGCGGACTTAGGTGGTCCCATCAGCACCCCTACGCTCGGGTTACCTGAAGAGATGGGCATCTTCGGGGTACTGGCACCTGGCATGTACTCCGAAGATGCCTGTTCCTGCAGGTAAGTCCGTGCGTTATGGAGCCTTCTCCTATCTGGTTCGCTCAGTTCTTCCCACTTTTTTGTCCCTAGTCTCTTGACCGTCAACTTGCAATTTTTCGACCTTCTGGATGCAGTCGACTGGTTAGAGAAGGATGAGCTGGCGATGGAGCAGGTGTCGCCAGACAGAAAGAGTCTTTCCAGACTGACGTCAATAGCCCCAACGCTTTCCTCATCCGAAGTGAGAAGGAGCGCTTCTTCGTCCTTAGCTCCTATTTCCCGATCGGTTTTTATTGAGCTAGAAGTGCCCGATCGGTTTGCACTCTTCGCTTTGTTTTTTTTTTTTTTTGTTTTTGGAGTTTGATGGCATTAGGGTCCCACGAGAAAGGAGGAAGAAAATGTTCACCTGCACTCACACTATGTATGCAGGTAAGGGGAATTTGGTTAAAACTGGAGATCCCCAGGTATCCAGAGTTTGCGCTAGAGACTGAGCACCCCCCCAGCCACGCAGGCCTCGGCGCGACGACCCGAGAGGATTTTTTTCTGTTTTATCTATCATGAACAGAGTGCAGTTTTGACAATTAAGTTTCTTATGCAACTTGAAAGCTGCAAACCCGGCCGCTTCTTGCAGCTTCTGAGAACATCCTTTGGACACAACTGTTTCTGTCTCATTGGCATCAATATCAAACTCGTCATCGGATCTATTCATATGGTATTCGATACTGCTCAGAATATCTGTTGCTATGAGATGATCTTCTAGCTTCAATATGAAATTCTTCACTGTCATCACAATTAAGTTCATCATAATCAGCTTCCTGTATAAAGCCCCAGCATCTGCGTAACTTGAATTTTCTGATGACTTTATTTTTAAGTTTTTCCCATATTAACTCTATAGCAAGTAAAGTTTGTAGTAACCCACCAAAGCAATATGGCTTTTTCATTTTACCGGTAGACTCCCATAATGTTATCCACTGCCTAGCAGTTTTAATAGACTGCAGAGTTTCACTGTGGTGAAATGGGTTGTCGATTAGAGTTGCTTGTGTTTAAACTGTAACTGTTTAAGTTGTCGAAAAGGTCGTTCATTTTGCTTAAAAAAATTGCCGTTGAGGCAGCAATCTTCTTATCGGTATCAGTCTTAAAACATTTTGCTGAAATTTCGTTGAAGACTCCAGCAGCAACATTAGCGCTAAGAACTTGGGTAACCAATTTCACTGACAACTTCTCAAAGTTGTTCGGGTTCAAAAAGTTTGACAAGGATTCCCCATGAAACAACATCTTCAGATATAAAAATTCAATTCTTAAGCAAACAATTTCGCACCCTTTTGAATAAATGAGGATAATCATATAAAAGAAAAATTCGTTGATTTTCAATTTCAAAAGAGAAAAACCGGCCGGTAAACTTAAGGAAGAATGCCATCGATAGATTGTGCTTGTAGATGGTAAACTAAATCCCGAGCTCACCATATCCGAATCTAATGTGGGAGACTTATAAAAAAACTTCAGACATAAATCTTTTTCGTCATTCGTCCAATGTGCATTTGCCTTATGAAAAAGTTGCATATTTACAAACCTGTTTACGTCGACTGGCTTATTTTGCAATTGCATGTCAACCTTTTTTTCTAAATTATAGTCCTTATCAACCTTTAATCGCTTTGGCGTATCGAAACTATACCGAGGTATGGTATTTACTATTCGCTCATTATGAAAACGAGATTCGGGAGAAGGAAACTGTGAAGGAGAAATTCGCAAACTATTATTTTCAACGCTAGGTAGAGAAAAATCTCTAATAATATGTCATAGGTTCGGCAACTCTATTAACGGAAAGTGTGGTTGGACGAATCGCAGTATTGTCCGTTTCATTTGCGTTTTGCCTAATATTTAATACTTTGGATGCACTAGAACTGTCTGAAGTGACTACTAAAGGAAGCTTTGTGTCTCTGATGCTATCCCTGATCTAAAAACAAGACTCATCGATAGATACATCAGAGCAACTGCACACTGATATGGATGACATTGGAAGGGCATTTTTAGTTAGCAATTTTTGATGTGCTTCTATCTTTACATCTTTGCTATAAAAATGGGTTTCAAAAATAAAAAATTGTTTTTTCAATGTACTTTAGGGACTTGAAAAAATTACAAGAAAAATGTTCTTTTGATATTGATACAATCTTTATATGTACATTTAGACATTTTGAAAATCTATAATAATTTTCTAATAAATCGAAATACAATTGCGTGCAAATGAAATTAAACAAAAATGTTTACTAGGAAATTATTTACACAAACTCCACAGCCATAAGTGAAGACTGAAGAGAAACATTATGTTTGTAGTAAAAACCAGCAAAAATGAATGTGCCATAGCTATGTGTGCGCATTTTGTCCTCAATGAAAAAAGTTCAAATTCAAAAAACTTTACACGCAATTTTTTTGACATTCATCCCCAATGTTCATTTGCATTGCCAATAACTTATTCGCAATGAAATAAACACACACACCCTTCCCACAGACTTCACGACCATAGGTGAAAAGGAAATATTATGCAAGCAAAAAGGAATGTGCTATGTGTGTGTGTCTTTTTTTTTAAGCACATTCCTTTTGCTTTATTTCCATTATCACTCGGATTCATATGCGCGAGGAGCGTGCACCTACCATGGCAACTGGCAGTGTGGCACTGCATTGGGGTAGGCTGACGAGTTATTCACATTACAAAGTAGATATATTCACTCAACACAGTATGATGTTTGAGCGGGGTATACAACATGCAATGAGTGCATGTGCAAATTATTGAGGCAGAAGAGCGTAAGATTTTTGTGGTTCTCAGCGACGTATCCTTTACTGGGGCGCTAGGGGCGTCACCATCGATTTCCTCAAGTGATAGTACTATTAGTTGCATATACAATGCTAATATACAAATTTGGAAAAATCGAGTAATGAGAAGAAAATGCAGTTGACATGTTAAATGAATTGAAATGGATGAATATTATGCAAAGACTTAAATTTAGTACTTTAATCTTTATCTTTAAGTTAAAAAATGGATTGTTCAATATTTATTTGCAAGTACATAGAAATTTCCGATTTCCTTTATAGCCGAACTAGTTCACAGAACAGTATTTTATACAAAGGAGCCCAATTATTTAACAATTTAGTTGTTACTATTTGAATGAAAACTAATATTATTAGATGAGAGCAACAAATTGAACATCATTTTGTAATTTCTTGGTGATTTTTATGTAAATAAATTTTAAATAGAAGTTTATTGAAGTAATAAAGAATTAGCTTACATATGCCTTGATATGACAAGGGAGTCCTAAGACATGGCAGGTCGTTTTGATAACTACTCCGAAATATTTCATTCATTTGCACAAATAAACTTGGGTTTGTAAGCATTTTTTGTTGAATACAATTTGAACGCACTCCTTTTAGTGAGCGCCATCTGCGTGTCATCAAATATTTTATTTAATTTATAGGAGACAAACACACCCAACTTCAGGATGAATATATAGTCCAAAGCTCCTTTACCTAAGCAGCTTATTGACCTTCCACTATCTAATAGACCCATCATCTGTTCTCCTTCTATCCATACTTTATCATAGGGCCTATTATCGTCATTCAATTTTATCACAGTTGCCACTACAGGTTTCACATTAGCTCCAGGGGTGGTGTCCAGAATAACTGTGGAGATTTGATGCTGTCATGTATTTTTTGTCTTCGCTTCTGATTCACAGTATTTTTTTTCCCGATCCACCTGATGTCATGAGCATATCAATTATCATCAGAGCGATCAATTTCTCCAGCCACTGACAAACCTACTGCCAGTGTTATGCCTTCGCAGAAGTGTTGTCACAAACTTTCGCAATTAATCGGACTGCCTCTTATCATATAATGCTTGCTGACATCAGGGATTGAACTGTGAACCATCAGCTCGACAAACGATGACGCTACCACTACGTCATTATAAGCATGAAAGCACGGCTTAGTTCGCCGGACGGGGTGGTTTTTGTCACCCCCCACCATACACCTCCTGCTCAGCACGCAAAATTCTCATGTTTGATAAAAAAAATTCAAAAAGAAAATATTAGGAAAATCTACTTTGATCACGGACGGCCAAAAAAGATAGGAAAGATGATAAGAGAGAAGGAACAAAATGTGGAGAAAGACCAGGAAGGACTTCGCGAGCTAACTTATCTAATTTAAACTAACCTAAAACTTACACTAGGCGCTAACTTAAACTTAAACTATCTTATAATTAACCTAACTTACGCATAATAATGAGAAAATCGTAGTAGAGGATTGGAGAATATCACCTAAAAAATCCTTTTCGGACCTTCTCAATCAACAATCGAACGACTTTGATAGAATAAAGAAATAAGGCTAGAACTAACTGGTCAGAGAATGCAAAATGGATAGGCAATGGACACCTTATCCAATCCAAGCATGGACATGGTTGCGAACAGCCAATTTATTAACTCTCAGTTTTCAGTTCAGTTTATAACCAACGCAATGATTAAAACCTTTAACAAATTTCGTACTATTTCCAGCAATCGAAAGTCAACCAAAGTAAAATGGTGGGCAAACGAACTCAGAAAGCGTAAAATGAATTCGAGGACTACACGAATGGATTGAGACAATGCTCAATAGAATAGCAGTGTTATTAATTCACAAAGAGGCACGAGTACAATAAAGAAAACAATTACGGGAGGAACACACAAGGAGGAGTTATTTCCCTAATCTTTGGCTCAGCAAAATTCTAAATAATCAAGAATAAATGAATAAGGACGGTAACATAAGCAGATGACATAAATAACAATACTGGTCAAAGGCAAGTATTTGCCAACCATCGGCATTATTATGAAATCTGCACTAGAGGTCTGCAATGAATGTCTTGAAACCAGTTCCAAGACATTCGTTTTATTTCAAGTACACTTCATTATTGTACTCAAAGCTTGAAAAGTGAAATGAATGAATCACCTGGTATTTGATTTCTGAGTGAGTATTGCACCCAATTGTAACAAAACATTTAGTTCAGTGTACTCACATAGAATGGGTACACTGCACTGAGTACACTGAGTCCACTCACTACAATGAGTGCACCATTCACTACACTGAGTGCACTCAGTACTTCACTTATGATTGTTGCAGAATTGATATAAGATAATTTTGTTGGACGGCGGCAGTGGAAAGGGGTATTGTTCTTATAAATGAAATTAAACGAAAAGTTTCATATTTTGTTAATATGTATACATACACGGTGTCCCAGTTAAATGGTATAATCCTTTAATTGGCGATTCCTGAAGTTCCGGCGAACAAAAAATCCTATGGCAGGGGGGTCTATTTTCACCCAAGTACGAGTTATAGCCAATCAAAGTGGGACACTTTAAATGGTATAACTTCTGAATTATCAGCTACAAAAACGGTTATAAGTATACATTTTCAAGAGACTTTGTGTAATTTTATGCAGTCACAAAAAACTTGTTCCAATTTTTTGCTTAAAATGCATTTTTCTCAAAACTTTTACGTAGCAGAAAACTTTTTTTATAAAACTTTTATCTTTGACAAATTTTCTAAAAGTTATGTTTTTTAACTTTTTCACGTACGATTAACGGGAGTTGTAGTAAAAGCCATTTTTTGTCAGACAAAATAAAATTAAAAAAACAGTGGGTGTTAGATCAAGACATCTGAACGCCCAAGGGTTGGGGCCAAATCGAACAATCCACCTTTCATTAAATATTTGGTTATCAGTCAACCCGGAGCTTTTGTAAGCGCACGTCGCGTCGTGTACCTGCCCAGAGTTCATTGACTTTAAACCCTCGTTTTTCCATAAATTTTGCCATCAAAATTCATAAACGCGCGAGGTCGCCAAATACTGAGGACAATAATATGTCCTCGGAAAAAAAATCGAAAACCTTGCCGAAAATGGTTCTGCGAAAAACAGACCCAAGGGCAAACTACTGGAGTCCGCTCCAATGCTTACCCGATAGTGACAACGACAGTGAGGAGATGGACGACATTGTGCCGCCGGATAAATCCTCAAAAAAAGTTAATTTCCCTCCACCAATAAAACTATTGCAAAAGTCCTCCGATTATGTTCACAATCTCATGACAAACCTTAGTGTCTCAGATTATTCCATTAAAAAAAATTCTATCGGCATTAAAATCTTGTGTGAATCAATCAACTCTTACAATTCCGTGCTCAATAAACTAAAAGAAGAAAACTGTCAATTTTTCTCCCACGACCTCAAAGGTGAAAAAGCTTTTAAAGTCATCTTATTTGGCATAGATGCACTCGATGTGAATGTATTAAAAAACGAATTGATCAATCGCGGTCTTAAGTGCAAAAAAGTTAAACTTATCAGTAAAAAATACGAACAATATTCAGATACTTTTTACATTGTTTCACTTGAAAGTGGATCTGTTAAATTATTCGACCTTAGGAAAAATATACGCTCGATTTTTCATACTCAAGTCAGCTGGAGTTTTCAACGTAAGCAAAGGAATAAGCTAACACAGTGCAGAAATTAGCAAATGTTCGGCCATGGTGAGAGAAACTGTCATATCAGAACATACTGCTCGAATTGTGCTGGTCCTCATAAAACAGATGAGTGCAAAAATGCTGATGCTCTCACGTGCGCGAATTGCCATGAGAACCATAAATCCACCGACAGTATATGTATGACCCGCATCCGATATTTAGAAATGTAAGCGAAGATTACAAGCAAAACAAACCGCTCTCAATCTCGCTCTCACCCAAAGCTTAGTACTGCTGTAAATGTTAACCGTAACACCATTAACCACATGTCAATGAGTGATTTTCCCGCCCTACCTCAAAGAAGTGCGCCGAAACGTATTGAGAGCATCAACTACTCGCGACCAAATGCATGGGAGATTCCAATTGAAGTCCTATCAAACAACAACAACAATGCTTCTACTGCGAGCGGAGATTTATTTACGATGGAGGAGCTTAATTCTCTTGTCATGGAAATGATCACGAAGCTGGGTTCTTGTAAATCTAAGGTAGAACAATTCAATGTTGTCACACAATTAGCTACTAAGTTTTTGTACTCAAATGTTAAGTAATATGTCAGTTAACTATATAAATATTATTACATGGAATGCCAGAGGTATTAAGAAAAAACACGTTGAATTTATATACTATTTAATTGATAAGAAAGTAGATATCGCCTGGAAAATTGCGAAAGTGGTACCGATTTTGAAGACTGGGAAGCAAATTCAATATGCAGATAGTTACAGGCCAATAAGTCTACTCAGTTGTCTCAGCAAAGTTTACGAGAAATTAATTAAAAAGAAACTTATGAGATTTATTGATGACAGGTGTATATTCCCTGATGAGCAATTTGGGTTCAGGAGTCACCACAGCACGTCTCATCAAGTGCTGCGAATATGTCAGCATATCAAGAGGAACCGTGCATTAGGCAAATCTACGGGTTTAGTTTTGCTCGATATCGAGAAAGCTTTTGATTCCGTCTGGCACCATGGGATTGTGTACAAAATGATTGACATCGGTTTTCCCCTGTATCTAGTTAAAACTATACAAAGCTTTTTGACTAACAGGTGCTTTAGAGTCTACGTGAATGGTAAGTCACCATCTTTACAGCACTTTTACGCAGGAGTACCCCAGGGTTCGGTTCTTGGTCCAGTGCCCTACAATGTTTACACCTCCGATTTCCCAAGGCTCCCAGCATGTGAAACAGCCATCTACGCCGATGACACAGGCATGTTCTCATCACATGAGTTCAGTCTCAATATTGAGACCAATCTTCAAAATGTGATTAGAATATTAGTCAATTATTTCAACAAGTGGAAAATAAAAATCAATGCAGAAAAAGTGCAATCAATCTTTTTCAGTCGAAAAAGAAAGAGTTGCTATCTTCCTAACAATCCCCTTAACGTGTGTGGGGTATGAGTTGACTGGAAGCCAAGTGTGAAGTATCTGGGAATTCATCTAGATGAAAAACTGACGTTCAAAGAACATATTTCAAACACCATAAATAAAATAAACATTGCCATCAAAATGCTTTACCCATTTATAAACAGGAAGTCAATGCTAAACAGCTTCAACAAAATCGTAATCCATAAAGTAGTATTTCAATCAATACTACTTTATGGATGCCAAGTATGGGGAAATTGTGCAATATGCCATATAAGGAAGTTACAAGTATCCCAAAACAAACTGTTGAAAATGATGCTTAATCTATCTAGATACCATTCTACCTCTGATCTTCATCTCCAATCGAATGTTGAATTGATCTCCGACAGAATCATTAAGCTGACGGACAAATTTTTGCCAAACTGTGATTTTTCAGACAATCCTCTTGTAAACCAATTAAATGCTTGAACAAGATGTATCTATCTGTTTATCTGTTTATTTAATTTCTTATTTATAAATTTATTATATTGTATGTATGTTTATCTGTTTATCTATATATTCATATGATTATTCGTTTGTCTATTAAGTTATGTATTCCTTTATTATTTAACTAATTAATTTATTTATTTTAAATTATTTATTTATTTATTTATTTATTTATTTATTTATTTATTTGTGTGTTTATTTATTTATTTATTTATGTATCTATTTATTCATCAATTTATTTACTTATTTATTTATTTATTTATTTATTTATTAATTTTATTTATTATTATTTTTTTTTTTTCACTAATATTGAAGGTTTTTTCGTAGTTTCCTTCAGAGTCATTATTCTTGCCCTTCTCCTTTTTTAAAAGTTCCGAAAGATAATGTTTCAGTTGAAAGATATAAAATTAGATATCGAATCTCTGTATGTAAATTGTGTGGCAACCTTATTGTAAATTTAATACGAAATAAAATTCATTCATTAAATATTTGGTTAAGTAACGAAGTCATCCTGCTACTACTGTAATAAGATGCTCCTTTTGTTGATGTACTGTAATTTGATTTTAACTAATTTGCGATCAACATTTTGCTCTGTAAGTCAACAGCCGATTGATAAATTTTAATTTTTTTTATTTCCTTATTTTTTTTCATTTTTTTCAAAATATACATACGTACAGTCACTGG
Source organism: Blera fallax (assembly GCA_946965025.1). Classification (NCBI taxonomy): domain Eukaryota; kingdom Metazoa; phylum Arthropoda; class Insecta; order Diptera; family Syrphidae; genus Blera; species Blera fallax. Next base: position 58,607,090 of record OX337246.1, read on the forward strand.
CAAAATTATTTGCACAATGCAATGCTTACACCATATCATTTCAATAAAGTTGTACATCTTTTGAAAAATTCAGTATTTCAGTTATGTTCTTGTTTATTATTAATCTTTAAAATCATCTTAAAACAGTAAATAAAAAAACAAAATCAAATTTCTAACAGTAAAGGTTCAAACCATAGAAAAGCAAGTGGCAAAATTATTGTTACAACATTAAACGCCGGCAAAATTATTTGCACAAATACAATTAACTGTTCTGGATATGCAAAAAATACAAATACAAATACTTGGCGCAACAGACGTATGTGGTCCAGGGCCTAGCTTCTCGCGACCATTCGTGTTGTGCGTGTTATATTTTTCACACAAATGGAAGGGACCTACAGTTTAGAGCCATATCCGAAAGGCAAATTGAGAAGCTTTCTCTTGACAGTTATTACTCTCGGACGTTTGTCAGACATTCGGGAGAGGTGGGACCGTGAAAAACTTTTAGGTGTTCTCTGGGATTCGAACCTCGAACCTCCCGCTCAGCGATCCAACGCACTAACCACTTGAGCCACTGGATATGCACCCATAGTTAAATTCTTCGACTATTCAATGCAAATCGATTAGTCATTGTAAGTAGTTTAGCGTCTTTCCTTCAGCCAATTTTTAAAACTTTTAAATGGCTATAACTAAGGAACTATCAATGGAGAAACATGTGGCTATTGTTGCAGAATTTGAAACCGGTGCTTCGGCAGTAGAATTTTCGGCAAAATATCACTGCAGTCAAAGAAGAATCTATTACAAAATTGGAAAACAAAAAACACATGGAACTGTAAAAAACCGAACCCGTAAAAGCAGAAAAAAGGTTACTTCGGAAGGGGAAGACCGCTGAATTATCATTCTTTTAAAAGTAACCCACGTGAAAAGGTTCAAAATGTGTTAACGGATGTAAACAAGGATTGTGAGAACAATGTTAGTGAAAGAACGTTACGAATATGGTTAAAGAAAATCCAAATTCAAGCCAACTTCATACAAAAAAATAACATCAAGAAATAAGCAGCTGAGGTTACAATTTACAATTTGGAGAAGTGTGCTCTGAACCGACGTGACTGCTTGTTCTTTGGATGCCAGCTATGGTCAATTCAAAAACAGATCCAAACAACCCGTTAAGCAACCCACAAAGCATTCCAAAGGAGGTAAAATTATGATATGGGGATGCATATCGCATTGTGGTGTGGGACCACTTATGCGGTGCTCTGACCATATGACACAGCCACATTATTTAAAGATACTAAATGATGTTGTTGATGTTGCCCAATATTCATCGGAAGCGATTTCATCCTTCAACATGATAATTGTTCAGTACTATGTGGCACAAGCGCCAAATAAACGCAATTCACACTATTTCAATATGTTAAAATTTTAATAACTGTCCACTCTCTATTTTATCTGCTACACTCTTGTTAAACTACTCTGATTGTAACGTTAATTTTGCATTGTTCCTATTTACATTATAATTCATAACTCCACGATATACTGCTGTTAGTAAAATTCTTTCTCTTTCGATTTCAACCATCATCGAGTGCGGACGCAAATTTGGTAACCTATTAAACGCTAAAAACATTATATTGTATAAATATTCAATAAAAGTACATGTATAATTTTAATTCATTTACACAATTATTACACAAACATATAACTCAACTTTAATACACTTACACAAAAATACTTTCGTTCCTAGACATTTTATGGTCCTTCGAGCCGGATTAATTTGAACAGTGAATCGTGAATAAATTTAATAAAACAATCATTTGATAACTATTAAAGTTTGGTGCACGTATGAATGCTTCTCGTTTGAAAGATCGTTTTTAAAATAAGTTTTTTTTTTGTTGAATTATCGCATGTATCGCATGTACATAACATATGTACACATATAGTTTTAAACGCGTGGTTTAAAACTAATTCTTGTTTAAGCAATTTGGTGCGTGTAAAAACGTTATTGAAATTTTTTTTGACGATTGTGCTGCGTTTATAATTGAACTTTATTGTTATATGAATACCATAAAGGTAAAAAGTGGTCACGCCAAAGCCGGAATTACGAGGGCATTTGCAGAATCGTTGTCTGCTTCCACTACGATTTCCACGCTGGAAATTCATTTAGTGCGTCTCAATGAAACATGGGCTAATTTCGTGTCGCTGCAAGATCAGCTTCTAGAATTTTGCGATGAAGCAGACTTCGTCGATCCTGAGCCAGAATTCTCTGAGTACGAAGAGAAATACTATTCAGCTCATTCCCTAATTACATCTGCAATTTGCAATATTTCTGAAGATTCCACTCATAATTCCATTGACGAGAGGTTAGCCAGTCAGCAAGCCTCGTTCTTAAAGAAATTAGAAGAAAAAACTTCATTTAATCCTAAATCATCGGTAAAGCTACCAGAGTGTGTAATTCCAACGTGTTATGGAGATTACAAGGACTGGCCGGGTTTTAAAGATCGAAATTCTTCGATTACCGCTGCTCAAAAGTTTCAATACTTGAAATCTTTCTTGGGTGGAGACGCTGCTAATTTAATAAAGCACATTGCAATTTCGGAAAATAATTACATCGAAATTAGAGGCGCGTTTCGAGAAAAAACAATTACTCGTTCAATCCTTTATACAATCCTTTTTCTCCTTACCATTATCCCGCTCAGCAAATATTTCATCGTTGAGAAAACTTACTGATGGAGCTGACGAAGTCATCAGAGGATTAAAGGCCTTAGATTCAACCACTAGGGATCCATGGCTAATACATATTCTACTACAAAAACTTGACCATGAAACCAAACAAGCTTGGGCAGAAGAGCCGGCTTCAGATGAAAACAGCACAATTGAGTTTTTTATTGAATTTCTTGAAACTCGTTGCAGCTGTCTTGAATCTTGCTATACTACATCTCGTTTTTCAAAGCCAATTAGCAGGGTTCAATCTAGCGTTCGTTCCCATATGGTGGAAACCAAAGTAGGTTGTCCCAAGTGTAAAGAAGATCATCTTCTTCCGTTTTGCCAAGCTTTTATCACTCTCGGGGTCAATGCCCGTCGTAATTTTGTCAAAGAGAAATCGCTTTGCTTCAATTGCCTTCGTCATGGTCATGCTTCGAACAAATGCCGTTCCAATTTTCGGAGTAAGATCTGCAAATCTCGTCACCACACACTAGTGCATCCCACACAAAATACAACAACTGTATCGTCTAACACAACCAACACAAACCAAAGGCAACCACATAATTTCTCGATATTACCAGAAAATATCGTGGATACAATACAGTCAAATCACTCCCTCGAGCCTGTACACCGTGCTTCAACCATTCTTCCAACTGCTGTAGTTAGAACTCGTGAGAAACAAGGAGTTTATCAAAACATTCGTGTGCTGCTGGACACAGGTTCGCAAGTTTCATTCGTTACAGAACAAGCTGTATAACGATTAGGACTCTCTCGAAAAAATTCTCGGATTCCGGTTGTAGGAATCGCATCAACTTCAGCAGATGTTTTTTTTTCCTCTTGTACAACCCTTGCCCGTATGGCATCGACACTGCGACCTACAAGATCTATTGCATCGAGGGGTTGGAGTTAATCCAAGAGACGTACTACCTCCCTTATGAAGGCAAGTACATCCTTGGTAGCGGATCCCTTGAGTTCCACTGAAGTAAGTATCTCCCTGTGGAGAGTACGTATCCTTAACCAATGTAGTGCCGGGCATTCGCAAAGAATGTGTTCGGATGTCTCATCTTCCTCGAGGCAGAATCGACAATCCTTGTCCTGGCAAACATCCATTTTGTTAAGGTGGTATCTCAGGCCGCAGTGGCCAGTTAGGAAGCCCGTCAGCTTCCTAATGCTTTCCTTATCTAGGTTAAGGATTTCCTTATAGGAGTAAGGTTTAATTAAACGTTTGGATTGTCTCAGACCAGGGACATTTTCACAGTGGTTTAGACGAAGTTGATTTTCCCATTCGTTTAATTGTCCTACGGCAGAAGCCCAGTTGACTCTGCAAAACGGTTCTGGTCCTAAGAACACGGATTCTGATCCAGCCCTTGCTAGTTCATTCGCCGATTCGTTGCCTGCAATACCCTGGTGACCAGGTACCCATCCAAGTTTGATCTTGTTGTATCTGGCGAGGGCCTGTAAGGCATCGTGGCAGCATTTAACTGTCATAGAGTACATCATGTTGGAAGACAGTGCTTGTAATGCTGCTTGGCTATCCGAAAGGATAATAATTCTGGCGCCTTTAATACCTTTTCTGGATATTAAGTCGGCGCAGATCTCAATGGCATGTACTTCTGCCTGGAATACCGAAGGACATCTTCCCATGGGTATCGACAGTTTGGTGTTGGGTCCAAAGACACCAGCTCCAACTCCAGATTCCATTTTCGATCCATCAGTGTACCAGATCAGACTTCTAGGGTCCCGTGCCAGAGCCCCATTGGCCCATTTAGCACGGTCTGGAATTTCTACCTCATATAGTTTCCCAAAACTGTATTCCCTAACCGTAATGTCTGGGATGGACATAAACATGTCTATATTTGGGATTGAGTTAAGTATTTTCAGGTGTCCCACATGGCTATCTGTTTTATACTTAAGCTGCAGTTTGATAGCGCATCTAGCAGCCGTCTTCCTAATGAAGATGTGTAGGGGTGTAAGTCCAATTAAAGCCTCAAGTGCTATAGTTGGGCAGGTGCGCATTGCACCTGTAATACCTAGGCAGGCAATACGCTGTAGTTTCTGGAGCTTATTAGCCGTTGATTGTTCGAGGGTTTTAGGCCATCAGACAACAGCAGCGTACGTAATGATAGGTCTAACCATCATGATATAAAGCCAGTATATCATTTTGGGGTTAAGCCTCCAAGTTCTGCCATAGAGGCGCCTACTGGCCCATATGGCTCTAGTGGCACGCTCTGTGGCTGACTTGATGTGAGAGTTCCAATTGAGTTTCCTATCTAGGATAATACCGAGGTATTTGACTTCATTGGAATAAGGCAAAGTGGTGTCTTTTAAGGTGATAGGTTCAAGATGAACCAGTCTCCTTCTAGTAAAAGGCACTAGAATAGTTTTGCAGGGATTAATAGATAATCCTTCAGAAGTGCACCATTCTAAGACGTGAAGCAATGCATTCTGCATGCCTCTAGTAATGGTTGCGTTAAGCTTGCCACTACAAATGATCGCCAGGTCATCTGCATAACCAATGGCGCTAAAGCCAAGTCTGTGGAGACTGACTAAAAGATCGTCAATGACCAGTGTCCATAATAAGGGAGAAAGTACCCCACCTTGGGGGCAGCCTTTGACCGCCGTCACGGGCACCGACACGCCACCAGAGGAGGCGGTTATGATTCGACTTTCTAGCATTGCTCTGTCCCATTGGTTGGTCGAATCTTCGATACCTTTACGACTGATTGCCCTAGCTATCGAGTCGTATCCGGTATTATCGAAAGCACCCTCAATGTCTAAAAAGGCACATAGGGCAATTTCCTTGGTTTGAAATGCTTCTTCGACCTTTTTGACGAGATAGTGAAGAGCACTCTCAGTGGATTTGCCTTTTCTGTACGCGTATTGACTTGAGTGTAGAGGACTAGATATTTCTATCTGGCCTCTAATATGGACATCGATAAGTCTTTCCATAGTTTTAAGAACAAATGATGTTAGACTGATAGGTCTAAATGATTTAGGCAGTTCACTAGGCCTATTGCTCACTAGACTCTTGGGGATGAAGATCACATTCACCTGTCTCCAGGTGAATGGGATGTAACCCCAGTTGTAACTAACTCTAAATAAAGCGATAACTGCCGGCAGTATGACGTCGACAACCCTTTGAATAAGGGCTGGGAATATGCCGTCACCACCGGGGGCTTTGAAAGGTTTGAAAGAGCCGATTGCCCATCTTACCTTATCTGGACTGAAGATTTTACCAGATAGACTGTTAACTCTGCTGGCTATGGAGAGCCTAAGGTCAGTGTCGTTAGAGTTATCATGATTTTCATGGATAGTCGAACCGGGGAAGTGCACCTGAAGTAGGGTGTTAACCGCGTCCGTTCGGTCCGACGTGTAGGTACCATCAGTTTTCTTAAGTAAACCCACACAGTTTGTATGATCTTTATCAAGAGCTTTGTGGATACGTGCCGCTACAGGCATGTCAGTAATGTCTTCGCAGCATCTTCTCCATGCAGCTCGTTTTGATCTTCTCGATTCTAAATTGAATTCTGTGAGAGCGAACCTGTATTCGTCCCACATTTTTGTGCGTTTGGCTCGATTAAAGAGTTTCCTAGCCTTCTTCCGGAGTTTAGCAAGCTGGTCATTCCACCAGGGAACCTTTCGTTTACTCGGGCTGGTTTTACTGACACAACTACTGTGGTATGAAGTTAGCAACACTTTATTCAGCTGGTATGCTGCTTCATCAATGTCCCACGTGGACTCAATTGATGAGACAAGCATATCCATTTTAGAGAGGACTAGCTCCCGATACATAATCCAGTCCGTCGACTTGGGATCGTATCTAGTTGGGGCCTGTGTCAGTTGGCCGGGTATGTCAAACCTAATATGCTGATGGTCAGACATCGAGGCTTCATCTGACACATGCCAATTTGTGACAAAATTAGAGATAAATGAACTGGCGAGAGTAAGATCAAGTACCTCCTCTTGAATGGCATTTATAAAGGTTGGTTTAGACCCTTTGTTGAGGACATCTACATGGTTACTAACAAGATAATTTAACAAACACTCACCTTCAGCAGGTGTTACTAATGGCTTAGTAACCATAACTTTACACTCGCGTTTCAGCTTGGACAGTATCGATATTGACTGTTATGTCATCTCTAAATTAACATCATTGCTTCCGCCGTCTTGTATAACCAACATTGGCTCCATTGCCTTTCTCTCGATGGATTTAGCTGATCCGAATTTCAACGTACCTGGTCCAATTGATATTTTAATTGGGTCAGATAAGGTCTTCAGTATAATTGTGGGACCCTCGAAGTCAGAAGGTGCAAATGTTTGTAGGTCCATTTCAACCATATTCGGCTGGGTGATAGCAGGTATCTGCAAACAGACACCTCAAACCAACAGTGGTATAGGAGTCAGGACATTCTGTACCCAATTGGAGTGTTCGCAAGAGTTCGATCTTGAGCGTTTTTGGCGTCTAGAAGAAGTGCATCATGAGGCACTATTATCGCTTGATGAACAACGTGCGGAGGACCATTTCGCTGAAACTCATCGTCGTAATTCGGATGGCAAATACATAGTAGAACTGCCATTTAAACCCAATTCCAATTTGAGTACTGGTAACTCCTTCCGTATTGCTCTAAATCGTTTATTTTCTGTTGAGCGGAGATTTCTAAACAATCCTGAACTAAAAGCTGAGTATTCTCGTTTTTTGAGGGAATATATATCGCTAGGCCATATGATGGAAATTCCAACAAGTGAGCTTCTGGAAAATAGTAATCACTACTATCTACCTCATCACTCGGTCTTTAAAGGTGATAGTACTACTACCAAAGTACGCGTAGTTTTCGATGGCTCTGTTAAATCATACAACACTACATTTTCGTCTTTAAACGAATCACTTCTCGTTGGCCCAACAATACAACGCGACATGTTTGCGATATGTCTTCGATCTCGGCGTCATTTATATACCATTTCGGGGGACATCGAGAAGATGTACCGACAAATATGGATTGCACAACATCACACCCAATTTCAAAGAATCGTTTGGCGTGAAAGTCCACAAGATCCACTAAAACATTACAGGCTGTTGACGGTAACCTATGGTACCTCAGCTGCTCCATTTTTGGCTCTGCGCACAACTCGCTCTCGTTTCGGTGGAAACACATCCTCTAGCTCCATCAATCATCCTCAACGATTAACTGACGCCGATACTGTTGAAGACGTTACCGCTCTTCGTAATGAGCTAGTAGACCTATTGAAATCCGCCGGGTTCAACCTTCGAAAATGGACCACTAATTGTCGGCCTCTTTTATTGTCGTTACCAGAGAATCAACGGGAACTTTCTCCAGTTGAGTTCGATCATTTCAACATGGTAAAGGTACTTGGACTGCTATGGTGTCCATCAAGAGACTGCTTTTCGTACAAGATAACTCTTTCGAATACAACACTCTGCACAAAACGTCAAATTCTCTCTGATGCGTCAAGGATATTTGATCCATTGGGATTCATTGCACCAATAACCGTCGCGATTAAGATCTTCTTTTAAGATTTGTGGAGGGGAAAAGCTCAAATGGGACGAAGAAATCCCGCAGGAACTGGCAAAACGTAGGACTATTATTCGTGATGAGCTTCATTTCGTGGAATCCATTACCATTCCCAGGGTCATCTGGACAAATAAAAACAATTGGGAGCTACATGCGTTTTGCGATGCATCGTTGGACGCTTACGCAGCTGTTGTATACTGTCGCAGTATAAACATAGACGGAAAGGTCAATGTATCTTTGGTTGCAGCTAAGAGCAGGGTTGCTCCAATTAAAGTCTTATCTCTTCCGCGACTCGAGCTCTGTGGGGCTCTTCTTCTGACTCGACTTATTAATAAAATTAAACTTTCATTGCAGGAGAAGGATCTCAGGGTATTTGCATGGACCGACTCATCGATAGTTCTGCATTGGCTATGTGCACCTCCTAAGAAATGGTCTGTCTTTATTGGTAACCGCACCTCCGAAATCTTGTCTACAATCCCTTTAAAACAGTGGAATCACGTTCGTTCTTCGTACAACGCAGCTGATGTTGCATCGCGAGGAGTCCGACCATCTCTATTAACTTCTACAGAAATCTGGTGGACAGGCCCGTCGTGGCTTAGCAAGTGATCGAGTGGCCGGTATCGCGGTATAGTATGCAAGATATTCCTCTTGACCAATTAGAGGAGAGGCAATTCAACAAAGTTCAGGTATTCGTGTCCAATTTAAACCCAAATAGTGTTCTTGAAAATATTATCTCTACCTCCTCAAATTGGATGAAATCCGTGCGCGTAGTTGCATACATTTTTCGGTTTATTACAAACTGTTCGCTGTTATCAAATTATCATTATAATCAGACTCTATCTGCTAAAGAAATCTCAGATGCGAAGACTCGGTTAATCAGAAGTGCTCAGTGTTCATCATTTGCATTCGAGTTAGATACTCTTAAAAGGGGAAAGGAGCTACCCGCACGAAATAAATTTATTACATGAGCTCCATTTGTTGATCGTTTGAATGTGCTTCGGGTTGGTGGACGTTTACAACACTCTGATTTATCGTATAGCGAAAAACATCCGATAATTTTGTGTAGATCGCTTCCTTTAACCAAACTCTTAGTGATACACATACATAAACATCATTTGCATGCCGGTGTAACTCTTATGTTAGCGATACTTAAACAGAACTTTCATATACTTGGATGCAGAAAGCTGCTTCGCAAAGTAGTGCATGACTGCGTTATATGCTTCAGACAAAGGAAGGTGTCTGCTAATCAACTAATGGGAGATCTTCCAGCTGAGCGAGTTCGTTTTTCACGCCCATTTAGCAAGGTCGGTTGTGATTATGCTGGGCCCATCACGATACTCCTAGCTCGTGGAAGAAATCCTAAGTTTGTAAAAGCCTACATCGCAATTTTTGTATGTTTCGTTACGAAAGGGATACTATATCGAATTGGTTGGTGACTTATCATCAAACGCGTTTCTCTTGGCTTTAGATCGGTTTGTGTCGCGTCGCGGAAAGCCCATCGAAATATGGAGTGATAACGCAACGAATTTTCGTGGAGCTAAAAGGATACTTGGAGAGCTATACCATCTTCTGCTAAGTCAACAACATCATAACATCATCATAAGCCATCTTTCTAAAGACCATATCAGTTGGAAATTTATACCACCTTCCGCACCCCACTTTGGCGGATTATGGGAAGCAGGTGTAAAATCCGTCAAAATGCATCTCAAGCGCGTAATCGGTGAAAACAAACTCACATACGAAGAGATGTACACACTATTAACGAAAATTCAGCCTTCTTAATTCACGCCCTATGTGGCAAACTTCTGACTTTGAACCTACTGCACTAACTCCATCACATTTTATGATTGGAGAATCCTACTCTGCTATACCACAACCAGGTATTTCTTACTGCAATATTTCGATTAGAACTAACTGGTATTTTTTACAGACTTTAATGCAAGGATTTTGGAAGCGATGGCACAAGGAGTATCTTACTTCTCTACAGAATAGACCGAAATGGCAGAAACTCCATCGAAACCTCCAAACAGATGACATCGTGCTCCTCAAAGAACCTAATCTACCACCATCAAAATGGGTTCTGGGACGAATCAGCACAATTCATCTGGGAAGTGACAACAGATGCCGAGTCGTTACTGTCCACACGCAATTTGGGGATGACGTTCGACCCGTGGTGAAGATTGCTCCTTTGCCTATAGCTGAAATACCGGAGTCTTCCAAGGGGGGCTGAATGTTCAGTACTATGTGGCACAAGCGCCAAATAAACGCAATTCACACTATTTCAATATGTTAAAATTTTAATAACTGTCCACTCTCTATTTTATCTGCTACACTCTTGTTAAACTACTCTGATTGTAACGTTAATTTTGCATTGTTCCTATTTACATTATAATTCGTAACTCCACGATATACTGCTGTTAGTAAAATTCTTTCTCTTTCGATTTCAACCATCATCGAGTGCGGACGCAAATTTGGTAACCTATTAAACGCTAAAAACATTATATTGTATAAATATTCAATAAAAGTACATGTATAATTTTAATTCATTTACACAATCATTTAACTCAACTTTAATATACACAAAAATACATTCGTTCCTAGACAATAATGTTCCATACACGCTGCCTGGAACATCAAAAAGTTTTTAACGGAAGTAGGACAAGTAGCTTTAAAATTGCCTCCACAAAGCCCTGAATTACATTTAATAGGAAATGGCATCTTGTGTAGTCCAAAATTCCACAAAACCTTGGAAGATCTGCAGATGAAACATGGAAGAATTTTATAACAGCTTAGAGTACCATTCCGGGAGACCAAATTCAAAATTTGATAGACTCAATGCCAAGGCGCCTCGCTGAAGTTACTGCGGCAAAATGAGGAAACACAACTTATTAGACAAAGCTATGCCCTCAAAACCATTGCGTCAATGTAAAAAAAAATCAAATTTTCGGCTTTCGGAAGCATAACAGAAGTAAATTGCACTTGAGCAAATAGTTTTTTTTTTGCCACTTTCTTTTCTATGGTTTTAACGTTTACTGTTACAAATTTGATTTTGTTTTTTTATTTACCGTTTCAAGAAGACTTAAAAGATTGATAATAAACAAGAACACACCTGAAATATTGAATTTTTCAAAAGATGTACAACTTTATTGAAATGATATGGTGTAAGCATTGCATTGTGCAAATAATTTTGCCAGTGACTGTATGTATTTAAGATTTTTTCCAGATCCTTATAAATATCAGATTTGTTAATGTTTCAATGTAAAGCATTAAAGCATTGGAAAACCAATTATTAATTGCATCCATTTGCATAATGAGTGCACTCATTTTAAATTTGTGCACTCATTGTACTCAGTGTACTCAGTGTATTTTTAACAGTTAAAATGGTACATTTTTTGTTCAAGCCAAGCACCCGATTGTAAGAATCAAACCAAACAGTGTATTCATTTTGGTATAGGGTGATCGAATAGAGTACAGTAACTGTCTCTTGTGGTATGGTACTCTATTTCACTGTACACTTTATTCAATATTTGCAATGAATAGAGTACACTGAAGTACTGCACAAGTTTAGAGAGGGCCAATGAATGCATTCATGCAGACCTCTAAACTGCACTGAAAGATCTCTTCTCATAGGTAGAATCAAATGGACAACTAGTCACTAGTCAGTCAGAGAAAAATTGATAATTTCAACTTTCCAAAAGTTGGAAATAATACTCCATCTTCTTCCCCTGCAGGAATACATAAAAGGCCTTGTAGGCAAAAGCGCAATCTGACTTAAAGCATCCGGTCTTTGGATAGGACGTCGGAATTAACAAACATTGCTTGGTTATCAACAGAAGACTGTGTTATATCCCGCAACCTATAGCTCGAATTAAATAAAGGTAGAACAAAAAGTTTATCAGCTAAGGTAAAGGGGAGTTATGGCCAGGGGGGCATTGGCGTATAAGACAATACTCTCTTCAGCTACTAAATATTTAAATAATAGACATACCAAATATGCACATATATGTACATATAAAAGAGAAAGGCCAACTCCTATCGTTGTTTATGGAGGGAATGTGACCTAATTAATGCACTCGACAGCATGAGATCAAACTCAACAACCATTTATGCCGCTGCAAATCTGTAAAAAATACCAGCAACATCATGAAGAATGCACCTGAAGATTAAGTGCAACAAAATAAGGTGCATCAAAAAAAAATGATATCAAAAAAGAAAGAAGAAAGCTACTCTACAAGTTGACTTCGGACGGACTTCAAAAGATAGAAAAGAAGATAGGAGAAGAAAAGGAAATGTCCAAGGGCTTATGCCTATGGCCAGGAGACAGACTGGGAAGGACTTCGCGATAATAACCTTACTAGTCTAAACTACACCTAAACTAACCTAAAAACTTAAGCCATGCCCTAACCTAAACCTAAACTAACTTAAACTGAACCTAGATTGCACCGTAATCGCGGTGACACCTTCCCAATGTCTCTCCTCACCATAGGTTCGTCAAGAACTCGAGGCATGCCAGATGTTGATGGGAAAGGTTGGCCAGCCCACCCTTCATGTCTTGCGACACAAACCAAATGCTACCTTTCTGGCCAGAATTTATGAAAGGTAGCCCCTACAGTATCCCTTCAGCCACAACCTATGTCCGTAGAGGAACGTCAGTCGGTCATAAGGTCATGTAGTCATTGTTCATATGGTCCTTCATAGGTCACTAACCACACATTATGTTGCACTTTTAGATTTTATTGTATTACTTAAAACTAAACACAAAACTTAAAACCTAACCTAAAACTAAACTCTGCTCTAAAACTACGCATGTATATATAATTCAATAATAAAATTTCTCAATAAAAAGACTTAACCAACTACTCAAGGTTTTTCTCTAGATACCTCGTCGTCCTGCAGGCAGCACTGAAGAGGAACTCCCTGGTAGTCGTGGCTCCAATCGAGCCTTCCGCAAAACAAACACAACGAAAAAATTTAAGCGAAGATTCACAAATAGTTTCACTCACTATCGCTCAAACTAAAAAAAAATGTTCGCTATATAAAAATTCTAAAGAAATCTTTTAAAACTAAAAAAAGGAATCTATGCGCTAATTTAAACCAAAGAAAAAAAAGTTACTAAATCAAAAAACTAAATCACTAAGTTAAAAAATAAAAGACCTCTCTTCACTATAAAAAAAAAGCTCTTGTGGGTCCCTCGAAGCACCCCCTAAAGGGCGGACAACGCCGTTGCAGGGTACCGGACGATCACGGGGTAGGCCGAATTCGAAAACGTCATTTGCTTGACGATAGTCAATGATCAAAAATTCGAAAACTCTTTGACGCATACGTCAAGAATTCGAAAACGCGATGACTAGCAGATGATCCCATAGATCCGTGCAACAACGCATTCGAATTCCATTGAATGCGTTTTGACATTTCATACAAATTGTGTAAAGATAGACTGCGAAAACGAGTTGATGGAAGAAAAGTAAATACATGTAGTATATTAATTTTACATAAATTATTTGTTCATTTTATGCCAATTTTTGATTTTTAGTGAAACACAAGTGTGGACCAAGAACGAAGTAAAATGCCTTGTCTCAATAAGAATTAAGCATAAACATCATTTCAAAGACGGAAAAAAGAAGAAAAGTGCGATATGGAAAATGATACTTCAAGAAATTAAAAGCGCAAATCCAAATTTTGTTTTTGCAATGAGGCATGCAAAACAAAATTCACAAATCTTTTTACTACATACAAACGAATAAAAAAAGGAAATAGTTTGAACGGTAGAAATGCTACTTTATGGGAATACTTCGAGGAGTTTGATTCTGCGTATGGATCTTCGCACTTTATAACACCCCCACATAGCTTATTGGCTTCGAGCTTGGATGCTACTTTTACGTCATCGGATACGCAAGATTATGTGGAACAACAAATAAAACCAAAGAAAAGAAAAATTGATGAAATTTTGGATTTCTTTAAAGAAGAGGCCCAGGATGCTGAAAGGAGATACCAGGAGAGTATGGAGGTAGAAAAGCAGAGACTTGATGTTCTTAAGGATATAAGAAACCTTCTACAGAATCTACTGGAAAAGTAAAATGTTGCATTAAATTATTTTTTATTCATATAAAGTGTATTCAGTATGCTTTGAGTTACTTTGCTGTCAATGAAACTAAGGTTGTTCTGTATTTTGTTATTTTATTTATAAGAAAATGAATTAATTTATGTATTTTTTAACATTCGAATAAATGAGCGAAAATATTTTGTTTTCGTTTGGCTTCTTCGCGTGTGTCTTCATTATAATTTAAGCCATTTACTTCGGTCCCCGCACTTTTATCCAAAAAACTTTCTAAATCCGGGCCTTGTTATTCTATAATAAAGTTGTGAAGAACAACACACGATACAACAATATTCTTTGCTTCCGATATATCATATATCGGACAATATTGTAAGATTCTAAATTTGCCTTTTAGAATACCAAAAGCCTGTTCGATGGATACTCTAGTCGAACTCTGGTAGAAATTAAATTTCTTTTCTGTCGTTGATAAATATCCATTCTCTCGGAATGGTACCATAAGATATGACTAACAAATGAATTCCATCCGGTAATATAATGGCACCAGACTCCAAGTTGCACTTTAAAGGACAGCTATCCCAAACAGAAGCGTCATGAGATCGACCAGGGCATCCGAAAAATATATCGATGAGGCGTAAGCTGCTATCACACACGGTCTCGGGTTAAAAACCAAAGTAAAGCAAATTAATAAATGCTGAGTTCATAGATAATATTGAATCTACATGTAAAATTATTGAATGAGTTCCTTTTCGGTTGTAATAACTAGCGCAGTCATCTCTGGGTGTTGAAATCTGAATATGAGTTGAATCTAGACAACCAACTACATTTGGAAATGGCCTTTCTCGTCGCATGTTTTGAAAATCCAACATTATTTTCTGTAATTCATGTTGAGATTCTGGCCATTTTATAAATTTGTTGACAAAGCTGGCTATAATCTGCGCCATATTTTGAAATGAATGGGCTGTTCCTTGTCCAATTTGAAACCTATCAGAAACAACACGATATGACGCTCGGTTCGCCAATCTCCAAAGAGTAATATATAAGGCTTTCTCAACATGAACTTTTGGTCTTCCCGTGCCTTTTCCATTCCTTTGCAACTTGTTGTAAAAGTACATAAAACACTTTTACATGATTTGCCATATATTTTCCATATAACACATGCTTACCTCAAAAGTTTTTCGTTTCATATGAAAGTGCCAATAAAATACATCGTCAGGATATTCCTTTATTTTATCCAAATAATTTTCAATTTTCGGAATGATTCTTGATTTTAAGCCAAGACCTAATTTAATGTGTTTGAATATCAGAAGGATTCGATAAATTACTTTCTTTCTCTTTTCAATTTGTTCAATAAGCTGATTTTTCCCACTTTCTTCGACAAGTGCAGTTAACAAAAAATTTGTAACAACATATTCCATTTTCACTATATTATTTCAGATAAAATTTCACAAACAGATTTTACAGACCAAAAATAAATTGGAAGATGGCGGTGTGATTTTCATTCTGAAACGTCAACATGCGATGGCAATTTAATGCATATAACAGTCGAAGGATTGCAAATGATCATCGTGTCGTTGAAGGGATCGTCACGTCAATGACGTTTCCGAATTCGGCCGTACCCTGTTGTGGGGAGATGTCCGGGTGTTTTGGGCTCCTCGGCCGATCTCAGTGGGGAGCTTCCTGCTTCGCCGTACTTTGCGGCGAAGTACACAGGGCGCTTTTTGCTGCTGTCGGCTCTTGGTGGCCGCTAGGACACCCTTAAGGCGGTCTGGTGGCGAAGTACTGTGAAGGGGTTACTGCCTCAGCGCACTCCGCACACGGGATCTTCTAACAAGGGTCTTTCGCCAGCGGTCTGCCCAATGGAGCTCCTTCTTCCGGTCTTTGCCCCTTTTCTTTTTTTTTTCTTTCCCACCCTTATTCTCGTCACCCTGTTTGTTTGTTTCTTTTCCCCTTTTTTTTTGTTTGAGGTAAGTTGACCGCTCTCTTATGTGTCTTGTGATCGAGCCCCACGTTGGGCGCCATTGTTGTGAGTCAGGGTGAGGCCACGGGGGCAACTTCGGTGTAGGTAAGGAGGACGGCGGCACGCTCGCGGTTGCTCGGCTCAGCTCGTCGGACGGGGTGTGTTGCAGATTATAAATTTATTTATTTGAAAATGTTTTACACTAAATATTATTATTATTAAATTTGAACGTAATTATATATTGACTCCCAGGTGTAAACCCACAGAGCTTCCCTTTTGGAAAATTCCCCTAACTTTGGGAAATAATACTAATTGTCAAAACTTAATTGTCATTTAGCAATAAAATAATAAATCACTTGTGGGAACTTTGTCCACACAATAAAAAGATAAATTATTATTTATATATAAACAAAGCAATTAAACGTTTATTAAAGAATATTAAAGAACATTAAAGAATATTAAAGTATATTTAAGACGCGTGTTGCGTCAGCAAAAGTCAGATTTCAAGTGAGTTACTATTTGTCGCTAGGGCGCTGGATGCTTTCCTACAATACTCCCTTCTGAGAAGCTGAACTGGGATCAGCTGTTGTAATTTTTACTTTTCTGTCGCATTTTAAGTACGTCCTAGGTCTTGTTTAAGTAATTGATGAATCTGGTTTCTGTGGCGAATTATTGGATAGCTGAGAATCTGCTGATGGTATGTGAGCTGGCTTCAATCGTTCAACGTTGACGTTGGCAATTTTTCCGTTGATGTCGATTGTGAAGAGTATGTCGTTAATCCGGGCAATTACTTTATGAGGTCCTGAATATGGTTGGTCGAGTCCTTGTTTGGTTGCATCTTGGCGTAGAAAGATATGACTGCAACTGTGGAGTTCCTTGTGGCAGAAAGTCTTAGCTGTTGAATGATGAGTCACTGGTGCTGGTCTCAACTTGCGCATGTGCACTCTGAATTCCTCCATGAAAACGTTTGGATCTGAGGGTGGATCTTCTTGTGTAATGAATTCACCAGGTATGTGTAAAGTAGTGCCGTATAGATATTCAGCTGTGGATGATTTCAGGTCTTCTTTATAACACGTACGGAGGCCAAGAAGTACGACTGGTAATATTTCGGTCCACTCTGGATTCTGATAACAACGAATCGCTGCTTTGAACGTCCGATGCCACCTTTCTACCAAACCATTTGCTGCAGGGTGGTATGCTCTTGTTCGAACACGCTTGCTTCCAACCAGATTGGTCATCGCTTTGAACAAGGTCGACTCGAACTGGGACCCTTGATCCGTTGTGATAGTTTTGAGACATCCGTATCTTGCAATCCAGCCAGCGAAAAAATGTTTGGCGACAATATCTGCTGTTACGTTTGTCATCGGAATCGCCTCGGGCCATATCGAGAAACGGTCGACCATTGTTAAGCAATATCGGTATCCGTTGGATTCTGGTAGCGGTCCTACGATATCGATATGTATATGGTCGAAGCGTTGATCAGGTTCTGTAAATGCTATGGGTTTAGTGTGAACGTGTTTACCCACCTTGGATCGCTGACATGGGATAAAATTCCGAGTCCAACTGGTGATATCCTTATGCATGAAAGGCCAGACGTATCGTTGACAAATTCACTTGCATGTGATTTTGGCTCCAGGATGTGATAGGCCATGGAAAGCATGGAAAATTTTTTGTCGAAATGTTTTGGGTGCAAAAGGTCGGATGTCATGTTGAGATACGTCGCAGAATATTTCTTGCTTGTCTGTTCCAAAAGTTAGTTTTTGGATCTTTAAAGATGTTGTGTTGTCCTTCAGCAATTTTTGGAGTTCTACATCGGTCGTTTGTGCTTTTGCTAGGGCTGGTAAGTCGATGGAAGCTGTGATGTTGTATGGCTGCAAGTTGTCGAACCTAGACAATACATCTGCGACAACATTGTCTATTCCTTTTAGTGCTTCTATGTTTGTTGAATACTGGCTGATGTAGCTGAGTTGGCGGACCTGTCTGGGTGTTGCTTTGTCGGACCTTTGCTCAAAAGCGTGGATTAAAGGTTTGTGGTCGGTCTGGATAAGAAAGTTGCGTCCTTCCACCGACGGTCGAAAAAATTTTACAGATTTATATATGGCAGTAAGCTCTCTGTCATATACACTGTATTTTGTTTCAGGTGGTGACAATTTCTTGGAAAAAAATCCTAGGGGCTTCCAATCGTCATTCTCCAGCTGCTCCAAGACTGCGCCTACAGCTTTATCAGAAGCATCCGTTCTCAAGCGAAGCTGTGCGTGGTGTGCCGGATGAACCAAGAGTGCTGCATTTGCTAAGTTTTGTTTGCATTTTTCGAATGCTGCTCGTGTGATTTCCGTCCATGGTACTGGTCTTGGGTCCTTCTTGCGAGAGTCCTTGAGAAGTTCGTGCAATGGTGCCTGAGTGTCAGCGGCATTCTTGACATGTCGACGATAAAAATTTATCATTCCTAAGGATTGTCGAAGTTGGGCAAGAGTCTGCGGTTCCTTGCATGATTTCAGTGCTTGCACTTTGTCGTTGAGTGGTTGTGAGCCTTCAGCCGAAATTTGATAGCCTAGGTACTCAACACTGCTTGCTCCAAAAGTACATTTTTTTCTGTTAATTGTTAGTCCAAACTTGTGAAGGCGTTCAAAAACGGCCGCTAGATGTTTTTTATGTTCTTCCCGACTTGTTGATGACAGCAATAGATCGTCCAGGTATGCGTAAACGAAGTCTAACCCCTCCAAGACTTTTTGAATAAATCGTTGGAAGGTCTGGGCTGAGTTGCGTAGACCGAATGGCATGACTAGGAATTCAAATAACCCGAAGGGGGTTATTACGGCTGTCTTCGGTATGTCGTCCGGGTTCACGGGAATTTGGTGATAGGCGCGTGCGAGATCTATTTTGGAAAATATTTTTTTTTTATGAAGATTATTTTCGTAGTCATAGATGTTGGCAATCGGGTACCGGTCGGGTACGGTTTGAGCATTTAACCGCCGATAATCTCCACATGGCCTCCAGTCGCCAGATTTTTTGGGGACCATGTGAAGGGGACTCGCCCATTGACTGCTTGAAGGACGACAGAATCCTTGATCCACCATGAACTGGAATTCTTCTTTGGCCTTCTTCAACAGTTCTGGTGACAATCTCCGTACTCTTTCGTGAACTGGTGGGCCAGTGGTTTCGATGAAGTGCTGAACGTGATGTGATGTTGTTGGTTGTTGTGCGTTATTCGCCAGGATGTTGGGAAACTCTCTGAAAAGATCTACATACTCCTCGTCTTTGCTGAGTTGCGAAATTCCAAGGAGGGATGTAGGAGATAGCGTACCTTTGACTTTGATTTTTGTTTCACCGTCCTCGATGTGTCCCTCCTTTATGTCGACAATCAGGCGGTAGTTGTGCAATATATCTGCGCCGATTATCCCATATGGAATGTCAGCCACTTTAAAAACCCAGCGAACAGGCCTTCGCAAACCGATGTCGAGTGTTAAAGCTTTTTCACCGTATGTGTTGATGTGGCTGCCGTTTGCAGCATATAATTTAATTGGCGACGGATATTTTTTGTCGTTTCGGCTGGCCGGCACGATGGAGAGATCGGCTCCAGTGTCTACCAGAAACCGTTGTCCAGTAATTTTGTCGAATAAGAAGAGTCGGCGGGATGTTGAGCCACCAGTGATCGCCGATTGCGCTGGTGGACATTCTAGTTTTCCTTCTCCTGTTTGAACTGGCACGGGGCCGTGCACTTCCTCGCCTGCGCCCCGAACTTTTGGTGGTAAAAGCAGAGTGCCTTGTCCTTGGGCATTTTGTCGACTTTGCGTGGTCGGGAGCGGGAACGTGATCGTTGTCTGCATTTTCTTAGTTCCGTTAGCATCTGCTCAACTTGAAGGGATATTTGATGTACCTTTTCTTCCAGCGGTGTGTTTCGTGCTGGCGCCTGTGTCTGAACAGCCATTAGTGAACTGTTTGACAAATGCGAGATGTTCCATACGTCGTCTGCAAGTCGTACTAGGTCCTCGTTGTTCAAATTTTTGCCTGCTGCCAAACTTATTCGCAGTTCGCGTGGAAGTTGGTCTAACCATAACGTACGGACATAGTTTGCATCCAAAGCACCATTGTTGAGCGACTGCATCTCAGCCAGCAAAAAAGATGGTTTGCGTTCTCCTATTGCTAATCCCGATACGAGCTTTCGGAATTTTTGTTCTTTGCTGACGCTGAAGCGATGGAGAAGTGCTTTATTGATGTGCTCGTACTTTTCTTTTGCTGGCGCGTTGAGGACTGCTTCTTTGACTAAGGTGAGAATCGTTTCGTCGAGTCTGGAAATGACAGCATTAAATTTTGTTAAATCGGAAGTTACCCGATTGATTTGGAATTGTGCTTCCAGTGAAGTAAACCACACTTCTGGTTCTTTGGTCCAAAAACAAGGTAAGTTGAGTCGTTCCATGCTGCTGACTGCAGCCAATATAGCCTGTGTTGTACCTGGCTGGTCATCTGCGGAATTAGTTGTTGGCGCCGGTGGTGTAGCCAGTATAGGCGTATTGGGTACCGTTGGAAGCATTTGCTTCTCATCGGCGTCTTTTATTTCTGCCGCGTTTTTCTCGACGTTGTCCATTTGTAACGAGGGGTCACCAAATGTGGGAACTTTGTCCACACAATAAAAAGATAAATTATTATTTATATATAAACAAAGCAATTAAACGTTTATTAAAGAATATTAAAGAACATTAAAGAATATTAAAGAATATTAAATACGCGTGAGTTACAAAATTAGAAAACCAATTACTTTTTTACGAATGTACTTTATTCACTTCATGTATCTTACTGACTGACTCTTACTCTAATCAACCGTCGGAAGGCAAGCCAAGTTTTATTGCTGAATTGCACTTGTTGGAGTTCGGGCATTGCCCGCCGAATCAATATTAGGCAATCACAATTGACCTACTTCCAACAAGTGACAATAATGCAATAAATGATAATTGCTTAATGGACACTCTTTCGAAATCCGGGCATTGAACGACGACATGAGTAAATTATAAATGACCCAATTTCGAAAGAGTGCATCATGCAGTTTATCATATAACTCCTCCCTTCCTTTTCTGAAGATTCTCCTGAATCGTTTCAAATGGTAATTCTATTGGTTTATTTAAATTAACATTTACATTTCTATTTCTTTTGATGATTAATAGAATTATTATAATAAAAGCGATTATAATAAGACCTGAAGTTCCTGCAGATATAAAAAGGTATTTTTTTGTAAGATATATTTCCTGAATTTCTTTTATGTTACTTATTTCCTTTAAAGTAAAATTGCTAAAGCGCAAATGTTGAGTAAGATTGAATTCTGTTCTTTCCTCCAGTTTTATGTCAAATTTAAATTCCGTTTCCTTATTGCTAATTACTTCATTTCCAATTTTAATGCTACAATTATATATTTGTATTAAATAGTTAACACATTGTTCAAAATTTTTTTTGTTACATTCATTTTTGATTTCATATATATTATTTTTTACAATGACAAGATTATCTGTAATATATACTATCTCGAAATTATAATTTTTCCTTAGCATACACGTTTTCCTTTGAATACAATCGTTTCTTAATATTAAATCTTTGGAATACACTACATCATTTCTTAAAGTATAATTATTACTATTTAAAGTTACATGTCGGATATTTTCTGAATCTAATTCCAAATGCTGCATGTTTGGTATCGGTATATCTATTTTTAAGTCTACTAAATCAAAAGTTTTTGGAATTTTGATTGCTAATACTAGCATTTCATCTTCTACTCTAATGATACCTGTCTTTAAATTTTGTAGTCTGTCTATGTCCAAGTTTTCTGATTGTAATTCTTCATAAGTCAATAGTCCAGGGTGTACTAGTCCTAGCTTCATCATAGATATTTGGTCCAAAATTATGTCTATTTGGTCTTCTATCAGTTTTGTTCTCAATCTGACCTCAATTTCCTCTAGTTTGTTTATCAATTGTTTTTCGATATTGTTCAGTCCTTTGGAAAGGTCTGCGAATTTGCGTCGGTCGTCGTCAAGAGTTTTCTTTAGCTTTAGTATATTGTCTGACAAGTCTCTGTTTATAGATATCTGTTTATTAACTGTTTCAATTAGATTATGATCATTTTTTTTTATAATTTCCAAATTTTGATCTATGAGTTCCCTGTCATCGTTGTCCATAGTCCCAAACAACCATTTATGGGCTTTTCCTATCACATTAATCAATCCTCTTTTTGACCTATTTCTTGTTAATATTTTAATCATCTCTGTTAATTTAAAAAAATGTAAAGTGAGTGTATTTGATGAGTTACTTGGGATGTCTATCGCCAATTGGTTCACTAATTTTGTTACTTGATCTAGATCTATTAAATGTAGGATAATGTCGAAGTCCTTGACTATTTTAATTTCATTAATGGTTACCGTTGCCATTCCGGTCTGTGACCTCAGAGGTGATATCATCAGCTCCGCTCCCCCTATTGGAATTATTATTATTATTGTCAGCAACAGCATCCCCATTACCTGCAAATAATTTTTCCTTTTTAATATTTGATGAATGCACGTTTTCTAATTTTTTCTTCCTATAGTATGGTTGTGCTTTGTTCCTTACATGTCTGTAGTTCTTTACGTATCCTTCTTCTCGTCTTTCTGTAAAATCGATTCTGTTTTTGTTTAATTTTTCGGTCCTCTTCACTTTTTCCTGAATTATCCTATTTCTGATTTCTATTATGTTCCTATCGTTAACTTCGTTCGGTTTCATTTTTATTACACTATGAGTTCTATTATTGTATATGTTAAAAGCTCTCAGCACGGTTTACCATGTGGTGTCACCTAATCTCTTATTAAGCTGAAATCCTTCCAATATAGTGCTATGAAGGCGTTCTATATCTGCGTTCCCGGTGTGTGAGTTAGGTTTCGTGTAATGCAATTCTATTGCGAGCTCTCTCAAGAAATCTTTCAGTTCTACGGAGTTGAATTCATTGTCTAAAATTATAGTCTTGGGCTTTCCCACTTTTGTAAAATGTTCTGTAAAACATTCTCTTTTATGTAAATGGTTTTTGGATTGAAGTTTATACACAAAACCTTTTTTAGAGAGTTTATCTATTGCTGTAAAGAAATACTGCTTCTCTATATGGTATATGTCTACGTGAATCGTTTCATTTATTCTTTCGGGAGTAGGTGTAACTTTATATTTTTCTTTAATAGGTTTTCTATCATATTTACCCATATTGCATTTATCACAATTGTTAATAATTCGTGTAATTTCCTTTAGCAATTTAGGATAATATATTTTATTTTTTAAAGTATTGTATGTTTCCATTATTCCTGAATGGCCCGACTCTCTAATATGGTATAACGATATTTGCCTTTGAACCTCCCTAAGTGTTTGAAATTCCTGTGCTCTTTTTGTAAATTTGACAAAATGTACTTTTGTGCTCGTTGCGAAAAGTTCGAGAACTATACTTTGAAATAGATCATAATCCTGTTCTGTTGTTTCTGAAAATATACCTACTCTTCCTGAAATGATATAAGTTTTTAAGCTATCCTTCCACATGTTTTCAGTCTGATTAATGTCTACATAAAGAATCCGTCTACCATGGAGCACTTCTGTTTGATTTCTAGGTTGTCTTGTTATAATAATTTGCGTTTTACATAGGTTTACTATTCCATCTTTAATGGGTATATGCGTTATTATGCTATCATTTCCTGAGGGGTCGGTTTCTGATACCGCATTGTTTTCATACATACGACTTAGGAAGTCAGCTACTATATTTTCTTTACCTTTTAGGTATTCTATTTCGAAGTCAAACTCTTGAAGTTTGAGCAACCACCGCTGATTCCGTTGGCTGAATTCCTTGCCTGAGTATTTATTTTTCATATATTTAATTGGCATGTGATCTGTTTTGAGTTTAAACTTTTTTCCCCACAAATAAGGCCTAAAGTACCCTGTAGCCCAAACAATTGCTAAGAGTTCCTTATCGGTGGTTGAATAGTTCTGCTCATGATCATTCAATGTCCTAGAGGCATATGAGATAGGTTGCCCATCTTGAGTTAAAACAGCTCCTACAGCATAGTTGCTCGCATCCGTGAAAAGAGTAAATGATTTAGAGAAGTCTGGGTATTTGAGGATCGGGTGTCTAATTATCATAAGCTTTAACTTCTCGAATGATTCTATATATTCAGGGTCGTTAGTGTTTATTTTGGTGTTCTGTTTCTTCAAGTACTTAATCATAGGATATGCGATTTTAGCATATCCTTGAATAAATTTTCTATAATATCCCGTGACTCCTAAAAAACCTTTAAGCTGTTTTTCAGTGCCGGGTATTTTATAATTTTGGATCACTTCGATTTTGTTAGGGTTAGGTTTCATTCCCTCTGAAGTTAGTATGTGCCCTAAGAATTCTGTATTTTTCCGGAAAAATGAACATTTAGTGGCTTGTATTTTTAAATTGTGCTCTTGAAGTCTCTTGAAAATTTTTTCTAAGGCTAATAAATGCTCTTCAATAGTAGTTGAAAAAATTAAAATATCGTCTAAATAGACAATACAAATTTTATTAATATATTCCCTTAGAATTTCATTCATCAAACGCTGAAATGTAGCCGGGGCATTCTTAAGCCCGAACGGCATCCTGACAAATTCATATAGACCCATTGGCGTTGCAAATGCTGTCTTATGTATGTCTTGGGGCCTCATTAATATTTGGTGATAGCCCTTTGCAAGATCTAGCGTTGAGAAATACTGTGATCGCCCTAATTTTGTGAGAATTCCCTCTATGTTGGGCAATGGAAACTTATCATCGACAGTGATCTCGTTAAGTTTTCTATAATCAATACACATTCGGTATTTAACTTCACCATTGGTATTTGGCTTTTTGGCTACTATAACCACTGGTGATGCATACCGACTTTTGGATTTCCTAATGATTCCCTGAGCCTCCAATTCGGAAACCTGTCTAATTACTTCTTCCTCATGTTTCTGTGGTAATCGGTATAGCCTACAGTGAAACCCTGTGTTTCCTGGAACTAAGTCCATTTGATGCATAATACTTTCCGTATTGGTCAACATATTTCCTTCTCTATATTGTAAGTTTCCATATTTTTCAAGCAGATTTCCTAGTTTAGTTTTTTCCTCCAAATTCAATTCTTCCATAGTTATTATGCCTTCATCTTTCAATTCGAAACACTCCCATTCACCTATGCTGTTCTGAGTCATAGGTAATATGGTATCATTTTTTAAATGGATTTGATTTTTTTCTAAATTTATATCTTTTACAATATTTTGGATAATGTCCATCCCTAATAATAAACTACAATCCTTGTCTACTAAATTCATGCCATATGCTTTTATGAAAAAATTAGAATTATACCCAAATTCATGGGGTACCGGAACTTGATAAATTGTATACTGTGCATTGGTTCTACCATTCACAGTATTAAGTTGAATGAACACTTTATCTAGTTCTTTATATGTTTCTTTTATTTTATTTGTATTTAAGATAGTGATAGTACTACCTGTATCCCAGAGACAGTAGTGCTTTTCATTATTTCTGATAAAGGGTGTTAATACTTTGTTACCGAGGCACCGTTGAGAAAAACCGGCTCCTCCACAGAATGAACTTCTTCAATCGGATATTTATAATTTGATTCCACCATACGTCCTATGTTCGATATTTTTCTGCGAACTTCTAAATTGTCTAGATGAGCTAGGATTCGGTTGATAGTTAGATCTAAACCTATATTGTCTACTGTCGGACCTGGAATTCGGATTCTGTGACCTAGAATAATTTGTATTCTGACTAGAATAGGGTTGCTGAAAACTCCTTGAATTTTGTGGTGTTTGGTCAGTAAATCTACCTTGCTTTGATTGAAAATTCCTTAAATTGTGTGATCTTTGGTCAGTAAATCTAAATTGATTTGATTGAAAATTCCTTAAATTGTGTGATCTTTGGTCAGTTAATCTAAATTGATTTGATCGAAAATTCCCTTGTTCATAACTTGCATAATCATATAATATTTTCTTTACTTCCTGTAGACTGTCTATATCTCTTACTTCCTTAGCTAAATTACCGATGCAAAAACTTTTGATTTTTACAATTATTGTATGGTATTGTAATTTCCTAAAAGAGTCACTATCATTTTCGTATAAAGCGGCTGTGTTTATTTCCGCAACTAAATGTTCTACTTTATTAATTAAATCTACTATCGAACTCACTTTGAGGTAAAATATCCTGTTCGTTAGGTCCATTATATTTATCACAGGTCGAAAATTATGTTTGAACGATTCCTTGACATCTTCCCACGATTCCAGTCCATTGCTAAGTACAAGTTCTTGAGCTCTTCCTGTCAGTTTGGTTTGCCTTATAGCTGTCCATATCTCGGGTCTTCTCGCCTCTTCAGTAGTAGCCAAATGGGTATCCACCAAGTGTATAAAACGAGTCAGAGTCGACTTGTCTCCATTAAATTCTGTGATGTAATTTATCTCCCTCATTATGTTAGCTGTACTGTTGAACGATGCGTGTTGCAGTATAGATATGGCGTTGACCCTGTCTACTAATCCATCCAGGGCAGCCGCCATTGACTGAATTTCACTCATTATTAGGTATTTCCTTTCCTTTTTTTTTTTTTACTTGCACAGTTTCAAAATTTTCAAATTCACTTTTAGGATCGTTTGCTTTTTTATGTACACTTCCAAATATAGAATTCAATTTTCAAATTCAATTTTAGGTTCAACCGTTCGACTGCGCCAGTTACAAAATTAGAAAACCAATTACTTTTTTACGAATGTACTTTATTCACTTCATGTATCTTACTGACTGACTCTTACTCTAATCAACCGTCGGAAGGCAAGCCAAGTTTTATTGCTGACTTGCACTTGTTGGAGTTCGGGCATTGCCCGCCGAATCAATATTAGGCAATCACAATTGACCTACTTCCAACAAGTGACAATAATGCAATAAATGATAAATGCTTAATGGACACTCTTTCGAAATCCGGGCATTGAACGACGACATGAGTAAATTATAAATGACCCAATTTCGAAAGAGTGCATCATGCAGTTTATCATATAACTCGTGTTGCGTCAGCAAAAGTCAGATTTCAAGTGAGTTACTATTTGTCGCTAGGGCGCTGGATGCGTTCCTACACACTCTCATTGTTAACGCCATCTAGCTTTCATTAGAATTAATTGAATTACAATGTCACCTTAAAGAGTCAGCCAACTTCACTCGTAAGTTTAATTAGCTAACTTCACTCTGAAGATAGATTCTCCATGTTTTTCATTGTCCTTTCCGTCTCTTACAAATAAAGCTGTTGACCAGACAAGACGTCTTTTTATTCCACGTGAAAAATCCATATACATCCAAAGGGAGGGTGAGATATCCTATTGCTATAGGTGCTTGGCGTTAGGCGCGAACATTATTGGTCCTTCAGAGCCAGATCGTTTTCTAATTAAGCGAGATTACATTGGAACATTTAATCATAACGAACGGAGAGGTCTGGAGTTGGATTTCGGAGCGGTGTGGAGTTGCGGTGTGGAGTTGGATTTCTCGGAGCGGTTTGGAGTCGGATCTCTCGGAGCGGTTTGGAGGTGGTTTTTTTGGAGCGGCAATCGGGAAAGTGGTTGGCACATGGGCGTATCAAGCAGTTGGGGTGGAAGCTGAATTTGACAGGAGCAGCTGAGCAATCAAGTCATCGAGCGCTGGAAAATCGCAGTGAGTGAGTAGAGTAACGATTTTTTTATACATTTAATATATACACCTACATAAGTATATTGAACCCATGGATTCGCTACGAAAGAGGCGGGGAATAGTAAAGAGGTGCCTTACGCGATTAGAAAAAATAATTTTTGAGGTCGGTGAGGAAAACGTGTCAGCGATAGATGCTCAAATAAGGTTAGACAAGCTAGAAGATGTTATGAGGGCTTTCGAGCAGGTACAAATGGAGATTGAGATGCTTTTATCAGATGACGAAATCGCAAATGAATCGAAGTGCAGAGAAGAGCTTGAGTCCAAATACTATCACATAAAGGCGTGGTGCCTGGGAGGGATGGCGAAAGGTTCTAACGCAGCAGAATCAACGGGAATTCACAATGAAACTTCTGTACCGGGGGGTTCAAGTGTGGATGATCAGACACTAAGACAGTTAGCTGAGGGTCAGACAACAATTACGACCGCACTATCGCAGCTTTTAGTAGGTAGCGGAACTGCTAGATCATCATCAGGTCAAGGAGATCTTAAATTGCCTCGAGTTTCACTTCCGTCCTTTGGTGGGGATTATAAGGAATGGACCACCTTTAAGGATTTATTCAAAACCATTGTTCATGATTCTGCTTCTCTGTCGGGTGCTCAAAAGTTACAATTTTTGAAATTATCATTGAGGGACGACGCCGCGTCCGTTCTCAAGCATACTACTATCTCGGACGCGAATTACGAACAAGCCTGGAAGGACCTGAACGAGATGAACGACAAGAAGAAAATTATTATCGGGTCTCATATCAAGACCATTATGGAACAATCGGAGATGAGCTCTCAACCTACCGCGGCTGGAATTAGGAAGATTTACAGCACTTCAAATGAGTCAGTTTCTGCGTTGAAATCTTTAGGAGTAAGCGTCGATCATTGGGATGCTTGGCTCCTTTACATCATTTCGTCAAAATTAGATCCAGAATCAAAAAAGGTTGTGGGCTCGGGCCTCGGCATCAAGGGAAGAACCAAAGTTTAAAGACATCTTAGAATTCCTTTCAGGCAGGCAGTTTGAATTAGAGGCAGTTTCAAGCAGCCAGGTTCCTCTAGCTTTGGGATATACATAAGTCTCAACGTCGTTCAGTTTGCACCGTAGTTTCTCATTCATGCTCGATGTGCAAGGGAGCTCACTTCTTGTCTGCTTGCCCTCGGTTTTGCAACTTAGATCTTGGTGGAAGGCGAAGGTTTATTGCATAAAAGGGCCTGTGCTATAATTGTCTTAATGCTGGTCATTCCGTGAAGGCCTGCAAATCAGGGACTTGTAGAATATGCAAGGCTCGACACCACACGATGATTCATGCGGTGGCAAGGGTGGAGCCGGGGGGTCTAACACGCGCGACATCCGAGATAGCAGCAGGTAACGGTGTTCGAGAGTCCGGGGTCAAGGAAGAAGTATCTCTGACCACATTGTCGGCGAGGAACGATGGGTCAAATCAAGGAAGCAAAGGTTATAACTTATTACCTACAGCGATTGTCTTGGTGAGGAATAGATGGGGGGAATTTAAGCCTTGCAGAGCTCTTTTGGATTCGGGTTCTCAAGTCACTTTGATCAGTGAATCTTGCGTACAATTTTTGGGACTGCGTCGGGAATGGTGCACCTTGGCAATAGACGCAGTGGGAGACGTCGAGTCTAGGGCTCGAGGATTGGTTTCATTGGACATTAAATCTCGAACAACACAATTTGAAATTTCTTCGCAAGCTGTTGTGTTGAGAAGCATCACCAAGCAAATACCTCAGCGCAAGATATATTGCAACGTCCCTTCTCGTTTGAATTCGGAGCACTTAGCGGACCCGTCATTTGATGAATCGGGACCAATCGACATCTTTTTGAAAGCCGGTATACTCTTTAGGGCGTTAACTGGGGCCAAGATCTACGATAACGAAAACAATCTTATAGGTTTGAACACAGAGTTCGGATGGGTATTAGCCAGTGAGGATGGGGAAGCCGCAGGTACTCGATTACGAGCCTTTCACGTAGCGGATAGTCTGGAACAAATAGTACAACGGTTTTGGGAGGTAGAGGAGCCTACGCCTACATCACGTCGCTTGCACGATGACCACCCATGTGAGACGCATTTTAAAACTCACTACCGGAGGGATGAGCAAAGTCGTTTCATAGTAAGGCTTCCGTTCAAGGATTCAGCTGAAGTGAAGGGTGATTCTCGGAGGATGGCGGAACAGAGGCTCAGGTCTATGGAAAGACGGTTCGAAAGGGATCCGGACCTACATGCGCAGTATAAGGAATTCATGAAGGAATATGAGGATTTGGGACATATGGTGGAAATAGAAATGAATAAGGGGCATGAGGAGGAATCGGGCTAATAATCATGCGATTATCAAGCCTGAGAGTACAACCACCCGCTTGAGAGTGGTATTTGATGCCACATGCGTTCCACCTGACGGAAATTCATTAAATTCTCAGCTGCTCACCGGGCCTGTTCTGCAAAACGATTTGATGACAATATTACTTCAATTCACGATGAATCCAATTGCCTTAAGCGCCGATAAAGCCAAAATGTGTAGGCAAATTTTGATTCACCCTGATGATAGGAAATTCCAGCGAATTCTGTGGAGAACCTCACCAAGTGAAACGATAAGGACATTTCAGATGAACACAGTCACTTACGGAACAGCGCCCGCCTCATTCTTAGCAACGAGATGTCTAACTCAATTGGCCGAAGATGGTCGGAAGGAGTGTCCCGAAGGTGCAGCTATGATAACCCACCATTTTTATATGGATGATTTCATTGCTAGTTGTACTAATGTGGCGGAGGCTAAAAGGATCGTTATTCAATTGTGGCGGTTACTTCAAGGAGCTGGGTTTAATCTTAGGAAATGGGCATCGAACTCCAAGGATCTGCTTGAGGAGATTCCACTGGAAAGGAGGGATACCAATTGGACGTGGTCCATGGAGGTGAATCAGCCTGTTAAAACTTTAGGCTTACGATGGCATCCTGTGTCGGATTGTTTCAGCTTCAAGGTCGCGTTCGAAGAAGTTTCATGTTATACTAGAAGGAAGCAGCACGCATTTTTGACCCTTTGGGATTTTTGGCACCTTGGGAAGCGTTACGAGGACGGGCAGGCGAGCTGGGTGCTTTCAAACTTTCTAGGCATGCACCGCATAACAAGGCAACGATGGAAATGCATGGGTTCTGCGATGCATCCGAAGAAGCTTATGCTGCGGTGATTTACTTACGCAGCGTTCTGGATTCCGGGAAGGTGGTAACTAGTTTCGTAGCGGCAAAGGCTAAGGTCGCACCTCTAACTCCTGTACTGGTGATAGCTCGTCTGGAACTATGTGCTGCTGCTCTCCTAGCGAAATTAGTGACAAGGATATGTGAGGCTGAAGGATACAAGGGAATTCCTATCTATGGGTGGACTGATTCTAGTATAGTTTTACATTGGCTTAATGGGCATCCTCGGAGATTTGCAAATTTCGTTGCTAATCGTGTATCGGCCATAACAACCATAATTCCAGCCAGTCAATGGCGCCACGTTATAGGAGAAGTCAACCCAGCAGATTGTGCGTCGAGAGGAATTGGAGCCGATGAGTTAGCTATTCATACTTTATGGTGGAACGGACCGAAGATAATTCTTAACGAACCAACAGCATTCAACGTTTTGCGCCCCTACAGCGGAGATCAGCACAATTTGGAGGAGAGGAGGGTGGCACTTACGGGAATTATTGATGAAGCAGCAGCAGCAGGGTCTTTCGATCTGTTGCAGAGATTTTCAAATTTAACTAAGTTGTTAAGGGTTACGGCCTGGATTTTGAGATTTCTGCACAACTGTAGAGGTGTCAAGGACAAACAAAGGGCGCGATGCTTGAAGACAGAAGAAATTAATGGAGCCATGACTGCATTGGTCAAGGTAGTGCAGAATGATCACTTCGGGGAGGAGATAGTCCGGTTACAGGAAGGTCTCCCAATAAAATCGGGTCAGCTCATAAAGCTTAACCCGGTGCTAGACTCATATAAAATTCTGCGGGTTGGTGGGCGGTTAGAGGCCGCTCCATTAGGCTACAATCGGAAGCATCCACTCATCTTACTGAATTCTTCAGCGTTTACCAAGCTAGTCGTCTGGAATGTTCACCACAAGTATTTACATGCCGGTCCTCAATTAATGCTAGCTTTGCTTAGGCAGAATTTTTGGGTCCTGGGAGCTCGAAACATAGTGAGGAGCGTAACGCAGCGCTGCATTGTCTGCCAGCGATACAGCGGTAAGGCAGTAACTCAGTTAATGGGGAATCTCCCAACACCAAGGGTGCAAGGCGAAAAGGCTTTTTTGAATGCTGGTGTAGATTATGCTGGACCAGTGTTGGCTACTCCGTGGCGGAGGAGGGGATGCCGAGGGCAGAAGGTGTACATCGCTGTTTTTATTTGCTTATCCACAAAGGCCATACACTTAGAATTGGTCTCCAGTTTGTCGACCGATGCATTCATTTCGGCCCTAAAGCGTTTTATTTCGAGAAGGGGGAGGTGCTCTAATTTGTATAGCGATAATGGAACGAATTTCGTGGGAGCTAAAAATCTTCTAGATGAACTGGGTGCATTTTGGACGTCCCGAGATAATCAGGTGCATTTGCAGAACTACGCTAGCAGGGAGGGCATTAATTGGCATTTTATAACTCCGTCGGCCCCAACTTTCGGAGGACTTTGGGAGGCCGCTGTAAAGTCCACCAAATTTCATTTACGTAGAGTAATCGGGTGTACTCTCCTATCATTCGAGGAACTTCAAACATTACTGTGTGAAATCGGGGCCTGTTTAAACTCAAGGCCATTAGCGGCGATGTCTGATCGATTCGAAGATTTTGAACCACTTACGCCAGCTCATTTTTTAGTAGGAAGCGCGCCTTATTTCATGCCTGATCCTAACTATTTGTCCACAAATGTTAACCGCCTTTATAGATTCCAGATCATTGATCGACTTCAGCAAGCGTTTTGGAAGCGGTGGCAGTCCGAGTATGTTACAACTCTTCAGCAGAGAAGCAAATGGAAGCATGAGGCCAAAAACTTAACCCCAAATGCTTTAGTACTGATTCGCGACGATAATCAACCACCTGGCAAATGGTCCTTAGGTCGAGTAAGGGAGGTGCACTGCGGATCTGATGGTTTGGTACGAGTAGTCACCCTCATTACAAAGAATGGGTTGGTAAAGCGGCCTGTTTCAAGGATTTGTTTGTTGAATCTAAATGATTCGTAGATTGTTTTGAACTTATTGAATTCATTGTATCTTGTTTAATGTATATAATTCTAGATATTGAGTTGGGTTTATAATTTGAATTGTATAACTATATGCGCTCTTAGCTTAACTTGCTAACTTGAATTAACTTAATATTGAAATCATTATCATTATTTCAAGGTGGGCGGTATGTTAACGCCATCTAGCTTTCATTAGAATTAATTGAATTACAATGTCACCTTAAAGAGTCAGCCAACTTCACTCGTACGTTTAATTAGCTAACTGCACTCTGAAGATAGATTCTCCATGTTTTTCATTGTCCTTTCCGTCTCTTACAAATAAAGCTGTTGACCAGACAAGACGTCTTTTTATTCCACGTGAAAAATCCATATACATCCAAAGGGAGGGTGAGATATCCTATTGCTATAGGTGCTTGGCGATAGGCGCGAACACTCATTATAACGATCGATGTAAACAGACGTTTTTAAATAAATATATACGGTAGTGCGAGTTTGTCAACTAAAGTTAATTTATCGAATCAGCACCAATAATTTGGAATATGCATTTGATCCGAGGCGGAAGCCGCGAAGATGGGTTTAGCGGTAAATGAGGGCAAGACTAAGTATATGCTGTCAACAAGGAAGGACAACCAACATCGACGTCTCGGACAGAACGTCACTATAGACAGATATAACTTCGAGGTAGTTAGGGACTTTATCTACCTAGGCTCCGCTGTGAGATCAGAAAATGATATCAGCGCTGAGATCAAACGAAGAATAACTCTTGCCAATTGCTGCTTCTTTGGGCTAAGAAGGCAATTGAACAGCAAAGCCCTCTCTCGAGCAACTAACCCTATACAAGACCTTAATCATCCCAGTCCTGCTCTATGGCGCAGAGGCATGGACCCTGTCAAAAGCGGATGAGGTCGCTCTTGGCTGCTTCGAGAGGAAAATTCTTCGGGTGATTTTTGGTCAAATCTGCATAGACGGTGAATGGATGAGGAGATACAACAGCGAACTTTATGGGCTGTTCAGCGACATCGACTTGGCCAGAAGAGTGAAGATTCAACGACTGAGATGGCTGGGTCATGTAGAGCGCATGGACACAAATGCTCCGGCCCGGAAAATCTTTGAATCCTTTCCCGAGGGACGGCGCAGTAAAGGAAGACCGCGACTCAGGTGGCGCACGCAGGTGGAAGGGGACCTCAACCAACTGAGCGTGCGAAACTGGAGGCAGCTGGCTAAAGATCGAGCTGGCTGGAGACGCTTGTTGGTTGAGGCCCAGGTCCACCCCGGACTGTAGCGCCACCTTAAGTAAGTAAGTAAGTATTTGATTCTTCTTTCCGCGAAAATTTTTACATTAGTTTTGCATTTAGTGCATCAAACTTATAACATTTTTAAACCTAAAAACCTGTGACAGTGTCAGTGCAATTTAACATTTTAGTAAAGAGTGCAATTATTTTAACATACAATTAAAATAAAATTGTGGAGTTTTTGATTAACAATAGAAAAGACATTTGCGAATTTTTTATAAGTGCGCAAACGGATTTCATGCGTCGTGCCATAAAATTATTAGAACCCTAATAAAAGATAAGTTATATATTCCCTTTCTGGATTCTGGAACCGGTGATGTTTGGTGCAGCAGTATTTTTTCCTAGCAGAACGTCGGGTCCGTCTGTGGAAAGCGGAACTCAGTGCTGTTCCATATGCATCCACCGTTACCGTACAACTTGTACTCAACCCATACCCGTACATACGGTACATGCATAGCGGCATATAGTATTCTCTTTACTACTGTAACTTTTCCGTTGCTCCGACACTGAAAAAAATTGTGTGAGTACATTTTTTTTAATTCAATTTTTTTTTGAAATTATTGGCTCACCATAATTTTTTTCCGCCATGAATAACTGGGGAAAACTCCAAAAGAATATCTTGGCCCAGATCACAAAAGACATTGTGAATTTTTCTAAGCCATCGGAACACCAGCGTGCCAAAAATTATATAAACGCGCGATTGGAGGTTTTGCACAACCACTTCAAATCCAGTACGGAGTATAATATGGAAACTATTTCTTCGCTGGAACCGGAAAAAATGGAAGAGTTGGACAAATTATACGACCGAATTAAGGAGCATTATTTTGAATATCTAACGCAAACTGGAAAAGGTAACGCAAACAGGAGCTGCGGTAAGTTCTGTGGAAATTAAAAATTGTAGACAAGTAAACCTCCCTAAGATAAATATTTCAACATTTCCTGGAAATAACGAAAAGTGGAGGTCATTTCACGATCTCTTCGCTCACTTATACATAACAACGGTTCTTTATCGGAGATTTTAAAAACTACATTATCTGAAGTCAAGCGTTTTGGGTGAAGCAGAGCGACTTCTGCAACATTTACGAGTTGATGAGGGAAATTATGAGCAGGCGCGGGCGTTGTTAACAGCTTAATATGAAAACGCATATTGGTCAACACTCAATTTAAAATCTTTTTCGGTCAACCAACTTTAAATCAAGAATGTGTAACTGGTATAAAAAATTTGCTAGATACTTCAACTGAATGTCGACACTCACTTTTAAATCTGGAGCTTCCCGTCCAGCATTGGGATGCAATTTTTGCTTACTGCATGCTGCAGAAGCTTCCATCAACAACGCAGCTATTGTGGGAGGAGAAGTTAGGTGTCCGAAAAGATCTGCCGAGTAAGGAGTTTTCTGAATTTCTGGAAGCTAAATTAAGAACCTTGGAAGTAGTAGAACAGCAACCAGCCTCAAAAAACAGCAACAAAAGGCCACATACTTATAATTTCTTTGCCAAATCTAAAAGAGAGACTTTTAGCAGTAAAGTTTGCAACAAAGGGCCCCATTCCCTCCGGGTCTTTAAAATTTCTTTTTAAATGGATGTGGCTGTACAAAAGCAAACTGTAGGTAGAATAGGGGTTTGTGAGAACTGTCTGACGTATAGTCACTGCACGCAACAATGTCCCAGCCATTCACGATGTTATTTCTGCCAACAACCACAAAATTCACTCATCCATTTAAATAACCAGTCACAACATCCTAATACGAACTTCACAAATGCAAGCACTCCATCTCATTCACAATTGCCTCCACACACAACACATACCCTACACGACACCACAGAATATACTCGTACACCGTATAACTCTACACAAGTCCCTACCACATCCAATATTCAAAACACAAACAATTTCAATATTTACTTCACAAATCTTGTTAGCAACAGCTGTAGTCCGAGTTAAAGCAGCATTAGGGGAGTTTATAAACCTTAGAGCGTTGATAGAACCTGGGTCAGAAGCGTCATTTATTACAGGTTCGGCTGCCCAATTACTTAACCTGTGGAGTAATAGCACATTTGTTGAAGTTTCCGGGCTAGGGAAGGTCAACAGCGGAGCATGCCATAGCTGTGTGGACCTCGTCTTTGGCTCTTTGTACTCACAGTTTCAAGGGCGCATCCACGCTTTCGTTTTTAAATCCCTGACTGGGCTTCTTCAGACCCAAAACACTTCAACAAATGGCCGCACCTAGCCGAACTCAGTCCAATGTTTCACACTCCGGCTAGGGTTGATCTTCTTCTCGGCAGCGAAGTCTATGCCGAAATTGTCCTGCCAGATATCCAACGGGAAAGTACCTGTGGAGAAACAAATTTCTATTAACAATTTCCATACAGTAGCTGATTTGGATTTCCAATTAAAAAAATTCTGGGAAATTGAAGAAGCACCTTTTTCACCGCATGTTACCCAGGAGAACAAGGCCGGTGAGGAGCAGGTCGTGCTGCAGACCAGGAGAGCGTCGGATGGACGCTATGAAGTGACACACGTGACTCCTATTACCAACTAATTTAATGGCGAGATAACCAGCAGGAGTCAATATGGATCTATCGTCTGAACACAGTTACCTTTGGCAACACTAGCGCTCCTTATCTTGCCATTCGAACGATCAATCAGCTGGCATCGGATGAACAGGCCAAGTTTCCTCTCGAAGCAAGTATGGTGAAAGAAGATATGTATGTCGACGACCTCATATCTGAAGCGGACTCAGTCGAAGAGTCCATCTTATGTCGAGGCCAAGTCCGAACGTTGCTCACATCTGGCAGTTTTCACCTACGAAAATGGACAAGTAACAACGAGAAGATACTACAAAATATTCCTGTGGAAGAAAGAGAAGTAGAGTTTTCTGTACCTCTAGGTTCGTCGGGACATATAAAGGCCTTGGGAATTAACTGGTATCCTTTCGAAGATATCTTCTCATTTCAGAATTGTTGCTCCAACTCGTTGGAATAAATGATTTTTTCACTTGTTTGGACTTTGAACTATCGGGTCGGTTGGTAAAAATGTTCGAAGGATGATTATACACATTGTGAATGTGAGCGCATTATGTCTAAGTGTTGAAAAGTGAATCTTTCACGTAAAGATTTGCAACACAAATATTTCTTGTATGTATGAGTTACAATTCTTTTGTTTATTTTTCTTTTTATCTACCGTTTTAACTTTTTCTTTATATACCACTATACGTATACTACTCACTCTCTTTTTCTAATTATACGCCTTCTTGTAAAGATCACCAGTTTGTTTCATTTGTGTGCTTTAAATTCCTGTGGAACCTTTTTACAATAGGTACAATATTACAATACTAAGAATCTAGACAAAAGAAATGAGGTGTAATTTTTATGCAATATGAATAACATGATATGAACATTGATATATGTATAATTATAATTTTTTTTTTGTTTTGTGAGAGGCAGATAAAAAAACACCCTTATTTATTTACATATATGTTCTTTATACATTATATGAGTAGAGGAGTAGGCCTTACAGGGAAACCTCTTTAAGGAAAGGGATTGGTTCCTAACTCAAATTGTAGGTAATGTGGAAACGGAGAGGGGTGTGAAATATTTCAAAAGTATGAAACTCTACTCCCCCAAACGCTTTTCTTAAAATGCTGACGAATGAAAATTAATGAATGAAATCATTCAGTTACTAACTATCGATAGTTCAATTCATTCGATAGTTCCCATCACTAGTCTATAGTTACGGTGACCATCCGTTCTCTTTTTTAGAGGAGTCCTCTTTTTCGGTATCGTCCTTTTTTTTTTTTTCTTCTTGAAGAGGACAGTAATGTCCTCTTTTTACTAAATTGTCCTCTTAATGTCCTTTTTTTTCTTTGAAACCTTTTTTCTATGATCTAAACAAATACAAAAACTAACAGTTCCTTTGAGTTAAACTTTTAAATTAAGTACTTAAGTATTTATTATGTACATATGTATTTTTTTTTTTTTTTGTTATGATTATTTTTATTTTTTGTTTTAAAAACTGAACTGGTTGATGTAATCTGAAGTACAAATATTTTGAATAAATATCGTTTGTTTCTAAGCTTGTTTAAGTTAATTAAAGATTGTCCTCTTTTTTGCATCTGCAAAAATGGTCGCCGTATCTATGTATAGTGTAAGTGGGATGCACTATTTCGCCAAGTGTGCATGCATGATAGTGTGTTTGTTGAGTGCGAGTTTGTTGCATGCGATTTTTTTTTTTTTTGATATTTTTGTTATTGTTTACATTTTAAATTCTAATTTTGATTTTATAGCTGTAGAGTGATTTTATCCTTCCTATACCCGCGCATTGGTCTGTGAGACCGACAAATTACGCTTTTTGGAAAAATTTTAGTAACGGTGCAATTTAGCGCAGTGTACCTTATTTGTTAAATACTATAACTAATATAAACTTGTTTTATTTCGTTAACAATATATCACTCTACTCATTAAAACAAATTTCGTAAAAATATTCAAAGTAGAAGAGAAACTACGGGCTCTTGAATTTCGGTCCCAGAGACCGTGCGCGGGTATATGTGTTATTTTTTTTCACGCGGATATAGGAAGGTTTATTAAATGATAAATTCATAATCGAGGTTGTAGTTGAGATATAAATAATGCGATTTGATGACATTAGATGATGGTGTCGTCCATAGGCATTTTATGTGGGAGGCTGGAGTAAAATCCATCAAGTACCACCTAAAAAGAATTACTGGTACAGAGAGATATATGTACTTTTGAGGAACTTACCACCCTTCTTACGCAGATAGAAGCATGTCTGAATTCGAGACCTCTACGTCCGATGTCCAGCAATCAAGACGATCTGACCGTCCTAACTCCAGGACACTTCCTGATTGGTGAGCCCATCAATCGCACAACACGATCTTAGAGAACAGAAGCTCAATTACATCGACCGGTGGAAACGCATCCAAAAAATGTACCAATGTTTCTGGAAACAGTCGAGCTCAGAATATTTGGCGCGTTTACTATGCTGTAAACGCAAATGCCCAAATGGCAACACATTGAGTCACAACCGGAAATCGGAGACTTTGTCCCCATCAAGTACGAAAGACTTCCACCAACCAAATGGAACATGGCACGTATTATCGATAAACATTACGGACCAGATAATCTAACTCGCGTCGTCACACTAAAATCAACACAGGGAGAAGTTAAGCGACCAATAACAAAAATTTGTGTACTGCCCACCAATAAAATGCCTATGGACGACACCATCATCTAATGTCATCAAATCGCATTATTTATTTCTCAACTACAACCTCGATTATGAATTTATCATTAATTTAATATATCCGCGTGAAAAAAAATAACACGTATACCCGCGCACGGTCTCTGGGACCGAAATTCAAGAGCCCGTAGTTTCTCTTCTACTTTGAATATTTTTACGAAATTTATTTTAATGAGTAGAGTGATATATTGTTAACGAAATAAAACAAGTTTATATTAGTTATAGTATTTAACAAATAAGGTACACTGCGCTAAATTGCACCGTTACTAAAATTTTTCCAAAAAGCGTAATTTGTCGGTCTCACAGACCAATGCGCGGGTATAGGAAGGATAAAATCACTCTACAGCTATAAAATCAAAATTAGAATTTAAAATGTAAACAATAACAAAAATATCAAAAAAAAAAAAAATCGCATGCAACAAACTCGCACTCAACAAACACACTATCATGCATGCACACTTGGCGAAATAGTGCATCCCACTTACACTATACATAGATACGGCGACCATTTTTGCAGATGCAAAAAAGAGGACAATCTTTAATTAACTTAAACAAGCTTAGAAACAAACGATATTTATTCAAAATATTTGTACTTCAGATTACATCAACCAGTTCAGTTTTTAAAACAAAAAATAAAAATAATCATAACAAAAAAAAAAAAAATACATATGTACATAATAAATACTTAAGTACTTAATTTAAAAGTTTAACTCAAAGGAACTGTTAGTTTTTGTATTTGTTTAGATCATAGAAAAAAGGTTTCAAAGAAAAAAAAGGACATTAAGAGGACAATTTAGTAAAAAGAGGACATTACTGTCCTCTTCAAGAAGAAAAAAAAAAAAAGGACGATACCGAAAAAGAGGACTCCTCTAAAAAAGAGAACGGATGGTCACCGTAACTATAGACTAGTGATGGGAACTATCGAATGAATTGAACTATCGATAGTTAGTAACTGAATGATTTCATTCATTAATTTTCATTCGTCAGCATTTTAAGAAAAGCGTTTGGGGGAGTAGAGTTTCATACTTTTGAAATATTTCACACCTCTCTCCGTTTCCACATTACCTACAATTTGAGTTAGGAACCAATCCCTTTCCTTAAAGAGGTTTCCCTGTAAGGCCTACTCCTCTACTCATATAATGTATAAAGAACATATATGTAAATAAATAAGGGTGTTTTTTTATCTGCCTCTCACAAAACAAAAAAAAAATTATAATTATACATATATCAATGTTCATATCATGTTATTCATATTGCATAAAAATTACACCTCATTTCTTTTGTCTAGATTCTTAGTATTGTAATATTGTACCTATTGTAAAAAGGTTCCACAGGAATTTAAAGCACACAAATGAAACAAACTGGTGATCTTTACAAGAAGGCGTATAATTAGAAAAAGAGAGTGAGTAGTATACGTATAGTGGTATATAAAGAAAAAGTTAAAACGGTAGATAAAAAGAAAAATAAACAAAAGAATTGTAACTCATACATACAAGAAATATTTGTGTTGCAAATCTTTACGTGAAAGATTCACTTTTCAACACTTAGACATAATGCGCTCACATTCACAATGTGTATAATCATCCTTCGAACATTTTTACCAACCGACCCGATAGTTCAAAGTCCAAACAAGTGAAAAAATCATTTATTCGATAAAAAACCATTCAATAATTTTCCTCTACCGAACCGATAGTCCAAAGTGCAAATGAGTGAAAAAATCATTTATTCGATAAGAAACCATTCAATAATTTTCCTCTACCGAACCGATAGTCCAAAGTCCAAATGAGTGAAAAAATCATTTATTCGATAAGAAACCATTCAATAATTTTTCCCTACCGAACCGATAGTCCAAAGTCCAAACGAGTGAAAAAATATGACGTAATACACTACACACACACAAAATTCTCTGGAGCGAGCGGATGGAACCAAAATGTCAATGCAAGGCAACAACAAATTTTTGGGAATGGAGCCATCGACAGAGTCAGACAGTGTGCATTCAAAGTAAACTATCGAAACATTTAAATGATTTTTTCATTCGATTGTTTTAAATGAATGATTTTTCAAAAATAGTAATTGAATGATTTTTTGATAACTATCGAATAAATGAACATTTTGCAACCATCGAATAAGTCGATTGTTTTTATTCGATAGTTCCCAACACTACTATAGACTACAAATCGTACTCGCGCTGTGTAGCCATCTCGGTCTGCACTGTAGTAAACAACCGACGAGAAAAATAAAATGCGGATTTCGTTATCTTAAACTCAAAATGAACACTTTTCAAAAAGTGATCCTAATATGGACCACTATCCATTATAATTTAAAACAAATGCAAATTTATGTTGATGTGCAAAAATCACAAATGAAATTAATGGATTCGGCACCAGAGCAGTCTACATGGTACCATTTTCTGCAGGGCATGCATTGAAACCATTCCTCCCCGCCCTTATCGTCAGTAAACAGCCCCGAACAATAACCGCAGTAGCTACAGCTTTTTTGAAGCCCATTTCTTTTGATTTTACGGCTGCGATGGCTTTTTTCATGTCTTCCTTGTCCCAGGCCTTACGTTTTTTCTCATTAGGTGCCATCTGAGAACTTACAAGATATCCAACGTCAAAAAAGAAACAATGATATGAGCTGGTTCCCAAAATGGAATACTATTCCATATTAGGAACCTCAGATATTCCATATTAGGAACAACGATGTTCACTGAAAAATGAAAAAATTCACTAGTTATTCACCTGAACTCACCTCAAAACTTTAAATAATTACAAATGTTGATATTTTCCCTAATGGCACAAAAAAAAATATTTGACTAAAGTTAAACCGATAAAAAAATAAAAGGAAAATAAACTCACAATATTATGTCACGCATTGCACCAAAAAGA
Source organism: Blera fallax (assembly GCA_946965025.1). Lineage (NCBI taxonomy): Eukaryota > Metazoa > Arthropoda > Insecta > Diptera > Syrphidae > Blera > Blera fallax. The sequence continues at coordinate 58,649,669 of OX337246.1, forward strand.
ATTTTTTAACTACTGCGCACATCTAATTCAACCGCCGACTACAAGGATACCAACAACGAATATGCGCATGAAAAGAAAGCTTTGCAAGAAATTAACAGATGCATACATAACGTAGTTTTCAAAAAACTGCACTATTCCATATTAGGAGCGTATTCCATAATCGGTACACTTCCTCTATGCACTAATTGCAAATATAAGTCTCTTTCCCAGGTACAAATATTTTATTCCGGGTAAATACCACACAACACAGCACATTCACACACGGAGCAACTTCCAAGTTCCAGCAGAATTGCAGGAAAAAACAAAGTAAACACTACACAACACAGAACATTCATTCACACATGAGGTTAACTTCCAAAACAGAAGAAAAACACAAACAACAATCGGCAAGCGGCTCCATTCATAGCGTGGCGACACAACGCACCACACGCAATAGTAAAAAAATTCAATTTATCAATTAGAATGTCATACTATGTAATTATTATTTATCACTCACCTGGAATATGTACACATATGAAAATTAGTGTTTCTTTCACTCTTAAAATTTATTACTTTAATTTAATCAATTTTATATACACACATTGAAAATATTTAAATTAAAACAACTCCGCGTAAACTTTACTCTCTGGCTCGGAACGACGTGCACGTGATACACAAAGGACAGCAGCGAAAACTTCGAAGAAGACGAAGAAGAAATCGAACTGCGTGAATTCGAAGTTAAGGCAATGGGCTGATCACATTCCGAACTCCGTTCAGGGCCGGGGAGAATGGTGCAGAATATAAATTTATTTATTTGAAAATGTTTTACATTAAAAAATGTTATTATTAAATTTGAAAGTAATTATATAATGACTCCCAGGTGTAAACCCCCAGAACTCCCCTTTTGGATAATTCCCCTTATTTTGGGAAATAATACTTATTGTCAAAATTTAATTGTCATTTAGCAATAATATAATAAATCATTCTCATTATAACGATCGATGTGAACAGACGTTTTTAATTAAATACGTACGGTAGTGCGAGTTTGTCAACTAAAGTTAATTTATCGAACCAGCACCAATAATTTGGAATATACAGGGTGGTTGTCTCACCCCACCATACACCACCTGCTCAGACAAAATCCCGTGCATTTTATCAAAAAAAAAATCAAAAAAGAAAGATGAAAGCTACTCTACGTTGACTTGAAAAGAAGATAGAGTGAGGAAAAGGAAAGTGTCCAAGGGCTTATGCCTATGGCCAGGAGAAAGGCCGGGAAGGACCGGGAACTAACCTAACTAGCCTAAACTGTACCTAACCTAACCTAACTTACGCTCTAATCGCTGTGGCACCTTCCCAGTGTCTCTCCTCACCTTTTTTTTTTAAATAAAACAATTGCCCACGTGGCAGACACTGCGACCTAAAAGATCTATTGTATCATAAGGGTATGATTAGTCTAAGAGACGTACTACCTCCCTAATGAAGGATAGTATATTCTTAGTAGCAGAATTTCTCAATTCCGCTGGCATACTTACATATTTCTTTATGGAAAATGCGTCTCCTTAACCAATGTAAAGCTGGGCAATTGCAGAGAATATGTTCGGATGATTCGTCCTCCTCCGAGCAGAACCTACATTTCGTGTCTGGGCTCAGGTTAAGTTTGTTAAGTTGGTATCTCAAGCCACAGTGGCCCGTGAGAAAGCCCACCAGCTTTCTGATACTTTGCTTATTATGGTTAAGTATATCCTTGTAGGAGTAAGGTTTGATTAGTAATTTGGATTGTCTCAACCTTGGGACAATTTCCCAGTGATCCAGGCGAAGTTTATGTTCGAAGTTACTAATCAACGCTGTGGCGAACGACCAATTGATGCCGCAGTAAGGTTCAGGTCCTATGAACGCAGATTCTGAGCCAGCCCTAGCTAGTTCATCTGCTAACTTGTTGCCTACAATCCCTTGATGGCCGGGGACCCATCCAAGTTTTACCTTGTTTAGTCTTGCCAGGGATTGCAGTGTATCGTAACGGCTTTTAACTGATATGGAGTCCACTAAATTGGACAACAGTGCTTTGAGTTCTGCCTGACTATCTGAAAATATAAATATTCTAGTACTTACTAAGGTTTAACCTAGCGCAGATTTCAATGGCATGAAGTTCAGCCTGAAATACCCTGGGACACATTCCCATAGGTATCGAGACTTTGGTGTTGGGTCCAAAGACACCAGCTCCAACTCCAGATTCCAGGAAATCTTTTAAAACTAAAAAAAGGAGTCTATGCGCTAATTTAAACCAAAGAAAAAAAATTTACTAAATCAAAAAACTAAATCACTAAGTTAAAAAATAAAAGACCTCTCTTCACTATAAAAAAAAGCTCTTGTGGGTCCCTCGAAGCACCCCCTAAAGGGCGGACAGCGCCGTTGCAGGGTACCGGACGATCACGGGGTACCCTGTTGTGGGGAGATGTCCGGGTGTTTCGGGCTCCTCGGCCGATCTCAGTGGGGAGCTTCCTGCTGCGCCGTACTTTGCGGCGAAGCATGCAGGGCGCTTTTTGCTGCTTTCGGCTCTTTGTGGCCGCTAGGACACCCTAAAGGCGGTCTGGTGGCGAAGTACTGTGAAGGGGATACTGCCTCAGCGCACTCCGCGCACAGGATCTTCTGTCAAGGGTCTTTCGCCAGCGGTCTGCCCAATGGAGCTCCTTCTTCCGGTCTTTGCCCCCTTTTCTTTTTTTTTTCTTTCCCACTTTCATTCCCTCTTTTCCTTATTCTCGTCACCCTTATTGTTATTAGGTTAGGTTAGTTCGCGAAGTCCTTCCCGGTCTTTCTCCTGGCCATAGGCATAAGCCCTCGGGCACTTTCCTTTTCAGCTTCGGGCAATGGGAATGAACTCAGGCGAAATCAAAAATCATTTTAAATTATTGGAAAAGGTTCTCCTAGAAAATAATTTAGTGGGAAAACCTCGAAATACATATATTAAATATGGACGAGACTGGATGTCAGCTGAATAATCGCCCAGAACTAGTCGTGGCAGAAAAGGGCTCCAGAAATGTTGCAGCATTCACATCTTGTGAAAATGGTGGTAATCAGTGTATTCTTTGCCAAAAGTGGTCCCACCCGCCCTAGAGGGTGATATGGTTTTTGTTAATGTCTTTTTTTTAGTACTGCATTTCAATTTGTGTTCATTTTTTTCCTACTGTTTGCTTTTTAATAAAGAAAATTTCTGTTTTCGTTTCGTTTAAAAATGTCTTTTAATCTTGGAAATATTCAAAAAAAGGTACACCATATCTCCCGAGTTTACCCTATACGAAAAAGGAAATCCGAATCTTGATAGATGTACTGACATTGCGCAATCGGCAATATGGCTAAAAGATTATGCATAAATAACTCGGACTACTACAGGAGCTGTCAAGATGAAGATGAAGAGGAAGAAAAAACCATAAAGCATTCGCTATGCGACTATCCAAATCTGCACAACGTCGTTTCGTCACATGGGAAGTGCTTATTGGAGCACTGAAAGAGCTGCTACAAGTATCGCTGTTGGATTTAACGAGATTCATAAAGAGCACACGCTGGTTTCAGTAGGAACCAGAGAACTAGAAATCGTGTTAGAGGTGGTAACAAAACCCAAGGGGAACCACGATGGACCAATAGTCCCGTGTGTAAGCACCTTTCGTTGTGCATATCCCCCTACATCCCCCCTTAACCTAACCTAACCTAATTTATTCCCTAATCGCTAATACACCTTCGTCATGTCTCTCCTTTTCACAAGTTTGTCATGAGCCCGATGCCTGCCACATATTGTTCGCAAAAGTTGGCCAGGCCTTCCTTCATACCTAACGAAACAAACCAATCGCTATATCTCTGGCCGAGATTTATGAATGATAGCCCTTTGAAGAACCTTTCAGCCGTGTGTCCCTCGAAGCACCCTTATGAGGGTGATTACCACCGTTGCAGGGTACCGGTTGTTCGGGAAGATGTACTGGCGTTCGAGAATACATAGTTTTCGCGTACGTCGACACATGATCATAGCGTTTTAAACCGTAGACGTAACGCGTAGTATTATTAAAGGCAACATTAAGTTTGCGCCTGATGATTGCATTATGACCAATTACGCAGCCATATGTTATTAAAGGAATGAGTAATGACCTAACTAGCATTAGCCTTTATGTGAACTGGAGTGAAGCTTTGGGGCAGAGAAATGTTTGCAAATGGTCATCCCAGTGCAAACTTGTGTTGAACCAAACTCCAAGATTTTTAGCTCTATCCAGAAACTCAATAGGGGCATTACCAAGGTAGATTGTGGGTAAGCTGTTTGCGTTGAGCCTATTTCTATTAATGACTAGGCATTTCGTTTTAGCTGGGTTAAGCCCAAAGTAGTTTTCTTGAGCCAAGACAAGAATTCTTTGTAGGTCTTCATTACATTTAACTGCCGCATCCTCCATTTTCCCAAGCGCAAAACTTAAATTGGGTTGAACATCGTCCGCAAACATGTGAAACTTTGAATATTTAATTTAATTTAATCATTTATAAAGATTGCAAAGAGCAAGGGCCCAAAATGGAACATTGAGGAACACCTGCCGAGGTTGCAAAAAATTCAGACATACGACTGTAAGCTTAGACTGCTTGTTTTCTTCCAAACAGGTACGAATAAATTAAGTTTACAGCTGATAAAGAAAAATTGTACAAAGTAGAGAGTTTAGAGATAAGTAGCTTATGATTAATCGTTTCAAAAATTGTCAGAAAAGTGACTAAATTTTTATCCATTGCGATTCGTACGTCACCCGTTACTTTAGGCAATGCCGAAGTGCAGCTGTGGTATTGTCTGAAGCCAGATTGGTTAACGTTTAGCAGTTTATTGCAATGAAAAAAAACTGACATTTGGTTGTGGATAGACTTTTCCAACACCTTTGAAAAATAGGTCAGGATAGCAATAGGTCTATAATCAGCAATAGGTCTATATTGTTGCTTTCCTCTTGGGGACTGGGATGATCTTTGCAACTTTCCAAGAACACGGAAAGGTAGATGTCATTATGATATTATTGAACATGTGGATAATGACTGGCAGAAGGTACGGCAGGATTATTTTTAAAAAAATTGGTCTGGGTGCGACCCGCAAGGTCCACACGACTAGTGACTCAATGACTAATGCCAATAATTGCTTCCAATACAAAGTTGGAGATAAAGATACCATCTTGACGTTTCACGATTCAATCGAGTTCTTCATTTTTCCATAGAATAAATAATGACACTAGCGATAAATAAATATGATTCCTAAACAATACGGCATTTCAAGATGATAGAAACTACCACAAAATCTTCCACTTGTTGAAACTTTCAAATTTTAACAGACCCTGACATTTCCGTTTGTACGGATATATCAAGGGTATATTTTTTCTTTATTTTTATAGGTTTACTTTGTCATCGAGGAAGCACCAGCACTGCTACGAAGAAGGATAGAAAATTGGTTGTACGTAAAAGTTGAGAACAGATTTGAAATAATATTTTCATTTTCGTCGCTAAACAATTATTCATGTACCAATGTTGTTATTTGATTTTAATAAGTCTTCTGTTTATGTCAATGAACTTTGAAATATTATTTTCACATGATCAAGATCTTTGCGCATACGAAAAGGTTTAAGGAAGCTCAATCCCAAGCACTAATGGCCTACACATAAACACTTGCTTCTACAATTACTACTATGTTTGACGAACAATGAAATTTTGTTCTTCACGTTATCAAGAAACCATCAACTTGGAGATATCTCATCAATACCACACATCAACTAAGAATGCTGAATTAACATTTCTTTACTTACAAGTAACTAAACAACAATATTGATAACAGACTACGCAGCTGACAGCACAATACAATTTACTTTCTTCATGAATTGTTCAAGACTGACATCACAAAACTACTGCTTTTCACCTTGAACCATGCAAAATCATCAGTAGGAGATTATTAACCATATCCTCAAGAATTTTATCATCTTCAACAAACATTTCCATATTGGCTTGTCACAAAAAAATAATAACTAGCAGAAATTGATGAAGCTCTCATAACATCAATCAGCCCATACACCACATATGCAATTAAATCGGATTTAAAATGGAAGAAATCATAAGACTTATCAAAATATGAAATAACAATATTTTTTCATAAATACTATTTATATGTACTTATAGAAATGAAAAAAGCATTGTTTCATCGAAAATAACTATTACGGTTAATTACTTCTACTTACAACCATGTTCCACGTCATAATTTATTTTCTAAATGTTAAATGTACATCATACTATTACCTCCAAATGCTTTCTGAACATAACATTCTTGTATTAATTGCATATTAATAAAGCAACCTTGAATTGCAAAAAGATTGTTGATTTTTCACATCCCATTTTTTATTATCATTATTGTTATCAACGTCATTTTTTTTATTATAACTAATTGTTACGAGTTGGCTAATTCGAAATCTCAATATTCTCCTGGCCTGATAACATAAATTTAAAATTCTAGTTTTTGTTCATAAGAATTTTTTTTTAATAATATTTTTTTTAAAATAATTGCTACGACATTCATAAAAATTTTGCTAAAACATACAATTATAATATTAAAAAAAAATCACTACGAAGGTATTTAGAATCTGCACGAATGAATAGCACAAATCATCAATTTCAAAATTCAGCTAGTTTGCCTTTATTTTTTTAGTTATTTAATTACTAACAAAAAACTACTGGACCGATTTTTCTGGAAATCAGTTCTTAGTTACGTAATTACGCGTCAAATAAACCCGGTCCCATGTCCATATCATCTTTGGTTCTCGAGATAATCGACGCGAAAGATAATTCCGAACGCACATACGCACATACGAACATACGTACATACACACACACAGACATCTCTGTAAAAACGTTGGATTTGGATTCAGGTGACCTTAAAACGTGAAGATATGTAAAAATTAGCGATTCACAAAATCGGCCCCATTACAACAACTTCCCATTGGGAAGTTAAAAAGAGGACGTATTCCATCAATACCAACAGCTTTAGACATTATTGTTAAAACTGCTTTAACAACATCAGTTTGATTAACCCTGCAAAATTCAAAGGATGCACTCACAGATAATAAACTACCCCAACTCCCAATCATTAATTTGACCTAAGGCAGCATCCCAATTGACTCTGCAATACGGTTCTGGTCCTATAAACGCGGATTTTGATCCAGCTAGCTCGTTCGCCGATTCTTTGCCTTCAATACCTTGGTGACCGGGTGCCCACCCAAATTTAGACTTATTTTGTCTGGCCAGGGTCTGTAAGGCAGCGTCGCAGCATTTAACCGTCAACGAGTCTGTCGTACTAGAACAGTGTTAGTACTGGATAGCATTGCCTGCTATCGATAGACATTGTAGGCGTTGGAAAGCTGATGAACTTGTAAGAAGGAGGCCACAATTGCATACGTCATAGGCTGTCCATTTTATAAGGGTTCCACTCACCTCTCTAAAAAAAATTGAAGCTCTTTGTTAAGCTACGCACGCTGAACCTTATGACCGGTCTGCAGCAAGACTAGATCTCTCTCCCTGGTTAAGCGTGGGTGACGCACAGGTGATCTCTGGGATCATTACTGAGCCCCATGCCACTGCTATTCATGCGAAGCATCTCGGTATAGTTTACATCGACCAATGCACAAGCTACAGGTACGAGGAGAAATCTGTTTGCCACCTGCTGTGTGAATGTCCTTCTCTCGCCGACAAAAAATTAAGAACTCTTGGATAATTATAATTAACTAATTTAAGTTAATGATTATTTCTCGTTAGTTTTTTTATAATAATTTCGAACATTAGTCACCCTCACTTAAGTAGGCCAAGAGCAGTGATCAGTTACTATAAGGGCATAAAGATAAATAATAAAATGCAGTATGCACCTCTCATATTCATACCCATTTTCTGAGCAAATTTGTGTCCACAAAATTTACAGTTTTTATTTATTTAATCAAGTGCTGAAAATAAGGTTCATACATACAGATAACAAGCACACAACATAAGCCCAACCATTTGCACATATACATATATACATATATACGATCTATACTCCGTATCCATCCTACCAACGTGTCGGCATCAGAACTCCGTGACCGCAGTTGCACAAAATATTTTTTTTGTTTCATTTTTTCAGTGAAGGTAAACAAGGGTATGTGTGAGTGACACGATGGACTAAAAAGTGAGCAGAAAAAACAAATGTTCTGTGTTCTGTTTTTTTCCCTTTTGTAAGAAGTTTAAGCTTTTTAAAAAGCTTTTTTTTTAGTAAATTTCGTTTTCATATATCACTTCTTCCCATATGAATGAGACATCTGGGTATATTTATTATCTGTGATGCACTTTGCAACATTTGAATGTGCTGGAGTAGTGCCTCTGATGTTGTTTGTATCTCAGCAAATTGTTTATTTAGCTGATTGGAATCGACTTCATCCATTTGTGCTTGTTTTGTTTTCCTACACCTAGCTCTCGCAAATTTTTCCAAAGCGTTTGAGTTGGAAGCCTATGGTCATAGTGCCTACCATAGTACGCTCGTTTTGCGTTAACGGAGCTTCATAATAACCGAAAAGCTTAATAGAACTCAGGGAGCTTAAACCGTTTCCACTTTTTGTAAGCCACATCGCGATTATTCCGTTGCTCACGGATTTCAGAAGTAAACCACGTAATGTAGTTACAGTTTACTATCTCGGTTTTAAGTAAAACATGCCTATTAAAGAGCTGAACTATTTTATCTTTAAAAGATTCGTTAGCGGAATTGTGGATATTTCAGAATTTTATTGGAAGAAGTAGCTTCCTAAAGTTCTATTCCTCAACTGACTGAGGCTAGGACAGTGGCACAGAAAGTTTGATGTGTCTTCACAGCTTTCTGCACTGCCACATCCTCTGCATATGTCGTAGTTTTTTGGTTCGGATTACGATCCATTGCAGATTCCAGACGTGCAAGCTCATCACCTTTGTCATTGCCTTGTATGTTTCTGTGGCCAGGAACCCAGCATAGTCTTACATTGTGCTGTGAGCCAAGAACCTTAAGCTCTTTGCGACAGCGCTGAACAAGTTTAGATTTTATTTCAATGGCTGAAATTGCTTTTATGGACGCCTGGCTGTCAATAAGTATGGTAATCATCCCGTGGTATTGTCATAATTGACAGCAGGTTTTCTGCCTCAGTCACTGCTAGAGCCTTCGCTTGGAAGACAATGCTATAATGTGGTAGCCTTAGCGAGCTTTGTATATTAAGCCTTTAGACCCATTCATGTAGGTGGACAGTGGTAGTTCTTTGAGTGGCTCCTCCGCTTCCCAATCCTCTCTACTAGGAAATATGAAGGCGAAGGGTATATCAAAGTCGAGATATGGAGTTACATAGACGGAGGAGGTGTTTGATCCTACGTGATGTTTAAGAATCTGTGCATGCCCCATTGGGCTTAAGGTCCAGGCCTGTGATTGGCTAAGCCCCAAAGCACTTTTGGTAACAGATTCCTGCATATATAGATCAAGAGGTAGCAAATTGAGAATTGTTTCCAACCCGGAAGTTGGTGTTGTTCTCCTTGCAGAAGTAGCGCCTGTACATACAATTCTTTGTATTTTCGTCATGGCGTTTAGGTTGATGGTTTTATTGGTTGCTTGCCACCAGATTTACTTATTTAAAGGATATAAACTTTTCTAGATTACTTTGATATTTATAAACAATGTAATTTTTCTTAAGAATGATTAAAAAAATGAATAAATTTCGATGTTATATACATGTATAAGAAAGTAAGATTAATAATTACAAAGAGCTCATAATAGCGTGTTTACAAAATGATCTATTCATATTAAGGTCAATTACACTGGCAAATGCATTATAATGACAGCAAGCTGTTGTTATAGGATTATTCTGACCATAATCAGTCCTGTGTCTAGAAGCATAGAACAAATTTTGTTCCCTAGGTCGCAGAATACGAGAAGGTGCATATACGTTGAACATCGAAAGTAACAGAGGACAATCAATGTGTGCAGTTATGAGCGAAAATAATCGAATAATAAATTCTTCTTTTCTCGAGTGGTTTGAGATCAATGCGACTACATCTAGTTTCATAAGCCGGAAAGTTTCTATTCCATGGCATCCTACGAAGGGCAAATTTTGTGAAACGTCTTTGTATTTTCTCAATACTAACTGAGGTATTGCAGCAGAACGGATTCCAAACTATGCAGCAAATGCAAGTATTTGCAGAGTCAAAACAAAAAACCCAACATTGGGTTTGCCTTACTTACAACGTAGTCAAAGTGTAAACAAAAATTTAGTTCATCATTAAATAAAACTCCCAAGTCTTTTTGATCAGTATCTAACTCTTTTTAATATAGAATTATGAATTTTGTATTCAAACTTGATAGGTAACCTTATCCTCCTGAAAGTTACCACCGAAAATTTATCAATGTTGAAGCATAAACCGTTTAAATTACACCATTTACAAAGCCGGTTTATATCATTTTGCAGTTCATTATAACTTCAAGCTCCAAATCAGTAGGACAACTGTTGTTATTCCCTACCATGTACAGTCTACTATGATTAGTAGAGGGTTTGAAATTTGAATTATGCCATACATTGATATTAGGTGATTCAGCAACAGTCAGGCACTGTATAGACTCAGTAGGAATATTTGTTGCCAATTCGGGAAATGCATTTGGCGAAGATGTGGTATTAGCAACAGCAGCAGCAACAACATTTGAATTGATGGAGACAGTCGACTCGTAGTCAGAATTGCCAATGGATTCGGCAGTAGCAGCAGTAGACGAACTGAGCACTGATTTAGCAATTGCGGCAGGAACAACAAACAATACGGGGAGTGCGCGGACTGTTTATCTTCAGTTGCTTAGCAGCAGTACTATGCAGTAAGCTAGACACTTCAGCACGAGCGAGTACATTGATCTTAGCCGTTGATTGAGAGCGAGTTACTATTTGGGATTTCTTACTAAGTGTTGATGAAGAGCGCAAAACTAGATCTTTTAATTTAATTATTTCATTATGTAGTAGTGATTTCTCAATCATATTTTAACATTGTTAAAGGCTCCTTCAATGTCTAAGAACGCTGCAAGAGTAAATTCTTTATTGTGCAGTTATTTCTCAATCACTCTGACCACCTTGTGTAAGACTGTTTCGACCCCTTTACCTATTGTGTAAGCGTGCTGGGCCGTTGACATTTGGTTAGGATCGATCCGATTTCGGATGTAGAGATCCAACAGTTTTTCAAACAGTGTGGCTTGGATTCCCCGCTTTTGGGATAAAGACTACTTTTACCTCCCGCCAGGTTTCAGGGGCATGTCCAAGCTGTAGGCTGCGATTGAATAATCTTTGGCGTATTGGTGTAGTTATTGGTTTCGATGTTTGAAGGATAACTGGGTATATGCCATCACACCCAGGTGACTTGAAGGGAGAAACTGAGTTTATAGCCCAGTTTATTCTGGCACAGCTGACTCTTTGGAGAGGATTTTTCTGAGTCGAGCTGACTCTGTTGTTCACACTATGCTATCACAGAATTTACGCCAAGATATGCGTTTAGCGGTGCTTCCCGTGCTTTTGAAGCGCCTTTCGCTTGAATTGTACATATCCCAGTCAGCAGGAGTGTTGTTGGCTTTCGCCATGCTGAGGAGTCGGACGAGGATTCTTCTTTGGAAACTTTCCACTGCTTTATGGAGAGGGATTGGGAGTTGCTGCATAGTATTATGTCTAGCACCTGTCGTCTATTCCTAGTCAAAAATGCGGGTTCATTCCCTTTGTTTAATAAAAGAAGTTTGTTTTCAATTATAAATTCAAAAAGTGACTCAACTCGTTTGTTAGTGTCAGTGCTAGCCCATTGTGTGTGATGAGAGTTAATATCGCCACCTAGGATGAGGTCCCATTTGTCAGAGTTGCATTTGGGCACAAGAGATCTGGTAGTACAAGATGGCGGGTCGTCTACCTAATCATGTGGCATATATACAGATGAGACAATGAGTGGGAGCTTTCCTCGCCGTTCCCATCTGACCACTGCTTGATCGCCGTTGCTATGGGTAGATTGAAGAATAAGTTTAATCTGTTTTCTACCTACAATACAAGCTCTGATCTTACTGTCACTATTTGTGGTATAGTATACCTCCAGATTTTTTCGTTTTCATATTTCTTAATATTTCCTTTTGTGGAGCAGCGGCAACGATTTGAGGCTAAGCAATACTGTGACTTCTCTGCCTTTCTCAGTATGCTCGCCGGCCTTAACAACCTTACATTCTTTGCTAAGGAGCTCTGGATTAATGTACTGAAGATTTCTTTCAATCCTTTCTGCTAGGATATACGGTCCAGTAATGCGGATAAGTCCTTCTGGTCTTGTAAACTCAAGCATCTCTTTCCTGTCTACAACCCTCAAGTCAGCATTCGGCCAGGGTGCCTCTGAGCTGCTTATAAAGGTGGTTAGCCAGTCAATAGTATACTTATTGTTACACTGAAGTACCTTGAATCTATTGCACCCACTTTATTATCTTTTTCTGTTGTATGTATTTTGCCGCCACGGCTGCTCTGATCAGAATGACAAAAACGTGTGATTGATAAACTATGATCCACATGCCATCACGCCCGACATCTATGAGCGATATTTTGTGACGCGCCATCTCTTGGTATTTTACTTCCTTTTATGCCTCTTCTACATTTCAGTAATGTACGCTACATTTCAGTAATGTATGCTGCAAATCCCTTGAAGGTGGTCAACTGGCCAAAGAGTGGATTGACTCCTTTTCAGCTATGATAGCCTCATTCACGCCATCAAGGGTTCATATCTCCATGAGCTTCCATTGGTCATCGGATAGTCTTCGTTCTGGGTTTCCAACGTCAACAATAGAGCTCCGCATGGGGTTCGCTTACCTGCGCCAACAACAGGTTGCGAGGGACTTGCCGCTGAGGTACAAGGCAGTTGGCATTGTGCCCTCATTTTGGCTAATCTCTTGTTACTTCCTCCTGTAGTCTGCGCCCTAGCTAACTTTTTGTCTGCGTCCTGTAATTCCTTTTGGAGCCACTCTGAATTTTCTTGGGTTCGGATTTCTCCTTGTCCAAGTCAATTAAGCGTGTCGCGGGCTTGTCCTTCCCTAAAGAGGAGGGCAAATGGCACTCCTTCTTTGGTCTGGTTAGCCTCTCGATTGCTCCGTCGGGTTTCTGGTTCCTAACTTTGCGCCATGCGTCTTTGGTTTCAGCATCTTTTCTTCCCTTTCCGTTAAGGACTTGGGTCGCTGTTCCTGAATCTGAGGACGAGCCTTCTGGCATTTGCTCCTTGACTGGTCTTTTGTGGTGACAGTTAGGTTCTCTATTTCCTGAACCTTGCTTTCCCTTGACAGCTGTAGTGGATTTGCCCACTGTACTATTGAAGCCTGGGTTGCACGAGATTACCGTGCAGGCACTATCTAGCATCATACTGTGAATCAAAAGCGAAGACAAAACAAATAAATGACATCAAACAACCTCCCCAGATATCTGGACACCCACCCCTGCAGCTAATATGTGAAACCTAATACACCTGAGTTTCAAACCACTACACCAATCTCTTTCTCTCTCTCTCTATCTTCCTTTCAACTTCCTTTCTTTTCAAAAAAGAAAAAACAAAAAAATCATGTTTACTTCCCCGGGTTTCCTATCTAGGGCACTCTAGCTTGTCGAAGCTGCCGATACCGGGCTCACGTCTATTGGGTTTGCACTCTTTAAAGCAATTGACGCATCCGGCGCCAGCAGCTGCACTCTGTGGTGTCCCGCCCTATTCCTTGGTCAAACAAGTACGAGCGGGGTGCTCGGGGCATTGCTTGGCGGGATTTGGGCAGGACACACCCTGCTTTACTGCCGCTCCCAGCTGCTTCTTTTCGGGAGTTAACGCAGTCGATCCTTGCCCCGACGGGACATGGCACGTTAAGGACTTGGGTGGCTACATTAGGTTCTGGTGTGCCTCAGAAGGGATACAAGCAAATGGCTTGTAATCACTAATGGATACACTTTGAAGGAAGCCAAGTGCTTTTTGAAGCCTCTTTTTCTCCCTGTCGTCTAGTAGCTCTAGTAGCTTACAGTTTGTCAATCCTACTGCCGATAGATTTGACTGAAATGGATGAGCTGGCTAAAGATCGCTTGTCAACTTCATTGAGAAACCATTTCTCCATGCCGATGTTAATCGTTACTTCACTTCCCCCATCCGACGGAAGAAGAGGCTTTTCGCCTCCAATGTCATATTATTTGAATCAGTTTTATCGCAGGTTCAGGGTGCCCGAGTCATTTACACCCGTCCCTTTTGAAGAGTTTTTGTTTGTTGGATAAATTTTGTTCCCACGAGTAAGGGGAAAGGCAATGTCGTTCTGTACTCACCCCCTGTATACAGAAAAGGGGAAATTTGATTAAAACTAGAGGTCCGCAGGTATCTTAGGAATAGGATACAATCGCATACACTTCCGCTGATGGTTTAACGGTGGCTTTTTCGAACGTGCGGCCGTTTTAAGTGTTTGGGACAGTTAACCACTCTTCAGTCAGAGGAATTAGAAGCACATCGGAAAATAGCTCTACTATCAGCCACTATTGTCGTCGGTTTATAATCTCCCTTCATGTTTTCCCGTACGATTCCTTATTCCTCCAGTAGGAATAGATAAGATTGAAGCTTGGCCCAATTTTTGTAGCAATAGCATGCCCGGTTAATCCTTGCCTCTTTAGTAAGTCTACCTTAGTCTTCTCAACACTGTTAAGTGATTTTGCTCTAACCATGTTTCTCCAAGTTTTTATTTTTTGATCAACTCTAACTTAGAACACTTAAGGAATTGCTTAAATGTGTTAATCTTCTCAGAAAACACCATAACAACCTGATACCTACTCAGTTGTCGCAAAAAAACTGCATTTTTTAATATAGAATCCTTGGCAAGAGAGCCAGAGAAAAAATAACTGTGCTTTTGAAATTCTTCTTTCTAATTTTTCTTGCCAACATCATAGACAAATAGTTAGCAGCATAAAATTATAAATTCATGCACGATATTTGCAAATAATGAATCATATACCTTTGAAAAATGTTGTACCTTTTCAGTTGACGCGGAGTGTATGTAGTATGTACGTTAACACGGTGCAGATTTGGTAAAAAGTATAAAATTTTCGTACCGATCTTGAAGAGTGTTTCAAGATGCCAAATAACCACTTTTGCACGAATACGATATCATTTGCAAATCCAGTTCTGGGTGGACTAGAAATTTTCCAAATTGAACCTTTACGAGACTTCTGAAATACAAAGTACTAAATACAGGCAAAGGTACTATATTCAACACAAATTATGGATTTTGTATATAAAAAAAACTTCAGATCTTCAGTTCCTAGCAAAAATTTGTTTCAAATTATATTACAATAGTGAAATGTTTTCCATAAATATCTTAGAATATTTAATTTTTTCCCAATAAGGTATTCATACCCAACTCTGCACGGTACCTGCATATTGGGTCTAGAAACTCAAATACAAAGAGGTATTTCGGTTCTTGCTCTAATGCGAGCAAGTTGAGCTCCAATTATTTTTTTACTGATTCATTTCGGCTTTCAGCTCCAAATATTAACCTGAATTGATTTCGGATAATCAGCACTTTACATTAGCTGTCTAAAGTATGCAAAATTCTAATGCGTTTTCTAATCTAACAAAACTCCCGCAGACATTGTTATAAGACTGCTGTTAGCAAAAATGATAAGGATTTATTGTACTTTCAAGCGGCACCCCATTGGTTTTTGTGGACTATAAAGACCGAAATATAATCCACATAGAACCAGTGAACTCAGATTGAACATGTTGCGTATTTTAGTTACTGTACTTACCGTGGTAAGCGCCTCGGAGAATAACCGAATAATTGGTGGTAACTTTGCCAGTCCCGGACAATTTCCGCATCAAGTATCTTTGCAACTCAAAGGACGTCATCATTGCGGTGGATCGCTTATCTCTGAAAGTTATATTGTCACAGCTGCTCATTGCACTGTAGGACAGTCCCCAAGTCAAATGGTTGTTGTCGCTGGAACTACTGACCTCACTTTAGGTGGGACTCACGCAGAAATTTCCAGATTCATTGTCCACCCCCAGTATAACCCACACTCACAAGACTTCGATATGTCCCTCATTTTGTTGACTACAGCAGTTCAGTTTGGCGAACAAATAAAAGCGATCGATATGGCTGGTTCAGACGCTAACTATCCCGCGAACACTTTGGCAACTATCAGCGGATTTGGTGCAATTAATGGTAACCTACAGTTACCAAACATGCTGAAATATGCCAAAGTTCAACTTTGGAGTCGCGACTACTGCAATCCAAAGAATATTCCCGGAATTACAGATCGCATGATTTGTGCGGGACATCCAAGTGGACAAGTGAGCTCTTGCCAAGGAGACTCGGGGGGTCCACTTACTGTTGACAGCAAGTTGTTTGGAGTTGTATCATGGGGATTCGGCTGTGGCTCAGCGGGAAAACCTGCTATGTATACTTTTGTTGGTGCTTTGCGTCCTTGGATTAAACAGGTGTCTGGCATTTAAAATTGCTATTTCCAATGTAGCTATATGTTGAAATTGAAATATAGATTCTAATAATGCAAAAATATATTACCTTGTTATCATTATTTTGGTCTAAGAAGTTTATTTATGTTGAAGTAACTATGGTGGCGATATTTTTACTACAAATCAATTGTACTTATTTTACCTTCACGTGGTAGACGCCGGATACTGGTTGTTTTCCACCCGGACTAACTTGCTAAACTTATAAGCGCGTAATTAATAATGTACCGAACCGTGAGAGATAAAAAGAATTGTTTAATCAAACGAAACTTAATTCTACGCATAAACAATCTATAAAAATCGAAAACGACGATTATTTCTTATCTATATACTTATATAAAACTCAATATACCTATGTATGTTTGTATGTTTTCAATGGACTCCGAGACCCCCGTTTCAAACTGTGAAGTTTGGTCAAAACGATTTTGCAGTTTGGCCACAACAAGTGAGACAAGTCGAAAAAAACTCCCGACACCCAGCGGTGTGGTGGTGGGATTATGTGGTGGATGGGCAGACTACCAGGAGTCTATTTTGGCTATGGATAGAATTGTTTGTTTTTGTTTGAATTATAAATTTATAAAATTATACAGAAAAACTTTCGAAACAAACCCTATCCTCTGTCGCACGGACAAACAAAGGCCGCTGAATAATTCAGATATTCTAATGAAACTTAAAAGCTGCGAACCCTGCATAAAATGTACATACATATGTAATTGCCGCTTCTCGCAGCGTTCGGTTTACGTTCTGCTCGTGCTAATCTAAAAGGCTTGCTGACTAGATTAGCTACCTTTTCGGAGCAAGTTACTGAAATTATTACCATAGAAGCTCTTCAACTTCGCGTTGAAAAGTTGGAAGAGTTGTGGGTGAATTAGTTAGTTCTCAAGAGCAGAGGTATGCGTTCTTCAATGTAGATGGGTATGTCGACCCCGAACCAGAATCGAATCAAAGTAACTAGTGGTAAAGTCGGTCTTACTTTCCGCGGTGCGGGAAATAAATAAGTTCGAAGCAGCTAAGTCCCCGGATAATCGCTCGCCGGCCGCACCAGTCCTTCAACCTTTAGTGAACTACATAAGTAACTTCCTTACCTTCCCTCGGATTGCGGCCTTGTCGTTGGCGAGGAGGCTCAATTTGCACAAAGATCTATGGATGACATAAGTGACTGGATGCTATCCACTGGACATCTCCCGAACGTTTGCAACAACTGATGAATTTTTGTGGAAGACTAAGAGCAGTTTTTTCGCTAACCTCCCCGCTCATCTTTCCTCTTCTCCACTATCACCTCAAATCCTAATCCCTTCCTAACCCCTGGGCTGGGTTAATGGTGTTAATCGGACCGTGCCGAGGATCTACTAGGCTGAGGGCCCAATAAAAAATAGCTCAGTCGCGAACGCTGTGTTCAGATACCTGGCGCTCTCTGAATTATTTAGCCTTATCTGCATAATGCGGGGCTCTGTGCAGATGGACTCTCCCTTCCGTAGCTACTCGTGGGTATTAATGACGACAAACCTGGACTCTCTGGAACTGACGGAAAGCCTGCCATAAAGACTCTTGGGAGGCAATTGGCTGAGGACACCAGCGCTACAGGACGAATGGACTCGGAAGACATAGGGACTCAATTTTGTGGTTTGCAGATTGGTAACGCTACCGATGATGAATCTTTGGGTTCATCGCAGGTTAGCCACATCATGATCGTAGACTCCGAGACCGAAGCTCGACTGTTGGAGGAGGACAAAAATTCGAAAGCCACCGGCGCTCCGAAAGGTGGAAAAGAGCGAGAGAACAGAGAAAGAGAAGGCGAGAAACGGCTACAGGAGGTCTTTGTAATATCTGCGGAAGATGCAAGCAAAAGACCCCCTAACCTCAACGGAAAGAGATAAGATGCTTATTATCATGCACCGAAAATCTACAGCAAGTTTCGAGAAGAAACTAACCATTGGCAAAGGAAGTCATCAACCGACCGGTAATATGGCCACTTGCGCATAACTTAGCCAAACAATTTGAGGAAAGCAATCATTGTCCAACAAAACCACTGAAAAATCAATTGCCGGGAAGACCGATAAGGACGGGGGGCAAAGCTGACAACCAAAGCCACAGGCTTCCATTTACGACAATCTGTACCGGTCAAAAAGAGACCACAGCAGGACCCAATTCAGATAAATCCTCCAAGCTATCTGCTTCTAGTAAGCAAACCGTAAAGAGGATAAGATCTGAAGAGGAGCCCCAAAGGTCGTCTAAAAAACTGAAATCTTCAGTCAGCTTCGACTCCTCGATGGACCTGCAGGTGGCCATTGTCGACCGTTCTGACCGTACTCTGGATTTCATAACGCGCGTGGTCAACAGCCTGGGCGAAGTCTGGCCGGGGGCAAAGTTGGAGATAGTGCCACGCTCGTGCCTTCCTCTTCGTCAATTGATTTCTATATGGACTTCTCCCCAGCTCCTGGAGGACGAGTCCATACTGAAACTAACTGATAGAAAAAACTAACTAAACGACAAGCAGAACAAGGAACTAAACATCCAAAGTTGGAAAGTCATTTCCTCAGCCACAGGGAAACGAGGTACTGGTAAGGACATCCTGGTCACTATTGACCAGTCGTCCTTCGACGTTTTAAAGAAGAATGGGGAAGCATCAAGTTTGGGCTGGGCTCCTTGAAAGCGAAGCTACCCCATGCTCAAGATGGCAGATATCAAAGGGAAGTTAACTGTGATGCAGATTAACAGTGGTGCAGATTAAAACAGCTACCGACAAGTTGATGCTCTTTATGACCCAGCAAGACGTGGATATAGCCCTAATCCAAGAACCCTATCTTTTAAAAGATAAAATTCAAAGATTAAGGTCCAAGATTTATAAAATATACCATCCGCACATCGAAGGTAAAATGAGAGCCTGTATAGTTGCAAAGAATACAATTATCCTTTTGGTATCCTGCGTACAAAGGGACAAACACTTGCTCCTATCATCCGCCTACATGCCATATGAAGAAAATGAACCACCACCAGAGGCAGACCGAACACTAGCGACATATGCCAAGTCACGCGGACGAAATCTGGTCATTGGATGCGACGCAAAAGGCCACCAAATTGAGTTGTTTGCTTAGTAAAAGTTTTAAGAAAAATGCATTTTACGTAAAAAATTTTAACAACAAATTCTAACAATTTTGACTTTAAGGAGCTATAATATTTTTGTGGCTGCATGAAATTACAAAAAGTTTTATGCGCCACTGAATTGTCTCTTAAATATACATATATAAAACTGTGTTCGTAATTATAATAACTTAGTAGTTATACCATTTAAAGGGATTATACCTCCAAATCGGAGGTGTCCCACTTTGACGGGATATAACTCGAACTGGGGTGAAAATAGACCTCAAAACCAAAACCAGTGCAGTCTGGTTGACCACAGAACTTCGACAACTTAGAACAAAAACTAGGAAACTCTTCAATAGGGCGAAATTGAGCAGGAAAACTGAGGACTGGAACCTTTACAAAAACCAGTCTCTTTTGAACGCGCAGAAGAGGAGGTGATCTCCAGTATGATAAATAAGGACAAAGTATGTAGCATGGGCTATAAACTCGTTGAAACCCTTCAAATCTACAGGAGCTGACGAGATTATACCAGCAATGCTGCAACAGTCCCTAAACATGGTTGTACCACACTTCATAAACATCCTTACAAGCTGTTTACGTACGGCGTACATACCAATCAAATGGAGAGAGCTAAGAGTGGTTTTCATCCCGAAAGCAGGAAAACCTATCCAATCAACTGCGAAAGACTAAAGACCAATTAGTCTCTCGTCGTTTTTACAAAAAAAACTCTAGAGAGACTTATTGACCTGCACATCAGAGGAATGTTAAATCCCCACAACCTATGTGAATCTCAACACGCCTACCTGAAAGGTCAATCGGTCGAAAGCGCACTCCATAGTGTGGACAGGTAAAATGAACATTCGCTGGACATTAAAGAATACACTATGGCAGCGTTGCTCGACATAGAGGGTGCGTTCAATAATATAAAAACTGAATCAATATTGAGAGCCCTGGAGGATTTAACATGTAACAGATCTATTACAAACTGGGTTGAAAACATGCTTATTTATTTATTTATCTTGATAATTTACAAAAATTAATTCATAAACTATTTACATCTAAGACTTCAGGGCATCAAGGCCATTTAAAGTCGTCTTCAGAGTTAGAAAAGATAAAAAAAAGAAAAAAAAAGAACATGTATGTACATAAGTTGGGAATTGAAAAATGTACAATATTTTGTAATAGACATAGTTATTTAAATGTCGGTAAATTTATGATGAGGTGTTGTGGCTAGTTTGATGTACTGGATTGAATCTAGGTTGCTTGGATTTAATAGTTCAAAAGTTCATGTTTGGGTCATCGCCGTCGTCTTTAACTATTTTCGATGCGTGGAAGGTAGGTAGAGTATGCCGGACTGATTATTCCACATTACAAAAATTACCTCTTTCAGGAGCCTCTCTGGTGTAGAAGTGCCTACTGATAAAAAGCGTCTTCCCCAGCCTCATTCGTAGTAGTTTAATACAATTTTCCCTTGTTAGGTTTGTATTGTATGGAGTACGTATGTATATGATGGGTCTGGTATGTGCTCAAAAGTGTTTGGCTATTTTTTCACGAGGTAGCTAATTCCTTATCTAATAGTGCTGCAAAAGTTTTTTGGATTGTCCAAAGAGAATTTGGGAATTCTACTATCAGCGGAAGTCTAAATGTATCTTTCGCAGCAGTGTCAGCATCTTGATTGCCCTTAATGCCTACGTGGCCAGGTAATCAAGCTAAAACGATATCTTTGGAGGAGTTAAGTATACTTCTAATGTTTTCCAAGGACATTTATTTAATTCACTTCTAAGGCCATTTAATATATGTACTAAGATTGTCTGTGAATATTATTTTCTTTCCAGGTAGCTCTTTGATGAGAGATAGACATTTCTGGATTGCTGTTAGCTCCGATATATATAACTTCCAGCCAGTTCGGGTAACAGTCCTTGATGTATTGTTTTTGTTTCTTCTTTGGATATCAGTTCCACTTTTACGTTAGACGAGTTAGAATCTTTGAAAGACCCATCGGTATAGAAGATTCGATCTGCTTTAATTTCAGCTATCAAGTCGCTGTGAAGCGCTTGAATTTGTCAATCCAGTGTATCTTTTTCCGCGTGATTCGATAAGCTGGTATTGATTAGCAGCATATTTCTTTTATAAGATAGTGGAGGTTTAAATGTTACAGAGTCGTTGGTTGTGAATAGACTTGGAAGGCAGAGTCCTGGGACTGATAGCAAAGACGTCACGTTTGTTATTGCAGAAGTGGTGCCTCTCCGAGGTTTTCCCATACCAAGTGATTCCTTGGTTACCTTGTGAAGTGGATGCAATCGATTTCCCAGAGCCTTGCTAATAAGTGCTAGCGATCTTTTCTTTCCAAGATGTTCAAAGGATAAATAACCAGCTTCTCTTCGCAGTGCTATTATTGGCAAAGTTTTAAGGCACCTGTTGCCATGCGAAAACATTGGTTGGTCGCAGCGTTCATACTTTCAATGCTTTTCTTAGTAGTCCACATATAGGTTGTCAACCCATGTTAAAGTGAACCCTCTACAAAAGTCTTGGCTAGTCGTATGGCCGTCTCAATATGGGAACCTTTCCCCTTGGAGCAAACAATTTTGAGGACATTGTTGCGTAATTTAAAATAATAATTAATTGCTTTTTTTATTTGTCAATTCCATTTCAGATTTCCAGAAAAGTAAATACCGAGTATCCTTATTTCTCTCCTGAGTGAAATTGTGACATTACGCAGGATCAGGGGAGAACACATGCATTCTCTTTTTCTGCAAATATGGATAGCTTCGATTTTATTTGGTGGAACCCCTTCCTTGCGCCCATTGATGTACATATTGCAGAGTCTGTTGTTTCCAGCACTTGTTTAACATGGTTAAGATCTCCAGAAGCTAGTGTATAGATGTTGTCTGCGTAGACGCCGATAAAATCTAAGCCATATCTAGGGCTAGCAAGCTGTTGTATCAAGGAATCAATATTGTCATTGTATATGATAACCGAAAGTGGTGAACCTTGTAGAATTCCGTTATCCAATTGAAATATGGAAGACAAAGAGCCGTGGACATTTACCTGAATTGTTCTTCCTGTCATAAATGATATGATAATCTTCAGGATATTTTTTTGGATTCCCCATGAATGAAAGCCTTCTCAAGGTCAGCTGACATAATAACACTATGTTTCCGCACAGAGAGGTTTTCAGCTAGTTTTCCCTCTAAAAGATGTAAGGGACTTTGGACACCTCTATTCGCCCTAAAGGCGTGTAGTGAAGTATGTAACTTTTTCTCTATTTTCCAACTAATTCTTCTCGCAATGATTTTCCCAAAAATTGTGGAGAGAACTGGAGGAAGTGATATAGGCCGATAATCCGTGCATGTTTAGGGATAGGCTTAAGTTGTGCTCTCTTCCAATCATGTGGGAAGTTACCAGTATTAATAATACATATTGTTATATAGGGCACATATTCTTGTTTTTAATTTTTTATCGCAATGTTTAACCATATTGTACGCTATTTTGTCCTTTCCCGGTGTAATTCCCTTTGCGGTATGGATGGTCAAGTCTAGCTCAATTTCTGTTATTTTTTCAGCAAGGTATTCAGATTGCGTTGACAAAGATGGGAGATCGTTAATCGAAAAATTTTATTTCGAGGTAATCAAATTAACAGGATAACTGCTATCAAAATTATACGATTTCCATAATTGAGCAAATTTGTTGGCTATTATTTCTGGATCATTGATCAGAGCTTGGTTCGATAGGGAAAGTTTTGTGGTGTTTTTGAAAATCGGAGTGATTTTATTCTGTTCCACAATGTTTTTAGATCTAAAGATGGATCCATTGTGTTGACAAAATTTTCCCACGATGCTTTGCAAAGCATTTTCTATATGCAATGCAATTTTCCCTGATTGGGTTTCTACGTAGGTTGACCCAAGCTTTGATTTTGTCTTCACGAAGTTTTGCAATTTCTTGTGTAAACCATATTGGCTGTTTATTGTTGCCGTTTTTACTTTCGTAATTAGGATGGATATAGCTGCGGTTGATTTTATAATATTTTGATTCTGGCAGCTTCCTGGTTGAGGTTAGCAGAGACAGGTATTATTTTTGATAACTTAAGGGAATGAGATTTAAATATATCCCAATTTGCTAACTCCTCTTTGAATCTCGCACTTACTCTTTTCATAGCTATCAACTCACCTGTCAAACTATGACAAGCTAACACGAATTTGCAAAGTGCAATTTTGCTTAAGTTTTATTTAAGTACAATTATTCATTCTACTAAAAGTGTTCGTTTTATCGGTTCATAAACAGCAAAGTTACGCCTCTGCACTTGTTTTTCATCCGATACTGCGCTACCAATTCAGTTTTTCGCCTTTTTAATTTCTCGGTTTCCACCCTTTGTCACTGTCAGCCATGTCGGCCCCGCAACAACAACAACCATTGCGACCTGAGACCCGCGCTACTGCTGCGAAAAATCAGCAATATAATTCACCCGTGCAAAAATCGAATCTCACAGCTGATGATAAGAAATCTAAAAACTGCATTGAGTTGAGATTAACAAAACAGATCGAGGATTTGAAGAGACTAATTGTGGATGAAAACAAAAAGCTGACTTCAAAACTGGATAAGGTTGAAGGAGATTTTAAGCATCGGTTTGCAGAAGTCAACAAAATTGTCGCCGATCTCTCACTACGAGTCCAAGAACTTGAAGAGATCCCTGTACCCCTGCTGCACTCAAAGAACCCGACACAATCTTACTGGCCCAACGCATAGATGAACTCGAGCGAGAAAAAATGTCTGCGGATGCTATTATTCATGGAATACCTAAGGTGGAGAATGAAAACCTCGTTGACTTGTTCTCCAAACTATGCCACTCTTTCGCGCAAGGGATAAACAGACATCCCTCGACACTGCCATCATTGTAAAGCTCAAAACAGCTGGAGATAAAAACACTTT
This sequence comes from Blera fallax, assembly GCA_946965025.1. Taxonomy (NCBI): domain Eukaryota; kingdom Metazoa; phylum Arthropoda; class Insecta; order Diptera; family Syrphidae; genus Blera; species Blera fallax. The sequence goes on from OX337246.1 coordinate 58,674,209, forward strand.
GCTAAAATCAATTCATCAGCGGTGGAAAACAAATAAAACGAGTTTTCTTTGCTTCGTGACGTTGGAATGGATTCCGATAGCCGCATACATGTCAATGAAAGCTTAACGTCATACAACAACAACATTCTTCGTAAAGCTCTTGTGATGAAGCGACGTAAGAAGCTTTCGAGTGTTTTTACCAGAGGTGGGAGAGTCTACATTCGAACAACTGCAGCGGACAAAACACTTTTAATTAGTTCATTGGAAAGCTTAAACTCAATTGTCGATGCCGATGGAGATGATCACGCTGGTGTATCGTAAGCTGTGTTCTTTTTTTTACGTAATTTATATGATTGTAAACTCTCTTTTCTTGGCTTTCTTTTATTCTAAGATGAACTCCCTCAAGTACTTTGGTCAAATATTTCTTTTTTTATTTCCTTTTAGCGTTATGCTTTTCTTATGTCCTAGGGTGGAAGATTTGTTCTTTTTTGAAAATGACTAGTGGTTCCAATGTCTGTACAACTGATAACATAAGCAATAATTTGCGTGCTATGCTTGAAATTCTTTGCAAGCAGTGTAGTGGGTTACAGGTATGTCATATCAATGCACAAAGCCTTTACCCCAAAATCGACGAATTTCGTAATGTGTTTGTGGGATCAAAAGTTGACATAGTGTGTGTATCCGAAACTTGGTTTAAACCTGACATCCTCAATGTTGTGTATGATATAAATGGTTTCAAATTGTATAGAGCTGATAGGGGCGGGGGAGTATCAATGTACATCCGCGACTATATAAATGTTAAGTCTGTCACTAAATCGAAAGAAAACTCTTTAATTGATTACTACTTCGTTGAAATAACTAATGAAGGGCCAACCAAATTATTGCTTGGAGTAGCTTACCGCTACAATAAAAGTGTGGATCTATCCGAACTTTACTCAATTCTAGAAGACTTGTCATCGCTTTACACCGATATCATCCTGGGTGGATATTTTAATTGCGACCTGCTTGAAAATACTTCGCAGATATTTAAAAACAAAATTAGTGCTCTTGGTCTTGGGTCTATCAATACTACTAATCCAACTCATTTCACCAGTACGTCATCAACCCTATTGGATCTTTTCCTAATAAGTAACTCTGAAAAATACTTAGATATGTCAATTGTATATTCTACCCTGAACCTAGTTGAGATTTGCATGGCTTGTAATTTTTATAGGAATGAGGTCAATGAAGTTTGCTTTTAAGAATTTTTCGGTGGTTTTCAAGTTTAGAACTTTTACCAGCAAGTCCCCTGATCTCATTTGTTTGACATCCAGAAAGTCTTTAAAAATGAATTCCAAACCGCGATTGATCTGGAAGGGATTGTACGAGGAAAGTGGTCGTAGGTTTTCTCCTATTTTTTCGGTACCATAAATGACTATAAAGCGAAGAGCATCTTCGCTTGTGTTGATGTTTTTTACCACTGCCTAACACAAGCTTAGATTCGAGTAGGCGAAATATCTCAGTGTCATAATTAATTGGAACGTTCTGAGAGTAGAATCCTACTCAGACCATAAACTAATCGAATTCCTTACAAGTAGCAAACTGTGATTCTCCCCAGCCATACAGAAATCCAAAAAGAGCAGACTGGGATCTCTTTGGCAAAGAGGTAGAGAAGAAAAGTAGCTTTCTACGTGAGGGCAACCTGCAAAGTCCAGCGGAAAGCCGAGAAAATTGCACCTGGCTTTAAAGAGGTTTTCGGTAAAGTATATCCAATGACTAAACGTAAGACCAAAATCTCACCTCCATGGTGGAACAAAGAACTGGCCAAAATTTGGAAAGAAACTAGGAGACTTCTTAACCTGGCCAAACGTACAAAATCAGATGCCGACTGGGAACTATACAAAACCAGTCAGAGGAATTTTAAAAACGCTACACAGAAAACCAAACGTAAATCTTGGCAGGACTTCTGTGAAGACCTAATGAGTACAACAGAAACCGCGAGACTAAGGAAAATCCTTACCAGGGAAACAAAAACTCTGGGGTCTCTCAAGGATCCCGAAGGAAATTGGACCGAATCCTGCTCGGAATCTCTACGACTGCTGTTGAAAACTCACTTTCCAGGCTGTACGACAAAGCGTAGATATGACGACGGTACCAACAGTACCAACAGCATCATGGAAACGGAACCCCCTGCGGATTTGGTCACAGAGGATAGAATAGAGTGGGCTATCACATCATTCTCCCCCTACAAATCCCCGGGACTGGACGGTATCATCCCGATCATGCAGCAGAAAACGGTAACTGTAATTGCCCCGGTACTGAAATAACTTTTCACCAACAGCCTCATACTGAAGTATATTCCAAGAACGTGGAGAGAGGTTAGGGTTATATTTATTCCCAAGGCTGGCAAAGCAAGTCACACCACTGCGAAAGACTTCAGGAAAATAAGCCTCACCTCTTTCATTCTGAAAACCTTCGAGAGACTGATCGACATACACATTCGTAGCAGACTTCGGCCGGGGGACCTTTCCTCAGCCCAGCATGCCTACACGAAAGGGAAAAGTGTAGAGACAGCGCTACGCTGTGTAGTCAGCTCAATAGAAAAATCGCTGAAAGGCAAAGAGTTTATATTAGCTGCATTCCTTGACATTGAAGGAGCTTTTAAAAATGTCAACACCGAAGTGGTAAAGAGAACGCTGGGCACATTAAACATTCACAACAGCCTAATCGGATGGATTGTCAGCATACTCGAAGATAGACATATAATAACCGAAACCGGGGGAACAAGGCTGGAAGCATACGCCTCCAGGGGAACTCCTCAGGGCGGGGTACTTTCCCCACTGCTGTGGTTCATTGTTCTTAACGAAGGCCTACAGCTGCTCAGAAACAGGGGCGTCAGAATCACTGCTTATGCAGACGACGTTGTGATACTGGCAACAGGCAAATTCCTCCCAACACTCAGCGAACAACTCGAAGGGGCCATCAAATCCCTTGACACCTGGACCAGGAATTGCGGGCTCACGGTTAACCCCCAGAAAACCGAGCTCGTATTATTCACAAATTACCACAGTTTAGTACGCCATCTGTCGGAGGCACCCCGCTTAAGATCTCCGACAGCGCAAAGTACCTAGGACTTGCATTAGACAAGAAACTAAACTGGAGAATGAATATTAATGAAAGGATTAAAAAAGCAACTATAGCCTTCTACTCATGCAGCAGAATCTTTGGGAAAACCTGGGGTCCCTCTCCTAAAATAATTCTCTGGATGTATAAGGCTATAATAAGACCCATACTGACATACGGCAGTCTTGTTTGGTGGCCGGCGATGAACAAGGTCACTAACCTAATGGCCCCACGAAGATTCAAAGACTAGCGTGTATCGGGACCACCAGTGCGATGAGGACAACTCCAACCGCTGGACTTGAGGCTATTCTCAACCTGCTTCCGCTAGATATCTTCGTCAAAACATCTGCAGCCATAAGCGCCATCAGAATCAGCCAGTCAGGAACGTGGAGGTCGAATGCAATAGGGCATACGACCATCCTTCAGAAGTATATTGGCCATGTACACATTACGGATTACATCACGCCATACTTAGACTTTAATAAACCTTCTCAAGCGCCTATCCTAGCAGGGAGGAGTGGTTAAGAGGTCTGATACCAAACGCGCAATCCATTGCCATATATACCGACGGATCAAAAATGGACACTGGCGTAGGGTCAGGCATCTACTCCGAATCGCTGGGAATATCGAAATCAATACGCCTCCCAGACCACAGCAGCGTTTTCCAAGCGGAGGTCCTGGCAGTGGCAACAGCCGCCCGTGAGTCTGCAGTAAGGGCAATACCACAAGAGGGTATCACCTTCTTTATTGACAGCCAGGCAGCCATAAAAGCAATAACTGCCACAGAAATTAAATCTAAACTTGTGAAGTGCTGTAGAGAAGAGTTTAAGGTTCTTGGAACACAGCACAAGGTATCGCTCTGCTGGGTCCCTGGACATGAGGGTATACCAGGCAACGAGAAAGCTGATGAACTAGCAAGAGAGGGTTCTGCAGCCGTTTCAAGACAAACAGAACCACTCGTGAACATCCCGCTCTGCGCACTTAAGCTTGAAGCAGGGAAAATCGCCACACAGGAGGCAAACACCAGATGGACCTCCTTGGATTCCTGTGCAATCACAAGGAAACTGTGGCCGTCCTTTGCAAAAGGCAGAACTGAGAGACTTATACGGGAAGACAGGAAATCCCTTTCCACCCTCGTTGGGGTTATCACGGGGCATAACTCTCTACGGTATCATTTGAAAAAACTACGTCTAACGGAAGAAGAACTCTGTAGAGGTTGCGGGGACGAGGGAGCCTTTGAGGACACAACCCACTTCCTATGTCACTGCCCTGGCCTCCAACACAGCAGGAACAGGATCCTAGGGAGCTACTTCTTCCAAGACCTAGATGAACTCGCCAGCACGCCATCAGACAAGATAATGAAATTTATCAGGTCCTCAGGATGGTTTGTATGCAAAGACTCGCATCAATAACTATCGGAGCATATTAGAATCGGTATCGGGTTTCAATGGGCAAGGGACATCCTTTCCCCCAAAGGGCATCACAATGGGTCAGTATTGACCTGAGTGGGGCGGAGAGTCTCTCTCCCCGCCAACCCACATACCTAACCCTAACCCTACAGAACGCAGGTGCTCAGGGCGCAGCTACGCGGCCCATAGTTAGGTCTCAACTATTGTGTTTTTACCACGGAGTTACTTTAAGTTTTAGAATTAACCTTTAACTGAAATGCAACAAAAGAAATATATATATGTACTTCCAGTAAGAAAACGCACTGTCTCAATCGTTATAAAGTTTATTCTAGTACACTGTACCTTGTTGAGTGTACATTTAAAATTTTGCATTTTTGTTTTATAGCCAGAATTTGGCGGGTATTATATATGCATATATACATTTTAGGTTAAGTTATTGTTATCTGTCAAATTGCAATATCGTATTTTTAAATAACCATACGTTACGTTAATGTACATTATTTTCGATCTGCCAAATACAATTTTTTGTTTATATTGAATAGTGAAGATAATTATAGTTGAATCAGCAACATTGCTTAAGGTTATGTTAGGTTGGTAGGGTGTGTGATGGGCTTAACTCATCACGTCCACTTGGAGACCTAAAGGTCCATTGTAAAAACTCTTTCTTGAATGTTGGTGGGAGGTAACCCGTGGAACAACCTACCTAAATTGTGGCGTTTGGAACCATTTGCTGCTTTAAAGGAAGTGCAGGAGGTTCTGTGCTGAACTACTGCTACGTCTGCGATGCTTGCGAAGAACCTGGATCTTAGAGCACGTAGGCGTCGTTGTTGTAGGGCGGGGCAGTGGCATAGCATATGTTGGATCGATTCCACTTCCTCCTCGTCACCGCACTCTGCGTTCCATTTAGCTGAGCATAGCTCCGATGGCGCAGTGTCCTGTGATTACTCCCGTTAACATGCGGATGGAGGATCGGTCTAGTGCCAAAAGGCTCTTTGTTTTTGTTTAATTTAATTTCGGTCATAATGTAGGAGAGGTGGCACAGTCCTCTCTGGATAAGTAGGAGGAGTTAGCCTCTTTCTCTATTATGGCGTCAATGATATTGTACAATCTACTTGTTGGCTTCTCTTTGCCACAAGAATCGAAAAAAGGGATAAATGATTTGCAAATGTACTGCTTAAAACACCGGTGAACCTGTGTGCAATTTCCGTACTTGGAACCGCAAAAAAATGAAGAAAAACCGTCTCGGTTGACGTTATAAAACTGAGTATATATTTTATTACAATGTTCTTTTCTTTTTTTATACATTATTTAATATGTTTATAAGTGTCTATTCACAATAAATATTTTAGGTTGACATTTTGCGGAGGCGTTGTTGACACCAAGGTATGTTTAAAGTAATGGGCCTTCTTGTGTAATGATGTCACCATGACCGGAACATCCTCCCCCCGGTGAATGAAGTTCGCAAGTTGTCGTCTTCATCTTTGGCGTAAAATTTCCTCACCTTCGATTTGTCGAAATTTGCTTTGGCCATTTAAGAGATGGGAACCCTGCCCTGATGTCTCATATGTACATACATGTAAAGAGGGAACAGATTAATATTGCTTCAAAACATGCATTGGACGCAACAACAAAAAAAAGAAACATCGAACAAAGCAGACTGGACGAAAGTAAACGATGAACGCGTATGTTGTCGGCGTATGATTTCGTGGTTTCGGGTTTCCTCTCTTGTCTTTGATAGTGGTGGCTTGTTGTTTACCATCAATCGTCGGGTGAAGTCAGTTGTGCGGGGTTTAATTCGAGTGTAATTTATTTATAGCATTAAATTCAGTTTTATACATACGTATACTTGTTATAATATTTTTTTTGTTTAAATTCATTGGAGTTAATTCGAAAAAAAAAACAATTTTTTTTGTTCTTGTGGTTTGTTTCTGATTTCGCGGCGTGTGTGTGTGTGAGTTCGGCTATTGAGTTCGACTCAATCTCGCGCAATTAATGTGTGATTAAAGGGCCATTCACAGCTCAGCGAACTGAGAATGCGAACGAGCGAATATGAATGACATTTCATTCACAGCCCCTTTTTTTAGTCGCAGCAATCTGCGAATTTTTCTTGTCATTCATTGTATGTATAAAGGAATTGTGAGGTTAAACTCGCGCGAATATTTTGGTCGCGCGAATGTGGATTGCGTTCTATATCTGTGGAATGTGAATAAATACAGTTCGCAAGAACTATTCGCCTATTCGCGGAGAAATCCGCGAATTGTTAATTTCTTCGCAGAAACTAATTAAAATTAAACTTTTTTTATATTAATTGATAGATAAATTAAGCTTTTTTCTTTTGGAATAGTAAAGTTGTCAATTGCGCGCCTTTAAATGTACTAAAAATGGTTTGTTCGCAGTTCGCGCATTCGCTGGTCGCTGAGCTGTAAAAGGGCCTTAAATGAATGAAGTGTGTGTGGGTCTGTTTTCATTTTGCATTTAGGTACAGTGCGTGTGAAATGTGTGTATGCAATTTGATTTGAGTGAAAGGAAAGAGTGGCGAACAAGTTTGGTGATGCCACTTGTGTTTTAAGTTTTTAATTTAAAAGTATTAAAGTATTGTTTTTAGTACTATTTGGGTTAACTTCTGAATGGGCTGTAATTGTGTTTATGTTCTGTGTGGAATGAGTTTGAATCGTTGATAATGATGATTATATAGGCTCATAGTTTTTTGCGTGTTGTTGTTATGTTATACTGTTCCGGGTTCCGATCAAGCGTAGTGGACAAAGTTTGGTGATTGGCCGATTAAGTTCTCCATGCTGAGTTTTCACTTTAACAAATCGGGTTATATTGTCCGATCTAGGGTAGGTCTCTTGTATTCGGCCGAAGCTTCACTTGGCAGGGGGAAGTCGCTCATCCTTTAGTAACACTGAATCTCCTACTTTTAGCTGTGGTTGAGGTATTCCTACTGCCACTGCTTCCAGAATTCTCGTAGATGCGCTTGAAGTGCCTTCCATCGGTCAACAAATCCTTGCTTACCTAACGTCAGATCTGGTTCTGGCACGGTGAACAGTCCTTCTCCTATAAGAAAATGAGCCGGTGTTAGCGCTTGGAAGTCATCGGGATCTTTGGACAAGGGACAAAGCGGCCTCGAATTTAGACACGCTTCAATTTGTGATAGAAGCGCGACGAGCTCTTCTTACGTCAGAGTTCCATTTCCAACAATCCTTCTGAAGTGGTGCTTTACACTCTTGACTCCGGCTTCCCACAAGCCTCCGAAGTGAGGAGAAGCAGGAGGAATGAAATTCCACTTCGTTCCATTTGAAGCTAGTACGTCCCATTAGCTGATAGGCGTACTTGGTTTCTTGCTTCGAAACCTAAAACAAATCGTGCAGCTATGCAGATATTTTTTTACGGCTCTTTTCATCCCATATATCCAGAATTTTGTTCGTAGATACCCCATCATTTGTTGGATACTTCCATGCGGCGTTCTCTGATGTGCTTCCCGGATGATAAGCGTGGTGAGATGGTGTTCTGCTTCCAATATTATCGGATGTCACTGATCGTATAGCAGGTCAGCAAGCTGAGGCCTTCCGCCCACTCTCACAATGCCTGCTCCGTCTACAAATGGATTCAAGGGCCTCATACCTCTGGCTTAGGGATCCCTTCTGGAAAAATCTCTTGTTGAGCACATCGAGCTATCGTTTTTGATGGAGCATCGAGTTCCGTGGTGCAGAGGGATCCAAAAGCCCTTTTAGAGCGTTGGTCCCTTGACTTACTGGTGAATCGCCCGCAGTACGCAATTGTCCGTGTGAGCCGTTTTAAGTTCGACGAATCATGTATTAGCTGGTTGATTGGATTTTCTGCGGCGTTTAGATGATGACTTTGGATGGGCTTCCTCTTTCCTTCATATGTGGTGAGATCAACTGGTTGAGCAGGAATTTGAAAATTCCACCCCGTATGTAGGAAGGAAGGTCCATTCCACCATAGAGCGGAACGCAACAGTGCTGAGGGAAGTACTCCTCTGGAAGCCAAATCCGCCGGGTTAAATTGTGTTGGGACATGTTTCCATACACAAATGTCCGTTAAACGCTGAATCTCTCTTACGCGGTTCCTGATAAACGTCTCCCATCTTGAATGTGGTGCTCGGATCCAGCAGAGAGTGATTGTGGAGTCAGTCCAAGCATGTGTCCTAAGTCAGACTGCTGCTCCATATGCCCTTTCTGAAGCGTCGCTGGATTCATGCAACTCTACGCGGTTTCTCCTACCTGTCTGAACCCACCTTGGAAGACGGATTTCGTTGATATCCCTTAATTCTTTGTAAAAGGTGTTCCATTGTTCTAGGATCTCCGAATCAAAAGGCCCATCCCATGTTGCCTTGTGAATCCAGAGCAGCTGCATGATATGTTTCGCCTTAAGGATACAAGGCGAGATCAATCCCATGGAATCAAACAGACGCGCGATTGTCGAAAGGACAAACCTCTTCGTTGGCTGTGGATTACTTGGTGGCGTGCAGCGAAAAGAGAAGTGATTAGCCCTGGGAGGCCAATGGATTCCGAGTGTTTTGACCCTGTCTTACCCTTTGGAAGGTAGTGAGAATGTTAACTCATGATCCTGATCGGGAATCTCCTTAAGCAGTTCCTCTGCGTTGGAGGTCCATTTGCGTAAGTTAAATCCGCCTGTTTGTAGGGGGGCTGCCTTAACCTCCTTTCTTTTCCTTTCAGCTTCAGAGATGGTGTCCGCTCCTGAAATAAGATCGTCGACGTACATTTCTTCCCGAATCATCTTTGCGGTTTTCGGATACTGAGCCTCAGTGTCGTCGGCTAACTTCTTCAGCGTACGGATGGCTAAATATGGGGCAGGTGCTGTACCGAACGTCACTGTTTGGAGCCTGTATGTTCTCAATGGCTCTGTTGGGGTGTTCCGCCAAAGGATCAGTTGTTACCTTCAATCCTGCTCTGTTACCCAAATTTGTCGGTACATTTTTTCGATGTCCGCTGTGAATGTGAAGCGATAAAATCTCCACCGAAGAATAATGTCTGTAACGTTGTGCTGAAGTCTCGGGCCTATCCTTAGCTGGTCATTCAAGGACACTCCGTCGGCTGTTTTTAAGGAAGCACCGAAGACCACCCGCGGCTTGGTTGTTGAGCTGCCTTCCTTTATGACGGCATGATGCGGCAAGAAATAATGTTGATTAAAAATTGGGGATCCATCATCTCCAACCATATGACCGAGCTGCCTGTACTATTCTATGCACTCTGCGTACTGGTCTCGTAGTTGTGCGTTTGCCGCTAGACGCCTTTCCAGTCCTGTGAAACGCTGTAAGGCACCCTCCCTTGACCTACCTAGGACAGGATTCACGTTTCGTTGATATCTCCTGTTTAGAGGAACGCTCTTATGGTCCGTCGTTCAACTGGTGCTCTTCCGAATAGGATCCAACCTAACCTGGTATTTTGGATGACGGGCATGTCTCTTTCCTGGGCTCTGATCACATCAGGCATCAATATCTCTGCGAGCACATCACTACCTAGCAAGAGATCTACCTTGGCTGGTCTGTGGAAGTTTGGATCTGCCAACACTAAGCCATCGAGATGTTTCCACCTTCCGACGGAAGGGGTTCGGGCCGGGAGATGCCCAGACAGCGATTTGAAAATGAAGACCTGTGTCGTTATTGCAAAGGTCGAATGCTGCGACGAGATTGCCACATCGACAACTTTTTTGCATGTACCGCTGCTGACCAACCCTAACCCGGATACTTCAACGTTTGTTGATGTCGGTTTCAAACGAAGCAGTTGCACGGCTGACTCAGTTATGAAGGAAGCTTCAGAACCCGAATCCAATAGAGCACGGAGCGGAATCATCTCACTTGACGACGTTTTAACGTTAACCATGGCTGTTGCTAATAGAACCTGCGTACTATTCCTAGACGATGAGTGGAATATGTTGTCAGCTAAACATATTGATGGCTACTCCTGAGATGGCAGAAAGTTTGGAGCAATGGCATTGATTGACGAGGCTTAAAAATTGTTGGGCTGACTGATTTATGACTAGGTATGGTGGACGAAAATAGAGTTAGTCGGAGAGTTATGCAGAAGGGAATGATGTGGTTGTTGGCAATAATAACATGTATGAGTGCTTGGGCATTGTTCCGATTGATGGCTATTTCTGCATAGACCTAACCTACCTACACATTGACACCTATCTGGGATGCTCATTTTCAAAAAAACGTCCACATTTGCGAATGGGGTGTTGGCCTCTGTTGCAAAGCTTGCAGGACAACGTATCAGTATTGGTCGGCGTATGAAAAGTACTCCGCTGTGGTACATTGCTTGCCGAATTCGTTGACGGACGCACCTGCTGTTGGTTAACGGCCTCCAAACAACGGAACTTCGTCTCCAAAAACTGCGTAAACTAATCAAATGTAGAAAGTTCATTGTTGTTCGGTTTACTTCCAAGTCTTTCTTCCCACAAGTGCTACGTTTTTGTTGGAAGTCTACTAAGAACCTTTGATGATCATAACGGTCCGTTAATATGTCCAATGCCTTCGAATAGTTACCATTGTCAACTCCTAGGTGAGCCAAGAGTTTCTCCGCTTCCCCTGACACACTTGTTTTCAAATAATGCATTTTCTGTATTTCAGAAAGAGCTGCATTATGGTGGATTAGTCATAAAAATAAATCACGAAAGGCTCGCCACGACTCATAACTCCCGGCAAACACAGGTAAATTAATTTTCGGTAATCCAATGTCTACCTTTCTAGTAATTGTTTCCTTGGACTCCAATTTTTCACCTTCCAACTTCTTTCCAGCTGCTTGCACCTTATCTATCGCGTCCAATAAATCGCAGCTATGTTCGAAGTACAATTCTCGGATTTTCTCGAAAGTTGTCTCAGCTTCCCCTAACTCTTTCTCTGCTAAAGAATCCAGAGCCTTTCGAGCTGCTTCCATTGTCTTTTCCAAGGTAGACAATCGACCCGAAATGTAGTTGGCTGTTCGTCTGGCAGAGCCAGTTTTGGAAAAATTGGACACATCTTTTTGCATTTGTGTAAGCGTGTGCGCCAAATGTGATGCCATTATTATATAATGAAACAAGTAATAGGAACAAAAATAGATGAAAAAACTTACTTGTGAAAGCGCGGTGCTCCAGTCTCGAGAGGGATTCCAAGTTACGTCCTTCTGGGAATCGGAAATCTCCAGATCCAAATTTCAAAAAAATCCAAGCACGATAAATTTTTATTATTCGCACACCACACGTAAGAAAGTTTTTTTTTTCTTTTTTTACTTGATTTTTAATTTTAATAATTTTCTTAATACTATAGAAACTATACGCACACTATAAATTCGCGACAAAGCAAAGGATTCAAAGAAAAAGTATGTACATACATACATATATGTAAATCCGGTTCGTAGTGACCAAATTTTGGCGTCTATTTGCCACAAGAATCGAAAAAAGGGATAAATGATTTGCAAATGTACTGCTTAAAACACCGGTGAACCTGTAATTTCCTTACTTTTAACCGTAAAAGAATAAAGAAAAACCGTCTCGGTTGACGTTATAAAACTGAGTATATATTTTATTACAATGTTCTTTTCTTTTTTATACATTATTTAATATGTTTATACAAATGTGTCTATTCACAATAAATATTTTAGGTTGACATTTTGCGGGGGCGTTGTTGTCACCAAGGTATGTTTAAAGTGACGAGCCTTCTTGTGTAATGACATCACCATGACCCGATCACTACCAATCGGTGACAGTATGGATTAGTGATGGGCATAATCGAATGATTTGAAGAATCAAGACATAAGTATTCGAATGATTTGAAGAATCGAATGATCATTCGAGATACGAGATACGAAAAAAAATTGCAATGTTGTGCCGTTTTCTTAGGCAAAAAATGCTACATTAATATATGTTACATACATACATATATAAATGTAGCATTTGTAAATAAAAAACGAGTATAATTCATAATATTAATAACTAGCTGACCCCCGTCGAAAACGACGAACATTTTCAATCAATAGTTTATTTTTTTATTAGGAGGTTAAGACTTCTGAATATACAACATTTTTTATTTTGTTATTTTTTCCTGAATATATTTTTAAATTTTCTTTACGGCGAACTCGAGACATTGCCACGTACAGTTGCCCATGTGCAAATACTTGACTCTTCAGATTAAGTCCAACTGAATTAAATGTTTGACCTTGGCTTTTATTTATAGTCATCGAAAAGGCCAATGTGATTGGAAATTGCCTTCGCTTGAACTCAAATGGTAGTTCAAAATTACCTGCGATAGTTAAATCTATTTTTGGCAAAATTACTTTTTGGTTTATGTTGCTACCCGCTGCAATGGTGCATTCTATGATGTGTCTTCCAAGTCGTTTCACAATTAAACGTGTACCATTACAAAGTCCTTTTTTTACATTTATATTGCGCAACAACATAACAATAGCTCCAACTCGCAAGCGTAATTTGTGGGACGGCATTCCTTGAGGCGTCAAAGAATTTAAAAACTCTATTGGGAAATTTGTTTTCTCATCGTCTGTACAATTGATCGTTTCATCGACGCTGATATATATAATTTATTTTTCTCCTGGAGCCAAAACTATGCGGTTGAGAATATCATTGTTGATTGCCAATGAATCTACATTCCTGGGTGCTAGAATTACTTTGTCACATAATTGATAGACGTCGTTTTTATTGATACTGTGCCCGAAAATCTCAGTTATTAAGTCTCCACCACTCATACAGGCATTTGGAATATCAATAAACCCATTTTCATCTTCGGCTGTCTTACCATTATCTATGCTTAAGACTTCTTCCGACCAATTTTTGTTGGTGCTTTCAACACGGATGTTGTGCAACAACTTAAAGATTTTAAAATACGCCCAAAGTTTTGAGCGGTTGATACACGAATCCGTTAAGTCCTTTCTTGAGCCGCTTTTTACAATTGGAAGTGTTTGTCGGAAGTCGCCCCCCATAATTAAAATTTTTCCTCCGAATGCAAATTTGTTTCCCATTATTTCCTGCAATAAAATATCGATTGCTTCTAACGCTTGTTTGGAAGCCATTGGTGCTTCATCCCAAATTATAAAACTAACATTGCGCAGTTTGGAAGCATCACGACTATTTGGTTTCATATTCGAACTGATAGAACCCCCTACTATTTTCAAAGGTAATTTGAATGTGCTATGCACTGTACGTCCCTTCGGTAGAAGCGTAGCAGTTATCCCAGACCATGCTACACATATCACATTCTTTCCACGTCCTACTAACAAATTATATAATGAATTATACAAATATGTTTTGCCTGTTCCACCTGGACCATCGATGAACATAGAATTGTGATCGCTGTGAGGATTTTGTTTGAATACATAGTCAACTATTTCCCGTTGTTGTTCATTTAACGTCGCATAAAGGTGTTCGCCGATTTGAAGGTGACTTTCAAGGTCTATTTGTTGGTCTTGTAAAGTTATTTCTTCAGGAGGAAGTGGAATTCGATCGGAGAAAATCTGTCCTCGATCCTGCAACTGCACAGCGAGTTCGTGATAAGCTGCTGCCACAGCACAATCGCCATACTGCCTTAGAAAATCTTCAGACATCGAAAATTTGTATTTTTCCCAAAGAGTATGTGCACTGCTGACTTCGCAAAATAGGAGCAACGACGTCTCATGTCACATGGCATTCTATACCCAGCGGCTTCTTCTAATGTCTGATCATAAGCTGCATCATCTAAAATTAGATTTCTAAGACGGGCAGCTTCTTGAAAAGAGTGAGCAATTTGTCCGTTAACAGTTTTTAAATCATTGAAACTAATGGCGCCTTTAACATGAAGAAGTAAAATCCGAAGGTGGTAGCGCTCTAATTCGCTTGGTTGAACGCTGTAAATTCGGCCAATATCTTTGCTTGCTCTTTGTCGAGGTTTCCAACCATCATTTGCTGAAAAAGTGTAGTGTTCTGGAATTTCATATTAATGCAGAGTTTGAGCATCAAGTTGTCTGGATCCGGCACCACTGGAAAAGCTGGCATTTAATTTAAACCAAGCAGTCAGGGTTGTAAGCCGCGATTGTCCACGTTCAGCAGATTGCTCCACATTATCAGGCCGAAAATATATTTCCTGCTCATCTGGTAAATGAACGGCTAAGCGATGAATCGAATGTGATTTCCCCTGCATTGGATATCCAAATATCTTATGCATTGCTTCTGATGCTCCAATATATCGAGCATCTAAATGCATCTTAATTTCATCATAATGAAGCATATTTTCGTCCGCTGTCGCAACTACTTGAATTTTCGCTCTGTCAGATCCTTTGTAAACATACTTGTACAGGTACTTCACACTCGCCACAGTTGCGCAAACTTCGATATTAATGTGTGCATTGTATTTTTTTAAAGAGTATCTGTTATGCGGTACTACCCAACGGTTATCTAAATGCTGTCCCGATACCGTAACAGTACGGTCATCCCGACGTCGTCGATACTCTGGATATCCTTTTCCAGCATTCATTGACGTTGTATCTCGAAATGGTTTCGGGAAGTTTTTAGTACATTTTCCATCGACCATACAGGGCGCATTTGGTCCTAAGACACCACATGGTCCATGCATCATACATCTTGCACCTGTTTGATAAATTGCAGGATCTAAAACATTATCTGGAATTTCTGCAGAAACTGCGTCATCCACTTCGTTAGTATCACGAAGCTTATCTTCTGCCTCCATTATTAATAACATGTGACAATGTGGTAAGCCTCGTTTCTGAAATTCGATAACCCAAACATAAGCTAATACTTTTCCTACAACATGTTTTTTTATAAGATCATCGAGTATCTCTTTAAGTTTTAATTGGAAAACACGAGAAACTATATCAGGTCGATCAGAAGCTGTCTCATTGGCTGATAAGCACATCGTTATCTCTGGCCATTTTGGGTTGCACGTAACAGTTATAAAATAATCCGGTTTACCATATTTGCGATTGAATCCTGATACCCTTGAACATATGATCTTGGGCTTCCAGGAAAAGTTGCCGGTAAAATGCACCGGCGTTCTACTTGCGCATTATTATCTACAGCAACTCCGGCTAAATAATCCATGAGGCCTGTGTATGTTTCTGCTCTCAGTTCTTGTTCATGAGTTCGAATGTAGTGCAATCGATTCTGTTCAATTTTTACATAGGAATCAACAATATACTGCTGAAAAAGCTTTCCAGAGCTGTGAATAGCTGAAAATGCATTACGAACAGCAAAGCGGTAGCAGTAGAATTCTTTCTGGGATATACGAACTCGTCGCCTTCCAGAATCTCTTTTTACTAAACCATCGAACCATCCAAAATCGCCTAAAGGGAATAACAGTGGATATGTTAAAGGATCACATTCCTTCACGATTTGTGAAACTATTTGAACGCCACCACTACACAGATGGACGGCAATGCTGCGGTTCATGGGTATTTCACCATCTTCTGATACGTACATGACAGCAACTTCATTCGACGTTGGGGCATTGTATCGTCTTCTATCCACATTTTGAGTATCGAAGATCATCTTGACTTTTCGCATTTGGCTTTCATTTTCGAATTATGACTTTCTGCTTCAGCAACGTCCTTCATCATTTTATATGATTGCACAAATGGATTACACTCTTCTAATAAGTTTGCCAGTTCACTCATGACTTCTAAAAGACAACCACTGTTAGCGGGGTTAGCAATTCTCTCTTGTACAGCATCAACAGAATCCAAAAAATACAATGCACCATAGCAAGGATTATTATGGTCAGGCATCACAGGTCCAATGCGATGATAAACCATGCCATGTATTTTATAACAAAACGGACCATGTCCAGATGGAGTTGCCATTTTTGCACCCATTGAAACCATAGCGAAAGAATTATTGTAGTTGCGGATGTACTTTTTAAAATGTTTCGATTTGGGATGTGTTCCATCTAAAAGATCATGAATTATTGTGGGGATAGAGTGAAAAGGTTCAAGAACCACATTTCCAAAATTGCAACAGGAGTTAAATTCACAATTCGAACGTACTTCCTCAGCGGCAAAATGCATAGCATTGCAGTGCTTGCATTTCAATGTCATTGCACCGAGATCATGTAAACCAATGAACTCACCTTCCCTCGCTGCGCGATAATGAGGTCCAAATTTCTGATTTCTTTTCGCGATATTTCGCTGAAATTTAGCATAGGTTTCTAATTGGTGACTTGTGTTATTGTTTTCCCGCTGGTCCACTTGATCGATGTACTCACGGGTGGTATTTCCACTACTATGACCTAATGTCTTCTTCAGCCTTACATTTGCATATTCTTGTAAACGACGAACTTCCATGTATCGTTGCATGTACTTTCGCCGCTTTGACTTGGAAGTCTCTGGCTCCATCGGTTCAAACGCCTATCATTAATGTGTTCGGTGATTAAATAGATATAAGTTCTTAATACATATTTACATTTACATGTAGGAATTCGTACATTACCTTGTTATTTTATTGAAAGAAATTATTCCTTTTTCATGTGAGCCGATTTTCAAAAATACAGCTCATATAATTTGCAGGGTCTAAAGTCGAAACATTATCATCTGTTTCACTAAACAAAAGAAGGTAAAGTAAGAGCCTGTATCCTGGCCAAAAAATCAGTTAATATGCTTCTTTTACCCAGGTACAGCACCGAAGACACAGTCGACGTAGAAAACGGGAAGAATAACTTTCTTCTAATTTCCGCGTACATGCCACACGAAGAAGAAGACACACCACCGAGAACGGTTCGAGAACTAGCAAACTATGCGCAATCTAGGAACAAATCTATGGTGATAGGATGTGATGCGAATGCGCATCATATACAATGGGGCAGTAGCAATATCAACAGAAGAGGTGTCTTTCTTTGAATTTCTTCTTTCATCAAATTTGGTTTTGTGTAACAAGGGCAATCACCCCACTTTTCACAACAAAATTAGAGAAGAGATCATAGACACTCACATTAATTAGTAGTAATTGATCAGGTGATTATGGAAAATTGGAGAGTATCGTCTAAAAACTCTTTCTCAGACCATTTTAGAATTCTCTTTACAGTTAATATTCTCCCGATTAAGCAAAGAACATATCGAAACCCTTTAAAAACAAACTGGGTAGAGTACTCAAAATGGACCAGCAGATGGATTCCTCATCTTTGTGATGAAACTTTTCCAAACTACGCATCCATTGACTCTGCTGTTCATTTAATCACTGAAAATATGAATAAAGCCATTAATAAATTCTGCCCCATCTCTCGCAAACGCAAGCCTTCCAAGGCCTTGGTGGACTAGCGAACTTAAAACGCGTAGAACAGAGGTCAGAAAACTACATAATAAAGCAAGATTAAGTAAACTAGAAGGGGACTGGATCTCCTATAGTTCCACCCTCAATCTCTACACACGTGACATAAGAAGAGCTAAAAAAGAATCATGGAACACCTTTTGTGAAGCCATCGAGAACACTAAGGAGGCCGCTAGACTGCGTAAAATTCTATCCAAAGACCCATCGGTCGCGGATATCTTAAGCGTAGCGACAACTCCTGGACGGAGACGAGTCAAGAATCGTTAGAACTCTTAATGGATACACACTTCCCTGGGTGCATAGAACCGGAGCAGATCGAGACTGTCTATCAATCCGATCTAAACCTTCATGTAGTTGATGAAGATATTAAAGATATTATTACAGAGGAAAAGATAGTTTGGGCAATAAAATCGTTCAAGCCCTATAAATCTGCAGGACCCGACAGTATCATTCCTGCTATGCTTCAAAAAGTTTTAGGCCAATTAGTCTCTCCTCCTTTCTTTTGAAAACAATGTAAAGAATAATTGATCTACATGTGAGGAACTTTCTCGACGAGCACAATAGTGCAGCACACAACACGCCTACCTGAAAGGGAAGTCAGTGGAGACCGCTCTACATGAAGTTGTCTCAAAAATCGAGAAGAATCTTCACTACAAAAATTTCACTCTAGCTGCTTTTCTAGATATAGAAGGAGCGTTTAATAACGTGAAAACTGAATCTATTAAAACAGCATTAACCGATCTAAGAGTAAAAATGAACATAACAAATTGGATCAATGATATGCTCAATAGTAGAGTTATGAACTCAGAGTTAGGAAAGAGTATCGCAAGGAAAACAGTTACGAGAGGAACTCCACAGGGGGGAGTCATTTCTCCTTTGCTGTGGCTCCTAGTCGTTAACAAAATTCTTACGACTCTAAAATCCAAAGGAATTAAAGCAATAGCGTATGCAGATGACGTAGTAATCATGATCAGTGGGAAACATCTTTTTACAATCAGCAACATTATGGAATCTGCACTGAAAGAACTGTCTTCATGGGCAGAACTAAACGGTTTAGGACTAAACCGAACAAAACCCGAACTGGTCCTTTTCACTAGAAGAAGGAACATTGAAGAATTCGACCTTCCAAAGGTAAATGGAGTCTCCCTGAATCTCTCCTCAGAAGCCAAGTATCTAGGAACGATCCTTGATTCGAAGCTCATTTGGAAAAGAAACACAGAGGAAAGAATGAAAAATGCATTATGTGCTTTCTACTAGTGCAAGAAAACCTTCGGAAAACCTTATCCGTTGTATGGTGGAATGCAACGGATAAAATTAGCTACCTCAATAATCTTACGAAAATACAAAGATTAGCATGTGTTAGCATTACTGGAGCACAGAGATCAACGCCTCAAGCAAGGCTGGAAGTGATTCTAAATCTTCCTCCACTGGGTGAGTTCATACGAAGTACAGCTGCCAAAAGCGCGATCCGTTTTAGACAATCTAGCACTTGGAAGCATAACTCCTATGGACACGGATCTATACTTCACAGATATACAGATGTAGACAGATGTAGCCTCCCTCCACCCACTCGTATTAAAACCAATTAGAGCTTCTTATGAAGCGTAGGAGGCTCTTGATGTCGATATTCATCAGGTCGCTTGTATCATTATAATAGGGAGCTCCTAATTGGAGTTTCCTTCTACGGGAGAGAGCTGGGCAGAAACAAAGAAGGTGAGGAATAGTTTCCTCCTCTTCTTCATCCATGCAGCTTCTACAGAAATCGTTCGCGAAGAGGCCCAGCCTTGTAGCATGCTTGCCTATTAGACAGTGTCCAGTGATGACACCTATAGTGGTGCCGATATGCAATCTGTTGAGAGAAATCAAATTCTTAGAGCGTTTTAGATCCAGCTTTGGCCAAATCTGTTTTGTCGCTAGACATGTTAAATCACTTGTCCACCTAAGATTTGCACTCTCGATAGCTTCCAGCTTAAGTCTAAGTTTGCGAGTAGCGATTGGAATACCTAAGGTGCCGTTATCCGGCAAGATGGGTAAATTTGTTCCTTCTTTGGCGAGTTCATCGGCCTTACAATTCCCTGGAATGTCTCTATGCCCCGGCACCCAACACAGGTGAATATTGAACTGCTCAGCCATCTCCACAAGAGACGAACGACAGTCTAGGGCTACTAAAGAGTTTATAGAGGTCGATTCCAGGGATTTGATTGCTGCTTGGCTATCAGAAAAGATGCGGATATCTCTAGCAGATATCACGTTTTTCTTAAGCCAAGATAGGGCTTCTTTTATCGCCATTATTTCCGCCTGGAACACGCTACAGTGATTAGGAAAACGGAATGAGAGCTTAAGATTAAGCTTATCGGAGAAAACACCTGCACCGACTCCGTCTATGGTTTTTGACCCGTCAGTGTAGAAGTGAATAGAATCATCTTCTAAAAATGCATATAGTAACTAACATTATGATAAAATACATAAAATAGCAAAGAGAAGAAAAGATATGTATAAGATTTCAAAGAAAATAGTTAGGAGCGTCCGATTGTCTAAAGGACAAGAGTTGGATGCATCATTCATTAGTTGAAAACAAAATAAGTTACAATTGATGGGGATCAATTAAAAGTGATTTATAAAAAGAATGTATGAGGGTAAAATAAATGAAATATAAAAATAAAAAAAAAGTAATTCATAAAATAATTCAATTACGATACAAAATTAACTTAATAACTAAAATGCAAATAAACTATTAACAAACTCAAACAATAACATTCAAAAATATATTTATTTCGTCGTAATTTAACGAAAAGAGCAAAAGCTTAACATTTCTTAAGAAAACTGATTTGGTTTTCAGGTAGGCTATTAAATAAACGAGGTGCAGTAACCTTATAGCAGTGAGAAAAGTGTGAATTTTTGATGATAGGTACAGTTACCATATTACTACTGTTGACACGCAAATTATAAGATCCATAAAAATATAAGTGCTTCAGTGGAAGTATATTTAAGTTTTTGAATAAATCAAAGCTTGGAGTTCTACGATTAACCCTGCAAAGAATCTGAATTGCATGTTTTTGCTTAATAAATAAAGGTTCAATTTTATTCTTGTGAGTACCACCCCAACATGAAAGACCATACTGTAGTCTAGATTTAAACAAACCATTGTAAACCAACTTTAAAATAGGTTGACTACAGTATAGGCTGAGATGGTAGATTTGCATCACAACCTTGTTTAAATATACCTTCAGATCAGTAGTATGAATTTTCCAACTGATATTATAATCCAACACAATACCTAGATACTTGAATTTTTCAACTCGCTCAATTGCAAAGCAACTATCTGAACACTTTATGTTGATATTATAAGTTATGTTGTCATCATTTTTTATGGGATATCTAAGACAACCGGGTGAATGATAAATAAATACAATATCTTCACAGATTGTGCCCAAGATATTGAAAATCATAAACTTAGTTTTATTACTTATAGCAAGTCTGTGAAAATAAAACCAATTCCGCAGTATATCTAAATCATAGTTAATATTAATAAATAAAAGGAAATTATTTATTGAAGAATATGATAGAGCAGTGTCATCAGCAAAGGCTGTTAATTTGCCCTTAAAACGTTGAATGAAAAGCGAGTTCACAAAAATCAAGAACAAGATAGGGCCCAAGACAGAACCTTGTGGAACACCTATATCTATACACCTTTCTGAACTTAACGTATCCCGTATTTTTACCTTTTGTTTTCTGTTCTTTAAATAAGATGCGAACCAATCGTGAACTTTACCTCTGAAACCCGCTTTATACAATTTATCAAGCAACAAAACATGATCAACCGTGTCAAAAGCCTTTGTAATGTCGATGAACAAAGATGCAGGTATATCTAAATCATTCAAGCTATTATAAATCGCTCCACAAAATTTTAAAACTGCATCCTCGGTAGATCTACAACTCCTAAACCCATATTGGTAATCACTGAAAATTTAGTTTTCTTTAAAACGGCAAGCATTCTGAGTTTCATACCTCTCTCAAAAACTTTAGAAAAAACTGAAAGAAGGGATATGGGTCGATAATTGTTCAAACATGTTGTTGTACCTTTTTTATGTAATGGAATAACTACTGCTAGCTTCAAAGATTCAGGAAAAATACCTTTTAGCAAACTGAGGTTAAAAATATAACATAACACATCAGAAATGAAAAAAGAAATGTGTTGTAGAACTGCACTAGAAATCATATCCTCAGAGGACGAGTGTGAAGATTTTAAGGACATTATAATTTTATGTATTTTCATTGAGGTAAAATTATTAAAGAAAAAGCTGTTGGGCTGAAAACCATCCTCTATTATGGTGTTTCCACAAAGACCTGATGTGCTTCCAGACGTAAAATCAACCAGATTTTGACTAATGCTTACAAAATAAGCATTAAATAAATCTGGAACTTTTAAAGGCTCAGATACTGTTAAGCTATCAGTGTGAATAACGATATTCATCTTAGCTTTATTCTTATTTAAAATATCATTGACTACTTCCCATTCTTTTTTCGAGTTACCTAAATTTTTAGTGAGTTTATTCTTGAAATAACTATCCCGACAAAGTGGAATATCGGTTTTGAGCTCGTGAAAAATTTTATCAAAAGATCTCTTAAGTCTTGCGTTATTTAGATGTTTTTTAACACAAGCGAGAAGTTTATTCTTTCTATTTATTTTTTTTAGTAGTGAAAAATTCATCCACGGTTTAAGACATATTAGCTGTTTGTCGCTATCACTTAAAAAATAACTATTCTTCAATATTAACAATTGAAGTTTACTAAGAAATAGATCGAAAGCAACCAAAAATATCAGCATCAGCTGAATCTGCCAAAATGTCAATGTTAAAATCTCCCAAAAGGACTTGGTTCTTGCATTTTTGATTCAAAAACACAAAAAACTCATCCACAAAGTTTTAATAGTAATGTCACTCCTGTAAAATACCGCCACCCCACCATCTGCATACGAATTATTGCAAAACGTTGCAAGAGTAAAATGCGGAATTATAAATTTAGACACCTCATAATCAAAAATCCATACTTCGGAAAGAAATATGAGATCAGGTAAATGGTTCAAAGATGCGAGATGAGCCAAGAGAACATCAAAATTCTTTCTCAAGCTACGAATATTTTGGTGAACTATAGAAAAACCGGAAAATGACTCTACGTTAGGATGGTCAATACAAAGACATTTCATGTCATGAAGAGGATAAACTAATATTACTGCTTATATTAATAAGACGATTATCAAAAAAACTATTGTTATCTTTACGTTTAATCACAGAAACAAATTATTTATATTAAATCAAAATCATATTTGGAAAAATCCTCATAGCTGGTAATTTTTATTACATCTTCACCTTCCTTTCTTCTGAGTAGTACTGAAGAGTTTCTTATCCAAACGTATTTGCATTTGTTCTGTTGCTTCAGCTGTTTAGCCTTCCGCAGAAGTGATCGCTTGTATGCAATAAGACTATCGTTGATAAATATTTTACTTTTGTTATTGTGATGCTCACCAAAAACAGTTTAACTTTGTTCGCCCGCAACTTATTCATTATGCATACTTTACGAGCGAGAGAGGTAAACCACGCACACGATGTTTGACACAGCAGCATTACTCGTGGAGACATTGCTCTTACTCTTAATGGTTTTGACGTAGCAGGAATCAATTTCATTTCGCTCTATTTGCACTCCCACACCTTCACTTATAAGTTGGATAACTTTCTCACGTGCGTTGACATTAGTCAAGTCTGCGATCCCAATAATGTCAACAGCACACTGTTTTTCTCTTTGTTCCAAAGCATTTAATTTCGACTCCAGAACATTGACCTTATCGGTAAGAGAGAGATTACGAACTTCGAGAGATCGGATCTTGAAGTCTTATAATTTCATTGTAAAGCATATCCAACGTTATTGCTTGATTAGTAGAGATAGAAGTAGCAGCAACAGCAGAAATAGTAGCATTTATATCAGATGAAGAATTTAACGAGACATCGCCGATGTTAGCGCAAGCCAGATGATGAGGCAATTTCATAGAAGAAGGTACAGCTGCAGCAGAAGTAGAGCTTGATGTTGTAGAGGTGTTGGAAACAGTTGGCCTCTTTGCTGAATCCAGCGGGCGATCCAAAGAGTGGGCTGAGTTAAGTGGGGATTGTTCGTCCAGAATAGATCTTCTCCGCTGACCAAGAAAAGACTCACACTTGTGACCCAGCTTGCTCTTTTCAAGAAATTCAACGTCTCTTTTTTCTAGTTTCGCGCACTTTGCATGTGAATATTCACTTCAAGTTTTGCATTTTATTTTAAGATCATGTCTATCGACTTTAGAATTGCACAAAATACACTTCATATTGATTAAATTATTTTAGTTCTTCTTTATATATTACAATCAATTTATTATTTTATTTTTTCTTTAAAAAAAACTAAAAAAGATTGAATAAGAAATTGGTGATAATTTTCAAACGATGTGACCACACCAACACTCGCGTGAAAACTGCGAAAACGTAGTATCTTCCAAGCCGAAGTCATCGCCATTAAAAAAGCAGCACAGACGATACACGATAGGGTACTAAATCCATCCAGGATTACAATCTTCGTGGACAGTCAAGCAGCACTCAAGGCACTGGACAGCGAAACAGTTAGATCAAAAACAGTTGCAATATGCCGAAAACTATAAATAGAATATGCAACACTCACGAAGTCACTCTCTGTTGTGTTCCCGGACATAGCAATATAGAAGGAAACGAAGCAGCAGATGAACTTACACGGAAAGGGTCAGCATTAAATGAGGATTTCACCCAGACATCAATAGCCATTCCTATTGGTGTATTGAAAAGAAAAATAGACCTTAAAAAATAAGAAATGATCAACACTTCCTGGATAACTAGAGGAGGCTGCGTCATATCTCGCAGTTTATGGCCAATACTGAACGATAAGAGGACTAAAAGCCTTTTATCTATAAACTAAAAGGAAATCAGCTTGATGACAGGAGTACTAACGGGACACTGTCCGATAGGTGCCATTGCCGTCAGACTGGGTATAAACTCACCTGACTATTGCAGAAGCTGCCATGATACAGAAGAAACAGAAACCATCAAACACCTACTTTGCGACTGCCCCAGCCTCCAAATCCGTCGCTTCCACCACATGGGAAACAGACTATTTGAGGAACTAGATGACCTGGTGGAAGTCCCACTCTGGAATATGATGTGTTTCGTAAAGAGTACAGGCTGGTTTAACCATACCAACCGATAGAATTCAGTTATGGTACCACTATTTAACAGGGAAATACAATGGACCGACTGGCCCCCGTGAAAGCACCTTTAGGTGCGCGTCCCTCTAACCATACCCATATAGTACTATCATCGAAAAGTATTTTTTAGTAGTTACTCCGACCGTCCAGGTGGCGTATTCCCATTCCTCGCGAGCGAAGTAAAATATTATTACTCTGAGAATGGAGTTATAATCACAGAATGAGTGAGTGATGAGTGGAAACAAAGTAAACAAAATCTTTCTTGGGTTCCCATTCCCATTCAGAATTTTTGTACACATGTTACGCAACTGAGTGAATGACTGCCAAGAAAATGAGTAAAGAAACTGATGAAAAAAAGCTATAATCAGGAGCGTGCACCTACCATGGCAACTGGCAGTATGGCACTGCATTGGGGTAGGCCGAGGACTTAACCCTCATTGCAAATTAGATATATTCACTCAACACAGTATGATGTCTGAGCGGGGTATACATAATGCAATGAGTGCATGTGCAAATTGTTGAGGCAGAAAAGCGTAAGATTTTTGTGGTTCTAAACGACGTATCCTTTACTCAGGCCGCTACCATCGAATTCCTTAGGTGATAGTACTATTAGTTTCATATACAATGGTAATGTGAAGTCAGGAATCTTTCTCTTTCTAGTGAACAAAACAAGCTCGGGTTTCAGAGGGTTAACTCCTAGAACGTTCTGACCATTTAGAGAGTTCTTTAAGAGCAGATTCCATTAGTTCACTGATAGTTTGCCTTTAATTTGCCTTTAATCATTATTACCAAAACATCTGCGTCAGCTACAACTTTTATTTTCTCTTCAGCGAGGATTTTTAGAATTTTATTGACGGTAAGAAGCCAAAGCAGTGGAGAAGGATTTCTCTGTTGTCATTTTCCTTACAAACTTGGTCCAATGGCTGAGTTGATGATCCTGTAATTAAGCATGTTTTCAGTTCTTAACAGGAAATCGCCGCGTTCAGACGTGTTATTGCAAAGATTTTTTTTTGCGAAAGATGCTACGAATCAGAATTTGCACCACTACCAACATTTTATAATGATAACAACATTCCTCGCTTAATAGTCATTTATGGTACCGAAAAAATAGGAGAAAACCTACGACCACTTTCCTCGTACAATCCCTTAAAGATCAATCGCGGTTTGGAATTCATTTCTAAAGACTTTCTGGATGTCAAACCAATGAGATCAGGGCACTTGCTGGTAAAAGTTCTAAACTTGCAAACCACCGAAAAATTCTTAAAAGCAAACTTCATTGACTTCATTCCTGTAAAAATTACAAGCCATGCAAATCTCAACTAGGTTCAGGGTAGAATATACTATTGACATATCTGAAGAAGAGTTGTTGTCCGAACTCAAGAAATTCAAGGTGACCGATGTGAGAAAAATAATGAAAAGGAAAAAAATGAGTTCGTACCCACAGGTGCAGCCATAATCACATTTGATTTGATTTGGCGACCAAATGAAATAAAAATTGGTTGGCTCAACTGCAAAGTTGAGGAGTTCATTCCGAACCCAATGCGCTGTGTCACATGCCGAAAACTCGGTCACACTAAAAACCGTTGCAATAATTCAGTAATTTGCAAGGAATGCTGCCTCCCACCTCCGCACGACGTCTGCCCACGTATCTACTGCGTTAACTGCAACGAAGAAAGTCATACGTCATATGACCCCGCCTGCCCCGCTTTCCTCCGATACAAATCAGTGAAGAAAATAAAAGCTAATCGTCGCTGCACTGTTCGAGAAGCCTGGCAGATTTATAATGATAACCCCGTACTGCACCAACTTTCAGCTCCCAAGCTGCGAAACGCCGGTAAACCAACAATGGTTGAAATTATAAAGAGTCGATTAGCAATGGAGTCAAACGCACAAAAAACAATTGCTCCAAAACTTAATACTTCTAGTATTTCCTTAACAACGTCTTCTACAAAATCCCAATCACAAACTAAACAAAAAAACACAACTTCAAACAAGTTCACGCAACAGCCTCAAACATCTCTCTCAACAAATACAACCTCATCCAACACTATATAGCACACCATGCCACCTCATAATCTTAATTAAAACTCACCAAAAGAAAACAATGATAACAAAAGCAATACCGATCGAACTCGAACCATCAACCTTGTTCTTTCTCTTCATTTATGCACGACGATAATAAACAAAAAAACCTCTTAAACACACAAATTCGAATTCGCTAGAGAATTTGCAAAACACTAGAAACACCTTTACAGCTGTTGGCGTCTCTTGCCACAAGAATCGAGAAAAAAGATAAAATGATTTGCAAGTGTACTTCTTTAAAAAACCGGTGAACCTGTGTTCAATTTCCGCACTTGGAACCGCAAAGAATAAAGAGAAAACCGTCTCGTTTGACGTTATAAAACTGATTATTATTTTATTACAGTGTTCTTTTCTTTTTTAACTTCCCAATGGGAAGTTGTTGTAATGAGGCCGATTTTGTGAATCGCGAATTTTGACATATCTCCACGTTTTAAGGTCACCTGAATCCAAATCCAATGTTTTTACAGAGATGTCTGTGTGTGTGTATGTACGTATGTTCGTATGTTCGTATGTTCGTATGTGCGTATGTTCGTATGTGCGTATGTGCGTTCGGAATTATCTTTCGCGTCGATTATCTCGAGAACCAAAGATGATATGGACATGGGACCGGGTTCATTTGACGCGTAATTACGTAACTACGAACTGATTAAGTTTCCAGAAAAATCGGTCCAGTAGTTTTTTGTTAGTAATTAAATAACTAAAAAAATAAAGGCAAACTAGCTGAATTTTGAAATTGATGATTTGTACGTGCAGATTTTCAATACCTTCGTAGTGATTTTTTTTAATATTATAATTGTATGTTTTAGCAAAATTTGTATGAATGTCGTAGCAATTATTTTAAAAAAAAATACTTATGGACAAAAACTAAATGAATGTGTAGAATTTTAAATTTATATTATCAGGCCAGGAGAATAATGAGATTTCGAACTAGCCAACTCGTAACAATTAGTTATAATAAAAAAAATGACGTTGGTAACAATAATAATAATATAAAATGGGATGTGAATATATTCTTCGATATAAAAAAATCAACAATCTTTTTGGAATTCAAGGTTGCTTTATTAATATGCAATTATAAAGGTGTATCTAGTATGATGTACATTTAACATTTAAAAAATAAATTATGACGTGGAACATGGTTGTAAGTAGAAGTTATTAACCGTAAAAGTTATTTTCGATGAAACAATGCTTTTTTTCATTTCTATAAGTACACATAAATAGTATTTATGAAAAAATATTGTTATTTCATATTTTGATAAGTCTTATGATTTCTTCCATTTCAAATCCGATTTAATTGCATATGTTGTGTATGGGCTGATTGATGTTATGAGAGCTTCATCAATTTCTGCTAGTTATTATTTTTTTGTGACAAGCCAATATGGAAATGTTTGTTGAAGATGATAAAATTCTTGAGGATATGGTTAATAATCTCCTACTGATGATTTTGCATGGTTCAAGGTGAAAAGCAGTAGTTTTGTGATGTCAGTCTTGAACAATTCATGAAGAAAGTAAATTGTATTGTGCTGTCAGCTGCGTAGTCTGTTATCAATATTGTTGTTTAGTTACTTGTAAGTAAAGAAATGTTAATTCAGCATTCTTAATTGATGAGTGGTATTGATGAGATATCTCCAAGTTGATGATTTCTTGATAACGTGAAGAAGAAAATTTCATTGTTCATCAAACATTGTAGTAATTGTAGAAGCAAGTGTTTATGTATAGGCCATTAGTGTTTGGGATTGAGCTTCATTAAACCTTTTCGTATGCGCAAAGATCTTGATCAGGTGAAAATAATATTTCAAAGTTCATTGACATAAGCAGAAGACTTATAAAAATGAAATAACAACATTGATACATGAATAATTGTTTAGCGACGAAAAAAAAAAAAAAATAATAATACTTATTAATTAAAAAATGAATATTGTTTTTTTATTTCTTCCCACTGGGAAGTTAGTCGTGTGGACCTTGCGGGTCGCACCCAGACCACATTTTTATACATTGTTTAATATGTTTTATGTGTCTATTCACAATAAATAAATTTAAGTTGACATTTTGCGTGGGCGTTGTTGACATCAAGGTATGTTTAAAGCGACGAGCCTTCTTGTCTAATGACGTCACCATGACCCGAACATTCTCCCCCCCGGTGAACGAAGTTCGCAAGTTGTCGTCTTTATCTTCGGCAACTCAACTTCGATTTGTTGAAATTTGCCTTGGCCATTTAAGAAAAGCTGGCAACCCTGCTCGTAGAAGATGTCTCATACATGTAAAGAGAGAACAGATTAATATTGCTTCAAAACATGCATTGGACGCAACAACAAAAAGAAACATCGAACAAAGCAGACTAGACGAGAGTAAACGATGAACGCAGCAGATTTGTTACGCGCGGTCCCGTTGTCGGCGTATGATTTCGTGCTTGTGGTTTCGGGTTTCCTCTCTCGTCTTTGATGGTGGTGGCTTGTTGTTTACCATCGATCGTCGGGTGAAGTAAGTTGTGCGGGTTTCAATTCGAGTGTTATTTATTTATAGTATTATTTACATGTGTTTATTAATCCAGGTGAGTATTAATTTTATTTGTTTTAATATATTTTTTTTTGTTTAAATACATTGGGGTTTGTTTTTGAGAAAAAAAATTGTATTATTTTTTTTTTGTTGGGGTTTGTTTTTGATTTCGCGACGTGTGTGTGTGTAAGTTCGGATATTGAGTTCGACTCAATCTCGCGCAACTAAAGTGTGATTAAATGAATGAAGTGTGTGTGTGGATCTGTTTTCATTTTGCATTTGGGTATTAGCGCGTGTGGAGTGTGTGTATGAGATTCGATTTGAGTGAATGGAAAGAGTGGCGAACAAGATTGGTGATGCCACTTTGTGTTTTAAGTTTTTTTTTAATTTAAAAGTATTAAAGTATTGTTTTTAGTACTATTTGGGTTAATTTTGAATGGACTATAATTGTGTTTATGTTCTGTGTGGAATGAGTTTGAATCGTTGATAATGATGATTATATAGGCTCATCGTTTTTTGCGTGTTGTTGTTCTACAGCTCCGGGTTCCGATAGTAGTTCCTGCGTAGTTGCAGGGTAGCGGACACAGTTTGGTGATTGGCCGTTTGAGTTCTCCATGCTGAGTTTTTAGTTTAACAACTCGGGTTATATTGTCCGATCCAGGGTAGGTCTCTTGTATTCGGCCGAGGCTCCACTTGGCAGGGGGAAGTCGCTCATCCTTTAGTAATACTAAATCTCCTACTTTTAGCTGTGGTCGAGGTTTCAGCCACTTCGGTCGCTGCTGTAATCGCGTGAGGTATTCCTGCTGCCACTGCTTCCAGAATCCTTGAAGATGCGCTTGAAGTGCCTTCCATCGGTCAACAAATCCTTGCTTACCTAACGTCAGATCTGGTTCTAGCACGGTGAACAGTCCTTCTCCGATAAGGAAATGAGCCGGTGTTAGCGCTTGGAAGTCATCGGGATCTTCGGACAAGGGACAGAGCGGCCTCGAATTTAGACACGCTTCAATTTGCGATAGAAGCGTGACGAGCTCCTCGTATGTCAGAGTTCCATTCCCAACAATCCTTCTGAAGTGGTGCTTTACACTCTTGACTCCGGCTTCCCACAAGCCTCCGAAGTGAGGAGAAGCAGGAGGAATGAAATTCCACTTCGTTCCATTTGAAGCTAGTACGTCAGCTATGTATCTCCTTCCAGCTATGAGCAGCGTCCTTCAGAAGGCGAAACAATTCCGCTTCGGCTCCTACAAAATTCGTGCCACAGTCGCTGTAAACTTGGCTGCAGACACCTCTCCTTGCAGCGAATCGGCGAAACGCGGCTAAAAATGTCTGGATGGTTAAATCGCTCGCCGCCTCTAAGTGTATGGCCTTGGTGGCGAGGCACACAAATATCACTAAATAACCCTTGAAGGATTTGGCTCCGCGACCCTTCCAAGTCCTTATGTTTATTGGCCCTGCGTAGTCTACCCCTGTATGTAGAAATGGCCTTGATATCGTTACCCTTGGTGACGGTAGTTCTCCCATTAGCTGATGGGCTGTCTTGCTTCGGTACCTAAAACAAATCGTGCAGCTATGCAGATATTTTTTGACGGCTCTTTTCATCCCAAATATCCAGAATTTTGTTCGTAGATACCCCATCATTTGTTGGATACCTCCGTGCAGCGTTCTCTGATGTGCCTCCTGGATGATCAGCGTGGTGAGATGGTGTTTTGGTTCCAAGATTATCGGATGTCGCTGATCGTATGGCAGGTCAGCGTGTTGAAGCCTTCCGCCCACTCTAACAATGCCTGCTCCGTCTATAAATGGATTCAAGGGCCCCATACCTCTGGACTTAGGGATCCCTTCTGGAAACATCTCTTGTTGAGCACATCGAGCTATCGTTTTTGATGCAGCATCGAGTTCCGTGGTGCAGAGGGATCCAAAAGCCCTTTTAGAGCATTGGTCCCTTGAGTTGCTGGCAAATCGCCTGCAGTACGCAATTGTCCGTGTGAGCCGCTTTAAGTTCGACGAATCATGAATTAGCTGGTTGATTGGATTTTCTGCGGCGGTTAGATGATGACTTAAGATGTGCTTCCTCTTTCCTTCGTCTGTGGTGAGATCAACTGGTTAAGCAGGTATTTGAAAATTCCACCCCGTATGTAGGAAGGAAGGTCCATTCCACCATAGAGAGGAACGCAACAGTGCTGAGGGAAGTACTCCTCTGGAAGCCAAATCCGCCGGGTTAAATTGTGTTGGGACATGTTTCCACACGCTAATGTCCGTTAAACGCTGAATCTCTCCTGCGCGGTTCCTGATAAACGTCTCCCATCTTGAATGTGGTGCTCGGATCCAGCAGAGAGTGATTGTGGAGTCAGTCCAAGCATGTGTCTTCATGTCCTTCTGCTCGATGACCTTTTCTATGTAGTGCAGGAGTTTGGCCAGCATGACAGCGCCGCAAAGTTCTAACCGGGGAAGACTTACGGGTACCACAGGTGCGACCTTTGATTTCGCTATAAGAAGATGCATGTGAATCTTACCTTTCTCGTCCTCAACCCTAAGGTAGACGGCTGCTCCATATGCCCTTTCAGAAGCGTCGCTGAATCCATGCAATTCGACGCGGTTTCTCCTACCAGATGTTTGAACCCACCTTGGAAGACGGATTTCGTTGATGGCTCTTAATTCGTTGTAAAAGGTGTTCCATTGTTGCAGGATCTCCGAATCAAAAGGTTCATCCCATGTTACCTTGTGAATCCAGAGCAGCTGCATGACATGTTTCGCCTTAAGGATACAAGGCGAGATCCATCCCATGGGATCAAACAGACGCGCGATTGTCGAAAGGACAAACCTCTTCGTTGGCTGTGGATTACTTGGTGGCGTGCAGCGAAAAGAGAAGTGATCAGTCCTGGGAAGCCAATGGATTCCGAGTGTTTTGACCCTGTCTGACCCTTCGGAAGGCAGTGAGAATGTTAACTCACGATCCTGCTCGGGAATCTCCTTGAGCAGTTTCTCTGCGTTGGAGGTCCATTTGCGTAAGTTAAACCCGCCTGTTTGTAGGGCTGCTTTAACCTCCCTTCTTTTACCTTCAGCTTCAGAGATGGTGTCCGCTCCTGAAATAAGATCGTCGACGTACATTTCTTCCCGAATCATCTTTGCGGCCTTCGGATACTGAGCCTCAGTGTCGTCGGCTTCTTTAGCGTACGGATGGCTAAATATGGGGCAGGTGCTGTACCGAACGTCACTGTTTTGAGCCTGTATGTTCTCACTGGCTCTGTTGGGGTGTTCCGCCAAAGGATCAGCTGGTACCTTGAATCCTGCTCTGTTACCCAAATTTGTCGGTACATTTTTTCGATGTCCGCTGTGAATGTGAAGCGATAAAATCTCCACCGAAGAATAATGTCTGTAACGTTGTGCTGAAGTCTCGGGCCTATCCTTAGCTGGTCATTCAAGGACACTCCGTCGGCTGTTTTAAAGGAAGCATCGAAGACCACCCGCAGCTTGGTCGTTGAGCTGCCCTCCTTTATGACGGCATGATGCGGCAAGAAATAATGCTGATTGGAGATTGAGGATCCATCATCTTCAACCATATGACCGAGCTGCCGGTACTCTTCTATGCACGCTGCGTACTGGTCTCGTAGTTGTGCGTTTGCTGCTAGACGCCTTTCCAGCCCTGTGAAACGCTGTAAAGCACCCTCCCTTGACCTACCTAGAACGGGATGAACGTTTTCTTTAAATGGCAATGCTACCTGATACCGACCATCATCCATGCGGCGTACACTGTTGTTGAAGTGATCTTCACAGGCGATGTCTTCAGCGGTTTCAACATCCTTATACAGCAAGTCCTCCAGCACCCAGAACTTGCGGAGTTGTGCGTTGATATCTCCTGTTTGGAGGAACGCTCTTATGGTTCGTGGTTCAACTGGTGCTCTTCCGCATAGGATCCAACCTAACCTGGTTTTTTGGATGACGGGCATGTCTCTTTCCTGGGCTCTGATGACATCAGGCAACAATATCTCTGCGAGCACATCACTACCTAGCAAGAGATCTACCTTGGCTGGTCTGTGGAAGTTTGGATCTGCCAACACTAAGCCATCGAGATGCTTCCACCTTCCGACGGAAGGGGTTCGGGCCGGGAGATGCCCAGACAGCGATTTGAAAATGAAGGCCTGTGTCGTTATTGCAAAGGTCGAATGCTGCGACGAGATTGCCACATCGACAACCTTTGTGCATGTACCGCTGCTGACCAACCCTAACCCGGATACTTCAACGTTTGTTGATGTCGGTTTCAAACGAAGCAGTTGTACGGCTGACTCAGTTATGAAGGAAGCTTCAGAACCCGAATCCAATAGAGCACGGAGCGGAAACATCTCACTTGACGACGTTTTAACGTTAACCATGGCTGTTGCTAATAGAACCTGCGTACTATTCCTAGACGATGAGTGGAATATGTTGTCAGCTAAACATATTGATGGCTACTCCTGAGATGGCAGAAAGTTTGGAGCAATGGCATTGATTGACGAGGCTTAAAAATTGTTGGGCTGACTGATGCTAAGACTATGACTAGGTATGGTGGACGAAAATAGAGTTAGTCGGAGAGTTATGCAGAAGGGAATGATGTGGTTGTTGGCAATAATAACATCTACGAGTGCTTGGGCATTGTTCCGATTGATGGCTATAAGCTAAACAATTTCTGCATAGACCTAACCTACCTACACATTGACACCGATCTGGGATGCTCATTTTCAAAAAAACGTCCACATTTGCGAATGGGGTGTTGGCCTCTGTTGCAAAGCTTGCAGGACAACGTATCAGTATTGGTCGACGTATGAAAAGTACTCCGCTGTGGTACATTGCTTGCCGAATTCGTTGACGGATGCACCTGCTGTTGGTTAACGGCCTCCAAAGAACGGAACCTCGTCTCCAAAAACTGCGTGAACTCGTCAAATGTAGGAAGTTCCTTGTTATTCGGCTTACTTCCAAGCCTTTCTTCCCACAAGTGCTGCGTTTTTGTTGGAAGTTTTTGAAGCAGGATAAAAATGAGCACAACGTCCCAATGCTGAACTGGTACCTTAAGATTTTCCAAGCTGTGGACAACTTCCGTCGATGTGTCGAGCAATTCTTTAATGGAATCGGATCGCTCTTGGGAAATCGAAGGCTGGTTGAAGAGGCATTTTAACTGGGTATTCACTAAGAACCGTTGATGATCATAACGTTGTCAACTCCCAGGTGAGCCAAAAGTTTCTCCGCTTCCCCTGAAACACTTGTTTTCAAATAATGCATTTTTTGTATTTCAGAAAGAGCTGCATTATGGTGGATTAGCGATAAAAATAAGTCACGAAAGGATCGCCACGACTCATAACCGGCAAACACAGGTAAATTAATTTTCGGTAACCGAATGTCTATCTTTCTATTAATTGTTTCTTTGGACTCCAATTTGTCACCTTAAAATTTTTTTTCAGCTGTTTGGACCTTATCCATCGCGTCCAACAAATCGCAGCGATGTTCAAAGTACAATTCTCGGATTTGCTCGAAAATTGTCTCAGCTTCCCCTAACTCTTTCTCTGCTAAAGTATCCAGAGCCTTTTCGTGCCGTGCGGTTGCTGCTTGCATCGTCTTTTCTAAGGTAGACAATCGACCCGAAATATAGTTGGCTGTACGTCTGGCAGAGCTAGTTTTGGAAAAATTGGACATATCTTTTTCCATTTGTTTAAGGGTGTGCGCCAAATGTGATGCCATTATTATATTTGAAACAAGTAACAGGAACAAAAAATAGATGAAATCACTTACTTGTGAAAGCGCGGTGCTCCAATCTCAAGAGGGGTTCCAAGTTAAGTCCTTCTGGGAATCGGCAATATCCGGATTCAAATTTCAAAAAAGTCCAAGCACACGATCAATTTTTTATTGTTCACACACCACACGTAAGAAAGTTTTTTTTTTTTTTTTACTTTGATTTTTAATTTTAATAATTTTCTTAATATAGAAATCACACACTATAACAAGCTCGCGACAAGCAAAGGATTCAAAGAAAAAGTATGTACATATATGTAAATCCGGCTCGTAGTGACCAAATGTTGGCGTCTCTTGCCACAAGAATCGAGAAAAAAGATAAAATGATTTGCAAGTGTACTTCTTTAAAAAACCGGTGAACCTGTGTTCAATTTCCGCACTTGGAACCGCAAAGAATAAAGAGAAAACCGTCTCGTTTGACGTTATAAAACTGATTATTGTTTTATTACAGTGTTCATTTCTTTTTTATACATTGTTTAATATGTTTTATATGTGTCTATTCACAATAAATAAATTTAAGTTGACATTTTGCGTGGGCGTTGTTGACATCAAGGTATGTTTAAAGCGACGAGCCTTCTTGTCTAATGACGTCACCATGACCCGAACAACAGCCGTCGATGTTACCTTTGCATCTGAAGTTATTGCGCCTTTCTGCAATGGGTGGTTGTAGATACGGGTAAAGATCATATGGCAACAGTAATTCGAACACCAGGATCAAGAAATTCAAAGAGGAGTTAGCAAATTGGGATATATTTAAATCTCATTCCCTTAAGTTATCAACACTAACAACTGTCTCTGCTAACCTCAACCAGGAAGCTGCCAGAATCAAAATATTATAAAATCAACCGCAGCTATATCCATCCTAATTACGAAAGTAAAAAACGGCAACAATAAACAGCCAATATGGTTTACACAAGAAATTGCAAAACTTCGTGAAGACAAAATCAAAGCTTGGGTGAACCTACGTAGAAACCCAATCAGGGAAAATTGCATTGCATATAGAAAATGCTTTGCAAAGCATCGTGGGAAAATTTTGTCAACACAATGGATCCATCTTTAGATCTAAAAACATTGTGGAACAGAATAAAATCACTCCGATTTTCAAAAACACCTCAAAACTTTCCCTATCGAACCAAGCTCTGATCAATGATCCAGAAATAATAGCCAACAAATTTGCTCAATTATGGAAATCGTATAATTCTGATAGCAGTTATCCTGTTAATTTGATTACCTCGAAATAAAATTTTTCGATTAACGATCTCCCATCTTTGTCAACGCAAACTGAATACCTTGCTGAAAAAATAACAGAAATTGAGCTAGACTTGACCATCCATACCGCAAAGGGAATTACACCGGGAAACGACAAAATAGCGTACAATATGGTTAAACATTGCGATAAAAAATTAAAAACAAGAATATGTGCCCTATATAACAATATTATTAATACTGGTAACTTCCCACATGATTGGAAGAGAGCACAACTTAAGCCTATCCCTAAACATGCACGGATTATCGGCCTATATCACTTCCTCCAGTTCTCTCCACAATTTTTGGGAAAATCATTGCGAGAAGAATTAGTTGGAAAATAGAGAAAAAGTTACATACTTCACAACACGCCTTTAGGGCGAATAGAGGTGTCCAAAGTCCCTTACATCTTTTAGAGGGAAAACTAGCTGAAAACCTCTCTGTGCGGAAACATAGTGTTATTATGTCAGCTGACCTTGAGAAGGCTTTCATTCATGGGGAATCCAAAAAAATATCCTGAAGATTATCATATCATTTATGACAGGAAGAACAATTCAGGTAAATGTCCACGGCTCTTTGTCTTCCATATTTCAATTGGATAACGGAATTCTACAAGGTTCACCACTTTCGGTTATCATATACAATGACAATATTGATTCCTTGATACAACAGCTTGCTAGCCCTAGATATGGCTTAGATTTTATCAACGTCTACGCAGACAATATCTATACACTAGCTTCTGGAGATCTTAACCATGTTAAACAAGTGCTGGAAACAACAGACTCTGCAATATGTACGTCAATGGGCGCAAGGAAGAGGTGCTTTGTTCCACCAAATAAAATCGAAGCTATCCATATTTGCAGAAAAAGAGAATGCATTCTCCCCTGATCCTGCGTAATGTCACCATTCTGGTATTGATTAGCAGCGCATTTTTTTTCCAAAGTGGTGGAGGATTAAATGTTACAGAGTCGTTGGTTGTGAATAGACTTGGAAGGCAGACTCCTGGGACTGATAGCAAAGACGTCATGTTTATTATTGCAGAAGTAGTGCCTCTCCGAGGTTTTCCCATATCAAGTGATTCCTTGGTTACCTAGTGAAGTGGATGCGATGGATTTCCCAGAGCCTTGCTAATAAGTGCTAGCGATCTTTTGTTTCCAAGGTGTTCAAAGGATAAATAACCAGCTTCTCTTCGAGGTGCTATTATTTGCAAAGTTTTTAGGGCACTGAAGTAAACGCAGCCAAAGTCACACCAGAACCGGTTTATTTCTAAATTCACCTAATAGATAGTAATCTTAGTACAGTCTTATAAAATTTTTGTAACTAACTACTGATACAGTTGTACCAGAAATTAAATATGGAATTCAATTATGATCAATACATCATCTCCTTTGACGCTATTTAACTAACGCCTCAACCGTACTAGGTTTGAAATCGTACATTTCTTTATCTAATGCGCTCTGACCTCCTAACCATTAGAAGAATTTCCGGTTGGATAACGTCGCATGATGAATATGGTCGGCTGCCCGGGCCTTGATCCATTTGCCCCTTCGCTCGAGACGGCTGTATCCAGATCGTCATTGTTCAAGGACCCATCACTTTTGTTAACCTGTTTAGAGGAATCCAAAAATTCATGAGCATACCGATTGAAATAACCTTCCCTGCGTTTTCTGTTTGTTTGTCCGCCGACCCTGATGGTGCCATGAGCGTAAACTCCGTCTCCAACTCGTACCTTAAAGGACGTATCTGATTCTGGTGCCGTTTAACATATCCGCCTTGTGTTTGGACTCCATACACCTTATTACCAAATGTGTGCTTGATCACTCCTTTCGACCACTTATTTGTCTTCAAATACTCGCGCACCATAACCTGCTGTGAACATTGGAACTTGGGGGCAGAACTTCTGAATTTCCTCTACTTTCCTTCCGGAAGGCAACATGATAGAATGTTTCGGTACTGTCTCCCATGGAGTAATTCTGCTGGAGACTTCAGCGACACTCCACTTGGCGCTGATCGATAAGTCGAAAGGAATAAGTTGAGAGCCATATCGGCGTCTTTTCTTTCAGCCATGTTCTTTTTAAAAGTTTTTTTGAATGTCCGAACAAATCGTTCGGCCTGTCCGTTCGATGCCGGGTGAAAAGGAGCGGTCCTCCAATGTTGGATTGAGTTCACCTCGCAAAATTCTTTGAACAGCTGTGCCGTAAATTGAGCCCCATTGTCAGTGACCAGCGCTCTCGGAAGTCCCTCTATCGCAAAAATGAATTGGATTGATTGAATTGATTACCGCCGACATCGACACCACATGCGGGAATTTGGAATACGAGTCCACACAAATGAGCCACATTTTATTAAAGAATGGACCAGCGAAGTCCAGGTATATCCTTTCCCATGGCTCATCTGCCGGAAGCCAGTTGCTGTACTCCCGTCTTGGATCTGATGAAGATTTTTGACAGAAGTTACATCTCGTTACCACCTTATCAATTTGTTGGTACATGCCTGGGAACCAAACATATCGCCGTGCCAGTCGCCGTTTTTAGTATACTATCCTTAAATGTCTCCAAGCCTTATGCTGGCTGGCAGACCAAACGAATTCCACACCCTTTGCTCTAAGCGCATTTAGTGGGCCTGCTACCTTCCGAGAAATTGGGTATGAATTGATTGTAATAGTTCAATTTACCTATAATGGCTTCCAATTCCTTTAGATTCGAGGGTTCTGGAATATTCCGAAGGGCTTCCAAATGTTTTTCAGAAGGGCGAATTCCAGCGGCAGAAAGAGTGTGACCCGAATACTTCAATTCCCCTTTAGCGAAAGCGCACTTTTGCTTATTGCACCGGAAGCCATTGCTTTGAAGACGGCCAAAAACCTCCCTCAAGGTTTGCAAGTGTTCCCTGTCATCCTTACCCGAGACGACTATGTCGTCCAAATACACAGGAAGATCAGCAAATAGTTGTTCCATTATTTTCTGGAATTCTCCCGGTGCACTGCTTATCCCAAATAGAAGACGCTGGTATTGGAACAGTCCGAAAGGCGTATTGATCACAGCTATTTCTTTTGACTCGTCGTCCAACTCAATTTGGAGCGTCCGACAGGTCTATCTTTGTGAACATTCTCCCTCCCCGAAGTTTATGAAAAATGTCGTGAATGCGTGGGATAGGATGTCGATTAGCTATAAGTTGTAGATTCACACTCGCCTTGAAGTCTCCACAAATTCGAATCCCACCATTGGACTTCTGCACTATAACTACGGGAGCTGCCCACTGAGTTCGGTGTACCTGTTTAAGTATACCTTCTGCAATCAGTCGATCGATTTCCCTCTTGGTGTCATCCAATAACGCATATGGAATAGGCCGATGGTGAACAAATTTTGGAACTGCACCTTCCTTGAGAGCCAGATGCGCTTTATAATCCTTGCACTTGCCTAGTTCTGTCGAAAACAGTTCAGAATGCATCTCACAGATTGACTGAGTGCTTACTAGTAGCGCGGAATTTTCCTCTTTAATTTGCAAAACAGAATATCGAATCGTTAGACCTAATGCTTTAAACCAGCCCAGTCCTAGAATATTAGCGCCAGAACTATTTACCACGAGTAAATTGACTTTATGCGTGGATTCCTCATACACTAAATCTACTTAAAATTCTCCTTTACGCGAATGTGGGGATCCGCCATAAACCTGTAGAACTTGCCTGATAGTAGAACACTTAGGGTGGCCCAGTTGTAGATAACCCTCGCGTCCAACCAGCGAACACGACGCTCCTGTGTCAACTTGGAATGTCATCGACCGTCTTTCACGTGTTCATGTGAATGCACTACTTCAGCAAAATGTAACCTCTCCGTAGAATTACCTAAATATTTATTTTGCTCTTGAGATTTGTTTTTGCGATAGGAGCGCTTACCAGACCGCTGCACACTACGACTTCTATTCATGCCTGCCTTCTCATTTATTGAACTTCCAACCGCACTCCCTCCTAACATACACACAGCTTCAATGTGGCCCACCTTCTTGCATTTCCGACAAACTGTTTTGTAATGACGACACTCGATTCTACTGTGGATGACAAAACAGCCTGGGCACGATTTACGATGCGATTGTGATTGTGACAGTGAACGCAAATTACCATGAACACTAGTCATCGGTAGCTGATTAACCTCCATATAGGGGATTATATGTATTTATATAAATTTATTTACATAAATTTATGAATATTTTTTGTGGTTTCTATTACTAAAATAAAGTTTTAAAAATTGAATTAATAAAATTTATTAATTAGTACTATATTATGTTATTATAATATTTTATTAATTACAATAATTTATTTACATATTTTATATATAGTTATTTTAAAATAAAATATAAATTATATATATATATACAGGGTGTCCCAGTTAAGAGGTATAATACTTTAAGGAGAGATTCCTGGAGTTCCGGCGAACAAAAAATTGTACGGCAGGGGGGGGGGCTCTATTTTCACCCCAGTCCGAGTTACAGCCCGTCAAAGTGGGGCACCTCCGATTTGGAGGTATAATCACTTTAAATGGTATAACTTTTGAAATATTATAGCTACAAAAACGATTTTACACATTTTGAAGAGAGAATTTGAGAAAATTTTGAGAAGAATGCATTTTAATAAAAAAAATTTAACAACAAATTTTCATAATTTTGATTTTAAGGAGCCATAACTTTTTTGTGGCTCATGAAATTACAAAAAGTTTTCACAGTTTAATGCGCCAATAAATTCTGCTTTCAAAAAGGCATAAAACTGTTTTTGTAACTATAATAATTTAGAAGCTATATCATTAAAAGTGATTGTACCTCCAAATCGGAGGTGTCCCACTTTGACGGGCTATAACTCGAACTGGGGTGAAAATAGACCCCCCCCTGCAGTAAATTTTTTTGTTCGCCAGAACTTCAGGAATCTCCAGTTAAAGGATTATACCTCTTAACTGGGACACCCTGTACATATATACAGGTTCCGGCGAACAAAAAATCGTATGACAGGGGGGGGGGGGGGGGGGGGGGTCTATTGCAAAGTATTGCAGAGTTGTAAGATTATCATCTGGGACGAATGCACAAAGGCACACAAACGAGCATTGGAGGCACTCGATCGGACTTGAAAGATTTGCGCAGTAACACAAAACGTTTTGGAGGCGCAATGATTCTGCTGGCAGGCGATTTTCGACAAACGCTTCCTGTTATTCCACGATCAACGGCAGCCGATGAAATCAACGCTTGCTTTAAGCTTTCGTATTTGTGGCGTTATGTGAAGCAGCTGCGGTTGACGACGAATATGCAAATTGCGTTACAAAACGATCCATCTGCCGAGATTTTCTCTAATCAATTGTTGGCGATTGGCAATGGAGAAGCACCTATCGACGTTTCCACTGGATTGATTTCGTTCCCGCCGAATTTCTGCCATTTCACAACGACGAAAGAGGAACTCATTACGAATGTGTTCCCAAACATCGTCCAGAATTATGTGAACTACGATTGGTTGACTGCACGTGCAGCGACAAAAAAGAATGTCGATGATTTGAATTGCGTAATTCAAAATGCAATTGCTGGACAATTACATTCGTTCGAATCAATTGATTGTGTGACTAATCCTTACGAAGCAACAAATTATCCAACGGAGTTCCTGAATTCATTGGATTTGCCATTTACGACTGAAGGTTGGATCTGTTGTCATCATGCTCCGGAACCTTAATCAACCGAAATGGTGCAATGGAACGAGATGGGTCGTAAAGCAACTCAAGAATAATGTCATTCAAGCAACGATACTCAAAGGCAAATTCAAGGGCGAGGAAGTGCTCATTCCCAGAATTCCAATGATTCCAACCGATTTACCTTTTGAATTCAAACGCATTCAGTTTCCGGTTCCATTCAATTTCCATTCAACAAAACAAAGAACGTAGTCTACCACAAAGCATTGAATTGACCTGACATATGATTCCTTCAGCCTTTTTACATTCCGTGTCAATAAAGGATATTGAATTCAATCGAATTCGAAAAGTGTTTTATTCATTCAATAATTGAAATTCGAGTAGCCGATCGAGTGCCTGTCACCGATCGCGAATGTTCGATCAAAAAAATTAATTTCGGGTAAATCGCGAATGCTCGAAGTAATTTCAATCAAAACATAAATTTTAGGCGAGACGAAGTTCACCGGGTCCGCTAGTATATGTATATATGTATGTATAATATTATATTTATTTGCATAAATTTATGTATGTTTTTTTGCAGTTTCTATTACTAAAATAAAGTTATAAAAATTAATAATTTATTTGTTTTATATCATACTATATTTTGTTATTTCTATGTATAAATTTATGAATTTAATTTTATAAATTAATTATTGAATAAATTTAAAAAGTTTTATTTAAGCTTAAAAGTTTGTTATTAATTTATATTATATGTAAATTTTTGTGTGAAGTTTTGTTTATTTAAAAAGTTAATATTTATATTTATTTGCAGTAATTAATATTATAAATTAAAGAAATTTAGAAATAGAAATATTATTACCTTAATTTGTGCCAGCAGTTGCGGGTATACAAATAATATAAATGAATTTTATTAATAAAAGTTAAATGATTGTTTAAAAATACATGTTAATTTATTAAGTGAAATTTTAATTTAATTTAATTTAAAAAAAAATTATTATTGAAGTGTTGTTGCCAGTAATCGCGAAAAAAGTTTTCTGCGTTGTCTTGAATGCATTCGTAATGTCTAGAACCTCTTGGAGTGATGGGTCGGTTTTCTGAAGGGCCTGCGTGCGAACACTATCATGGGGTCTATACAACACCACAATGTCTCGTATCATATTGTCTACATACTGTTTAGAACAATTTGCGTCTGGACTCACAAAAAGGCAATTACAGGCCACACCTCTAAGGTCTGCGACCCAGGATACGACTGCCTGGCTTCATCACTGTCTTATGA
Source organism: Blera fallax (assembly GCA_946965025.1). Taxonomy (NCBI): domain Eukaryota; kingdom Metazoa; phylum Arthropoda; class Insecta; order Diptera; family Syrphidae; genus Blera; species Blera fallax. The sequence goes on from OX337246.1 coordinate 58,717,757, forward strand.
AATTGGTAACGCGCTGCAAGTACATGAATTTTAGAGGTGAAGTGTTCACTTAGCCTACCAGTGAGATCTTTGAAACTTCTAGTTGTCACGTCGTCTACCCGTAGAGTTTTTGTAGTATCTCAAAGTTTTCTGCTCCGACCCAAGACAGAAAAAATCCACGTTTTTGGTTGTCTTCTGTGATTCGGCATGCTTCAAAGTGTTGTTCCATTTGCTTGAGGTATGTCCTCCAATTACCTTCCTTTTTATACGCTGGGAATGGCTGCACAACTGCAGTATTAGGTGCCGGTGTTTGCCGCGTGCTTTGCGTAAGCCATGTCTTTTGATCCGGCAATATCCTTTCCATCCAATCACGCTGTGATTTGAGGATGTTCTCAAGCGTTTCCTTATCCATTAATGCACATTTTATGGCTTTTCTTACACGTTGTGTCTGTTCACAAAGCATTGGTTCGAAAAAAAAAAAAAAATTTCCACGCCGCCACTGAAGTAAACGCAGCCAAAGTCACACCAGAACCGGTTAATTTCTAAATTCACTTAATACAAAGTAGTCTTAGTACAGTCTTATAAAATTTTAGTAACTAACTACTGTTACAGTTGTACCAGAAATTAAATATGGAATTCAATTATGATCAATAATACATCAGGCACCTGTTGCCGTGCGAAAACATTGGTTGATCGCAGCGTTGATACTTTCAATGTTTTTCTTAGTAGTCCACATATAGCTTGTAAACCCATGTTAAAGAGAGCCCTCTACCAAAGTCTTGGCTAGTCGGATGGCCGTCTCATTATGGGGACCTTTCCGCTTGGAGCAAACCATTTTGAGGACATTGTTGCGTAATTGAAGTTGATTAATTGCTTTTTTTATTTGTCAATTCCATTTCAGATTTCCAGAAAAGTAAATACCGAGTATCCTTATTTCTCTCCTGAGTGGAATTGTGACATTACGCAGGATCAGGGGAGAACACATGCATTCTCTTTTTCTGAAAATATGGATAGCTTCGATTTTATTTGGTGGAACAAAGCACCTCTTCCTTACGCCCATTGATGTACATATTACAGAGGCCGGAAGAAACCCAGTTAGCGACTTAAAGACGAAAGTTTTGACACAACTGTCAAATGTCGAAACTCTTGATACAAACGTTAGGTTGACATAGGGTTGGCTGGTGCCGCTGCTGACTAACCCCAACCCCGATACCTGAATGTGAGTGTGATGCGTACGTTACTTAAGCTGCTACGTCGCTGACTCGGAGATAAACGTGACCTCGGACCCTGGGTCAATTAATCTCCGTAAACTCACGAGTCTCCCATCATTTGACTTAACCTTAATAACAGCTGTGGCTCGTAAGACGCTTGTGTTGATGTGGTGCGATGCGAAAAGAGCGTTATGCATGCCACCATTGGGTTGATTGTCACTCATGAGACAGAATGGAGGTGCGCAGGGGTTCACGGTCACCTGTTCTGTCCGAGTGCTATCATTGCAGTGTTGACTCCGTGGTGTTGTGTGCGTGTTGGGTGAGGATGTGTGTGCGTATATACGTGGATGCAATAGCGAATGGTGACGCTGTTGACAAAAATAGCAGCCCTTACTGCTGGGACAATCTCCTGCTCGATGGTTATAAGCGAGACAGTTTTCGCAAATTTTCGCTTGCTGTGCAGCCTGTTGTCTATGCGTCACGTCCACGCCCAAAAATCGGTTGCATTTTCTTAAGGAATGTTGTCCATGGCTGCATACCTTACATTGAAATTGCTTCGTTTTTGCCGACGCGTGGAAAACCTTGGGGGTCGGTTCCGATTTTGATGTTATGGCTTGGCGATAGACCGAGATGTCCACTGCTGCGCTACAGCTTCTTACGTGCGAAAACGTGTCTCCAGAAAGTCGCTGAATTGTTTCATCGTTCGCAAATTCGTGCTGTTGCCCAACCTCCCATGATTGCTGTGCCACACTGGGTAACTTTTAGAAAAGAATGTAAATTAAAATTGCATCCTATTCTTTGATCGGCAACCCTAAGTTCTCCAAAGCATGGATACTTTCAGAAGAAATATCGAGAATAGATTTTAACCCCTCTGCAGAGTCTTTTCCCAACACAGGTTGACTAAAAGGGGCTTTAAATTGCGTTTTGACCAACATCCGTTTGTGATCAAACCTCGACGTTAGAAGATTCCACGCTTTTTCGTAGTTCCCAGCCTCTATGGATAGATGCTGCAAAAGTCGAGCTGCTTCACCCGTAAGACTGGATTTTAAATAGTGTAATTTTTGAATTTTACTAAGGGATTTATTGCTGTGAATCAGGGACAGGAACATATCATGGAAATTCTGGGATTTGTACCTTAGGAAGACGAAGGTCCTCGCTAATCTCGCTCCTACCGCCTGAGGAATTATCCGTCCTGCCAACTGGAGGAAGCTTACTTGCACCAGTACACTTGTCGATGGCGTCTAGCAACTCGCACCGATATTCCAGGTGAGTATCCTAAATTTCCCCATATACTAAAACTAATCCCTCTTTTGTGATTCCCTTGGGCAGCTCACCACCTCTCATAATCTCTTCATGATAACGGCGAGACGAAACCCAATTCCCTTCCAATAATGAAAGACGAGTCGCTAAATAATTATTCGACCGACGGGAATCACCTGTCTTTTTAAACTTGGAAAAATCTCGTTTAATTTGGGCCAAAATCTGGTTCTGGAGCTCCTCAAAGGACATTTTACACTTTGTTGTAAGTGAACAAAAGTACAAAAAAGGAAGAAAATAAATAATTAGGACTTACGTTGACATCTGCAGCAGCAAAATAACGCGTTGCGGGAATCCCGATTTGCACACTTGTGTAGATGGGTTATAGTCTTTTGTGACACAAAGACAAATGATTTGCACCTGTGCACCTGCACTTGTGTAAAAGTTCTTATGTAAAGTTTTTTACTTATTTTAAAGTCTATTGTCTTTAATTAATCATTTTTTATTTTTTAGCGCACACAATATCCGGATCTAAAGGGCCAATGTTTTTACCACGGAGTTACTTTAAGTTTTAGAATTAACCTTTAACTGAAACGCAACAAAAGAAATATATTTATTATATACTTACTTTCAGTAAGAAAACGCACTGTCTCTATCGTTATGGAGTTTATTCTAGGTACTCACTGTACCTTGTTGAGTGTGCATTTAAGATTTTGCATTTTTGTTTCATAGCCAGAATGTGGCGGGAATTATACAAATTAATCACCCAATTTTGTTTTTGAATTACTTTTTTACTAAATAAAAAAAAACTATTTTGTGTAATGTAAATCTTTATTTGGACCTTTAAAATTTTTTCTGGTAAGTGGAAAAGATGATATCCGCCAAGTGGCTGCCGCCAGTGTTGATACACATTTGTGCCCGTTTTATCGCATTTTCCATGACTTTCCGCAAGATTTCCGGTGATAACTGTTCGTATTCCAGTCGAATATGGTCCTTAAGGGCTGTAATTGTCTGAGGCTTGTTGGCATAAACCCGTGACTTCAAGTAGCCCCAAAGAAAGAAGTCTGGGATGGTTAAATCGGGCGATCTTGCTGGCCATGCCAAATCGCCAAAACGGGAGATTACGCGACCAGGAAACGCTTCCTTCCCGCACTACACAGTGGCTTTAAATGGATGTATTGGCTCTTCGTGCATCACACGCGGATTTTCAATGCCCCAGACATGAAGATTTTGCTTATTGACGTAACCGCTTAAGTGGAAATGCGCCTCGTTGCTCATGATGATTTTCGAAACAAAATCGTCCTCTTCGTTGTTGAGATTGAGGATGGCTTGACAGTAATTCACACGCGACTGACGGTCAGGAGGCATTAACTGATGCACTGTTTGCACATTGTACGGGAACATGTGTAAGTCTTTCACTAATATTCGCTGTAGGGTCCGTCTGGTGATTCCCAATTGCGTGGCCCGTCGTCTGGTTGATGTTTCTTCGTTCTCAGCGACATCGGCAGCCACAGGCGCGATATTCTCGGCCGAACGACCAGTCCGGTGGCGGCCACGTCCTGCATGGTCTCCTGTGGTTCCAGTCTGTTCGAGTCGAGTAGCTAAGCGCCGAAATATTTGAACAGTTGGTGCGACACGATTAGGAAATCGACGTCGAAATTCACGCTGCGCTAACACCACCGACCGATTATAGGTCAAAAAAATCGACACAATTATTCCACGCTATTGCGCAGTATAGCGCTCCATTGCTTATCTGTTTGTATACTGCAGCTGTCTAGCTCACAAATGTCAAATATGATTGACGTACGACGCCATTTGCAAAAATTATAACATCTTCCGATAGGATCATTAATTTTGCGCCACCTTGTAAAGGGTGTCCCATAATTCACGCAAAATGTAACTTTGATAGAAAATACAGATTTTTAATTAGAAAGCTTAATTTTTATATTGATTCATAGAGTATACAGATTGGGGTTATGTATGGAATAGCACATCGGATAAATGGCCGCCACGGCTTTGCTGGCAAGTACGTATTCTTTTATTGAAATTTTCTATGACCCTTCGGATAGGGGTTAGAATATATCCGAGGTAGGCATGCCTGTCGTAAGAGGCGACTAAAATCCACAAAGCGGAGACGAAAACTTCGCAAAACTTGGAAATAAAAAAAAAAAAACAAATGACCCGGTCCTCCTGGCAGGGGGTTTGTGTGTAGAAATGACTGTACTACCCAATAAAACAAATACGGTTACCAGAACAAATATGGCAATGAACAAAACAAACGATAGAAATACCCCAGGTGGCAGACCAGGTAAACTGGAAAATCCACCCTCCTTGGAGGTCGGTCCCATGGATTCTGTGGGGGACCATTTATTGCTACATAAACAAAACTCAAGAAGGAGTTCACTAACGCCGAGAACTCCACCAAAAATGATAGCGTCAAAAAGCCTTAGAGCCGAAGATAGCGCTGTAATTGTAAGTATTCCGAAAATACAAAAACAGAAATCTGGAACTGAAACCAGTATAATTGAAAGCGAACCTAAAACAGATTCACAAGCGAAAATAAAAACAAACAACTATTACAATGAATGGCAAGCTGAACTTAAAGCAAGGAAAAATCTTGAAGCAATAGTTGCAAGTTTGCAAAACCAAATAAGAGAGCTGGAAAAAAGGGTCACCATTCTGGACTGCTCTAACAATTGTCCGGCCCAACCTGCCCAGCAGGGTAGAGAAAAGGAATACCTCACAGATGAAGAGGAGCTCGCACTGGAAATAGGCAGCCATCTAAAGAAAAACAAAAGGCCTACGAAAAAACGCAAGGCAGAAGACAGTCCTGAATTATCTGCAAGAAGACAGGATGCTAAACAAGCAAATTTACAAGGTAAGACAAGTGATAAAAGGCTTGGAAAGTTAACCACTGGTTTGAAAAAACAGCCATTACCACCACCAATAATGATCTCGGGAGTGGACAGATTTGGTGAGTTAAAAAAAGTAATAGAAAAAAAAACGAAAAAGTCTTGTAAATTCACATCCTATAATAACAATAAATGGAAAATAAATGTTGATGACAGTGACACATATAGAGAAATCACTGAGGAATTGACAAAAACAAAGTTCCAGTGGCACTCATATGAAAATAAAGCTACTAGACCAGTTAAAGTAGTAGCCAGAGGCCTTCACTTCTCGTGTGATGAACACGATATCGTCGAAGACTTAAGTAATAAAAAATTTAGGATTTTGGAAGCCAAAAACCTAATTAAAAAAGAAACCACACGAGGTAGTGATGGGCGACCAATGACAATAAACAGAAAATTATCTCTTTTTATGCTCTCTTTTCATAATCAAGAAGAAGTCGAAAAGATATATAACATAAAATCAATAATGGGTATTGTTGTTAAGATCGAGCCACTTCGAAAGAATTCAAACTCAATACCCCAATGCAAACGATGCCAAGCCTTCGGGCATACGCAAAGTTACTGTAAAAGAGATTTTGCTTGCGTTAAATGTGAAGGAAAACATCCCACAAATAATTGTCCTCTAAAGAAGGACGAGAAAGCAAAATGCATCAACTGTCATGGTGATCACCCAGCAAATTATAGAGGCTGTCCGATGGCAAAAGAATATCAAGAAAGGAAAAGTAAAGCTACTAAAATCAACCAACGAAATACATCCAATAATAAAAGCAAGCAACAAGTAAACGCTGAAAACAAGAAACTAGACAAAGTGCCAATTGCTGCTAAAACGAACATACCTGTAGAAAGTAAATCATACTCCCAAATTGTGAAAAATACACGAAAGGAAGAGGAAATATCGATAAAGGAAATGCTTATTACTATTATCCAAAGATTGGATAATCAGGATAAAATTATTAAACTGCTAAGCAAAGAAGCAGGAAAAAAACAACAAAATATTAATGATTAAAAATAATCTAAATGTCGCAACGTGGAATGCAAATGGTTTACTCCAACACATCCCTGAATTTCAGGTTTTTCTATGTAACGAAGATATTGATGTTTGCCTGATTTCTGAAACTCATTTCAAACAGGGAACTAAGATTAAAATTCCTGGGTACCTTTGTTTTCACTCTCCTCATCCAGCTGACAGTGCCAGGGGAGGGAGTGCTGTGATCGTGAAAAGTACTTTGGATCATTACGAATTGCCAAAAATAGCAAAACAAACAATGCAAGTAGCGACAATAAATATAGAAACTAAAGGCAAGGAGTTTAAAATAGCTGCGATATACTGCCCACCCAAGCACTCGCCTACAGAGGAAGACCTAATTGATCTCTTTCAAATGTTAGGTAACAACTTCATCATCGGTGGTGATTTTAATGCAAAACATACATATTGGGGGTCAAGACTAATAACAACAAAAGGCAGGAAGCTCTACAAATCAGGGCGAAATTTTAACTGTGAATTTATTTCGACTGGATCACCAACTAATTGGCCATCTGACCCAGCGAAAATACCAGATGTTATCGACTTCTTCATAACGAAAGGTATTAATAGAAAAGAAGTTAAAGTTAAAAGCAGTGATGATCTGTCATCGGATCATACACCTATAATCCTAACAGTCAATGGTTTATCGATAGAACAGATAAAAAACCCACGACTAACAAACAAAAGAACGAACTGGTGTAAATTCAGAGAACTCATCGAAGGTTTCATTAACCTTAGGTCCCCACTAGTCACAACAAAACATATTGACATTGAAACAGAACAATTCATTGCCGATGTGCAACAGGCAGCAGAAGATAGTACACCGACTAATCAACAAAAAAAACAGGCTTCGGTGAAATACCCCGCAGAAATCAAGCAACTTATACTTGAAAAGAGAAGAGCTCGTAGAAAATGGCAAGCGACAAGATATCCTGGCGATAAAACCATTTTTAATAGACTCAATAATAGGCTTAAAAAAACTATTACTGAATTCAAAAATGATTCTCTAACTAAATACCTTTGTAATCTAACAGCTGACAAAGTCACAGACTACTCCCTTTGGAAGGCTGCTAAACGTTTAAAGAGACCTCAAGCGCAAGATCCCCCGTTGAAAACATCTGATGGGAAATGGATCGGCGATCCAAAGGAAAAGGTTAAACTCTTTTGTCAGCACCTTTCAAATGTTTTCAAACCGTTTCCACCTAGGGTAGCAAATGAAGATCTTGATTTCTATAACAGAGTAGACGAAAAGGAAATTCCTTATGTTTCATTAAGAGAGATCGAGACATGTATTCATAATCTATATAATAGAAAATCACCAGGTTATGATCTTATAACTGCTCAAATTTTGAAGGAACTTCCTCCAACTGCTTTGTTGAAACTCAAGCTTATAATTAATGCTTGCTTTAAACAAAGGTATGTCCCACATCACTGGAAGATAGCAGAAATTATTGTTATTCCTAAACAAGGTAAGCCTTTATCAGAAGTTACCTCATATAGGCCGATCTCACTTTTACCGTTATTTTCAAAACTTTTCGAGAAACTCCTTCTTAAAAGGTTAGATCCAATTATAGAGCAAAGAAAGCTTATCCCTACCCATCAATTCGGGTTTAGGAATAAACACTCGACGATAGACCAGGTGCATCGTATAACTAATGTTATAGAAAAGGCACTGGAAGAAAAACAAATTTGTTCTGCAATATTCTTGGACGTTGCACAGGCTTTTGATAAAGTTTGGCATAAGGGTTTAGAGTTTAAACTTCATAGGGATCTACCTAGACAGTACTATGAGATCCTTAAATCTTATATAGGTAATAGATTCTTTAGAGTTCGTTATGGCTCAGTGTATTCTGAACTTAAAGAAATACAAGCAGGTGTTCCACAGGGAAGTGTTCTAGGACCCACCCTGTATTTATTATATACGAGTGATATACCGCATGCGAGTGATACCATGATAGCCACATTTGCAGACGACACTGCTCTTCTATCAACAGATGGATGTGTGGCTAAAGCTACAGAAAAGCTACAAAATTCAATTAACGAGATATGTGATTGGATGCAGCGATGGCGAATTAAACTTAATGAGTCAAAGTCCATCCATATCAATTTTACAAATAAAAAAATAACGAATCTTCCAGTGGTTATTAATAATCAAGTAGTTCCTTACTCTAACACAGCTAAGTATCTCGGTATGAATCTGGATGCTAAACTGAAATGGAAGGAACATGTGAAAAAGAAAGTAGAAGATCTAAATATTAGATATAGAAAACTCTATTGGTTGTTAGGATATAACTCAGAACTGTCCATTGAGAATAAAATCCTATTATACAATCAGATATTAAAACCCGTTTGGACATATGGTATCCAATTATGGGGTTGCACAAAGAAAACAAATGTTCAAATGTTGCAAACATTTCAAAATAAGGTCCTTCGGGGAATAGTGAATGCCCCATGGTACATTAGAAATAGTGACTTGCATCGAGATTTGCAGATGGACCTCGTAGAAGATACAATTAAAAAGTACGCAATGCGTCACAACGAGCGTTTGCAGATGCATATCAATCCTGAGATAGACGATGTCTTAAATGTACGAAATAATATTCGTAGGTTAAGAAGAACCAAGCCCCATGAACTTTTTTGACAATTATGAGAGCCCGTATTTAAATTATAATACCTTCTCAAACCCAACTAAACGTTGAAAATAAAATCTTTGTCGATCACTAGTTGATTGGTTATGATCAAGGAGGTGTTTTTAGTGCGGTTAGAGTCCCACACTACTTTGGGTTTCTAACCCCATTGTGTCTTTCGAGATTTTCACCTTCATCAACAAAAAAAAAAAAAAAAAAAAAAAATCTGTCAAATTGCAATATCGTATTTTTTAATTACCATACGTTACGTTAATGTATGTACATTATTTTCGATTTGCCAAATACAATTTTTGTTTATATTGAATAGTGAAGATAATTATAGTTGAATCACCAACATTTTGAATATCTTAAGAATTTTTGTTTAGGTTAGATACTGGTCTAAGAAGCACAAATTAAGTGACAAACTAAAAAACATAATTGGTTTAGCCACCAGGCAAACAAATTGAAAGACGGCCCCAGGGCAGCCTTACCCGATTTAGCAAAAAAAAAAAAAATAATGCACGTTCTTTTCAGTCTACACTTATGGCTGTGAAGTTTGTGTAAATAATTTCCTGGTAAACATTTTTGTTTCATTTCATTTGCACGCAATTGTATTTCGATTTATTAGAAAATTATTATAGACTTTCAAAATGTCTAAATAAAGATTGTAAAAATATCAAAAGAAAATTTTTCTTGTAATTTTTTCAAGTCCCTAAAAATCATAGTTCTAGTGCATCCAGCGTATTAAATATTAACCAAAACGAAAATGAAACGGGCAATACTGTCCAACCACACTTTCCGTTAATAGAGTTGCCGAACCTATGACATATAATTAGAGATTTTTCTCTACCTAGCGTTGAAAATAATAGTTTGCAAATTTTTCATTCACAGTTTCCTTCTCCCGAATCTCGTTTTCGTAATGAGCGAATAGTAAATACCATACCTCGGTATATTTTCGATATGCCAAAGCGATTAAAGGTGGATAAGGACTATAATTAAGAAAAAAACGTTGACATGCAATTGCAAAATAAGCCAGTCGACGTAAACACTTTTGTAAATATGCAACTTTTTCAAAAGGCAAATGCACATTGGACGAATGACAAAAAAGATTCGTGTCTGAAGTTTTTGCATACTTAAGTCTCCCACATTATATTCCCATTTGGTGAGCTCGGGATTTAGTTTACCATCTACAAGCACAATCTATCGATGACATTCTTCCTTAAGTTTACTGGCCGATTTTTCCAACCAAATGATTCATCTTTTAAATAGCAAGGCTGAAACTATGTCAAACTTAGAGAAAAGATGTATGTACATTAATTTTTGATGAAATGGCAATCAAACCCGAACTTGATTGCAACATTAAAAATGACATGGTATACGGCTTTTCTGACTTCGGGAGCTGGGTAGACGCGCTACTGTAGCCTCCAAAGAAATGGTTTTTACTCTTAGTGGATTAAACAAAAATTAGAAGCAAGCTACATCTTATTCTGCGAGGCTACCGGTAAAATGAAAAAGTCATATTGCTTTGGTGGGTTACTACAAACTTTACATGCTATAGAGTTAATATGGGAAAACCTTAAAAATGACCAGCAATCCCTTCTTATTGCACATCTGAATACTGATGTTGCAGAAAACTTATTTTCAATGGCTCGTTCAAATAGGGGATCATACGAACGAAACCTTTCAGCTTACAGATTTATTAGAAATTTGAAGCAGATTATTTTCAACAATTTAAAGTGATTAAAGTTAGCAGTATCGAATACCATATGAATAGTTGCCATGACGAGTTTGATGTTGATGCCAATGAGACAGAAACAGTTGTGTCCAAAGGATGTTCTCAGAAGCTGCAAGAAGCGGCTCTTACATTTTATGCCGGGTTTGCAGCTTTCAAGTTGCATAAGAAACTTAATTGTCAAAACTGCACTCGGTTCATAATAGATAAAACATACAAATTAAGAGAACAAGCTCTGTTAATAAAATTGCGAGCTTATAACACCTATGACACATTATCCGAATTTGGAAAGTTAACTGTTCCTTCCTTGGAATTTGAAGCTTAGATATGTGAAAAGTATGCAAACACTTTTTGAAAGCCAGTTTGTAAAAATACGACACGAAGAACACTTGGTTGAAGCTTTGCTTAAATTAAAAATGACAGCTTCCGATAGTTTGAAATGTGACGATGATGAGCACAGACACTCCATTTGCAAATTCATTTTAATTGGTCTAATCAAATTTTCGATTAAGAAAACCAATAATGATCTCTGTGGAGTTAAAAGTGTAAGGAATTGAAAACTTCACTTTATTATACATACATACATAGTATGTATACCTATATTAATCCTTTCTTTAGGTTTGGTTGAAGTGGCTGCCAGCTAAAGTCGCCAGCATACTTAGACCAAAGAGGTCCGTTGTGATACCACGTGGATCATGGGAGAATCCTCCCTCCACCTACTCGTATTAAAACCAATTAGAGCTTCTTATGAAGCGTAGGAGGCTCTTGATGTCAATATTTATCAGGTCGCCTATATCATCATAATAGGGAGCTCCTAAGTGGAGTTTCCTTCTACGGGAGAGAGCCGGGCAGAAACGAAGAAGGTGAGGAATAGTTTCCTCCTCTTCTTCATCCATGCAGCTTCTACAGAAATCGTTCGCGAAGAGGCCCAGCCTTGTAGCATGCTTGCCTATTAGACAGTGTCCAGTGATGACACCTATAGTGGTGCCGATATGCAATCTGTTGAGAGAAATCAAATTCTTAGAGCGTTTTAGATCCAGCTTTGGCCAAATCTGTTTTGTCGCTAGACATGTTGAACCACTTGTCCACCTAAGATTTGCACTCTCGATAGCATCCAGCTTAAGTTTAAGTTTGCGAGTAGCGATTGGAATACCTAAGGTGCCGTTGTCCGGCAAGATGGGTAAAGTTGTTCCTTCTTTGGCGAGTTCATCGGCCTTAAAATTCCCTGGAATGTCGCTATGCCCCGGCAACCAACACAGGTGAATTTTGAACTGCTCCGCCATCTCCTACTACTTAAGAGTTTATAGAGGTCGATTCCAGGGATTTGATTGATGCCTGACTATCAGAAAAGATGCGGATATCTCTAGCAGATATCTCGTTTTTCTTAAGCCAAGATAGGGCAATCAAATCCTTTCCTAATCCTTTCTTTGTTTTGTTAAGATTATTTTTGCGAATTTTTGATATATTCTCTTTTTTTCACTCTTGTTTGTTAAGTTTTTCTAGTTATTCATTATTTTTTTAATTAATGGATATCTACTATTTATTTTATAAACATTTTTATTTCTTTAGTTCTTACTAAAGAGAGAGGACTATGCCTACAGGGGACGCCTCGAAAAAAAACGCGTTTATTATTCTATCTCATTGGGTAACGTGGAAAAGAATATTTGAACTATTCAGCGCTCTTCGTTTGTCCGTGCAACAGAGGATAGGGTTTGATTCGAAAAATTTTCTGTATAATTTCATACAATTCAAACAAAAACAAACAAATCTATCCGTAGCCATCATAAATTTCTGGCACTCATTCCATCCACCACATAATCCCATCACCACCCCGCTGTGAAAATATGTTTTTCATCCCTTAACCAGACCACCACTTGAACTAAAAACCTGACGCATAACGCTTAATATGCATCCACCACTCCACTCCCTAATCAGAAAAACATACATCTTTTCACTGAACAAGAAAAAAAATAATAACCTGCTTATACCTTTTTTTCATCAGTTTCTTTACTCATTTTCTTGGCAAAGTCATTCACTCAGTTGCGTAACATGTGTGCAAAAATTCTGAATAGGAATGAAAACCCAAGAAAGATCTTGTTTACTTTGTTTCCACTCATCACTCACTCATTCTCTGATTATAACTCCATTCTCAGAGAGTAATAATATTTTACTTCGCTCTCGAAGAATGAGACTACGCCACCTGAGCGGTCGGAGTAACTACTAAAAGATATTGCTTGATAGTACTATAAGTTTCATATACAATGAAAAAGGGAAATGTTTTATTTATTGAAGAAAACAGCACATAAAACTATTTTCTATGATGGTATTAGTAAAAACAATCTTTTGCATTAGAACAGCACAAAGAGAGATCGGATTTCCAGCAAATGCATTGTGCTTGCGATATTTTGCAAGGTTTACATTTTTTTACCACCATATTTGCCAAGCCATAATGGAAAGTGGTCGGTATTGTCATACCTTATGTCAGTAATAGGATGATTTACCGTCTCACCAATGCCAGAACTAGTGCAGGGCTCTTTTCTTGTGTTGAAGGCCGGCCAAGACAACAGACCCGCAGCTATTTTTCTTCACGACATTCAGTTAATTTGAAAGGCTGAATTAAGCTTTATAGGACTCTCTAAAAAAAATTTTGACGAGGGATAATCCTTAGCAGTATGTTCTTTGGTGGTTCCGGCGGTGCACCTATTTCTCTGAGCATTACTTTTCCGCTTGAACAACACAATCCAGCAGATTCTTTTGCCCACTTTTGTGCACCACAAAAGCTACAAACCTCAGACATTGTACGTACATACGACTCCTTTTCGTTTGATATGAAACGCTCATATTGAAAACATGAATTTTTCTTTAGGCTCCACGTCGGACAACATTTTCAGCGATAACAATAAACCGTTCACAGAACCCAGAACCAAGTCTATAAACAGTGGAACTTAGTTTTGTATCTTTACTGCTTTTCCCAATAGGGAAAGACACGAGACATTTCTGCGATGTTCTATGTTCTAGACTATGGAGCTCAGAATGTCTCTATCACCTATAAGTTTTAACGCGTGATTCTGGACCCTATATAGCATGTGCAAAACGGTCTTCAGTGCACGAGACCAGATATGGGCGTTGTATTTCAGCTTTGGGTGGATGAATGCCTCATAAATTATAGCCAGATCAGACGGGGTAAAGTATTTCTTGCAGCGCTTAAGGAATCCTAGACATTTTGTAGTATTTTTGCGACCTCGAATATGTGATCGTTCCAACGAAGATGGTTGTTAATACACATACCGAGAATGGCAAGTCTTTCGGTTTCAGCGATGCAAGTACCATTCATGCATAATGGTTTGGCGTTATGGTTTCGCTTGAAAGACAGGAGACAGCACTGAGTTTTGGATGCATTAGGTTAGGTAAGCGGGCTGGCAGAGAGAAAAGCTTCCTGCCGCACTCAGGTCAGTCTTGACCCATTGTGTTACCCATAGGGGGGGAAAAAGGGTGCCCCTCCGCCCAACTGAAACCCTCTAAATGTCTAAACTACTCTTATTCTAGTAACTTACATGTTTCCAAGTACCACTTTGATGACTTGGCAAAGTTCACCACATTGTCTGTAGGAACGCCAGAGAGCTCTTTGAGGTCGCGGAAGAAGTATTTACCGAGGAATTTGTGTCTGGAGTGTTGGAGTCCAAGACAAGGGCATAGGAAGTGGGTGGTGTCCTCAGAAACACCCTCGTCGCCACAGCCTCTGCAAAGTTCTTCTTCTGTCCGGCGTTTTTTTTTTTTTTTTATGGTTGCGCCAAAGGATGTGTAATCTTCTAAAGATATCAGTAACCCCGGTCACTAGCATGCACCATTCGCAAACCTAATAATCGATGTCAGGAATACGCCTACGTACTAACCCACACTCTGCACACTTCAACCACTCTCCTCGCGGAACTGCCGTTAGGTATTACTTCGCAGGGCTGGTTAGCCCTGAAGCTGCGCCAGGTTTCGCTGTCGCTTCTGTCTTCTTTGCTCCCTCATGATGGTAGCCACAGTTTCGCTTACTGCTTCCCTAGCTTCTTGCGTCCTCAGCATATGTCTGGTAATGTTCTCTGGTGTTAAGTCCTTTAAGCCCACGCCCAGTCTATTCACCAGCCAATTACGCTCTTCATGGTATCGTCCACAGCGGAACATAATGTGTTCCGCATCTTCGACCGCTTTCGTGCACGTTGGGCAATAAGGGTTGTCTTCGTGTCCAAATCTATGGAGATAAGCTTTGAAACATCCATGACCAGTAAGCATCTGCTTCAGGTAGAAGTTCAGCTCTCCATGCTTCCTATTAATCCATGGGTCTATGTTGGGGATCAATCTTTGCGTCCATCTGCCTCTGTCAGACGAGTTCCATTTCTCTTGCCAATACTCGAGGCTTACTTCTGCTGATACTTCAGTGTCACTTCGACCCGTCGCTGTTGACACCATTGTCCTGTTGGCACAATATTTCCGCTCCGCTTCTTTAACGAGGAGGTCTATTGGCACCATTCCAGCCACTACGCATGCCGCGTCGTAAGAGGTTGTTCGGAAGGCGCTGCATGTTCTCAAGACATTGGTCCTGTAGACCGCCTCCATCTTTCTTCTGTACGACTTCGTCCTCATCGCACCAGCCCATATTTGGAAGCCGTAAAGCAACATAGACGTCGCAACTCTTGCTAAGAGCAGTCTCTTCTTCTGTTTAGGTCCTCCAATATTTGGCATGATCCTTGCCAGGGCAGCCGTTGTTCTTGCTGCCTTCTCAGCTGCGTGTTATAGGTGTTGCTTAAAAGTTAACCTTGCATCAATAATAACGCCAAGGTACTTCAGCTCTGGTTTGGAAACTACAACGTGATCACCTACGGTTACTCTTATAGTCTCCATAACTCATCTACTGCTGATGAGCACTACTTCGGCCTTTTCCTCTGCTAGTTTAAGGTCCATGTTTACTAGCCAGTTCTGTACCATCCCTGGATGGTACATCCATTCCGCCCTTCCATCGTCTTCCTTCGATGGCTGTTCTCGCTATATTTACGACATTATCGATGGCGTCAATCGTAGAACGTACTTTACGGAAGCCATACTTTCCAATCTATCACTTATTATGCGCTCCAGTATTTTGCCCATGCATATAGGCCTGTATGATGAAGGATCCTGCGGTGGTTCATTACATTTAGATAAGAGGACAAGTCTTTGCTTCTTCCACTGATCAGGGAATACTCCTTCCTTGAGGCAGGCGTTGTATACGTCTGCAAAGATTTGTGGTGGCCAATTAATTGCTGCTTTTAATGCGATGTTTGGCATTGCATCGACTCCAGGTGCTTTTGTATCCTTGATGTTTTTGTAGGCCTCTAGGACATCTGCTGCTGTGACGAGAGGTATTGGTAACGCCCCCGTCATGGATCTTCTCTCCGTTCTTTCCTCTATTCCATGTTGTTGTGGAAAAAGCACAGAGACCACGTTTCCGAGAAACACTGTGGACGTGGGCGCGGGTTATCTGCCACCCTTCAACTTTGTCATAACCACTTGGTATGCTTTCCCCCACGGGCTTTGATTTGCTTCATTGCACAGTTCTTCGAAACTTCTCTTTTTACTGTCTTTTATTGCAGCCTTTAAGTTTCTTCGTGCGGTTATAAACCTCTCGTGGAGTTCTCCGTGGCTGCTGTGTTGCCTGGAACGCTGATATAATCGGCGCGCCCTGTGGCATTCTCCGCGCAGTCTGGCGATCTCATCATTCCACCAATATACTGGGGGTCGTTGCAAGTTTGCTGTTTTCTGTTGCATGGAAGCATTACAGGCTCTTGTTACTCCTCTCGAGAGCTGCTTCGCTTTATCGGCAGCGGGTCCGCAGAGGGATATGTCTTCCATCATCAGCTGGAGTACTTCAACGTACAGGGTGTGAGGTTTCCACCCCTTATTCTGCACCTGTCTCCTCTTGGGTCGTAGCTGGAACTTGATTGCCTGGTGGTCGCTGGTCGCTTTCCACGCAGCATCTCTTGCCAGACATGTGCTCACAATGGTGATGTCCACTATTGACCCTCTTCCGTTTTTCCTGAAGGTCAGCTCGTTTCCTGAATTTAGGAGAACTAAGTCTAACGATGCAAACGCTTCCAGGATAATTCTCCCTCTGGTGTTTGTGGTCCGTGAGCCCCATTCTACCGCCCACGCGTTGAAGTCGCCGGCAATGACGACCCAGCTTCTTCCTCTTGCAGTGGTTGCAATGTTGTCGACTATTCGTTCGAATTCTTCATGTGTTATATTGGGAGCGGCGTAGCAGCTAAAAAAGTAAATGCCACTAACTTTGGCCCACACGAAGCCTGCCTGATGCATCACCATCTTCTCTTCGAAGGCTCGTTGGCCGCATATCCATATCGCGGCTTTGCCTGAAGTGTCCGTCGTCCATATACTCTCATTAAGCTGTTTGTAGGGCTCGCTGAGTATAGCGATATCCGCATAGTACTCTCGGACTAACTGTGTGAGTAGGTCCTGAGCTGCCTCGCAGTGGTTAAGGTTTAATTGGATAACCTTCATATTCGCTTCTGAGAAGCGTTCAGCGCGAGCTGGAATGCAGGGCATCTTATGCTTCCAGTATTATGCTTGGCGTTACGCCTACTTCCTTTACAGAGCATGCATTCTGGCTCTGAGGGACATTCCTTTGCCTTGTGACCCTTTGTACCACATCGGTAGCAGTGTTCAGATCGATTATCGCTCTTGCTGTCCCTCGCAAGATGTCCATAGTCCAGGCAGCGGTAACATCTCTTCAGGTCGGGTTTACCCAACCGATCCTGATTCTTCCGATCGCTAACGCTTTGTTGGCGATGTCTGCTGGCAGATTAACCACTGCCGTCTGTGTCCCCGCATATGTCTTCCTCATGGACTTTATTGCAGTTTCTGGTATTGCCTTTTGTAGTTCCAGCTGCTCCGTGAGGGCTAGGGCGACCTCTTCCTTGGTCGTGATTTCATCAAGGTCCTTCACCTCTATTAAAACCTCATGTGTCACGGTTCTGACTTCGGCATTACTTTCGAGGATCTTCTCCACTTTTTGTTGGAAATCCGCAGTTCGGGCGTCTGCTGCTTTCTTCAGCTGCAGCAATAGGTCTCCTTTCACTGTTTTCCTGACATGGTCGACCCTTTCTCCCAGCTCCTTTAGTGAGGGGTCAGTTTTTACCTTTCTAAGCACGTCTGCGTATGAAAGATCGCCTGTTGCCTTTATCACAAGTGCATCGGGACGGGTTGGTTTCCTTCTGCGTCTTTCTCGTCCCTTCACCTGTATCCATTCCTGTTTCTTTGGTGGTTTTTGTCCCTTCATCGTTGTTCGTTCACGATCTGGGTTTGCCAATCTTTTAGTCGCCTGTGTCTCCTATTTCCTCCTTTTTGGCTCAGGCAAGTTCCGTTTTGGTGGACTGGCTTGCCTAATCGTCTTGGGAGTCATATCTCTCCTCCTTCTGCGCCGGACTCCGCGCGGGACCGCTGGTGCTATCCTTCCCACTCCTGGATGTCGCACTGCGGCCTGCTTTCTCCGTTTGGGTACTTTGAGTGGAGAGTTCGATCCTCTTTCCCATCGTCCTCCTTGCTTTATCGCTTTTCTCCACCGTTTTATAATGCGTCCGGACGCACTAGCCAGTCTTCTGATTTCATGGTGCACATTATTCTTTCCTTGGATGAAATCCATCAGTTCGTTAATCTTGCTACCGAGGATTTTCATCGCCTCACTCTCCCAATTTTGTTTTGTCTGGCTTGGACTTGGATTCCTTTTTCCATCGCCTCAACGGGTTTTTCCATGATTTTGGAAGCGCTGGAACCAGTGGATTCCTTACTGTCCTGCTTTTCTGCTGGTATTGCCTTTTCCGGAGATCTGAAAACCAGTGAACTTCTTCTAAATGGGTGTGCTAATGCAGTAAGCTCCCCTTCTCCTTCAAAATATTTTTTTTGGGTTTTTGTTTTTTTTTTCTGGTGTTTGATTTTTTGGTTGTATCATTTCTCTTGGGTCCCCACTCAAAGCCGCTATCTCCGTCCGGATGTGTATTCACCTCTATGATCCCATGGTTATCTATGCAGGCAGGGAGGCCATGCGAGGGTTGACAAAGGACCTTATGGGTGCCTATGCTAGAGCCAGATCGGTGCTAATCAGGAATGTTACATCTGAACATACACCACCAACTTAACGGCGACGTGACGGCCTGCCAGGGTTTTAACGGGACGGGGGCGGTTGCAGCATTGGCCTGAGAGCCGTTTCAGCCAAATTTCACTCTAACCTACTAAGGTAACAGAATACTACAACCGTCAGCCCACAGTGGTCAAATCCAATCGATAATCCGGTATACCGTAATTAAGACCTTACCGGGCTCAGTCTTAATGCATAACACGTACGCAGGTTTCGCGTTCCCCAGATGCCACTTCTTAGAGGAGTGGGTTGCACTTACTTCTGGACGGCAGCGACTCGCCCTGTCACAAAAAGTTCATCGGCTTTCTGAGACGTTTTCATATATGTACATGTGTATTTATATGTATATATATACATATATATATGTATGTATGTACATATATACATATCGCCTATGTATGTATGTACATATATATATAGCCTCCCTTCCGGGGAAGAGGCTGCGTGTTTCACGATGTGGCGGGTACGTCCGGATCTCGCCATTTTTCCTTACTGTATCCCTCGAAGCCACCTGGTTAGGTGGGGAGCACCTACTTGGAAGACGGCACTTGTTCGTCTTGTCGCAGAGAGTTCATAGGGGTTCCTTTGACCTTTTCAGCC
Source organism: Blera fallax (assembly GCA_946965025.1). Taxonomy (NCBI): domain Eukaryota; kingdom Metazoa; phylum Arthropoda; class Insecta; order Diptera; family Syrphidae; genus Blera; species Blera fallax. The sequence continues at coordinate 58,737,266 of OX337246.1, forward strand.
AAGCCCTCCTTCTCTGTCGCTCTTGGTCGGGGACTGCTCATTGGGTATTCGCAGTTGGCCTGTATTTCTGCAGGCGTTTCACTATCCGCCACCTGTGACCCCCACAGTTGCCTGAGCTTAGCCCCACCAGCCCGTCCGACTGGTGACTGTGCTTCTGTCCGGCGTAGTTTCTTCATGTGGTATCGCAGACTATTATGCCCCGTGATGATACCCACGAGGATAGCAAGGGATTCTCTGTTCCAGTTCTTGTTCTGTCGAAGGACGGCCAAAGTTTTTTCGTGGTGTTACACGATTCAATGGACTGCCATCTTAGGTTCGCCTCTCTTGTTGCTAATTTCCCTGCTTCAAGCTTGAGCATGCAAGGCGGGATGCTTACAGAGAGATCAGTTGGTTCTATTAGATCTGTTGAACCTTTCCTAGCTAGTTCAACAGCTTTTTCATTGCCTGGGATACCCCCTTGTCCAGGAACCCAGCAGAGCGATACCTTGTGCTGTAATCCAAGAACCTTAAGTTCTTCGCGACAGCATCTCACAAGCTTTGATTTGATTTCGGTAGCAGTAATTGCTTTTATAGCTGCCTGGCTGTCGATAAAGAAGGTGATACCATCTTGTGATATTGCCCTTATGGCAGACTCACGGGCAGCTGCTGTCACTGCCAGAACCTCCGCTTGGAAAACACTGCTGTGGTCTGGTAGTTTAATGGATCTCGCTATCCCAAGCGATTCAGAGAAGATGCCGGAACCTACCCCGGTATCCATTTTCGATCCGTCAGTATATATTGTTATGGATCTAATACCAGATCTATGTTTCCGTTTTTCCATTCTTCTCTGCTAGGGTAGGCTGCCGTACAAGGCATGTTAAAATCTAAGTATGGCGTTATGTAATCTGTTGTAGGTACATAGCCAAAAAATTCTTGGAGGTTGGTCGAATGCCCTATTGCATTTGACTTCCAGTTCGCTGACTGACTGATTCTCAGGGTACTAATGGCTGCTGATGTTTTTGTAAAGATATCTAGCGGGAGCAGGTTGAGAATAGCCTCAAGGCCTGCAGTTGGAGTTATTCTCATTGCACTGGTGGCACCAATGCACCCTAGTCTTTGTACTTTGGTGAGTGCCATTAGATAGGTGGACTTTTTTAGCGCTGGCCACCATACGAGACAGCCATAAGTCAGTATGGGTCTAATAATAGCTGTAAACATCCAGAGTATTATTCTTGGAGAAGGTCCCCAGGTCTTCCCACGAATTCTACTACCCGAGTAGAAGGCTATATTGGCTTTTTTAATTCTTTCTTCGATATTCATTTTCCAGGTGAGTTTCCTATCGAGTATAAGTCCTAGGTATCTTGCGCTGTCAGAGGGGGGTGCCTCCAACAGATGGTGCATTGAACTGAGGAATCTTCCTTTTGTTCGTAAATAAAACCATTTCTGTCTCCTGGGGGTTGATATTGAGACCGCGATTCCTAGTCCATCTAACAAGGGTCTTAAGGGCTCCGTCGATTTGCTCACTTAGAGTGGGGAGGAATTTCCCAGTCGCCAGCAGCACCACGTCGTCAGTACACGCGATGATTTTAACGCCGAATTTTCCAAGCTGCAGTAGGGACTCGTTCAAGACGATAACCCAGAGCAATGGGGAGATTACCCCGCCTTGAGGGGTGCTTCTAGAGGCATATGCTTCCAGTTTTGTTCCTCCGACTTCAGTTATTATATGTCTATGTTCAAGTATGCTGACAATCCAGCTTACCAGGATGCTATTGATGTTCAGCTTACTTAATGTTCTTTTGACCGCTTCAGTATTGACATTGTTGAAGGCCCCCTCGATGTCAAAAAATGCGGCTAATGTGTATTCTTTGCCTTTAAGTGACTTTTCTATAGTACTGATGACACTGTGTGGCGCTGTCTCAACGCTTTTCGCTTTTGAGTAAGCGTGTTGGGCTGGGGATAAATCCCCTGGGCGTAGTCTGCTACGGATGTGTATATCGATCAGTCTTTCAAATGTTTTAAGAATGAAAGAGGTGAGGCTTATTGATCTGAAGTCCTTCGCGGTCGTATGACTCGCTTTACCAGCCTAAGGTATGAATACCACTCTTACCTTCCTCCATTTCTTGGGTATATAGCGTTGTTCCAGGCTATAAAGGAAAAGTTCCTTGAGAACCGGGATAATCGTTTTTGCAGTCTTTTGTAACATGATCGGGATGATTCCGTCTAAGCCTGGGGATTTGTAGGGAGAGAATGATCTTATAGCCCACTCTATTCTGTCCTCAGTAACCAGATCGGCAGGCGGACCCGTTTCCATGGTGTTATTGATGCCAGTGTCATTTCGCGGCTCCATCGTACAGCCCGGGAAGTGCGTTTTCAGAAGTAGCATTAGAGAGTCGGTACAGGATTCAGTCCAGTTACCTTCGGGGTCCTTGAGAGATAACAGAGTTTTAGATTCTCTAGTGAGGGCTTTCCTCACTCTCGCAGCTTCTGTTGTGTCCGTTATTTCGTTGTAGAAAGTGTGCCATGAATGTCACTTGGCTTTCTGCGTGGCATTTTTGAAACTTCATTGACTGGCTTTGCACAGTTCCCAGTCAGTTTCTGATTTTGTTCGTTTGGCCAAGTTGAGAAGTTTTTGTGTTTCCTTCCTTATTTTGGCTAATTCTTTATTCCACCAAGGGGGTGAAAACTTAGTTCTTGGTTTTGCCATTGGACAAACTCTGTCAAAAGCCTCTTTATATACGGAAGTAATCATCTCGGCTTTGCTGTCAATGTCCGTTGGATGCATTAAATTTCACTCTGTTTGATTTGATTATGCTGTCAAGATCGGAATTTAATGAGTTTAACATACGTTGCCTTTCCTCTTCCGAATAGCAGGGACGTGTGTTAGGGAACGAATATGAAAAACTGAGAGTACTGTCATCAGCGAAGGAATGGATTGGATTAGAGGTTTCAGACAAGAGATCATTAATAAAAATGAGAAAGAGAGTCGGAGACAAAACTGAACCCTGGGGGACACCACCATTTATTTTTGTATTGAACTTGTATTGAACTCCCCGAAAGGTAATTTCTAATCCATTGAAGAAAAAACTCATCGATGCCATATGCACGCACTTGTGCAGCGAGCAGATTGGCCTTGTCTAAGGAGCTGACAGCTGGAATGTCATTGTAAATGAGCGTTGGGATGGCAGATGAGTTTTTGATGTTTTTTTACGAATGACCAAAAATGTTTACTACCATTGCGACATTGTAGTATTTTTTGCCTCAATTTTTGGTCGTATAGGAATTTTACACGTTGAATGTGGGCATTGCAGTCATTTCTGGCTTGTTTAAACTTCTTTCCGTTTTCCTCAGATTTGTTGGCTTTATAAGATCGAAAACTTACTTCTTTCAACCTGATAGCCTCTTTACAGCTCTGATCGAACCTTGAGTTTTCCTTAGGTTTCATGCTCTTTATTCTGTTAAGAATAAAGTCATCAATACCTAAGAGAATCGTGTCGGTGATCATATTAGCAGCGGCATCCACGTCACTATCGAGGAATCATAGCGACCAGTTAAAGCTCCTAAAGAGGCTTCTAAGGCCGTCCCAGTTGGCTTTATCGTAACGCAATACTTTTCTTTGGGATTTTGTTCTTTAACTGAGTGGTGGGAGTACGAGAATTTAGCTGATATGGTGTTATGGTCAGATCGGCCTAGGGGCGCTAAGATATTAACGACGTATTTATCAGGATGAGAAGGAAGAAACAAGTTAAGGGTGTAGGCGGAATGACTTGCAATGTCAGGGCTCTCATCACGTAACTTTTAAGACGATTGTCGTCCAAACGATATCAATGAACGCTGTCGTCTGCAGTCTGCTTCATGTAACTCCATCACTATCGTGTCGTCTATCGTTCACATTTCTCACAGTCTGAAAGCTACTGAAGGTCATATTCGCCACTTGAAAATGGCTTTTGCTTTCATTCTTCGTTTTTGTGTTTACTTTGTCTGTGGTCTTTTTCGTATTTTCCCACCCGGGCGTGGCAAAACATTATAATGTATTATGTTGATAATAACAAATAAATTATGTATTTAATTCACAATGTGCCTACATCTTTGTTAGAAGAGATAACGAATCCGACGGATCTCTAAGTGTCCCTCGCCTGCGTAACAGTTCCAATTTTTTTTTCATTTTCATTCTCCTTCTCAATTAAAAAAAAAAAACATTTATTTGCAGAATATATTTTTAGTCGAAAGTCTTTCACAAACACAAAACACCAAAATAAAATGCAGAACGATAGCTAAATACCTATCGCGCAAAAACGATCGACGGGACGATAGTAATTGACAGTTTTCTGGTTACGTGAAGCAAGCCATGAACCGTCAAAACGATATCGTTCAGACGATAGTGCTTCTTCAAGTTTACATGAAGCAAATCTATCGTCAAAACGATATCGTCAGACGATTGTCGCCGTACGTGATGAGAGCCCAGGTATTCGTGTCGGCTCATTTACAAGCTGAGTCAAGTTGTTTACCTCAGCGAGAAGTTCAACATACCTTCCTTCGGGTGTTGTCTGGCCAGAGTGTCCAATCCGAATTGTGTATATTGAAATAGCCCGCAATGACGATTTCAGTACGAGGGTACAGGGATACAATTCGAGTGATGGAATCGGACAGCGCATCAAACTCGTTAAAGGTTGAGTTGCTGTCCGCACTAGGGCTTCTGTGTATTAAATAGTAGTGAATAATTTGCTTACGGCCGGTGAATTATAGCCATTTGAAGTTAAATTCCGAATTGGAACAGTGGCCATACTGTGATGGAATTTGGTTAGCGATATCACTACGGTTTCAAATGGCAAGGCGGCGGTGGGGAAAGAATAATGGCACTAAGCTATATGAAGGCAGTTGCAAATCAGAAGATTCTTCTACTACCTAAGTGCCAGAACAGCCGGTTTGTGGAAATGGGCGTGGGCATACACGTCAGAGAAATTCGTTCGAAGCCCACGTATGTTGGAATAATCGACCCAAAATACCCTCATCATCAAAACATAAAAACACAAAAAGACATAACTCTGACGAAACTAAGCAAAGTCGCGAAGTGCAGATCCTGGGAATAGTTTTGCCACAACAAACTGTCGCAGGTGTTATCCCCAAACGACAGTCAGCTGTGGTCCGCTATTCGGATAAACACTCATCACGACTCGCTATACATCAGATGTTAAGCTCTCTTAATCGACGCAACTAAAGAATGTAAGCACATAAATCAATTCCGGTGGTTGAGAAGCACAACAGCAAGTGAGTGGAGGGGGAGAGGTGGGAACCCGGCACTGTTTTTCTTCCACACCACTGCACTGCACTGAAGGTTTAATTGGGCGCGCGAGTTATATAATTTAGGAATAAATTTAAACAAAATTATTTCCTTAAATTATTTTATGTACTCCCCAGAGTGCCGCTGTCTTTAGCTAGGCTGCACACTCTTTCGAATATCAATTTTATTATTTTATTAATTCTTTAGAGTGCCGCTGTCTTCAGCTAGGCTGCACACTCTATCGAATATCAATCGCTTCTCTTAACCAACCCGATTTTACAATTATCAATCGCTTTTATATTATAATATTGCTTAGCTTAACATTTGTCAATAAAATATTTCTTAATTAACATTTCAGATTTTAAAGTATTTTTGCTAACTTAGCAGAAATATGAACAGTAGAACATTTACTGCTAAGTTGACAATATTTTATTTGGGCCATAGCATTAATAATTATTCAATTGTTTTCAATACATATATTCCGTCAGCAAGTTTCTCAACTTTATATTGAGGGTCATATGAAACTCGCGCGATCAGATGGTCGTCATTCTTATTTTTTTTTTTTTTGTTGGTGTAGCGTGTTTTGATATTGTTCCTATTTTTTATTTTTTATTATAATTTTTTTTTTTTAATTATAATTTGTTGTGTTTTATTGAATTTTGTTTTTGTGTGAATGGAAAGGTTTTAAGCTGCGGTAGAACGCGTGCACCTTCTACGTCAGGCAACTCGGTACATAACCCGTCCAGCATGCATGTATAACAGAAAAATAAGGAAAAGGAAACACACATCCTTCTATCGCCAGCCACTCGCTTCTGCTCATAAATTTAGCGAAGAGGCAGCAAAAGGAGAATAAAGAACAAAAAAATGAATTATCACCGCTGACACATGGTTGGGAGACATGATTAACGAAGAATTAATCAAATCCTGAATTTTAAAAATGATATTTTTGATATTGCTCGGCTTCTAGATGACGTAAGATCTTGATTTTGGACTTCAAATTACCGCCTTTAAAAACTCTAAATGACAAAACTAATTTGATTTGATTTCTTAGTTATTTTGTCTCTTTTCGTGGTCTCCCAGGCACAAAACTGTATAAGTAGCTTTATCTAAACCTGGTCCATGCGATCTCGTAGTCAATAAAAAAAAATCATTAAAATCGGTTTCGCCGTTTTCTCACAAATACCGGAAAAAGAAATATCAACTTCATTTCATAATAGTAGTTCATAATATCATTTAATTAACCGATTTCATATACATATTTAGTGTCAGCGGGTTGAGCTTCAACCCAAAACGAACAGAACCAATAAAATTATCAATCGAACAAAGCTAAAACCTAAGTTGAACGCGCTCAGTTAAATGTCGAAAAGCACAAACGAAAGAATACGCTCGAAAGAAAAAAGGGGCGCTACTTCTGGTCGCTATGCCATTTCGATTTTGGAAGCCAAAGCCGATTCTACGAGCTCGCTAAAAACAGAGTAAGTTTTCTTCTTTATTGTATTTTATATAATCTCAGAAATTGTAATTTGAATAGACACTAAACCCTCACATACTTGAAGTATATACATACCTAGACGTGTTCAATTCTTGGAAGCGTGTACGGTTTGGGCACTAAAACTAGCCTACCATTACGCCACCTGCGTAAAAACCAACATTCAAAACATTTTGGGGTCATAATTTTTAATCGTGAACCTACCGAGTCCTGAAATTAAATTTGAGCAAATTCGTTAATACAGACGAATAAACAGGCAATATTACATATGAATTTAAATTTATTTTGTTATCATTCCAGTACCTTCTCTTTTAGGTGCAAGTATAAAATGTGTTAAAGTTATGTATTCTTCATTATAATGATTTTTTGTATAGAAAACACATAAGCAATTCAAGTTACGTGCAATAAAAAACAAAATAAAATGTTTACATTCATGCATATATGTATATTAAACGCTTTAAAGTAAAGCTCCTACAGATAATGTAATATTTAATCAATGAAGTTGTCCTGACAGTGAACCAACAATATGTACACGTACCTCCATGTCCATTAAGTTGTAATAATTCCTTTTTAGCACAAATGTAAAGTAATACAGAAACTGTAACACAGACAAAGCGCTTATTCCCACAAAAACGCTATAACAGTTGCCGAGATTTCCTACGGAGAATATACATATGTACATACATAGGTATTTTAAATGTAACTTATTGAAACTTTGCCACACATGACCGCTATTTCATCAACAATTAGCCGTGATAGTATACACAAGCAAAAATTATCCATCCATTATTGTGACACCTCAGGTCTTCAAATTTCCGTTTTTCAAGTACATACATCAAAATGATCGAAGCCTTCGTTACACATGTATACTTTTTTACAAAATTAAATGTAAAATCTTAAGCCTATAAGCCTTTAAAGTTGTTCATAAATATTTTTTTTTGGATAATGGATTTTTTTTAGTAGATATTTCAAGACGCCGGTGTTAAAGCTAAAGTCATTTAGAAATTATCACTGTGAAGTCAATACGTTCAAAATAAAAATAAAAAATTATTACCAATCACCTTTAATGCGTCTGAAACAAGCGCGCGCCTACGCCGAAGTTGTGTGTCATCTTGTGCTAGCTCATATTAATCTTTAGATTTATGTATTTTAAAATACAAGGGCTACAGTCTTCGAAATTCTGCAGTGGCAAGTACGGTGTCTTTTTGTCTGAAGTTATCTCTAAATACTAATTTAAAGATCAATTATGTCAAAACTACATAAAGAAGCTTTTCAAACCAATAAAATTGCTAGTTCGTTTAAAAGAAAAACGTACAAGCTTTTGACCTAATTTCTGTTGCACAAAAAAAACTCTGCCAACTTATGAATTTGATTTTAGAATCTTATGATTTTTTACAAACCCTTAACTTGTATTAGGAAATTTGTTTTAGAAATTTTTGACATGCTAAAATAACTTAAGTCACATAAGACTCATTGGAGGGATAAATAAATGTGTTCAATGTTTTTCCTTACATTTATGTAATATATACATATATTTTTAAGTTTTTTTATCAAATACTTCTTATTGTCAACATTATCCTATGCCAAGAAAAAAAGATGAAAATAATTTAAGACCGTGCTTTTAGACAAAATCGTGTTTCCAGACATAAGCTTTTATGTCTTATTGCCACATATAAAACATATATGTATTTATTGACAATATAGCGTTGATGTGTGGTTCAAATTAGTTATATTAGGACTGACCTGCAATGGTTACAATATTCCAAACGATATCACGCCTAATCCGCCTATACAGATGTGATTGCATATAAACGTGCACCGCAGTAGAATTTGGCCGAAAGTTGTCACTTAAAAGAAGAGAATGTACATTAGCAACACATAATCCACCGAGCTTACTTTATGATTTCTAAAAGAGAAAAGGTCGAGTCAAATTAGTGTATGAAATTTTCTTAAGAATTTGCACGGTCGACGATGAACGGAATGTATGCATAAGTATTATTGTGATGTTTGGTTATTATTTAATAAGTTTAATCCTTTGTACTGATCGGAGCTTTGAATTTGTAAGATTAACATTAGAAGAAAAATGAGTTCTAGTGAAGGAAACAATAGAACAAACTACTTTGCTCCTTTACAATGCTTACGTGACTCAGATAACGAAGTCAAATGCGACGAAGTTATACAATCACCTATTTCGAACAAAAAATCAAAAATTCCATCGGTTTGTGTGTTACAAAAAACGAGTGAAAATGTCCACAATTTGTTCCATGAAAGTAAAATTCACAACTATAGCATTAAGAAAATGTCAATTGGCATTAAAATTAATAGTGGAAATATTTATACTTATCAAACCATCTGTGCAGTGTTAAAATTAAAGAACTGGCAATTTTTCACCCACGATTTACCTTCAGCAAGGTCGTTGAAAGTCATGCTATATGGGCTAGACGAACTTAAAATAGACTTTCTTAAAAGTGAATTGGTGGAGTAAAATGCCAAAATATCAAAATAATTAAGAAGCAGTACGACAAGTTCATTGACGTTTATTATCTTGTGTACCTTGAGAGTGGCTCGATAAAGCTTAACGATCTTAAGAGAAACTTTCTATCAATCTTCAAAACCCAAGTCAAATGGGATTTTGCACGAAGGCAGAGAAACAAGCTTACACAGTGTTACAACTGTCAGATGTATGGATATGGAGAGAAAAATTGCCACATTAAAACCCATTGTGCAATTTGCTCGGAGAACCATAAAATTAATGATTGTACCTCAAAAAACATCAAATGCGCAAACTGCAATGGAACGCATAAATCCACCGATCCGACGTGCATTAGCCGACAAAGCTTTTACGAAATAAGAGAAAAGCTCTCTACGAGAAACAAACCACAGTCAGTGATGAGAACAGCTGTTAATCATGCCAACATGACTGCATTAAATATTATGGATTTTCCTCCACTCAAACTTCAGCGAAATAAACCAGTGGTAAACGCAGCAATCAATCACACCAACAACACTAATGTCTGGGAGAGCAACAGCACTAGTATTCGCCCTGAAGCACAGCAGACTAAGGAACAGAGATGATTATACTGCTAGGAAAATGTAATTCTAAGGCTAAACAATTGAATACAATTGCACAATTAGCTATTAAGTACTTATATCAAGGTAAATAATAATAAATTCAAACCTAAATATAATTTGTTGGAATGCTCAAAGCATTCGAAATAAAGCCTTAGAATTTTTTGCTTTTCTAAGCAAACATAATGTTGACGTTGGTTTAGTTAGTAAAACTTGGTTAAATACTAATGATAACTTATCTAATAAAGAATATAAGTGCTATCGGCTGGATAGAGACGAGAGAAGAGGTGGCGGTGTTGCCATAGTAATTAAAAGAACCATTAAACACAAAGTACTTCCTCTTATTAGCATGAAGTTAATTGAAAACATTGGTATAGAAATACCTTTTGTCAATGGTCGTTCTATAGAAATATTTTCCGTGTACTTTCCAGGTGGTTCAACATTAGCGCGAAAACGTTATGACTTTAATAATGATTTGCGTAAATTAGTTGGGTCAAACGAATTATTTTTAGTAGGTGGTGATCTTAACTGCTTAACTGGAATTGGGGACGTTTAAGAGCTAATGCCTGGGGTAATATCCTGGCTGGTCTTAATTTCGGACACGCATTTGATATTTTGTATCCCCCTCATTCTACATTCATACCCTCAAATAGTCGTACAAATCCATCAACACTGGATCTTTTTTTAACGAATATGCCAGAGCTCTTTAGCCAGCCTATTGTGATTAATGAACTAAGTTCAAATCATTTGCCTGTCAGAAGCAGTGTTTTTCTAACACCTGTGCAAAATAGAAATCTAGTTTTCGACTTCAATAACGCTAATTGGGATAGGTTTAAAAATAATATGCGACTGAAATTGAGAGATATTCAAGAGCTTGTTCCTAATTATGTAAATCAATTGCATATTGATGAATCTATTCAATCCTTTACCGCAGCAGTGCTGGACAGTATAAATCGATCAGTGCCCAAAAAAACCAAAGTATTTAATAGTACAAATGTACTTCCACCTTATATAGTACAACTAATAAAAGTCCGAAATAGTTACAGACATAGGTGGATTAGGACTAGGAATCGATTATACTTTTTTGAAACAAAAATCCTCAATGCAATTATAAAGGAACAAATTTCAGTTTTTAGAAATCAGACTTGGAATCATAAGCTTCAAACCTTAGAGAAATATAGTAGACCATTTTGGAATATAATTAAAAAGAAAAACTGTCTTATTCCTGCATTTAAATCAGGAAATACTGTGATGCTCTCTAACTCCGAAAAGTCAAATGCTCTAGCTCACGAGTTTTTTAAAAAATTTTCGATAGCTAGCAACATTACTAGCAGTAATATAATAGAGGCGACTGTTGAGCAAAGTTTGAACTTGATGAATGCAAATCAAACAGACGCTGAAGGTTTTATTTCCATCGACGACGTTGAAGCAGTAATACTTGCTTTAAAAGCACGTAAGTCGGCAGGTTTCGATGAAATTAAAAATATATACCTGAAAAATCTTCCAAAAATGATTGAAATAGTTGCATCAAACTAGGATATTTTCCAAACGCATGGAAATCGGCGAAAATTATCCCAATTTTGAAACCGGGCAAAAATGCAAGTATGCCGTGCAACTACAGACCAATAAGCTTATTAAGTTCTATAAGTAAATGCTTCGAAAAGTTAATTAAAAACAAATTGCTAGATCACTTAAACGCTAATAATATCTTGCCAACTGAACAGTTTGGTTTCAGACCTCAACATAGCACGATTCACCGAATTCATCGCATCATAAAACACATCAAAAGCAATTTCATCCTGGGAAAGAGTACAGGAATGATATCACTTGATGTGGAGAAAGCGTTCGATAGTGTTTGGCATAATGGTTTACTGCATAAGCTTATGTTTTTTGATTTTCCAATTTATCTGGTTAAAATAATCCAATCATTTCTATCGAGACGTACTTTCAAAGTTTCCGTTAACAATTGGTTGTTCAATGACATCTCTATTGAGGCAGGGGTGCCTCAAGGGTCGGTACTTGGTCCAATTTTGTTCAACATATACACATCTGGTTTTCCCCGATTTGATAATTGTTTATCTACTATATTTGCAGATGATACATGTATTTTTTCGTCAGATGCGATTGGTTCCAATATTGAAACCAATTTGCAATCTGCCTTAACTACTATCCAGAACTATTTTCATAATTGGAAGATCAAAATAAATGCTTCTAAGACATAGGCTGTCTTTTTTACTAGAAAAAGAAAAGCCTGTTTCTTGCCAAGCAACAGACTTAACATTAATGGTGTACAGATTGAATGGAGATCAAGTACCTTCGGGTGCGCCTGGATAAAACGTTAACTTTCGGGGCACATATTCAGGAAGTCATCAGAAAGGTTAATATTACGATAAAAACCCTTTACCCATTCATAAACCGTAAGTCAAAAATGAGTAACGAAAACAAGCTAACAATATTTAGGGTAATTTTTCAAGCTATTCTGTTCTATGGATCTCCCGTATGGGGCAAATGTGCAGAATGTCATCTACGTAGATTGCAAGTTACCCAGAATAAACTTCTTAAAATGATGTTGAACTTACCTTGGCACTTTTCTACAGAAGAGTTACATGCTATCGCCAAAATCGAGAAAGTCGAAACAAGAATTATGAAATTATATAATCGGTATAATCGGTTATGTTGTTCGTCAAACAATAACTTGATTTTAAACTTAATTACTTAATTAAGAATAAGAAGTACTGTCGAAATTAGTTTTAAAAATCTTTAATTAACTTATTTGCTTGATTAATTATTTATCTATCTATTTGTTCTGTGTATATTTACTATTTACTTATGTTCATTTAGTTTGTTTCCTTTATTTATTTATTTATTTATTTATTTATTTATTTATTTATTTATTTATTTATTTATTTATTTATTTATTTATTTATTTATTTATTTATTTATTTATTTATTTATTTATTTATTTATTTATTTATTTATTTATTTATTTATTTATTTATTTATTTATTTATTTATTTATTTATTTATTTATTTATTTATTTATTTATTTATTTATTTATTTATTTATTTATTTATTTATTTATTTATTTATTTATTTATTTATTTATTTATTTATTTATTTATTTATTTATTTATTTATTTATTTATTTATTTATTTATTTATTTATTTATTTATTTATTTATTTATTTATTTATTTATTTATTTATTTATTTATTTATTTATTTATTTATTTATTTATTTATTTATTTATTTATTTATTTATTTATTTATTTATTTATTTATTTATTTATTTATTTATTTATTTATTTATTTATTTATTTATTTATTTATTTATTTATTTATTTATTTATTTATTTATTTATTTATTTATTTATTTATTTATTTATTTATTTATTTATTTATTTATTTATTTATTTATTTATTTATTTATTTATTTATTTATTTATTTATTTATTTATTTATTTATTTATTTATTTATTTATTTATTTATTTATTTATTTATTTATTTATTTATTTATTTATTTATTTATTTATTTATTTATTTATTTATTTATTTATTTATTTATTTATTTATTTATTTATTTATTTATTTATTTATTTATTTATTTATTTATTTATTTATTTATTTATTTATTTATTTATTTATTTATTTATTTATTTATTTATTTATTTATTTATTTATTTATTTATTTATTTATTTATTTATTTATTTATTTATTTATTTATTTATTTATTTATTTATTTATTTATTTATTTATTTATTTATTTATTTATTTATTTATTTATTTATTTATTTATTTATTTATTTATTTATTTATTTATTTATTTATTTATTTATTTATTTATTTATTTATTTATTTATTTATTTATTTATTTATTTATTTATTTATTTATTTATTTATTTATTTATTTATTTATTTATTTATTTATTTATTTATTTATTTATTTATTTATTTATTTATTTATTTATTTATTTATTTATTTATTTATTTATTTATTTATTTATTTATTTATTTATTTATTTATTTATTTATTTATTTATTTATTTATTTATTTATTTATTTATTTATTTATTTATTTATTTATTTATTTATTTATTTATTTATTTATTTATTTATTTATTTATTTATTTATTTATTTATTTATTTATTTATTTATTTATTTATTTATTTATTTATTTATTTATTTATTTATTTATTTATTTATTTATTTATTTATTTATTTATTTATTTATTTATTTATTTATTTATTTATTTATTTATTTATTTATTTATTTATTTATTTATTTATTTATTTATTTATTTATTTATTTATTTATTTATTTATTTATTTATTTATTTATTTATTTATTTATTTATTTATTTATTTATTTATTTATTTATTTATTTATTTATTTATTTATTTATTTATTTATTTATTTATTTATTTATTTATTTATTTATTTATTTATTTATTTATTTATTTATTTATTTATTTATTTATTTATTTATTTATTTATTTATTTATTTATTTATTTATTTATTTATTTATTTATTTATTTATTTATTTATTTATTTATTTATTTATTTATTTATTTATTTATTTATTTATTTATTTATTTATTTATTTATTTATTTATTTATTTATTTATTTATTTATTTATTTATTTATTTATTTATTTATTTATTTATTTATTTATTTATTTATTTATTTATTTATTTATTTATTTATTTATTTATTTATTTATTTATTTATTTATTTATTTATTTATTTATTTATTTATTTATTTATTTATTTATTTATTTATTTATTTATTTATTTATTTATTTATTTATTTATTTATTTATTTATTTATTTATTTATTTATTTATTTATTTATTTATTTATTTATTTATTTATTTATTTATTTATTTATTTATTTATTTATTTATTTATTTATTTATTTATTTATTTATTTATTTATTTATTTATTTATTTATTTATTTATTTATTTATTTATTTATTTATTTATTTATTTATTTATTTATTTATTTATTTATTTATTTATTTATTTATTTATTTATTTATTTATTTATTTATTTATTTATTTATTTATTTATTTATTTATTTATTTATTTATTTATTTATTTATTTATTTATTTATTTATTTATTTATTTATTTATTTATTTATTTATTTATTTATTTATTTATTTATTTATTTATTTATTTATTTATTTATTTATTTATTTATTTATTTATTTATTTATTTATTTATTTATTTATTTATTTATTTATTTATTTATTTATTTATTTATTTATTTATTTATTTATTTATTTATTTATTTATTTATTTATTTATTTATTTATTTATTTATTTATTTATTTATTTATTTATTTATTTATTTATTTATTTATTTATTTATTTATTTATTTATTTATTTATTTATTTATTTATTTATTTATTTATTTATTTATTTATTTATTTATTTATTTATTTATTTATTTATTTATTTATTTATTTATTTATTTATTTATTTATTTATTTATTTATTTATTTATTTATTTATTTATTTATTTATTTATTTATTTATTTATTTATTTATTTATTTATTTATTTATTTATTTATTTATTTATTTATTTATTTATTTATTTATTTATTTATTTATTTATTTATTTATTTATTTATTTATTTATTTATTTATTTATTTATTTATTTATTTATTGTTTATTTATGTACATACATACCTTGTTCATGTACTTTGTTAAGGGTATAAATTGCTATTTTATTTATTTATTTATTTATTCTTATGTTATTTATTGTTTTATATAGTCTTTAATTTAAATCAAGTTTTGTTCTTGGTTCTACTCGCCGCCTCTTCTTTCATAGCCTAAGGCCGTAAGGTTAACCCACATAAAATTAATGAAGATTTTTGTCAGTAGCTTTTCCTACAAAATCCAGCATTTAGATCTGTGATATTTTTGTAAGATTTATATAATTGTCAGTAGCAAGGTAGTATTATACCATATCTCTGTAAATTGTGCAATATAGTTTAAGAAAATTCATTGTATTATTTCGGCTACAATAAAGATACATATATCTATCTATCTATCTATCTAATCCTTTGTTTTCTAGATTTGAGAACAAAATTGATGACATTTTATTTCCTGCTACACAATCGAAGTGACTGAAAAATCAAATCATTAAGGATTGACACTCGTCTTAGGAGTGATATAGGGGATAGATGAGCTCGAACCGTTATTATAACCATAGCATCTAGCCACGATCCTTTTTCCAGATCCAACGCCCTGACAACCTAAGTGCGACCTGTCAAAAACAATCTGCTCAAATTACACTTTTTCAACAATGATAAAACTAGACACAGCAGTGAAGAATCGAATAGCACTTCCCGCAAATTGATATGTATATTCCTTGGCATGGAACGTCTTAAGGCAAAACCAAAACGAAAACTTTTGAAAAAAAAGAAGAATTCAGATTTACATTTGTAATACCGCGTAGTTTTTTTTTTGCTGTTAAATTGTATTATCGGTAACAGTTGTTACTTGTATTATTAAAAAAAAGTGTTTCTTTCCATTTCTGTTATTTTGCTTTAGAATAATTTGGAAATTCTCAGAAAAAAGGCAGAAAAACAACTATAAGTCTAGGTCCAAAAATATTAAACTTGCTTTCATCAGTAACAATGGCTTTATTTCAAAACCTATCTTCCTGTCTTTTTTGTGAGGAAGGAGAAGTGTACACTTACGTTTAAGACCTGAGACTAACCGTACATGTTTTCATACCCAAAGCGTGATTCATTTAAGAAATCAGATAATAAACATACCCGGATCGTAGACCCAGATTGAGTTTTTTAAATATCTGGATAGTACAAACTATTATCTACGGCCCGAGTCTGGAACTAGATCCGAAACTATCCGGATATCTTAAACTTTCCAAATATCCGAAGCTAGGGCCGGATATCACGTATGACGACAATCGTCTGACGATATCGTTTTTACGATAGTTTTGCTTCATGTAAACTTAAAAAAACCTCTATCGACTAAACGATATCGTTTTGACGATTCATGGCTTCATAAAAACCATAACCCGAAAACGGTCAATTACTATCGTCCCGTCGACCGTTTTTGCACGATATAGGTATTTGGCTATCGTCTTGCTATTTATTTTCGTGTTTTGCATTTGTGGAAGACTTTTGACTGAAGGTATTTTCAGCAAAGAAATGTTTCATCACACTGTTATGTTTGTTATTGAGAACGAAAATAAAAATGAAGAAAAATTGGAAGTGTTACGCAAGCGACGGACACTTAGAGATGTGTCGGATCCTTGAGAGATAAAGGATTGTTTATTGATACCAAGAAATAAAAAAATAATAAGGGGCCCGTATCCGTTTTGAGTTTGTTGTGAAAGGCCTTTCATAGGGTGCGGTTATACTTTTGCAGGGTACTGCATACATATATGTATATTATTTCGAGAGATACTGAATCAGACAAACACAGTTATGGGTCCTTTTTCGACTCTCTTCCACGACCATCTACCCTGAGAGACTCTCCGGATTCCTCCACAGTTCTTCTCTGGCTTTGATTCGTGTTAACGCTAGCATCTGTTTAACAGAAATCTGGTTCATCTTCTGGGTTTCTACCCATCTGCTAACTAATGCCAGACAATGACACAGTATATGCGCCGTTGTCTCGATTTTCCCCAGGCATAGTTTACAGGTATCCTCCTCCAGAAGATCTACCTTCTTCTCTGCCTACAACCTTCTACGATTAACCACCTTCTCTGGTGTTGCGCCGCGATCCAGTTGTTAATCAGGTGCTCCACCATTCCTCTGCCAATTGCAGCAAATATTTCCGGATCAGAGAATTCCTTGCCTTGCAAGAGAGTCTGCCTTTTCATTGCCCTCAGTCCCTCTGTGTTCTCTCACCCAGAACAGCGTCAACTCATTTCGAGATGAGCACTCATTGAGTTTATGAACACATTCCATCGCCAGGGATGTATTTATATTTGTTTGCTTCATGCGTCTAGTTACTGATTAATTGTCCAGTGCTATAGTAATATTTTTACCAACAATTTGACCTTCTATCAGGTGATCCAACGCATGTAATAGAGCAATCATCTCGGATTGATAGACTGAGGTTAATTTCCCCAGACTTACATGACAGGCTAGTTCTAGTTCTTTTAAAACCTGCCCCCGCTCTGCCATCCATCACGGACCCATCCGTAAATATGGTTATATCACCAATTTTCTTATCTTATCGATAAGAGTTTTGTGAAACCTTTCGGTAACACGCATTCTCTTTATTCCATCCATGGGCATGTTCAGCTCCTTGATCTCATTTCTCACGAGATCCAGGATTTGTCGATGCCCAGAGATGGCACCGCACCAATGCCAGTTGCCATCCCGGTGCAGACGAAGTGCAGTCGATGCTGCTATTTTCTTAATAAATAAGTCCAGTGGCAGAATGCCTAGGATCACTTCCATTGCGCATGTTGGTGTCGTTCGCATTGCACCGACTATCCCTAAACATGCAAGACGATGGACCCTATCTAAATGCTTCTGAACAGTTTTCTGAGAGGATTTTCGATATCATATAACCCGTTTGCACTGATGAAGCACCCTTTTCGCCTTCCGGATCTTTTCTTCTACATGAAGGTTCGAAGTTCGTCCAGCATCTATTAATACTCTCAGATACTTAACCTTATTGGTCACTTTTAGTTCCGATCCAAAAAGTGTCAAGGGCTCAAACTCCAGATCTCTCTTCATTAATGAAGAGTCCTTGTTCACGATACCACCGCCCCACTACTCGGAGTGCATTCCTCATGATGTCTGCTGTGACGTTTATGAATTTGCCTCTTGCCATTATTGCTATGTCATCGCCATATCCCACAGTGTAGATGCCAGTCTCTCCAAGTCTTCTTAGAAGAGAATCCACAGTTATATTCCACAGTATGGGTGGTAACACACCTCTCTGCGGGCAACCTCTGCTAACCCTTCCTCTAAGTCTTGAAGTTCCCGCCTGAATATTCACCACCCTATTTTTCAGCATATTGTCCAGGTTAACCCCGCGATCTTCTAAGGCTACTCTCAGACTATCGAAGCATATTTTAACGAAGGCACCTTAAATGTCCATTATTGTGGTCATGCCTCCAGTATATATCTCTTCTACCACAACGCGTACAACCTGGTGTAGCGCTGTTTCCGTAGACCTGCCAGCTCTGTATGCATGTTGTCTAATATTCAAACGACACAGGTTCAACACCACATTCGTTTCCCTCCAAGTTTCTGCTATAAAGACTATTGTTAGGCAGGAAACGCATATAACCCTAAATCTTGGTACAATGAGATCTGCACCCCATTGCATCAGAGCATCTTGTAAGGTGAAAATGTTGCTATAACCCCACTGACCGCTTCTGGTCTATCCATCTTGTTTGCTCATTGTTTCCTTGGGGCCGAGGGCTGATCTGACTTAAACCTTCCCGGAAAGTATGTCTCCTTGAGGACCTCATTTGTACGATCCAGTGTCTCCACAATCTCCCCCATTCTGTCACGAATTAGTTCGACTTTGGCAACTGGATCCCGGGAGACGATTTTCTGAAGTCTATTGACTTCAGATGTGTTCCTCATACTCGAGCAAAATTCCCTCCATGACTCCCTCTTACGTAATCGTAGAGTTCCTTTTAGCTCTTTCTTCTTCGCCTTATACTCATCCCATGATTCAGGATCATCCCTTCTCATCGCCCGATTAAAGGCTTTCCGCACCTCTTTTTTTAGAATTTCAAGTTCTATACACCACCAAGGCGTGGGGTCTTTTCATCTATCGATGTAGGGATACACGCCTCTTGGTATGCATTTTCAGTAGCTGATTGTAAATGCACTACAAACTCGAATAAAGCTTCTCCTCTGTAGTATCGTTGGTGCTTCCCCACACTGTACTGTGTGCATTAGCATCACAATCTATCATTAGGTCTTCGTTCTTGTCCTTGCAGACATTCACCAGGGACACTACCTCTTTTTTTGGGGAGGCTCTAGGGAATCATTAGGCAGGTATGGAGATGCCACGACAAAGCTGCTTGCACCCTCTCCTACTCGTACCAACCATAACTTAATCGCCGCTATCCAACTCTCAACTTGCGTACCTCAAGGGAAGATCCACAGAGACGGCCCTTCACGAGGTTCTGCGCACTGTCGAGAGGTCAATTTATTACAAAGAATATTCTCTTGTCACCTTCTTAGACATAGAGGGAGCGTTTAACAACATTCACACCGAAACGATCCAAGAATCTTTTGCCGAGCTGGGCATAGAGGAGCATATTAGTAAATGGATTGTTTCCATACTAAGATCACGTATCATTCAGTCTACACTCGGTAACGCCAGCACAATTAAAATTGTAAGTAGAGGAACTGCTCAGGGAGGCGTTATCCCCCTCTTTTATGGCTAATGGCCATAGGCAGGATCTCGGCACGACTGGGCAGAGAGGGCTTCAATGTAATTTAGTGTCAGGAAAGTTTCTTTCTGTGATAAGCCAACTCATTGAGAGAGGTCTGGATTTAGTACTATCATGGGCCACGAGCTGTGACCTTGATATAAATCCTGATAAAACTGATCTGATGCTATTTACCACTAAGACCAAAATACACAATTTCAACCCACCCAAACTGAACGGCCGACCACTCTCCTTATCCTCTAGGCACAATCGAGGCACAATTCTCGACTATAAACTTAGTTGGAAGCTAAATATTAAACAACGAGTGAAGAAAGCAAACATAGCTTTCTACGCATGCAATAAAACTTTCGGGAAAAAATGGGGTTTTCAGCCAAAAATAACTCTCTGGATGTACACAGTCGTCGTACGTCCAATTCTCACCTACGGAGCTACCGTATGGTAGCCTGCCTTAAGCAAGAAGTGTAATATCAACAGCATGCATAGATACCACGGGCGCTCTGAGATCCTGTCCAACGGATGCTCCTACTGTGATCCTTCACCTGCTCCCTCTTGAACTTCACATCATAGATACAGCTTTATGTTGCGCAGTCCGGCTCAGAGAATCTGGGTGCTGGACTGCTATGTATTATGGCTAGTAAAGCCCTGGAGACGGTACCAAACAACCTGGTTGCGTCTTCGACTGATTATGAAACATCAACTTTAGATTTCAGAAAACGTTTCTTTGTCATCTTTCCAACCAGAGCGGAATGGAAGAGCGATGAAGTAGTCAAAGATTTTGATACTATGTACTATCTATAGAGACGGATCGAAAATAAACTGTGGAGTCGGCGCAGGCGTTTTCTCAGACAAGCTGAACATCTAGAAATCTTTCCGTCTACCGAATTTTTAAGCAAAGCTCCTCGCGATTTTCTGCCGCAGCTGCAGAGATGCTTACGAAATAGAATCTCTTCTTCACTTCCTTAGCAGGTGTCCGGCCCTGGCGAGAACCCGGAGAGATATCTGACAGTAGGATGGGAGCCCTCAACCTCTGCCTGAACTCGGCAGGATGGGTGTAGAATACCTCTCACCTTAACCGTAAACAACATTTCTTACAACCAGGTTACATGAGTTTTGTGGTATCAAAACGGCGCATTCTAGCGCCAATTGTGTTTCTATTTAAAGAAGCAGCCACCTCTACCTACCTATACCAACCATAAACGAGCTCCCATAGATGCACAGCCCGCTCTGTCGGAGCGAGCCTTCATTACCGGCCATACTCGTGAGACCAAAATTTCACTAACAAAACAAAACCCTACAAATGAAGAATAAGATGAACTCAGCAGCCCCAGCATCAATTGCGTCTGCCATTGACCCAAGAGAAGATGAAAAGGGCATTAGAAGCCATCACGATGGGCGAGGAGATCTCGATGGAGTTGGAGGAGCATTTGCTCCAGCATCTAAATCTCGATGGAAATTTGCGTGAAAATTGGAAGAAGTTAAAAATACATTTTGCAGTGTATGCAACGGCCACAACGACAGACAAAGAAATTTTAAGTTAGGTTTCGTCGAAAGATATAGTTTTAAGCATTAGGTTTAGCTTAGAGCACCCGCATAGGGTCAGTAGTTAGAATTAGATTAAGTTAAGTTAGTTTAAGCGTTTTTGTCTAGCTTTAAGGAATTATGAATTATATAAAATAAAATGCGTTGAATTCAAGTGGCAAGATTTTTAAGCTGTGCTGGAAGTGAAGCCATTGAGTTGTTTCATATTTTTGTATTTATATTTTTGTATTTTATATACCTCCCTTTATATTTTTGTATTTTTTATTACTGTTTTCTGCGGGAAATACAATGGAAAATGACGATAGTTTTATCGAAAATTTAGGCGCAGGCCGTTCTTCTTCTTTCATTAAAATTATGGACAGCTTAGTAGAATGCGTCCCCAATGCTCAAGTTCACGAAAATAATGAAAAAAGTGTAAACGATTTGTGTAGTGGACTAATAAACAATTTGGAGACGGACGTGGAAATTGAAAGCTGCACCTCTTCTCAGCAAACCATAAGGATCGCGGAGGAACCCCCTGCTTCTTCTACTGTGTTCATCAGAAATTTGGAAACGGAAAAGGATGAATTAAAGGAACTGATTTGCAACCGATTTGGATTCGAGGAAGTAGCTTATAGCGTGTCGCTGGTAGGGATACAAAAGCAATATTTCATACTTTTAGCTATAAGACTTTTATATTTCTGATTCTTCAGAAAATGATTTTGACCTTGAAAGTCTTCTCGTTGCAACGGAATCGGAACTAAATGACCTGTTTCCTGCTCCGCTGTTAGGAACAAGAGCCAAGTTCAAATTCCATTTGAATTTATGGAGGAAAGACATATGCTCTCTGTATTTTAATACTTATCAAAAAGAGTTACTTATTTATTATTCTTGTGATCAGGCCAGCACAGTTTCCGTTTCCAATTCCTGCAGAGAATGGATTGAAATGAATTCCTTATCACCGAGTCGATCATTCTCACACGAATCGAGTTTACTTTCTCCATCATCGTCATATAGAGGCGAAAATAATACAATTAACAATTTGAAACTACTTGAACTAGTCAATCAGTCCGAAGTAGGTGTTGAAATTTTACAATTCTATGAGCAGAAGAAATTTCTTGACGAGTATCATAAGAATGCTTTAACATCTATTATAGTAGATAGCTGTTCTAATAACAATCTAACAATGCCAATGAGTGAAATAGTAAGAACAACTGACGCCATTCTAACTATCTTTCCTTCTGAGAGCAGAGTAAGCTTGTTTGAGTATTTAAATTTCATGTAGTTACATATGTTTGGCTTTGGTTTAGTTTTGTTTCAGTTTCATCAACCATTTTTTTTAAGAAATAAATTTTTCATTTAGAATTATTACTTAAAAAAAAGAGGACATGGTCTTAATCCAATCGGTAAGCTGCATGATAAGGCTGTTAATACCAGAGTTAAACAGAAAAATTTAAAGAAACGAAAAATTGAGGACAACGCAGATGAAGGTATATGTAAAAGTGAACTTATTGATTTTTATAGATTTATAAAATACATACATGTGTATATATCAAATTTAAAGACATTTCAAGTTCTACTTGCTCAGCAGTATTAGAATCTGACATAAATATAAGCGCAAGTGATGAAGAAGCCATTATTTGGCTAACTCATAATAATGAACCATGGCCTGAAGTTCAAAAATATTGGGTTCAGGTTACTAATATAAGACAAATAGACATTAAAACGAAGGGGGAGGATGTGCTGAAAAAATGGCCACTTTTTAAACACAGCCTTGGACATACTTTGGTAAAGAAATTATACATATATATGTACGTACATGCGCGTATAATGGAGTATGTAACCCTTTTTATTTATTTTACAGGTTGACATGGAGTACAAATTTTTACGCCAAGATAACCTATCAAAACTGTTTTCACTATGGCCAATATTTACACAAAATATTATGCCATATTATAATAGATATGTGAAGGACAAAAGCTCGCTAAATCTTTTAAAAGAATTGGAAAAGGACATTGATGATAGTAAGTTTTCGTATTTTATGGTCATTATGTGTATGTGCTTTTACTATGTATGTATTCTTTTTTATATATATTTTTAGATTCACGTGATTGTATACTTTTTCTGCTCCTTCATGCCGTTATAAAGCCAAGCATTATTCCAAAAGGAAAAAAGGAAGGGAAACGAGCTAAATGGAAGCCCACAATAAGTGATGCTCAAGAGTCTTGCGTACTTCACTGCATTTCCCGAGCCAATATCTGACAAAGATTGAGTTTATAGAACAAAATTTGTTTAATGAAGGGCTATCATTTCAGAGAGTAATTATTGCCATTGGAGAAAAAAAACCTCTTTGAATACATTTTATACTTATTACGATGGAATTTTGTACAAATTTAACTCTTTTTTGAAATGCTTAGATGTAACATTTAAATTATTTCACGTAATGAATTTTGAATACCCCAAAGAGGGAAAAAATGCTTACAATTTTCTAGAAGTTTTTTTTTTTAATTTTAAGACAGAAACCAATGCTAATGTCGGTAGCGTTTTAACACATTTAGAAAACTAAATTTTGTTTTCGAAAATATTTTAAAATGAAGTGCTTTTTATATTACCAGAAATCGGATACTTTTTTTTCATCAAATGAATTAGTTAAACATATCAAATCATCTCATGTACATAAGAATATTGAATACTATATATGTGTAGAAGAAGGTTGCCCTCAAAAATTTCAAAATATATATTCCTTTCGAAGGCATATTGATAGAGTTCACAAACAAACAAACAAGAACAGCAAAATAACATAAATGCAACCGAATTTTTTTCAGTTCAAAAAAATGCCCAGGTAACATCAGAATGTACTGCATTTTCTAAAATTTCCAATGGACTTACTTTTGCATTATCATTACACAATAATAACAATTTTAACAGAAAAAATGTCGTCCAAATTATAAAACAAGTAGAAACTAATATAACTAATCCCTTCATAGAATTTAGTAAGCACAAAAATTCTGCCACTTATTGAAAATTTGCAAAATAGGGTTATTGCTGCTAATATTTTGGAACAATTTATATCCCTATTTAAATCTACTTATAAATACAGAATACAAATTTTTCAAGAATTAGAATCTAAAGGACTTTTTAGAAAGCCTTCGCTTTATATTATTAATGAAGAAGTTTCCGATGTTATAATTAATAATTCTCCAATGTTAGAATCGAATAAAATCACAGGTGTTATCATGCCGTTCGAATTTCATATAAAAAAGTATTTTGAATCTAAAAATATATTGGAGCAAACTTTAAGAAACATGGATATGGTCAATAGCAACACCGCGGGAATATATGGAAATTTAATAAATGGAAGCGTGTGGAAAAATAAGGCTAGTAGTCTCAAATGTAGAATAATAATTCCTTATGTTTTATTTTTGGACGATTTTTGCATTGACAATCCCTTGGGTTCGCATGCTAAAGATCAGTCAATTTGTGGAGTTTATTACACATTTCCAACCATTCCAAAACATCATCTGTCTAAATTAAGCAACATATTTGTTGCAGGCTAAACGAAGGACAGATCGTCATTTGGAAACTACTTTTCAATAAAACCATTTGTAAATCGTATTAAGAAACTAGAAACAAATGGAATACAAATTGAAGTAGATAATAAATATTTTCATATATATTTTGTTTTAGCATTCGTCATCGGGGACAATCTAGGTCTTAATTCATATTTAGGATTTTCTAAAAGTTTTAATTCAAATTTTTGTTGTAGGGCTTGCAAAAGAAGTAAGGCCGAAATGCAATTTGACGTAATCGAACATGAAAATTCATTACGTAACATTACAAATTATGAAGCCGATATTGTCATATTTAATGAAAAACTAACTGGTATCAAGGAAAATTGTGTCTTTAATGAAATTGCCACTTTTCATGTAACAAGTAATTTCTATTTTGATATCATGCATGACCTTTTTGAGGGTGTTTGTAAATACGACATAACATAAATATTACTACACTTCATAGACAAATGTAAATATTTCTCATTAGATATTTTAAATTATCGAAAACAAATGTTTAATTATGGAGAAACCGAAATCGGTAACATTTCCCCGCCGTTAGTGTTGTCTGCATTGAAAGTATATAACTTAAAAATGACTGCCCGCGAAACTATGACTTTTATAAATAACTTACCTTTGATGATTGGAGACTTAATACCCCCAGATGACAAAATGTGGGATCTTTCAATTGTTTTAATTAAGATAATTGATTTAATCATGTCTTCGGTTATAAATGAAACTGAAATAAAGTCGTTAGAGCATATAGTATCAAAACATAACTCACTTTATATCAAGCTATTCAATGAGCCTTTGAAACCTAAGTTCCACTTTTTATTGCACTATCCATCTGCAATTCGCAGGTGTGGACCATACAAGCATTTGTGGTGTATGCGCTTTGAAGCTTTGTATAAACAAAATAAAAATGCAGCAAAAGCCACTAATTCAAGAACAAATATTTCATACACGCTTGCTTTAAAAGCTGCACCTAAGTTTTCACATTTACTTGCCACTCAGACTTTTTTGAACAAGATATCATTTCTGAAGAAAACGATTTATATATGTATGATGTCCACTTATTAGATTCTGTACTAAATAATAGTATAAAAGGTATAAGTCCAACGGAAATTTCCTGTGCTCATAAAATAAAGTTCAGAGGAAAATTTTATAAGAAACATTTTTTTTTAACAAAATCTGATATGAAATTCATTTTACTCTATGAAATCGAACATATAATGCTTGTATGCAAATCGGATCTTTACTTCATATGTCCACAGTGGAATGTTAGCTACTCTAGTGAGCATTTCCAAGTGTACATTGTAGACAAAAATATGAGTTCATTGTCCTTACACTCTGTTCTCGAATTTAACGGCCCTCCAATTCATTTATGTCTCCTGAATAATGGAAAAAGGCCTTTCAGAGTTAAAAAAAATTGAATACTTTGTTTTAAATAAGTAATGTGATGTTATATTATGTAAAACATAAAAAAAAATAAAGGAGACAAAATAATGTAATGAACGAATTGTTTTCAGCCAGTAAAATACAAAATATGGGACATTAATTGGAATAGCCACATTAATTTAACAAGATGTAGTATTGATAAATAATAGTGTCATCGGTTTGAAGTAATAGGAAGATCCGTTTAAATATTTTTGGTTTTTAACAGGATATCGTTTTAATTTTAATGGTTTCTCCGATTCCTACTTAATATTCTTTGTCACTTTAAATTAATAGGTGAGATATTAAGACTAATGCTACATACTATTAAAGATTAATTAGACATAACATAAATGTTAAACGGCAATCGTATTGAAATAAAAGATCATATGAAGAATTGATATAATGGTTTTGAAAGTATTCTTTTTAAGGTATAAATCCCATTGACTAATTTCAATAGTTGAAAACTGTGAAAGTATGTAATAAGAAAAATCATTCATATAATAGGATTTTTTTCTGAGTGTACATACTTATGTACACAAATAATTTTTCTCAAAAGAAATTGCAATAGAAAAACCAATTCAACCAATCAATTCACTCTGAGAACATTTTAATTCGATATACATAAGTACATATGAAATCATTCGAGACATTCATTCGAGATATTTATTCGAGATCCGAATGAGATGTATCATACAAAGGGCATGAAGAAAATCATTCGTGATCAGTGTGATCACAGCGGAATATAATATTCCATTTGTGGAATACATTAGAGCTGCAGAGAATAATTTTTTTTCGAAAAATAATCGCATATTAAAGCGGAATATTTTTTCTTCAAAAGAATATTTAGATAAATATTTTCTCAGTAAATTAGAACTATATTCTTCCGTTAATTTTATTGCTCCTAAATAAGTTTCAACTTATAAAAATGCGTGCAATTTTCCACCATTTGTCCTTTTTCATATTTTGCTTTTTATTATTACCATTCCGAAGTTGAGAAAGTATTCAGCTATGAATTTGAGTAGGTTAGGTTAGGTTAGATAGGGTTATGAGGAAGACCATGAATTTGAGTAAATCAAAAATAAAAAATCGAATGCAAGCAAAAATGTTGAATAGTCTCTCAACTGTAAAGACATGGATGAAAGTAATGGAAACACGATGTGATAACTATAATATCATCCCTAATGAATTAATCACGTAATATTTCAATACTCATTTGAGTATATAATATACCAGAATAAAATTAACGATTAGATTTTGATCTTGAAAACTTTTAATTTTAAACAGTTTTTTTTAAAGTAATACCCATTTTTGGTTTATCATGTTTTAAGTTTTTTTATGAAATAAATTTTTATTTGTTTTTTATAATTTTTTTTAAAGTGTATTACCAAGTGCAATATAAAAGTAGAATATAAAAATATTGAAGTCAAATATAAATATTTCACCTTTCGGGGTGAGTGGAATATTTTTCAGATAAGCTAATGGTCACACTGTTCGTGATATGGCCTTGTGTTCTGAGTAAGAAAAGTGAGTAGGGGTGAGATGAATATACATATTAGTATTCGTCAAAATACTAATACGAATACCTAGGATATTATGATACTTTGATATTCACCAATACGTATTTGATTCCACTATTCCAGTAAGAATCCAATAGAGACTAATATACATATGCATGTGTAGGTATTTAATATACATACATACGATTGACACGAAAGCGCAAAGATGAAGTGATTTGGAGTGAGACAGAAAGTGTCTTATGGCCTTCTATTTCTTTGTAAACTGAAGTTAACTCTCTTACTCTTGTGCGAAAAACACTACCAAATGACGCACAAACGGGATGAAACGGGACAATATACTGTCAAATTACCACTGCTAAAGGATCGCACGGTCTTGGGCGATTCACGTAAAATGGCATTCTTTATGTTGGAACAGAGATTCGCAAAAAATGAGCTTCGGCATAAATATTGCAAATTATTCAGGAATATATTACTCTTGGACACATGGAGGAAATACAGGAGGATTACACGGGAAAAACCTATTATCTTCCACATCATTCGGTGATGAAAAATTACAGCACTACTACCAAACTGAGGGTGGCTCTTGGGTATCGGATGGGATGAAAATGTGCCAATGACAATTCAAAAGGAATGGGACGAATTCAAGAAAAGATTATCGACGCTTGAAAATGAAAGCATTCCACGATGGACGCAACAAATGGAAAACTCTCAAATCGAACTGCATGGATTTGCAGATGCATCAGAATCAGCATATGCAGCAGTGGTGTATCAGAAGGTCATTAATTGCGGCTCTAGTTCAATCACGTCAAAGACCAAGGTAGCGCCTGTGAAGCAAATATCACTGGCCAGACTGGAGTTATGTGCAGCTGCACTGCTTACGAAGCTAAGAACTACATCAGAGAGGGAATAGAAACTAAATACATATACCAGAGTTGTCGCATGGTCAGATTCTACCATAGTATTGAACTGGTTAAAACAACACCAAGTGAAATGGAACACGTTTGTAGCCAACCGGGTATCCTATGTGCAACAGCATTTTAAAGGACAATGGAGGTTCGCACCTGGTAGAGAGAATCCTGCTGACATTCCGTCTAGGGGGTCATTTGGAGATACCCTCGCTGAGAATTCTACATGGTGGCACGGTCCTGAGTGGTTGAAGAAGGGCGAAGAACATTGGCCAGCAAACAAGGTTATGATGGAAGTGCAAGATATGCCTGAGATCTGGAAGTCTTATGCTTGCATGATTATACAACCTCACAATCCTCCAGGCACCGACATCACTTGCCTCTTTTCATCACTTTCGAATCTTCAACTTGTGAGCGCAATCTGTCTACGATTTAAAAACAATTGCAGAAAGAGCAAGAGAGGCGAACCACTACTACATGGCCATTTGACGGTAGAAGAACTCCTGGAAGCAGAAAAAGCACTGGTAAGGGGTGCTCAACGATTGTTTGCGGAGGATATGCACAACCTAAGAAAAAACAATGCATTAAAATCAACCAGCAAGATATCATCACTGAATCCATTTATAGACGCCAATGGAATTTTGCGAGTGGGAGGTCGATTGAGACACGCCATTTTATCAATTGACCAAAGACATCTTATGATTTTGTCTCATCACATCCGCTGACGAAATTAATCATCAATAAAGCTCACATCGATACACTTCATGGTGGAGTGACACTGACATTAAATCACACTCGGAGGAAATTTTGGATCATCCAAGGAACCAATACTGTCAAGGCCATTATAAATCAATGCGTTAGATATTTCCGATTTAAGGCCAAGGAATCAAATCAATTCATAGGATAACTTCCCGAAGCACGAGTAAGGTTTTCACGTCCATTTACACATTGTGGAATAGACTACGCCGGCCCAGTCAACGTACGATGTTCACAATTTCGAGGTTTAAAGTCGCACAAGGCTTACATAGCGCTGTTCGTCTGCATGTCAACAAACGCAGTGCATAATGAGTTGACTTCTGACTTAACAACCGATGGATTCATGGCAGCATTGCGACGAATGATCAGTAGAAGAAGATCCGTACATCATCTGTATAGCGACAATGGAGCAAATTTTGTTGGAGCGAAAAACATGATTAATGCATTACAACCTCAACTTACCGATAACGGAATTCAGTGGCATTTCATTCCCCCTGGAGCTCCACACTTTGGTGGACTCTGGGATGCTGGGGTCAAATCAGTCAAATATCATTTGCATCGAATCATAGGAGAGCAAAAATTCACATACGAGGACATGAACACAATTCTGGTGCAAATAGAGGGATGTCTGAATTCGAGACCACTCTGCCCAGACAGTATTGAAGATCTTGATACACTAACATCAGGTCACTTCACATTATTGGATCACCATTAATGGCACCACGGCATGATGCCTTTCTGACACCATCGAAGTGGCCTCTGGGCAAAAGAGTTGAAATACACAGCGGAGTAGATGAACTTGCCAGAGTTGTGACAATCAAGACAGAAAAAAGAACATTCAGGCGACCAATAGCCAAGCTGCCAATAGAAGACAATATTATAAAACACGGAGAAGACGGCAGAGTTCAACCATGGAAACAACCCGCAGAGCGGTCACCATCCAGTACCACCGGAAGGAGTCTGAAAGAAAAAAACAGAAGTCAACCACTCCGTCAGCAAATTCCTCTACACCTCCACGGAGGTGGCAAAATGTTGAATTCATCAACAAAATAAAAACTGAACCCCAACCAACAAGCGCTAACATCAGCAGTTTGCGCATAAACATGTTGTTCATTCACGGCCTACACCAAGTGGTTGAGTAACCGACCACCAGCCGAGTCAGCACAATGACCAAACTGAAGTGAATGACCTGGTAGGGCACCTGCAATGAATCGAGTCATCAACTTGTAAATTAAGTTAGCACACTAAGCAAAATTTATATATAATAATTCATTAAGGCAAAGAAAAAAATTTAGATCTAATCAAGCAACAAGCGAACGATCTCATTTTCATTTATTGACAGCTATCCCCCCACCCGCGGTAAGGTGACTGTCAATCAAAACGTAAAATCTAAAGGATAGATGTTACATGTAGGTACTGACTCTATCATTGTGGGACACTAAACATGTATTTGTGCGTAAGAATTTCTGTAAATAACGAAAAATAATGGTAGGTAATCTGAATTTTTAATGAAAATCCATTGTTTTGAGGGTATAACGAAAAATTATTTATCATTTTTCTTAATTCTTGCATCTACTTACACTGAACATTTGGATTGTGACTCTTTCATTTCGGGGCGCACCTTACGATCGAAATTCGTATTTTGAGTTAGAACAGGGGCCAAATCGTCTGTTCCGTGAACGGATGATCATTCGTACTAAAATAAATTACATTATACGTCATTCGAATAAGAAAATTGGGATGGCGGCATACGATTGCTCACGAAACGGAATTGGAAACATTCGAAATGAAAATGTAATAAATTTAGTCCTGAAAATTTAATACGAAATATCATTTAGACTTCAAATAGATGTCATTTGGTAGATAGATAGACTACAATTAATTTGTTTAAAACAAAAATAATTATTATTTTGTTTACAAAGTTCAAACGAAAGTGATAACGACGAAAAAATTACACGGCGATACCTAAGGGATGGAAGCAATCCACTGTCATTTTCTAAAAAGGCGTAAGAACGAAACAGAGAAACCTTTGAAATGTTAATTATTTATTGTTTATTTGCAGATTGAAAGAAAGATTTCTATGAAATAAGGACGAATTAATAACATTTTGTCGATTTTAAGCTTCCACTACCATTTGTCTACTGCAGGTCCTACCGTTCTACAACTACGTACATAACGCTTTTACTTTTACTAATATTTTTTTGGGTCAAATTTATTTTATTGTAGTTTGGCCTATAACATGAATTATTCAATATTATTATATTTATCATTGTTATTTGGATACTTAATTATATCAAATAACTTACATTTTGTTTAATTTTCCCTTTTTTGAACTAATTACGTTTGCTATTTACCAATCGAATGACCTTTCGAAAGAATGTATGCGCTCACGTAAACAAAAACACTCGATCACGGAATACGGAATACTGAATTACGTTAATGTTTATACGATCACGTATACATAGTACTAAATACACCTTTTTACGTGATGTATCATACGTTCACGGATGAGACGATTTGCCCCAGAATTTGATTAATTATTCCTGTGGCAGCAAGCGATAAGAGTTTACGTTGACAATGGAATTTTCAGAAGAAGAGTTTTTAAAATTAAGTTTCAGTTTGAAAAAAAAACTTACGCATTTAAGTGACAAACCAATACAGATTCTCAAAGTGCAAATTACGGTTAATTATACCAACATTTTGCTATTTCTTTAAATATGCTTATTTGCAATGAAATTTATAAAAACATCTGATTTTCGTCTTAGGTCGACTTAAGCGGTTATGGCTTGTGGCCACAGATTCGTTGATCATGTCTCCAACCACGTCTCAGTGGTGATAATCATTTTTTTTTGTCTTTATTCCCCTTCGCTATCTTTATGAGCAGAGTCGAGTACTATGTACATGCTGGATCGGTTGTGTACATGTTGTGTCTGTGTGTGCTGTAGTTGCGCTTCCCACTGGGGATTTTGAATTGAGAAATGGCATTGAGTTTACACATTTTCAGTATTGTATTCAGTTTAACCGAATGGGCCTGCGCACACGGTTCCGGCGGGGTAAGCTCGGGGTAACTTTCACTTCAATCGTACACTGGATGAATAATTCGGGGTAAAATTGTGTACACATGAACCGATTTTCATTGTAGTGTTATTTCTGTTGTATCTCGAAATTGACAACTTGTGTGTGCATTGGTTTACCCCGATGTTAAACCACTTCAACGCTAAATAGAAATTTTACCCCGTTTCATACTGTACACTTGCCCTCCCTTTTCTATAAACTCAGTTTTACCCCGGGGGAATTGATCCAGTGTGCGCTGGCCCATCAGTTGGTAATTGTATTTCAACGAGTGTGTGGCGTTAACTAAAATGAGTAAGAGATATTAAGCCTGATATTCGGCGAAGGAATAAAGATACAAAAATTAGGCGGATGTTTGGACTGAGAAATGCGCAAAGTTCCACTGTTAATAGACTTTATTCTGTTATTGAACGGTTTATTGTTATCGGTGAAAATGTTGCTCGACCGGAGCCTAAGAAAAATTCATGTTTTTCATACGAAAAGGAGACGCATGTATAATGCGTATAATGCCTGAGGTTTCTTGCTTTTGTGGTGCATAAAAGTGGGCAAAAGAATTTGCTGGATTGTGATGTTCAACGCATAACAGAAGGCAACTTTATGCCCACTTTTAAGATTCAGGGTCAAGTTTATCACCTTATCGGAACATTAATGTCTGACAGTAATGCTAATCCCAGTTTCCTACAAATCTATTTCATGGGGAATTCAGAAGCTGAACACATTTCTGTCTTAAAACTAGCAGGGGTCGAAGCAAGGCGAGCACGGGCCAGCTAGTAATATATGAAATCACAAACATAATTACCAAGTTCAACACCAAATTCGCTCCCTTAATCAAAATTCTAAATCCGATTCACGAAATCGGGCGAAAAAAACCCAAAGCCATATACATCGAGTCGACATTTTCAAAATCGTAATCCATTGAGTTCTAACCAAATTGAGAGAGAGGTAGCGAAAACAAATTTAATTCTAAATCAAACCCGCACTAACGAACGAAATCCGGAACAAATCACAAATCTAAACCGATTTCTAACCCAAACCCCTGTTTCAAGTAGCGAAACAAACGGGTTGGTTCCATAATCACCAGTCACAATATCTCAAAACTTAAATCCACATAACAAAATTCACAAACCAAAATCCCCAAACACAAAATCTCCAAAATTTCACTCTGCAATAATGAAATAAGACCTTATTTCAACATTTGGCCTTATTACACTTTAATATGTCACGGCACAGTTATAACTAATTGCAACGCAATAAGACCAAATTGGCCTTATTTCACTTTACCGAAGTGAAATAGGGCCAAATGTTGAAATAAGGCATTATTTTATTATTGCAAAGTGAAATAAAGCCAAAAACCGAGATTTGGCCTTATTTAAAAAAAAATAAGAAGCAATATTGGTCCCTGTCGACATAAAATGGAAATTTTGAGTTTGGGAACTTTGTGTTTGGGGATTTTGTATTTGCATATTTTAATTTTCGACATTTTGTAGGTCTCCCGAAACAAACATCCAAACCAAGTTCTCCAAATCTAATCTCCATATCAGCTCACTTAACAGTACATTAAGCTTCGCAGATGCCAGATTAAGATATCATCAAAAGAATTCAACACGCAGAATACTACAATGCTTCTAGACACGGGCGCCTCGCTAAGTCTGATTAAACTAAAAACACTAAAGGATGATGCTTGGGTAAATACTGATACGTATACTATTACCCAATTAACCGACATCAGCGACACACCTACATCAACCCTAGCAACCATTAACCTAGTTATAGAAATTATTTGCTGTGAGATTCAATATAAACTCGTTTCAATTAAATAAAAAAATAAATGACCAAGGAGGTCATTTGAAAGGCTGAGTTAAGCTTTCTAGTACTCTCTAAAAAAGTTTTTGACGAAGGATGATCACCCAGTAGAATGCTCTTTGGTGGTTCCGGCGATGCACAATCACTCAAAATAATGATTTCTCTGAGAATTACTTTTCCGCTTGAACAACACAATCCAGCAGATTCTTTTGCCCACTTTTGTGCACCACAAAAGCTACAAACCTCAGACATTGTACCTACATACGACTCCTTGTCGTTTGAAATGAAACGTTCATATTGAAAACATGAATTTTTCTTTAGGCTCCACAGTCGGACAACGTTTTCACCGATAACAATAAATCGTTCACTAACAGAACCAAGTCAATTAACAGTGGAACTTGCACATTTCTCAGCCGAGACATCCGCCTAATTTTTGTATCTTTACTCCTTCGCCCAATATAAGGCTTAGAATATCTCTTACTCATTTTAGTTGACGCCACACATTCGTTGAAATACATACCAACTGATTCGGTTAAACTGAATACAATACTGAAAATGTGCACACTCAATTATAACATCCCCAGTGGGAATCGCTACCACAGCACACACAGACACAACATGCACATTAACCCATCCAGTATGCATGTATACCAGAAAAATAAGGAAAAGGAAAACTCATCCTCCTAACGCCAGCCACTCGCTTAATAAATTTAGCGAAGAGGCAGCGAAAGGAGAATAAAGAACAAAAAAATGATTATCACCACTGAGACATGGTTGGGAGACATGATCAACGAAAAATTAATCAAATTTTACAAATGATAGTTTTGATACTGCTCAGCTCCTAGATGACGTAGAATCATGATTTTGGACTTGAAAAACTCCAAACGACAAAACTTATTTGATTAAAATCGACAAAGGCTATGTTGATGTTATTTGTGTTTCTGAGTTATTTTGTCTCTTTTCGTCCCAAGCACAAAACTGAATAAGTCGCTTTATCTAAACCTAGTCCATGTGACTTCGTAATCAATAAAAAAAATTCGCTAAAATCGGTTCAGCCGTTTTCTCACAAATACCGGAAAAAGAAATATCAACTTCATTTTATAATAGTAGTTGATGATAGTTGATGATATGTACATACATATGTACATATGTGGACTGCGATGACTTACTAAAAATTATCCACAATATCGGTAATATTTGCTTTCCTTGTGCTGGTTAAACGAACGGAAAAGTCCACCTTTTCGCAACTGTCTACGCATTTGCACTTCTTCTGCATAGACAACATACGTTCTGAAAGTATTGGATTTGAAATTTATCTTCTATTAATGAAATTCAGCCATGCATTTACCATAATAATTAGATAAACAAGGAATATGCTCAAAATCACACACCGAAGTATTCCTTTCTCGAAAGAAGAAAAATGGTACGCAGCCGCATACTTTTTCCATTATAAGACTTCGACACTCAATTACACAGTTCTGTGGACGGTATTCCGCAAAGTAGCGTAATTTTATTTCGTTCCCCAATGTGCACTTCCTTTCGTCCAAACTCAATCTTCTCCAGACTTCCCGAGAGCATATTGTCTCTGTAGGTTGGCTTCGTAAAAGAAGCTCCTCGTTTCTATGTAAGAGTTTTCTAAAAGTGAACTCGTCTGGATAGACATAAGCTTCGTGAATAAGTACTTGAAACCATGGAGAGTTTGATACGGCGTCTAATTCTACATCTTTAAGGATGAATGAGAGCCCCTGACGCATTGCATGGCTATTCGACTTAAATTGTCTCGCAGGTACTCTATAAGTCAAAAAATATAACACATTTCAACTTAAAAAAAAATTTGACGTACTTTGTTTGATGGGCATTGAAAGAGTAGCACAGTCCAGCGTAGGTTTTACTGACTCGAAAAACATCACTGCAATTCTCGAACACAGATAGGAATCGACAACGAAAGAAAATCTCATTAAAATCCCATTGAGTTCTTTGAAAAAATTGCGCCGCTGTGTAGTGGTTTAATTTCATAACAGCTTCGAGGACAGTTAGCTTTGCTTTGGAGTACTTAAACTTCTCCTTGATGAATCCATCAGTTTGATCAAGAACTTGAATAACTTGGTCTGCAGTGAGATTTTCCGGTAGGTTGCTGTAAAATGTAAAAGAAAGTTAGTTGAATATGCTAAGATTTTCAGTGAACACAATTTGTAAAATGCGTTGTGTGGTAAGGTTTTGGCGAAGGCCTGGAAGGGAACTATTTAGGAACCATACAACATTTTTTTACTTCCTTATTCGTATAAAAAATGTTTATTTTTATATATCCATCTACATACATAAATATAAACCTATTCTGTGGAACGATGTCATATGTACATTTTGACAAAATGTTTGACACAATATAAGATTTTAGGTAGTTTATCGCGTTAAAAATGGCTTACTGTGCCATTTTCGAGGAAACAAGCTATATATACTTCAAGCCCCCGACATACTCGCAAATTCGCTTTAAAAACCCGTCACGTAGTATGTACTTCTTATAGCCGTTTTAAGTACTTCATCCACTTCTTGAGTTTTTAGACTTAGCCAGATTTTCCTTTTTTTTATTGCACCGAACGCCTGCTTCATGTCTATGAAACAAGTGTAAACTTTTTAATTTTTTTGCCAGCATTTTCTCCAGAACTAGCTGTACCATAAAATGTGATCTAGAGTACTATGAGGTGCTCGGACCTCGCTTTATATATTCAATAATTCTCTTCACAGTTTATCACAGTCCATCTCATCTGTGTTCTATAATTCTTGAAAGCATTCACTCCACCTGGACTCAATTTCCTTCAGTCATAGACTTCCATCTTTTACTATATTACTTTTCTATATTTTTTATAGACTTTAAACTTTACGTTGCTTTTGTCTTGTATTTTGTCGTCCTTTTCCTTTATTTATTTTTTCTTTTTTCCCTTTTTCTTTCCGTAATGGAATGGAAATGGACCATTTTTTTTTATTGTTATATTTATTTTACTATTACTGCCACTTTCAAAATTGATTCCTTACATCTTCTCCATCTTCTGTGCAATTCCCTAATTTCAGTTCTTCCCTTTTCTGCAAAAAGGACACGACACGCCTTTTTTGAATCAATGCTTATTCGCATGAACGTTAACTTTAGACAGAATTGTCAACATACTAGGACTAGTAACGCTTCTATTTTCCAAATTTTCGAAAAGGAATACCGAGTTATGATAACAGATTGAACATTTATTTAACGACGAGGAAAATATTATAGGGATAGAAAAAGTAGTAAACATGAGCGGACACGATCCAGCTGCCTTAATAAGAAGAAGAGGTGGGCGTGACAGCTGGCCAATTCCGGTGTGAAGTTACACAATCTAATTCGAAGCGGTCGGTGATGCCAAGTGTAAGGTCATTACCAACATAAGATATACATTTTTTAGGTCCGTAATCTTGTACTATGGCCTTGCATACGTACATAATATAATATGCTAAATGGTTTGAAGTCGGCAGGGTCTTAAGCGTGCCCATCATGTCGTGTTCTTAACCCACTCGAAAACACGTGAGGATCATGGATAGAAGAATTTACACAAAAACACAAATAATCCAGACTTACATATGTACATATATCGAGATCAACGGAGAAGTTCTGCAGAACTTGATAAATTATATGTCAAATGAATATTCGAAGGGAACAGAGAATGTCGTACGAAGAACTGAGTTACAGTTTAATAGATAAAACCCAAAACTTCGTCGATTGATTGCTTAAAACACTTGTTGCCTTTATACTTGTTTCCATGGTGATCCAGAAATACTTACCGAAATGGCGTTGCCTCTATTGGATATTTGTTTATGAACAAAATTTTTACATGTAAGTATGTTGGACGTGGAGAATATTTATTTGGCAGTACAGAAGTCCCCTGCACGAAAAATGCATGACTGTACTGCAAACCCAAGGACCACTGAATGAAGAACAAAAGGGAGGCGAACAAGTGAGACCGAAATGCTTCCTCTTTTGACGATCGACCACGAGAGAAGAAGAACCTACCCGAAACCTACCCCCTAAATTCACCATTTTAATTTGAAAAGAAACGAAAATCTCTACCTGTACACAAATTAACAAATAAATAAAATATTGAATTAAAACTAATTGTGCAATCCTTTCCTTTAACTTTTTCAATTCCCACAAGTGGAGGCTCAACGGGGATCATTTCTACGTTCGTTTTTGACTTTGTCGCGTGGCGGTGGAAATAGACAAGAAAAAAAAATAAACTTCAAGTTGAAAAAAAAGAAACAAGAAGAATAATCAGTTCGCTCGCTGTGTCTGGCTGTGCCCAATCAACACGTGTTCACCAGAGAAGTTTCATCGAGGGAAAATAAAAACGCCGTGAACGACAAGTAAAGTAACCCGGCACACATGGTTTAATCCTTTCATTACTCTTCCATTGCCTGCATTGTTTGCATGCATTTTGTTCCTCGTTTCGCATTCCGTCAAATCTTCGATCGTAACAGTAGGGTAAACCAAATGGGGAGAAAAAACAGAAATAGCACGACGAAAACTCCGCAAGCTATTGATATTTCTGACGTTATGGCAGAGTTAGAGGAGAAGAGTAAGGAATTTGAAAAACGGGAAAAGGAAATTGAAGAGAAGGAATATTCGATCCGCAGAGAAGATATCTTTGATGCAGGATGAGCTGGAATTATTAAGAAGTAGAAATCGTGGCGCCGCGCCGCTTCCTTCAAATTCAATTCTGGAATTCAGCGTAGACAACGATTATAGTGTTCATTCTTAGGTGATTGAAGTCGAGAGCGCGGCAACTTTGATGAGATGGTCAGCTTTAGAAAATCTTTTATTTGCAAAAAGACTCCTGGTGGGGTCTGCAAAAATGGCGGTCCGAGTCAGGTTTGGACACGTGGTTAAAATTGAAGAGCTACTTGGTAGAGGAATTTGGTGAAAATTGGCCTAACGCTGAAATTCATAGAAAGTGAATGGCTAGGAGAAAAGAGAAGAACGGAACAGTGTTGCAATACTTTTTTAAAATGAAGAAACTAGGCGCGCGTGCAAATATCGTTGGGGGCTTGTTAATACAGTATGTCATTGATGGTACCAGAGACTCTCAAACTAAAGTAGGATGTGAACGAATTTTAATCTAAACCACTGTGGCGAGAGAACGACGAAGACCAACACACAAGAGACGAACGAAGAACGCAAAACAAAGACAGAACGAAATAAAAAAACAAGACCACGAACGAACACGCAGTCGCAGTCATTTTTCAACCACCGAGCCAAGCAGTTGAGCCATCCCCATTACGTCCCTTTTTTAGTTTGTTTCTCTTTTATATACTTGCTCACTTCTATTTTGCATAATAAATTAATATTTTGTAAAAATAATAATGCGCAGTAACTTTATTCCTCTTTCAACAAATATTGTGCCGGATTAATTTCCCACACTAATAACGCCATTCTCTACGGTGCTAGCAATTTGAAGGAGTTTAAAAGGAAATTAGAAGTACACAAAGTGTTTTCCGAAATGAGCCAAGCGTCGTGTTCGAAACCAAGAGCTTCTGCTCTCACCAGACAGACACATACCGGTAGTGCTGGAGGTACCAACATAATCTTTTATAATTGTGGTCTGAAAGGTCACCGCGCAAATGAATTCTGGAAGAAGTCTGAGGGCCCGAAGTGCTTGAAGTGCAGGGGTCTCGGCCACAAAGCCCCCCAGCGCACAAGTGATCCTGAGACTAAACATGTCAAAACGGCAAATGTTTTACCAGGTGTCATTACTAATTTCCACAAGACAGTTTTTTCGTCGACTGGAATTGTTGTCTGATAGCTCACTACAAAGGCAGTGAGGTCACATTGCTACGCACAGATGAGTTCATCCGATTAGGTTCACCAAGGACCCTAGGAAGCTTCGTAGCAAAAATCTGAGTTGATGAAAGTAAATTTTAGAAAGTGGCTCACGTCATCTCCGACAGATTTCTTTCGACACCAATGATTCTAGGCCAAAACGTTTTCAAGAACACCCAAATCGTAGTAACCTCGAATGACGTAAAGGTAAAGAAGCTAATTTATTTGGAGTCGGTCTCCATACATCAGGAAGGTGATTTCGAGGTGCAGGTGTAAGATAAGGCTTACAGCAAAAGGGTGAATGAAACAGTCAAAGCTTATACTCCGGTGGAAAAGAGTGAAAACACCTTCGAAATGCAAATTATATTCAGGGATGAAAGTCCCATATTTCACTGGAAAAGCAAGTTGTAGATAATCAAATTGAGGAGTGGCTTGAGCAAGGTATTATCCGGCAAAGCTCTTCGGCATTCGCCAATCCAATAGTGTTAGCATTGAAGAACAATAATTCAAAATGTCTTTGTGTTAATTACAGGAAGCTAAACAAGCAGGTTATGCTAGATGCTAGAGTTTTCAGCACGCTAGACCTCGAGAATAGATTCTTCCCTGTTTTGGTTCCAGAGGAAAGCCGACTTTTACAGGCCAGTTCGAATTTTTGAAGATGCCATTTAGGTTATGCACTTCAATAACGGTTTTCCAAAAGTACATAAATAAAATATTTCATCCGCTTATTAAAGATATTTATAATCATCTTAGTTTACATGGATGATCTAATTGTACTTGCAAAAGATTACGAAGAAGGGATTACAAATTTAGAAAAGGTATTTTCACTAGCGACCCCGCACGGTCTTTACTTCAAATGGAAAAAATGTCATTTTCTGTGCACTAAAATAGAATATCTGGGTTATGAAATCTCCAAAGGGACCAGAACCCAAAAACGTTAAAAACATCGAAAGCTTCCTTGGTCTTTCTGGATATTTCAGAAAATTTGTCCCAGGTTATGGTATCTTAGCCAAGCCATTGAGTGACTTGATAAGAAAAGACTCTAAATTTCAAGGAACTGCAGCGAGAAGCTTTCAAATTGATCAAAGCGGCTTTGTCAGAGCAACCAACTTTAAATCAGAGACTGAATTGAATACCGATGCATCTAAAATAGGTTTTGGAGCAGTCTTGATGTGACGATTATAAGTTTCACCCAATTTATTTTTACAGTCGAAAAACGTCACCGGTCCAAGAAAGGTATAGTAGTTATGAGCTGAAAGTCTTAGCGATAGTGTCCACCTTGAAAAAATTTAGGGTATACCTCTTAGGACTCCGCTTTAAAATCATTACTGGCTGTACAGCTTTTAAAATGACGATAGGAAAAAAGGACTTGGCTCCAAGAATCACAGTCTGGGCATTAATGTTGTAAGACTTTAATTACCAGCTGGCGCATAACACAGGAACTCAAATGAAACACGTCGATGCCATCAGTAGAAACCCTTTAGTTATGACGGTACAGAGTGAGGTTGTCGACAGGTTAATAGAGGCCCAGCGAAAAGATGACAGAATCAGCGTTATATTAAAAAATTTAGAACAAGGCAGCTACAAAAACTTCGCTTCGGAAAACGGTGTCCTTTCCGAAGTAAACGACCAGGGCGAACGATTGTTATGTAGTCCGAAGGGGATGGAAAAAGAACTTATGAAAATAACTCACGACCGAGGACATTTAGCTACAAAAAAGGTTGAGGAAATCATCAAACGGGAATACTCGATCCCTAAAAATTTTTATTTTCTGCGCGAAAATAATTTTTTTTTTTTGCTTTTTTTTTTTTTTTTTAGAGGAAGGGGAAATCTTCAAAAGATACTGATGATCCGAGTAATCAATATGCCGGATTCTTACCGACTAAAACCGCCTCCCACATAATTGCGATCTAGTCACTTGGACTAATAAGCAATTTTTTTCTAATCTAATCTGTAGGTTACGCGAAAATAATAAAAAAATGTAGGAGAAATTGTATCCAATGTATTTTGGCTGAAAGAAAGCAAGGTAAGCAGGAGGGTTACCTATGCCCTATTTCAAACGAAGATCGCCCCTACAGACTTTCCATCTGGATCACCTTAGACCTCTAGCAGCTACCGGAAACTGTATAAATTCATCCTTGTTGTAGTAAACGGATTTAGCAAACTTGTGTGGATTTACCCCAGGAAAACACTGTTAACGGCTGAAGTTTTGCAAAAACTTAATTTGCAGAGTTCGGTTTTCGGAACTCACAGAGAACCGAGAAGGGTACCGCGTTTACCTCTAACAGCTTCGATGAATATTGTCAACAGGAGGGAATAAAACATGTTAAGATTACCACGGGTGTTACGCGTGGTAACGGCCAGGTGGAACGTATTCTCACTTAATTATAATTAGATAAACCCTAAGATTGGTATAAGCTTACTAACATAGTGCAACAATTTCAAAATTCCAGTATAAGCAGAAGCACACGACGATGTCCATTCGAACTCATGTTCGGTGTAAAGATGAGGACTAAAGAAGATGTACGAATTGCCGAAGTGGTGACTGCAGAACTCCTGGATGTATTCGACGAAGAAGGCGACAGTATCCGTGAAAATGCTAGATTGGAAAGTGAAGCAATTCAGAAAGATAATGAAGTTAACTACAACAAAAGAAGAAAACCCGCACGGAGGTACGACCTCGGAAATCTGGCGGCGATTAAAAGGACTCAGTTCGGTGACCTTCTTAAAATTCATAGTAAATTTTTTGGTCCTTACAGAGTAATAACGATCAGCCTCAATGACCGCTATGAGGTGGAGAGGCTTGGTCAGACGGAAGGTCCAAAAAAAACAAGCACAAGTGCAGATTATATAAAGCCTTGGTCTTCATACGATGAAAGTTCGGAGGAAGATGAAAACAGTGACCACCAACATAGTCATGATACCATAACTATTGCCGGCGATGACGATGTTTAAAACCCCATTTAGACGACTACCAGCCATGATTTTAATTTTCGAAGCCAATATTCACCAGCGATGACCTAAGAGAAGCCAATACTTACCAGCGATGACCTCAGAGAAGCCAATACTTTCCAGCGATGACCTAAAAGATAACCTTGGACGAAAAAAACTCATTGAGACGACTTAATACTTAATTCACCGAGACGTTGAACATCAGGAGGACCGAGTTGTGGGACGTTGGGAATATTTATTTGGCAGCACAGAAGTTCACTGCACGAAAAATGCATCACTGCACTGCAAACCCAGGGACACCTCTACAGATACGTCGAGAAAACTTACACAGCTTAGTCATCCTTCTTAAAGAAAACACGTATGAAATGTCGCGAAAAACGTCAGAAGTGGGTAAGTGTCATTGCTTGAATACGAATTTAAATTTTTTTTACCAAGAATATATAGAAAGATTTAGGCGACCTGCTGAATATTGACATTAAGAGCCTCCTAGCTGGCAGCCACTTCAACCTAATCTAACCTACCAAGAAAAGTGACACAAGTGGATATGTGCCTTTGTTTGCATACCACCTATTTGAAGGTATAATTCAGTGGTAGGTAGTAGTGGACTGTATAATGTTTGCTGATAAAGGACCGCACAACCTTTACAATTTATGTAGCGGTTTTGTAGGAAGGAGGGAAAGGGTGTGATAGTTTGTGGTAGACTGTTTATATGCTATTTTACATGCACTATTTATATCTACTTAAACTTACAATATAAGCATTAATGGTATGACATCAATAATTGGA
Organism: Blera fallax; assembly: GCA_946965025.1. Lineage (NCBI taxonomy): Eukaryota > Metazoa > Arthropoda > Insecta > Diptera > Syrphidae > Blera > Blera fallax. Next base: position 58,781,637 of record OX337246.1, read on the forward strand.
CTTACAAGCTAATCGTAATTTCTAGGTGGTAATATTTATTGCTAAATTCGCTTTATTGATTGTGCAAGGTTTACTAGGTCACTCAAGTGCATTGATTGTTTAGGGTACTGTACTTAAATGACCTATAGCGATTGCTTATGTTTAATGTATGTATTATGTTTTATTTCAGCTTGTTTATGTATGAACATTTTCCGGGCCCTCGGATGATGTTGATGATTGCGTCGTGCTTCTCAATAAAGTGCCTAAGTCAAATTTTCGAGGTGTTACGACTGGCTGATTGTTTTCTGCAGATGTGATGAGCTGTTTCCATCGTAGCCTATATCTCTAGATTGCCAATAGACATGCCATTGTGATTGTTATCGTATGTTATCCAATAACAGCGTGATGACCCAGCGTTTTCCATGTATGTAGCTGATTATTTTGTTTCTGGTTTTCTTCTTGGATGATTTCAAGATGGTTTCTTTAACCAACGGTGATGATGGGGTTTGATCTATCGGCTTTAGCTGAGAAATATTATGTATGCCATTACATATAACCGCGGCTACAGTTGTTTTGTTGGTGATAAATAGCCAAGTGTTGATTTGGTATACGTGTTTGAATATTATGTTAGGTATCTTTATTTCCTTGTACACGCATTCGATTTTTTTTCAACTTTGTTTATCTCCATTATGGCTTGGTTCAGCTTGTTGGTGAAAGCATTCAGTTTTAGCTGAGTTGTATATTCCAGGTCCCTTAATTGAGCAGTGGTCGTAAGCATCAATGTTGTCTGATGTTGACTCGCTTGTAACAGATTCTGTTGGTTTTGACTGAGCGCGTCAATGTCTTGTAATATATTTCCGAAGATTCCCCGCCTTTTCCTTACTGGAGAGGGTTCCTGAAATATTTCTAAGTCTCTGAGTAATGTAGACTGTTTTTCTCGAAGATCTTGAATGAGCATTGCACAATGAATTTCTTCAGCACGTCGTTTAGCTTGATTACATGCCTTAACCATCTGTGACACTATGCTATTGATGTTTTCTGTGTCTTTAGTGGTATTGATGGCACAATTTACTTCTATTCTTAGCGTTCCTCTTTGTATTCTCGCTTCTCCCATGTGTTCAATGTAGAGCCCTGGTGATGGGTATGTAATTGTTTACTCATTCTTCCTGTTAAATAAACAATAACAAAACATTGAATGACATCAAATCGCAAGGTGCAACGACCAGAATACGCTGACAAGCCACAAGTATCAGTCACCTACTTTCATCGGTGTATGACCTGCAGTACTACCGTCAGCAGTTCTTCATGTCATTTCAATTGTTGTTATTATTTGTTGCTTATTTAGCATTTATCGTAGATGTAAGCAATTATTGTTATTCGTAGATGTAAGCAATTATTGTAATTAGTAATAAGTATAAAAGAGGCGTGCGACCAATAATAAAATATCATTTATTCAGAAGCATACGACTGTTTATTTGATCCTACCATTACAAGATCTGGTTTCAAGTGCCGGCATCTTATTCTCAACCTTTCTTATTGTTTGTTCAGTAAGAAATTCAACATTTCTTAGCCTTCTTATTGTTTGTTCGGTAAGAACCTCAACATTTTTGGTGACCCCGACGTGATCAAGTGATATACACTAGGACATTATTATGGAGCATTTGACTTTAAGTCAAGCCGGATTGGGTGCTGAAATCCAACGAATCATCACCAATTTCAAAAAGGATTCTTTTTTTTTTTTTTTATAATTTACCCGCACTCAAGGGGTTATGAATACCCTTTTAATGTGTATACACAGTGCGGGCGTTGAAGGAAGATAGAGAGAGAGAGAAAGAGATTGGTGTAGTGGTTTGAAACTCAGGTGTATTAGGTTTCACACATTAGCTCCTGGGGTGGGTGTCCAGATAACTGGGGAGGTTGTTTGATGTCATTTATTTGTTTTGTCTTCGCTTCTGATTCACAGTATTTTTTCCCGGTCAACCTGATGTCATAAGCATATCAATCATCAACAGAGCGAACAATTTCTCCAGCCATATGACAAACCTACTGCCAGTGTTATGCCTTCGCAGTAGTGTTGTCATAAGCTTTCGCAATTGTTCGGACTGTCTCTTATCATATAATGCTTGCTGACATCAGGAATTGAACTGTGAACCATCAGCTCGACAAACGATGACGCTACCACTACACCATTGCCACCGCGGTGGATTCTGGAGCCCGCAAATCCACTACCGATTATTTCATCGCCAGACTGGAGCAGCTCGATGCTGCATGGGAGAAATTTGAAGGCACCGATAGTGATATTCGGTCTTTACAAAGGGCAATGATGACCTCATTAGACCGAATCATTAACGGCAAGACCAGAGACGTAGCACCAGCTCAATGTCTACTGGCAGTGGAGAAACTGTGGAACCAAATCGAGGAAATCCATTATTCTGTTTGGGAAACAAGTGCGGATCCAGCAATTGAGGGATATGATATGCAGTCCTACATTGATCTCGAGAGCAAGGTTCTGCAAACTCGAGCTGTTTTGGGGAAGGCAACGCTACATGTTCAACAGGGCGAAACATCAAAACGAGTAGTTGACCACCCACCAATTCAACTACCAAAAATGTCAATACCAAGATTTGACGGCGATTATCTGAAATGGCAGACATTCTCAGATATTTTCACAAAAATGATTCACGAGCAACATTTACCACCAATCCAGAAGATGTGGTATCTAAAGAAAAACGTCTCTGGCGATGCAGAACGATTATTGCGACATCTCGAGCTTACAGAAGATAACTACAATATAGCTTGGAACATTCTGCAAGACCGCTTCAGCAATAAAAGAGCCCTGACATCAGCACTACTTGAACGGATCCTCAGCCTGCCAACTCTAACATCCGAAATGAAGGCAATTAGAGAGTTTCATGATGGCATTCATGAATGTCTAGCAGCGCTCAAAACGCTGGGGATTGAGACTACAAACTGGGATCCACTACTAATACACCTTCTCGTTAAAAAATTGGATCGACAAAACCACCTACTTTATGAACAATCACTTAAAAATCCTCGGGACCTACAAACAATAGAGGAATTCTTAGGATTTTTGAAGAATCGATTTGAGGCATTGGAAGTTGTGTCCCTCATTGGAGGAAGGGACAAGGTCAAGGCGGTGACATCTGTGGCAACATCTAATTATGAAGGCTTTAAGGTATGTGGAATAAAGGGTCATCCACTGTATTATTGCGAAAGATTTCTTAAAATGTCAGCGGCTGAACGACTCAAATGGACCCAAAAACAAAACCTATGCGTTAACTGTTTTAAGGCAGAACACACAGCAAAATCATGCCCAGCTCGATGCTGCACTAAATGCACAAGGAAACACAATACCTTATTGCATTTAGGAAACGCTTCTATAACGCCCCAGAATCAGAAGACGTCAGAGGATCAAAATAAATCAAAACCGTCAACGGAGAACCCTCCGCCACCAACCGTAGCTGCCATCAATCAAGTAAACAACAAGCAAGGATATGTCATTCTAGCAACAGCCAAGGTTCTAATCACAGCCAACAACGGAAAAACCTGTGAAGATCGAGCCATTTTGCATTTCGAGGCATTTATCCTTCCGAACATCGTATCACCCCAGCCCACACAAAACCTGGATACCACAAGCTGGTCTATACCTGAAAATATTAAGCTGGCGGATTCCAATTTCCACCGATCCGACAAGATCGATGTTTTACTTGGAGCAGAATTTTACCATCTGTTCACCCGACCAGAACAGATACGAATTGGAGACAAAATGCCGATTCTGCAAAACACGGTATTTGGATGGGTGGTAGCGGGAAAAATTGGAGATCCGGCATACAAGTCAGCAACTTGCGGTATATTTTGCGAAGAGGAATCAACAAATGAACTTATCGAACGATTTTGGAAGATTGACGACTTCGACAATGCACCACGGCAATTGACAACGGCAGAAAGGTACTGCGAGACACACTTTGCTCAAAACATATCAAAATCTGATGGAGGCCGTTTTATTGTTAGTCTACCTTTTCGGGAAAGTGGCTCAGCCTTAGGAGATTCCAGACAAACGGCTATGAATCGGTTCCTAGCATTAGAGAGACGGCTCAACAAGGATCCCAAGCTGAGAGAAGACTACGTCAGGTTCATGGACGAATATGAATCACTCAACCACATGGAGGAGATCAAACTGGATACCATAAAGGGGCCACTTTTCTTCATCCCGCATCACTGTGTACTTAAGCCAGACAGCAGTACAACAAAACTGCGTGTCGTTTTTGATGCCTCCGCAAAAACGTCATCCGGTCTATCACTCAATGATATCCTTCACACTGGTCCTACGATCCAAAGTGAATTATTTTCTATACTTCTTCGATTTCGCTTGCACAAGTACGTATTTACGGCCGACATTGAGAAGATGTACAGACAGATCCGAATCCAGGAAGAAGATCAAGGGTATCAACTCATCATTTGGAGAAGGCTGCCAAAAGAGGAAATAAAATACTTCAAATTAAAAACAGTGACTTATGGAACATCGTCAGCACTCTACCTGGCCACTAAGTGTTTGCAATACCTAGCAACTCAAAACAAGATAACACAACCAGTTGGGGCTCAAACTCTTCAAGACGATTTCTATATGGACGACTGTATTAGCGGAGCGGACAGCATCCCCCCGGCAATGGAAGCTCAAAAACAAGTAACTTCGCTACTAAACGGTGCCGGATTTAAACTTCGTAAATGGTGTGCGAATCATCCATCACTACTTAAGGATGTCCCAGCGGAGGATCAGGAGATCAACCTTGATTTTAGTGAGTCAATCAATTGTAAAATCAAGACCTTAGGTGTGATTTGGCAACCAAAATCAGACCAATTATGTGGAAGAGCCCAAATATCTAATACTGTTTCAATCACAAAACGTTCAGTCAGCTCAGATCTCGCACGTATCTTTGACCCACTGGGAATCTTTGGCCCGGTGGTTGTTAAGGCAAAAATCTTCATGCAACAACTTTGGCACCTGAAACTGTAATGGGACGAGGAACTACCAGAACACTTATGGGAAGAATGGATAGCCTTCAGGAGCAGCGTATCCATGTTGAATTAAACAAAGGTTCCCAGACACGTCTTCAATCAAAAAAATCCAACGTCCGTACAAATTCATACTTTTGTAGATGCGTCAGAGCAGGCATATCACGATCGAACAATAGTCGTGAGACTGCTCTGCGCTAAATCACGCATAGCTCCAGTTAAAAAACAGACTCTCCCTCGGCTTGAATTATGCGCGGCAGTCTTAGGAGCTGAGCTCACAGCCAGAGTCAAGGAGGACTTAAGACTTCGTGACACCTCTACACATTTCTGGACAGACTCACAAATTGTGCTTTCTTGGATCAACTCAACATCGTCATCATTCCACACTTTCGTTGCAAATCGAGTTGCAAAAATTCAAGAAGTTTCCTTGGCAACCCAATGGCATCACGTCCCATCCAAGGAGAACCCAGCAGACCTACTATCTCGTGGAATATAGTCGGCCAACTTTATGTCATGTAGCATGTGGCTTTATGGTCCATTCTTTCTGCATGGAAAGGCGTCATCATGGCCCGAAACATGTTTAAAGGAGGTAGAAACACCCTGTGATTTGGAGAGAAAGAGAAAACACATCGTTGCTGTAGCCTCAACACAAAACGTCGAGCAAATTATTTGCAACATAAAACATCATAACTCATTTAAATTCCTACAACGCACGATTGGCTATGTTCTCAGGTTCATTCGGACCGCCAGAAGAGTCGATACAAGATCAGCGATACAAACACCACTATCACCTTAGGAACTCAGCGAAGCTCTAATGTTCATCATAAGAGAAATACAACATTCTGAGTTTGGCAAAGAAATCCAGGATCTTAATACTCATAAGGGCTTGTGCAGATCTAGCTCACTGACTACTCTGGCACCATTCCTAGATGAAAGGGGCATTCTACGAGTCGGAGGGCGATTGGAAGCCGCATCCATTTCTTTCGATGCGAAACACCCCATATTGATTCCATACAATGAATCCGTTACTAAGATGCTATTTAAAATTAAACATGAGGAAAACGCTCATTGTGGACCACAGACGCTGTTATCGATTCTAAGACAACAATTTTGGCCTCCGAGGGAAGAGGCCCCACAAGGTATACTTAGCAGTTTTCTGTTGCTTCGTAACCAAGGCCATACATTTGGAGGTAGTGACTGACCTGACAAAGGAAGCATTTATTGGGGCACTGAAAAGATTTATCAGTCAGCGCGGACGAGTTCAAACTCTTTATTGCGACAATGCAACCAACTTCGTCGGAGCAAGGAATCAGCTCCAAGAACTACACGGCGTATTGCATACACCAGAAGCAAAGGACGCTATAATCAAAGCAAGCAGCAACAAGGGCATAACATTCAAATTCATACCACCAAGAGCTCCTCACTTTGGCGGTTTATGGGAGGCAGCAATCAAATCAGCTAAACACCTCCTAATAAAAACAGTTTCAACGGCGTCACTTACACACGAAGAATTGGAGACCATCGTCATCGAAATAGAAGCCATTTTGAATTCCAGACCAATTACTCCTCTTTCTTCCGACCCAAATGACCAGGACAGGATGGTCAACCGATTATATAAACGAGCTGCAGCACAGACACAAATGGAAACAGCAAAATCCAAACATCAAGGTTGGCGACATGGTCATTATCAAGGAAGACAATACCCCACCTCTACAATGGCCTTTGGGAAGAATAGTTCAACTATTCAAAGGCGACGACAACATTGTTCGGGTAGTCAACGTCAAAACCAAATCAGGAATATGGACCTGATCCATCGATTAACACCATTTGTTAAAAAATGTAACCCGATGGTTCAAATTAAACACGGCTCCTTTAATCACAACTCAGTATAATTTTATTTAATGAAAAGGAAATTTATAATTCAAGTCGCGGTTAGGAAAAAGGAAGAAAAGCAACTAACTCAAAGATGACAACTCGCACTAGCATCATACAGTGAGCGAGACAAACATATGTGTATAAATATATTTAGCTCTCTTTAATTTTTAACACCATTGTTTAAGGAATCTCATGAGATTGATGAAACAACACCTAAGCCCGAGGAGACAGCTTCAATCTCTCAGCCCGCGACGCAGGATATTACCGAAACACAAACAAAACGAAGAAGGATTTCGTACAGTTCATTGGCTACTACCGTTATATTATCGTTACTACTGTTGCCAATAGTTTGCGCATCACCAATAAACGTAACAAGGTTCAACAATAGTCCAGGAATATACTTCGAACGTCTTGGATCCACAAATTTAGTTGCAAATGAATGGAAAATCATCGTCTACTATGACTTAGCACTCATCCGATCAGAGTTAGAAGCATTTGATAATGGAACAAGGGCACTTCAACACCTATGCAATCAATTACAACGAAAAACATCATGCAGCACATTAGTAACGCACTTCTTTAACACGAAAAGCAATCTTCAAACAAATACCAATTTAATATCAAAACACCGAGCTCCTCGAGCTGCAATCAACATCATCGGTAACTTAGCGCATTCCTTATTTGGGCTTCTTGATTTCGACTACGCAGAAGAATTATCCAGAACCATTGATCAAGTCAACAACAATGATGCACACCTAGTGGCCATGTTAAAAAACCAGACATCCATAATAGATTCCACCATTAACATCGTGAAACAGGATCATCTCGATGTAAAGGAACGCATAAATGCTCTTCAAAAACAAGCCAAACATATTGTCTCTCGAATCGGAGAGGTTTCCGAGCAATCAAGGATTTTCCAAATCTTTACATCATTGACCATGCAATTATTGATCGTGTCTTCAAACTTGCAACGAATCGAAAACGCTATACTAACTACCTTAACGGACGCAAACTATGGAACCATCAGCCCGTTACTGCTTTCACCAGCGCAATTAAAGGCAGAAATCATCAACATCAAAAACCACCTGCCTCAATCACAAAGACTACCATTCGAACAAGGGGATTTGCTTCACTTCTATAAAATCCTAACAACGAGAGGAGGAGCTACTGACAATCACCTTTTGTTTGTTATCCAAATTCCACTAGTCGAACAAGAAGCTTTTAACCTGTTTCGTCTAATACCGTTTCCTTCGATTGTAAACAACACTCTCTTCATCATTGATGCGGCAACCGATATTTTGGCCATAAATCGTCATAGGGATCAATACTTTTCACTGACAGCAGCCGAGCTTAAGGAGTGCGACAAAGGCAAGGACATGCGATACTTTTGCTCTAATAAAAAGGCAAGATATCATGCTGGATCACGGGCATATAACTGTGAATTCAACCTCTTCAATAACAACACAGTGGCAGCATGCAAGTTTATAAAACCAAACAACAATCTAATGTGGACCCAGTTAAGCAGCAGAAACCACTGGATATTCGGCACACTGCAAAACATTCAACTGACTGCTGTATGTAGAACAGAAGCTCTTCAAATTGAGCTCACTGGAGCTGGGCTTCTGTCACTAGAAGACGACTGCGTGATGAGAAACAATTTAATCACCATTCAAGGACACCAGATGACAACCAGCACTCTACACTCCTCCTACACCAGCTTTGGCAACCTTTCTACAATCACCAAGTCCGACGAGGTGCACGCAACACTGGAACTTATTTCAGCATTCAACAAGACTCATCTGGAATCTCTGACGACACTTCAGACTCAACTCTCGGCCTTGCAAAACCAAGGGCTCACAAAACTACATAGCACTATTCTTTCAAATAGTACCCATCATCAAGTAATCAGTTATTTGGCCTTTTTTCTATCGATCACCGTGGGAATTATCATCATCTGCATACGCCGCAACGGAGTGACGTCAATTCCAACAAGCCCAAGGTCCACACCTATCCCGCAACCTCGACAGATACAAGCACAATACGATGTCAATGTAACATGAGGATACAGTTGAACAGAATCCCATTCAACGCGGGGAAGTATGTTAAATAACGTAAACAATAACAAAACATTGAATGACATCAAATCGCAAGGTGCAACGACCAGAATACGCTGACAAGCCACAAGTATCAGTCACCTACTTTCATCGGTGTATGACCTGCAGTACTACCGTCAGCAGTTCTTCATGTGACTTCAATTGTTGTTATTATTTGTTGCTTATTTAGCATTTATCGTAGATGTAAGCAATTATTGTTATTCGTAGATGTAAGCAATTATTGTAATTAGTAATAAGTATAAAAGAGGCGTGCGGCCAATAATAAAATACCATTTATTCAGAAGCATACGACTGTTTATTTGATCCTACCATTACAAGATCTGGTTTCAAGTGCCGGCATCTTATTCTCAACCTTTCTTATTGTTTGTTCAGTAAGAAATTCAACATTTCTTAACCTTCTTATTGTTTGTTCAGTAAGAACCTCAACACTTCCCAAGCTTGATCAATAAAAGTAAGAGAAGAATACCGAGTAGAATCTGCTACCGTTATGTGCCTTTTTGGTGGTGTCTGTTCTATTTTGGAAGAGTTGGTGTCTGTTTGTATTTTTCTCTTCACCGTTTGCGTAGGATCTACTTTTCGTTGTTTTTCGTTGGGTATAAGATTGCTGTACTCAATGACCGGATTGATACGGCGTTTCTTTAGGGTTTTACATGTCTGACTGGGCTCTTTCTCTCAATGTATCGGATGAGGTGAGTGCTCACTTGCGTTACTGTTGCTTGAACTTCATTAACTTCACTCTCCTCGACCGAGAGCTTACATATTTTCGTTATCGGTCGGGTCATTACAGAGTCGCCTTTGCTTCGCACCTCAACAACTCTTACTTTATTATCCGAGCCTGGATGTGTTTTAGTTATTCGTCCTAAAAGCCAATTGACTGGGGGCTCATCCTTTATGAGTACTAGTTCCCCGACCTTGATGTTGATGATTCTTCCACTTGATACGTTGTTGTAGTTGTTGAAGATACTCTGATGACCACGTTCTCCAAACGTCTCTAGTCAATTTTTCAACTAATCTCTAGCGCTTTAATAAACTGACGGTTTTATCCTTACCTTGAGGCTGTGGTGGACTTGCTAGGGCTGTACCCACAAGAAAGTGACCAGGAGTGAGTGCGTTGCAGTCGCGTTGATCGCTAGTTAGTTGGCGCAGTGGTCGTGAATTGAGGCATGATTCAATCTGGTAGAGGACTGTGCTAAGTTCTTCAAAGGTTAATGTGACCTCGCTAATCACTCTTTTCATATGGTGTTTGATTGATTTAACTGCCGACTCCCACATTCTGCCGAAATGTGCAGTTGCGGGTGGATTGAAGTGCCATTGTACCCCGTCAGATGCGAAGAGTTTTGCCACGTGGTGCTCAATAGTATGAACCAGTATTTTGGTTAAGAGTAGAGCGGCGCACAGTTCCAATTTCGGAATCGTCTTCTCGGGTTTTATGGGCGCCACTTTCAATTTTGCCGTTAGTAACCGGGTGATTACATTGCCTTCTGATGTCGTCACCTTGCTATAAATGACTGCTGCATATGCTTTTCCACTTGCATCGCAGAATCCATATAGCTCGAATTTTAGTTGTTTGGAATCTGTATTTATCCACCTGGGTATGGTAATTTGCTGTAATGTGGGTAACGATTCCCTAAATTTGTTCCATTTTTGAAGTAGGTTGTCAGGCAGTGGATCGTCCCATGCGAGTTCTTCTTTCCATAGTTCCTGCAACATTTTCTTTGCAGTAATTACGACGGGTGCTAGCCATCCCAGTGGATCAAGTATTTTAGCTATCTCTGACAGAAGTAGCCTTTTGGTAACCTTTCCGTTGGATGGCAGTGGTTTTACTTTTATCTGAAACTGATCCATCTTTGGTGACCAATGAATTCCTAATGCCTTTATCGATTCATCATCGGTTATTTCAAGAATGCCCTTTTCTCGATTCTTTGCTGATATTGAGCTTAGTAGATCGAAGTTATTGCTCGTCCATTTTCTAAGCGAGAGACCTCCTGCGTTTATCAACTTGCACAGTTCGTTTTGCAGTAGCTTGGCCTCTTGAAGCGTGCCTGCTCCTGACATCATATCGTCCACGTAAAATTCTTCTCGTACTACCCTGGCTGCGGCGGGGTACCTTTTCTCCTCATCTTTAGCCAGTTGAAGCATGGTTTTGATAGCTAGATATTTCGCGGATTATGATCCGTACGTTACTGTTGTCAACGCGTATTCCTTAATGGGTTGATCAGGTAAACTTCTCCATAGTATTCGTTGGTAATTCTGATCTCGCTTATCGATTTTGATTTGCCGATACATTTTTTCCATTTCGGCAGTAAATACGTACTTATATCTTCGCCAACGAAGTAGTATTGTTGATAGATCTGCTTGCAAGCGAGGACTACTGAGCATATTGTCATTCAAGCTTATTCCGTTGTCTGTTTTTGACGATGCGTCAAAAACAACGCGTAGCTTTGTAGTTGTACTATCTGCCTTAATTACGGCTTGATGAGGCAGATAGTATGCTTCTACCTTAGGTTGTTGGACGCTAATTGGTGTCATGTGTCCCAGATTGAGGTATTCTTGCATGAACCTTTTGTATTCTTCGGCCAGTTGTTCGTCTTGCTTGAATTTCTTCTCCATTTGTAGTAGTCTGGCCATTGCCCGCCTTCGTGACTCGCCCAAAGCTTGCTTGTTTGTTTTGAATGGAATCCTGACTGTATATGTGCCATCTTCGTTTCGTCTATGCGTTTCGTTGTAGTGTTGTTCACACGTGTTGTTTTCAAGTTTTGTGGTCTTCCCTGATTGTGGTTCCTCGATTTCCCAAAATCGTCTTAATTGCTTATCCATCCTGGTTAGATCTACTTTGGAAATCATTGATATCACCTTGATTTGATCTTTTGGCACAGGAATTCTTCCGTAGATAAGATAGTTCGGTATTTTGTGCTAAAATACCGTTCGCTGTTTTTCGTATGCCGTTTCGAACAATGTGAGTGTAGACATCTGCTCCTATTATCATATCAATTGGCCCTGGTCGATTGAATGTCTGATCAGCTAGCACACAGTCTCTCCATGGTAATGCACTAGTAAAGTGTGCATTTGGAAGCTGTTTGGTTAGCTTTGTTAATATCAGAGCTTCAACGCTGGATTTGAATGATGACGGGAACTACGGTTGGATTTGTAACCTTGCTTTAACTAAGGCTGTTGCGGCATTCCTTGCTCCCAATTCAGACACCTTGGCATACGTTTTTGTCCTTGGGAGTGATAGCAATTGAACGGCATGTTCTGTTATAAAAGATACCAGCGAGCCCGTGTCGATCAGAGCACGCAGTCATTCATGTTTCCCGTTTAATGATGTTGCCTTTATTACTGCCGTGGCTAGCAGTACATCCGTGTTTTGTTCAGCTACCGTATTTCGTACTCGAATTGGTTTGTTTTGTGTACAAGATTCTTGATGGATCAGGGTATGGTTGTTCTTCTGGCATAAATTAAGGCGCCTTACAGCATCAACGCGTTGTTGGGTATACAACGCCAGGAACGTGGCACAGTTATATATGCTGTGCGCCTTTTGACAGTACCGGCAATTTAGGTTATTGGTTGTCAGGTAATTCCGCACAGTTGGCCCTTTAGGGTAGGTTTTTTGGGAAGGATGGTCTCGCCTTTTATTTTCTCCGAAGGCTTCTAAGGCTTGGAACCTGTTTGTAAAAAATTTGTAAAGTTGTTCCAGCGTTGGAATCTCCTTAACATTGGGAAGTGATTGTTCATACAACTTCAGAGATTCATAGTCTAACTTCTGGGCCATTTCGTGGACAATTATGGGCCCCCATGTTGACGTGTCGATGCCAAGGTTGCTTATTCCGTGTAAACATTCCTTTGTCGTATTGTGTAATCTTTTCAGGATACTACTGGTCTCCACTTCCACTTTTGGTTGATTGAATAAGGTGTTCAAATAGGCAGATAATAACTTTCTCTTGTTCGCATACCTCTCTTTTATCAACTTCCATGCCACATTGTAGTTAGATTTGCTGACTTCTAAATGACTTAAGAGTTTAGCTGCCTCTCCCTTTAGATTAGTCTTCAGGTACTGCATTTTCTCCACGTCTAATAGTCTTCTATTGGCATGAATCAATTGTTCGAATGTCGTGGAATTCTACCCAAATTTTGTATTTCCCTTCGAAGGTAGGGATTCGAAGGCGTGGAAGTCGTACATCATGATCTGCTTGGCTGCTTGTTTCGACGCGCTTCATTTCGCGCATGGAAATTACGATGTCGGAATACCTCTTCCGAAGATTCTCTACTTGAATGGTAAGTATTTCCGTTTTATTGATGTCATCTTCGGACATCAACACTTCCTCATGAATTGACTCGATTTTTCGCCATTCTTCCATCAGACTATTCGTCTGGAATTCGATACTGGACGTAACACGAATTTGCGCCCGTTTTCACTTTAGCGAATGTGTGTCACTAGATATAGGTGATGACTTTGCATCTTCTGCTGACAAAGTGATTTTCGACGTACAAGGTTTGTTGTCGGCTTTTCCTGCAGCGTCTGCACTTGTATGTTTTGTTGAGTTTTTTGACTCGGTTGTTGTTGTTGTATTGACATTTCCAATGCAGCTGTATATTAAGCAAGTTTCTGGTGTATTTTATTTTTGACTACTTCTACTTGCGCAAAGAATTCCTTTTGGAAGTATGGGTGATCAGGTTGGTTACGCTTATCAATTTCGTCGTGTAATTGAAGAAATATACCCCATAGGTTCTTAACCTTCTCTTCCTTCTTCTTTATAAATTCTTCTGTTCTCCCAAGTATCGGCTCTTTACCGATCCGTTCCTGCTGGCTAGTTAGGTTCTCCATCTAGGTGAATCTGTTGATGATCTATGGAAACAGTTACTTAGGGATGACTGGGAATGAACACGGGCGGTTCAGGCTTAGGCTCGAAGGACCAATGATAGTTCAGTGGTAGGCAGTAGTGGACTGTATAATGTTTGCTGATAATGGACCGCACAACCTTTACTATTTATGTAGCGGTTTTGTAGGAAGGAAGGAAAGGGTGTGGTAGTTTGTGGTAGACTGTTTATTTGCTACTGACTTATTCTACTTCACATTCACTATTTATATCTACTTAAACTTACAATATAAGCATTAATGGTATGATATCAATAATTGGACTTACAAGCTAATCGTAATTTCTAGGTGGTAATATTTATTGCTAAATTCGCTTTATTGATTGTGCAAGGTTTACTAGGTCACTCAAGTGCTTTGATTGTTTAGGGTACTGTACTTAAATGACCTATAGCGATTGCTTATGTTTAATGTATGTATTATGTTTTATTTCAGCTTGTTTATGTATGAACAATCACATTTAAAAATATGACGTTTTTCGTGTCAACAAATTCCCAAAATGGTACCAGCCATGTTCAATGTATTGACACAATTTGAGTTATTCAAAGAGAAACATCTAGAAAAACGTTACAAGTCGAAGTCTAATGATTAATTATTTTTTTATGAAAGTGCTTTGAAGATACGTTGATAAATATAATTTCTTTAAATAGCTGAATCAAAAGTTCTTATTTAATTAATCACAGATAATTCGAAAACATTAAGGTGGAGTGCAAACAAGATTATTTTTTGATTTGTGACGTTTTCTTCCGGACCACCGACATGTATTCGTACATTATTATTATTATTTTTTATTTTAATTTTTGCAGTACCAAACTTACCGGTTCCTTTTGTGTCACTGCACGTGATTAAAAAAAAAAAAATATATTTTGGATATACGAATAATATGCACATACATACATATGTATATACATAGGTACGTACATATGCCTGTCCTCCACAGTACATTGATCGCTCTCTTAAGTTTTTCTTATCGCAATGTTCTAATTTAGGTCAGTTCTGTCTTTGCTCCTATGGGTGCCTTACATAAAGAAAATTTATCTTTAAGGGCTATTGCGGAAAGAGTGGTAAAGTTTAAAATAAAATTCACCAACATATTCAATATAAGCCAATTATTAAATTTATTATTATTATTAGCAACTTTTCTTCCTTATTATAAAAAGTATGAATTTGCTATCGAATTTGTTTTCAAAATCAACCAAAATAATTTGACCCAAAACATATATTCAATAATTTACAAAAAGTAGCTTTTTTGACTATTTCAAGGGTGGTAACTTTTATCTGGCCACTACGGTATGACAATAAAGTCATCTTTTAGTCTTTATATAGCACTCAAACAAAGGGATTGGTTTTGTTCTTTTCTTTCACTGCCAATAGAATAATCTTAACGAGTTATGGGCCCAGTACCGGTATAGAAATATTGGCGATTTTTTTTTTTTTTTTATCACAAGTTTTGTTTTGCACTGATATACATACATACAATAAATAACGCGGAACTCAAAGGATAATCGGAATACGATTTTTGCAAGTTGGGGGTATCGTGCAGGTATGTAGTTAGAGTGCTAGTATAGGAAACACACATTCATCCCGCTAATTTTCTTTGTGTCACAATGGCGGATGCAGATCTTAAAATTGAGAAATTAGCTGGTCAGGAGCAATGGAATTTATGGAAATTTCAGGTAAAAATATTGCTTAATGCAAGTGATCTGCTCAGGTATGTGAATGGAAAAGCAACTTTTCCGGTAGTTGGAGGTACTATTAAGAAGGAAAATTTGGCTGCAGCTGAAAATGCATGAAAACGTGGGGATAGCAAGGCGCAAAAGATTATTGCGACGACCATGGCAACGCAACCACTTCTGCATATACATAATTAATTGTACAACTGCAAGAGACTTTTTTTTATTATTATTTGCATGCACTCAAGGGGTTATGAATACCATTTTACATGTTTTCACATGGTGCGTGTGTCGGAAAGATAGATAGAAAGAGAGAGAGAAAGAGATTGGTGAAGTGGTTTTTAACTCAGCTGAATTAGGTTTAACATTAGCTCCAGGGGTGGTGTCCAGAATAACTGGGAGATTTTTTGTCATTTTTATTCTTCGCTTCTGATTCACAGTATTTTTTTCCCAGTCCACCTGGTGTCATAAGCATATCAATCATCAACAGAGCGAACAATTTTCCCAGCCATGACAGACCTACTGCCAGTGTTATGCCTTCGCAGTAGTGTTGTCATAAGCTTTCGCGATTGATCGGACTGCCTCTTATCATATAATGCTTGCTGACACCAGGGTTTGAACCGTGAACCATCAGCTTGACAAGCGATGACTCTACCACTACACCATTGCCATGTGGGTTAAACTGGAGGCAGTCTAGGACGCAAAATCAAATGAAAGCATACATATGCTCCAACAAAAATTTTACATGTTCTCGAGGGATCCCCCTGATGACGTAGCGACACATATATTAAAATTGCAAGCACTTGTCCAGCAATTAGCAGATGTTGGAGAACAAATTTCTGACTCTATGATTATTACAATGACTCTACCGGAGCATTACAGCCACTTTTACAGTGTATGGGAGTCTACCGCAAGGGATAACCAAACATTAGATAACCTAACTTCGAGGTTAGTCATGGAGGAAGCACGTTTTAAATTGCATCAGACGTGTAGTGGGCGGTTGGCAGAAACGCGATAATGGCAAAGAAATATGGGCACAATTCTAAGAGGTCACAAGAAAAGGCCGGCAACATTTCAAGCAAGGTAAATATATGCGTGCAAGAACAGCGGGCACTGGAAGCGAGATTGCCCGGAGAGATCTTTAAAAGATAATCCAAGCACCAAATGAGGTGATGCTTTTATTTGTGAAGCAGCAGCAGCGGAACAATTTGGTAAAAGAGATGAGTGGTTCTTGGATTCCGGCGCAAGTGACCAGCAGAAGAGAGTGGCTCATTAAATACATATTTTTCAAAACGCCAGCAATCGTTCGCATATGAAATGATACCACGATCTGTGCCATTGGTAAAGGTGATATCAATGTGCTCTCTTTCGTTGAATCCGGCCGGAGACAAAACCATATGGTTGATGCACTGTATGTTCCAGACATACACGTGAATTTATTCTCACTCAAGTCTGCGTTAGACAAAGGTCTTGGAAAGTTCTCAGAAAGCTCCAAATGTCAGTTAATAAAAAACGGTACTACTCTTGCAGAGGGAGTGCGTCAGTCAAAGCTTTTCAAACTCTTAATCAAAGTAGATGAGCTTGATCAGGTATCTGCCAACGTAGCTGTGAAAAGAACAGGCACATTACAGTTGTGGCATGAAAAATTAGCCCATCAAAACTTATCTCAAGTGAGACATCTTCGAATCCCGTTTGTTGACGAATGTGAATCTGTCTGGCTGTATATATGTGATGGCTCTATATATGGAAAGCACCATCATGCGATTTTCAACCACAGCAAAAGCAAGGCCTCATCCATTTTACAGCTGGTTCACACAGATGTTTGCGGACCTATGCAACAGCAATCAATTGGAGGATCGAAGTATTTTTTTTTATTTAAGGATGATCTCTCCCACTATCGAAAGATGTATTTTATGAAAGAAAAATCTGAGGTGTATCGATTTCTTCAGATCTTTTTAAAGGAGGTAGAGGCTGAGATGGGGTTTCGTGTGAAAGCTCTACATTTGTGAAATGTGCAGCGTGTTGTGCACCAAAAAAACTGTACCCTATACACCGAGAGAAATGCGGACCAATGGAAGCAGCTAGATCGATGATTCACGCCAAAAATTTAAGCTACAAGTTCTGGGCGGAGGCGGTAAGTACTGCTGTTCACATTTTGAATAAAACAGGTACGAGCACGGTGCAAAGGAAAACTCCACATGAACTTTGGTTTGGCACAAAGCCTAAAATCGGATATTTGCGCGTATTTGGTACAGAGGTATTGGTTCATGTACCAGATCAGAAAAGAAAAAAAATTAGATGCTAAGTCTAGAAGGGGATACTTCGTTGGATATCAAAACGGCGTGAAGAGCTATCGGGTGTATGTGCCAGAACACAGCAAAATTGAAATATCTCGAAATGTAGTCCTCAGTAATATTAATACTCTGTTGAAGGCCGAGAACATGCAGCGAATTAACATTTTTTTGAATATTGAAGACGATGAACAGACTATCGAGGCTGATGGTTACGACGATTTCGGAAATGTAAATGAAGATAATTTGGAGCTGGTTTCGAATAGGACTATTTAATGTTCAAATAATATTGTCAATGAATATAGTGATGCGATTGATTGTTTAGATGACAATACGGTTTGTAAGTCTGCTGACGAGCAAAGTACTTTAAACCCAGAGGAACCGCCTGCTGATATAAAGAGTAGGCTCAGAAAGAGGAATATGAACTAAGAAGATGCTATTAGTTGCCAAGATTCTAAACAATGGAGAGCAGCAATGGATGAGGAAATTTCGTAGGTAACAAGAAACGAAACCTGGGTGTTGGTGTCGTTGCCCAAAAATTTGGAAGTTAATGGACACGAAATGGGTATATCAAAAGAAGAATTCTACCGAGAATTAAGGTATCCAATTCAAAGCTAGGCTTGTTGCTCGTGGCTTTAGTCAACGATATGGAATCGATTACTCGGAAACATTTAGTCCGGTCGCAAAATTCCCTTCAGTAAGAGCTATATTGAGTATCGCAGCAGCAGAAAAGTTGAGTTCCATGCAGTTCGATGTAAAGACGGCATTTTTAAATGGAAGCTTTGAGGAGGAGATCTAAGTGCAACAACTGACTCCTTAATCTAGTGTCTGGAATACTTAAAATATGGCCTCCGGGCCGAATAGAACTAATCGATACAGGGATCTTAACGTAGAACCTGTTTTCGAGATCCAACCAAATAAAAAACAAAAAACAAATCCTACTTCTTTGCTCAATTTCCCTGCTTTGCGGACACGATCCAACTCTAATAACCCTAAATTTATATTAATTATTCCAAAAAATAAAGAAAATCCCATCTCGTCTCTCAGCCCCTTCTTACTTAAAAAAACAATTGACAACATCAGCACCGAATGTAACCAAATATCCTAACTCCGGGATGGTAGCCTTTTAATAAAAACCAAATCGCAAAGAGTCGCAGAAAAATTTATTAAGGTAAATAATTTAGCAAATGTATGTCCTGTAGAAGTAAAACTGCATGAGCGCTTAAACGAATCAAAAGGAATCGCTTATGCCCCATGTTTAATCAACGTATCCGAAACAGAAATAATCACAGAAATGAAAGCGCAATTCGTTGCAAATGTCTACAAATTTACAAAGGCTGACGACAAGGGGAATCGGAATCCATCCGGTTTGATGTTATTCACTTTTGACCTTTACCGACCTCCCAAAACAATTGAAATTGGTTTTTATAATGCCAAAGTCTCGGAGTACATACCAAATCCAATGTGCTGCCGTAATTGCCAACTCCTTGGCCATACTACCAAGCGTTGTAATGGTAACACTAATTTGCGAATTTTGCGATCTTCCACCCCACCCGTCAGATGTTTGCTCCCGTATCATGTGCGCAAACCGCTCCTTACCTCACCCCTCATCCTCGAAAACATGCCCCAGCTACAAATAAGCGAAAGAAATTCTCTCAATCAAAACAACAAATAAGTGCTCTGTTGGAGAAGCAAAACGAATTTACAAGGAGCAAAATCATTCTCCAATACCAGCCCACTTTGGATCATTCGCCGGAACAATCAAACACAGTGATCAAACACAAGAAAGAGCTCCCAAAACATCTGGACCTAAAGTGTCTAGCCCCCAAACCTCACCATTGAAACCACCTACAAAAACACGATCTCCAACAAAGAAAACAGTCACGAATAACTCTACAAAAAATAAACCTAGCGAAACCAACAACAATTTCCCTTTACAAAAACCACTCACAGACTCACTCACAGAACAACCAGATAAATCAGATATTCAAATCACTCCATCAAACTCTAACGTAAGTTACTCTTCCTCATCAAACTCTCAAACACCACTATCGCACTCAAGCACCCATATCGCTAACCACCCCTCAGCAAACATCAATTATTCACATAAACAACTAGTCTCAAAAATCACCTATAACACAAATTGACACCTACCTCCAACTCAAACCTCATCAAACACCTCTCAACAGCCACTCAATCGTCTGCACCAACAGTAACTCAATTACCCATCATCAATTCGGACACGAATGTCGATGTTGACATGTAAAAATAATACTAAAACCCAAATTAATGACTCTGCTGGTCCGGAATTGAATCCTCCATGCTCCTCAGAGAGCATCGGGACAGCAGAGTCAAAATCTGAACAGCCTAACTATCGCTAACCCATACAACAAAAATGTAAATCATACAATTCAACCACAGATAATAAACTACAATTTGCAAAGACAGCAAAGCGAAAAGCTTTACTGAATTCACAGCCAGTATAAATCCAAACTCTTCCCCTGCCAAAATCTGGCAAAACGTTCGTCGCTTGACAGGTAATCCTGCAGCATTGTATGTACATAAAAAGCGTCAAATCACCGAACAAAACAATTACAGACCCAGATCAAATTTGTAACTTCTTTGCTCAAACCTGGTCGCAATTCTCAAAAGATTCAAACTTTCACTCAAATTTCAATAAAGCTAGGACTGATATCCTCAATAACCCCGCGCCACAACATGCAACTAATCCGACCGACTGCTAAGCGAATTGAGGAACCGATTTCATTTATTGAATTCGAAATGTGTTTAAAGAAAGTGAAAGGTAAAACACCGGGTAGAGACCGAATGTCTTATCCCATGTTAAAACACTTGTCGAAGGAAATCAAGATGCAAGTTATCAAATTGTATAATAATAAACTGGACTCGGCGATTATTCCATATACCTGGAAAACAGCTTCTTTACTCCCCATTCCAAAGCCAAATAAAGATTGTAGTCTAGTTGTTGGTCACCATCCAATCTCTCTGATCCCCTGCATGTCCAAGGTATTAGAAAAATTGTCGCTAAACGCCTTCTCTGGTTTGTCGAATCTAAAAAACTGATCTCTCCCAATCAAATCGCCTTCAAAGCGAACAGAGGATGTATCGATGCGCATCTTCATATCGATTACTACAGGGTGTCCGCCGGGAAGGTATACTACTTTGTTTGTTTATAATTTTTGATTAAATGAAAGAGAATGGATCTTATATTGATAAATGTTTTATTTAATGTCGGCAATTATGTATGGAATACAATATCAGGTAAATGTTTGCCTCTGCTAGTCTTACAAATGCGAGCCCTTTTGAGCACATTTTTCATTACATTCTCACACATTTCACGCGGTATTTCATTAATTTCATCACGAATATTTTGTTTGAGTTGCTCAAGCGTTTCTGGTTTGTTTGCATAAACCTTGCTTTTCAGATATCCTCACAAAAAGAAGTCAGGAGCAGTCAAATCAGGCGAACGTGGAGGCCAATCAACATCACAATTTTTTTAAATAACTTGTTGTGGAAAGAGGTCTCGCAGTAATTCCATTGTAATCCTGGCTGTATGCGATGTGGCACCGTCTTGTTGATACCACATGTTAATCAAGCCCAAAGCATGCAGTTGTGGCGTTAAAAAGTTTTCAATCATATCACGATATCGCTCCCCATTCACAGTTACCGTTACGCCGTTTTCATTTTCAAAGAAGTAAGGTCCAATGATTCCTCCTGACCAAATTGCACACCAGACTGTTACTTTTAATGGATGCTAAGGTGATTGATGAATAATTTGAGGGTTTTCCATTGCCCAGAACCGACTATTCTGTTTATTCACATATCCATTCTAATGAAAATGTGCCTCGTCACTCATTATGATTTTTTCATGAAAATCGTTGTTGTCATGGGCTTGATGATGATTGATTTTGATAAAATGTTTTAACGATTAAAACACGTTGGTTTATCGAATATTTTTCCATAATAAATTTGCCACGTGTCTACTTCAGGACTGCCAAATATGAACTGTCAAGACTAATGTTTACCAAAATGGCGGCAAAACAAAGTAGTATACGTTCCCGGCGGGCACCCTGTATATCTGGAAAGCATTGTCGGCAAAAAATCACGTTTCAATTCTCTCTTTATACTTCGAAAAAGCCTTTGACATACATATCGTTTTGAGAAAACTGATGGGGTGTTGGAAAAAAAATTTATTGATATGTAAAATCTTTCTTAACTAGAAGAAAGTTCTATGCAAAAATTAATAACCGCTCCAAACAACACTCCTTACATAACGGCATCCCGCAAGGATCACCTCTGTCGGTAGTCCTTTTTATTATAGCTTTTGATGATATAAGCACAATCCTATCCAAATACAAATGACAAATGATATCTACATCCTTTGCAAGATCAACGATCTAAGTAGTTGCAAGAAACTATTTACCAATGCCTTAAACGATATCTTAGATCGGTCAGTGGTCTCTGGCGCAAAACTGTCAATAAGTAAATGTAAAATACTTCATGTGTGCCGTAAACGTGATTGTCCCCAATTAACTCTAAATATTAATAATATACAAATTGTAACCGTTGATAATTTAAGGATTCTAGGATTTGTTTTTAACAAAAATATAATTGGAAGCAACACTGTTTAGATCTTAAGAAGTCCCTAGCTGCGAGAACTAATATTATTAATTACTTAGGTAGTAAAAAAGTAGTGTTCATATGTATGTGTTAATATTAACAAAATGTTAGTTTGAAGTAAAATTGATTACGGCTTATTCATATACGGTAACTGTCCTAAAACAACGTTAAATATCATCAAACCAACATATCACCACGCAGCCAGAAGAAGCATAGACGCCTTTGCTACAACCCTGATCAAAAACATCTTGGCAGAAGCAGGACTTCCTGCTATTGAAGAAATGAAAGATACCATCGCTCTCAAACTAACTGCCAAACTGTCTTTTTCCAAAAACAAATTGACAAAGACATCCTGCAATCTAAAAACCACAAATTAAAAAAACGAATCCCATCCGCAATCAGTATTATTCTTGACAAAGCTGCACAAATGGAAATTCCTACCAATCGGCCACACAATGTAGCATCAAGCTACCCTCCATGGTTCATAAAAACGGAATCCACTATAATGACACTAGCGCATTACAAAAAAACTAACACTAGCAACGCAATGTATCGCACTCTGTTTGCCAGCATCTCCTCCGACCTCAAATCGGAGGGATGGAACCTTATATTAACAGACGGATCAAAATCAGCTGAAAATACTTCATACGCTGTCACACTCGAAGATGGCGCCATCCTAAGCGTAGGAATCCTACCCGAATTTTCATCTATCTTCACGGCCGAAGCATTCGCCATTTTACAAGCCTTGAAGGAAGCCTTGAACCGTCGTGGAAAATATGTTATATGTTTCGATAGTAACTCTGTGCTTAAAGCTGTCAACAACCCCAACAACAACACTGACCTTATCATTGACATTCGTAACAAGCTTGTCAAATCTCCAAACAAGTTAAAAGTAATGTGGATCCCGGGTCATGCTAGTATTCGGGGTAACGAATACGCCGACCATGTAGCTAATTCAGCTAAAAACTCACCGGTGTTCAAATTCAACACCTACCCTACATATGGCTAAAGAAATTGTTCCCTCTGTTGATGATTGATATGCTTATGACATCAGGTGGATTGCGAAAAAAATACTGTGAATCAGAAGCGAAGGCAAAAAATAAATGACAACTAACGAATCTCCTCAGCTATTCTGGACACCACCCCTAGAGTTAATGTGAAACCTAATAACACCTGAGTTTCAAACCACTACACCAGTCACTTTCTCTCTCCCTATCTATCTTTCCAACGCCCGCACCGTGTGAAAACATGTAAAAGGGTATTCATAACCCCTTGAGTGCGTGCAAATTATAAAAAAAAAAAATTCAGATTTAAGGAACACACTTCAGAAATCCATGAAATCTAATCAACCACCACCATTACACTAAAATCAACTCCAACAGATGTTACCCACAATATCCCACCAACATCTCAAAAGCTTAAATTTCAAAGTTTGTACGATTGCGATTGGGACACACTACTGCAACCCACCAACACCTGCTAACAAAAAACATGCCACCGAATTGCCCTACATGCAACGTAAAATTTGATCTGTCACATATACTTGAAAATTGTATCACCTTAAAACCAATCATACTCAGTCTATTCGAAAATACCAACATTTACAATGTATTAAAAAACCCGAACCCCACAAATATAGAAAAAGTTAACGAATTTTTATCAATTGCTAACATTAGTTTATAATACGCTGATGGATTATTTGATTTAGAGTATGTGCATACTGATAATCAACTCAGTGACATCTATACAAAGCCGTTAGCCAAAGATAGATTTCATCGTTTTAGATACCTTATGAATATCATTAATTTAAAAGATAATGAATTAAAGTAACTTCTTAAAATTAAAGTAAAAAAAATTAAATTTGATATGGAATGTAAGAATATATTTTGTGAATTAAATAGTGAAATGTACAACATACTTATAAAAGTGGGAGCGTTGAGTCATTTATAATATTGTACATGCATACATTTGTATATAGACACTGTATATTCCTCTCTCTTTATCTATGACAATAAAGTCATCTTTAAGTCTTTATACAGCACTCAAACAAAGCGGTTGGTTTTGTTCTTTTCTTTCACCGCCAATAGAATAATACTCCTCGGCTTCCGTTTAACACGTTGAACGCCATGACACTCATATGTGAGTGTCACCACCGTCTCCGCTGGTACATGAAGCCCACATGTGAGTGTCATCCTAGTATAAAACTGGAACATGACACTCATATATGGGCGACGCGACCTACTTCCATTTATCTACATTTCAAGAAAACTACTTCTTCAAAGTCGAAATAAATCAGCGTTTTTAAAAAAATAAACCTAGATGCACCAAGATTTAAAAAAAAAATGGAACCAGCGCAAAAATTTCAGTTTTGCCCGTGGTACCAGCCAGCAAACTAGAGAAAAACGCTTGGCGTTCAACGTGTTAATATTTATTTATTTTTTTTAGGAATTAAACAAGTATATTTTGTCGATATGTCGTGATGGAAGGATGTTGTCGAAATTGGGTAGGCACACATCAATTGTGCTTATTTTACTTCCAAGTGGTAGCCATCGGGTACTGGCTGTTGCCCACCCGAATGCGGCTTGCTAAACTTATTAGTGCGAGTGGTGAACAGAAGACAAAAATAGCAGCACTATAAACACGACAACGGACAAGTTCCCCAGATAGAGCTACCGGTGTCGTGATAAACCTCCGGAGCGGAGATAGTACCTAATTCGGGCTTCTTCACCATATTTGAAGCTTAGGCCAGTAAGGATTTCCAAGAATTAGTTGGCGTCTTGGAAAAGAGATGGTGGCGGAGGAGTCCTAAAGGGCCAACGGCAGCGTCACCGACAACGGTATAACCGACCCCTCATCCTAGTGCTTTCTTTCTAGAATGGAACTGGTCTTCCAGGCCCTAGTGCAAAGCAGATATCACCGCCATCCAAGAAGTGCGATGGGATGGAGCGGGGAAAAGAGAGGATGAAAAACTGCTATGTATACTACTGCGATTTTACCGACCGCAAAAACAGTGCGTATTTGGATGTGGACTTGCCATTAGAGGCAGACTTAGGCAAGAAGTCTTAAGTTTCAAATACGTGGACGAACGTCTCACGACAATTCGCCTAAAGGCTAAATTCGCTAACATAAGCTTAACTTGCACGCATGCCCCCTCAAAGGAGAAGGATGACGATACCAAAGACAGGTTTAGATTTTAGAGTTTTGGATTTAAATTTTTTATTTCGTGCAGAATTCACATTTTTTATTTATACTATTTCGAGAACGTGGTACCAACAGAAGCATTAGACATTCCCGTAAACCACCCCATACCGTACACTTGGAGGAGTTAGATCTAGACAAATATAACATAAGCATTAAAAATTTAGTTAATTTAAATAAAACACTGCTATCCATAAATCACAAACATACATATGTATTTTTCTTCTGCCACTATCTTTGTTATTTATTTAAATGGCATATTGATATTTGTAATAAATAAATATTTAAAGATAAAGCTTTCAATAAACAGGGCAGTAGAAAGCAATGTTACTCAAGAGCCAAATGTAAGCTGATAACCTTTCCATGGTCAAAAAAATAAGTATGGTAACATAGGAAATAATAAGAAATACAATTGTAAATCAAAAAAAAAAAAAAAACATAAATTGTAAAACAAATATTTTAAAATAAAATTATGAAGTGTATAATATGTAAGTTAACACCCGAAAAGTTATAGTTAATCGCCAAATGCTCCAGATCATGCTTCCGTTACATGATCCATATCAAACCCCCGCCGTGTGCCCAAATCATACTCCCACCGTGTGAATTCGTTCCACCCACAGTTCAGACACCTCAATGCACCGGTGGCAGACAGAATAATACAGTTCCAGGGACCCGATCGTCTGAACAGCCAAGCTCCTGAGTCAACATTTTCACCTGTCGCAACTGAAGTTATAAATAAATGTAAATTAGATTTAAGTATTTAAGTTTGGATCTTGATTTGAAATAAAGTGGACATAGTCCATCGAAAATAACTTTGCGTTTTTTTTTTTGTCTTCCCCGCGCGTTAAAACGTGACTGGCGCCTGAGCTAAATAAAATTAAATAGTGAAACGCGTATTTAAACACAAAAATATCTCAAAAAATTTTAGTATAGAAATAAAAGAGAGTGTCACAAATAGTGCGTGAAAACGGAAATAATACCAGGCCCGAACACGAAAATATCTAAAAAAAAAATTTCGGTGTAGAAATAAAGAGAAGAAGTGCACCAATAAAAAATAATAAATCGCAGAAAAGTGCTGTGCGTGTTCTAAAAACAAAACGAACCGTGGATGAAGTGCAAGTCAACAATCCAGCTCCTCTGGAGAAAATTTAGGTCCCCCAGTAACTGCCCCCTAGCAGACGAAAAGGAGGCAGAGACCGCTGTCAGCCGCTCCAGATTAGGAGGTTCCTAATATTGTATGTAATTTAAGATTTACTTTAGCGTATGAAAAATTAGTTAAAAGAAAAAGGAGAAACATAGTTTCTGTTATAAAGCAATTTCTAAAACGAAAAATCCAAAAACGAATTAAATACACAAATTTAGCGTATGAAAAATTAGTTAAGAGAAAAAAGAGAAACATAGTTTCTGTTATAAAATAATTTCTAAAACGAAAAATCTAATAAAAGAATGAAATACACAAATCTAGAAAAGTCTAATTATAGAATCTATTAAAAATAAAATTCAAATTAATTTATAAGATAAGGAATTTAAAATAGCCACGATATAAGATGGCAAACTCCAATGACCTCATCCGTACCCCTATCCTTACTATACCAGGACCTAGTGTTTCCCAACAGCAACCTGTAAGCCAACCTAGTGCTGCTCAACAGCAACCTGTAAGCCAACCTCGACAAACAATTCCTTCCGCAGAATTAATAAACACGATAACAAATATCGTGAAATCTCTAATAGATCCTAATTCCGAACTTTCGTTTGGTCAGGACCAGGCAATAAACACCGAACTTGGTGATCTCGCAGATTTAGATAAAATACCCGATATTTTCAGATGTTTACGTGAATTTTCTGAAAAACCGGGAGGATTTAGCTCTTGGAGAAAGAGCGTAGATCGAGTTCTCCAGGTGTATGAACCACTGAAAGGATCCGCAAAATATTATGGCATCCTCACTGTTATTAGAAGCAAAGTTACCGGAAATGCCGACTCAGTTCTGGAGTCTTATAATACGCCTTTAGATTGGAAATCAATTTCCAAATGCCTTATGTTACACTACGCAGATCAAAGGGATCTTGGTACTTTAGAATACCAAATAACCTCTCTCATACAAGGCAGACAATCAGTACAGCAGTTTTACCAAACTGTCTATACGCATCTGTCACTTATCTTAAATAAGATTTCGTGCATGGAAGTAGGACACGAATCTCTTTCATTACTTACACATATATATAGAACTAAGGCATTGGATACTTTCATTCGAGGTCTAAACGGAGACCTACCAAGACTCCTTGGCATTCGTGAGCCCATCGACTTACCACAAGCTCTCAACCTCTGCCTCAAATTAGAGAATCAACGACTTAGATCAGACTACGCGAGCAGCAAGCAAAATATTGCCCAAGGATTTAATCAAACACCTCAACCCCCACCGCGCAGAAATATTTATTATCAACAATCCTCAGCTCATAGAGAACCATTTTAACTCCAAATAGCGTATCTGCCGCAACCCAATCGTCCGCCGCAGATCATCTTCTACCCACACCAGCAATCTAGAAATATTCAACCACATAACAATTCTTACCCATTCATACCACCTAGACCAACTGCTTCCAAGCCACAGCCCAAACCAGAGCCTATGGAAACGTCAACCATTCATTCAGCTGCCGTTAAATACCCAAATAGGCCCCGTCCTTTTAAATACGCTCGAAAACGGTCTCCAAACCCTTCACTCCAAGCTAATATTCCCTCAAAATTCCAAAGGAATTTTCACATAGACGCCAATCCGCCACCGGATTGTGAGATCGTATCAACCGGCTACATCTCCCCAAACGACATGTATGCACTCTACCAGCAGACAGATATGGAAGAAGTAAAACACGACCCCGATTTCGTTGATTACATGCCTCAGGAAGACGAATCCCAGCAGGACGACCAAAATCAGTCTAATCAATTTCTCGAATATAGCGATATTAATTTTTTTGGCTGAGCGACTCTTCGTTACCCTACTTTGAATGTTGAGCGAAGAGCTGTGAAATTCTAAAATTTTTACTTGACACCGGCTCTAGTAAAAAGTATATCCAACCTTATTTAGCGAAAAACCCCTACCAAACGAACAAAACTTCTTAGCAAAATCTATAGCACGCAATGTCAAGGTTACCCGCCACACTCCCAATCCCAATCGGTCAACTTTTTAACCGAAAAAATTAACCACATGTCACAGCCACAAAAAGAAGAGTTTAATTCACTCGTTATTAAGTACCCATCTCTTTTTTCTGAGCCTAACGAAAAGCTCACATTCACGACAAAAGTCGTAGGTGAGATCCGAACGAGTACGGATTCCCCAGTCTACTCTAAATACTATCCTTACCCAGCTTCGTTGAAAGACGAAGTAGAAAATCAGGTACAGAAACTTTTGGATGACAAAATTATAAGGAAATCCTGATCCCCATACAATTCACCAGTGTGGCTTGTCCCGAAAAAACTGACTCGAGTAGCAAAAAGCAACACAGACTCGTTATCGACTACCGCAAGCTTAACAGCGTTACGATCTCGGACCGCTATCCCATCCCAGAGATAAATGAGGTACTCTCCCAATTAGGCAAGAGCAAAAACTTCACGGTTCTAGACCTGAAAAGTGGCTTTCATCAGATTCCTCTGAAGGAATCAGATATGGAGAAGACTGCTTTTTCAATAAATAACGCGAGTTCACCAGACTTCCTTTTGGCTTGAAAAACGCGCACTCCACTTTTCAGCGTGCTCTGGATGACATCCTGCGCTCTTACATAGGAAAGTTCTGTTACGTCTATATTGACGACATCATTGTCTTCAGTAAAGACGAGAATGACCATATAAGACACGTAGAGGTAACATTCCACACGCTTTACGAAGCCAACATGAAGATACAACTGGACAAGTGCAACTTCTTTAAAGAAGAAGTCGAATTTCTTGGCTTTATTGTATCCTCAAAAGGAATATCAATAAGCCCTAAAAAAGTAGAAACAATAGTAAATTTTCCTGCCCCAAAAACTCTGAAACAGCTACGTTCCTTTCTTGGCCTTGCTGGATACTACCGCCGTTTTGTGAAAGACTATGCAAAATTGGCTAAGCCACTTACTTCTCTGTTGAGAGGAGAAGAGAAATCCCAATTTCATTATCCGCAGACGCAACTGAGACCTTTAATAAGATAAAAAATTCCCTAGTCTCTCGAGATCTGATACTCATTTATTCCGACTTTAGCATACCTTTCGAGTTAACAACCGATGCTTCTAACTTTGCAATCGGTGCCGTACTTTCACAAAAAGGCGAACCCATAATGTTCATCTCCAGGTCGTTAAGCAAAGCCGAGGAAAATTATGCGGCTAACGAAAAAGAGATGCTAGCCATCATTTGGGCATTAAACACCTTTAAAAATTCTATGACTGCTTTCCAGCATAGTGCCCAAAGCTCAACACATGGTTTAATTAATTTCGTTGAAAGTCCTATTAACGTATTTAAAAACCAAATTATGCTACTAATTGGAAATTAACGAAGTTACATATTTAAAATACCCTTCCCCACTTACCATAGACATATGTACATTCGTTCAACCTGACTACTCTAACGAAGAAATACTTTCAATTTTTAAACGTTTTCTTAACCCAAGTGTCCTGAACGGAATCTACACAACCCAAACAATAATGGGAAAAATACAATAAATCTACCCACTTCACTTTACCCCTTACAAAGTACGATTTACACAAACCCAAGTGAAAGATCTCGAAAATCAAACTGAACAAGAAGAGGAAATAGTCAAGGAATATAATCGAGCGCATAGAAACGCCAATGAAAACAAAATTCGGCTACTTCAAAAATCCTATTTTCCAAAAATTAAGTCTCGCATTTATAATATAGTGAAACAATGTCGAACATGTAAGGAGCAAAAATACGACCGTCATCCTAACAAACCAGAAATTCAAGAAACTCCTATCCCTCAGTATCCAGGACACATAGTACATTTTGATATCTATTCGACTGATAGAAATCTAGTCCGAACAGCAATAGATAAATTTTCAAAATACGCGCAAACCAGACCCATAAAATCAAAGGCTATTGAAGATATCCGAGAACATTTAACACAATTGATTTTTGCATTCGGTGTTCCTAAATTGGTTGTATTTGACAACGAGAAATCATTCAATTCGGCAACCATCTGCTTTATGCTACACGATCAATTGGGAATAGAAATATACAAAACCCCTCCGCCTCCATATAGCAGCTCAGTCAATGAACAAGTAGAGCGATTCCACTCCACTTTCTCGGAAATAATGAGATGTCTGAAATCCAATCAAGCCCATAGATCCTTTACGGAATTATTAGATCGCGCAGTCTACGAATGTAACTACTCTATACACTCCGTTACTAACAAAAGGCCCATAGATACATTTTTCGGTAGAAATGTAACCACTGATCCAGAACAATACGAAAGAGCAAGACAGGAGAATATTGAACGACTTAAGGAAAAACAAATAAAAGACATGCAATACCACAACAAAAACAAATATCCCATCAAAACTTATTCCCCAAGTGAAGAAATATATGTAAAAATTAATAAACGATTAGGCACCAAACTCTCACCTAGATTTAAGAAAGAAATAGTTAAAGGATAGGTCAACTACTGTTCTTACCGAATCAGGCAAAGTTATTTATACAAATATCAGGAACTAATTCCCCATTTCAGATTTCTCTTCATTCCAAGTTTCGCCAAATCCTGGACTACTCAAACTCTAAAATTATTTCACTGAACATGGGAACAGCAAAAATCCAAACGGGTACATTCAAGTTAATTCGTGTAATCGATTTAAGCGCTTATGAGAGAACAATCGAGGACATAGAGCACCAAATTGAAAGCCATCCAAATAAAAACGATCCCCATCTTCCTATCTTATCCTATCAAATTACCCAAATCCAAAATCAAATAAATACACTTAAACCGAAAGCAAGAAACCCTAGATCACTGAACTTTATCGGAAGCGCGTGGAAGTGGCTCGCTGGAAGTCCCGACCACGACGACTTTCAAATTGTAAAATCACGCGTTCATGACTTATTGAGTAACAGTAATCAAGAAGTCATAATAAATAAATTATTATTATTATTATTATTATAAGTTTATTGACAACGAAATAAATTACATTGACAATAATTAAGAAATTTAGCTTGAGCAGCTAGGGCTTTCAGCTAGTTGAATATAAAGTTTGTTCTATATAAGGTTTTCTAAGTTGAGTGCTGTCGTCAGCCTATATATGTACATTATTTACATTTTCGTATGTGATTTCGGTTAAAACGTCGGATAAATTTTTTTGAGCAATAGTTTTACAAGTGAAGTATATTTTTTTACATGAGATGAGATGACTTATGGTAAGCGTTTGGTTTTCATTACATAAGTGGCAGAGCGGGGCGGTTTCGCTAGTGATGAGATGTTTGTGGGTCATGTTGGTATGACCCATCCGCAGTCTGATATATACTTTTATCTTTTTATGTGATGTATCTCCAGGGTAGCATGATTAATCAGCATTAGGGTTGAATTGTTTGTAAATGTGTTGATAGGTTGACCAGTTTGTTTTTCTCTTATATTTCCAAGCCTTCAGTAGATATTTTTGTATGTCTTTTTTGTTGTAGGCGAAGAATGTTGTAAGGGGTTCTTTTAAAGCCGATTTGGCAGCAGCATCTGCGGCTTCGTTTCCAATAATCCCGCTGTGCTCTGGGACCCAGCAGATTTTTAGTTTTCCACTCCTAGATATGAGTTTGTCACGAATGGATTCGATGATGTCGCTACCATTGTCTATGTTTTCAATAGCTGTTACGGATGACAGGCTGTCCGTGAAAATGATAGTCTTATTGTTTTTGGATGTATTAATTGCAGTGAGGATGGCGAAAGCTTCTGCTGTTAATATGGAGGTAAAGGTTGGAAGAAGGCCTTTAGCGAATGACGTTCCGTTTTGCGTTTTTGAAGCATCAGTAAACATAAAGTTCCATCCTTGTTCTTTGTGGTTTTCTGCAATGTCCGAAAACATGGCTTTAAAGACTACGTTACTTGTTGATGTGGTGGAGTGCTTGCTGAGGCCGGTGTGTATGTAGTCTTTCGGTAAATTCCAAGGCGGACAGGATGTTGACTTAAAGTTTTGAATGACAATTGGAATTTCAAGGTCTTTTGCGGATGTAAGAGCAGATACTAATGTCGATTGAAGTCTTGGGGTTTTTCTTCTTTTTACAATTTTTTTAACGTTGTTGTGAATGGGTGACCTTCTGGAGGAATTTAATTTTTGTATCGTACACGAAGTAAGATATTCGATTCTCTCTGTAATATTTGGCAATCCGACGTCAGCTAGGAGGTTTCGAATTGGAGTTGTGCGAAAGGCCCTCATACCGCTCCTGATGGCTGCATGGTAAGGTGTTGTGATGAGTTGAGTTGTTGATTTTGAACATTTACCATAAATTGCTAAACCATAGTCGATCTTAGATAAAATTACAGATTTTATTATGTTTATGATAGTATTAATGTTACAATTGCTGTTCTTAGAGCAAAGGTATTTTTAAGGTTAACTCTAGTGGTAAGGTTTTTTTTTCAAATTAATACAATGGTTTTTAAATGTAAATTTGGAGTCGAATATTACGCCAAGTATTTTGGCAAAGTTTACATTGATTATATTTGTGTGATTTAATTGTACTGAGATGTTCTTATTACAACTATATTTTTTACATAAGTGTAGAATTTCACATTTTTGTAGTGAAAGTTTTGAGCCTGAGTATTGACCCCATTCTGAAAGGTTTTGAAGAATATTAGTGAACGTGGTAGCAAGAGACGTTAGGTCGTTGCAACTGGAGTAAACTATGAGGTCGTCAGCATAGAGTGTATGATCCACTATCTTGTGACGGGCAACTATTGAGCTGATTTTATTGAATGCAATCATAAAAAGGACAACGGGTAAGGGCGATCCTTGTGGAATGCCGTTTTTTAGTTTGTGAATCGTGGAATAGTTACCATTCAACTTGACGCGAAAGAACCGGTTACATAAAAAGGATTTAATGTAATTCAAAATTTTGGGACCAATTTTCCAATTAATTAGTTGTTTCATAACTGCATGTATGCCAATGCGATCAAAGGCTTTCTCGAAATCGATTAGAAGGACTGAGACATGTTTTTTTGCTGAGAGAGATGAGGCAATGATTTCGTCCAAATGGAGAAGTGCATCGATGGTTCCGCGTTCTTTTTTGAAAGCCACTTGGCGGCAGTCAATAAGATTATTTTTTTCCAGGAACCAGAACAATCGCTTGGCTATTATTTTCTCTAAAATTTTACCTGTGCACGGGAGGAGCGAAATTGGGCGGTATCCGGAAATATCAGAAGGGTTTTTGTTCGGTTTTGGTATAGGTACAATATTGGCCCCTTTCCATGCATGTGGAATTATACCATGGTTAAATATTTGGTTGTATAAGTCTAATAACTTTTGTTTAAAGGTTGTGGAACTGTATTTAAGCATGGAATAGGATATGCGATCAAATCCAGGTGTTGTACCTTTAACTAAGTGTAAACAGCTTTCTAATTCTGCAATATTTAAAGGACAATCAATTAGAGCTGCGGAAGGGTTGATTGGGTAAGATGGGGTTACTTGGTTCATTGCTGATTGCTTTTCTCTTA
The DNA here is from genome assembly GCA_946965025.1 of Blera fallax. NCBI lineage: Eukaryota > Metazoa > Arthropoda > Insecta > Diptera > Syrphidae > Blera > Blera fallax. The sequence goes on from OX337246.1 coordinate 58,815,972, forward strand.
TGAAAGTGGAGTGGAAGTTTAAATCATCACTGGAGTGTTCCCATGTTTTCGCGAAAAACTCAACGATTTCCTGTGAACACGTAATGTTCTTTGTTTCATTTTTGATAACTTTGATTGAGTGAGGCACATAGTTTCCAGTGAGGGTTTTTATATCAGTCCAAAGCTTTTTCGATGTATAGTTTGGGTTGATGTTCGAGGTGAATTTTTCAAAACTTGCTATTTTTTCTGCTTTTACAGCTTTACGAAACTTTGCGTTTGTTTTACGGTATGATACAAGGTTATTATCAGTAGGATGTTTCTTGAATAGTCTCCAGGCTCTTTGTTTAGTTTGGCGGAGGTCACCTAGTTCTTTGTTCCACCAGGGAACAACCTTTTTGTGAGTCTTGTTTGTTGACTATGGGATAGCCGCGTTTGCAGCGGATCTAATACATTTCTGTATGATGGCAGCTTCTTGATTAATATTGCAAGAAGTTTCCCTTTGTGAAATTTCTTTTGAGAGAGTTAATTGAAATAATTCCCAGTTTGCTTTATCCAAGAGAAATCGTTTTTGCAATTTTATGGGTGTTATATTTTTGCCTAGGGAAATGGTCGTGGTGATCGGAAAATGGTCGCTTCCATGTAGGTGTTCGGAGATGGACCATGTGGAGTTTGGAACGAGAGATGGTGTAACAAGGGTAAGGTCAACGTGTGTGAACGTTTTGTGTGTCGAGAAATGTGTCGGCCGACTGTCATTTAAGATAGCAAGACCGAAATTGGTGACAAAGTGTTCGACTATTTTACCCCGGCTGTTACATGTACTCGAGCCCCATGAATGGCTCCATGAGTTAAAATCCCCGGTAAGGATGATGGGGCTATTGATACCGTTTAAAATACAATCAAGGTCATTGCGAGAGAATTGTTGTTCTGGGGGGATATAAATACAGATAACAGTGAGTTTAATGTTTAGTTCTATTTGTACTCCTATGGCTGCTATCTTTGAATTGATTTGGATAAAATTGTGGGGAATAGATCTGTGTACAAGAAGAGAAATTCCTTGCTTGGAGGAAGTGTTGGAGGTTAAGTTATGGAAGCAGGAAGAGTATTGTTTTGGACAGTAAGGTTTAACATTGTGTTTGATATGTGTTTCTTGTAAAGATATAATGCATGGATTGATATCATTGATAAGGAGTTGCAATTCGTGATAATTGTTAGAAAAACCATTCAGGTTCCATTGGAGAAGTGATTGTTTAACATTGAAGTAGGGTTTCGAATATTGTTTATTGGAGGGTGCGGGTTGGTCAAAAGATTGATTTGAGTGTGTCCGCTGATCGCAAATCGAGCCAACCGAGTTCCGAGAGGAACCCGGCATGTTCGGTTCCCGATCAGCGGAGTTGGTTGAGGAATAATAGTTGTGTTTATTGCTGGAGGTCATGATCATTAGATTCTGACGGCTTAATAAAATATGAATTCTGTTTTAATAGAGATTGAGTGAAGCTTGATATTGGTGATTGTAATGTGTTGTTATTTGAAAGTGTAGTTTGTGGTATCGAATTTATATTAAGATTATTACTAGGAGAAGTTGGAGTAGTTTTGGAAGAGTAAGGTGGGTAAGAAGTGGATGCAGTTGTGGTAGATGTGATTGGGTTGGAAGTGGTTGCGGTGTATGATGGGTGTGGGTTGCCAGTGGTTGTAATTGAATTTATAGGAGTGAGGTGTGTTGATGAAGTTATTCTTTTGGTATGTTCGTGGTGAGCTTGTGGGTTATTCTTCGCTGGATTGGGAGTTGTCATTGGGGTGTCTTTCGACGAAGAATTTGCCGAGAGTGTTTGCGGGTCAAGTGTTTGATTCGGTGGATTTTGAGTATTATTTACCTGGGACGGGATCGTTGTTTTTTTAGGGCCAGTGTTGTTTGCTACAGTTGAAAAGGTCAGTGGAAGAAAAGTTGGAGGGTTTTGCTCTTTGTAAATTTGTTTGGCTTCAGCCATACTGCATTTGCGAATAGTTTTAATTTTTAGTATTTCTTTGGCTTGTTGGTATCGTTGGCATGACTTAGAGGAGGCTGGATGATTCTCACCGCAGTTGGCACAGTATATGCGAGTGCATTCCTGAGGTGCGTGTGGTTTTAGGTTGCAATTAACACATAAGAGTTCGCTGGTGCATCTTTGTATGCCCTAGAAGCTGACATTTCTGGCAACGCATTGGGTTTGGGAAGTATTCCCTAACTTGAACGTTATACCATCCAATGTTGAGAGTGGTAGGAGGTCGGAAGAGGTCGAAAGTGAACAAGACTAAGCCGGTAGGGAGTTGATTTTCATTTACAGTTTTCTTAAATTTAAACACGTCGGTCACCCCTTGTGATTTCATTTCGGATATTATTTCGCTTTCGGGGACGTTGTTGAGGTATGGAGCATACACTGTACCTTTTGATGCGTTTAGTTGACTGTGTAACGACACAGCAATAGGGCATAAATTGGAAAGAGATTTTTTAGATAAGAACAGATCGGCAATTTTCTTTGACCTAACGAGAACGAGTAGACTTCCGTCTCGAAGTTGGGTTATTTGATCATATTGCGAGCTTATTCCATCAATTGCTTTTTTGAGCAGGAAAATGCTTAAGTCGGTGAGAGGTTTATTTTTATCGGTCGAGGAAATTATAATAAATTTAGGGTCATCAGAAAGGGACTTTGTAGGGAAAACATCCATGGGCAAAGAGGAAAAATTGTTCTTTTTCCTTCTCTTGGTTTTTGGATCGGGTGGGGGATCAGGATCTAGATCTTTAAAACGGTTGCCCGAAGACACACGTGGCACAAAGGCCATGGCACTGAAGTCTAATTAAATAAACTTGTTGTTGGTTTTAGTTTGCACACGCGTGTCAGAAGGAGATAAGAAAATGAACGCTTTGAATAAGAGGTTTGGGTAACACTGTTGGTTGAACGATGTAACCGAGTCGAGTGCTAGTCGATGACTGATAAATAAATTATATACAGAAAGAGTAAATAAATTAACGAACATTACAAATGAAGTAGTAAAACTTATTAAATCAAATAAAGATTTAGAAAATCATTTCTTTTTAAACATTAAGTACAAGCTAGATATAATAAAAGTAGAAATAGTAAATATAGAATATGCCTTACTTTGCGCAAAAAGTAAAATTGTTAATACTTTTATACTCTCCAATTCTGAAAAGAATATAGTTAAAGATAAACTTGACGAGAGCAATATACCATATGTAAATCTAGAAGAGGCACTGGAATTTGCAAACATTAAAATAGCCTCAAACTTATCAACATTACTCTATATAATAAGCATACCTACAACTGACTATGTGAAAGATTACTTACTAAGCCAGTCAAATATAATAAAAAAATTATAAGACTACAGTTTGAAAACATATTATATTGCAAGAATGATTTGTATGGCATTAAGCAAACATATAAATCCTTAAATGAAGTAACTATCTGTAACAAAAACGAAATTGTAAACTTAAAAGATGATATTTGTATCCCAAATTTGTTAAAAAGTAGACCTTCAAGTTGTGACGATAGCAACAATCAACATATCCCAACCAGCGAAGAAATTCATACTGTAACCCTACTCCTAAGTCTATTTAATGCATCTATCCTTGTCGACAACAATGTAATCAACTTAACCGGAACTTTTATTCTGCAATACCATAATACTTCCCTCTCCATAAATGGACAAAACTACAGCTCCAAAGAAGTGCCCTCTTCAAAACCATTGCCAGCAATCTTACAACCAAGCTCATCGGTCAAAACAAAGAGGAACTCCTAACCCTAGAAATGTGTTGTGTCTGAACTCTACCAGCAATGCAAGTCTACCAACTTTGAAGAATCGTCACAGAAAAGAATGACAATTGGCAGCGCCCTTTTGTACGACACGTTGAACAAGCATTCTACTTTCTGCACTGACACAAACCGGACCTAACCTGCTTAAGTTAACTAACCTAATATAGTACTTTACTAATTGTTACGGTTGATCAAATCTTATACCTAGTTATTGTAATTCTTAATTAACTTAAAACATAAACCGAACTTAAATAAACTGAATTGAAAACACAAATCATAAAACTGGCGACGAGGATTTAGGAAACCTTCACCACATGAGCGACGACGATACGAGACGAGAACGAGACGAAAACACTATAGAGGTTAAGTCCGAAGATTCTAAAACACATTTCAATTACAATTTCAGCAGAATTATAATTACGTCGTTTGGATCTACAGAAACTTTCGACACTACACACCCTTCAGCATGGAGTTTATGTATATAGGAAGCGGTTCGAAATGTTCTTACTAGCAAACAGCATCAAGGACGCGGAAATACAGAAGGCAACGTTTCTTACTAGTTGTGGAGCACATTGCTTCGATTTGGTTGAATCGCTCATCTCGCCGAAGAAAATCGAAGATGTCTCGTACAAATCTATAATTAATACACTGACGAAGCATTTTATTCCAACCCCATCGGAGATCGCTGCATTCTTCCGATTTTTTAAACGCGACCAGCAACCAAATGAATCAGTTTCCCAGTATATCGCAGAGCTTCGTCATCTTATCATCGATTGCAACTTCGACGGCAAAACCGTGGACCGAATGTTGCGAGATCGACTCGTCTGTGGGTTGCGAAATACCAATCTACAACAATCGCTTTTAACAGAAAATTCTATCACAATACAAACAGTTCAAGAACGAGCCATTGCTGTTGAGACGGCAGCTAAAAATCAACAGGTAATATTATCGGCTGTAACTGGTTCGACCACTTGGGTATAGCTGCACAAGGGGTTCATCGTATACATTCTCCTATCAATCACTTTCAATCACTTGCTTGAGAAATATAAACAATTGTTTTCCGAAGAGCTAGGCTCTTATGTGGGTGATGAGATAACGCTCAGTCTAGACCCAACCGTGAAACCGATAAAAATACAAGCGAGGTCACCACCTTATGCGTTAAAACCACTCATAGAAGCAGAGATTGATAAACAGGTGAGTCAAGGAATTCTAGAACCAACGGAGTATAGTGAGTGGCTAACTCCAATAGTGCCTGTATTAAACCCAGACGGCTCAGTGCGAATCAGCGGCGACTACAAGTGCACCGTAAACAAGGCACTGTCACCACATTGTTTACAAACACCTGCAGTGAACGATACAGCTGAGTGTAAATGCGGAAACTGCAAAAATCCTTACAATTTCTACACACAAGGGTGCATTCCGTGTTAAAAGACTCCCATTTGGCATTTCTGTAGCACCTGGCCTTTTCCAAAAGCGAATTCAAGAATTGTTGAAAGGAATATCAGGAGTGATAGTATACTATGACGACATCATCATTATTTCCGAAGATTCGGCACAATTGCTGGAAACTCTCGAAGAAGTTTTCCTCCGACTAAGTAACGCTGGACTGCGACTTCGACGTGAGAAATGTCAGTTTGATTTGCCATCAGTTTCGTTTCTTGGCTACGTTGTGGACAGCAGTGGAATTCGTCCATCTGATGAAAAAGTACGTGTTATCATGGAAACTCCGTCACCAACTGATAAAAAACAAGTGCAAGCGTTCCTGGGGTTGATCAATTATTATCACTCATTTTTTAAAGACAAGGCAAGTATTGCTGAACCACTCCACAGACTACTAGACAAAAATGCAAAGTGGCAGTGGAACTCCGCACATGCTGCGGCATTTGAGAAACTAAAAAAAATACTTTCGAGCGCAACAAGTCTCATTAACTATGATGATACGTTTCATTTCATTAGCTTGCGATGCATCCCCATACGGAATCGGCGTCGTCCTTTCGCATAACTTACCTAATGGTCAAGAAAGACCAATTTCATTTTTTTCAAGGACGATGACGTCCACGGAGCGTAATTATGCTCAAATTGATAAGGAGGCATTAGCGATCATCGCAGGGATTAAGAAATTCCACAATTTCCTTTACGGAAGAAGGTTTACGATCTTTACCGACCACAAACCATTAATCGGATTATTTAACCCAGATAAACCTACGCCAATTATACTTTCTCCCAGGATGCTAAGATGGAGTATATTTTTAAATGGGTACAATTTCAAGATTGTACACCGACCTGGCATAAAAAATAGTAATGCGGACGCGCTAAGCCGCCTACCCAACAAATCGTCGAACATAGATACTGAAGTCCGAGTCAACATGATCGAGAATTACGATGCAAACATTCTTCAATCAACTGATATCGCGAAGATGACCGCGAACGACAAAATCTTGAGACGCGTTCTCCATTGGGTGTTGAAGGGGTGGCCAGCTTTGCAAATGGATGAAGACGTCAAGGCATATTTTCAACGGAGGGACTTGATTTCGGTAAATAAAGATTTTTTGCTTTATGGCGATCGTATTATCATTCCAGAGGCTGCCCGGCAAGACATACTCAAAATTTTACATGCTAGTCATCCTGGAGTAGTGCGGATGAAGAGTCTGGCCAGAAGCTATGTGTGGTGGCCGAAGATGGACAACGACATCGAGACGACGGTGAAGAGATGCGTTACCTGCCAGCAATCTCGACCAGAAAAATCACGCTCAACTGTTCATCCTTGGGAGGAGACTTCCAAAGCATGGTCACGTCTACATATAGACTTCGCCGGGCCATTCCAAGGTAAGACGTTCCTCGTTATAGTAGATTCATATTCGAAATGGCTGGAGGTAAAAATAGTTTCCACGACAAGTTCGGCTTGTGCAATAAAAAGTTTGCAACGCATGGTTTACCGGACTCGATAGTATCGGATAATGCGACAGCATTCACTTCCGAGGAATTCCAACAATTTTGTCAAAATAACTTAATATCACACATACTAACTGCTCCCTTTCACCCGTCGAGTAATGGTCAAGCTGAGCGAATGGTTCGCACAACCAAAAAGTACCTAAAGCGAAATTCTTTTGGGCATATGGAGCTTCGGCTGGCAAGGTTTTTGCTGAGTCAACACACAATACCGTCGAGAGTTACCGGAAAATCCCCAACCGAAATATTACTCAGGCGACGACCAATGACGTACTTCGACAAAATACACCCGGATAGTGCACCTCGACTAGTGACGACTTCAATGATAGACCACATGAAGAACCGCAAGAAGCTGAAGAAGAGTCTACCCCACTAGCTGACACTGAAGAGCCAGAACAACAAGAGCAGACAGTCCGACGCTCGGAACGTCTTCGACTTAAAGGTACTAGTTCAATCTAAGATGGGAGGAGTGTTGTGTCTGAACTCTACCAGCAATGCAAGTCTACCAACTTTGAAGAATCGTCACAGCAAACAATGTTGTAGTTCCAAGAGCTAGAACAGAACACTTTAGACGTTCCATAACTGTTATAGGTCCACATATATATAACAAACTTCCCGAAAATATATGCAATAATGTTGGAATTTATAGGTTCCTTAAAAATGTAAGAAACTGGCTATTATCCAGATCAGGTGTAGAGGATTTATTTCTAATTATAAGTTAATGAAGCTATTGTTATTTGGTGAAATAATGTTTTAACTGTCTCATACAAACCCACTTTAGATTTAAAAATTGCCTCCCAAATCGCTTCCGAAATTTCAGCTTGGATTAATTTAATCCATAATTTACTTTCCCTTAATTAGTTTTCTAACTGTTTTATTGCTCTTACTCTTCTCTGCGCGGCTCTCCATAACGATAAAAACTTGTTATTGCATAGTGCACTTAAAACTGGTATTCTAACCACAAAGTGCAGCTCAAAATATTTCAATTAATAATTCATGGTTAATACCAAAAATTCGTACTAATAAATTATTTCTTTTACCCATTGCTTGGTTGTAAAAAATTAATTTAAAATGTAATTATTTACTTTAGTATATACATAAAATGTAAAAGATATTGTGAAATTGAAATGAAATAAAAAAAAAAAAAAAAAAAAAAAAAAAAAAAAAAAAAAAAAAAAAAACAATTGGCAGCGCCCATTTGTACGACACGTTCAACAAGCATTCTACTTTCTGCACTGACACAAACCGGACCTAACCTGCGTAAGTTAACTAACCTAATATAGTACATTACTAATTGTTACGGTTGATCAAATCTTATACCTAGTTATTGTAATTCTTAATTAACTTAAAAAATAAACAGAACTTAAATAAACTGAATTGAAAACACAAAACATAAAAAAATGGTAAATGAATTGCACATAAATTACACAGCACAAATAGCCGAGCTAGAGGAAGAAGGACAAATACACCTTATCACTTATTCTAGCTTCACAACCCTACTAACATTAATAGTCGCAATCATCATATGCAAGGAAGTGATAACACGAAGAAAGAAGATCACAATCCGCAGCATGGTGAACAACACTAAAAATACATCCTCAGAAATAAAGAGTAAAAGTCAACGATGAAGTATCTGACGCATTAGAAGTAGACTTTGGTGTCCCGCAAGGATCCGTCTTACGGACTCTTCTGTTCACAATCTACATCAGCGATCTGAAACGTGTTGTGAAACACAGCAAATTGAATTTGTTCGCGGATGATGCAGTAGTGTACATTGCCTGTGATACCGATAATGACAGCAAAAATAAATTACAAGAAGACTTGGACTCAATCAACCTGTGGCTTGAACAAAACAAACTTAAACTGAACGTAGGAAAAACGAGATCAATGGTGCTAAACGAAACAAGGGATGACAACGATTTAAAAATAGGTGGTGTGTCAATAGAAAAAATAAAAAAAAAATTAAGTATCTAGGAGTAGTTTTAGATCAGAAATTAGTTACTACATTTGTAAAAAAGTCGCTAAAAAAATTGGATTTATAAAAAGAATAAGAAACCAAGTTTCGACTATCAGTGCAATAAATATATATAACGTGATTGTAAAACCCCATTTTGAATATTGTTCTACTATTTTGTTTCTATGTTATGAGAGTAATATTATAAGACTGCAAAAACTTCAAAACCAGGCAATGCGATGTACACTTAAGTGCAATAGATACGTGTCAATTCGTTTTATGTTAAATTCGTTGAAGTGGTTATCTGTGAAACAAAGAATTGTAATGAATGTTTTAGTTTTTGTATTTAAGATCATTAACAACTTAATGCCAAATTATTTACTTCAATATGTTCAATTCCTTAAAGATTTGCAACTTTATGAATTAAAGAATAGAAACGATCTCAGATTACCTAGCTTTTTAAATGCAAATACGCAAAATTCCCTTATTTATAAAGGTTGTAAATTATTTAATAGCTTAGATAACGAAATAAAAACTGAGACCAACTTAAATGTATTTAAAAGATATGTTATGTCCAAATATTAATAATATTACTATTAATTAAGTGAATAAAAAAAATATTGTAAATGTAAATGGTTAAATGAAACTAAATAATAAATAACTTAACTTAACTTAGAACCAACCGAACATCATTCTCAGGTCCAAAAAACAACGAATCAGTAAGAGAAAGCCACGTACCAGTTCTCTATATGATATCGAGTGAGGACACTCGAATTTAAGGAGGGAGGAGTTAACACCCGAAAAGTTATAGTTCATCGCCAAATGCTCCAGATCATGCTTCTGTTACATGATCCATATCAAACCCCCGCCGTGTGCCCAAATCATGCTCCCACCGTGTGAATTCGTTCCACCCAAAGTTCGCACACCTCAATGCACCGGTTGCAGACAGAATAATACAGTTCCAGGAACCCGATCGTCTGAACAGCCAAGCTCCTGAGTCAACATTTTCACCTGTCGCAACTGAAGGTATAAATAAATGTAAATTAGATTTAAGTATTTGAGTTTGGATCTTGATTTGAAATAAAGTGGACATAGTCCATCGAAAATAACTTTGCGTTTTTTTTTGTCTTCCCCGCGCGTTAAAACGTAACATGTATAAGCAAAAAACAACAAATAATAACAAAATGTAAAATAATCAAAAATAACAGGCAATTCCAGCCATTTCTATCAAAATTCTTTGTAAACCACTTCATCGTTATGAATCCTACAGTACGTCGAAAGTCTTCATTCCTACGTCGCGTCGTAGTGTGCCTTTCGTATTTTAAGGGGAGAGGACTGTTGTGTCCACACACATTGCTGTGCCCGCACAAGACGCTTCTTGTGACATTTCAGTCTTCTATTCCATTACATCAGCGCCGAAGCGCCGATAGCCCAGTTCAACACATGTGCGAACATTGCAACTGATATGTGCAAACATTGCGGCGAATGCACAAGTGCCGTGACACTGACCCATTCGAGTGCCCGCAGTAATTAATCGAAAAGGTCACAAAGTATTCAATATCAAGTGTTACGTATTCTTCCGAACACCTGTATAAACAAACAAGTATAAGAATGCGTCACATGGATCGAATTACTTTGCTGACCTATAGAGCGCACGATACGAAGACAAAACGAACGTCATAGAGGAAACATGGGAATACGATGAAGCGGGAGTCGAACAGGGAATCACAAGAAGGCAAGTCGCCTAGTCTGTAAACAATATAAATTATAAGAATGTAAAATATACCGAAAGTAATTGTGTAGCGTTTCCTTTTTTGCGTCTCGCCCAATACAACAAATACTTCTTGCCTAAGTCTGCCTCCAACGGTAAATCCAGATCAAAATACGCACTGCTTTGCTGTCGGTAACAATCGCCGTAGTATATGTACATAGCAGTTTTTTATCCTCTTTTTGCCCGGCAAAAGTGCATCGCACGTCTTGGAATCCGATGATATCTGCTTTGCAACAGTCTAGGGCCTCCGCTAAAGTTCCAAGCTAAAGTTCGTTGTCCTTGTTACGTTTGCATGGTCCGTCATCAGTAAATCCGTCCGTTTCCGAGGCTTGTTGGAGATTTATAACATATGGGTTTTTCCGTGGTCAGGCAGTTACCCCGACCGCACAACCCTCAATCTGGAAGACCAGTTCAATTCTAGAAAGCTTCATTGTATAAACCACTAAGATGAGAAGGGGTCGGTTATACTGATGTCGGTGACACACTTCGGGGGTGTGAGCGCTGCTGTTGGCCCTTTAGGGCTTCTCCGCCACCATCTCTTTTCCAAGACCCCAGCTAATTCTGGGAAATCCTTATCGGCCTGAGGTCCAAATATGTTAAAAATGACCGAATAAGGTGTTATCTCCGCTCCGGAGGTTTATCACGACACAGTTAGTTCCTGGGGAACTCGTCCGCTGTCGTGTTCATAGTGCTGCTATTTTTATCTTCTGCTCAACACTCGTGCCTATAAGTTTAGCAAGCCGAGTCCGGGTGAATAACGGCCAGTACCTTTTGGCTACCACTTGGAGGTAAAATAAGCACAATTGATGGGTGGTAACAGTTACAATATTGGGCTTCGGTAGGTTAATGCCAATCAATGCCTACCCTATTTCCACGACATCCCGCCATCGGTACAAATGAAATAAAAGAAGATAGTATTTCAAAGATAAAAAAAATAAAGGTAAAAGAATAAAAAAAATAAATATAACTAAACTATTAAGTACAGTACAGCCTCGCTAGTCCGGACACATAAAGTTTCGGCTGTGTTCGGAATAGAGAAATGTCCGCACTATAGAGAAAAAATAAAATGGATAACGGAAAACTTTTCAAACACCTTTTATTACAAATAGAAATTTCAATATATATGTATGTAAAAGCCAGGTCATCACCGAATGCTGTAATGTTGCTTACGAACTTTTGGTGAAATATGGAGCATAAATTAAAAACAAAAAATGGGACCCAAAACCGAGCCTTGAGGTACACCGATATCTATGTCCGACACCTCACTAAAAATACCTTCGAGTTTAACTCTTTGAGATCATCCTCCCAAATATGAAGCAAACCAATTATGCACCGAACCCCTGAATCCCGCTTTATAGAGTTTATCTAACAGAATATTATGATTGACCATATCAAAAGCCTTTGTCATATCAATAAATAAAGATACTACAATATTTCCGTTATTAAAACCCTCACATATTTCACTGCATAATTTCAATATGGCGTCTTCAGTGGATTTGCCTTTACGAAAACCAAATTGTGCACTCCCAAAGAAACTGATCGAATCCAAAAAAGATATCATACGGCTTTTCATAACCTTTTCAAATAATTTGGAGAACGTTGGTAGCAAGGAAATAGGTCTGTATTGGCCCATATGTTTTTGATTGCCTTTCTTGAATAGTGGTATGACTTCAGCAGTCTTCAAGGAATTAGGGAAAACGCCATAGCTAACACTCATATTAAATATATAAGTTAATATGTCTACTACGTACCAGGCAATGCGCTTAAGGAAATAATTAGTAATACCATCGGATGTACTAGAACGCTTGTTGTCAAGCCGCATAATGCTTTTATATAATTCACCTGCGGTAAATGGCTCAAAAACAAAGCTATTGGTTTGAAATACTTCGCCAGCTAAATCCGATTAAGGGTCACATCTGCAAAGAATTTGAGGGGGAGGTGGTTTCGACGCAGAGGCAATAGTTGCAAAGTATTTATTAAATTCATTAGCTATATCCTCCGCATTTGAAACTAACTCGCTTTCAACTTCAATTTCAAGAATCCTATTATTTGTAGTTTGTTTATTAAGAATGTTGTTAACAATTTTCCACTCTTCTTTTATGTTACCTTTGCAGTTCTCAAACTTATCACAGTAATATCTATCACGATTAGCATCTACTTGCCTTTTTACATCTTGACTTATTTTAGTGTAATTCCGTTTCAATCTTAAATTTAGAGGATGACGTTGACATTTTTTTCGCATTGCGTTTTTTTTTTTTATAATTGTAAGTAAACTCTTTCCAATCCATGGTCTAAGCCGTTTAAACTTAGAAGAATTAGACGACCCATATTTAATATTTGTGGAATTTTCAATATGGGTTTTTAGAATTTTTAAGAACGTATCGTAAGCCGATGAAGGATCTGTGTCTCTATAAACTTTTTCCCAAAATTCTAATTTTATTTCATGGAGGCGGTACACACAAAGAATAGTAAACAAATTAAACTGCGTAAGCTCACATTGATCCGACAAACGAACTCTTTACAAAGACCATGACACCACCTGCACTATAGGAATTGTTACAACAACCAAAAGATTCATAACCCGGAATGTTGTAGCTGGATAGCTCGTAATCATATAACCAAATTTCAGTCAAGATAATGAAATCAGCTTGAAAAGATAAAGCATTTACGTGTGCTAAAAAAGAATAAAAATTTGATCTCATACTACGGATATTTTGGTGTATTAGAGAAGAAATATTAAATTGCATAGGACTTAAACAATTATTTGCGTAATTAGAAGTACTAGAATTCATTTAATTGTAATTAAAGCAAAGATGACAATAAATAAACCTGAAGACCCTTAAGGTGATTTAAACACCTCACTTTGATTGCAGCATCTCCTTCTTTCTTGCGCAAAAAAATTGTGTTGTTCCTCATCCAAATGTATTTATATTTCTTTTCAAGTTTGAAATTTTTCGCAGTATTGAAAAGCTGTCTTGTGTGCGAAGTCATGCTCATTTATGAATATTTTCGTACCATCGTGATGATCACCAAACATTTTTGTAGTTAATTTGACTTTATTTTGAGTTTCGTTTTCATAACATGGTCCTTTATTTGCCGATGAGTCAATTTAACAGCCAAAATATTGGTAAGAGGTGTTATGGATTCGGAGTTCATACTAGTGGTATTATTTTTAATTTTTTTGACGAAACAGGTGTCTATATCCGTCTCACTTATTTGCACTCCCACTCCATCACGTACAACTTTCAAGGTCGTTTGTACTGCAGTTTCATTGCTAACACTAGGCACATTGACAATCTCCATGGTACTAGAGAGACTATCCTGCTCTAACCATTGGACTCTTTCTTGCAGTACACACATTTTTGATTTAAGTTCGATATTTGCAACTCTGAGTTCATCAATAGAAGAAAGAAAAACTTGATTCATTTTTTTCAGTTCCCGAATTTCATTATAAATAACTTCGAGCGTAATGTCACTTAGTTTATCTTTTTCAATTGCACTAGAAGTTGAGGTGATAGGGATGGATGCACTGTCTGTAGACATAGACCGCCTGCGAAGTATTGCACACTGAGAACATCTCCAATTGTTTTTGTTTTTTTTCATAAACTCAATGTCTGCAGGCATCACATTCACACATTTTTCATGAAAAATAATTTTGTAATCCATACATTTAGCCCTGCCACCAGTCTGGACATATGGTATACAACTCTGGGGTTGTACCAAAATAAGTAATATTAATATTTTACAAACTTTTGAAAATAAAGTGCTAAGAGGAATTGTTAATGCACCGTGGTATATCAGAAATAGAGATATACACAGAGATCTCGGCATTATAACAATCGAAGACGAAATCAGAAACTATGCGAGAAAGCATAAAAGTCGACTAGAAAGCCACGTAAATAATACAGTCCTTCAAATTTTGGATGACAGTAATTTACTGCGCCGTCTACAAAGAACCAAACCTTTGGACTTAGCGCGATAGTGAGCAACCGCGTTTAAACTGCGGAGCTAGCAGGAACTAGCAGGAAAATCCATTGCGCCGACTATAAAGGACGAATCCTTTCGACTTGGCGAGATAAGGATTTACCGCGTTTAGATTGTGGATTAACCGCGTTTATAATGCGGTTCCTGTAGGATCTTTCAGTGGAAAGTAACCTACCAAACGCTTCTATTACGTGATATAAAAATTGCTTGATAAGTTATTTCTTAGTTGCAATATCTAACAAATTTATATCGAAGGGTGGTGTTTTTGGTCAGTAAGAATCTGACACTACTATGAGCACGCGCTTGCTATTCTCATAGTGTCTATGGAAGATTTTCACCTACCCTCGGGAAAAAAAAAAAAAAAAAAAAAACTTCTATCAACTTTTTTTCCACAGACACAATTGTTATTCATGGTTTGTAATAAATAATAATATGTAATCAAAGCCTTGATACTATAGTCTTTCTGCACGTACGTACCCCACAAACGCTCAGAGAACACTGCTTTAGAGACTTTCTAACCTACACAAGCGTGAAGGCTAATCGGGCTGTTGCCGCAAAATCCAGGCTGATGCCAAATATTGGAGGACCCAGGCAGCCAATAAGAAATCTGCTTGCGATAGTGAGCAAGTCAATCCTCATGTACGCAGCCCCTGTATGGGCACCGGCAACAGCCATAAACTCGTACATGAGAAGCATAAACTTTGTGCATAGAAGAGCATCGATCAGAGTATCCTGTGCATATAGAACAGTATCGGGAGATGCAATAAGTGTGATAGCGGCGCGAATGCCTATCGAGCTAGAGATCAAAGTAACAGCATCAATATACAATGACGAAAACCGGGAGAGAAGAGCCATCAGAGCAGCTGCCGAAATAGAATGGCAACGGCGATGGAGCACATCAGAAAACGGCCGATGGACACACAAACTGCTGCCGAACATAGAAGAATGGACCACAAGAAAACACGGTGAAGTAAACTTCTACCTTACCCAATTTCTAACGGGACATGGAAGCTTCCGGGAATTCCTCTACAAGTACAACATCGTAGACGATCCATTATGTCGTCATTGTGAAGGAAAAATCCAGAACGCCGAGCACGTGCTACTGGAATGCAAGAAATACGTAGCAGCCAGAAATGCCTTAGAACGAGAGATAGGCAATGAAATAACTCCAAGGAGACTGATTTCGTTTATGCTATCAACGAGGGAAGCTTGGGACCTCGCCAACCGTATCATTGCAAGCATCATGCAGGAATTACGGTCGGAAAACCAAACACCAAGAGCTCAAGAGGAAGGAAACCCTGGACCATAAGAAGGAGAAGACATGATGTCAAAACCTGCCCCTACGAAGGAATGCATTGACCGGTAGTACCGTAGGGGGGAATCACAGGACAGGGATGGGGGGTGTTTTAGCCACATAAACATGCTGGAGCATGGAGTCTGGCATAACTCGTAGCACGGGCTTAAAGAAATGTTGGAACAAAAATATTTGAACCTTCTACATCCCCTTATTATGCCAATATAGGTGGTTCCCAAAAAAGAAGATCACACAGGTAACAAAGAATGGAGAATTGTAATAGATTACCGAAAGTTAAATCTTAAAACTAAAGAAGATAAATTTCCAATCCCAAACATTGATGCAATACTCGATAAACTCGGACATTGCAATTATTTTACTACCTTAGACTTAACTAAGGGATTCTATCAAATTCAATTAGAAGAAAACGATCGTGAGAAAACAGCATTTAGTACACTCTCTGGACATTATCAATTCATACGAATGCCATTCGGGCTTAAAAACGCCCCTGCCACCTTTCAATGACTAATGAACGAAGTCCTGAAAGATCACATTGGAAAAATCTGCTACGAATATTTAGATGATATAATAATCTTCTCCACAAATCTACAAGAACATAGTCAACATATCAAATTAATACTAAACGTATTACGAAAAGCAAATCTAAAAGTATGCCTTAACAAATCAGAATTCATGAAACACGAGACTGAATTCCTTGGTCACATTATTACTCCTAATGGAATAAGACCTAATCCCAAAAAGATAGAAACAATTAAACATTTTCCAATTCCTACAACAGTGAAAGAAATCCAAGCATTTCTCGTCACTGGATACTACCGTAAATTTATTCAAGACTATGCTAAGATTATAAAACCTTTTACACTTTGCTTAAAAAAGAATGCCAAAATAAATATTAATGAAGAAAATTACAAAAGCGCATTTGTAAAACTAAAAACTATGATGACAGACAATATAATAAACAGACACCCTGATTTCTCAAAGGAATTCACATTAACCACTGATGCATCAAATTGCATTGACTAATTGACTGCCATAGGTGCAGTCCTCAGTCAATCACATGGACCATTATGTTTCGCATCAAGAACTTTAAACAAACACGAACAAAACTATTCCAAAATAGAAAAAGAATTATTAGCTATTGTGTGGGCAACAGCTCAATTCCGACATTACTTGTACGGATGAAAATTCATCATTAAAACTGACCATAGACCTCTAGCATGGCTTAGTACTTTAAGAGAACCTAACTCAAATTCCAATGATGGAAAATTAAGCTCAAGGAATATGACTTTAAAATAGAGTACATTCAAGGTAAAGAAAATAAAGTGGCAGATGCCCTTTCAAGAATTAAAATTGGTGAACCAAAAATAAATATATTAGAAGAAGAAGATTTAAGAACAGCGCAGAAGAAGATAATTCTTTTCACATACCTATTAGCGAAAAACCCCTTAACCCCTTAGAGACAAATTGTCCTTGATTCCAGCGAAAATGGTGATCAAACAATTTCTTTCCCGCATGTTGGTAAGAGAAAAATAACCTTCAGATGTACAATTCCAAATAAAGAATAAAGAATTATATTATAAAATAATAAACGAAATTGATACTGTTGCAATAAGAAAACGACCGTTTAGTTCAATGCTTCGAGAGGAACTGTATTTCAATGAGTTCTAGTTATCATATCGAATGTTAAAAAAACTGTAAAAGAGAGTAAAGCAAGTTATGTAAATGGAAAAAAAAAAACTAATTTGCAAACAGGGTGCTGCATTATTTAAAACATGAAATATAACTTTTAACACTCCCACTTTTATAAATGTTTTAAACAAAAAGAGTTAATTAAATTTCTTCAAGAAACTTTAAATTCATACAAAAGTTAGATTAAAAAAAAACTTTTAAAGCTTTGATTACATTTTCAAAGCTATTATTCCCATCATAGAACGAAATCTTTGAAACTTGTCTTTCGGTAACGCCTTCGTGAAAATATCGCCAACTTGATTCTGCGTTGAAACATACTCGAGTTCGAATAACTCCTCCTCATATTTTTCACGAATGAAGTTATATCGGACATCTATGTGTTTTGTCCGTTTGTGAAACTCAGGGTTTTTAATTAGTCTGATTGCCCCCTGATTATCAACGTATAAAACTGGTTTCACACATCGGTTTCTCATCAAATCGTGTAGAAGCTGCTGAATCCAAACCAGTTCTTTTACCGCCTGACATGCAGCTACAAACTCAGCTTCGGTTGTCGATAGGGCTACGCATTTTTGTCGTTGCGAAGCCCAAGTGATGCAGCTCGTCCCCATCAAGAAAACAAAGCCACTGGTAGAGCGCCTTGTAACCACATCTCCAGCATAGTCTGCGTCACTAAAACAATATAAAGCAAATTTAGTACTTTTAAAGTATATACCATAATCCGCTGTGCCCTTAAGATAGCGCAATATTCGCTTCACCATGTGGACATGTAGTTGAGTTGGATTGTCCAAGTAGCGACTGACACATCCTACTGCAAACGCTATGTCTGGTCTAGTAGCCACCATTAAGTACATCAAACTGCCTACCGCTTGCCGAAAAGGAAATTTGATCTCCTCTGATGAATTCTCAGAGCCCCCGATTGAAGTGATCGAAGTATCTGCAGGCGTTGATACAAAAGCAGCATCGTTCATATTGAATTTAGATATCAATCTCTTGACGTACTGTGATTGGTTTAAGTGAATAGACCCGTCAGATAGCCTTCTTATCTCCAAGCCCAAAAAATGCTTTGCTGGAAAAACTTTCACTTCCAAATGCTGTTCCAGATATTTACAGAGTTTTGAAATTTCATTTTTATCCGTTGATGCTACTAAACCATCATCTATGTAAATGGCTAAAATTATTTTGCTTTCGTTCTTTCGACTTATATATATACACGGGTCAGCATCACATGGACGAAAAAGAAAATCCTTAAAAAGTTTCGAAAAGGTTTTGTTCCAGCACCTTGATGCCTGCCGAAGTCCATATAAGCTTTTATTTAATTTACAAACCCGACCTGTCCCGTCATCGTATCCATTCGGTTAACGAACGTAAATTTCCTCCTTAATGTCGCCATTTAAGAAAGCTGTTTTGACGTCAAATTGAGTAATATGTAGTTTTTCAGACGCTGCTATGCTCAATATTGTTCTAATTGATGAAAACTTTGCCACTGGACTGAAGGTTTCAAAGTAATCGATCCCAAGTTGCTGGCTAAAACCACGAGCAACTAATCTGGCTTTAAATCTTTCGCATTCATTCTCCGTTGCACTTTTAATTTGATACACCCATTTGGTATCTACCAACTTACGATTTTTGGGTAAATGTAGTAAGGTCCAGGTATCATTTTTATTAAGTGAATGAATTTCCTCGTCCATAGCTGTTATCCACCTTTTTGAGTCCTTGCATTTGATTGCATCTTCAAAAGTAGTTGGTATGAAAGATTCAGCTAAAAATGCAAAGCTTTCCTGAATACAGCAATGCATTTCACTTTGAACGCTTTTGAGTCTACTTCTCAAACGATTTTTGATATTACTATTTTCATCCTGATTTCCTCCACCACCATCCCCGCAACCGTCAACATTACCATCACCATCACCATTGCCACTTGCTTCTTCACCAACATCATCAAAATTGCTGCAGCCACCAACCACAACACCATCACTTTCAGCCTGATCAGCAACCTTCGCTACATTTTCTCTATGATTGCATTCAATATCTGCCAAACGCAATGTGCTTTGAAGACATCCAGGATAAATCAAATTTGGAACTGCAACCTCTGGAGAATTTTGGATAGCCATGCCACCATCTTTGTGAAACAAAACATCCCTACATATTTCTACGGTATTACTTTCTGGAATGTAGACTCGAAATCCTTTTACACAATCGCCATATCCAACAAATACTCCTTTCTGAGATTTCCTATCCCATTTTCGTCGCTTTTGTTTAGGAATGTGAACAAAAATCTCTTCACCAAAAACTTTAAAATCATCTATTTCAGCAGTCTTCCCAAACCACAGTTCAAATGGAGACTTCCCTTTTATAGGACTAGGACCAGTACGATTTAGGATAAAAACAGCCGTACTTACTGCCTCAGCCCAAAGCTTAACATCCAAGTTTCTTCCATGGATCATCGTCCGAGCTGCCTCTACGACAGTCCACATTTCGCGTTCCGCACGACCATTTTGTTCTGGTGTATAAGGCACTGTCCTTTGATGCAGTACACAATTTTGAGACAGTATGCTTTGTACACTTTGATTTGCAAATTCCAGGCCATTATCTGTTCGTAAAACCTTTACCTTTGCTCCAGTTTCTGCTTCCACCTTTTTATGAGAGCTTGTACTTCAGTCTTTTCTTTGACGAAGAAAACTCTTCTGAAGTGCGAAAAATCATCCTTAAAAAGTAGGAAGTATCTTGATCCAGCTATTGAGGTCTTTTGCATTGGTCCGCACAGATCTGAATGCACAAGCTCGGCCACACAGCTCGCTTTATTTTTGCTGTTATTAAATACTGCACGATGCTGCTTCCCACAAGCCTCACAAAAAAAATGTTCTTCTTCAGCAAAAGGAATATTTCTTGCTTTAAGAATAGTTCTGACCTGAGCAATGTTTTGATGACCAAGTTTCTCATGCCAATCTCGAAGAGTTGCTTTCTTTCCATCAGCCAAATTTGCACACACGCTAACCTCAGACCCTGTTGTGACCTTTATAAGTAATTTAAATAATTTTGATTGTCGTACTCCCACTACAAGCACAGTATTGCCTTTATAAAGTTCGCATTTGGAACTATCCGAAGACAATTTTAAGCCTTTGTCCAAAGCACAGTTTAAAGAAAAGAGGTTTAAGCGAATATCAGGAACATACAGTACATCCGCTAAATGATTTTCATTCCAAGTAGCATTGTTATATGACAGGACATTAATATCCCCTCTGCCATACGCATTAATGGTGTTCCCATTTCCCAACCTTACCACAATCTGTTGCTCAAATTGTTTGTAATTAATAAACCACTCCTTTCGACTCGTCATATGGTCACTAGCTCCCGAATCCAGGAACCACTCATCAGCCCTACCAACACCTTCCGCCAAAAGTACCTCGCAAACAAATGCATTTCCTCGCTTTCCATTTAAACTCGCATAATCATCTTTTTCTCTCCTTTTAGGACAATCCTTCTTCCAGTGGCCAGTATTCTTACAAAAGAAGCATTTCCCGGGTTTTGATACTCGTTTACTTTTATTATGACACTTCTTTTCGAAAAACCGTTTACTTGCAACTAATGCGCTGCTCCCCACCAGCTCATGGTTATTATGCAAATTCATTCTGCCCTCCTCCATAACTAATCGGGTGGTAAGATTCTCCAGTGTCTGCTGTTTTGAGTCTGTCGACTCCCATGCACTATAAAAATGACTGTACGATGATGGTAAGGTCATTAGAATCTTTGTTATGACCATGGAACTAGAAACTGTTTCCCCTACATCAGCTAACTGTTGCACAATAGCTTGCAACTTGGATATATGCATTGCGATATCATCCTGTGGGTCTTTTATAAAGCTATAGAATTGTTGCTGGAGCATGTGGATGTTAGCCTTAGACTTCAGCTCATATACACTCTCTAGCTTATCCCACATTTCTTTAGAAGTTTTGCAGTTAATAATATGCAGAAGAGGCTGTTGCCCAATAGAAGTTACAATAACCCTCTGTGCCTTACTATCACTGAGCGACCACAGTTGCATTGACTTTGGTAGATCTTCTGCTTTTACCACTGAAGTAATTGTAGGTTTTCGTTCCTCCCCCATTACATATGTATTTAAGCAGATCCGATGAGCTTAAAATAATTTTAATTTGGAACTTCCACACATTCCATTGATCTCCGCTTATTAATTTTTCAACTTTAATAGTATCATTTTCGTTCGACATTATACCATATGTACATACACTATTTAGCAAAAAAAAACTGAACTACAATACTTATGTGTTTTTCCCAAAGTCGAAAAAAAAATTAAAAGCTCTCCGCAGAATTCAAATTGTACTAATCGTCGGCAAACCTAATTATATCAAATAATTTTCGCGTCTCAGTACAAAAAAAAACTTCCTTTTTTTTTTATAGAGATAACTGATCAAACTAAACTATTCTTGTATTCAATTACACGCAACTGGGCCCATAACCTGTTGCAATAAGAAAACGACCGTTTAGTTCAATGCTTCGAGAGGAACTGTATTTCAATGAGTTCTAGTTATCAAATCGAATGTTAAAAAAACTGTAAAAGAGATTACATAAGAGAGTAAAGCAAGTTATGTAAATGGAAAAAAAAAAACTAATTTGCAAACAGGGTGCTGCATTATTTAAAACATGAAATATAACTTTTAACAGATACAAATATCACAAACGCCATATATATTGAAAATGATAAACAATTTAATGAATTCCAGACAATATGGATTCAAGAAAATAATATGAAAAAGAATATATTAAGAAGTAAAAAGATATTAAAAGACTTAAATATAAAAGATGCATATGAAATAATACTGAAAACACATAAAGACTTAAACCATGTAGGTATCGATAAATTTTATTTAGAACTTATCAGAAAATATTATATCCCAAATTTTAAAGAGCTCATCAATAAAATAATAAACCAATGTAACTTCTGTATGACGAAAATAGAAAGACACCCAATTAAACTCCCTTACGAAAAGACGGAAACACCTAAAGGTCCCCATGAACATTATCATCTAGACATATGGTATCTAGACAAAAACAAGAAGTATCTTACTTGCATTGATAAATTTTCCAAATACACAGCAATTGAACGAATTAAAAATAAAACATACATTGACATTATGAATGCTATGACTAAAATATTCTCGTACATGACCAAACCGAAGCTAATGACTTTAGATAACGAAAACGCCTTCGTGGCAGAGACACTAAAAAACTTTCTATCCAATGAAAACATACAAGTACATTACAGTACAGCTAACAGACATACAGGTAACTCAGACATCGAGAGATTTCACAGTACCTTAAACGAACACTTAAGAATTGTAACTCAAATAGAAAAAACAGAAGATCCTTTTCCACTGATAGACCAAGTAATAAAAATTCTCTCAATTTACAACAGCACGATACATTTGACAACGAAAGAAAAACCTATCGACATTCATTTAAATAAATTAAATAACGAAACCATATATAAAAATATAGAAGAAAAGAAGGAAAAAATATTGAATAACATAAACAAAAATAGAAAGACAATGAGATAAATGAAGAATTTATCAAAACAACGACACAAGATCGAATAAAAAATAAAATCACATCTAAATACAAAAAGACAAAGGTAATTAATAAAAATAATAAGAAATATACAATAAATGAAGGCAATCCATTTAGGAAACAAAGTAAACGTATACTCCATAAAGATCAGTTCCATAAAAAGAAAAATTTCATGAATAAAACCCTTGATTTTAGATCTAATTCAACAACCACAACCGAAACTAATATTTCCAATCAAGCAACTATGGGAACAACAAATAAAGACTCTAATTAAAATAATAATATTCATAATTCTTATTACAACAATAAAAACACAAGAAATACAAGTAACAGACTTAAATCACGGTAATGGTTTTATAATACTGCGATTAGGAGAACAAAAGATTATAGACAATTATACCAAAGTTCTACACATAATAAACCTGACAAATTATGAACAAAATATAAAATTATTAGAAAATGGTATTAGAAAACTTCTAATACTAGAAAACGATATTAATAAATTTTCAGAATACAATAAAGAAATTGTAGATATGTAACCCAATATAGGAAAGAATTTGAAACTATAATTCCCCATCAAAGACAGAAAAGAGGACTATTCAATATATTAGGTTCAGGAATGAAGTTCTTATACGGAACAATGGACGACGACGATCGTCAAGAAATTGAAAATCCAATAAAAACTATTGAAACAAATACTCATAACTCAATTACCAATTTAAATCAACAAATACAAATTAATGACCATTTTAACAATCAAATTAAAAATATTACAGAAACCTTTAATACCAAAGCAAAACAAATATCTGAAACTATTAACCATTTTAACCAAGCTCAGGAAAATTTAGAAAGAAATTTTTATAAATTTAAACTCGAATTAGGAATAAAGGAAAATACTAGGTACATCTTAAACGACATGGAAAAAATAAAAGAGATTATATTAACCACAAAATTAGGCGTCTTAAGTCTAGATATATTGACGGAAGAAGAAATAGTTGAAAATAACATTAGTTTAGAAACCCTCGAAAACATAATACTTAATCTCGCTCTTTATAATGAAAATATAATTTTTGTCATAGAAATTCCTAACTATTCAAACGAAACTTATGAGAAGATATATGTTCAACCAATACCAAATGTTGATAACAAATTTCAATTAAAAATAAATCAAAATATGTATTTAACAAAAGGAAAAGAAATTTTTGATAATACCAATACTAGGAAATACTTCAAATTAATAAATGATTATTGAATCCAACATATTTACGAAAACAAAATGGAATGTAATCTAATTGAAAATAATAACGAAGAAATATTAGAAATAAGCAACAACAATATTGTAATCATAAACTCTAAGCTTGAAAAAATTAATCACAATTGTAATAATCAAGAAATATTAATTAAAGGAAATTATTTGATAACAATAGAAAATTGTTATGTAGAAATTAAAAATAAAATCTATAAAAGGAAGGACTATAAAGATGAAATATTATTACCAAATACTGTATTAAATATTAACTTCACCAAAATAAATGACATAACTTTCGAAAAAGTTCATTTCTAAAATATAGAAAACTTAAAGGAAATTCAAGAACTAAAAATTAAGCATCAATAAACGAATTTGTTTATATACTTGATAATAATAACTATTACAATCATTGTAATCCTTTATATCTATCTAAAATATAAACATAAAAAAATGAAAATTATTACTAATGTAAATCTTCCACGAGTCGCTTCCCGACCCGCAGAAGACTTTAAAGGGGGAGGTATTATATCAGATCCCGCTTGTGCGCCCACACATAACTGTAACACAAAGAAATCCAAACTTGACTTTGTATTCAATCACAAATGATAGATCATATTACAATATAAAATAATGCTGATGTAAACAAAAAAGGAGTAAGACACTCATATAAGCAGATTTGCTGCATAGACATTTAATCAGTATAAATAAGATCCACTTGATCACATCAGTTCAGTTCTATTCAACCTACGTATAGCTGACGATTTCCTCTGACCCACGGTAAGGATCCGAAGCTTTAAATAAAGAATCTATTAAACGCAAATTATTTATTTGGTTGTCCTGTTCTCTTAAGAGAACGGGAAAAGTATATTTTTTATACTTTTAGAAAAACTCAAATTTAATTTATATGTACATATTCATGTACGCATTTCAAAAATATTTAAAGAGCAGGAAAGTACGGAGAAAACTTCCAGTGAGAAATTCAAGCCCGAACCACAAAAAATACTTTTTATACTTAAAATAATTTCAAAATAATGAAAACTTTGCGCTACTGAGAAGACTCGCCATGAAATTCAACAGAGCATACATACATAAGCTTGCAGTAAGTAAAATCGCAACGGTACAGTGTCTTGATTCAATAGCCGACTACAACTAATAGGGGAATTCCCATAATTGTATGAATGTACACATTTCCATAGAGCAGAGTCAAATTATAAACGCATTTTAATACTTCGTCCGGACTGCAGAGGTAAAATTTTGAAAGTGTCCAAAATAAAGAGGTGTCCGGATTACTGAAGTGTTCGGGCTAGCGAGTGTCCGGACTAGCGAGGCTGTACTGTACTAAGAAAAATTTAGAATCACCGTGTGTGTTTATGTTTTTGTTTTTATGTACATATGTATGTGTGCTGGTGTGCGGAATTCTGTTCGCGTTACAATTCTATAGATATACGTCGGTCTGTATCCGTCCAGTATACAGTAGGTTGTAGTTGTTTCTCGTTGTGACTGATAGCATTGTATATAAAACTAATAGTACTATCACTTGAGGAAATCGATTGAAACTAATAGTACTATCACTTGAGGAAATCGATGGTGGCGCCCCTAGCGGCCCAAGTAAAGGACACGTCGCTGAGAACCACAAAAATCTTACGCTCTTCTGCCTCAACAATTCGCACATGCACTCATTGAATTTTGTATACCCCGCTCAAACATCATACTGTGTTGAGTGGATATATCTACTTTGCAATGTGAATAACTCGTCGGCCTACCCCCATTCAGTGCTACACTGCCAGTTGCCATGGTAGGTGCACACTCCTCGTGCATATGAATCCGAGTGATAATGGAAATAAAGCAAAAGGAATGTGCTCAAAAAAAAAGACACACACAAAGCATATTCCTTTTTGCTTACATAATATTTCCTCTTCACCTCATGATCGTGAAGTCTGTGCGGAGTGTGTGTGTTTTTTTTTTATTGCGAATAAGTCATCGATCTGAGTTATTGGCAGTGCAAATGCACATTGGGGATGAATGAAAAAAAAGATTGTGTGTAAAGTTTTTTTTAGTGGAAGTTTTTTCATTGAGGACAAAATGCACACACATATAGCACATTCATTTTTGCTTGTTTTTACTACAAACATAATGTGTCTCTTCAGTCTTCACTTATGGCTGTGGAGTTTGTGTTAATAATTTCCTGGTAAACATTTTTGTTTGATTTCATTTGCACGCAATTGTATTTCGATTTAGTAGAAAATTATTATAGATTTTCAAAATGTCTAAATGTTCATATTAAGATTGTAACAATATCAAAAGAACATTTTTCTTGTCATTTTTTCAAGTCCCTAAAAATCATAGAAGGGATGTTTGGGTAAAGCATGAACATTGAAAAAACAATTTTTATTTGTGAAACCCATTTTCATAGCAAAGATGTAAAGATAGAAGCACATCGAAATTGCTAACTAAAAATGCACTTCCAATGTCATCCACATCAGTGTGCAGTTGCTCTGATGTATCTATCGATGAGTCTTGTTTTAAAATCATGGATAACATCAGAGACACAAAGCTTCCTTTAGTACAGTAATCCCTCGATTTACGTCGAGATGTGTTCCAAGAATTGGGGACGCAAATCGAGACGACGTAAACGGAGAAGTACAAAAATTGGCTGTGAATCAAGTCGAAAAGTCGAAATAAAGCAAACATATACATGCATATTAGTATACTAGTACTATTCTAGTTACTCTTCCGTTTTCCCCTCTTTTTTCACGAAATAAAATGTTGATTAGATATCAGAAATAATGTCTATAGTGAGGATTAATTTACCTAAGAAAAAACAAACCATGGAAATCCCCGATTAAGTTTCATTTAAACTGCCAATTTTCAAATTTAAACTGCTTAAATTAAGCAATTTCAAATCTAAACGGCTAAGAAAATCCCCGAATATGACAACGTAAATAGAGAGATAGGACGACGTTAAACGAGGCAAGGTTCAAAATTTTACACAGCGTAAATCGAGACGACGTAGACAGAGGTACCGTAAATCGAGGGATTACAGTAGTCACTTCAGACAGTTCTAGTGCATCCAGCGTATTAAATATTAACCAAAACGAAAATGAAACGGGCAATACTGTCCAACCACACTTTCCGTTAATAGAGTTGCTGAACCTATGACATATTATTAGAGATTTTTCTCTACCTAGCGTTGAAAATAATAGTTTGCAAATTTTTCATTCACAGTTTCCTTCTCCCGAATCTCGTTTTCATAATCAGCGAATAGTAAATACCATACCTCGGTATATTTTCGATACGCCAAAGCGATTAAACATTTCTTCCACTGCCAGCGGATTCGGGATGAACAAATAACACACCGTAAACGGTTTTAAATTTTTTGTGGAAAATGACCAATATTATCATACGTTAGACCTATTGGAATCGTTCCAGATTGTCTTTGGCGAGTGGAACAATTGAATCGTAGGTAATATCTTGCCACATGACGTGTGAATGAGAGTTGGTCCATTTTTACCTCATTTGAAAGCATATGTAATTTCCAGGCATTTGTCATTGCCATGTCCAACATATTAGTGGGAGCCGTGGCTCAAATGGTTAGTGCGTTGGATCGCTGAGCGTGAGGTTCGAGGTTCGAATCCCAGAGAACACCAAAAAGTTTTTCACGGTCCCACCTCTCGCGAATGTCTGACAAACGTCCGAGAGTAATAACTGTCAAGAGAAAGCTTCTCAATTTGCCTGTCGGATATGGCTCTAAACTGTAGGTCCCTTCCATATGTGTGAAAAATATAACACGCACAACACGAATGGTCGCGAGAAGCTAGGCCCTGAACCACATACGGTCCGTTGCGCCAAGAATTTGTATTTTTTTTTTTATGTCCAACATATTTGTGAATAATATCCACCAGTACTTTTTACCACGGATTGATATCCTGTATAAATTCAAAGACTAGTCGTGGAGATCCACACCTCCCATTCCAGCGTTATATTTACAAAAAAGATGTGGCTGTTGAATGTCAATTCTTTTCTTTTGTTGATTGGACCACCTTTTAACCTTTCCTAAAGGCTCTATTGTAGAATAGTTTGTCGCCATTGTTACAACACTGTTGTCCTTCCATTTTACAAAGAGGATTTCTTTGTTTTTATCAAAGGAATAATCATACTCTCCCCGATTATGTTTGTCCATTTCTTTAGAAGCCATGAGATTGCTGCCCTTTAATCGATTTTGACGCACGGTTCCTGTGGCTCGAAATCCCTTTTCTTTTAACTCGGCAAACAAATCGTAGCTACTAAAGAAGTTATCAAAAAATATTATGTGGTCGTTTGGGCTTTCAATATTATTTAGTAAACTGTGGACTACACGGGATCCCAGTGGTTTTTTAGTTCTGAATTTACGGATTTAACGGTATATGTGTCGAAACGTGACTAGTAAAACAGTATCCTGAAGAGCTGGCTAATACCCAATTTTTGAAACCAAACCGCACTGGCTTTCCTCGTATAAATTGCTTTGAAGGATGTCTGCCATAATACTTCAATATCGATTCATCTATAGAGAGCTGTTCACTAAAAGTTCCGAACTGACAAAATTTCTCATTCAAAATGTTCATAAGGGGACGCACTTTGAACATCTTATCTGTAGATGTTAGTACAGTTAAATTGTCTACTAAATGAAAATGTTTTTTCAATTCTTCGAAGCGGCTCCTCGGCATACAATCAGAGACAATACTTAGTCCTAAGTCGTCACCATTTGACCAGTACAACCTCTCTCTTGGGAGTTTATGATATCCACTCAAAAATAGTATACCAAAAAAACACCTAATTTCGTTTGAATTCGTTTGGAAAGTATGGCAGTTTTTTTTGCAATGCATACAAATTAGTTTGTTGTACGGTATATTCAATAGTGGAATCATCAAAAAACTTCTCAAATATTTGAGTTGGACTGGAATATCCTGCGGTAGTTTACTGTTGAACAGATTATCATCGTCAAAATCCTCATTACCTGTAAGTTGATCTGGTTCTGGAGGCACAATAACGGCATCTGCTTCCTCAATGTCTTGATCCACAATGCATTGAGTCAGTTCCTCCAATCCTCGGAACCCAGTACATGACTTGAACACACGTTTTTCCATCTTGAATGTAAACAGAAAATAATACACAAGTGCCCAGTGTACCCAATTGGGTACAGTTGACTTTGTACCCACCTTTCTGGCTTAAAACACAAATTTGGCAAATGCCCTCAAAAGAACAGTTTTATTCAAACAATTACTAATAATAATTCACAAAATACAGCTAGTTTGCTTCAAAGAACTTTTTTATTATCATACAACATTAAAAATGGAACGCAGTTCAAAAAATATTTTTTTTGTATATGATACAAAATAAGTGAATGACAGTGTAAACCGAACCTACTATGATTTAAAAACAGTTATAGGATTTGAATTTGGATTTAAAGTTACTAGATGCTGAAATTTTTACAAAAATTAAGTAAATACCTGCATGGAAAAGGGTGTACCCAATTGGGTACAGCGGACGTAAATGGGTAGGTTGATAAGGACTATAATTTAGAAAAAACGTTGACATGCAATTGCAAAATAAGCCAGTCGACGTAAACACTTTTGTAAATATGCAACTTTTTCAAAAGGCAAATGCACATTGGACGAATGACAAAAAAGATTCGTGTCTGAAGTTTTTGTATCAGTCTCCCACATTATATTCCCATTTGATGAGCTTGGGATTTAGTTTACCATCTACAAGCACAATCTATCGATGACATTCTTCCTTAAGTTTACCGGCCGGTTTTTCCAACCAAATGATTCATCTTTTAAAGAGCAAGGCTGAAACTATGTCAAACTTAGAGAAAAGATGTATGTACATTAATTTTTGATGAAATGGCAATCAAACCCGAACTTGATTGCAACATTAAAAATTAAATGATACTACAAACTTTACTTGCTATAGAGTTAATATGGGAAAACTTAAAAATGACCAGCAATTCCTTCTTATTGCACATCTGAATACTGATGTTGTGGTGGCTCGTTCAAATAGGGGATCATACGAACGAAACCCTTCGGCTTACAGATTTATTAGAAATTTGAAGCAAATTATTTTCAAAAATTTAAAGTCATCAGAAAATGCAAGTTACGAAGATGCTGGGGCTGAATCTTTATTGCACGAAGCTGATTGTGACGATCTTAAGTGTGATGACAGTGAAGAATTTCATATTGAAGCTCCAGTTGAAGATCATCTCATGGCAACAGATATTCTGAACAGTATCGAATACCATATGAATAGTTGCGATGACGAGTTTGATGTTGATGCCAATGAGATAGAAACAGTTGTGTCCAAAGTATGTTCTCAGAAGCTGCAAGAAGCGGCTCTTACATTTTATGCCGGGTTTGCAGCTTTCAAGTTGCATAAGAAACTTAATTGTCAAAACTGCACTCGGTTCATGATAGATAAAACAGACAAATTCCGAGAACAAGCTCTGTTAATAAAATTGCGAGCTTATAACACCTATGACACATTATCCGAATTTGGAAATTTAACTGTTCCTTCCTTGGAATTTGAAGCTTAGATATGTGAAAAGTATGCAAACACTTTTTTAAAGCCAGTTTGTAAAAATACGACACAAAGGACACTTGGTTGAAGCTTTGCTAAAATTAAAAATGACAGCTTCCTCTAGTATGAAATGTGACGATGATGAGCACAGACACTCCATTTGCAAATTAATTTTAATTGGTCTAAACAAATTTTCGATTAAGAAAACCAATTATGATCTCTGTGGAGTTAAAAGTGTAAGGAATAGAAAACTTCACTTTATTATACGTACATACATACATACCTATGTGTACCTATATTAATCCTTTCTTTGTTTTGTTAAGATTTTTTTTGGGAATTTTTGTTATATTTTCTTTTTCTTCACACTGTTTGTTAAGTTTTTCTAGTCATTCATTATTTTTTAATTAATTGATACCTACTCTTTATTTTATAAATATTATTATTTCTTTAGTTCTTACTAAAGAGCGAGGACTATGCTTACAGGGGACACCTCGAAAAAAAAAACGCGTTTAGTATTCTATCTCATTGGGTAACGTGGAAAAGAATATTTGAACTATTCAGCGCCCTTCGTTTGTCCGTGCAACAGAGGATAGGGTTTGATTCGAAAATTTTTCTGTATAATTTCATACAATTCAAACAAAAACAAACAAATCTATCCGTAGCCATCATAAATTTCTGGCACTCCGTCCATCCACCACATAATCCCACCACCACCCCTGTTGCCAAGAGCTATTGGCGGCCCATGACCAATAAATATTAACACGTATATATTTTTTTTATACACGTTTGAGTGGTTATATATTTTCTGCGAATTCAATTTATATAATAACATATATATACAATGTACAAAATTACTAACCCTCGTGGTCCTCGTGGCTCACCATCCAGATGCTCAACAAAAAATTGCCTAAAAGGCGGAAATTACTTTTCTAGAACGAAGTTAACGAAGAATGTTTCACTTAACGAAATCAATAAATATGTTCAGCGGTTTCTGGATGGTGAGCCATTACAATGAGAACATTCAGCGAGACAAAAAAATATTTTTAATTGTAAATGATATATTATTAACAGTTTTAATTGGGAACAACCCCGCTGTGAAAATATGTTTTTTCATCCCTTAACCAGACCACCACTTGAACTAAAAACCTGACGCATAACGCTTAATATGCATCCACCACACATCCACATCTTTTCACTGAACAAGAAAAAAAATAATAACCTGCTTATACCTTTTTTTCATCAGTTTCTTTACTCATTTTCTTGGCAAAGTCATTCACTCAGTTGTGTAACATGTGTGCAAAAATTCTGAATGGGAATGAAAACCCAAGAAAGATCTTGTTTACTTTGTTTCCACTCATCACTCACTCATTCTCTGATTATAACTCCATTCTCAGAAAGTAATAATATTTTACTTCGCTCTCGAAGAATGAGAAAACGCCACTTGAGCGGTTGGAGTAAATACTAAAAAATATTGCTTGATGATAGTACTATAAGTTTCATATACAATGCTGATAGATACCCCGGATACCTGACGAGTATTTTAGTCTATCTCTTCCATCCCTACCACAAGTGTTACCAGGTAACACCCAATAGAAGGCTGGCCAGGACTTTCAAGATAAACTGCAACACGAACAAAGCTTGTCGACCTCACACTTGCGCCAAAAAAATAGCCTGTTTAAGAACCTTTACCATTTGGTAGCAGCAAGCGTTCAGCCTTTCCACCTCGTCCCATTCTTTGTTTATTCACAAGCCTCCAACTGCCTCACGAGATCAACTAGCAGAGGGCCTGTGGATTGGACAACTGTCTTCAGAGAGTTACTAAACAAAGAACATAAGCAATCCTTGGACAGAAAGAAGTGATAGAAAGAAATAAAAGATTAAAGCAATAAAAATTTAAAAAACTACATAAATCGCGAATGAAGCTATTGCAAGTTCAAGGTGACGACCTTCCAAAGTGAAAATTGTTCTCTCGAAGTCTCAATGTGCTTCTAGCCGGATAATGTTGGTAAAAATATTGGTGGGCGCCATTGTTGTGAGCTAGGGTGAGGCCACGGAGGCAACTTCAGTGCAGGTGAGGAGGACGGCTATACGCTCTCAGTTGCTAGGCTCAGCTCGTCGGATGGGATGGTTCTTGTCACACCCCAACATACACCACCTTTTCTTTTACTAATAAAAGCTCTTCGGCTTAAATATGTACATATGTACATACATGTCGATCTCTTTTATAATTTTGTAGCCCTAAGAATAAAAAGCCTCTCCTCCAAATAAAAACGTGCGTATATTTCGAATGACGCCCAAAAAAAAAAAAAGGTATAGCGAATATAAAAATAAAGTGACTCTTCAGTTTACTGGAATGAAGTGGCTGCGTTTAATGCATCCAGCGCATCCCATTCTACATTATTCAGTTTATTGGAATGACGTGTCTGCGTTCAACCCATCCAGCGCATCCCATTCTACACGGCCATCCTAGTAGCCATCGGACCCCGATGTGCCTCCTGTGTCCCATGGCTTCATATAATCGGCTGCCGAAGATGTTCGGATAGGACCCTCCGTCGAACCTAGTCGTTTGACATCATAACGATTATTATTTTTAACTAATGTTACCTGATAAGGGCCTAAATACTTTTTTCGCAACTTTAAGTTGGTGCCAAATTGCGTTCTCTTTATAGCCACCAAATCGCCAACAGCATATTGTCGTGCTGGCTTGCGCTTCCTGTCAAATTGCTTTTTTTGCTCCTCTTGTGCCTTTAGGATATTACGGCGTGCTTCATTTCTGATTTCGTTGCGTTCAATTTCAAATAGGTTAACTGATTCTTCTTCTAGAGTTTTCAAAATATCTTCGCAGTTGTTGCCTTTCCGCATTTTGACTCCAAATAAAACTTCGAACGGCGTCCGGGCTATACTTTGTTGGAACGTCGAATTAAGACAAAGTTGTACATCCTTTACGTAGCGATACCATTTTCCGGGATCTTCGATTGAAAGTTTTGCTAAAACGGGTATTATTATGGCATTAACGCGCTCTACCTGGCCGTTACCCCTCGGAATGCCAGTGGTGATATGATGTATTTCTATACCTTCTTCATTACAGTAGTCCTTGAATTCGGAAGATGTGAAAGCGCTTCCCCGGTCACAAATAATTTTCATCGGGTTGCCAAAAACTTGCTTCTGCAACTCCAACTTTTCGAGAACTTCTTTAGAGTTTGTAGTTTTTGTGGGATAAATCCACACAAATTTGGAAAACGCGTCGATCACTACCAAAAGATACTTGTATTTTTTTCCGGTTTCGTGCATCGGTCCCAAATGATCAAGGTGATAAACGGTTAGTGGTATATCCCCCTTCGGGATAGGGTTAAGAAATCCTTCACCTTTCGTCGACTTCTTGGATGCCAAAATACACTTCACACAACATCGAATACAATTTTCAATAAGTTTTTCGAGTTTAGGGATATAAAAATCTTTCCTGATCCACTCACTCACCTTCCTTATGCCGAAATGACCTTCGTTGTGAATTTTATTAACTATATCCTTTTGTATGTGCGTCGGTACTACCATAACATTTTTTCCGTCGACAAACTTCATTAAAATTCCATTTTCCACGCTATAATCCTCAAATGTGCCGTTTTGTAGTAATTGATAAATTGCTCTTAGTCGTTCGTCCTTCTTCTGATTTTCAGTCAAATTGATGGTAACACTGTCATGAATCATGTTTATAGGGTAGCGACTCAGGGCATCTACGTGTCGCATGCGGGACCCTGATTGATGTTCTATCTCGTAGGAATATTCCTGTAGTTCCATTGCCCAACGTTTAACACGGTTTGGAACATCGGTCTTCGACAACGTTTTCTGAGCAATCGGTTATTATTTTAAAAGGGATACCTAGTAGCATCACACGAAATTTTCTCAAGGCATAGACAACAGCAAGCGCTTCAAGCTCATATGAGTGATAGTTTTTTTCAGCGGGTGAAGATTTCTTGCTATAATATTGCACAGGATGAAATTCGCAATCCGGACTACTTCTTTGTAGCAATATCGCTCCAAAACCTTCCTTACTACCATCAGCATGAACTTGAGTCTCAGCAAACTGATCATAAAGCTTTAATACTGGAGCGGATGTTATGATTTTCTTTAAGGTACTAAATGATTGTTGACATGCTTCATCGAAATCGAAAACTGCATCTTTCTTCAATAAATTTGTTAACGGGATAGCAATCAATGAGTATTGTGGGACAAAATGGCGAAAATAACCCGATAGGCCGAGAAAACTTTGAATATCTTTTACTTTCTTTGGTTCCTTAAACCTCAACACGGCGTCAATCTTGCAGGGTGATGGTGAAACTTTAGATTCAGATATAAGAAAACCAAGATATTCCACTTCCTTCTGCAAAAACAAACATTTTTTCCAATTGAACTCCAATCCATGTCTTGCTGCAACACCAAAAACCATTTTCAACTTGTATATATTCTCTTCTTCAGTTTTCGAAGGTACCAATATATCGTCCATATACACTCGGATGATGTCTTTTCTTATTAGATCCTTAAAAACGTCCTGGATAAAACGGCAAAAATTATTTGGAGCATTACATAACCCAAAAGGTGTTTTTCGGAACTCATAATGTCCGTTATGGGTTACAAAACCTGTATATTTCCGACTATCCCGGTGTACAGATACTTGTAAGAAGCCACTCTTCAAATCTAACAAGCTGTATATTGAGAAGTTGGCTAAATTGTTTAACTGATCAAATATTAATGGAATAGGAAATTTGTCTTTAAGTATCTTTTTGTTTAAACGGCGGTAATCTATGCATACCCTGTACTCACCATTTTTTTTTCGAACTACAGTTACTGGGCTAGCATAATCAGACTCACATGGTTGTATGATTCCATCCCTTAGCCATTCATCAACTTGTTTATCGACATGGGCCTTCTCCAGCGGAGCTAAGCTTCTCGGACGCAAGGACACTGGTTCGTCATCGGATAGCACAATTTGGGTTTGAATCCTAGACTCGTCCAAGTAGATTGGCGTATAGTTGCAAATTAGATCAAAGACTTCGTTTCTGAAAAGCTCCGGAACTTCAGTACAAATGCCCTGATGACCGTCGACGTCAGCGTTGCAGTTGATATTTAAAATCTTTTGAACTCCTTCGTTCAGACCTGAAGCAGCACCCTTTAACTTCATCAGCCTTATATCACCTGGTTTCATAATTAATTCCATTTGTCCAAGCAGATCGTTTCCCAGAATAAGTTCAACGCTCATTTTTTCAGCTGGAATGACAAATAGCTCAACATCAATAATATCGCCGTCAACCGTCATTTGTTCCTTTAGCACACCAATCGGGAAAACGTAAACACCGCCTAATCCTACAAAAGAACGCGTTGTTGAGCAGAGACATTGAACAGTTTTCAATTTCTTAAATGTGTCTTCTCTAAGCAAACATGATGAAGTACCTGTATCAATCAAAGCTTTTATTTTCGATTCGCCTAACTGCACATCGATTGTAGCTGTAAGACCACTGGCCCCACAACCAAGCAAATCAACCGAATCTTTACTATTGTCTGAACATGTTTTTGCAATATGTCCAAATCTTCCACATCTAAAGCATTTCAGTCCTTTGTCTTTGTGAGGACAATTATTTGCTTCGTGATCTCTACCCCCACAACCGAAACACTTTCTACTAGAGATATGCATTGCTTTGCTCGTCTGCAATTGCACAGGATTCTTCATTTGAAAGTTCTTATTTGAAACCCTGGCTTTCTTTTCGTAAATGAGATTTTCGCCTTGAGTTCTTTTATATTAGTTGCCTCGTACAAAAAGGTTTTATGGCCTGAACTATCGACTATACCATCAACGATGCATTCGATCAATGATTCTACGCTAACATCACCCATGGTGGAAATTTTCTGCATTCGTAAGAAGTATTCGTGAAAACTTTCAGTAGACTTTTTTTTTGAGCAATTAGTATACGATGTAACTCTAATGATGATATTCTTTTCCCGTATTCCTCATTCAGCACAGTTTTTAGCTCTCGATAGGATTTGGGACTACCTAATTCCACTACATCCCTTGCCGGCGACAAAAGCAATTTCTTGCAATGAAAAAATTTTTGCAATTCATTCCAACCAATTAACGCAGCGGTCTCTTCGAATTGTTGGAAGAAATGTGAGACAGGTAACGTCGTCTGGCCATCGAATTTCAGCATCGATTCTTCGACGTCCTTCAATGATACGGAAAATTTAGTATCCTCGTTCGATCAACCAGCAGAAGCGGCAACACTATTTTCAACCCTTACCATCTGATCTTTAAACTCTTCTATTTCCTTAGAAATCTGTCGCTGCTGAAGACTTACCTTGACTTCGAGATTCTGAATTTGATCATTCTTTTCATCAATCGTCGTTTTCAAACTCTTCGTCGTTTGTTCAATTTCTTGGTCCTTCTTGATCAACTTCTCGTTCTTCTCCTTCAGCTGCACTTCCAGATTCATCAGCATTTCGTTCTGCTCCTTCCACTTACGCGCCCATTCGCTTTGAGCTTCAGCGAACATCGATTTTAATTCCTTAATAGTGGCCATTACGTCTTCTTTTTTGTTGTTTTTATTCTTCTAGCGGTCAATATTGGTTGAGCCCCCAAATTTTGTCGATCTCTTTTATAATTTTGTAGCCCTAAGAATAAAAAGCCTCTCCTCCAAATAAAAACGTGCGTATATTTCGAATGACGCCCAAAAAAAAACAAAAGTATAACGAATATAAAAATAAAGTGACTCTTCAGTTTACTGGAATGAAGTGGATGCGTTCAACGCATCCAGCGCATCCCATTCTACATTATTCAGTTTATTGGAATGACGTGTCTGCGTTCAACCCATCCAGCGCATCCCATTCTACATACATATATGACCGCTGTCCTTATATACCAAGCATTGAACTCTCTTACCATGTAGACTTATGTAAGGCTTAGGTACTTACAAATACAAGTACTTGGCACAACAGACCGTATATGGTCCAGGGCCAAGCTTCTCGCAACCATTCGTGTTGTGCGTGTTATATTTTTCACACAAATGGAAGGGACCTACAGTTTAGAGCCATATCCGAAAGGCAAATTGAGAAGCTTTCTCTTCACAATTATTACTCTCGGATGTTTGTCAGACATTCGCGAGAGGTGGGCCGTGAAAAAAAACTTTTAGGTGTTTCTGGGATTCGAACCCGAACCTCTCACTCAGCGATCCAGCGCACTAACCACTTGAGCCACGACGCCCACTTATGCACTTATTCCGTTTATATTGTTTCTTGCCTACATACATCAATTTTAACCAATTTTCACCTATTTCTTTTATAAATTTGCTTAGTCTTATAAACTTATATTTTTTTCAGTCTTGACTTCACTTTCTTAGTATTTTATTTTTCCTTTGTTCTCTTTACTTTCCACTTTTTATCAAAAATATCAAAGTAGAGCACTTCTCATTTCAATTCATTTCATTTTATATCCAAATAACACATTTTTCACTGAATTTTTAGTTCCATGCACAAAATTTGAAAGACATTTTCTTTTTTTTTTTAAATATGTTTTTCGAAATTATATAACGCACGGCACTACTTCAGCTATACTTCTGACACCATTTGTAGGGAAGGCGGAAGGAAATTAAAAAAATGCGGAAATTTAAATTCAAATCAAATTCAAGTTTATTAAATAAAGTATTTTTTTCAAATGGGTATTTAAAAATATTACCAAATAAAATTTATTGAATTAGGGAACTCCATTTGACTAACTTGACTGCCTTACCACTTGACATTACTTCTCGTGACTGTACAATTATTAGTTAAAACGGCTTTGAGTAAGCAACTGTTTTACATTACATACATACTTATGAAATAGTCATAGTGCAAACAAATTTACATAATGACTACTTTCGAGTCTAGGGCAAATCAACAATGTTAGGCAAAGTTAAGAGTTAATTAAAAAGTGAATTAAGTTAAGTCTCAGTCCTACATGTACATACAGGGTATAATCCTACATGTACATACAGGGTATTGTACCTCCAGTTAAGAGGTATAATCCTTTAACTGAAGATTCCTGAAGTTCCGGCGAACAAAAAAACCTGTGGCAGGGGGGGTCTATTTTCACCCTAGTTCGAGTTATAGGCCGTCAAAGTGGGGCACCTACGATTTGGAGGTACACTCACTTTAAATTGTAAAACTTCTGAATTATTACAGTTACAAAAGCAATTTTGTACATTTTGAAGATACAATTTATTAGCGCATAAAAAAATTTTAAAACTGTGTAATTTTATGTAGCCACAAAAAGTCACAGTTGTATTTGCCATTGAATTGTCTCTTCAAGATGTATAAAACTGTTTTTGTAGCTGTAATAATTCAAAAGTTATACTATTTAAAGTGATTGTACCTCTAAATCGGAGGTGGGGTGAAAATAGACCCCCAGCCGTTCGATTTTTTTCGCCGGAACTTCAGGAGTCTCCAGTTAAAGGATTATACCTCTTAATTGGGACACCGTGTATGTACACACATTTATGTAAAGGAAATATAAGTAATTAAGTTTGTACTTACAAATTTAAAATTAATTCCTTCGCTTTGGAATGATTGAATAATGTACCAGGACATACTGTAACAGCTGGATACAACAGCATTGCGGTATTGGCGTGGTCATTTTCAATAATCAACCGAATAGGATCACTAATAAAGTCCACATAGAGAGAATAAGCCATCTGATTAGCTAGTATAAACATTATCAAAACCGTTACAGCCCATATAAGCCTAAGAATGAATTTATTATTTTTCCGTTATATGCATACATCCGTACCATTTTAAACATTGCAAGGAAAATACCTAATATAAATGCTGACATCATTGTCAAAAATATACTTCATTCCATGCATACTAGATACATCGCTATAGTCACTCCATGTTTTACGCCATGCCCTTGCAATAGGCGAGGTTGTTAATGTCTCAAGTCTCGATTGTGTACTTTCAAATTTAGGCATAATAATGCTAAGCAAGACTCCTTTTTCGTTGAGATACAAAAAAGTGACTAAATTTTACTTTTCCTTTACTAACATATATATGAAATAGGACACTCTAAAATTGTAGTTACCAGCTCTGTAATTTAGTTAATGGCATATATGGTAATGGCATATATGAATGTTAATTCTAAAGGACAGGAAATAGTACAAAGAAAAGGAGGGAATTCCTGTCGCAGAATGCAGTCAATTAGTTTGTTATCATACCAAAGCATAGAATTTAGTTGGAAGAGGGTAGCAGTGAAGGCTTATTGTTATAACGTATTCACATACATACATACATATGTATTTGATCTAACTTTATTGCTTAACTAATAACTCAACAAATTTAATCTGAGAATTGGGTTTAATGTGCAGCTACTCTGTGGAAAACACGCAACAATACACCAGAAAGACTTCCTGTTCTTTTTTAGAAATGTCAGATTTTATTTAATGTAACGTAAGGTAAGGTTACGTGAAGGTAAGGCTGGCGCGCTCCTCGAGAAATGGTTACCGCCACCCCCGTATCGAAATGATGGTTAGAATTCAGCATTTGGGCTAGCTGAATGAAATTTAACCTTCCGTCTATATCGAGTCTTGTATTCCGCTTTGTTGTCATCTGTTTGTGGCTGTCGGTTATCTGAAGTGTTGGTTTTTATGTCGTCAGTTATCGTCACATAGACTGACTTCAAGCGGTCGATGGATATGTTCTTTCGCTTCCCGTTAAAATCCAATTTGAAGTACTTTTCCGCTCGATCTAAAATACGGAACGGACTTTCGCAGAGTGTTTGAAGCGCCCATCGAACTGCATCTGTACGAACGAACACATACGGCGAAATTTGGAGATCCTTCTCTATGAAAACTGCTTGAGCTCTCGCATTGTAGTCCTCAGTTGCTTAACGAAATCGTGTTCAATAGCAGGGTTTGGTATTTGAACAAAAAAATCTGCGGGTAGGCGAAGTTGAGTCCCATACGCCATTTCAGCAGGCGTTGCTTCCAGGTCCTCCTTAAAGGTAGATCTAAACCCGAGTAAAATCACAGGAACCACTTCGGTCCAACGTTCTGTATTGTGGCACTTGATGGCGGCTTTGAGAGACCAATGCCAGCGTTCTATTATTCCGTTTGAAGTAGGATGATAAGCCTTTGTGCGCAGATGTTTCGCGCCCAACAATCGCTTCAAGTCATTGAAGAACTGGGACTCTAATTGGCGTCCTTGATCTGTCGTTATAAGTATCGGTACGCCAAACCTCGAGAACCATGATGAGTACGGTGTAAATGCGACTGTTTCTGCTGCAATGTCCATCATAGGGTCCGCCTCTGGCCAACGGGTGTATCGGTCAATGCATTTATGGCAATACCAAAATCCATTTGATGGTGGCAGTGGACCAACAATGTCCACATTTATATGTTCAAATCTGCGGTTTGGAAGTACAATCGAACTGATGGACGATTTATTGTGGCGCTGCACCTCCGATTTTTAGCATGATAAACAAAGCTTGACACATACTAACAGCCTTTTTAAATCCTAGTCATGCTCCTGTTCTTTGGATAGTCCCTCGTAGCCTAGCACAGTTGGAGCTTCGACTATGTAAATTCTTGAAAAGGTGTCAGCTACGACTTTCCCGCATCCACTGATGTAACGCATGTCCGTTGAGAATTGGTCAAAAAAGTCCAGTTGCCGCAATTGTCTGGGAGATGCCTTGTCTAATTTTTGATCAAAGGCAAATGTTAAAGGCTGATGGTTAGTAAAGATGGTAAACGACCTTCCAACATGTCCGTAAAATGCTTCGCGGCCTTGTATGCAGCAAGAAGCTCATGGTCGTGTGTATTTTATCTGCGCCGCCGGGTTGGGGACAGGATATACCCGAGGTAGGCATGCCTGTCGTAAGAGGCGGCTAAAATCCACAAAGCGGAGACAAAAACTTCGAAAAATTGGCAAAAAAAGAAACAAATGACTCGGTCCTCCTGGCAGGGGGTTTGCTTAGAAATTACTGTACTACTTAATAACACTAATACAGTTACAATAAATATGGCATTGAACAAAACAAATGGTACAAATACCTCAGGTGGCAGACCAGGTAATCTGGAAAATCCACCCCCCTCGGAGGTCGGTCCCATGGATTCTATGGGGGAGCATTTACTGCTTCTCCAAAAGTGATAGCGCAAAAAAGCCTTTCGGCCAAAGGTAGCGCTATAATTGTAAGTATTCCGAATATACAAAAACAGAAATCCGGAAACCAGTATAGTCGAAAGTAAACACAAAGCTGATTCACAGACTACCACCTAGATCGAATATCTCTGGTAAAACAAGTCCGCCGGCAAACCAGGACACAGTGAAAACGAAATGCTTAGTAAAAGAGAGCAACGAACTACAAGCTAAACTTAATGAAATGGAGCGACTCTTTCACGAGCTTAAAAGGAAATAGGTTCTCTGCGAAAAGAAAACGATGATCTTGTAGGACCCTCAATAAAATTATTTATCTCAGCTATAAATTTCTAGTTTCTAAATCTTATCACTTACCTTTACAATGTACAGTCACTTTTTGAGAACTGAAACATACTGTACTAAACCATCAAATATTTCTTAAATAATTCGTAGTGCACACTAGTATATAAGTTTGTAAGAAAAAGTAATATAGTCTTAACTAGTATGATCGGCTGCGTTTAAATCCCCTCTCTAAAATAATTATAATACTGGCGAACACTGTAATTGGTGACCCCGAGTGTCAAATACGTTTTTAAATTAAATTAAATATTCCAAATTTTATTCGCCATGGTCAAAGAGAATAGCGAAGCCAGCAGAACTTCGTCTGAAAATACCACAGGCACAATTGGTACTCCAAGACATGGCGCCGACACACCAGACCAACCACATGGAAGCGAAAGTGAGGTTATGCGTGTATCAGTAAAGATCTCTCCTTTCTGGACAGAAATGCCGGAGATCTGGTTTGCGCAAATTGAGGCACAGTTTGCATTACGTCCGATTTTTCAAAATTCAATATAGTTGTGGGATCCATGGATGGCAAAGTCCAATCACAAGTCAGGGATGCAGTTTTACAACCACCGGGTACTGAGAAGTATGAACATCTTAAGAAGGCACTAATCGATTGTTTTTCAGACTCCAAGCATAAAAAAATGAGGAAGCTTTTGTCAGATGTTGATTAAGGCGACAAAAGTCCCTCACACCTCTTCAACGAGTTAAAAGGCCTTGCCAGAAATTCAGTCGGAGAAGAGTTCCTGAAGAACATATGGTTACAACGTCTCCCATCCGATGTGCAAGCTATTCTGGCGGCTTTCAAGAGCGACGACGTGAAGAAACTTGTGCAAGTAGCGGACACTATTATGTCTTGTCAAAAATAGAACAACGCGAAGCACCGTTGCACAACGAGCGGGCATTGGCAAATAGAATCCAAGAACTTTGCCGACAATTCGACAGGTTAGAATATTCACGCAACCGCAGTCGTCACCGAACACCGTTACGACATCGAGACTCAACTACATCCATTCGCCATCAACCTAAAAGAAATCGTAATGAAATGTGTTGGTTCCACTACAAATTTAGG
Source organism: Blera fallax (assembly GCA_946965025.1). Lineage (NCBI taxonomy): Eukaryota > Metazoa > Arthropoda > Insecta > Diptera > Syrphidae > Blera > Blera fallax. Next base: position 58,859,368 of record OX337246.1, read on the forward strand.
GAAAACGCAATCAAATGCAAGCCGCCCTGCAATTTTGTTAACTCAGCAACTTCAAAAAACTAAACAGTTCGTCGCCACAGGCGACAACAGTTGTCAAACATATAAATCGTTTGTATGTCTCGGATATGACAACAAAGCGAAAATACTTGATAGACACCGGAGCAGATATCTCTGTGCTACCACTAGCCACTCGACAAAAAACAACAGTACATTCTGATATCGCACTATTCGCTGCTAACGGCTCCAAAATAAAAACCTATGAGCACCAACGATGCCGAATAAATCTAGGACTTCGCAGACATCTGTAGTCGCTGATGTCGCGGCACCTATCATAGGAGCAGATTTTCTGCAGCGCTACGGTCTTCTGGTCGATATGAAAAGGAATTGTCTCATAGACAAACTCACAGCACTTTCAACTAATGGAGAACCAACCACAGGTATATGTAATATAAAAACATTTGATGTACAAAATCCTTTTGCAGGACTTCTTGAAACGTTTAAGGACTTAACAACTTTGAACAACAGTGAAAATCTAGTGACACCGCACACTACCCACTGTATCGTTACATCCGGACCGCTACAAAAGCAGAATTTGCATATCTTATGGAACAGGGCGCATATGTCAACCGTCAAAAAGCAGCTGGGCTAGCCCTCTTCACATGGTTAAGACACCCTATGGTGACTGGGGACCATGTGGCGACTATCGCGCCTTGAACGCCATCACGCAGCCAGACTGGTATCCCATACCGTATATTAGTGATTTCGCAAACATGCTCCACGGGAAGACAATATTCTCCACCATCGACCTGCAACGTGCGTGGCCTGAGAAACGCAGCGCAAACAATGCAGAGATACATTCACGAAGCGTTAAGAGGGTTGGACAGTGTTCTCTGAGCGTTTGTGGGGTACGTACGTGCAGAAAGACTATAGTATCAAGACTTTTATTCCATATTATTATTTATTACCAACCATGAATAACAATTGTGTCTGTGGAAAAAAAGTTGATAGAAGTGTTTCTCATAAGATAGAATGTATGGATTGCAAAATTATTTTTCATGAAAAATGTGTGAATGTGATGCCTGCAGACATTGAGTTTATGAAAAAAACAAAAACAATTGGAGATGTTCTCAGTGTGCAATACTTCGCAGGCGGTCTACAGACAGTGCATCCATCCCTATCACCTCAACTTCTAGTGCAATTGAAAAAGATAAACTAAGTGACATTACGCTCGAAGTTATTTATAATGAAATTCGGGTACTGAAAAAAATGAATCAAGTTTTTCTTTCTTCTATTGATGAACTCAGAGTTGAAAATATCGAACTTAAATCAAAAATGTGTGTACTGCAAGAAAGAGTCCAATGGTTAGAGCAGGATAGTCTCTCTAGTACCATGGAGATTGTCAATGTGCCTAGTGTTAGCAATGAAACTGCAGTACAAACGACCTTGAAAGTTGTACGTGATGGAGTGGGAGTGCAAATAAGTGAGACGGATATAGACACCTGTTTCGTCAAAAAAATTAAAAATAATACCACTAGTATGAACTCCGAATCCATAACACCTCTTACCAATATTTTGGCTGTTAAATTGACTCATCGGCAAATAAAGGACCATGTTATGAAAACGAAACTCAAAATAAAGTCAAATTAACTACAAAAATGTTTGGTGATCATCACGATGGTACGAAAATATTCATAAATGAGCATGACTTCGCACACAAGACAGCTTTTCAATACAGCGAAAAATTTCAAACTTGAAAAGAAATATAAATACATTTGGATGAGGAACAACACAATTTTTTTGCGCAAGAAAGAAGGAGATGCTGCAATCAAAGTGAGGTGTTTAAATCACCTTAAGGGTCTTCAGGTTTATTTATTGTCATCTTTGCTTTAATTACAATTAAATGAATTAATTACGCAAATAATTGTTTAAGTCCTATGCAATTTAATATTTCTTCTCTAATACACCAAAATATCCGTAGTATGAGATCAAATTTTTATTCTTTTTTAGCACACGTAAATGCTTTATCTTTTCAAGCTGATTTCATTATCTTGACTGAAATTTGGTTATATGATTACGAGCTATCCAGCTACAACATTCCGGGTTATGAATCTTTTGGTTGTTGTAACAATTCCTATAGTGCAGGTGGTGTCATGGTCTTTGTAAAGAGTTCGTTTGTCGGATCAATGTGAGCTTACGCAGTTTAATTTGTTTACTATTCTTTGTGTGTACCGCCTCCATGAAATAAAATTAGAATTTTGGGAAAAAGTTTATAGAGACACAGATCCTTCATCGGCTTACGATACGTTCTTAAAAATTCTAAAAACCCATATTGAAAGTTCCACAAATATTAAATATGGGTCGTCTAATTCTTCTAAGTTTAAACGGCTTAGACCATGGATTGGAAAGAGTTTACTTACAATTATAAAAAAAAAAAACGCAATGCGAAAAAAATGTCAACGTCATCCTCTAAATTTAAGATTGAAACGGAATTACACTAAAATAAGTCAAGATGTAAAAAGGCAAGTAGATGCTAGTCGTGATAGATATTACTGTGATAAGTTTGAGAACTGCAAAGGTAACATAAAAGAAGAGTGGAAAATTGTTAACAACATTCTTAATAAACAAACTACAAATAATAGGATTCTTGAAATTGAAGTTGAAAGCGAGTTAGTTTCAAATGCGGAGGATATAGCTAATGAATTTAATAAATACTTTGCAACTATTGCCTCTGCGTCGAAACCACCTCCCCCTCAAATTCTTTGCAGATGTGACCCTTAATCGGATTTAGCTGGCGAAGTATTTCAAACCAATAGCTTTGTTTTTGAGCCATTTACCGCAGGTGAATTATATAAAAGCATTATGCGGCTTGACAACAAGCGTTCTAGTACATCCGATGGTATTACTAATTATTTCCTTAAGCGCATTGCCTGGTACGTAGTAGACATATTAACTTATATATTTAATATGAGTGTTAGCTATGGCGTTTTCCCTAATTCCTTGAAGACTGCTGAAGTCATACCACTATTCAAGAAAGGCAATCAAAAACATATGGGCCAATACAGACCTATTTCCTTGCTACCAACGTTCTCCAAATTATTTGAAAAGGTTATGAAAAGCCGTATGATATCTTTTTTGGATTCGATCAGTTTCTTTGGGAGTGCACAATTTGGTTTTCGTAAAGGCAAATCCACTGAAGACGCCATATTGAAATTATGCAGTGAAATATGTGAGGGTTTTAATAACGGAAATATTGTAGTATCTTTATTTATTGATATGACAAAGGCTTTTGATATGGTCAATCATAATATTCTGTTAGATAAACTCTATAAAGCGGGATTCAGGGGTTCGGTGCATAATTGGTTTGCTTCATATTTGGGAGGAAGATCTCAAAGAGTTAAACTCGAAGGTATTTTTAGTGAGGTGTCGGACATAGATATCGGTGTACCTCAAGGCTCGGTTTTGGGTCCCATTTTTTGTTTTTAATTTATGCTCCATATTTCACCAAAAGTTCGTAAGCAACATTACAGCATTCGGTGATGACCTGGCTTTTACATATGTCGATAAATGTCTGTTTGAATCGCTGGTAAAATTGCAAAACGATATTCACCTTTTAAGACAATGGTTCGCAAAGCATGAACTCTTAGTGAGTGAAAAAACCAAAATTATGATTTGTAGTCTAAAAAACTCCGATTTAATAGACTGTAGAATACAATTTCACTCAAGTGGATGCGAAAAACTTTGTTTATCTTCTCACACTTGTGGTGAAGGTAATTATAACTCAAACGTTCCTTGTTCCTCCAATTGTTTTGAAATAGAACCGGTCGATAGTTTTAAATATCTGGGTGTGTTAATTGACGAAAAAACTTTTACTAAAAATATATTACGGACTTGTAAGCTCGAAGCTAGGGTATGGTTTATCATGTTGGGGAGGAGCTTACTACAATACCCTTGAACCTCTGATTTTAGCTCAGAAACATATAATCAGAATTATCTGTAATAAAAATAAATTAACAAGCAGCTGGCCGTTGTTTTGTGGCCTTCGTGTTCTGCCTTTAAATCATCTCTATGTCTATAAAGTACTCAAAATATTCTTTATGCGAAGCGGTTATACGTGTACCATTCGAAGCTCTAACTCATACCATCTGAGAGTAAATAACAAAGCTTTAGTTAATGTGCCAGCCTCAAATAGAACCTACCATACGAACTTTTTTACTGTCTCAGCACCTAAGCTTTTCAATAAATTACCATACGATATAGGAATACTTACTATACGTAGCTTATTTTTAAATAAAGTAAAAAAATGGCTTTTCACAATGGATAGCTCGGAGGTCAATAACTTACGAATAAATATGATTTAGTACAACTAAAACTTTTTTCTTTTTTTTTCATTATTGATTGGCTATAATGAACTATAATTTGATACTTAATAAGTTTAGATTAAAATGTAAGTTTACCCCACAATCCTAAAAAAATTTAGAATTAAGTTACATAAAACGGTCATTCGCCTCTAGTCACTTCATGACTACAGAATGACTCTGTATTGTTCTTGTATCCTTCAAGTCCCTTATTTGAAATAGAATACTGTAACTGAATTCATTAATTTATTGTACCTATGTTTGTACTTAAAGATAAAGAATAAAAATAAATAAAAAAAAAAAAAAAACTTTGCATTCTCATATAAGTTAACACCGCATAAATGTTATTGCATGATTTATGATCATTCCCACGGGCCGTGCCATTTTCGCTGACACTGCGTCTGGGCATGAAGTCGAGAAAAGCGCATTCCAGCACGTAATGAAAGTTGAGATCACCTGTGGGAACATCCAGCGAGCATGCGGACGGCGAATGCACGGGGAGATAGGTACATAATTGTAATATGTTTAAGTTTTAGTCTAAGTTTGGATTCGAAAGAATAAAGAGGCTTCTCCTCCTAAAAATAAAAAATAAAAAATATTTTTTTTAATGAAATTAAATTTAGAATAAAATAACTGGCGCCCGAGCAGGGACCACAGGGTTAAAGTCTTAGTAAAAATTATTTAAACCGTGTTCACGTAGACGTTTTAATAAAATCCTTTTTTTGAGGACTGACGTGCTCGCGAGTGAAACGCGTTTGTAAAATCCCTGTGGTCGCAATCGCGTAGTGGTGAAAAGACTGTCGTGTCTAAAGGGCCCCGAAGTAGCCTTACACCAAAGTGTAGAAGTGTAGGAGGACGAAACGGAAGCTGATTTAAGCTAGCCGCACCACCCGATTGGAGCTGATTCCGGAGGCAAATGGGGAATCAGCAGTTTTATTTAATATTATTCTGGGTCACACCCATCATTTGCGACGTTAAGATGCTTGATTATTCAAACTCTCAACTCATCGCAATAAATACAGGAAATGCAAAGGTGCAAACCGGTGCATTTAAGCTTGTTCATGTCATCGACATCCAAGAGTACCAACAATCACTCAAAAGGTTGGACCAGATGATACAGCAGATAAAGAGTACCTCAAATCCCATTCTTCCCCTCCTATCCAACGATGTAAAAAGATTACAACTGCACCTTGACCGCCTCGTTCCCAAAAGCAAAATTAAAAGATCCCTAGATTTCCTGGGCGCTGCCTGGAAATGGATCGCGGGAACCCCCGATAAGCAAGATTTTGTGTTAGTTAAAAATAAAATTAATAACGTTTTAAACAACAATAACCAGCAAAGAATTATTAATAACCTCATAACTACAAAAATAAACGACATTAATAATGCAACAAATCAGATATTGCAACTCCTGAAAGCAAAAGAAATTGTTAAAATTGAATTTATATTAGATTTAAGATTTAAACTCGAAATAATGAAAGAAGAGATAATGAATATAGAATATGCCTTACAATGGGCAAAGGCTGGTGTAGTTAATACCTACATCTTATCAAATTTAGAAATAAGTTTAATAAAAGAAATTTTAGAAAAAGAAAATATGCCCTATAGTAATATAATAGAGGCTGTAGAATTTTCGGAAGTTAAAATAGCTTCTAACAATAAATTACTTCTATATATTCTAAGCTTACCCACGACTAAGGAAGAAACTTGTAACAAAATGTTAATCAAACCCGTCAAAAAAGGGAAAACTATTGTTAAATTAGACTTTCAGAAAATATTAAAATGTAAAGAAAACATGTATGCTATAAATGAAGAATGCAAGACTTTCAATTCTTTGTCAATATGTAAACAAAATAGTATGTTAGACATAAGTAATGATAAGTGTATTAACAATTTATTGTCAAGTAAACCCCACATGTGCATCGAAGTAAACAACCAACATATTCCCGCTATAGACGAACTAGCTCCTGGAATCATTCTATTAAACCAATTCGACGATAAGATCGCAATCGATGGAAATGAAGTCCCTTTAAATGGAACATACGTTATCCAGTTCCACAATGCAACCATTAAAGTCCAGCAATACACCTTTACGGAAACGGAGGTCATCGAACATAAACCACTTCCAGCAATACTACAACCATCAGCAACGAAACCGCAGATCGAGGAACTGCTCTCCCTGGAGATGTTCAAGGAGATAGAAATCAACAACACCCGGTACATCAGAGAATTGGAAATTTCCAGTGGAAGAAAATCCATAGCGGTGATATTACTCCTAACGCTAATATTAGTAATCTTCGCATACACGCTTTTAAGGAAAAGATTGATTCCATGTACCAATTTAAAGAGAAAAGCGAACAAGGAGGAAATCTCTTTGCATGAACAAAATCCTGAAACAAGAACATCAAGTAGTAATACAAATATACCTATCCCATCATTCAGAACAATAGGGGTAGATGACCTTCCACAACATCTTACAACGGAGCCATCGAACGTGGGCGTTCGATTTTAAAGGGCGGAGGAGTTAACACCGCATAAATGTTATTGCCGTGCCATTTTCGCTGACACTGCGTCTGGGCATGAAGTCGACAAAAGCGCATTCCAGCACGTAATGAAAGTTGAGATCACCTGTGGGAACATCCAGCGAGCATGCGGACGGCGAATGCACGGGGAGATAGGTACATAATTGTAATATGTTTAAGTTTTAGTCTAAGTTTGGATTCGAAAGAATAAAGAGGCTTCTCCTCCTAAAAATAAAAAATAAAAAATATTTTTTTTAATGAAATTAAATTTAGAATAAAATAACTGGCGCCCGAGCAGGGACCACAGGGTTAAAGTCTTAGTAAAAATTATTTAAACCGTGTTCACGTAGACGTTTTAATAAAATCCTTTTTTTGAGGACTGACGTGCTCGCGAGTGAAACGCGTTTGTAAAATCCCTGTGGTCGCAATCGCGTAGTGGTGAAAAGACTGTCGTGTCTAAAGGGCCCCGAAGTAGCCTTACACCAAAGTGTAGAAGTGTAGGAGGACGAAACGGAAGCTGATTTAAGCTAGCCGCACCACCCGATTGGAGCTGATTCCGGAGGCAAATGGGGAATCAGCAGTTTTATTTAATATTATTCTGGGTCACACCCATCATTTGCGACGTTAAGATGCTTGATTATTCAAACTCTCAACTCATCGCAATAAATACAGGAAATGCAAAGGTGCAAACCGGTGCATTTAAGCTTGTTCATGTCATCGACATCCAAGAGTACCAACAATCACTCAAAAGGTTGGACCAGATGATACAGCAGATAAAGAGTACCTCAAATCCCATTCTTCCCCTCCTATCCAACGATGTAAAAAGATTACAACTGCACCTTGACCGCCTCGTTCCCAAAAGCAAAATTAAAAGATCCCTAGATTTCCTGGGCGCTGCCTGGAAATGGATCGCGGGAACCCCCGATAAGCAAGATTTTGTGTTAGTTAAAAATAAAATTAATAACGTTTTAAACAACAATAACCAGCAAAGAATTATTAATAACCTCATAACTACAAAAATAAACGACATTAATAATGCAACAAATCAGATATTGCAACTCCTGAAAGCAAAAGAAATTGTTAAAATTGAATTTATATTAGATTTAAGATTTAAACTCGAAATAATGAAAGAAGAGATAATGAATATAGAATATGCCTTACAATGGGCAAAGGCTGGTGTAGTTAATACCTACATCTTATCAAATTTAGAAATAAGTTTAATAAAAGAAATTTTAGAAAAAGAAAATATGCCCTATAGTAATATAATAGAGGCTGTAGAATTTTCGGAAGTTAAAATAGCTTCTAACAATAAATTACTTCTATATATTCTAAGCTTACCCACGACTAAGGAAGAAACTTGTAACAAAATGTTAATCAAACCCGTCAAAAAAGGGAAAACTATTGTTAAATTAGACTTTCAGAAAATATTAAAATGTAAAGAAAACATGTATGCTATAAATGAAGAATGCAAGACTTTCAATTCTTTGTCAATATGTAAACAAAATAGTATGTTAGACATAAGTAATGATAAGTGTATTAACAATTTATTGTCAAGTAAACCCCACATGTGCATCGAAGTAAACAACCAACATATTCCCGCTATAGACGAACTAGCTCCTGGAATCATTCTATTAAACCAATTCGACGATAAGATCGCAATCGATGGAAATGAAGTCCCTTTAAATGGAACATACGTTATCCAGTTCCACAATGCAACCATTAAAGTCCAGCAATACACCTTTACGGAAACGGAGGTCATCGAACATAAACCACTTCCAGCAATACTACAACCATCAGCAACGAAACCGCAGATCGAGGAACTGCTCTCCCTGGAGATGTTCAAGGAGATAGAAATCAACAACACCCGGTACATCAGAGAATTGGAAATTTCCAGTGGAAGAAAATCCATAGCGGTGATATTACTCCTAACGCTAATATTAGTAATCTTCGCATACACGCTTTTAAGGAAAAGATTGATTCCATGTACCAATTTAAAGAGAAAAGCGAACAAGGAGGAAATCTCTTTGCATGAACAAAATCCTGAAACAAGAACATCAAGTAGTAATACAAATATACCTATCCCATCATTCAGAACAATAGGGGTAGATGACCTTCCACAACATCTTACAACGGAGCCATCGAACGTGGGCGTTCGATTTTAAAGGGCGGAGGAGTTAACACCGCATAAATGTTATTGCCGTGCCATTTTCGCTGACACTGCGTCTGGGCATGAAGTCGAGAAAAGCGCATTCCAGCACGTAATGAAAGTTGAGATCACCTGTGGGAACATCCAGCGAGCATGCGGACGGCGAATGCACGGGGAGATAGGTACATAATTGTAATATGTTTAAGTTTTAGTCTAAGTTTGGATTCGAAAGAATAAAGAGGATTCTCCTCCTAAAAATAAAAAATAAAAAATATTTTTTTTAATGAAATTAAATTTAGAATAAAATAACTTATATCGATGACATCGTTGTAGCATCTACCAGCCACGAAGAGCACAAAAACCATCTACAAGCAGTTTTAATAAGATTACGTAAGTACAATCTTAAAATAACGATTCTTGGGACACCTGGTCGATCAATATGGCATCAAACCCCTACCAGAGAAGGTTCACCATATCATTGAGTACAAAAGACCATCTGTTGCAAAAGATTTAAAGAAGTTCCTTGCCATGATAAATTTTTATAGGAAATTCATTCCACATGCCGTTAAGAATCAAGCCCCGCTACACGCACTGTTTAATGGTAACAAGAAGAATGACAATACTCCCATCATTTGGACGCAGGAAACTATCAACGCATTCGAGAATTGCAAAGCTGATCTAGCGTCTGCTTCGCTTCTCGCCCATCCCGTGCCAAATGCTACTCTTTATCTCTTCGCTGATGCTTCCGACGTTGCAGTAGGAGCCGTAGTGAACCAAGAGCAGGGCAACGTTTCTCAACCACTTGGATTTTATTTGAAAAAACTTACCGCTACACAAATGAAATACAGCACGTATGACCGGGAGCTTCTCTCCGTATATCAAGGCGTAAAACACTTCCGACATCTTTTGGAGGGCAGGCAGTTTTCAATATTTTCGGACCACAAGCCCCTAACATACGCGTTTCGACAAAAATCAGGAAGGGCATCACCTAGACAGTTGAGACAGTTGGATTTTATTAGCCAGTTTTCGACAACTATCTTGCACATACCCGGATCTCAAGTAGCAGATTTCCTCTCCAGGATTAATGCAATTGACACAACAACACCAATTGATTTCCATACGATTGCAAAAGAGCAGGAAGATGACATGGAGCTGAAAACTTTACTCGAACAAGGTAATCAATCTAGTTCATTAAAAATAAAACTTTTAGCTTTTCCAGAATCCGGATTACAACTGTATTGCGACGTATCAGCACCGAAAGTACGTCCGTATGTCCCTGCATCCGCCAGAGAAGTAGTGCTAAAGAAGTTGCATAACTTGTCCCATTCTGGTGCAAGAGCAACGCTCAAACTTCTCCAGGAAAGATTCGTTTGGCCGAATATGAGAGCAGACTGCTCAAAATTCGTAAGTAGATGCTTGCAATGTCAACGATCCAAGGTCGGCCGTCACAACAAAGCACAACTTGTTCCGTACACATCGACATCTCAACGGTTTACGAATATTAACATGGATATTGTTGGTCCATTACCCACAGCGAATAGTTACCGATATCTCTTAACCATCATCGACCGTTATACACGCTGGCCCGAAGCTTTTCCAATGGAGGATATGAAGGCAGAGACTGTAGTGCAGAACTTACTTCATGGGTGGATCAGTCGGTATAGCGTACCACTCCAAATCACAACTGGCTTAGGGAGGCAGTTCCAGTCAAGTATTTTTGCAGAGCTGAACAAGACTTTGGGCATAAAGCACAGTAGAACAACAGCGTATCATCCTCAGTGCAATGGAATTATCGAAAGATGGCATCGTTCCTTAAAAGCTGCAATCATGTGCCAACAGACAACAACTGGTTCAAAGTGTTACCACTCGTACTTCTTGGCTTAAGGTAGTCGTTCAAGAAGGATTTAGATGCCACTCCAGCAGAACTTTTATATGGAGAAACACTTCGCTTGCCTGGAGAATATTTTGCTAATACACCAAACAATATAACTTCGGAAGATTTCGTTAAGGAAACCAGCACCATCTATCATGGTACGCCAAAGTTTTTCATGCAGAAGGAATTAAGCAAATGTACTCATGTATTTGTGAGAATTGATAGCGTTCGTAGTCCGTTCAACAACCGTATGAAGGACCGTACCTTATTGTGAAAAGGAATCCGAAATATTTTTCGGTAAGAGTTAAAAATAATGTTAAAAACGTTTCTATTGATAGGTTAAAAGCAGCAAAGCAAAGAATCAGTGAATCCTGAACCTACGCCACCCTTCGAAGAACAAAGAACAACTCGGTCGGACGACGAATTACCGTTCCATCAAGGTTCCGTTGATATGGCATACCAACTAGCGGGGGAGTACTGTAGGACCCTCAATAACATTATTTATCTCAACTATGAATTTCTAGTTTCTAAATCTTATCACTTACCTTTACAATGTTCAGTCACTTTTTGAGAACTAAAACATACTGTACTTAACCATCAAATATTTCTTAAATAATTCGTAGTATACAGTAGTATATAAGTTTGTAAGAAAAAGTAATATAGTCTTAACTAGTAAGATCGGCTGCGTTTAAATCCCCTCTCCAAAATAATTCTTATAGTGGCGAACACTATAATCTCAAGAACATTCATGTACCGAAGGATCCCGAGGCAACGCCAAACCGTCGAGCAAGTGAATATTTTACGGACGAGGAAGAACTTGCCCTCGAAACCAATCCGGCCTCTAAAAAAAGGCCTAGCAAAAAACCTGAAGCAGTTACTTCAACCGAAGTTTCATAAAAAGAAGATAAGGCCGCCGTATCAAATAAGGCAAAAACCAAGCGCAAAATCGCCCTCCACCCGCAATAAATGTCGTCGGGATAGCGGACTATGGAAAACTTCGTAATCTTCTCAAAAATACGCTCAGGACAAAGCATAATATGTATAACCTCGCGCCGAAACAACAAGTGGAAAATCAGCGTAGATGACTCAGATTCCTACCGAGCATTGTCTCTAAAATTAAATGCCGAGAAAATCCAATTGTATACTTATGAAAGTACATAAGTACGAAAACCACTGCGAGTCTTTGTTACGGGACTCCATCCGTCGTGCGCAAAAAAAAGGCGTTATGGAAGACGTGCAAAGCCAAGGCTTCAAAATTCTTGACGCCGTGAATATTATTAAGAATGAAAAGCAACGTACGGAAGGAGATAAAGATAATGTCGTCAAACGCGGTCTCCCACTTTTCATGCTTACCTTTGATAGGACCTCGATTGTGGACGAAATCTTCAAAATGAAAACTATTTTAAACATCAAGGTAAAAGTCGAGCCCATGCGTAAGAGCAAGAGAACGATACCTCTGTGTAACCGATGCCAAGGCTTTAACCATACGCAGGCATACTACCAGAAAGAATCAGATGTGTAAAATGTGCCGGTACACATCTCTCGGAAGAGTGCAACATACCCAAGTAGGTCCCAGCGGTCTGCGCCAATTGCATGGGAAACCACCCAGCGAACTATTAAGGTTACGGAATAGCCAAGGAACTTCAAAAAAGACGCGATACTCCACCCGGACCCAAGCTTAAAAGATCCTAAAACCGATAGGCCCAAGACCGTTAAGAGAGTCAAAAGAACGAGACCGATAAAATATAAAAATTGCGCAAGAGAACGTCGCTGGTCCAAGTCCAACGGAAAAATCGCCACTGGCTGGAGCGAAATCGTACGCGCAAGTCGCATCAAGGTCAGCCACAACAGATCCGGTCTGCCAAATACTAGCTGTGATATTGGAAAAACTTGTGGAGCAAAGTAAGGTTAATCAAGTTATTTTCGACAAATTGAGCAAGCTCGAGTTCAAGCCTCGGAAGACAAACAACAAAACATGAATATACAGCTGCTTAAGATACTAACTTGGAACGCAAACGGCAAAAGACTGCAAGGAAAATGTTGCTTTAAATGTGCCGCTAAAGACACCACTTGAAATAGAAGACGAAATTGGCAAGCTCGTGGAAGCCGTGCAGTACGCACCGTGGAAAACACCCCTTTTCGAAAGACAGCAACACGGAACAGTAAAGTCAAATACCGATATCGAAGACCTGATACGAGAAACTAGGAGAGCGCGCAAGAGATGGCAACAATCCCGCGCGCCTCTGCATAAAACTTATCTTAACCACCTATGCAACAAGCTAAAAAATGTGCTGTAGGACTTAAGAAATCGCGAGATTTCTACTTACGTCAAGAGCTTGACCGCGGATAAGTGTTCAAACTACCCTCTATGGAAAGCCTTGAAGTCCATAAGGAAACCCGTAATGCACTCGCCACCAATAAGGAAGTTAACGGCGAATGGGCAAAACGAGCCAAAGAGAAAGCGGAATTATTTGCCGAACATTTAGAGGAAACGTTCAAGCCATTCGATGAACAACCATTGATCGAAATCCGAATGCTAATACGGCACCCGACAACTTTAAATTAAAAACCGTACCCTTGTTAGAACTTCGAATGACAATAAAAAAACTTAAAAGAAGTTTTGAAGGAGCTACCGAAAAAAGCGTTAGTTAAGTTACTTTACATTATAAATGCTTTTTTGAGACTACTACTTAGGTATATGTTCCAAGGCAATGGAATGTCGCCGAAGTAATTATGGTTCCGAAACCGGGGAAATGTGCAAGCGACAAGAAATCATATAGAACCATTTCGCTTCTGCTGATAATACCTAAATTCTTTGAGAAACTTCCGCTAAAATATTGCACCCAGCAATTGAAGAAAGGCGCTTGATCCCGGATCATCAATTCGGCTTGCGGGTTAAACATTCCACAATCGATAAGGTGTATCGAATAACGAATGAATTTGAGAAAGCTCTAGGAGGGATAGAGCTCTACCGCTTTTCTCGACGTATCGCAAGCGTTCGACAAGGTATGGCACGAAGGCCTGAGGTATAAGCTAAGGGTAGTCTCACCAGATAAATTGCACAGAATATTAGAATCTTACTTAGATAACAGACTCTTTCGTGTTAAACACGGGGCAGAATACCCGGAATTCAAAGAAATCTATAACGGTGTTCCGCAAGGAAGCGTTCTCGGCCCAATTCTGTTCCTGCTCTACACAAGAGATATACCATAAGATGAAGGGACTGTCATAGCAACGTTCGCGGACGACACACGGCTATCATCGCAACGAATGAGTCAGTCAAATCGAGAAAACTCCAACGAGCTTTAAACAAAGTATGCGAGTGGACAAAGACCTGAAGAATCGTCCTTTACGAGACCAAGTCAACACATGTCAATTTTACGTACAAAAAGATAAACAACTTAGCTATTTCCATTAACTCGGTACAAATACCGTACGCAAACGAGGCAAAATATCTAGGAATGACACTAGACGCAAAACTGAAATGGAAGTCACATGTTAAAAAGCAGCGCGACGAGCTCGAAATCAGACTTACAGAAATGTACTGGCTACTCGGAAGATACTCGAAGTTAAGCGTATACAACAAACTGCTTCTGTATAAGCAAGTGTAAAACCATCTTGGACATACGGTATACAACTTTGGGGTTGTACCAAACCAAGCAATATGACTGTACTGTAAACATTCCAAAACAAAACACTAAGAGCAATCGTCAATGCTGATATTCACAGAGATCCAGCAATTGCTACCGTGAGGGATGAAGTAACAAACTTTGCTAACAAACTTCGTACTCGCCTTCATGTTCATTGCAATAATGAAATGATCCGTACTCTGGACGTGACAAACCTCGAGCGCCGACTACAAAGAACAAGACCGCGCGATCTGGCGCAGTAAGGGAAAACCGCATGTAATGACGGTATTAGTAGGTGCCTTCGCTGGAAAGCTACCTACCTAACGCTATTAAAACTACAGAAGCGTAAACTACTTGTTAAGGTAACTTCGTAGTCGTCATCAAATAATGGAAAAATGAGAGGAACAAATTTCCTACTACTATGAGCACGCGCGGCCGGTTCTCATAGTGCCTCTCTGGGGGCATATACGACACTTATGACATCATCAGGTCAGATATATAAATCGGGCACAACAATTCCTGCACCTCCAGGCGCAACCGAAAAAAAAAAAAATTGCGCCGCCGTCAGTTTCAGAATAGAATCCTAATGGTTGCCATTGCAACTGTTGCAACGCTGCCCCAACTGCCTTATTCGAAGCGTCTACCAGTTTAGACCCAATTGGCCATCCGCAGGTGGGAGAGCTAATAGCTCTGCTTTACCAAGGTCTTCCTTGAGGATGCGGAATGACTCTTTAGCCTCCTCGTTCCAATTGATGACAGTACGGTCATTTTTTCATTTCCTTTGATTAACTGAAAAAGTGGTTGTTGCTTTTCGGATGCTCTAGGTGTGAAACGGCGATAGAAGGTAGCCATTGCAAGGAATCTGCGCAATTTGTTTACACGCTCTGGTAAGCTGAATTTCTGCAGCGCTTCAATTCGTTCTGGTGGTGGTCGAATTCCATTTTCGTCGATAAGGTATCCTAGAAACGTTACGCGAGGTTCACCTATTACACATTTAGAAACGTTGATCACTAATCCGTACTGTCGAAGATGTTGTTCATGCTGCTTTGTATCGTTAGATGGGATAAGGATGTCATCTAAATACGCGTTAGCGAAATCGAAATCGCTGAAATTTTCGGCCATAAACCGCTTGAAGGTTTATCCAGCATTTCGCAACCCAAACGTCATTCGCACGAATTCAAACATGCCAAACGGAGTGGTGATGGTGGTTTTGGGTACATCACAGTGCTCGACTGGGATCTATTGATATGCCCGTTCAAATCTTCGCACGGTCGCCAATCCCCATTTATTTTCTTCACAAGATGAAGCGGTGCAGCCCATGGATTGCGAGAAGGCCGACCGATTCTATGTTCAATCATAAACTGAAATTCAGCCTTTGCAACCTTTAACTTTTTTGGTGACAAACGCCGTGGGTGGCAGAACAGTGCTGGCGCCCTAATGGCTACATGATGAGTCACCTGATGTTGCTATGTAGTTGGCGCAAGAGTGCTATGTGTTATATCTTTGAATAGTCTGGAATGGTAGAGAATTATTAGTTGTTGATATGTTAGTGATTACCCCTTTTGTCAGAGTGCAGCAGGTTGTGTTGTTCGTTTGACAGTCCACTAGCTTCCGATGTCGGAGGTGGACTTTCATATGGTAATACTCTAGAAAGTCAGCCCGAGAATTGGCTGAGACACGTCGGCAATTATGAATATCCATTGGAATGGGCGTTTGAGTCCGAGATTGAGGGTGAGCAATTTTTATTCGAAAGCCTTGATTGGAGTTTTGTTTGCTGCATAGAGAAAATTTCGGTGTTCCTGTCGGCAGCGTTGGTTCCGAGTTGGTGGTATCACCGAAATGTCGGCGCCGGTGTCGACCAGGAACTTAAAGTTGGACGTCTTATCTGCAATAAATAGTCGGCGGTTTGTAGCAAAATCTATGTCAGCTACCGCCACTGGTGACAAAGCATTTAGTTTCCCGAACTTCGTTTGCACGGCGGACGGCAGTTTCGCGCTGCGTCCCCATATTTCTCGTGAAACCAACAGAGATCTGATTGACGCTTACCGGCATCGTTACGGTGAGTTCATGTTGATAGTTTTCGCGCTCTATGAACGATTGTGCTCGCGTGCGTTGCCTAGCAGCGATGTTCTTATCTGGGCGAGTTGGCGTGATAAATCAGCTACTTTCATTTCCAAGGAACTGTTCTGGGGTTGTATTACAGGTGCAGAGCACTCGGATATTTGCGAGAAGTCGTTAACTTCAACTATTTAGTCAGCTAACGTTGCCATTTGCTGCAGGCTTCCGCTGCTTATGGAAACGATGCTGCGGATATTTGATGGTAAGCCTTTGAGCCAAATTGATTTCAGCATCTCGTCATTCATATTACTTCCGGCCAATTCGCGCATTTCAACTGTGATGGTCGCATGTCACCGTCTTGGAGTAGTTTTTTGATGCGCTTTTGTTCGGAGTCCGCGAATTGCTCAACCAGTCGTTCCTTGAAAACTTTGTACATATCTGTTGCGGGTGGTTTTAAGATTATGGCCGAGAAATGAGTCAACACATTGCACTCTATGTGCCAGGCTACATGGGCATTGCAATGAAAGTCATGTCGAGCGAGACAGGTAGATTTTATGTGAGACAGAAAGAAAAGGGTTGACTGCGCCGAAAATACACCGAAAATCCATTTTCAAATTGAATTCTCAGTATGAGAATGAATATTTCGTTTCCAAACCATCTTCATTTCGGTTTTGCACTGAAGGAGTGAAGACGGAAATGTAGGTACCGGACAACGAAAATATGCCTGTTTCTTTTCCGAACCATTTCACTTGCAGAATTTTCAGTTTGGTATCTGCGATGAAAGAGTTTTTTTTTGTCGAATATGTATAATTATTTATTGAATTAATCAAACTGGATTATTACAAGAACTAAAAATACAATAATGTTCTTTATCAGTGTATTGAGCAACCTGCTTTAATACAAAGATATAAGTTAAATTTTATAAGGAGAGAATCAATGTTAAACATTATTTATTAAATCAAGTGTATCTTTTTTCTTTAGAAGTTTAGGCCTATGTGCCAATAAAGGGTTTCTAGCGAGGGGTTTAGGGAGAGATTTGCATTTTCTTCTAAAGATTTTCAAGTCCCGTAAGATATTGGCATTTCTAATGCACCCCGGGGAACTCCTCGTGCTGACTTCACAAGAGAAATTATATTTTGTTTCAGATTTCAGCGTTTCCCATCTGTCGCAATTGCTTTCATTCCAATGACGCTTATTTTTGTGTGTAGCCACGGCGTTCATTGGTATGACTTTCATTGCAATGACCGTGTAGCCAGGCACTATTGCAGCAACGACGGTGATTAAAATAATCCACATGTATTTGATCTAACTTTATTGCTTAGCTAATAAATTTAACAAATTAAATCTGAGAATTCAGTTTAATGTGAAGCTACTCTGAGTGGTTAAAACGCGCGACAATCAACGAGGAAGACTTCTTGTTCTTTTTAGAAATGTCAGATGGGCTGTCGATGTTATGTCATATAAGGTAGGGTTACTTCAAGGTAAGGCTCGCGTGTTCCCCGACAAATTGTTACCGCCACATACCTATACAATGTTGGAAAGTGAAAGTGAAAAATGAATTTGAAATTAATATAATTTTTTGATAAAAGGTCCCGAAAAAGAAGTTTTTTTTTATTTTATTTTATTCTTTACATAGTATAAGAGCAAATGGCTATGTTGATAAGATCTTAAAGAATCGAACAAAATGTTTTTTCTAATACATATGTGTTATATGAAGAATAAATAGATACATTCTATAGTTTCAAGAACTATTGTCTAATGTATCGAGTTCAGTACAAGATATTAAATAAAAATTCAAGTTCAAATTAAAAAAATCAAAAAAGTGACTATAGGTATGTATAGGACAAACACAAGAGTAGTTTAATATTATTCAGATGAATCTCTCGATTGAATGGAAAAGAGTACATCGAATTTCAAGCAGCAATATATTAAAAAGTCTTGGTGCTACAGATGTAAATAAATCTAAGTAGTGGTAAGTGTTATGCGGTGGAACAGTAGCCATTAAACTATGAGTACTTCGAAGTCTACATATGTACGTTTGTATCTCGATTGAGCGAATAACCACTTCTTATAAAGAAAATTCTCAGTACTTTATAAAAGTAGAGATGTTTTAGTGGGAGTATCTTAGAGTTAAGAAAAAGCATAAAACTGTTCTCCAGATGACCTTTTTTCCAAATAATTCTAAGAATATGCTTTTGAACAACAAGCAATGGTTGGATTTTGTTGTTATGAGTGCCACCCCAGCAAACCACACTATATTGCAAATTAGATTGGACCAGCCCATAGTAAACTGTTTCTAGGAATTTGTTCGTTGTATTTAATAAGTACTTTCTAAGTAAATATGTATGGGTACTCCAGTTCATTTTACTATAAAAGACAAGTCCCAAGTACAGTGAAAACTCGCCTAACAGACACTCCTATTAGGCGGACTCCCCTCTTGCGCAGACATTTTCTCCTAAACCATTTTTTTTTTCAAAATTT
This sequence comes from Blera fallax, assembly GCA_946965025.1. NCBI lineage: Eukaryota > Metazoa > Arthropoda > Insecta > Diptera > Syrphidae > Blera > Blera fallax. The sequence continues at coordinate 58,878,432 of OX337246.1, forward strand.
TCAAAACAATTTTACCTCTTTTAGACGGACCCCCTTTTAACCGGAAGCGGACACTATATTTTTATGAATTGTGAAAAACGCCTCTCTTAGCCGGACTCTAACCCCTTAGTAACGGACGCGAGGCACACATTTATGTCATAAATTGAACGTCGTAGAAAGCGCAAAGTTGGGGATTTCCCGAATAAAGTGTTTGCGATTTTCGTTTATTCTGTCTACTTTGTCTTATTCAGTTTTGGCACGTTCAATTGAAAACATCAGACTGGCAGAAAGAAAAACACTTAGTTTAAAAAAATGGAGATTGTTAACGCGTATGAAAAAATGTATAAAGGTGTTATTCATTTACGAAGTGGACCTCCCTTATTTAACTATTCATCAATTTTAAATTTTAAAAAAAATTTACAAATCAGGCCACTCCCCTCCCTTAAGGCGGATACTCCTCTTAAGCGGACAAAAATTGTCCGACGGTGTATTTGAAAGCTGTAACCTTCACAATAACAAAGCATTTAGAAGAGCAGTTAAAATCAGCATTAAATGTTATTGGAGAACTAGTGCCACATGTGTCAGCACTAACTAAAATACGGTTGCACAAAGTACTATGATATGTCATGATAGGAAATTCGACCACGTCTGTAGATAAATTAAATTAATGACTAGCTTGTGACTACTAAACCAGTGTCTTGGTTTTCCTAAGTCTTGGTTTATATCAGCAATTAGATCTGAATCAGAGAAACTAGAATATGAAAGAGCTATATCGTCTCCAAACCCATTTTGGGTTCCTTTAAGGTGAAGGCTAAAAATAGAATTAATATAGAAAAGAAAGAGAATAAGGCCAAACAACGAACAGGTGTCTGAGGGACACAGTACTGGGCTAGCCACTTGAAAAGTCACTGTCTTTCTGCGTATATAAACACTCACTCCGTTTTAACAACAAGCCGAAACACATCTTACTCCCGTGAAGGTCTGTGAACGACTGACAAACGATGACGCTACCACTACACTATTGCCACCCCTAAGTTTCACGAGAATAACTGAGAAGACATGAGAGACAGGGTCCGTCTAAATTTCAACATTTTTTGATTTTTCGGATACGGCGGCCTGAGCGTAAGTCTGTACTTCTCCTGTCCAAGGGTAGCTTTTCCAATGGTAACTTTTCAGTACCGTTTGTTTTAAGAACAGGGGTTGAGGACTTTTCTGTTGTCACTCTTACTTTCAACTTTTTGTGCTCTGAACTGGGTACTTTTAGTTTGCCTACTTTCTCCTGCGCGTTTTTACGCTTTGGCTTAGTTTGCAGTTTTGATGATGCATTTAGGGGCTTAAGGAGCGCATCTCTCCGTTTTTGCAAGTCCTTAGCTTGCAGCCTTACGCTCAGGCTGCGGCATCCGAAAAACAAAAAAGGTTGAAATTTCGACGGACCATGCGTGAAAAAGATATTGATATTTGCTTGATTTCTGAAACCCACGTAAAAACGAATCGCATTTAAAAATAAAAGGCTATAGGGGAAAGTGATCACCCTTCGTACATGAGGCTCATTCTTACAGTAAGTATGAAAGAAAAACTAAACGGCGCACGAACACGTGTTTGCTTGTGTGCATAGACATACAAGGCGCCATTTCGCTCAACGAACTTCGGGCCAGTCGCGCAAAGGTGTGAGAGCTGATAAGATGTAACGTGTTTCCGAGCGCTGTAAGTAATTTTTTTTACCGTAGTTTACGATCGCATTGTGAGTAAATTTTTAATATTTTTTTGCAAAATAGTGATGAAGAATTTATGTCAACAATGTTTATTTTGTGATTCAATTACTAATATTTCCATACTAAATCAGAATTTATAAAAAGTTGTAATTTCTATTTTGTGCATAGCCTGGGGTACATTCGGACAGTAATACAAGGGGGCACATTCGTACGCGTACGAATGCTCCCCTTAAAATCTTATTTAGGAAAATTACAGTCAAAACATCAAATATCGATTTTAATGAAATAAAATATAACCCTTTAAAATTTGTTTTAACAGATTTTTGTTTAACAGAAAGCACATTTGAATTGTCTGTGTAACTGAAAATCAGACTTTGTTACGAGTTCTTTAGCTAGTTCTCTATTCTTCTCATCTAGAATTGCTTTCAGCTGTTCAATAGTGATGCCTGTTATATTCTCCATTGCTGAATACTTTTGTGGTTCACTAGGACGCCTTTTCTCATTATTTGGCTGTTATGTTTTTGTTCATTTAGTGAGGTGAGTTTTGAAATTTGCAAATATGCGTCTTAATTGCTAGGACTTACACGAGTTAAACATTAGATCCGTGGGTAATACTCCTGGAATGCACTTGTAATTATCTTATGATTTTCTATTTTAATTAACGAGTTTCACGAGAGATCTTTTGACTCAAACTTACTTTGACAGATCGTAAATGTCAATCCCATCTAGTAATGTCATATTGGTTAGATTAGGTTTGCGGGCTATGGTCAATGCTGACCCATTGTGTTACCCATTTGGGGGAAAATATGTCGCCCCTTACTTACTATAACCCTATGTCAACTAAAAATACATACATATATTTACAACTTAATTTCTATATTACCTGTTTTGTGGTCACATACAAACCATCTTGTGAATTTGATGAATTTCATTGGAGCTTCCGCTGGCGTGTTGGAGAGTTTCTCCAGGTTATTACAGAAGTGTCTCCCCAGGAACTTGTATCTAGAGTATTGGAGGCGGGGCAGTGGCATAGGAAGTGGGTTGTATCCTCAATCGCTTTCTCATCGCCACAGCCTCTGCAGAACTCCTCTTCTGTCAGACGCAGCTTTTTCATATTGTTACGAATTGGGCGCGAGCTTCCAAACTAACCACCACTGTAAGACAGCAACACCATCACCGCGACATTGCCGCCCACATTACCGTCCACCTCCAACAGCACCAACACCCGCCCGCCACACCTCCAGCGCCTCCGTCATCGTCATCGCTTCCACCTGAAAGTGGAGCTTATTAAAATCGGTAAGCTAAAACAAAAACAACTTACCTTTATATTGCCATAGGTTCCTCCTTCCGTCCCACCTGCCCTCTTTCCAACACCCTAGCTTACCCATCGACCCATGCCCATCGACACGTTGCACGTAAGCGCCCACGAGAGCATCCACTACCGCGGAATCCACACATAAGCAACCGCAACCCGGGGGGTTATGTTCCGTTTGCGTTGAACCGACGAACAGGCACGAGGAAGTTAAAGGAAAAATAAAATAAAATAAAGGGGAACGCACACAAAGGAAAACTCGGAAACCCGGAAAATTCGCGAAAAAAAAACAACACAACCAGCGCGGCGAAGTTGACGGCAGACAAAGCGAACAATTTTTGACGTCCGACAAACAGCTGGATGAATGCCAAAAGCCAGAATGCGCTCGGTGCTAGACGACATTTTCGGGTAAGTCTACATTAAAGGCAACCTGGAGCAGAAAAATCTAAGGAATTAGTGAAAACAGGAAAATGAGGAACCAAAAGATGACGAAAGGCTGGGAAGGCTGCTGCAGGACGGAAATTAATTTTCACCTGGACAAGTGACCCCTCATTTTGTTCGTAAAATTGAGGACGCCACGTGGGACGAGGGGGAAAGTCGGAAAAGCCAATTAAATTTTTTCATGATGGCGGAGAAAAATCACAAAGGCTGGAAGGTAAGGGCAAGGAGACCGTAATTTTTTTGGAATATTTTCCAGGCGGCGGCGAGATGTCAAAGGGGGACAGATATATATCTGGAGGGAAATTTCGGTGGAGACCTTAGTGGAGACTTGTCATGTATAAAAGGAGCGTGTGCGAGGCGACTCTAGGTCTTTACCGATCAAGCGAGTCGACCCCTAGTACAGAGTGAACCAAATTCAAAATCATAAAAAAATAAAATTATACCTTTCGGGAACCAGTTAATAAAAAAAAGTTTATTATCAAATTGTAGTGTTCGCACTACCATGTCGCCCTGGTAGCTCTCCCATGCAGATCATCGTTTCCACGACAGCATCACGTAACAAACCCGAAATACCCATATTTATGTCCATCTTATCTCGTCGTCTCATTTTTCGTCACAAAGACCACACGTACATACATATGTATATTCCATATGGCGATCATAAAGAAAATGCATTATGATATCATGACAAGCGATCCTACACTCCACATGACCGGAGGTACACTGCACCGTATTTAGGGCAATGCATACACATATCCGAGTGTAAAGTCAAGGGCAGTGCCTCTGCCTCTTAAGTGGGTCAGTGCGATGCGCACTCCACATGACCGGAGGTACACTGCACAGTATTTAGGGCAATACAATTAATGAGTTATCGATGTGACGAAAAATAGGGATGATGATGAGTGCATTAATATGGAAATGTGAGGGACTGCACTATTGGTGTAGGAAGTTGCGTATGCCTGGTGTGGATGAGAAATGGCTTGGTGTTTGAGTTTTCCTTTTGAATAGCCGAAGGATTGAAGACTCAGAGTTAAACTGATGGTCGAGTCGAGAACATAATAAATCTTTAAACAGTAAGCGACTCATTTTCATTTACTCAAAATCTCCGTCAGCTCTCCGTTAGACACTCTTCCCTCTTCAAATACGAGTAAGCACGGTGTTGGAACGTAACAAAATTTTCTTTCTATGTTCTTAATCTTCTGCATAATCTTCTGCTATTCTTTTCATCGCTTTAACAGGTTGTTGAGTAGCTGCTATACCCCTCATTGGGATTTTGTAACACTGGTGTCAGGTGTGGGGTTTCGAACAAAACTAAGATTAATTTTTCACCATGGACGCTAACGAGATGCGGGAGCAGTTTAGCTCGTTGATGACGATGTTGCAGGAGAGGAGCCTCCACGAGCGGACGTTCTGGGAGACGGAATTCGGTGAATGGAAGGCAGAGTTGGCCGCTAGGCAAACAGCAGTCGAGGACAGGATCGAGGCGCTTCAGAAGTCTTTGATCGGCCGAGCTTTTGCGCCAACTGATGGACAACGCTCATCACCCCATTCCACGACCGAGGAAATGACCCGAAGGCAAGAGGCAACACTAGGTCAACTTCAGTGTGGTGCAACCATTCGATGGGAAGTTTTCTTGGTCAGACTACGAGCGTCAGTTCGACATAGTCGCTTCATTTCATGGGTGGACGGAGGAGGAAAAGGCCAATGGCTTGGCCATGCAGCTTCGAAGGGAAGACTTGTCCGTCCTAAGCGCACTTCCACGAGGGAAGCCTCTTTCTTACGGAAAACTTGTGGGGCTACTGCGTCAGAGGTTTAACTTGGATGATCACACTAGCTACACGGTGCTTCGAAACCGGGTTCAAAAGCCGAAAGAGCCCTTGGCAGGGTTCGCGATCCAGTTGCAACGCCTGTCAGTGGCTGCCTTTCAGAGTGCTCCGAGAGGGTGGTAGAGGAGATCCTGCTGAGCCAGTTCATTGATGGGATTCAGGACGAGCAGTAGCTGTTTGGCGTCCCCGGGATCTGCAGGAAGCTCTTCGGGTCACGCAAAACATTTCACCCCGACTGCAACGGCGTGGCCACCGACAAGTGTAGAAAAAATGTATCGGTATGCAACCCGGAACTTTAAATAGAAAGACCAAGACAAGCTTTAATTCTTTATTAGGTACTATAGGTACTTCTCTCGAGGAGGAATTGTGATAGACTGACTGAAGTAAGTTACTCTACATTACAAGAAAGGTGATGAAAGAGAAAGATAGCAATTACCATGAGAGAGATTCTAATATACAATGTATGTATTTATAATGTAAATAAATTTTAACATTCTCCGGCCGGTGAAGAAGAGGAAAGCTCCAGTGGGTACAATAATTGGACTGGCCTCCGGGTTCGAGTTCCATCTGAATAGCGTATCTCGCAGGCTCTGACTTTACCATCACGCCCATTGAAATTAAATCGAAGCTTGTAAGTCGTTGTCGCGAAGAGCTACGGGTTCTTGGTGCACAGCACAACGTAAGACTCTGCTGGGTTCCCGGACACAAGGGGGTACCGGGTAACGAGAAAGCTGATGAGCTGGCAAGAAAAGGAGCATCGCTTGAACTAAATCAGGCAGACACTACTGTAAAAATCCCGCCTTGTCACATTAAACAGATGATAGGGGACAAAACATTAGTAGCTGCATATGAAAGATGGAGAGTGCTTGATTCTTGTGCTATAACCAAGAAAATGTGGCCACTTTACGACAAGCAAAAAACCGAGAGAATTTTACAAATGAACAAAAAATCTTTGTCATCTCTTGTAGGTATTATCACTGGACACAATATGCTGAGATATCATACAACGAAAATGAAACTTAGTACAAATGACCTGTGCAGAGGATGTGGTGACGAAGATGTACATGAAGATTCCACACACTTTCTATGTCACTGCCCATCACTCTGTCATATTAGATCTAAAACACTTGGAAGACACTTCTTCTGTGACCTTGAGGAACTTTCTGGCAAGTCTATAAACGACTTGCACAAATTTATAAACGCCTCGGGATGGCTTCAATATCCATAGTTTGCTTATAGGTTCTAGAGTATGGGTGGTTTTTAAACCCCTAGGGCATCACAATGGATCTACATTGATCTAAGTGTGACGGATGCAGAATTCTTTTGCGCCCGTCAACCCACTAACCTAACCTAACCTTACCATCACGCCCAGCGAAAGTGTTTTCTATGACGGCCATCTTCCAGTTAATCCTTGGTTTACCGGCATCGAAGACGAGGACGACATCATTTTTATTGAATTCTATCGATGAACTGCATTTGTTGTGATGAAACGATCGCAGTTGTTGCAGATACTCAGTACGCCATCGCGTTCCCAGCATACTAATATACTTCATTCGCTGCTTCCAAAGATGTTGTATCTCATGCGAATCAGTTACCACTTCACGAACGGATAACCCACAATGACCCATCAAAAAATGAGCAGGAGTCAGTGGAGTGAAATCTAGCGGATTGCAGCTCATGTATGTAAGTGGGCGAGCATTCACCACACCTTCAGCTTCGACGATTACTGTTCTTAGCTGCTCAAAAGTAAGCTTCGCCTTGCCTATGACCATCTTGAGGACGTTTTTGATTGTGCGTATGAGGCGCTCCCAAAATCCGACCCACCACGGAGCCCGTTCCACTATGAATTTCCACTTTATGCGCTTATTGGACAAAAACGCTTGGATAGGTTCATCATCGAAAAGGTGATTGACAGCACCAAGCTCTAAAGCCGCTCTGCGAAAGGTTCGAGCATTATCGGAATATATAACGGATGGAGTACCCCGTCGAGCCATGAAACGTCTTAATCCCATTAAGCAGCTCTCTGTTGTTAAATTTCTCACCATCTCCAAGTGTACAGAACGTATAGCGGCACACGTGAAAACCATCAAATACGTTTTATTCATCTCCCCCTTCAAGTTATCGAAACAGTAGAGCGAACCGGCGAAGTCGACGCCGACATTGTCGAAAGGCCTTGAAAGCGTTAACCTCTCGACTGGAAGTGGTCCGAATGGTTGTGCAGCTGGTTTTCCCCATAGTTTCCGGCACGCTGAACACTCTAGCTGCAATCGTCTAATCAACTGGCGTCCTTTGGGAACCCAGAAGCGAGAACTTAACTGCGACAAGACCATGTTGACTCCACCATGTATAGTTCTTTCGTGATAGTCCTTCACTATGAGTTCAGTGACATAGGAATTTTTTGGCAATATTATGGGGTGTTTGAGATCCATAGATTCCTCTAAGCACTGAAGACGACCACCCAGTCTCATAATGCCATTGACGTCCAGGAAGGGGGACAACTGCGCAATCGTAGAACCCCCAGGCACCGATTTCTTCTTCTGTAACAAACAAATTTCGTTAGAGTATTTATCAAATTGTATGTACCTGAGCCAATATGCTTTAGCTAGGTCAAGATCCTCAGCGGTCAAATAAAGGGAGGAACCCCTTTCCCTCGTTTTACGGCACGAGCCACAGAAGCGTAACATGTAGGCTGTAACTCGTAACAAACGCTTCCAAGTTTCTGTAGCAAAGAAGGGGCTCGAGTGGTTCGCTCACAGTCGGGGGTATGCATTAGTAGAGCCAACACAGTTACGTGGTTCAGAATGGGTTTGATGTCATCAGCGTTGCAATTTTCACCATCGTTGAGCCAGGCAGGTCCATTAGCCCATAACGCAGAAGTTCGAAAATTCTCAGTAGGTACTCCCCTTGTGAGAAGATCCGCAGGATTCTCTTTTCCGGAACAGTGCCTCCAGTCCAAGGGTGATGTGTGACTGCGTATTTCGGTAACTCGGCTCTTGGCATACGGTTTCCATCGATCGACTTCTCCCTGTATCCAATTAAGAGTGATTTTCGAATCTGTCCACATATGAAACTTTCGAACAGAAATCTTAAGAGACTGCCTCAAGTATAAACACAATCGCGCTGCTATCAATGCGGCGGTTAACTCTAACTTTGGCAGCGTAAGCTCCTTCGTCCCATCCTCCTTCAAGGGAGCTACTCTGCTTTTCGCGCACAGAAATGCTTTCACCTGCCGCATTGGTGCTCTTGATGTATGCCACAGTACCATACGCTTTTAGGCTGGCATCAGCGAATATGTGGATGTCCATCACACTTGAAGAATCATAGACCAATACCGACCGCGGAATTGTTACCTCTTTTAAGAGCAGAATACCTCTTGAACAATCTTGCCATTCAGCCATTAAGTCCGACGGTAAGACTTCGTCCCACGATAATTTTCTTTTCAATATCGATTGAAACAGGATTTTGATTTTTATTACAGCTGGACCAAGCATTCCCAATGGATCGAAAATTCTGGCGATTGCTTGCGGCACATTACGCTTAGTACCCACCTAATTTGAAGTAAGCAAGCTTTCCACAGACTGTAACGGCACAGCGATTTCGTCACTGAAAACGTACCACTTTAGTCTCAAAACCTTTTGTATAGCTGGAGCATCGACTGAACTGAGATCTTCTCGAATTTGAGCACAGTTGGAGTTCCACTTTCTCAGGTTCATGCTGGCGTTGTTCATTATAATGACGGCTTCCTTGCTTATCTGTTTCCCTTGTTCTTCGGTGTCAACACTTATAGCTAGATCATCCATATAAAAGCATTTCTGTAGCACCTTGCATATCATTGGGAAACGAATCTTTTCTTTAGCCAAATGCTTACGTATTGTTCCAGTCAACACTCTTTCGTTCGCGAAAGTTTGGTTAGGAAACTAAAACTCGTTCCCAAGAAAAGACTCCATGCCAAAAACTACAAAAAGTAAACATCGTAATAAACAGCCAGTACGACAGTAAACGTGCAGAAATTGAAGCAGTTGTTGTACCCGATATCTGTATCGATGTTCTGCAAGTGCCTGACAGTTCATGCCCATCGGTCAAGGGTCTACGTCTTGCAGATTCTAATCGTGTTTCCATCGAAGTAGAAGACGGACTAAGCGTTCTCATTGGTTCTGACTACTACTGGACTGCAGTAACCGGAAAACAACGACGCATTACCCCAGCATTAAGAGCTGTTGAAACCATCTTTGGCTGGACACTACAGGGAGCACATACCTCTGTCGGAATCCCGGGTTTCGGCACCATGTAGAAAAAGTGTATCGGTATGCAACCCGAAACTTTAAATAGAAAGACCAAGACAAGCTTTAATTCTTTATTAGGTACTATAGGTACTTCTCTCGAGGAGGAATTGTGATAGACTGACTGAAGTAAGTTACTCTACATTACAAGAAAGGTGATGAAAGAGAAAGATAGCAATTACCATGGGAGAGATTCTAATATACAATGTATGTATTTATAATGTAAATAAATTTTAACAACAAGTATTCATGGCGTCACCGGGATCTGGCAACGGCAAGAACGAACCAGAGCGGAGGCCGGTGAGAGGGTGCGGGAGCCCCAGTAATCTCCCGGAAAACTAAACACCACTGGCCGAAAGGAACGGAAGCCAGTGATGGGGAATAATACCACTCCACCACATAAAACAACCCCCCTCTTTTCTTCCACAGAACCAAGACCAGCGGCGCAAAAGGCAGGGGGTAAGAGAATCGAGACTACGGCGAGCCTCATAGGGGCCGTGGGAGATTACGGGAATCTCCGGCGAGACGATCTGGACGAAGGGGACAGCGAAGGTGAGTTTAGTGATAAATCACAAGGAGTATACTCATTCGTTTCGCTGTCGTAAGCTCCAACGTGCCCAACATTCTCGGGATAGATTTCTTGATGGGAAACCGGTGCCTCATTGATTTTGAAGGCATGTACACGGAAATCCATGGCAAGAGACAGGCGATGCGCCTCCCTTCCGGGTCCCGTACGAGTTTGCTTACGACGTCTGTATCGCTTGTGTTGGTGTTGATTCAGCTTCGTCCACCAAATGTTTTGACAGGCACGGCAGCGCTGGTAATGTCCTCCGAAGATAATGGATTACCGGAGGGAGTTGTTCTAGGAGGGAGCCTAGTCACGCCCGGCAGCAAGAACATCATGGTACGGATGACCAACACTACGTCAAAAGAGGTAACGCTATCCAAGGACAAAACAATAGGGAAGATGGAACGAGTCGAAGTCTACGAAGTCCCAACACCGAACTCAAATGCCAGTCCAGCCACCATCGAGTACCTAGTATTGGAGGTGCAATCGAGACAGAGAGACAGGTGACTCAATTCCGAGAACTCCTTAATAAATACCGTGTAGTCTTTTCAGCTGGTCTCATATCAACTTTTTGATGTGTTCTTGCTTGGTTAGGTTGGCTTGCATTATTTGCTGTTACTTAAGCGTATGATTTCATATTACCATTATCTTCCTTTTTGGTGCTTTGGTTTTTGTTATTTTTAACATTTGTTGATGCTTTATCGGGTTGCAAATGTTTTGTGATAATTTGTTTCTGAGCCGTATTGCGGTTTTTATCTGTCATATGATTGTTTTCGATTTTTTGCAGTTCAATGGCAACACTGCATCCTCGGTAATTAGCTGGATGGTTTTCGCCACAATGTACACATTTTGGCTGCACATTTTTAGGTTTAGTGCATTCACTTGTAAGATGCTTACCTGCACATTTTACACATTTTACACATCTAGGTGTTCTGTTGCAATACTTTTGCGTGTGTCAATAAGCCTGGCATAGTTTACATTGAGGTATAAGCTTAGATTTTTTAATAGATTGTATTTCAACCATACAGCCAAGAATACTTTTTAACTGGTAGATTTTTTCGAGCTCTTCCTCAGCTCTGAATGTCAATGTAAACATGTTAAGTGGTTCTTTGCTTTTCCATTTAAGCTTGATTGTAGCATCTATTGCCCTTAAGTCCTATGGTTTTAAGTCAGCGACTATTTTTCTGGCTGGGCAAAAACGCATCATCACCTCCACGTGGTGCTTGCTGGATAGCTATTAAATAGTGAACCAACGATGAGCGTATGGTGAGTCTGACTGTACATGTGGAGCTGGACACTCGGACCAGCGCAAGCTCAGCCGGGTGAACTCCAGCACGCGTGTGTCAGACGAGGCATCTCTTGCTGACCTGACCCGCACTTTGTGGATGTCTAACAAAGAGGTCCTCAGAAGGAGGACGTGCAGCGGAGGAATTTCAACGACGGAATCAACGGTGACGTCCACAGACAGACCAGCGGAAGCCTTACTTGAGCTACTCCGACATATTAGGAGCTCAGGTCAGTAAGGAACTTTCACGACTAAGGCAGGGTCTTGAAAAATAAGTGGTGGCGAAGGAGCCCTTAATGGGCCAACGGCAGCGCTCGCATCCCCGAAGTGGTTACTGGCATCGGTGTAACCGGCCCCTCGTCCTAGGGGTTGTGTAAAGAGACCTGGCCCTCCCGGTTGGGGGTTGTGCGTCGGGGCAACTTCCCTACCACGTAAAAAAACCACGGTTACTAAAAACCAACAAGCCTCGGAAAGGAATGATCCTACTGTTGACGACCCTGGCAAGCGAAAAGAGGACAATGATTTTCGGATCTGCACGTATAATGTTCGGACTCTCAACAGACCACGTGCAGCCGATCTATTAGCAGAGGCCCTAGACTGCTATGAAGCAGATATCACAGCCATCCAGGAAGTGCGGTGGGATGGGCCGGGCAAAAGGAGGATTAAAAACTGTGACATCTATTACAGTGATTGCTATAGAGAACAAAACCAGCGCTTATTCGGATGCGGATTTGTTATACGCGGCAGACTTAGGCAAGAAGTCTTGAGCTATCGACACGTGAGCGAACGTCAAGATAGGAAAGGAGGACATCTTTGGTAGAACAGTTGATAAACATAGTCTGCACGACACCACGTCTGGCAATGGACTCATTCTGATTGATTTTGCTGCGGGGCGAAACGTCACAATAGCAAGCACACGGTTTCCTCATCTCAATATCCACAAGGGGACCTGGCGGTCTCCTGATCATGAAACGGTCAATCAAATTGATTATATTGCGATCGACGCAAGGCATGCCTCCAGTATTCTGGATGTCCGAACCTTTCGAGCAGCCACCATAGACTCGGACCACTACCTTGTTGCAGCCAAGGTACGAATGCGGATATCCCAAACGCCACAAAGAAGAGTAACTGTGAGAAGATTTAACGTCGAAAAGCTGCAATCGCAAGAGACCGCCAGAATCTTCGCCGATCGCGTATCCCGAAATCTCTCCACGACTCCTACGCCGCCAGCATCAAGTACCGAAGACCAGTGGCAACGTTGCCAACATGCCATCAGAGATGCCGCAACTGATGTGCTGGGTTTCAGTCGACCACCATCAAGAAACCCCTGGTTTGACGAAGAATGCCGGCAAGCACATGCAGTTAAACAGAACGCGTACAAAGCGGTGCTGCAAAGAAGGACGAGGGCTGCTCGTAAGCTCTACGAGCGTAAGAGACGGGAAGAACATCGGCTTCTCCATAAGAAGAAAAAGAGCACGAGAAGCGCGCGATCGAAGATATTGAGAGATTATACTCCAGGAATAACGTACGGAAGTTTTACCAAAAGGTAAAACGAACGTGTCAGGCCAACAAGGCCCGTACGGAAACCTGTAGAGATGAGGAAGGAAACCTGGTAGTAGAATCACAGTCGGTGCTGAGAATATGGAAAAACTTTTTCTGCAGACTGTATAACGGCGATGAAGACCAACATACCGCTGTCAGGCAGAATACTCCATTCAATATAGACGACGATAGCCAAAAATTCCGTCCACCTGACCAAAACGAAGTGAGGATAGCAATATCCAAGCTTAAATCCAACAAAGCTGCTGGTCCTGATGGCCTACCGGCCGAGTTGTTTAAGGCAGCTGGAAATGACTTGGTAGAGTCAGTTGGTACATCAACTCATTTCCAAGATTTGGTCAGACGAGTGTATGCCTGATCCACAAGAAAGGAGACCCCCTCAACTGCGTCAATTAGAGAGGCATCAGTCTCCTCAACATCGCCTACAAGATCTTATCTGCCATATTATGTGAACGCCTGAAACCCTTCGTCAACAACCTGATTGGCCCCTATCAGTGTTCAAGCCAGGAAAGCCCACAGTCGATCAAATTTTCACACTCCGGCAGATCCTGGAAAAACCCAAGAAGTCCAAATCGATACTCACTATCTTTTTATCGATGTTAAGGCCGCATATGACAGCATTTATAGAGACGAGCTATACAGTCTAGATCCGGCATCCCTGCCAAACTCGTTCGTCTGTGCAGGATGACGATGGAGAACGCTCGCTGCTCCATCAAGGTCGGTAATGACCTCACCGAGACCTTCGATGTCACAAAAGGATTTAGACAAGGTGATGCGCTGTCATGTGACTTCTTCAATATTATTCTTGAAAAAATTGTGCGAAACTCACAAGCCAACACCGGAGGCACAATCTTTCAAAAGTCTGTGCAACTCCTAGCATACGCCGACGACATTGACATGATTGGCAGAACACAGCGGGCTGTCACTGGTGCGTTCGCTAGTATCGAAACAGAAGCCGCCAAAATGGGTTTAGCTGTAAATGAGGGCAAAGCCAAGTATATGCTGTCGAAAAGAAAAGGTTGAGGCCCAGGTTCACCCCGAACTGTAGCGCCACCTAAGTAAGTAAGTAAGACTATTGTTTCTGGTTTGCATGTATGGTGTAGATTTTTTGCCATTACTCTAATTGGGCGAGTTTCCTTATTTTCATACCGAGTACCAAGCATAGTTTGCGTCTCTCAACATTTTTGTAGCCATTCTATAGGTCTCGCTGTCTTTGACATTTAATTTAAAGTTGTTTCTATTGATAATTTTTAGCTTGAATTTCTCTTGTGGAGCAACTCTTTCAATTTTTTCAAACAAACCATCAAAGCTTGTTATTTCTTCGATAATAATAGGCGGTGGCGCTGGTATTTTCTTTATTTTGCTCTGGATTGTTACTGATTCCGATTTACTTTCTTTTAGTTGGGGTGGAGTAGCGGTGGTATTTAATTTCCTTTTTTTCCCTTTTGTCTGTCTCTTATCCATTCGGTTTCCCTTGCTAGTTCGTCTTCATCTGTAGAGTACACACCCTCAGCTTCTTTTTGGTTAGTCTTGGTTACTTTTTCCTTTACTTGCTGACTTTTTATTTCATATTCAAGCTTCCTTATATATTCTTGCATCTTTAGCATGGTATTATGTAACTGTTTATTGGTTTTGTTCGACTCGAGAAATGCATTGTTTACTAGCTCCCTTTGTAGCATTTGGATTTGAGAATCATTATCCTCATGTAGAGACGTCGTTTTTCTCACGAACGACTCGGTGGTGTTTTATTGTCGTTTTTTTATTATTTTTGCTAATGCAGGCGCTTCAACAATTTTTTTTGGTCTTAGTAATAGTCCGTTCCCCGGGGGGAGAACGTATAATATTGGGCATAACTGTGTAGTATGTCTTTCTCTATGCCATTCAAAACGAACAAAATAATGTTGCATAATCTAAGGCGAATACCTTGACGATTGTGCTTTCTTGTTTGGTTTTGTTATTAGCTAAAGAAAAACAAAATGTCTAAGAGTGGGTTGGTGTGTTGATTATTGGCGAACTTAAAAGCTCAACTTATACAAACTACTACCATCGTATATGAAACTTATAGTACTATCACAGATAATATATATATATATGCAATGAAAATACATCAGAGACACAAAGCTTCCTTTAGTAGTCACTTCAGACAGTTCTAGTGCATCCAGCGTTTTAAATATTAACCAAAACGAAAATGAAACCGGCAATACTGTCCAACCACACTTTCCGTTAATAAAGTTGGCGAACCTATGACATATTATTAGAGATTTTTCTCTACCTAGCGTTGAAAATAATAGTTTGCAAATTTTTCATTCACAGTTTCCTTCTCCCGAATCTCGTTTTCATAATAATAGTAAATACCATACCTCGGTATATTTTCGATACGCCAAAGCGATTAAAGGTTGATAAGGACCATAATTTAGAAAAAAACGTTGACATGCAATTGCAAAATAACCCAGTCGACGTAAATACTTTTGTAAATATGCAACTTTTTCAAAAGGCAAATGCACATTGGACGAATGACAAAAAAGATTCGTGTCTGAAGTTTTTGCATACTTAAGTCTCCCACATTTTATTCCCATTTGGTGAGCTCGGGATTTAGTTTACCATCTACAAGCACAATCTATCGATGACATTCTTCCTTAAGTTTACTGGCCGATTTTTCCAACCAAATGATTCATCTTTTAAATAGCAAGGCTAAAACTATGTCAAACTTAGAGAAAAGATGTATGTACATTAATTTTTGATGAAATGGCAATCAAACCCGAACTTGATTGCAACATTAAAAATGACATGGTATACGGCTTTTCTGACTTCGAGGAGCTGGGTAGAAGCGCTACTGTAGCCTCCAAAGAAATGGTTTTTACTCTTAGGGGACTAAATAAAAATTGGAAGCAAACTACATCTTATTATATAGGATGCCGGAAAGGTGATGATATTGCCGAGATTTTGAAGTTAACAATATCAAAAACTTTGGAGTGTGGTCTCCAAGTTATTGCTGTTTGCTGTGACCAAGGCAGTAATAACAGAAGAGCATACACATTACTTGGCACAACCGAAACCAAGCCCTTTTTTGAAATTGAAAATCAACAATTTTTTCTTTTATATGATTATCCTCACTTATTCAAAAGCGTGCGAAATTGTTTGCTTAAGAATTCAATTTTAATATCTGAAGATGTTGTTTCATGGGGAATCCTTTTCAAACTTTTTGAAGATGATTTCAAGAATATCTTTCAGGTATGCTTTAAACTAACGAATAGTCATATAAACCCGAACAACTTTGAAAAGTTGTTAGTGAAATTGGCTACCCAAGTTTTTAGCCCTAATGTTGCTGCTGGAGTCTTCAACGCAATTTCAGCAAACTGTTTTAAGACTAATACCAATAAGAAGATTGCTGCTTCAACGGCAACTTTTTTAAGCAAAATGAACGATCTTTTCGACAACTTAAACAGTAACAGTTTAAACACAAGCAAATTTAATCGACAACCCATTTCATCACATAGTGAAACTCTGCAGTCCATTAAAACTGCTATTCAGTGGATATCATTATGGGAGTCTACCGGTAAAATGAAAAAGTCATATTGCTTTGGTGGGTTACTACAAACTTTACTTGCTATAGAGTTAATATGGGAAAAACTTAAAAATGTCCAGCAAATCCTTCTTATTGCATATCTGAATGCTGATGTTGCAAAAAACTTATTTTCAATGGCTCGTTCAAATAGGGGATCATACGACGAAACCCTTCGGCTTACAGATTTATTAGAAATTTGAAGCAAATTATTTTCAAAAATTTAAAGTCATCAGAAAATGCAAGTTACAAAGATGCTGGGGCTGAATCTTTATTGCACGAAGCTGATTGTGACGATCTTAAGTGTGATGACAGTGAAGAATTTCATATTGAAGCTCCAGTAGAAGATCATCTCATGGCAACAGATATTCTGAACAGTATCGAATACCATATGAATAGTTGCGATGACGAGTTTGATGTTGATGCCAATGAGACAGAAACAGTTGTGTCCGAAAGATGGTCTCAGAAGCTGCAAGAAGCGGCTCTTACATTTTATGCCGGGTTTGCAGCTTTCAAGTTGCATAAGAAACTTAATTGTCAAAACTGCACTCGGTTCATGATAGATAAAACAGACAAATTCCGAGAACAAGCTCTGTTAATAAAATTGCGAGCTTATAACACCTATGACACATTATCCGAATTTGGAAATATAACTGTTCCTTCCTTGGAATTTGAAGCTTAGATATGTGAAAAGTATGCAAACACTTTTTGAAAGCCACTTTGTAAAAATACGACACGATGGACACTTGGTTGAGGCTTTGCTAAAATGAAAAATTACAGCTTCCGCTAGTATGAAATGTGACGATGATGAGCACAGACACTCCATTTGCAAATTAATTTTAATTGGTCTAATCAAATTTTCGTTTAAGAAAACCAATAATGATCTCTGTGGAGTTAAAAGTGTAAGGAATAGAAAACTTCACTTTATTATACGTACATACATACATACCTATGTGTACCTATATTAATCCTTTCTTTGTTTTGTTAAGATTTTTTTTGCGAATTTTTGTTATATTTTCTTTTTTTTCACTTAAGTTTTTCTAGTTATTCATTATTTTTTTAACTAATGGATATCTACTATTTATTTTATAAATATTATTATTTCTTTAGTTCTTACTAAAGAGCGAGGACTATGCCTACAAAAAAAAACGCGTTTAATATTCCATCTCATTGGGTAACGTGGAAAAGAATATTTGAACTATTCAGCGCCCTTCGTTTGTCCGTGCAACAAAGGATAGGGTTTGATTCGAAAATTTTTCTGTATAATTTCATACAATTCAAACAAAAACAAACAAATCTATCCGTAGCCATCATAAATTTCTGGCACTCCGTCCATCCACCAAATAATCCCACCACCACCCCGCTGTGAAAATATGTTTTTTCATCCCTTAACCAGA
Source organism: Blera fallax (assembly GCA_946965025.1). Taxonomy (NCBI): domain Eukaryota; kingdom Metazoa; phylum Arthropoda; class Insecta; order Diptera; family Syrphidae; genus Blera; species Blera fallax. The sequence goes on from OX337246.1 coordinate 58,896,354, forward strand.
CCACTACTTGAACTAAAAAGCTGACGCATAATATGCTTCCACCACTCCACTCCCTAATCAGAAAAACATATCTTTTCACTGAACAAGAAAAAAAATAATAACTTGCTTATACCTTTTTTTTATCAGTTTCTTTACTCATTTTCTTGGCAAAGTCATTCACGCAGTTGCGTAACATTTGTGCAAAAATTCTGAACGGGAACGGAAACCCAAGAAAGATTTTGTTTACTTTGTTTCCACTCATCACTCACTCATTCTGTAATTATAACTCCATTCTCAGAGAGTAATAATATTTTACTTCGCTCTCGAAGAATGAGAAAACGGTCCGAGTAACTACTAAAAAAATTGCTTGATGATAGTACTATAAGTTTCATATACAATGACAATAGTCAATCGAGTTGCAAATCAAAAATATGCTTAATAATACTGCTTCAACATCCATTTCCGTTCACTCTGTTGTGCCGCACCGTCATAGCATAGCCAAATCAACCAAACACCGTAGTCACAATCGCAACCCCAAAACGTCAACCAAGACTTTTATTTGCCTCAAGTGAGTCTGCTTGAGGGACTGTTCAAACCCTTTAGTATAATCGATACAAGAATCGAATTGTACATTCAACTAAGTCTAGGTTTATGCACCTAAGACATTTACTTCAGTTTGGGTAAAAGAACCCAATCTTTAACAGGCTAGAAATCAATTTTTTTTTAATGATTGTGATAACAATTTTTTTCTTCTCCTAAATGTAAAACTAGTCTTCCTGATTACAAATATGGTAATAGTATGCTAGAAATCGATTTTTTAAATAGTTTATTATATTTATTTGAACAAAGAAAGGTTCACTCAATTATCACACCTAGACAATTTTTAGAAATAATATTCAGTCATATTTTGTTGAATATCTTCCTAATAGTTTTGCGCTTCCATCCTCAATTTCATCTGGGTCTTCTGCACGGGAAATGTTTCTATTAAAAGATTTTTCAACTCGGTCCAGAAACGTTCAGCTGGATTCAAACAATCTCACCATCGTTTCGCAACTCTTGTTAAATACGCTAGCGCATAATTAATCATGGTGGTCTCACCCTAATCGTACAACGTTCCAGATTCTTCCATTCTTTCCAGCCACAATGTAATGTCTAAGTTTTTTCCTGCAACTGGGTAAAAATCTGGAAGAACATTTAGAAAATTCAGGTACGTATGTTGCTAGCCCTTCTGACGATCTGCTAATTTCGCTGCCGGTACACCTTTGGCTCCTTCTCCACTTTGGCTCATTATTCGATTTATGCCTCCTAGAGATTTTCCTTTAGTGTATGCGAAGTCCCCAATCATCCATGTTAGCAGTATTTCGATGTTAGATCTCACTTCTGAGATGTTAATTAATTTTAATCTTTACTAAATCACATTAAGTATGTTGAAATTAAATAATCGTTCCTTTGGTTTTCCAAATATAAAGAAAGAGGTACGACGACGAGCACGCTGACAAGAAGACAAGAAAATGAAAATGAATGAATGTTTAGTGACGTTTTCCTTTGAGTATTTTACTCTTAGATCGCGCTACAGTCGCTTAAGGTATGGGAACTTGTGCAGTTGCCCACAAGAATAAAAAGATGTCGAAACGGATCTGTTACTTTATTTCTTGGAAAAAGTAAAAACAAAGACAATTAAAATTAAACTCAAAGAAAAGTGACTGGGCGAATGGTTGGCGTCTGTGTTGCGCGCTGAAGAAAAAAGGTAAAAAGACTGATGAACGTCTGCTGCTGTGAGAAAAAACTCTCCTGGTATTCTTAGGTCAGTTCCAAAGAGCAGTTGTGCTGGCGAAGCGTTTAGGTCTTCCTTGATGCATGTTCGGAGGCCGAGGAGAACTGTTGGAAGTAGTTCGGGCCATGGTGTTGGAGCGTGACACATGAGTGCGGCCTTGACTGTGCGATGCCATCTCTCTATAAGGCCATTGGATTGAGGTCGATAAGGTGTTGCGTGAATTTTGTTGGCACCAATCATGTGTGAAAGTGCTGTGAAGAGTCTCGACTCGAACTGACTTCCCTGATCTGTCGTGATGGTCAACGGTGTGCCGAATTGTGAAATCCAGTTTGAGTAAAAGGCCGTGGCGACTGTGTTAGCTTCGATGTCAGCAAGTGGTGCTCCAACAGCCCAGCGTGAGAACCTGTCGATCATGGTGAGACAATAACGAAGACCATTGACGTTTGGAAGCTCGATGATGTCAAGGTGGATGTGATCGAAGCGGTGTCAGGTACGTCGATGTGCATTGGCTTGTTACGGCTGTGGCGTTGTATTTTTGACTTCTGACATGGGATGCATTCTTGTGTCCAGCGAAGAGAGTCGCGTCTGATACCAGGTCAGATGAACTTTTGTTTGAGTAGACGAGCAGTAACTCGTCCACTGGGATGTGCTAGACCATGCACGACATCAAAGGCACGTTTCCGGAGAGGCTGAGGAATGTATGGGCGAATGCAGCCGCTGGAGATGTCACAGTAGATAGGATGTTCATCAAGGACGAGCTGCCGAAGTGTGAGTGAGGAATGTTCTTTAATTTGTGCAAGCTCCCCACCATCCTGTTGAGCTGCACGAATCGTCTCTGCATGCAAAGTTTTGGGCATGGAAATGGTGTTGATGCGGGTCAGCGACAATGTTGTCTTCGCCGTTGATGTGGACTAACTCAGTGCTGAATTGTGAGATGAAGCTTAGCTGGTGGATCTGTCTAGGTGAAGCTTTGTCTGACCGTTGCGAGAATGTGTAGACCAGAGGCCGGTGATCTGTCTTGATGACGAAAGGTCGACCATCGAGGATGTGCCGGAAGAACTTGATGCTTGCGAAGATAGCGAGTAGTTCTCTGTCGTAAGTACTGTAGCGTGTTTCTGTTGGGCTGAGCTTCCGTGAAAAGAATCCAAATGGCTTCGATATGCCATCTTCCAGCTGTTCGAGCGTGGCGCCAATGGCAAAGTCCGAGGCATCTGTTGAGAGGGCTAGAGGTGCAGACGGTGACAGGAAAGAAGCTCTAACAGCAGAAGAAACGCTGTTCTTGCAGTTTTCGAGGGCAGCTTCCGAGTCTGGCGTCCATTCGATTTTGCGCTTGTCGTGCTTCTTGGCGTTCTTGAGGTAACTATTAAGTGGTGCTTAAATCTGCGCGGCGTGTGGTTTACAACGGCGGTAATAGTTTACTATCCCCAAGAAACGTCGTAGGTTCGTAATGGTTTCCCGCTTCGAGTACGAAAGTATGGCTTGGACTCTGTCCTGCGGACTGAGTAAGTAACCCAGGTAAACCACCTCTTCTTGTCCCCATTGGCACTTACCGGGATTGATAGTAAGGTGATTGTCGCTAAGAATCCTGAAGATCGTCTCCAAGTGCTGTTTGTGTTGATGTTGGTCCTTGGAGAAAACAATGATGTCATTAATGTAGCAAGCCGCGACAGAAACGTCCTTCAGAAGATTGTCCATATGTCGCTGAAACGTCTGCGTGGCATTACGAAGACCAGGTGGCATCCCCAAAAAATTCGTAGGTGTTGTGACGGCCGTCTTTTGAATGTCTTCGTGGGCTACCGGTATTTGGTGGAAGGCTCGCACCAAATCGATGGTTGAAAAGACGGCGGATCCATGGCAATGTTGGAGCACATCGTCTATGTACGGAATCGGGTGGCGATCAGGAACGGTTTGCTTGTTCAAGCGTCTGTAGTCGCCAGTTGAGCGCCAGCCTCCCAATTTCTTGGGCACCATGTGCAAGGGGCTGGCCCACTGGCTGCTAGATGGTCGTATGACACCGTGGTGTAAAGAAGCTCGAAATCGTCTTTGGCTGCCTTCAGCTTGTCGCCAGTGAGACGTCGTGGGCGTTCCGCAACCGATAGTGGTGACGATGTGGTGTGAGACGCGGTTGTCTGTCTTGATAGGAGGAATAGGTGCCGGTCTAGCGATGCTGATGTATTTGCAGAGGAGTTCTCTGTAGGCTGGTGCGGGCTCGATGAGGAGTTGCTCGATGGGCCAACTGTAGAGATGCTATGAATGGCAACCTCGCAAAGCTGGCATGGAACTGAAACCTTTGTTAGCCGGTCGATGAGGCAGCGGCCCTGAAGGTCAATGAGTAGGTGAGTAGGTCTGCCCCAATGATGGCTGTCTTGACATCAGCGACGACGAAGGTCCACCTGAGAGGACGGCGAATTCCAATGTTCAAAACAAGCAATAACTCTCCATAGGTGTTGATCACAGAATTGTTTGCAGCGTAGAGTTTGCGATCCGTAGCGTACCTGTTTGTTCGCGTGCGTGGAATGATGGAGATGACGGATCCTGAGTCGACCAGGAACTTCATGTTCGTGTGATGGTCATACAGGTACGGCGGTGTTGTGCCGACGACAGCGGTGCTAGTTTTCCGACGATAATGCTGAGACTTGGTTGAAACTGCATGGAGGTTTGCAGTTGCGAGGGTTGGAACCCCATTTAGGGTGGAAGTAGCACACGTCAGTTGGTGCTGGTGATGCCAATCGTGCGCCAGGCTGCGAAAATGAACGTGACCTGCTACTGGGAAGCCTGGAAAGCTTACTTAGAGCTTCTCGGTTGAGAGTGATCAGCTGGGTCAGTGAACGTCTGATTTCCATGAGCTCTTGTTTCACTGAGGGCATTAAAGCATCGTCGTGTTTAGATGGTGATGGTGTTCGCCTAGAATAAGTGGACGTGACCATCACTGTTGGGACCGGTCCATTCTCCATGAGAGTGTCTGCGCCGGAAGCGAGCTCGTCGAGTGTTGTTGCTCGAAAAATCCCCAAAAAACTTTGCACGTTTGGTGGGAGCAGGGCGAGCCATCTGACACGTAGGACATCCTCCGAGGCCCTGTCGCCGGCGAGGTTTCTCATCTGTCTGAGAAGTTGTGATGGCTTCTTGTCACCCAACTCAAGTTCTGTCAGAGCCTTGTGCAGTTGGCGATCTGCTGAATCGGAGAGACGATTCAAAAGATGAGCTTTTAGGGTGGTATACTTATCTTTGATTGGCGGAGCTCTAAGGATGTCTGACACCTCTTGCAGTGCATCGGATCCAAGGGCACTGACTACCAGATGATATTTACTGGCATCGGAACGGATATTGTTCGCCTGGAAGATGGATTCTGCCTGGAAAAACCACAGCTCAGGACTCGTCTTCCAGAATGGCGGCATTCTGCAGTTGTGAATTGCTTCAACATTGTGGTTTAGGGGTGCTGTCGGACCAATTGGTGTGGTAGAAAAAAATTCCGGTATTTGGTTGACATCTGGAGGAACTGGTGGTTCATCGGTGAGTGCGTGTCGTGATGTATCGTCCTGCTCACGTGGAGGTGTGTGCTGAAACGGCATGGCTGGTGGTGAGTGGTCGGTATTCACGTGGAATAAAAATAAGTCCAGGTCGTTTATCGGCACGAGGATTAATGAGGTTAGATCGCAATCTGTCCCAATCACGTCGGGGTCACCAATTATGGGAACTTGTGCAGTTGCCCACAAGAATAAAAAGATGTCGGAACGGATCTGTTACTTTATTTCTTGGAAAAAGTAAAAACTAGGACAATTAAAATTAAACTCAAAGAAAAATGACTGGTTGGCGTCTGTTTTGCGCGCTGATGAAAAAAGGTAAAAAGACTGATGAATTCAGTAGAAGGTTTTATTAACACTGCAGGTGACAGAGATGTTGCTGCATGCAAACTTCCTTAGCGCCGTAGATGGAGGAAGTGATGCTTTTGGGGGGCATGTCTGCCACAAAGGGATACTGAAGCCGTTTACACATGATTATAACTAATATTTTATTAATGAAACCAAAATAACAAACCCTTCAAAAATAAAACAATAGATGGCTCACACTTTATATTTACATATGTAAATCTTAACCAAAATTAGTAAAATATGTTAAGTTAGATTTTAGGAATTGTTTAAGTAGAAAGTCATCAAACTAAACAGACGTTTTCAATTACATAACTTGTACACATTAAATTGGAGCGAAATTGGAAAAATCATCTCTATAAAAATAAACCTGTAAATAGCTAAAAACATTTGAGCATTTATCAAAACTTGGTATTCACGGCATATATTTTTTCCTGAAATAGCATTGTACGTCGTTAATAGCAACTCAAATGTACAACTTAAGGAAATCGATTTCATCAAAATATTCAATTGCAAAGCATCATTTTTGTGGCCATAAACAAAATTTAAATTTTGCTTCGAGTTGTGACCCTGCGGACTCCAGCTATGTATCAACTTTGAATAAAATCAGTCCAGCTGCTTTTTCAAACTAATATTTTCTGTATATTTTTAATCAATATTTATATAAGTACATTTGTATGTATTAATTTTGTTATTTGACTTTGTAGTTAGTATAGTTTGCTGAGACACCGTTCAGGTGTTTAGTTCAGGTGTATTAGTAGCGTTTGCATAATAATACCTTATCGATGCGGGGAATTGGTCCTATAGGATTGTTGTGTTAGTTCCATTTGTCTGACATTGTCTTCTATAGTTTTGCCATAATACCAAAGTAAAGAAATAAGCAATTTCCAGCAACGATATCATACTCATCCCAACAAAAAGGCTGAACGAGCTTCCGAGGTTTCCTAAAAAAAAGTTGTTCAATAATTCACATTTATTCTACTCGTATAAATGGCGTCACCCAGATCGAGTCGACACATTTGAGTGAATCGAGGGAATACCCTTTACGTGGGACCCCAGAGTAATAAAACATAAAATGAAAATAGTAAATTTAAGAGGGCACATTTATAAATGCCCCAAAAATATAACTCAGGATCGATCCAACATGGGTGACACGAAGTAAGGAATAGGAGTATATAATCTAGACGAAACGATTTTATGTACCTATGAGGATAATAATATCCGACAACGTATCCCTCCGTAACCTCCTGTAAACTTGTGAGTTCATGAATACATGTAATACTGTGTAGTTCTCTTGAATTCCATGGCTATATACGTACATATGTATGTACATACATGTATGCACATAAGAAAAACAATATTTGAAATAATAGCATGTTTTAGATTCGAGCTACTTACTAAAACGGATCAAAGGATTCAATAACAGTCTGCAGTCGTGCATGTGTTATCTTAACATCAAATTCAATACTTTGACAACTGTTAGGACAATAGCATGCGCTAGCTGTATCTATGGTTTTATTCCTATCAGCGATGCTCTCTAAGAAATCATTTTTAGCAGAATTTAAATTTTGAGTCTTGACCACTGTTTACCTAAATAGTTATATGTCTTCAACAAACATGTTAACTTTGTAAAATCACAAGCCTTCGTCTCTGAACTGGAAACGTAGAAATATGGAATACACCCACAAGCATCAAAAGTGCTCATGGCCCGACATTCGAACTCGCAGTTGTCACTATTGTACACTTTAAAGAAACGCATATTATGTTCATGTGGCAGCAGGCACTGTCGATCTCGGACAGCGAGAGCCTTAAAGTCATCCGAACACACTATTTCTGTTGGCCGAATCACAGCAAAAATTTCTCGATTCATAGGAATAGAATTTGATGTTGTTGTTTTGTGTGGAAAGTCATCATTCTGATGGACTATTAGTTCATGTTCAGATGAAATAAACTGATCAAGGCTAATTTGGTCAGCTTTCGTATTCTTCAAAATAATGGATAAACCACCCTCTGGCCCAAATTTCAAAGCAGGATATTTTTGGAAGTTTAATCTGAAAAATTTTAAAATTTAAGATTCAAATTGTGTAAAAGCTACCAAATATCTTCTTACCCAAGCTCATTCATGTTAAAGGAACAGCAGTATCCGGTATGTGTTTTTGAAGAACCAAATGCTTCACTACAGTTAACGATTTTAGATTGAAAGCGACAACGATACATGAGATCTGCGCAGTTCCAACGAATAAGTCTTAGAAACTCTAATGTTGTCATATTATTAAGTTCGATAGTACTTTGAAGTGCGTTCAGCTTTTGTTCATCATATGCACGCACTTTGCCGACTACAGCGTAGAGCTGGTTCAGGCTGTTAATTGCTTCGTCGATAGTCAAGTTGGTTGGAAGGGATCTGACAAATAAAAGAAAATAATAATTACATGTTCGTACATACATTGTGTATACAACCATGACTATTTATTTAAAATACAAAACAGCATCGAAATAAAAACAGTGCGAGGAAAATATTTCCCACTTTCTGATCTGGTATGCGTACGAAGCGCATTTGCCATAAATTTGAGAATATTTTAAGTACTATGCATTGGTTCTGCGGGTTAGCCAGATAAGAAATTATATTTAAATGTTAATTAATTTTATTTAATGTCTTTTGAACCATCCAATGAATATGTACTTTTATAAATAGCTATCGAATAGCTGCCTTATTCGATTTCGTAAGTTGCTCAAAATAAGAAATGTATGAACCACAGACGCGGTGCCGAGTTAGCTAGAATGGTGTGTCAAGCGTTATTATTAGGCACTTCGTTCTGAGCTTTTTGATTTCTTCGCTCTATCAGTAGCAGGGCTCGCCTCATCTACTGGCAGAGCTTCTGGGCATTGTGGTGATGAACTGGATGAGTTGGTCCGAAATGGTCTCCACCGATACGTTGTTTGCTGGGGCGCTAGTGTTTAACATTTAACATTTCCTCGAACATGTTTTTGTTGAAGAGCGTGTCCCTCTACTTCCGTCCTATTAGGGTGGGGCGAATTCTTCGTTTCTTTTTGGCGACGTTGAATAAAATCGCCTGGTGGTTACTGTGGATACAGTCTTCGCTGGCCCGTCGTTTGGTTTCCACAGGAGTGAGCTGCTCATGAACGCGATGTTGATGGTTGACCCTCTGCCGTTGCATCGTTGTTGGCCAGACTAATGTCCAGTGATGCGAAGGTTTCGAGGAGAGTTCTTCCCCCAGCATCTGTAGTCCCACTGCCCCAATCGGTAGTTCAGGCATATAATCCGCCAGTGATAGACTGGGGGCGCATAGCAACTATAGAAGTACACACCATTTATCCTTGCAGATACGAGTGGTCAACCGAGTGTCTTGCCTTGCTTTATTTGGGGATGGCAATGGTGTAGTCCTACGACTATCGCTTGTCAAGCTGATGGTTCACATTTTAAACCCTGGTGTCAGCAAGCATTATATGATAATTGGCAGTCCGATCAACTGCGAAAGCTTATGACAACACTACTGCGAAGGCAGTAGGTTTTTTATGGCTGGAAAAATTGTTCGCTCTTTTGATGATTGATATGCCTATGACACCAGGTGGATGGGGAAAAAATACCGTCAATCAGAAGCGAAGGCAAAAGAATAAAAATGACAAACAAATCTCCTTAGTTATCCTGGATACCACCCCTGGAGCTAATGTGAAACCTAATACAGCTGAGTTTCAAACCTCTACACCAATCTCTTTCTCTCTCTCTCTCTCTCTATCTAGCTTTCCGACGCCCGCACCATGTGAAAACATGTAAAAGGGTATCCATAACCCCTTGATTGCGTGCAAATTATAAAAAAAAGATGTGAGTATTTTTGTTTTCAACTTTTTTTTTAAGGGAGTTTATTAATATAATGTTAATTTTTTTAATTAAGGTCCAATCAACATAAGATCTATTTGTTGCAAAAAAATATTTTGGCCGATCTCGAATTTCGATTCAGAGCCGCAAGCCAAGGGTCTCATAGCATAGTCAATTCAACACCGTCTGCAACGACGGCAAATCAACCCCCGCAAAGAGAGGGGGCGCCGGCGCTCAACGCGTTCGCGATAATCATCATCGGAATCCGAGGACAAATAAACAAATAGATCCATTGTTAACTTCAATTTCACTGCAAATAATATTTTTCTATCTTTTATATCAACCGGAGAAGTGTCACTTTGTGAGTTGTAGTAAAATTTCTTTAGTACAATCTTCTTTTCATTTGATACGTGAGCTTTCGACTGCCATCATCCCAGCGAGGTTACTCGAACATTCGATCACGAGTCCTACTCACTCACTCGTTATCGACTGCGGTAATTCGGCTACTGCTTGTTGTTCACCACACTGGTGGGTTTTCGACTCTTTGTGATCTGCTCATCTTTTGTGGCTTTGGTAGGTTTTTTCGGTTTGGTTTTCGCACCTTTCCTGGCTTTACCGTCCTTCTGAGTGACGGCTTTCACTGGTATTTCGAGCTCGTCAACTCGCTGCTGGGCTCCGACCTCAATTTTGGCCCCAAGGTCGTCTTAAACCATGGAGATGTTTGGGAGGCCTTGTCATCATGCATCTCAATCGCTTTGATGCCCTCTATTACGTCTCGCAATAGCTGGTGGATAGAGCGCCTTTTGCAATCCTCCAATATTTCCACCAGGGCTTTTATTTGTTCCCCTAGTCTATGGGTACAGTTCTACTTTAGGGAGCCATTTCACCTTCAGGACTCATCTGGGGGGTTGGTAGCTGTCTAACTGGTGACCTTCACACAATCGAGCTCCTCTGGAAAGAGTTCTCTCTGCTGATCTCGTTCTCTTCAGTTGTTTTTTTATTTTTTTGTTTTGGTTTTGGGTGTCCTGAAGGTATTTGTTTGTGTGCCGTTGTGCGAATTTGTTCTTTTTTTTTGTACATACAAAATTATTCACACACCGTATGGTTTTCCATTAAGGTGTTAATATTTTTGAATGTAATAATAATAACTTATAAAGTATAGAACGAAAACATTTATTCATTAAAAGCCTAATTAAACATTACAACAGTAAAATAAAAAAAATAAAAATGAACTCAAGTCTCAATTTCTGAAGGACAAAATTATTCACACAAGGAATGATATATTTACGTAATACGTCGTCTAGTACTTTGTGGCCCAGCCTTTTCTTTTTATAACTTCATTTAACCTTCTTGGCATTGAATGGACTAGTTACTTTGTGACATCCTCTCCAATATTTTGCCATTCTTGCAACAAAAGCTGTTTTAATTGATCCTTGCTTGTAATGTTGTGTTTTTCCATCCGTCTACCGAGTTCATCCCACAGATGTTCTATCGGATTCATATTTGGCGATTGTGGGGGGGTCGGAAGTACATGGGGGACGTGGTGAATAATCCACATGCGCACTTTCATCGGAAACAATTTAAAAATATCATTCAAACATTAAGAACGTTAATTCTGAGAAAACCTGGCGCGAATATTTTCGCAATCCAACTAATAATTTACATTTTGTCCAAAAAAAATCCAAAACTGATATAAAAAAACTTAATTCCTCAGCCAGATACGAAGGTCTGTAAATCAAAAGGTTGCTCAATCCTATTACTGCCATGTCATTTGACTAACGTAAACTGCCAGGGTTTCACTTGGAGACACTAATACAAAATACATAGAGAATTCATTTATTTTATCGATAAATAAAAAGGAAATTCAATACAAACTATTTAGCGATTGCTATTTAACTATTTATTTTTACATGTTAGACAAACTACAGTTTTCTGTGAATGCTCGTTACACACGAGTTTCTGACAAACACCACAGCATTGCTTAGAAGATCGTCCTTTTTCATAAAGGCAGCAGTAATAGCGTCGTCTCTTATTTGATTGTACTGCTGAAACAGTTGGAGCTAGGTTTCTTGATGTGTTTCCCAATACCTCGTCTATCGCAGCAACGTTTGACTTTGACAGAAATAGCTTACTTCGACGCTGTATATTTGGAATGACTAAGGCTTTGGCGAGTTCCTTCAAAAAAAGTTTTCGCCGAGAATTTAGCCTCGCCTGGTTCCAATTAGGGTATAAATTCAGCCAAATAACTTTTGCTGTAATACCACACACGTCAATGATATTATAAAGTTGTGCTTGATCAATGCAGGAAATGTCAGTATAATAACAAAAAACAAAATTCAAAAAAACAAGTGACTTCTACAGCAGAGATCCTCCCCCTAGAGAACGTAAAATATGTAAAAAGTGAAAATAATATTCCAATTCAGAACATATTTTTAGCCAAGCAATCGTCCTCATATATGTATTTCTATTTCCTGTGCTAAATCAAAGAGTCATAAGTAAATCTTCTTATCGATATGGGTGCAAACGTCTCAATCATTAAATCAAACTCCTTAAAGGAAATACGCCCGTGTATCAAAGCAAACAAAATATTCTCAATGGTATAAGTTCCAATCATTCCATTCAAACCATTGGTTATTCTAATCTTTGCCTAGAAGTCTCTTAGAATATATTCAAGCACCAATTCCATATTTTAAAAGAAACCTCAAATATTCAATTCGATGGTATATTGGGGGAAGAGTTTTTAACAAATTATAAGACTTCAATCAATTACAAAAGCAATTATCTAATGCAATTATTCTAAATGAATATAATGTTCCTATCCATTATGAGTCTAAAGCTCAAAGAAATAATATTCAAATTCTAAAACCAAGGACTGAAACAATTGTCGAAATCACAGTTCTTAATCCATCTATTGTAAAAGGAAATTTATCTTATACTCCTATTAGTAAGGGAATATTTCTTAGCAGAGCTCTTACGAAAGTAAATTCTAATTCAAAAGCTTTTGCTACGATACTTAATACTACGAAAGAGAATTACATACTTTCAGAAATAAAATTTAATCTTGATCCTATTCCTAATGATATCACCTTAGTTAGAACGAAATCTAAAAGCATAAATGCTGTAAGTTCTAATCTAACTTTGTCTATTAATACTAGCTCTAATCGCATAAAAACTCTGATTCAAAATCTACAAGAAGAAAAAGCTTCTCTGCTTAATATGTATATATGTAAGGAATATAACGATATATTTTTCTTGGAAGAAGATCCCCTTACTAGCACTGTTACACTCACTCAAAATATTAACACTGGAATATCCCCCCAGTCGGTGTAAAAACATACCGATATCCAGAATCCCATAAACATGATCGTTAATCGTCAGATTAACGAAATGCCAATATACATTAAACCTTCAAAGTCACCGTGGTCTGCACCGCTTTGGGTAGTCTTGAAAAGCGTGATACAACAGGTAGCCAAAAGTAGCGCATCGTTATAGACTGCAGAAAACTCAATGAAGTTACTGTATGAGATGCTTACCCTCTTCCAAACATTTCAGAAATCCTCGACCAATTGGGTCATTCCATTTACTTTACAACTTTGGATCTTGCCTCAGGCTTTCACCAAATCAAATTTAATCCAAACGATACATCTAAGATCGCTTTTTCAACTCCTCTGGGTCATTTCAAATTCGTTCGAGTGCCCTTTAGATTGAAAAATGAAAAATTGACGACATTGTTATATACGTATCAAGTATCCAAGATCACCAAATCAAATTAAAAAATATACTTAAAGATTAAGAGCTAATAATTTAAGGTAACAAACTGAAAAATGTGCATTCATGCAGGCTGATGTAACATATTTGCATCACGTCATAACTAAAGTAGGTGTTAAACATAATCTCTACAAGGTAAAAGATGTCTTATTATACCCAACTCCGAAAAAAGACAAAGTAATAAAAATGTTTCTTGGACTGGCGGGTTATTATCGACGATTTATCGAAAAATTTTCTCTAAGTACACTTCCTTTGACAAAACTTCTAAAGAAGGACTCTGTATATGAATGGGGTCACAAATAAAAAATTATTTTTAATACTCTTAAACAAAAACTTACCTCAGAACCTTTACTTCAGTATCCAGACGTTTCACAAGAATTTATTGTAACTACTAACACATCACATCACGCAATCGGAGCAATTCTAAGTCAAGGTGTCATAGGTTCAGACTTGCCTATACTATACTTGCCAGCTACCTATACTTTTGCGAGTAGAACACTCAATCGAGCCTAATCGAACTATAGTACCACTGAACGTGAGTTATTAATTGTAGTTTGGGCGACAAATCATTTCAGACCGTACTTATACGGCCGACTAGTCACAGATCATAGACCTCTTGTCTGGCTCTTTAATATCAAAGATCCAGGCTCAAAATTAATGCGCTGGAGACTAAAATTGGAACAGGATCACTATTAAGTAATTTTTAAACCAGTGAATTATAATTTTATTAATATTCACTGTCCCCTCACATTCACGATTTCGCAAATCGAAGAAAATATTCATAACTCGAAAGATACAATAACCTATATAACCGCTATCGATCTCTCTAATGAAAACAATCACACTGATAATATTTTATCAAATTCTATTGATTTTGACGTAATCAAAAACATTCAGCAGGTATTATATTCAAATTACAAAACTAAAAATTAAACCAACCAAATCTTCTTTCATTGCTTTATCAAGCAAAATTATTTTATTTTGATTTTCTTTACAATGCAAAATTTGCATATTCAATTGGAAAAAGATAATATCACTTCTATTAGCCTAGTGATGATTTTAATTCATTCAACTATCAGAAACAGACATTATTCTTTTTGTATTTAGAAATACAAAAATCCGTATCAATGTATACAAAAATATTATAAAAACACACAACTCCTGAACAAATCCAAGTCATTCTTAAAAAAAGCCATGACTTACCTATTTCTTGTCACTGTTGATATTACCGAATGTTCAAAAGAATATCACAATCTTGTAAATGGCATCAAATGTGAAAGACATAAAAAACTATATTAAACTAGCGGACCCGGCGAACTTTTTCCCGCTCAAAATTGATTTTTTTATTGAAATAATTTCGAGCATTCGCGATCCATCCAAAATTAATTTTTTGATCCAACATTTGCGATCGATAACAAATGTTGCCACTCGAATTGCAATCATTGATTGAATGAAACACTTTTCGAATTCGATTGAATTCAATATCCTTTATTTACACAGAATGTAATGAGATTTAGGAAATCGCATGTCAGGTCAATTCAATGCTTTTTGGTAGACTGCGTTCTTTGTTTTGTTGTCCAGCGCGTAAATAAACAAAGATGAAGGCTTTCCAACACGCGAACATGCCACATATAATGAACCATGCGAGAAGCATGGGAATTCGAGATTAACCCCACACACTTTTAAAGATTGGCCTTGTGATTTATTGATTGTCATGGCGAATGCAAGGATTAAATGTCGGATTAAATCCACGTTTTTCAACAATATACGCACCGAATGACGTCATTGGGAAAGAACCGTTGTATTTGTGGTTCTTCGTCAAGAATTGCCTTGATTTTGACAAGTCGCCGTAGAGCAAACGGTGGTAATTTGACTTTACCACCTTCACAACACAACCCTGGCAAATCACATTTATGGGCCCAATCGTAACAAACGGCAGTTCGCTGTACTGAATCGTGCAGTCATATCGGAAATCGGCGCGATGTAATTGGACATTTACGGCACCTTTTCTCACTCTACGATTGGCGTTTGATTCCACTTGACGAAGCAGATCGCGATTGCGCTGCTGTCTCAGTCGTTCAGCAGCTGCGTGTGCTTCTCGCTCTGTTAAGCTGTTAATTCGCTTCGGTGTGTTGCTCAGGGGTTTGATTTTATTATTATTATTATTATTTATTATTAAATAAATACTCTATTTCATAAAAAGATAAATACAATTCATAACAATAAATTAAGAGGATTTCAAGGATTTATGAAATAGTTAGGAGCATTCTATTGTCAGAAGGACAAGAGACGAATGCAACATTAAATTGAAAAGAAACAATTAATTTGTACGTGTTGATGGGGAAGATAATTTTTATATAAATAAATGCAATTCTTTGAGAAAATGAAGTGCAAATAAAAGATAAATAGTAGAGAAACAAAAAATAAATAAAAAATTTACAATAGAGGATTAATCAAATGCTCAATATTATAATGATTAAAAGAGAAAAGCCAAATTCGAACTTGTGGTAAAAAAATTGATTCGTTCCGCTCACATCTGAGTCTCACTGGAAGTTTATTAAATAAACGGGACGAAATAACTTTATAAAATTTTGAATAAAGTGCTTTATTGACTGTAGGCACAGTAACGAAATTCAAGGTGTTAACGCGGAGGTTATGTCTGTCGTATAATCTAGCAGCTGAATAACCAGATTTTAAAAAAAATAATTTTAGCACTTTATAAAAATAAAGGTGCCTTAAAGGAAGAATATGAAGGTTCCCGAACAATACAAAACTTGGTGTCATGCGGTTCACTTTGCAGATGATTCGGATTGCATGCTTTTGTTTCAAAAGTAATGGTTCTATCTTAACGAAATGTGTACCACCCCAACACGAGAGACCATATTGTAGCTTTGATTGAAAAAGGCCGTTAAAAACTAAACTGAGAATTGAAGAATTGCAATAGAGGCTTAGGTGATAAATTTGTCTAACTACCGCATTTAGATATAGCTTCAGGTGAGAGGTGTGGTCATTCCAACTCAGCTTGTGGTCTAAAGTAATACCTAAGTACCTAAAGCTCCGAACATGCTCAACTAAGAAACAGGAATCTGAACAGCTAGCATTGGCATCAAAGGTGGCTAAACACTGGCCATGGGAACAATCATTATTTAATCGAAATCTTGGGCATCGAGGTGAATGATACTCTAAAAACATATCTTCGAAATTTGATCCCATTCTGTTAAATAGCATAAACTTTGTCTTGTCACTGATAGCTAGTTTATGTAATCTAAACCATCTACGAAGTGTTTCTAAGTCGAAGTCAATATCGGCATATAGATCAAGATAGTTGTTATTAGAGTATGAAAGAGCAGTATCATCAGCGAATGCTGTAATTTTACCTTTGAAAGTTTGAATAAACAAGGAGTTTACATAAATTAAGAATAATATAGGACCTAGAACAGAGCCTTGAGGTACACCTACATTAGTTAAACTCTCCGAGCTCAAGCAAGAACCAATCTTCACCCTCTGCTTACGGTTTCTTAAATAGGAAGCAAACCAAAAAGCCTGCATGATATAGTTTGTCGAGTAAAAGTGCATGATCAACCATATCAAAAGCTTTGGTAATATCTATAAATAGAGCGGCAGGGATTTCGGATTCATTTACACTAGTATAGATTTCACCGCATAGTTTTAACAAAGCACCTTCAGTAGATCTTCCACATCTAAAACCATATTGAAAATCACTAAAAAAGTGAGTTTTATTCAAGAAGGATAGCATTCTGATTTTAAAACCTCGTTCGAAAATCATTGAAAATACAGACAAAAGAGAAATTGGTCTGTAATTATTTAAAAAAGTGGTGTCCCCTTTTTTATGTAAAGGAATTACTATAGCAGTTTTAAGGGATTCCGGAAAAATACCTTTTTCAATACTGAGATTAAATATAAAGCATAGAATATCAGAAATTAAGAAGGAAACATTCTTTAAAAGTCTACTGGAGATACAGTCATGAGAAGATGAGTTACTAGTTTTGAATGACGTAATAATTTTATGTATTTCCAGTGAGTTAAATTGCTCAAAGAAAAAACTCCTTGATTCAAAAGATTCCCCTTGAAGTATATTGTCACACTGGCATGAAGAGGTAATCGAAAGATCCTGAACGGAAGTAGTAATTTTAGCGAAGAAATTGCTGAAAAGGTTAGCAACCTCTAAAGGCTCAGACACTATTACATTGTGTTCAATTAATGCAATATCAGCATTCGTGTTTTTCCTATTCAAAATTTCATTAACTACTTCCCATTCTCTTTTGGAGTTGCCAGCGTTTTGAATTAGCTTACTTCTGAAGTAAGCATCTCTACAAAAAGGGATTTCAGTTTTAAGTTCATGGCACAGTTTGGTATAATATCTTTTAAGCCTGATATTGTTTGGATGTTTTCTAAGGTGAACACGAATTTGATTTTTCTTACGAATTTTCTCCAACAAGTGTGCGCTCATCCAAGGTTTTAGTCTTTTTAATTTATCAACACTGTTATATGTTTTTTGATTACAATTCGCAATATGAAATTGTAGCTTGCAAAGGAATAAATCAAAAGCAATTGATGGGTCATCCTCATTATAAACTTCGTCCCAATTCTCTAAAGTAAGGGTTCGACGTAGAGCAACAAAATCAATTTTTTCAGATTCAGTGTAGCTAAGCTGTTTAGATCTCGTGATACCAAAGTCGAACTGAATTGTTGTTAAGGAATGATCAGTTATTTTAAGATCATATACTGCAGACCTATAATTAATGCTGTTGTTCCTTTGTAACCTCAAAAATATATGATCCAAACAAGAGCTAGAGTTTTCGGTAAATCTAGTAGCTTGAGATATTAGTGAATCGAATCCAAAAGAGGAGAAAGTTGATAGAAAATTATCCACAATTGCTAAATTTGACAACAAATTTACGTTGAAGTCACCTAACCAAAACCACCTATGTCGTTCAAGAAACTCAGAAAATTCTTCTAGAAACACCTTGACTGTGCATATATGTAGTCTATATATTCCAATAAAGTAAAATTTAACACCAGAAATTTCGCAACTTACACTAATCACGTCAGCACTGTTTAGATTGTAATTACTAACATTGCATCCCAGGTCGCTTCTAAAGAACACCGCAATACCCCCCGAAGAGTAAGACTCATTACATGTAGCTGCGAATGTATAATTCGGAATATTAAAGTTTTGAATCTCGAAATTATAAATCCAAATTTCAGAGAGAAAAATTAGATCAGGCAAGTGATCCAGAGTTCCGAGATGCGAGTAGAATGAATCAAAATTTTTCCTAATACTTCTTATATTTTGATGAATTATTTGAAATCCAGAAACACATTCGATGTTTGGATGTTCTATACATAGGCATTTAGAATTACCAGCATATAAATTATTATGAGGACTAGCAGATGAATTTAATAAACTGGACATATGTATGTAAGTATGTAAGTGCACAATTATTTTTAAAAAGAGATTAAATTTCTAATTTGGAAAAATCCTCGTTACTAACAATTTTTAATACTTTGTCACCTTCTTTCCTCCTAGTACAGTACAGATGAATTTCTCACCCAAACGTATTTTAATTAGTTGTTGTTGATTTGCGACTGTGAGCCAATGTTTTCTGATCGGAGGCATAATGTCTCCCGAACACTGAAAGTATAATGTCGAAGATTTCGAATTATCATCCTCGAAGCATTATTATCTGGATCGCAAATGCACGGAAAACATTAGAAACGTTGAATGTTTTCGATAAACTCACCGGAATCACGGAAATTTCCACTTTAATCACAAAACAAAAATTGACAACTGAACAATAGTCAAAATCACGCTGAACTTAGAATATTTGAATATTGAAAGTCTGATAATTAATGTTCAAAAGTAATTTTAATGCAGCATCAACTATAGCAAGTAGCAACAACAGATCAATGTAAAATGCATAGACTACCTACATATAACAGACGGTAAACTTGCATTTCCACTGCCCGGGCATTGTCAAAAATATTCGGAGCCTTAATTTTCCTGTCTGTGAATGCATGTGAATGAGCACTTGGCCATCAGCTGTCTAAAAATGTAGCCTGTTGTTTCTTTCTTTCCTTTTGAACACAACATTTTGTGCAGCCTTTCATCCTCTTAACAACAACAAAATGTACAATAATGATCTAAATGGCTGCTTCAATCTTCCACCTACTTGTAAGAGTGTGAGTGAGGCTCCCATTTGATTTTGCTGCAACGTCAGAACACATCCAAGCTTCTAGGTGGAAATGGACCAATTTTAGCTTGGTGGAGCGAATCTGTCAAATGCATCGAAAGTTTGCCGTCTAGTATAGTCAGACTATGGTGAAATAAGGAAGCAAAAAGGACACCTGTCAAATTGCATACGAATGTTGTTGCATGTGAATGTGTGGGAAAAGGGTTTTTCCGATTAAAAATTATCCAAATTTGGAGTTCTGGCAATTAATTTCATTGCATTATTTCTTCAAAATGAAAAAAATTATTGTCCGGGAAACTTTTCCCAATTTTAAACCTTTGCAACCATTTAAATTGTAATATTACGATCAAAATAAAAAAAAAGAAAATTCCCCATATGGAAAATCGATTTTTCAATTTCCAATTTTTCTTCAAAATTTTCCAATTTCTTCGCCGTAAAAATGTTCCTTGGACGGAGACGAAGACAACAAAAAAAGACAGCTCAAATCGGACCATCCGTTCCCGAGTTATGAGCGGTCTTACGTATGCCAACTCTTTTTTATATATATAAGACAATGTCAATCCTGTCAAATAAATAAAACTATTTATGGGAAGAACTCCCATGGAAATTACGAGCACTAGTAACCAACCCTTCGATCGACTTGATCTCGATATTGTAGGACCATTACCATTATCAGAAAATGGAAATCGATACATCCCAACCATGCAAGATGATTTGGAAAACTTGTTACTGCGCTATACCTATTGTCAATCTTAAAGCAAACACCTTAGCCGATAATATTGTAAACTTCATAACAATGTTCGGAATTCCTAAATGAATCTTAACTCACCAAAGATTGAATTCATGTCAGAAATAATTAAACACGTCACAAAGTTATTCCAAATACAACATAACATTACAACTGCTTATCATCTTCAATCTAAAGGGGCTCTAGAAAGGTCCCATTAAACCCTAAAGGACTATTTAGTACACTACATTAATCAAAACCAAACCCAATTGGGATGAATATATTCCATTAGCTATATTTTCCTACAACCTATATGTCCATTCTTTTACCAAATTTACCCCATATGAACTTATGTTTGGATATAAACCTATACTACCAACTTCTTTAACTGCTACCCCCGAAGTTTAATATTGGAATGACACGTATTATGATCAATTGAAATTCAGGTTGAACCATACTCATCAAATCGCCAAAGAAAAATTAATAATTTCAAAACAAAAATCTAAAGAAATTCACTATCGAATGATAAGTCAATTCTAGTTATAAAATAAATGATTTAGTTTATTTAAAAAATAATGCTATGAAAGTTGGAACTTCTAGAAAACTTTCTCCTTATTATAAAGGTCCCCATAAGATTATAGAAATTCATGACAATCAAAATGTTACTCTAAATATTGAAAAAACCTATAAGAGTTAATCTAAATCGCATAAAATTTGCACATATCGTTACAGATTAGCTATATCGTTGACAAATGCTTATGAGCGAACAAATTCAAATTATTAAAAGTACGATATCTAATTTCAATGAATCAAATAGTATACTAAAAGTCCATGAAAACGTATATAACGATAACATAAATATTTCATAGCAAACATACTTACATATGTACATACATAAGTGGAAGAGAATATATTTTTGAAAATTCTATAGTTGTTGAAAATCATTTAAATAAATTGGCATATCTTGTACGATTCCTATCTGACAGCAAAACTATTCATGTCCCTCTTGATTACGATAATGCACATAAATTGTTGGGTATTTTAAAATTATCGGTTTTTCATCAAGATAATAGATTTGTGTTTCTAATTCAAATCCCACTAACAAAAATCAATAATTTCAACTTACATGAATCTTTTTCTTTGCCTATTCCAAAAGATCCTTCCACATACGCCTTTCATAGCTATTTCAGTTAGATAAAATGCAGTCTATTTTCACCCCAGTTCGAGTTATAGCCCGTCAAAGTGGGACGCCAGTATGATCACTTTAAACGGTATAACTTCTGAATTATTATAATTAAAGAAACAGTTCTATACATTTAGAAGAGACAATTCAGTAGCGCACAAAAAACGTTAAAACTTTGTGTAATTTTATGAAGCACAAAAAAGTTCTGGCTGCTTAAACTCAAAATTATGAAAATTTGTTGTTCCAATTTTTAATTTAAAATGCATTTTTCTCAAAATGTTTTATTCGTAAAAAACTTTTGTTTTACGACACTTTTATCTTTGACAAATTTTCTAAAAATTATGTTAAATAACTTTTTCACGTACGATTAACGGAAGTTGTAGTCAAAAAATTAAGAAAAATATTGGTTGATACCCCAAGAAGAGAAGTAGCGTTTTCGTGGTTGTCCTGAACATAACAAGTTGTAGAGTTTTATAATCGATTATTATTTTTAGAGAATTTATTTATATTCCACTTAAAGTGAAGTTAATTCCAGTAGTGTTAATTCCCTGCAGCTCAGTTATATTCACCTTTTTGATTGTTTTCTTTTTGGATTTCTGTTTGCATTTGTATTCATCTCTGTGTGTGTTCCCAGTAAATACCGCTATCAGTGTTTGGAT
The DNA here is from genome assembly GCA_946965025.1 of Blera fallax. Lineage (NCBI taxonomy): Eukaryota > Metazoa > Arthropoda > Insecta > Diptera > Syrphidae > Blera > Blera fallax. The sequence goes on from OX337246.1 coordinate 58,918,360, forward strand.
GTGTAGTTACCCTACGATTCCATGGTTATCTATGCAAACAGTCAAGCCATGCAAGAATTGCGATAAGACCTTATACAGTTTTGTGTCAGAGGCAGCTCGTTGGTAAATATGAATGTTACATCTGTACCTAAATCACCAACTTAATAGTTATACAACAATGAACGTACTTTGAGGCCTTCCAAGATTTTTACGAGGCGCTTGTAGTTTTAGCCTGGAAACCATGAAAATCTTGCTTAGGGTTACATTTTTAATGCATTTTTTCTGACGTTTTCACATTTATTAGGTTAGTGTGTACGCACTCACACTTAATGGCAATTTCAGTAGTAAATTTTTCGTACTACTCTAATTTCATTTTCAGAGTATTAAAAATGAGAAAAAAATATAGTGTCATACGGGCTTTATTCAGGTAACAGAATACTACAAAGTTATCATTCCAAGTCGGTTGCTCTCAGTATACCTTAATTAAGACCTTAATGGACTCAGTATTAATGCCTATGGCGATGCTGCTCTGTCGTAACCTAGGTAATATCATGTAATGACTGCGTTGTATACGCCTCAGTGAACGTGTTTTTTCCAGGTAGGGTTGGAGTTATACCGCTTCAGCTCGATAGTCATAGCCTGGCTAGTCGGAAGCCTCATGTTAAATTGGCAGATTGTAGGTGGAACTACGCTGTTAATATTGAAAATATACGTATCTAAAGTGGTATACATGTGTAAAATGTATCTGCAATGCAAGTCAAAACTTTGAACAACATATCGGTCCATTCACTCTAAGAATTTTAAATGAATTTCAAAGTTTAAGTCCAGTACAAACGTTATCATCTTGATTGGGAGGATCGAATGACGCCTTGCCTGACGTCGTACAATTATAAACGATTTACAAGGACGGTAGACGAAAGACTCTGAGAGTAGTGGACTACGGCAGTTAACTCCGTTTATTTAGCTCACCCAAGAGTATCAAGCTTGAAAGGAAACGGTTGTATTGGGGATGTGCAGAAGGGGTGAGCAACAACTATTACCTACGCAATGGAAATAAAATTAGAACAAAGATAAAAGATAAGAGTAAAATGGAATTTAGTTTGAAATTTGTTACACATCTTCTACTCCCTCTAAACATTTTTGTTCTAAAATATTATTTTATAACAATATTCATTCGCTTCCGATTCAACAATTCAAAATGCAGTAAGTACTTCTACTCACGACATCGTCAAAAAGATATTGTGGATAAAAACAAACGCTGTGCTTATATTCTCATATGTATGAACATTTCTATGCACTACTCACAAATCCTGGAAAATTTTCTTCACTTGTGGATAGTTATACATAGTTGGTGGACATATTGTAACAGCTGGAAATATTAAATTTGTCAGTGGAGTATGATCACTCTCGATGTTCATTCGAATAGGATTGCTAGCAAAGTCCTGGTAAAATATGTAAACCATTGCATTTGCACAGAAAAACATTGCTATTACAATGATTATCCAAATAAATCTGAAAGTAAATACAAAAGTAACAAAGAAAGTAGTAACAGAGTTGACAAATCACTTACTTCCCAATAAAGTTAGTTTCTCTGTCATGGAAGTACTTGATTCCATGAATACTGCTTATTTCACAGAACTGCTCGAAAGTTATTGAAAGTGCGTTTCGAAATCTTCCTTTTTTTTTTATTCCTACGGATTCATTAACAACAAAAATAGCCATGTTGTTCAAAGTGTTGTAGTGGAACTATTGACGAATGCGTACAGCCAATATTTGCTGACACCCAAGTTAACTTAAGAGGCAAAGAGAACAACTAAATCATTTGTGACAAGTTAATATACAGCCTCATATTGATATTTTGTGAATACTTGATAGTGATTACTACCTTACGAACATTTGAGAAGAACAACGCTAATAAGGAGGGCGTGATTATGTTAAATTATACATAGCTCCGTACAGTGAGATAAAAGAACGAGTAATTCAAATAAATGGGGTTAACGGATTTTGATGGTAAACCTTAGAATTACCTAGAACTAAGTAGCGGATATTTCCGTTCATAGGAGACGTCTGTAGTCATAACTCTTAACCTTAGCCAATTAATACATAAATGCAATATGGGCAAAATGTACATCGATTATTAAACTGTGGGATTTTCTGTCCCACGCCGCCGCTCCGACCTAGACGAGTAAGTGCCGTTGCTTAATTCAGGTGAGGTTTCAAGCCACCTGATAGCATATATATATCTAAACTTAAGTATGGAGTTTGAACTAAACCATTACAGGCATTTTTGAGAAAATGAACTTTTTCCAAAATGACTACGAAGTTACCCTACTGAATTCAGTTATCAGGTAAGAAGAAAATCTGTCCAGCTGTTAAGGCTGCATTTGAGAGTACATCTAGAGAGATAAACAGTTAGAATCGAGATACGCACTTTTTATATTTTTTTAAACCAATACTTGAACTTTTAAAAGCAAGTAAAAATAGAGAAGGTAAAATAGAGAGCGAGAAGGAAAGATGGCTAACTATATGTACATAGGTATAGCGGAAATCATCTAGGAAAGGACGAGAAAATTGATGTTTTTAGTCTTAGCGAAGAATATGGAAGTATATTATTGTAATTCTTGAAATACCGAGCATTGTACACACCTATACATGGTACCCAGATAAAATTGTGTACATAAAATTTAATATAATACGTTATATATTAATGTTTATGGTTACTAGTTATTGCGAGCATAGTGTATTTTATAATTCGGTTTCTGCAACAAAGGTTGCGAGTGACGGACTATACCAAATTAAAAAATTGGACTCAGAAACCTACAACTGCTGGAATGTACAAATACGGTAAATACTAATTAACAGGGAATTATAGAGTTATGTCTTTGGGGAAATTGCCGAACCTGCCTCTACTGCTACGCGAGTTAAATTTTTATGCACTATATAAAAAAAAGACAACGCTTAGTTCTGCATTCACGTCTTTATTTCTTTACAGCTCAAAATCAACTCTTCAAATCATTCATTTCTTATTTTCTATTACTCTTTTCATTTGATTGGAAATCTGCATTGTCAACAACATGACCGGATAATTGTTCTCGCCACTGACCGAAAACCGTCACACAAAACTACCAAGCAAGCAGTTTTGCTTTTGGTTTTATTCTGTATGCACTTGGATGGTCAAGGGCAGCTCATCATATTTTATATTTTCCGGATGTGTGTATCTAACTCCTTCTCGGTTTAAGTCAGAAGTCTCCGGCTCCATATTATTGACAATACTTATATTATCTTTTTTAGTTTTCCAAGACACAAAAAAGAATATATGTACCTATGATCGTAAATATTATGATTTTTACAAAACCTACATTAGCACCGTACCTTCTAAATTTTTTACATTGCTTATAATTATAATAATTTCATTAAAACTGATAGGTTTCACAGACATTTCTGTTATATTATTTGATGGATAATAATATTTATCGGATATAATAATTTTTTTATATACATTATTTCAACTTTTACTTCCTCTCTGTCATCAATTTGTAAGTCATTTCGATTTGGAATAGGTTTTATCAATTGTAAGTCTACGACTATACATATAATTTACGGGTATTTTTATTGCAAATATTAAACATTCATCTTTATAATCTATTCCTCCAGTTTTTAAGAGTCCATACTAATGGAAATCTACTTTGTAAGAGTCTAACTCTTTTATCATTAACATACTTGGATGTATTAGGTTATTTTTACTTGCCAGAATGTTATCGAGTATTTGATTGACTTTGTTTTCAAAATAATTTAGTTCAGTCTCTTGATCCAAAAATAAAATTTGTAGTTCAATTCTTTAACTATACTGTTGGTAAAGTTATATGATTTTAAATTTTAGTCTTATCATTCTCTATCAGTATGTTTAAATCGTATAACGTCTTGTTATAATGGTCGTTTATTTAAATTTGCTTACTAAGATTTTCTATAGCCTTATGATTATTAATGTTAGTACTCTGTAAGTGATCCGTAATTTCATGTTTATCGGTATCATCCGTCGTTCCGAATAGCCAACTTTGAGCTTTGCTTCAATATTCCATAAACCACGCTTTTGTATATTTGCTTTACTTATTGTTCTTAGTTTACATTTTAGTCATTCAATTTCAGTGTAAAGTAACACTGAGTCTTCTTATTTTAAATGTGCTATGTCGAACTCTGGTGGGCGCCGTGGCTCAAGTGGTTAGTGCGTTGGATCGCCGAGCGGGAGGTTCGACGTTCGAATCCCAGAAACACCAAAAAAAGTTTTTTCACGGTCCAACCTCTCGCGAATATGTGACAAACGTCCGAGAGTAATAACTGTCAAGAGAAAGCTCATCAATTGGCCTTTCGGATATGGCTCTAAACTGTAGGTCCCTTCCATTTGTGTAAAAAATTTAACGCGCGCAGCACGAATGGTCACGAGAAGCTAGGCCCTGGACCACATACGTCTGTTGCGCCCAGTATTTGTATTTTTTTTTATTTTATGTTGAACTCTAACTGATATAGAATATGTATCATTTCAGATGGATTTATTATATGTAAGATTGTATCTGTGTTATTCGCTATCCTTACTTTCCTAACTCTTATTTTCAGATACACGTTCTCTTCTCGTGTTGGATATACCTGTAGAAGTCCTTAGACTGTGATTATCCTCATCATTAGAAGAATTATTATAAACTGAAAATTTAGGAGGTCTTTTAATATTTTATACATGAGTGTTCTTTAATGGAATTTTCCTAAAATATGGTTCGTCCTTATGCCTCACTCTTCTGCGTTCAAAATAATCTTCTCTACGCCTATTGAATCTTTGTGTATTCTTATTTTTTTCTTTCCAATCTTTCCTACTAATGCTATTGTATTCTGAATATTTCTAGCTTGGAGTCATTTTAATTGCTGAGTGATATTTCCTATTGTTATTTCCTATGTATCTTTTGTATTGTAGCTTTTACCGAAATATCATCTGCTATTGCTTGCTTGAATTTTTCCTATTAATGTGGAGTGCAGTCTTTCGACATCCGCATTCCCAGTATGGCTGTTGGAGGTGCAATGTATTTCTTATAAATATTGTATAACACATTATCCATGATAATTTTTCATGGTGTATTAAATGTTGCAAGTTAGCCTTCTAAAATATAAATCTTTTAAATCTATCTTTACTTGAATATGCAACGGCGAATTTTGTTATTTTATCGACAATTTTAACAAAACTTTATTTTTTCTTGTGAAATACATACATTCACATGTATAATATCATTTTTATTATTTGGTCTTTCGGTTATGCAACATAATGATTTAATTGGATTTCTGTCGTACTTTATTCCCTGACATTTTCCACATTTGTTAATAATAAGTTGTATATTTTTCTGCAGTTTTGGATTACATATTTTAATTTTTAGCATTTGATAGGTTTCATTAATACCACTGTGTAGTGATTCATTGGTATGATATAGTGATATTTGTTTGTGAAACTCTTCTTCGTTTTCTATTTCCTGAGCTCTTTTCGTTACTTTCCAACACTTAATTCTTGGGTTGCCTGAAAAAAGTTCTATTACACATTGCTGTACTTTCTTATATTCTCTATATCCTATGTACTTCTAATAATATCCCTACATGTCCGGAGGTAATATTTCTCTTTAATACTTCTTTAATTGTTATTTCTTCATTTTGTGGATTGATTTGAATGATTTTTCTTCTATGCACTATTTCTATATCCCTATAGTTGAACAATAAGTTAGAATTATCTGTGGCTTGTATTTATTTACTATATCTTCTTTTATACATACATATGTATATGATCTTGTAATTGTTCCTCTACTGAATGTATTGTGTCAGGCAGGTCCATATTAGATTCACTGCTATTCCTTCAATTTATTTGAGGACTATTTTCTAACCTACTAAGGCAATCGGCCACTTTATTGATATATAGACATTCAATGTCAAAATTGTAGATAGATAGATATACAAACAAAATCGTTTATAACGCCGTTGGTTATAACTACAAAATTCGTCGGTCTCTTGAAGGTCGATAAACCGATTTTGACTGTATTTTTATTTCGTATTAAAAACTTGTAAGAAGGTTTGTTATCACACATTTTACATTACAGATACATATGTATACTTGCGGACCCGGCGAACTTTGTCCCGCCCAAAATTGATTTTTTGATGGAAATAATTTCGAGCATTCAGGATTCCACCCGAAATTAATTTTTGATCAAACATTTGCGATCGATAACAAATGATGCCACTCGAATTCCAATCATTGATTGAATGAAACACTTTTCGAATTCGATCGAATTCAATATCCACATGTAAGGTCAATTCAATGCTTTGTTGTAGAGTGCGTTCTTTGTTTTGTTGTTTGTAAATAAACAAAGACGAAAAGGTTTCCAACACGCGAACATGCCACATATAATTTACCATGCGAGAAGTATGGGAATTCGAGATTAATCCCACACACTTCCAAAGATTGGCCTTGTGATTTATTGATTGTCATGGCGAGTGCAAGGATTAAATCCACGATCTTCAACAATATTCGCACCGAATGACGTCATTGGAAAGAAATCGTTGTATTTGTGGGCATTCGTCAAGAAATGTCTTGATTCTGGTAAGTCGCCGTAAAGCAAAGAGTGCAATGGTTCTGGTGGTTGAGTCAACGGTGGTAATTTGACTTTACCACCTGCACAATACAATCCTGTTGTCTCCGAATGAAACTTTAGCGCATTGCAATATTGGCAACTCACATTTATGGGCCCAATCTTAGTCGTTCAGCAGTTACGAATGCTTCTCGTTCCTCCTGAGTTCGTCCTGTACGAATTCGCGACACATGTACTCGAATCAGTTCATTCGCTTCATCGCGTTGATCAGGCGTTTGATTTGCACGGCGAATCGCCAATCTTTGTGCATCACGACTGAGTGAGCCAATGTTTGATCTTCTGATCGGCGGCATAATGTCTCCCGAACACTGAAAGAACAATGTCGAAGAAGTTGAATTATCATCCTCGAAACAATAGCGCCACCTAAGTAAGAAGCAATATTATCTGATTCGCACTGAAATCATTAGAAACGTTAAGCGTTTTATGTCGATCGAAAGCTTTTTCTCCTACTGGCCAACTGATTCGCAAAAAATCCCCGATCTCATTGATTTCTTCATAGTTAAAAATATCTCAAGGAACTCTCTGCAAATTGAAGAAAGTCATGAATTAAGCTCAGACCATTCACCTATCCTACTGACCCTGAGTGAGCGCATTACTCAAAAAGTAAGTAATCCAGCTCTTACTAGTAAACGCACGGACTGGGTAAGTTTCAAATCAAGTCTTCAAGAGAAGATAAAACCACTTACACCAATACGATCTAAAGAGCAATTAGATTCTGAGCTCGAGCAATTTATCAGAGATATCCAATTCTCGGCCTGTGAAAACACGCCAAATATCAAAAAACAATTGAAGGGTAACTACTATCCTCTCGAAATTAGAGAGTTAATTGCCAAAAAGAGGAGAGCGAGAAAGAAATGGCACCAAACCAGAGTCCCCCATGATAAAAATAAGTTTAATAATCTGGCACATCAAGTTAGACGAACAATTAAGGAACTTAAAGATTCTGAAATTAATTAATTTCTACAAAATCTTAGCAATAATAAAAACACAGAGTACTCGCTCTGGAAAGCCACTAAGAAATTAAAGAGACCAATTATTCACATTCCTCCAATCAAACTGCAGGACGGAAAGTGGGCTAAAAGTAACAAACAAAAAGCTGAAAGATTTGCAGAGTATCTGGAAGAGATTTTCCAACCAAACCCGGGGGAGTATAATGATTTGCCTAGCGTAGAACTATCAGAAGAAAATGAAGAACTAACCACAACATCGTCATCTGAAGTGAGAAAGGAAATAAAAACTCTAAATGCGAAAAAAGCGCCAGGATTTGAATTAATAACTGCTCAAGTTCTAAAGCAGCTCCCAAAAAAAGGAATTTCGAAGCTTACATGCATCATCAACGCTGCATTTAAACTAAAATATGTTCCACAGCTATGGAAAGTAGCTGAAGTTATCATGATAGCCAAACCGGGAAAACCACCTCACGAAGCATCATCCTATAGGCCAATATCTTTGCTGCCTATAATGTCCAAACTTTTTGAAAGACTGCTATTAAAAAAACTGCTACCAACTATAGAACGGAAACATATTATTCCAGACCACCAATTTGGCTTCCGAGTGAAACACTCAACCATTGATCAGGTACACCGAATAATAAACATTGTTGAAAAAGCGCTTGAAGAGAAAAAAGTTTGTTCTACAGTCTTTCTCGATGTAGCACAAGCATTTGACAAAGTTTGGCATGAGGGGCTAATCTACAAACTAAAAAAGATACTACCCAACGAACAGACTGAAATTCTGAAATCGTACATTTCGGACAGATACTTCCGCATAAAAGAGAAAGACACATATTCGGAGCTTAAAGAAATTAAAGCGGGTGTACCCCAAGGAAATGTTCTTGGGCCAATACTATATCTCCTGTATACTCACGACATTCCAACACTAGAATACAACTCGATTGCTACATTTGCTGATGACACGGCTTTAATGGCAGTTGCGGAAAGTAATGTGGACTCAACCCGTGAACTACAAGAGGCGATCTCGCATATTCAAAACTGGACAAGAAAATGGCGAATACGATTAAACGAATCAAAATCAGTACATGTTGACTTCACAAATAAAAAAATAGAACACATACCAGTGTATGTTAATAACCAAGCTATACCATACGCAAACTGTGCAAAGTATATTGGTATGACTTTGGATGCGAAACTTCGATGGAAGGCCCATGTCAAGAAAAAAAGAGAGGAGATTGGTATTCACTACAGGAAAATGTACTGGATGATAGGAAGACAGTCTTGTCTATCAACATATAACAAAATCTTACTTTACAAGCAAGTCATAAAAACCCATATGGACCTATGGTATTCAACTTTGGGGTTGTACCAAAAAGAGCAACGTTCAAATTATACAACGATTTCAAAACAAGGTGCTGAGAAACATTGTGAATGCACCTTTCTATATTAGGAACGATGACCTTCATAGGGACCTTGGCGTGGAATGTGTACAGAATGAAATTCATAGATTCGCTATAAAGCATGAGGATCGGCTTCACCACCACACGAACCCTGAGACTACCCCGCTCTTTGACCACACAAACCTAGTGAGGAGACTACAAAGAATCAAACCTTTTGAACTAGTGCAGCATATATAATCAAATATAGTATAAGTTAGCATCAAAGCTTTAAGCTTTTAAATGTAGTAACCTTTTATCAATTTAAGTCAAAACAAAATTGCTTATTAGTCCAAAGACTAGATTGTAATATTTTACTAACACTACAATGTGTTTTTCAATAAAAAAAAAAAAAAAAATGTTTTCGATAAACTCACTGTAATCACTGAAATTTCCACTTCAATCACCGGCAAAATCACAAAATATGAGCTGACCTTCATAAACTTCACTTGATTGGGCCAGCGCACATTTGATCATTTCCCCCACAGTAAAACTAAGTTTATAGAAGAGGAGTAAGAAGTGTACAGTATAAAATGGGGTGAAATGTTCACCCAACGTTGAAATGGTTTAACATCGGGGTAAGCTTCTAGGTGAAATACACTCAAGCTTCTATGTGGACCAATTTAACGTGGTGGAGCCAATCTGTCAAATGCATCGAAGTTTGCCGTCTAGTATATAAACATATGTAGTTAGTCCATGGTGAAATGACGAAGCAAAAAGGACACCTGTCAAATTGCATTTGAATGTGTGGGCAATGTTGTTGCATGTGAATAGGTCTGTTCCTTTACTTTCTGCTCCAAAAAAAGCAAGTAAATAAATTTCAAGGAGTGGGGGTAAAATTCTCTCAGAAGATTCAAAATTACGAAAAAGTAAAGGAACGTGTTAAACCACAAAAGTTGCAACAAACGAAATGTCATAAACATATGTGAAGCAAAAGTAAGCAGAGCGGTGTTTTCCGAGTATTTTTCTTCTTGTTATTGAATTCAAATATCCACTTACCTGTTTGAATACGTTGGAATGTCTTAGGAGAACATTCAACTTTCAATTGCGCTCCTTTTTTTCCATTTCTCAGTTTGCAGCAAGTTAAAAATTAAAACATTCAAAGTAACAGCTGACTTTGACAGATAGTACACTTCTCACCGGCAAAAATTTGTTGGGCAAGAATTCGTAAGTTTTTTCACTGAGGGGAAATTTTTTACTCTCTCGTTGCCCCTCTCTTTTACGATTTTTTTGTGTTAAGGAACGGAGTTGATCTAAAATTCGTACAAATTCGTACGAATTCGTACAAATTTTCAGGTAAAGGAACAGACCTAATGTGTGGGAAAAGGGTTTTTCCGATTAAAAATTTTCCAGATTTGGAGTTTTGGTAATTAATTTCATTGTATTATTTCTTCAAAATGAAAAAAATAGATTATTCGGGAAACTTTTCCCAATTTTAAACCTTTGCAACCATTTGAATTGTAATATTACGATCAAAATGAAAAAAAAGGAAATTCCCCATACAAAATGTATGGAAAATCGATTTTTCATTTTCCAATTTTTTTTCAAAATTTTCCAATTTCTTCGCCGTAAAAATGTTCCTTTGACGGAGACGAAGACAACAAAAAAAGACAGCTCAAATCGGACCATCCGTTCCCGAGTTATCAGCGGTCTTACGTATGCCAACTCTTTTTATATATATAGATGAATATGATATTATATATATGTATCTTTCCACTGAAGCCTTATATTTATTTTGTTAAACTATTAATTACATTAGAAAATTTAATCTAGAAATTTGGAGGAAAATACGAAAAACTCCCAATCAAAACAAAAAACAATGAAATAATGTCAAAATTTTATTCCTACAATCTTAGGACCCACCTTTGGTTTCTTTAGGAGAATTACTTCCCTTTATATTTTGAATTCAAATATTTAATGGGTGCAAGATCCGTGATTTGGCCTGAAATAATTTACCGAATAAACTATAGCCAGAAATTCTTTATCCGTTACGCCATAGTTTTTTTCGTAGTTGTTAACGTTCTTGAAACATATGTACATACATAGCATATCGGATGCCCGTCTTGTGATAGAACTGCATCAATTGCATGATCACTAGCCTCTGTTGTAACAGTATATTTTCTTTTATAACTCGGAAATCTCAAAATGGGATGAGACAAAAACAATAATTTAAGTTTTCAAAAGCTTTCATAAATTCCGGATCATTGATATTAGCTTTGATATCGTTTCTTAGATATTTTATCAAAGGGTGTACAACTTTGGCATAGTTTCGAATGAACTTCCTGTAGGACTCTGTCATACTTAAAAATCTTTCTTTCTTTGTTTTAGGTAATTCAATGCGCCTTATATCCTTAATTTTATCCGGATTGGGTTTCACCCCCTCTTAAGTAAGAATGTGACACAAAAAAATTGTTTCTCTTTGCATAAAGCTCCAATTATCAGGTTGTATCTCCAAGTTATGCTCCGTTAATATTTTGAATATTATTTCTAATGACTTCAAGTGTTCTTGAAGCGTGGTAAAAAAAATTACAATGTCATCTTAATACATCACACATATATTTCATTAATCAGGCGTCGAAAAGTTGTTGAAGCATTCTTTAAACCGAAGGGCATCCGCAAAAATTCATACATTCCTGAGGACGTAACAAAATCCGTCGCCAGGTCTATTAACGAAAGATACTGACATTTACCCAACTTGTCTAGTTTACTATCTATATTGGGAAGTGAATACTTATCTTGGATACTGTCACTGGATTAAGTGGCTCGCTTACCACAGGCCCAGTAAACATGGACGTGTGATACTATAGTAAAGCATTTTTTGCCTCACAATACTAGCGGTTCAGCTGCAAGTAATTATAATTTATATATATTTTCCTTAAAGAGATAGAGACACATCTAAGTGGAAAGTTATAAAGTGATTAAAAACTCCAGCCCTTGCGTTGGAGGAAAAAATTAACTTTAATGCAAATGCATTAATCGGTGATAACATTAAACACGTGCATTCCAATGTCAGCTCTTTCGCAAATAATCATCTCTCCGTAAATACTCAGAGACCAACAACAAATATTCGAGGACTCTCTTCTCTCCAAGTTACAAATATGGGAGAAGGAAATAACAACTCAAACGCAACCGAGTGGGCAGCAGTCATCGGCAACCTAAAACGGTCTGCGAACACCTACAACGTGAATACAGGAAAAAAAAAGAATAAATGCTGACGAAGGCCACTTGGTCAACCGTTCCTTATTGAGTGATGTGAGTGATTCTCAAAGCAACTATTCTTCTAAGAGGCAAGAAACGCCTACATTTACCCTTAAATGCCCAAGGACGCCGATTTTGTCGTAAAAAATATATTACATGCAAAATAGAACACAAAGAACGATATCATAAAAAAAAATTATTTTAAATTGTTTTAAAAAAATTATTTTAATTTTTTTTAAACCTTTGTTTTTAACAAAAAACTGGTTGTATCTTTAAAGATACACTGGGCATTAACCCCTCAAAGGCGTTTATAAGAACAATTTAGTAAGTGCTTCATTATTACTTTGCTTGGTGTGTATAATGGTAAATTAATATTGAGTAACTAGTTTAATTGTTTCATTTATTAAGGAAAAGTTATAGTATATATTATATAAAGCTTATAATTTAATTTAACATGGATAAATAGCTTGTTTTAAAATAAATACAATTCAGTGAAAAAGAAAAATAAATGGTAGCACTAAAAATTATGAGATTTAATGAGAAAAAAAGTTCAATTGTAGTACAAGTTTACGCTAAATTTTGTTGTTATTTTTTAACTTTAAAACAAACGAAAAAAATACAAAATACAAAAAAAATAAAAAATAAAGGAACTTTAGTGTACAACAAAAAAAAATCGTTAAACTAGTATGTTAAATGTTCTTCAGCTTTCCAATTGAATTTTAAACTTAAATTTAACTTATATAAATAAATAGTTTATATCACAAAACAAAGGAACTTCAGTGGAGGAAACAAAAAAAAAAAATGGTAAAACTGAAACTATTTAGGAATTATGGTAATTGAAAAAACAGTTTTGGCACTTGTTACACATAGATTTACTTTGCACTTAGAACAGAACATTTTGGTTTGGCCAACGCAATTGGGAAATTTGCATCTTCCTTTTTTCCTACCAAATTCCAGTTGTCTATTTTGTCCAGCCGAGTGTCCTTAGGAACAGCGAAAGATGTGTGTGGTTTTTGACGTTTGGCTTCGATTAAAGTCTCTAGTAATGGACGTCCGCGTTTGTTAGGGGCAACAGTACCGCAGCTAAATAAGGTATCAGCTACATCCAGCTGAAAATCAACGAGTCTCATCTTTTTATAATGAGGTTGATGCTTATTGATTCTATTATAAAGTATTAACGCATTTATGCATGTAACATCTATTAAATGATAAAATAAGCGGTTTATCCACTTTCGGCTTTTCATTGTGATTTTTTGGCGAGCCATAAAACTGTCCATCAAATCCACTCCACCCATGTGATGATTATAATCCTTGATGATCTCAGGGCATGGGACTATTATGATCGACTTTTTTTGTCAAATCATTTGACGCTGTGACTAGATTGATCACCTTGAATGGATAAAAGAGGTCTCATGCCAATGTAGGTAGAAACGAGGTTGACAATTCGGTTGTCTTTCCACGATAGAGAAGTAACTAGATTGATCACCTTGAATGGATAAAAGAGCTCTCATGCCAATGTAAGTAGAAACGAGGTTGACAATTCGGTTGTCTTTCCACGATAGAGAAGTAACATCTATGCCGTAAATTGAAGCTACAAATTCTCGGCTGGTTCCTCGTTCAAACTTCATCATCGTTTTCTCTTCTGGAAGTTTGCAGTTCTTTAGCCGATTTCTTGGGATCGTACCTACAGCAAGTATACCTTGTGCGCGGAGGTAAATTAGCAAGGGAACGGTTGTGTAGTAATTATCAAAATATATTTTAACATTTTGATAGCGTGGTACTTCACGAAGCAATCTGACAACAATATTTGCCGATGGTTGAAGGTCCGGCTCACCTAGGGCCGGTACTTCAGGTGATCAACTATATACTTCAAATTTATAGGCAAATCCGCTTGTGTCACACAATACGAATAACTTAAAACCCCACTTTTTCGGCTTGTTAGGCAAATATTGATTCATAAAATAACCAATTTTAGACGAGCACATTTGTTCATCAACACACAACCGGTATAATTTAGGTATGCTTCCAAATGTCATGTTTAGTGTGTCTATTAACGGCCTGATGAGATAAAGGCGGTCACGATTTGGAACATCCCGTTTTGCTTTTGGTTTTATTCTGTATGCACTTGGATGGTCAAGGGCAGCTCATCATATTTTATATTTTCCGGATGTGTGTATCTAACTCCTTCTCGGTTTAAGTCAGAAGTCTCCGGCTCCATATTATTGACAATACTTATATTATCTTTTTTAGTTTTCCAAGACACAAAAAAGAATATATGTACCTATGATCGTAAATATTATGATTTTTACAAAACCTACATTAGCACCGTACCTTCTAAATTTTTTACATTGCTTATAATTATAATAATTTCATTAAAACTGATAGGTTTCACAGACATTTCTGTTATATTATTTGATGGATAATAATATTTATCGGATATAATAATTTTTTTATATACATTATTTCAACTTTTACTTCCTCTCTGTCATCAATTTGTAAGTCATTTCGATTTGGAATAGGTTTTATCAATTGTAAGTCTACGACTATACATATAATTTACGGGTATTTTTATTGCAAATATTAAACATTCATCTTTATAATCTATTCCTCCAGTTTTTAAGAGTCCATACTAATGGAAATCTACTTTGTAAGAGTCTAACTCTTTTATCATTAACATACTTGGATGTATTAGGTTATTTTTACTTGCCAGAATGTTATCGAGTATTTGATTGACTTTGTTTTCAAAATAATTTAGTTCAGTCTCTTGATCCAAAAATAAAATTTGTAGTTCAATTCTTTAACTATACTGTTGGTAAAGTTATATGATTTTAAATTTTAGTCTTATCATTCTCTATCAGTATGTTTAAATCGTATAACGTCTTGTTATAATGGTCGTTTATTTAAATTTGCTTACTAAGATTTTCTATAGCCTTATGATTATTAATGTTAGTACTCTGTAAGTGATCCGTAATTTCATGTTTATCGGTATCATCCGTCGTTCCGAATAGCCAACTTTGAGCTTTGCTTCAATATTCCATAAACCACGCTTTTGTATATTTGCTTTACTTATTGTTCTTAGTTTACATTTTAGTCATTCAATTTCAGTGTAAAGTAACACTGAGTCTTCTTATTTTAAATGTGCTATGTCGAACTCTGGTGGGCGCCGTGGCTCAAGTGGTTAGTGCGTTGGATCGCCGAGCGGGAGGTTCGACGTTCGAATCCCAGAAACACCAAAAAAAGTTTTTTCACGGTCCAACCTCTCGCGAATATGTGACAAACGTCCGAGAGTAATAACTGTCAAGAGAAAGCTCATCAATTGGCCTTTCGGATATGGCTCTAAACTGTAGGTCCCTTCCATTTGTGTAAAAAATTTAACGCGCGCAGCACGAATGGTCACGAGAAGCTAGGCCCTGGACCACATACGTCTGTTGCGCCCAGTATTTGTATTTTTTTTTATTTTATGTTGAACTCTAACTGATATAGAATATGTATGTATCATTTCAGATGGATTTATTATATGTAAGATTGTATCTGTGTTATTCGCTATCCTTACTTTCCTAACTCTTATTTTCAGATACACGTTCTCTTCTCGTGTTGGATATACCTGTAGAAGTCCTTAGACTGTGATTATCCTCATCATTAGAAGAATTATTATAAACTGAAAATTTAGGAGGTCTTTTAATATTTTATACATGAGTGTTCTTTAATGGAATTTTCCTAAAATATGGTTCGTCCTTATGCCTCACTCTTCTGCGTTCAAAATAATCTTCTCTACGCCTATTGAATCTTTGTGTATTCTTATTTTTTTCTTTCCAATCTTTCCTACTAATGCTATTGTATTCTGAATATTTCTAGCTTGGAGTCATTTTAATTGCTGAGTGATATTTCCTATTGTTATTTCCTATGTATCTTTTGTATTGTAGCTTTTACCGAAATATCATCTGCTATTGCTTGCTTGAATTTTTCCTATTAATGTGGAGTGCAGTCTTTCGACATCCGCATTCCCAGTATGGCTGTTGGAGGTGCAATGTATTTCTTATAAATATTGTATAACACATTATCCATGA
This sequence comes from Blera fallax, assembly GCA_946965025.1. NCBI lineage: Eukaryota > Metazoa > Arthropoda > Insecta > Diptera > Syrphidae > Blera > Blera fallax. The sequence continues at coordinate 58,934,664 of OX337246.1, forward strand.
TAATTTTTCATGGTGTATTAAATGTTGCAAGTTAGCCTTCTAAAATATAAATCTTTTAAATCTATCTTTACTTGAATATGCAACGGCGAATTTTGTTATTTTATCGACAATTTTAACAAAACTTTATTTTTTCTTGTGAAATACATACATTCACATGTATAATATCATTTTTATTATTTGGTCTTTCGGTTATGCTACATAATGATTTAATTGGATTTCTGTCGTACTTTATTCCCTGACATTTTCCACATTTGTTAATAATAAGTTGTATATTTTTCTGCAGTTTTGGATTACATATTTTAATTTTTAGCATTTGATAGGTTTCATTAATACCACTGTGTAGTGATTCATTGGTATGATATAGTGATATTTGTTTGTGAAACTCTTCTTCGTTTTCTATTTCCTGAGCTCTTTTCGTTACTTTCCAACACTTAATTCTTGGGTTGCCTGAAAAAAGTTCTATTACACATTGCTGTACTTTCTTATATTCTCTATATCCTATGTACTTCTAATAATATCCCTACATGTCCGGAGGTAATATTTCTCTTTAATACTTCTTTAATTGTTATTTCTTCATTTTGTGGATTGATTTGAATGATTTTTCTTCTATGCACTATTTCTATATCCCTATAGTTGAACAATAAGTTAGAATTATCTGTGGCTTGTATTTATTTACTATATCTTCTTTTATACATACATATGTATATGATCTTGTAATTGTTCCTCTACTGAATGTATTGTGTCAGGCAGGTCCATATTAGATTCACTGCTATTCCTTCAATTTATTTGAGGACTATTTTCTAACCTACTAAGGCAATCGGCCACTTTATTGATATATAGACATTCAATGTCAAAATTGTAGATAGATAGATATACAAACAAAATCGTTTATAACGCCGTTGGTTATAACTACAAAATTCGTCGGTCTCTTGAAGGTCGATAAACCGATTTTGACTGTATTTTTATTTCGTATTAAAAACTTGTAAGAAGGTTTGTTATCACACATTTTACATTACAGATACATATGTATACTTGCGGACCCGGCGAACTTTGTCCCGCCCAAAATTGATTTTTTGATGGAAATAATTTCGAGCATTCAGGATTCCACCCGAAATTAATTTTTGATCAAACATTTGCGATCGATAACAAATGATGCCACTCGAATTCCAATCATTGATTGAATGAAACACTTTTCGAATTCGATCGAATTCAATATCCACATGTAAGGTCAATTCAATGCTTTGTTGTAGAGTGCGTTCTTTGTTTTGTTGTTTGTAAATAAACAAAGACGAAAAGGTTTCCAACACGCGAACATGCCACATATAATTTACCATGCGAGAAGTATGGGAATTCGAGATTAATCCCACACACTTCCAAAGATTGGCCTTGTGATTTATTGATTGTCATGGCGAGTGCAAGGATTAAATCCACGATCTTCAACAATATTCGCACCGAATGACGTCATTGGAAAGAAATCGTTGTATTTGTGGGCATTCGTCAAGAAATGTCTTGATTCTGGTAAGTCGCCGTAAAGCAAAGAGTGCAATGGTTCTGGTGGTTGAGTCAACGGTGGTAATTTGACTTTACCACCTGCACAATACAATCCTGTTGTCTCCGAATGAAACTTTAGCGCATTGCAATATTGGCAACTCACATTTATGGGCCCAATCTTAGTCGTTCAGCAGTTACGAATGCTTCTCGTTCCTCCTGAGTTCGTCCTGTACGAATTCGCGACACATGTACTCGAATCAGTTCATTCGCTTCATCGCGTTGATCAGGCGTTTGATTTGCACGGCGAATCGCCAATCTTTGTGCATCACGACTGAGTGAGCCAATGTTTGATCTTCTGATCGGCGGCATAATGTCTCCCGAACACTGAAAGAACAATGTCGAAGAAGTTGAATTATCATCCTCGAAACAATAGCGCCACCTAAGTAAGAAGCAATATTATCTGATTCGCACTGAAATCATTAGAAACGTTAAGCGTTTTATGTCGATCGAAAGCTTTTTCTCCTACTGGCCAACTGATTCGCAAAAAATCCCCGATCTCATTGATTTCTTCATAGTTAAAAATATCTCAAGGAACTCTCTGCAAATTGAAGAAAGTCATGAATTAAGCTCAGACCATTCACCTATCCTACTGACCCTGAGTGAGCGCATTACTCAAAAAGTAAGTAATCCAGCTCTTACTAGTAAACGCACGGACTGGGTAAGTTTCAAATCAAGTCTTCAAGAGAAGATAAAACCACTTACACCAATACGATCTAAAGAGCAATTAGATTCTGAGCTCGAGCAATTTATCAGAGATATCCAATTCTCGGCCTGGGAAAACACGCCAAATATCAAAAAACAATTGAAGGGTAACTACTATCCTCTCGAAATTAGAGAGTTAATTGCCAAAAAGAGGAGAGCGAGAAAGAAATGGCACCAAACCAGAGTCCCCCATGATAAAAATAAGTTTAATAATCTGGCACATCAAGTTAGACGAACAATTAAGGAACTTAAAGATTCTGAAATTAATTAATTTCTACAAAATCTTAGCAATAATAAAAACACAGAGTACTCGCTCTGGAAAGCCACTAAGAAATTAAAGAGACCAATTATTCACATTCCTCCAATCAAACTGCAGGACGGAAAGTGGGCTAAAAGTAACAAACAAAAAGCTGAAAGATTTGCAGAGTATCTGGAAGAGATTTTCCAACCAAACCCGGGGGAGTATAATGATTTGCCTAGCGTAGAACTATCAGAAGAAAATGAAGAACTAACCACAACATCGTCATCTGAAGTGAGAAAGGAAATAAAAACTCTAAATGCGAAAAAAGCGCCAGGATTTGAATTAATAACTGCTCAAGTTCTAAAGCAGCTCCCAAAAAAAGGAATTTCGAAGCTTACATGCATCATCAACGCTGCATTTAAACTAAAATATGTTCCACAGCTATGGAAAGTAGCTGAAGTTATCATGATAGCCAAACCGGGAAAACCACCTCACGAAGCATCATCCTATAGGCCAATATCTTTGCTGCCTATAATGTCCAAACTTTTTGAAAGACTGCTATTAAAAAAACTGCTACCAACTATAGAACGGAAACATATTATTCCAGACCACCAATTTGGCTTCCGAGTGAAACACTCAACCATTGATCAGGTACACCGAATAATAAACATTGTTGAAAAAGCGCTTGAAGAGAAAAAAGTTTGTTCTACAGTCTTTCTCGATGTAGCACAAGCATTTGACAAAGTTTGGCATGAGGGGCTAATCTACAAACTAAAAAAGATACTACCCAACGAACAGACTGAAATTCTGAAATCGTACATTTCGGACAGATACTTCCGCATAAAAGAGAAAGACACATATTCGGAGCTTAAAGAAATTAAAGCGGGTGTACCCCAAGGAAATGTTCTTGGGCCAATACTATATCTCCTGTATACTCACGACATTCCAACACTAGAATACAACTCGATTGCTACATTTGCTGATGACACGGCTTTAATGGCAGTTGCGGAAAGTAATGTGGACTCAACCCGTGAACTACAAGAGGCGATCTCGCATATTCAAAACTGGACAAGAAAATGGCGAATACGATTAAACGAATCAAAATCAGTACATGTTGACTTCACAAATAAAAAAATAGAACACATACCAGTGTATGTTAATAACCAAGCTATACCATACGCAAACTGTGCAAAGTATCTTGGTATGACTTTGGATGCGAAACTTCGATGGAAGGCCCATGTCAAGAAAAAAAGAGAGGAGATTGGTATTCACTACAGGAAAATGTACTGGATGATAGGAAGACAGTCTTGTCTATCAACATATAACAAAATCTTACTTTACAAGCAAGTCATAAAAACCCATATGGACCTATGGTATTCAACTTTGGGGTTGTACCAAAAAGAGCAACGTTCAAATTATACAACGATTTCAAAACAAGGTGCTGAGAAACATTGTGAATGCACCTTTCTATATTAGGAACGATGACCTTCATAGGGACCTTGGCGTGGAATGTGTACAGAATGAAATTCATAGATTCGCTATAAAGCATGAGGATCGGCTTCACCACCACACGAACCCTGAGACTACCCCGCTCTTTGACCACACAAACCTAGTGAGGAGACTACAAAGAATCAAACCTTTTGAACTAGTGCAGCATATATAATCAAATATAGTATAAGTTAGCATCAAAGCTTTAAGCTTTTAAATGTAGTACCCTTTTATCAATTTAAGTCAAAACAAAATTGCTTATTAGTCCAAAGACTAGATTGTAATATTTTACTAACACTATAATGTGTTTTTCAATAAAAAAAAAAAAAAAATGTTTTCGATAAACTCACTGTAATCACTGAAATTTCCACTTCAATCACCGGCAAAATCACAAAATATGAGCTGACCTTCATAAACTTCACTTGATTGGGCCAGCGCACATTTGATCATTTCCCCCACAGTAAAACTAAGTTTATAGAAGAGGAGTAAGAAGTGTACAGTATAAAATGGGGTGAAATGTTCACCCAACGTTGAAATGGTTTAACATCGGGGTAAGCTTCTAGGTGAAATACACTCAAGCTTCTATGTGGACCAATTTAACGTGGTGGAGCCAATCTGTCAAATGCATCGAAGTTTGCCGTCTAGTATATAAACATATGTAGTTAGTCCATGGTGAAATGACGAAGCAAAAAGGACACCTGTCAAATTGCATTTGAATGTGTGGGCAATGTTGTTGCATGTGAATAGGTCTGTTCCTTTACTTTCTGCTCCAAAAAAAGCAAGTAAATAAATTTCAAGGAGTGGGGGTAAAATTCTCTCAGAAGATTCAAAATTACGAAAAAGTAAAGGAACGCGTTAAACCACAAAAGTTGCAACAAACGAAATGTCATAAACATATGTGAAGCAAAAGTAAGCAGAGCGGTGTTTTCCGAGTATTTTTCTTCTTGTTATTGAATTCAAATATCCACTTACCTGTTTGAATACGTTGGAATGTCTTAGGAGAACATTCAACTTTCAATTGCGCTCCTTTTTTTCCATTTCTCAGTTTGCAGCAAGTTAAAAATTAAAACATTCAAAGTAACAGCTGACTTTGACAGATAGTACACTTCTCACCGGCAAAAATTTGTTGGGCAAGAATTCGTAAGTTTTTTCACTGAGGGGAAATTTTTTACTCTCTCGTTGCCCCTCTCTTTTACGATTTTTTTGTGTTAAGGAACGGAGTTGATCTAAAATTCGTACAAATTCGTACGAATTCGTACAAATTTTCAGGTAAAGGAACAGACCTAATGTGTGGGAAAAGGGTTTTTCCGATTAAAAATTTTCCAGATTTGGAGTTTTGGTAATTAATTTCATTGTATTATTTCTTCAAAATGAAAAAAATAGATTATTCGGGAAACTTTTCCCAATTTTAAACCTTTGCAACCATTTGAATTGTAATATTACGATCAAAATGAAAAAAAAGGAAATTCCCCATACAAAATGTATGGAAAATCGATTTTTCATTTTCCAATTTTTTTTCAAAATTTTCCAATTTCTTCGCCGTAAAAATGTTCCTTTGACGGAGACGAAGACAACAAAAAAAGACAGCTCAAATCGGACCATCCGTTCCCGAGTTATCAGCGGTCTTACGTATGCCAACTCTTTTTATATATATAGATGAATATGATATTATATATATGTATCTTTCCACTGAAGCCTTATATTTATTTTGTTAAACTATTAATTACATTAGAAAATTTAATCTAGAAATTTGGAGGAAAATACGAAAAACTCCCAATCAAAACAAAAAACAATGAAATAATGTCAAAATTTTATTCCTACAATCTTAGGACCCACCTTTGGTTTCTTTAGGAGAATTACTTCCCTTTATATTTTGAATTCAAATATTTAATGGGTGCAAGATCCGTGATTTGGCCTGAAATAATTTACCGAATAAACTATAGCCAGAAATTCTTTATCCGTTACGCCATAGTTTTTTTCGTAGTTGTTAACGTTCTTGAAACATATGTACATACATAGCATATCGGATGCCCGTCTTGTGATAGAACTGCATCAATTGCATGATCACTAGCCTCTGTTGTAACAGTATATTTTCTTTTATAACTCGGAAATCTCAAAATGGGATGAGACAAAAACAATAATTTAAGTTTTCAAAAGCTTTCATAAATTCCGGATCATTGATATTAGCTTTGATATCGTTTCTTAGATATTTTATCAAAGGGTGTACAACTTTGGCATAGTTTCGAATGAACTTCCTGTAGGACTCTGTCATACTTAAAAATCTTTCTTTTTTTGTTTTAGGTAATTCAATGCGCCTTATATCCTTAATTTTATCCGGATTGGGATTCACCCCCTCTTAAGTAAGAATGTGACACAAAAAAATTGTTTCTCTTTGCATAAAGCTCCAATTATCAGGTTGTATCTCCAAGTTATGCTCCGTTAATATTTTGAAAATTATTTCTAATGACTTCAAGTGTTCTTGAAGCGTGGTAAAAAAAATTACAATGTCATCTTAATACATCACACATATATTTCATTAATCAGGCGTCGAAAAGTTGTTGAAGCATTCTTTAAACCGAAGGGCATCCGCAAAAATTCATACATTCCTGAGGACGTAACAAAATCCGTCGCCAGGTCTATTAACGAAAGATACTGACATTTACCCAACTTGTCTAGTTTACTATCTATATTGGGAAGTGAATACTTATCTTGGATACTGTCACTGGATTAAGTGGCTCGCTTACCACAGGCCCAGTAAACATGGACGTGTGATACTATAGTAAAGCATTTTTTGCCTCACAATACTAGCGGTTCAGCTGCAAGTAATTATAATTTATATATATTTTCCTTAAAGAGATAGAGACACATCTAAGTGGAAAGTTATAAAGTGATTAAAAACTCCAGCCCTTGCGTTGGAGGAAAAAATTAACTTTAATGCAAATGCATTAATCGGTGATAACATTAAACACGTGCATTCCAATGTCAGCTCTTTCGCAAATAATCATCTCTCCGTAAATACTCAGAGACCAACAACAAATATTCGAGGACTCTCTTCTCTCCAAGTTACAAATATGGGAGAAGGAAATAACAACTCAAACGCAACCGAGTGGGCAGCAGTCATCGGCAACCTAAAACGGTCTGCGAACACCTACAACGTGAATACAGGAAAAAAAAAGAATAAATGCTGACGAAGGCCACTTGGTCAACCGTTCCTTATTGAGTGATGTGAGTGATTCTCAAAGCAACTATTCTTCTAAGAGGCAAGAAACGCCTACATTTACCCTTAAATGCCCAAGGACGCCGATTTTGTCGTTAAAAAATATATTACATGCAAAATAGAACACAAAGAACGATATCATGAAAAAAAAATTATTTTAAATTTTTTTAAAAAAATTATTTTAATTTTTTTTAAACCTTTGTTTTTAACAAAAAACTGGTTGTATCTTTAAAGATACACTGGGCATTAACCCCTCAAAGGCGTTTATAAGAACAATTTAGTAAGTGCTTCATTATTACTTTGCTTGGTGTGTATAATGGTAAATTAATATTGAGTAACTAGTTTAATTGTTTCATTTATTAAGGAAAAGTTATAGTATATATTATATAAAGCTTATAATTTAATTTAACATGGATAAATAGCTTGTTTTAAAATAAATACAATTCAGTGAAAAAGAAAAATAAATGGTAGCACTAAAAATTATGAGATTTAATGAGAAAAAAAGTTCAATTGTAGTACAAGTTTACGCTAAATTTTGTTGTTATTTTTTAACTTTAAAACAAACGAAAAAAATACAAAATACAAAAAAAATAAAAAATAAAGGAACTTTAGTGTACAACAAAAAAAAATCGTTAAACTAGTATGTTAAATGTTCTTCAGCTTTCCAATTGAATTTTAAACTTAAATTTAACTTATATAAATAAATAGTTTATATCACAAAACAAAGGAACTTCAGTGGAGGAAACAAAAAAAAAAAATGGTAAAACTGAAACTATTTAGGAATTATGGTAATTGAAAAAACAGTTTTGGCACTTGTTACACATAGATTTACTTTGCACTTAGAACAGAACATTTTGGTTTGGCCAACGCAATTGGGAAATTTGCACCTTCTTTTTTCCTACCAAATTCCAGTTGTCTATTTTGTCCAGCCGAGTGTCCTTAGGAACAGCGAAAGATGTGTGTGGTTTTTGACGTTTGGCTTCGATTAAAGTCTCTAGTAATGGACGTCCGCGTTTGTTAGGGGCAACAGTACCGCAGCTAAATAAGGTATCAGCTACATCCAGCTGAAAATCAACGAGTCTCATCTTTTTATAATGAGGTTGATGCTTATTGATTCTATTATAAAGTATTAACGCATTTATGCATGTAACATCTATTAAATGATAAAATAAGCGGTTTATCCACTTTCGGCTTTTCATTGTGATTTTTTGGCGAGCCATAAAACTGTCCATCAAATCCACTCCACCCATGTGATGATTATAATCCTTGATGATCTCAGGGCATGGGACTATTATGATCGACTTTTTTTGTCAAATCATTTGACGCTGTGACTAGATTGATCACCTTGAATGGATAAAAGAGGTCTCATGCCAATGTAGGTAGAAACGAGGTTGACAATTCGGTTGTCTTTCCACGATAGAGAAGTAACTAGATTGATCACCTTGAATGGATAAAAGAGCTCTCATGCCAATGTAAGTAGAAACGAGGTTGACAATTCGGTTGTCTTTCCACGATAGAGAAGTAACATCTATGCCGTAAATTGAAGCTACAAATTCTCGGCTGGTTCCTCGTTCAAACTTCATCATCGTTTTCTCTTCTGGAAGTTTGCAGTTCTTTAGCCGATTTCTTGGGATCGTACCTACAGCAAGTATACCTTGTGCGCGGAGGTAAATTAGCAAGGGAACGGTTGTGTAGTAATTATCAAAATATATTTTAACATTTTGATAGCGTGGTACTTCACGAAGCAATCTGACAACAATATTTGCCGATGGTTGAAGGTCCGGCTCACCTAGGGCCGGTACTTCAGGTGATCAACTATATACTTCAAATTTATAGGCAAATCCGCTTGTGTCACACAATACGAATAACTTAAAACCCCACTTTTTCGGCTTGTTAGGCAAATATTGATTCATAAAATGACCAATTTTAGACGAGCACATTTGTTCATCAACACAACCGGTATAATTTAGGTATGCTTCCAAATGTCATGTTTAGTGTGTCTATTAACGGCCTGATGAGATAAAGGCGGTCACGATTTGGAACATCCCGTTTACCTGCTTTGGCTTTGTCATTAAAATGAATAGTTTGTCGTATCTTATCGAACCGGTTTCTTTTCATCTCCTTTTTTACCACGGGAGGGAATCGACTTTCATTATCACTCCAAAAATCTCTCGTACTCGGAAGTTTGAAGTAAGCCATGGAAAAAAGGACCCCAATCAACTTTCTTAGATCGGGTACACTAAAGCGGAATGGTGTATCCAGAGCCAGTCTCGCATAGACTAAAGTTTCTTCAACGATACGTTGCTCCAAGGACTAAGTCCAACATTTCTCCTGGAAGGGTTGTGTCTCCCCTAAACTTCACTTGCTCTGTATGATAAACAAGATTGGACTTTTTCCATAAAACTTTTGCAAATTCGGAAGACTTGGCATCAACTTGTAAATTGCAGAAATCTGAAGGAAATGAACTCCAATGATCGTTAAATTAAGCTAAGGAGGCAGATGATGTTGAAGCAACAGGCTCTGTATCTACCAAATCTCCCTGATCATCGTCATCATTTATCATATTGATGAATGAGTCGTTTACGGACGCATTCAGGTCAAACTCCTCCTGCCTTTCATCCCCATCCATTTCACCCTGGTCACCTATATCAAGATCTTCAGGTTCATGGTCATTATAAATAATCATAGAACACAAACCAGACGTCACTGGCAATGTCTCAGGTAGCTCATCACCATCCCCATCTAAATCGTCCGTGCTATCGTAACTTAAATCTAAGATTAAGGCACTAACTTCTTCGTCAGTCATCCTGACACCACCGACCTTTGTAAAACCTACCATACCTAGGAGCAAAAAATACATACATATATACATATATAAGTCTAAAAACTATTCCTAACAAGTACATAATATGCACTATGCAGATATAACTTACTTCTTAAAAATATTTAGCAACTAAAATTACCACCCAATGCTTAACCCTTTCAGACCTAACGGGACATATATGTCCCGTGGGCCATGACCTGCATTCATATGACTAACTTGCAATTTTCTCTTATAAATCCAAGTGCGGGATATATATGTATGTATGTATGTCCCAACAGTAGTAGATCGTGGGACAAATATGTAGGTCCCACTAGATATAAAAGCTTTATTTCATAAGGAATTTTTATTTCACATACAGCAATAACCGTTGGGATCCACCCTGTCCCAGGGCATTTTCTCTGAACAAGGATATCTTATCACCAAACTTGCAATTTCTCATAATTTTGTTTTTATTATGATAACAAATCAATCACTACTTCATTAATATCTTTAACAAATGAAATGTCGCCAGGTTCCAAGAATTTTATTAATAAAAATACCTTTTTTTTAATTTCTTCCAAAAATCATTTCACGCACGTAACTTGTCTCTGGTAACAGTACTTTGATAATTAGGAGGCTGAAAAAATTAGTTTGATTAGGATTTGAGTTAGTGAATAAGAAACTATCTAAATCTTAGCTTTGGACTTAGTATTTATTAAATTAAAATTATTTGAACGCTTGTATCTTTAAAGATACTGTGGGCATTTAAGGGTTAACTAACAATAAATCGAATAAATCCATAAAAATTGTATTTTGCCCACCTTATATATCCTTGGTGCTAATTGTATATTACTAACTGATTTAATTAAATTGGCAGCAGCCGAATGTAATGTTTCAGATATCCAGTATAAGTTCGTTAATTTAGGATATTATAAGACTAAGGTACATATATGTAAATAAGACTGGTATAGGAGCATATTCATTCTCTACCAAAGAGACAAAAAGGACTTCTATTCTTCTAAAAGGTATTGATGGAGATACACCTATTGAAATCATTCGTAAAGCTCTGGGAAAATCAGCACCAAATGTGAAGGTTAGTAAAATAAGCCAATTCTTCAGAGCTAGAACAAAAGCCCAAAATATTAAATTAAATATATTTGTTGTACAATTAGAGGTTGGAGAGTCCATCAAAGATTTAATAAATATTAGAAGCCTATTGCATCAAAGGGTGTACTGGGAAAGAAAAAATAATAGGGTAGTTATAAGGTCTTACCGATGCCAACGGTTTGGTCACACGAGTTCTGCATATAGTATTCGCTGCGTTTTCTGTGGTGAAAGTCTTTACTCTGAGTCTTGTATTGAGTCTCACCAAAAATGTAGGGAAAAAAAATCAGGATGTTCGAGAACTTAAATGTTATAACTGCAATAAATCAGGCCATGCAGCTAGTGATACAAGCTGCCCATCATATATAAAATGCAAAGAAAGAAGGGAAGCCTTGTCTCACACTGCGAAATTAAGAAAAATATCTAATATTTTTAATAAGTTTAGCGATTCACTAAGAAAGTCGCTCAGATTGCGTGTTTGTAAAGATTGCTTGTTTGTTTTATGTACTTGGTGATTTTGGGTACCCTTCATTGGATGCCTTTTTTGCCATGTCAGCAAGGGCGACATCTTATGTACATCTTATGTACATGATGTACATGAGACCGTTAATCAGCTTAGAAGGCCACGCCCTTGCTGACATGGCAAAAAAGGCATCCAATGAAGGGTACCCAAAAGCACCAAGACAAACAAACAGGCAATCTGTCTGAACAAACACGCAATCTGAGCGACATTCCTAGTGAATCGCTAAACTTATTTAACCTTCCATTTAAGGATCTTTTGGTAAAAAGAAGACAATTTTGGCCGAAGTATCAGCAGCTTCAGTCTAGGAGGAAAAAATGTTTACTTACTTAGAGTTTGTCGCCTCAACTATAGTATAATGTCCACAGCAAATTTAAATATTATATCTATGAATTTTAATTCAATAATTTCCAAGAACGATGATTTGAACTCTTAAAAATATTAAAAAGTAAAAAACCCCAAATTTGTTTTCTGTCTGAGACCAGACTACACGCAAGGCACAAACCTAAATTCGAAGGTTTTAACATCATTCGAAATCACGCCGGAAGAGGAACTGCAATCATCTTGGACGAAAAACTCAAATATAATCCTGTTTCTTTCTAATTCGGTAATATGCCAACCTGAACAATCTAAGTACAGCAACATCCCTCCTTTTACAATGAAACTGATTAAAATACGTTCTCACAAAATTGAAAGGAATACATATATCATAGACACCTTAATAGAATAAATCAGGAATATCGTAAGTTGTCTTAAAAAATAAAATGCATCAGCAAAATCATAAATGAGAGAATAAACCTAGATATCAATCCCACTTTAAAGACAAGTCTACAGAAAATAAGACCTTCTCCTCAAGATTTTAAAGAGATCCATAGAACAACTGGACGAACATTTTTTGGTATGGATCTACAAAAGGACATACTGACGCATAATGGTGTGGAGCTAGTGGATATTGAGACTAAGCTCAATATGCTTAAAGATTTTATTCCTCTGTCTACTTGGACGGACCACATACGATCCGTTGCGCCAAGAATTTGTATTTGTCTACTTGGACAAAACACATAATTTCGATAATAACCTAACTACTGAAGTGCTGTCCACTGCTACAGAATTTTGTGCTAGTCGAATTCCCACAATAACGTTTTCCCCATCTCACCTTTCGGTCAACCCTGATACACCACCTTTTACCACCCCTGACAAAGAACAGTTCTTAAGAGCCAGCCTAAACAACAAGTGTTCTTCGGGCGTAGACGGGTTGTCTAATTTCATTTTACGAAAATGCTGCCATACGCTTGATTCAATATTGTCCTCTTTATTCACTGCATCTCTCTCTTTCATTGCATTCTTTGTATGTACACTATGATATTGTGTACCTTGGCGATATTTGCCATTATGTGGATCGTGTTGAGCAAAGAGCGTGGAGAAAAGAGACAGAACATATGGTCAGAACAGAACTTGGCGCATTTGACAATTGGCATCGTGGTTGAATGTTGTGTTTAGTGTCGTTAAAATTATAATTTTATTGTAATCGACTAATTAATTGAAGTGTGTTAATTTAGTGGAATGTGCATTAATTCAACTGCTGCGACCTTGAGTTGCTTAGCATATGATGTGCTTCATAAATGCAAACAGTTGATTCATTGCATATTCCCGACTATTCGTCAAATGCGCGAAGTGCTTACATCATGTTATTTATTTTGGGGAACCAACAACTTGTAAGACTAAACTTTCCCACATGGCTCATTCGATTACTTTGTAATAATCTACAAAACCGTTTTTCCACCATAATTATCATTCTGAGTACCTCCTCCGAACCATTTCCAGTATTGTCAGGTATTCCACAGCGGCCTATTCTAGGCCCGATTCTATTTAACATATTTCTTTATGATTTTCCATACGAATGTGGTTTGAATGCTGAGCGAGAATTCGGTGAAATTTTCTATGCAGACGCTACCTTAATACTTGCTACCGATGCGAGGCCTCAAAATGCTGTTAATAAAATCAAGAAAAAGCTTCCTGTTGTGTTAGGTTACTTTAAAAAGTGGGGGCTTAAAATAAACACAGAGAAATGTGGCATTACTTGTTTTTGGAATTCAAGTTGTAAAGGGCATCGCTTAGCTGTGAAAGAAAACGTTGAGTTTGAAAATCGAAAACCATTCCATTCCCCTGCGGTCTGAATTGAAATACTTAGGTGTATACTTCCACAATAGGTTTCTTTTTAACAAACATACTAGTAGGACATTAGCGAAAGCTAAAGCTGTTACCGCTTCGCTAAAGCCTTTATTGCATTCAAAAGCATTGCCCTCAAATACTAAGTTGCTTATATACAAAACGCTTATAAGACCCATATTGGCATAAAGATTCTGTGCATGGTTTACTATCTCTCCTACAGTGGCAAATGTGCTCATTAAATCTTTGCTGGACTCAAGCATATGTCAGAGTGTGGACGACAATCACCATCTTTCAAGTTTCATTATACATGTATAATCCATTAAACAGATTAATTTGAAATTTATACCAGAGTGCAGAGAGATACATAAATTGATTGCACATAGCACTAGTTTGATTTGTTTTGTTTCGTTTTTTTTTTTTTTTAAAAGTACCTTTAACTAGTCATTATTAGAAATTGTTTTAAGTATGCCGGGAGCAATCATACAGGGAATCTATCATTATTATTAATAATGCATGTACATATTGAAAAGCTTACGAAGCTATATTCCTAAATTTTATTTAGCCAGACATACACTCTACAAGTCGGCTTCAATTAAGTAAAAGTACAGAAAATAATTGTGTCTAAATAGGGATAATTGTAATTGTAATTACTTTTAAGTGTCTTGTAATTTACTACTTTTGTGCACCTGAATTAACTTGTTTTTTTTTGGTATTGCTATTATTGGCCAATTACACCTACTTTCACTTTTCCTTATGACTCATTGAGCTTCCATTTCTTTCATCATTTTCCTAACATACTGTATTGCGTATCTGTACACTTTAGAATTTGTCTCTGTTTTTATTTCGTGAGCAATACTTTTAGTATATGTAAGTACTAGTGATGAGAGCATTCGAATAAAAGAATCGATTATAATTGATAATGAAAATGTCTCGAGATGTCTCGATTCTTGGCACAAAATCATTCGAATGATTTTGTTTTCTATTTTCTTACTTCTCTCTTATTTTGTTACTCTTCAGATTTTCAATCTGAATATGTGTCGTGAATATGCATGTGAATATGTGTCGAAACCGCATAATATGTATGTATAGCATTATAGTCTGCTCTAACGAAATCGAACCTTACGCTTTCGGATTCTGTGGTTAGAAGTTTTAAGATAGATAAAAATTAAAAAAAATTGGATACGACGCACAAATAAAATAAATTTAAATGTGATGCAAAATTTAATGAAGAACAAAAAATTAGAGAAAAATACCGGAAACAGTTTTTGTTTTCCTTTTATTTAATTATGTAATTAATGTTTTTTAAGCCAAGTTTAAAAAAGAATTAATAAAAAATGTTTACGTTCGATTATAATTGAAAAAATGTGTGTGCATTTTCTTTTCGATACAGTCCTTACATTAACTGAATCTTCCAATGCTCAGAGAAGTCTCAAGCCCTTCATTTATAAAAATTAAATTTTAAACATTTTCTTTAGCATAGCGAAATGTATTTACACGGTTGCCGAAAATTGGTAGCAAACATGCTGTATATTTAAACAAAGAATTAATATAGGAGTATTTTGTAGATGTTTGAACTTACTTTTTTTTTTTTAAAAAAAAGGGGCTCCCGACCGTTGGAGGTTCTCTGCCTGAGGCACGGCTGCCTTCCAACCTGCTTGCCGGGATCTTCCGATAATGTCAATATCGTCTGCGTATCCCAGCAGTTGGATAGACTTGTGAAAGATAGTGCCTTCCATGTTAACACCTGCCCTGCACACTATCTGCTCCAACACGATATTGAAGAAGTCACACGACAGCGCATCTCCTTGCCGAAATCCGGTGCACGTTTGGAAGAGCTCAGAAGAGTTGTTTCCAAGTTACACAGAGCATCGCGTGTTTTCCAGCGTTACGCCTCTTTTTTGAAGATGGGGTATATAGAGCTGATACTCCAGCCGTCGGGCATGCGTTTCTCCACCTTGACTGATGACTTGGTGCATGCGCCCTACCAATACATCACCTCTGTACTTAAAAAGTTCAGCTGGAAGACCATCAGAGCCAGCGGCTGTGTTGTTTTTCAGTTTTCTGATGGCTACTTTAACTTCTTCGATACTGCCCGTTAAACAACTGCTGGAAATGTTGCTTAATCACATCAACAATTTCCTGTGCTACGGTTGCCTTCGCTATTTCGAAGATCCTGCGTTTGTAGCCAGCTGCCAGCTGCTTGGCTTCCGATAAAAATTCCGGATGTTATTGCGCTCGCGAAACTCTTCGATATCCTTGAGCTGGGAAACTTTTTACGCAGGATTCTCTTCTCTTCCCTTCTTCTGGTCCGGTACTCCTCTCTCGCTGCAGCGTCTTCTTGTGTGTATCTTCTGTCATCCTCTTCCGCTGGACGCTTCCATCATCGTACCAAGGATTCCTTTTTGATGGTGGTTTATAGTCAAGGTGGTGGTGGCTACCTTTTTAAAGATGTTGCGATATTTGGTCCACTGGTTGTTGACGTTTGCGGTGGGTGAATGCAGTGCAGAGAGTGCAGGTGCAGGTGCTTTTTGTAGACTCTGGCTCTGACGCTTTAGGGCTTTCAACGCTAAGCTTCTTCTTCTGGGCGGTTCGCAGCTTCTTATCGTTGGACAGTCGGGCTCTGAACTCAGCTGCAACTTAGCTGCAAGTAGAATTTTGACATTGTACTTCGGATAGGCTCTGTAGGCTCCGTCCAGGAGGTCGTAGAATTCCTCCTTGGCAGGGTTTTCTGCGTCTTCGGTAGGAGCGTGTGCACATATCATTTAGGGTTCATCCGCCACCATCTCTATTCCATAACCCTGACGCAGTCATGGAAATCCTTACAGACCTGAGCTTCGAATATGTCTAAGAAGCTCAAGTAAGGTGTCTGCCAAACCGTCCATGGATTCCGCCGTTGATTCCGTCGAGAGAATTCATCCGGCATCCATCCTCCTTCTCAGGGCTCTTGTTAGACATCTAAGATGCATTAAGACGTTCAGGTCAACAAAAGATGCCTCATCCGGTCCCACATAAGTGCTGAAGTTCACCCAGCTACACATGGATAGATGGATTTGGCATTTGGTTAGTTCACTCCTACGTAGCTATCCAGGGGGCACCACGTGGAGGTAATGATGCGACATATTGTTTTAATTAAGGGGTTGATTTAAGTGCTACGGAGTAAAAAGATCATTGAGTTGAATTATTGCACTTCAATGTCTTGATTAGTTTTTAATGGAATCCTCGGCTTAATATTTTCGTCAACAAGATGTAGGAATGAATCGTAGCCGGTCATGTGGTTCGTCAAAGGTGGCATGTTTTTTTGGAGTCTTACGTTTTTGATATTCAATAATGATTCGTGAGTGGTCTGAGGAAAGATCAAGCAAGTTTTAATTTTTAGCTGATTCAAGTTAATGTTCTTAGTTATTTAGAAGTCGTGAGGTATGGAGTTTTTCTGGTGTCGGTTTTCCGGGACTTATAAATTTAAACTTGCACCTGGTGAGAGCATTCAAGAGAATTCTTTTTTTGTTTGTCAACCTTGAGCCCCAGTCCCTATTCTTTGCTTTAAAGTCGCCAACTGCAAGGAAACGTAATCCTAGGTATTTGAAATATTCAGTATACTCAATGGTACTAACTGTGAACTTTGGGGGCAGTATAATGCATATATTATAAGAGGTTCTTGAGTTTTTTTTTGTGTCCTTCTAAATCATGGCACTTGATATCTTGTCTGATTAAAATCAGACCCTTAAGTGGTTAATGTGGAAGATTTTGAAGTTGAGAATTTTTAGAAAACTTTTACTTGTGAAGTTTGTTTCTGATATTAACAAGATGTCAATTGAGTTGTTTTGATAAATTGTTTTACGTCAAAAGCATGTTGAATTAGTCCATTTGAGTTCCATACGACGATTTTTAGATTTAAATTAGGTACTGTTTATTATTTATGTTAGTCATTAATAAGATAATTTTAATAATTAAGGAAGCATCTGAAAAGACAATGTTGTTCACTCCCGAGAATGGGGTAATATGAAATAATAATTTAATAGCGAGTGAAAACGGAGTAATAAAACCAGTTCTCCAAAAGAAGAAAAAAGAGTACAAGAAGCGCGCGATCAAAAGTATTGAAAGATTATTCTCCATTAATAATGTACATATGTACGTAAGTTTTACCGAGATGAAGGGATGAAGAAGCAAGCCTTGTCTCAGTCGCTGCTAAGGATATGGTAAAACATTTTCGGCAAACTGTATAACGACGATGAACACAAACATACAAGTGTCAGACAGAACGAATCATTCAACAAAGACGACCATAGCCAAAACCTGCGTCCTCCATCTCACCAAAACCAAGTGAGGATAGCAATATCAAAGTTTAAATCCAACTAAACTGCTGGATCTCATGGCATTGACATGATGGCATACATTTGTCCGCCGAGATTTCCAAAGCTGGGAATGACTTGGTAGAAAGCATTCGCCAACTCATTTAGAAAGATTTGGTTAGACGAGTGAATATATGATGAATGGAATCTCAGCATACATCAGAAGTATGAATCTTTTAAGAAAAATATTATCTATCATATTCCTGAAACCGTTCATTAATACAGTAAATGACGCTTATAAGAAACACGCTTATAAGAAAAGCACGTTTATAAGAAACCTGAATAAAAGCACCGTGTATGAGCACATTTACACCAATGTAAAAAACATACCTTATAAGAAAAACATTGATATAATGAATGTTTTTTACAACACCGATTCTCAGTTTTCCTCTGAAATATGATGTGTATAAGAAACTTTTGTATGACACAAAAAAGTCCCATCTAAATGTGCCTTATATGTGAACGAACCCGCCCTTAGGAAGTACATGCATTTCTGAACTCTCAAAGAAAAGTCATAAATGTCAGTTCAGTTGTGTTTGTGTTCATTTGTGAGATTGAAAAAAAAATGTCACGAAAAAATATTTCAATTAAAACGAAACTTAAAATATTGGAAGAATTAGCATCGGGAAAAAGCAGAAAAGAAATATGTGCTAAATTTAAAATCGCAGCAAGTACTTTATCAAAACTAATTAAAACATAGAAGACCTAAATAAAGAAAAATATAAAAGCAAATGCTTACAACGAAAAAGACAACGAAAAGGAAAATATGACATTTTAGACCAAGCCATGAACAAATGGTTTGATAAAATGATTGAAAAAAATGCAATAATCACCGGTCCGATACTACTCGAAAAGGCTGAACAATTTGCAATTCAACTTCCAGACTTCAACGCCAATAGTAGCTGGCTTCAACGTTGGAAAAAGCGTTCCAATATAACATTTAGAAAGCTTCACGGAGAAAGTGGTTCCGCCGACACCGAGGCCGCTAGTAATTTTTTGGAATTAGTAGTGCCTGAGATTTTCGATAAATATGACCAGGAGAATATATACAACGCAGATGAAACGGGGCTTTATTATAAAGCTCTTCCTACTGGAACGAACGCAAGGAATGACCACGAAGTTAATGCTCAAAAAATTCCAAAAGATAGAGTAATTTTACTCTTTATGTGCAATGCGTCTGACACAGACAAGTTAGTGTTTGCCATTGGAAAATACAAGCAATACATAAACAAATTCCAATCGCCTACATACACAATAAAAAGGGATGGATGACAAGCAGCCTTTGGAGTGAATTAATAAAGGAAGTAAATGATTTAATGAAAACAAAAAAAAAAGCAAATATTACTCCTGGTTGACAACGCCTCTTGTCATAGATTAGATTTTAAGCCGAGCAATATTGAAATCAAATTTTTGCCGGCCAATACGACGAGTCTTGTGCAACCCTTAGACCAAGGTATGTATGTTCGATATATGTAAAAAAAAACTATTTTTTTTTACAAGTTGGCATTTTTTTTAAGGTATCATTCACTCCTTTAAATCGCATTACCGCAAGTGCTTGGTAAGAAAACAAATTCTGGCCCTTGGTGGCTTGTCTTACCACAAACTATACAAAACTGTTTCAAAAAAGCTGGCATTTATGAAAGAAATAATGAGAACTTAGGTATCCAAACTAACTTATTTTTTAAACTAACATTTATCAAAGCAAGCTTATGTTTCAGACCTCTCAGAACCTGACGATTCTGTTGTTGAGATGCAAAGTAGTATCGACAAAGACTTTGAAAACGAAGAAAATTTAAACTGTTTCGGAGAGTTGCAAGATTGTGATATTTTAAATGACGTTCAGAGCGGTGATGAAAACAAAATCGAAGAGGAAGAAGAATGTGATCAAACGTCAACACCAACGCCGCCTACTAGGGCCGAAGCTTTGAGAGCTTTTTTTGTTCTTAAGGTTTATTTAAACAGCGATGAGGAATATGATAGCTACCTCGAAAAAATTGAAGATTTTCTCTTCAAACAAAGGGATGAAGCTCTCACTCAAACCACCATTGACCGATATTTAGAAGAAACTTAAGTTTCAATTATTTTGTAACTATGTGATACAAACCTACCTAAAATCTGCTGGAGTAACTGCAGTATACATATTTATTATTTTTTGTTTTGCAATTAAAGTACTGTGAATTTTCCTGTTCTTTTTTTCAAATAAAATCAATTTATATTTTGTTGTTTAAAAATGAACGTTTTTTTCTAAAAGAACATTTTTTATAAGAAACTTCTGTTTCTTATATCCGTGTTTTTCTTATAAGAAACTTTTTTCTTATATCCGTGTTTAGGATATAAGAAACACACGCTTATAAGAAACAAAAATTGTGGCATCTTGGAGTTTCTTATAAGCGTCATTTACTGTAACCTGATTGCCCCTATCGTTGTGGTTTCAGTCCAGGAAAGTCCACAGTCGAACAGATTTTTTACATTTCAGCAGATCCTGAAACAAATCCAAGAAGTCCAAATAGATACCCAACACCTTTTTATCGACCTTAAGGCCGCATATGAGAGTATTTATAGTGACGAGCTATACAGATCCATGTATAGTTTTGACATCCCCGCCAAACTCGTGCGTTTGCGCAGGATGACGATGGAGAACAATCGCTGCTCCATCAAAATTGGTACCGGCCTCACTGTGAGCTTTGGTATCAAAAAGGGATTGAGACAAGGTGATGCTCTGTCATGTGACTTCCTTAACATCATACTTGAAAGAATTGTGCGAAACTCCCACGCCTACACCGGAGGCACAACATTCACACCAAACGCGAACCTTTTATTTATTTATATGTGATTTTAGTTTTAAACTACTAATTTCCTCTTTGGATGAAGAAGAAGTTCTTCTCTTAATGGCAGTAACAGGACAAAATAACAGGTAGGTATTTATTAAGTCTTTCATAATATTGCAAAGATCTGACACTTAAATTTTTTGTTATTAAAATAATAGGAAAAAAAAAGAAAATGGATTCGTGAAATAAATATATGTAGATCGCTAAAGTTACGGAGAGTTTTATACGGTCATGTCAGATCTGCGAAAGGATGTACAGAGATTTTATATACATATATTTTAGGATGACACAAGTGACTGTTTTGACGATATTTTTGAACTTATCAAAGACGATATTCGTAAGTCGTGTACAAATTACTGGATATTTTTTTTATAATTTCCAATAACTTTTGTACTGACACCATTGCCTTCTTCGAAACGCACGCGGGACAGCGAAAAAATAGTGCATCCCGCGAACCAGCGAAAAAACGCTACAATCCGGCTATCGCCTTTTGAATTGACGCGGCTGTTTGCATGGTGTCATATTACGCCATGTATTAATTTGCCGCGCGAAGTTCGTGCCCGTTCTAGCTCCCGCGTTTCGCGTTGGTTTGAGCAGGCTTTAAATCGCAATAATGTACCGAGGGACACTACCTCCCCGCGACAAAAATCTACAAAGCACAAACCAAAAACCCAAAACCAATTCAAATAAGAACGCATACAAACTCAAAATTGGTAGTGTGCAATGGTGTTATACCAGCAGAGTGCGGCGACCAGACAAAGCGCCATACATACATATATGTTAATGTATGTATGTGTGTTACAAGTCCATCAGTGCGGAAAGTGTTATAAGCAACATGGAATAGTTATGTAGTTGTAATTGATTTTGGGAGTTAGATTTATCTCCGTCAAAGCAAAAATGACGTAAGGGAGCTTTTGAAAAGTTATGGAATACCTCGCGCGTTTGCGTAATCTTCTGAGGCACGCCTACAGATCGGGACACGTTACGGGCATAAGGTCAAAGAACTGCGTCGGAGCAGTGATTAAGAACGATAATATTTATTGGAGGAAAATGAGGATAGATCTTCAGAATCATTTTAAGGTGAAATATCAAAAGTAGGAGGATGGTTAGTGCTACAAAAGCGGCAGTTTTATCAGAGGACGGGATGGTATCGATGGGAACAGAGTGGGTATGAGGGGATTTAAAACCAGCAGAAGGTTCATAGTCAACTACTATTATAAAATGAAGTTGAAATTTCTTTGTCCGGTATTTGTGGAAAAATGGTTAAACCGATTTTAATGATTTTTTTTTTTTTTGATTACGAAATCCCATGGACCAGGTTTAGATAAAGCTACTTGTTCAGTTTTGTGCTTGGGAGACCACGAAAAGAGACAAAAAAAACTTAGAAACACAAATAACACCAACTTTGCCTTTGACGATTTTAATCAAATTAGTTTAGAGTTTTTAAAGACGCAAATTTTAAGTCCAAAATCATGATTCTACGTCATCTAGAAGCTGAGCAATATCAAAAATATCATTTGTAAAATTTAGAATTTGATTAATTTTTCGTTGATCATGTCTCTCAACCATGTCTCAGTTGTGATAATCAATTTTTTGTTCTCTATTCTCCTTTCGCTGCCTCTTCGCTAAATTTATGAGCAGGAGCGAATGGAGGAGGAGCAGGAGGAGCAGGAGGGAATTTAGAAGCTGAATACATTTCTGTCTTAAAACTGGCAGGGTGCGAAGCAACGCGAGCACGGGTCAGCTAGTTAGATTTATAAATAGGGTAAGTTTTAGTCCTAAAGTTAGGTTTCGAACTGAGGTCATTATATTTAGTGCTAAGATTATTTGTATTCTATTTCTTGGTAGGTTTGTCTGTCCATTTACAGATAAGCATCTTTCCAAGGCTGAAATTAGCATCAGTAGGTTAGCGGAATAACCATTTATTCTAAATAGGAGGTCGCATATGAATTTTCAAATATTTTTGCGGTGAGATGGCAGAAACATTTTTATAGGCTGATGATGATACCAAATTATGCAGATTGAACGGGTTTGGTATAGATGGAGACACGATAATTCAGCAAAGATTGATGTGTTGTAGTGGATATTCTGATTTTGTTGGGCATCAATTGGTTAATCGTTAATTTTGTTGCTTATCACATCAACTTGAGTGTCAATATCTAAAATAGTTAATCCTGACGCAGTTCAGGTCATTGTCGAAATCGCTGATTCTATCCACGATTTTTTCGGGCGTGGGATCAGTCGACATGGGGGATCTATCGGAACAATTAGCATTTTTGACAAATCTTTAAATTCAAACATGTGGCTTTTAAGACATCAATGTGTTCCATTGTATTTATTAATCACGCTTATTTGTCTAGTACAGGGCGTATATAAGTACATGTATATATATATACATACATATGTATGTATGTAGGTGATGGATAGGATATCATGAGATATGGTTTAAACTTTTTCTGGATTCTTTCGTCGTTTATTTTCACACTGAAATTCGGTTATCATTTTAATTTAGTGACAAGACATATCATTTTAGAAGTTCAGATATATGACTTCTAATTCAATGTGCTCCCCACGAGTGTAGTTCTGGAATTACCAAGATAAAAATGGTTATTAAAGGAAAAGATGCCAATCGAAACTACCTTATTGTAAAATTTATTATACTTTTTTTATCTTACCAGGGGTTCGTTGGGAATTCCGTCGCTATGGCGAACTTATCTAATCTTCACTTATATACTTCACAAAAGATAAAATCAAACTTAACTGAGCGAATATAAAAGGAAACCGTATTAACCTTTCCAGTATCAATTAGCAAATGGCAATAGCAAAAAATTTCAAATTCGTTGTGGCAGTGGCCCTTCTGGGATTATTGCAAGTCTGCGCTCAGCATGATCCTCACTACTGGGGCAATCGCAACACTATAGTACATTTGTTTGAATGGAAGTGGAACGACATTGCTGATGAATGTGAGCGGTTCCTTGCACCACGGGGATATGCAGGAGTTCAGGTAAGTTCAGATTTGTCCAACCTAATCAATGCTCAAAAATGTCTTCCAAAAAAAGGTGTCGCCAGCTAACGAAAATGTTATCGTATACAACAGGCCGTGGTGGGAGCGATATCAACCGATTTCTTATAAACTGGTCACCCGTTCGGGTAACGAAGCCGAGTTCGCTAGTATGGTAAAACGTTGCAACAATGTTGGCATTAGAATCTACGTCGATGTCCTGTTGAATCATATGGCTGCTGATCAACATAACGCTGTGGGAACTGCAGGCTCAACTGCCAATCCTGGAGCAAAGTCTTTCCCAGCAGTGCCATTCTCTGATCTTGACTTCCATCCTACTTGTGAAATCTATAACTACGGTGATCCATACCAGGTGCGCAATTGTGAACTTGTCGGGCTGAAGGACTTAGATCAGTCCAAGGATTGGGTTCGTGATAGGCTTGTAGACTTTTTAGATCATTTGGTTGAGTTGGGAGTTGCTGGGTTCCGTGTTGATGCCGCAAAGCACATGCATCCTGATGATTTAGCTGTAAGCTCTAAAAATTTGTACGCTAATGATTTGAAATTCGATTAGTTCTCTTTAGGTCATATACGGTCGTGTGCAAAATCTAAACACTAACCAGGGATTCCCACCAAACTCCCGACCATTCATTTTTCAAGAAGTAATCGATCATGGAGGTGAGGCTATTTCTAAGTATGAATACAATCAATTGGGAGCGGTGACAGAGTTCATGTTCTCAGAGGAAATCAGCCGCGCTTTTCGCGGCGGAAATCAACTCAAGTGGCTCCGTAACTGGGGGATAGAATGGGGGTTTTTGCCTTCTCAGAGCTCTCTAGTTTTCGTTGATAATCATGATAATCAACGTGATGGACACGTTCTTTCTTACAAAGTATCCAAACAATATAAAATGGCTACAGCTTTCGCATTGGCATATCCGTATGGTATAACTCGCATCATGAGTTCATTCGACTTCAACGGAAAGGATGATCCTCCACCATCCAATGTTGATCAGTCTATTAAATCGCCGGTATTCAATACTGAAGGAGCTTGCATTAATGGATGGGTTTGCGAACATCGGTGGAGACAGATCTACAACATGATTGAATTCAAGAATGTTGTTCATAACACTTGGATCAACGACTGGTGGGACAATGGCAATAATCAGATAGCTTTTTGTCGGGGAAATCGAGGCTTTATTGCAATCAACGGTGATTACTATGATTTCAAGGAAACTCTTCAAACTTGCCTGCCAGCTGGAAGGTATTGCGATATAATTTCTGGAGCAAAAAACGGATCAGACTGCTCGGGTAAGACTGTTACAGTTGGTTCGGATGGTAAGGCTTACATAGAAATTGGAATTTATGAGTTTGATGGTGTGCTAGCCATTCATGATAGCTCTAGACTGTAACGGAATTCAGTTAATGATTTCAAAAGTATTTGATTATTGAGTCAAGCCTCCCGATAGTAAAAACGATTATAATGTTTTGTTGTATTGCACCTAATTTTGATCAGTATATATTTTTTGTGCATTAAATTTATGATGTGCGAATTAATTTATTAATTCGTTTTTAATTCTCGTTTCAACCCTTTATCGAAAATTCTTTGTATCTTAAACATCCCTTCACAGCGGATTGCTTAAGAACATTGATGTACGTACGTATAATATAATCAGTCATGGGAGTAATGCATTACTATTCTAATGAAATTATATAAATAGCATCAATACATGAAAGTAATGCCAATAAAAAAGTTCCATTAGAATTGAAAAATGCAATTAATTCATTACACAATTTACCTACTTTATCATTAATATTTTGTAATACCAATTAAGAGTATTAAAAAAAATAAGGCTTACACAGTTAATTACTGAAGGGAATTTGGGTTCCTTCAACGATTACCCACTTGTATATTTGTATATATGTTTGAATTACCTTAACGATTCTGCGCACGACTGCCGTTTACAAAAACGATTTCCAACTGTGTGCAGATTTGCCCTCGCTCCACATTTTTCTCAAAACAACAAGGAGGGAGTCACTTGTTTATTAAAAAAAAACCAACACGTCTCAGTAGACAATCAGTTGTAAGCCCTGCCAGGTTACTTTGTTTTGTTCTAACAGCCAGATTACTATTTCTTGTTTTGCTCTAACACGGCCATCCTGCGATGTCATCGCTCTCGATGAAACAATAATCACAACTCTCGCATTAATTATTTTTTTTTTTGTAATTCAAAGCAAGAAATACAAAAAAAATACAGATATAAAATACCAATTAATTTCACAAATTTCATTCGTTTTTCTTTTCCTAGTACATCTCATGTTGTCTTCGCTCTTGTAACAAGCACAACAATAGCAATTATTTCTGCAAATAATGACATTTTAATTTCAATCACATGGTAAATACAGAATCACAATTAAGATTCAACCTTAAGCTTGCTATCGCTAAGTTCACCCCAACATTTACTCGTCTACTTAATGGAACTTTGCTTGTTCTAACTCCAACGACCTTGAAATCAGACTCAGAGGCTTGAAACCAGGACTAAATCCGTTACGTATTATGGGTCAGAGGCAATCTTAAGCTTGTCCTCCATATAAACATAACGATTCTTCCGAACATCATGACTCAGAGGCTATCTTAAGCTTGTTCATGAGTTTTGTCCAACTTTAAAACATTTACATTTAGAATATCATGACTCAGAGGCAATCTTCCGCTTGTCCATGAATTCAATTCAACTCTAAAACATTTACGTTTAGAATATCATGACTCAGAGGCAATCATCCCCTTGTCCATGAATTCTATTCAACTCAAAACATTTACGTTTAGAATATCATGACTCAGAGGCAATCTTCCGCTTGTTCATGAATTCTATCTTTCTTTTTTTTTAAAATATCTCTAGCTTTAAAACTTCTTTTAACATTGTGACTCAGAGGCAATCTTAAGCTTGTTCATAAATTGTACCTATTTATAGAACACTTCTTACCTTGTTTTAATTACATGTAATTTCTTCCATCTCGTTTTCACGTATCGGTCGAATTACCTCTCTTGCCGCTACCACTATGGTATTGGAGCCACCTCTCTTCAGCTTATAGCGATCTTTCGGCAAGACACCGACCACCTTATACGGCCCACGACAGTAAGCTTGCAATTTCGATTTTCGGATCTGGTTACTGCAATAAACTACTTTCTCGCCTATATTCAACCGGGTTGGCTTACATTTATTCAAATCAAATCGCACTTTCATACGATCAGCATTTTCTTTTGTTCGCTCATTATCGAGATCTCGTATAGTTTCTATGTCATCATACTGCGGTTCAATTTCAAGCGCAGTTAGAAGAGCGCCAATCTCTGGAGTACGCCCGTTGATTCCTGTCAGTATTTTTAGGGGAGAAAATCCAGTCGTCTTATTAACTGTTGTATTAAGAGCCAATTGCACGCGACCAAAGAAGTTAGACCATTCAAGGTTGGTTCCTATATCAGTTCGTAACAAATTAGCCACGGTGTCGACATGCCGTTCCACCTGCCCATTTGCTCTGCTAGCACCTGGTGCAATTAAGTGATGCTCTATTCCGAATGATTTACACAAATCTTGAAATTTTTCATTTGTGAAATCAGCATGTAAAACGTCAAAGGGAATTGGTTTCTTACATTTCTTCTTTCTTGAAGGTCTTTTAGCTACAAGGCAAATTAAACATGATTTCACAAATTTCCTTACCTACATTTTTAGTCATTGATGGCATCCAGAAATGATCCCGCATTTTTGCCAGCCCATCCCATCCCACATGACAGTTATCTTCGTGAAAGCGTCTCATCAATGATAGTCGACAATGTTGCGGAACATAAATTTTATTAGAACCATCATTAATTTTTTTTATAAAATTCCACTTTTCAATGTATACTGCGTTTGAGTGTCGGTGATGTGCTTTTGATTTTGTCAATAATTTCATTTGTTGCAGAGTCGTTTTGTTGCTCAATGTGCAACCATGTTTCCGACAAAAAATTAACTTGATAACAGAGTTTGGTAGGCGTATTACGACTTAAATAATCTACATGCAACAAATTTTTTCCTTTCCTATAAGCGATTTCAAAATCAAAATCTTGTAGGTAAATCCACCAGCGCGCTACGTGTGGTAGCAAATCTTTCTTTTGCTTTGTTGCTTTCAGTGTATTGCAATCGGTAACCAACGAAAATTTTACGCCCAAAAGATAATGTCGAAAGTGTTTTACTGAATTTACCACGGCAAGAGTTTCTAGTTCATAGCTGTGATAATTTCATTCATAAGCTTTCGTGGCTTGACTGTAATAAGCAACCACATGTAATCTCTCATTAATACGTTGAAATAATATAGCTCCATATCCAATAGCAGATCTCTGAAGTGTCAAATGGTGTAGGCGTGTTTTCTTTCGGCAGTCGCAGTCTTAGTGGAAAAAGTGGTAAAAGGATAATAGTCTGAAAAGAACTAGTGTGAATTCTATAATTGAATAGTGTGAAAGCAAGTGTTAATAGAAGTTTATAGAAGTTTCAGTGAAATATCCAGCGGTTTTCTATAAATAAAATTGCACGAATTGTGCAAGTGGTTTTGGCGGGAAATAACCTAAAACGTGCATTCACTAATGCAAGCTTAATTTGTGAAAAAGAGAGTTTAAACTCCACCTACTGGCGAGTAGAAGTGTAAACCAGGATAGAATTAAATTTAAGAAGATTGGAGGAAGTAAGAACTCCTCACTGATTTAAAAGGTATTGAAATGTATAGATATAGCAAGCAAATAAAATGAGGAAGGCAACGGGAAACCAGTCCCTCAGTCCCCGGCAGACCTTAAATGGTCAGAGGGTGCGAAGAATCTCCGGTGGGTATTTTAACATAGGAACATGGAACGTTCGAAGCTTATATAAGCCTGGCAAGCTAGACAACTTAATAAAAGAAGTTGGAGGACTAAAAATAGACATCCTAGGAATAGCGGATGTACAATGGATCGGAAGTGGTAATATAACGAGTAATGGATACATTTTATATTATTCATGCTCAGATGCAAGACAGAATCGATATGGTGTAGTTCTTCTTGTTGCAGAAAAGCTAATAAACTCAATAAAAGGAGTGGTATACCTCTCAAAAAGAGTGATACTAATGCAACTGAAAACTGAGAAGACTCAAATGAACATAATTCAAGTATATGCTCCGACAGCTGACTGCGAGGAACCGATTGTCGAAGAGTTCTACCAGGAACTTGAACAAGCAGTCAAATTAAAAAAAAGAAGGATGTCACAATAATAATGGGGGACTTCAATGCAAAGGGAGAATTGGAGAAGTAGTAGGCGACCATGGTCTCGGTTATAAAAATGAAAGAGGCCAAAAACTAGTTGAATTTTGCCAACTGAACGAACTTACAATCATGAATACGTGGTTCGAACTCCCTCCAAGAAGGTTGTACACGTGGACGTCCCCCAGACATACAAGAGATACAACGGTAAGAAACCAAATAGACTACGTTATCGTCAATAAAAGGTTCCGAAATGCGGTAAAATCTATAAAAACTTACCCAGGAGCTGATGTAGGGTGGGATCATAACCCTGTTGTAGCTAAAATAAGAATACAGCTGAAGAAAATTCAGAAGAGATCAAGAGGCAGAAATTTAAAATTAAACCTATTAAAAATCGAACAAGTGCGAGTACAACTGAAAACAGAGATAAACGAAAGGTTGACGCGAATGAGTATGGATCTAATTAATGACGATAACATAGACAGCAAATGGATAGAGATCAAAGATATTATAATAGAGTCAGGAAGGAAACATCTAGAAAAGAGAAATAATCAACTAAAGAAAGAGTGGATGACAAATGAAACTTTGGCCCTAATGGAACAGAGAAGATTAAACAAATCAGATCCCACCAGATATAAGGAATTAGATAGGCTGATTAGAAACAAAATCAGCGAAGCTAAAAATACATGCCTTCAACAACAGTGCGCGGAGCTAGAAATATACGATAGAAACCACGACAGCTTTAATCTCCATAAAAAGGTAAAAGAAATCTCTGGGACTGAAAGAAAGAAACAGCACGCCACACTAAAAGATAAAACGGGCAAGATATTAGTGAATATAAACGAGAAGTTAAAACGATGGAAAGAGTACATTGAAGAACTTTTCTGGGATGAACGAGGCGTACTACAACCGAATGGGGGAACTGAAGGAGGACTGATTATTCTGAAAGAGGAGATAACAAAGGTACTTAACGAAGCCAAAACTAGGAAAGCCACAGGACCAGATGGAGTACCAAATGAACTCTTGAAACTAATAGAAGAGGACAATATCCATATACTTTCGAATATCTTCAACGCTATATATAAATACGGCAAGATCCCTGAGGACTGGTTAAAATCAACCTTCATTACATTACCAAAGAAAAGCAAAGCGTTGCCCTGTGAAGAGTACAGAACAATCAGCCTAATGAGCCGTGCCTTAAAACTCTTTCCGAAAATCATTCATAAAAGAATTTTCAATAAACTTGGAGATGATGTAAGTCCCTCACAGTTTGGATTCAAGGGTGGCTCTGATATTCGCGAAGCGTTATTTGCATTCTATATGATAATTCAACGAAGTATAGAAATGAACCGAAAGATTTATGCATTTCTTGTAGACTATGAGAAAGCCTTTGACAAAGTCTAGCACAAAAAGATGATTCAAAAATGAATGCAGAATAATCGAAAACCTATATTGGAATCGAAAACCAAAAATAAACATTAAACGAGGAGTCAGACAAGGTTGTATTCTATCTCCACTTCTCTTCAATATGTACTCGGAAGAAATCTTCAAGGAAAGCATAAGAGACATCGACTATGGAGTAAAGATTAATGGCGTGGGAATAAATAACCTAAGATATGCGGATGATGCAGTAATAATAACAAAAGATTCAAGGGAACTAAACACTATGATGAATAAGCTGAATCTCACAAGCGAAAAATACGGATTACGAATCAACGCAGCAAAAACGAAATTTATGATAATTGCCAAAAACACAAGTACGGAGAATGTCGAACTGAAGATGAACAACACGAACGTGGAGAGAGTGTTCAATTTCAAATATTTAGGAACGGTTATTTACAGCAACGGTGATCCTTGTAAAGAAATTCAATGCCGAATAGAGCAAGCCAGAGCCGCCTTCTGTAAAATGAAAAAACTTCTATGTAGCAGAGATATTTATATGGAAACCAAAACAAGGTTGGTGAAACGTTATATATGGTCGATCTTACTATACGGTGCCGAAACTTGGACGCTAAAGAAAAGAATCATAAAGAAAATAGAAGCTTTTGAAATGTGGGTGTATAGACGAATACTACAGATCTCTTGGATGGATAGAGTAACAAATGCGGAAGTATTAAGACGAGTAAATCGGAAAAGGGAAATAATGTTCCTAGTGAAGAAACGGAAATTGGAATACTTAGGTCATATACTCAGAAACAACAAATACCAACTACTGCATATCATTTTACAAGGAAGGATAGAAGGCACGAGGACAAGAGGAGGACGAAGAACAACATGGATAGCAAATCTGAGAGAGTGGCTAAATCTCTCAACATCGCAACTATTTAGAGGAGTGATAAACAAACAAACCCTAAAAACGATGATTTCCAACCTCCGGACCGGAGAGGAACCTTAAGAAGAAGATCCAATAGCACTAGCATCAGTATGTAACTCAGTTGTTAGATCTGGATTGAACAGAACAAGTAAGTTGTTTTACTATATATTGTTTTGCCAATTCACACTCATCAGTCCAAGAAAATTGTACATCGTTCTTAGTTAACGCAGTAATGCAAGCGGTCTTAGCAGCAAACTCTGGAACGAATTTTCGAAAATAGTTTGCCAATCCCATTAACTGTCGCACGTGTTTAAAATTGGCTGGTGACAGCGATCTTACTAGTGCATCAATTTTAGTTTTGCTTGGTCTGATACCCTAAGCGGATACTTCTCGCCAAATACTCGATGGTTGTTTAAAGAAATTTACACTTGTCCCAATTAAAAGAGAAACCACAATCTACCAGTGTCTTTATTACAATATCGAGCCTTTCAATTCCTTCTTCAACAGTTTTAGATGAAATTAATACATCATCTAAATAGACCAAAGCAATTTTACCCTTAAGTTTACCCAATGCTTCATTAATTGCCCGTTGAAAAACAGCAGGCGCATTGGCAAGCCCAAAAGGCATACACACATACTCAAAGTGTCCGTCAGGTGTAACAAATGCGGTTTTCTCAATTGAGTCCTCTGCTGTCGGAATCTGATGGAAACGGGATGCCATATCTAACGACGTCGACAATGTATTTCCGGCTAATTCATCAAGCTGATCTTCGATTCTTGGTAACGGATAACGATCCTTTTGTTTAAAGCCCTATAATCAACACAAAGTCAGTTTGTGCCATTCTTCTTTTTTATAAGAATTACGAGACGAGCAAAAGGGGAGTTGCTTTCTCTTATAATGCCATGCGATTTTAAATCTTCGACGATCTCTGCTGTTTGCTGCCGTTCGCTATGATCCATTCGGTACGGCCTATAATTAACTACTGTATCCTGCAGCAAACGAATACTAAGAGAACCAGTGGTCACCCGTGAAGTTGGAAGGCCCTTTATAATATTTAGAGAATATTTTTTCAGCATGGTATTTAAAATTTGTGTGTGGGGACACGTGTCACTAGTTGATTTGTTCTGAGAACATAATACCGTTGCATTTCACCGCAAGGTGGAACCATCAGCATTTACTACAATTGTTAACGTAGGATCTTTTAATACATCCCTACCAACGATAATTTCGTATTGTAAATATTTTTTATCAATGACATGGAGATTAACTTCAACAGTTATCTCTTCGAAATCAATTTTCGCTTCAAACATTTCTGTTAACAAAACTGGCCCTCTACCAATTCCCTCCACTGAGAGAAAATATGGGTCTCTTTTCAATGAAACCTGGTCTGCTATGTCAGATCTAATAAGTGAGCAGTCGGAACCAGTATCAAGTAGGCAACGATACAATTTTCTATTGATTATGACTGGAGTGTAATTTTTTGTAAGAAAAATATCTTTACAGATATTAACACTTTTTCGCTCAGCCCTTTGTTTTGCCAAGTAGTTTCTTCATGTCCTGATTTGCCACAAAATGTACAGTTGACAATTTTGTTGGTATTATCGCTAACCTTTTTAACAGTATCAGTTAACGCCATTTTTTCATTACATTTGGCTCTAATGTGACCTTTTTTTCCACAACTGAAACGCCGTATGTCGTCATCTACTCGCGTGCGTTTAACTGAAACAACTGACCTATCATTAGCTCTGCGAATTAAAGGTGGTTTAAAGGATGAACGTTCTCTGTCATAAAAACGATGCGAGGAAAAAGTTTGTTTCGGTTTAGGTTTTTCCCTTATAGACAACATATAGTCAATCAAACCCTGCACTTAAGACGGCATAACGAAAGTTAAGGAGTTCCTCAAACTGACCTTAGATATACAGCCAATAATAATTTTAACAATTTTGTCTTCGGGTATTTCAAAGGGCAGTCTATTAATCTGAGACTCTTTTTCCATCACAAAATCAGTGTAGGAATTATATTCGTTGCTCTCTTATATTAGCAACCTTTCGTAGTTGCTCTACTACATCAGTACCACTCGAAAATGAATGAATTAATGAGGCACGCAAATCAGCCCAACCATAATAATGATAGCCATATTTACCATACCAATCTTTTGCTCTCCCATGCAAAGAAGCTTGAACTCTGGGAATGATATCGTAGTTTTCTAGCTCATCTCGCGATACTCTGGCATCAACATTAGCACACCATTTTTGAATATAGATTCTGGAGTGGTCCAGATCATAACACGGAAAACCAGCTGAATCTTTACAATCACGTTCTCGCTGAGTAGATTGTAATATTTTATTTATTGTTCACACGTCGTAATTTTTGTTTTTTATACGCACAACAATTGCAACTTTTATATGAAAGCAAAACGTTTTTTTTTTTTTTAGGTCAGCAAAACGATTAGTATTTAATTTATTAAGCCACTTGAGGCCACGGTAATATCCCACTTCTGATGTTAGAATTACCTCAACAATTCTGCGCACGACCGCCGTTTACAAAAACGATTTCCAACAAGATTTGCCCTCAAAAAAAAAACAAATACTTGGCGCAACAGACCGAATTGGTCCAGGGCCTAGCTTCCCGCAACCATTCGTGCTGTGCGTGTTATATTTTTTCACACAAATGGAAGGGACCTACAGTTTAGAGCCATATCCGAAAGGCAAATTGAGAAGCTTCCTCATGACAGTTATTACTCTCGGACGTTTGTCAGACATTCGCGAGAGGTTTTTTTTTTTTCGGTTGCGCCTGGAGGTGCAGGAATCTTCAAAAGATACCAATGGCCCGTACCACTGGTTATGCCCGATTCATATATCTGACCTGATGTCATAAGTGTCGGCCAGTATATGCCTACGGGCTAAACCTCACCCCCCCAGAGAGGCACTATGAGAACCGGCCGCGCGTGCTCATAGTAGTAGGAAAGACGTTCCTCTCATTGTTTCATTATATGATTACTAAGTTACCTTAACAAGTAGTTTACGCTTCTGTAGTGTTAATCGCGTTAGGTAGGTAGCTTTCCAGCGAAGGCACCTACTAATACCGTCATTACATGCGGTTTCCCTTACTGCGCCAGATCGTACGGTCTTGTTCTTTGTAGTCGGCGCTCGAGGTTTGTCACGTCCAGAGTACGGATCATTTCATTATTGCAATGAACATGAAGGCGAGTACGAAGTTTGTTAGCAAAGTTTGTTACTTCATCCCTCACGGTAGCAATTCCTAGATCTCTGTGAATATCACTATTCCTTATATACCATGGAGCATTCACGATTGCTCTTAGTGTTTTGTTTTGGAATGTTTGCAGTATAGTCATATTGCTTGGCTTAGTACAACCCCAAAGTTGTATACCGTATGTCCAATTCGCGAGAGGTGGGGTAGTGAAAAAACTTGTTGGTGTTCCCTGGGATTCGAACGTCGAACCTCTCGCTCAGCGATCCAACGCACTAACCACTTGAGCCACGGCGCCCACATTTTTCTCAAAACAACAAGGAGGGAGTCACTTGTTTATTAAAAAAAAACTAGCACGTCTCAGTAGACAATCAGTTCTAAGCCCTGCCAGGTTACTTTGTTTTGTTCTAACAGCCAGGTTACTAAATATTTCTTCTTTTGCTCTAGCATATATGATGTATATGTATGTAGGTAAAAATCAATTGCCGCATGTATGAAAGATCATCACTTAATAACGGCTCGACCGATTTGGCTGATTTTCTTTTTGTTGTGTTCGTAATTGTCGGGGCAAGGTTTGCATGAAAGAAAATCCACTATAAAAGTATGAAAATCTCAATAAAAAAGGATGTGACGTTCAGCATTGAATATTCAAGAACGGAAAAAAGCGATCGTCACGACATTACAGAACGAGTATTCAAGCAGAAACTCAAGGAGATCATGGACCTAATTGTAAAGTATCATGTTTTCGGAAATGTGCGATGTTGGATGTACACTGTGGAGTGGCACTGGTTAACCCTTGTATCGTCGTCACTCTGCAGACGATAACGGTAGTCACAAATAGAGACGTTGTAGTCGACAACACCTGGATTGTTCCGTACTCACCGTTGCTTTCCAAAACATTCAAAGCGCATTGCAATGTTGGGTATTGCAATTCTGTCAAGTCAATCAAATATATACGTATGTGACGAAAGGCAGCGTCATGGCTGTATTTGGTATTGCAGCTCCTGTTGCCAACGATGAAGTTTCAAAACATCAGATGGAAAGATATGTCAGCAGCAATGAGGCGGTTTGGAGAATATTGTCATTCTCCATACACGAACGTCATCCTACTGTGGTCCATTTAGCTGTTCACCTGGATAATGGACAACGAGTTTATTTCACGGCAGCGAACGCAGCGCAGAAAGCTGAACGGCCACCAGCGACAACGCTGGTAAGCTTCTTCGCGACATGATCCAACATGATCCATTTGCAAGAACACTGCTTTACTCGGAGATAACGAGATACATATTTCACGCCTGTTCCTGGATACGTGAATGTTCATAAGAGCAATGATGAATGCTTCTTCCTACGTTTTTTATTGGTTAATGTACGTGGACCGACTTCATTTGAATTTCTATGAACTGTCAATGGTAAGTTGAGCGCAACGTATTGAGGAGCCTGTCAGTGTTCAAATTTGCTCGAGGATGACATTCATTGGCATCATACACTCGCTGATAATGTTATTTCCTCTACTGCCCATCAAATTTGATCACTTTTTGCCATCATCCTTTCAACGTGTTTTCCATGAAACCCGCTTCATTTGTGGAACAAATACAAAGACAATATGGGTGAAGACATTTTGCATCGAGTGCGTACAACAACAGCGAATCCCGAACTTAAATTTAACAACGAGGCGTTGATTTCTATAGAGGATTTTTGCCTGATGATGTCCGGTAAAATGTTGCACGAATTAGAAATGCCAGCGCCGAATCGCCCCATGCACGATGCATTCAATCGAAAATTTGAACGAGAACAGCAATACGATCGAGATGCTTTGAGTCAATCAGTACGAACAACTGATTGCAACCGATTTGCCGTTTAAATTTTAACGTGTCCAGTTTAAATTGATCATTAAAAATTAATTAATAAATCGCAAGCCCATGCGTTGCGATGAACATCTGGATTTCCTTTCATTCACAAATTTTAGTTAAGTAAGCTAAATTTATGTCAAGGTAAGATTATTAAAAATTATTTTGAAGTATTCTTAAGATCGCCTTCAAATACATAACATCTATTTCCTTTTAAGCAAATAATAAAAGAATATATTATCATCAACTTAAGTTGGATACTTGCTTTTTGAAGTAAAACTTCTTTACGCACGCTTGACTTGGGGAGTAAGCTGGTGAATGCGTGACGAGACGTTACGAAAAGTGTGATCGGGCGAGGCGAACGGAAGGTGAGAGGGAGATATAAGTTAGTGAAGATAGAAAGAGAGAGAGTTACGTTTCGTACGTTACTGTAGGGGCAAGAGAGAGAGGTGCGCGCGCACATTTTCTTTCGCTCTTCCTCTCATAGCCAGATATTCTACGTTTAAAGTGAATAAAATTGTAAATTCATTTTAAAGTTCATATTTTGTGAATTTTCGGGTGAATAATAACAAATTATGGCATGAAGTGACACAGACTCTGAATATGAAAGCGGTGCTCCAGGACCATCAGCTAAGAAGAAATTCCGCACGGAAATGTTGCATAAAAAGTGTGTGACAACATATTTAAGGCAAAATGTTAAACCTAGTGAGACCCAATCAACTGATAATGAATCACGAAGGTGAGTGCGTTTCTCTACTAGTTGCTGGCGTCGTAGCGTCATATGCAGCGTTCTTTTTCCTTGTCTATTTTCTCCCTACTAATAAGCGTCATTCTACTCTCGATATTGGGGCGCGTTTAATTCTGTCCTTTTCTTGTCTCTCTCTCTCTCTTTCTCCTTGTTACTCTTCCGTATTTGTAGAAAATTAATATATGTACATATATGCATATATATGTGTATATTCTACATATATACATATATAAACATATATATACACATACATATAGATGGAGCTAAAGAAGTTTTACTTCAGTCGTGTGGTCTGAGGCACACTCGTTTTTTTTACTTATTTTGTAATTGGCGCAGTCGGTTATTTGAATCGTGGAAAAGTGTAACTTCTAAAGGACGATTAGCTTATCACATAGCTCGAACTAAGATCGAGAATACAAAAATTCGTAGTGAAAAAAAATGACACTGTCACAGTAGTGTATAAAAACGAAAATAAAACAAAAATTGAAATTCGTAGTGGAAAAGTGATTGCCAATTATCAATAATTGTCATAAAAAGAGAAGAATTAAAGAAAAAAGAGTGAATAAAATAGCAACCAAAGTTGTGAACTTTTCGACCTAAATCGAAATCTTGAGCTAGCAGAAGAGCTGTCCGAAGAGCCGAGAAGAGCCTCCGAAATCGAGGCCCTAAGACAAGCTCTTCATCAATTGCAATCGCAACATTTGCAAGAGATACAATCACTGATACAACGATTAGAAGCAGCACCAGCATTGCCAACACATTTGTTCCAATCAACTGCGGACCAAATTCTACACAAGTTTCAAGGGATTAAAACTTTTTGCGTTAGGGATGATTACCCACTCCAAGAATTCATTTGTGCAGTGGAAAACTTTGCAACTTTATGCGGCAACAACCAGCCGTTACAAGCAAGGAAGCAAGGAATGATGGATGAATGCAGAAATATTAAGGTACTAAATTTAAGAGAATTGCTTAATATAATTAGGTTGATCAAATTTAGACTGAATGAATTATATGAATTCGACAGTCAAGGAATTTTAGTTATGAACAAAATAGTAACAAAACAACTTTTGGGCAAAGCAGGCATTTTAGTCATAATAATAACTCAGGACAGTATAGAAATTTCAGCAGCAAAAGTCACTAAGAACAGTTTACGAGAAACGAAAACTCAGGACAGTATAGAAGTTTCAGCAACAATAATCACTCAGAACAGTTTATGAGAAACGAAAACTCAAGACTGTATAGAAATTTCAGCAACAATAGTTACTCAGAACAGTTTAGGAGAAACGAAAACTCAGGACAGTATAGAAACTACATGTAACCATTACAATAGTTCCGACCAATCCAGACAAAAACCAGTAGAAATTGATAACGTACAGAAACAAGATATAAATTATAAAAACTAGCCTCGGAAAACAACGAATTAGATGCCTAACAGACACCGGGTATTCGGAT
The DNA here is from genome assembly GCA_946965025.1 of Blera fallax. Lineage (NCBI taxonomy): Eukaryota > Metazoa > Arthropoda > Insecta > Diptera > Syrphidae > Blera > Blera fallax. The sequence goes on from OX337246.1 coordinate 58,973,466, forward strand.
AGGTATCCCGAAAATAATTTAGGTTGAAAAGGATGATGAATAAAAAAACTTCTCTATTTGAACGTTATAAATGTTACTTTATTTGGCACTTCATTTACTGACTGACTGTAGGCAAGTGGTTACAATTTTTGTGTCATGCTATAATGTAAGCTCGGTTCTACCAGCTGTTCGATTACATGGGGTTGATGACCTTAGATATAAAAGCTTTACAATAGATACATATGTATGCGTGTTTAGAATTTGAATACATTCATGTAAATGTTAGATGCATAAGAACTTTACAATGGATATATGTGTGTGCTTAGAATTTCAATACATTAATGTAAATGTTAAAATAAAAATGTATGTAATTAATAGTAGGTCTTTCGCGTTTGGTTTCTTCGTTTCTTTATACTTCGTTCGACGAATTATGGACCGGCAAGGGGGAAAGTTTTGCTATCGGACGTTTCATTATCGAGTTTTTTGTTTTTATGGTCACCACGCGCGTTAGACCATCCGAACCGGAGTGCAGCTCTAGCACGCGAGCTAGTAACCATGACGATTGAGGAAGATTATCCTCCTCAAAGACCTCCGAAATGTGGTGCTGAGGGAGGGTTAAATTGCCATTTAGTGTTCTGAGAAGCAAGAATCGCTGAAACTTCCGATGACCATTCAGCCGAAATAAATTTGCTGTCCTTATTGAATTCATTGCTGGCTCCTTTAAAGTTAGTTCCGCAATCGCTGCAAAGGTTGGCACATGTTCCTCTTCTCGCCACAAATCTTCTGCTGAGCTGAGGTCGCTTTCTAATTCAATATGCATTGCCTTTGTAGACAGACAGACAAATACAGCTATGTATCCCTTTACAACCCGGCTACATCTGCCCCTCCACATTTTTATGTCTACTGGTCCCGCACAATCGACCCCGGTGTTAGTAAAAGGTCTTGAGATGATAATACGTTCTACTGGAAGTCTGCCCATTAATTGATGTTGCATTTTTGCATTGGGTGGCATCGGACACATCTGTGGATAGTAAACTTTACCAATCTTTTCAGATTTGTGATCCAATAGCTATTTTGAAGCTCAGCCATCATTAACTGTTGGCCACCATGAAGAGTGCGCTGATGTTTTTTTTTTTTTTTTATAATTTACTGGCACTCAAGGGGTTATGAATACCCCTTTACATGTTTTCACATGGTTCGGGCGTAGGAAAGATAAATAGAGAGAGAGAGAAAGAGATTGGTGTAGTGGTTTTCAGATTTGTGACCATTCAGCCGAAATAAATTTGCTGTCCTTATTGAATTCATTGCTGGCTCCTTTAAATATAGTTCCGCAATCGCTGTAAAGGTTGGCACATGTTCCTCTTCTCGCCACAAGTCTTCTGCTGAGCTGAGGTCGCTTTCTAATTCAATATGCATTGCCTTTGTAGACAGCCAGACAAATACAGCGATGTATCCCTTTACAACCCGGTTACATCTGCCCCTCCACATTTTTATGTCTACTGGTCCCGCATAATCGACCCCGGTGTTAGTTAAAGGTCTTGAGATGATAACACGTTCTATTGGAAGGCTGCCCATTAATTGTTGTTGCATTTTTGCATTGGATGGCATCGGACACACCTGTGGATAGTAAACTTTACCAATCTTTTCAGATTTGTGATCCAATAGCTATTTTGAAGCTCAGCCATCATTAACTGTTGGCCACCATGAAGAGTGCGCTGATGTGTATCGGTTTCGATCAGTTTTGCAAGCCTGTGAGAATCCCTTAGAAATAACGGATGTTGTTGACTGAGAGGAAGTGGCGAATTCGTCAAGCGACCTCCTACGCGCAGATATTTATCTGAGTCAAGAAAGGGATTCAAACTGCGAATTCCACTTTCCTTAGAAATGGGTTTTTTCTCCCTTAGCGCCTTAATTTCTTCCCCAAATAGTTAATTCTGTACAATTTTGATGAACTGATTATGAGCTGACATCAGTTCATCAGCTGTGAGTGAATATTTGACCAAAGGTGTTCGTTTGTATTTATATTTTAGGTTTTTAATGTAACGTCTCCATATAGCTATGCAACGAATAAGCCGCTTAAGGGTGGACAATTTATTGGAAAGTGCATTGCTGATACACTGAGAAAACCCGTTTAGAGATGTGTGAAAGTTGTTCGTTACGAAATTTTTACTCGGGTTCATATCCATTGATTTTCTCTTAGTCTCTAAATCTGTTTCAATTAGGACTGCAGCTGGTAACTCCTTCCAAGAGAAGTTTTGTAGGAAAGGTGGCCCAGACCACCACATATAGTTGTTGATCAGATCGTCGGGGGATAGTCCGCGTGAACTAAGATCTGCGGGATTTTCCGTGGAGGCCACGTGTCGCCAAATATCTGGACTAGTGAAATTTTGTATTTCTGTAATCCGATTGGCTGCAAAGGTAGTGCGAATCGATGGGTTCAACTTAATCCACGCAAGGGTTATCATTGAATCCGACGATGCTAAGACTTCATAGTCTTCAAATTGCATAGCCCCTGAGACGCGATGCAAAAGCTTTGCTAAGACACGCATTTAACGGGAGCTGTACCTACTCTTGTTATTGAAGCTACTAAATAAATTCTTTCTCGACCATTTTTTACAATTCGTGCGTATACCACAGCCGCATAGGCCTTCTCAGATGCATCGCTAAATCCGTGTAGTTGCACATGTGCAGACTTCTCAAATTCTAACCACCGAGGGATTTCGATGAGTTGTAGTTTTAACAATCCACTGCGCAATTCTTATCAGATCGTTTCAAGGTCATGAGGAATAGGTGAATCATAAGACAATTCCCGAAGCCAAAGTTGTTGCAGTATTAGTTTTGCTCTAATGACACATGGGGACACCCAACCTAGAGGATCAAAGAGACGGGCTATGTCTGCCAATACTGATCTTTTCGTGTGTGTTGACACGTCAGGGAGGGTTATTTTGAAATTGCAAACGCCTTTTGCTGACTGCCATTGAATTCCAAGCGTTTTTATGGCATTTGAAGAATCAACATTAAGAGGTAGATTAACTTCCCTTTCATTTTCAGGGACTTGTTCTAAAATTTTTGAGGAATTGCTCGCCCACTTGCGAAGAGGGAATCCAGCAACGTGCGCACTCCTAAGTAAGGTGCTGAAGCTGTGCCAAAAGTGACTGTGTTCAGGGCAAAGGTTTTAATGGGTTCCTTGTTGGAAGTTTTCCACAAGATGAGTTGATATGGAGTGTCTTCTGAAGACATCCATATTTGTCGATACATCATGGTAATGCCTGCTGCGAATGCCACCTTGAATTTTCTCCATTTCGCTATAAGGTCGATCGTGGTCCCACCATCAGATAATCGTTTAATGCCGTTCCATTTGAAGTCTTACATAAAGCATCGAATACTACTCGCAACTTTGTTGTGCTGCTCGATTCGTTAAAAACCGCGTGATGTGGTAGGAAATAGTGGTTCCCTGTCGGTAGTTGCACGTTGGGGGAGATTTCCTTCATGTGCCCAAGTGTAATGTAGTCGTTCATGCAACTAGTGTATGCTTCTTGCAATTTCCTATTAGATGCCAGTCGTCTCCCTATCTGGAAAAATCTCGCCATTGCTGGGCTTTTAGAATTCCCGAGGTTTGGGCGGTGATCATCTTTAAAGGGAAGGCGGACCTCATACCTGCCATCACTTCTTCGCCGAACAATTTTCAAATAATGCCGCTGACACATTTCTTCTTCCCGTGTTGGCCTTCTATCATCTAAATTCTCTTCTACTTTCCAGAACTTCTTTAGTTGCTCATCCAGGGAGTTAAAGTGGGTTTGCACTCTTAGACCCTTGCAATTTGGTACAGTGTTGGTCGTTCCTGTAAGAATCCATCCCAATTCTGTCATCTGCGCTACTGGAGAACCCACTTTACCCTTTATTAAGCCTTCTAGAATAATAAATCCATACACATCGGCACCTATCAAAAGATCTATCTTCCCTGGGATATTAAAGGAATGATCTGCCAATGCTAAATTTGTGAGATGACTCCTATTGTTTCCTTGGATTTCCTGTGTCGGCAACATAGATGTGAGTTTAGAAAATACGAACGCCCTTACATCGAGACTGAATGATGAATTACTTACTTAATTACTTAAGGTGGCGCTACAGTCCGGGGTGGACCTGGGCCTCAACCAACAAGCGTCTCCAGCCAGCTCGATCTTTAGCCAGCTGCCTCCAGTTTCGCACGCTCAGTTGGTTGAGGTCCCCTTCCACCTGCGTGCGCCACCTGAGTCGCGGTCTTCCTTTACTGCGCCGTCCCTCGGGAATGGATTCAAAGATTTTCCGGCCGGAGCATTTGTGTCCATGCGCTCTACATGACCCAGCCATCTCAGTCGTTGAACCTCCACTCTTCTGGCCAAGTCGATGTCGCTGAACAGCCCATAAAGTTCGCTGTTGTATCTCCTCCTCCATTCACCGTCTATGCAGACGGGACCAAAAATCACCCGAAGAATTTTCCTCTCAAAGCAGCCAAGAGCGACCTCATCCGCTTTTGACAGGGTCCATGCCTCTGCGCCATAGAGCAGGACTGGGATGATTAAGGTCTTGTATAGGGTCACTTTAGTTGCTCGAGAGAGGGCTTTGCTGTTCAATTGCCTTCTTAGCCCAAAGAACCAGCGATTGGCAAGAGTTATTCTTCGTTTGATCTCAGCGCTGATGTCATTTTCTGAGCTCATAGCGGAGCCTAGGTAGATTAAGTCCCTAACTACCTCGAAGTTATATCTGTCTATAGTGACGTTCTGTCCGAGACGTCGATGTTGGTTGTCCTTCCTTGTTGACAGCATATACTTAGTCTTGCCCTCATTAACCGCTAAACCCATCTTCGCGGCTTCCGCCTCAATACTCACGAACGCTCCACTGACATCACGCTGCGTTCTTCCGATTATGTCAATATCGTCGGCGTATGCGAGTAATTGGACGGACTTTTGAAAGATTGTGCCTCTGGTGTTGGCACGTGAGTTTTGCACAATTCCTTCAAGAACGATGTTAAAGAAGTCGCATGACAGCGCGTCGCCTTGTCTAAATCCTTTTTTGACATCAAAGGTCTCGGTAAAGTCTTTACCGACCTTGATGGAGCAGCGTGCATTCTCCATCGTCATCCTGCACAAACGGACGAGTTTGGCAGGGATGCCAAAACTAGACATTGCTCTTTATAGCTCGTCTCTATAAATGCTGTTATACGCGGCCTTAAAATCGATGAAAAGGTGGTGTGTATCGATTTGAAGATCTGCCGCAATGTGAATATTTGGTCGATGGTGGACTTTCCTGGCCTAGAACCACACTGATAACGGTTTCAGGCGTTCACATAATACGGCAGATAAGATTTTATATGCGATGTTAAGAAGACTGATACCTCTGTAGTTTGCGCAGTTCAGAGGGTCTCCTTTTTTGAGGATCGGGCAAACAATGCTGAGGTTCCAATCATCGGGCATACTTTCATCCGACCATATTTTACAGATGAGTTGGTGCATGCTCCTTACCAAGTCATCTCCGGCTGCTTTGAATAGCTCGGCATTTAGACCATCAGCTCCAGCAGCTTTATTGGATTTCAGCTTAGATATCGCTATCTTAACCTCACCCAGGTCGGGGGGACGGAAATGTTGGTTATCATCGTCCAGCTTGAATGGTTCGTTCTGCCTGACAGCGGAATTTTGGTCTTCGTCGCCGTTATACAGTCTGCAGAAATGGCTCTTCCATATCCTCAGCATCGACTGCGTTTCCACTACGATGTTCCCTTGATCGTCCTTGCAGGCTTCAGTTCGGGCCTTGTAGCCTTCGCAGGTCCTTTTTACCCTTTGGTAAAACTTCCGAACCTCATTCCTGCAGTAGCATCTCTCTATTTCCTCGATCGCGCGCTTCTCATGCTCTTTCTTTTTCCTCCTAAGAAGCCGGTGTTTGTCACTCCTCTTCTGCTCGTAGAGCTGACGAGCAGCTCTAGTCGTTCTATGCAACGCTTCTATGTATGCTTCTTGCTTAGCTGCATGTGCTTACCGGAACTCGTCGTCAAACCAGGGGTTTAGTTGTGGTGGCCGAATGAAACCCAGTACACCAGAGGCGGCATCTTTGATGGCTTTTTGGCAATGTTGCCACTGGTCCTCAATACTTGATGCTGGCGGTACAGGATCTCTTGAGAGATTAAGGCAGACTCGATCGGAAAAAGATTTGGCGATCTCTTGCGATTGTAGCAGTCCGACGTCAAACTTCCTCGCAGTATTTCCTTGTCTAGGCGGTGTTCGGGATAACCGCAACCGTACCTTGGCTACAACAAGGTAGTGGTCCGAGTCAATGTTTGCCCCTCGGAAAGTTCGGACATTCATAATACTGGAGGAGTGTCTTGCGTCGATCGCAATGTAGTCAATCTGGTTGACGGTAGATTGATCAGGAGATTTCCAAGTTCCCTTGTGAATATCGAGATGCGGGAACCGCGTACTAGCTACGACAACATTTCGCCCCGCAGCAAAGTCGATCAGCCTGAATCCGTTATCGGAAGTGGTGTCGTGTAGGCTGTACTTTCCGACAGTGCTACCAAAGATGTCCTCTCTTCCTAGCTTTGCGTTAAAATCGCCTAGGACAGTTTTAATGTCATAGCTAGGGCATTGCTCGTACGTTTTGTCCAAGAGCTCGTAGAACCTATCTTTGGTGCCGTCGTCCTTCTCCGAGAATATCGAGATGCGGGAACCGCGTACTAGCTACGACAACATTTCGGCCCGCAGCAAAGTCGATCAGCCTGAATCCGTTATCGGAGGCGGTGTCGTGTAGGCTGTACTTTCCGACAGTGCTACTAAAGATGTCCTCCCTTCCTAGCTTTACTCGTAGAACCTATCTTTGGTGTCGTCGTCCTTCTCCTCTGTGGGGGCATGCGCGCAAATTAGGCTTATGTTAGCGAATTTTGCCTTGATGCAGATTGTCGTGAGGCGTTCATCTACGCATTTGAAACTTAAGACTTCTTGCCTAAGTCTGCCTCCAACGACAAATCCACATCCAAATAGGCGCTGCTTTTGCTGTCGGTAACAATCGCCGTAGTATACATCGCAGTTTTTCATCCTCTTTTTGCCCGGCCCATCCCATCGCACTTCTTGGATGGCGGTGATATCTGCTTTGCAGCAGTCTAGGGCCTCCGCTAATTGTTCGGCTGCACGTGGTCTATTAAGGGACCTAACGTTCCACGTACAGATCCGAAATTCGTTGTCCTTCTTACATTTGCATGGTTCGTCAACAGTAAATCCGTCCGTTTCCGAGGCTTGTTGGAGCTTCAAAACATGTATTTTTTTTCCGTGGTCGGGCAGTTACCCCGACGGCACAACCCCCAACCTGGAGGACCAGTTCCATTCTAGAAAATTTCATTCTAGAAACCCCTAGGATGAGGGGTCGGTTATACCGATATCGGTGACCCACTTCGGGGGTGTGAGTGCTACCGTTGGCCCTTTAGCGCTCCTCCGCCACCATCTCTTTTCCAAGACCCCAACTAATTCTTGGAAATCCTTATCGGCCTCAGCTTCAAATATGTTGAAGAAGCCCGAATAAGGTACTATCTCCGCTCCGGAGGTTTATCACGCCACCGTTGGTTCCATCTGGAGAACTCGTCCGCTGTCGTGTTTATAGTGCTGCTGGGTGAACAACAGCCAGTACCCGATGGCTACCACTTGGAGGTAAAATAAGTACGATTGATGTGTGGTAACAGTTACAACACTGGGCTTTGCCAAGTTAAAGCCAATCAGTGTATACCCTATTCCCACAGCATCCATCCATCTGAATGATGAATTGGTCAGTGAAAATAAGGTGAAACCAACTTGATAATGAGCTGTGCCAGTACAAGTTTGTCCTAAACCTGTGACATTTGCTACAGTTTATTGTTTTCTTAATTTAAGGAGTTGCGTGGCATGCTCTGTTATGAATGTAGCTTCCGATCAAGGGTCTATTAATGAACTCAGAATATGCTGTGTTCCATTGGAAGCAGAAACCTTTACTAAGGCGGTGGCCAATATGGCCTTAGATTGCATTTGGTTGAAATGCGTCCTAAAGGGTGGATTTTGCGAGGTTGTAGGATCATTGCTTTCCCTATCCAAGTCATTTTGCGAAATTTGTTGATCCGCATTTTGAATTAAGTGGTTTTGCGGATTATATTGATTTTGTTTGTAAATCTGTGATTCGATGTGTAACATTGTATGGTGTTTGAGACCGCATTTATAGCATCGGTTGCTGCTACTGCAAGTTGACGCGTGGTGATCGTAACCGAGACAATTGGAACATATAGAATATCTTCTAATGGTTTCAGATCGTGCCTTAACATCCATATTTAAGAATTGCTTGCAATGCCGAATACCATGAGAGGCCTTGCACAACCGGCAAAGAAATTTCTTGTTTCCTGCCTGCGAATTAAGATGAAAAGCCCTAGCTGTAGGCTTTCGAAAAGATGTTTACGGTGTAGATTGTTTTGAGACTCCATTCAACTCTAACATACTCTCTAAAGAGCTAAACCGACCCTCAATAAACGACAAAAAATTTTTAAATTCTGGCAAAACCTTGGAATTTCCTAACTTCGCTTCCCAATCCATTTGAGTTTGGTGGGGAAGTTTATGAAAGATTATATATATGAGAATAGCGTCCCATGTATCTACTGCAATTTTTAAATTCGAAAGTGCATGGAAACATTCTGCACTCGTATCATGTAACTCTTTAAAGGACGCGTCGGATTCATGTCTTAGTTTCTCTTGTTCTATTAAAATTCGTAATTGTGTGTTGACAAGTTTACGTTTATTCTCGAATCTTTCAGTCAAAATTTCCCATGCAGATTCGTAATTTTCTCCGTCGAGAGGTAAATGCTGAATTAGACGTGCCGCTTCCCCAGTCACTGAATTTTTTAGATGCTGAAGTTTCTGAACATCAGATAGATCAGAATTTTGATCAATTAAGTTCTCAAACTGATTGTGAAATTCACACCACTTTTCGAACTTGCCCGAAAACGATTTAATCTGTATCCGCGGAAGTCGAATATCAGTCGCGGAAGATTTTGATATATTAAAATGTGAGGTATCCAAAGGAAGACGTCCTTCCTCAAATTTGTCGAGCTCATCATTTATGAGTCCACTAAATTTAAAATAAACTTGCTTAATTTTGGAAAATGTTTTGTCCATAAAATATTTATCCTTAAGCTCATCGGCATCAGCCTTTAGTATTAAACTATGTTGAGAATTCGCCCGTTTGTACAAATCTTCTATATCGACTAAGCACGCTTTCACAAAACCACTTAACATTCGCGCCGCGGTTGAATTTTCGTATTCTTCAAAATCAGTTTGCATTTCCTCAAGAAGTGCATCTTGAGTTTCTATCGACTTCACTAATTTATACATTTTTGAGTTCGAAATATCTTCATGTTTCTTAACACGCACTTGTATTAATTTTTATTGTAAAATAATTTGTAGCAAAATGTTTTCTTTTATTTAGTTTTAAAATTAGAGGTGGAAGATAAATCGAAACCCCTACCTTTAGCTAAACTTGGTGAGTTAGCGTTCCTTTGGTGAGGAAGGTGATGGTATCGGTATTTCCGCTGCTGTCCGTTGTTACCACTTGAACTTCGTTGTACTCCGTTGAAGATTCCGCAAGATTGACGACTATTTACAGCTTCTTCTCCGTTGGATCCAGTAGCTGACCGTTGTTGCGGATGGAATCCTCTTGATGATACCGCTCGATATCCGTTTCGTACGGGAAAAATATTTTATCCGCTTTTTGAATTTGCGGCTTTTTTTGTTACACTGTGTTTTGATGGCTCAAAACTCTAAACAACGCAGTTATAATTTTATAAAAAGTTTAATATACATAGATTTTCACTTTAAATTTTACTGAATTTTGGTTCTTTAATGGATCGAAGGACCGTGTTCGGATAGGTATCCCGAAAATAATTTAGGTTGAAAAGGATGATGAAGAAAAAAACTTCTCTATTTGAACGTCATAAATGTTACCTTATTTGGAACTTCATTTGCTGACTGACTGTTGGCAAGTGGCTACAATTTTTGTGTCATGCTATAATGTAAGCTCGGTTCTACCAGCTGTTCGATTACATGGGGTTGATGACCTTAGATATAAAAGCTTTACAATAGATACATATGTATGTGTGTTTAGAATTTGAATACATTCATGTAAATGTTAGATGCATAAGAACTTTACAATGGATATATGTGTGTGCTTAGAATTTTAATACATTAATGTAAATGTTATTAATGCCCCATTCTAAATATTATACATATGTTCAAATGAAATGGACATAATTCTTTGTGGGGCCTTGGATACATGCTTTCTCCTTTCTCAAGTCGGCCATCATTAAGTTCATGGCAGAAAGTTTTACGATATTACATGTATGGCTGTTTCGACTGTTGGAAGGAGATACCATGAATGTTAGCGATCTACCATGCTACATTTGACAGTGCAGATTGATGTTTACATGTTAAAGTGATCATTGGTTTCGCGAGTTTTGTTATTTTTTGTTTAATGTGTTCCTTGGTGTTTTCTTTAATTTGTTGGGAACCAACACCGGGTCAGATACAAGTATCATTAAGCCTAATTTCTTAAGAAATTTCATTGCATTAAACGGTTCGAATAAAGTAACGAATAAAATAACAAATGGGAACTCCGATTCCTATATAATATCTCAGGTACTATTACATGGAAAATCTTAGAGTTACCGGAAAGAAAATATGATGTAATTATAGGGCAAAATTTATTAACCCCCTTAAAGCTACAACCGATTTAGATAGAAGTATTTAGAGGTGAATGAAACTAAAACTGCAATAACTTTGGTTTATTAATTAATTTAAGTAAATACAAAGAAAGTAGGTTGGCTCAAAGCGGTGTTTTGTTTTTTTTTTTTGTTGGGGAGGGCATACCCTACTGGAGCACTCAAACCTCAAAACTGGTCCATTGTACTACCAGGTAGAGAACCCCATTTTAATTTACAGTTTTTTCGTCTTTCGTAGAAAGTCGAGAAGGAGCTTCAGTGATGAGGAGCTTACATCATCAGCACTCACCACATCAGAACCAAAAATCCGCCACCTGATCCGAGCAAAGGCAGGACAATCACGTAGGAAATGTTCCGCCGTGTCGTCGCCTTCTCCACAGGCGTCGCAGATAGGAGTATCACTTAAGCCTAGCATACTAAGGTGTTTGACAAAGGTGTAGTGGCCCGTAACAACGCCAGTAAGTTGTCTACAGTGTGAAACCTAATAAAGCTGAGTTTCAAACCACTACACCAATCTCTTTCTCTCTCTCTCTATCTATCTTTCCAACGCCCGCACCATGTGAAAACATGTAAAAGGGTATTCATAACCCCTTGAGTGCGGGTAAATTACAAAAAAAAAAAAGTTCTTCCTGCTAAGGAATAGCAAGAAAACGATTTCCTACAGACGTTAGGGATCATTCTTTTAGTCTGTCTACATCCTGGAGAGCTATGCCACCTTCGATTGTGCTCATTAAAAACTCCGTCGTCGATGGAAGCCCTGACCAAGGACGCTGGCAGACCCAGCGTGGGTTCAGGTCCTGAGAAAGCCTCTTCTGAACTTTGCCTAGCTAGCACATCGGAGATCTCATTCTCTGTTATCCCGTTGTGTCCTGGGACCCAGACGAGATTCAACGAGTTCAGCATTCCGACCGAATTCAAGGATGTTTTCCATTCACGAACTATTTTGGAAAAGGTTAGAGGGTTGAGTAGTGCATTAAGCGCAGCCTGTCTATCGGTACATATTCATATATTTCGCCCCTTCCACCTGTTTCTCACAATATAGTCCGCAGCCATTAGGATGGCATATACCTCTGCCTGAAAGACAGATGCATGCCTTCTCAATGAGAAATGAAGTCTAATGTTGTCGCATTCCATAAAAACACCAGCGTCGGACCCGTGTCCAGTTTTGGAGCCGTCCGTAAAAATGCGACTACATTCCTTTCCTGGTTCAGATTCTGGCCAAAGCCAGTCCTGAACACGAGGGAAGTCGACTTCAAATTTGCTTCGCAGCCGCAATTCTGGTGTCATTGCATCAGATGGCATATCCATTAGACAGGGGTCATAAGACAGCCGACGCGCAAGGTCATCAAAACTCCTGTGCGAGTTGTGCCAGAGACTTCTTCTCTTTAAACGAAAAATGGCTCTGAGTGTACACCCCATGATATAAATATCAAGAGGGGTGATGTTCATCAGAGCGTCTAGAGCAGAGCCAGGCATACTAGGGAAAGCTCCCAAGCAGCCGAGACAGACCGTTCTTTGGAGTTTTGCGAAAGCAGCAGTGACGCATTTACGTGAAAACTTATTCCAACACACAACCGACGCATATGACAGGAGGGGTATTATCATTGCCGTGTAGATCCAAAGGACTTTCCTTGGCGATAAGCCCCATGTCTTGCCAAAGGCACCCTTGCACTGAAAGTAGACAGCGCTTTAGAGGTCTTCAGTTCGACATGTTTCGTCCAAAGAAGTTTACTATCCACGATTACTTTTAAATACTTAGCTTTCTTGGAGAGTTGAATGGTGATGCCTTTTAACACAGGCTGAGTCAAACCAGTAAATTTTCTCTTTCTCGTAAAGAGAACCACTTTGGTTTTAGGAGGATTAACTGATAGCCCATTCCTGTTGCACCAGTCGTCGGTCACGTCCAGGGCCATCTGTGCCTTAGAACAGACAGTCGCTAAGCACGATCCGACAGACAGAACGGCAACATCATCTGCTTAGGCCTGAGCGTAGACGTTAGAGCTATTGAGTATGTTCAACAGAGAGTCAACCAGCATGTACCATAGCAATGGAGATAGGACACCACCTTGAGGGCAGCCCGTATATACACCCGCCAATACACGTTGGCCACAGTCCGCATCTACAACCAATATTCTGTTCACCAGCATTGCTTTGATCACCAACACCAGCGATTCGTCTACCCCGTGGTTTCTAGCGGAAATGCACATACCATCAAAAGTCGCATTGTCGAAGGCACCCCCAATGTCAATGAAAATACCTATCGCGTACTCTTTCCTATCAAGCGCGCATTCAATTCTGCTAACCAGATTTTGAAGCGTAGTATCGCAAGATTTTCCGCGTTGATAGGCATGTTGCATCTCCGAGAGAGGATGCGATCTCAAAGCCATTTTGCGCACATGCAGTTCAACCACTCATTCCATGCTTTTCAGCAAGAAGGATGTCAGACTGATTGGTCTGAAACTCTTGGCGAGAGAGTAGTCATCTCTGCCGATTTTCGGTATGAAAGCTACTCTCACCGTTCGCCAGGGGATTGGCAGTGAACATTCTCTTCAGAGTTGGCAGCAACTGACTAATACCTTGTTTCAGCATAGCCAGGTATATTCCACCAGTACCAGGTGACTTGAAACCATCCAAAGATGCAACAGCATATTTGATAGCCTCATTCGTCACCACGACCGACGGCGTATACCAGCTACGCCGGGTTAATTGGCTCAGCCCGCAAACAGCCTCAATGGTAGAGATTGGTTGCGAGCTGATGGTGACCTGATTTCCTGGAAAGTGAGTCTCCATCAGGAGACTGTAAGCCTCTGCCTTCGACTCAGTAAAAGTACCATCAGGTTTTCTAAGCGATTCCGGCCTGTTTGGTTTTCCGTTCCTGAGAACTTTGACCAACCTGCTGGTTTCACTGAGGGTTTCGATCTTGTTGCCAAAATTTCTATAAGAGGCTTGTTTCAAAGTTCGAATTAACCACTTATATTGTTTTTGTTTCGATCGGTAAAGATTTCAGTCGTCTTCCAAATTTGTCTTAAGGGACCTATTCAGAAGTTTTCTGGTTTCCTCACGCATTTGCTGCAGTTCAGAGTTCCACCACGGAACTGGTCTTCTGCAGGGGGTTTTCGGACACGTCAGTTCGAAACATCTGATAAGGGCGCTATTCAGGTCTTGAGCGGTGGTTGGTGAAGGACTAAAATAAGAGCCCAAGTCAACTGTCAAAGTATCAGTGTTAGTTCAGTGCCCCAAATAGTACAGGGTGCACGAGCTATGTGCAGCAGTCACTCAAATGTCTTATATCAGTAATAATTTTTATTTATTTAATTTTATTTTACAAAATCAACCTATTTTTTTTCCAATTTTATTTAACAAAATCAACTTATTCTTTTCTCAAATTTTATTTCACAAAATCAACTCATTCCTCTTGTCGACAATTCAGATCAATTTTTTGTTCCACTATACATGTGTCCTCGGTAAGCCTCCGAATGACACTTGCATCTCTCTCCAAACGAGAGGTTGTTGGTTGTTACCATGCAGAACATGTATATTATGTAACTCGAGCTGGTGTTTGCCGCTTCTTGGTTTGATGCTGTTGTCGTACAGTCGGTGGTGATGATCTGCATTGTTACCATGTAGAGCATGTATGTATGTAACTCTTCCCTCCCTAAGTGTGGACTGATGGTACTGAAGGCCACAGTAAGTTGATGTTGTATCTCCTGCTTCAGCTTAATTCTTCCATTGTCTCATGTAAGGTTTATCCTATCTTATATCGGGTATTTGCGGTTTAGGGAAAGGTTGGGGTATGAGGGAGAAATAGAGAAAGATCGTTGCCCTATTTCTATGTTACTTTAGAGAAGAAAAATAAAGGTAACAAAACTGAACATATGTACATAATTCCATTTCGACGAGTATAATATACAAATAACATAATTATTTCAGAAAGTATTAAATTAAGGATTAATATTTAATTTTTTTGTTTCAAAGGTTACCAGTAAACTTGTGCTTTTTCCTTATTTTCTGTTTGTGTACTTTTCTTTTGTTCGTGTCGACTGTAATCTTATTATTATTAATTACTATATGGTCTATATATTTAGGTGCAAGCTTATTTCTCCTATCATCCTGTTCAAATATTTTTTCATTATTTCCAAAATTAGGTGGGTTTTCAAGGGTTTCGTTTCACTTTTGAATTATGTTTTCTTTTTGCGATAAATTTCTTTTATGTACTAAATTACTTAAAAATGCATAGTTTCTTATATGATCTCTCAGGTAATCTTGCTCTGTTTTTGGATTTATTGAGTGCGGGAAAAAGTTTCTTTTGTTAATATGACCTGGTAAAAGTTCGAATGGGGTCATTTTCGTGACAGAATGAATAGAGCTATTATATGTTATTACGGCCTCATCAACAATATCGGAAATTGGTTTGTTATGATTTTCAGATTTAATTATTCTTACTAATTCTGTAAGAGTCGAATGAAACCGCTCTACAGGCGAATTCCCTGTGGAACTTTTTGCACAAATTGTGTGAAGATTTATTTCATAGACCTTAAAAAATCTCTAAAAAGTGTTGATAAAAATTCGCTACCGTTATCAGTAATGATACTTTGTTCGCTCTGTTGATGATTGATATGCTTATGACATCAGGTGGACTGCGAAAAAAATACTGTGAATCAGAAGCGAAGGCAAAAAATAAATGACAACAAACAAATCTCCCCAGTTATTCTGGACACCACCCCTGGAGTTAATGTGAAACCTAATAACACCAAAGTTTCAAACCACTACACCAATCTCTTTCTCTCTCTCTATCTATCTTTCCAACGCCCGCACCGTGTGAAAACATGTAAAAGGGTATTCATAACCCCTTGCGTGCGTGCAAATTATAAAAAAAAGACGGGATAGGGCGTCGGCACTAGAATTGAGTTTTCCTTTTTTATAAACTACGCTATGATCAAGCTCTTCGAGGTTTAAACGCCAACGTATCAATTTTGAGTTTGGTTACCTCAATGAAAAGAGCCATGTTAAAGGTTTCTGATCTGTTATAATTTGAAATTTCCTACCATAGAGATATGGCCGGAAATATTTTGTGGACCATACTATAGCTAAGAGTTCTTTTTCATGGTGCTATAAGACCGATTGGTCTTTGCGAAAGGACTGCGCCGATAACAACATTACTCGCGTCAGTTGTAAGGTTGAATGGCTTAGAGAAATCGGGATACTGCAGAATGGGATCATTGCATAAAAGGGTCTTACAAGTCTCAAAACAGTTAAGGTATTTTGAATGTAAGACAATACCTTTACGAAAGACACTCCGTCATAGGCTTGGTGATATTAGCAAAGTCTTTTATAAATTTTCGGTAGTACCCGAGAAGGCCCAAAAATGACTTTATTTGTTTTGGAGTCTTAGGTATGGGGAAGTTTTTGATTGCGTGAATTTTATCAGGGTTTGGTTTAACGCCATTGGAAGTTACCAGATGTCCCAAAAAGGACACTTCTTTCTGAAGAAATTCTGATTTGTTCAATTGAATCTTAAAATTGGCGTCTCGAAGCTTTTTAAAGACATGTTCTAAATTCTCAATATGTTGATGGAGCATTCTTTAAGCCGAAAGGCATTCGAACGAACTCAAAGGGCCCGTTATTAACTGAAAAGGCTGTTTTTTGAAGGTCTTCATCATTAACCTGAATTTGGTGAAAGCCCGACGCGAGATCTAGTGTTCTGAAGTACTTCGATTTTCCTAGCTTGTCAAGGATATCCGTAATGTATGGTCTAGGGTACATATTTATCATCCACAGTGATTTAATTTAATTTACGGTAATCGATTACCAACCGCCACTTTTCTTTGCCGCTTGAGTCTCTCTTTTTTGGTACTATCCAAATTGGAGAGGACCAGGGCGAAGAACTGGAACGTATAATACCTTGACCTAGCATTTTAGGAATTTGACTCTGGATTTCTTCTTTGTGGATGTGTGGGTAACGATATGATTTCGTCTATATTGGAATATAATTTTTAGTCTTAGTCTGGTGTTTAATCTGACTAGAAAATGTTAAACTTTCGCCTTCTTTAAAGAAAATGTCTTTATATTTAAAGCAAAGATGTTTTATTGCTCTTTGTTCTTCAGAATTAAGATGGTCAGTACGAATAAGTTCACTTATACTAAATTCTCCTAGATTTTCAGGGTTTTTTATGGAAAAGTTATGGATTTCTACAATTTTATCTGGGTTAATGAGCTGTACTTTTATCGGTTGTTCTACAACTGAAATTTGTGAAGAGTTGAGCGAGTTGGTAACTTCCACGAATGCAAACCAATCACAAGCCTTCGGAAATTGTAACACCTTGCTTTATTGATGTTGGTTTTATATAGATGGTGCCAAACTCAATATCAACAGGGAGATGACTAATAATTTTGTTTAATCCTGGAACAGTATATGTTCTTGACATGGGGTTAGGTTTAAAGTTTAATGGGATTCTTAAGTTTTCCTTTTCTAAAACGAAGTTCTTGAGATCTATTTTAATTTCCAAATCCTTTAATATTTCCGTTCCTATGAGGCCACCAAAATAGCTATGAAATTTAAAAAGTAGAAATGATAGTGGCCTTTCTGTTTTAAGTTCACGTAGTCCGTTTAAAATAATTTCTTGATTAACGAATCGAGTGTTAAATATTGTTTTTACCTCTACTTTGTCTATATTTTTCATGTTTTCATCTTCTACAACATCTGGGCTGATAAATGACTTATTGCTTCCAGTATCTATTAAAAATGTTAGTTTGTTTTTTTATTTTTGTTACCCCTCCCTCAACGAAACCGCGTTTCATTTAATCTGAAGGCCATCCCTGCTCCCTCTTCAAATAAAATTTCATCTTCTATTAAACCTGCCTCCACCATTTATCCCAATTTATCCACTCCCATACTCTTAATCCTGCCTCCCCTGTTTCTGCTCCCTCCTCCTCTACTCCTCAAGGGCCCATTTCTTCCACCCGCCCTCGCCCCTCGAACAATCCTAATTTGAATGTGGCACCACCCTCTTTCTTAGATCCTCTGCTTCCGCCGACTGCCAAACTCACTAAACAGCTTACTGATTCTGGCGAAGATGGACCTTACGTTCTTTCACGCTTGCGCGATCGTAAAATTTACGATAATGTGCGCCTTTATTTAGCATATCTGCACAACAAAGATGACACCGTTTGTGTAGACGGTATCACTAAAACTAACGTCATGGTCTCGCTACACCAAGAAGGCCTTCCAACTGACCCCGATGAGCTGAAACAAATATTCGTCCGTTATCACAGTAGTTTCGATATTCCGCCCAGTAGCGTAGCAAATGATCTCTCTACATTTGCCTTCCACGTTGATTCCAAACGGATCTCCCATCTTCAAAGAACTCGTTCTAATTATAAAAACTTCTTTCGCTCCTAACCTTTATGCCAGCACACCCCCATGCCTTTCCACACCTAACATAAACACTGTTAAACATTTATCAATTTATTACCAGAACGTACGCGGATTGCGTACCAAATCCTCCAGTGTTTTCCTTAACTCCCAAACGCTTCCCTACGATGTTTTCGCGCTGACTGAAACAAATCTTTCCGCTACCTACAAGTGTAATGAGTTCTTTACCTCTGATTTCAACGTTTTCCGCGATGATGGTCTTGAAAAAGACGACGGAACGTCTGGCCGCGGTGTTCTCCTAGCTATTCACATCGTTCACTGACCGCATCCTCGAACCTGACCTTGACTACTTCTCTTATATGGACGACTGTGCTCAAACGTCCTTAGTCTCGGTCAATATCACCCCGCAACTTGTCACTGATAAGATTAACAAACTTAAGGATGACTACTCCCCCGGTCCCGACGGATTGCCCGCTATTGTTTTAAAGAAATGCGTGACACACTTGGCCCTACCCTTGACTTCACTTTTTCTCATGTCCATTTCCCAAGAATCTTTCCCCCTCCTTTGGAAGAAATCATTTATCATACCCATTCACAAGAAAGGCCCAAAAACCGAAATATCCAACTATCGACCTATCGCTAAACTGTCATCCATACCCAAACTCTTTGAAAGCATTGTTTACGATACACTGTTTTTTCATTGTAAATCATTATTTTCCACTAAGCAACACGGGTTCCTCAAAGGTAGATCGACAACCACCAACTTAACAGAATTTGTCTCTCAGGCGCTTTGCGCGTTTGAAGACGGTTGCGAAATCGACGTAATAGCCACTGACTTCAGTAAAGCTTTTGATAAAATCTCTCACCCAATTATTACTCTCAAGTTGAAAGCCCTCGGTTTTCAACCCGGTTTTATCAAATGGATCCAATCCTATCTTGCAAATCGACAATACGAGGTTATATTTAGATCTTCTGTCTCTAACCCCTTTATGGCCACATCAGGCGTCCCTCAAGGCAGCCACTTGGGTCCTTTAATCTTCGTCCTTACTACCAACGATGTCGACCGCATTATCAAAAACTCCTGTCTCTCCGTCTATGCCGATGACATGAAAATTTTTAAAGTCATTTCTTCTACTACAGACTCTCGCTTTCTCCAAGACGACCTAAACAGATTTTTTATCTGGTGTCAGAAAAATCATCTTGAACTTAACACTAGCAAATGTCAATCCATCACATACTCCCGTAAACGCCTTCCACCACCCCATAGGGATTACTTTTTCTGTAACGAACCTATCCCTTCAGTCTCATCATTGCGCGACTTAGGTATCATCTGCGATAGGGAGCTTAACTTCCGTTCGCATATTGACAACATTATAAACAGAGCCAATTCTGCGCTTGGCTTTGTGAAACGTTGGTCTAAGGAATTTTCTGACCCCTATGTTACCAAATCACTCTATATCTCCTTCGTCAGACCCATCCTCGAATACGCTAGCCAAGCTTGGTCCCCTTACTATGCTGTTCACGTCCGACGTATTGAAGCCATCCAACGCAGGTTTATACGTTTTGCTCTCCGTGGTCTTCCTTGGGTTGATAGTTTCAATTTGCCTCCCTACTCTGAACGTCTGAAACTGATCAACCTTCAATCTCTCGAAAATCGTCGCGAAATTGCCGACCTCCTCTTCTTACATCATTTATTAACTGGTCACATTGACTGCCCAGCGCTTCTTGCATTGGTTTCATTTAATACCAATCCCCGCGGCCTTAGGTCCATTCCCCTCTTCCGTCTCAGTACTCACCGCACCAATTATGGTTTTAACGCACCCTTGTCCAGAATGCTTCGTTTGGCTAACAATATGGAAAATTCGTTTGATTTTCACTACAGCAGAGCCACTCTTCGCAACATCCTCCAGCATCGCTCCAACTCAGCCTAGCCATTGTCCCACATCTCTCCTCCTCTAACCCTAATCCCTCTCTCCCTTCTCTCGATAGTTCGTAAGTTTATCTCTAGTTTTTTAAGTATAGTTTGTTTAAGTACGGCTTGTATTAAGCTTAATAAAGTGCCGGTAGAGCCGGCGTCAAATATAAAGGCTTTCTATTATTATATACGGTAAACAATTTGAATTAAAGTTGTTTAGGTCGAGATAACCTATTGAGTCTCCGAGGCTAGTGAGAGAAAATTTGATTCATCTATCTCACTTTGGACTATCTGATTCGGAAGATTTAGGATATCTAGGCTTCGGTAGTAAGTTTGCGGTTCTTGAAAGTTTGAATTGTTTGCTTGTTTACGAAAATTTGTCCCGTTGGGTTGAACATTGCTAATCTCAATATTGTGCAAATGGTTTTGCCTACGATTTTTAAAACTATTGTTATTTTGGACCGAATTTAATGAGTTTCTATTCGTATTCCCACTGGAAATTTCCATGGGTTCGGAGGGAGGAAATCTTCTGCTATGAAAGTTAGATTTGCTATTGCTTTTTGTGTTGGAATATTGCGAATTATAGATTGGGCTTTGTGTATTGTAGTTGATGGTATTTTGCCTGGAAGAAGATTGAATGTTGGGAAATGACTGCCTGGACTGAAAACTATTACCACCTGGCCTATTTTTGTAGTTATGAGGACCTGCCCTGTTTGAATATCTAATGTGTTGCTGTAAATATGGTGGATTTCTTAAATAATAACAATTTTGCTCCAGGAGGCAGAAATTAAATGCGTCCGACAATTTTACTTGTCTCGTAGCCCTTATTGTAGATCCTAATGGGTCCCTTAAGCCTGAGAGGAAAGCATATAAGCACATTTCCTCATATAATTTCTGTTTTGCTATTTTAACGTTATTGTCCCTTTCATGAACTTTAACGTAGTTCATTATTGCTGACAAAATCTCAACAATTTGTGAATAATAGATTTCTACTGTATTGTGACGCTGCCTCAGTTGGTGAAGATCCCGAATCAAACTCGGTTCATTGCGCCTTTCTGAATAGTGTATTATCAAGTTATGTTTTATTTCCTCCACTCCACTGGTGTCCCATACATATTAAGAACCTCATTAGCGGGTCCGATAATTTTATTGCGGATCACCCAAAGTATTATTTTTGGGTAGCCAGCAGAGCTTGTTATCGGTATACAAATTAATATTTCTTCGACATTGCTCAAAAATCGTGCAATGACTCTGGATTGCCATCAAAGCTTGGCAAGTCTTTAACAGCATCAGGGATCCTGAGCAAGTTAAAGACCTCTGTGATTACAGTTGAATTATTCATGGCCGTTTTTTTATTTTCTTGAGCAGTGTCTACTTCGTTAACCGTATTGAAATCGGAATTAGGTAACATAAAGTTTTCTCTACTGGGTAATATTATTTTACGTTTAGGGCAACTCACTTTATTCTTTTTCACACTTAGTTTTTTAGTAGGAGCCATAGGGCACTGTTATTTTACCGATACAAAATAGGACTTACCTTATTAAGATAGCCGGAAGAAATCAGCAAGTACTTTACAGGAACTTTCCAGAATCGCAGGTTACATGGGCTCTCCATTATTGCAGTTTACAGAAACTCTCTAGGATTGCAGGTAACAGGAAGGTTCGTATATACGACTGCGCCAGTTTTGTGCACCACTCACTCAAATGTCTTATATCAATAATAATTTTTATTTATTTAATTTTATTTTACAAAATCAACCTATTTTTTTCCAATTTTATCTAACAAAATCAACTTATTCTTTTCTCAAATTTTATTTCACAAAATCAACTCATTCCTCTTGTCGACAATTCAGATCAATTTTTTGTTCCACTATACATCTGTCCTCGGTAAGCCTCCGAATGACACTTGCATCTCTCTCCAAACGAAAGAATGTTGGCAACAGCTTAGTCGCATCGAACAGTTTTTTCTCAGCAGAATAGCAACCCCTTATCAAATTGATACCATTATTTGCATAAGCTGGTGTTTGTTATGCGTTGCTACCCACGCCAAGCTGGTGTCTTCGGTTGCTATGTTGCTGCTTGGGTTCGATGCTGTTATCATGCAGCCGGTGATGATAATGATCCACAGCGGTGGTAAACAGCGTTGCTGGTTGTTACCATGCAGGACATGTATATATATTATGTAACTCAAGCTGGTGTTTGCCGCTGCTTGGTTTGATGCTGTTGTCGTACAGTCGGTGATGATGATCTGCATTGTTACCATGTAGAGCATGTATGTATGTAACTCACGCAATCTTTAAAAAATAGTTAAATACTACCGACGCCCGCACCATGTAAATAACATGTAAAAGGGTATTCATAACCCCTTGAGTGCGGGTAAATTATAAAAAAAAAAAAAAAAAAAAAAAATATGCCCCCCTTTTAATCGTTCATTCCTTCGACTTTGCCATTACAAAATTCGTATTCATATTTATATTTTACATTATGTATGCTTAATTCAATTCAATAAAATGTCATACTATTGCAAAATACATTTGTTTTTCATTGATTTGTGATAATTTTGATTATTTTTCTTATTCTCATAATGCAAACGCTTTTCTGGATTGGGCTGGAGTCCATTTTTTTTAATGACATGACCCAGATAATTGATTTCATTGCAGAAAAGTAGCATTTTTCTCGCCATAATCTAAACCCTACATTTCTTAACACTCGGAGTACCTTCCCTACTCTTTCGATGTGTAACTTTCTGTTTGGTGCGGTAATTAAGATGTCATCGAGAAAAACTACCACGCCCTCAAACACAATCAACAACTTATCCATGATCTTTTAGAAAATTGCTTGGGCTGAGGCTAATCCGTAAATCAGCCGCGTGTACTGCAATAACCCCTTACTAGTAGAAATGGTAGTGAGACTTCTGAATTTGTTGGTAGGCCATCGTTAAATCCAATTTTGTGAATTCTACTCCCCCGTGCAATTTTGCAAAAATATCTTCGATCCGTGGTAAGGGATACTTTTCGACAATCAAGTGTGGATTTAACGTTACCTTAAAGTCTCCGCAAATTAGAACGTCCCCGTTTTTCTTCGATACAGGGACTAATCGTTCCCCAATCGCTAAAATCTACTGGTTCTAAAACTTTCATTTCTGCTAATTTATCTGTTTCTTTCTCAACTTTTTCTCTAATTGCTAGCGGCAGCGGCTTAGGTTTGAAAATTTAGGAATCGTTTCTTCTTTTATTTGCGATTTTGCTTGACTTTTCTTAAAACATCCCAAGCTACCTTCAAACAATGAGTCGAATTGTTTAACGATGTTATGCTCGGCCTCTTTTAGCTTAATTTCTGCATAGTAAAAATTGGCCACCTTAACTTCGAACTTTCGTAAAAAATTCCTACCCAACAGTGGAGGACCGCCGCCTTCAATTACCACAATAGTGATGGATCTACTGATACCTTTGTATTCTACCCACATGTCACAAATTCCTATCGGGCTAATTGTACCGCCATTATAAGTTCGCAAAATCATATTCGTTTTTTTTTTCAGCTTCCATCTACCGAAATGACGCCTATACATATGTACATATGTATTTAAAGCAACTACACTATATTCCGATCCTGTGTGTAATTCCATTAATAAAGGAATCTTATTAAATAACACTTCTAATTTAATCGGACCCTCAACTACTGGCCCATTACACGTTTCAAAAGCGAACAAACTTATGTCGGTGTTATCTATATAATTGAAATCTTTGATCTTCATACTACACATTTTCTTCAAATGTCCTCGTTTCTTACATAAATTACATTTCTAATTTCTAAACTTACAATTGCTGCTCGTATGATTTGAACAACCGCATCCATGCATTGTTGTTGTTATCGCTGCTGTAATGTGCTGTACCCTTGTTGAATCTGCTGTTGTTGCCGTTGTCGTTATGTATTACCGTTCAACTGCTGACTTTTTCTTTGCTGCCCTTTATTGTTGTTGCTGCCCTTGCTGATGTACAGGAACGAATCCGCTACCTCTTGCTTCACCTCTACCGCATCGTACTGGTGCCGAATGTAATCTGCCGTGTTGGCAATTTCGATTGCCCTATCGATTTCAGGCTAGAGTACGATAACTTTGGCGCCAAAAATTGATAACGGTTTTTTGTAGAGGGGTCTATCTCGCCCCGTTTAGGAAGTAGGGGCAATTTTAGAAAAAAAATTACTTAAAATGAAAAAAACTTATTAAAAAACAACGGCAACACTTACAATGAAACAAAAATCTGATAAAAAGGTAGTTTAAGTAATTTTCAATTTTCTCAAAAACTAGAAGACATAAAACCATTCGGTTTTTTGTGTTCGATTCAGAATTGATATAAGCATTTACCACAAAAAGCCATTTCACAATTTTGAATAAAAATGGTCTAAACTCAGAATTGATATAAGCATTGACCACAAAAAGCCATTCACAATTTTGAATAAAAATGGTCTAAACTTTTTTTTTCCATTTTTTTTATCAAAATTTTGAGTTTGCATGCGAATTTTTCAAAAACTGTTGACATAAATAATTTAATTTAAATTTATGATTAAAGAACAGGTTTCTGGCTTTCAAAACCGGTATAGTACTTCATTGTACGTGTTGCCGTTGTTTTTTAATAATGTTTTTTTCATTTTAAGTAATTTTTTTTCTACAATTGCCCCTACTTCCTAAACGGGGCGAGATAGATATGTCCCCCCTCCCGTAGTAAAAATGCTTGCTTTTGACCCCTTTACAAAAAGCCGTTATCAATTTTAAACGCCAAAGTTATCGTACTCTCCCCGAAATTAATATACCCCAAATCAAATACTTAACTCACAACAATTACCCAAATTACTCACACACCTACCCAGCCAAACAAACAACCAAAACATAACATAACCCATCGAAAGAAAAAAAAAAGAAAAAAAAAACACCCAACAATATTATTTGCACGCAATTTACGAAACAAGCGAAGTACACAAGTAAACATATTTCGGTTATTTGACAGATCTCATAAATCTACGCACAGAAATTTCTTGGGCTAAAATTCGCAGCATGGGGAAATGGAAATTTCTTACTCTCTCGTGAGCTCTCTCTCGTAACATTTCGTAGATTTTCGTTGTTTTGAACAGGTACGGGAACAGACCTAATGTATAGGGCCCAAGTCTTTTCGTAGTAAAGAAAGAAGGAGACCTCAGTTTACGCAAAGCAATTATAATAGCCACTACTACTCACTCGCGTTGTCTTCTAATGTGTGTGTCTCGTATGTCCACTAATCAAGTTCTTCCTCATAGCCAACTTAAGAAGATGTCGAGAATGGCAGAGCCGAGCAGACAGTGAGGCAAACGATGAAGCTGAGCACGTCGCAAGACAATGAGGCAAAAGTCATAATTGAGAACTTCGTTTACGGCCGAGGAGCATGTTGCAGCAGCAAATATTTAATTTTCCAAAATTGATTTATTAATAACTTACCATACATAATCATACATGTAACATCAGCCTTAAACTTATAACATGCAAAGTTAAAAAATAAGTATAATTAAATTGGTTGTTGTTGTACTTTAATGTCATTTTTATATATGTATATCGTTTTTGGCGCAATAAAAGTTAATCGTTAAATTTCTTATAACGAAAGTGAAAGCGAAATTCTTTATTATCTCGCATAAAATTCTTATTTAGAAATTAAAATTTAAAAAGAGTTGTGTTAAACAAATAAACAGCATTAGAATAAAATGTAAAATATTTTAAAAACGAATTTTATTCAAAGTTTTCTTTCTGCTCTCTTAAGTTTTAGCATTTCTCAAGCCTAACGAATTGAAAGAATTTTACGCCTCTTAACTAAACTGCACTTTTTAAGAGGGAACAGCCCCTTGGAAATGTGCTCAGCGAAGCGGGCATGGGTTTGCTAGTGTTAAGATAAATATTAAATACAAATCAAATATAAATAACAATAACTGAATTACAATTTGCTTCTAACCACACATAGGTTAGGTTAGGTTGGCTTGGCTGTCCGCACGGGAGTGCAGACACACTTAGACCAATAAAGGTCCTTTGTGATACCATGGATCAAAACCAATTCGCTACTAATGGACTAACAGAACCAACCGGAGCTTTTGATAAAGCGATAGATGCGCATGACGTCTAAGGACGCTATGTCACCAAGGACTTCAATGAAGGGGGACCCTAAATGGACATTCTTTTATGCGACAGAGCTGGGCAGTTACATAGGAGGTGAGGGATACTTTCCTCCTCCTCCCCGTCCCTGCAGCTTCTGCAGAAGTGGTTTGAAAAGAGGCCAAGTCTTTTGGCATGTTGGCCTATAAGACAGTGTCCAGTGAGAACACCAAAAACGCAGCTGATTTGAGATCGCTTTAGTTTGACGAACTCGGTACTGCGTTTATGATCCAGCCTGGGCCAGAACTGTCTCGAGATGAAACACGTTGACACGTTTTCCCATCTGAGGTTGGTCTTGCTAATAGCATTCAGCTTTAGTAGATGCTTACATGTAGCTAGGGGCATACCCAGGGACTGCCTATCAGACAGAATCCTTAGAGTAGTGCCTTGTCTGGCGAGTTCGT
This sequence comes from Blera fallax, assembly GCA_946965025.1. Taxonomy (NCBI): domain Eukaryota; kingdom Metazoa; phylum Arthropoda; class Insecta; order Diptera; family Syrphidae; genus Blera; species Blera fallax. The sequence goes on from OX337246.1 coordinate 59,000,057, forward strand.
CTGCCCTGCAGTTTCCTGAAATGTCTCTATGGCCTGGCACCCAGCATAGGTGAATATTGAACAGCTCTGTCATCTCCATAAGAGATAAACGGCAGTTGAGAGCGGCCTTTGAAGTAAACGAGCACGATTCCAGAGACTTGATTGCCGCTTGGCTGTCAGTGAGAATGGTAATATACCTGACAGATAGCACATTACACTTCAGCTAGGACAGGGCTTCCATAATCGCCATGATTTCCGCCTGAAAACGCTACAATGATCAGGGAGGCGGAACGATAATTCGAGGTTGAGCTTTTCGGAGAAAACACCGCATCCCACCCCGCCTTCGGACTTAGAACCATCTGTGAAAAAGTGTACCGAGTTACCATCGATAGGGGGAGAATTGTCCCATACATCCCGTTCAGGGATGCTCGTACGGAAGTGACGGTAGAAACACATTTTCGGCGGGGTGTAGTCTGTATTTTCGTGTTTGAAGTTATGGAGATCAAGGATCGAGGAGTGGCCAGTGTGATAGCTAGACCACTGAGATGAGGCTTCCAGACGGATGGCCGTACAGGCAGCGATCTGTTTACTGAAAATGTCTAGGGGCAGCAAGTTGAACATAATATCCAGTGCCGCTGAAGGAGTAGTCCTCAGTGCACCACTGATGCACATGCATGCAGACCTTTGCACCTTAGGTATTTTAGTGAGGTGGACAGCCCTGTTAAGAGCGGGCCACCATACGATCACGCCATAGAGTAAAATAGGCCTGATAACGGACACGTACAGCCAGTGAATGATTTGAGATTTCATACCCCAGCTCCTACCTATAGCCTTTTTACAGGAGTAGAGAGCTACATTGGCTTTCCTGACGCGTTCCAGTTTAGTTTTCTGTCCAAAATAAGACCCAGATATTTTGCTTTGTCAGTGAAGGTCAGACTGGTGCCATTTATCTTGGGAGGGTCTATGAGTGGAATTTTTTACTTCCTCGTGAAGAGGACGAGTTCCGTTTTGTGGGGGTTAACCCCCAGTCCACAATTGGAGGCCCATCTGGTGAGCCGAAGGAGAGCATATTGGAGGATTTCCTGGAGAGTATTTGGGTGCTTACCAGAGGCAGCGATGGCAACGTCATCAGCATAGGCGATCACTTTGCATCCTGTCTTGTCTAGGTCCACCAGTAGCTTATTTACTACCAGGTTCCACAGAAGAGGTGACAGGACACTACCCTGGGGTGTACCGCAGCAGACAGTTCTTCTGGACGATGCACCGGCCAGCTGTGTGTTAATAATCCTGCATGTGAGCATTTGATTGATTAACACTCTGAGCGAAGTATCCACTTTCAGATCTGTAAGTGCGTCGATGATCGCTTTTGGCTCGACGTTTTTAAACGCACCCTCAATGTCAATGAAAGCCACCATAGTATATTCTTTAATACTCAAAGATTTTTCAATGATGCGCACAAGCGAATGTAGGGCCGTCTCAACCGATTTGCCTTTGCAGTACGCATGCTGGGACGGCGAGAGCAAAATTGGGTTAATGCTCTGTCATAAGTGGATATCGATTAGTCTTTCTAGAGTTTTAAGTAGAAATGACGATAGACTGATGGGTCGGAGATCTTTTGGTTCCACATGCGAGCTCCTTCCTGCTTTAGGTAAGAAGATGACCTCCACCTCGGTCCATAGTTGGGGAATATAGACCAGATTTAAACAACCTGACATGATGACTTTGAGCCATGGAAGCACAATGTCCTCGCATTGCTGTAGTACTGCGGGAATAATACCATCCGGTCCTGGGGACATGAAGGGCTTGAAGCTGCGCACGGATCATTGGATCTTTTCTGTGGTTACGAAACTTTTTTTTTTTTTTTTTTTTTTTTTTTTTTTTTTTTTATAATTGGCGCGCACCAAAGGGGGTATGAATACCCTTATTCTGAATATTCAGGGCACGGGCGTTTGGAAAGAGGGGAAAGAGGAACAGAGGAGATACCGGTGCACGTTGGCTTTAAATGTTTGGATGTTGTACCGATGAGGAAATACAGCTCCTGGAAGATCGTTCCACAACTCGAAGAGTTACTGTACGATTGAGCCGAAGTATTTGCTAATTGCGGGTCAGTAACAGGGGAGCTACCAGGAAAGTGAGTGTCCAGTAATATATCAATAGACTCTTTCGCAGAGGTGGTCCAGTGACTATCCGGATGCAGAAGGTAGCTAGGTATTGAGGGGCTTTTTGAGAGGATTTTCCGCAACCTGGACGCTTCCGAGGATTCTTCAATGCTGTCACAGAAAAGTTTCCAAGAAAGTCGTTGCTCTTTCCTCAGAGAAAATTTGTATTTTTTGAGAGACAATTTATATGAGGCCCAATCGGTCGTCTCGCGGGAGTTTTTAGCAATATTAAAAAGGAGCCTACTATCTTTTCTAAGAGCACTGAGAGTTGTATTCCACCACTTTGGTTTCCTTTTGCCTCGGGGGTTACGGAGTGGGCATGCCAAAGACATGGCTCCATTGAGTGCCTGTGTTAGGATGTTGACCAGGCTCTCGAGATCCTCAGTACTATTTAGTTTAGTAGGCAAGTGAGAGGGCAAAAGCGTTAGTAAACGCTTCCTATAAAAAGACCAGTTGGTTTTTTTGTAATTTCTAAAGGCCTTTTGAACAGGCACACGGTCATCAAGACTGAATTGGAGGTAACGGTGGTCTGAGAAGGAGTCCTCATCAGAGACTCTCCAGTCCTTTACCGAGTTATAAATATGGTCTGAGACAAGGGTAATGTCTAGGACTTCTTGTCGGTTGCGAGTAATGCAGGTCGGTTTGGACCCCCGGTTACAGATTAGGAGATTACTACTAATGATAAAATCAAAAAGTTGCTCACCTCTTTCATTAGTGTCGGAACTGCCCCAGATTGAGTGGTGAGCGTTTGCATCACATCCAATGATGAGGCCAGTTTTAAGGCTCTCCGCTTTAGCAATCAGGCTCCCTAAGATGTTTGGAGGGAGTTGGCCCACTTGATCGTGACCCAGATAGGCCGATACCAGCCAGTAAATTCTTGAGCGTAATTCCAGGTTGGTAGCGACTATGTCTTGATTGCTAAAATTAGAGAGTAAAAATACATTAAGATGGGTCCTAGCAAGGATACAGGATCTCGGTTTACCTTCTTTCCTTGCGTAGAACAGTTTATAGTATGGAGTCTTGAGGCCACAAACCCGGTTGCCAACAACCCATGGTTCCTGGATCAAGACAAAGTCTTCTCCATTTTTATTGAGTCGGAGAATGAGGGAGGCCGAGGCCGTGATGGAGTGATGTAGGTTAATCTGAAGGATTCGCAGCATTTGAGCTACTACCCGGTTCAGAAACCGTTATCACGGTGTTGTTGGCTTCATCTGAGTCTGATGACAGGAGGTCATCCTCGAGAGAGAGGCCAGTAGGGTCACTGTCCATCTCCGTGTCCGTCAGGCTAAGACTGACCCCCAGGAGAGATGGTGAGGGGGGGGGAGGACCAGAAAAGTCCAATTTGGAAATGGCGTCGACCATCTCCGTGTCCGTCGACTGGGAGTCGACCCCCAGGAGAGATGAATTGTCACCAGGTAGCGAGGCAACGGGTTCGAGTGGAGTGATACTAATCGCTGATGTGGAGGGGACCACATCTTGTTTGGGAGGTGCTCTCCCTAGCTCTATCTCATCACATTTGTAGATCTTTAGGGTGATGGAGCTGAAACCATAATTTATAACTCCATTTGAAGAAGCTTAGGGGGCCAGAGACTCTTCATTGATAACAATGATCACGCTTCTTACGTCTCCTCTCGGCTCTTCCACTTTGGCAACCTTCCAGTTGTGCGTGGGAAGGGAACTGTTGTTAGACCTTATGATTTCTAGGATCACCCTAGGGTCGGAGGGTTCGCCTGGAATGGTGGCGCGTGTCCTGGGTCGGTTTGGAATTTGGTCCTTTTCCACGATCTCCAGTTTTGCGCCTGGCCAGACTTGCCCCAAACTAGAGACAGCCATTTTGAAGAGATCTTTCGATCTCTGGTCTGCACAGGCAATTAGTTTGACATGTCCTTGATGCCAGCCACCATCGCTGCAGGAGATATCAGGGCCGGGATAGTCACGACGAATTTGGGGAAAAGCTGTGGCAAGTTTTATCTCAACCTTTCTCCACTTATCCGCAGTAATGCTGCCATCTGGATCGCTGTGGTCAATGACCGCGATTACCAAGTGTGCCTTAAGCACTTGGTTACAGGGCTTGGAGATAGTACTGGGAGGTACTGTCTTTGTTTTCTTAGACGAGGTGGAAGACTCATCCTGAGATCTTTGTCGTTTAGACGATGATTCCGTGTTGGATGAGTCGGAAGGGAGCTGCACACGTTTAGTTGCCCAGCTGAGAGAGGTCTTGTGTTTTTGTGATCTCTCTACCTCAGTGATAGCCTCAATACGGGAATTAGCTTATAGGCTAGCCGTCGATCTTGGTAGGAGATCTTTGATGGAGCGACATTCCGCGAGCTCGAGGCCGAGCAGTCCGTCGCCTCTGAAAGGGTTTTTTGTGGTGGATGTGAATCCTTCGCGGTGGGGGGAGCAGCGTGCCGTAAGATCGAGGCCGAACAGCTGGCTGCCCCTGAAGATGCAGATGAGGTTTGAGGGTTATCCCCTCGCGTCTCATGGCCTGGATTTCCGCTAGGACCAGGTATAGATTTTTTTTTTTATATAATTTACGCGCGCCAAAGGGGGTATGAATACCCTTATACTGAATATTGAGGGCACGGGCGTTTGGAAAGAGGGGAAAGAGGAACAGAGGAGATACCTGTGCACGTTGGCTTTAAATGTTTGGATGTTGTACCGATGAGGAAATACAGAGCCTGAAAGAGCATTCCACATACGTGTCGTTCGGCTTATAAACGAATCCCTGTATTTGACAGTACGTCCGAAGTTGGGCTTGAGGGTGAACTGATGTGCATTCGTAGCGTGACGCGTATTGCGAGTGAAATTTTGAAGGGGAGGAATGCAAGTGGCTAGTTCGTTGGAACATTTTTTGTGGAATAAGCGATAAAATAGGGAAAGACAAGAGACATTTCTGCGATGTTCTAGTGAGTCTACGGAACTCACAATGTATCTATCACCTATGTTCTGAACCCTATCTAGAATGTGCAAAACGGTCTTGGGTGCACCAGACCAGATGTGGGCGTTGTATTCCATTTTTGGGCGGATGAATGCCTTATATATTGAGGCCAGATCAGATGGGGTAAAATATTTCTTGCACCGCTTAAGGAATACTAGACATTTTGCAGCATTTTTGGCGACCTCGAATATGTGTTCGTTCCAAAGAAGATGATTGTTAATACACATTCCGAGAATCGCAAGTCTTTCGGTTCCTGCGATGCAAGTACCATTCATAGATAATGGTTGAGGGTCTTGGTTTCGCTTGAGAGACAGAAGACAGCACTGCGTTTTGGGTGTATTAAATTCCACTCTATTTGTAGAGCCCCATTTGATTATGCTGTCAAGGTCGGAATTTAATGAGTTTAACATACGTTGCCGTTCCTCTTCTACGGCCGAAGAGCAGGGACGTGAGTTAGGGAACGAATATGAAAAACTGAGGGTACTGTCATCAGCGAAGGAATGGATTGGATTAGAGGTTGCAGACAAGAGATCATTTATGAAAATGAGAAAGAGAGTCGGAGACAAAACTGAGCCCTGGGGGACACCAGCATTTATAGGGTGGATATCAGACTTGAAGCCGTCCAACACAACTTGTATTGAACGCACCGAAAGGTAATTTCTAATCCATTGAAGAAGAGACTCATAGATACCATATGCATGCATTTTCGACAAAAGCGCCTGATGCCAAACTCTGTCAAATGCCTTTGAAATATCAAGATTCACCGAAGTGATGTAGAGATTGGTTCCACTTCTCGGTGAGATATGCCATCAAATCACCAGTGGACCTGTTGCTACGAAAACCATACTGCCGGTCATTGAGAAGTTTTCGTGAGTCAAGATATTTCATAAGCTGACGATTTATCAGCGTTTCCATGACCTTGGAAAGAAGGGATGTAAGTGCAATGTGTCGGTAATTGGTCGAAAAGGAAGATTCGCCTTCTTTAGGGACAGGCTGGACAAATGCTGTTTTCCATCTTCTCGGAAAGAGTCCAGAAGAGTAGGACAGACAGAAAAGCTTACGCAGAGGTTTTGCCAGCGAAGAAGAACACCTCTTCAGAACTAATGGGGGGATACCATCTGGACCAGCGGATTTGTGTATATTGAGACCTTTGAGAACTCCTGCGAAAGTGGACTTGTCCCATAGAGAATTTGACGCTCTCGAGCACAGGGACAGACAAAGCAGTATCTTGCAGTGTGGAATTGGCTGCAAATTGTGCAGCGAGTAGATTGGCCTTGTCTAAGGAGCTGACAGCTGGAATGTCATTGTAAATGAGCGTTGGGATGGCAGAAGAGGCAGAGTTTTTAATGTTTTTGACGAATGACCAAACATTTTTACTACCTTTGGGACACTGTAGTATTTTTTGCCTCAGCTTTTGGTCCTGTAGGAATTATACACGACGGATATGGGCATTGCAGTCATTTCTTGCTTGTTTAAACTTCTTTCGGTTTTCCTCAGATTTGTTGGCTTTATAAGACCGAAAACTTACTTCTTTCAACCTGATAGGCTCTTTACAGCTCTGGTAGAGCCATGAGTTTGTCTTAGGTTTAATGCTCTTTATTTTGTTAGGAATAAAGACATTCATACCTAAGAGAATCGTGTCGGTGATCATATCAGCGGCGGCATCCACGTCACTATCGAGGAAGCATAGCGACCAGTTAAAACTCCTAAAGAAGCTATTAAGGCCGTCCCAGTTGGCTTTCTCGTAGCGCCATACTTTTCTTTTGGGAGTTTGTTCTTTAACTGAGTGGTGGGAGTACGAGAATTTAGCTGATATGATGTTATGCTCAGATCGGCCTAGAGGCGCTAAAACATCAATGACGTATTTATCAGGGTGAGAAGTAAGAAACAAGTCAAGGGTGTTGGCGGAATGACTTGCAATGTCAGGTATTCGTGTCGGCTCATTTACAAGCTGAGTCAAGTTGTTTACCTCAGCGAAAAGTTCAACATAGCTTCCTTCGGGTGTTGTCTGGCCAGAGTGTCGAAGCCAATCCGAATTGTGTATATTGAAATCGCCCGCAATGACGATTTCAGTATGAGGATACAGGGATACAATTCGAGTGATGGAATCGGAATCGGAATCCTTCTGTATATAAAGGAGTGGTGAATAGTTTGCTTACGGACGGTGAATTTTAGCCATTTGAAGTTGAATTCCGGATTGGAACAGTGGCCATACTGTGATGGAATTTGGTAAGCAATGTCACTACGAATATAAATAGCAGGGTCGCGATGGGGAAAGAATAATGGCACTAAGCTATATCCAGGCAGTTGCAAATCAGAAGATTCTGCTACTTCCTGTGTTTCGCTAAGTGCCAGAACAGCCGGTTTATGGGAACGTATGTTGAAAAAATCAACCCTGAATTCCCTCATCATTACAACATAAAAACACAAAAAGACGCAACTCTGACGAAACTAAGCAGAGCCGCGAAGTGTAGATCCTAAGAATAGTTTTCCACAACAAGCTGTGGCAGGTGTTATGCCCAAACGACAGTCAGCTGTGGTCCTCTATTCGGATAAACACTCACGGCCCGCTATACATCAGATGTTACGCTCTCTCAATCAACGCAACAGAAGAAGGTATAGTGCATCCAACTGTTGCGGTGGTTAAGAAGCCTAACAGCGAGTGAGTGAGAGGGGAGAGATGGAGGGCCCGGCACAGTTTTTTTTTCTTTTGTTTTTTTTCACCACTTGCACTTTACTGATGGTGTATTAGGCGCGCGCGATCTATTGTTTTTGTTATCAATGATTTTTGTTTTTTTTTTTTTCTATTTTTTTTTTTGTCTGTTTGATATTGGATGAATTGTTAATTGATTCTATTTTATTTTTTTTTTATTGTAATTTTGTTGTGAATGGTTTATTATTTTTTGGATGGAGAGGCAAAACGCGTGCGCCCACGTCGACAGGCAACCCGATACCAATGCCCTAACAGCCGGCGTTACAGATGCGTGTTCAGTAGGCCTGGGAGCGGCCGCTTGCTCGCGACTGCTTGCAGAACTAGTGCCAGGCCTCAAGGCCAATGCGCTAGCTAAGCTTGCACCAGCTGAGCCTGCGGGAGCGCTATCCAGGTGACTGGAAAGCGGTTTTTCCAGAGGACCCTCCTCTCTTAGTGATTTTTTTGTGTTTTTTAGATTTTTTTGTTTTTTTATATTTTGGTTTTTGTTTTTGTTTGTGTTCATGTTTTTTGGACCCACGAGTGGCGGAGAAAGGTAGGTCGACCTGCACAGAGATCCGCATTATGCAGGCAAGGCAGGCTGATCCGGAGGTTGCCAGGTAGTCCGGATACTCCGTTAGCGACTGAGCTATTTGAATGGGCCCTCAGCCAGGTGGATTCTCGGCACGGGTCATATGACACCTTAATCTAGCCCAGGGGAGAATGGGAAAGATGGGATAGTGGGATTTGGATTGAGAGGAGCGGGTTGACTACCTATTGGTTTCAGAACTCATCTGGGGATAGTTCCCGAGAATTATTGACCTTACTCAGCCCCTACACCGCAGCAAGGTTGGCAGTCCAGTAGGGGTAACCACACATAAGTATAAAATAAAAATAGATTTTTATCAAAGCGATAAATAAAATGAAAATTCTCGTATATTTACAACAAAATCTTAAAAATGGCGAACATTTTACAAACACCAGATGTAATTAAAAACCTTCTTTATGGTAAACAGGGAGAACTAGAAAATTTTATTAGAAGCGTAGACAATGTTTGGGAAATTTTAAGAGGAATAGAACAGGCGCCTATATTGTTATGGTTTCAGGGCATTAAATATAAATTAAAAGGTAGAGCAGCGGATAGAGTTAGACTTTATGGTAATCCTGATAATTGGGAAGATGTGAAAACTATCTTATTGAGACATTTCAGTGATCACAGGGATGAAAAGACGTTATGTTATCAGCTAAGCTTAATAAAACAAACAAATAGAAGCATTCATAAATTTTATGACGAAATACTTGACATAATAACAAAACTTAACAGTAAACTACGACACATAGAACAAGACCAGGCAATACGAGATAGAATGATCAGACGAAATATTAGGGAAGGACTAGATACATTTATGAAAGGCCTCAGAGACCCATTAAAAACTATTTTGCTTAGTCGAAACCCAGGCACTTTAGAAAAAACGTACGAAATCGTTTTACAATTGTTAGACACCCTGCCCTTAGTGGATAATCAGCATCAGAATAGCGGAACTCAGAATTTTAGAAACAATCAATATAACTCTAACCAATATCAGAATAGCCGGAACCAAAGTAACTTTAGAATTAACCAGAATCAAAACCAGAATAGGCAAAATCAAAATCAAAGAAGTAATACTTGGAATAATCGACCAGTACCAATGGAGTTGGATCCTTCTCCATCCTCGCTAATAAGACAACAAAATAGACAAGGACAGCCGCGTCATTTCAATAATTAAAATAACAACCACAATAATAATAACGCCGTAGCTTGTGAGGAACTTTTTAATCAGTTTTCAATGAAAAGCCTCGGAATAAAAACACTACCTTATATAAATGTACGCCTTTAAAAACTACGAAATTACTGATAGACACAGGAGCGTCAAATTCATTATTAAATCCAGGATTAATCAAGCAATTATTTTATGTTATGAATGAATAAATCCAAAAATTATTAAAGCACTTAACAAAGAAACTCTCGTAAACGAAATGGTGAACACTACTCTATTTACAGAATTCGGAAGTGATACCACCAGTAACTTATTTATTATACAACTTCCATTCATATTTCGATGGGATCATTGGGAATGATATTCTTAAAAAAAATAGAACGAAAATTTATAGCGCAAATCAACTAATCAGAAAAGATAAAGCATTAAAACTTAATTTTAAACCTTTATTAAGAGAATACGCATACAAGATAAACCCGAAACAGGTTTAATTAATCGAAGCACCAGTAGATAAAGAATTTGGAGATATATTCGTAAAAGAATGTAATATGGGTAATATAACCATTTTAGAAGTACATTATGCTAAAAATTGGGTAGCAAAGTTATTAATAGAAAATAATACAGACAAATATATTAAAATAAGAATTGAACAACCAATTAAAGTAGAAGAAGTAGATATAGAAGATGAGGAATTAAATAACTAAGAATATGATCAAACGGGAAGTAATGCGGGCAAAGAAACTATTAGCTTAATTCGTGCAGAACATTTAAATAGCGAAGAAAAAGAGTACCTTAAGAAATTGTTGACGAAAAATTCAGATTTATTCTTTCGAAAAGGACAAGACCTAAGCTTTACAAATCAGGTAAAGCATGAAATCAAAACTACTGATGTAAAACCTATTTATTGCAAGAATTATCGATATCCGTATATCCATAAGCGAGAAGTCCAAAACCAGATATCTGAAATGTTAGAACAACAAATTATTAGGCCTAGCAATTCACCTTGGTCTTCATCAGTGTGGATGTCCCAAAAAAAGGCTGATGCTTCCGGCGAGAAAAAGTGGTGAATAGTCACAGACTATAGGAAGCTTAATGAGAAAACGATCGATGATCGTTATCCCATACCCAACATCAATGACATATTTGATAAATTAGGGAGGTCCAGGTATTATTCAATACTCGATTTACCTTCAGGCTTTCATCAAATTGAAGTAAATGAAAGAGATGTGAAGAAAACTACCTTTACGGTAGAAAATGGACACTATGAGTTCACGCGGATGCCATTTGGGTTAAAAAATGCACCCGCCACCTTTCAACGCGTTATGGATAACGTGCTCAGACCATATATTGGCAAAGTGTGTTTCGTTTACATGGATGACATAATTGTCTTCTCAAGCTCGTTAGTAGAACACATGCAAAATCTCGCAAAAGTATTTGAAGCATTACGAAAAGCAAATCTAAAAATACAATTGGATAAAAGCGAGTTCTTAAAAAAAGAAGTAGCATTTTTAGGGCACATAGTTTCCATAGATGGAATAAAGCCAAATCCAAAGAAAGTAATTACAATTAAGAATTACCCTGTACCAAAGACTCCAAAAGAGATAAAACAGTTTCTAGGTCTATTAGGCTATTATAGAAAATTTATTAAGGATTTTTCGAGACTAACAAAGCCGCTTACACAGAAACTTAAAAAGGGAGAAAAGATTGATATTAATAAAGAAAAATATAAGAAGTGTTTCGAGGATTGTAAAGATATGTTAATCAATGAACCGATATTAGCATATCCTGATTTTAAGAAACCTTTTATTTTAAGTACTGATGCATCCAACGTAGCCATTGGAGTCGTACATTCACAAGTTCAAGATGGCAAAAAACATCCTATCTGTTATTCGAGTAGAACCCTCAACGAACATGAGAGGAACTATTCAACCATAGAAAAGGAAAAGGAAAAGGATTGTTCTAAATACTTTAGGCCTTATTTGTATGGCAATAAGTTCAAAATCCAAACGGATCATAGACCATTAATTTGGTTAAAGAATTTAAACGAACCTAATAGCAAGTTAATAAGATGAAAATTGCGTTTAGAAGAATTCGATTACGATATAGAATACATATAATCCTGGTACAAAAAATAGTAATGCTGATGCCTTGAGTAGAATACAGGTTGAAATCAATAATGAAGAAATAGCTAGCGATGCAGCTACAATACACAGTGGACAAGAGGATGAACAAGATTTCATACCAATATCTGAATCAGCTACAAACATATTTAAGAATCAATTTATCATAGATAAACTGGCTACCGGATCAAATCAGTTAAGAGTTAAGAAAGTTTTTGATAAGACTAGGAAGAATATAAAATGCAAAGATTTTACTGAACATACTATAATTCAAATTATGAACACCGACTTTAATCCAAAAAGGAGAAAATGCTATTTATGTCACAGATTTAGAACTTTATCTTAAAATACAAAACGTTTACAAAGAGTACTCTGCTAGAAATAAATAATTCAAAATTCTTAGATGCAACACTATTTTAGAAGACGTAGAAGAGGAAGAACGGCAAGATAATATTATAATTAGCTACCACAAAGAAAACAACAGAAGGGGTATAGGCGAATCTTTTGAACATATCAAGCGAGAATACTATTTTCCAAAAGTTGAAGAGAAGTTAACAAAGTACATAAATAATTGCAACATATGCCAAGTAGAAAAATACGATAGGAACCCAGTAATGCAAAAATTTTAATCAACTGAAACACCTGAGAACCCATTACAAATAGTGCATATTGACATATTTTTTCCCGAAAAAGGAAAACCAATATTAACAATAGTTGATAAATATAGCAGATACGCTTACGCAGATCAATTAGTGTTGGTTCCCAACAAATTAAAGAAAACACCAAGGAACACATTAAATAAAAAATAACAAAACTCGCGAAACCAATGATCACTTTAACATGTAAACATCAATATGCACTGTCAAATGTAGCATGGTAGATCGCTAACATACATGCTATCTCCTTCCAACAGTCGAAACAGCCATACATGTAATATCGTAAAACTTTCTGCCATGAACTTAATGATGGCCGACTTGAGGAAGGAGAAAAGATGTATCCAAGGCTCCATAAAGAAATATGTCCATTTCACTTCAACATATAATATTTAGTATGGGGCATTAATAACATTTACATTAATGTATTAAAATTCTAAGCATACACATATATCCGTTGTAAAGTTCTTACGCATCTAACATTTACATGAATGTATTCAAGTATCTGTTGTATGTATCTATTGTAAAGCTTTTATATCTAAGGTTATCAACCCCATGTAATCGAACAGCTTGTAGAACCGAGCTTACATTGTAGCATGACACAAAAATTGTAACCACTTGCCTACAGTCAGTCAGTAAATGAAGTGCCAAATAAAGTAACATTTTTAACGTTCAAATAGAGAAGTTTTTTTTCTTCATCATCCTTTTCAACCTTAATTATTTTCGGGATACCTATCCGAACATGGTCCCTCGATCCATCAAAGAACCAAAATTCAGTAAAATTTAAAGTGAAAATCTATGTGCATATATTAACCTTATTATAAAATCACTAGCGGGCCCGGCGAACTTCGTCCCGCCCAAAATTGATTTTTTGATCGAACATTTGCGATCGATAACAAATGATGCCACTGGAATTAAATCATTGATTGAATGAAACGCTTTTCGAATTCGATCGAATTCAATATCCTTTATTTACGCGTAATGTAAAGAGGTTCAGGGAATAACATGTCAGGTCAATTTGATGCATTGTGGTAGACTACGTTGTTTATTTTCTTGTCCGGCGCGTAAATAAACAAAGATGAAGGCTTTCCAACACGCGAACATGCCACATGCGAGAAGCATGGGAATTCGAGATTAATCCCACACGCTTCCAAAGTTTGGCCTTCTGATTTATTGATTGTCATGGCGAATGCAAGGATTAAATCCACGATCTTCAACAATGTTCGCACCGAATAACGTCATTGGGAAGGAACCGTTGTATTTGAGGGCATTCGTCAAGAAATGCCTTGATTATGGTAAGTAGAGCAAAGAGCGCAATGGTTCTGGTGGTTGCGTCAACGGTGGTAATTTGACACAACACAATCTTGGGGGAGACACCATGAAACTTTAGCGCATTGCAATATTGGCAAATCACATTTATTGGCCCAATCGTAACACATGGCAGTTCGCTGTAGTCATATTGGAAATCGGCGCGATGTAATTGGACATTCACGGCACCTTTTCTCACCCGACGATTGGCGTTTGATTCAACTTGACGCAGCAGCTGCGTGTGCTTATCGTTCCTCCTAAGTTCGTCCAGCACGACTTCGCGATGCATGTGCTCGGCGCGTTTGCTCAGGGGTTTGGTTTGTACGCCGAATCGCCAAAACTTCACTTGATTAGGATGAAGTATCCGTTCACGAATGATTTTGTCACAATTTGAATATTGAAAATCTGATAATTAATACTCAAAAAGTAATTTTAGTGCAGCATCAACTGTAGCAACAACTTGTGAAATGCATAGACTACCTATAACAGACGGCAAACTTGCATTTTCCCTGCCCGGGCATTGTCAAAAATAGGCGGAGCCTACATTTTCCTGTCTGTGAATGAGCACGTGGCCATCAACTGTCTAAAAGTGTAGCGCGTTGTTTCTTTCATTCCTTTTGAACAACACATTTTGGGCAGCCTGTCATCCGCTTAACAACAACAAAATGTACAATAATGATCTAAACAAAATATCTGCACCTATCTTCCACCTAATTGTCAGAGTGTGTGAGTGAGGCTCCCATTTGACTTTTGTTCAAGCTTGTAGGTGGAAATGGAACAAGTTTAGCTTGGTGGAGCAAATCTGTCAAATGCATCAAAGCTTGAATTGGAATATTACGATCAAAATGAAAAAAAAGAAGAAAATTCCCCATACAAAATGTATGGAAAATCGATTTTTCCAAATTTTCCAAATTTTCTTCAAAGTTTTCCAATTTTTTCGCCGTAAAAATGTTCCTTGGGCGGAGACGAAGACAAGTTATGAGCGGTCTTACGTATGCCAACTCTTTTTTATATATATAGATATCTGCGTTGTTTAGAGTTTTGAGCCATCAAAACACAGTGTAACGAAAAAGCCGCAAATTCAAGAAGCGGATAAAATATTTTTCCCGTACGAAACGGATATCGAGCGGTATCATCAAGAGGATTCCATCCGCAACAACGGTCAGCTACTGGATCCAACGGAGAAGAAGCTGTAAATAGTCGTCAATCTTGCGGAATCTTCAACGGAGTACAACGAAGTTCAAGTGGTAACAACGGACAGCAGCGGAAATACCGATACCATCACCTTCCTCACCAAAGGAACGCTAACTCACCAAGTTTAGCTAAATTTATTTTCCACCTCTAATTTTAAAACTAAATTATTTTACAATAAAAATTAATACAAGTGCGTGTTAAGAAACATGAAGATATTTCGAACTCAAAAATGTATAAATTAGTGAAGTCGATAGAAACTCAAGATGCACTTCTTGAGGAAATGCAAACTGATTTTGAAGAATACGAAAATTTAACCGCGGCGCGAATGTCAAGGGGTTTTGTGAAAGCGTGCTTAGTCGATATAGAAGATTTGTACAAACGGGCGAATTCTCAACATAGTTTAATACTTCAGGCTGATGCCGATGAGCTTAAGGATAAATATATTATGGACGAAAAATTTTCCAAAATTAAGCAAGTTTATTTTTAATTTAGTGGACTCATAAATGATGATCTCGACAAATTTGAGGAAGGACGTCTTCCTTTGGATACCTCACATTTTAATATATCAAAATCTTCCGCGTCTGATATTCGACTTCCGGTGATACAGATTAAATCGTTTTCGGGCAAGTTCGAAAAGTGGTGTGAATTTCACATTCCCTTTGAGAACTTAATTGATCAAAATTCTGATCTATCTGATGTTCAGAAACTTCAGCATCTAAAAAATTCAGTGACTGGGGAAGCGGCACGTCTAATTCAGCATTTACCTCTCGACGGAGAAAATTACGAATCTGCATGGGAAATTTTGACTGAAAGATTCGAGAATAAACGTAAACTTGTCAACACACAATTACGAATTTTAATAGAACAAGAGTAACTTACACATGAATCCGCCGCGTCGTTTAAAGCGTAACATGATACGAGTGCAGAATGTTTCCATGCACTTTCGAATTTAAAAATTGCAGTAGATACATGGGACGCTATTCTCATATATATAATCTTTCATAAACTGCCCCACCAAACTCAAATGGATTGGGAAGCGAAGTTTTACCCCATCGGGTTAGGGGTTAGGGTCTAGAATATACCCGAGGTAAGGAATGACTGTCGTAAAAGGCGGCTAAAATCCAAATCGTTTAAACTTTTCGCAAAAGTTAAAATTAAAATATGCAATGAACAAAACAGACGATTTTAATACCCCAGGTGGTACGCCATTCAAAATGGTAAATCCACCCTCTTCGGAGGTCGGTCCCACGGATTCTGGGGGGGACCATTTATTGCTCGCCGAAAACCCTTTTGGAAAATGTAAGAGGGTAGAGAGAACACCACCATCATATACAATGGATGCAAACCAAACTCTGAAGGCTAAATATTCAAAAGCCTGTGAAGAAAGAGATGGGTTTAAGCAACTTAACGAGACATTAATTCAGGAAATTAATAGTTTAAAGCAAGAGTTGCAAGCGTTGAAACAACAGATCAACAGCCAAAATAAAGAAAAAGAAAAAATTAAAGTAGTTGAGTTCTCAACTGAAGAGGAAGAACTACTGAAAGAGACAGAAGGAAAACTCAAAAACGGGAACAAAAATAAAAAACGGAAAATAAGTTCATCCCCAAAAATCTGGTCCCCGAAAGAAAACTTGCAAGCTACGGAGTATGTCCCAAACAAAGAAAATTCAATTCAAAAGCTAGTCAAACCTCCACCAATTATAGCACAGCAAATAACAAACTATGAAAGCTTAATTAAGACTTTGGAGCAAAATAAAATTCAAGCTAACACAAAGTTAATAAATAGTAATGACATTAAAATTAATGTAGCTGAAGAAGATTCTTATAGGAAAATTACCAAAATACTTAATCAAAAAAAGGTGCAATGGTACTCTTATGAGAACAAACAAACAAGACCAATTAAGGTTGTTCTCATGCTCACCAGAGAGTATAGTCACAGACCTTAAAAGGAAAAACTTAAAGATATTGGAAGCTGTCAATATGCTAAAATTTAAAAGCAAAGTACCGCTTCCAATGTTTATGCTTACTTTTGAACACGACGAAAATATCACGAAAATATATACGAAATTAAAAATATCCTTGGAATGAAGGTAGAGATCCATGCCATAAGGAAATCAAAACTAGTTCCACAGTGCAAGAATTGCCAAAAGTATGGACATACACACAAATACTGCAACTCTAACCCAAGATGCGTTAAGTGTGCAGGAAATCACCATACTAAAGATTGTATGAGGAAAAAAGACGAGCCAGTAAAATGCGCAAATTGCAACGAAAAGCATCCAGCCAACTATAGAGGCTGCTCAGTTGCTGAACAGATTCAACTGGCAAAAGACAAAAAGCAGAAACAAATTAAACCAAAGTCAGAAAAGGACGCACCGAAAGTCATAAAGGACTTGCAAACGAGAACGCCAAAAGTAGTACCCAAAGTTCAAAAAATAATTCAAAAGGTCCTAAAACCAAAAACAGGAGCGGGTATAGAATTGACATATGCACAAGCTGCATCAAAAAATTTAGAAAAACCAACAGCTACAACAAAATTAAATGCTAGTATGGAAACTTTCATGCAAAAGATTCTAAATAGAATGGAAAGCATGGAAAAAAGCAATAAGACTATACTAGAAAGAATCTCGATCCTTGAGAGAAAAAGCAGCAATAAAAAGGCTGCACAAAAGCGACAAACATGATGGATAACATAAAAATCCTGGAATGGAATGCTAATGGTATCGAGAATCGTAAAGAAGAAATTCAAGTAGTTCTCGACATGAACCAAATAGATATATGTCTTGTGTCAGAGACGCACTGCAAGGGTACGAATTATATCACTCCCCACATCCCCATAATTCGGCAAAATGCGGGGCTGCAGTTCTAGTAAAGAATACGATCGATCACTATATAGAAACTAAATTCCAATCATGTGAGATTCAAGGAGTATCTATAAATATTAAAACGAAAAGTGGACAAATAATATCAGTTGCATCAATCTACTGTTCTCCCAGCTATATTCTTAAGAAAAATGACTTTTTAGGCCTCTTCAGCATATTCCGCAATAGATTTATTGTAGGTGGAGATTTTAATGCCAAAAACAAGTACTGGGGATCTAGATTGACAAATACGAGAGGAAGAGAACTATATGAAGCAATAAAAGAAATTAGTGGCAAATATCACTCAACGGGAAACCCTACGTACAGGCCAACAGATAGGAAGAAAATCCCAGATCTTGTAGATTTTTTCGTTACAAAGAATATCTCGTCAAATACTATAAAAATGGAAGAAGGCCCAGATCTTGACTCAGATCACTCCTCAATACTTTTAACACTTGGCGATAAAATCACTTACAAAGAAAACGGCCCAAGACTAGCTAATTAACTGACTAATTGGAACTATTTCAGACAGAATCTAGAGGATAGAATTTAGCTCTTAGAAACAATTGAAACTGAAGATCAATTAGAAAAGGCTGTTCAGATATTTACAGTTGATATCCAACAAGCCGCATGGGCTGCAACACCTAAAACTAAAACTAAAATCCAACAAAACTCATATCCAAAAGAAATATGTGATATAGTTGCGGAAAAGAGAAGAGTTAGAAAACGTTGGCAACAACTAAGGGCGCATGGCAATACTGAATAATTTAAATAGTAGGCTTAAAAGATCGATAAGAGAATTTAAAAATGAGTCTCTTAAAAAATAACTTACCAATCTTACGAATGATGCTAGCACTGAATACTCACTTTGGAAGGCAACAAAGAAATTGAAAAGACCAATTACACACATTCCATCAGTTAAGAACAGAGATGGTAACTGGGCAAAAAACAACCAAGAAAAAGCGAATTTATTTGCTGAGTATCTCGAAGGCGTCTTCCAACCATATGAAGATAAAGACTGTCAAGATACGGAAGTGTTGTGTGAAGAGGAGAGACATATTCAACCAGTAACGGCGAAAGAAATTGCCGAAGAAATAAAAGAAGGCATCAATACTAAAAAAGCCCCAGGATTTGATTTAATATCAGGAGAAATCTTAAAACAACTGCCAAAAAAAGCTTAAAGAAACTAGCACAAATTATAAATGCTGCATTCAGGATAAGGTATGTACCTAGCATGTGGAAAGTCGCGGAGGTAATTATGATACCGAAACCAGGTAAACCACCAAGTGAAGTCACCTCTTATCGCCCCATATCGATACTGCCTATGTTGTCTAAACTATTTGAAAAGATGTTGATTAAACGTCTTCATAAAATAATTGAAGAAAAATCGCTGATCCCTAACCATCAATTTGGTTTTAGAAATAAGCACTCCACGATTGAGCAGGTGCATAGAATAACTGATGAAATCGAAAAAGCATTAGAAGAAAAAAAGATATGCTTTACAATATTTCTCGATATAGCACAAGCTTTCGATACATTATGGCACAAAGACCTGATCCATAAATTGCAAAAAACATCTGCCAAAACAATATTCAGAAATTCTAGAATCTTATATACTACAGCGATTCTTTAGAATTAAGCAGGGAGATAACTACTCCACGTTAAGAGAAATAGAAGCTGGTGTACCACAAGGCAGTGTGCTACGCCCTGTATTATATCTCTTATTCACCAGTGACTCCAAATAGTGATGAAACAACTGTGGCAACATTTGCAGACGATACTGCTATCCTTGCTGTGGGAGAAACTGTCGAAGTAGCGACGAAAAAGCTACAGAAGGCAGCGAATAATATATCAAAATGGACCAAAAAATAGCAGATTGAATTAAATGACCTAAAATCGGTCCACATCAACTTCACAAATAAAAATGTGCAGCACATTCCAGTAGCAATAAATGATAATGAAATAAAATACGCAAATACAGCCAAATATCTAGGCATGACACTAGATACAAAACTGCGCTGTAAAGAGCATGTAAAGAAAAAAAGAGAAGAACTGAACCTGCGCTACGGTAAAATGTATTGGCTATTAGAGAAATACTGTCGTTTGTCCAATTACAATAAAATACTGCTTTATAAGCAAATTTTAAAACCAGTATGGACCTACGGGCTCCAGCTATGGGCATGCACATACAAAACTAATCTAAAGAAAATACAAACATTCCAAAATAAAGTACTACGGAATAAATGCACCATGGTACATAAGAAACACTGATCTGCATAGAGATCTAGACCTAGACCTAGGCATATTGCCCCCCCACCCTTCTGATTCCACTCCTCCTACCGACGTACCCGAGCCTGTCACGTTCCCTTCCTTGGATAGTGACGACTCTCAAACATCACTTCCTAAGCAGAATCCGTCTCTAGTCGATGAAGACAAACTGTCGGACATGGAGACGGATGACTGCTTCAATAAATTACATCCACTGCTTTTGAGTGAGGACGAATTTTTGGAATCGTCCTCGGACTCGGAAGCCCTGAATACCACCGTGGTGGAGGCTTCTCTGCCTAATTGTAGCACCACTGCTGCAGTTAGTCCAGATTAACTTACACCACTCCATAACGGCTTCTGCCGCCCTTCTTCTCCGTTTCTCAAAGGACAGGGAAGATATAGTCTTGGTCCAGGAACCTTGGGTCGTGGACAATATGGTATGTGGACTCAAGACTCCAAACTACTACACCCTATATATGCGTAACAAAGGTAAACCCAGATCGTGTATACTGGTGAAAAGTAACCTAAATGCGATTTTACTCCCTAATTACAGCGATCGAGATACTACCGCAATAAAAATAGAAACAACCGACGGTGCCTACTACTTGGTTTCGGCGTATCTCGCCCATGATAACATGGACTCTCTTTTTGGGGATAACCTGGAAAGACTGATCGCAGATGCGGGGATACAAAAAACTGGTCTCATCATTGGATGTGATGCTAATGCTCATCACTCCGTATGGGGCAGTTCCGACATTAACAAAAGAGGTGAGTTACTTTTCGATTCCATTCTAAGTACAAACCTTATTTTGTGCAACATAGGTAACGAGCCTACATTCGTCACCAGAAACAGGCAAGAAGTACTGGACATAACACTTGCCTCCGATAGCATTGCCCACCATATTAGAAATTGGAAGGTGTCAAGCGAGCCCTCATTTTCGGATCATAGGTACCTCCAATTCTCCTTACATGTAGACTCTCCTAGCCCGCCAGTTTTTAGGAATTATCGTAAAACTGACTGGCTCAAATATAGGTCAACTTTAAGTTGTTTAGTTACCTCAAATCACCTTAACCCCCCATGCAATCCCCAAGAACTTGATCGCATGGTTGAAAATTTAACATCAGCCTTAAACACAGCGATGTCTTCTTCTTGCCCTCTGATCAAACCCAGGGGCAAAAAGAAGCCACATTGGTGGACTGCAGGGTTAGGCCCTTTAAGAAGTAATTGTAGGAAACTCTTCAATAATGCCAAAAGTACGAGAGACGCGCAAGATTGGGACTTGTGCAAGGCATCCCTTAGCACATACAAAAAAGAATTAAGAAAAGCCAAACGAAATTCTTGGAGACTCTTCTGTGGTAAAATAGAAGAAGTTTCTGAGGCATCTAGGCTAAGAAAAATTCTCTCTTCAAATCCAATTACACCCAGTTACCTTAAAAAACCGGATGGAACTTGGACTACTTCCAGCGAAGACTCGCTAAAACTACTGCTTGACACCCATTTCCCAGGCAGTTCCCAAGTTGTTAACAGTATGGTTTCCAGCAGACCACTTTCACAAATTACCAACTCCTCAAACTTAATCACACTGAGCAAACTCCACTGGGCACTACACAGCTTCAAACCATACAAATCCGCAGGACCAGACGGCATAATACCTGCCGAGTTGCAGAAGTCATCGGACATAATTATGCCGGTGCTATGATTCTGCAAAGTTGTCTAAACCTGGTTTATATTCCAAAGATATGGAGAGAAGTCAAAGTTGTATTCATACCCAAAGCGGGTAAATGCTCTCATTCAAATCCAAAAGATTTCAGACCTATCAGTCTATCATCATTCCTCTTAAAAACATTGGAACGACTGATTGATATCCATTTACGCAACAGTATTGATAAGAAGCTACTGTCAGCGGCCCAACATGCGTATTGCAAAGGCAAATCAGTGGAGACAGCACTCACTGGTACGCAAAATTGAACATTCCCTGTTCCACAAGGAGTACACAATGGTTGCCTTTCTGGATATAGAAGGCGCTTTCAACAACGTCAATACATCAGCGATAGCAGATGCACTATCAGATCTGAAAGTTGACAGCTCACTCCGCGAATTGATCAATCTACTGCTCAATGGTCGGATTATCAATTCAAAGCTGGGTGGGACGACTATCAGAAGATCTGTTAGTAGAGGCACTCCACAAGGAGGTGTTCTATCCCCGCTTCTGTGGAATTTGGTGGTCAATGAACTATTGATAATCATGGAAGGCGAGGGATGCACAGCGATCGCTTATGCAGATGATGTTGCCTTGGCCGTCTCGGGAAAGCACCTAAATACTCTGAAGGAACTCTTACAAAACGCTTTAAATAAGCTCACTAGATGGGCAGTTCGGTGTGGTCTGGGTGTAAACCCCCACAAAACTGAACTAGTACTCTTTTCAAGGAAATATAAAATTCCGCTAGTCGACCCTCCCTCTCTTAATGGAACCAGCTTAACCTTCTCTGATAAAGCAAAATATTTGGGTCTTATCCTGGATAGGAAGCTAAGTTGGAAACCTAATATTCAAGAAAGAGTAAAGAAAGCTACAGTAGCACTTTTCTCTTGTAAGAAAGCCATTGGGAATAAATGGGGATTACAACCTCGAATTACTCACTGGCTCTACACCTCGATCATTAGACCGATACTCACATACGGGGTGATTGTCTGGTGGACAGCCTTAGATAAAGCTATAAATCGCGATTATCTAAGTAAGGTCCAACGTACAGCTTGTCTGTGCATCAGCGGAGCACTACGTACAACTCCCTCCGCGGCACTGGACATTATATTCCATACCCATACTAATACCCCTCGATATATACAGCAAGCAAATGGCAGCAACTGCAGCCGTTCGCCTTGAAGCTACCCAACAGTGGTCAAGAAAAGAATTCGGCCACGCCTCTATTCTGAATAAATTCAAAATCTCTCCCGAAAACACGGACTACACCATACCTCGTTTAAATTTTGAGAAGAACTTCCTTGTCACCATCCCTTCCAGATCATGCTGGGAGGAAGATGCATTTTTAGAAGATGATTCTATTCACTTCTACACTGACGGGTCAAAAACCTTAGACGGAGTCGGTGCAGGTGTTTTCTCCGATAAGCTTAATCTTAAGCTCTCTTTCCGTCTTCCTAATCACTGTAGCGTGTTCCAGGCGGAAATAATGGCGATAAAAGAAGCCCTATCTTGGCTTAAGAAAAACGTGATATCTGCTAGAGATATCCGCATCTTTTCTGATAGCCAGGCAGCAATCAAATCCCTGGAATCGACCTCTATAAACTCTTTAGTAGCTCTAGACTGCCGTTCGTCTCTTGTGGAGATGGCTGAGCAGTTCAATATTCACCTGTGTTGGGTGCCGGGGCATAGAGACATTCCAGGGAATTGTAAGGCCGATGAACTCGCCAAAGAAGGAACAAATTTACCCATCTTGCCGGATAACGGCACCTTAGGTATTCCAATCGCTACTCGCAAACTTAAACTCAAGCTGGATGCTATCGAGAGTGCAAATCTTAGGTGGACAAGTGGTTTAACATGTCTAGCGACAAAACAGATTTGGCCAAAGCTGGATCTAAAACGCTCTAAGAATTTGATTTCTCTGAACAGATTGCATATCGGCACCACTGTAGGTGTCATCACTGGACACTGTCTAATAGGCAAGCATGCTACAAGGCTGGGCCTCTTCGCGAACGATTTCTGTAGAAGCTGCATGGATGAAGAAGAGGAGGAAACTATTCCTCACCTTCTTTGTCTCTGCCCAGCTCTCTCCCGTAGAAGGAAACTCCACTTAGGAGCTCCCTATTATAATGATACAAGCGACCTGATGAATATCGACATCAAGAGCCTCCTACGCTTCATAAGAAGCTCTAATTGGTTTTAAGACGAGTAGGTGGAGGGAGGCTTCTCCCATGATCCACGTGGTATCACAACGGACCTCTTTGGTCTAAGTGTGCTGGCGAATCTTAGCTGGCAGCCACTTCAACCTAACCTAACCTAACCTATAGAGATCTAGAAGTTGAAATGATCGAAGAAGAAGTCAAAAAAGTAGCCATTAGACACAAACTGAGGCTTCTCAATCACGTCAACTCAGAAATGACAGAACTATTAAATACTAACTAAGAAGAATAAAACCTTTTGAACTAGCTGGGTCGAGATAGAAAAAAAAAAAAAAAAAGCTCAAACAATATCTAATCGTCCACAGACGACTACTTATCATAAATATTTTAAGTTAGAAAAGATTAATTGCTGATTGGTTTAACGACTAGGTGCAATAATTTGAAGACTGACTCCACCCCGCCCTGCGATGTAATGCCAAGAAGGCTAAACCCGCCGGAAAGTTAGTGGGTAAAAATCCCACACTGTTACTGAGTACGTGCTCAGTTTCGTCTTTTGAAGATTACCACCTCCCAGCATTAAAAAAAAAAAAAAGCGAAGTTAGGAAATTCCAAGGTTTTGCCAGAATGGAAAAATTTTTTGTCGTTTATTGAGGGTCGGTTTAGCTCTTTAGAGAGTATGTTAGAGTTGAATGGTGTCTCAAAATAATCTACACCGTCAACATCTTTTCGAAAGCCTACAGCTAGGGCTTCTCATCTTAATTCGCAGGCAGGAAACAAGAAATTTCTTTGCCGGTTGTGCAAGGCCTCTCATGGTATTCGGCATTGCAAGCAATTCTTAAATAAGGATGTTAGGGCTCGACCTGAAAAAATTAGAAGGTATTCTATATGTTCCAATTGTCTCGGTTACGATCACCACACGTCAACTTGCAGTAGCAGCAACCGATGCTATAAATGCGGTCCCAAACACCATACAATGTTACACATCGAATCACAGATTTACAAACAAAATCAATATAATCCACAAAACCACTTAATTCAAAATGCGAATCAACAAATTTCGCAAAATGACTTGGACAGGGAAATCAATGGTCCTACAACCTCGCAAAATCTACCCTTTAGGACGCATTTCAACCAAATGCAATCTAAGGCCATATTGGCCACCGCCTTAGTAAAGGTTTCTGCTTCCAATGGAACACAGCATATTCTGAGGGCATTAATAGACCCTTGATCGGAAGCTACATTCATAACAGAAAATGCCACGCAACTCCTTAAATTAAGAAAACAAAAAACTGTAGCAAATGTCACAGGTTTAGGACAAACTTGCACTGGCACAGCTCATTATCAAGTTGGTTTCACCTTATTTTCACTGACCAATTCATCATTCAGTCTCGATGTAAGGGCGTTCGTATTTTCTAAACTCACATCTATGTTGCCGATACAGGAAATCCAAGGAAACGAGTCATCTCGCAAATTTAGCATTGGCAGATCATTCTTTTAATATCCCAGGGAAGATAGATCTTTTGATGCCGATGTGTATGGATTTATTATTCTAGAAGGCTTAATAAAGGGTAAAATGGGTTCTCCAGTAGCGCAGATGACAAAATTGGGATGGATTCTTACAGGAACGACCAACACTGTACCAAATTGCAAGGGTCTAAGAGTGCAAACCCACTTTAACTCCCTGGATGAGCAACTAAAGAAGTTCTGGAAAGTAGAAGAGAATTTAGATGATAGAAGGCCAACACGGGAAGAAGAAATGTGTCAGCGGCATTATTTGAAAACTGTTCGGCGAAGAAGTGATGGCAGGTATGAGGTCCGCCTTCCCTTTAAAGATGATCACCGCCCAAACCTCGGGAATTCTAAAAGCCCAGCAATGGCGAGATTTTTCCAAATAGAGAGACGACTGGCATCTAATAGGAAATTGCAAGAAGCAAACACTAGTTGCATGAACGACTACATTACACTTGGGCACATGAAGGAAATCTCCCCCAACGTGCAACTACCGACAGGGAACCACTATTTCCTACCACATCACGCGGTTTTTAAGGAATCGAGCAGCACAACAAAGTTGCGAGTAGTATTCGATGCTTCATGTAAGACTTCAAATGGAACGGCATTAAACGATTTTCTGATTGTGGGACCACGATCGACCTTATAGCGAAAAGGAGAAAATTCAAGGTGGCATTCGCAGCAGGCATTACCATGATGTATCGACAAATATGGATGTCTTCAGAAGACACTCCATATCAACTCATCTTGTGGAGAACTTCCAACAAGGAACCCATTAAAACCTTTGCTCTGAACACAGTCACTTTTGGCACAGCTTCAGCACCTTACTTAGCAGTGCGCACGTTGCTGGAATCCCTCTTCGCAAGTGGGCGAGCAATTCCTCAAAAATTTTAGAACAAGTCCCTGAAAATGAAAGGGAAGTTAATCTACCTCTTAATTTTGATTCTTCAAATGCCATAAAAACGCTTGGAATTTAATGGCAGTCAGCAAAAGACGTTTTCAATTTCAAAAAAACCCTCCCTGACGTGTCAACACACACGAAAAGATCAGTATTGGCAGACATAGCCCGTCTCTTTGATCCTCTAGGTTGGGTGTCCCCATGTGTCATTAGAGCAAAACTAATACTGCAACAACTTTGGCTTCGGGAATTGTCTTATGATTCACCTATTCCTCATGACCTTGAAACTATGTGGTAAGAATTGCGCACTGGATTGTTAAAACTACAACACATCGAAATCCCTCGGTGGTTAGAATTTGAGAAGTCTGCACAGGTGCAACTACACGGATTTAGCGATGCATCTGAGAAGGCCTATGCGGCTGTGGTATACGCACGAATTGTAAAAAATGGTCGAGAAAGAATTCATTTAGTAGCTTCAATAACAGGAGTACATAGGTACAGCTCCCGTTAAATGCGTGTCTTAGCAAAGCTTTTGCATCGCGTCTCAAGGGCTATGCAATTTGAAGACTATGAAGTCTTAGCATCGTCGGATTCAATGATAACCCTTGCGTGGATTAAGTTGAACCCATCGATTCGCACTACCTTTGTAGCCAATCGGATTACAGAAATACAAAATTTCACTAGTCCAGATATTTGGCGACACGTGGCCTCCATGGAAAATCCCGCAGATCTTAGTTCACGCGGACTATCCCCCGACGATCTGGGGTGGTCTGGGCCACCTTTTCTACAAAACTTCTCTTGGAAGGAGTTACCAGCTGCTGTCCTAATTGAAACAGATTTAGAGACCAGAAGAAAATCAATGGATATGAACCCGAGTAAAAATTTCGTCACGAACAACTTTCACACATCTCTAAACGGGTTTTCTCAGTGTATCAGCAATGCGCTTTTCAATAAATTTTCCACTCTTAAGCGGCTTGTTCGTTGCATAGCTATATGGAGACGTTACATTAAAAACCTAAAACATAAAGACAAACGAACACCTTTGGTCAAATATTCACTCACAGCTGATGAACTGATGACAGCTCATAATCAGTTCATCAAAATTGTACAGAATGAACTATTTGGGGATGAAATTAAGGCGCTAGGGGAGAAAAACCCATTTCTAAGGAAAGTGGAATTCGCAGTTTGAATCCCTTTCTTGACTCAGATGAATATCTGCGCGTAGGAGGTCGCTTGACGAATTCGCCACTTTCTCTCAGTCAACGACATAAGTTAATTCTAAGGGATTCTCACAGGCTTGCAAAACTGATCGCAACCGATACACATTAAGGGTGGCAATGGTGTAGTGGTAGCGTCATCGTTTGTCGAACTGATGGTTCACAGTTCAATCCCTGATGTCAGCAAGCATTATATGATAAGAGGCAGTCCGATCAATTGCGAAAGTTTATGACAACACTACTGCGAAGGCATAACACTGGCAGTAGGTTTATCATATGGCTGGAGAAATTGATCGCTCTGTTGATAATTGATATGCTCATGACATCAGGTGGATCGGGAAAAAAAAATACTGTGAATCAGAAGCGAAGGCAAAAAATAAATGACAGCAATCAAATCTCCCCAGTTATTCTGGACACCACCCCTGGAGCTAATGTGAAACCTAATACAGCTGAGTTTCAAACCACTACACCAATCTCTTTCTCTCTCTCTCTATCTATCTTTCCTACGCCCGCACCATGTGCAAACATGTAAAAGGGTATTCATAACCCCTTGAGTGCGAGTAAATTATAAAAAAAAAACAAAAAACATCAGCGCACTCTTCATGGTGGCCAACAGTTAATGATGGCTGAGCTTCAAAATAGCTATTGGATCAGAAATCTGAAAAGATTGGTAAAGTTTACTATCCACAGGTGTGTCCGATGCCATCCAATGCAAAAATGCAACAACAATTAATGGGCAGCCTTCCAGTAGAACGTGTTATCATCTCAAGACCTTTTACTAACACCGGGGTCGATTATGCGGGACCAGTAGACATAAAAATGTGGAGGGGCAGATGTAACCGGGTTGTAAAGGGATACATAGCTGTATTTGTCTGTCTGTCTACAAAGGCAATGCATATTGAATTAGAAAGCGACCTCAGCTCAGCAGAAGATTTGTGGCGAGAAGAGGAACATGTGCCAACCTTTACAGCGATTGCGGAACTATATTTAAAGGAGCCAGCAATGAATTCAATAAGGACAGCAAATTTATTTCGGCTGAATGGTCATCGGAAGTTTCAGCGATTCTTGCTTCTCAGAACACTAAATGGCACTTTAACCCTCCCTCAGCACCACATTTCGGAGGTCTTTGGGAGGCAGGAGTCAAATCTATCAAGCATCATCTCAAGAGAACCATCGGCGCCTCCAAGCTAACTTTCGAGGAATATGCGACACTTCTCGCTCAGATCGAGGCATGCCTCAATTCAAGGCCTCTCTGTCCAATGAATTCAGATCCCGATGATCTAACAGTCCTGACCCCAGGACATTTTCTCATCGCAGCAGAACTCAATGCTCCACCTGAGAAATCTTCAAGAGAAGTACGTGAACAACTTAGACAGATGGAAATATCTGCAACGCATGACTCAGAATTTTTGGAAGCAGTGGAGAACCACTTACCTCCACCTCCTTCAACAGCAGCCAAACATTAAGGTTGGAGATATTGTTACTGTCGAGGAGGATAATCTTCCTCCATCGTCATGGTTACTAGCTCGCGTGCTAGAGCTGCACTCCGGTTCGGATGACCTAACGCGCGTGGTGACCATAAAAACAAAAAACTCGATAATGAAGCGTCCGATAGCAAAACTTTCCCCCTTGCCGCTCCATAATTCGTCGAACGATGTATAAAGAAAAGAAGAAACCAAACGCGAAAGACTTACTATTAATTACATATAATCGAATGAACTTAAACATTAATTACATATAATCGAACGAACTTAAACAAAAAAAAATAAATTTCATGAAACAAACAAACATTATACATAACTTAAATAAAACAATAATGAACCCAGCTTGAAGTGGACAACTTACCCTGTCAACTTAAAATTGTCCTCAGTTCTCAACTCGATTTGTTAAACTATGTGGCCATTCATCGCTCCTGAAATAACCTCCAGGCCTACAACTAAATATTAATATATTAGCACTATATAAGAAAAAAAAACTAACGCACTTTTTAAATTTTTCTAACATAAATACACGAACAAACGAGGAAGTCATCAAGGGAATCCACCGACGAAGATGAACTACCAGCACCTCAAGATACATTTTCACGCAGGCTGAAGCATGTTGGTTCCCAACAAATTAAAGAAAACACCAACAAAAAATAACAAAACTCGCGAAACCAATGATCATTTTAACATGTAAACATCACTCTGCACTGTCAAATGTAGCATCTCTAACATACATGCTATCTCCATCCAACAGTCGAAACAGCCATACATGTAATATCGTCAAACTTTCTGCCATGAACTTAATGATGGCCGACTTGAGGAAGGAGAAAGCATGTATCCAAGGCTCCATAAAGAATTATGTCCATTTCACTTCAACATATAATATTTAGTATGGGGCATTAATAACATTTACATTAATGTATTAAGTTCTTAAGCATCTAACATTTACATGAATGTATTCAAATTCTAAACACGCATACATTTTTTTTTTTTTTTTTAGAGTCGATGGGGTAAATAAGGCTCGAGTACAGCCTAATAAGCACGGCGACCAGAAGAGATCTTTTGTGCAATCCCCTGGGAGTTGCTATATTGTATTTGTCTTTTAGCTGAGATCTAGTTCATTAATGAAACTATAGATAGTTTCAGCTGAAGAAGATGTGACATCAGATGGTGATGTGAAGCCTTTGTTAAAGTGTTTGAGCCTAAGCCGAGCTATGGCCGGGCATTCACACAGTATATGTTGGGCTGTTTCGGTGTCTTCAAGGCAGAGACGGCACATAACCGATTGGACACGGCCCATTTTCTTGAGATGGTAATTGAGAGAGCAATGTCCAGTAAGGAAGTCAGTTATGATCTTAGCCTTGCGTTTGCTCATTGAAAAAATGTCTCTGGATCCTTTTTTTGAGAAATTTATAAATTTCTTGGCGTGTCGTAAGCCATTTTGCAAATTCCAGAATGAGAGCATTTCTATTCTTTCCCATAGGTTAAGCTCTATCTTTATCTGGTTAGTTGGTAAACCACAAAAGGGTTCAGGTCCCGTAAACGGAGATTGAGCACCTAGTCTGGCAAGTTTATCAGCAGATTCGTTGCCAGAGATGCCCCTATGTCCAGGGACCCAAGCAAGAGTAATTTTATTGTGTGCAGCAAGCTGCAGGAGTACTTGTAGACAGTTCCAAACCAGCTTAGACTCAAAGTTGAAGGAAGTTAGAGCTTTAAGAGCAGCTTGACTGTCTGACATTATATTTATTTGTGATCTACGGAGGTTTTGTCTGATGCATTCTCTGGCACATAGCTCTATTGCATAGACCTCTGCTTGAAAGATAGTGGTATATTGTCCGAGTGAAGTGGATAGTTTGTAGTTAGGACCAAAAACACCAGCTCCAGCCCCATTTGACATTTTTGAACCGTCAGTGTACCAATCAATTGAAGATGTGGTATGAGGGATCAGAGGGTAGTCCCAAAACCTGCGGTCCGGTATAATGACTTTGAAAGGGTGATTGAGATGGATTCTTTTTGGCATGAAATCCGAGGAACAGATCGCTGGCGATGATAGTAGCGGGATTTCCTCCAGGATTTTCATGTGTCCTACTAGATTGGTGTTATTATTATTACATAGAAGTTGAAGCTTTATTGCACTAGCTGCTGCAGTCTTCTTAATTCTTATGTGTAGAGGTGGAAGGTCTAAGAGAACTTCCAGCGCAGCTGTAGCGCTGGATAGGAAATTATCGGCGTGATGATTGTGAGATAAGTCCAGTGGATTATTTTTGGTTTTAATCCCCATCTCTTACCGAAAAACCTTGAGCAGGCCCAGAAGGCTCTTGGCGCCTTTTCAATGGTTCTTTCTACATGAGGTTTCCAGTTAAGTTTCTAGTCTAGAGTTATCCCAAGATATTTTGTTTCTTTAGAGAAATTTATTTGTACATTACGTAGTGATAGTGAGCGGAGATTCAAGGATCTCCTTCTGGTGAAGGGAATGATTACGGTTTTATCAGGGTTAACCGTTAATCCTTCTGTCTGACACCAATTGCTAACTTTGTTAAGGGCATGTTGCATCCGATCACAGATGTTGGTTTCTTCCTTGCCCCTTATTATAATGACTATGTCGTCAGCATAGCCTTGGGTGTGAAATCCACAGTTATTGAGGTCGTTTAGGATTTTGTCCACAACAATGGACCAAAGCAGGGGAGATAAAACTCCTCCTTGGGGACAACCTTTAGTGGTTTTTGCGGATATCGAGAATTGTCCAAGTTTGGCAGAAATAATCCTGCTACTGAGCATGGAGCATATCCAGCTGGTGGTTTGCGGGTCAATGCCTTTAGCATCAGCAGCATCTTTGACGGATTGAAACGTCGTGTTATCGAAGGCACCCGAGATGTCTAGAAAAGAGCAGAGGGCGATATCCTTCTCTAACAGAGTTTCTTCAATCGTGCTGACTAGATGATGTAGTGCTGAGACCGTAGATTTACCAGGTTGATATGCGAATTGGAGTTTATTTAAAGGGATTTCTAATAAGGCGGAGTTACGAATATGGAAGTCGATAATTTTTTCCATTACCTTAAGGAACACCGAGGTGAGACTAATAGGTCTAAAGGCCTTAGGGTCTGATTGTGATCTGCAGCCAGGTTTTGGTATGAACACTACATTTACCTTTCTCCATGTAGTCGGTATGTAGCTGTATGTAGTTCATAGCTGGATCTGAAGATGGACACTAGGGATTCTAGGAGAATATCGATGCTATGATGAAGAAGGGCAGGAAAGATTCCATCCCCACCAGGAGCTTTGTAAGGCTTTTGCGTGGAGATGGCCCATCTGATAGAATCAGAGAAGAAGATATTCCTAGCAGAGTTCCTAGTGCGCCTGTTTGGAGGGTGTTGCATAATTTCATGTAGAAGAGGTGTGTGAGGGTCAGTGATAACAGAGTCAGGAAAGTGAGTTTGTAGAAGTAGACTCAGAGTTTCCTTGTAATCAGTTGTGAAACTGCCGTCACTTTTTTGTAGGAGACCAATTCCATTGCTGTGGTTCTTAGAGAGGACTTTTTGAGCCCTAACAGCTGTCGGAAGATCGTTAATGCTTTCGCAAAAAGTCCTCCAAGTACGTCTTTTTGATTTCCTAATTGCACAATTATAAGATGTGAGAGCTATTTTGTATTCGCTCCATGAGTTAATTCGTGTGGCTTTATTGTAAAGCTTCCTAACCTTTCTTTTTTGGATTTCAAGCTCAATGGTCCACCAGGGCACATCCCGAGAGTTAGCCTTAGGTCTGGCTATACAACTGGATTCATATGCGACTGTGATTTGAGAGCTTAGGTTTGAGGCTTCTTCTTCAAGTAGATGAGAAGAGTCTATATTTGAACAGGATGGGTTGAATTCACACCTGAGGCTCTCTAAGTAAAAACTCCAGTTGGTGCGCTTAGGGATCCTGTTAAGAGTATTTGGGTAGGAAGAGCTCTCGAGGTCGAATCTGATGTGCCTGTGGTCAGACATCGAGAGCTCTTTCGACACATGCCAGTTAGTAATTTGATCAGACAAAGATGAGCTAGCTATGGTGAGATCTAGTACCTCTTGTCTGATAGAGTTAACAAAAGTCGGTTGACAGCCTTTATTTAGGATTTCAACATTCAGCGGAATTAAGAAATTAAGTAAAGACTCACCTCTCTTGTTGATGTTTGTGCTCCCCAGATTGTGTGATCTGCGTTTGCATCGCATCCTAACACTATCTGTTGACCAGTCTTCTTACCGTATTCGAAGAGTTTAACAACTTCGTCAGGTGGCGCCGCTCCGGTGTTTCATTCGCAAAGTATCCGGAGGCGATGATGATGGATTGTCGACCTCTGTTTGTTGCTAAGTCTGCTGAGACAGTAACCAGATCTCTGCTAATGAACTGTGGAATAGGGAGAAAGTTGGTTCTATTTCTGATTAGAATGGCAGCTCTAGGAATAGGTTGCTTGTTGTCATAAATTAACTTACATGAGTTGGTGGGGAGGCCATAAATTTTGCCTTCACGGATCTAAGGCTCCTGGATTAGGAGGAGGTCCAAGTTGTGTTTATTTAACCCGCAGGATGCGGCCGCAGAGGCCGCTTTAGCGTGATGCATTTTTATTTGAAGGAATTTGGTGTTGGTCATTTCATGGCTGGGTTATTGAGAGGAGGAGAAGTCTGGAGGAACTTTGATGATCCTCTGCCTGGCTTTGCCCTTAACTCCTCTATCTTTGTGGTGAGCAACCCTTTGTGTGGCTGTAGAGCTACTCGACGGGTTGCTACCAGTAGTTTGTCCAAGACTCGAGACAGCCTTCCTTCCTGGAGCCTTAGATGATCTGTGAGGATCTAGGCCTTGTGCAGGGTTAGGCTTTGGGTTGTTGCTGCTGGGAGCAGTGGTGGGATTAGTTGGATTGGGGCGAGTGGGGATGGAAGTGGCAGCGACAGCCTTACTTCCTGCAGCCTTTGGTGATCTGCGAGGATCTAGGCCTGGTGCAGGATCAGGCTTTGGGTCGTTGCTGCTGGGAGCAGTGGTGGAATAGATTGGGTTGGGGAGAGTGGGGAAGGAAGTGGTAGCGACAGCCCGAGAGTCGATAGGTTCCAACTCAGCTGTGGGTGGAGCGCTTTCCACGGGATTAGGGATGGGGACAGCAGGGTGTCGAAGAATGACTTCACCAAAGCGAAAATCTACCTTGAAGTGAACCTTCTTCAGACATTCCATGGATTTGTGGTCAATGGAGAGGGTCAATATGGCAAAGTTACCCTTATCTTCGCGTTTTAAAACTCTCCATTCGGAACCGAGAAGACCCGCGTTCTGGGCAGTGACTGCCCTAAGGATCTTGTCGCTTCCAATTTAGGTTTAAGGTTTAAGGAAAGAGTCACCATAAAGTGCTCGCGAGGAATATTCTCCTCATCGAGTGCTTTTAGTGAGGCTCCCTCCCAAGGAGCGATGCTAGGGACAATGCTTTTGACCCAAGTTGCCGTTGCCTCGTCTTTGCAGTTCAAGACAAGCCATCCTGGCCGGAAAGTTGTTCCCCGGAATTTAGGCTGTGTGGTTACCTCAGTGAGGTCCGTAATCCTATCAAAGATGGTGTCTTGAATAAGAATCATTTGCTAGTTGTTAAGCAGGGTTTCCGGGAAGTCTGAGGCGATGATTCCTACCTTAATAACCTCAAGGACCCGCTTAAAAGTGGGAGGTGTTGCTTGAAGAGCGGGTTGAGTGGGCTTAAGGGCCACGTTCGCTAGTGTTGTTGGAGGTTCCGTTTTAGCCTTTTTTGGCTGAGAAGCCAATGGAGAAGGATTTGAACGGTCTCTCTTTCGACCACAGGGGATTTTGGCTTTTTCTCTAGCCTCTTCAACGGAGACTCCCTTAGAGAGCCAGTACTTAAAGCGCTTGCGAGCGGCACCACTGAGTCGATCAGCTGGGGAATTTGAGGTGGAGGGCTGAGGATCAGCCGACGGGTGTGGGGCGGCTTCGAGAAGAAGGACCGCTTCT
Organism: Blera fallax; assembly: GCA_946965025.1. Taxonomy (NCBI): domain Eukaryota; kingdom Metazoa; phylum Arthropoda; class Insecta; order Diptera; family Syrphidae; genus Blera; species Blera fallax. The sequence goes on from OX337246.1 coordinate 59,034,920, forward strand.
TCCAATGGACCGATAACGTGATGGTCCTCTTCTGCACTAGCAGTTGAGGAGAGGTCCTCTGAAGGACCAATATCCATGGGGATGGTGGAGTTTAGAGCTACGTCAAGCTCTTGAGTTAGTTTATTTGAATTAGGGTTAATTTTGTTCCCACGAGAAGCTAGGGAAAGGAGTACACCGAAGGCAGAGCGCCGCATGCCAGCGGCGGGGACTTACATTGAAACCAGAGGTGCCCAAATTATCTGGAGTTGACCGTTAGAAGACACACTAACGTAGTGCCATTCATCCCTTGGGCACGGTAGTTACACACCTGGAATAACGGGTTTTTTTCAAGTTTTCCACTTTAGATCCGCCGTATTCAGTTAGCAACAGGGAAACCTCGAGAAGGATGTGGTTCTTCACCACGTACGGACGGTCTTCGGGGAGAAAATATCTACCCCGCTGGTCCCTTTGCCTTGAGACCTTGCCACCAACAACACGCATACATATGTATCTATTGTAAAGCTTTCATATATAAGGTCATCAACCCCATGCAATCGAACAGCTGGTAGAACTGAGCTTACATTGTAGCATGACACAAAAATTGTAACCACTTGCCTACAGTCAGTCAGTAAATGAAGTGCCAAATAAAGTAACATTTATAACGTTCAAATAGAGAAGTTTTTTTCTTCATCGTCCTTCTCAACCTTAATTATTTTCGGGATACCTATCCTAGCAGGAACAATGGATGCTGATGACGAGTTAGAAATACGGGAGAGATTAGAAGTAAACGAAAAAAATAATAGAAATACTTTAAATAATCTCAACGAACAAGTAAAAATTAATGAACAGTTTAACATAGCAATGAAAAGCGTAACAGATCATATTAATAAACAGCAAAGACAAATAAATGATCAATTGTCGAATATATAGTTAGTAAAGATTTTACAGAAATAGAACATATGCAGCACATTTTTCAGATACAGTACGATATTAATCTATTAAGAGAGCAAGTACGAAAGGTAAAAGAGAATTTATTGTTATGTAGACTAGGAGTACTAGGGAGAGATATTTTGACTGTCAAAGAATTAGAAACTTATAATATGACTTTAAAAGATTTAATTTACATTAAAAGTTCAGCCATTTTACATAATAATCAGGTAATTTATGTTGTAATGATACCTATTATTCTAATCAAACTTTTAATAAAATCATAATTGAACCAATGTAAAATATAAAATAAAAATAAATTAGAAATAGATATAACCTATAGAGAACTAATATTAAGTAACTACACATTGTATGAATACAAAGAAGAACCAATTACAATGAAGAAAAATCTAAAAGATGAATGTTTAGAAAGAATATTGAAAGAAAAACCAGTATGTAACTTTAAAATGAATAAAGCTATTGAAATAAAGCAATTAACTAATAATATGGTAATAACGAAAATATACCAAAAACAAAATTAATTCACAATTGTAGCATCTATGAAGTAATATTGTGTGGAAATAAGTTAGGTTGGGTTGAAGTGGCTGCCAGCTAGGATTCGCCAGCACACTTAGACCAATGAGTTCCGTTGTGATACCACGTGGATCATGGGAGAAGCCTCCCTAGTGTGGTCCGTCCGTTGTAGGTGTAGTCCGTTTTTTCGGGAGAGATTTTGAATTTATTCGAATTCTTTTCTTGACCACTGTTGGGTAGCTTCAAGGCGAACGGCTGCAGTTGTTGCCATTTGCTTGCTATATATATCGAGGGGTATTAGATGGAATATAATGTCCAGTGCCGCGGAGGGAGTTGTACGTAGTGCTCCGCTTATGCACAAACAAGCTGTACGTTATACCTTACTTAGATAATCGCGATTTATAGCTTTATCTAAGGCTGTCCACCAGACAATCACCCCGTATGTGAGTATCGGTCTAATGATCGAGGTGTAGAGCCAGTGAGTAATTCGAGGTTGTAATCCCCATTTATTTCCAATGGCTTTCTTACAAGAGAAAAGTGCTACTGTAGCTTTCTTTACTCTTTCTTGAATATTAGGTTTCCAACTTAGCTTCCTATCCAGGATAAGACCCAAATATTTTGCTTTATCAGAGAAGATTAAGCTGGTTCCATTAAGAGAGGGAGGGTCGACTAGCGGAATTTTATATTTCCTTGAAAAGAGTACTAGATCAGTTTTCTGGGGGTTTACACCCAGACCACACCGAACTGCCCATCTAGTGAGCTTATTTAAAGCGTTTTGTAAGAGTTAATTCAGAGTATTTAGGTGCTTTCCCGAGACGGCCAAAGCAACATCATCTGCATAAGCGATCGCCGTGCATCCCTCGCCTTCCATGATTATCAATAGTTTATTGACCACCAAATTCCACAGAAGCGGAGATAGAACACCTCCTTGCGGAGTGCCTCTACTAACGGAACTTCTGATAGACGTCCCACCCAGCTTTGAGTTGATAATCCGACCATTGAGCAGTAGATTGATCAATTCGCGGAGTGAGCTGTCAACTTTTAGATCTGATAGTGCATCTGCTATCCCTGATGTACTGACGTCGTTGAAAGCGCCTTCTATATCCAGAAAGGCAACCATTGTGTACTCCTTGTGGAACAGGGAATATTCAGTTTTGCGTACCAGTGAGTGCAATGCTGTCTCCACTGATTTGCTTTTGCAATACGCATGTTGGGCCACTGACAGTAGCTTCTTATCAATCCTGTTGCGTAAATGGATATCAATCAGTCATTCCAATGTTTTTAAGAGGAATGATGATAGACTGATATGTCTGAAATCTTTTGGATTTGAATGAGAGCATTTACCCGCTTTGGGTATGAATACAACTTTAACTTCTCTCCATATCTTTGGAATATAAACCAGGTTTAGACAACTTTGCAGAATTATCTTCAGCACCGGCAAAATTATGTCCGATGACTTCTGCAACTCGACAGTTATTATGCCGTCTGGTCCTGCGGATTTGTATGGTTTGAAGCTGTGTAGTGCCCAGTGGAGTTTGCTCAGTGTGATCAAGTTTGAAGAGTTGGTAATTTGTGGAAATGGTCTCCTGGAAATCATATTGTCAAGCAGTAGTTTTAGCGAATCTTCGCTGGAAGTAGTATAAGGTAACTGGGTGTAATTGAATTTGAAGAGAGAATTTTTCTTAGCCTAGATGCCTCAGAAACTTCTTCTATTTTACCACAGAAGAGCCTCTAAGAAGTTCGTTTGACTTTTCTTAATTCTTTTTTGTATGTGTTAAGGGATGCCTTGTACAAGTCCCAATCTATCGCGTCTCTCGTACTTTTGGCATTATTGAAGAGTTTCCTACAATTACTTCTTAAAGGGCCTAACCCTGCAGTCCACCAATGCGGCTTCTTTTTGCCCCTGGGTTTGATCAGAGGGCAAGAAGACGATATCGCTGTGTTTAAGGCTGATGTTAAATTTTCAACCATGCGATCAAGTTCTTGGGGATTGCATGGGGGGTTAAGGTGATTTGAGGTTACTATAAAACTTAAAGTTGACCTATATTTGAGCCAAACAGTTCTGCGATAATTCCTAAAAACTGGCGGGCTAAGAGAGTCTACATATAAGGAGAATTGGAGGTACCTGTTATCCGAAAATGAGGGCTCGCTTGACACCTTCCAATTTCTAATACGTTGGACAATGCTATCGGAGGCAACTGTGATGTCCAGTACTTCTTGCCTGTTTCTGGTGACGAATGTAGGCTCGTTACCTATGTTGCACAAAATAGGGTTTGTTCTTGGAATAGAATCGAAAAGTAACTCACCTCTTTTGTTAATATCGGAACTGCCCCATACAGTGTGATGGGCGTTAGCATCACATCCAATAATGAGACCAGTTTTTTGTATCCCCGCATCCGCGATCAGTCTTTCCAGATTATCCCCAAAAAGAGAGTCCATGTTATCATTGGCGAGATACGCCGAAACCAAGTAGTAGGCACCGTCGGTTGTTTCCATTTTTATTGCGGTAGTATTTCGGTCGCTGTAATTAGGGAGTCAAATTGCATTTAGGTTACTTTTCAATAGTATACACGATCTGGGTTTACCTTTGTTACGCATATACAGGGTGTAGTAGTTTGGAGTTTTGAGTCCACATACCATATTGTCCACAACCCAAGGTTCCTGACCAAGACTATATCTTCCCTGTCCTTTGAGAGACGGAGAAGAAGGGCGGCAGAAGCCGTTATGGAGTGGTGTAAGTTAATCTGGACTAACTGCAGCATTGGTGCTACAATTAGGCAGAGAAGCCTCCACCACGGTGGTATTCCTTTTTTGTAAACCTTGATGGTGATAGGGTCAAACCCAGGGTAGACGACACCGCCAGTCTTCTCCAAAGGAGCCAAAGATTCGTTATTTATAACAATGATTGCGCATCTATAAAGACCTTTTGGCTCATCCAGCTTAGCGACTTTCCAGTTGTGCGTCAGAAGATCGCAGTTGCTCGTTCTTAGGATCTCTAAGATCGTATCCGTGTTGGAGGGTTCGACTGGGATCCAAGTGCGAGTTCTTGGACTGCTCGGGATATCTTCCTTCGCAACAACCTCGAGTTTAGCACCTGGCCATACCTCTCCCAATTTGGCTATAGCTAGCTTATAGAGGTCGCAAGACCTTTTGTCAGCGCAGGCGATAAGCTTCACGTGGCCCTGATGTCATCCACCATCGCTGCATCTAGGAGGAGGATTAGGAGGAGGATTCTCCTTCATGATTTGCATAAGGCAAGAGGAAGTTTGGCTCGAATAAACTTCCATTTACCAGGAGCTATAGAACCGTCTGGGTGGCTTTTGTCGATGACCGCCAGCTCTATTTTGTCTTTAAGGACATCGCTGTAGGACATCGATGTGGCGTTGGGAGGCCTGGAAGAAGTGCTGGTGTTGTGCACCTTTGCCCTTTTGGAATCCGAAACGGATTCCTCCAACGATCTTTGTCGCTTTGACGTGGAGTCGCCGCTTGTCCCAGCTTCGCTGACGATCTTTTTGGCCCATTCGATGGGAGCATTCATCTTTTCGGTTCTGTTGCATTCCAGAATATCTACAAAGTGCTTCAGAATCCGACTGGCTGTACGTCGATCTTTGTACGCCTGTTTAGAGGGAGCAGCGCTACGCTTTGCTCCCGAAGGGTCCTTAGAGGAATGTGGGAAGGTATTGGTACCTTTGGGCTCCATGCGGCTATTGGCAGTAGTCGGACCATGTAAAGCCACAGTCTTCTTACTAGCCAGCTCTTCAGGAGCTTTCCCGGTAAACAGCTTAGTCGCCGTGCTACCGTCCGGTCTTAAAGGGGGACCGGTCTTAACGAGGTGTGCAGTCATGCAAGTGTTGTATGGAAATAACTTTATTAATTTTGAAAATTGTAAAATTAACATTAATGATATTATCTTCTTCTTCCTCTTCCTTTGTTCGGCGAGGTTATGATCAGGATTATAGGGATCATAACCCTCTCACTTTACTACATCCCTACTGGTCCGCCTGTGGGGTTCGCCGGGTTAATGATATTATCTATGAAAACATAATTGTAAATGACAACTTTGTCATACCACCTTTTAAAGAAATTGAATTTAGAAACATAATGCCTAATATAACGATATCTGAACTACATGTAAAAAGTATTGAGAATAGAAAACTGTTAGAAGAAATTAAAAGTAAACATTACATTAATAATGGCATAACATTTAGTACAATCATATCAGCACTAGCCACAATAATAATACCGATATTTCTCTTTGTAAGAGCAAAGAACAAGAGAGCTTCTCATAATACAATGCAATGTGTTTCATTGTTTTGACCTTTTATTTTTAAAAAAATAATTATATTAATTACAGAGCAAAAGTAGTGAGAAATAAAAAATAAATGGGAAAGTTGGTTTCATTAATAAAAGCAAATTTCTATTCCGGGCAATTTTTAACTGGTTATGGGAGTAAATTCTTTTTCCGAATCGTCGAAAAAAATCAGTTGAAATCATTTTTTCTTTTATTATTTCACTGAAATCTATTTAAATGTGTTTTAGGTATATGTTTTTAGACAATTACATCACTTATTTACACTAGTTTATTGAACTATTTTGCTTGTAACACGAAAATTAAAAGAGAAGCAACAACACAATGTCAAAAGTACATGCTGTATTCACAATAATCACGTTCGTTATTCACAGTAACAGATATCTTTGTCGATTGAGATACACAATACCAAAAAGGGAATTTGTCGATGCGATCGACTTTTATCGAATCGAACGCTGATCGACACTCGCAATAAGGGCCTAAGTTGAAACCCAGATTTGCGGATATAATGTTTACACGGATGCATCCGCTATCATATTTCGAATATGATTTTATTCGAACCCAAATGCATTGTCCACCGAAGTTACCAATGCAAGCCATCAAAGGAGAAGTATCAGTCTTCGCCAAACTCAAATACTAACCAGTCGTCATTAAACAAAAATACTAACCAGTTATTTTTTCTATTCCTTAATCTTTGATTGCTTTCTGCAATCTGTTCCTTACTCGCCCAAAAAAAATTGTTCTTCATCCCCACCGTGGTATAATAAGCAACTGCGTACGCTTCGTAATAAGAGGAACAAACTTTGGAGAGCATACCTGAAAACTCGCTCCGACTCTGACTACTCCCTTTATCAGCACACACATACACACTTTGCTGAACTAAGTGAAGCTCTTTACCAAGATTACCTCGTCCGTATGCAATCCAATCTAATTACTGACCCCAAGCGTTTTTATCATTTCATAAATGCGAAACGTAAATCTGATAACTATCCATCTACCCTCAAGCTTGCCAACACCTCCTCGTCGGACCCCAAAATTGTAGCAAACCTATTCGCCCACTTTTTTAGTCAATCGTTCACTGACCGCATCCTCGAACCTGACCTTGACTACTTCTCTTATATGGATGACTGCGCTCAAACGTCCTTAGTCTCGGTCAATATCACCCCGCAACTTGTCACTGATAAGATTAACAAACTTAAGGATGACTACTCCCCCGGTCCCGACGGATTGCCCGCTATTGTTTTAAAGAAATGCGTGACACACTTGGCCCTACCCTTGACTTCACTTTTTCTCATGTCCATTTCCCAAGAATCTTTCCCCCTCCTTTGGAAGAAATCATTTATCATACCCATTCACAAGAAAGGCCCAAAAACCGAAATATCCAACTATCGACCTATCGCTAAACTGTCATCCATACCCAAACTCTTTGAAAGCATTGTTTACGATACAATGTTTTTTCATTGTAAATCATTATTTTCCACTAAGCAACACGGGTTCCTCAAAGGTAGATCGACAACCACCAACTTAACAGAATTTGTCTCTCAGGCGCTTTGCGCGTTTGAAGACGGTTGCGAAATCGACGTAATAGCCACTGACTTCAGTAAAGCTTTTGATAAAATCTCTCACCCAATTATTACTCTTAAGTTGAAAGCCCTCGGTTTTCAACCCGGTTTTATCAAATGGATCCAATCCTATCTTGCAAATCGACAATACGAGGTTATATTTAGATCTTCTGTCTCTAACCCCTTTATGGCCACATCAGGCGTCCCTCAAGGCAGCCACTTGGGTCCTTTAATCTTCGTCCTTACTACCAACGATGTCGACCGCATTATCAAAGACTCCTGTCTCTCCGTCTATGCCGATGACATGAAAATTTTTAAAGTCATTTCTTCTACTACAGACTCTCGCTTTCTCCAAGACGACCTAAACAGATTTTTTATCTGGTGTCAGAAAAATCATCTTGAACTTAACACTAGCAAATGTCAATCCATCACATACTCCCGTAAACGCCTTCCACCACCCCATAGGGATTACTTTTTCTGTAACGAACCTATCCCTTCAGTCTCATCATTGCGCGATTTAGGTATCATCTGCGATAGGGAGCTTAACTTCCGTTCGCATATTGACAACATTATAAACAGAGCCAATTCCGCGCTTGGCTTTGTTAAACGTTGGTCTAAGGAATTTTCTGACCCCTACGTTACCAAATCACTCTATATCTCCTTCGTCAGACCCATCCTCGAATACGCTAGCCAAGCTTGGTCCCCTCACTATGCTGTTCACGTCCGACGTATTGAAGCCATCCAACGCAGGTTTATACGTTTTGCTCTCCGTGGTCTTCCTTGGGTTGATAGTTTCAATTTGCCTCCCTACTCTGAACGTCTGAAATTGATCAACCTTCAATCTCTCGAAAATCGTCGCGAAATTGCCGACCTCCTCTTCTTACATCATTTATTAACTGGTCACATTGACTGCCCAGCGCTTCTTGCATTGGTTTCATTTAATACCAATCCCCGCGGCCTTAGGTCCATTCCCCTCTTCCGTCTCAGTACTCACCGCACCAATTATGGTTTTAACGCACCCTTGTCCAGAATGCTTCGTTTGGCTAACAATATGGAAAATTCGTTTGATTTTCACTACAGCAGAGCCACTCTTCGCAACATCCTCCAGCATCGCTCCAACTCAGCCTAGCCATTGTCCCACATCTCTCCTCCTCTAACCCTAATCCCTCTCTCCCTTCTCTCGATAGTTCGTAAGTTTATCTCTAGTTTTTTAAGTATAGATTGTTTAAGTACGGCTTGTATTAAGCTTAATAAAGTGCCGGTAGAGCCGGCGTCAAATCAAATCAAATCAATAAAGATATTTTAATAAATTCAAATCAGTGTTTTAATGCCCAAGTGCTGGGCAAAAGTTATATTTTTTTATTATTACGATCGGCACGATACGGAATTATACATATGTACATATGTATAAAGTATATCACACTGCTTTCCCCACGAGTATACATTTTTCTTCACTTAACGAAGAAAACTCACACTCTATACATGCTGCATGAAACACTTGCTAAGTTTTAATTTCTCGTAAATACTAGTTTTCTCCATTTTTTCCATCGAAAGTGAAACACAATTCAGAATCAAAATTCAAATCAATATGACTCTTCCGCCGAAAAAATGTTTGACTTATCGCAAAGACCAGGTAAAACCGCCCAAACTAAAACCTTTCCTTTGTGGGGGGTTTACCTGCCGCAGGCGCTTGCATACTATAGCTTCAAATTTCGCTTCTTATGACCTTTCAAAGGATGAAGTTATTTTTCAAGGCAATTTCTCTGGACCAATGAAAAGTGTTTCTGATGAACAACGTCAAGTTCTGGATAGTGGAAAGCGCAATGCATACCTCACATTACGTTACGATCACAGTCCAGATTCGAAATATCATTATCCGGAAGCAACCAGTTGGCGTTATGGATGGCTGCACAATGTAAAATGCAAAATGGAGAAAGATAAGCTAAACTTTTCAAAATAAATTCTATTTTAGTTTCAAAGAATGTGTATTCAGCTATTCACGTTTTGTAAATAAAATATTTATTTTTCCTTGGTCCTTAGGAGGAGGTTCTTTTTATTTAAGTAAGTTTATATGTAGTAATATTTTTCGGCTATTTCGCACAATTCCTTGAATGCTTGGTCTAGGCAATTTGACTTGATAGTTCATAGGGGATATTGGGATGTGCATATGCCAGGGAAAGACTGTTGCCTCTCATCAAGAAGAATCTCGATTCAGATAGATTTCTGAATACCCTCCTGTCAGTTGATCGTTGCCGATAACATGTAATCGGATTGCAACCTTTTCGGAACGCACAAGAGAAGTGTCAAAAAATATTGAAGAAGAGAAGCCAAAGACGACTGACGATGGCGTAGGAAAACACATTTTTTAATAAAATTCACTTGTTTAATACGAATTCGGACGAAATAGACGCTACTGTACTGGGGGGAATAGGCGGAACTTTAGCAAACTGGTTGTTAGACCGATCGCCAATTCTAAGTAAAAATTTCATAAAATTACAGCGAACTGCAGGAAATAGAATACGCTGTACCACAGGGGTCAACGTTGAGTCCGCTACTATTCATAATTTACACGAACGAACTGCTGCGAGTCTTCAAACAAAGCTTTCCTTCGCATACGCCCATGACACAGCGATTGTAGTGAAACATCGATTCCTGGATATCGCGACTGGATATTGACAAAGCTGAACGATGGTGTCACGACAACAGTTTAGTCATAAATGTGTTCAAAACTAAGCTGGCGCATATCCGCGGGCCTCACTATCTACCAGTAAATATATAGGAATCATCTTTCAGAACAACGGCTGTCTAGCTTCATCAACGGCATTATGTATCGAGGGAGTAAAGACCTATATATGTAGGTACTTAAGGGTCACTATAGACTGCAAATTTAGAGCCGCAAACCATCTTCGTTGGAACGATCACATATTCGAGGTCGCCAAAAATGCTGCAAAATGTTTAGGATTCCTTAAGCGATGCAAGAAATATTTCACCCCGCCTGATCTGCCCTCAATATATAAAGCATTCATCCGCCCAAAGATGGAATACAACGCCCATATCTGGTCTGGTGCACCCAAGACCGTCTTGCACGTTCTAGATAGGGTCCAGAACCGCGCGATAAAACTAATAGGTGATCGAGACATTGTGAGCTCTATAGACTCACTTGAACATCGCAGAAATGTCTCTTGTCTTTCCCTATTTCATCGCTTATTCCATAAAAAGTATTCCAACGAAATAGCCACCTGCATTACTCCCCTTCAAAATTTCACCCGCAATACGCGTCACGCTTCGAATGCACATCAGTTCATCCTCAAGCCCAACTTCTGACGTACTGTCAAATATAGGGATTCGTTTATACGCCGAACGACACGTATGTGGAATGATCTTCCAGGCTCTGTATTTCCGCATTGGTACAACATTCAAACAATTAAAGCCAACGTGCACCGGTATCTCCTCTGTTCCTCTTTCCCCTTTTTTCAAACGCCCGTGCCCTGAATACTCAGCATAAGAGTATTCACACCCCCTTTGGTGCGCGCTAATTATAAAAAAAAAAAAAATAAAGAGCGCCTTGTTTGCACTATTTTATTTAAAAAGATACACACAACGTCAAGTTCTACAGCAAGTGTACCATGCGCCGATTGAATCGCAGTTTTGCTACGACATAGTTACATAAGGTGGAGCAGCAAGGACTCATATAGAAACCTTGGAAAAATTGAAGAGCAGAGCCCTGAAAGTAATCGTTAACGATGATTTTAAAATTCTCAGTGTTTCAAATATATTCAAGATGGCAGTGGTACTAGAATATTATCAAAATAATCGTTTCCAAAGTTCTTTAAAACACCATGTGAATACGTCAACTAAAGCATATGGTTCCAACTCTCCTAAACGAGCTACCTAGAAGTCAACATCAGAGATCGACAAAGAAGAAAATTCCTTATAAAACAACGTTTTTTTCCTCTCTTTTCTTTAATCAAAATCTGAAATAGTTTCCTTTTTTTCTTATGTTTCCTGTAAAATTATAAACATTTGTTTAATCAGTTAGATCTTAAATACCAGCTTTTTGAAAAAAACATTGTTTTAACATTATACAGTTATGGCCAATGAAATAGAGCCAGGGCCACCTTAAAGCGAAAAGTAACTTGTTCTTAAATATCTTTCTATTTCATAATACTGTTGTGGCGACTCAATACAGTTCAAATAAAAATCCTTTTTCATTATACACAACCGGCAACACTTAAGTAATTATATAAACCTTCGTTAACACATACATATTCGTTAAGTAACTTATTCATATAATGCACACATACATACATATATATCTCCTTTGTTCAGTCTTCCGAGAATTTATATAAGTAGCTAGTCTTGGTTTAGCGGTAGCTGGGAGTTCGAAAGGACACGCAGATTGTTTTATTCACTTCTACATTCGCTACACTGTCATCTAAGTTTTAAATTGCTGACATGGTTTATCGTTGCAAGGACGTAAAAGAACCGTTAAGTTTATTGTGTTTCTTGTTAAGAATACCATTTGTAAGTTAAAGTTTCATATTAAGTTGGTCAATGAAATAGAGCTCCATAAGGATTAAATCTGAAAGACAGACTCCAAAAGCAGTTAAACGTTCCAGGAAAATGATGGAAAACATATTCAACCCACAAATAGCCCCAGAAAATAAGGCCATGAGGACAAAAACAAACTTGCAGCAAGACCGGACGTTCGTACTACATCCACAAAGTATGCCAAATACCTCAAACCATGGACACGCAAACATTAAGTTGTGAGCATCTTTTTCATGGCATGGAAGTGATCCGTGGTCCAACATGAGTATGTTTACATCCTCGAGATCGTTTTGCTGCCATATGCCGAAGAAAACATGCCCTTATGATGGATTTTTCAACAAGACAATGATCGTAAGCATACGCCCAAAATTTATTACAAGAGTTTAGAAAAAGTGCTTTGCTGTGGGTCGGTCAATCTCCGGACATAAATCTGATTGACAATTTGTGGGAAGACCTTAAAATGAGATTGGCTACGCATAAAGTAAAAAATTTGGTCGAGATGGTCGAGAACGATCATCTGCAACACCGCTGCAATGCCAACTTCTTGTTGACTCTATGTCAAGACGCTATAGATCTGTTTTGCAAAATAATGGCCATTCAACATAGAAAATAATGGCATAGAAAAATTCAAGAAATTTACTTCAATTTCTTTTACTTTTCCTCATAAAAAGTAAACTGGCTCTATTTAATTGAACTCTCAAATAGCCCTCTTAACTTAGATATAATTTTTTTTTTATTTTCAGATCCGTATTTGATTGATATTTTTTAATTTATTTTGGCAGTCACCGACTAACACTCGTCCCGGCAACATCTGTCTGCTGATTGTGTTTTTCTCTGATTTTTTCTCTCGGAGTGCGAACCGGTTCTACTTACCAAACCAACGGTTTGTTTTATTTTCCTTTACGCCAGTGTGTCAAACAAAAATTCATATTAGCTGCAAATAAAATCGCCTTTACTATGGCCGAAGGGCCACGTGTTCTTTCGGGCAACCGTTTTAGCGGTCTAACAGCAGACCCACCCCCTGATTATAAAAACAAAAAAAGAAAAAAAAACAATTCCTCTATAGACCCAATAAATTTATTCTCGACCCACTCTTTTCCGGACAATCCTAAATTTATAGTGATTTCCTCGACCAATGCTGAAAAGCCCTTGACATCGTTCAGTATTTTCTTGCTTAAAAAAGCAATTGACGGAATAAGCACAGCTTACGAGCAAATCACCCAACTGCGCGATGGCAGCCTACTTATACTTGTCAAAACCAATAAAATAGCTGACCTCTTCTTATCCAAAAAAGTCCTCTCCAACCTCTGCCCGATTTCAGTTACTTTACACACTCAATTAAACTCGTCGAAAGGCACGGTATATGCTCCATACCTCGCCAATGTTCCCGAAACCGAGATCATTAATGAAATGAAATCACAAGGTGTCACGGATGTGTTTAAATTCAAGAAAATTGAAGACGGGAATCAACGTCCAACTGGACTGGTTCTCTTCACCTTTGATCTTTTCCGACCACCAAGCACAGTCAATGTCGGATGGTACAATGTCCAAGTAACCGAGTATTTCCCCAACCCTATGCGGTGTCAAAACTGCCAACTTTTAGGTCACACCGCCAAACGGTGCAAGGGCAACCCCTCGTGTGTAAATTGTAATCTCCCACCCCACGCCCCCGAAGAATGCACACGAACTTCATGTGCCAACTGCAATGAAGGTCACCCCGCTTCATCCAAATCCTGCCAACGTTACCAACAAGCCAAAGAGACACTGAAAATTAAGACTATACGGAAATGCAGCATGGCTGAAGCTAAATTGATTTACAAAGAACAAAACCCTACTGCCTTTCGTCCATCAACTTACTCAGAAATGGCAGGTAACTCCAAAATGCAGAAGCCAACTGTGTCAATGAATGGCAGAGTTCAAAGTAAAAACCCCAGCAGCAGCGCTCCAACACCTATTCCACCGTCCCTTGTGCCAGACACACCAAGGTCAACCATCAATCTTGAAAATAGCACTCCAACGCCAATCGCACAATCTCTTCTTCCAGACACACCAATGTCAACCACCAATCAAGAATACGCAATCGCACCTAAACACGTTCTTCACGAACACAGCAATAAAACAGCCTCATCTCCACAGAACACACAAACTAACCCCACAACTTATCCCTTAAAAACAAATTTCCTTACGCCGCCCGTTATAGTCGTACCTACCTCAGCCCCCTCTCCATCCAGCTTGTATAGCTCTCATCCTCAAATCGCAAACCTCTCAAATGATACTCTACTCAACCAACACGTAACGTCACCTAATGCACCCACTCACAACCCCACTACACAATCACCAATTTCATCAATCACTCAATCACTAATAAAAAACAACAACTACTATACAAATCTCTCAGAATTTGATAATCATGGAAATGATTAATAATGATAACGTTAGAAACTCCCCACACCCTGCTGCTTGGGAACACAACCATCCGACCCCCTCACAGGGATCGAATGGTTCAGTTTCTGAACAGCAGGGTCAGTATCTTTATCCCAATATGTTGCCCAACCCTATTTTTTCACAAAATAATTCATACACTTCGACCTCCAGAAGTCGGGGTCACTACCAATTACCGAACTCACCCAACCCGAAACCCAAACCAAACAACACCTATATGAAACTTAAAATCCTGCAATGGAACATAAAAGGTTTCATCAATAATTATGATGAATTGTGCATTCTAATAAAAGAACATTCACCTAGTATCATAGCCCTACAAGAGACCCACTGCCCCCACCACTTTAAACCCAACACACCTAAAAACTATAAAGACTATTTCTATAATTTCTCTTATAACTCAACAGCTAAACAAGGTATCGGAATTCTAATAAAGGAAAATATTCCACATAAACTAATACCCATCAACTCTAACATTTTATCAGTAGCGGTCGAGATACAACTTGTGCCAAAGTTCACTGTTGTCTCCATTTATATCCTGCCCGACCAAGTATTTTCCAGAGCGGATTTAGATTCTATACTCCACCAGATCTACACCCCTGTACTAATTGTCGGGGACGTCAACGCCTGGAGCGTTCTATGGGGTTCCCCCTCTACTAACCCTAGAGGGGCTATACTCGAAAACTTTTTAAGTGACTCAAATCTTATGATACTTAATGACGGTTCCCCAACTCATTTTTCAACCCATAAGACATTTACACACGTCGATTTGACATGCTGCTCACCGGAATTATACACGAGGACTTCTTGGGAAATTTTAGATGATCTCTATAACAGCGATCACTTTCCTTTAATTTCCACTATGGTTACTGGCCTAGCATTCTCCAATTCAACGATTAATCGTAAATTTAAAACTGACTCGGCTAATTGGGCTTGTTTCAACAAACACATTTTAGAATACCTATCAGATAAAACACCGTCTTCTAACGTTAATAAAGAAGCCTCGGTACTCCAAAAAGCAATCCGAGTAGCTGCCAATAATTCGATTCCTCAAAGTTTCCCTAAAACTTATCAGCGAACTGTTCCCTGGTGGAATACAGAGTTGAGAACTCTAAGGCAGGAAAAAACAAATGCCTGGCGGGCCTTTAAAAAGCATCCGACTAACAACAACTTAATACTATTCAAAAAATCCAACGCTAAATTTCGCAGAGAAGTAAAATTAAGTAAAGCTAAGTGTTTTAGCGAGTTCACGTCAACACTCAATCCTAACACACCTACTAATAAAATCTGGCATAACATCCGCCGCCTGACCGGCAACTATACCTCACAATCGATAAAGTTGATAGAAACTCCTGAAGGCCCTTTATCTACTCCTTTTGAGATTAGCAACTTCTTTGCTTGCACCTGGTCGAATTTATCTAGTGACCACAACTTTACTAACAGTTTCAGATCCAGCAAGATGAATTCCCTCAATCTTACCCCAGACAGTAAAATAATCTCTGCATCAGCAAGACTCATTGAAGGCCCAATCACCTCGCTAGAGCTCGAAACCTGTTTAACTAATCTTAAAGGCAAAACTCCTAGCAGGGACAGAATATCATGCCCTATGTTAAAAAATCTTCCACCTTCAACAAAACAAAGACTCATACACCTGTATAACAACATCCTTAATGCGGGAGTGATTCCACAAAACTGGAAACTAGCGAGAATACTGCCCCTTCCCAAGCCTAATAAATGTATAAAAAATGTCAACGGATACCGCCCGATATCACTTATCCCCTGTATGTCAAAGGTACTTGAAAAAATTATTGCTAATAGGCTACTGTGGTATATTAGTAAAAAAAAACTATTAAGTTCAAACCAAGTCGCTTTTCAGCGTAGTAAAGGTTGCACTGATGCACTTCTTCATCTGGACTTCTTCATCTCTAATGCCCTATCAGCTCGTAATCATGTCACAATCCTCTCTCTTGATTTCGAAAAGGCTTTTGACAAGATAGGCATCCATTTGGTGTTGGATAAACTCCATTCATGGCACATTGGCCCAAAAATTTTCCTCTACGTCAAATCCTTTCTCACCAATAGGAAAATCTGTGTAAGAGCAAACAATTGGTTTTCGTCTACCCATCCACTATTTAATGGAATTCCACAAGGCTCCCCACTGTCTGTTGTGCTGTTCATCATCGCTTTTGATGATTTAAGTAAAATTTTAAACAAACACAAGCAAGTTGATCACTGTATTTACGCAGACGACATTTACATCCTGTGTAAGCACACTGATCTGGAAGATACTAATAGCATACTAACAAATACACTCAAAAGCATATCAAAATGGTCAGAGGTATCAGGTGCCAAATTATCATTGGACAAATGTAAAACTCTACACATCTGCCGCAAAACTTTATGTAGTGGTCTAGCTTTAAGAATTAATAACTTATATATAGAAAATGTAAATCGCTTAAGCATTCTAGGACTGATATTTAACAATAAGTACAATTGGAAAGATCATTGTATAAAACTAAAAAAAAGCCTAGCTGCAAGAGCCAATATAATAAGTTACTTAGCTAGTAAGAAATGTAATACACATATCAACACTTTATGTTCAATTACAAAATTGATTGTACTTAGCAAGATTGATTATGGTTTAATTATCTACGGAAACTGCCCAAAATCGACAATCAACACCATTAAGGCCCCCTACCACCAAGCTGCACGTAGAAGCATTAACGCTTTCCCCACAAGTACTGTAAAGAACTTGTTGGTAGAATGCGGTTTGCCTACAATAGAGCATCGCATCGAAGTTACCAGAGCTAGGCTGTACACAAAGCTGATGTTCTCAAATGGATCAATCATTGACAAGGACATTACTACTGCTGTGAATATGAAAACTGCAAAGCGCCTTCCATCCGCTATCTCCCTCGCACTGGTCTGGTCCAAAGTTTTTGATCCTCCGACAAACACAATCTTTATACATCGCCAGATATATCCACCGTGGTGCATAAAACACACATCCTTTATCATGGACTTGGCAAGATATAATAAAACAAATACCAGCAAAGACATATTTCATACACTATTCCTTAGTATCAGTTCTCAACTAAAGTCCAGTGGTTGGAGTTTCTTATTTACAGATGGCTCCAAAAACAATGGAAGTACATCCTTCGCAGCTACTTACGAAGACGGCAGTCTGTTCAGTATAGGGTTATTACCTACATGCGCATCTGTTTTTACCGCCGAAGCTTTAGCTATTCAAAAAACCACATCAATAGCCACCAATTTACGTGGCAAATATGTAATATGCTCTGATAGCTTATCAGTAATCAACGCAATTAAAAATCCTAACCAAAATACAGTGAGTGTTAACAAAATCAGAGACTGTCTCATAAGATCCCCTAATAAGCTTAAGCTAATGTGGGTACCCAGCCACATGGGGATTCAAGGAAATGAACACGCCGACACAGCTGCCAACCTCGCACACCGCGCTCCAGTTCACAAATTTGCTATCTACACCAGACTTGACATGATAAGAACCATCAACCAAAAGATTAAAGCTAAACAACTCTTGGATTGGAACAACTACCATCATCATTACTCGCTTATTAACACAGACAGATCCCAACCAACATACCCTACCACAACGTCAAAACTTATGAACACTGTCTTTGTTAGGATTCGTTTAGGTCACACAGCGTGCACCCACCAACATCTCCTCAAAAGGGAAAGCCCACCATCTTGCAAATCAATATAAACCACATCCTAGGAATCACTGAATGTCCTACCTCACTACCAATAAATCAACTGCTAACAACAAACCAATCACCCTACGAGGTATTAAAAAAACCCAATCACGATAATATTCTTAAAATTAACAACTTTGTAAATAGATTAAATATTCAAATTTAAGTTAGATATAATCTAATTAAAATTTCTTTAGAGCTGAAAGCCTCTGCAGCTAGTGCTCGTTTCTTTGTATTAATATATGTATTTTTTAATCATATGTTAATAAATTATAATAATAATATAATAATAATAATTAATTTATTTTGGAAGCCATAATCCTGATCATAACCTCGCCGAACAAAAGAAAGAGGAAGATGAAATATGAATAAACTTGAATTGAAACTAACAAAAACGCCGAAAGCGCAACAAGTGCAAGAAAGGATATCAATATTTTGCCATTAATGTCAATGACAACTTTCCCGTCAATATCTACAACAAACGCCAGCGCAACAAGTGCAACGGAACTTGTAGTAACTATTTTTACTTCCTATCTTAACGATAACATGCGCGGAAACTCCAGCTGCCACAACTGAAATCTAGAACTTTATATCAGAATACAATCCATCAGAAGAACTCTCTCCAGCAGCTGAACAATATATATACATATGTACATATATGAATGTTGATCGAATCAGCACCCTCATAAGATGGTATTCTTCTGAGATAGAAGTGTCCTTTACGACACAAAACAAAAATGCGAGGCTTAGCGAAACAGTAGCCAGACTTACTGCTAAGGGAAACATACGATTTTTCGCATCGGCTCATAACACACTTCGGTAAAGACAAAAAACAATTGCGCATTAATCTTAAAATTTCCTGGCACACACTGAAACATGGTAAAAAATGTTATGTTATAATATTCGTGCACTTGGTCAAAAACGCCTATTGCGCAGTTTTTTGATTAGATCGATGTCGTTGTACAGTTCGTAAATTTCGTCGTTGAATCTTCTCCTCCAAAGCCCGTCAACGCAAACGGGACCGTATATCTTACGAAGAATTTTTCTCTCGAAGCGACTAAGGATATCTTCATCCGCTTTCGAAAGAGTCCATGCTTCAGCGCCATAAAGCAGGACTGGGATGATAAAGGTCTTATAAAGAGACTCTTTAGTCTTTCGAGATAGGGCCTTACTAGTCAATTGCCTTCTCAGCCCAAAGAAACAGCGATTGGCAAGAGTTATTCTTCGATTGATTTCTGATGGGATTTTTTTTTCAGAGTTAAGGTAGACAAAGTCCCTTACTACCTCGAAGTTATAGCTGTCGACTGTGACATTCTGTCCAATTCGTCGATATTGTAGCTTCTTTGGGCAAAGAAGGCAATTGAACAGCAAAGCCCTCTCTCGGGCAACTAAAGTGACCCTTTACAAGACTTTAATCCTGTTCTATGGCGCAGAGGCATGGATCCTGTCAAAAGCGGATAAGGTGGCTCTTGGCTGCTTCGAGAAGAAAATTCTTCTGGTGATTTTTGGTCCCGTCTGCATAGACGGTGAATGGAGGAGGAGATACAACAGCGAACTTTATGGGCGACATTGACTTGAAGATCCAACGACTGAGATGGCTGGGTCATGTAGAGCGTATGGACACAAATGCTCCGAAATCTTCGAATCCATTCCCGAGGGACGGCGCAGTAAAGGAAGACCGCGACTGAGGTTGCGCACGCAGGTGGAAGGGGACCTTAACGAACTGAGCGTGCGAAACTGGAGGCAGCTGGCTAAAGATCGAGCTGACTGGAGACGCTTGCTGGTTGAGGCCCAGGTCCACCCCGGACTGTAGCGCCACCTTAAGTAAGTAAGTAAGTAAGCATATGTTCTAGCCAATTGTTTATTATTTGGTTCTTGCGGTATATCGAGAGTGCTTCAATAATTTTTCTAGTTCTAATGTTATTGAAGACTCCATCGATATTAGCAAAACGCCTACGACTGATTCTTTGTATTCAAAC
Source organism: Blera fallax (assembly GCA_946965025.1). Classification (NCBI taxonomy): domain Eukaryota; kingdom Metazoa; phylum Arthropoda; class Insecta; order Diptera; family Syrphidae; genus Blera; species Blera fallax. The sequence goes on from OX337246.1 coordinate 59,054,937, forward strand.
GCATCCTCTATTGTGGATACCACTTGGAGGGTGTGGCAGCCTCAGTGAAGGAATTAGGGAAGTGTGCATTCTTCAGGAATCTGCTGCGGTTGCCAGGTTGCTGCTCGACTGTAGAAGTTGGTAGCACTGTGGTTCCTTGGACAACATTTCTTGATTTGCGCTGCTCCGTTGTTGTCGTATACGTTGGTGCAGAAAGTTGGTGAAAGTTTTCCATGATTAACTTTTGGCACCTCTAGTGAGCCTCTTGAAGCTTCTTTTAGGCCCTTATTGCGAGTGTCGATCAGCGTTCGATTCGATAAGAGTCGATCGCATCGACAAATTCCCTTTTTGGTATTGTGTATCTCAATCGACAAAGATATCTGTTACTGTGAATAACGAACGTGATCATTGTGAATAGAGCATATATTTTTGACATTTGTGTTGTTGGTTCTGTCGTGTTACAAGAAAATAGTTCAATAAACTAGTGTATATAAGTGATGTAATTGTCTAAAAACATATGCATAAACACATTTAAATAGATTTAAGTGAAATAATAAAAGAAAAAAATATTTTTTTTTTCGACCATTCGGAAGAAGAATTTATTCCCATAACCAGTTAAAAATTGCACTAAATAGAAATTTGCATTTATTAATGAAACCAACTTTTTCATTTATTTTGTATTACTCACTACTTTTGCTCAGTAATTAATAGAATTATTTTTTTTTTAAATAAAAGGTCAAAACAATGAAACACATTGCATTTCTGTTCATAACATTGCACTTCTTCCACACAGTCGATCGGGAAAATGTAAACGAAAAAGATCGACTGTCAAAACGAAAAATTTCGTTCAAAATAGAGATACGCAATACCAAAATTCACTTTCGACGATCGACTATCGACAAAAGTCGTTTATCGATCGACAAACGACACTCGCAATAAGGGCCTTACTTTCTTTATACAATTCCCAGTATGTCTCTTCATTGGTTCTTAGTGCTTTATTTAGGCGTTGCCTAGCAACCTTCCTTGCTTCGTGAAGGTCACCGCTCCACCATTTTTGAACACAGGCGGCCTCGAAGAATTCTATGTTACACTTCTGTACTTTAAGTATTTTGTTCAGTATGTTGATAACAGTGTACTTATTATACCGAATTGGTGTTAGTTTTTCCTGAATGTCACTTCAAAAGACGGACCAGTTCGTTTTCTTGGTATTCTTTATCATTGATTTAGGTTTGGGGTATATGCCAATGTTAATACCCAGCTATCTGTTGTCCGAAAAGAAGATTCGCTGCTGATCTTCCAGTCGGACACTAGATGTATAGACCTGCTATCACATAGGGTTATATCTCAAACCTCCCTTCTGATTTTGTTTACAAAGGTTGGAATACAGCCCACGTTTAAAGGTCTTAAACTTTCGATATTAAAATACTCAACCAGACACTCACCTCTTTTATTGGTGTCCCTACTTCCCCAGTTTAGGTGGTGAGAGTTAGCATCCATTCCTATCACTAGACCCTTATGTTGGGATCTTGACCATGTGACACACTTTCTTAATTCATCACTAGGTGGAGGTTGCGGAGAGTCATAGGGGAGTCATTGGGGGGTGGCAATGGTGTAGTGGTAGCGTCATCGTTTGTCGAGCTGGTGGTTCACAGTTCAATCCCTGATGTCAGCAAGCATTATATGATAAGAGGCAGTCCGATCAATTGCGAAAGTTTGTGACAACACTACTGCGAAGGCATAACACTGGCAGTAGGTTTGTCATATGGCTAGAGAAATTGTTCGCTCTGTTGATGATTGATATGCTTATGACATCAGGTGAACTGCGAAAAAAAAATACTGTGAATCAGAAGCGAAGGCAAAAAATAAATGACAACAAACAAATCTCCCCAGTTATTCTGGACACCATCCCTGGAGTTAATGTGAAACCTCATAACATCTGAGTTTCAAAGCACTACACCAATCTCTTTCTCTCTCTCTATCTATCTTTCCAACGCCCGCACCGCGTGAAAACATGTAAAAAGGTATTCATAACCCCTTGAGTGCGTGCAAATTATAAAAAAAAAAAAAAAAAAGATAGCAGGAAGCCAGGATGATGTGATTGGTTTCGCTATTTCTCACCCTATACTCGAGGCTCGTGACTGTGAGATCGCCTGTACTCATCTGTGGGATAAAAAAGATCTTAAGATATTTTTGAGACACAATACAGGTTCTAAACTTACTGTTATTAGTATTTGTTAACACTTTTAGTTTGCTCCCCCATCATGTTACCCTATTGTCAAAACAAAAGGGTGCCTGGATGAGGGCGATGTCCGCCTTCTCCTGCCGCCCTACTGTGTTGAAGGTTTGCTTGGATAACCTTCATATACTCTTTCATTGAAAGAAGGGATCGCAAAGTTAACTTGTTGAAAACCGCACCGTGCTTTACCCTCTAGTGAAACTAGTGACCCCAGCGATTCTTCGTCAATCCCTATCACGATCAGTTGGCCTTTGCCTGCCTGCTCCTTTGCAAGGTATATGTTTTCATGCTCTTGTTTTGCAGCTTCATCCGCTAAACAGGGGTGAGTTCATAAATGTAAAAAAACTGCAGTCCTGCAATTTTTGCGTTCATTATTGTAAAAAAGCTGCATTATCATTGCATGAGCTTGGCAACAATTGTGTTCATAAAAGTAAAATTACAGTCAGCATGCTGTCAAATTGGCATGTGTTTTTTCGATGTTGCAGAGTTGCAGGAAAAAAGCAGGAGAGAAAATGTAGTAAAATTATTGCAAATTATCGCTAACATATGTTCAAAATATTTTTTTCCTTAAAATATGAAATAAATAATTTGTCTTCCATAGGAGTGAAATGGAACAAAAAAATTTGGCTCGAAACCGATATTTGCTGGTCTTTGGTAGAATGTTTTTCATTTACATATGTACGTAATTTTTTGACAGTCGGTTGTATTTACATTTATGAACTCATTTTTGCCAATGCCTGACTGCCGTATCAATGCAACTATGTTTTGTGTTCATAAATGTATACAAGGAATATTTGTTGCAGGGTTTGGGCAACATGTTTGCAATAATGAACTCACGCCAGCATTGCAGGTTCTTCCACTTCTCCTGGGATCCGGACGGACACCCTGGTTAGTTTTGGAATCTTCTCGGCTGAGAGGACCTCTAGACTGGTTCCTTCCCAACCGTCCAGGCTGTCTGCTATCTTTTTGAGTGATACTGTAAAATCTATCCCTGTTAGATTTTATTTCTCGATTGACAGTCACCTTACCTCGGGTGGGGAGATAGCTATCAATAAATAAATAGGAGATCTTACGCTTGTTGCTTGATTAGATCTAAATTTATTTCTTTGCCTTAATGATTATTTATAAATAAATTTTGCTTACTGTGCTAACTTAATTTAAAAGTTGATGACTCGATTCATCGCAGGTGCCCCACCAGGTCATTCACTGCAGTTTGATTGCTGTGCTGACTCGGCTGGTGTTCGGTTACCCAACCACTTGATGTAGGCCGTGAATGAACAACCACCGCTATCGTGGAATCCGGCGGGGGGAATTATTCACCGAAAAATATATTTCGGCATCGTCATATCTGCAAAGTGAACAGTTCCCCGTGTAGATAATGTGAACGAGTTTCACTGTATCTAGAAAACGTTCGAATCGATTTTTTCCCGAAGAAAATTACATTTCTTATCCATATTCAGACTTTAAGGAAATATTGGCTGGAGTACCGCAAGGTAGCGTCCTAGGTCCACTCTTGTATCTATTATATACTCGTGATATACCGCAAGTAGATGGTACTGCGCTGGCTATATTTGCCGACGACACTGCTATCTTGGCAGTAGGCAAAACGGTCGAAGAGACTACGGAAAAATTGCAAGAAGCATTGGATAGAGTAAATGAATGGACAAAGGTTTGGCGAATCGCTCTGAATGAAACCAAACCTGTCAATGTAAATTTTACTTACAAAAAAATAAATAACTTGCCGATCTTTTCAAACTCGGTTCGAATTCCGTTTGCAAACGAGGCTAAGTATCTTGGAATGACACTCGATGCAAAGCTGAAATGGAAGACGCATGTAAAGAAAAAACACAAAGAGCTAGAAAACAAAAACAGAGAAATGTATTGGTTACTTGGAAAGTATTCCAAGCTTAATATAGGAAACAAACTGCTTTTATACAAGCAAGTGCTAAAGCCAGTCTGGACATATGGTATACAACTCTGGGGTTGTACCAAAATAAGTAATACTAATATTTTACAAACTTTTGAAAATAAAGTGCTAAAAGGAATTGTTAATGCACCGTGGTATATCAGAAATAGAGATATACACAGAGATCTCGGCATTAAAACAATCGAAGACGAAATCAGAAACTATGCGAGAAAGCATAAAAGTCGACTAGAAAGTCACGTAAATAATACAGTCCTTCAAATTTTGGATGACAGAAATCTCCTTCGCCGTCTACAAAGAACCAAACCTTTGGACTTAGCGCGATAGTGAGCAACCGCGTTTAAACTGCGGAGCTAGCAGGAACTAGCAGGAAAATCCATTGCGCCGACCATAAAGGACGAATCCTTTCGACTTGGCGAGATAAGGATTTACCGCGTTTATATTGCGGAGCCTGTAGGATCTTTCAGTGGAAAGTAACCTACCAAACGCTTCTATTACGTGATATAAAAATTGCTTGATAAGTTATTTCTTAGTTGCAATATCTAACAAATTTATATCGAAGGGTGGTGTTTTTGGTCAGTAAGAATCTGACACTACTATGAGCACGCGCTTGCTATTCTCATAGTGTCTATGGAAGATTTTCACCTACCCTCGGAAAAAAAAAAAAAAAAAATTTCTTATCCATATCAAACTCATTGCGGATTTCATATGATTGGCTTGGCTGCCGCACGTCGTCTTCTTGTTTACAAAAATGTGAGTGAAATAAAAAAAAAAAAAAAAAAATTTGTATTTGTTTACATTTCAGGAAAAAAAACTAACAGACGCTGCTTAGAGGAATTGTAAACTCTATGAAGGAATCACCAGACATTGCTTAAAATATGACCAAAAGGCCGCCAGAACAGCTGAAAAGTTACAGTTAAAACTTAATTTGAATATGTAATCGTTTTATTTTCAAAAAAAATTTATCGACAAATAAAAGACAGCTGTTTAACACTACCTTTCGCAAATGCCTGTCGATAAAGAGACGTTCCCACGATTGCAGTAGAACGTGAAAGGGAATCGAATAGGCGAAGTGAAACTCAATTCCAACGGATTCCACGATAGGCAATTGTAAACTCTATGAAGGAATCAACAGGCATTGCTAAAAATATGACCAAAAGGCCACCAGAACAGATGAAAAAGTTTTGGGACGATCTTCGGCTTGAGCTGAATAAATATGAGTTGTTCTTAAATAATTAAATTAGTTACAATTACAACTTAATTTGAATAATAGTTTTATAAACGCTTTAAATAAGCTCACTAGATGGGCAGTTCGGTGTGGTCTGGGTGTAAACCCCCACAAAACTGAACTAGTACTCTTTTCAAGGAAATATAAAATTCCGCTAGTCGACCCTCCCTCTCTTAATGGAACCAGCTTAACCTTCTCTGATAAAGCAAAATATTTGGGTCTTATCCTGGATAGGAAGCTAAGTTGGAAACCTAATATTCAAGAAAGAGTAAAGAAAGCTACAGTAGCACTTTTCTCTTGTAAGAAAGCCATTGGGAATAAATGGGGATTACAACCTCGAATTACTCACTGGCTCTACACCTCGATCATTAGACCGATACTCACATACGGGGTGATTGTCTGGTGGACAGCCTTAGATAAAGCTATAAATCGCGATTATCTAAGTAAGGTATAACGTACAGCTTGTCTGTGCATAAGCGGAGCATTACGTACAACACCCTCCGCGGCACTGGACATTTTATTCCATCTAATACCCCTCGATATATATAGCAAGCAAATGGCAGCGATTGCAGCCGTTCGCCTTGAAGCTACCCAACACTGGTCAAGAAAAGAATTCGGCCACGCCTCTATTCTGAATAAATTCAAAATCTCTCCCGAAAACACGGACTACACCATCCCACGTCTAAATTTTGAGAAGAACTTCCTTGTCACCATCCCTTCCAGATTACTCTGGGAGGACGATACTTTTTTAGAAGATGATTCAATTCACTTCTACACAGACGGGTCAAAGACCAAAGACGGGGTTGGTGCAGGTGTTTTCTCTGATAGGCTTAATCTCAAGCTCTCCTTCCGTCTTCCTAATCATTGTAGCGTGTTCCAGGCGGAATTAATGGCGATAAAAGAAGCCCTATCTTGGCTTAAGAAAAACGTGATATCTGCTAGAGATATCAGCATCTTTTCTGATAGTCAGGCAGCAATCAAATCCCTGGAATCGACCTCTATAAACTCTTTAGTAGCCCTAGACTGCCGTTCGTCTCTTGTGGAGATGGCTGAGCAGTTCAAAATTCACCTGTGTTGGGTGCCGGGGCATAGAGATATTCCAGGGAATTGTAAGGCCGATGAACTCGCCAAAGAAGGAACAACTTTACCCATCTTGCCGGACAACGGCACCTTAGGTATTCCAATCGCTACTCGCAAACTTAAACTTAAGCTGGATGCTATCGAGAGTGCAAATCTTAGGTGGACAAGTGGTTCAACATGTCTAGCGACAAAACAGATTTGGCCAAAGCTGGATCTAAAACGCTCTAAGAATTTGATTTCTCTCAACAGATTGCATATCGGCACCACAATAGGTGTCATCACTGGACACTGTCTAATAGGCAAGCATGCCACAAGGCTGGGCCTCTTTGCGAACGATTTCTGTAGAAGCTGCATGGATGAAGAAGAGGAGGAAACTATTCCTCACCTTCTTTGTTTCTGCCCGGCTCTCTCCCGTAGAAGGAAACTCCACTTAGGAGCTCCCTATTATAATGATATAGGCGACCTGATGAATATTGACATCAAGAGCCTCCTACGCTTCATAAGAAGCTCTAATTGGTTTTAATACGAGTAGGTGGAGGGAGGATTCTCCCATGATCCACGTGGTATCACAACGGACCTCTTTGGTCTAAGTGTGCTGGCGACTCTAGCTGGCAGCCACTTCAACCTAACCTAACCTAACCTTCACTGTATCTAGAAAACGTTCGAATCGATTTTTTCCCGAAGAAAATTACATTTCTTATCCATATCCAACTCATTGCGGATTTCATATGATTGGCTTGGCTGCCGCACGTCGTCTTCTTGTTTACAAAAATGTGAGTGAAATAAAAAAAAAAACAAAAATTTTGTATTTGTTTACATTTCAGGAAAAAAAAACTAACAGACTGCTGCTTAGAGGAATTGTAAACTCTATGAAGGAATCACCAGACATTGCTTAAAATATGACCAAAAGGCCGCCAGAACAGCTGAAAAGTTACAGTTAAAACTTAATTTGAATATGTAATCGTTTTATTTTCAAAAAAAAATTTATCGACAAATAAAAGACAGCTGTTCCCACGATTGCAGTAGAAAGTGAAAGGGAATCGAACAGGCGAAGTGAAACTCAATTCCAACGGATTCCACGATAGGCAATTGTAAACTCTATGAAGGAATCAACAGGCATTGCTAAAAATATGACCAAAAGGCCACCAGAACAGATGAAAAAGTTTTGGGACGATCTTCGGCTTGAGCTGAATAAATATGAGTTGTTCTTAAATAATTAAATTAGTTACAATTACAACTTAATTTGAATAATAGTTTTATTTTCCAAAAAATATTAACAGACAAATAAAAGACAGCTGTTTAACAGTGAAACTACATTTTCCAAATGCTTGTCGATAAAGTGAACCTCCCGGCGGATTCCACGAGAGCAGTAGAAAGTGAAAGAGAATCGAATAAGTGAAGTGAAACTCAATTCCGACGGATTCCACGATAGAGGTGATTAAATGAAAAGAACTAAGCGAATTAAAGCCAAATGTGACGGTCAAAAACATACTTATGAAATTACGAACAATACATAATCAGTACTTCAATGGAAAAAAAATTCTGAAAAAAACAAATGAGAGTGGTGCAGGCAGCTGATGTCTTCAATCATTGTTTTTTTTTTTTTTTTATTTTGCGCGAGCATAGAGCTGCTGAAAAGTAATGCAGCACTGGGCACTTCACTGTGTGAACACGACATGGCTGCCCACTACGTAGTGGAGAGTAATCATCTAAACATGGTCCAATCGTATGACCTTTCGAACGGAAACAAGAACCCTCGTTCACGGAAGACATATGTAATATTGAATTACGTTAATGTTTATACGATGAGGCGATTTGGCCTCTGGATATGTGGTCTACGACCTTTTTAAGACAAAAGGGAGACACACCAAAAATGCTTCGCGTGAACCAAGATAAATTCAAAAATATTTCTATAAACTCAAAACCAAAGAGTAATACGCTTAAATTTTAATCTTAAGCAGACATTGATGTTAAGGACAAAAATTTATTTTGCCTAGATTAAGTTCATTAATTTATTTAATCGTTTGTTTTCTTCAAAATTTAATTATAAACATATTAAATTAAAAGTTTTTGTAAAAAAGTTATGTAAAATTCATATTTTTGTTTTTACTTTTAAATATAAAAAAGTAGACATATATATATGGAAAACTTATATCATTAATTTTATTGATATTAAAGCTCAAAGGAATCGGTTAAAAATTTCTGTTTCGAAGCAATATCATCATCACTGCATTCTTTTATTTTTTATAAATATGTTTACATGTATATAAATGACCCAATTAGAATTACATAAGCAATGATAAAGTAAGTTAAATTTAAAAAAAACCCTATCAAACATCTTAATATACTATTCCGATTTCATCCAATATGTGTATTTTGTGCCATTGCTGCGTCTAAAGGTTTCAAGAGAATTATAATTGATGCTGAATATATTTTACTTCCGATTTTTTTATTTTTCATTTTATTAATTAAACGAGTTTATATTGTAACAAAGAGAATTTACATCCACCATTATCTAGGATTTAGTACCATGGTTTTTGGAATTCGATTTGAAACTCACATTTTCGTCCTTATCGAGTCAAAGCATTTTATCTTTCGGGTTACCCTTAGAAGGAGTCGGTGGTGGAATTGTTGGGGTGATTGCAGACGAAATACCTGGATGTGATTTTGGTAGGATATTTTCCTTTTGTTTTACAGAAACTTTATTGCTACTTTTACCTTCTTCTTCTTTCTGGGTTTTCGTAAACTATGGAAACAGAAACTAATAACACTGTTAATTAAATCTTTTTTTGCATCTTACCTTATCAACAAGGACATTCTTCTGATCGTCAATTTCCATATTCTTAGCATTATCTTTCACTTCCGGTGCCATGTCCTGAATTTCTTCGGCAACCTTCATAGCATTATCTGCTTCTTTGATGCTCTTCGCTATAGCCTTCTCAACTTTAACTTCAGCTTCAATAATTTGCTCCTTATCTAGGAGATCAAGTAGTTCTTCCACCTGTTTCTCGCTAAGTTTTACGTTTTCTCTGCCAATCGTTTCCATTACCTTATGACAGAAAGAGGTAAAAGAAACTTTATATTTCTATTGACTGCATTAATGATAGGGCTACATTACATCAAGACAAGTGAGATTAGATGAATCACAAAAACAAAATAAATTGAGACTAAGAGACTAAAAAACCTTAAAATCTCTCGTTCCTTTTAAATCAATATACATAAGGAGAATTTCCAATGCAGTCCTAAAAACATACTGGATGCTACGTAGTTTATGTATTAGCTGTTATATTTAACCTCGTCATATTTTTAGAAGTTTTCCCTATGATTTCAAATGCACAAACGTAATGCCAAAAAAAGATATTTGGAGCAACAGAGCAAATGGGACCCAGGGCCTAGCCCCACGCGAAAATTTGTGGTATGCGTGTTATATTCCTTTTGTACAAATGTAAGAGACCTACAGTTTAAAGCTATATCCGAAAGGAGAAGCTTTCTTTTGACAAATTTTACTCTTGGACTCTTAGCCAGACATTCGCGAGAAGGGGACTGTAAAAATACTTCTTTGGTGTTTTCTACAATTCGAACGTCGAACCTGCCGTGCACTAACCACCATGTTGTTCCACTGTTTAAAAAAGCCTCGCCATCGGATATGAGCTTCCACAAGGAGTATACAATGGTTGCCTTCCTGAATATAGAAGGCGTCTTCAACAATGTCAATACATCAGCGATAGAAGATGAACAGCTTACTTTGGGAATTGATTAATCTACTGCTCAATGGTCGAATTATCAAGTCCAAGCTGGGTGGGACGTCTACTAGAAGAGCTGTTAGTAGAGGTAACCCGCAAGAAGGTGTTCTATCTCCGCTTCTGTGGAATTTGGTGGTCAATGAACTACTGATAATTATGAAAGGCGAGGGATGCACGGCGATCGCTTATACTGGTGGTGTTGCATTGGCCGTCTCGGGAAAGCACCTAAATACTCTAAATGAACTTCTACAAAGCGCTTTAAACAAGCTCACTAGATGGGCAGTTCGGTGTGCGTAAACCCCCACTAAACTGAACTAAATAGTACTCTTCTCAAGGAAATATAAAATTCCGCTAGTCGACCCTTCCTCTCTTAATGGTACCAGCTTAACTGTCTCTGACAAAGCAAAATATCTGGGTCTTATCCTGGATAGAAAGCTAAATTGCACCCCACTAATATTCAAGAAAGTGTAAAGAAAGCTACAGTAGTACTTTTCTCTTGCAAGAAAGCTATTGGGAATAAATGGGATTTACAACCTCCAATTACTCAGAGGCTGTTCATCTCGGTCACTAGACCGATACTCACATACGGGATGATTGTCTGGTGGTCAGCCTTAGAAAAACCCATAAATCGCGACTATCTAAGTAAGGTCCAACAAACAGCTTGTGCATAAGCGGATCACTACGTAAAACTCCCTCTGCGGCACTGGACATTATGTGCCTTCTGATACCCCTCGATATATTAGCAAGCAAATGGCAGCGAATGCAGCCGTTCGCCTTGAAGCTACAAAGCATTGGTCAACAAAAGAATTCGGCCACGCTTCTATTCTGAATTAATTCAAAATCTCTCCCGAAAACACGGACTACACCATCCCACGTCTAAATTTTGGAAGAACTTCCTAGTAACCATTCCTTCCAGATCACTCTGGGAGGACGATGCATTTTTAGAAGATGAATCGATTCACTTCTACCAAAGACGGAGTTGGTGCAGGTATTTTCTCTGATAGGCTTAACCTTAAGCTCTCTTTCCAAATTATTGTAGCGTGTTCCAGGCGGAAATAATGGCGTTCAAAGAAGCCCAATCTTGGCTTAAGAAAAACGTGATATCTTTTAGAGATATCCGCATCTTTTCAGATAGCCAAGCAGCAATCAAATCCCTGGAATCGATCTCTATAAATTCTTTAGTAGCTCTAGACTGCCGTTCGTCACTTGTGGAGATGGCTGAGCAGTTCAATATTCACCTGTGTTGGGTGCCGGGGCATAGCGACATTCCAGGGAATTGTAAGGCCGATGAACTCACCAGAATAAGAACAACTATACCCATCTTACCTTAGGTATTCCAATTGCTACTCGCAAACTTAAACTTAAGCTGGATGCTGTTGAGAGTACAAATCTTAGGTGGATAATATAAATTCAAAATTTTAAGGAATGAAAGAGAACTTTTAGCCGCTGCTATTGCTGAGCTTCGTGTATCGTCGTCTTTTTTCTGGGGATATAGACATATCGTTTTGTTCGGGATTTTACATTATACCAAACGCTTATTTATATTATTTTGGTATGTCAATTAAAAATTTTAATTCTCTATAAATAATTATCACGCGGAATCATCATTCACGGAAATTTTTACTACCGTGTTAGAAAAAGAAAAGAAAAGCCTTCAGAACAAAGACAGATTTTTATTAATTTTGGGAATATAATGTGAAGTACGTCTGCTTGTCACAGTTTGTGACTGTGACACCTAATACGACGATTGGCACAAGAGAGAAGCAACGCTTATTCGAGTGCCCAATCAAGGCTGAATTCCTCAATATTTTCCTAAAATGCAATGATGCCCTCACAGAGGACAAGGACGACGCTACGTGTTTATACGAGCTCCTTGACGAGACCTATGAACAATGTCCTAAATATGATGATAAAATCGTGCTAGGTGATTTTAACGCCAAAATAGGAAAGGCGAAAACCTTTGTTAGGACGGTTGGTTAGCATAGCCTACACGACACCGCGTCTGGCAACGGACTTAAGCTTATTGACTTTGCTGTGACCCGAAAGGTCACTATAGCAAGCACAAGGTTTCTTCATCTAAATATTTACTAGGGAACATGGGAACTAACTTAATCACATTGTAATCGACGCAAAGCATGGGTCTTGATGTATGGGTGGATGGGTGGGCACTTGATGTATGGGTGGATGTTTTGGAGGGGAATGGGTATCGAATTAGTCCCAAAAAGATGTATAAAAGGTATGAGGGCAAATTAACGGCAGCTAAAGATGAGATAAAGATGAAATAAAAGAGATAAAGCTGATTCGCGTGACAGCAGGGGTAACACAGCTTGATCGAATTAGAAATTTAACGATCCGAGGAAGCCTTCACGACCGACTATTTAGTTGGTATTGTCATCAAAGGCAATGTCAATCAAAGTTCCTATACAAGCGCGGAAGAGAGGCATGCTAAAAAACTCCTGATCACACAAATGCAAAAACAGCAGCATTTGTTTGGCCTCAGCGAAGATGTGATCCGACGCCGGGAGGCACGCAGATACCTTTTGAGGTTAAATCGGCTAAGCATACAGGTGGACCAGTAGGGATGCAGTAAAGTGCGATGGTTATGATCCCTATAATTCTGATCATAACCTCGCCGAACAAAAGGAAAGAGAGAGAGAGAGATCGAAACTGAATTAAGTTCTTTACAAAGGAAAGAGAGATTATTATTATTATTCTCACTTCGCACACATCCAAAAAAGAGTAAATATTTTTCTTCTGTAACCTTGTCGGTCTGCGACCATATCTTATGACATAATCACATGTGTTTTAAAAAAGAAGTTTTTAATACAAACCTTACAGTTAAAATTACAGACATTAATAGAGAGGTTGAATGCCATGGGTTTTGTGCGGTATTTACGAGTTGATAATTTTCACCTTAGCGAAACAAATTGTGGAAAAAATATACACACGGTTTCATTGTTTCCATTGTATCTACTAATTCATATGACTCTTATAAAATTTGATGACTATCATAATTTAATTCATTACTCTTTATTAAGTAAACTCTAGCTAAAGATTTTAAAAATAAATTTTTGTTTTAGGCAAGTAGGTATGTATATAAAAACCTTATTGAAAGAGTCAATCGGTCTCTAACTGACTGCGTACTGCCAATCGTTAATGTCCAGAAAAAGGATTTTAAGTTAAGCTACAGCATATGCCAGTTATTTCATACAAAATAAATATGAAATTTTAACAAAATATATGTACATATGTATGTACGACTAAGTTGGCACGAAAAAGGGGCCGAAAGATAAACAATTGGATTACTCAATTACAGAAAAAGCTAGCACTCCTCGGCCTGAGCGATGAAGTAATCCGAAACCGAGAATCCTGCAGACGAATACTCAGGTCCACAAACTTAACTAACCCCATGAGCGGCGCAGTAGCAAGGCAGTAAAAATGGGAGAACTATATATGTATGTAGCACTAGATGTACTTGTACGCGCTATATAATTCAAAAGCTAAAAACGTAATAGAAGGGAGAAGAAAATAAACAAACCGAGCAGAAAGAGAAAGATGATGTATGGTTAAAAGACGGAGTTCTGCAACAGCTCAGGAAATAAAAGAAAAATCACAATTGAACACAAAAATAAGTGTGAGAGAGAGAGAGAGAGAGTGAAGGTGTGCTATATACATACATACATATGTACATATATCAAAATCGGTTGACGAAATAAAAAATGAATTGAAGATAAATAATATGCTGCACAAGTGAAAAAAAGTCCACAAGTTATACTGAAACCTAAATGCACTCAAGCGAGTTCAATAACAAAAGAGGAGATAAAGAAACAAATAAAACATTCATGTACATATCCATCAACATGAATAGCTTATAAAACAGGAAGGATGGTGCCATTGCAATAAATTGTGGTATTGAAGAAGCTAGTGACAAAATACAAACAGTGTTTCAAGAAACAAATATGAGTGATAAGTATGATATTCAGACTGAAAAAAATAAGAAATCCAAAAGTTTTAGTGTGTGGTATTAATGACAAATTAGAGAAAGAAGAAATAGAGAGTCCTATTAAGATGCAGAACAGTATATTGCAGATTAAATTGTTGAAATATGTTAAGGTTTATGAATCGCATAAAAGGAAGAGATTATTTAATGCAGTTCTTGAAGTGGATGGCGAAGTACTTAAATGCTAGAGAAAATTATTATTATTACTATAACTTTATTAACATGTAATAAATTACAATGATAATATAGACAAAACAGCATTTGCTACCAGGGCTTTCGACTTGTATACAATTGAGAATTAGTGATATTATATATGTATTTTTAGCAATATTTATCTCGTATAATAGCTGGTATACATCATTGATATTTTTATCTGTAGGGCATTTAAGCAATTCTAATAAAGAAATGTTGGGTATAATTCGTTTAGATATATTTTTAATATGCTCGCAGTCATAGATGAGTGACATTGTTACGTTGTTGTTGCAAAGATGACATGATGGAGGCTGTTCTTTCGACATAAGATGGGTGTGAGTAAGCTTTGTATGTCCTAAGCGAAGTCACAGAAATATTTTTATGTTATTATTGGAAGCATTGATTGGGTATTTGGCCTTCTCAGCCTTGGGATTTATAATAGCGTAATGGTGAGCATACTGCTTTCGCTTTTCTATCCTTTCTGTTCCCAGTGCCGATTAATTGTCCTTTTAAGATCTTTGTCACAATGAATGAAGAAGGAGACTAGTGGCTCATCTATCGCTTCCTTAGCGACCTTATCTGCTAGCTCATTTCCTTTAATACCAACGCGCCCTGGAATCCCCATGATTTGAATTTTATTATTGCTTCCAATTTGTTTGTCCCGTATAGTTTTGATTATTGAGGTTCTGTTATCGATGTTTGTGATAGCTTTAATTGTTGAAAGGCTGTCGCTACACGAAATATTACTGAGTTCTTATTTGCTGATAACTCTAAGACTGTCAAAATCCCCATAGCTTCGGCTGACAGTACTGAGGAGAATTCTTGGAGAAGTCCTTTGGCTAAGATATTTTCGTCTTGATCAACCACTGCAAAAGCAACTCCATCACTGGTTTTCGATCCATCCGTAAATAGGAACCTCCGATGTACTTGTTCAGTTTTTAGGAATTCGCGAAACATTTGTTTGTAGGTTTCGTCCGGGGTGGATATTTTTGGAAACAAAGTAAGATGGGTGTTGATGGATTGATTTTTAAGGGTCCATGGTGGGTGGAGTGGATTTTTGCAAGAATTTGTCGAAATTGGTATGTATGTCGATGTTTCTTGCGTGAAATATAGCATTGTAGATCGTTGACGGGCATTTAGGGATTCTTCTGCGAGCCAGGGTTTTTTTTATATCGTTGGTTATTGGAGTTTTACTGGAAGGGCTTAACTTCAGTATTAGGAATGAGGTTGAGAGGTAAAAACGTTGTTCTATAGAGGGGAGTCCGGCTTCCGTTAGGAGGTTTTTTATGCGTGTACTTCTGAAGGCTTTTAGACTTGAGCGGACGGCTGTGTGGTATGTCGGTTTTATAAGTCTAAGTGAAGATGCTGAGCATTATTCTTAAGGTATAAACAATGATTTTTGAAGTTAAATTTAGAGTCAAAAATAATACCAAGTATTTTAAGAATATTTACATTTTCTATTTCTGCCAGATCTAATTTTAATGGAATATATTTTATACAACTAGTTTTCCTGCGTATGTGGAGGATTTTGCTTTTTTCCCCTGATATCCTTGCCCCAGAGCAATTGCACCAGGTGGAGAGATCTGCTAAAATATTAGAAAAAATTGTAGCTGTTTCTGAAATGCTTTGGGATATAGCGAACAGAACTAGGTCATCAGCATACAAAGAGTGTTCGATTCCTGTATATCTAAGAATTATCTCACTTAGTTCTTCAAATGCTATAATGAAAAGGATAACCGAGAGTGGGGATTCTTGTGGTAAACCATTATGAAGTTTCTTGCCTAATTTTACCCGAAATTGTCTATTGGTTAAAAAAGCTGTAATGTAGCTGTAAAATTTGGGTCCAATTTTCCATTGCACTAATTTTTTTTAGAATTATGTGTATACCGATTCTATCAAAGGTTAGATGATATGAGATGATCTGTGTTACTTGACAGGTTAGATGATATGAGATGATCTATGTGAAAAAGAGCATCCATTGTAGAGCGTCCGTGTTTAAAAAACGCTACCTGATTGGTGTTTATTAGATTTCTTTTTTCAAGGAACCATAGCAGCTTTTTGGCAATTTTTTTTTTATAATTTCCCTGTACGTGGAAGAAGGGATATGGGGCGGTACCCATTGACTTCAGAGGTGTTTTTGTTAGGTCTTGGTATCGGCACTATACTGGCTGTTCTCCATGCTTGTGGATTGTACAGGGATAGGAGACGTGTTTTTAGAGTTTGTGGACTGTTTTTTAGCATTGGATACGACACTCTATTGATGATTTTAAGCAACTTTCAAGTTCGATAGGATTTATAGGAAGTTCAATGAGCTTAGCTGATGGGTCGATATTATATACTACGGACTTGCTTGCTATTGCCACGGATTTTGAGTGAAGGAAATCAGATGAGAAGTTCCTATCGTCAGAGTATTGAGACCAGGTGTTTGCGAAGTGATGAGCTATTCCGACTGGGCAAGTTATGTTACCTGATTCGGTATTTATGAGTTTGATTGACTTGGATATGTAGTTACCAGTAAGAGACTTCACATCAGCCCAAAGTTTTTTAGAACTGGTGTTAGGGTTAATATTGGCTGTAAACCTTTCGAAAGAAGATGTTTTTGCAGCTTTTGCTTTTTTTCTAAAGAGTGCATTCGCCTTGTGGTAGAGGATTAGACTGGAGTCATTTGGGTACTTTTTGAAAATTCTCCAGGCTTTTTGTTTGTTCTGTCGCAGAATGTCTAATTCCTTTGTCCACCAGGGAACCCTTGATTTATTTGGGTTATTTTTAGACTGCGGGATAGCTAGATTCGCTGCGTATCGGATCGTTCTATGAATTGTGGCTGCCTCTTTGTTAATATTTAAGGAACATTCTTTTATGTGGGTTTCTTGTAAGGATATTATAGATGGTTTTAGGTCGCTTATTAGCAATTGGAGCTCATGGTAGTTGTTGAGAAAACCATTTAAGGTTCCATTGCAAAACCTTTAATACAGTTTTATGCGAAATGGGAGACTTTTGTACAATATAATCTGAAGTATATTGTAAAAAATCTGATTGTAATTTTTCTTGGTTGATTTATTTGGGTTATTTTTAGACTGCGGGATAGCTAGATTCGCTGCGTATCGGATCGTTCTATGAATTGTGGCTGCCTCTTTGTTAATATTTAAGGAACATTCTCTTATGTGGGTTTCTTGTAAGGATATTATAGATGGTTTTAGGTCGCTTATTATCAATTGGAGCTCATGGTAGTTGTTGAGAAAACCATTTAGGATCCATTGCAGAACCTTTAATACAGTTTTATGAGAAACTAGCGGACCCGGCGAACTTCGTCCCGCCCAAAATTGATTTTTTGATAGAAATTATTTCGAGCATTCCGGATTCCACCCGAAATTAATATTTGATCGAACATTTGCGATCGATAACAAATGATGCCACTCGAATTTCAATCATTGATTGCATGAAACACTTTTCGAATTCAATTATCCTTTATTTACACGGAATGTAAACAGGTTCAGGGAATCACATGTAAGGTCAAATTAATGCTTTGTGGTAGACTACGTTCTTTGTTTTGTTGTCCGGCACGTAAATAAACAAAGACGAAAAGCTTTCCAACACGCGAACATGCCACATATAATTGACCATGCGAGAAGCATGGGAATTTGAGATTAATCCCAAACACTTCCAAAGATTGGGCTTGTGATTCATTCATTGTCATGGCGAGTGCAAGGATTAAATCCACGATCTTCAACAATATTCGCACCGAATGACGTCATTGAAAAGGATTCGTTGTATTTGTGGGCATTCGCCAAGCAATGTCTTGATTCTGGTAAGTCGCCGTAAAGCAAAGAGTGTCTGTTGGTTGCGTCAACGGTGGTAATTTGACTTTACCACCTGCTCATCACAATGAAACTTTAGCGCATCGCAATATTGGCAAATCACATTTATGGGCCCAATCGTAACACATGGCGGTTCGCTGTAGTAAATCGTGCAATCATATTGGAAATCGGCGCGAAGTAATTGGACATTCACGGCAACTTTTCTCACCCGACGATTGGTGTTTGATTCAACTTGACGAAGCAGATCGCGAATGCGCTGCTGTCTCAGTCGTTCAGCAGCTGCGTGTGCTTCTTGTTCCTCCTGAGTTCGTCCTGTACGAATTCGCGACACATGTACTCGAATCAGTTCATTCGCTTCGGCGCGTTGATCAGGCGTTTGATTTGCACGGCGAATCGCCAATCTTTGTGCATTACGACTGCGTGAGCCAATGTTTGATCTTCTGATCGGCGGCATAATGTCTCCTACACTACAATGTCGAAGAAGTTGAATTATCATCCTCGAAGCAATATTATCTGATTCGCACTGAAAACATTAGAAACGTTAAATGTTTTCGATAAACACCGTAATCACTGAAATTTCCACTTCAATCACCGGCAAAATCACAAAATATGAGCTGACCTTCATAAACTTCACTTGATTGTGCCAGCGCATATTTAATCATTTCCTCCACAGTAAAACTGAGTTTGTAGAAGAGGAGGAAGAAGTGTACAGTATAAAATTGGGTAAAATGTTCATCCAACGTTGAAATGGTTTAACATCGGGGTAAGCTTCTAGGTGAAATACATTCAAGCTTCTAGGTGGACCAATTTAGCTTGGTGGAGCCAATCTGTCAAATGCATCGAAGTTTGCCGTCTAGTATATGTACATATGTAGTTAGTCCATGGTGAAATGACGAAGCAAAAAGGACACCTGTCAAATTGCATTTGAATGTGGGCAATGTTGTTGCACGTGAATGCGTGAGAAAAGGGTTTTTCCGGTTAAAAATTTTCCAAATTTGGAGTTCTGGCAATTAATTTCATTATATTATTTCTTCAAAATGAAAAAAATATTGTCTAATATATATATATAAAAAGAAAAAGATAAAAGATAAAAGAAGATGGGAGACTTTTGTACAATATAATCTGAAGTATATTGTAAAAAATCTGATTGTAATTTTTGTTGGTAAAGGTTCTGACTCTGCAATCCAGATGTTGGACCGCCCGAGTTCGGGTGATTCAATTCCTGGACTGCAGAGTCAATATTTTTGGCAAAAAAGGTATTTTAAGATGTCGTCATCATAAAGTGCGGAAGATCTTACATATTAATTATCCGATTTGGAGGTACAGTCACTTTAAATGGTATAACTTCTGAATTATCATAGCTACAAAAACAGTTTTATACAATTTGAAGACACCCTGTATAAAAAAATTAAAAAAAAAAACAAATACCATTTTTTGAGTTATTCAAGGATAATTGTAAAAAGGATATTCTGGAATATCATCCGTCCTTGAAAATAAAAATCGTGCTAAAACGTGAAAGTTCACGTTTTCCTGAATATAACAAGGTATATAGGTAATTCTGATGAACATTTTTTTTTTTGCCAATTTTTGAAGTTCCGTTACTCGCAATCTATATCGAATTCTGCAACATTTTTTTGCCTTATGATTCGTACCACTCCAATGAGCATTTCCGCCACTTTTGAGCCAAATCGGAGGGGGGTTGTTCAGAGCTTCCCATATAGGCTCGGCGATTTGCCGTCGAATGGCCCTTATATATGAAGAAATAAATATGAAAAGGTGTTTTAAATACTAGGATTTGAACCACTCAGCTTAGGTGTGTAATAGTAATTTGGCGTTCATACACTTCATGTGGTAGCGAAATAAGATTATTACAATTTGAAAAACAAAAGATTTTATATTAGCAACTAGAAAAACGTAAGTATCTATTCTTGAACATAGAAGGATTAATAAATAAATTTAATGAAATTGAAAATATAATGTGTACGGAAAGATATGAAGTTATTTGGTTAACGGAAACACATCTAACATCAAAAATTTAAGGCAATGATATTAATATAGAGGGCTTCAAACAGGTGAGATGCGACTCAATTTCACCACACACAGGAGGTGTTATTTTTTAAGTACGCGAATATTGAAGAATTGGAATCTTGGTGAATATTTCCGTGGGTGTGGAAAGTTAGTGGTTAATTATTAGGCTGATTTATAAAGTTTCTGTGATAATTTTAGACCATATTTAGATAAACTGCCAATGAATGAAAATAAGATTATTATAGTGGGAGATGTAAATGTAAATGTTGACATATGCATTAAGAATTAAGTAAATATTGTTACGCATCTGCGAACGCTCTCCGGAAGGCGTAGCTGAAGTTTGACAGAAGAAGCTGTCTGATACCTAGATGTTATGACATTTGATCATACTTGATTTAGCCGCCGATCAATAAAGTGGTATTTGAAGTTAAGCCGCGTGTTTTATTTTTTTGTAATCTTAAATTTCTTACGCCATCATTTCGTTGAGCCCCATAAAATCCGCGAATACGCAACACTGGTGTCAGAAGTGGGATGCTCAACTCGATATGGCGGAGCAAGTAAATGAAAATTTTGAAAAATTATTCACAAAACTTAACCTCTTGTGCGCTGATGTCGAGCAGCAGAGTGCTACTATAACGCAACTAGCACAAGAGCAGCAGCGACAGTCCGAAGAGCTAAAAACAAAGACGGGAACAACTTTTGCCAATAAGGTCTTTGAATGCTCCACTCCTGAAAATCGGACTTCAACCGACAACACAAAAATCCATAAAGAGAATCCAGCGGGAGATTGTCAGCAACATTGTCATCACACTTTATCTCCAAGCAGCTGTAATCTCTTTCCACCACCATTTGATAGCAGCACAACCCGTTGGCGAGACTATCAGTTACAATTTGACATCATCGCTGAAGCCAACAGCTGGACGTCTCAACAAAAAGCTCGGACACTAGCGACACTACTCCGAGGGGAAAGTGTGGCGGTGCTTGCAAACTTGGATGCTTCTGACCGCACCGATTACGATAAACTAGTTTCAGCACTTCAACTCAGGTTTGTCAGCCAAGAAAAACATGTGTCTCATGCAACTTTCCGTTCTAGGCGGCAGCGGTTCAACGAAGACCTCAGTGCATTCGCAAGTGATATACAGCGACTTACTAGAATTGTTTTCAGTGACTGCCCTTCAACCGCGCAAGAGCGCATTGCCATTATGATCGCAGTATTCAGGAAAATGTAAGGCTTACCGATCCCAAAACCTTTCCCGAAGCGGTGTCGAGGGCCATCACAGTAGAAGCCGCTCGTCTCGCAACGCAAACAATCTATCAGGCTCGATCAATTGAAGTAAGCAACGACCACACCCCGGCAGCCAGATGCAATCGTAGGCAGCCCGCCAGAAGAATTCGTCGTGATGATGAAACAGGAGATGTGTCGGAAAACGACCCGCAGTCAGCGCCAGGGGGTCAACGCTGATTCCATCTATTCGACCCCAAATTTTCAACATTTATTCGCAGAATCTTCACCGTGGTTTTACTGTTCTCATGGCTGTCGGCAACGTGTCTTGCCGAATGTTGGTAGATACCGGATCATCGGTTACTTTGGTGAGTCGATCTGTCATTCCTCCCAATACCCGTCTCCTCTCCGGCAACGTAAGCTTGCAAACCTTATGCGGTAGCTCATTTCAAAGTTCTCATTATTGGCGTACACATATTACACTTGGTCGATTTAAACGCCGTGTTAAATTGCTAGTGGTTGATTTTCCCCTTCCCGCTGGCTGCCACGGCATCCTAGGTGTTGATGTTCTTCAAGTGACGAAGGGGGTCTTGGACTTTTCCTCTAATCAAATGGCGGTCGGCCCCCCGAACGGAAACCATGATTTCGACAGCTGTCCCCATCGATTACCTCCCAGAAGGCGTCGTTTCTCCAATAGGACATCAGTTGCCAAAAGGACTATTGATCGGAAAATCTATAAATAGTAACTGCGATGGAATTGTGTACGTTCGAGTTGCTAATATAGCGGATCATGCTGTGACTTTACCTACCAAAACCGCCGTAGCGCTTTTTGAGGAAGTGGAATGCCTGGATTTTGTCTCGCGTAACAATACACCTTTGCCGGAATGTTTGTCGGAACTCCTTGTACGATCACTGGAGCATCTCGAGCCAACACAACAGCCAGCGGTCAAAGCCCTGTTGCGGGAATTCAAGGACATTTTCTCCATGGGTCCAGATGATTTGGGGAGAACAAAAATCGTTCAACACCGAATCGACGTAGGTTCAGCTAAACCAATTAAGCAACCCCCACGCCGACTTCCCTTTGCTAAGCAGGAGGAGTCTCGGAAAATAATTGATGACATGCTGCGACGAGGTCTCATCGAAGCCAGTTCCAGTCCGTGGGCATCTCCCATCGTGATGGTCAAAAAAAAAGGATGGGTCAACGAGATTCTGTGTCGATTATCGCCATCTGAACTCGGCTACGATCAAAGACTCCTTTCCCTTATCCAGAGTAGATGACACCTTGGACTCGGTATCAGGTTCAGTATGGTACAGCACCCTGGATTGCCAATCAGGATACTGGCAAGTGGAAGTTCATCCCGATGACCGAGAGAAAACAGCCTTTGTAACTAGAGACGGTTTGTGGCAGTTTAGAGTGATGAGTTTTGGTTTGACGAATGCTCCCGCCACTTTCGAGCGCCTGATGTCGAACGTGCTAAGGGGACTACCATTAGAAGTTTGCCTTCCTTATCTGGATGACATCCTCGTTCATGGTAAGACCTTTGAACAAATGCTTATTAACTTTCGTTCTGTTTTCAGCCGTTTAAAAGACTCCGGTTTGAAATTAAATGCCTCTAAGTGCAATCTATTTCGCAAAGAAGTCAAGTTCTTGGGTCATGTATTGAGTAGCAAAGGCATCTCTCCAGACCCTGCTAAAATAGAAGTGGTTCGTAGCTGGCCTACCCCGGCGAATTTGGCGGATCTACGGAGTTTTGTGGGACTTTGCACGTATTACCGCCAATTCGTACCCCGATTTGCCGCCACTGCTCGCCCCCTTCATCAGCTTACCGAGAAAAACATACCCTTTAACTGGACCGACCAATGTGCGAGCGCATTTAATGAGTTGAAGGAGGCATTAACATCTTCTCCGGTGCTGGGTCATTTTCAGGCCGAAGGACAACTTGTACTTGATACGGACGTATGTGATTATGGCCTAGGAGCTGTGTTATCTCAACTACAGGATGGAACGGAAAGAGTTATCGCTTATTTTAGTCGGGCTTTGAAGAAGGCCGAACGCAATTATTGCACGACCCGCAAAGAATTATTGGCATTGGTCAAAGCTATAGAGCACTTCCATGTTTACTTGTACGGTCGAGAATTTTTAGTCCGAACTGATCATGCCGCATTAAATTGCTTATTGTCGTTTAAGAACCTGGAGGGTCAACTCGCCCGGTGGATGGAGCGCCTCCAGCAATATAATTTCAGAGTTCAACCTCGAGCGGGAAAAAAACACCTTAATGCCGATGCGCTCTCACGGCGACCCTGTGCGGATGAGCTTTGCAATCACTGCGATATTAAAGAAAAACGGCTCAAGTCAGTGGATAGCCTTTCAGTTCACGCAATTCGATTGGTTGACAGTGATTTCGATCTCGCGTAGCTTCAGCGCGCACAAGAAACAGACTCAATCCTGGCTGAGGTAATAAACTGGGTAAAAGCTGGAAATCGGCCCATATGGAGTGAGATCTCGGGTGAGTGTAATGTACTTAAAGTGTATTGGGCGCAGTTTGCTAGTCTTAAGCTACAGAACGGAATTTTGCGAAAGAAGTGGGTACCAGTAAAACGGCAGCAGCCAGAAAGGTTACTTCCGATTATTCCCCGATGCCTGTTTAAGGACATAATTAAATTGTATCACGATACCGTATCGGGCGGACATTTCGGATCCAATAAGACGTTCGAAAAACTAAGATGCCGGTTCTACTGGGTTGGAGCAAGGAAAGATGTAGAACGTTATTGTACTGCATGCGATATATGCGCGGCAAAGAGGGGCCCACAAAGAAAAACGCAAGGAAAGCTGCAGATTTATTTGACGGGTGAACCATTTCAGCGTGTAGCCATCGATATTTTAGGACCTTTACCCCCCACCAAGCGAGGAAATAGATATGTGTTGGTGATGATGGACTACTTTTCTAAATGGCTCGAGGTATTCCCCCTCGTTGACCAAACAACAGATACTGTGGCCAAAACGTTAGTCCATGAAGTCTTTTGTCGTTATGGTGTGCCAGTAGAACTGCATTCGGACCAAGGGCGCAACTTTGAGTCTGAGGTTTTTCGAAATGTGATGGAACTAATGGGTATACGCAAGACCCGAACAACGCCACTTCACCCTCAGTCCGACGGTCTTGTGGAGCGGATGAATCGGACGATACTTCACTATCTCGCAAAATTCGTCAACGATAAGCAGGATGACTGGGATGACCTTCTTCCTCTCTTTGCAATGGCCTACCGTTCGTCGACTCAGGAGTCAACCAAAGAAACGCCTTTCGCAATGATGTATGGTCGTGACATGCGACTGCCTCAGGACTTACTTCTCGAGACACCACCAGATTTAGATCCCAAGACGTACCGGGGGTTTGCCCAGCAGCTTCAGGACCAGCTGCGGGATATTCATGACCGAGCAAGAATAGAACTACGACACTCGGCCCAAAGAATGAAGGGCAGGTATGATTTAAAAGCTAATACTCTTAAATTGCAGGTTGGAAGCTTTGTGTGGTTCCACAACCCCCGGAGGAGAGTTCGAGTTTGCCCAAAGCTTCAATCGGATTGGGATGGACCATACCGGGTCATGGAAATCATAAACGATGTCACTATCAAGATCCAGAAGACGCCGCGATCAAGAGCTAAAGTGGTGCACATTGATCGAGTCACAAACTACCGAGGCAACCATTGTAACTCCTGGCCTTCCGAGAAAAATCTTTCGACCGAAGAGGTTCCAGTTCAAGAAGGGGGGAGTGTTACGCATCTGCGAACGCTCTCCGGAAGCCGTAGCTGAAGTTTGACAGAAGAAGCTGTCTGATACCTAGATGTCATGACATTTGATCATACTTGATTTAGCCGCCGATCAATAAAGTGGTATTTGAAGTTAAGCCGCGTGTTTTATTTTTTTGTAATCTTAAATTTCTTACGCCATCATTTCGTTGAGCCCCATAAAATCCGCGAATACGCAACAATATTAAACAAATTGTGCAAGAACTAACCAGAACTACGCGTACCTCGCGAATTATTATAGACTACGTAATTACTAATAATGATAACGTGAAGGCAAATCTTGTGGATAGTTTGAAAATTAGTGATCACGAAAGCATCGATATCAGCATACAAATGAATATGAACTTTAAAAGTGCAAAAACACTGATAGAGACATTGAAGTTAAACAAACGAACCTCGGCGAGACTATCCACCTTGCCGTGGTGTGGGGGGCTTAAATAGGTTATGCTAGGTAACCACATCGAGCGTGCGTCCACTTCGAACAGGTTCCAGTGAAGCCCGAAAACCAAGAGATAGTCAACCCTAGTTCTAGGGGTGGTGTGAGATAAAAGGATGGTGGATAAACCAACCCTTAACGAGCTCCCATAGGTGCACAGGCGAGACCTATGGAAAACCAGCCTTACTCCGATATGGCGGCTCTGTCAGAGCTTCATTTCCGGTCATACTCGTGGGACCAAAATTTCACAACAAATAAAAAAACATACGAACAAAAAAGAAGAGGAACTTTCTCTTGGGTCAGAGGTTGACGCAATTGATGCTGTGGCCGCTGATCAAGAGAAGAGCAAAGAGGCATCAGAAGCCATCACGATGGACGAGGAGATCTCGAAGGAGTTAGAGGAGCAGTTGCTTGCTGACCCCGAGGAAACAGTCCAGAAGGATAATGCGAGCGGGAGTCAAAAGAAAAAGAACTACTTCAAGGGGATGCAAAGGCTTAAGAAAGCGCATCCTCATAGAAAAAGGTATATCCCTGCTCTACGATATGGAGAAGGAGAAACTCGCATAGGCTGAGGATACCTTCAGGAAAGACGCCTTGAGGAGGCCAGGTGCAAAGGAGGTAAGTACCGAAAAAGGTACTAAAGTGTCGAAGAGAGCAGTGGTTGCACTCGTTAAGAAGAACTCGACTAGAAAAAGTTTTAAGGCAGCGCTGGAAAAGACAAAGAATGATTTTATTACGTAAAAAGTACAAACAGCAAGTGCAATAAAGTGTGTTGTTTTTGACAACGTTCAACTAAATGATTGTGAAACCATGGCAAGTAAATTTAATGTTTTCTTTGTTGAAAGTATGTGTGAACTAAATAGAGTCATTCTTTGGGTGCCATATGTAAATGTTATTCAACCAATAAACAAGATGTTTAAATTTAAATATATAACACTTTAAAAATCATTTTAAAAACCATGAAAAATAAAAAAGAAGCAAAAATGTCAAGTGTGAGTATGATAAGTGTGTAAAATAATAAATAATTAAATAATGAATGGCGTAGTACCAGTTGAAAAATTAAAAAATCCTGCAAAACCAGCGGATTTTCACCCAATGAATTATTTGCGTAGTGTCAATCCGGCGTCAGGGAAAGACATACATAGCTGTGTCTCTGCTAAATCTAATAATTGCCGACTGGAAAACTAGGGTTCATTCAAAGGAAAAAATTGCTGCTGCTTTTATCGACCTTCGACGAGCGCTTGAAACAATTGACAGGGGAATTCTACTCAATAAATTGAACAAGTACGGAGGTAAAGAAAAGGAGTTAAAATGGTTTGAGTCATACCTGCAAGTGCGTGCACAAAGAACCAAAGTAGATAATGCAGTATCAGATGAAATAAATGTAATCCTAGATGTACCACAAGGAACAGTTCTTGGAGCATTGTTATTTATAATTTATGTTAATGAAATGCCAAATGTTGTTAAATGTTCCCAATTGCAACTTTTTGCAGATGATGGCTTGTTATATGTTGCGTGTAATAATATAAGTGAGTGTATTGAGAAAATTAATTATGATTTGGAACAATTAAACAAATGGTTTCAAATGAACAAATTAAGTGTAAACGTAAATGCATTTTCATAAACGGACAGTCTGACACTAATATAGTAATTAAGAGCGAAATTGTTGAAAATGTTACCGAAATTAAGTACCTAGGAATTATAATTGATAAAAAATTAAATTTTAATAGTCACATTGAATATACATCAAAGAAAATAAGTTAAGAAATAGTTTTTTTTTTCAGAAAAATACGGAAAAGAATGTGAATAATAAGTGCTATAAATGTTCATAATACAATAATTAAACCACACTTCAAATATTGTTCTAAAATCATAAATTTGGCAAATAACTCAATGTTAGATAGATTGCAAAAATTCCAA
Source organism: Blera fallax (assembly GCA_946965025.1). Lineage (NCBI taxonomy): Eukaryota > Metazoa > Arthropoda > Insecta > Diptera > Syrphidae > Blera > Blera fallax. The sequence goes on from OX337246.1 coordinate 59,082,544, forward strand.
AATAGAGCTATGCGAAGTATATTAAAGTGTCATTGGCTCACACCAATTGTAGATATGTTAAATGTATTGAAATGGCTAAGTATAAAACAAAGTACAATTATGAATGTACTCATTTTTGTATTTAAAATGAAAAATGAATTGTTACCGAGTATTCTATGTATGTAATAAAATATTATATGTTACTAATGTTCAGGATTATAATGTACGCAATATAAGTAACTTCAGTCTTCCATTCTTTAAAGCCTGAAAAGCACAGAATACAGTTTTTTATAATGGTTTTAAGATGTTCAATAGTTAATTGAACCTGATGAATTAAAGCTAGAAAGTTAGCCAGTAATAATTAAGCGCAATATCACTACTTACATATGCAAAAATTAATTATGACTAGAGTATCTTACTTTTTTTTCTGATGTTTTCTTAGATTTAAGTACTCTATTGTAATAGAATAGCGAAACATTGCTAAATAAATATCGACATATGTATGTTATGTTCTACACCCATTCTCTATAATCCAAATTATTAATTAAAAATTAAAATATTCTGGTGAGATAGTTTATAAATAATATTAAATACCAGTTTTTGTAAGTTTATTTCATGTATAGAAATCTTATTTTATCTTTCGTTTGTGAAGATATTTCTTAGAGCTATTATTAAAAGACAGATATTATTCAGATATGTACTACCAGAAATTTCATAGAAGGCGTAAAAACCTAACTCAATAGTAAGGAATTTTCTTACCTTGAGAACCTCATTGGCGCTAATAGAACCATCGCGATCGGCGTCTATTTTACTGAGAACCTTCTCTATTGTCTTCAGCTTCGCCTCGTCTGATGTTTTTTGCAGCTATTTAAAGAAACATGTAAATTAGTTTATCATTGTTTGAAAATAAAATAATAGTTTTAAGACGGACCAGTTTTATAGCATTTACTAATTCATCAATGCGCACCAGTGCCTCAGGTTTGGTTGATTGAGCTGACGTTTGTTCGACGGGATTAACATCCTTTTGAAGCTGCTTACCCTTCTCTTCAAGATCGTTAAGCACCTTATCCAACTGTCCAATCATAGCATTGACTTTCTTGAAGAGAATTTTTGCACCACGACTCTCCTTAACCGCCTTCTTCATTTCAGCTGTTGTAATCTACAAGTAACAAGAATAACAAGGTATGTGTCAGAGAATCCCTAACTAGATCTTACTTCATGCAATTCCTCAACATCCTCCTTGTAATCTGCAATTTCCTCTTTCAGATCTCTAATGGTTTCTTTCTCTACCAACAATTGCTCGTTCGCACCAATTACCGACTTCAGAGCCTCACCTAACAACACCACATCTTTTGGCGAAATATGTGTGTCCACCACTGCATCAGTTTTCTGTGCAAATGCTGGACTAATTTTTGGAGCTTCCGCAGTTGTCGGCTTAATGTCATTAATAGTAGGTGCCTTGTCCAGCAATAATTCGGCTTTCCGCTTTTCAGCTTCACACTCTTCATCACGTTCTTCTTTAATCTTACGTTCCTCTTCCTTGATGATTTCAATCTTCGTTTTGTTATCGATCTTTCCCTCACGTTCACCGATAGCCGCCTTAGTTTGGGCACCTAGCACATCGGGTAGAACACGAATTGTTTCCTTAAGTTTATGCGAAGTTGGGGCTTCATCAGCAATCATTAAAGCCCTGGAGAGCAGCAATAGTGTGTTGGGAACTTTCTCATTCATACTTAAATCAATCCATTCCTGCAATTGTGATCGGAGTTTATCCGCCGACAATCCATATGCACGCATGCCTCGTGTCTTACAGGCCTGCTGTAATTCGAAGAGATCCAATGCGCCGACACCTTCGCGGGCAATAACCCTGTCGTCGGCTGCTAGACTTCTTAGTTTCATGCGCAACTGAAAACGCAGAAAGTTTGTAGTTCCCACAGTATTTAATTCAAGTACACGACACAGAGCCACCAATTGATCCCGACTCAAGGAGTCCAGGGTGCATTCGTCTTCAAATTGTTTGGAGAATTTGATGATCTCTTCATGGTCGACAAACTCATTTGGATCTCTAATCTTTCTGAAGAACTCTGCAAATGCCTTTGCCTCTTCACTTTTGCGGTCTTTGTGTTGTACACACATTTCGTCGAGAGTTTTCTGCAGAAACTTTGCCATTTCTAGTCGCACCTTTAAATTCTGTTTAAGACGATCCTCCCGCTCTTTTGCAGTCTGGAAGGTCGACGGCAACATTCCGGGGAAATACTTTATAAAAAAAGGCAACAACAATTCTAAAAATGGTACAATGACAAAGACGGAAAATGGAATTAGACGAAAAACATCAGAAGTGGTTCGAACTAGAAGTTTATTTTCCCGACGGGTAAGTGTGTTTCCATTAAGTACTCTGACCAACAGCTTACAACAAATGCTTATATCGATGAATAATAGCCGAAACCCATGATAGTAGTGAGCGACTTCGTCCCAGATTCGTTGCTTCAGGGGCTTTTTCACAGGGACTACAGGACTTGAGAGTTTTAATTGGCCGTTCTCTCTTTTCAACTCCTCTTCCTGTTCTTTTTGTTTGTTCTTGATAGACTTTACTGTTTCCTCAACTTTTGAAGATGACTGTTCCGACAAACGACTGCTGAGTGTGAGAGATCGCCTTTGAAAACCAAATGGGTTAGGTGAATATATATTCACATACTGGGCATCCAATTTGTCTCCTAGATTTGATACAGTTGTCGATGGGCGTACATCGACACCGAGACGTATGCAACTTAGATTTTTAAACTCATTTCTTCGTGTAATAAAGGAACGGTAGTGTGGGCGAATATCTGAAATGAAAACAATTCGCGATTCAAATATAAAAAAATATGAAAAATTAATAAAGCAAACATTCGAGAGTAGAAAAGAAAAAAATTTAAATTTAATAGATGAAAACTTAAAACATGAAAGTTTACCCATCTAAATCGGAAAAACACTAACTTAAATTTACATCAAAAAAATTAAGCTACCTATTAAAAATGAATTTTAACATGAGTTGTAGCGTAACGAATATGCATGTCAATATTTTTAAACGATATTCGCGACGCCGAACCCCACAGGCGGACCAGTAGGGATGCAGTAAAGTGGGAGGGTTATGATCCCTATAATCCTGATCATAACCTCGCCGAACAAAAAGCTCCATATCAGTACGACCAATTCCAAAGGAGAGAGCGCTATAAGAAAATGGAATTCGTCTGCGTTTTCCGAATCAGTTAAGAGTTGTTTGTGCTGACGCGCGATTTTCGTCAAAGCCCTACTTACAGATTAACGTAGCAGTTGTGTCATGATGTACATATGTAGTTGAGAAATTTCAGCAATACTTTCTCTAGTCTTGTTTAGGAGTTCTTAAGGGTCCACGGATGCAGTTGTTTCTGATTTCTCAGTTTGTATAAGCTGGGAAAACAATCTTTGTGCATAACAACAGATCATAATACATTATATTTTTTTCTGATCTAAATACAATGCCAAGGCTTGTTGTGGAGTTAAAACGGTTTTATTATCGGCACGATCGATCCCACCACCAAATAAACATCCAGGCAGTTCCGCTGCGAGCTTAAGAACTTGATTCTTGTTTGAGAGATCCTCTACTTCACGTTCTTGTGGGAAGCTTTTTCGAATAACTTTTTGAGTCTTCCGTGAGTAGTTCTCAGTTGACCACTAGAAGCAGTATCGGCAATACTTAAAATACCACAAGCAAGTATAGAATCACTTTTTACCACACTCCATGACGCTTGATATTGTTACACCTTCGGGGAGCGAACCACTTTGGGCGATGATCGGGGAAAAAGAATAAAAACACTTCTTTTTATTTCGTGAAGGAAAAGAAAATTTATTTTAAATTATTTCGGGCTTAAGCGCGGCAATGTGCTCCGTGTCGCTGTCACTTCTTTTTTTCTTATCAGCTTCTGTCATCATTTTTGGCAGCTCAATTCTATTTTTGGCGGTTACATCATCGTAGGCAATGTCGCTTACCACTTTAAGGTCGTAACACTGCCCCCCGCATTAAAAGGTCACGACTGCCCCCAGTCGTCCGATCATAGCTAGTAGATGGGAACAAAGAACAGATGATGTGGATTTCTACGAGGAAAGCTGGCACAATGCCAAACGATCCCTGTGTACTACAAGGGATTTGTTTCCTCCTGTCTTGACGATTCTATAAATTACATCTCCCATTTTCTTAACAACGGTGTAGGGTCCCTGCCAATCATTTTGGAGCTTTGGACAACGTCCTTTCTTTCGTTTTGGGGCGTACAGCCAAACCTTGTCACCATCAGCAAAAGGCGCAGCTTTAGCGTGGAGGTCATATCTGTCTTTCATTCGTCGACTGTATTCCAGCAGCTGATTCCGATTAAATGCATACGCTGTTTCCAAACGATGAACTAAGTCTTCAACGTATTTCCAAGGGGTGACGGACCGACCGGGAGAAGGCCCAGTGTATAATTCAGTCGGCAGACGAAGTTCACGTCCAAAAGTTAAAAACGCCGGCGTCTGCTTCGTAGCTTCATGCACTGCAGTTCGATAAGCTAGCAGCAAAAATGGAAGATGTGTATCCCAGTCCCTCTGATTTTCATCCACATATTTGGCCAAATAATTTAATAGAGTACGGTTGAACCGTTCCATCATTCCATCCGATTGGGGGTGCAAGGCCGTTGTTCTTGTCTTATCGATGCCTAATTTCTCCAGAGTGCGCCTAAAAATAACGGATTCAAAATTGCTCCCCTGGTCTGAGTGTAATTGTAGAGGAACTCCAAATCGAGAAAATACTTGGTGATAAGGGCTATCGCTACCGTCTCGGCGGTTTGATCTGGCAGAGGGATGGCTTCCGGCCACTTCGTGAAATAATCACAAAAGACCAGAACATACTTGTTACCCTGAGTAGTGACTGGTAGAGGTCCTAATATGTCAACGGCAACTCGTTCGAATGGTGCGCCATCCAGTGAGGATGGTCGTCTGTAAAGATACTGGGACTAATACCAGATGGTACTCACCGTTAGAAGAGTGGACCCGCCTGCAAAGCGTCTCGTCGCGATATTCTAGCGAATCGAACATGCCCCAGTATGCCTTTAACTTTGGATTAAGGCCTCGAATTTCATCAATTGCTGGTCTTCGACGGTCATCTACCCACTGGCGTACGATTGAAAGATCTGCATCTTGCTTCTAACTATCAGCGATATCCATGGTTAACATCGTCGACCGGACCAGGACGTTTTGTTTCTCCTCCAAGCGAAAACAATGTCGACACCTCAAATCCTCACATGGACGTCGGGAAAGTGCATCGGCGTTTTGATGTTGTTTTCCGGGTCGGTGCTCTACAGAGAAATCAAACTGCTGCAAAACCTCCAACCAGCGAGCCATCTGTCCTTCTGGCTCCCGAAAATTCATCATCCAACGAAGAGAGCTGTGGTCGGTTCGCAGAAGAAAACGTCTTCCTAGCAGGTATGGTTGAAAATGGGTGACAGCTTTCACGATCGCCAAAAGTTCTCGCCGGGTAACACAGTAGTTCCGCTCTGGTTTAGAAAAGGTTTTGCTGTGATATTCGATAACCTTTTCTTCTCCCTTCTGCAACTGTGATAAAACCGATCAACATGCGTGAAGGCTGGCATCTGTATCCAAAATAAATAGATCATTTTCAGTGGGCTGTACGAGAACTGGAGCAGAAGTCAGCTTTTCCTTCAGCAGTTGAAAAGCATCTTCACAGCGGCCATTCCGCACAAATTTTTGCCTTTTTCGGTCAAGGTTGTAAGAGGTTTTGGGATATTGGAGAAGTTTCGGATGAAACGGCGATAGTAGGCACAAAGACCCAGGAACGATTGAAGTTCGGTTTTATTATTTGGCACAGGCCACTTTTGAACTACCGACACCTTTTCCGGATCAGCTGATATACCCAGGCCAGAAACGAGATGTCCAAGAAATCGAACCTCTTTCTTCGCTAGCCAACCCTTTTTTGGTGAAAGACGCAGACCTGTATCCAATAAGCGTTTAAAAGCAAGTTCGAAATGGTGAAGCAGATCATCAAAAGTCTTCCCATGGACGATAATGTCGTCAAGATAAACCAGACAGACATTGTAGGGAATCTCTTGAAGTACAACATCCATGAGCCGCTGGAAGGTAGCGGGTGCGTTAGTCAAACCAAAAGGCATGACGTTGAATTCGTAAAGTCCGGTACCAATGGAGAACGCAGTCTTCTCCTTGTCCTTTTCGGCCATTTCAACCTGCCACTAGCCGGATTGCAGATCCAAGGTCGCAAACAATGATGAGCCTCCGAGTGCCTCGAGGGTGAGGTCTATGCGCGGTAAGGGGTAAGAATCCTTTTTTGTGACATGATTAAGTCTTCTATAGTCTACGCAAAACCGAAGGGACCCATCTTTCTTGCGAACGAGAACCACAGGAGAACGCCAAGGGCTTTTCGATGGCTGCACCACTCCTTGAATCTTCAAGTTGTTCAAAATTCTTTCAGCTTCTGCTCGACGTGTCAAAGGCAGCTTCTTCGGCGGTTGCTTTATTGGACACGCTTTCCCCGTATCGATCTAGTGTTGAGCAAGGGAACTCCACCCATGCGTAGCTTCTGATTGAGATACAGAACGGTTGTGTATAACTAACGATTCTAACATTTTCAGTTCCCCAGCTGACAAGCTGACAGCGCTTCGCATCGTCATGTCGTATAAATCAGGTGACAATACGTCCTCGAAGTTTTTTTTTTTTTTTTTATAATTTACCCGCACTCAAGGGGTTATGAATACCCTTTTAATGTGTATACACAGTGCGGGCGTTGAAAGGAAGATGGAGAGAGAGAGAAAGAGATTGGTGTAGTGGTTTGAAACTCAGGTGTGTTAGGTTTCACATATTAGCTCCAGTTACCATCTATTGTGCGCCTGACTTTGAAAATTTCAGTTTGGAGGTCGAGCTGAACTAAAGTCGTGCGTCGTGGAATCCAAACATCGTTCGCAGACAGATTAGTTACGCAGACCGGTATTTCCCCACTCACCACTTTGCATACGGAAGGTGCTATATAAAGATCGGGTGTTATTGGAATGCTACTAGCTACTACGGTCTTATCTTCGGGTGCAGAAGTGGCTAAATGAATCCAACAATCGGACAATGCAGGGACACAAATATCGGAAGCATTCGTTGCTACGAGGTGCTGATTCAAGGTCCGGTTTACCCTAATAAGGTTTCCATTTATCTGCAAGGAATCGTCTCGTAAATTGATGGCGCATGAGAATCGTCGCAGGAAGTCCATGCCTATTATGCAGTCATCGATTGGGGCTACGGACACGGAATGGCGGGTTGTGAACGTTCTTATCTGCAGGTCGACTTCCAGAATCCCTTCTACGGGTGCAGTGTCTCCAGTGACGGTCTGAATGATAGCGTGCGATGAGTTAATCGCTGAACGGGTGACCATCTTCTTCACCACTCGGGAATAAATGATCGATTGGGTTGCTCCGGTATCGAGAACTCCAAGGCAGTTGACGTCGTTTATTTTGATTCGGGCGAGGAGATTGTTCGGATTATTTGTACAGCGAATGAGAATGAAAACTGGTGTAGGGGTATCCTCTTTTCCCACTAAGTCTACCCATCTCGAGATAGTGGGTTCTGGTTTCCCGCGCCGCAGTCTTGGTTGTTTGAGATGTCGTCTATTCTAAGGTTGATGGCTCGGGGACCGAGTCGGGCGGTTTCCACATCGAATATTACAGCCTGGCCTTCTCCACTTAGACTAGGATTTCGACGAAACTCACTTCGAGGTACGTAAGCGACATCGTCAGTGTCATTTCGTCGAACGAACCCATATCCAGTCCTATGCATAAATTTTATCCTGCCTTTAATTCCTGATGCGAGCATTGTTTTGGGAGCATTTGGGTGTGATCGCTGCAACTTTCCCTCCACTAATTCTCGTTTTCCGATGATGCAATCGAACTACACGAATCGCCGTCTGATATATGTACGTACTTCCGCAGCTCGAATCGGCCTTCGACTTAATCGGGTAGCAACTCGACTGGCCTCCGCTCGTACGGCTGTTGAAAGCGCCTTTTCCAACGTGTCCGGTTCAGAGTCTCGTACTCTTTGTTGTAATTCCAAATCGAAAATGCCATCAATGAATTAAGCAAGAGCTATTCGGTCTTTTGCCGATTCGGGACAGTCTGGAAAAGCAAGATAAACAAGGCGATGAATATCGGTTGCTAACTCATTCAGTGACTCCTTAGGTTTCTGCAGCCTTCCACGTAGTTCACAATGTGCCGTCGACTGTTCATATTCGTTGCCAAAACGTTGTTTAAGGCCTCGTCTAGGCGAGTGTAGTTATCTCGGACATCTGGTTGCAGTGTCTCAAAGAAAGCCAACGTAGTACCTCGAAGATACGGGGCAAGATAGAGCGCCTTAATGTTGTTCATCCAGCCATTGACTTTTGCTACCGTTTCAAAATGCAAACGATATGATCGCCAGGGAGTTTTGCCATCGAATTCACGTGGCTGTACCTTAATCATCTGCAACTGTCCAAAAGGGTCTGTTTGACCGTGCTCTGTGAGGTTGCTTTCAGGGCACACTTCCGCAGCATCTGCACCATCAAATCTGGCCGACGAAAACTTATTTCCCGGTAAACGGTTCTTAGACGTAGCAAGAAAAACAAGTGAATTTGATGACTGGGTATCGTGTTGTATATGGGTGGAGCTGGCTGGTGGTATTCCATGTCCAGTAGACTCACGTATGGGTATTTCTGCTGGGCCCGAACGAGAATCTGATGGCTGTACATCAGCATCGTCATGTCTACCTGTGGGAGTAGAGAGGTTAGCTAAAGCATCTAATCGGGGACTAAAGGATTCCTGTTGAGTGGCTTCGACTTTTGCCACACGGGAGTTGATTTCCTCTAAAGACTTCTGCAAATCAGTCATGATGGTTGATGTGATCGAGCTTATTCGAGAGTTCTACGGGATCCGCCATTTTCCTCGTGTTTGTGTGGTTTGGTTATGACACGATTAAGTTGTCGTTCGCAGACCCCACATCTGACACCAATTGTTACACCTTCGGGGAGCGAACCACTTTGGGCGATGATCGAGGAAAAAGAATAAAAACACTTCTTTTTATTTCGTGAAGGAAAAGAAAATTTATTTTAAATTATTTCGGGCTTAAGCGCGGCAATGTGCTCCGTGTCGCTGTCACTTCTTTTTTTCTTATCAGCTTCTGTCATCATTTTTGGCAGCTCAATTCTATTTTTGGCGGTTACATCATCTTAGGCAATGTCGCTTTCGACTTTAAGGTCGTACCAATATCATCCATCCATACCATCGCCTGTCAAGATTTGAGTCAAAAATCTTGACTTTAGGGGTCAAATCACTTTCAATTGAATAAGAAAAATTGTTTATTGTTAACTCATTCAATATAAAGCCAGTAAGTTGTTCAATTCTTAAGATTTTTCTAATAGAAACCTATTTTTCAATAAGAATTATATTTTTTTTGTTTTCACCTTGTCCTACAAAAGGTTGAATATTTTGTAGGTTAGCAAGAAGTAGCAATGAAAGTTCATCCTATTACAAAGTACAGCAATGGAAGAATATAATGTGATACAAGATTTTGCTATACTTTGGTAAGTTCTATTTTAAAATCTCAAGTTAAATGAATTTTTATGCCTTAAAACTGGACTATTTTTGATTAATTAATGTTAAGACTAATTTCACTTAAAAATAATTTGAAAATCGCTCATACCAGCTCTAAAGGTATCAACAATTATTATTCATGAGAAAAAAAATTGATAATAGCAGTAACTTTTTAACGCGATATCAATTAGGGCGCACCAAAATCTAATTTCGAACCAGAACCGGAGCTAAAATTACCTTGAGTTCTGATAACAATGCCGCTGATACACTAACAAAAAAAGAATAAACGATTGTTAATAACACATAACAATTATTAAACATATAATAGTTGAGCTTCACAACATTGCAGCTTTAAGTCACTTATTCATCTTTTTGATTTTTGTCCACTGTACACTGTGCGTTGGTTTAGAAATGAATCGAAGCTTTTTCTAAAAAAATATATCCTCCCCCAGACAGAGATGGTGACTTGGAGGTCACAGAATATTATGCCGGTCGTACACTACGTTCGCAACTTATTCAACCAACTGCGTCCAATTGCTTATTCAACCCTTTAGTTGAATAAACAAATTTATAGCCTCGTACACTAGTCCACAAACTAAGTTGATCGCGTTGGGCAACGCAATTCGACTAAAAATTCAACATGTTCGTGTTGAACGAGTTGCGAGCCCCGTACACCAAGATGATCAACTCATTGAACTGTTGAATAGCCCAGATCAACTTGTGTGATTTTGGCAAAAAAAAATCGGTTGCTCCAGTTCGTCAACTGCGTTTTCGGGTTGGTTGCTCAAAGAGTTCATGCACGCATTGATACCCTCGTACACTAGACGCGTTGAACGCACTTGGCAGCTGAAAGCACACCTTGATGTTAAAATATTTTGAGTCAGTTTGACAGCGTTTTTCGTAGCAATAAGTACATAAAATGATTTCCGTTGAAAGAAAAAGAAAAGTGGCTGCCGCGTTGATAATTTTAGTGAACAATCAACGTCGAAGCCACAATTAAAAAAAAGGAGTGACGATTCTGGGTGGATGAATTTTTTTTGATGATGGGCAAGTGTACAGTACGAAACTGCGTAAAATGTTCATCCACCGTTGAAGTGGTTTAACATCGAGGTAAGCCAATACACACACAAGTTGTCTATATGAGATACAAAGAAATATCACTACAATGAAAATCGGTTCAGTGTGTGATTCAAGTAAAAGTTACCCGGGGGAAAATTGAACCAGTGTGCGCTGGCCCATAATGCGCAGCTCATTATTTGAATGTATTTGCTTAACACGCTACACAACGATGTCCAACGAGCAACACGAGCTCGTTTACTACCCGTAAACTTGTTGAACAACACATTGAGCAACCTCCAACTATCTCCAACGCGTTAGTTGGGCAGAGTTGAGAGCTTCGTACATTAGAGTTGAATGCGTTGAATGAAAAATTCAGTGTAAAATAAAAGAATAATCATGAAAAAAGAGGGAATTAGAAAAATTAATTTAGGAAAACAAGACAAAACAGATTCTGACGAAAATACTGCTCGATTTGTACGTACATATGTATGTACATATGTAGATAATTATTATTATATTATCATATTACACTAAGCAGTTTGAGCGTATGTACATACATACATACATAAGTTATCATACATTTTCTTAATTTCGATGTTTTTGTTTTATCCATATAATTATGGAATTTTGGGAGATACCTTGTTCTGACCTTGTGATGGCTTTGTTTAATGAACTTTATCTTATTTGAATACACAGTTTTACGCCAAATACTTTAGAGTTTTATAACGGTGTCTGCACGTATGTTAGAGAATATATGTATGACCGCTAAAAATATATGTATGCTCAAGTATGTCTAGTATTCAGTGATTGTAACACTTTATTCACCCATTTGTCGTTTTTTGAGGCGTTTCATTTTTCAAGTGTTATTCTAGAAACTGATCGCCAAAAAACGCCTCCGTGGGTAAGTAGATTTACATTCCACGGTCATTGCAACAGCTGATTTACGTCTGTTGTAGATATGTAAATTGCAAATTATTCCAAACAAAGTCGTGAAAATACATATAAGTTGGAAAGCAAAATTAATAGTATTGCAATGTTTTAGAGTAGCGACGAAGAAGAAAATATGCAAAAAAAAGATCTCATTCACATACGAAGAAACATAAGAACAAAATCTAGTCCATTGGATTCGCCGGATGCGAAGTAAATAGCAATATAAATCTCACTTAAAAATGAATACATATATCGAGGATTTTCAGATTTAAGATGTTTTTTCGAATGTCCATCTCCAATCCAATGTATATTTGCTTCCATTAACTCGACTAAATTCGTAAACTGCTTCTTATTACTTTTTACTTTTACCCCATAAATCAAAATAAATTAATTTCGATAGTCAAATAAATTAAAAATTCATAAAACTTATATTTTGAACTGATTTTTGCTCTTAAGCTACGTACACACGAGCAAACAATTGCAGCAACAATTTGCGGCAAGTGTTTGCATGGTTGATCACACCTAAGCTAAATTTGCATGCAAAATGTTTGCAGAAATTTTTTTTCCAGCCTCATGCAAATTGTTTGCACGACTGTTTGCCTCAAGATGTTGCACAGTAGTTCACACCACATGAAAGTCGTTTGCATGGTTATTACCCTCAAAATATTTGACAGTTCCATTTGTCAATAGTTTTCTTGGAAATGTGTGATAAAATGTCTTGCAAAAAAACTAAAATAGCAGCAGCTATGGCGATAATGATTTCATTAAAACGTGGAAAAGAAAATAAAGCAAAAAAATGCATCAAAATTTAAATGAGCTGAAAAATGAAAATGAAGAGGGCTATTTAAATTTTTTACGAGTGTCCAAGAATGACTTTGAAGTTCTATTAGCCCTGGTGAGAACGAAATCACAAAATGTAACACAGTTATGCGTCCTTCAATTTCACCAAGTGATTAATTTTTGTATTAGCTAGAGATTTCACATTGTTGTTTGCCGCGTCCTCACTGAAATATTGCAGCAAATGTCAAACAGCAGCTGCAAACACGCAAACAGTTCATGCAAACAAAACTAACGTGTTCACATGACATGCTACATTATTGCAGCAAATTTTTGCTTTAAACTTTTTTGATTGCAACCAACTGTTTTTTCTACTGTTCACACATGCAAATTTGATTGCAGGCAAACATTTGCTGCGTTTTTAATGGCGTTTTTTGGCGTTTAACGCCTCGCGGAATAAGAGTGAAGGAGAACAAACGACATTTGTCGTCAAACAATGAGTTCCACAAGGCATTTAACGCCAAAAGGCGTTTAATGAACGTCAAATGGCGTTCATCGAAACAAAAACGCCACACGTAATTCGAATATGGCGTTTTTCTGACGAAACGCCTATAAAACGCCATTTAAACGCCCCACGGAATAAGGGTGATTATTTTATTTTCTATCTGGTAAATTTGGGTATCGAAGAACTTGCGATTATTTTAGTGTTAACATTTTGGCAAGCAGATTTCACTGTTTCTATTTCGTCACAAATGATTAAAATGTAAGGCTGAAAACACACCGGATAAAGCAAAACGTGTTTTTTTGTTTCGTGAAACAAGAGAACATTGTTTCTTATAAGACTACACACACCAAAGAAAACGAAACAAAACACACGTTTTTGTTTTGAAGTGTTTCGGTGGTGGTTGTCGAAAATACATGCCATTGTATACCGAGCAACACACACCGAATGCAACAACACTGTTTCGAACCAGCGTCGTTGACGATAATTGCCTACTTTCTTATGGCACAACACACACCAAATGAAACGAAACATAAAAACCAAAGCAAAACAGAAAAACATGTTTCGTTGCCGATAGGTGACCTGTTGTTTTTTGCAAAACAAAATTTTGATTCCGTTGTTTTTATTTTCTTTTTTCATTGCACTTTACAGCTTTATTTGCTTCTATGTTTACTCTGTGCGCAAATTTTAACAATTATGGAGTTATGCTTTTACGACAGTTCGTATCTTGTTTTCTGATAGCATTTTCGATTAATCCCAGCAAATAATCAAAAGTTTCAATCCGCATTCTGATGAAATTATTAAATTTTACAGGATAAGTTCTTAACTCTGGTATTGAGTTTATTATCACATCCTCAGCATTTCGTTTTAGATTATATGGATGCACCCACCACTCTCTGTCATTTGCGTCCTTTTCCTCAAAAATTGTATGTAAGATTGGCACAACTTCATTGTCTGAGTCCGACCACATGTTGAAATTCCATTTTGTTTTATTTCAACGCACACCAAACGAATCAAGAAAACAAAACGTTTTGTTTTGTTACATTCTGTTTCGCTTGGTGTGTCTTCAAAAGAAAAACGTTTTTTTGACTATCGAATCAAAAACGTTTTGTTTGATCCGGTGTGTTTTCAGCCTAAGGGATCAAGTTAGACCTACATCTAAGTACAGTGTTGGCCAAAACTAAAGCACGATATTATTCTGCTTTGGAAAAAACTATGTATAATTTTTAAAATGTGAGAGAATTTTTTTTATTTTAATCTTTTCTTAAAAAAATATATTAGTTTCTAATTCACAACCAAAAATAATATTGTTATTCTCAACCTTTTCAAAAAAAAAAAAAAACGTAATTAATATCGAATACTCATGAAACTAGCTAGATAAAACTAAAAAAAACCCTATATAAATAAAAACTACATTTTGCTTCCAATGTGATACAATTTAACAATTTCTTTTCTTCAAACATAATTTTCCAAATAAGAAAAAAATGCTTAGATATCTCAGTAGGACGATCTGGCGAAGAGCGGTTGATGATGGGCATATCGATAGAATAAATAAAAAAAAAAAGTCGACTTGCAAGACTGGAGTTTGCAAAAGAACATCTCAGCTGGACTTCAACGAAATTTTCCATTGCTCTTCTCCAATGAGTCAAAGTTTAATTTAAAGGGATCTGACGGATTTTGGACATTTCAGTTTGGGCGAACGACTGAACCCCCGCTTTACTAAGGGCACAGTTAAGCGCGGTGCAGGCAACATAATGGTGAAGGAGTTGGACCACTCCATAAGATTAATGGAATAATGGATCGCTTCATGTACCGAGAAATTCTTCAAACGGTCTTACTTACTTACTTAAGGTGGCGCTACAGTCCGGGGTGGACCTGGGCCTCAACAAACAAAGATCGAGCTCCAGTCAGCTGTTGTATCTCCTCCTGCATTCACCGTCTTTGCAGACGGGACCAAAATTCACCGGAAGAATTTTCTTCTCGAAGCAGCCAAGAGCCACCTTATCCGCTTTTGACAGGATCCATGCCTCTGCGCCATAGAGCAGGACAGGGATGATTAAAGTCTTCAGTATAGGGTCACTTTAGTTGCTCGAGAGAGGGCTTTGCTGTTCAATTGCCTTCTTAGCCCAAAGAAGCAGCGATTGGCAAGAGTTATTCTTCGTTTGATCTCAGCGCTGATGTCGGTTTGTGAGTTCATAGCGGAGCCTAGGTAGATTAAGTCCCTAACTACCTCGAAGTTATATCTGTCTATAGTGACGTTCTGTCCGAGATGTCGATGTTGGTTGTCCTTCCTTGTTGAAAGCAAATACTTAGTCTTGCCCTCATTAACCGCTAAATCCATCTTCGCCGCTTCCGCCTCAATACTCACGAACGCTCCACTGACATCACGCTGCGTTCTTCCAATTATGTCAATATCGTCGGCGTATGCAAGTAATTGGACGGACTTTTGAAAGATTGTGCTTCTGGTGTTGGCACGTGAGTTTTGCACAATTCTTTCAAGAACGATGTTAAAGAAGTTGCATGACAGCGCGTCGCCTTGTCTAAATCCTTTTTGACATCAAAGGTCTCGGTAAAGTCTTTACCGACCTAGATGGAGCAGCGTGCATTCTCCATCGTCATCCTGCACAAACGGACGAGTTTGGCAGGGATGCCAAAACTAGACATTGCTCTATATAGCTCGTCTCTATAAATGCTGTCATACGCGGCTTTAAAATCGATGAAAAGGTGGTGTGTATCGATTTGAAGATTTGCCGCAATGTGAATATTTGGTCGATGGTGGACTTTCCTGACCTAAAACCACATTGATATGGACCGATCAGGTTGTTGACGAACGGTTTCAGGCATTCACATAAAACGGCAGATAAGATCTTATATGCGATGTTAAGAAGACTGATGCCTCTGTAGTTTGCGCAGTTCAGAGGCTCCTTTTTTGAGGATGGGGCAAACAATTCTAAGGTTCATCGGGCATACTTTCAGTTTCATCCGACCATATTTTACAGATGAGTTGGTGCATGCTCCTTACCAAGTTGTCCCCGGCTGCTTTGGATAGCGCGGCATTCAGACCATCAGCTCCAGCAGCTTTATTGGATTTCAGCTTAGATATCGCTATCTTAACCTCATCCAGGTCGGGGGGACGGAAATGTTGGTTATCATCGTCCAGATTGAATGGTTCGTTCTGCCTGACAGCGGAATTTTGGTCGTCGTCGCCGTTAAACAGTCTGCAAAAATGTTTCTTCCATATCCTCAGCATCGACTGCGTTTCCACTACGATGTTCCCTTGATCGTCCTTGCAGGCTTCGGTTCGGACCTTGTAGCCTTCGCAGATCCTTTTACCCTTTGGTAAAACTTCCGAACCTCATTCCTGCAGTAGCATCTCTCTATTTCTTCGATCGTGCGCTTGTCATGCTCTTTCTTTTTCCTCCTGAGAAGCCGGTGTCCGTCTCTCCACTTCTGTTCGTAGAGCTCACGAGCAGCTCTAGTCCAGCTATGCAGCGCCGCTTTGTATGCTTCTTGTTTAGCTGCATGTGCTTGCCGGCACTCGTCGTCAAACCAGGGGTTTCGTTGTGGTGGCCGAATGAAACCCAGTACACCAGAGGCGGCATCTCTGATAGCTTATTGGCAATGTTGCCACTGGTCCTCAATACTTGATGCTGGCGGCATAGGATCTCTTGAGAGATTAAGGGAGACTCGATCGGAAAAGGATTTGTCGATCTCTTGCGATTGTAGCAGTCCGACGTCAAACTTCCTCGCAGTATTTCCTTGTCTAGGCGGTGTTCGGGATATCCGCAACCGAACCTTGGCTACAACAAGGTAGTGGTCCGAGTCAATGTTTGCCCCTCGGAAAGTTCGGACATCCATAATACTGAGGAGTGTCTTGCGTCGATCGCAATGTAGTCAATCTGGTTGACGGTAGATTGATCAGGAGATTTCCAAGTTCCCTTGTGAATATCAAGATGCGGGAACCGCGTACTAGCTACGACAACATTTCGCCCCGCAGCAAAGTCGATCAGCCTGAATCCGTTATCGGAGGTGGTGTCGTTCAGGCTGTACTTTCCGACAGTGCTACCAAAGATGTCCTCTCTTCCTAGCTTTGCGTTAAAATCGCCTAGGACAATGTTAATGTCATAGCTAGGGCATTGCTCGTACGTTTTGTCCAAGAGCTCGTAGAACCTATCTTCTCCTCTGTGGGGGCATGCGCGCAAATTAGGCTTATGTTAGCGAATTTTGCATTGATGCAGATTGTCGTGAGGCGTTCATCTACGCATTTGAAACTTAAGACTTCTTGCCTAAGTCTGACTCTAACGACAAGTCTACATCCAAATAGGCGCTGCTTTTGTTGTCGGTAACAATCGCCGTAGTATACATCGCAGTTTTTCATCCTCTTTTTGCCCGGCCCATCCCATCGCACTTCTTGGATGGCGGTGATATCTGCTTTGCAGCAGTCTAGGGCCTCCGCTAATTGTTCAGCTGAAAGTGGTCTATTAAGGGACCTAACGTTCCACGTACAGATCCGAAATTGATTGTCCTTGTTATGTTTGCATGGTCCGTCAACAGTAAATCCGTCCGTTTCCGAGGCTTGATGGAGCTTCATAACATTTGGTTTCCTTCCGTGGTCGGGCAGTTACCCCGACGGCACAACCCCCAACCTGGAGGACCAGTTCCATTCTAGAAAGTTTCATTCTAGAAACCCCTAGGATGAGGGGTCGGTTATACCGATGTTGGTGAACCACTTCGGGGGTGTGAGTGCTGCCGTTGGCCCTTTAGGGCTCCTCCGCCACCATCTCTTTTCCAAGACCCCAACTAATTCTTGGAAATCCTTATCGGCCTAAGCTTCAAATATGTTGAAGAAGCCCGAATAAGGTACTATCTCTGGTCCGGAGGCTTATCACGACACCGTTGGTTCCATCTGGGGAACTCGCCCGCTGTCATGTTTATAGTGCTGCTATTTTTGTCTTCAAACGGTCACGCCTCCTCAATTTGAGAGGATTAGGCTTTCTTCGCGGCAAAAGCCGGAAGGCACCTATTCTGGGTAACCAGAATTAGGCTCTGAGAGGCCTTCTGCCTATCCCTGAGAAGGCCAGACAAGCACTGCGACCTGAAAGATCTTTGCGGATGACTGGTTGACTATGTTTGGGGAACTGAGCTCCGTTCCAAAGTGTCTTTGCCTGCTTCGGGCCATGGAGAGACAATCGCACAGGATATGCTCGGCAGTCTCTTGATCTCCCGGACAAAATCGGCACATGTCCGTAGGACTTATGTATGTCCATCTTGTGGAGGTGGTAGTTGATTGAATACTGTCCGGTGAGGAAGTCTGTGACGCTAAGCTTGCATCACGCTTTTTCAATGTGAGAATTTCCTGACTTCTCTTGCTATCGGTAGCATTGATGAATCTCTTAGCTTGACGTAGCCCAGGTGTTGAGTACCATTTAGAGGGTGTCTCTTAATGATCCCATTAGTTGAGCTCCATTTTTATGTGGCTGGTGGGTAAGCCGCAAAACGGGGACGGGCCAGTGAACGAAGATTGCGATCCTAGTCTGGCTAGCTCATCAGCAATTTCATTGCCCTCTATTCCCTTATGTCCTGAAGCCCAATGAACTGTGATTTGAATGTAAGCAGCGAGCTGGTTTAGAGCGTTCAGGCAGTTCCAGACGAGCTTGGACTCAAAACAAAAGGATTTCAGAGCCTTCATCGCCGCCTGCCTGTCGGAAAAGATGACAATTTGTTTTCTACGGAGGTTGCGTCTGATGCACTCTCTGGCACATATGTAGCTCAAGTGAAAAAACCTCGGCTTGAAAGACAAATGTAGAGCAGCCCAGAAAAACTGCTTGTTTGAAGTTGGGGCCGTATATGCCTGCATCCACTCCGTTTTCCGTTTTTGAATCATCGGTGTACCACACATAGTGGGAACTGAAGGAGGTTGGAACCCTATAACTCCATACACTACGTTCCGCAATAATGGCTTTGAAGGGGCTGACGAAGTTCATCTGAGAGGACATAAAGTCCGTAATACAAAGCGATTGTATTTAGTATTTTTAGATGCCCAGTTTGAAGTTGCACGAAAGATGAAGCTTTATGGCAGTGGCTGCGGCCGACTTCTTGATACTTGTGAGCAAGGGAGGAAGATCTAAAAGAGCTTCCACAGCCGCTGCAGGGCACGAACGCATAGCACCAGTGATGCCAGTGCAGGCGAGCTTTGAAGCTTTTGGAGTGCATTTTAGGTGGAGGTTTGTTCAGTCTTTTTCCCACCACACTAGTGACGCGTAAGTTATAATTGGGACTATGATAGTGAGGTAGATCCTGTATATCATTTTTGGTTTTAGACCCCACTTCTTCCTGAACAGTCTTGAGCAAACCCATAACGCTGAGGTAGCCTTGGCTAGAGTTTTGTCAAGATGTGGATTCCAAGTACGTCTCTGGTCAATGATTACTCCCAGGTGTTTGACTTCCTTCGAGAATGGAATTTGAACGCCATTTAGCGATATGTTTGGGAGATTCGATGTTTTCTTTCTAGTGAAGGAAATGATGACAGTTTTATTGGGGTACGTAGGTTTACATTTAATCCCTCAGTTTGACACCAACTCCATACCTTGTTTAAGGCACTTTGCAATAGACTTGTCAGGGTAGTCTCACTTTTGCCTCTGATTATTATTACCAGGTCATCAGCGTAACCTTGAGTAAGAAAGCCTGAGTCATTTAGTTTGTTTAGCAGCTGGTCGACCACTATGGACCATAGGAGAGGGGAGAGAACCCCTCCCTGGGGGCAACCTGTAATGACTTTGATTGTTGCAGATGACTGTCCCAGCTTGGCAGAAATTTCCCTGTTACTCAGCATCGAACTAATCCATCTGATAATTGGGGTATCAATTCCTTTAGCAAGGGAGGCTTTTTCAATGAACAGAAATGTCGATCAATTACTATTACAAAAGTTGATATTTCTTTGTCCGGTATTTATGAGAAAACGGCTGGACCGATTTTAATGATTTTTTTTTATTGATTACGAAATCGCATGGACCACCGGGTTTAGAAAAAGCTACTTACACAGTTTTGTGCTTGGGAGACCACGAAAAGAGACAAAATAACTTAGAAACACAAATAACATCAAGTTTGCCCTTGTCGATTTTAATTTAAATTAGTTTTGTCGTTTAGAGTTTTTAAAGACGCAAAATGATTTCCAAAATCATGATTCTACGTCATCAAGAAGCTGAGCAATATCAAAAATATCATTTGTAAAATCCACAAATTAATTAATTTTTCGTTGATCATGTCTCCCAACCATACTTAGTGGTGATAATCATTTTTTTGTTCTTTATTCTCCTTTCGCTACCTCTTCGCTAAATTTACGAGTAGAGGCGAGTAGCTGGCGATAGAAGGATGTGTGTTTCCTTATCCTTATTTTTCTGTTATACATACATACTGGATGGGTTGTGTGCATGTTGTGTCTGTGTGTGCTGTGGTAGTGTTTTCCACTCGGGATGTTGTAATTGAGTTTACACATTTTCAGTATTGTATTCAGTTTAACCGAATCAGTTGGTATGTATTTCAACGAATGTGTGGCGTCAACTTAAATTAGTAAGAAATATTCTGAGCACCGTTGCCGTTTTGGTAGGTAGGGTAGGTAGGTAGGGGGGGTGACTGCATCAGCAGGGGTGCAATCCCACCCGGGTCTCAACGGATCCATTGTGTTCCCCCGGTGTGGGGTACCTGTAAACAAGAGAAAAAGAAAATAATAAAGATATGGCAGTGGGCAGTCCTGAACCAGCCCGATTTTATGATGAATTTTAGGGTGGTTTTAGGTGGCGTGTTTGCTAGTTCACTGAGGTCTTTGAATTGTGATTTTCCGAGGGTTGAGAATCTGGTTCTGAAGACGCTTGGGCATTCGCAGAGGAAATGTGTTGAGTTTTCCTCTACCTCTGTGTCGCCACAGCCTCTGCATAGATCGGTGGTGCTGATTCTCATTTTCCTGAGATGGGCCGCCATTGAATTGTGGCTAGTAAGGATTCCAATGAGGAGTGACAGCTGTGGTCTGTTTAATGATAGGAGTTCTTTGGTCCTCTTTTTGTCAAAATGGGTCCAAAGTTTTCTAGAGACTCGGCATGCGTTAATGGTGTTCCACCTTGCGTTGGCCTGCCGTTTTGGTAGATTTCTATCAAATTTGGTAGGTTTTTTCAGCTTTGGTAGGTTGGTAGGCTTTAATTCGATTTGGTAGGATTTTTTTACAACTTTAAGGCCTATGAAACAAACATTTTTTAACAATTGACATAAAAAAATGAAATAATTGCCAATCAACTCAAAAACATTTGTGCCAAATAAAAGTACACGCGTAAACAGAGACTAATAGAATCAACTCATATTGCTTTTTTTAAAAAACAAAATAAGTAGGTACCTACATACAACTTCGATTATTATTTATTATTGGTAAAAGCTTTACGTTATTTAAAAACATCAATTTTGCTTTGGTAGGTTTGTCTCTGGTTTGGTAGGTTTTATTGGGAAGTTCGGTAGGAAATTGTTTTTGCGAGGGGCAACCGTGATTCTTAGCCTGATATCGGGCGAAGGAGTAAAGATACAAAAATTAGGCGGATATCTCGGCTGAGAAATGTGTAAAGTTCCACTGTTAATATACTTGGTTCTGTTGGTGAACGTTTTATTGTTATCGGTGAAAATGTTGTCCGACCGTGGAGCTTAAAGAAAAATTCATGTTTTCAATATGAACGCTTCATTTCATACGAAAAGGAGTCGCATGTAGGTACAATGTCTGAGGTTTGTAGCTTTTGTGGGTCACAAAAGTGGGTAAAAGAATCTGCTGGGTTGTGTTGTTCAAGCGGAAAAGTAATGCTCAGAGAAATAGGTGCACCGCGGGATCTACCAAAGAGCATTCTGATGGGTGATCGCCCTTCGTCAAAAACTTTTTTAGAGGGTCGCAGAAAGTTTAACTTAGCCTTTCAAATGACCTCCTTTGGTGGTAAACGCATAACAGAAGGCAACTTTATGGCCACTTTTAAGATTCAGGATCAAATTTACCACCTTATCGGAGCATTAATGCCTGACAATCAAATATTGTCAAACGGCCCTGCTATGTCCAAGAATTTGCACAGTGCTATCTCTTTTCCCGCCAGTGGATTTTCCAACATGGAATGGATCTTCCAACATGGTAACGATCCTAAGCATACCGCAAAACTTGTAAAAGACTGGTTTGAAGCAAACCATATTAATGTTATGAAGTGACCAGCACAATCGCCTGATCTCAACTCCATAGAAATTTTATGAGAGATTGTAGATCAAAGAATTGATCGCAAGAAATGTCATAACATAGACTGCAGTAGTTCAAAATAAGGGTTTCTCCGCCAAATATTAATAATAAAGAATATTTTTCAGTCTTTTTATTTATTAATTTGAATATGTGCTTTAATTTTATCCAGCTAGTTTCTTCAGTATTCGATATTAATTGCGTTTTTTTAAGTAAGTTAAAAGTAACAATATTATTTTTGGTTGTAATTAGAAACTAATATATTTTGTTTACGAAAAGACATTTTAAAATTTTTACATAGTTCCAAAGCAGAATAATATCGTGCTTTAGTTTTGGCCAACACTGTATGTGCCTCCGTTAACAAAGGTGATACTAAATATGCCGGTCAGCGTTTCTTTCTATTATGGCAACACAGTGTTGCTCGAAATAAAGCCATTGCTCTTATCCGTACATTTAAACGATCACATCTGCTAATGAAACCTGATCCCCCAATTAGCTCAAAGCAACTTTAAAAGAATGTAGGCAAAAGAATCGGACATATAATTGAGTCAAAGAACATGTCCAAGTGCTCGCTCAACTCCGACGTCAGGTTTCTAACGTTCTTTCTAATTCGATCAGTTCTTCCATAACTAACTGAAGTTCTTATGACTTACTCCAAAGAATGCTTTTCATTCAATTGCATTAGTATAAAAGATGTTTTAAACACCCTAATAGTATCTCGCCTAAGTTTATTAAATTATTTTGCCTACAATCATAAGATAAAGGAGGAAAAAGTCGAAATCACTGAAATTCGGTTCGGTGATAAATTGGAAACCGAAAGTTCTGTGATCGCTAATAAGTTTAACTCGTACTTCATAGAAAGCATAAACGCGATTAGTAATTCCATAAAAGTGAACAATAATAGTAATGGGTCGATGATTGATTTAATCGAATCGCAAAATATTTTTAAATTTAGGGAAATTGAACTAAGTGAGCTAAGAAAAATATGCAAAATGATGAACACCAAGAATGCATTGAATTTAAACATTAACATAGTCTTAGATTGTTTCGGTATAATTCGCCAAAAAATCTTATGAATTCCTTTACTTGTGGGGAGTTCCCGAAAAATTTAAGGGAATCTGCAGTTATCCCAATACCCAAAGAGTCTGGCACAAAAGACTGTGATAAATATAAAAAGACCCATAAATATGATGCCATTGCTAGAGCAAATTATTGAAAAGTGCGCGTATGAACAATCTTATAAATATGCTTGTGATGTTAAATTATTAATAGAAAATCAATCGGGTTTTAGGCACAACTACTCTTGTGAAGCGTCCTTAAACTGGCTAATAATGACTCTAAAGGAAGAAAGACATAATGGTAACAAAATCATAGCATTATTTTTAGACTTTCAAAGAGCATTCGAAACAATTGACCGTAAAATGCTGTTACACAAACTATATAAATATGGTGTAAAAGGAATGGAACTTAAATGGTTCAAATCGTACTTAACTAATAGAACACAAAAGACCTATGTGAATAGTTCAACGTCCAGTGCAAGTAATACATGTTTTGGTGTCCCGCAAGGAACTATACTTGGTCCCCTTTTGTTTTTAATTTATATTAATGATATGTGTAAAGTGTTAAAAAAGTGTAAAATATCTCTGTTTGCCGATGATGCTCTTATGTTCATAAGTGGGAAAACTTTCAGTGAAATTAGTGAATACATTAGGGAAGACCTTGAAAACCTTTGCATATGGTTACAGCAAAACCAACTGAAAATGAATGTGAATAAAACTAAATGTATGGTGATAAATAGTAATGACATTATTAACTTAGTAATTGAAGGAATACCCATCGAACAAGTGAATGAAATTATATATCTTGGAGTAATATTGGACAATAACTTGAGTTTTAGTAGTAATATGATTTATGTAGCGAAAAAAGTGTCGAAGAAAATAGGGTTCCTTAAAAGGATATAACTACAATATCAATGTAGTATAATACCATTATCAAACCACATTTTGAATTTTATTCTACAATCTTATTTATAGGTAACAATGAACATATAAATCAAGTGTAGCTTTTATACACCAATTATATGGATGATGTCTTGTCTTAAATGGTTAAACATCAAACAACGTATCATTTTCAATGTATTAATGTTCGTGTTCAAAATGAAATACAATTTGCTGCCTACATACCTAACATCAACTTTAGTTTACATCGGGGACTCTCAGCCATACAACTTAAGAGCAAACTCTGATTTTAGACTTCAGTTTTATAGAGACTCTAGAACACAAAATATGCTTACGTATCGTGGCCTAAAACTTTTTAATGAATTACCTCCAGTAATTAAAAATGAACCTGTCTTGTTAAAATTTAAAAAACTACTTATATCCCATATTAGAAATACAATTGAATAAATGCTTAGTCTTCTAGTTATAAGTGTATACCTACGTACTTGTAAATATAACTTAATTTAATTATTATTATTTATACATAAAAGAATTATAATAGTAATATTTACTAAATAAAATATACATACATACATACATGCACTTCATTATTTGAATGTACATAAAAGGCACTCTTTCTTTCGTAATCGGCCTCTTATTATTTTTAGACTTTTCAAAAATGTTCCATTGTTTTTTTAAATTATTAAAATACAAAACTAATACTAAAGAAATTTTTTAGCACTGGCTTTTTTTCGCCATATGATATGATATTGCGGAGACAAGAATTGGTGAAGGCCTAAGACGACCCAGCAAATGGGTTCGAATGCTGTTCCTGTGGCATAATTCTTAAATAATCACTTGAAATAGTCCAAGAAATGGATCCCACGAGTATAGGACAACAATAGCAGATATTGATGAGTAGATTCTGTATGTCCCAATCGCAGTCGAACATAGGCGGTAATTTTACATTTTGGCCTGTCTGGGGGATAGAATGGATGCGATTTATCTATATTGACTTTTTTGTAGTGGTGATTATATGAGTTTCAACTAACCATTTGCTGTTTGCTAAGAAAGCGGTGTATGGGCATATAAGTACGTCCGGTTTACTGAAGAACACAAATGCATAGACGGTTCTTTGCCCTTGATCCCCATTGTCCCGGAATCCACATGATTTTGGTTTTGTGACGAGTCCTTATCAGTAGGTTCCTTATTTCGGCAACTAATGAGGAGTTTTTGTTGGAGTTTTGTATGGCTTTTAGTACCGAGAGACTGTAATTAAATTATATATCTTGTTGAGTGTGCCTATGACATGTTTACCAAGCGTTTTAGTAGCTAGCATTGCTGCTTCTAAAATCGCGAAGGCTTCCGAAGTAAAGATGGATGAAAATTCTGGAAGGGTGTCGATTTTTTTGTTCGATCAGCTATCCAGTACTACATCAAAAGAGATGTTATCCGAGGTTTTGGACCCATCAGTATAAATAAATTTCCATCCGGATGATTTGAGGTCTGAGGAAACGCTGGCGAATAAAGTGCGGTAAACAGAAGAGCTGGTGTTAGTTTTAATATGATCAGCTAAGTCCATTACGAAGCTTATCTGTGAAGTTGCTGAGGCGCTTTAGGCAATTGCATGATAGCAGGTCTTCAAAATATTGCCTATAGCCGAAGCTATTCGTTTAGTAGACCACAACAGTGATCGCAACATAATCATCAGAAGCCACATAGCGGACATCATCAGGATCAAGATCATTTGATCCAACTGTCTACCAAGTTAGACCAGCTGAGTGCTCAGTCACTCCCACTTGCGACCACAACAGTGGCGTCAACGTCAAATCCAGTTTTCAGTTCTTATAAGATTCCGCATGCCGAGATACGTGATTACCGCGGACATTGAAAAAATGTGTAGGCAAATATTGCTACACGAGGAAGACACAAAATTCCAACTTATATGGTGGAGAAGTAGTCCCAATGACGCACTCAAGTGCTTTAAGGTTAACACAGCTACATACGGAACTACATCTGCGCCATATCTCGCCATAAAATATGTTCAGCGACTAGCAGATGATCATAAGGACCGATTCCCGTTAGCTTTAAGAGCAATCCAAAAGAATTTTTACGTTGACGATGTGATGACAGGATCCGACAGCTTAAGCAAAACTCTCGCAATTCATGAAGAACTTAAAGGGTTATTACAATCCGCTGGGTTTAGGCTTCGAAAATTGTGTGCCAACCATCAATCACTCATTCAGAACATACCAATCAGCGATCGCGAAACCGAATTGGATTTCAATACCAACATCGAAGAGCATGTCACAACCATTGGAACGGTTTGGTTACCAAAATCTGATGATCTTTGCATCAAAACCTCATGGGTCGGAAAAGAGCGAGTTACAAAACGAACAGCATGCTCAGATATTGCTCAGCTCTTTGATCCTCTCGGACTTATGGCCCCAATCATTGTTACCGCTAAAATATTCTTACAACAACTATGGGAACTCAAATACGACTGGGATGCGGTACTTCCCCAAGAGATGCAAACAAGGTGGATTCAATTTCGAGAAGGATTAAAAACACTTCATAATATTAAAATACCAAGGCACATTTTTTCACACAAACTTCCTGAGGATGTGCAATTTCACGTATTTATTTCACGGCTTATGGAGCAGCAACTTACGTTCGATCGCAGGACAAGAACAATATAATTACAGTACGGCTACTCTGCGCCAAATCCAGGATAGCTCCTTCCAAGAAAACCAAGATATCACATCAAAGCACCATCCCACGCCTAGAACTGTGTGCAGCTAAGCTGGCGGCGGAACTTACCCGTCGCCTGCAAACAGATTTGGAGATTCAACGAGATAAAATTTATTTATGGACTGACTCAGAGATAGTCCTCAACTGGATCAATACATCGTCATCATCCACACTGCCAACGTTCATTGCTAATACAAGAACACACAATTCCACAACAATGGCGAGATGTAGGCTCTAAGGAAAACCCTGCTGACATATTGTCACGCGGAATAGCACCAGAGTTTCTTCAACATCATACTCTTTGGTTTTATGGACCACGGTTTTTGCATGGAGCAGAATCAATCTGGCCACCCAAATCTGCCAGCCACAGCTCATCAGTCATTAGACTATGATATTCTGGGTACTCTCAAGCACGGGAACTCATTCAAAAGGGTGCAGCGAATTATAGCTTATATGCTAAGGTTTAAAAACATCATTAAAGAAAAAAATACTGTTGTAAAGGCTCAGAATACGTTTTTAAACAGTGAAGAACTTGATCAAGCAGCAAAAATTATTATAAAACTGATACAGAAGTGTGAGTTTCAAGATGATATAAGTCACCTAACTCAACATAGTGAAGTCGCAAATAAGAGTTCACTCTCGAGTCTCACTCCTTTCCTCGATAACGATGGGATCATCCGTTGGTGGACGGTTGGACTCCTCAATATTATCATACGATGCCAAACATCCAGTGTTGATGCCTTACTCTCACCCGTTCACAAGATTACTGTTGCTCGACATCCATCAGGAAAATAACGATGCCGGACCACAAGCCATGTTAGCATTCACAAGACAAAGGTACTGGCCGATAAGAGGTAAATCGATCGCTCGTTCCATTGTGCTATGATGTGTTAAGTGCTCAAGGGCGAAACCTAAACTTTTACACCAGCTGATGGGGAATTTGCCTGCTGATCGAGTTCAACCCGCACGACCGTTTATACACACAGGAATCGATTTTTGCGGACCCATATAGAGACACTATAAGCTTAGGGGAAAACGACCCCAGAAATCATATATAGCAGTGTTTTGCTGCTTTGCAACAAAGGCCTGTCATTTAGAACTTGTAAGTGACCTAACCTCTCAAGGATTCATTGGTGCATTAAAAAGATTTATGGCAAGACGAGGACACTGCAAAAATATTTATTGTGACAATGCCACAAGCTTTGTGGGAGCTAAGAATCAATTGATGGAGTTAAAACATTTCATTGACTCATCCAAGGAAAGTGAGAAAATAACAACGGTATGCACAGCAAAGGGATGTGACTTTAGCTTCATTCCACCCCGATCACCTCATTTTGGGGGTTTGTGGGAGGCTGCAGTCAAGTCAGCCAAGCATCTGTTGCAACACATTTTGGCTTCAGCTTCATTAACATATCAGAGCTCGAAAC
This sequence comes from Blera fallax, assembly GCA_946965025.1. Taxonomy (NCBI): domain Eukaryota; kingdom Metazoa; phylum Arthropoda; class Insecta; order Diptera; family Syrphidae; genus Blera; species Blera fallax. Next base: position 59,110,776 of record OX337246.1, read on the forward strand.
AGCAGTCGTAGAAGTAGAAGCTATATTAAACTCAAGACCAATAACTCCCATGTCATCATCTCCAAACGATCTCACTGTCCTCACTCCAGGACACTTCCTTATTGGCGAACCAATGACCAGCAGCATTGATCAATCGGCGAAACCAGAAACGTCTGCACTTCTAACAAGATGGAAACTGGTGTCTTCTGTGAAAAGTGAATTCCAGCGACGTTGGTCCAGCGAATACTTAAGCCAGCTACAACACAGGTACAAGTGGAAGGAGAATTGTCAGAATGCAGAGCCAGGGTTGATGGTTATAATTAAGGAAGATAATCAACCAAGTCTTAAATGGCCATTAGGGCGGATAATTAATACCGTTAAGGGACCCGATGGCTTAGTCAGGGTAGCCGAAGTACACACGGCTTCTGGTGTGTTTCGTGGTGCTATACTCTAACTGGCGCCACTGCCAGTACAACAATCACCTGAAAGCAATCTAGGCACAGGGAGCAAACGGCACATCATCGACAAAGACCAAGGAGCGAATCCAGCAGCAAGCGACAAATCTAAGACTAATGGGCAAAACACAATGTGGCGCTCGCGCGGTCGTGCGTTTGACAGGCATTGTACCGACTTACGATAGTATTTGTCAAAACGCGCGACCTCAAAATTTGCAACACAACGCGCGAACGCCGCATTGTGTTTCTACTTTAAAGGATCTACTTTAAAGGATTACCTCTCCAAACAAACGAAGGAAACAATTTGCTAATACCCATAGAGCCTTCATCAACATTATTGGCAGTGAGTGCTCATCACGATCCAATGTCAGAAGACGAACTGACTATATGTAATCACATAGAAGATACGCATCATTTATGCACCCAATCTCATCCAATTTACCGACCTGGGGCTTACATCAGCATGTGCGAATTGAACTTTCTCAATAACATAACATCACTATCGTCCTGCAAATTAAAAACTGTTAAAAATACTTCCGTGTGGACACAGGATTCCTCAGACAAATCGATCTACGCGGTAATCAAAGAAATTATGCTAAATAAAGTATGTGATCACCATTCGTCACTCATCACAATTGAAGGAAGTGGCATTCTGAAGTTGAAACCAAATTGTACTGTAAAGCACGGTCACATAACAATTCATGCTCATCGTATCTATTCGAACAGTATACGGGTAGCATATACCAGACTAAGCAGAGATATAAACCTCACAAATATGGACCATATGGCTGCAATTCAATACAATGTTCCAAATGTCAGCACGTATCAATTGGAATTGCAAGGAATACGTGAACAGATCAGTTCCCAACAATTGGAGTTACCATATCAAATTTAACAGCATAACATGCGACATACCATCCTCAGCTCCTCCGGGTTACTTCTAGCCGGCGGAGTCATTGTGTTCTTACTTTGGAAATCCAGACGATTCATTCGTAGACAAACAGAATATCCCATTCCACCACCAAGAAGACTTCAGCAGCCGAGTCAACAGTCATCTATCAACAGAACGATTGAACACAGTTCAATGGGGGGCAGGATGTTGAGTACGGTCAGTATCCACAGTGCGCCGGCATCCAATTGCCAGACGCCGGACATTGGATCGGATACATAAATGCACTTGCCTGACATTGAACTGAGTTCAACCCAAATGCGGGTGCAACATAACACCTTAGTTTTGCTTTATTCTTTTTTTGTTGTTTATTCATTCATTTTATATTTGCACCGTAATCAATTTGCACCACACATAATAATAGAATTGTATTTGATGAATAAGCAATTTGCACAGTACTGGCACTTAGTAGTTTTTTTGTATGTTATATTTAGTTGAGTAAGACAATTTAGTTAAGAATTTTTTGTGCTAGAATAAGCACAAAATATAAATATTGCCAATAAACATTGAACGATGGGACTTATATTTGAACAGCCATCTAAGACTTTTCATTTTTTATTCCATTTGCTTAGAAATCTGCAAATAATCCTCACTTTTTGGTGTTATAGTATTGTACTATAAATACCGCCAATAGTCACTGTACAGAACTGTGGTCTATCAATATGTACAGTAAAAGCACTGTATACAGCGTCTCTTTTGTCCTCGATGGTAGGAAGCCCAACTTTAAACAGAATGTTCTTAATTGGTATAGTATTACATAGAGTATTTATATGGAATTTTTTGTTTGACAAATATTTGACAATATTAGCCCTTACAGCGACTGATTTTTTAAGCTCGAGACAGTGCGTTTTCCAATTATACTTATTTTTAATAATTAAACCTAGAATACATAATTCAGTCACATTAGTGATTTGTACACTATTAAGAGCATCACTACAGCTTCTGTTGGGTTTAAAGCCAACCTGATTGTGGCTGATAAGATTTTCAGCGAACCAAAGTAATCGTTTTGCCACAATTTACTCTAATAATTTGGCTATGCACGGGAGGAGAGAGATAGGCCGATAACCGTTAATTGTGCTTTTGTCCTTTTTAGGTTTTGGAATTGGAAGTATGGAGGCAATCTTCCAGCTTTGAAGTACTGTACCGGTGTCTAACATGCTATTGTACAATTGAATGAGACGAGTTTTGGTTTCAGTGGGAAGGTTTTTAACATTGGATAGGAAATCCTAAATCGAATTTGTTGCCAGATTTTTGAGTGGGATGAGTTGGGATTAATTTCAGCAGTAAAATCGGCGAAGGATTTTGTTTTGCCCTATTTGAGTACCCTACTGAATATGGCATTGGACTTTTTATAGTGAATTACGTTGGATTGGGTGGGATGTTTTCTGAATTTTTTCCAAGCAGTCATCTTTTCTTTTCGCAGAGAATTTAGTTCAGCGTTCCACCAAGGAACTGACCATGAACGTAGCTTTGAATGGGATTTAGGAATGGATCTAATTGTTTTTAAAAAAATTGCCGCATCTTTATTCGTGTCTGTCGTTATGCTCTTCTCCGTTAAATTTTTTAGGATATGGGTTCTGAATTTCGGCCAATCAGCTAGGTTTGTGTTGAATTTTGGGTTAGGGGTATTGGGTGCTATTTGGATACCAGTGTTAACGGAAGTAATTATTGAAAAGTGGTCGCTATTATTTAAATCGTCTAAATTTTGCCAACGGATTTTGGGGAAAAGCACAGGCGAAGCTGATGTCGACGTGCGTAAAGGATTTATGTGTAGAGAAGTGGGTTGGAGAGCCATCGTTTAGGACAATTAAATTTTAAAATTTTAAATTTTCCAGAATAGCACCTCGGCTTTGTACGATTTGATCCCCATAGTGTACTCTAGGAATTAACATCCCCTACAAGTATAACTGGGGTGTTGACTTGGGAAAGAATGTTATCTTAAATCATTTTTAGAAAAAGATTTGGTCGGGTAGTATATAGGTATATGGATAATTGCCTTGCAAAAGTATAACCGCACCCTATAAAAGGCCTACCACAACAAGCTCAAAACGGATGCAGGCCCTTTATTTTTTTTCTTTTGCATAAATAAACAGGTAATTAGAGCAAAAAAAAGCCCTTTATTTTCTTTTGGGATTTTCAGCAATAAAAAACTGTTGTCTAGCTTGCAGATATCGCTTTAAATATAGAACCAATTTTTCTTCGAGGAGCTCGGTGTAGTCTGCACTGTAGTGGAGGTAAAGGCAAGTGAAACCTTACCGCGAGCGCAGAAAGCCCCCCATACCATACAACTTCCACCGCCGAAGTTCCTCTTCGAGAAAAACCTTGGTTCTTTCCGTAAATCGTGCCAATATCCATTAAAACCGCCTGGTCCATCAAGATTAAACTTCTTTTCGTCACTTAAGATAATCTCAAAAAAAAAAAAAAAAAAATTGTATTAAATTAAGACATTTCAAATTGGAAAAAAAAGAGTAAATTAACAGAATGTTACTTACAGTTTTCCAATTCCGATCCATGTTTTTACGAGCGAATTCCACTCTCTTTTCCTTGTGGGCAGCTCTTAGACATGGCCTTTGTCGAAACCGAACCATTTAAATCCAATTCATTCCGAATTTTCTGCAAAGAACGCACCGAATTGGACGAAGCGTTTACTATTCGTCTTTGATCGCGACTTGTAAGCTTCTGCGGACGCCCAGTTCGGATTGTTGTGCCATAAGTCTCCGGATTTCGAATGACACGATCCGATCTTGGCAAGAGTACGACAACTTTGGCGCCAAAAATTGATAACGGTTTTTTGTAGAGGGGTCAAAAACAAGCATTTTTTACTATGAGAGGGGGGGGGTCTATCTCGCCCCGTTTAGGAGGTAGAGACAATTTTAGAAAAAAATGACTTTAAATGAAAAAAATTATTAAAATTATTAAAAAACAACAGCAACACTTACAATGAATTACTATACCGGTTTTGAAAACCAGAAACCTGTTATTTAAATTAAATTATTTATGTCAATAGTTTTTGAAAAATTCGCATGCAAACTCAAAATTTTGATAAAAAAAAATGAAAAAAAAAAAAGTTGACCAATTTTTTTCAAAATTGTGAAATGAAGTGCTAAATTGGCTTTTTGTGGTCAATGCTTATATCAATTCTGAATCGAACACAAAAAACCGAATGGTTTTATGTCTTTTAGTTTTTGAGAAAATTGAAAATTACTAAAACTACTTTTTTATGAGATTTTTGTTTTTTTGGCATTTACGTAGTCTTCCTTTGAGGTAAGTGAATGAATAATAGATTAAACGTCTGGCAGGTGCCTATATCAACAGTTTTCTTAATTAACAGTACCCGGGTGGCCCGCTTCGCGGGATTAAGGGATTTAAACTCTCTTTCGCATGCGGCAGATCCCGCTCACGCAACTTCATTGCTCCGCTCGGGGTAGGTGCTTTTCGTCAGGCAGGCGCCTATGTCATCAATACTCTTCATCTACAGTACTCATCCCAAAATTACAAAGGTCACATTAATGACAAAATTTTGCTGATTCGCATTATAGAAAATTCACATGTTCGAATGTTGCAGCAAATTACTTACTTTGCGTAATATGTATGTTTGTACTTATGTATGAAATATGTAATGCACTTGATGCTGCAAAATATGCAAAAATATAACTGAACAAACGCTTCACTTTTGTACCGTTGTTTTTTGGAATGCAATGCAAGTCTAGCTCCTCGTGGTGCATTCTGGGTAACGCTAAATGATTTGCTGTACTTTGCTTACAATGATGAACCCATCATCAACATTTATCCTTAAAGTGAGATCAAGTAAATACCAAAAAACAAAACAAAAAACATAAAACCATTCGGTTTTTTGTCTTCGATTCAGAATTGATATAAGAATTGACCACAAAAAGCAAATTTAGCACTTCATTTCACAATTTTGAAAAAAAATTGGTCTACATTTTTTCATTTTTTATTTTAGTTTGCATGCGAATTTTTCAAAAACTATTGACATAAATAATTTAATTTCAATTTAGGATTAAAGAACAGGTTTCTGGCTTTCAAAACCGGTATAGTACTTCATTGTAAGTGTTGCCGTCGTTTTTTAATATTTTTTTTTTCATTTTAAGTAATTTTTCTAAAATCTACAAAAAACCGTTATCAATTTTTGGCGCCAAAGTTATCGTACTCTCCCCCCGATCTTGAAATTTTCTTCCGTTAAATTCGTTCCACGCGGCATTATTTTTTTGTCAAATCAGAATAAATAACTGAATGAAAATGAAGAGAAATTGCAGTTTTTATGCGGTGCGGCTATACTTCTGCAAGCTAGACAAAACATATTGCTGAAAATCCGAAAAAAATGTTCGGGCTTTTTTTTTGCTCTAATTACTTGATTATTGATGGCAAAAAATAAAAAAATAATAAGGGGCCTGTATCCGTTTTGAGTTTGTTGTATAAAGGCCTTTTATAGGGTGCGGTTATACTTTAGCAAGGCACTGTATGAGTGTAAATTTAATGGCCCTTTGTATTTCAATAGCAAGTAAATTGGAGTTAATTTTTAACATCCTATGGAGCACGTTGTTTTTCACTAAAACACCGATGCCTTGCTTTGCTGTCAAATTCGTAGGAAAATTTAGAAAAAAATCATTCGTATGTTTTTGGAAGTATAGGTATATGCTGAAAGGAACAGTTGGCCTCTTCTAGAGAAATGATGTTAGGAGAGACATTTTTAATTAGGACGTTAAGCTCGTCATAGTTATTCACCCCTATCATTCAATCCGCCGGATCTAAGATTCACTTCACCCATTCGATCCGCGTTCACCTTTAGTCTGTATCATTCAATCCGCCGGATGCACTGTATTACCAATCACAATTTTCGCATGCCAAAGTCAGCTGTTGATTGTTACAGATTTTGTTGCTCACGTAAAAATAAAATAAGCAAACAAAAATTGCTACAAAAACAATAAAAATGGACAGTATTGCTTTATATTTTGAGGAAAACGAGGAAATATCCTCAAATAATAGAACATTTCGCGCAAATTTAAGAAAACCGAAAATTATGGAGCTATCAGATGCAAGGTTCTTGGCTATGTCTGCGAAACTTTTTATTTCCTCTAAAAGCTTTTTAAAGCTTCTATTTGAAGTTTTCTTCCTGCAAATAAATAACGATTGTATTGCACATTTTTGATTTACTACTGTAAAAAAACTTGCATTTTTGATAAAGGAACTTCTTCTCTTGAAAGACAAAACGAAAGTAAAATAAACAAATCAGCTGTGAATTCGATGCGGATGAGAAACGTCAATTTTTGTATGGTAAGATCCGTCCAACCGTTTTGAATGATCACGTGAATCTCATTTACATTACCGACAAGTGAACAGATTCCCCCGGCGGATTGAATGTTACAATTGATTACCAACAAGTGAATGATTCCCCCCCGGCGGATTGAATGATAGGGGTGATTTACATAACCTTCTACATTCTATTGTAAAATCTTGCGAATTTTATGTGACAAGTAGGGGGAAGAGGGAGACCTTCCTGCAATATAATTCGAGTTATAATGTAGGACGGTCGAGTTGTGGAAAAAGGTGGGGTAAAGATAAGTATTCTGCCGTCCAGAGGTTAAACCATCCGAGCTCTGAGGGGAATTCGGGTGATGCAATCTCTGGACAGCAGAACAAGGGCTTGGCAACCCTATATTATTATGTGGAGTGTTCATCGTTCATGAATTCATCAGTATTAACGTAGTATTGGTTAGTGTTTACACACATGCAGGATTGAAAGGTCAAGTCGAAACGGAGTTGAGATTTCGACCTGGGTACTTGCACTCACTGAATCGAAAGATTGAGTCGAAATTGGATTGAAAGTGAGTTGAACTGACAGATGAGCATAGCCGCCATTCATTCGTTTCTTAGCTCTGTTAGAGTGTGTTTCAATATTTCGTGTCTTTTGAATTGTTTGAAAATGTCTAATAACCGCGAAAAAATTATTTTATGCACACTTCCCTCCTATTCCCGCCTTTATTATTCTGTTTTTTTACTTTTAAATATTTTTTTTTTAGATTTTTAAAGCGGGTTTCAATTTGCTTATCATCTTTCTATGAAAATCCGCGCTTATTCATTTCTAATTGCAATTTCTTATATATTTCTCCATTCCGAAAGATTCTGCCATCAAAATGCTTCATGGCACTTACTTCTTCCATAATACTTAATAGCACTCGCGTCTCTAAGTGCTCCCACATATTTCTTTTTGCCATATTAATAATTTTAAGATTACGTATAACAAAAAACTTAAGAATTTTAAAAAACAAAATCTGCGCACTTTTCCGCCCACTAAGCTCGTTGGCAAACAAAAACATCCTCGACCAACATCCATTCATATATATATACTTACGCAAATCTTCGCCTCATCTTTTCAGTACAAGCAAAAACGGATGCAAACTTAAAAAATAACTACCATCCGCCCGCCAAACGGAAGCACATTAAACGAACGGGTTTTTCCTCTCATTAAAAGAAAAAAAACCGACTCGACTCCTCGACCCAGGTACTTTGGCATATTTTCGACTCAACTCGGTTTCGACTCGACCCGCGTACACATAAATTTCGATCCGGTTTCAACCTAGGTTCAATCCTGCATGTGTACGGGGTATATGAGTGACTGCAGAAATAGGGGAGTGGGTTATTGTTGTAGGGTGAATGTCGGGTGAGTGTTTACTAAGAGCGGTTCTGTTAGTGAGTTAGCGTTGTGGGTGAACGGAGCATTTGTGTTCATTGAAGAAGAGTAAATGTCAGATTTGGGTTGAGCGTAGTGATGGGCGAATGAAAGAATCGATTATAATCGATTATGAAAATGTATGTCTCGATTCATAGCACGAAATCACTCGAATGATTTTGTTTTCTATTTTCTTACTTCTCTTATTTACTTACTCTTCAGATTCTACAATTGCTTATCCCAGTGAACGCATTATCTGTAGTGCGTGTGTATATGTGTCTAAACCGCATAAACTGCTTGTAGATATTGTGTATGTTTTGGTGTTAGAAAAGCGCCATACATTCTACAATATTTCTTCTCTTATTTCATTTCATTTACTCACTTCTCTTACTCAGAACACAAGGCCATATCTCAAATGATTTTCTTCATGCCCTTTGTATGGTATATCTCATTCGGATCTCGAATGAATATCTCGAATGAATGCCTCGAATAATCTCAAATCTTGAATTAATGAATGTTCTCGGTGTGAATCGAGAATACAATGAGCGAGAGATATTCGAGAACTTCTCGAATGCATATCTCGAATGAATATCTCGAACGAATGTCTCGAATGAATGTCTCGAATGATTTCATATCTCGAATTAAAATGTTTTCTAAAGCTGTTACAGGAATGTTTTTTGGGCATAATGACTTTGGCTCTGCTTGGGATGCCCTTTTGGCAACGGCGGATTATGCTAGAGGAGGTGTTGTGGCGGCGTGTTTACTGAAAATTTGTTTCGCATCTGCCATGCTGCATCTGTTAATTGTTTTCATTTTTAATATTTCCTTGGCCTGCATGTAGCGGTATGGGAGTGGGGAGGTAAGTTGCGCGTTTCGCAAGATGCAATTGTTTTGACAAATTCACTAGCGCGTAGGGAAAAATAGAAAAAACCGAAATGTAACGGGGGAAACTGACAGTAGTGGTGTGACTGTCGTACAGAGTTACCAAAGAGAGCACAATCGACACGAGATGTTGCCGACTTGAAGGTTAGTCGGTGACTGTAAATAAAATAAAATAAAACTTTCAATGAAAACCACGCGAACTACTTAAAAAAAACTGAAACTCTTATTCTCAAACCTGACCTTCTTATGAATAATTGTACACAACTTTAACTTTGAGATAATTTTTTTTTGTTGCACATGCTTCCATTACAAAAATTTTTTCACAGTCATTAAATGGGAGGTGTAAGCTGCAAGAAGAACTTGCTTTCGTTTACATTTATGCAAGTAGATTTTTTTAATTAAATCCCGCTAAATAGGCAAATTGTCACACTGTGCGGCACCTACGCTTTGGCAATATTTCCTGTAAAAAATTGGAGATACGAGCTGCTTTAATACAATCATAACATATCACCTGGAAACCAAACAATATATCGATTTACCTCTCCAGGTAAAATGATCTCTGTTTTTTCGCTGGAAGTTGGAAGCTGGTTGATCTCAAGTTCATGAGAAAAAAACCGTAAAATCTGGAACTTCAAAAAATTAATCAATTCTGGCTATATAAAATCACTGTGCTACAAAATGAAAACATATAGCTTAGAACAACAGTGAGTGTTTTGCAAAACATAATTAATTTTTTAGAGCAAGCAAAACGACATATCTAATTCAAGAAATGGCATAGCACTTTTGCATAGAGATGAGATTGATGTTATTGTTAAAGTTAGGCCCCTTGAAGACTTTAGTAAATTATAAATTAAAATGATACATACACATATACATACACATATACATGTATATAAATATGAATCAAAATAACTTTAGTAAATTATAAATTAAAATGATACATACGAATGAATTAAAATAACTCAACTTACGCTAGAAATTATTCTGTTTCTACAATCTCTACAATGCATATTCATCATCGATATTTTAAAAATTAGTTGCCACATTGTGTTTTTCGGTTGCATGAAAATAACTTGATAAAAAGCATTTTTATAAAACAATTGAAAGCCGTACTTAAAAACATAAAGACAGCAAATCTAGTGGGTGTAGGAGTCATAGATTTCTTGAAAAGTAGGTTAGGTTAGGTTGGGTTGAAGTGGCTGCCAGCTAAGATTCGCCAGCACACTTAGACCAAAGAGGTCCGTTGTGATACCACGTGGATCATGGGAGAAGCCTCCCTCCACCTACTCGTCTTAAAACCAATTAGAGCTTCTTATGAAGCGTAGGAGGCTCTTGATGTCGATATTCATCAGGTCGCTTGTATCATTATAATAGGGAGCTCCTAAGTGGAGTTTCCTTCTACGGGAGAGAGCTGGGCAGAGACAAAGAAGGTGAGGAATAGTTTCCTCCTCTTCTTCATCCATGCAGCTTCTACAGAAATCGTTCGCGAAGAGGCCCAGCCTTGTAGCATGCTTGCCTATTAGACAGTGTCCAGTGATGACACCTACAGTGGTGCCGATATGCAATCTGTTCAGAGAAATCAAATTCTTAGAGCGTTTTAGATCCAGCTTTGGCCAAATCTGTTTTGTCGCTAGACATGTTGAACCACTTGTCCACCTAAGATTTGCACTCTCGATAGCATCCAGCTTGAGTTTAAGTTTGCGAGTAGCGATTGGAATACCTAAGGTGCCGTTATCCGGCAAGATGGGTAAATTTGTTCCTTCTTTGGCGAGTTCATCGGCCTTACAATTCCCTGGAATGTCTCTATGCCCCGGCACCCAACACAGGTGAATATTGAACTGCTCAGCCATCTCCACAAGAGACGAACGGCAGTCTAGAGCTACTAAAGAGTTTATAGAGGTCGATTCCAGGGATTTGATTGCTGCCTGGCTATCAGAAAAGATGCGGATATCTCTAGCAGATATCACGTTTTTCTTAAGCCAAGATAGGGCTTCTTTTATCGCCATTATTTCCGCCTGGAACACGCTACAGTGATTAGGAAGACGGAAAGAGAGCTTAAGATTAAGCTTATCGGAGAAAACACCTGCACCGACTCCGTCTATGGTTTTTGACCCGTCAGTGTAGAAGTGAATAGAATCATCTTCTAAAAATGCATCTTCCTCCCAGCATGATCTGGAAGGGATGGTGACAAGGAAGTTCTTCTCAAAATTTAAACGAGGTATGGTGTAGTCCGTGTTTTCGGGAGAGATTTTGAATTTATTCAGAATAGAGGCGTGGCCGAATTCTTTTCTTGACCACTGTTGGGTAGCTTCAAGGCGAACGGCTGCAGTTGCTGCCATTTGCTTGCTATATATATCGAGGGGTATTAGATGGAATATAATGTCCAGTGCCGCGGAGGGAGTTGTACGTAGTGCTCCGCTGATGCACAGACAAGCTGTACGTTGGACCTTACTTAGATAATCGCGATTTATAGCTTTATCTAAGGCTGTCCACCAGACAATCACCCCGTATGTGAGTATCGGTCTAATGATCGAGGTGTAGAGCCAGTGAGTAATTCGAGGTTGTAATCCCCATTTATTCCCAATGGCTTTCTTACAAGAGAAAAGTGCTACTGTAGCTTTCTTTACTCTTTCTTGAATATTAGGTTTCCAACTTAGCTTCCTATCCAGGATAAGACCCAAATATTTTGCTTTATCAGAGAAGGTTAAGCTGGTTCCATTAAGAGAGGGAGGGTCGACTAGCGGAATTTTATATTTCCTTGAAAAGAGTACTAGTTCAGTTTTGTGGGGGTTTACACCCAGACCACACCGAACTGCCCATCCAGTGAGCTTATTTAAAGCGTTTTGTAAGAGTTCCTTCAGAGTATTTAGGTGCTTTCCCGAGACGGCCAAGGCAACATCATCTGCATAAGCGATCGCTGTGCATCCCTCGCCTTCCATGATTATCAATAGTTCATTGACCACCAAATTCCACAGAAGCGGGGATAGAACACCTCCTTGTGGAGTGCCTCTACTAACAGATCTTCTGATAGTCGTCCCACCCAGCTTTGAATTGATAATCCGACCATTGAGCAGTAGATTGATCAATTCGCGGAGTGAGCTGTCAACTTTCAGATCTGATAGTGCATCTGCTATCGCTGATGTATTGATGTTGTTGAAAGCGCCTTCTATATCCAGAAAGGCAACCATTGTGTACTCCTTGTGGAACAGGGAATGTTCAATTTTGCGTACCAGTGAGTGCAATGCTGTCTCCACTGATTTGCCTTTGCAATACGCATGTTGGGCCGCTGACAGTAGCTTCTTATCAATACTGTTGCGTAAATGGATATCAATCAGTCGTTCCAATGTTTTTAAGAGGAATGATGATAGACTGATAGGTCTGAAATCTTTTGGATTTGAATGAGAGCATTTACCCGCTTTGGGTATGAATACAACTTTGACTTCTCTCCATATCTTTGGAATATAAACCAGGTTTAGACAACTTTGCAGAATCATCTTCAGCACCGGCATAATTATGTCCGATGACTTCTGCAACTCGGCAGGTATTATGCCGTCTGGTCCCGCGGATTTGTATGGTTTGAAGCTGTGTAGTGCCCAGTGGAGTTTGCTCAGTGTGATTAAGTTTGAGGAGTTGGTAATTTGTGAAAGTGGTCTGCTGGAAACCATACTGTTAACAACTTGGGAACTGCCTGGGAAATGGGTGTCAAGCAGTAGTTTTAGCGAGTCTTCGCTGGAAGTAGTCCAAGTTCCATCCGGTTTTTTAAGGTAGCTGAGTGTAATTGGATTTGAAGAGAGAATTTTTCTTAGCCTAGATGCCTCAGAAACTTCTTCTATTTTACCACAGAAGAGTCTCCAAGAATTTCGTTTGGCTTTTCTTAATTCTTTTTTGTATGTGCTGAGGGATGCCTTGTACAAGTCCCAATCTTGCGCGTCTCTCGTACTTTTGGCATTATTGAAGAGTTTCCTACAATTACTTCTTAAAGGGCCTAACCCTGCAGTCCACCAATGTGGCTTCTTTTTGCCCCTGGGATTGATCAGAGGGCAAGAAGAAGACATCGCTGTGTTTAAGGCTGATGTTAAATTTTCAACCATGCGATCAAGTTCTTGGGGATTGCATGGGGGGTTAAGGTGATTTGAGGTAACTAAACAACTTAAAGTTGAAAAGTAACACAGATTCAAAAAAATACTTGATTTTAACATCATCATGTCGGATTATCAAATCCTGGGTGGGACGTCTATTTGAAGATCTGTCAGCATAGGCACTCCGCAAGGGGGTGTACTATCCCCGGTTCTATGGAATTTGGTGGTCATTGAACTATTGATAATCATGGAAGGCGAGGGATGCAAGGCGATCGCTTATGCAGATGATGTTGCTTTGGCCGTCACGGGAAAGCACCTAAGTACTCTGAATTTGAAGGAGTTCTCAAAGATCTCAACATTCACAAATCCGCTGGTTCACATGGTATCCCTACAATAGTTCTGAAGAGGTGTTCTTCTTCGCTGGTAAAACCTCTGCGTAAGCTTTTCTGTCTGTCCTACTCTTCTGGACTCTTTCCGAGAAGATGGAAAACAAAAATTGGCCAGCCTGTCTCTAAAAAACACGAATCTTCCTCTCCGACCAATTACCGACCCATTGCACTTAAGTCCGTTCCTTCCAAGGCCATGGAAACGCTAATAAATCTTCAGCTTATGAAATATCTTGATTCACGAAAACTTCTCAATGACCGGCAGTATGGTTTTCGTAGCAACAGGTCCACTGGTGATTTGATGGCATATCTCACAGGGAAGTGGAACCAATCTCTCCATCACTTCGGTGAAACAAAGATAGTTGCGCTTGATATTTCAAAGGCATTTGACAGAGTTTGGCTTCAAGTCTGATATTCACCACATAAATGCTGGTGTCCCCCAGGGCTCAGTTTTGTCTCTAACTCTCTTTCTCATTTTCAGAAATGATCTCTTGTCTGCAACCTCTAATCCAATGCATTCCCTCGCTGATGACAGTACCCTCAGTTTTTCATATTCGTTCCCTAACTCACGTCCTGCTCTTCGGCCGTAGAAGAGGAACGGCAAAGTATGTTAAACTCATTAAATTCCTACCTTGACAGCATAATCAAATGGGGCTCATTTAACAGAGTGGAATTTAATGCATCCAAAACTCAGTACTGTCTTTCAAGCGAAACCAAGACCCTCAACCATTATCTACGAATGGTACTTGCATCGCAGAAACCGAAAGACTTGCCATTCTCAGTATGTGTATTAACAACCATCTTCGTTGGAACGATCACATATTCGAGGTCGCCAAAAATGCTGCAAAATGTCTAGGAATCCTAAAGCGGTGCAAGAAATATTTTACCCCGTCTGATCTGCCCTCAATTTATAAGGCATTCATCCGCCCAAAGATGGAATACAAAGCCCACATCTGGTCTGGTGCACCCAAGACCGTCTTGCACATTCTAGATAGGGTTCAGAACCACGCGATAAAACTAATAGGTGATAGAGACATTTTGAGCTCCATAGACTCACTAGAGCATCTCTTGTCTTTCCCTATTTTATCGCTTATTCCACAAAAAATGTTCCAACGAATTAGCCACTTGCATTCCTCCCCTTCAAAATTTCACCCGCAATACGCGTCACGCTTCGAATGCACATTAGTTCACCCTCAAGCCCAACTTATGACACATTGTCAAATACAGGCATTCGTTCATAAGCCGCAGGTGAATATTGAATTGCTCATCATCTCCACAAGAGACCAACGGCAGTCTAGGGCTACTAAAGAATTTATAGAGGTCGATTCCAGGGATTTGATTGCTGCTTGGCTGTCCGAAAAGATGCGAATATCTCTAACAGGTATCACGTTTTTCTTAAGCCAAGATAGGGTTTCTTTGACCGCCATTATTTCCGCCTGGAACACGCTACAATGATTTGGAAGACGGAAAGAGAGCTTAAGATTAAGTCTATCAGAGAAAACACCTGCACCAACTCCGTCTTTGGCTTTTGACCCGTCAGTGTAGAAGTGAATTGATACATCTTCTAAAAATGCATCGTCCTCCCAGAGTGATCTGGAGTGGATGGTACCCAGGAAGTTTTTTTCAAAATTTAGACATGGGATGGTGCAGTCCGTGTTTTCGGGAGAGATTTTGAATTTATTCAGAATGGAAGCGTGACCGAATTCTTTTCTTGACCACTATTGGATAGCTTCAAAGCGAACGGCTGCAATCGCTGCTTACCTTACTTACATAGATAATCGCGATGTACAGCTTTTTCTAAGGCTGTCCACCAGACTATCACGCCGTATGTGAGTATCGGTCTAACGACCGAGATGTAGAGCCAGTGAGTAATTCAAGGTTGTAAACCCCATTTACTCCCAACGGGAGAAGAGTGCTACTGTAGCTTTCTTTACTCTTTCTTGAATATTAGGTTTCCAACTTAGCTTCCTATCCAGGATAAGACCCAAATATTTTGCTTTATCAGAGAAAGTTAAGCTGGTACCATTAAGAGAGGGAGGGTCGACTAGCGGAATTTTATATTTCCTTGAGAAGAGTACTAGTTGAGTTTTGTGGGGGTTTACACCCAAACCACACCGAACTGCCCATCTAGTGAGCTTGTTTAAAGCGTTTTGTAGAAGTTCCTTTAGTGTATTTAGGAGCTTTCCCGAAACGGCCAATGCAACATCATCGGCATAACTGATCGCCGTGCATCCCTCGCCTTCCATGATTATCAGTAGTTCATTGACCACCAAATTCCACAGAAGCGGGGATAGAACACCTCCTTGCGGAGTGCCTCTACTAACTGATCTTCTGGTAGACGTCCCACCCAGCTTAGAGTTGATAATCCGACCATTGAGCAGTAGATTAATCTATTCGCAAAGTGAGTTGTCAACTTTCAGGTCTGATAGTGCATCTGCTATCGCTGATGTATTAAACAGAAAGTGCAGTGTTCGACTGATCAAAAATCCATGTGGAGAAATTTAAAAAGATATGTTATAAAAGACGAAAAATGTAGTGAAATAAAAAGTATTCAGTTTAATAACGAAATTCTCGACGATGATAAAATTATAGCTTACAAATTTAATGACTTTTTTATTGAAAGTATAGTGTCGATAAGTGTGTCTATTCCGTTTGTACCGTTCTTTAACAATGTCAATGATACAAATTTAGTCTTCAATTTTCAATCTGTGACGCGCCAAGATATTAAACTAATTTTAAAACAAATGAAAAACAAAGTTGACTTTACATATATGAGCCCCAGGGAAATTTCTTGACAGCTACGATATACTCGGACCAGCTTTATTTTATTATTTTATTATGAATAAATCATTAGAAACAAAGGTATTCCCAAAATCATGGAAGAAATCTTTAGTGACACCTATAAGAAAAATATGCAATACTAACCTATGTGAAGAGTTCCGTCCTGTTAATTCGTTGCCATTATGTGAAAAAGTGTTTGAAAAAATCGTCTTTAAACAGTTAAATAATTATTTTGAATCAAGTGAAAGTGCAATAAATTTGATTATCAATAATTTTAAGAAAGAAACACACCTAGGGAAAAAAGTGTTCTGTGTTTTTCTCGATTTAAAACGAGCATTTGAAACAATAGACAGACAAATTTTAATAGATAAGCTCAATCGATATGGAATTAAAGGAGGCGAAAGTGATTGGTTCAAATCATACCTTAGTAATAGAACCCAATCTGTTAAAGTTAATGGTGAACTGTCATGTTCAAAGGATGTAATGTTTGGTGTAACCCAAGGATCAGTTTTGGGAACATTATTGTTTATAATATACATAAATGACATGAAAAGTGCAATAAAAAATGGAAAACAAGCATTGTTTGCTGATGATGCGGTGATATACGTTGCGGATAAGAATTACTTAGAATGTCAACAAAAATTCAACAGGACCTGGAAAGTGTTTCTGAATGGCTGAAGATGAGTAAATTGAAACTGAAAGTGATGAAACAACTGATCATAAATAAACGACAAGGAGAGGATGTGAGACTGAAAATTGACGGTGAATATATTGAACAAATTGATGAAATCAAGTATTTAGGTATAACAATCGATGATAAATTGACTTTTAGCAATCATGTTGATCATTTATGTAAAAAAATTGCAAAAAAGATGGGCTTTTTGAAAAGAATAAGAAATGACATCTACATTAAGTGCAATAAATATTTATAACGTAATAATTAAATCACACTTCGAGTATTGTTCCTCAATTTTGTTTTTATGTCCGGATAGTATAGCACAAAGATTGCAATTACATATTACAAAATAAAGCCATGCGATGTGTTAAAAAGTGCAATATGTATATGTAGATGTGTCAATTCGTTTCATGTTAAATTCGTTAAAATGGTTGTCAGTCAAACAAAGAATTATAATGAATGTTTTATGTTAATTTTTAGAATTAAAAATAACCTAATGCCTATGTATTTACTAAATTATGTGCAATATATTCGTGAAGTACAACCCTATTTTAGACTACCAAAATTTCTAAAAGGAAGATCACAAAATTCTTTGCAATATAAAGGCTTCAAAATGTTCAATGAATTGCCAATTACTATTAAAAACGAAACAAATCTAACAGCTTTCAAAAGATTCATTATCCATTATATTAAAGACAATTTTTAAGTTTAAAATTTTATCATAACACTTTTTGTAAAATGTATTTATGTACAATAGCTAAATGTTTTTTTTTTAAAAAAAGCGAAATAAATAAATCTAAACTAAACATTCTATATCCAGGAAGGCAACTATTGTATACTCCTTGTGGAACAGGGAATAATCAATTTTGAGTACCAGTGAGTGTAATGCCGTCTCTACTGATTTGCTTTGCAATATTCATTTTGGGCCGCTGACAGTAATTTCTTATCAATACTGTTGCAAATATGGATATCAATCAATCGTTCTAATGTTTTTAAGAGGAATGATGATAGACTGATAGGTGTGAAATCTTTTGGATTTCTATGAGAGCATTTGCCCGCTTTGGGGCATAGAGACATTTAATGGAATTGTATAGCCGATGAACTCGCCAGAACTATACCCATCTTGTCGGATAAAGGCACCTTAGGTATACCAATAGCTGCTCGCAAACTTAAACTTAAGCTGGATGCTGTCGAGAGTACAAATCTTAGATGGACAAGTGGGCATAGAGTCATTCCAGGGAATTGAAAGACCGATGAACTCGCCAGAATAGGAACAACTGTACCCATCTTGCCGGATAAAGGCACCTTAGGTATACCAATCGCTACTCGCAAACTTAAATTTAAGCTGGATGCTGCCGGCAGTACAAATCTTAGGTGGACAAGTGGATTAACAAGTCTAGCGACAAAACAGATCTGGCCGAAGCTGGATCTAAAATGCTCTAAGAATTTGATTTCTCTCAATAAATCGCATATCGGCACTACTATAGGTCATCACTGGACACTGTCTAATAGGCAAGCATGTTACGAGGCTTAGATTTTATTACTTAACTCTTAAAATAACAAGAAATTCTTAAAACTAACTTAAACTATAAAAAGACTAAAGAGAAGAGGGAGAGAGGGTGGACATAAGAACATAAGAGAGTTTCGCAGAGTAAATTTACTGCACTGAAGTTCGACAGAGCTTTGCTTGTTAGCCATATGCATCATTCTGATCATTGACCCCTTTTAGCCATAGTTGGTGGGGTGAAAGATAAGGCAGAAAAGGGGTATAGATTTCGAGAGTTAGTGTTGAGAAGTATCTTTTGTAGCAGAGCGGAGCGATCGAGGTTTCCTGCTAGTAGCTGATGTACAAAGAGGATGTCGGCAATTTCACGGCGTTTTTCTATTCATTGTAGGTACGTTTATTAGTTTCAAATGATCCTCAATTTCATAGAGCACGGATTATTCTGCGTTGAACAGTTACAATTCGTGATATATTGACTTATTTCCAGAGATCCTCTTAAAGATAAACAATTAACATTATGTAAGCACTTGGTAAATACAAGGGCAGTTTCCATTTAGACGCAAAATGAATACATATGTATTTGCATACATACATATATACACATTTATTTACATATGTACATACATATATAGCGTAACGCATACAATTATTGACACAGCAAAATTTCGATACAATTATTGACACCCTCTTGAAACACAAGGTCTCACTGGTTTAAATGCGGAGCAATTCCAGTAACGGCTTTTTTAAATCGTTTATTCTTTTTCTCTCTACATTCGTGCGTTATTGCGCTGTGAGAGACTATCAGTGTAGTTCAAAATTTCAGTGAGTTAAAATCCGTGGTTCGTGGCTCTTAAATCGTAAGCAGAAACAAGAACAATTCGTTAAGGAACTGAAACAAATAAGTCCCTTTATATGATTTATTTTATACAATTATGATCAAATTTTTCATTTCTTGCAAAAGATCATGCTTTCCTCTATGATCTTTTATGTTTAATTTTTTTTTCTACTGATATTTAATTAAATAAATGAGGTGTCAACTATTGGATTAGTATTTGCTCAATTCCTTTTATTGACATCATGGTGTCAATAATTGCCGTCTATGGGAATACAAAAGTTGACACCGTGTCTATAATTATGCTGTTGGAGGGTGTCAATTATAGTTGTTTTCTCTAAATAAATATTTAGCTGAAAAAATGCCTAAATGCAGCCACAAATACCGTGAAAATGACCTCCAAAAAGTTCTTGA
Source organism: Blera fallax (assembly GCA_946965025.1). Taxonomy (NCBI): domain Eukaryota; kingdom Metazoa; phylum Arthropoda; class Insecta; order Diptera; family Syrphidae; genus Blera; species Blera fallax. The sequence goes on from OX337246.1 coordinate 59,130,404, forward strand.
AAGTGTCAGGACGCAAGCTATGTCTAAAAAGGCAGCGGCCAAATTTTATGGTGTCCCTCGAACAACGCTTATATTTCGATTAAGCGAAAAATTTGTTAAAACATGACCAGGTCCTAGAACAGTTTTAACTGCCATCGAAGAAGAAGAGGATGGGCTCCATGCCGTTAAAGAGTTTCTCGATGGAGACGGGACCATCCATTTGTGCCAGAAACATGACGGGGAATGGTTGGTTTAAGGCGTTTTTAAGTCGACACCCTTCCATTTCACTAAGAACACCAGACCCGGTTACATCGGCAAGTGCAACAGTGGGATCTTCGGACATAAGATCGTGGTTTGTTAAGATTGAAGATTTCCTGAAGGAGAAGGATTGGCGGGACATTCTAGAAGACGGTAGCAGGATTTTTAACGGTGATGAAACCAACTTCTTACTGTGTCCTAAAACCAAAAACGTGTTGGCAGCAAAAGATGCTCGTAATATATACGAGATTGATAGAGGACTGAAAAATCTGACTTAACTATGTTCTCATTCTCAGCCCTGGGCAGTTTGGTTCCACCCATGGTTATATATCCATACAAGAGAATACCAGAGGATATTCGAAAATCATTACCTAAGGTGGGGCTTAGGACAATGGTTGGATGACCAAAGAAGTATTCTATGAATATATCTCCAAAGTCCTTCATCCACATCTGGTCAGTATTGGAACTAAATTGCCAGTCATATTTTTTGTTGATGGTCATAGCACACATCAAACCTTACCTGTCAGCAAACTATTGTGTTTAGCTAGGAATCATATTATGTAATTGGATTATACCCTTAATTAAACATTTTAATAAACTTGAAATATAACAGCTATGCTTTTTAATTTTAAATCGCAGCATTCAAAATGTATATTTTCTCTTAGATAACCGAATCAAGGTAATTAATTTTTTTTCTTTTTTTCCTGCCGTGTAAAACTTTTAAAGATACATATGTCAATAACTATATCATTACATTGTGTCAATAGCTGTGTATAAATGTCAGCCATTGTACTTTTACGTGGTGTCAGCAATTGTACATGGGTGTCAATTAATGTACAATTTTATAAGCCCTTTGAAATATTGTGATTAAACTTTATTTAGTCGATTTTCCTTAATTTATATAAAAACTAAATGAATTCTAATAATATAACATATTTCGAAATCCTAAGAGTTTTCAAAGTACTCCAGTCAATAATTTTTTACGGCGATTTGAAGAAAAAAAATTCTTATGGGTGTCAATAACTGTATCGGTTACGCTATGTACATATGTACATGGTAAGGGATCAGTGGTGAAAAAACATAAGAAAATTATTTATGTGCACAGTTTTTCTTGTAGTCAACACATTTTGCACTGAATTGTCAATAAAATTGATACACATATCTCGAACGAGAAGCGTAATTTTTCATTACATTTTAAAATTAGACTATCAACAACAGTTCTATTGGCAGTAAAAAAAAAGAGCTAGTGTCGTGTCAAATATGGAACTACATATGTACGTACTACCTGTTGCATGACTCTTTCTCTTTCTTTCTTTCTATCTTTCATTATTAAACTTAACCGCGTTAAAAATCTCTTTGGAATAAAGGAACTGATAGATTAATACTTTACAACTGCCGTTATCGATTACATAAGAAACAAATTTAAAACAAGCCTAAACGACATAAAAATACACAATAAATCTCATTGACAAGCCATACACCATCCGATGGAACGTCACCCATCACAGTCACACAGTGCACAACTAAACCCAAACAAAGACTTTTCCATTCAATACAAGTGATGTACTGTATTTTGACTAAAAGAAATGAGAATCACCTCCGTCATACTTTCACTAGAGAGAACTTCGAGAACGAATACGAATGTCTTATGTAAGCCCACGCTAAATTTGTGGAAATTGCACAAAACCTTAATATGTCTATTTTTTTTTCTATGTACCGACGTACGATGATGTTTTTACCTAGAAACAAATTCTGAAAATCAAAGGGAAAAATACACTTGAAATTTTCGCACAGCTGATGTAATATCAAGGTTGTACTCGATTATTTTTTTCATTTCAATTTATCTCAGGTAGAAGCCTACTTACATTTATTTGGGAATCCAACTGGAGAATGATATCCAAGCTTGGTAATAAATTTCTGCTGGCGAATTAAACAATTCATCTTGGTGATTATTTATCGAAACACTTTTCGTCAATCATTAATTTGCGGGTGAGGTTTGTGAGTAACAGCTAAATTTTCTTAAATGTATTCCACTGCTGTTACAATCCAAGCAAGTTAAAATTGGAATTTGCAAAACAGTAATAGGAATATTAAGACTAAACCACATTAATTTCAACCATCAGTCGCAATACGAAAACGCAATTTTACAATATGAAACGATAAATGTTCAACCTTTTTTTAAATATGCACCAAATGATTTGTCACCGACGGCAATGAAGGCGGAAAGGTTGTGATACTTGTTATGGTTTATTTATTTATGTATTCGTTTTTGTAAATTTTATTTAATTTAATATTTATTGCCATTACCAGTAGCGTTTTGGAAAAATGTCGAATGAAAATGAATTATTGCACGAAACTTTGACAATTGTTTCAGCGATGGTCGAATTTCTATTTAGCTATACTAGCGACAAGAATATGTCGTGGGAAGAATTTGTTTACAGATCTGTTAACTTTGTATACCTCTATGTCACAAATTAGTCGACCCCAACCTTAAAAGGACTTATACTCTGATTTTACAAAGTGCAATTATTTGTCTTTCAATCTTAAACCTATTAAAAAATCTCGTACACGGCCAGTCCAGAATCATTCTTGTAACTGTTTTGTCATTTACTGCTGGAATACTTTGACGTCACTGTCGTAGAAATAGACGGAGTTGCCTTTGGACGTGGTGGAATATTGGAGTTTAACATATGTAATATTTTGAAAAAGTGATTACTTCAACTTATTTTATTTGGGTTTGATAAACACAATTTCAACGAAGTTGACATTTAAAAGACATAAGTATACGACTTCGTTGTGGATAAATCTCTTAAAGGGATACATGTACGACATTGGTGCGAGTGGGAGATACATCAGGCCTGCTTGAAAATTCGCCATTTTAATATCTGAAAGGAACTCATTTACTTATTTTATTTATCTTAATCATTTACAATTTAATCTACGAACTATATATGTATATTAAAGACTTCAGGGCATCAAGGCCATTTTAAGCCGTCTTCAGAGTAAGAAAAAGAAAATCAGAATATGATCTGGAAAAGAAATAAGTTAGCTATTGAACAAGTTTGAAAGCAATTTATGTAGTTCGATTTCGAGCTTTAAATTTTTTTGTAGTGGGCCCTCCAAGTTTTGAGTTTAAATTTTTTCAGTTCATTGTTAGAGCTTTTCTATATGGGCACCATTCGCCATTATTTTTTAGCTCTATTGAATCATCTTCTGGTTTCACGCCTGAATTGTTCTACAGGTTTGTTTCACCATGAGACATGGAATTCGGTTGGTCTTCTTATTCAACTGGAAATAGCTGTACTCATATGCGGCGGAAATGGTATTTCGAAGATATTCTGCCTCAACTTCCAGCTCTGGAGTAGTCGTAATGGCTATCGAAATTTAATTAGATCCGCCTCGAGGAGAAATCGATAGGTTTCCCAGTTTGTTTATCTGGGATTTGTGTTTTCATATTGGAAACATTGAGTATCCCAAGAAGATTTAAAGATGAGGAACTTCTCACACGAATACAGCCTTCAAAAGAGCATTTCTCTAAGGAAGCATTTTAGGCAACCTTGGCTTTAGCCTGTCCGCCTTAGCTTGGTCTCTGCATATGAAGAGAACTCATCCGGATTTATACATACAACTGAGTAACTGGGGTTTTGTGGATCCCTGTTTTGTTAAAGGATTCCGTGCAGAATGGCATCCTAAATCGGCTGAACTAAATTGTTGTAGAGATGGTGTTTGGGAAGTCTACAGGTACTAGAACAATTTTTATACTTGCCGCAGCATCGCTGTAGGTGCCGGTGGGCACAGGACTCATTGGTCTTGGAATTGGCCCCGAGGTTGGCGCGCTCTGTTCTGTTTTATTTTTAACACTGTCACATAAGCTTCTTGTTTCTTTCTTTGTGTAGATAACACTATTGAATATTCGCTACTTTTAAATATCAGAATACAGTTTTGCCCTTCGATTTTTCCAAGAACTGAAACTGTTCTTTTTAAGTTCATGGGTTAGTCCATTTTTCGATTTTGAAACCTCTTTCATTTGTCTTCTCTTACATTTGCAACAACCGCTTTGGAAGCAAATACACTTACTTTTTTTTACTATGATTAAGTATTTGTCCACTTTGTCATTTAAAACATTTACTGAATTTATGCATTTTGTGTATATACCTCTGTTACTATTCTTTCACATGCATCCAAAGAACAGCAGCCGGGGAATTCCATCGACGGAATCAACAGTGACGTCCACAAAAAGACTAGCGGAAGCCTTGCTTGAGCTACTCAGACATATTTGGAGCTCAGGTCAGGTTGGGGGTTGTGCGTCGGGCAACTTCCCTGCCACGTAAAAAACTCCTAGTTACGAAGCAACCAAAGAGGGGGGAAACCAAGAGACTCAGCTGAACACTCATAATGGACGCCGATGGACATTGAGGTGCAGCAATGCGCCAAGAGGTTAATCGACGTTGTGGAAGCCGAACTTAAAGATGATGGTGCAGACCCTGACTCCAAGCGTAGGCTGCGAAAGCAAAGATGGTTCTCTGACCTCTCGCAGTTCTTGTTCTTTGTATCCTAAAGTCCCCATGGTTTCGTAGATATTAACTCCACCTCTCTGTTTGTACGTACGATTTCGCACACGTAACCGGGATACATATTGTTTTTAATTTTAAATACAAATATCATACATTCACATTTAACCAGTTTAGTGTATTTAACATACACATTACTGATGTCTACTACATTTTAGAATGATTCGCATTGCCTTGTTTTGTAGCACTTGTATGTATAATAAACTAGAACAGTAATCAAAATGAGGTTTTATCAGCACATTATATACATTTAAAACAGCATTTAAAGAGAGATTTCCTCTTACTTTACCCAATACACCAATTTTCTTACAGATAAAATTCACATGTTCGGTAAAGTTAAGTTGTTCATCTAAGACAACACCAAGATATTTTATTTGTCTCACTTTTTCAATATGTTTACATACACATATTTACATTTATAAGCGAATTTACGAGACTACTTTTAGTTTTTGTTACATTTAGGACCAGTCTATTAACTTTTAGCCATGTGTTTATTTTGTCCAGATCCTGGTTTATGGTTTGCAAGCACTCTGTTGTATCATTCCCAGACGTACATATATATGAGGCCATCATCCGCAAACAAGATTAGCTTTGAAAATTTTACGACTTTGGTCATATCGTTTATAAAAATTAGGAATAACCATACTCCAAGTATTGTGCCTTGTGGTATTGCTACACTGACCGAGACTGGCGACGATATTCTACCATTTACTGAAGTGCATTGGGTTCGTCCTGATAAAAAGGACTTAAACCATTTATGTTCAACACCTTTTATGCCGCAGTACTTTAATTTTTTTTTAGCAAAATACCGTGATTTACTGTTTCTAAGGCTCTTTTTAAGTCCAGGAAGACAGCAACTACTGCGTTTTTCCTATCAAGTTCGTTTCTCCACTCATTTAACACAAAGTTAAGACACGTTTCGCAGGAGTGGTTAGCACGAAATCCAAAAGTCTCTGACTCTCTAGATGCTCTTCTAATTGCATTGAAACAGTCTTTTGTAATATTTTTTCATATAAGGGTATCATATTTATAGGGCAATAGGTTAGGTTAGGTTAGGTTGAGGTGGCTGCCAGCTAGGAGTCGCCAGCACACTTAGACCAATGATAGGTCCGTTGTGATACCACGTGGATCAAGGGAGAAAGTTTCTCTCTACCTACTCGTTTTAAAACCAATTAGAGCTTCTTATAAAGCGTAGGAGGCTCTTAATGGATGGTGTAGTCCTTGTTTTCGGGAGAGATTTTGAATTTATTCAGAATAGAGGCGTAGCCGAATTCTTTTCTTGACCACTATTGGGTAGCTTCAAGGCGAACGGCTGCAATCGCTGCCATTTGCTTGCTATATATGTCGCTTGCTTGCTATATACGCAGAGGGAGTTGTACGAAGTGCTCCGCTTATGCACAGACAAGCTGTACGTTGGACCTTGCTTAGATAATCGCGATTTATGGCTTTTTCTAAGGCTGTCCACCAGACAATCACCCCGTATGTGAGTATCGGTCTAATGATCGAGATGTAGAGCCAGTGAGTAATTCGAGGTTGTAATCCCCATTTATTCCCAATGGCTTTCTTGCAAGACAAAATTGCTACCGTAGCTTTCTTTACTCCTTCTTGAATATTAGGTTTCCAACTTAGCTTCCTATTCAGGATAAGACCCAAATATTTTGCTTTATCAGAGAAAGTTAAGCTGGTACCATTAAGAGAGGGAGGGTCGACTAGCGGAATTTTATATTTCCTTGAGAAGAGTACTAGTTTAGTTTTGTGGGGGTTTACACCCAAACCACACCGAACTGCCCATCTAGTGAGCTTGTTTAAAGCGTTTTGTAGAAGTTCCTTTAGTGTATTTAGGAGCTTTCCCGAAACGGCCAATGCAACATCATCGGCATAACTGATCGCCGTGCATCCCTCGCCTTCCATGATTATCAGTAGTTCATTGACCACCAAATTCCACAGAAGCGGGGATAGAACACCTCCTTGCGGAGTGCCTCTACTAACTGATCTTCTGGTAGACGTCCCACCCAGCTTAGAGTTGATAATCCGACCATTGAGCAGTAGATTAATCTATTCGCAAATTGAGTTGTCAACTTTCAGGTCTGATAGTGCATCTGCTATCGCTGATGTATTGAGATTGTTGAAAGCGCCTTCTATATCGAGGAAGGCAACCATTGTATACTCCTTGTGGAACAGGGAATATTCAATTTTGCGTACCAGTGAGTGTAATGCTGTCTCTACTGATTTGCCTTTGCAATATGCATGTTGGGCCGCTGACAGTAGCTTCTTATCAATACTGTTGCGTAAATGGATATCAATCAGTCGTTCCAATGTTTTTAAGAGGAATGATGATAGACTGATAGTTCTGAAATCTTTTGGATCTGCATGAGAGCATTTACCCGCTTTGGGTATGAATACAACTTTAACTTCTCTCCATATCTTTGGAATGTAAACCAGGTCTAGACAACTTTTCAAAATTATCTTCAGCACCGACATGATTATGTCCGATGACTTCTGCAACTCGGCAGGTATTATGCCGTCTGGTCCCGCGGATTTATATGGTTTGAAGCTGTGTAGTGCCCAGTGGAGTTTGCTCAGTGTAATCAAGTTTGAAGAGTTAGTTATTTGTGGAAATGGTCTGCTGGAAACCATATTGTTAACAACTTGGGAACTGCCTGGGAAATGGGTGTCAAGCAGTAATTTTAGCGAATCTTCGCTGGAAGTAGACAATCATACATCCAGACAATGTCGACCAGGTTATGTCTACATTGGAATTTCGTTTCGGGCATCCTGAATGTTTAATCCAGAGCCACTTCTTGAAGGTGAGAAACTGCCGATTCCAGAGAACAGGTTGATAATACCGTTCGCTACGAAAGTACAAAATTTATCGATGTTTATGGAGGCAAGTGGCATGCATCATCATTTGGCTAATCCAACTCTACTGGATGAATTAGTGGGAAAACTTCCAATGAGCAAAAGGTTAGAGTGGGCCCAGTGCAGCCTGAACATTCAGCCGTTCCCTACAATAAAGCACTTCAGCGACTGGTTTAGTCGTATGACCCGTCTGATTTGCATCGTCACAAAGACGTCATTCCCTTCGTCAACACAGAGCCAAGTGGAGTCTAAGCCGAAAACAGGGAGTGTTTGCATACAACTGAAAGTTTGTCATTGACTAACGAAGCGAACGACAGGTGTCGGTACTGTAAGGAGCTACATCATCCAGTCGCTGAATGTGATATCTTCGGCAGGTTGGACGTTCCAGCTAAGTGGCAGTTCGTGAAACGGAATAAACTTTGCTTCAGTTGTCTGAAGTACGGGCATAACACAAGAGTCTGTACGAAAGGTGTGTGGCATCGATAATTGAGCGAAGATGCATCACTAGTCACTTCATGAAAGGGCAGTAGCAGATGAAGAGCCATCAGATAGCGGGAACAATGAAAAGGAAGTGGTACAAGGTTCACTGCTAAACTGCAACGATGATAGTGAAAACATAGTTCTCTTCCGGGTGATACCCGTTAGACTGTACAATGGGAAAACTGTGGTGCGAACCTTTGCACTGCTGGATGAGGGATCATCCGTCACGATCATGAGCTCCGACCTGGCCAAGCATCTTCAATTGAACGGAACAGGTAAGGACCTCAATTTACGGTGGTTTGGACGAGAAACTCTCACAGAAAAGTCGCGTGTCATCGATGTTCTTATAAGCGCTGATCAAACGGACGCCGAACGATTTAAAATGCACAAGGTTCAGACAGTCGCGGACTTATACCTACCAACGCAGTCTTTCGTTGGTACAGAAGTGAAATCACTTGGTGAATTGGGAATTCCTTTGACTGGGTACAGCAACGCAAGCCCAGAAATTCTTATCGGACTCGATAATGGTCATCTTGGAGCCCCGTTGGATATCGTAGAACTTGAAAAGATGGTCCAATCGTAACGAGAACGAAACTCGGATGGGTAGTCTATGGAAAATCAATTTCGGGACTGGTGTGTGTCGCGGCAAAGGGAATTGTGCTGGGTAGTAGTCAACCAACAGAGCAAGATCATCGATTGGACACCTTCGTCGATGAATACTTTCGTATCGAAAACTTTGGAGTTAAGAAACCAATGAAGAAACACACTCATCCACACGGATGAGAGAGCGCTGAAGATTCTTGCTACTTCGACTGTACGTCTGAACGATAGATATTGTGCAGGACTACTATGGAAGGAAGAGAATCCCATACTGCCTAAGAGTTACCAACTAGCCGGAAGGAGACTACTGAGCCTGGAGTCAAAAATGAGGAAAAACGCTGTGTTTGTAACCGAATACAAGAGGAATATCGCCAAGTATGTGAAAAGGGGTTACGCTAAGCCATAATCAATCACCACTACGTGGACGACTATGTTCACAGACCCGATGACTACAGGCCCTTATTAGCAGTACTACTCAACTTTCGCCTACGATCAGTTGCTGTAACAGGAGATATCAAGGAGGTGTTTCACCAGGTGCTAATTTAACCCAATGACCAGCATTCGCAACGTTTTCTCTGTCGAGAGAACGAAGATAAACCAATCGAGATGTACGTCATGGAGGTGATGACCTTCGAAGCCAGCTGTTCACCTTGCATAGCCAATTATATAATGAACCCCAACGCCTCAAGATTCTTAACCAAGGAGCCAAAAGCCGTCGAAGCCATAATCAATCACCACTACGTGATCGACTATGTTCACAGTTTTGATAGTGCTACCGAAGCCTTCGAAGTGACAAAGGCAGTCGTAACAATACATCGATATGGTGGATTCGAGCTGCGTCATCTGATGTCTAATTCTGAGGAGGTTATCTGCAGTATCCGTGACAAGGAGGGAGAAGATAGTCACAATCAAACAATCGACATGAACATCGACACGGAATCAGCGACTGAAAAGGTGCTTGGGATGTGCTGGGACAGCGGAGAAGACGTCTTTGTTTTTCGACTTAAGTTTCCCCGTATTAGCCAAGCCGCAATGGAATACAAAAGATGCCCGACGAAAAGAGAGCTCCTCAGTATAACAATGTCGATATTCGATCCATTTGGGATGATCGCTAACTTCACGCTCTACTTGAAGCTATTGTTGCGTTCGATCTGGAGTTTCGGAATCGAGTGGGATGCGGCAATCCCCAACGAGTTATTTGAGTGATGGATGCAGTGGAAGACACAATTACCAAGATTAACGCAGTTGAGGGTTCCAATATGTCACAATAGCTACTTAACAAAGGCTGATCGTATAGTCATACACACCTTCGTTGATGCTAGCGAAGAAGCATTTAGTGCGATTACAGCTCGAAGGTATGAGCTGAGTATCATGGAAAGGTCTGTATTTCGTTAGTCTGTGGCAAGACTAGAGGAAGTCCAAGGAAACTGATGTCCATACCACGTCTTAAGCTGTCAGCGGCTATCCTTGGCGTATGACTTTGCAATTCAATGATTGAGTCTCATAAGCCACAATTTGCCAGCCAGGTGTTTTGGAGTGACTCAAAAACTGTACTGCACTGGCTCCCTACAGATCCCCGACGTCATAAAGAATTTGTGGCCTTCAGAATTGCAGAAATATAGGAAAGTACCCAAGTCAAGCAGTGGCGTTGGATTCCGTCCAAACAAAATCCAGCCGATGAAGCTACTAGAGCCAAATACCTACCTCACTTTGGAGTGGAAAATAAGTGGATAAATGGGCCTTCATTTCTCAAATCAGCTGAAACGAAATGGCCGAAAATGCGAAAGTGCCAAAATGACCTACGACCGAAGTATGTGCTGCATGCGAATTTTAAAAAAGATTACGTCTTCGATGCAGGGAGATTTTCTACATACCTGAAGCTACAGAGAACGATGGCATGGATGTTGCGTTTCATTACTGCCTGTCAAAAGAAACCCGCTGAGCAAGGTGAGCTCACTGTATCCGAGCTCTAGAAATCGGAGCGTCTGATATGCTGCCAAACACAACGGGAGGCCTTCAACACCGACATTGCTAGGCAGTCTCAAGGCTTGGATGTCACTAAAGAGAGTAAAATTTTCAAACTTACCCTGTACCTCGACGATGATGGCCTGCTACGGGTCCTTGGCCGGATTGATGCGGCCTCGACAATACCATTTGCCGCAAGACGAGCTATCATTCTACCCACGCATCATACTGTTACCGATCTAATTATACACCGTTTTCATCACCTCTGTGCTCACCAAAATGATGATATGGTAGTAAACGAAATTCGTCAGAAGTTTTGAGTCCCCGGACTGCGTACCGCCGTCAAAAGAGTCAGGAACAGATGTCAAACATGCCGAGTTCGAACCGCTAATCCTCTGCCGCCACTGATGGGACAATTGCCGGAAGACCGTCTCACTCCAAATGTCAGGCCATTTTCGTACAGGGGCCTAGACTATTTTGGTCCTATTAATGTCGCTATAGGCCGATGAAGGGACAAAAGATGGATTGCTCTTTTCACATGTCTGACCATAAGTGCCGTACACCTCGAGATAGCAGTCGACCTATCGACAGCCGCATGCATTCTCTGCATAAGAAACTTTGTCAACAGGCGAGGCGTGCCATTACGTATAAGAAGCGAGAATGGGACCAACTTTGTCGGGGCTAACAAGGAGCTGATGACCAATGACGTTTTCGACAACGAGGTTGTGAAGGCAGAGCTATCTCCAAAGGAATCGAGTGGGTGTTCAATTGCCCTGCAAACCCACATGCCGGAGGATGTTGGGAGCGACTCGTGCAATCCATCAAGCGAGTCATGTCACGCATCCTTTCAGATACTGTGCCGAGAGTCGAAATGCTACAAAGCATACTGATAGAGGCTGAAAATATCGTCAACGGTCGGCCCTTAACACACCTACCTGTAGTAACAGACGATGAGGAACCACTTACACCGAATCAATTCGTCATTGGAGGTCCGAACTGCAAGGCATTATGTCTTAGGAAACAATGGAAAGTAAGTCAACAACTTAAGGACAGATTCTGCGGTAGGTGGATAAGTGAGAATCTACCAATTCTTACCAAGCGATGCAAATGGTTCGATAGAGTAACACCATTAAAGATTGGGGATTTGGTCTTTGTATGCGACGTTGACACACCAAGTGGATAAAGGGCATAATAATCGACACATTTCCAGGTCCTGATGGTCAGGTCAGTTCTGCAGAAACTAAGACTTCCACCGGAATTCTGCGAAGCCCAGTGGTGAAACTAGCAGTGATACAAGTTGGTGAGGTTTCCGATCGAGACTCGGTCGCCTCACGGGGGGTGGAGTGTCAAATAAATAAATAGTACAATGAAATGTAATCGGCTGGAATTGGGGAACCCATCCCGACCCGGGATAAATCGTTTTGAGCGAATTCATTCGACTATAAGACGTTGCCAAGTCCGGACGCAAGCCGCCTCACGTTGCCGAAACGTAAGTACTTAAATTACCATTAATGTCATAAAATGTAACTAATAGTCAATACTAATATAGTGAATAAACTTCAAGGACTTCAAAGAGATTGAATTCGGTCGTTTCATTCAGGCGACAAACCCCGGATTGGTCAACAGGGCTTGATGAACTCAGGTCATCGGCTGAAGAATAATTATTGTAAACGACAGCACATCTTTATTGTTGAAACATGAATCTTGGCAACAAAAATATTAATTGGGCCAATGCCAAATAATGAACTTGTGCTGTGCGTTATTCATTTGCTTATCGGATTTCAGAGCGCGCGAGCATCACGAAAAAACAGAACGGAAGTAAACCTTTTTTTTACTGCAAATACACAAACCAACTAGTATACCTATTTACAACTAGGTGTCACCATAACCATTAGCAAGAAAACACGAAATAAATTTATCGAAAACTCGCTAATGAGCGAAAGAGAATTGAAGTGAAACTTTTTTAGGCCCGGTAGGGCGAGTCGGATTTTAGAGCGCGCGAGCATCACGAAAAAACAGAACGCTGTGAGGAGAGTCGCGAGAGTAGGGGAGCGCCGCGGAGTGGGGGAACTCGAGTACGGCTGTACTTACACGCACCCCGCTCTTACTCCGTTCACTGCGTCACTGTACATTCTGCGTCTGACACGCTACCTCGTGAGTAAATAGAGAATTACGCGTGGATTTGGCGTGACGCGTGTTGCTGTTATTGTTGATGCATGAGCCGTCGCCAAGTTATAACCTACGATTTATCAAGTGTCAGTTAGTCTTGCGTAATTTATCTAGTGCATTAATTATTGTTCGTTAGTGATTATCCTATTCGAAAATTGATTAGGATAAGGTGAGTGTTCTTCAAGAATCAATGAGATTTTCGTGGATTATTGAAATGGTCGAAGTTCGTATTTATAAGTTTGAGGGTTTGTTCATTAACATGAGCGTCCTACAATCATTTCTCCTTTTTACTCCTTCACCTTAAATTTCGGCAGACGAAATTAGAGAAAAGTCGCATATTGATAGATTAAAACAACAATTATTCTTTCAAAGTTAAAGATTAGAAAAGTTTCACTTCTATCGCGCGTGGTTACCACTCACCCAGTAATTTTTTTTTTGCTAAGTTATTATTATTATTATGTATTATTATTATTAGGTATAAGAATGAAAGAGAATGGAAAATAAAGAAGATTCTGCTTTCATGCGATCGAACCAAGTGTTGTATTTTTTATTTCTGATATTCCTTCGTTTAACATTATATATTTCGCGCTCAGTACCTTCAAAGAGAACTATACCAACACCAACAACGTTTAACTGCAATAGTGTCGAACAATTTCCATCTCTCCCAAAGACATCCACACATGTCAATCGTCAGAGGCCACTGGAGCAGTGGGGTCCGCAACCGCTTCAAACAGCAACATCGAGCAGATCAACAGAAGAGAGCCAACTTCGAACCTCCCTCTCAGCAATTCAGCGCATCAATCATTTGGAGCCACGGCGCCCGCAATGCACTTTTATTTATTGTCTGAAATTTTGGCCTGTTCGAGAAAAATTTGTTTTTCAAAATTAGGGGGGATATTCCCATTTTTCAGACAAGTAATTGGTGCAAGTGCAGATCATTTTCAGGCATAATATTACATTTGTAAGCGCTTGCGAATGAATTCGTTAAATAATGAATTATTTTCTAATAGTGAAAAATTTATAGGCACAGGAATTTGCATTGATTTTTTTGATCTTCAAATGGAAGAAGAAAGTTAGTGAGCACAAATTTTAAGTACAATTGTATTTTGATATCTCTATAATGATCAAGCTTTTTCATTGTCCTCATTATAGACCTTCCTTTTAATGACACGCCAGTGTGACTCAATTCTAAATGTATGTACATACATACATATGCATCGCATTTGGATCATAAATTCCAGTGTTTAATTTTCGGTAATTCAATACAAGTCTCCATTCTCTTTTGACATATTCTTTTCGATTTTTCTTTACCACGGTAAAAAAGATATCGTTCTGCAACGATGAATTGTTTCTTCTATTTCTTTATTCTTCTAGGTTTTTATTATATTTAAAGGATTTTAATGTATACAGATAAGCAGAAAAAGAAATAAAATATTTATACCTTGTTATTTATATCTTTTAATATATATTCATTTGATTGCATATACCTACTTTAAAGTTTGATTGGTTTAGATCTGTTGTATTTGATGGCATAGCTAAAAAAACCGCCCAACTAAAGCAAAAAAGAACAAACCTTGTTTTAGCTGTCATTTGTGCCATGGCAAATAGTTAAGATTTTGACGAGTATAGTAATTACAAATAATCAAAACAGAAATTTTATTTGTGTTCATAGCATATACATAAATTGAGCACAAAACATCTTAAATCTTTACTTACACACAATGGATGATTTAAATCCACTCGCCGGCACAGCTCATCTGTTAGAAGAAGTTGATAGTAAATTACGTATTCATGTCTAAATCCAGCTGTTTATCTAGATCTACATTTCCTTTCAGAAAAACTTATGGTTCTACTAAGAGATGGAAGGACGCTTATTGGTTACCTAAGATCAGTCGACCAGTTCGCTAATTTAGTTTTACACAGGACAATCGAAAGGATACATGTTGGCAATGAATACGGTGATATACCCAGAGGAGTGTTCCTAATTCGTGGTGAAAATGTGGTTCTCCTGGGGGAAATTGTAAATTTTTGTAATCATATTCAGAATCAGTTTATATAAGATGAGAAATAATTTATTAGGATCGAGATAAAGAATCTAAATTACCACTTAAAGAGATATCTGTGGAGGAAATTCTTGATGCCCAGCGCAGGGAACAAGAACAGCGCCAAGAGAAACATAGATTAATATCAAAAGCACTAAAGGAAAGGGGATTAGCTGTGAATGCGGATATTATAAATGAGGACTGTTTCTAACTGTATCTAAAATACGCTGTTTTTGTTTTTTATTTTTATCTTTCTACAAACATTTTGGCGATTTGTGTCAACCACTTCAACAATAATGGGCAATGCTGTCAATTCGTTTCAGCAATTTGGCAAGCATCTTAATTTTGTCTTTTAGGGGTTAAAATCTATAACTCCAGTTTGAGTCACAAATCAATAAAAATTGTGTTGGCGGGAACGTTTTTGAGCTCCAAAGTGGGTTTTTGTTTTTTTTCCATTCCTAAAGTATAGCGACTTAGGGCCTTGCCGCGAGATTCTATTCGCAAAAAGTCTATTCGACTCGTGTCGATTCTATTAAGCTCAAAATTGGTACCGGGGATTGCAGTAGAATTGCTGAAATAGAATCGACTTTCTCAAATAGAAAAGAAAAGGCTGAGCTTTCAACTCCAATGTCAAATCTCCGTCTGTTTTGCTGGTGTGTACAAAGAAGTAGTTGGTTTTAATTATTATAAGTGCAATTTGAATCTCAAAATAATGAGTTTTATTTGGTTAAATGTATCTGAGGATTAATTAATTCTCTAATTCAACGACGAGTTGAAATATTGACAACACTGACAGAAGAATGAAGATTAAAATTGCATTTGGAATAATTGTTGTGTGTGTGTGTGTGAAAGGAATTCTTCGGTTCCCATAATTATAAAACTATTGAGATTTTGCATTAGGAATGACTATAACCTTTCTCTTGGGCATTCAACAGTATCTATTGTCTTAAGCGAACTTATCGATGTACGTAGTTGAATATACATATGTATTGGTACTAAGTGGATCAAGTTTCACTTCATTCGAGAAGAAGAGGAGTCCAAATTGTTCTTTAACGAGAAGACTGGAGTTCCGGGTATGCAAAGACAAATTCATTTTGCTACAAGCGGATTTTTTTTCCAATAAGCAGACCAATTTCTCCATTTGCCGTCTATTCGTAAATTCTCTCTATTTTTGGAAAAAATTGTATTAATTTACATAAAAAACGTTGTAAATTGAATATAACTCAGAATAAACATACTTATTTTCCTCGTTATTCGTTTTTTTCTTTGTTTAGAGTTCTTTCAAATAAAAGTCGACCAGGAATTTCCGATAGAATTGAAAATTCCATTAAATAGAAAAATATCGATACCAATAGAAACTCGCGGTACCGATAATCGACTTTAATTCTATTGAACTTTTGACAATTCTATCAACAGAAAAGCTTCGATACCAATAGAAACTCGCAGTATCGATACATCGACTTTAATTCTATTGCGAATAGAATCTCGCGGTAAGGCCCTTACATTCACTTTAGATTGCATTACAGTTCCGGGTGAACAACGAGCGTTAGTATGAAGGCAGCAGTGAATATCAAGCGGTTGATATACCATTGGGAAAATTGTACCAGCTAAGGCCAGCCATTGCAATATATACCCTCTTTTATGCCAAGTTAAATAGTTTTTTATATTTTATAACCCGTGACTTGGTTTTCAAACTGCTGGCAATGATAAGCTTTTTTTCAATGAGAAAAAAGGCAAGGCAGAGCAGAACAGATTTGTGAAAAATGAGCGCATTCCGCATTCTAGGCACTAGGTAGTCAAAAGTTTCTGATTGGTCGAGAGATTCAGTTTTGACTGTAAAGTAAGGCATTTTTTTTGAGGTAGTGGACTGGATTTGTAGGTAAAAAAATTCTAACTACATTTTAAGTCAATCTGCCAATTGTCAAAAACAGCTGATTCATTTGTATTTCTTTCACTGTTCGGCCGTTGTTTACAAATTTCAAATAAAAAAATTAAATTCCAAGTGAATTGTGACGGAGTGCTCTACGATTTGGACGAATCGGAGGAGAAAATGAACAGGCTGAGGGGTAAAATGTTTGAGGCATTAATAGATAATAAATTTTGCTTCCAAATTTTGCTTCCAATTTTATTTACATGTATAAATAATATTATATTACTTACAGAGGATCTCATCTTCCATTTTTCGCACTTACGTATGTATATCTTTATTTACTTATTGATTTCTTTTGCACTGCAATTCATAATTTATAAATGATCTCAAGTAAAATCAAAATGTAATTATGTCAAATATGACACACGAACAGATGTGAAATGTCACCTACTTTTTCAGTCAGTTTGCCGTTCCATATGTTAGGCCTTACCTCAAAAAGTAGGCCTAGAATCCGGAACGCGCCCATTGATTGAATGAAACACTTTTCGAATTCAATATCCTTTATTTACACGGAATGTAAAGAGGTTGAGGGAATCACATGTCAGGTCAATTCAATGCTTTGTGGTAGACTACGTTCTTTGTTTTGTTGTCCGGCGCGTAAATAAACAAAGACAAAAAGCTTTCCAATACGCGAACATGCCACATATAATTAACCAGTCGAGAAGCATGGGAATTCGAGATTAGTCCCACACACTTCCAAAGATTGGCCTTGTGTTTTATTGATTGTCATCGCGAGTGCAAGGATTAAATCCACGATCTTCAACAATATTCGCACCGAATGACGTCATTGGAAAGGAATCGTTGTATTTGTGGGCATTCGTCAAAAAATGTCTTGATTCTGGTAAGTCGCCGTAAAGCAGAGTGCAATGGTTCTGGTGGTTGCGTCAACGGTGGTAATTTGACTTTACCACCTGTACAACACAATCCTGGTGTCTCCGAATGAAACTTTAGCGCATTGCAATATTGGCAAATCACATCCATGGGCCCAATCCTAATACACGGCAGTTCGCTGTAGTGAATCGTGCAGTCATACTGGAAAGCGGCGCGATGTAATTGGACATTTACGGCACTTTTTCTCACTCGACGATTAGGATTTGATTGACTTTGACGATGCATATCGCGATTGCGCTGCTGTCTCAGTCGTTCAGCAGTTACGTATGCTTCTCGTTCCTCCTGACTTCGTCCTGTACGAATTCGCGACACATGTACTCGAATCAGTTCATTCGCTTCGGCGCGTTGCTCAGGCATTTGATTTGCACGGCGAATCGTCATTCTTTGTGCATTATGACTGCGTGAGCCAATGTTTGATCTCCTGATCGCCGCGCCGGCATAATGTCTCCCGAACACTGAAAGTACAATGTCGAAGAAGTTGAATTATCATCCTCGAAGCAATATTATCTGATTCGCACTGAAAACATTAGAAACGTTAAATGTTTTCGATAAACTCACCGTAATCACTGAAATTTCCACTTCAATCACCGGCAAAATCTCAAAATATGAGCTGACCTTCATAAACTTCACTTGATTGGGCCAGCGCAATTTTAATCATTTCCCCCACAGTAAAACTAAGTTTATAGAAGAGGAGGAAGAAGTGTACAGTATAAAATTGGGTAAAATGTTCATCCAACGTTGAAATGGTTTAACATCGGGGTAAGCTTCTAGGTGAAATACATTCCAGCTTCTAGGTGGACCAATTTAGCTTGGTGGAGCCAATCTGTCAAATGTATCGAAGTTTGCCGTCTAGTATATGTAGTACGTATGTAGTTAGTCCATGGTGAAATGACGAAGCAAAAAGGACACCTGTCAAATTGCATTTGAATGTGTGGGCAATGTTGTTGCATTTGAATGTGTGGGTAAAGGGGTTTTCCGATTAAAAATTTTCCAAATTTGGAGTTCTGGCAATTAATTTCATTGTATTATTTCTTCAAAATGACAAACAATTATTGTCCGGGAAACCTTTCGCAATTTTAAACCTTTGCAACCATTTGAATTATAAAATTACGATTAAAATGAAAAAAAAAAAAAGAAAATTCACCATACAAAATATATGGAAAATCGATTTTTCCGAATTTTCTAATTTTTTTCCAAAATTTTCATATTCTCTTTAAAATTTTCCAATTTTTTCGCCGTAAAAATGTTCCTTGGGCGGAGACGAAGACAACAAAAAAACACAGCTCAAATCGGACCATCCGTTCTCGAGTTATGAGCGGTCTTACGTATGCCAACTCTTTTTTATATACATAGGTTATACACATTGGTTGTTTTCCTTAAAAAAAAAAAAAAATAAACAATTTTTTCTGTTTATACGAGTATTTAGTTTTAGAGTATTCTACGCCTATGTTTAAAAAGACGTCTCTCCTGGATTGCCGTCATACTCTGTAATAAATAACTTTTTGGTCATCATAATTTTCTTTGTTTTCGATACTTCAACTTGTTGCTGCTCGTTTACGGTTTAAAGGGTTGCTTTGTGAAGATGTAGCCTGATCTCCTAATCCTTGTGGTTGATTGCCATCTAGGCAGTACAATAAGCTAGGACGCAATTGTGATTCGTTAAGGTCTTCGATGTCCTCAGTAGAACCAAAATCATCTGGTTGGCTAGAGAAAGATGAGTCCACAGGACTAGCGGTTAATACACTACGACTAAGAAGATACTCTCTGTAAAAAGGCAAGTTATTAAAACGTATTTAAATAGACTTTTGCTTACTTGAAGCCTGTTGTTAGTGTTCCCACGAATGAATCTTCATCGTGTTCCCGGAAACTGAGGTGAAATCGGCTAAGGCTAGTAGACTGTTGATAATCGAAATCAAATGTTTTGCTCTGCGTAAGTTGATTATTATGGGCAAAACACAATGTGGCGCTCGCGCGGTCGTGCGTTTGACAGGCATTGTACCGACTTACGATAGTATTTATCAAAACGCGCAAAATAGTGTGTGGGAAATTTGAGGGAACAGAACATATTTCTGCCATATTCCTAACCTCTCAACGAACGACCGTCGTGAAGCCACATTTTTTGTTGCAAATTTTGAGGTCGCGCGTTTTGACAAATACTATCGTAAGTCGGTACAATGCCTGTCAAACGCACGACCGCGTGAGCGCCACATTGTGTTTTGCCCATTAAGTTGAAAGTCGATTTCGAACTGTTATTTCGTGTGATAGCTATTTAGGTGTCGTTTTCAAATATTTCACGTTTTCATTTGCTATTTGATGTGTTTTTTAGGTTCTTACAGCAAAGTAGAATGAAGTAAGTGTAAAAAAATTTCGAAGCTCTCTCTAGAGACCACCAAATTATGGAATGTACAATTAATTGCAGTCTATCATTCACTGTTTTTTTTAATTAAATATCTTTAATATAAATTACATACATACATATACATTTGTACACATATACTCTATTATGTATCACTATTATTTGCGTTTTTTGTTAGCTCCATCCGCTTCCAGCTTCAATTTTCTCAGTAACACAATACGAAAAATAAATTACAAAATTTTAATGACAGTTTCTCAGCTTTGACAACAAAATGATATTCAAATTGAGTTGAGTTGCCAATTCTTAAGAAAAATATTTTGATCATTTTACACAGAGCAAGGAGTTGTTAGCTTTGTTCAATGAGGCTGTCCAGATCAGTCCAGTACATGTAAATTACAGGTTTTCGTGTTCAATGAGAAAAATTTCTGTCCAGCCCGTGTTCGCTTTTTTTTCAATGACTCTGCCTGAACTCTGCCCTGAGCAGAATTTCTGCACTTACTTTTGAGGTAGAACAGATTTGTGAGAAACGTCAAAATCAGCTATAATTGCAAATTAATTGTTTTGTCCTCGAAGTGGAAAGTTGTCACTTTCTGAATCCATCGCCTCTAATACCATTTGTTCCAACAAATTAAGTTCCATTATTTTATTGTTTTTATTTCACAATTTATACTAAACTTGTAAATTCAAATAAGTATCCAACAATCGAAAATGAAGTTGTCATTTTTGACAACTAACATATGGCTGTATTTTCTGTTCTACCTTTAATCTGACATTTTTCACAAATCTGTTCTTCTCTGCCTTGCCTTTTTTCTCATTGAACAAAGCTGTTGATAATCAAAAACGACAACCAACAAAACGACTATCAATTATCAACTTAGCCGATTCCACCCCTGGATAAATCATCATCAAACAGCCTGTTGTGTCCAAAGTTGAACGTAGGCCTCTTCTAAATGTTTCCAACGGTTTCTGTATTGGGCTCTGTGGATCCAGTTTCCAGCTATTCTTCTGATGTCTTCGCTCCACCTTGATGGTGGTCTTCCTCTGCTTCTTAAGTTCTCCCTTGGTCTTTATACCAACACTCTTTTTGTCCATCTGTTATCTGCCGTTCGGGCTACGTGTCCTGCCCATCTCCACTTTGCCATTGCTATGTCCGACACTCTTGTTCTTCTACGTATTTCCTCGTTGCGGATCCGGTCTCTTCTCGTTATGTTTAGCATTGCGTTCTCCATCGCTCTTTGTGATACTTGGAGCTTGTTAATTGTGTGTCTCGTTAGAGTTAAACTTTCTGCACCATAAGTTATCACATTAAACGCATTGGTCTTAAGCTTTCTTCTTTAGGTGCAAACGGATGTTGCTTTTTAATATGTGTCGAGCCGAGCCCAATGCGGCGCAGAAGGGATTGGTTTTGGTTTGGTTTTCTCTTCTGATTCGTATTTCATGCCCCAAATACTCATATCCGAAAACTTGTTCTATTTCTGCTCCGTCTTCGTTATGAAGGTTTCCACTAGGGACTAAATTAGTCATAAATTTAGTTTTGCTAAAGTTTATGTTCAGACCGACATCTCTTGAAGCTGATTTAAGTTCTTCGAACCTTATTCGCACATCTTTGAGATTTTCGGTCACTATTACACTGTCGTCAGCAAAACGCAGGTGGCTTAGATATTCTCCATTTAAATTGATTCCTTTGCTATCCCAATGTCCAGAACCGTCGCGAAAAGTTTCGATGATATGGTGTCTCCTTGCCTTATTCCCCTCTCTACATTTTTTGATGATTGATTTTTTCGTTCAGTATGACGCATCCGGCCGTGTCGTATACATCAACTACTATTATAAAATGAAGTTGATACTTCTTTGTCCGGTAATTGGGAGAAAACAACTGAAACGATTTTAATGATTTTTTTTTATTGATTACGAAATCGCATGGACCAGGTTTAGACAAAGCTAAGTATACAGTTTTGTGCTTGCGAGACCACCAAAAGAGACAAAATAACTTAGAAACACAAATAACATCAACTTTGCTTTTCTCTATTTTAATCAAATTAGTTTTGTCGTTTAGAGTTTTTAAAGACTCAAATTTCAAGTCCATCTAGAAGCTGACGTATACATGCATACTGGATGGGTTGTGTGCATGTTGTGTCTGCGTGTGCTGTGGTAGCGATTCCCACTGGGGATGTTATTTATTTTCAGTATTGTATTCAGTTTAACCGAATCAGTTGGTATGTATTTCAACGAATGTATGGCGTCAACTAAAATGAGTAAGAGATATTCTAAGCCTGATATTAGGCCAAGGAGTAAAGATAAAAAAATTAGGCGGATATCTCGGCTGAGAAATGTGCAAAGTTCCACTGTTAATTGACTTGATTCTGTAAGTGAACGGTTTATTATTATCGGTGAAAATGTTGTCCGTCCATGGAGCCTAAAGAAAAATTCATGTTTTCAATATGAACGTTCCATTTCATACGAAAAGGAGCCGCATGTAGGTACAATGCCTGAGGTTTGTAGCATTTGCGGTGCACAAAAGTGGACAAAAGAATCTGCTGGATTGTGTTGTTCAAGCGGAAAAGTAATGCTCAGAGAAATAGATGCACCGCTGGAACCACCAAAGAGCATTTTGCTGCGTGATCATCCTTCGTCAAAAATTATTAATATTTATATTAATTTAGTAATTTATTTTTGAGTCAATAAAGTCATGATAATAATAATAATATTAAGTCTTGTTTTATCACTTAGCACTCTCTATAGTTGCCAGCGTTTACGAGCTCAATCTGAATCTGAATCTGAGGTAAACTGTATTTCGACTCAAATCCAAGCTGTCAATTACACGTATGAATCTGTTCTTGATGAGGTTCAACTTAGTAAACCTTGCTGGGCACTTCATTTTCTCAGCCGGCTCCTCCGTTCTTTCTGATGATGTGCTCCTTGATGTCTGAACTGCCGCTGCTGGATTTGAACTGGCGGGAGCTAAACGTAATTCTGGATCATCGGCTTGCCTTTTCTCTTTTAAAATACTCCTAATATCAAGGTACCTTGATTCAAGCTGACTAAAATACCTGTTTGTAAAGTAGTCATGGTGCGGGTTCGTCTTCCTTAGATCTTCTAAATACCCGTTATTTAATTTGTAGTCGACCAAAACTTCTCTAGTCGTTAAAGGATGTACTCCACAGAGTACCGTGACTCTTCATCCTTTTTAAAATTGGTCCATAACCGATGGACTTCTTCCGAAATTCGCGTTTGGTTATACGCTATATAGTCAATTTCACTCATGGTTACGCTTTGTTATTTTCACTCTATAAAATCCTTTATGACTGCGATATTGGTCTCGCTCCAACACTCACAACACTATACAATACTCGTAATTTACACTGTTCGGGCTAATCCGGCTCGAAGGACCATGTGAAAACTATCCTTAGATTTTATTTTTCGATTGGAAGTCACCTTACCGCGGGTGGGGGATAGCTGTCAATAAATGAAAATGAGATCGTTTGCTTGCTGCTTGATTAGATCTAAATTTATTTATTTGCCTTAATGATTATCCTACTATCCTACTAATATTATAAACGCGAAAGTTTGTAAGTATGGATGGATGTTTGTTACTCTTTCACGTAAAAACTACTTAATGGATTTTAATGAAACTTTACAATAATATAGCTTATACATCAGAATAACACATAGGTTACAATTTATAAAGATATTGTGTGAATTGTCCAAAATATCAAGTAAGTAGGAAAAAATCTACCATCTATTCTGGCGTGCGCTGCCAAAACCGCTAGAGTTACACATATGTAATGTATGATGGAAATGTTTATCTCAAATAGTCCTACAAAAAAGCCCGCCGCAGTATATATCTATATCTTATGCGTAAGCCATTATAGCCAAAATAGTGAACCATAACTACAATAAAAATTTGATAATTTATTTCAAACAAGTTGGAATTAAAGGTAGGTGTACCCGTTTTGTTAATGCGAAACCTGGACGCGCCAAGATTATGCAACGGTACTCGGTTGCGAGTTACCGAACTAGGAAGGCACATTGTGAAAGCCACAATTTTAACTGGAGAAGCCAAGGGAGACAATGTTCTTATACCGCGCATCCCAATCATACCCAACAACTTGCCATTCAATTTTAAACGCCTGCAGTTCCCATTAAAAGTCAAACCTTGAAGGTAGCAGGCGTACATTTGGGCACGCCATGTTTTTCTCATGGCCAGCTCTATGTGGCTTGCTCACGTGTTCCCAAAGCGAAAAATCTGCATGTTTATGCTGAAGGAAAAAAATCGTTAAATATAGTTTATAGAAGCATACTGCAGTAGCTACATATAGGCCTATGATTAGGGCTCTGCAGTGCTTAGTTACCGTATTTCTTATGTTGACAATATTGTTACGTTATTATAGTGCGACTGTAACATCTCAATATTGTCAGGCTGTTATATTTTTCAAATGCGACCCAAAAATTATTTATGTGATAATTTTAATGTCATAAGGTTAGTTCTTTTCTACGCCACGCTAATATAAGCTACTCGAAATACTAATCCTGCGCAGACGAAGTCGCCGGCACCAGCTAGTTTATATATAAATTTTGTTTAGTGTGCTAACTTAATTTACTTGTCGATGACTGGATTCATCGCAGGTGCCCTAGCAGGTCATTCTCTGCACTTTGGTCATTGTGCTGACTCGGGTGGTGTTCGGTTACTCAACCACTTGGTGGCGAAGCGAATTACGTCTGTGTCGGTTGCAAGAAACACAATGATGAGAAATTCTGTTTTTCTTCATATATTCACCATCACTTGTTTGAAGATTTACACATTTTAAGTGGTAGTAAACTTTGCATACTGCACACTGAATTTTTGCATCAACTCTTTCAACTTTAATACCACAATTGCAAGGCATAATTGAACAAAAAAAGTTAAACAGAAATGGTCTTAAGAAAAAAAGTGCACTTAAATTGGTGTATTATACCCTTAACGATTGTTTGAAATTGCGATTATATTAAAATATATACAGAGCAATATTTCGAATTTACTTTCACCACAACACGAACTTCGAACTGGTTATCCCGTGTGGTTCAACGTGGAAGCAAGCTGGATGGAAAGGATTTGGGTGTTTGAGAGGGCCTGCCTTCGCTTATATAGAACACCAGGGTCTCAGTACATAAAATTCTATTTCAATGAGATCCTCTATAATAAGGCGGACATAAGTAGGGTGGATAATTTCTTGATCAAGATGGTTCGAAGGCACATTGCTGGGGCAATGAACTCGATGAATAACCTGAACTCTGGGGCCTACTACCCCAATGATATGTATCATAAGAGCGTAAGCCCTAACGGCTTCATTCCCCCACAGGCATTCCTCTACCAATATAGAGAAGGTCTGAGGACGAAGTAGCGGTTCCACTAGTCTTCCATGTTGCCCGGACAGCTGTGGATAAGCGACTCAACTACGACCGATACGTCGAGCTCAGCATGACGGAGTGTTTTCGGTCGGCAGGTCGCGATTAGCGAGACGTTATAAGGCAGCATCAGAGATTCTGGTGGCTAGGGAACGGAGAGGGAACTCCTTCGTTGAACCTCTTAAGACGCAAAGTTGGCCTGGCCGGAAGTTGTAGTAAAAGCCAGTTTCCTCAGACAAAAATAGTCGAGAAATTAAGAAAAAATTGATGGGTGTTAGATGAAATGTTTTATTAGGCAACGAAGTTATCCTGCTGCTACTGTGACAAGGTGCTTAAGGTGTTTTTCTTAATTTCTGTGACAATTTTGTCTAAGAAAACTGGCTTTTACTTCAACCTCCATTAATTGTACGCGAAAAAGTTATCTAGCATAAGTTTTTACAAAGCAAAAAATTTGAGAAAAATGCATTTTAAGTAAAAAATTGGAATAACAAATTTGCATAATTTTGAGTTTAAGGAGCCATAACTTTTTTGTGGCTACATAAAATTACACAAACTTTTAACATTTTTTATCCGCTACTGAATTGTCTCTTCAAATTGTACAAATCTGTTTTTGTAACTGTAATAATTCAGCAGGTATACAATTTAAAGTGATTGTACCTCCAAATCGGATGTGCCCCACTTTGACGGCTTATAACTCGAACTGGAGTGAAAATAGACCCCTCCCCCTATGATTTTTTGTTTGCTGGTTAAAGGATTATACCTCTTAACTGGGACACCCTGTATGTATATATGTTATGTATATGTACATATATACACAGTTTAGAATAAGGTAGTTTTAAGGCTTATTTTTAAGGCAGTTGTAAGGTTTATTGTTAAGGTAGTTTTAGGGTAATTTTAAGGTTTATTTTTAAGGTAGTTTTTTAGTTCTTATCTTAGTTTTCTTAAAAATCGCGTTCGTTTACTAAGTTTTTTCTAAATTTTCCTTAGTTATCCTAGTTTGTTAAGTCATTTAAATAAACAATTAATTAATATTAAGTCAGGTTTCGTCCGAAGACAGAGCTTTAAGCATAAGGTTTAGGTTAGAGCACCCACATAGGGTCAGTAAGTTAGAATTAGATTAAGTTAAGTTAGTTAAGCTAGTTTTAAGCGTCTTGTCTAGTTTTAAGAAATTATGAATTATGAATAAAAAATGTGTTAAAAATGAAAATGACGGGATCGAGCCCCACCGAGGAAAGTAAAAATCGTTAATTTTGTTTTATTTTTAAATTAAAATAAATAAACAATTGAAGTGATAGAGACACTAAAACAATGGATAATAGTGAAAGTTTCATGCTCCCAATAGCGGGAATCTTGGACAAAAGAACAACAACAGCCAATGAGGCCGTTAAACCAAGCCACCCGGCAACAGTGGCTGGTGAAACTACGGTGAAAAGGAGGAGGAAGCTGAAGCCAAATCCTAATCCAGTAAGGCGCCCCTCTCTTTCAACTTCTACTGGAAAGCTGCAAGGTGAAGTGAGGATGGGGGTGCCATCGACAACATCAGCAGCAGCATATGAGCAGAGTCATCGATAGGCCGATGATGATGAGTTTCAATACGTCTCCGACGGTGGGGAAGCTTTGCCTCGTTAGTGGCTTCCCAATCGGAAGACGAAGAAGAACAGCTGGAGTGCCTTAGCAACAGCATACGGCAACTGCAGCAGAAGATACTGACAATCAAGGCCTAGCAAATGGCTAGAAGGGAGAAGTAGCACCAAGTTGAGCTTCAACGCTCCCAGCAACAACAACACCAACAGCAGCTGCCAGCAATTTTTTTTTTTTTTTTTATAATTTACCCGCACTCAAGGGGTTATGAATATCCTTTTAATGTTTATACACAGTGCGAGCGTTGAAAGGAAGATAGAGAGAGAGAGAGAAAGTGATTGGTGTAGTGGTTTGAAACTCAGGTGTATTAGGTTTCACACATTAGCTCCAGGGGTGGTGTCCAGATAACTGGGGAGATTTTTGTTGTCATTTATTTGTTTCGACTTCGCTTCTGATTCACAGTATTTTTTTCCCGATCCACCTGATGTCATGAGCATATCAATTATCAACAGAGCGATCATTTCTCCAGCAATGTGACAAACCTACTGCCAGTGTTATGCCTTCGCAGTAGTGCTGTCACAAACTTTCGCAATTGATCGGACTGCCTCTTATCATATAATGCTTGCTGACATCAGGGATTGAACTGTGAACCATCAGCTCGACAAACGATGACGCTACCACTACACCATTGCCGCTCTTAAATGAAGAAGCAGTAACAACAAACGCAGCTAAAACTGCAAAAAAGCCAGCAGCAACAACAAAGCAGCAAAAACAAAGTCGACTGCCGCCTGTTAGGCAGCAACAACAACAGCAGCAACAACAACGGCAGCAGAAGAGCACTAAGGCGAAGGTGCCTCCAATAAACACCTACAAAATGGAGCTAAAAGAGACAATTGAACTATGGAAGACGGCCATACGTAACAATTTCTATATAAAACGTTTAAGTGAAGATAGACATGCTATCCATTGTAATACAGTGGAGCAATATAAAAAAATTAAAAACTTGCTGAGAGACGGAACTCTCCTTCACTCCGAAAGGGGAAAGTTGCAAACAATGCTACTGAGGGACATAGATTCGTCTATCAAACCGGAGGAGCTCCTTAAGATGCTAAAAGAGAAAGAGTGCGACGGTCTTGAGTTTGTCGGGGTCAAGCAGTTCACCATAGCAAGGGCCAAAAGGGAGAAGCGAAAGCTACCAGTTTCCTGGTACAGTTCACCCAATAGCAAACTGGATGGTCTAAGTAGTATCAATGTCCTAGACTACCAGGTTGTAACCTGGGAAAGGGTAAAGAGGAGCGAAAACATTTTACAATGCGTTCGCTGCCAAACGGGCACGGCGCGTTAAACTGCGAAATGCAGCCTCGATGCGTGAAGTGTGGCAAGAACCTCAAAGCATAGGGCCCAACTCTCGTGTGCTTTATGTGGGAACTCAGGACACACACACAAACTATTGCGGTTGTCCTAAGTTTCAGTATATGAAACAAATAAATTTAGCTCGCCAGCAGAAAGTCGAAGTGAAGCGTCCACCCGCTTCTACACAAAAACCAGCCGTCACTCCCCAATGGACCTACGCCCAAATGGCATCAGGCTGGGGAAACACGGTACAACAACAGCCGAAGGTTGCTGCACAGGCCCCAGTGCCTAGAGCACCTGAGGCACAGCCGGGCCTGCTGACTATTTTGCTCTCAATTCAAGGGCAAATGAGCCAGCTGCAGCGTCAGTTAGAATTGCAGACGAAACGGGTGGACCAGATCTACGCATTTCTGCCGGGCTTAGCGCACCACCAGTCGTAGTGAGTACGATGGCGGAGAGCGGCATTCCTTGGGGTGAATGTAAATTCACTGATAAGGATCGAGCGAAGAACCGTACTATTTAAGTTGTTAGAAGACCAAAGCCCTGACGTACTTTTGGCTAGCGAAACCAAGCTATCCCAGAAGCACAAACTATGGCTGTGGAGGCTTCCACCTCCCTGATCATTGTAGCGCTTTTCAGGCGGAAATCATGGCGATTAAGGAAGCCCTGTCCTGGCTAAAGTATAATGTACTATCTGTCAGGGATATTATGTATTCTCACTGACAGCCAAGCGGCAATCAAGTCTCTGGAATCGTGCTCGTTTACTTCAAATGCCGCTCTCAACTGCCGTTTATCTCTTGTGGAGATGACAGAGCAGTTCAATATTCACCTATGCTGGGTGCCAGGCCACAGAGACGTTCCAGATAACTGCAGGGCAGATGAACTCGCTAGACAATGTACTAGTCTAAGGATTCTGCCTGACAGGCAATCCCTAGGTATGCCCCTAGCTACATGTAAGCATCTACTAAAGCTGAATGCTATTAGCAAGACCAACCTGAGATGGGAAAACGAGTCAACGTGCCTCATCTCGAGACAGATCTGGCCCAGGCTGGACCATAAACGTAGTGCCGAGTTGGTCAAACTAAAGCGACCACAGATAAGCTGTGTTGTTGGTGTTCTCACTGGACACTGTCTTATAAGCCAACATGCCAAATGACTTGGCCTCTTTCCTAACGACTTCTACAGAAGCTGTAGGCACGAGTAGGATGAGGTAAGTATTCTTCACCTCCTATGTAACTGCGCAGCTCGCATTAAAGAATGCTCCATTTAGGGTCCCCTTTCCTTGAAGACTCTGGTGACATAGCGTCCTTAGGCGCCATGTGCATCCGTTGCTTTATCAAACGCTCCGGCTGTTTCTGTTAGTGGCCAAATGGTATTGATCCATGGTATCACAAAGGACCTTTACTGGTATAAGTGTGTCTGCACTCCCGTGCGGACAGCCAAACTAACCTAACCTAACGATGGCACAATAGATATAATATTATAAGAAGAGACCGACCCAACTTTATTCAAAGGAGAGGTGTTGCGATATTCATTAGAAATGAATTGCGTTATAAGGCGGTGTACAGCGGTGAAGTGCGGAGGTTCCGGAAGCTGGAAGCGTGTATCGTGTGAATCCTCCTCCATAATGGAAAGAGTTTGTACATGGTAGCGGTCTACACTTCTGGAACTACTCAAACCACTTTATTTATAACAGAGCTCAAGACACTTTTTCGATGTCTAAGGCTGGAAAGGCGCAAAAGGCGCTCCATCCAACAGCCAATGCGGGACGCAATCGAGAGCATCAAAGCGCTCTATGAACTCTCAGCGATTGAGATGCATGATGACAAGGCCAAGGAAGTCATCCGCAGAAACAACGCCTCCCAAACATCACCATGGCTGAAGACGATTTTGGGACCCAAACGAAGGCCGGAACCCAGTAACGAGTCGCCGAACTCGAAACGCCGGCAAAAGTCGCCGCACCCAGTTGAAGCAAACAAGGCACCCCGCAGTGAACAATTCAGGGGCATAATTGGCGAGAACCTTGGTGCTCAGCCTTCAAAAGGCCTATGGAGGCACACAGATAGCGACAGTGGGGCTACCGGCAGAAAAGGCGAACAAACTGCTAGAGTCCGAAAAAACAAAGTCGGCTGGGTGAACTGCCGCATTCGCGTTCGAAAAGCCATCACCAAATGCTTCAGAAGTCTAGAGTTCGGCCACACGGCGCGACAATGCAAAAGCGAGCATGACCGATCCAAACAGTGCAGAAACTGTGGAGAAGGAGGTCACATAGCCAAGGACGGCAAAAAGGACGCACTTTGCTTCTGGTGTAAGATTATTACGCCAGAAAACGCCTGGAATATAGCCCAGATAAATCTAAATCATTCCGCAGCCGCGCAGGACCTTCTGGCGCAAACAGTAAGATATAAAAGTCCTAATAAGCGAACCGTATAAAACCATAGATGGAAGTAGCTGGATAGACGACACCACGAAAAAAGCCGCGATATGGACCTGCGGGAACTATGCCCTGCATTCAGTCGGCCACCCGGCTGACCATTTCGTATCTGCGAGGATAAAAGGTGTGCACTTCTACTTTTGCTATGCGCCCCCCAGTCTACCACTGGCGGACTATCTGAAGCTGTTGGACAACATCGTGGCTGACGCGCGAGGGAAGCACCCAATGATTATTGCTGGGGATTTCAACAGGGCCAAAGTGGAAGGACACGCTTTTTGACAAAGACATGTTCGAGGAAATGCTGAGCACTAGCGCCACAACGAACAACGGATCGGCGGAGGATCTTTCGCATCAGTTGATCCAGGTCATCACCACAGCGTGCGACGCAGCAATGCCCAGAAGGTCTGTTAGTAAGAGAGGCGATCCCTGCTACTGGTGGACTGATGAGATTAAAAGACTCAGAGCGAAGTGCCTACAAGCACGACGCAGATCCCAGAGATCCAGAGGCAGACAAGATTTCCAAGATCGGCTAACCACCTTTAAATTGGCAAGACGTGAACTGGAAAGGGCCATTAAGGAGAGTAAGGCAAGGAACTTTAAACGGCTCTGTGATGAGGCTGACTTGGACCCCTGGGGCATAGCATAAAGAGTGGTGATGAAGAAGCTAAAAGGCAACAGAGGCCCACAACTAACCTGCCCGGCAATGCTAAGGATTATAGCAGAGCATCTATTTCCCCATAGACCAACTGCTATGGTCTCCATCACGAGGGAGATCACCATTGAGCATATCCCGGCAATCACGGCAATCAGTCTGCCACGGATGAGGCAGTCAAAAGAATAAAGGAGTGGCTGGAGTCTGCCGGTCTGGAACTAGCTGCCCACAAGACTGAAGCTGTCCTCATAACCAGTCGCAAGACGGTGGAATACGCGAACTTCCGGGTCGGAAACCAGACAATCAGGTCAAAAGAATCCCTTAAGTACCTTGGAGTCATGCTCGACAACAGGCTGCGCTTCAAAACACCCGTCGAGTACTCCAGCAAAAAGGCATCGCTGATGCAGGCAGCACTCTCTCGAATGCTCCCGAACATCGGCGGGTCTGGATACGCCCGCAGGATCCTGCTGTCTAGGGTGGTCAGCTCTGTCCTCCTACACGCTGCCCCGGTATGGGCGGGTGCACTGGCGACGAACGAATGCAGGAGGAAATTATCATCAGCATATAGACTCTGTGCAATTAGAGTGATTAGCGGCTTCCGAACGATATCCGACGAAGCAGCCTTCGTATTAGCCGGAATGGTCCCCATCGACATCATCGCAAACGAGGTGCAGAGGGTGTACCTTAGGCGACCCTGGAACCGGCAGGAGACCAAAAGGATAAAGGAGGAGGAAAGGGCAGCATCGGCAGTGCCAGATGGGATAGCTTCACAAGAGACAGATGGACTCATAGGCTCATTTCCACCATAGAATCGTGGACAAACAGAGCGAGAGGGAACTGTAACTACCACCTCACACACTATCGGTAGTACCTCCATAGATTTTTTTTTTTTATGATTTGCATGCACTCAAGGGGTTATGAATACCCTTTTACATGTTTTCACACGGTGCAGGCGTTGGAAAGATAGATAGAGAGAGAGAAAGAGATTGGTGTAGTGGTTTGAAACTCAGGCGTTATTAGGGTTCAGAATGACTGGGGAGATTTGTTTGGTGTCATTTATTTTTTGCCTTCGCTTCTGATTCACAGTATTTTTTCGCCCTGTGTCCAGAATGTCCAAATGAGGAGAAGGATGCGGAGCATGCAGTGTTCCACTGCATACGCTTTTCAGAAGACAGAGCAAGCCTGCCAAGTCCAGAAAGGAGAGTGGTTGATGAGTGCAGAGGTGTGGTGCATCGTGCATGCCAGTAGTACGGGCTACTGGTTTCTATGAAGATTCCACATCCATTGGCGCAAACCATAAAAAAAAAAAAACCATTTGGCAAAAATTTATTTCTTTAAGATAAGCATGGAAGGTAATCTTCGTTATTTAGATAATTCATTTTTAAAATGCTTTGTTTTGGAAGAAAAAACATACATACAAACATACAACTTTTGTTGTTCTACGCGTTCCCGTACTTTCGGTGTTTTTTTACTGCGTTGATCCGAAACGAAATGCATACGCTGGTCGAGTCGAAACCGACTCATCTGGACTCGATTCCACTATTTGTGCTGAATTGAGTCAATTGAGTGTATAGGTATCTGTTTAGGTATCTGGGTTGAGGAGTCGAACTGACAGACGGTCGTAGTATGGGTGTTTTTTCTTTGGCAGATAGTAAAAACCAGTTTGCTTTATTTTTGTTGTTGGCGAGCAGATGGTGTGCAGGCCATAAACAGTAACAGAGCGAAAAAACGATTGAATGGCAGTCATGCTCATCTGTCAGTTCAACTCATTTTCATTCCAATTTCGACTCAATAGTTCAACTCGGTGTGTGCAAGTACCCAGGTAGAAATCTCAACTCAGTTTCGTCTCAACCTTTCAATCCTACAGTCGTGTGTAAAAACTTAAGACCATTAGCAAATTTTGATGAAATCATACTTTTTGAGTCTTCCACTTTAGTTATTTAATTTTTTTTTAATAGAAAAAAAGAATTGGCTTATTATATGCATTGTGCTCTATTAATTGAATATCCTTTTTTAACTTAAGCAGAAACAATTCATTCAGAAATAAATAAAGTCCTTTTCAACTTTTTCGAATGGTCGAATTCAAGTGCGACGGCTTCCCTCAGTGCAGTACCTTTCGTCATGTGTTCAACACATCGACAAGGTGATGGAGAAAAAGTCACGGTATGGGGTGATATTTCGTGATATGGTCTCACAAATTTAGAAATCATCTCAGACATTTTCCGAAGAAATATGCTACTCTTTCTTGAAGACGAAATGCCTCTGATAGGCTCTTTATTCCAACAAGACAATGCACGTCCCCACGCCGCTAGAACAACTATAGCATTTCTTTATGAAAATTATACCAATAATCTCCTTTGGCCTGCCTGCAGTCATGATTTAAACATTATCGAAAATATTTGGAAGATGTTGGGAGATAGGGTAGCAAAAATGCGAACAAAGAATATCAATAATTTGAAAAGAACATTAATACAGGAGTGGAACAACATTCCAATCGAAGCGGTACACAATTTAGTGGCTTCCCTTCATTGAAGAGTCAATTATTGTATTCGGGCCAAGGGTAATTATTTCAAAAGGTAAAGAGATAACAGACCTAATATCTATCATTATTTCAATAATCGATTTCATAAAGTTTCTTGTTTATGACTGGAACTTTTGCGGTGCTTTGTTCTGCTTTTCAACAGGTTTTGTACAGCTTACAACAGCCTTCGCACTACTTTCGAATGGCTTTAACTGCTTTCGAACAGCTAATAACAGCTCCGTACAGCTCCATAAGCATTAAAAACGACACCATTTGTAGAGGGTGCTTTTTCTGTAGAGAAAATCTTAGCCTCCCCTTTCACTTTCTTTACTACATTCCAAGCGGAAATAATTGCGATGAAGAAAGAGGTTGAAGAGAAACGTAATATCTCTAAAACATATTACCATATTTGTACAAATACGCATCTATAAAACCTACGGAATCAGTATCAGCAACTACAAAAGTAGCTCTATATTGCCGCTCATCTCTTAACAACTTGCTTTCAAACTTGTTATGTGCTGGGGCATAGCCACATTCCGAGAAATTGTAAGAAAAGCTCACAAAACACAGTTCTTGAATCATCCAAGCCTACATATATCGTCGGCTTACTAGCAAAACTGACCAACTGCCAAAAATTGTATTTAGTATTATTGATCGCAAGTATAATAAAAAAGCAAGTAGAAAATTCTATAAAAACTGCCAATCTGATATTTTGCCTAGAAATATGAAGAAAATCTAAGAGAATCGCAGTTATCATTAAAAGTTACAAGGATTTAAAGAAAAAAAAACTCGTTTGGCGTTTTCTCACGAACTACGTTTTTTACAGTTTGTCAGTTTTGCTTGTAAGCCGACGATATGCCGAATCTGAACATGCTGAAGAGAACTGACCTTAGATGGGTCAATGCCAAGTTATCAGGTAGTTGTGAGCTTAAGTACATCTGAAGAGCTCTAAAAGTTTTGTTCCCCTAAAAGATTAAACATGTACATATGTATGTAAGTCAAATAGCCACCGCTGCTCGCGGCGCAAAAGCGAGCACTCAAGATATCCTATGTAAAAATATTGGAGAGGAAATTTGTTGTTTTTTAAAAATTTTTAAAGTTTTCGGTTTTGACTAGTATTGTGTTTTTCCTTATAACTCAACTAAAAGGTGCTTAGTCGACTTGTGGTGCTAAGTATACCCAATTTAACATAAGGGGATTTGAATCGATTCTTAATTATTTCCTTTAAAGTCCGTAATAATTAAAAAAAAAATTTGTTTGTGGTTTTTACTTAGAAAATGGAAATCTTCCCCGATTTCGATGAAAAATTAATACGTGAGCTGGGGCTGAAGGAGGCGCAACGCTAATGTCAAAGTATACCACGTAGCGCAAAAATCAACGTAAACTACAAAACGCAGTCTGTCAGGGGTTATGGTACTCACTGCACCATGGTATCAATACCAGCAGTCTGTCTCCCACATTACACAGTGTTGGCTGTATGGTTAGTGTTCATGAATTAATAATTTGAAAAAAAAAACTGATGTACAATAATTGTTACCTTTCATGTTTAGCAGGATGCTCGCACTTGGCTGGTTGATACAAAAAAGAGGATGAGTAAATTGAAACTATCTAATTTATACATCGAGAACAACAACATACAATGGTGAGAGCAACAATTAAGTAGAGATAGTGTACATTAGTAATGTTTGTCGATAAACAATACAATAATAAGTATGTAATTGTATTAAATTTAAATTTAATTATTAAGTAGCGAACAGTTAGTTTTGAACCTATTAGTAGAAACACATGACACAGCAACAGCAACTTTGACAGCCGCAGCATTGCTTTTCAATGGAACAGAACACATTAGCACAGCAACAGCAACTTCAACTTTAGACCTAAAGGCTCTTTCACACCTCAGCGAACTGCGAATGCGAATGAGCGAATATTCGCAAATTTTGACATTTCAGCCCCTTTTTTCTAGTCGCAGCAATCTGCGAATTTCTCTTGTCATTCATTGTATGTAGAAATGAATTGTGAGGTTAAACTCTCGCGAATATTTTGGTCGCGCGAATGTGGATTGCGTTCTATATCTGTGGAATGTGAATAAAATTTGACAATTCGCAAGAAGTATTCGCCTATTCGCGGAGAAACCCGCGAATTGTTTATTTCTTCGCAGAAACTGAAAATATTTTATATCTGTCACCTCAAATGTAAACAAAAGAATTAGTTTTGTTATTTTTCCAACGAAGTGCAACGAATGATTATGTAAACCACTTGAGAGTACGACATAAATGAAACGCTTATAAAGCAAAATTTTTGCATAAAGTCGTACGGCACAATCATTTTATTTTTTTTTATTTTACTTTTTGCTTTTCAAATACACAAGTAAGGCCGAACTATAATAGTAGAATGGGTGCGTAAGTATCGACGTACGTAACTGTGCGAATACAAGGAATTTGTATTCTACGACCATAATAGCTTTTTGCTTCGATTCGTCAAGTTTCGTTCACTTTTGCTCACTTACGAAAAGAGCGAACCCATTCGCTCTTTCGTACGAAACATTGTGACATTTGAACAGCTGTGTTTAATTAAAAATTGAAAGTTGCCAAGAAATTTGCTTTTATTTATTTGTAAGGTAAGTACATTTAAATTTATCAGTTGAAATAACAATTATTATTTTTAGATTTCATTTACATACTTAAATTAGATAGATTTCATATTCATACTTGGAAGAAAAAAAATGGCAAAACGATTTGACTCTGACAGTCGCTTTCGTTCACATACGCCTTTTATGGGCAACTTAAGCAATTGAGAGTACTGAAGGAAACTCAACGTAGAATTTTGACATTAGCTTCCGATTGCTTTCGCCTATTATAGTTGAGCCTTTAAGTTCTAAGATGTCAATTTTCGCTGTGTGCTGTTGTACTGTGCTAATGTGTTTCACATCATGTTGGCTGTTTTTCCCCGGCGGCTGTCGACGTTGCTGTGTGCTGTTGCTGTGTCAATGTGTGTCTATTATTTAAGTAATAGAAACATGAGTTAAAGGTAAAATTTCGAAGAAAACAATTTTTTTTTTTATAGTATTATTAAATTTCTCTTAAATCCATTTTTTTTTTGCTTTTTAGACCTTAGATTTGACATAGGTCTGTAATTCTATTTGACAGTTTAAACGTCAATTCACGAAATGTATAGAAATAAGTTTTTATTCTCACTTTATTTGATAGTTTTTACTTATTTCTACTGTTCTATTCTATGCCGCGTTTTCAATCATTAAACAAATGAAATAAATGGCAGGATGGAAAGTCTACGTGTAAATCTTGATTAATCAATCGAAATTGAAACATCGATAGAACCCGAGTCGAAGAGCACCGATATTTTCTACATATCGAAAGTTTTCCATTCCTAGTTGTCAACATTTAATTGATTTTACCAAGTTTTTGGTCGATGATTTAATTTGTAGCAAAGTTTTCCAAAACAAAAATGAAAGAGGAATCGTCCTCGAAGGAAGAGTATTTTAAAAAGCTAGAACATTGGGTTAATCAGTCTAAACTTCTGCAAAATGCTACAGCATGTTTTCCGTATTATTTGGCGTCTAATTATCCTAACTATTTTTCTCTTAACGGAGTGAACACAGAGCCAGTAACAACTCAAACTAACACTGCAAATCTAACGAGAACAGAGCCTTCACGATTAAATAATGTTGAAAATAGTGCTGCATCGTCTAGGAGTAAGATATAAATAAATTGACGAATTCATTTCTAATCATTCGTTGTAGTTTCCAGCCAAGATGAGGGATACGAATTCGTTATTGCTCCGCTGTGGAAACGATTCGTTGCTGAAATGGTTGATGTTGTACTCTTGTTACTTCTGAAAGTTGCAATGACCTTTACACTTCTTAATATATTCGATTTGGACTTGTATGTAAATGGATGCATGCACGTGAAAAATTTTTTCATATTTTTGTTTGCAGAAGTTACGAGTTCGATAGCGATTATTTGAAGAAAACTGTCACTGAAGAAGATTCGAAGTTTTTAAGCCTGGCAGATCTGCTAACCTTGTCATCTGATCTTGTAGCATTGGAGATACTAATGAAA
Source organism: Blera fallax (assembly GCA_946965025.1). NCBI lineage: Eukaryota > Metazoa > Arthropoda > Insecta > Diptera > Syrphidae > Blera > Blera fallax. The sequence goes on from OX337246.1 coordinate 59,168,506, forward strand.
ATATTTGTTTGCCTGTATGAAGCGATATGGACTATGAATGGCCGTGTTTTTGTTGGTGGAGCAACTCCGGGGAAATTGTTACTTCGATTAAGAATTGTTTATGTTGAAGTTCTTTCGCTGCCAAATGGTGAGCCAGTAATGAATGCCAGTGGTGCACCTGTGCGTGCCCTTATATATCCAGCAGGCAATCCTGGTTTTCGCCGGGCATTTCTACGTGCGGTAGCTAAGAATCTTGTTTTAGCATTGCTGTTCCCAGTTTGCTTTGTTTTTTTATTTTTAAAGAACAATCGTACCTTCTATGATGTTCTGACCAAAACAGTGGTTGTTGAGGAGAACCCAGCTCCGATACTTAGAAGACGTTAAACTTGCATTACATATGTATGTATGTTGTAACTTTTCAATTTATAAGGGATATAAAACTTTCGCAATTTGAGACATTGAAATTTGTATATAGAATTAACTAAATATATAAGTGTGCGTTTTCCTGAAAACATCCGGAGTTTATTGGTTAAAAGAAAAAATTTATTTTACCAAATCTCTAATTGCCTAGAAAAGCTGTCTTAATGGTATGACGAAAAAGAGTTGTGGGGGCAGAAATTTTATTTGAAATATGGCGAAAGGTAAACATTTGAAACTCGTTTCACAAGAACTCTAAAAGTTAGAAAGCAGGAAACTAGTGAGTATTCGAATCTTATTGAACGTGAAAATGCGTAGCCAATTCCTTAGCGGACTTGCAACCCATGAAGAGCCTGGAACCGTCCTGTGCATTTATGTATAACCTATTTTATAACCCAGCAGCTTAACCCCCACATTGGACATCTTGAGCTGGGGGCTGGTATTCTCTTTCCTGGACCGTTGAGCCCTGGCTTTTTAACTACATCATCTTCTAGCTACAGTTCCTAGAATGAGCGGTATCTTTTCGTGAAAAAATCATCATATGTAAGTCATTGTATCCAAATGCGCTTAGCCTTCCTAAATGCAAGCCAACATTTGGCATTGAATGTATATGTAGGTCATTCGGCATTGGACGCTGACGCAGCACTGAATCCAATGGTCATTTACATTCGTTTACCAAACGCAAGACCTGAGTTGGAGCCTCTTTCATTATTGTGTCTTTTAAGTTATTTACTTTTTTTCGCTTGCATATTATAGAAAGTGGGTTTAGAGTATGTTTGGTATATACACTCACTTAGGTGGCGCTACAGTTCGGAGTGAATCTGGGCCTCAACCAACAAGCCTCTCCAGTTAGGGCCTTACTACTCAATTGCCTTCTGAGCCCAAAAAAACAGCGATTGGCAAGAGTTATTCTTCGATTAATTTCCGCCGAGATGTTGTCAGAATATATAGCAGAGCCAAGGTAGACAAAGTCACTGACGTTCTGTCCAATTCGTCAATGTTGTATGTCCCTTCTAGCATATACTTTGTTTTGCCCTCATTTATAGTTAAACCCATTTTGGCGGCTTCTGTTTCAATACCAGCGGACGCACCGGTGACAGCCCGCTGTGTTCTGCCAATTATGTGGATGTCATCGGCGTAAGCTATTAGTTGCACAGACTTTTGAAAGATTGTGCCAATTCTTTCAAAAATACAAATACTTGGCGCAACAGACCGAATTGGTCCAGGGCCTAGCTTCTCGCAACCATTCGTGCTGTGCGTGTTATATTTTTTCACACAAATGAAAGGGACCTACAGTTTAGAGCCATATCCGAAAGGCAAATTGAGAAGCTTCCTCATGACAATTATTACTCTCGGACGTTTGTCAGACATTCGCGAGAGGTGGGGCCGTGAAAAAACTTGTTGGTGTTCTCTGGGATTCGAACGTCGAACCTCTCGCTTAGCGATCCAACGGCGCCCACCAATTCTTTCAAGTATGATATTAAAGAAGTCACATGACAGCGCATCATCTTGTCAAAATCCTTTTTTGACATCGAAGGTCTTGGTGAGGTTTTCCACGTACAGATCCGAAAATCGTTGTCCTTGTTTCGTTTGCGAGGGTCGTCAAGGTAGGGTCATTCCTATCCGAGGCTTGTTGCTTCGCAACTAAGGGTTTTTTATGCGGTAGGGAAGTTGCCCCTACGCACAACCCCCAACCTGAAGGGTCAGATCCCTTAATACGACCCCTAGGACGAGGGGCTGGTTACACGGATGCCAGTAACCCTATTCGGGGATGCGAGCGCTGCCGTTGGCCCATTGAAGGCTCCTCCGCCACCATCTCTTTTTCAAAACCTGCCTCAGTCGTGAAAGTTTCTTACTGACCTGAGCTTTGATTAAGGTCCCTTTGCTACAGTGGAAAAACAAATATTAGTGTAATATTAGGATTATGAATACCTAGGCCTCGGTAATTTTGTTGGAGTTGATCGATTAATACATGATATGACCACTAAAAATTGTCGTTTCAAGTTAAAATAAGAAATAGAGTTAATTAAATTATAAAAAGGTGCCGGACATTTCTATGTTTGACCACGGGACTGTGTGGTAATACCGGTATGAACAACTGTGTAACCGAGTGCAATTATAAATACAATTTGACTGTTTAGAAATAGAGGCATGGCCAACCGCCTAAGAATGGATATGGGTTGAGCATGTAATAATTTTTCGGTGGTCATGTGCTTACCTATAGGCAAACGCTTCAAGAAGACTCACTGCCTCCTCGCGGCGGCAACCAGGCAACGGCCCTCATGCTGTAGCAGTCGCCATCCAGCCGAGGAACTTGTTATCGTGCTTTGCGGACTCTTAATACCTGGCGACCTTTGGTTTTAACTAGCCTTCCTGTGGCATACAGGGCTCTGTCATGGGTGACATCCTTTCCTCGGGTTCTGCTGTTGAGCAACCCGCTGTATCCCGAGAAGCTATAGCCAACGGCCAACAACATAATGGCCTCAAGTTCTCGGTCTGCTGTTGAGCAGCCAAACAATATCAGGAATTCAGAAGGCGATGCCGTATGGGTCCCATTTGAACGCCCCAAAGACTCCAGAACCGAGGAAGTGAAGTCAGCCACTACGGATTCTGAAGCATCAATTCTTGTTGATGCCTGTAGCGTCATCTCGGACAAATCCGGATGCTCTTCCATTGGGAAGAGGTTAGACGGACTACAGATTCAGCGACAGCAGAGTCGGTTCATTAAACTTAGTTTGATGGAAAGAAGGCAGTTTAAATACGCTTTACGCACAGGCAAGAATAGAGAAAGCGCTCACTTTTGCCAAAACCGCCCCCTTCCGCTAAGCGCGAAACTAAGCGGCTTAGATCCGAGAATCAGACTCTTCTGGCTTCGGCCGCAAAGAAGGTCAAGGCAGGAACTACACCTGATGCCCCCACTTTCAGACAAGTGGCTAATGGTGTCAGGTTGGGTGTTGTCCCGATAGACCTTTCAACCGAACCCCTCTCAAATGAGCAGATGGCACTTTTTCAAGAGGCGGTTATGGACATCTCCATTGAGATGAGCAATAGAGGCGTGTGGCCACATTTTTTTGGCTCACATCTCAGATCGGAATGGCTAACATTTAAAGGATTAGAGCTAAGAGTTTTTTTTTCCGAGGGTATTTGAAGATCTTCCATAGACATTATGAGAATAGCAAGCGCGTGCTCATAGTAGTGTCAGATTCTTACTGACCAAAAACACCACCCTTCGATATAAAATTCTCAGATATTGCAACTAAGTAATAATATCACGAAATAAAAACGTTTGGCATGTTACTTCCCACTGAAAGATCCTGCATATTCCGCATTCTACACGCGGTTAATTCTCATATCGCCAAGTCAAAAGGTTTCGTCCTTTGTAGTCGATGCAATAAATTGCTCATCCAAAATTTGTAGGACTGTATTGTTGACATGTCCGATTAGTCGGTTTCTATTCTTTCTCGCGAAGCTTTTATTTTCAGCTTCGATTGTCGGAATTCCGAGATCCCTGTGGATATCGTCGTTTCTAGTATACCACGGTGCTTGGACAATTTCTCTTAGCACTTTATTTTGAAAAGTTTGTAAAATATTGGCATTTGTTTTCTTGGTACAAACCCCAAAGTTGTATACCATAGGTCCACATCGGCTTTCACACTTGCTTGTATAAAAGCAGTTTGTTCACAGTACTGAGCTGGGAATGTTTTCCAAGTAACCAGTTCATTTCTCTATATTTGATTTCGAGTTCTTTGCGTTTCATTTTCACTTGCGTATTTCCAGAGCTAAGAGTGGACTGAACGTAGGGGTTTTTTCCAAAACCACACATCATCCGAGGGTTGTTTCCAGAGTCTTGAGTTCTCCTCTGCGAAAGTTCTAACGACGATTACAGCGCAAAACGCTGAATTGTAGGCCAACTTATGGAAAGTTATACAGAAGCAGAACACACTCAAAGGAAAAATGAATAACCGATTTAATCATGTCAAGCTGTTCCTCAAGAGCACCAACACCTTTGAAATAGAGAAAATCCACTGGGCATGTTAGTTCCGACGGTTCCGGCACAATCCCCGCGGAACAGGCAACCCTACCAGCCCTTTCGACCACCAGCGCCACTGGGCATGTTGATCAAAATGATTCCGAAGCTGCTCTCAACAAGCATAACCCTTGGTCTTATCCAAGAATATATGCGGACAGATATGTCAACGGAATAGGTCAAGTACGGGAAGCCAGTATCAAGGGCGGCCTGCTTAATCGGTACAAATATTAACTCTCTACCAATTCCAGAATTCACCACAAAGTACCTGGTGACCCTGTTAGTAGAAGTCTGGACCGAGAGGGGAACACAGAACACCGTGTGTGCCTCGGCATATTCCCCCGGTTGGGACAGTTATAGGTCCGCTCTTACTGAATGCAATTTAGAATTGAGGCCATCTAAACATGCTACATGGCAAATATGATTCGAAAACATTGCTGACTTGCCAGTAGCGGCACGAATCTAAAAGGCACTCGTTAAAGATCATGTTAATTATGTAGGTTTACTAAAAAAAAAACCCCATGGCACCTAAATGTCGGACTGTATGGATACTTTTAAAATCTTACTTGAGGTTCATTTCCCAGATTCGTCTACTCATGTACAACACATGTAATCGAATGCAGCTGACCATAGGGTCGATATCGCTAATAGAATAAACAGCTTATCCGGAAAATTGTTTAGTCCAGATAAGCGATTAGCTCATTTAAACCATTCAAAGACCCCGGCGGTGACGGTCTTTTTCCAGCGTTTCATGTTTTGCACTATCCCCGATATCATGGTCAGGGAGAACTGTTTCGGTAGGTTATTTGGAGGTAGAAATATTAGACCGTGCAGATTGGTCTAATGGTGTTTCGGACCTGAACCTTGATCCACCATAGCGCTGATTAATGATTGGGAACACAAACTTCGTCTGGACAACTGGGAAAATGTTCAAGGGCTGAGACAATCCAAACGGGTAATCATGCCTTACAATGAAATACTAAACCTTAATAAGGACAGTATCAGAAAGCTGGTAGACTTTCTCACAGGCCATTGTGGCCTGTTATATCACCTTAACAAACTTAATCTGAGCTTAGACACGGAATGTAGGTTCTGCTCGGAGGAGGACGAATCATTCGAACAGATTCTCTGCAATTGCCCAGCATTCCATTGAAGAAATATGCACGCCAGCGGAATTGAGAAACTGTGCTACTAAGGACATAGGACATGCTACCCTTCATAAGGGAGGTAGTACGTCTCTTAGATTGAATATACCCTGATGATACAAGAGATCTTATAGGTCAGTGTCTGTTTTTCAAAAAAAAAAAAAAAAAGAATACAAATTTACTAACAGGACAATGAGAAATAAAAAACATTGTGAAAGCCATAATCTTATTTGAAGAAGTGAACGTAAAGAGCAGTTGTTTTTTATATGTAGGTATTTAACCGTGTGACCATGTGGGATAAGAAATGTTATTTGACCGTATAGAAATCTATATGTTTGAAGCAGCGGTATAGAATTGTTGATCTCAGTTAACTTTCTATAAATAAAGACACAGTCAGATGAGATTAATATCTAAACACATGGACTGTCAAATAAAATTTCACCTTTTACACGGTAAACTCAAATCTATATTTCTGTCCCGTTCGTAACTTTATACACAGTCAAAACATGTCTACAATTTCCACAACGTCTCTATTTCTACCCGGTCAAATTATGTTCATATTTCTGTATGGTTACCTGTCAGCAGATGCTCTACCCATATTTCCATACAGTTACACAATTACCCTGCAAAGTCAGCTTTTCCTTATACCTGGCCATTTAAGTGACGGTCCATTTTTTTAATTTGGCACAGAAGTCATGAATTACTACATATCTATATATATTTCCCGTATAGTCGTTTCATTTTGATTCATCAATGGTCCCAGTTAGGTACACAATAAATGAAATAAAATAGTATATACACAAAAAAGAAAAGAAAAGTATTTTATGACTCCTCGATCTCAATATACTTTTCCAGTATCTGGAACATCTCGACTTTGGCTTTAATCTTATGAACACGCGACAACTGTCGGAGATAGGCACATATACTTTTACAAAAGAAATCATCTTCATTTTCATTACTAGTCGCCATTTTTGTTGAAGCAGTAATTCGTGAACAGTCTTCCCCATTAGCTGTTTCACAGTTTTGTGTACTGGCATTCGTAGGACTATCCTCTGCAGAGCACTGAACTTGATAATCCTCATAAGTTTCTTCTGACACCAGCGGTTCCTCTTCCGTCAATGCATTACGAGAGTCCATTACAATGGTCATAGTATCAGCTTTCTCTTCCTCATATTCCTGATACATTTCCTCGACATTGACCTCCTCCGTAGTGGAGGTGGTTGTTTCCAATTTATTCGAATAACTATCACTGGTGTCATAACTGTGCTTCTCCATTTTGCCATCCCAACTAGTGTCAGATTTTATTTTGCATACTATAGACCGTCTTTCTCTGAAATGAGGTAAATAGAAGTGAAAATCCTTAACGCTTTTTATAATTAACTTACTTGCGTTTTCGGACAAATGGTCTTAGGAAATCCATCTCTTTAAAGAATTCATCGGGACCATATTCTGTTTTAGGATTAAGACGCCGTGTTTTTAGCTCTCTGGAGTATCTATCGCGTAAACAGGTCCACCTTCGACGAGCATCGTTCACTGTTGAATATGAGTTAACCAATAAGGGGCCATCCATGGTAACTTTCACTTACTATTGATTCCAAGGTATGAAGCAAGGTCTGTCCAAATTTTTTCCTTTCTATGCGCGAACTTGAAATCAGCATTCATGGGATTAAAAAGAGCTGGTGTGGCGCGGACTCCTCGCACAAGCTCCAGATCGGACGGATCCATTTGTTTTCAAATAGAATTTGCTTTCCTTAAGGGTAAACAAACAAAATTTGATAATTCGTAAATGAAAATATTGACAGGCTTTATGCTACGATGCGTTTAAGCGAAATCCCACGTTCACGACAACACATAACGAAATGTGACGTATAGCAACGCAGCAATAGACAAGTTTGCTAGTTCGCTGTCGCTTACAGTACGCCTAGGTATAGCTAAAGGTCTGCTTTCACTGGTAAATTTACCGCACATAGGGGTATTTGCCTCGAAAAACCGCTCAAAAATATTATTTTGTCCTAATAAAGTGTTACTTGCCTGAAACAACTTTAAAAGCGTTATTAAGCTTGTTTAAGTCAAAGTAAGGTAAAAATAATGTATCTTTGATATATGTACATAAGTATTTAGATCTTATTTTATATATGTGAAAAATTAGTGTGGATTGAAATACATATATGACACTTTAAGAACGTTCGATATCTTAGGTCTCGAATTTCTTGGTATTATTAATAACTCTCTTCGTACTGGAACTTTTCCTGAGTGCTGGAAGGAGTCTACAGTGGTGCCGATTGAAAAAGTAAAACATGCCTAAAATCTGTGTGAGTTCCGACTGGTAAACGTGTTAATTACGAAGAGCAAAATTTTGGAAAAGGTGGTACATAAACAATTATTAAGTTATATGGAGAACACCAACTTATTGTCAGAATACCAGTCATCCCGACTAGACAACAACACAGCTGTGAATTGCTACTTAGCCTCATCGTTATCCAATGGAAAACGGAGAAAAATAGTTGCGGTTATCTTGGACCTGCAGAGAGCCTTCGAGACAATAGATAGAGGAACTTTAATAAAAAAAACTGGAGAAATACGGAGTAAAAGGGATGGAGCTGGAGTGGTATAGGAGCTATTTTCATTTCATTCTTAATGCTTTTTATTTTGGAAATTCATGAAATCTTATATGCTAGACAAAAAACGCTTAAAACTAGTTTATCTAAGTTAACTATGTTATATACTAACTTACTGGCCCTATGCGGGCACTATAACCTAAACTTAATGCTTATACTAATGTCTTTCGACGTAGCCTAACTTAAATTAAATCATTTAAAATTACTTAATAAGCTATTTAGCTAAAAAAAATTGTTCAAAAAACTAAGTACATGAAGTGTCTTTGTTTAAAAGTAAAAATAAAATTTAGTCCTAAATCTAAAACTTACAAACTACCTTAATATAAATCTTAAACTACCTTGTTCTAATTGCGTAATTAAATACGTATTTTATTTGGGTATGCAAAGTGCTGCAATTTTTTTTTGTGTGTAGATTAGGTAGTTAAGGTTCTTTATTTAGCTTCTCGCTATTTCTTACCAACTAATTACATATGTATATTATAACTATTATAACCAATTTGTTTGATTATAGTATTGCTTAATATAAAACGTTAATTTCTAGTAAGAATATTAAAGTTCAGCTCATTTTTTAATTCAATCGGTAGCGCATTAAAAAGGTTTTATCCTTTGTACAATAAGATATTTGAGATCTATTAGTGTTATAAAAAGGACCTCTAAAATTTTCTCTATTTCTTAAATAATGTGGCTGCACCTCGGCCATAATAACTATTTGACGAACTAAATATTTGGGTAAAAGATTATTCTTCATCTTAAATAGAAATAATAATACATTTATAATTGATTCTTGGTTTACCGTTAACCAATTCAAAGCATCCATTAGAATACACCTGATTCTTTTATTTTGTAGTATTTGCAGTCTATCTTTTATTTGGGTCCGGCCTAAGAACAAAATTGTAGAGCAATATTCGAAATGAGGCTTTATCATCACATTATAAATTTTAATTGCACTATTTATTGATAATTTAGATCTAATTCATCTAAAGAAACAAATTTTCTTAGCTAATTTTTTACAAATATAGTTCAAATGCACATCAAACTTAAATTTGTTTTTATCAAAGAACATTCCTAAATATTTAATTTCATTCACTTTTTCAATTATTTCTACATTAATAACAATGTATTTATTTGAATCACCATTAATTATTATAGCCCTAGTCTTCCTTGCGTTTAGTTCTAATTTATTCATTCTTAGATTTTTCTCAAGTCAATGTTCAGTTTATCGATGCACTCGTCGGTCGAAGATCTTGATACTTTCAACAAGTTTTTTTACAAAGGAAGGCTCGATTTTCTGCCATTCTTCATTCACGACTTCTTTTAGGGCTTGAATGTTTTTGGACCACTCTTTTGTTTAGTTATGCTCAGATATGCTCTATCACATTTAGGTCAGGGGTGACTGAGGAGGTGTGGGAAGAACTTTTGGGCAGTTGTACAATAACCAATTCCCCGCATTCCAAGCTATATGTTTGGAGTCATTGTCTTGGTAAAATATAAAATTGTCTTTTATGCCAAGTTTTTCTGCACTAGCTTTCACGTTTTGCTTTAATATGTCAATATACACTTTTCCACCCATTATTGCAGGAATAAAATGTATTTTTCCAATTCGTGACGAAGACATACAACCCCAGATGATAAGTGACTTTCCTTTATTTACAGTTTTCTTTATCACATTACCATCGTATTCCTTGCACGGTTTCCTCCAAACGAATTTCCTCCCATTAGAACCGAAAATATTAATTTTTGTTTCATCTGTAAAAACGACCTTTAAACCAATCAAAATTTTTCTACGAACCAAAATTATTCTACTTACATTTAACCAAACATTCATATCCTTATCGGAGTGCTCTTTTGCAAATTGAAGTCTTACTTGACGATTCTTTTCGCTAATCAATGGTTTTTTGCGAGCTATTCTTCCATGCAAATTATTTTTTCTTAAGACTCTACGAACTGTTTCTGCGATGACATCGAGGCCTTTAACTTCTTTAAGTTTTTTTTGAAGGTCCACGGCAGATACAAAGGGAACATTATTAACTTATTTTAGTAGAAACCTGGCATCTCTCGAATTATTTTCTTTTTCTACTTTCACCATTCTTTTTTTTTTACGATAATCCCAGAATCTTTATATTTTTTAATTATGTTACACAGTTAACTTATTTCTACTAACAATTTGCCCAATTAATCTCTCGTTCTTTAACGCTGGTTTCGACCTTTCGCGACATTGTGCAAAGAAATTATTCTGAACGCTCGAACGACTATTAAGGTAATAACTGCAATAAGGAAATGCAATGAAATCCAGGAAATGGTTTCTTCGTATGTTACATTTTCTTGAGCATTAGCATCGCCACATATAATTAATCCCATTTCCCGAATGTTACAATACTCTATGAGTTCGACAACAGCCTTCGGAAGCGAAGGCATTATGGAAAAGTAAGCTGAAGCAACGACGAAGGTTTTCCTTTCTCTATTCGTTTCATAGCTTTCTGCTGTAGCAACCGGATCCTGGCAGTAAAACGGTTCATGTTTGGTCGCTGATTGAGAGTTTGGTACAATGAGACAAACTCTCGGTCTTTCGGATCGCTCGTCACAGAGTACCCGAAAATCTCCCAAGACACAGATGCGCTTATCCTTTAGGAAATTACGTTAACACATAAAATGCATTAACAGAAATCCAAAATGTTTTTGCTATCCATTTAATGATTGGGGTTCTCAAAATCCCTCAAATCCACATGTTTTGGTTTAAAAATTTACATATATCGTTTTCCACCAACAATATGCTCTTAAAACGATTTTTTTCCATCCAAACCCACCTTGTTATGCCAATGAACGCTCCCAAATTGTCCAGATCGTCTTTTTAAAGTAAAAATTGGTACTTCTAATTTTCTATTATGTAGTTTTATCTTGTCGTTTAACTCATTGTTAAAAGTGCGGACCGTAATTGAAAAGGTTCGCAAACATTGTCTTGATCTTAAATTGGAGGAAACCATATTTGTGGGGTAACAGTCTTCGTTCTACGAGGTAAAAGCGGAATACCTTACTTTATTGTATACCAAGGATCTACCACTCCCTTAGATAACGAGATATTGAAAAAGGTTGTCTTTAGTTCTGCAATCGTTTTGCATCTAGCCCCGCGTCAAGGTTGGTTGGTTGATCAATGTATAAGCCGAGACATAAAGAAAATCTTGACAAAATGGAAAATATGGGAACTAACTTTATTGGGATTCGCGACACTGATGGAGCATAACGTGAGAGAGCATCATATATTTTCAAAACAAATGCGACGCGCATTTTTTTACATTTAGGCATTTAACCTTTGTTGCGTTTGCAGTTGTTTTCTGTCTGACATTTTGGAACGACGCGACGTGTGATGCATATGGTCAGCGTCGTCGTCGTCGACGAATTACTCATCTTTTGTCAACATACACGAAATAAACAAACAAAATAAAACTGTAAATAATCGCGTCTGCATAGTGCAAATTCACGATACGGTGTTTCCATTTGTTTGCATTAAGGAATGTTTGCAGATACAGAAAGTTGTGCATTTAGGAATTCAGCCATACTTTGTTTTTTAAACGTCGATAATTTTAAAGAAAAGTACGGATTATAATCGAACTAATTTTCACTTTTTTTTTACTCACAAACAAAAGAAAAATTTCATTTTTATTGCTGTTTTTTCGCTGATTGATCCTTCTTGCTGGTTGTTGTCCTTATTATGTTGGGGTTGTTGGAATCCTTTATCCTTTGTAAATGAACACTAACGGCCAGGTTAAAATTTACATCCAGATTAAAGCGAGTTTAACCCGAAAATTAAACCCAAGTCCACAATATTCACTCGTTAAACCCGAAGATTAACCCAGTTGCATAAACTTTGTTGGCGTTTAATCCGATCAAATTTAAACTGCCTTCCGGAGACCAGTTTAAGTACTTTAACCCGGGTTAAAACACAATTTCATAATATTGATTCTTTTTGTTCGTCACATTTGAAATTTTTCTGCTCCCAAGAGACAGTACTTTTCCTGTCTAAATATAAAAATTAGCAAGAACCAAAGAAAAAAATTATATTTTTTTGGCTCTTATTCAATTGATTTTGTTGTCATTCACAGAGCGAAGCTTTTCGAAATCGTCATGGATATTTTTCATTGAACGTGCAGACGATTTCCGATATTAATTTGCGAATTGAAAGTGTCGAGCGGCGGTCAGGTTCTGCTCATGATCAAACCATTTTCAGTCAGTCAAATGTCCACTGAGAATTCTCGATGCACTGAAAATTACATACACACAAATAAATAAAAACAAATCAATTTCAAATTAAAGTAAATTACTAAATTTTCAAATCAATTCCAAGCGACACACACAAGTCAATCAATATAAGCGCAAAATGAATGGTAAACACATATCAAATATCATTTTATGTGAAATTTTACAATGCATAACCTAACGGTTTAAAAATGAGTTTAAACAGTTTTAAATCCGGGTTAAATTCATTTTTAATCCATCGGGTTTAATGCATGTTTTTGAGTGAATATTATGAACATAGGTTTAAATTTTCGAGTTAAAAAAATGCGGATTAAATGGTCGGGTTTAAAATAAACTTTAACCTGATTTTAAACCGGAGTGAATAATATGGCCGTAACTCTCTTGTTTTTTTATGAAAACTTTTGTAGTGTACTAATGCAAAATAGATGCGAGTTACCACGTTTGGGCGCCAGTAAATATTTTTTTTAATGAAAAACTGTTGCGATTCACGTTTTAATAACGAATCCTTTTTATTTTCTTATTCTACTTAATTCTAACTCAACAAAAGTAGAAGTAAGGTCGGCGCATGGGGTGAATGGCTGCAAGGTGCTGATAGTGTGAAATTGGATATTTTCAATATTGGTTTGTGCTAGTGTCCGGTACCCGATTATGATCCGTTGTCTATTCTGTTGGCTGGCTGAGGTGCGCGTGTGTTAACTTATAAAAGCAGTTTCTTTTATGTACTTAGCTTGGAATGTCTCCCAAGTAGCTAATACATTTCTCTAAAGTGATTTTCAAGCTTATCACGTTTTTTTAAAGTGAAGTTTCCACTTAAGTTTCGCGTCTGATGTCATCCCCAGATATTTAGCTTCATTTGCTTACGGTATTTGTACCGAGTTAATGAAAACGGGTATAGTGACTATGTTATCGATTCCGAATTATTAAATAAAGCATTTCTAACTGTAATATTATTTAACATTAATGTAACGTAATGAAAAGCTTTTACTTACGATATTGTTTTATATATTGACATATACAAATAACATAAAAAATGTATATACAAAATGTAAGTTTCCCGCCAAATTGTCATAATCGAAAGCCCAAGAATTTGAGGTATACTTGATAGCGTACAGCGAACAATAAAGCATAAATTTTTTATAACGTGATCTTCGGTGTTTTCTTCAAACAAATTTCCAGTTTCCCAGTTGGTTTCTCCATTTTTCCTACTCTAATACTCCGCCTGTGCTGAACATTTTGGTCCTTCGAGCCGGATACTAATACAGTGTGTGTAAAAATTAAAAAACATAAAACAGTGTGTGACAAACATTAAACTAAAAAGAAAAAAAAGAAACGATTTATATAAACACAGGTGTACAGACAGTGTGAAAGTGCAAATAGCAAATTCTTTATTTTAATTTTTTGAATTCCATTGTTGGACAATTGAAACTTTTTTATTCGTTCAAATCGGGATACCCGCGTCGCGCAATCCAATTTTCACTGTCAACACAAGGCATAACACGTAAGTCCTAATTTTTTCATTTCTTTTTTGTTTTGTTCTTTTTTTATTTATTGATAAGAAAAAGTCCCATTATGTCATTTGGAGAACTCCAAAAAATGCTTTTAGAGCAAATAGTGCGTGATCGCTCTAACTTTAAAAAGACAGGCGAGTCTCGCCGTGCATCCAACTATCTAGCAGCTCGTCTTTCGGTGTTGGAGGAAAATCTTGCATGTGCTAGGCGATACCACGAGGAAATCATAAGTGCAGGCAAGCTAGAAAAAGGGTTAGAAAAGGATGATTTAGCACAGGTCTACGAAAAAATCAACGATTATTACTTGGAATATCGGATAGATTTGTTAGATGCCATCGATAAGTGTGCTCCGAGCCCGAAGAATCCTTAATCTTCACTTGCTTCTCCTTCAGCTGTTCCTGCAGCTGCAATGTCGACAGAAATTCGTCTTCCGAAGATACAGATTCCAGAATTTGCTGGATCGTACACCAAATGGCGTTCATTTCATGACATTTTCGTATCCTTGATCCACCACAACCAAATGCTTAGTGAGATTCAAACGTTGCAGACGTCGAGTCTCACAGGTGATGGCAAGACTCCTGCAATATTTATCTTTGGATGCAGGAAACAACACCAAAGCCTGGGAACGGCTGATAGCGAGATTCGACCATAAACGCGTGTTAGTCAAAGCTCAGCTGAAACTCTTTTTTAACCAGTCGTCCCTTACGAAAGAGTCTACAGAGATACTCAAATCGATTTTAGATGTGTCTCAGGAATGTCTGCATGCATTAGATAACCTAGAAGTACCAGTAAAACAGTGGGATACAATAGTTATCTATATAATTTTTCAAAAGCTACCCACATTAACAGTTGTGGGAAGAGAAACTTGGAGAAACTAAGGAATTTCCTAACATGTCCGATTTAGCAGATTTTTTGGAAACTCGGTTTCGAACACTCAGGCAACAATCGACACTGAAGCTCATCGCCAAGCCCTGGTCAAAGTCGGAGAGTAAGGTGTGCCAGCAAGGGCAACATTCCTTAAGAAAATGACTCCGATTTTTGGGCATGGACGTGACGCAGAGGCTTCAGACTGTTCGCCAAGTTCATGCCTGTGACATTTGTCTTGCATATAGCCATTTGAGCCGCGATTGCCCTAGTAGCAAAAACTGCTACTTTTGTCACAAGCGACACCACACTCTTTACACACACACACACCCACACACACTTCGCCACCTCGCAGACAGATCGGGATTAGAATAGATTTGCTGTTAGGCATGCATGTCGTAAAAGGCGACTAAAATCCAGCTGAAGAAGTAGTCTTAAAGACGTTATGAGCAATACTGTCCGGAGTACAAACTCCTGGTAGGGCCACCCTTGGCAGGAAGGTCATAACTGAAAGATGAAACTGAAGGATGAAATCTAGAAGCGTCTGACCCAGAGTGGGCGGCTCCCTTGTCTGCGACTGATCCTAGAAGGACGGCAGTTTACATACCTGGCAGAAGGACTAAAATGCACCGTCGTAAACAATGCAATGGACAACACAAAAGGAATTATTACCCCAGGTGGTAGATCAGCTAAGCTGGCAAATCCACCCTCTTCGGAGGTCGGTCCCTCGGATTCTGGGGAGGACCAACTATTGCTTTTAAACGACCCTTTTAAAAGAAGCGGAATTTCTAGATCACCACCATCAGGATCTAACACCAACTCAGGAATTAAAAAGAGTACATTGGGAAACAGTACACCTGTGATTTTCCCAAGCCCAAACTTGCCCAAAGAGCAAAAGGAGAATGATGCGATGAAAATCCTTGGCAGTAAGATCAATGAGCTGATGGATTTTATTCAAGGGAAAAACAACGTGCATCACGAGATAAGAAAACTAGTAATTTCCATCCGAACTTACTACAAAAATGTGGAACAATGCGAATCTTCGCGAAGAGCGATAAGAAAAGAACACGCGACCCAAGAAACACAGACGGAGCAACTGAGCTACTGCGCGGTCCTCGGAAACAGAAAGGATAGCACGAAGGCTCACACGGAAAAAAGAAGAAGAGATACGACGCCTAAGACAACCACGCAGGCATGTCAAGACCCAAAGCATCTACCCGACCCGAAAAGAAAGAGATCGGAAACGACGAAAATTATGGCACAACATAGCAAACTACTGGAAACCCCAAGCTCAGCAGTACCAGTAAAGAAGTTACAGCCAAAAAAGCAGGAATGGACCCTAGTATTGGGTCGTGAAAGGAAGAAACGGAAACCAATGCGACCGGATGCACTTGTTATAAGAGCCACAGGAGACCTTTCCTATTCGGACATGCTGAGGAAGGTGAAAACTGATCCCACGCTAAAGGATCTTGGAGATAGCATCAATCAAGTTAGAAAAACGGCGAAAGGAGATCTTTTACTACAGCTGAAGAGAACAGCAGACTCGCAAACCTCGGACTTCCAGCAAAAAGTGAAAAAGATACTGGAAGAGAAAGCGGATGTCAAAGCCGTGACACACGAGGTGCTGATCGAGGTGAGGGACTTGGACGAAATTACTACCAAAGAGGAAATCAACCTAGCCCTCTCGGAGCAGCTCGGAAAGTTGATCCCAGCGACAGCAATTAAGAGTATGAGGAAATCCTACGCTGCAACCCAGACAGCAGTGGTAAGCCTTCCAGCAAACACCGCCACCAAAGCGCTGGCGATCGGAAGAATTAGAATAGGATGGGTAAACTGCCGAGTGAGAGAAAAGACTGAAGTGAACAGATGTTACCGATGTCTTGAATACGGTCACCTCTCCAGGGACTGCAAAAGCGATGATCGGTCTGAACGCTGTTTCAGGTGTGGTGAAAAGGGGCACATGGCCAAAAATTGCTCCTCAGAGCCCAAATGCATGCTCTGCAAAGGAAGTGGAAACAGCACCAAACATAGTACTGGAAGTTTCAGATGTCCTGCCTTCCAACTCGCGCTGCAAAACACGAAAAAACGAATATGAGGATCATCCAAATAAACCTCAACCATTGTGAAGCAGCCCAAGATCTTCTTACTCAGACGGTCCGTGAGTATAATGCAGACGTCGCGATTCTCAGCGAGCCTTACAAACAGCTGGACGAAAGTGTATGGACTGCAGACACTACAGGCAAAGCTGCGATATGGATATGTGGTAGGCGACCTTTTGAAGAGAAAACGGAGACACGCCAAGCAGGCTTTGTGTGGGCCAAGATAAACGGTGCATACTTCTTCAGCTGCTACGCGCCTCCTAGCCTTACCCAAGAAGAATATGAAAGCCTAGTTGACAATGTCGCAAGCTGTGCGATAGGCAAAGCCCCACTCGTTATTGCGGGTGACTTCAACGCGTGGGCGGTAGAATGGGGCTCGCGCAGTACAAACACTAGGGGAAATGCCCTACTACAGGCGTTCGCATCGCTGAATATTGTTCTCGCGAATTCTGGAAACAAGCTAACCTTTTGCAAGAACGGGAGAGGATCCATTATAGACATCACCTTCATAAGCCCATCCCTGGCACCGAATCTATCGTGGAAAGTATGCCCTGAGTACACGCATAGTGATCATCAGGCAATCAAATATGAGGTACAGACTGGTGGAAACAGTCGAGCACCAAGAAGACAATCACAGCAAAGAGGTTGGAAACCACAATCGCTAGATGTTGACCTACTACAGTTGATGATGGATGAGGTATCAACAAGTGGATCAGCCGCTGACAAGGCAAAACAACTCATAGATGGACTGAAAAGAGCCTGCGACGCATCAATGCAACGGAAACAAACTGGCAATTTACACAGGCCACCAGTATATTGGTGGAATGAGGAGATAGCCACACTGCGTGCAGAGTGCCATCGAGCAAGGCGATTGTACCAGCGTTCCAGGGGGAATAGTAACCACCAGGTACTTCAAGAGAGGTTTACATCTATGAGAAGATGTCTTAAGAATGCCATCAGAGCGAGCAAAAAGAGAAGCTTTATCGAGTTATGCAACGAGGCCGATCAAAACCCATGGGGCAAAGCCTACCAAGTCGTAATGCAGAGACTGAATGGTGGTCGAAAACCCCCACCCACGTCTGCAGCTTTCTTACAAACTGTGGTTTCAGTTCTGTTCCCGCAACACCAAGGGGAAGCGGAAACTATGGAGGGAGGTAACGCAGCAACGAGCCACCCGATCCCTCCTGTGACACCGGAAGAAGTCCTACGCATTTGCGGTAAAATTGGGGACAAAAAAGCGCTGGGCGTCGACGGCTTTCCCAACATTGCCCTTAAGGCAGCAATAAGAAGATGCCCAGATATATTTGCAGACACTTACTATGCGTGTTTAAAGGAAGGAGTATTCCCAAACCAGTGGAAGAAGCAAAAACTGGTCTTAATACCAAAGGGAAAGAAACCCCCACAGGACCCCTCATCGTATAGACCATTGTGCATGTTGGATACCATGGGGAAAATACTAGAGCGCATCATTAGCGATAGACTGGAACGTGCGATTGTTGATGCTGGAGGACTCGCAGATCATCAATATGGTTTTCGAAAGGGACGTTCCACAATCGACGCTATTGATGAAACCGTCAGCACAGCGAGGAAAGCCATCCAAGGAGCACGTTGGAAGCACGGCAGTAAGAAGTACTGCGCCATCATCACGTTAGACGTTAAAAATGCATTTAACACCGCGAACTGGAGAAATATCGTGCAGGCACTCACCGCCAAAAGAGTGCCAGAATATCTTCAAAAAATATTGATTGATTATTTTCGCAATAGAGTACTGTTTTACGACACCGACAATGGTACAAAACGCTACATACTGACAGGTGGCGTTCCTCAAGGCTCTGTACTGGGTCCACCGCTGTGGAACCTTATGTACGATGATGTTCTTAGACTGCGAATCCCAAGGTCAGCAAAAATAATTGGTTTTGCTGACGACATAGCCATAGTTGTAGCAGCAAAACTCATAGAAGAAGTGGAGCACGACTGCAATGAAGCTATAAGGACCGTCCGAGACTGGCTTACAAGTATGAGTCTAAAGCTTGCGGAGGAAAAGACGGAAGTAATACTAATAAGTAGCAGAAAAGTTATGGAGACTATAACGGTAACTGTCGGTGACCACGTCATAGTTTCCAAGCCAAATCTAAAATACCTTGGCATAGTCATAGATGCACGACTGACCTTTAAACAACACCTACAGTACGCAGCTGAAAAGGCAGCAAAGGCAACCGCTGCCCTGGCAAGGATGATGCCGAATATTGGTGGGCCGCGATATAGGAAAAGACTGCTGCTAGCAAAAGTGGCGACGTCAATGATGCTGTATGGGTCCCAAATATGGGCCAGTGCTATGCAAACAAAAACATACAGAAGAACAATGGAGGCAGCGTACCGAACCAGTGCTCTGCGGGTAAGCAGCTCTTTCCGAACGACGTCCTATGAAGCAGCGTTAGTGGTGGCTGGTATGGTGCCAATAGACCTACTAGCACAAGAAGCACAGGAGAAATACCTCGCCAACAAACAAACGGCGAGACTAGCGACAATGCCAACAGATAGCCAGACTCCACCAAGGACAAAAAGTCTACGAATTTGGCAACAGAGATGGGATAGCTCTGAAAAAGGACGCTGGACTCATAAGATTATACCCAACATCGAAGTGTGGATCGCCAGAAAACATGGAGATTTAAACTTCTATCTGACGCAGGTTCTTACAGGACACGGATGCTTTAGAGCATATCTTCACAGGTTTGGATACGACGACAACCCAGTTTGTCCAACCTGCCCGGGAGCAGTTGAAGACGTTGAACATATCATGTTCCATTGTCTGCGGTATGAAGCAGAACGGCAGCTAGTGGCGCAGAGACTGGGGGAAGTATTAACACCTGAAAACATGATTAAGCACATGATAAGCTCGGAAGAGAGTTGGAATGCGATTAGTGACGTAGCGGCGATCATTATGTTGAAGCAGCGACAAGAGGAGCGTCAGCGGAATGCAGTGCAAGGGCATGAAACTGCAAATATAAACGACTAGCGAAGTACAGCTTTCGAGCTAACCAGCCCCGCGAAGTAATACCTAACGGCGGTTCCGCGGGGAGAGTGGTTGAAGTGTGCAGGGTGTGGTTTAGCACGTAGGCGTACTCCTGACATCGATTATTCAGGTTTGCGAATCGTGCATACTAGTAGCACGGGTTACTAGTATCTTTAGAAGATTACACATCCTTTGGCGCTTTATATAAAAAAAAAAAAAAAAAACCTCGCAGACACCACGCCGGACGGGCTGGTGAGGCCAAGCTCAGGCAACTGTGGGGATCACAGGTGGCGGATAGTGAACGGCCTGCAGAAATGGAGGTTAGCTGCGAATACCCAATAAGCAGTCCCCGACCAAGAGCGGCAGAGAAGGAGGGCGTGGCTGA
Organism: Blera fallax; assembly: GCA_946965025.1. Lineage (NCBI taxonomy): Eukaryota > Metazoa > Arthropoda > Insecta > Diptera > Syrphidae > Blera > Blera fallax. Next base: position 59,188,812 of record OX337246.1, read on the forward strand.
AAAGGTCAAAGGAACCCCTATGAACTCTCTGTGACAAGACGAGTAAGCACCGTCTTCCAAATATGTGCTTCCCACCTCATGGTGGCTACGAGGGATACAGTTAGGAATAAATGGCGAGATCCGGACGCACCCGCCACACCGCGAAGCGAGCAACTTCTCACCCCCGGAAGAGAGGTTGCACATACATACGTATATATACAAATATACATACATATATATATATATATACATATATATTACAATTTATTGTTTATTATTATAGTACAATGCTATAATAATAGACAAACAAAAAAGGACACAAAACATTAAGGCCGAGCCCAGTAAGGTCTTAATTATGGTTTACTGGAAACACTAACTTAGATTGATAGCTATGAGGGCTGACGTCTGTAGTATTCTGTTACCTGAGTAAGCTGGAGTGAAATCCGGTTGAAATGGCTTTCAGGTTAATGCTACAGGCGCCCCCGTCCCGTTAAAACCATGGCAGGCCTCAAAGTACGTTCAATGTTTCGTCACCATTAGGTTGGTGGTGTAGGTGCAGATGTAACATTCCTGCTTAGCACCGATCCGGCTCTGGCTCATAACCCCATAAGGGTCTGGGTCAACCCTCGCATGGCCTCACTGCATGCATAGACAACCATGGGATCATTAGGTGACTACACATCCGAGCATTGATAGCGGCTTTGAGTGGAAATGATTACAACAAACAAAAACCAAAACAAACACGAGGAGAACGAGGTCAACGGAGAGAACACTTTCCACAGGAGCTCGATTATAAGAAGATCGCCGGCTAGACAGCTACCAACGCCCCAGAGGAGTCCTGAAGGAGAAATGGCTCCCCAAAGATGCGCGACAACTGTGCTGGATTCAAACACCCAGCCCTCTGTGTTCCATCGACTAGGTGAACAAATAAAAGTCCTAGTCGAAATGTTGGAGGATGGCAAAAGGCGCTCCATCCACCAGCCAATGCGGGACGCAATCGAGAGCATCAAAGCGCTCTATAAGCTCTCAGCGATTGAGATGCATGATGACAAGGCCAAAGAAGTCATCCGCAGGAACAACGCCTCCCAAACATCACCATGGCTGAAGACGATTTTGGGACCCAAACGAAGGCCGGAACCCTGTAACGAGTCGCCGAACTCGAAACGCCGGCAAAAATCGCCGCCTCCAGTTGAAGCAAACAAGGCACCCCGCAGTGAGGAGGAGCCCCGGAAGGACGGCAAAGTAAAAAAAAGGAGAAGGTCAAGCCCAAAAAACCCACCAAAGCCACAAAGGACGGGCAGGCCACAAGCAGTACAAAACCCGTCAGCGCGGTGACCAATGAGCAGACTATAGGCGACGATAACGCTTGGTCGAAAGTTGTCAGAAAAAAAAAGAAGGATGAAAAGAAACCAGGCAAGACCACCAAGGTAAAAACGCGACCGGACGCAATCGTGGTGGCAAGCAAGGGAGAACTTTCATACGCCGAAATACTCCGCAGAGTCAAAGCGGATCCCAAGCTCCACAATCTGGGTGAATCGGTCACAAAGATTAGGCGAACCCAGAAAGGTGACCTGCTGTTCCAGCTACGCGAATCTGGTGACAGAACTGAACAATTCAGGGGCATAATTGGCGAGAACCTTGGTGCAGGGGCGGAGATCCGCACTCTAACGCAGAGATTCACGGTCGAAATCAAAGACCTCGACGAAGTCACCAACAGGAAAGATATTTGTGAAGCAATCAAGGCCCAGTATAACATTGGAGTTACCGAAGCAGACGTGCTCAGCCTTCGAAAGGCCTATGGAGGCACACAGATAGCGACAGTGGGGCTACCGGCAGAAAAGGCGAACAAACTGCTAGAGGCCGGTAAAATCAAAGTCGGCTGGGTGAACTGCCGCATTCGCATTCGAAAAGCCCTCACCAAATGCTTCAGGTGTCTAGAGTTCGGCCACACGGCGCGACAATGCAAGAGCGAACATGACCGATCCAAACAGTGCAGAAACTGTGGAGAAGAAGGTCACATAGCCAAGGACTGCAAAAAGGACGCACTATGCTTCTGGTGTAAGATTACTACGCCAGAAAACGCCGGACACGTAGCTGGTAGTAGCAAATGCCCGGTACTAAAGAAGGCACTGGCTAAATTATCATGATGAATATAGCCCAGATAAATCTAAATCATTGCGCAGCCGCGCAGGACCTTCTGGCGCAAACAGTAAGGGAAAAAAGGATCGACATAGTCCTAATAAGCGAACCGTATAAATCCATAGATGGAAGTAGCTGGATAGATGACACCACGAAGAAAGCCGCGATATGGACCTGCGGGAACTATGCCCTGGAGTCAGTCGGCCACTCGGCTGACCATTTCGTATCTGCAAGGATTAAAAGTGTGCACTTCTACAGTTGCTATGCGCCCCCCAGTCTACCACTGGCGGATTATCTGAAGCTGTTGGACGACATCGTAGCTGACGCGCGAGGGAAGCACCCAATGATTATTGCTGGGGATTTCAACGCCTGGGCTACCGATTGGGGCAGCAGGACCACAGACGCAAGGGGAAGAGCTCTCCTAGAATCATTTGCATCACTGGACATTAGTCTGGCCAACAATGGCGCAGTGGAGACGTTCCGAAAGGCAGGCAGAGGGTCAATCATTGACATCACATTCATGAGCAGCTCACTCCTGCGAAAAACAAAATGGCGGGTCAGCGAGGACTATACCCACAGTGATCATCAGGCGATCTTATTTAACGTCGGCGAAGAGAAACGCAAACTGCGTCCCACCCTAACAGGGCCAAAGTGGAAGGACACGCTCTTTGACAATGACATGTTCGAGGAAATGCTGAGCACTAGCGCCACAACAAACAACGGATCGGCGGAGGCTCTTTCGCATCAGTTGACCCAGGTCATCATCACAGCGTGCGACGCAGCAATGCCCAGAAGGTCTGTTAGAAAGAGAGGCGATCCCTGCTACTGGTGGACTGATGAGATTAAAAGACTCAGAGCGAAGTGCCTACAAGCACGACGCAGATCCCAGAGATCCAGAGGCAGACAAGATTTCCAAGATCGGCTAACCACCTTGAAATTGGCAAGACGTGAACTGGAAAGGGCCATTAAGGAGAGTAAGGCAAGGAGCTTTAAACGGCTCTGCGACGAGGCTGACTTGGACCCCTGGGGCATAGCTTATAGAGTGGTGATGAAGAAGCTAAAAGGCAACAGAGGCCCACAACTAACCTGCCCGGCAATGCTAAGGACTATAGTAGAGCATCTATTTCCCCATAGACCAACTGCTATGGTCTCCATCACAGCAAAGCACCTGGACCAGATGGCATCCCGAATAGGGCAGTCAAGGCGGCTGTTAAGACGAGGCCGGACATATTTGTAGCAGCTATGCAGAAGTGTCTAGAGGAGGGGGTTTTCCCCGCACCATGGAAGCTACAACATTTAGTACTGCTTCCAAAAGGCAACAAGCCTACTTGATACGCTAGGCAAAATCCTAGAGCGTATCATCTATGACAGACTACTTGCGGTAGCGGAGGAAAACGGAGCACTGTCAGTCCATCAGTACGGCTTCAGAAAATCGCGTTCTACCGTCGATGCTATAAAGGCGGTAGTAGATACAGCAGCTGAAGCAATACAGGGGGAAAGGTGGAGATGGGGGACGAAGAGATACTGTGCAGTAGTAACGCTAGATGTCAAAAATGCGTTCAACTCGGCGAACTGGTCGTTCATTAGGAGATCCCTGGCCAGAATGGACGCACCGTACTACCTGCTGAGGATAGTCACGGACTACTTCAGCAACAGGAAACTTAGATACCATACTGACGATGGCACCAAATACTACAGCGTTTCCGCAGGAGTCCCGCAAGGGTCAGTCCTTGGACCACTCCTATGGAACATAATGTATGACGGAGTTCTACGATTAACACTACCCGAGGGTGTTAAAGTGATTGGCTTTGCTGATGACGTCGCAGTGGTGACAGTAGCCAAGCACATTCATGAGGTGGAGTCTACCACGGATGAGGCAGTCAAACGAATAAAGGAGTGGCTGGAGTCTGCCGGTCTGGAACTAGCTACCCACAAGACTGAAGCTGTCCTCATAACCAGTCGCAAGACGGTGGAATACGCGAACTTCCGGGTCGGAAACCAGATAATCAGGTCAAAAGAATCCCTTAAGTACCTTGGAGTCATGCTCGACAACAGGCTGCGCTTCAAAACCCACGTCGAGTACTCTAGCAAGAAGGCATCGCTGATGCAGGCAGCACTCTCTCGAATGCTCCCGAACATCGGCGGGTCTGGATACGCCCGCAGGATCCTGCTGTCTAGGGTGGTCAGCTCTGTCCTCCTATACGCTGCCCCGGTATGGGCGGGTGCACTGGCGACGAATGAATGCAGGAGGAAATTATCATCGGCATATAGACTCTGTGCAATTAGAGTGATTAGCGACTTCCGAACGATATCCGACGAAGCAGCCTTCGTATTAGCCGGAATGGTCCCCATCGACATCATCGCAAACGAGATGCAGAGGGTGTACCTTAGGCGACCCTCGAACCGGCAGGAGTCCAAAAGGATTAAGGAGGAGGAAAGGGCAGCATCGGCAGTGCTGTGGCAAGCCAGATGGGACAGCTCCACAAAAGGCAGATGGACTCATAGGCTCATTCCCACCATAGAATCATGGACAAAGAGAGCGAGAGGGAACTGTAACTACCACCTCACATAGTTCCTGTCCGGGCACGGAGGCTATCGGAAGTACCTCCATAGATTTGGACACGATAGTTCGCCCCTGTGTGCAGAATGTCCAAATGAGGAGGAGGATGCGGAGCATGCAGTGTTCCACTGCATACGCTTCTCAGAAGATAGAGCAAGCCTGCCAAGTCCAGAAAACCTCGTAAGCCACATGACGCGATCGGAGGTTGGGTGGACGGAGATCTGCTCATTCATAGTGAGTGTGCAGAATGCGCTAAGAAGAGCAGAAACCTTAAGACGAGCCCAAGAGGCGGCCTCAGAGACTAGAGCATAATTGCTAACCAGCCCCGCGAAGTAATACCTAACGGCAGTCCCGCGGGGAGAGTGGTTGATGAGTGCAGAGGTGTGGTTTAGTACGTAGGCGCGAGGATCTCGCGAATCGTGCATGCCAGTAGTACGGGCTACTGGTATCTATGAAGATTCCACATCCATTGGCGCAAACCATAAAAAAAAAACACTTCGCCACCTTATACACAGCCACACGCGCACACATCGTTACCCCACACTCACACAGCAGCACTACGGAGTCAACACCCTAATGGTAGCAGTCAAATGGAGCAGGTAGCCGTGAACCCAAACGCACCTCTCTTTCATCCGACAACTGCCGAACAACCGAGCTCCAATCCACGCAACACCTTTTTCGCATCATCGAAGATCGAAACCAGCGTTTTGTTAGCCACAGCGGTGGTCAAAGTTAGGTCGGCTGACGGGAGATATGTCAATTTACGTGCCCTAATTGACTCCGGTTCTGAAGCAACATTTATCTCCGAATCAGCTGCCCAATTACTCCGTTCGAACAGGCACCGTACCTTTCTAAAAATATCAGGGTTGGGGAAGGTCAGTAACTAGTCAGAGCTACATCGACATTGACTTCAGGTCGAGCGATTTGACTTTTGATAGTTCTGCCAGGGCCTACGTTTTCAAGTCGTTGACTGGGCTTCTTCCGGCCCAACCAATGACGCATGCCGATTGGCACCCCATAACTGGGTTACAATTAGCCGATCCCGCCTTTTATTTACCCACCACCGTCAATATTTTGTTTGGCACTGATGTTTACTCGGACATCCTCCTCCCAGACATCATACGAAATGCCGATGTCAACGCCCCCATTGCACAAAAGACCCAATTGGGTTGGATCATTTTGCGGAATGTGGCCGAAAAGGTTCCGAGGACCCTTCAAAGTTTTGTGCAGCTGGTGGACCTGGACACAGAGATGAGAAAGTTCTGGGAGATAGAAGAGGCACCGTTTCAAACCCAAGCAATGGAAGAGGACAGGGTCTGTGAGCATCATTTTTCTACACATACGAGACGACTAGCAGACGGACGATATGAGGTGGCACTACCATTCAAAGGAGGGAAGCGTCCTGCGTTAGGTTCAAGTAGGGAGGTTGCGCTGAAGAGATTGGCTTACCTGGAAAGACGGTTTCAGAAGGACGAGAAGCTACACGATGGATACCGCAATTGTATAATGGAGTATCTGACATTGCAACAAGTGGAAGAGATCGATCTTGACAACGACAGCACTATCCAGTCACCCTACCACTCCTTTCTTCCTCACCATGCTAAAGGAAGCCAGCTCCACGAATAAGCTCAGGATCGTGTTTGACGCTGCTTCAAAAGGCACGAATGGGATGTCGTTAAACGACCAAACTCCAAGCATCGTCAATAACATCCTAAGTTGGAGGAACTATCGATACACGTTCACGGCGGACATTGAGAAGATGTGTCGTCAGATTTGGGTCACTGAAGGAGATAGGTACTACCAGCTAATTTTATGGAGATTAAATGAAGGTCAGCCTGTCAAAGCCTTTAAGATGAAAACGGTCACGTTTGGTACAGCATCTGCGCCGTTCCTAGCCATTCGCGTTCTTCATCAAGTCGCCGAAGATGAGAACGACAAATATCCCATAGGGGCGACAGTCATCAAGAGGGATATATAAGTTGACGACCTCATTAGTGGAGCAGATTCCATCAAAGAAGCGCGGTAAAAGCGGGATGAAGTCCGGAAAATGCTCGCAACGGCTGGATTCAATCTCCGGAAATGGACTTCCAACGAGAAAGGGTTGATAAGCGACATTCCTGTTCAGGATCGTGAGATAAACATTGAGCTACTCTTCGGGTCTTCAGTCCATGTGAAGACGTTAGGTATCAGGTGGTATCCCAAAACAGACTCTTTTTCATTTCAGAATTTCCAACCAGAGGTTGAGGAGATGACTAAAAGGACAATTCTGTCGGCGATTGCGAAATTGTTCGTACCTTGGCTGGATCTCACCATGCATCGTACGAGCAAAAATTATTATGCAACAATTATGGCGCCGAGGAACTGATTGGGACCAACCAATTCCTTCTGAACTGAAGGGAGAATGGGAAATATTTAGCCGGGATCTCCCACTCATCCAGAACATCAAAATTCCTAGATGGACTGGAACTCGAAAAGGCAGCAATTCAATAGAACTGCACGGTTTCTGCGATGCTTCACTCAAAGCATATGGGGCAGCTGTCTACCTACGAGTACTGGATGACGAGAACAACACACGCATGCACCTTATTCTTGCAAAGACCAAAGTGGCTCCCTTAAACACGGTAAGTCTTCCCCGACTAGAGCGGGGCAGTTATTCTAGCAACCCTGTTACATCACGTAAGCTCCCCTACTGGACTGCCAACCTTGCTGTGGTGTAGGGGCTGAGTAAGGTCAATGATTCTCGGGAACTATCCCCAGATGAGTCCTGAAACCAATAGGTAGTCAACCCTCTCCTCCCTATCCAAATCCCTATATCCCATCTTTCCCATTCTCCCCTGGGCTGGATTAAGGTGTTATACGACCCGTGCCGAGAATCAACCTGGCTGAGGGCCCATTCAAATAGCTCAGTCGCTAACGGAGTATCCGGACTACCTGGCAACCTCCGGATCAGCTTGCCTTGCCTGCATAATGCGGATCTCTGTGCAGGTCGACCTACCTTTCTCCGCCACTCGTGGGTCCAAAACATGCACAAAAACAACAACAAAAACCAAAATATAAACAAAACAAAAATTTTAAAAAATACAAAAAAACTTCAAAGAGAGGACGGTCCTCTGGAAAAACCGCTTTCCAGTCACCTGGACAGCGCTCCCGCAAGCTCAGCGGGTGCAAGCTCAGTTAGCGCATTGGCCTTGAGGCCTGGCACTAGTTCTGCAAGCAGTCGCGGGCAAGCGGCCGCTCCCAGGTCTACTGAACACGCGTCTGTAACGCCGGCTGCTAGGACATTGGCACCCATACCTGGTCCTAGCGGAAATCCAGGCCATGAGACGCGAGGGGTTAACCCCCAAACCCTATTTACATCTTCAGGGGCAGCCAGCTGTTCGGCCTCGAGCTTACGGCTCACTGCTCCTCCCACCGAGAAGGATTCACATCCACCTCAAAAAACCCTCTCAGGGGCGACGGACTGCTCGGCCTCGAGCTCGCGGAATGTCGCTCCATCGAAGATCTCATACCAAGATCGACGGCTAGCCTACAAGCTAATTCGCCGTATTCAGGCTATCCCTGAGGAAGAGAGATCACAAAAGCACAAGACATCTCTCAGCTGGGCAACTAAACGTGTCCAACTCCCTTCCGACTCATCCAACACGGAATCATCGTCTAAACGACAAAGATCACAGGATGAGCCTCCCTCCTCATAAAAAAAAACAAAGATAGTACCTCCCAGTACTATCTCCAAGCCCTTTAACCAAGTGCTTAAGGCACACTTGGTAATCGCGGTCATTGACCAAAGCGATCCGGATGGCAGCATTACGGCGGATAAGTGGAGGAAGGTTGAGATAAAACTCGCCACAGCTTTTCCCCAAATCCGTCGTGACTATCCCGGCCCTGATATCTCCTGCAGGGATGGTGGCTGGCATCAAGGGCACGTCAAATTAATTGCCTGTGCTGACCAGAGATCGAAAGATCTTTTCAAAATGGCTGTCTCCAGTTTGGGGCAAGTCTGGCCAGGCGCAAAACTGGAGGTCGTGGAAAAGGACCAAATTCCAAACCGACCCAGGACACGCGCCACCATTCCAGCCGAACCCTCCGACTCTAGGGTGATCCTAGATATAATAAGGTCCAACAACAGATTGCTAAAGTGGAAGAGCCGAGAGGAGACGTGAGAAGCGTGATCATTGTAATCAATGAAGAGTCTCTGGCCCCCTTAGCGTCTTCAAATGGAGTCATAAATTATGGCTTCAGCTCCATCACCCTTAAGGTCTATAAATGTGACGAGATAGAGCTAGGGAGAGCACCTCCCAAACAGGATGTGGTCCCCTCCACATCAGCGAAAATTATCTCTCCACCCGAACCCGTTCCCTCTTTACCTGGTGACGATTCATCTCTCCTGGGGGTCGACTCCCAGTCGACGGACACGGAGATGGTCGACGCCATTTCCAAATTGGACTTCTCTGGTCCTCCCTCTCCCTCACCATCTCTCCTGGGGGTCAGTCTTAGCCTGACGGACACGGAGATGGACAGTGAACCTACTGGCCTCTCTCTCGAGGATGACCTCCTGTCATCAGACTCAGATGAAGCCAACAACACCGTGATAACGGTTTCTGAAGCGGGTAGTAGCTCAAATGCTGCGAATCCTTCAGATTAACCTACATCACTCCATCACGGCCTCGGCCTCCCTTATTCTCCGACTCAACAAAAATGGAGAAGACCTTGTCTTGATCCAGGAACCATGGGTTGTTGGCAACCGGGTTTGTGGCCTCAAGACTCCACACTATAAACTGTTCTACGCAAGGGAAGAAGGTAAACCGAGATCCTGTATCCTTGCAAGGACCCATCTTAATGTATTTTTACTCTCTAATTTCAGCAATCAAGACATAGTCGCTACCAACCTGGAATTAAGTTCAAGAAATTACTGGCTGGTATCGGCCTATCTGGGCCACGATCAAGTGGGCCCACTCCCTCCAGACATCTTAGGGAGCTTGATTGCTAAAGCGGAGAGCCTTAAAACTGGCCTCATCATTGGATGTGACGCAAACGCTCATCACTCAATCTGGGGCAGTTCCGACACAAATGAAAGAGGTGAGCAACTTTTTGATTATATCATTAGTAGTAATCTCCTAATCTGTAACCGGGGGTCCAAACCGACCTTCATTACTCGCAACCGACAAGAAGTCTTAGACATCACCCTTGTCTCAGACCATATTTATAACTCGGTAAAGGACTGGAGAGTCTCTGATGAGCACTCCTTCTCAGACCACCGTTACCTCCAATTCAGTCTTGATGACCGGGTGCCTGTTCAAAAGGCATTTAGAAATTATAAAAAAACCAACTGGTCTCTTTATAGGGAACGTTTACTAACGCTTTTACCCTCCAACTTGCCTGCTAAACTAAATAGCACTGAGGATCTTGAGAGCCTGGTCAACATCCTAACACAGGCACTCAATGGAGCCATGTCCGTGGCATGCCCACTCCGTAACCCCCGAGGCAAAAAGAAACCACCTTGGTGGAATACAACCCTCAGTGCACTCAGGAAAGAAAGTAGGCTCCTTTTTAATACTGCTAAAAACTCCCGCGAGACGGCCGACTGGGCCTCATATAAATTGTCTCTCAAGAAATACAAATTTTCTCTGAGGAAAGAGCAACGACGTTCTTGGAAACTTTTCTGTGACAGCATTGAAGAATCCTCGGAAGCGTCCAGGTTGCGGAAAATCCTCTCAAAAAGCCTCTCTACACCCAGCTACCTTCTGTATCCGGATGGTCACTGGACCACCTCTGCGAAAGAGTCCATTGAGTTATTACTGGACACTCACTTTCCCGGTAGCTCCCCTGTTACTGACCCGCGATTAGCAAATACTTCGGCTCAATCGTACAGTAACTCTTCGGGTTTAGTAACCACAGAAAAGATCCAATGGTCCGTGCGCAGCTTCAAGCCCTTCAAGTCCCCAGGACCGGATGGTATTATTCCTGCAGAATTACAGCAATGCGAGGACATTGTGCTTCCATGGCTCAAAGTCATCATGTCAGGCTGTCTAAATCTGGTCTATATTCCCAAACTATGGACCGAGGTGGAGGTCATCTTCTTACCTAAAGCAGGAAGGGGCTCGCACGTGGAACCAAAAGATCTCCGACCCATCAGTTTATCGTCCTTTCTACTTAAAACTCTAGAAAGGCTAATCGATATCCACTTACGACAGAGCATCAACCCTATTTTGCTCTCGCCGTCCCAGCATGCGTACTGCAAAGGCAAATCGACTGAGACAGCCTTACATTCGCTTGTGCGCATCATTGAAAAATCTTTGAGTGTTAAAGAATACACCATGGTGGCCTTCCTTGATATTGAGGGTGCGTTTAACAACGTCGAGTCAAAAGCGATCATCGACGCACTTACAGATCTGAAAGTGGATACCTCGCTCAGATTGTTAATCAATCAAATGCTCACATGCAGGATTATTAACACACAGCTGGGCGGTGCATCGGCTAGAAGAACTGTCTGCTGCGGCACCCCCCAGGGTGGTGTCCTGTCACCTCTTCTGTGGAACCTGGTAGTAAATAAACTACTGGTGGACCTAGACAAGACAGGATGCAAAGTGATCGCCTATGCTGATGACGTTGCCATCGCTGCCTCCGGCAAGCACCCAAACACTCTCAAGGAAATCCTCCAATATGCTCTCCTTCGGCTCACCAGATGGGCCTCCGTTTGTGGACTGGGGGTTAACCCCCACAAAACGGAACTCGTCCTCTTCACGAGGAAATACAAAACTCCACCCATAGACCCTCCTATGATAAATGGCACCAGTTTGACCTTCACTGACAAAGCAAAATATCTGGGTCTTATTTTGGACAGAAAACTAAACTGGAAAGCCAATCTACTAGAACGCGTAAGGAAAGCCAATGTAGCTCTCTACTCCTGTAAAAAGGCTATAGGTAGGAGCTGGGGTATGAAACCTCAAATCACTCACTGGCTGTACGTGTCCGTTATCAGGCCTATTTTACTCTACGGCGTGATCGTTTGGTGGCCCGCTCTTAACAGGGCTATCCACCTCAATCAAATAGCTAAGGTGCAAAGATCTGCATGCATGTGCATCAGTGGTGCACTGAGGACTACTCCTTCAGCGGCACTGGATATTATGTTCAACTTGCTGCCCCTTGATATTTTCAGTAAACAGATCGCTGCCTGTACGGCCATCCGTCTGAAAGCCTCCTCTCAGTGGTCCAGCTACCACGCTGGCCACTCCTCGATCCTGGATCTCCTTAACTTCAAGCACGAAAATACAGACTACACTCCGCCGAAAATGTGCTTCGACCGTGACTTCCGTACGAGCATCCCTGAACGGGTTGTATGGGACAACTCTCCTCCTATCGATGGTAACTCGGTACACTTTTTCACAGACGGTTCTAAGACCGAAGGCGGGGTGGGATGTGGTGTTTTCTCCGAGAAGCTCAACCTAGAGTTATCGTTCCGCCTCCCTGATCATTGTAGCGTTTTTCAGGCGGAAATCATGGCAATTAAGGAAGCCCTGTCCTGGCTGAAGTGTAATGTACTATCTGTCAGAGATATTACCATTTTCACTGACAGCCAAGCGGCAATCAAGTCTCTGGAATCGTGCTCGTTTACCTCAAAGGCCGCTCTCAACTGCCGTTTATCTCTCATGGAGATGACAGAGCAGTTCAACATTCACCTATGCTGGGTGCCAGGCCATAGAGACATTCCAGGAAACTGCAGGGCAGACGAACTTGCCAGACAAGGCACTACTCTTAGAATTCTGTCTGATAGGCAGTCCCTGGGTATGCCCCTAGCTACATGTAAGCATCTACTAAAGCTGAATGCTATTAGCAAGACCAACCTAAGATGGGAAAACGTGTCAACGTGTCTCATCTCGAGACAGATCTGGCCCAGGCTGGATCAAAATCGTAGCACTGAGTTGGTCAAACTAAAGCGATCACAAATCAGCTGCGTTGTTGGTGTTCTCACTGGACACTGTCTTATAGGCCAACATGCCAAAAGACTTGGCCTCTTTTCAAATGACTTCTGCAGAAGCTGTAGAGACGAGGAGGAGGAGGAAAGTATCCCTCACCTCCTATGTAACTGCCCAGCTCTGTCGCATAAAAGAATGCTCTTTTTAGGGTCCCCCTTCCTTGAAGTCCTTGGTGACATAGCGTCCTTAGGCGTCATGCGCATCTATCGCTTTATCAAAAGCTCCGGTTGGTTCTGTTAGTCCATGAGTAGCGAATTGGTTTTGATCCATGGTATCACAAAGGACCTTTATTGGTCTAAGTGTGTCTGCACTCCCGTGCAGACAGCCAAGCCAACCTAACCTAACCTACATCACGTAAAAATGGTCTTAGATCTATCGCACGCAAAAGTATATGCATGGTCGGACTCTACGATCACCCTAGCATGGATTTCCGGACACCCTACCAAATGGACAACATTTGTTAGCAATAGGGTCTCCGAAATTCAGAGGCTCACGGACAGAGACGATTAGAAACATATACCAACTCAACTAAACCCAACTGATCTAGCATCGCGAGGCATCTCTCCTTCCGCCTTAGAAACCCAGTATATATGGTGGAAAGGTCCAGGCTTCCTCAGAGATCAGTGGGGATTCGAAGAACCCGATCAGCCAGCAGAAGTGGAAACCGAAGAAGAATCGCGGGAAGTCAAGGCTCTACATATTCTAATTCGCGACACGAACGATGAGATACGAAAACTCATCAGAAAGTTTTCACGGCTCGCTAAGGTGGTTAGAGTTTTGGTTTATTGTCGCCGTTTCGGCCAAAATTGCAGGGCAGGATCTACTTCCAAACAGCTCGGTACACTCAGCCCAGAAGAGCTTCATGCGGCAACACAGATAGCTATTCAGTCGGCTCAACAGGACATGTTCTTTAACGAAGTAGAAAACAACGAGACGATCCCGAAAAGCTTAAAGTCACTGAATGCGATTATGGATGGTTAAGGCATTATACGAGTAGGCGGCCGACTTCAAAATACAATTTTACCATATAATCAACAACACCCCGTAATCTTACACCCTAGTCACCCCTTCACAATCCTGACCATTCAGCAACACTGGGGTTGACCACGCAGCACAGTGGTCCCCCTATAGGTCATAATTAAAAAAAATTTATGTTTTTATTTTTGTAAATAACTTCGTCTACTACCTTAGTAGTATCCAAATTTAATGTAAGTGCAAAAAAAAAAGTCCCGTTAAACAGATTTGTTTACTTTTTGTTGTTCAAAGTGAGGTCATTGTCAGTACAGTGCAATCGAGCTATTAGAACGGCAACAATATATTTAATAGTTCTGTGTTGATAACAGTATTCGTTTAAGTTGTAATCATTTATTTGACAATGGAATATCAGGAAGAAGGTATGTATACTATTTCTATTTACTTGTTCAAGAAAATATTTTCGAAACATAAAAGTTGTGGGACTATAAAGAAAGGTAAAAATAATACTAGAATATACCTTTTCTTATTGTTGGATTTTGAAGCTTTTAACTACGTTCCCCCGCGATTCCCCCTTTGAAACATATCTTGATCAATAGCTTGGAGTTTCTAGTATATAAATCAGTTGGATTTTCCTGCAACAACTTGCACTTTTGCTTTATATTGGTCTCTAAGTGCTATATATTCCATTATTCTTTCTTCAGGGTCAATTTGCAAATACTCTTTTAAGAGGATGCATTTGTTCGAAATTTGGCTGTCTTAAGCTGGAAGTGATGCAGACAAGGCTCGCGGAGTATTTCAAGTGATTTTGGAAGCTTTGCCCGACGAAGAAAATCTCAATACAGATTATTTCCAAACTCGCATCAGCTATATCTGCAAAAAAAATTGCAGCATATTGGAAGCAAAATTTACGTATTAAGTCCAGGGTTATGAAAAACACTTCAGATTGGTTGAATGTAATAGAAGAATGCATTGTATCCAGAAATCCCTATGAGCATGCGCTTCCAGATGCGCGGGCGGAGCCACCATCATCAGCAGCCGGTCGACCAAGAAAGGACTTTTCAGACTGCAACAAGCGATCAAAACGTAGAAGATTAGCACAGTTGTCAAAGGTGGATGATTCTACCGTTAATATTTTATTGAACAGCTCCAATCACTCTGATTACAATTACAATTATCTTTATTGAGACTTTAAAAAATCAATATAATTATTTTCTGTACTTATGCTAGATTGAAGCCGACTTGTAGAGTGTATGTCTGGCTAAATAAAATTTAGGAATATAGCTGCGTAAGCTTTTCAATCAATATATATACATGCATTATTAATAATAATGATAGATTACCTGTATGCTTGCTCCCGGCATACTTTAAGCAATTTCTAATAATGACTAGATAAAGGTACATTGAAACAAAAAAAACTAAACAAAACAAAACAAACTAGTGCTGGGTGCAATCAATTTAAATATTATTAAAAGAGATATATAAAGATATATATCTCTCTGCACTCTAGCAAAATTTTCAAATTAATCTGCTTAATGGGTTATATATAAATGTTTATATAATCAAAAGCTAACTAATAATTTGTGATTAAAGTATGACATAATATACAATATATAGTGCGGGCATGCGGGCGTTTTTTTTCTTTTTTTTTTTTTTCCCCCTATGCTATTTTTGTATTATCCTCTCAAATTAAACCGTGACGCCTTTACATAAAAAGGTAACAAAAGGCTTCTACCATCTTGTTCGATATGAGGGAGAGATCTTTCATTAAGGAGATTAAATGGTGAAAGATAGTAATTGTCGTCCAAACTCTGACATATGTTTGAGTCCAGCAAAGATTTAATGAGTACATTTGGATGGAAGTCCATGCGTTGAAGTTTTCTTAAGGCAAGATTGATGAGGTATATCATAAGAGGTGTTACTTGGCATATATCGTACAGTAATTTATTTGGATACCATTTTTTATCTGGTCTTCTATACTTTCCACAACAGAATCTAAGTATTCTTCTCTCAAATTGTTCCAATTCTTTTGCCACTGTAGGGGAGATAGTAAACCATGCACAGAACCCGTATGCCAATATGGGTCTTATAAGCATTTTGTATATAAGCAACTTTGTATTTGGGGGCAATGCTCTTGACTGCAATAGAGGTTTTAGCGAAGCGGTAACAGCTTTAGCTTTCGCTAATGTCCTTCTAGCACCAATCACTCTGATAAATCTTTCACACAAGCTAGTCCGGATGAAGTTTTGTCTCTTATTGTGGAGGCTAAATTGACTAAGCACCAATATTTGTTATTAAAATTTTTTGTTAATTCCCATGTATCTTTTGATGCTATGCCCTCTTATAATAGGGTATTAGAAGCAAAAAATAAATGTTATCTTTCGGAGGTAAAAGTTACCGAATCGTCCGCAGAGGTAGAACTACAGAATTTACTAAATCACACCACGGAGCGTATACTTCAATCCCAAAAACATGTTTTAGAATCTGTTTCTGGGAATACGATAAATGATATGGTTATGATAGGTAAATGGGGTTTTGATGGTAGCACGGGGCATAGCGAATACAAACAAAAATTTTCAGACTTAGATATCGACTATGATGGTAGTTTATTTGTTAGTTCGTATGTTCCTCTTCAGTTAATTTGTAAGTTAGGCCCGTATTCCAAAAATACAATTTTTGCAGTTATACCACAATTTTTATTAATTAAGACTGCCCTACTTAATATAATAAGTAAGGCAGTCTTAAATCGCGATGTACCGAAAACAGAAATCGGCGACCAGATAAAGCAAAACTGATAACGGATTCAGAATCAGCGTTCCCAAATTACCCTACAACCAATTCATTTTGTTTGTTTTTTTTGAGCAAGTACTTATGACCGCATTTATTCGAGAGTGGAACCACTGTGCGCAGGTCCGATAGAAATTAAGACCTGGAAGGGGCGAGGAGCGAAGATCCCAAAGGGCTACTTCGCAATCTTTATTTGCCTAGCGGCTAAGGCAATAAACCTAGAAACGGTTTCCGACCTTAGTACACAGGCCTTCTTGGCAGCTTTCCGCCGCTTCACGGCTCGAAGAGGTATCTGCTCACAGGCAAATAGCGACTGCGGTACTAATTTCGTCGGAGCGAACGCGGAATTCAAACGCATGATGGAACACGCACAACACGACTGGAAGGAAATCGCGGCTACCTTGGCCACCCACGCGAGGAACGTTCGAGGAACTATACACAGTTCTTACCCAAATTGAGGAATGCCTAAATTCTCGGCCGTTATGTCCAATTTCAGATAACCCGGATGAAATGGAGGTCATCACCCCGGGACACTTCTTAATCGGCGAGACGATCAACACTGTGTCTCAAGGAGATGATTCAACTGACAAGGTCAACTACATAGAACGTTGGAAACGCCTTCAAATCGCGGTGGACACATTTTGGCGAAAGTGGAGTGGAGAGTACCTTTCGCGTCTACAACAACGTCCAAAGTGGGTGGACAGGGTCGAAACACAGAAAGTAGGGGACCTAGTCCTTCTCAAGGACGAACGTTTACCACCGTCGCAGTGGATGCTCGCTCGAGTTATGTGTTCGCCACCGCGGTTAGATAAAAAAAAACAAATTTTAAATTTGAGCAGAGCTTCGCTTCTTTATTAAACAAACTTCACAAATGAAAATTTTACAATGCCTTTTATACTGTTTTATTGCTTACTTAACGAATTGAAAACAAAAGTTTAGGGTTACAATAATTGATTAATTGGCAAATGGAAAATACGAGTTTAACTTTACTTGGGAAAATGCAAAATGAAAAATAAAAGTTTAAGATTACATAAAAAATGCAGTGTGTGCACAAAGGTTAAGTTCAAGCAAAATGCGTTACTGGGAATATCCAGCGTGTGTTGCCGGATGGGTAACTCCCCCCCCCCCTGGAGTGGAGTGATGGCCAAAGGAACTGCATTCCTGGTGTTTCGGTGGCAGGAGCGATAGCTTGGGTAGGTGTAATTTCTGCTGCTTAATGAAGTTTTGGGATGCTGAATGATGTCTTTGACATTTGATGATGTTTTATTAGGTAGATCAGGATGATGATGAAGATGAGGCTGAAGATTGTTATGGTGTTGAACATCAAAATGTTAGTCCGGGTAGTTCTTGCATGTAGTGTGTTGATGTGTGTTTTTAAATTGGTAGGCTTGCAGCTTATGTAGGTTAGGTGCCTTCAGTATCGATGATGCGTTGATCTGGCTGAATAATGACGGGAAAATGTGGATGTCTTCCCAGTACGTCTTTTCGCTGCTTTCGTACAGAATTTTGTTGATCTCGATCTCGCAGTTTTCGAAATGTATGAGGTGTGTTCCTTTCAATTTTTGATGCTGAGGTCCGCAAGTTGTTTGGATGACTGTCTCTGGGATGTTGATTACGAGTATGTAGTTATGCTCCGGTTGCCATATTTCGACTTTATTTGGTTCTTCACTTAGGTTGCATTCGGCTGGTAAGTTGCTTAGTAGATTTGCGATGCAGGTATCGTTGGGGTTTGTTCTATATTGCTTCGCTTCTCTGCAGTAGTATGTTCCCTCGATTTGTTGACATTTCTCGTCAAAGTAAAGTGTTTTTTGGGATTGAAAATAATAAAGGGTTTAGTTATTATCATTTTAGTATTATCAATGGGAAGGGGTATAATATGGAAAAATTAAAAGTTTTCGGGTGAAATTTGTGGTATTTTAATGTTGAATATGATATCAGTATCGTTATAATAGGCTTGAAGATCAAGGAGTTCATAAATATGTTCGTCTGATTTAATTTCTACAGAACTATTTTTAAAAAATTCGTAAATTGCGTCCAGTTCTTCGGAGTTCAAAATTTGTTTCGATATAACATTGACTCTAGCGAGTACTACAGATTCTGCTATGTTTGATAAGTGGCTGTTCAGCAAGTCCATGTTATAGTTAATTTGGTTAAGGTACTGTGTATACCTGATTGCAACTTCATCGGATTTGATTCTATTATTTATTTCGTTTCGCGAGAACTTTAAGTAACCTTCAATAATTTCTTGTTGTCTGTTTATGTGGTGTGTAATCATTTTATTGTTGATTTGGGTTATTTTATTTACTTCATCTGTTACTATTGATTGGCCTTGTGTCAATTGTTCAATTTGCTTATTTAGTCGTATTGCGTCATCTGCGTCCATATTGCCTGTTATTCCTTTAATTACTGATCCTAGTCCATTAATTAGTCCTCTTTTATTTCTTCGTCTTGGCATTAGTGTCTGTAGTTTGAATTTGAGTTCGGTGGTTTTAACGTTCAGTATGGTCAGTGAGTCTTTGTTCTTAAATGCTGATAGCGAACTTGTTATCTTTTCTATATTTGTTTCATAATTTTCTAATTTTACTACATGTATTAGGTTGTTAAAGTCACTTATAGTTCTGCCTACTCCTAGTCTCATAGGAAGTATTCCCATGTTGTTATTAAGGTCTTGTATTTCCATCTTCTGTCCGTTGATTATGGTCGTCACCGCTGTTAACATTGTTAACCTGAAATTTTTGTTTATTTTTAATTTTAGATTTATGAAGTTTCCTATTGTCTGTCGTAATAACTGTCACTTTTCTATTTGTCTTAATCCTATGTTTACTAAACCTAGGTGTTAACTTATTTCTTCTAAATTCTTTCCTAAATATGATAGAATTATCTTTGTATTCGTTCGGTTCTTTCCTATTTTCGTTTAGGTTTTCGATATTCTTAGATACTAGTTTTTCGACTTGTTCTTTTAAAGCTGGATATAATTTTTCCTGAAATTCGTTTAGTTTCTTAATATAATCGTGTTCGTTATTAAATTGTACATCTTTATTAAACTTATAGGTCCTACCATAAAATAATTCATAAGGTGTAAGTTTCGTGGTAGAGTGTATGGCATTATTATAAGTGATTACTGTTTCACTAAGAATATCATCATGATCTCTATCTTTTTGTTTGTTATAATATGTGGCATGAGGGTGATGGACGTCGTGGTGGCAACGAAATTCCCTCATGTCTTTTTGAGCATCTTAAGGGCTTACCCGAAACCTGCAATGAGGTTGTGTTTTATAGCGATTGCTGTGGAGGTCAGAATAAGAACTCTTTTGTGTCAGCGATGTTCCTAGTGTTCATGCAAACAGAATCAAGCATTCAAACCATTGACCATAAGTTTTTGGTACCAGGTCACACTCATATGGAGTGTGATACTGACCATGCAGCGATAGAAAGGAAGAAAAAAAGAACATCTGTCGATATACACCATCCGCGTGACTGGTATCAATTCGTTCGCACGGTAGGAGCCAAAAAGCCTTTTGTAGTAAATGAAATGCCTACAAACAAATTCCTGGACTTCTCCCGAACTTCGAAAGAAAAATTTCTCTGGCGAAAAGTGGATGAAAGTGGAAATAAGTTTATATGGCAAGAAATTAAATGGGTCAGATATGAAAAGAAGTTTGCAGTTATTATGTACAAAACTTCACTGTCTGAAGAATAACCATTCAAAATATAAAATTTGAAGCGTCGTGGTGTTTTAAACGTACTACCATCTGATGTTTCATTGTGCTACTTGGAGCCTTTAGCTGTTAGCAAAGAAAAAAAAAAGGATTTGATGGATCTACTGCCGCTAATCGATACTACATTTCACAGTTTTTATAAAAATTTGCCTACTGATAACATACCAAATTATCATCCTGACCTAACCCAGGAAACCGATAATGAAACATAAAAGGCTTTCAGTTCTGAAATATGTGTATCTACTTTTGTAATTTTTAATTCTAGGTACTATACTTACATACCTAATTTGTATGTGACTTTTTTTTTTCCTAAAGAATTCAAATGAATTTGTGTATCTTATCTACTTTTAAGTTTTGTTTTGTAAGTTTTTTATTTATTTTTTATATCCTAATAAATTATTACACATGACTTAATGGCATTTTACGTGTTTTTTTTATTATAAATAAAACGGTGTTAAAGCCTATTGGAGTTTAGCTTGTATTCACGAATTCTTTCTACCGCGTTTTGGATAAAAAACTTAAGTCGACTTAAGTTTTCAAAACAGTTAGTTGTTGAATTGGAAAAATATCTTATGTGATTTAAGATTAAAAATGTACTCATATTTGATTCGGTAAAACGACTTATGTCAAAAAAACCTAAATTTGTTTACCTAATCCTTCAATCTATTACAAACAATTATTTTTATTATATTCTAAAATAAAGTTCCTATATTTTTCCGAAAGAATTTCCTGTTTCCGATCGCTAATTTTTTTCAGAGCACCATTTAAAATTTAAAATTGCTCTCCTGAAAAGTGTACAAAATTGACATAAGATGTTTTACCTTATAGGCACAGATATATTATTCTGTAGATCTCGGTAAATGTTGAGTGCATGCGTTCCACGGGGGAATTACTGCTTGTTTGTTGGAACGAAATAGTGTGATAATCGATATTATATTGGTTACAAAAGTCTTAAAATATGATTGCTGTAAATTCTGATCCTTGGTCAGAGATTAATTTTTTTGGTATGCCGTGCAGGCTCATGAAATGTTTTATAGATTTGATTACGTTGAGGCTATTCTGTATCGGAAGGGTGTATGCCGCTGCGAATTTCGAAAATTTGTCTATAATTGTTAGAATTTTCTTGTTATTTATACTATATATATCTACATGGATTATGTCTAATGGTTTCTGTGGTGTTACCGGTGTTTTATATTTTACCTCTGGAGGATTCCTGTCATATTTCATTGACTGACAGTCCTCACAGTTGTTGATAATTTTTACAATTTTTGTCTTCATGTAGGGGAAAAAGTGTGTCCTTTTGAGATGTAACAGGGTCTCATTGATACCTCGGTGATTGTTATTGAGCGCGTTCCGCATCCTAGGCACTAGGTAGTCAAACGTTTCTGATTGGTCGAGAGATTCAGTTTTGACTGTAAAGTAAGGCATTTTTTATTGAGGTAGTGGACTGGATTTGAAGGTAAGAAAATTCTCCCTACATTTTAAGTCAATCTGCCAATTGTCAAAACCAGCTGATTCACTTGTATTTTTTTCACTGGTCGGTTGTTGTTTGCGAATTACGGGTACTTAAATAAAAAAAAAAAGAAATTCAAAGTGAATTGTGACGGAGTGCTCTACGATTTCGACGAATCGGAGGAGACAATTAACAGGCTGAGGGGTAAAATGTTAGATAATAAATTAAGCAAATTTAAATTAATTTTCAGATCCAAATTTTGCTTTACATGTATAAATAATATTATATTACTTACAGAGTGTACAATTGCGTACATATGCACCCACATAATTGGAAACAAACACCGCGGGAAATTGTACAGAATTTTGCGTTAATATCAGGTTTGGTCAGCGCCGCCGAGTCAGCAGCAGTTCCCACGTAGTTTAAGTTTTGTAATACAATATATGCATGTCAGCATAATTTATACTGTAAATATTTTTTATAAAAGGAGATAGAATAAAAATTGAAGGTGGATTTGAATACGACAACTCCAATAGTAAGGTGTTTCATTTGTTAACTATAACCACCCCCCACCAGCGGTAAGGTGGCCTTAGTTTATCAATTAAACATAGTTGGTCCTTCGAGTTACTGTACTACGACTAAAAGAATCGAAGAAGTTTTAAAAGTAGTGAATAGTGTTTATAGTGAAAATACGAGACGAGATAGGAGAAGATAACAATGACGAGTGTAGACGATTTGGCTCAACAACAGCGGGAGAGGGCTGAATGGATAAAGAAAATATCCGAAAAGTACACGAAAGAACCCAAGGTAAGACGAACGAAGGAATTCGTCAAGGAACGATTAGATGACCTTGACCACCACTGGAAGGAGTTTGAAAACGGAGATAAACAAATACGAAGGCATGAGCAGTTCAGCGAAAGGCATCCATACATCGAAGCCAACTTCTACAAGCAAGTAGAACTAACGATGACGACACTACGAAACAAATTAGAAGGCAAGCTTAGGGAGATATTGGAAGAAGAATTTAAGGCCCAGAGAGTGAACCCCGTACCAAGAGCAGCAGAATTAGTTGGCAACTCAGATACAGCTATGCCAATAAATACACCCTCAACATCAGGGTACAGGAAGTCGCCGAATAACGCTGACCAGCAAGATGAAGAGCAGAAAAGAAGAATGAAACGTCAAGAAGCGCAGAAGCAGGCATTCTTCAGATCAGTGGATAGGATGGAGAAATCATCGCAAACATCAAAAGCATACTATGTCCATAAACAACAGGCAATGCAAAACCAATGGATGAATATAGTAGAAACACATAACGACATTGTAGAGCATACAGGAGAAATAACCGATGAAGATTACATGAACGAGCACGAAGAACTAGAGGAAATCTACGAAACTGTTATGGTGAATTTGCAGAAGAAGATCGACGGATTTGAGATCCAGCAGGCAATCGGTACAAGGCAAGACGGCACGACAGAGAATACGCACCACGAGCTGAAATTACCCGTTCTAAAGCTACCAACATTCAATGGTGATTATAAACAATGGAAGTCATTCTTCGATCTATTCGAGCAAGCTATACATAGAAACGACAAGCTTGGGAATGCTCAAAAAATGCATTACCTAAAAACAAATGTAACGGGGGAAGCAGCCAAAATTATTCAGCACTTGCAGATTATGGACAGCAACTACGAGACGGCAAGGGAAGCTTTGGTAAACAGATACGAAAACACGCGAATGTTAGTGAATGCGCAAATTCAGGCATTGATTAACCAAAGGGAGTGCCAAGTGGAATCTGCAGAAAATTTAAAAAGACTACACGATACATCGATGGAGTGCGTCAATGCATTAAAGGGACTGAACATTGACACGGAGAGCTGGGACCCTATAATACTGTATATTATCTCGCAAAAACTGGACAACGAAACGAGAAAGGCGTATGAACAGTCTTTGAAAAAACCGAAAGATCTGCAGCCTCTGAACAACTTTTTTACGTTTCTGGAGAACAAATTTCATGCTCTGGACAATTTGGAAGAAAAGAAGAAAAAGGTGGACAGTCCAAGAGACAAAAGGCCATTAAACAATAGGCAGGGCTTTTTCAAAACTTTCTACGCAACTGTAACTCCGTTTTGCAAAGCATGCAATGGCGCTCATTGGCTTCACACCTGCAGTAAATTTATCCAAATGCCAGTCACACAAAGGAAGGAGGTTGTCCAAAGGGAAAAGCTGTGTAAAAATTGTTTCAAACCAAATCATGAAACATCAAGATGTCCGTCGGGCAAGACTTGCCAAATATGTCACCAACGTCACCACACATTACTCCACATTTACCACGTAGACAGGCAACCTCAACAGCAGCAAACGAACTTTTCTGCCAATAAACAGCGTAGTAAAACATTATTGGCAACAGCAGTGGTAAAAACCAATTGGAAGGGTTGTGATTACTTCCTTAGAGCCCTAATCGACCAGGGCTCTCAGTCCTCCTTCATCACCGAAGATGCAGTACAAAGACTGCAACTACAACGGAAAAGAGCAAATGCTTCTATTACTGGCCTTGGAGCAACGCATGCAGGAACGGCAAACAGTAAGGTTGACCTACAAATTCAGTCCATATACCCATCAGAATTTCAACTATGGAGAGAATTCCTGGTACTAAACAAGCTAACAAGGGTACTACCGGAAGAATCGTTTACAACCAACGATTGGGATCATATCAAACATTTACCTTTGGCGGATCCATCATACAACAAAAAAGCGGCCGTAGATATGCTGATAGGAGCGGATGTTTTCCAGGACATAATTCTTGAAGGGGTGATTAAAGGCAACCACGGCACCCCAGTCGCTCAAAACACCCAATTAGGTTGGATACTATCTGGAAGTATTCAACGTCGCTCCAAGGCAAACGAAACAACAGTTTGTTTAATATCCAACACAGAGCTAAACGATCAACTTAAAACATTTTGGGAAATGGAAGAAGTTCAAGAAGAAAGAGCTCACACGGCAGAAGAAGCTCGGTGCGAAGAAATATTCAGGGAAACACACAAGAGGGACGAAGCTGGAAGATACATAGTTCGACTACCGTTCAAAGAAGACGCAGGCAAGTTGGGCGAGTCAAAAGACAGAGCGTTAGCTCGATTTCTTCAGATGGAGAAAAAATGTACGCGAAATAGCAAACTCCATGAGGACTACGTACAATTCATGAGGGAGTACATTAAACTCGGACATATGGAAGAAGTGACCCCAATGTCGGTTATGAAGTCAACGAATGAAGCATACTACCTACCGCACCATGCAGTCATTAAACCAGAAAGCTCTTCAACCAAGGTTCGAGTGGTCTTTGACGCGTCGTCACGAACGAGTTCAGGAGTAAGCCTAAATGACACAATGCTTACAGGTCCAGTCATACAACAGGACTTATACTCCATACTAGTGCGATGGAGAAAACATAAAATTGTCTACAGGGCGGACATTGAAAAAATGTATCGCCAAATACTAGTGGCTCAGGAAGACAGAGACTATCAGCGTATATTATGGAGAGAAAGCCCAACACAAAGGATTAAGGAGTATCGGTTAAACACCGTGACTTACGGAACCTCCTCAGCTCCATATCTGGCGATAAGAACACTTCAACAACTCGCTTGTGATGAAAAAGAGAAATTTGAAGTAGCTTCAAGGATAACTTGCCAAGATTTCTACGTTGACGACGTACTGTCAGGAGCAGATACATTAGACGCAGCGGTAGAGGCACAAAAGCAATTAGTACAACTCATGGCGAGCGGAGGATTCAGACTACGCAAATGGTCTTCAAATTCAAAAGCCATTTTGAATAACATAACATCAGAGGATCAAGAGCAAGGAAGATTCAAAATAAATGGCTACGATCCCATTAAGACCCTGGGAATATACTGGCGACCGGAGTCCGACACGTTTGAGTTCAAAGTCAATATTGTAACAGCAAATACAAATTTGACAAAAAGAATAATTGTGTCAGAAACAGCTAGGCTATTTGACCCATTGGGCTGGCTAGCTCCAATTATAATAAGAGCAAAACTAATACAACAACAACTCTGGAAATCGGGAAAAACTTGGGATGAAATACTTTCGGATGAAAACGCTCACGAATGGAAAGTCTTCAGAAGCCAACTGTCTTGTATAGAAGAAATTAAAATACCACGATGGATCCAATACGAATCGAAAAACCGCATAGAACTACATGGATTTTGTGACGCATCAGAGAGGGCGTACGCAGCCGCGATTTATACAAGAATTACAACTGTTTCTGGAGAAATTATCACAAGATTACTATGTGCTAAGACAAAGGTGGCACCAATAAAAAAGATATCAATACCGAAACTCGAACTTTGCGGAGCAGTACTATTGGCAAAATTGCTTCAAAAAACCAAGGCAAAATTAGAAATAAAAGATCTGGAAACACATGCATGGACAGGCTCATCAATAACCTTAGCATGGATCACTGGAAACCCTAACAAATGGAAAAACTACGTAGCGGCCAGAGTAACGATAATAACCAAACTAGTAAGCTCAGACAAATGGCACCATGTAAAGGGTAAGGACAATCCAGCGGATTGTGCGTCTAGAGGACTATGGCCTTCAGAACTCAACGCACACTCAATTTGGTGGGCAGGTCCAACATGGCTAGCGCAGGCAGAGGTGAACTACACTGACTCCACGCCCCACAGCACCAACGAGGAAGTTAAGAAACTACACACAAACACCTTTACTTCAACAATGGAACCAGATGTTGTAGGAAGATTGCTGTCGCAGTATAGCACAATTAGACGAATAACAAGAATACTCGCTTTTTGTAAACGATTTGTGCACAACTCACGATCATCAAAAGACAATAAACTGCGGGGACGAATCACATGTCAAGAAATTGAAGGCGCTGCGACCGTAGTCATTCGACATGTGCAGCGGACCACGTTCAAGAATGAAGTCGACAACTTGAAGAGAGGAAGGGAAATTGACAGGAAGAGTAAACTTCGGTGCCTTAACCCATTCCTGGATGAGAACGAGGTGATGCGAGTAGGAGGACGATTGGCAAAAGCAGAACTGTCATGCTCGCAGAAACATCCCATAATTATCCCACATTTCGGGTATTTGACCACCATGTTGATCGACGAGGCTCACAAAACCACCTTACATGGAGGCTACTCTCTTACCCATGCACATCTACGACAACGATACTGGATTCTGAGTGGTCTAAGTGCAGTCAAACAACGAGTCCGTAGATGTACCACGTGTTTTCGACACAGATCTTCAACGAGAACTCAAATGATGGCAAATCTGCCACAATCAAGAGTGTCCACAGCTAGGCCATTTTTACATACAGGAGTCGACTATGCAGGACCTATAGACATCAGGACGACGAAAGGAAGGGGAAATAAGTCATATAAGGGATATATAGCAGTATTTATATGCTTGGCAACAAAAGCAGTTCACCTCGAAGTTGTTAGCGACTTAACAGCAAATACCTTCATAGCAGCGTTTAAGAGATTGTGCGCCAGGAGAGGCTATGTGGGGCACCTATACAGTGACAACGGTACGAATTTCGTCGCTGCAAACAAAATTCTTCAGCTAAATGCAAGGGAGGCGAAAGAGTACAACGATGAAATATGCGAGGCACTAACAACTTACCATACGGAATGGCATTTCATAGCCCCAGCGGCACCCCACTTTGGTGGCCTATGGGAGGCAGGAGTGAAGTCAGTTAAACACCATCTCAAACGAACCATTGGGGAGCACAAGTTGACATACGAAGAGATGTCTACGCTATTAAGTCAGATCGAAGCATGCCTAAACTCAAGACCTCTTTGTCCAATCTCAAACGATCCTGAAATAGATGTCTTGACGCCAGGTCATTTCTTGATAGGAACAACCTTACTGGCACCCCCGGAAAGGCATAGACTAAATGAAAAAGAAGGCTTATTGACGCGATGGCAGCTGATAGAACGATTGCAACAAAATTTCTGGAAAAGATGGAGTTCAGAATATCTAACGACACTACAACAACGTCCGAAATGGACAACAAGGAACGAAATCTTAAGGTTGGCAACATTGTTTTGGTGAAAGACGAACAACTTCCTCCCACAAGATGGATGTTTGGAAAAGTACTAGAGACGCATGCTGGAGAAGATGGTCTGGTGCGTGTAGTAACCATCAAGGCAAGGAATAAGATCTACAAAAGGCCAGTCACTAAGATCTGTCTACTCCCAATAAGCGATAACGAAGAACAAAGGGAAAAACTAGACGACAGTAAGCGGACTGATCAACTTACCACAACTACTTGTTTGTCAACATTTCTAAGGTCGGAGGCAGTAAACCAAGGTCGACCGATAAAACTGCCAGACGAAATTCAGAGCAACACTCAAGAAAAGAAGAGAAAGCTGAAGAAGGGACCATGGTTACGATTCCTGTACACAATGTTGGTGATAATAGCATTAGGCAGAAGGTGCGCCACGGCATTAGATGCAGCACCTGAAGGTTTCAAAGTTACACCATTTAGAAATCGCCCGGGGATCTACTTTGAAAAAATTGGGAATATTAACCTAATCATTAATGACTGGAAGATAATCGCATATTATGATCTCACCAACTACTGGCGAGAACTTTCAGGATTTGAAAAATTGATTAACGAAATGAACGAATTCTGTAAAATGAAAGTTGCTGATACACTGACACACCACATAATTCAACAATTCAACCACCAACTGACAATTATAAAAAACAACAACGACCTCCTATTAAAACAAGGAGCCGGAAGAGAGCCAGCGACTAGGGTGAAACGATCACCGTTTGACTTCGTTGGAACCGTTGCGAACAAGCTGTTTGGGGTTTTAGACGAGTCGTATGCGGAGCATTACGAGCAGCAGATTCAACAAACACGATTGAATGAGAACCATCTACTTACGCTGATAAAGAATCAAACATCAATCGCAGAATCAACTAGCAACATCTTGCCGAAAAATACGCAAGCCGTGATTGCGCAACTCCAAGTATTTCACGACAACATAGAAAACTTGAAAAGCTTTGTAACGAAAACCAGCAACCAGACGGCGGCAGAACAGAGGTACTTAGCTATGTCAACTTATACCACTTTAGCAATGGTAAATTATCAGCAGGTTCAAAATTCGTTATTGGACGTTTTAACGGATCTTCATCACGCTAAAGTTAATCCGCTTATAATAACGCCAGACCAACTCCGCGCACAGCTAGAGTTGATAAGAAAGCACCTACCCCCACAGCTGTCTGTCGCAGAAGACCGAATGGACTCGAATTTGCTAGCACTTTACAGGCTGCTAACAGCCAGGGCCCGAATAACCCAGCAGAACATCATATTCGACATAAGACTTCCACTAATCAAGTCAGAAGACTATGAAATGTTTAAGGTCATACCAGTACCAACACCCCATAGAAATGAATTTGTCTTCATTGAACCGTCATTAGACTACTTAATAGTTAACCTACTGAGAGAGTCATACTACAGAATGACAAGGGAGGAGCTCAGCAAGTGTACAAAAAGCAGCGACAGATACTTATGCCAACAACAACATCCCATGTTTAATCGCCAATCCAACGTCAGCAGATGTGAAATGGACCTACTCACCCACACCACGAACTTATCAAACTTCTGCAAGCTACGAAGCATAAGCCCATCTCCGGTGTGGATCCAGCTAAATAACGCCAATAGTTGGATATACGTTTTGGACAGGAAGTACACCTTTAACATAATCTGCGGAAGACGGATCCTAGAAGTTTCGCTACATGACGATGGTATTTTAACATTAGAGTC
Organism: Blera fallax; assembly: GCA_946965025.1. Classification (NCBI taxonomy): domain Eukaryota; kingdom Metazoa; phylum Arthropoda; class Insecta; order Diptera; family Syrphidae; genus Blera; species Blera fallax. The sequence goes on from OX337246.1 coordinate 59,218,207, forward strand.
AAACTGCATCCTCAAACAGAACACGATGAGCATAACAGCTTACGACAGTATGTCCAGCACACTCAACGAAGCCTTCATTCCTGCTAAAAATATCTCGGAAATATTATCAGACAACCCAAGAAATGTTTCGAAACCATTGGTCATTTCACATCACAGTCTCGAGAGCAACAATGAGGAGTATGACACCCTAAACAAACGGATAGCAGATCTCAAAAATAACGAGGAACTGCCAGTTGATTCAATGGCTCACCACGTGCACTACAGCATTTCCTACAGCCTGATTGCCGGATTATTCATCACCATCGTAGCATATATAGTGTGGCAGCGCAAAAGGAGAAGAACCATATTGGCACCACAGGCCCCAGTACCTGCTACAAGGCGGTTCACAACATCGGACTTCAACATATAAGTCAGTTCGGCCCGGCAGAATGTACAATTGCGTACATATGCACCCACATAATTGGAAACAAACACCGCGGGAAATTGTACAGAATTTTGCGTTAATATCAGGTTTGGTCAGCGCCGCCGAGTCAGCAGCAGTTCCCACGTAGTTTAAGTTTTGTAATACAATATATGCATGTCAGCATAATTTATACTGTAAATATTTTGTATAAAAGGAGATAGAATAAAAATTGAAGGTGGATTTGAATACGACAACTCCAATAGTAAGGTGTTTCATTTGTTAACTATAACCACCCCCCACCAGCGGTAAGGTGGCCTTAGTTTATCAATTAAACACAGAGGATCTCATTTTCCATTTTTCGCACTTACGTATGTATATCTTTATCTACTTATTGATTTCTTTTGCACTGCAATTCACAATTTATAAATGATCTCAAGTAAAATCAGAAAGTAATTATGTCAAATATGACACACGAACAGAAGTGAAATGTCACCTACTTTTTCAGTCAGTTTGCCGTTCCATATGTTAGGCCTTACCTCAAAAAGTAGGCCTAGAATCCGGAACGCGCCCATTGATATGATAATCGCTAATGATTTTATCTTGTGCGTCATTGTCCGTTATGTCAGTTAAGATTTCAGTGCAGCGTATTGGTTTGAAAAGTTTGCTATTTGAGAAATATTTTGAATAAACATTTTGAACAAGTTTAAATGTGTCGTCGTCCGTGTATATGCCGCAACATTTGTTTGGGGGTAAAAATTGTTTAAAAATGTCAGTTATGTTGTCTTCGGAAAAATTTTGTTTGTATATCGTTCGTCTTTGTTTATTTTTGAAAAGCATTTGGAGTGTCGATGGTCTGTCTCTATCATCTTTCTTCAGAATTTACTGGATATTGAATTCGTTTAGTGGACGTTCGGAAATGTATATTTGGTCGCCTTGACTTTCGTCAGCTGAGTGTATTGTGGAGACGTTTGAATTATGATTAGAATTTAATGGATCACTCTGCGCTGTTTCTGTAGCGTTTATTTCGATGTTATCATTAGAGGGTTGTGTTTTAATTCGACTTAGAGCGTCTGCATTTGAGTTTAACTTTCCTTTTTTATAAACGATCTCATAATCGAACTCCTCAAGCTTCAAACGCCATCGAACTAATTTTGAGTTGGGGTCTTTTAGATTCATAAGCCACTGCAGAGGCTTATGGTCAGTAAAGGTTTTGAATTTGTGGCCGAATAAGTATGGCCGGAAGTATCTAGTTGCCCACTGCCTATAGTGCCCTGTGATAAAATTGCGCCTAATGCAAAGTTGCTTGCGTCAGTGGTCAGAACAAAAGGTTTGGAAAAGTCGGGGTATTGCAGAATGGGGTCGTTGATCAAAAGGTCTTTACACATTTCAAATACCGTTATGTATTTTTCATTAAGTTCAATTGTTTTGCCTTTTCTGAGGCTTTCCGTAAGAGGTTTTGTAAGTTTTGCGAAGTCTCTTATGAACTTACGGTAGTAGCCGAGAAGGCCTAGGAATGATTTTATATCTTTTTGTGTCCGGGGTATTGGGAAATTTTTAATTGCTATTATTTTATCAGGGTTTGGCTTAACGCCTTCGCTGGTGACAATGTGTCCAAGGAAAGCTACCTCCTTACGGAGAAATTCGGACTTATCTAACTGGATTTTAAAGTTAGCTTCACGTAATCTATCAAAAACTTTTCTTAAATTTTCAGCGTGTTCCTGTAGGGATGTGGAAAAAATAATAATGTCATCTAAATAAACTAAGCAGATAGTACCTTGCAGATCTTTAAGAAGGTTATCCATGAGTCTTTGAAAAGTGGATTTATTTATGCATTTTTTAGTCCGAAGGGCATTCTGACATACTCATAATGGCCACCTTCTACCGTAAATGCTGTCTTTTCAATATCTGCTAGATTCATCTCAATCTGATGGAATCCACTAGTGAGATCGAGCGTAGTGAAGTATACGCTTCTACCGAGTTTGTCTAGAACGTCATTTATGTTAGGTAAAGGATATTTATCGCTAACTGTTTTTTCATTCAGTTCACAGAAATCTTGTTTATTAAATTTATTTACTTTGAGTGGTTGTTCTAAAAAGAGGACTTTGTTTGAATTCGATGCGTTGATCACTATTAGATTGGAATACCATTAAACTGCTTTATACATGCCTTCTGGGATATATTTTTGGGGTGCAATTAATGTTGTTTGAATAAGGATATCTCCTTCTTCCACATCAACAGGTAATTTTACAATTGTTTTCGAATTAGGCGAAAGGATATATTTTTGGGACATAAAATTAGGTTTTAATTCCAGAGGTAATTTAGAATTTTGTGTAACTAGAAATTTATTGGCTAAGTCAACTTTCGCTCCTAGTGTAGTGAGTGAATCAAGTCCTAGCAAACCGTCGAAGTAACCATGGAAGCGAAATACTAAGAATCTAGTTTCTCCAGGCTGATTGAATTCTACGAAATTGGGCAGGCGAACTTCTTTATCTATTTGATGGGTGTTTAGAATGGTCTTTATAGTTGGTCTAATGGTCTAATGGGGATGAGATCATCTGGGTGGGTGAATTCGGGATTGATAAAAGAAGTCGATGCTCCTGTGTCAATTAGGAATTTTAATAGACTTCCAAAGGGTGAAGAAATATTACTTTTAGTAAAATAAGATCTTGCTGATCAAACTGATCATAGTGGTAATAAGAATCTAGCTGTTGATAATTGTTTGTTTCTGTTGGGTAACTTTCGTTGTCTATATTGCATGGGGTATCTATGTTATGAAGTTCCTGGCTATTGAATTTAGGGGACCAGTTTTGTCTAAAATTATTAGGAGTTTGTTGACTCCTTCGCGTCTGTCTAGTGTTACCGGAACCGAGTTCCATTGGTTCCACTGGTGGTAGGCTTCTTTGTTGAATCTGTGGAAACTGTGGTTGAAAGGTTTGTTGTTGCTTTGGGAGACGTTGTTGGAAAACGGGCTGCTGTTGCTGAAAGTATTGTCGGAAAACGGGTTGTTGCTGCGGAAAATGTTGCTGGAATACAGGTTGTTGTTGCTGAAGATATTTTTGGAAGGTTGCCTTTGATTGATTGGCAGCGTACATATTTGGTGGAAGGTTGAAACGGTGTGGTTGTCGTCTCTGTGGTTGCTCTGTTGGTTTCCTGTATAATGTTTTTTCAGATGACGATGAATTTGCCTTTGAATAAAAGATATTTTGCTCTTTTATGCAAAATGCAAACGCCTCTGGCAATGAAGATGGCTTCATTGCACGGATAGTTGAGCCTAAGGGTTCGCGTAATCTGATTAAGAATGTGTTTAAGCACATTTCCTCATAAAGATCGCTTTTTGCCTTTACCACACTCACATTCGTCTCATAGACTTGAACATGATTACTGATTGTGGCAAAGATTTCTATAATTTTACCGTAAAATTGTTCTATATTATCTTGGTTTTGCTTTAGACCGTGAAGGTCTCTAATAAGAGAAGTTTCGTTTCTCTTATCCGAATAATGTAGCACGAGGTTAGATCTTATGGAAGTCCAGCTCAATGGTGTTCCATACATATTCAAAATTTCGTTAGCTGGTCCAACGATTTTGTTGCGAATTGCTCGCAGCAAAATTTTGCCGTGGATTGTGCCATCCATTGTCGGAATGAGACTCAATATCTCTTCCACATTATGAATGAATTCAAAAAGGAGCCGGGGATTGCCGTCGAATTTAGGCCTGAAATACGTCTATCTGATCGGGACTTTGTTGTGGGGTGTGAACGCGTTGTTCTTGGTTTCTTAGTGCTTGAAGTGCGTCTATTTGAGCAGTACTTTGTTGCGGGATTTGAACTTGTTGTTCCTGATTCAATGACATTTTTCTTATTCTAATTTTGTGCAAGGAGTTACAAACGTTACTTAATGTATTGCTTCGTTTTCTGTTTTATTTATTGAGTAAGTATTATTATTCAATTGCTTATCTGAACTATCACTTAATTGTACTCTATTAATCGAGTTATAATTTAATTCCTCGTCAGACCTTTCACTTATGTCTAATTTAAATTTATTAGAAGTTTGTAAATAATATGGAACTCTCCTGGATCTAGTCTTGGTGTTAGTCTTATTGGACATGGATTTGGATAGGGATAGATGTAACTTTACTTTGACTTACATGCATGTGGCTTGTGTGAGCGTTGTCTGCATTATCTGGAAGCTTTTCCCTCGTTGGTTGGTTCGGAACTAGGGTGTTAAAACACGCCAAGAATTGCTGTATTTGGTTTCACTTATTCACTCGGTAAATCCTCGAAATAGCTAGTTTATTCGATAACCTGTCGAAATTGCTAACTTATTCGATTAACCGTTGAAATTGCACATTTATTCGATAAACCGTCGAAATTGCACATTTATTGGATAACCCGTCGAAATATCCGTAGCTAAACTTATGTTCCGGTTCTTCCGTATACACAACACACTGGATCTTAATTGTCAATAAACCGTTGACACTGAATAAAATCGATAAACCGTCGATTGAATACTATTGAAATATTATCGTATACGAAAGATTCCGTACTCGACTGCGCCAGTTATGTGTTCGCCACCGCGGTTAGATAAAAAAAACAAATTTTAAATTTGAGCAGAGCTTCGCTACTTTATTAAACAAACTTCACAAATGAAAATTTTACAATGCCTTTTATACTGTTTTATTGCTTACTTAACGAATTGAAAACAAAAGTTTAGGGTTACAATAATTGATTAATTGGCAAATGGAAAATACGCAAATACACATTGAAAACAAAAGTTTAGGGTTACAATAAATGATTAATTGGCAAATGGAAAATACGAGTTTAACTTTACTTGGGAAAATGCAAAATGAAAAATAAAAGTTTAAGATTACATAAAAAATGCAGTGTGTGCACAAAGGTTAAGGTCAAGCAAAATGCGTTACTGGGTATATCCGGCGTGTGTTGCCTGATGGGTAACTGTAGCTCGCGCATCCTTGAACTTCATCCCGGAAGCGAAATTTGATACGCGTCGTAACATTGAAAACGAAAAACGAAACACTCAAGAGGCCAATAACAAAACTTTGTTACCTACCATCGAACAAAGCCGATGAAATCGACACAATTATTTAACAATCAAATATAAAAAACAAAATATTCTACACATTTAACTCACAGTCCACTAAAACTACACATTTTAAATTTATCTACAAAATTATGAGTTTATGATTGCTATAAAACAATCACCCTTATTCCGTGTGGCGTTTAAGTGGCGTTTTATAGGCGTTTCGCCAGAAAAACGCCATATTCGAATTACGTGTGGCGTTTTTATATCGGTGAACGCCATTCGACGTTCATTAAACGCCTTGTGGAACCCATTGTTTGACGACAAATGTCGTTTTTTCTATTTCACTCTTACTCCACAAGGCGTTAAACGCCAAAAAACGCCATTAAAAATGGCGGTTTTTGTCGTTCAGAAAATAGTGATCGCCTAAGAGCAAAAATCAATTCAAAATGAAAGTTTTATGAATTTTTAATTAATTTGACTAAAGGAATTAATTTATTTTGATTTATAGGTTAAAAGCAATGAATGAGAAGCAGTTTACGACTTTAGTCGAGTCAATGGAAGCAAATATACATTTGGGTAAAGGATTCAGAAGAATGGCAGCAAGCTTCAATACCATCGGTACCGATGCCGAACTTGTAGTTTCATGGATATGATTTTTTGTTTCGTCCAGCAAATATCGCTTTTTAAGTGAGATTTATCTCGCTATTTACTTCGCATCCGGCAAACCCAACGGATTAGATTTTGTTTTTATGTTTCTTCGTATGTGAATGAGATCTTTTTTTGCATATTTTCTTCTTCGTCGCTACTCTAAAACATTGCAATACTATTCACGACTTTGTTTTGAATAATTTGAAACTTATCTAGTACAGACGTAAATCATCTGTTGCAATGACAGTGGATCGCATGTGGAATATAAATATACTTACCGACGGAGGCGTTTTTTGGCTATCAGTTTCTAGAATAACACTTGAAAATGAAACGCCTCAAAAAACGACAAATGGCGTTTTAGAAAAACGCCACACGGAATAAGGGTGAATACTCATATACAACATAACACAAAAACGCTAATCAACAGCTTAACAACACAGTATCTTTATTTTTTATTTAACATAATACAACACAAAATCTATCCAACATGAAATTATCAACACGATCAGCAACAGCTGTTTACAAAAAAAAGGTCCCAGCTGATTCTATCCGGTCATTGTACGCAACGAAAAGCTCCAGTGGTAACACGAAAGCACCGTACGCTAAGCCGAGACAATCGACGCGTATCACAAAACTTTTTTCGCTTTTACGCACGAAAGCTCTGTTTATATTATTAACATACACTCACACATGTACACCCTGCTACACGAATTACACTAAAATTAATTAACTTTATATTATCATTTAAGTCATTAACGATTACTCTACTTATGGGAAAAGTCTTTAACACACACCATTTACAGAAAAATAAGTGATTTACACGTAATAAATATTAAAATACAAAAATTATCAAAACCATAATAAATTACTCGACACCGAACACACACTATCAAATCTACTAGAGTAGTAAAAATTACACACAAGTCCATTCACAAAAAAAAAAAAAAAAACTACTAAAACCCGACGCGTAAAACTCATGAACTCAATACCACAAATACTCTTTAAAAAATAAAAATAATAAATGGAATATAAAATAACAAAAAAACTCACCTGAAAATCCCTCGATGAAATTAAAAACACATATTACAATAATAAATTAAACATCACCACTATTTCACTACACAACTTACACTTATGAATGGCATGGCAATTGCCAAAACAATTCATTGAACATTTCCTATAGGAAATTGCGTATGCGGAAGGAATCAGTCCCACGCACAGAAGAAGGATAGCAAGACTTTCGCAAATTAACGATCGTTAAATATGATCTTTCAATATCTGTTTTCTTCACACTCCATGTGTCTTTAGTAGGGGTGAGATGAATATATTAGTATTCGTCAAAATATTACTAATATTTGTACGTATTACGTATCACTAATACGAATACCGAGGATATTATGCACCAATACGTATTTGATTACACTATTCCAGTAAGAATCCAATCGAGACTAATATACATATGCATGTGTAGGTATTCAATATGCATATGAGTGACACGAAAGCGCAAAGATGAAGTGATTTGGAGTGAGACAGAAAGTGTTATATGGCCTTCTAGTACTTTGTAAACTGAAGTTTACTCTCTTACTCTTATTATGAGGGATACCTGTATCAGTGAACTGAAGTTTTCTCTCTTACTCTTATTATGAGAGATACCAGTATTAGTGATATTTTCGTATCCGTTAAGATATTATAATATTAAATAACGAATATATTCATATCAGGTGATATCTACAAATATTAGTACTAACCCATGCCTAGTCATTACATGTTTATTTGTATGTTGTCTCATTTGCATGTCAATATTAATCCCCCATTCTATTTACATTTTACAAGTCTAACTAAGGTAGCAGATGGGCGAAGAAGACAATGTTAAGCAAGCAGATGGGTGAAGACAACGCTAAACATCTAAATAGAAGACGTGTACAGTAAATTGCGAACTCCGTTCTCGGCCGGGGAAAATGTTGGCGATTCCGAATTATTAAATAAAACATTTCTAATTGTAATATTATTTAACATTAACGTAACGTAATGAAAAGCTTTTATTTACGATATTGTTTTATATATTGACATATACAAATAACTTTAATAATTTATATACAAAATGTAAGTTTCCCGCCAAATTGTCATTATAAAATGGAAAGCCCAAGAATTTAAGGTACACTCGAAAGTGTACAGCGAACAATAAAGTATAAATTTTTTATAACGTGATCTTCGGTGTTTTCTTCAAACAAATTCACAGTTTCCCAGTTGGTTTCCCCATTTTTCCTACTCTAATACTCCGTGTGTGCTGAACAGACTATTTTCTTATATGTGTTTCTTGCAGATTTTATCCACAGCTCGTTGGAGCTCTTCAGTTGCTGACTCGATATAACTTTCCGTTGGCAAAATATCCGTATCGTCCGCGAACGGTGCCTTCAGTTTGGGGTATGTCCCGAGTGTACAGCAAAAATAAAATAGGACTAAGGACACTTCCTTGTGGAATTTTGGCGGCGATTTCCTCGAACTCAGAAAATTCAGTTCCGTGTTCAACACATCTGTTTACAAGGTACAATTCTAAAATCTTATATTAGTGTTCCGGAAGAACCCGTCTTAGCTTGAACTTCAAGCCATCATGCCAAACCTTGTCGAAGGCCAGAGAGACGTCAAGAAAAGTGCTGGAGCAAATTATTTCACCGTCTATGGCCTGATCATTGTGGAATCCTTGACTCTGAACCCGAATTGGTGGTCAGGTAAGTCATAAAGCGACTTTCTTCAATTACCGGTTGGATGCGTTTCAATGGGAGTCTTTCAAATACCGTTGATATTTTTGGCAGGAGCGATATCGGTCTGTATGATTTTTTGTCGTTTGGAGGTTTTCGCGTTCTCGGAACCATTATCATTTCTGCTCCTTTCCACGGGTCTGGAACGTAGAACAGTTTAAGTGGAGCGTTTATTAGATACAAAAGTTTAACTAGTGCTTTTTTGACAATTTCTTAAGGATTTGTCCCGTTATTAATTCATAGCCAGAGGCTTTGTTATTTTTCAAGTTGTTTATTGTCTGACAAAGTTCGGTTAGCGACACACTTTTTATTTTAAAGTTGTCAGATGTCGTTGTCATACCTCTAGATTCGTCTATCAATGTTTTTCCATCAAATGGCTTAAACGTTTCTTCTAGGTGTTCGGCAAAAAGTTGCCGTTGAGTGATCGGAGGAGAGATCAAAGCTTTCCTCTACTTTCGCGAAATTAGTGGGCACTCCTTTTGTTACGAAGAAGTGTATTAGGTCAGGTTTATTTGCTGCATCGATGGGCTAATATGTCGATTTAACTGTGGAATAAAAATCTACTCCGAATTGCATACCGACTTCGTACTTTCGATGAAACGTATTTTGAGCCCCAAAATGTGTGTTTTACATTAAAATCACCACCAATAATGAAAGTCGTCCCAAGCGAGGTGAGTTATTTTTAACGGGCATCGCGGGGGACAATACATGGGCGCGATGTTGAAATATGAGTTCTTGTTCTTAACACGAACTACAGTTGCTTGCATTGTGTCGAGTTTTATTGTTGTTTTCGTGGAGTGCTTAATGCATTAGTTTGATGAATAAGGATGATCCGCCGTGGCTCTTTTGGAAGGATGGTATGCGTGATACGCACAAAATCCTTTTATTTTTACTTGAGATTCCTTTATAATATGTCAACGTTGTCGTTCCGCAAGTAAAGCTCTAGTTCTGTGATTTTTGTTGGAGGCCGTTTCCGTTCCATGTTAAGATTTTTAGTAATCGTTTCATATTCATGTGAGCGTTCTTTTATTACGAGGCCTTAACTCAAGCTTGCTCAATTCGTCAAATATGACGTTGTTTATTTTGGTTTCCTCCTCCAGTTTCGCGAGAATTATAGAGAAAAATTGGAAGATTGGGTTGCCGTAACACCGCTCTGCTTTTGAACCTGTATTGCGGCTTGAGCATATGTTTGCGCTCCTGAGAATTCCGGCTTTTCCTTGTTTTTTGACAGAGGGACTTTACTTTGTTCCCCTTTCGTCTTAGCGGTTTCACGTCTTTTTTCAGCGGCTTTGCATTCTGGCGTAGATTATTTTTAAATGTATGACGCCTTTTTTGGAGTTCCTTTGCCACTTCGCAACGGGGCCTGCTTATTTAGGTCACACCTTTCTGATATGTAGGTGGTTAACGGCACATTTTACACAGTTCGATTCTTTTTGGCAATACGACTGTGTGTGATTGAAACCTTGACAGCGTTTGCACTGATGTATCGATCTTGGGTTCGCGCGCATATGCTCGATTTTAACAACGATATTGAAAATTGTTTTAGTATTGTAAATATGTCTATATTTTCGCTTCTATCGAAAGATCGAAAGTGAGCATAAAGAGCGGTAGTCCATGCTTGACCAAGACTTCCTACCCTTGTTCCGTTTTCTGCTTTATCTTTTTTAAGATATTAACTGCGTCAATAATGTTCATGCCTTTTGCTTTAAGGTCATTAATAACGTCGTCTTTAGTGCAGTGGTGTTTGAAAATCTTTGCACTAGATTTTATTATTCTATTGACAGCCACCTTACCGCGGGTGGGGGGATAGCTGTCAATCAGTAAATAAGAGATCGGTTGCTTGGTTAGATCTGAATTTATTTATTTCCCTAACTGGGTATTTATACATTAATTTGGCTTACTATGCTAACTTAATTTTACTAAGCGATGACTCGAGTCATCGCAGGTGCACCAGGTCATTCACTCACTGCATTCATTCACTGCAGCTTGGTTTTTGTGCTGATTCGGCGGTTGTTCGGCGGTTGTTCGGCTATTCAACCACTTGATGTAGGTCGTGAATGTTTGTGCGCAAACTGCTGATGTTAGCGCGTGTTGATTGGGATTCAAATTTTGTTGATTACTTCAACATTTTGCCACCTCCGGCGTTGTCTGCCAATTAATTTCAAACCTGTGATCCGGTATGTTCCTGTTTTCTCTAAACTCAATGTTGGCAGAGTGATTAATCCTAGTTCGGTGTTTAAGTATCACAGCCAATACACAGATGACGATCACAGCGATTGCAAAAAATGAGCAAAATCCAATTGTCCAATACTGGTGTTTTTTGATAATCTTCCAGTTGTGTTCATGTATCCGGTTGAGCGTTTCCGATGCCTCTCGATGGTTGAATATTGACACCTCCATCAGCTCCTCATTCAGCGGGATGACGGTTTCATTTGTAAAATAAACTGGAGCCTGAGTTGATATAGATGTACTAATGGTAGCGATTGATTTGGTAAAGTGCATTACTACCCTCGTTTCCTTAAACAGTTTTGCCTCCAATCGTACGAATTTTGATTGAATGACGCAATCTGGGGTTACATGAATGATGCCCGTGTCGTTTAAAATCACTTCCTCTCGAGTTGAGCCACAGATTACGAACACCGCAGTTTCCTCTGGTGTAATGAACATCCACGTATTATGAGTCCATAGTTCCTTCCACATGGTGTGTGTTAGTTTCAGCATCCTAGTTGCGCATCGCTTGAACGACAGTTTCTTGTACAGCTGCTGGACAATGCAATCCTCACTTTGCTCAATACTGTGGAATATTGATGGCCGGAGGATGAATGTTGTTCCGTTTAGTGGTGGTGCCCTTTTTATATCTTCCAATGGTAATTCGAAATACCTCTGTAGATTATAGTTGGCTCGTAAAATGTCTTCGATTGGAAATCGAACGCTCGTGCGTAGCACTCCTCGTTGTATTTTGGCAGTTCCAATTTTTTCCACGAACAATCTAACGTCCGGATGGGTGATCGTATATCTTGTAGATCCCGGTATAACATATGCAAGCAGCGATAGAGTCAAAACGGCAATGGAGAAATTTGCTGACCGAGTGGTTGGCTTCTGTTTTTTGTCTTTCAGATTCCTTCCGGCGGTACTGGATGGTGACTGCTCTGAGGGTTGTTTCCGTGGTTGAATTCTGCCGTCTTCTTCAAGTTTTATGACATTGTCTTCTATTGGCAGGAAACATACCTTGGCTATTGGTCACTTGAATGTTCCTTTCTCTGTCTTGATTGTCACAACTCTGGCAAGTTCATCTACTCCGCTGTGTACTTCAACTATTTTGCCCAGAGGCCACTTCGATGGTGTCAGCATCTCGTTTTTCAGCAGCACTAGTTGGCCAATCTCGAAATTCTTTGCCGATTGCTTCCACTTATATCGTTGTTGGATTTTTGTTATGTAGTCCTCGTACCAACGGTTACAAAAATCTTGTTTGAGTTTTTGAATAAGCTTCCACCTTTTTAAACTACTCTGTGCCAGATCTAGAATGACATCATGCCGTGGTGCTATTGATGGTGATCCAATAATGAGGTGACCTGGTGTTAGTGCATCAATATCTTCAATACTGTCTGTTAATGGGCAGAGTTGTCTCGAATTCAGACATCCTTCTATTTGCACCAGAATTGTGTTCATCTCCTCGTATGTAAATTTTTGCTCTCCTCTGATGCGATTCAAATGATATTTGACTGATTTGACCCCAGCTTCCCAGAGTCCACCAAAGTGTGGAGCTCCAGGGGGGATGAAATGCCACTGAATTCTGTTATCGGTAAGTTGAGGCTGTAATGCATTAATCATGTTTTTCGCTCCAACAAAATTTGTTCCATCGTCGCTATACAGATGATGTACGGACCCTCTTCTACTGATCATTCTTCGCAATGCTGCCATGAATCCATCGGTTGTTAAGTCAGAAGTCAACTCAATATGCACTGCCTTTGTTGACGTGCGGACTAACAGCGCTATGTTAGCCTTGTGCGACTTCACACCTCGAATTTGTGAACATCGTATGTTGACTGGGCCTGCGTAGTCTATTCCACAATGTGTAAATGGACGTGAAAACCTTACTCGTGCTTCTGGAAGTTGTCCCATGAGTTGATTTGATTCCTTGGCCTTAAATCGGAAACATCTAACGCATTGATTTATGATGGCCTTGACAGTATTGGTTCCTCGGATGATCCAAAATTTTCTCCGAGTGTGATTTAATGTCAGTTTCACTCCACCATGAAGTGTATCGATGTGAGCTTCATTGATGATTAACTTCGTCAGCGGATGCGATGATGACAAAATCATAGGATGTCTCTAGTCAATTGATAAAATGACGCGTCTCAATCGACCTCCCACTCGCAAAATTCCATTGGCGTCTATAAATGGATTCAGTGATGATATCTTGCTGGTTGATTTCAGTGCATTGTTTTTTCTTAGGTTGTGCATATCCTCCGCAAACATTCGCTGAGCACCCCTTACCAGTGCTTTTTCTGCTTCCAGGAGTTCTTCTACCGTCAAATTGCCATGTAGTAGCGGTTCGCCTCTCTTGCTCTTTCTGCAATTGTTTTTAAATCGTAGACAGATTGCGCTCACACGTTGAAGTTTCGAAAGTTTCGAAAGGTTGAAAAGAGGCAAGTGATGTCGGTGCCTGGAGGATTGTGAGGTTGTATAATCATGCAAGCATAAGACTTCCGGATTTCAGGCATATCTTGCACTCCCATCATAAACTTGTTTGCTGGCCAATGTTCTTCATCCTTCTTTAACCACTCTGGACCATGCCACCATGTAGAATTCTCAGCGAGGGTATCTCCAAATGACCCCCTAGACGGAATGTCAGCAGGATTCTCTCTACCAGGTACGAACCTCCATTGTCCTTTAAAATGCTGTTGCACATAGGATACCCGGTTGGCTACAAACGTGTTCCATTTCACTGGGTGTTATTTTAACCAGTTCAATACTATGGTAGAATCTGACCATGCGACAACTCTGGTATATTAAGTTTCTATTCCCTCTCTGATGTAGTTCATTAGCTTCGTAAGCAGTGCAGCTGCACATAACTCCAGTCTGGCCAGTGACACTTGCTTCACAGGCGCCACCTTGGTCTTTGACGCGATGCATGCATATTGAAGTAGAGCCGCAATTGATGACCTTCTGATACACCACTGCTGCATAAGCTGATTCTGATGCATCTGGAAATCCATGCAGCTCGATTTGAGAATTTTCCATTTGTTGCGTCCATCGTGGAATCCTTACATTTCCAAGCGTCGATAATCTTTTCTTGAATTCGTCCCATTCCTTTCGAATTGTCATTGGCACATTTTCATCCCATCCGATACCCCAGAGCCAAAGACTTTGGATCAAAATCTTTGCTTTAATTGTTAATGGCGACAACCAGCCAAAGGGATCGAAGATTTTGCCTGCATCACTCAATATTGCTCGTTTGGTACTCTTTGGGCTGAATGACGAAGAATTTACCTCAAATTGGAAGTCGTCTGTCCTCGGGCACCATTTTGTTCCCAAAATTCTGAATGTTGTGTCACTATTGAAGTCATGCTCTGGCTCCATTTCAACAACTTCTTTTGGTAATGTTTTTATGAACTCTGAACTATTTGATGTCCATTTTCGTAAGTTGAATCCACCCAAATGAAGTAGCTGCACCAATTCTCGTTGAAGATCTTAACACTCCTTAAGTTAATTCGCACCGCCAAGACAGTCGCCTACATAGAATCCTTCAAGCACTGTTTTGCTTGCCCGTGGATACCTCCGTCTTTCATCCTCAGCTAGCTGGCATAATGTTTTAATTGCCACATACGGGGCTGATGCTGTACCGTATGTGACTGTTTTGAGAGCATATTCCTTGATTGGGCTACTGGAATTCTCTCTCCACAAAATGCGCTGTAGATTTCGATCCTCCTGATCGACTAAAATCTGCCGATACATTTTTTCGATATCAGATGTAAAGAAGATTGGGAATGACCTCCATCGAAGTAGCAGAAAATACAGATCTTTTTGAATCGTGGGACCTGTCAACATAATGCTATTTAGTGATTCCCCAGATGTCGTTTTCGCCGAGGCGTCGAAAACCACCCTGAGTTTGGTAGTAGTGCTGTCATTTTTTATCACTGAATGATGTGGAAGATAATATGTTTTTCCCGTGTAATCTTCCTGTATTTCCTCCATGTGTCCAAGAGTAATATATTCCTGAATAAATTTGCAATATTCATGCCGAAGCTCCTCATTTTTTGCGAACATAAAGAATCGTTTTAATGCCATTTTACGTGAATCGCCCAAGACCATGCGATCCTTTAGCAGTGGTAATTTGGCAGTATATCGTCCTGTTTCATCCCATTTGTGCGTCATTTGGTAGTGTTTTTCGCACATTTCATCCTCTGCAGACTTGACCCTTGCAGTTGGTACTTCTTCTAGCTTCCAAAATTCCTTCAATCCTTCGTCTACATTGTACACACTAATACATGATGTGAGGATTTGTGTTTGCTTCTTTGGAATTGAGGTAGGAGTTGAGGTAGTAATGACTGGCCCAGATAGTATCCAGCCAAAACTTGTATTTTGTGCCATTGGAGTATTAGCTGGACCCTTGATCAATCCATGTGTCAGGAAGTGCGATAAAATGTCTGATCCAATCAGTAATTCAATATCCTTGGGTTGTTCGTACCATGGATCCGCCAACTTCAAGCCTTGAATGTGTGGCCACTGGTTGGGTGAAAATTTTTGTAGTGGCAATCTTGATATAATAACAGGCATTACTAGAGCTTCGATCTCCACGTTGACTCCTTCATCGTGGATTGATTGAATGGTGAAATTGCATGCTGCGATGATTTGTGTAGCATGACCGTTGATCCCATATATCATTGACTCGTACTTGACCAATGGTACCCTTATTTGACGCGCTAACTTCTCTGTCACGAAGCATGATTGAGATCCTTGATCAATAAGAGCTCGTATCAGTTTTACTTGGCCTCCAATGCATATGTTCACCATGGCTGTGGCTAGTAGTACTGTCCTGTTACTTTGACATGCTGTGGCGATTCGTGTTGACGATGATGCTTCTTCACTTGTTGTTCTTCCTGCTACCAAGACGGCTGCACTCTTACCTCGAGGAAAGTGAAGTAGGGAATTATGTTGTTGTGTGCATATCCTGCAACCCTTCTTCGATGAGCAATCCCTTGCGGCATGTCCATCTCGCAAACAGTTGAAACACAGCTTTGACTTCTGGACCACCTCCATTCGGTTTTTTGGCTTCATATTTCGAAATCTATTGCAATTATACAATTGATGAGTGTGTAGCGACACAACGCATTTGGACTGTGTGACTGTAGTCAAATGGTTTTTTGTGAATGTGGTTTTTGATGCTTGTGACTGGTATTCTCGGTTGAGTTCGCGACTGCTCTCCAATCCTCGGAATCTGCCCTCGATGAAGTCAAAAAATTCACTTAACTTTGGAATTTGTGTTGACGTTCCTTTCGATTGTTGATACAATTTTCTTGATTCATTGTCGAGTTTTGGATATAATAACTGAATCACTAATGGATCCCATGAGCTGACATCAACTCCCAAGTTTTTGATACCGTACAAGATTTCTTTCGACGTATCCATGATAGATTTCAAGTCGAACGCATTTTCACTTCGAACTAATTTCAAAGTAAGCAATTTTTGAATGTAGTTGTTGACCAACACTGCTGGATTTTGAAACCGATTCGTTAGCAATTCTATCGCTGTTGCATAATTGCTTGACGTTGGTGATAAGTGGTTGACGATCCTTGCTGCTTCTCCACTCAGATTTTTCTTTAAATACTGAATTCGTTCCACATCGCTTAAGGATTTATTCTGGTGTACTAATCGATCAAATAGTTCCCAAAATGGTGTCCACTCTTCATACCTTCCACTGAATGTTGGTATGCTTATGGGTGGAAGTTTGATTTCCCGATGTGCTCCAGGTTGTGGAACTACTATCTCCGTTTGGTGTTGTCGCTGTTCTGCCTCCTTGATTTGAATGTATACATCTTGATACATCTGCTCCAAATCAATAAACTCGTTGCTTGACACATACTCCTGGTCGTAATCAGCTTCTTCCAATGATGACATAATCTCTTCATTCATTGTTTGCAATATTGTCCAGCATTCCTCTAATTGACTGAGCTTGAATCTGAGGTAAACTGTACTTTGATTCAAATCCAAGCTATCAATCACGCGTATGACTCTGTTCTTGACAAGATTCAACTTAGTAAATTTAGGTGGGCACTTCATTTTCTCACCCGGCTCCTCTGTTCTCTCTGATGATGTGCACCTTGATGTCTGAACTGCCGGTGCTGGATTTAAACTGGCGGGTGCTAAACGTAATTCTGGAACATCGGCTTGACTTTTCTCTTTTAACACATCCAATTTCGCCTTCAAAGTACTCCTAATATCAAGGTACCTTGATTCAAACTGACTAAAATACCTTTTTGTAAAGTAGTCATGGTGAGGGTTCGCCTTCCTTAGGTCTTCTAAATACCCGTTATTTAATTGAAAGTCGACCCAATGCTGCTCCAACTTCTCCAGTCGTTTAAGGATATACTCCACAGAGTATCGTGACTCTCCATCCTTTTTAAAGTTGATCCATAATCGATGGATTTCTTCCGAAATTCGCGTTTGGTTTAACGCTATATCGTCAATTTCACTCATGGTTACACCGTGTAATTTTTACTCTACTTTATAATTTTTTTAATTAATTTTAATTTTTTTTTAATTTCTTAGATCCGGCTTATCCGGCTCGAAGGACCATGAAAATCTTTGCACTAGATTTTATTCTTCTATTGACAGCCACCTTACCGCAGGTGGGGGGATAGCTCTCAGTCAGTAAATAAGAGATCGGTTGCTTGGTTAGATCTGAATTTATTTATTTCCCTAACTGGGTATTTATACATTAATTTCGCTTACTATGCTAACTTAATTTTACTAAGCGATGACTCGAGTCATCGCAGGTGCACCAGGTCATTCACTCACTGCATTCATTCAGTGCAGCTTGGTTTTTGTGCTGACTGGGCGGTTGTTCGGCGGTTGTTCGGCTATTCAACCACTTGATGTAGTTCGTGAATGTTTGTGCGCAAACTGCTGATGTTAGCGCGTGTTGATTGGGATTCAATTTTTGTTGATTACTTCAACAGTGTTTCTGACTTATTTTCATAGCTATACTACTGGATCTTTTCCGCGTTAAATTTTTTTGACATTGCTCGGTAGCCTTGGTTTCTTCTTTTAATAAATCTACCTCTCTTTCAAGCTCTTGGTAGAGTAGATCCATTCTATTAGCTTAATACGAAGTTTATTCTTTTTCCGGAGACATCCGGTCTTGATGGTGGAGACCGCGTTACCCTTGAATTTGTTACAAAAGGGTTTATTAAATGCAATAATTGGCTCTCCCCAGAATCCATAGAGCCTACCTCCGAAGAGGGTGGATTTTCCGGTGAACCTGGGCTGCCACCTGGGGTATTATATCTACATATTTGTTTTACTCATTGCATATTATGTATACATCTTATCCCCAGTATACGAAAGGTGGATTTTAGTCGCTTCTTACGACAGGCATGTCTACCTCGGTTATATTCTATACCCTACCCGAAGGGGCGAATAGGGAAATAAGTGAAGCGCTATTTCTTTCTGTAATACTTGACAAAGCCAAGTAAAAAGAAAAAAAAAAATATGAAGAAAAAGACTCAATTATCCGTCGTTCCCCGATATGTTGATGCTGAAGGTTTAGCGAGTCTATCAATTTTATGATATGAGTGCTGTGCTGATCGTACGGCAGCCACTATTGCTAAAAAATTGATAGATTTAATCAAATCTAAAAAATTGGAGTTGAAAGCTAGTAGCTCAAACCTACGATGTTGCAGCGGTTATGTCCAGTGATTTAAATGGAACACAAGCCAGGGTTAAAGAGGAGTTCTCATGTGCAATTTTCGTACACTGTAATGCTTATATTTTAAACCTTGTTTTATCACAAACTGTGAATTCAATTAACGAACTTAAAATATTTTTTACTAGATTGTCGGGACTATTGAAGATCGACTATAAAATTAATCTAAAATTAATACAAAAAAAATGTTGAAACTTGACCATATTATATGAAGAAATTATTGAGGATCCAATTACTTGTGGTGCCAACGCAATTCAAGCAAGAGAACTTCTACAATTTCTTAATACATTTAACATAAATTTTTTTGTTAAACACATTTAATGACATCTTTTCATTTACCGATGTATTGTTTAATCATTCGACATCCAATGTTGCTGTGCAGAAATTGAAGTAACAAAAATGCGAAATTTTAACAACAGATCGCAGTTTCAAAATTTGTTCAATGCTGCTAAAAATGTTGAAAATCCAATTACAAAACGAGGCGAGGATTTAATAGGTTTTCAGCTGCGATACAAGCGAGTCTCTTGTGAAATTACGGATTTAAAACTTTTAAACTGGCTCAGTTGGTATTGTTATGTTCCATGGAAGGATCCTTCGAACCCTGTCGAAAAGGCAATGTCAATCAACGTTCCTACACGGGCCAAAAAACTCCGGCATCACGCAAATGCAAAAACAGTAGCATTTGATTGGCTTCTTTGACAAAGTGATTCGAAAGCGAGAGGCTTGCAGATACTTTTAGAGGACAAACACCAGAAAAAAAAACAGAAAAAACAAAAACCCAAAAAAATATTTTGAAGGAGAAGGGGAGCTTACTGCATTAGCACACCCATTTAGAAGAAGTTCACTGGTTTCCAGATCTCCGGAAAAGGCAATACCAGCAGAAAAGCAGGACAGTAAGGAATCCACTGGTTCCAGCGTTTCCAAAATCATGGAAAAACCCGTTGAGGCGATGGAAAAAAGGAATCCAAGTCCAAGCCAGACAAAACAAAATTGGGAGAGTGAGGCGATGAAAATCCTCGGTAGCAAGATTAACGAACTGATGGATTTCATCCAAGGGAAGAATAATGTGCACCATGAAATCAGAAGACTGGCTAGTGCGATCCGGACGCACTATAAAATGGTGGAGAAAAGCGATAAAGCAAGGAGGACGATGGGAAAGAGGATCGAACTCTCGACCCAAAGTACCCAAACGGAGAAAGTAAGCCGCAGCGCGACATCTAGGAGTGGGAAGGATAGCACCAGCGGTCCCGCGCGGAGTCCGGCGCAGAATACTGGGGAGCAAGCAACAACTACGACCAAAAGGAGGAGAGATATGACTCCCAAGACGAATAGGCAAGCCAGTCCACCAAAACGGAACTTGCCTGAGCCAAAAAGGAGGAAATCGGAGACACAGGCGACTAAAGGATTGGCAAACCCAGATCGTAAACGAACAACGATGAAGGGACAAGGACCACCAAAGAAACAGGAATGGATACAGGCGAAGGGACGAGAAAGACGCAGAAGGAAACCCTCCCGATGCACTTGTGATAAAGGCAACAGGCGATCTTTCATACGCAGACATGCTTAGAAAGGTAAAAACTGACCCCTCACTAAAGGAGCTGGGAGAAAAGGTCGACCATGTCAGGAAGACAGTGGAAGGAGACCTATTGCTGCAGCTGAAGAAAGCAGCAGACGCCCGAACTGCGGATTTCCAACAAAAAGTGGAGAAGATCCTCGAAAGTAATGCCGAAGTCAGAACCGTGACACATGAGCGATAATCGATCTGAACACTGCTACCGATGTGGTGCATAGGGGCACAAGGCAAAGGAATGTTCCTCAGAGCCAGAATGCATGCTCTGCAAAGGAAGTGGGCGTAACGCCAAGCATAATACTGGAAGCATAAGATGCCCTGCATTCCAGCTCGCACTGAACGCTTCTCGGAAGAGAACATGAAGGCGATCCAATTAAACCTTAACCACTGCGAGGCAGCTCAGGACCTACTCACACAGTTAGTCCGAGAGTACTATGCGGATATCGCTATACTCAGCGAGCCCTACAAATAGCTTAATGAGAGTATATGGACGACGGACCCTTCAAGCAAAGCCGCGATATGGATATGCGGCCAACGAGCCTTCGAAGAGAAGATGGTGATGCATCAGGCAGGCTTCGTAACAACACATGAAGAATTCGAAAGAATAGTCGACAACATTGCAACCACTGCAAGAGGAAGAAGCCGGGTCGTCATTGCAGGCGACTTCAATGCGTGGGTGGTAGAATGGGGCTCACGGTCCACAAACACCAGAGGGAGAATTATCCTGGAAGCGTTTGCATCGTTGGACTTAGTTAATACACGCACAGCGACCACCATCGAGGCCTCGCAGATAGCCAATATGGCTTCCGTAAAGCACGTTCTACGTTTGACGCCATCGATAAAGTCGTAAATAAAGCGAGAAAAGCCATCGAAGGAAGACGATGGAAGGGCGGAAGTAAACAGTACTGTGCAATAATAACGCTGGATGTTAAAAACGCCTTCAACACGGCAAACTGGAGTAACATCCTACGAGCTCTTACCGCCAAGAGAATACCGGACTACCTGCAGAAAATAATAACGAACTATTTTAAAAATAGAATACTGCACTACTACTCCGACGACGGAATGAAGCAGTATAACGTCACAGGAGGTGTCCCCCAAGGATCAGTAATGGGTCCATTACTGTGGAACTTAATGTACGATGACGTCCTCATACTTCGAATGCCGAGGTCCACGAAAATAATTGGCTTCGCTGACGATATAGCTATCGTTGTACTGACCAAATTCCTTGAAGATTTGGGTCATGATTGTAATGAAGCTATCGGTATGGTACAGGACTGGCTAGTAAACATGGACCTTAAACTAGCACAGGAAAAGACCGAAGTAGTGCTCATCAGAAGTAGACGAGTTATGGAGACTATAAGAGTAACCGTAGGTGATCACGTTGTAGTTTCCAAACCAGAGCTGAAGTACCTTGGCGTTACTATTGATGTAAGGTTAACTTTTAAGCAACACCTACAACACGCAGCTGAGAAGGCAGCTAGAACAACGACTGCCCTGGCAAGGATCATACCAAATATTGGAGGACCTAAACAGAAGAAAAGACTGCTCTTAGCAAGAGTTGCGACGTCTATGTTGCTTTACGGCTCCCAAATATGGGCTGGTGCGATGAGGACGAAGTCGTACAGAAGAAAGATGGAGGCGGTCTACAGAACCAATGTCTTGAGAACATGCAGCGCCTTTCGAACAACCTCTTACGACGCGGCATGCGCGGCATGCGGAGCGGAAATATCGTGCCAACAGGACAATGGTGTCAACAGCGACGGGTCGAAGTGACACTGAAGTATCACCAGAAGTAAGCCTCGAGGAATGGCAAGAGAAATGGAACTGGTCTGACAGAGGCAGATGGACGCAAAGATTGATCCCCAACATAGACCCATGGATTAATAGGAAGCACAGAGAACTGAACTTCTACCTGACGCAGCTGCTAACTGGTCATGGATGTTTCAAAGCTTATCTCCATAGATTTGGACACGAAGACAACCCTTATTGCCCAACCTGCACGGAAGCGGTCGAAGATGCGGAACACATTATGTTCCGCTGTGGACGATACCATGAAGAGCGTAACTGGCTGGCGAATAGACTGGGCGTGGACTTAATGGACTTAACACCAGAGAACATCACCAGACATACATATGCTGAGGACGCAAGAAGCTTGGGAAGCAGTAAGCGAAACTGTGGCTACCATCATGAGGGAGCAAAGAAGACAGGAGCGACAGCGAAACGTGGCGCAGCTTTAGAGCTAACCAGCCCCGCGAAGAAATACCTAACGGCAGTTCCGCGGGGAGAGTGGTTGAAGTGTGCAGGGTGTGGGTTAGTATGTAGGCGTATTCCTGACATTGATTATTCAGGCTTGCGAATCGTGCATGCTAGTGACAGGACAAATCGGCGAACCCCACAGGCGGACCAGTAGGGATGCAGTAAAGTAAAGTAAAGCGGGTTATGATCCCTATAATCCAGATCATAACCTCGCCGAACGAAAGGAAAAGAAGAAGAAGAATTGTTGAATTCAAACGATGTTACTATTTACGAAAAAAGTTTCTAAATCCCAGCTTTCGAAAGCCTACAGAATGGATATGGTCCTTTTTTTGAATTCTCTAAACTTAAGAACGAGTTAAATGTATTTTTTCTTCAGAATATGGAATTGATCTTTAGTCTTTAATGTTGCCTAGAACAAGAAAACCTTACGGTAACACCGACAACAAACGAATCGGACGATGGAAAATTCCATCCTGGTGCATAGCCATCAAATGATTGGCAGCTGAGCATTCAAATGTATGCACAATGTGCAACAGGACTCCGAGCAGCGCCGTCAACAAAACAACAGACAGCCACGCATCAGCTATTAACCCTTCTTCTTAGTGCGGAGTTTGAAGCGAGCAGTCGTGCGAGAGAATTTATACAGTCCACATGTTAAGTTAAGAATTAAAGATAATATTATTCGATTGCGTTTGCTTATAGAAAGATTATCGGAGCTAGCTTCGATTGTCATAGAAAAAACATTACTTAAGGAAATAAAAAGCAAGAATAGTTTATTGGTTTTGAGGTCTTGAAAACTTCTGTGAAAAGTGAAAAATATAAAAATAAACTTCTGAAGAAAAGGCACCTAAAACTTCTGCCGCCATATTCCCAGTTCGAAATCTAAATTACAAATGAAGTCTATCAAGCATGTAGTACAATTCGAACGCTAAGCAATATTTGGTCGTCAAGCAAATCGTATAATGTGAACCCCACTAAAAAAACTAGACGTATTGAACTTACGTATATAAACTTAAAAAACTTTATTAAATGTATAAACTTTTGTTTGATTTTTAATGGTTAACAATTTGCGTGTCTCTCTTCTCTGGCAAAAAAAAAAAGTGACTGAAAACCCTTGAGCAAAAAAAAAGATGATGGTTCCTTTTCTCTTCCGTATTGAAGTTGGTTGTGTTCCGTGCTCCCTGAAGTTGGCCCCGGTTGTCGAAGAAGTAAGCCCAGTGTAATGTTATGACGGAAGAACAAAGGTTTTAAATATTTTTGTTATTTTGCTTACTTTAAAATTTACACGTACAATTAATATTTACTAACTGTATAATGTGCGCCGTGGCTCAAGTGGTTAGTGCGTTAGATCGCTGAGCGTGAGGTTCAAGGTTCGAATCCCAGAGAACCGCAAAAAGTTTTTCATGGTCCCACCTCTCGCGAATGTCTGACAAACGTCCGAGAGTAATAACTGTCAAGAGAAAGCTTCTCAATTTGCCTTTCGGATATGGCTCTAAACTGTAGGACCCTTCCATTTGTGTGAAAAATTTAACACGCACAACATGAATGGTCGCGAGAAGCTAGGCCCTGGACCACATACGGTCCGTTGCGCCAAGAATTTGTATTTGTATTTAACTGTATAATAATGCTGAAAATTAAGATTAAACACAATAAATGGGATCCTAGTCTATCACGCCTTCGTCGTGGTATTGGAGAAAACTGAGAATAGACTTTATTATCTAACAAAAAAGTGTAGAACACCCTGCTGAGAACATCACGGCACGTCTCTAGCTTAGATGGGTACAAGGCTGATTGTCTGATGCGATCCATTCCCAAAAATAACTTAATGAATTCAATGGCTTTTCGCAGTGAAGTAGCTAAAAGTCCATTCACAGCTCAGCGACCGGCGAATTGGCGAACTTCGAAGAAACCATTTCTTAATACATTTAAAGGCACACAATTTTACAACTTTACTATTCCAAAAGAACAGAGCTTAATCTATTTATCGATTGATAGAAAAAAAGATAAATTCTAATGAGTTTCTGTTGTGACCACAACAGCAACATATTAATTTTTTTATGTATTAAATTTCCATAATGTTTTTCTTTCTTGATTTCCAAATTTATTTTAAATTTTATTTCTCAGCGAGTCAGCACAAATCTGTCACATTACTCGCTGTGTGCTTTTGTAACTTTATCACACTTTATAGAATAGGAAGAATTTATTGTATAGTTAGCATAATTTTAGTATTTAAGGCATTTACATTTTAATAAATTTTTTGAGTTCATATTGAACCGGCATGGCAGCAGAACAACTTGTTTTAATTGATCTATAGACTTCCCCCCACCAGCGGTAAGGGGTCTTTAGATTTTAAATTGTTATTGCTGAACAGTTTCTGTGCAGAAATAAACAATTCGCTGATTTTTCTGCGAAAGGCGAATACTTCTTGCAATCTGTCCAATTTTATTCGCATTCCACAGATGTGGAACGCAATCCACATTCGCGCGATCAAAATATTCGCGAGAGTTTAACCTCATAATTCGTTGAAATGTAACGAATGAAAAGAGATATTCGCAGATTGCTGCGACTAGAAAAAAAGTTGCTGTGAATGAAATGTCAAAATTTATTTCTAAACAATGGAAATAAGAAATTTTACTAAGAAATAAGCACGATAGACTTCATAGAGTAAACATCTATTTTTTATTAGAAACTGGAAAAATGATCATTACAAATATTTAGGCACACTTCTTATACTATTCATTACACATTATATAGAGCTAAGCCCACATATTGGTAAGGTAAAATTTTATTACAAAAAATTCCCTGCAAATGTTATTGTTCTCAAAACTCTGAAAAATCAAAGATGTGGCCTTCACGTATCAAGATATTGTAACTTACCTTTTTTAATTAGGCCTTTTTTGATGAGACGTCGCTGCTCAGTAAGTCTCAGTAAAGTATAATCTAGCACGGAGTACAACAACAAAAAATGACTGGCAACTACTTTAGCTTTTATGTTCAGTCAAAAGTGAGTTGCGATGTACATATAGTTTACAACACTCAATTTCAGAGGGCGCTGAAAAGATTTTTTTTTGATTTTTAGAGTTTGGTAGCCTTTCGTAAATTGACATTTATTGTGTTTCGTTAAAAGAAAATGGAAAGGGAGGAAAAAAGAAAAATATTATTAATTGGATACATATTTTTTGTTTCTTTATAAAAT
This sequence comes from Blera fallax, assembly GCA_946965025.1. NCBI lineage: Eukaryota > Metazoa > Arthropoda > Insecta > Diptera > Syrphidae > Blera > Blera fallax. The sequence goes on from OX337246.1 coordinate 59,244,009, forward strand.
ACAAATTTGGTATTTAGGGTGAAGAAAAATTTAAATTTGTTGTACAGCGCGAATATTTTGCCAATTAATGTCAGGCTGATAGCAGCAGGCGCACCAATCTTGAAATATTAAAAAAAAAGATTTTAAACCAGATTGACTGAGTGATAAGGTTGTACTTTGCTTTGCATAGTTCTCATCAAAACACCCCTATTAAAACACACATATTAAAATCAGTTTCATTCTCATTCTCACTACAGGAACCTTAACAGTAGATGTACATTCTGATCAACCCTTATTTCATGAAAAATGTTTGCAGTTGAAATATACATACATACGTGAACTTGGTTTAAATTATCATTTTTGCTAGTTAACTAAATTTAATCTGTTAACTAATACGTTACCTGGCTATTCGTCGTACAACGTCAACATTGAGCTTGGGTTGAACCGTAGCCATAAGTTGTATAAAATACAACATCGTTTAGAAATTTACAATGTCCTTACGATAGGCTGATCAAATTGTTATTTATAAACATTCTTCCTTTTTTGCAAAGAGTTCAGAAGTAAAAAAAAAGCATGCAATATTTAAGTGATTATAGTATAAATAGTGGGATTTATTTAAAAAGGGCAGCAAATATATTAGCATCACTTTTAAGGAAATTCGATGAGCCAATTTTGAAGCTTCAAATATAGTCTGAGACAACGGGACCTAGAACATTTTTCGGAATTCGACTGATTTGGTACTTTTTCAGATACCAAAGTGGCAGCCAAATTTCTTACATTGGTATCACTATCAGTAGTGCACCTGCGCGGTACTTCCAATACTTTCCAGTCTGTATTGTACTTTTTTATTCAAATGTCAGCGGTTTTCAGTTGCTGTTGAAGCAGTAGTGGTTTTCGTTGTTCTTAATTCTATACAGAAATATTAAGTTTTTTACTTAAAATAAAATTAGATTGAAATGTTAAAAAGATACTTGACAGTACAATGTGTATATTTTTAGAAACTACATTCCTGTAGTTTTCAGCCAATTTTCCTTTTCTAATAATTCAGATGTGTTTTTTGTTTATACATATTTATGTTTGTCTATGTTTTACATAAATAATGGAAGATATTTGTGTTACCAATATGTCAGATTTGGAGATTGCAGAAAAGATGCGACAGAATAATTATGAAAAGTTCAAAACGCTTGTTAGAATGCATCTCTCTTTTGAATTAGACCTGAATACAGATGAGTGAGCAGAGACAAGTAAATTGTTTGCGCATTTCTTAATGACTTTTTTTTTAACAGATTTGATTTGCCATGTCATGAAGTGGTCTACTACGATAAGGGAAAATTGAAGAAATGGAATCGTTTGTCGAAAAAAATGAAAAGTTGTGCATCTACAAAATCTACAGCTAGTCCTCCGGAAGGAAACCCTTTGGTATTAGATCATAATTTTACAAAGCAGTTAGAGCAGTTAAAGACGTTTATACTACTAGAAAAGAGTAAGTTAATTACATCAAATTAACACTTGATATCACTTCAGCGGGTAGCAATTCGCTGTGGTTCTAAAACGTATTTTATGTTATCGCTATTTTTTACAAAATTCTTGCTTATTAAACTGCCTGACAACCCAAGAATAGTCAAACACATAGCAGTCTTCCATACTGGACTCTGTGCACCAAGCTGTTAAGCAACCGCAACCGGTCTTTATAGCGCAAACTAAGTCTTCCCGTTGCTGAAATTTAAAGATTCTGATCATGCGCACAATTAAACCGGGGCACTCCATTCGTCGGCCTTTGACTGAACTCACATTTTGATACAACCTCGGTTGTCTCGCGCTCGGCACATACACTATGTAAAAGAACAATAAATTAGTACATCGCGTTAGAGTTTTCAGCTAAAAATAAAGAAAAAAACAAATTTCGATTTTTGAGGGTTATCGTCTCCGGATATGCATAAAGGTATATTGTGCAATTTATATTTACACATAGTAAAATCTTTACCTACTTCGAAGTTTTAGTATTGACATTTTGACCAATATTATTTCCATGAAACCTTCAAAGACCCCAGTCGCTGGGCTGATTGAAGATTGTACAGTCCCTGCTGATAATGTAGAAATCGCCAATACAATATTTAGATGTTCACATAATACTTTGGATGTGATCTTGTATGCAACATTTAACTGGGGTACAGTTATTTATACAAGATCCTGTGGACGCCTTTTTTGTAGAAGGGGCTTGTTTCTAGCTTGTTGACGCTTTAGGGTTGTTAAATTTCGATGTACAAAATTAGTAGTTTTGTATAAACGATATAAATTCTGTTTAGTGAGTTGAATGAATTAGCTGCGTTTTTGTACCTTTTTATTGCTTTCTTAATATGATTTTTTCAAGATATTTTGTTGTCGATGGACATGTCTAAATATTTAACACCGTCGCTTTCTTGTATTTTGGCGTTGTTGATACTGATTTTGAAATTTTTATTTTTGTGGCGTAGTAAGAGATATTGGATATTATTATTCTTAAAATGTTTGGACGGTCGTCAATAAAGAATATTGAATATAAAATTGGTTTGTTGGCTTCTTTATTTCTTTTTGCGACTTATCTTTGTCTTCCTGTTCATAGTATCATCCGCTGTGATATACACCGACAGAATGCTTTGGTTGTTATTGAATGCATTTATAACTTGTTCTTGCAGCACTTGAGTTGTGCTTCCGGAATTGTGTGTCGGGCTGGTCCAACACTTTTTCTTAAATAAAAAAAAATCTGCCCTCTATCTAACCATAGTTTCGACTATCTGGATATAGACAAGTTGATGTGTCGTGAGAAAACGTTCTACTTATCACCCAATTATTTGCATCCGGTCGAAGAAGTTATGTTTTCCGATCAATTCAATTCAATTTGACATGGACTTTTACAGTTCTAAGAATAGGTAGAATTCTTTAAATTGCAAGTTTGCAAGTCTTAATACATACATATGTAACAAAATGTCATTATAACAATTATCAGTTTTATATTATTAAGTATAAATTGAATGTATAGCTGTGAAGGGTTTTAAAAATATGCCATTACATGCATTGTACTCCTATATGGGTTAGGTAATTTGGTTTTAGCATTTACTATGTATTTATTAAAGTGAACCCACTTGTCTAGCGACAAAACAAATTTGGTCTAAGCTGGATTTAAGACGCTCTAAGAACATGATTTCTCTCAACAGATTGCATATCGGCGTTATAATAGGTGTCATTACTGGACAGTGTCTAATAGGCAAGCACGATAGAAGGCTAGGCCTCTTTGCAAATGACTTCTGCAGAAGCTATATGGATGAAGAAGAGAAAGAAACTATTCCTCACCTTCTTTGTTTCTCCCCAGCTCTCTCCCGTAGAAGAAAGCTTCATTTAGGAGCCTTCCTTTACAATAATATAGGCGATCTGACAAATATACATATCAAAAGCCTCTTACGCTTCATAAGAAGCTCAAAATGGTTCAACGAGTAGGAAAGGGAAACTTTTCATTCATTCATTTGTGGCTGAAACCACAGCTAACCCGTCCGAAGAGCCCTCATCCATAATTGAAGCTATTGGACCGACGGATGGTGGGCTTGCTGTTGATTCACCAACAGTTTTATTAGTATTTTAAATACTTTGTGCTTTACATTCTAAATATAAATAAATATAAATTCATTAATAAAAATAACAGTACAAAAAACAAAAAAAAAAAATATTGGTTATAATTACGTATAGAAAACAGCTAACTTATTTGTATTTGAAATCATCTAAATCATTACGTGTAGGTTTTAACAAAAGCAATGCATTTTCTTTTAAAAATCCTGAGATTATCTTATTTTTATGTCGTTAGGTAGCGTGTTAAAAAAAAAGACCCTTATAGATGCATGTGTTTTGATCTGTCGCTGTATTTTGAAAAGAAACTCTGAAATTGTGTGCATTGCGCAATGGGTATGGTTGCACCTCTCCGACCCGTATGACACCCCTTGTGAAAAACCCTGGCGCGGCTCCGTATTTAACCTTAAAGACAGCTAAAAGTGTACTAAGTTCAAGTCTTTGTTTTATACTTAACCATTTAAGGGCATCCAGCATGGATCTAATTGGTGTATATCTATTACATTTTAAAATGCTTCTCATCGCTTTGTTTTGAAGCTTCTGGACCCTTTCCAGCTGGCCTTGATTACAGCATGCGTGCTACAGTACTCAAAATGTGGGTCCACTATTGTGTTGTATACTATAACAGCTGTGATGTTATCCATCTTCTTTCTTATTCGTTTGAAAAATCCAATTTTTTTTGCCAATTTTCTTACATATGTAATCTACGTGTTCATTAAAGTTTAAATCTTTATCGATAATCATTCCTAAGTATTTAATGCTTCCGACGTTTTCGATTATTCTACCATTTCATTTTTTCATTAACTTTGTTTTTTGTTCATTCAATTTTAATTTGTTCTTCTTTAGCCATACAGGTATGTGTTCAATATCGCATGTTAATTTGTATTTACATTCATCTGCATCTTTTCCTTCAGCGTATATCAGTGTGTCATCCACGTATAGCCAATTTTACAGTTTCTCACTACATTTGGCATATCATTTATATATATAATGAATAACAATGCACCTAATATCAACCCTTGCGGTACACCCAGTTCCACTTCGGTAAAATCTGACACACTGTTATTTACCTTAGTTCGCTGCACTCTGTTGGCTAGGAATGTCCTAAACCATTTCAATTCCTTATGTTGAATGCCGTAGTTATACATTTTTTTAAGAACTATTCCACGGTCTATTGTTTTAAACGCTCTTTTGAAATCAAGGAAAAGTGCTATTACTTTCTTTCGTTTGCCTCCATCTTTCCATTCATTAATTACGTGGTTTACTGCTGTCTCACATGAGTAATTTTATCTAAAGCCCGATTGATACTCCGAGAAAATATTGTTTTCTTCCATATAGTTCATTTGTTGCTGTTTTACTACGGTTTCGATAATTTTTTCTACAGTACGCAGTGTATTTATGGGTCGAAATTTTTCATTCCTTTTGGTATTTGGGACTTTCTCTACTGGTGTTATCATTGAATCTTTCCAAGAGTTTGGGAATTCTCCCGTTGAGATCGATCTGTTTCTTAACTCTAGAAGAGTTTTCCCCAACTGACTCCAGTTATTTGACGAAATTTGAATTTGGATACTTTAGGAATAACGTAATTCACATACTCTAGATCTTCTATCGATTGTCTTATTTCTTTAACACTTTCAATAAAATATTCGTTAAATTTCTTTGCAATTTTTAGCTCATCTTTGTACTCTTTCCCGTTGAAGACAATACTTTTAATACTGCTTTTGTGCTCTCTGAGGACTAAATTTTTAATTTGTTTCCACATTTGTTTTTGTCCAACCGCTTGGCTAATTTTATTGTTTATGTATTGGTTTTTAGCGTTATTAATTTTCACTTTATAATGGTTTCTTAAAGCTTTGTATTCCTCCCAGCTTCGGTTATTGTTGACCATTCTTGTTATTTGATACTTTTTGATCTTATTACTTTTTAGGATTCTAAGTTCATTGTTAAACTGATAAATTTCGAGGTAGTGTTTTTTAGAGTTCTGTTAATTTTTTCCGCGTTTTCGTGTATATTCGTCATCATATTGTATGATATATTTGCCTTTCTGAGTTCTCTTGTAAATAAATCCTTGTAATATTTGAAAGATTCGTAGTTGTTCTCATCCATCTTCATATTAGTTTTCGTGTTTATTACTATTTCGATACTCTCATGATCTGTTATTTTTTCGTTTGGTTTTGCTCTTACAGTAAGTAGTATTCTGCATATTCGTTACAACGTAATCAACTATAGTATTCGATGTGCGTGTTATTCTTGAATATTCCTTCATTTTTTGCGTTAGACAGTTATCATTCAATAATTTTTCTACCTCCCGTTTGTATGTATCGTTTTTGCACCAGTCAATGTTAAAGTCTCCTGTTATGAATATATTGTTTGTTGACTCAGTTATAATGTCAAGGTTTTCTTCAAAGTATTCACAGAAACTTCTTTCCGAGTGGCTTGGGGATCTATATATCACCACAATTACTATTTCTAAATCTTTGCATTTAACGTTGCATGCTAATAACCACATTGGTATCACAATGGGACCTACATATGTATGGTCTAAGTGTGTTGGCGTTCCTAGCTGGCAGCAACTTTCAACCAACCACCAACCATAATGTAGAAATCGCCAATACAATATTTAGATGTTCACATAATACTTTGGATGTGATCTTGTATGCAACATTTAACTGGGGTACAGTTATTTATACAAGATCCTGTGGACGCCTTTTTTGTAGAAGGGGCTTGTTTCTAGCTTGTTGACGCTTTAGGGTTGTTAAATTTCGATGTACAAAATTAGTAGTTTTGTATAAACGATATAAATTCTGTTTAGTGAGTTGAATGAATTAGCTGCGTTTTTGTACCTTTTTATTGCTTTCTTAATATGATTTTTTCAAGATATTTTGTTGTCGATGGACATGTCTAAATATTTAACACCGTCGCTTTCTTGTATTTTGGCGTTGTTGATACTGATTTTGAAATTTTTATTTTTGTGGCGTAGTAAGAGATATTGGATATTATTATTCTTAAAATGTTTGGACGGTCGTCAATAAAGAATATTGAATATAAAATTGGTTTGTTGGCTTCTTTATTTCTTTTTGCGACTTATCTTTGTCTTCCTGTTCATAGTATCATCCGCTGTGATATACACCGACAGAATGCTTTGGTTGTTATTGAATGCATTTATAACTTGTTCTTGCAGCACTTGAGTTGTGCTTCCGGAATTGTGTGTCGGGCTGGTCCAACACTTTTTCTTAAATAAAAAAAAATCTGCCCTCTATCTAACCATAGTTTCGACTATCTGGATATAGACAAGTTGATGTGTCGTGAGAAAACGTTCTACTTATCACCCAATTATTTGCATCCGGTCGAAGAAGTTATGTTTTCCGATCAATTCAATTCAATTTGACATGGACTTTTACAGTTTTAAGAATAGGTAGAATTCTTTAAATTGCAAGTTTGCAAGTCTTAATACATACATATGTAACAAAATGTCATTATAACAATTATCAGTTTTATATTATTAAGTATAAATTGAATGTATAGCTGTGAAGGGTTTTAAAAATATGCCATTACATGCATTGTACTCCTATATGGGTTAGGTAATTTGGTTTTAGCATTTACTATGTATTTATTAAAGTGAACCCACTTGTCTAGCGACAAAACAAATTTGGTCTAAGCTGGATTTAAGACGCTCTAAGAACATGATTTCTCTCAACAGATTGCATATCGGCGTTATAATAGGTGTCATTACTGGACAGTGTCTAATAGGCAAGCACGATAGAAGGCTAGGCCTCTTTGCAAATGACTTCTGCAGAAGCTATATGGATGAAGAAGAGAAAGAAACTATTCCTCACCTTCTTTGTTTCTCCCCAGCTCTCTCCCGTAGAAGAAAGCTTCATTTAGGAGCCTTCCTTTACAATAATATAGGCGATCTGACAAATATACATATCAAAAGCCTCTTACGCTTCATAAGAAGCTCAAAATGGTTCAACGAGTAGGAAAGGGAAACTTTTCATTCATTCATTTGTGGCTGAAACCACAGCTAACCCGTCCGAAGAGCCCTCATCCATAATTGAAGCTATTGGACCGACGGATGGTGGGCTTGCTGTTGATTCACCAACAGTTTTATTAGTATTTTAAATACTTTGTGCTTTACATTCTAAATATAAATAAATATAAATTCATTAATAAAAATAACAGTACAAAAAACAAAAAAAAAAAAATATTGGTTATAATTACGTATAGAAAACAGCTAACTTATTTGTATTTGAAATCATCTAAATCATTACGTGTAGGTTTTAACAAAAGCAATGCATTTTCTTTTAAAAATCCTGAGATTATCTTATTTTTATGTCGTTAGGTAGCGTGTTAAAAAAAAAGACCCTTATAGATGCATGTGTTTTGATCTGTCGCTGTATTTTGAAAAGAAACTCTGAAATTGTGTGCATTGCGCAATGGGTATGGTTGCACCTCTCCGACCCGTATGACACCCCTTGTGAAAAACCCTGGCGCGGCTCCGTATTTAACCTTAAAGACAGCTAAAAGTGTACTAAGTTCAAGTCTTTGTTTTATACTTAACCATTTAAGGGCATCCAGCATGGATCTAATTGGTGTATATCTATTACATTTTAAAATGCTTCTCATCGCTTTGTTTTGAAGCTTCTGGACCCTTTCCAGCTGGCCTTGATTACAGCATGCGTGTAAAATTGTGCTACAGTACTCAAAATGTGGGTCCACTATTGTGTTGTATACTATAACAGCTGTGATGTTATCCATCTTCTTTCTTATTCGTTTGAAAAATCCAATTTTTTTTGCCAATTTTCTTACATATGTAATCTACGTGTTCATTAAAGTTTAAATCTTTATCGATAATCATTCCTAAGTATTTAATGCTTCCGACGTTTTCGATTATTCTACCATTTCATTTTTTCATTAACTTTGTTTTTTGTTCATTCAATTTTAATTTGTTCTTCTTTAGCCATACAGGTATGTGTTCAATATCGCATGTTAATTTGTATTTACATTCATCTGCATCTTTTCCTTCAGCGTATATCAGTGTGTCATCCACGTATAGCCAATTTTACAGTTTCTCACTACATTTGGCATATCATTTATATATATAATGAATAACAATGCACCTAATATCAACCCTTGCGGTACACCCAGTTCCACTTCGGTAAAATCTGACACACTGTTATTTACCTTAGTTCGCTGCACTCTGTTGGCTAGGAATGTCCTAAACCATTTCAATTCCTTATGTTGAATGCCGTAGTTATACATTTTTTTAAGAACTATTCCACGGTCTATTGTTTTAAACGCTCTTTTGAAATCAAGGAAAAGTGCTATTACTTTCTTTCGTTTGCCTCCATCTTTCCATTCATTAATTACGTGGTTTACTGCTGTCTCACATGAGTAATTTTATCTAAAGCCCGATTGATACTCCGAGAAAATATTGTTTTCTTCCATATAGTTCATTTGTTGCTGTTTTACTACGGTTTCGATAATTTTTTCTACAGTACGCAGTGTATTTATGGGTCGAAATTTTTCATTCCTTTTGGTATTTGGGACTTTCTCTACTGGTGTTATCATTGAATCTTTCCAAGAGTTTGGGAATTCTCCCGTTGAGATCGATCTGTTTCTTAACTCTAGAAGAGTTTTCCCCAACTGACTCCAGTTATTTGACGAAATTTGAATTTGGATACTTTAGGAATAACGTAATTCACATACTCTAGATCTTCTATCGATTGTCTTATTTCTTTAACACTTTCAATAAAATATTCGTTAAATTTCTTTGCAATTTTTAGCTCATCTTTGTACTCTTTCCCGTTGAAGACAATACTTTTAATACTGCTTTTGTGCTCTCTGAGGACTAAATTTTTAATTTGTTTCCACATTTGTTTTTGTCCAACCGCTTGGCTAATTTTATTGTTTATGTATTGGTTTTTAGCGTTATTAATTTTCACTTTATAATGGTTTCTTAAAGCTTTGTATTCCTCCCAGCTTCGGTTATTGTTGACCATTCTTGTTATTTGATACTTTTTGATCTTATTACTTTTTAGGATTCTAAGTTCATTGTTAAACTGATAAATTTCGAGGTAGTGTTTTTTAGAGTTCTGTTAATTTTTTCCGCGTTTTCGTGTATATTCGTCATCATATTGTATGATATATTTGCCTTTCTGAGTTCTCTTGTAAATAAATCCTTGTAATATTTGAAAGATTCGTAGTTGTTCTCATCCATCTTCATATTAGTTTTCGTGCTTATTACTATTTCGATACTCTCATGATCTGTTATTTTTTCGTTTGGTTTTGCTCTTACAGTAAGTAGTATTCTGCATATTCGTTACAACGTAATCAACTATAGTATTCGATGTGCGTGTTATTCTTGAATATTCCTTCATTTTTTGCGTTAGACAGTTATCATTCAATAATTTTTCTACCTCCCGTTTGTATGTATCGTTTTTGCACCAGTCATGTTAAAGTCTCCTGTTATGAATATATTGTTTGTTGACTCAGTTATAATGTCAAGGTTTTCTTCAAAGTATTCACAGAAACTTCTTTCCGAGTGGCTTGGGGATCTATATATCACCACAATTACTATTTCTAAATCTTTGCATTTAACGTTGCATGCTAATAACCACATTGGTATCACAATGGGACCTACATATGTATGGTCTAAGTGTGTTGGCGTTCCTAGCTGGCAGCAACTTTCAACCAACCACCAACCAGGTATTTATTATCTATTTATATGTACATATGTAAGTTTTTTGTCATCCTGGCTTGGGAAAAAGCGCTAATTACCTAAAAGCTTCGTAAGCCGCTGTTGTCTTTTAAACAAAATTGATAAACGTGTTCTGTATGAATCTATCTACTTAGGATGGCTTTCAAGATCATTAAACAAGTTATACATATTCATAAACTCTTACAATTTCATGGCAATACATTTTTAGTTTAGGAGCTTTTGAAATTTTTAACAATATTGCTTAAGGAGCGAAAATGTTAATTACCAATGAAAGGATTACATACACAATAAGACAATGCCATAATGATTCATGCTTGGAATATCCATTAGATTTTCGAAATAATTCTATTTAGGGGCGATATTTGTACCTTTCATCGTTCTTTTTCAAAACCCTAGAAGTACATACGTACATATATGTACATGTTCATATGTACATATATTTGGTTGAAGGAGTATATGTAAATACAAACGTGTGGCCTGAGACGTTACTACTGTATCTCGAGTCGTGCGGAAAAATAGATATTTGTTAATTGGTCCACACATATTTATAACTCGTTCTTACATCTGCAGACGAACGTATCCATAGTTACATAAGTGAATCGTTTTTGCTCGGTAACGAGACTATAAACAATCTATATACTAAGAGGGACAAGTACAATTCATATTGTTTGCTTGCCATAATGTGTTTCCTCAGCAATAAAATGTTCTTGAATCCACCAAACGAGACAGCATTTTGTCTCCGAATTCTTTACATTTACAGTCTATTTTCGTTATTGCGGTAATAAGTGAAGTATAAATATTGTTATTTAAAATAACCGTCAAACTGAATGCGCAATTTTGTTGTAAACGTTCATAAAACTGCAATTTTCTAAAACTGGCCCATGTGCCAATTTTGAGGTTAGAATAAATAGATTTTTTAGCCCATGTACATATGTATACTACGTAAGGTTCAACGGAGGTGCTTCACTTGTTTCTTGTTTATAGGTTATAGTTGATGCGGAGGTGTGAGGATCAAGGCGCACATAAACACATTTCTTATTTTTATTCCATTTTGAATGGATATTTTATTTTATAAAGGCGGGCACCCCTGTATCGTTTCTTGCTTTTCTTCCATTGGATGTACGATACCAGCCTAGACGTGGCATGTATAGCATCATTCCTATCCTTGAAACCGAATTGGTTATCCGAAACTACAAGCATATCTTTACCCTAGTCAGGGATCTATTGATCACTTGTTCAATTCGGCAGGCATTGTCTACCATGTTATCGTCATTGAAATTGGTGGAACCGATGTTCTCTGACCTCCGGGCTGGGTATCATTTCAAAGGTAGGAGTTGTGCACAAGACCTCGATGTCCCAAGTCATGGTTCGAGCAAATGCTATCATTCGCCTTGTACGATTCTTGGATAGGCGCTTCCATAGTCTTTATCATCTTCTGCGAATCTTGGATTACACAGAAGTTGTCGCCACTGACCTCGTTCCCTGGAAAATACTCGAGTTGTTGATTCTTACAGCCCGAATTTTTTGTTCCAATTCAAGTTTAGTCTGTAGTTTTCGTTTATTAATTGTTGACCGGGAAAAAAATACTGTGAATCAGAAGCGAAGACAAAACAAATAAATGACATCAAACAGCCTCCCCAGTTATCTGGACACCCACCCCTGGAGCTAATGTGTGAAACCTAATACACCTGAGTTTCAAACCACTACACCAAACTCTTTCTCTCTCTCTCTATCTTCCTTCAACGCCCGCACTGTGTATACACATTAAAAGGGTATTCATATCCCCTTAAATAAATTATAAAAAAAAAAAAAAAAAAAAAAAAAAGGCTTTTAGTCAACGTTTTCGTTTCGTATGTATTTATTAGTATATTTATTTATTAGTATATGTATTTATTTAGTATATAGAACTATTAATTACTGAATGCTAAACATGAGCTTTTTTTAAAATAGTGAGAGATCTTTTAAATATTCGGTTGAGGTTTCCAATATAGAAAATCGACTTTGCACTTAAAATTTTTTTTTCACTTATAATGGTTTATTCTAAATTATCCTGTGTAAGAAAGAAAGAAGAGAGGAAGTTTGTTGTTATATTTTTCAAGTTTTTTTTAAAGTTTTTTCGCTTTTTCTTTTAGCCAATTTTTGATACAGCTTTTAGCCGTACGCACTAGTAATCTGGGTAGCAGGTCAGCTTTTTCATTTCCTTCATATCCACTGTGTCCTGGCACTCAAATGAGATGAACTCTGTTTGTGCTGGCTAGTTATATGAGTAATTGAGGGCAGTCTCACTAGTTTGGATGTTATTTCATAAGCCTTAATTGCCAGTAGAGCAGCTTTGCTATTTGATAGAATATAAATGTTCTTGTTGCTTATAGATCTGTTTATATTTTCTCTGATGCATAGTTCTATAGCAAATACTCCATGCATGAGTGAATGAAGGTTTTTGTAGTAGCGCCGTATACTCCAGCCCGAAATCCTTCATCTGTCTTGGATCCGCCTGTGTACCATACATGAGAGTTGTTGGCAAATGTAGGTTTGTTCTGTTCCCAGTTATTGCGATCTGGGAATGTAATCTTGAAGTTGTGGCTGAAGTTAATTCTTGGTAGACATTTGTCCGTGATTGTTATTCCTAGTAGTTGATTACTGTTGAGTTCAAGCGCAATATCCGAGTGAACTAGTTTGGAACTTGAGTTATCTTCTGCGATGAGCATAAAGGCGCTAACCACAGCTTCTGTCTTTATATGAAGATGTAGAGGTGGTAAGTTAAGAATAACCTCCAGCGCTGCAGTAGGAGCAGTTTTCATTGCACCTGTTGTGCATACACAAGCTTACTTACTTACTTGGGTGGCGCCTAAACCAGTAAGCCTCTCCAGGTAGCCCAAATCGTCGATGTTGTGTGTCCCTTCTTGTTGACAGCATATACTTGGTTTTGCCCTCATTTATTTGTTTATTTATTTCATCAGCTTACAGATTACGAATATAAATACAAAAACAAAAATGAAGTAATATAATAATAGAATAAGAACAGAAATCAGTTTACAAGCAGTGTAATTAAAATGTATTTTAAACGCTCTCTCGAAATATGAAATTCTACATGTCTACTGATTTCGTTAAATGATTTTAGAGACCTGGAAATTGGCTCATTCTGTCCATAGTTTGTCCTATGCCCCATGCGATAAAAGATGTGACGATCCTTTAACACCCTCTCAGGGGCATGAACAGGTAACATGGATAGAATTGCAGGACTATTTATACGAGAAGATAGAGCGTCTCTGACAAACATAATGTCATGTACGTACCTTCTTGCACTAAGTGTCATTATGTCTAATAATTGATATCTAGCCTTATAAGAAGACTCAAAGGGCCAGCGCATTTTAAAGAAAATGTATTTTGTAAAACGCCTGTGGACTCTTTCTATACGATCAGAAAGGTATAGATAGTATGGATTCCACACAATATCGGCGTATTCAAGTATTAACCTGATTAGGTCAATAAAAAGGGACAGAATTGTATGAGCATCAGTAAAATCTCTTGAGTTTCTTTTAATTAAACCAATTAGGGAATTGGCTTTTGTAACGAAAGTTAATTTATCCCGATCCCTAATCCCTAATACTTATAAAAACCAAAATTATTTTCTGTTAGTTGCCTCCTAGCCGGAGAACCACTTATCCGATTTATGTGATTCTTTTTTATTTCATAGATATGTTCACTCTTCAGGTTATAGGATATGTTTTGTTTTTTTTAGGTAAAATAACGAATAAGGAGTAACGATAATAGTGAATTAAGTGAGGAAAAAGTTCAATTTTACAGCTCTAACTCAATAATGGCTTATCGGATTTTAAAACAAAAAAATAGGTCAAATTAGTAAATTCGCCCCTGATTCATTTAAGATATAAACCATCCTTCTACGTTGTCCTGAAGCTGAGCAATCTTCAAAACAATTATTTAAATCATCGCCCACAATTTTCCTTCAGTGGAGACCACTGCCAGCAGTCAAGCAGCAGTGGGTATCGTTGCAATAGTGTGCGTGAGTATTTATTAGAATTTGTTTGGGTTGGATTGATTGTTATTGGTTGTTACTCTCGACCGTTCATTCACACTTCTGCACGTAGATATTGTGTGAGAGTGAGAAAAAAATATTATTGAATAGAGTGAGAAGGCTGTGCGCTAAATCTCTCTGTGAAAAATGAAGCAGGTTTGTTAATTGGTTTGTGGTTGTGTGAATGGAATTATTAAAGCTCCGGTAGACTAACGATAGCTTAATACTTTTGGGTAAACGGCTCAATGGGCCAGCGCACACTACATCCCCCGGAGTAAAACTAAATTTATAGAAAAGGAAGCGCAGGTATACAGTATGAAACGGGATAAAATTTTCATCCAGCGTTGAAGTGGTTTAACGTCGGGGTAAACCAATACACACAAGTTGTCAATTTAGAGATACATCAGAAATACCAATACAATGAAAATTAGTTCATGTGTATTCAATTTTACTCCGAATTATTCATTCAGTGTGCGATTGAAGTAGAAGTTACCCCAAGTTTGCCGCGGGAGAATATTTAACCAGTGTGCGCTGGCGCAATAAGATCGAGTTATTCGTAATACATAGTAAAACAATTTTTAGTGCGATCTACATATAAACCGTGTTCTTTAACGTGAATAATTATTTTGTTTCAAAATAACACATTTATATTCAAACGGTTCTGCTCTTTTGTTTGATACTAAATTCAAGTGGTTATATCAACGATCCGCATTTTGGAAAAAAAACCCATTTTGAACATAACATTACTAACATAAGCACCAACAAAATGCTGCTAGACGGTCGTATTTGATTTTACATATCTCAGAGGTTAATATTTATGTACATATTTGCAAATGTTTTGGTTATATCTCACTCCAAAAAATTGCACCGGGCTCTTAGACTAATAGTCGAACTAAATTAAACAGTCATCTTCGGGTCGTTTATCAGATTCGCTCCCCCAAGCTAAAAACCACCCAAAATCGTATTTCTATTTTGATAATTCAATGACAGAGAAAAATTTTTTGTATTGGTAATAATACAATAGTCCCACTCAGACTGTTTGTATTGGATTGGTTTGTTACTGTCGGTCGTTCATTCACACTTCTGCACGTATATATTGTCTGAGAGTGAGAAAAAAATATGAACGAATAGAGTGAGAAGGCTATGCGCAAAATCTCTTTGTGAAAAATGAAACAGGTATATTGGTTTGTGATTGTGTGAATGGAATGATTAAAACTCTATTAGACTAACGGTAGCTTAATACTTTTGCGTGAACGGGTCAATAAGATCGAGTTATTCGCGATACTCCAGATAGCAAAAGTAAAACAATTTTTAGTGCGATCTCCTAAACTGTGCTTTTCAACGTGAACATCTAATAATTATTTTGTTTGAATAAAATATCTTTTATTTCATTATAATTAATACAATGTAAGTTTTAGCTTTAGTTAAAAAAATAAAAAAATTAACATTGTAGCCCACGCGAGCGGAGCCGCCGGGCAAACAGCTAGTTATCAATAAATACGTCGAATCCTTTTCCCAGAAAGAGTCAACAGAACAGCAGCAAGAACTCCTCCACCACAGTCATCAGATGAGTTACAGCGACCATGGTGAAAAACATCATAAATAGACTCATCAAAAATTTAAGTTAACATGATGTCCTCGTAAAGCCAAGTTTCCGTAATTATGATTATATCATAATCTTTGTGACTTGACGCAATAAACAAATCTGAGGTCTTCGATCTGCATCCGCTCGCATTGTGGTAATAAACATTAACGGGCTAATGGTGAATATCACCACCATAAGCAGTAACATGGCCTAGTTTTTTCCGGAGTAAAAGAACGGATTTTAACACCGTTCGGCCAGAAGTTTCCATCGAAGACAGTGTTAGTATAATGAATTGGTATCCCAATTTTAAAATTAACAAAGTTAAAGGATAGTTGGCTGACATTCACTTTAGTTAATTTAAAGCAAGAAACGCATTGAGATGCAACATGAAGTTTAAATGAAACATACAAAATTATTGCATCAGTGGTGGTGTCGGGGTGGAAGCTCAAGATGTGGAACCACTTGAGTTTACGAACAACATGCAGATCACAATTTTGTTCACTTGTTCCCAAATGACTTCAGGACGTTTGTTATTGATTTCCTTATTACTGATACCCACAACCGTAGGCTCAGAAATACACTCTCCGGAAATAGCAGCATTCAAATCATTTTCACCGACAGCAACAACAAAATTAATATCAGCAATTCGAGCAGCACTATCATCAACAGCAACTACAACAGCATTATCAACACAGTGCATTTCGGATTTTTCATCGACAGCAACAGCAACCAATGACTCAGCATCATCAAAAAGAATAACGTTGTCATCATTTAATATTACGTCAGAGGAATTCCCTTTTACATACTTTTTCTTTTCTCTCTTGAGAAAACTTCTGCTACTGTTGAGCAGCAGTAATTGTTGGGGCCAAAGAACTCGGAGCGGGGCATCGACTTACAGAATGCTGCCGCAGTGTTTCCCTGCTTGTCGTAAAAGGCGACTAAATGGGACGTCTTGACTTTAACGTTAAAAAAGTTAAAAAAACGTATGAATGGAGAAACATGAAGATACAACTACTCCAGGTGGCACTTGCGAGGGCGAAAATCCACCGGTGGTCTTCTCGACTGCGGCTGGGGCAAGGATTCTGGAGGCCCCAACCATCAAACCAACACCCCCGGCGACAGAAACCGAAAAGGTCGAACGTGCTCCGGAAGCGGCATGCTCCGAGGGATTACTTTCTAAGAGTCAAAAGAAGAGGAAAAAAGGAAACTGGCGGCAGTGCGGCGCACAGAAACTGTGGTAGCAGTCGAAGACGCAAGTTCTGCTGGTAGTCCCTTGGCGGCGACGACGAAGAGACACGTGGAAGGACGTGGACGAAGGTCGGTGGAAGTCACTCCAACCGAAACCGCCCAGTCACTTGGACCCAACGCTGCCTTCCCTTCCAAAAGCTCAAACAGGAGTAAACGGAGGAAGAAGGCTTCGGTGAACATATGCGCGCACTTCATGCGTGCACGTTCGTCGAGAGCCCCCAAGTTGGTGGCTCTGCCTGCGCACACATCTCGGATGAAACCGGTGCTGCAACCAGTAAAGATTGCGGTTCTGGTGGACGGAAAGTGGCTGTCGCGGGCAAATCTACCGAAAAGAAAAAAAAGCGGTGGCTAAAAAGCGGGGTGAGCAGGTATCCTATAAGGAGGCCGTCACTCTCTCTTTGGCCGTCCGAATCGGGAAGGCTGGTAATAACAACAGTATGACCAACGCAGAGTACAAACACTGTGGGGGTCATCTGCGGGAGCTGGCCAAAGCAACGAATGCTTCCATTTAGGTGGAGGGCTGTGAATTGAAGAACGGAACCTTTCTGGTAAAGTACTCCTCACAGAAAACCTCTAAATGGATTAGTTCTTCGGTGCCGAAAATCCCCCCCCTGGGGACCACTACTTTTGAGGTCTTCAGGACGGTAAAACATGTGCGCGCCATCTGCTGGATTCCTGGGGAACTGGAGAAAACGGCGGTTATGCTGGCGCTTGTGTACTCAGAATTCTGGACTCGATACGAGCAAGTGGGCTGTCCACTCTCACAGGCAAAGCAAAAATCGTCTAAATGAAGACGGTTCTGTTTTGGTTTGGGGATTGGACAAGGGTTCGGCCGAGGTCCTGAAATCTGTGTACAGAATGCGGCCGTTTTTGCATCTTGGTAGGATTCAATTCCATTTTGATACAAAGTAATGCGAATATCGGACGACAAAAAACCTTAGTACTTAACATGTTATTTTCTCAGATTAACCTACAGCACTGTAAAGCTGCCACTGCTCTTATCACATTAAAAAATAAACCTAAAATTATTTAATTTTGCATTATTGTGATTAATGCAATTACAAAAAAAAAGTAAAAGAAAATCCATAAAATTTCATTACTAAATTCATTATTACATTATTAATTAATTATTATTATTAAATTTCATTCATGCGCAACAAATCAAACTATTACATCTAATAAAGAATCTATTTTACTATGGACAAAAGAAAAAAGTAATGCTTTTAAGTTTTTTAAGAAAACTGATTTGCGCCTTTCGCATCTAAGAGTTATAGGTAAACTATTAAATAAACGGGGCGCGGTGACCTTATAGAAGAGTGAAAGGTGTGATTTCTTTGTGACGGGTACATTAACTAACTGCTGGTAATTTACACGTAAATCATGGGATCCATACAATCTTTACGCGGAATGCCCAGGTTTTTCATAAAATGTTTTTAAAACTTTAAAAAAATATAAGTGCTTAAGAGGAAGAATCTCATGGCTCTTGAATAACACAAAGCTATGAGTGCTGCGGTTGACTCTACACAAAATCCGAATCGCATGCTTTTGCTTTGTAAGCAGAGGTACAATTTTATTAGAGTGAGAACCACCCCAACAGGTCAACCCATATTGCAGCTTAGATTTAAATAAACCATTATAAACCAATTTTAAAATATGCTGACTACAATAAAGGCTTAGGTGGTAAGCCTGTCTCAAAACGTTATTGAAGTATTGTGTTAAGTTTGAAGTATGATCTTTCCAGCTTAACCTGCTATCCAATATTAATTCTAAGTACTTAAAGCTGTCGACGTGTTCGATATTGAAACAAGCAGCAGAACAATTAGTATTTGAATTAAAAGTGGTCTTACAAAATTGATGTGTACATATATTTAATTTATAATTAGGACAATGAGGTGAATGATAATTTAACACCATGTCCTCAGAGGACGAACCCATGATGTTGAATAACATGAATTTCGTTTTTTCACTAATGGTTAGTTTATGTAAGAAAAACCATTTGCGCAGAATTTCTATATCATTATTGACAGCAGTAAACAAATTAAAAATGTTTTTTTTCGGAATAGGATAAAGCAGTGTCTGCAAAGGCTGTTATTTTGCCTTTAAACCTCTGAACGAAAAGAAAATTCACAAAAATTAAGAATAGGATTGGGCCCAAAACTGAACCTTGGAGAACGCCTATATTTATGTATTTTTCCGAACTAAATAAGACACAAACCAATCATAAACAAACCCGCGAAAACCTGCCCTATACAGTTTTTGGAGTAGTAAATCATGGTCAACCACGTCGAAAGCCTTACTGATGTCAATAAACAGGGAAGCAACAATTTCAGATTCATTCACAGAACAACTTCTTCTGTCGATCTTCCTTTTCTGAATCCAAATTGGGAATCACTAAAGAAATTACTTTTATCCAGAAAGGACAACATTCTTGATTTAATATCTTAAATTGTTAATTGTTAAGACTCGTAGTATCCCCTTTCTTGTGCAGCGGAATAACAATTGCTAACTTAAGTGCAGCTGGAAAAACACCTTTCATACTAAGATTGAAGTTATACTTCAAAACATCAGAAACATAGTACGAAATATTTTTCAAAATTTTGTTGGAAATCATATCATTAGATGAAGAATTAGAAGATTTGAGAGACATTATAATTTTATGAATTTTCATTAAGGGGAAATTAGAAAAGAAAAAGCTTTCGGGGTTAAAACGATCTTGAATAGTACTATCGAAACAATGACATGAACTCGAATGAGGAGTATTATTAATGTTATGTGTTATGTTGGAAAAAAAAGTCATTAAATAAATTTGCCACATCTGAAGCGTCATTAACTAAAGTGCTACCATTATTAATAGAAATATCAGCTCTTGGTTTATTTTTATTTAAGATTTCATTGACAACTTCCATTCTTTTTTAGAGTTACCTATATTATCAACAAGTCTATTTCTAAAATAATTATCTCTACAACGCGTTATTTCGATTTTGAGATCTTTGCAGAGTTTATCATAACATCTCTTAAGCCTGATGTTGTAAGGATGTTTCTTTACTTTAACGCAAAGTTTGTTTTTTAAATAAATTTTTTTGAGTAGAAATAAATTCATCTATTGTTTTAGTTTAATCAACTTTTTATTCCTTTTACTGACACATTGGCTACAGTTTGAAATGTGAAATTGAAGCTTCTGTAGAAAAATATCAAATGCATCCGATGGATCACTAGTATTGTATAGTTCATCCTAAAACTCAAAGGCTAAAGCAGAATTAAGTGCAGAAAAATCTATTTTTTGGAATGTATTTGCGTAGAGTCCTACGAGTCCTGCTTATTTCTTTTAACACAACTCCCGATTTGTATGGTGATCAAGCTATGATCAGTTATCATAAGATCATGTACTTCAGTTTTGTAAGTAATTTCATTGTTCCTTTGCAATCTTATAAAAATATGATCCAAACAAGAAGATCCCCTAGTAGGTTTATTCATCAAGGAGCTAAAGCCAAAGGAAGATAGGGCCGCCAGAAAGTTATCAGCATCAGGTGAATAAGATGCTAAAATCTCCTAAGAGAATTTGATTTTTGCAACGTTGAGAATCCAAAAACCCAGAAAATTCATCCACAAAAGCACTAATAGTGTACAAATGCAATCTGTACACTCCCACAAAACTGTAATGAACCCCAGATAATTCAAAATGTAAACAAATTAAATCAGCATTTTTAAGATTGGGTTTTAATATGTCACACACAATATCACTCCTATAAAAGACCGCCACTCCACCAGCTGAATAAGAATTGTTGCAATTAGCCGCGAATGTAAAATTAGGAATATAAAAATTACAAACTTCAAATTATTTCAGAGCCGAATATGAGGTCTGGCAAATGATCTAAGGATGCGAGATGAGCAAGAAAAACATCAAAAATTTTACGTAGACTACGAATATTTTGGTGAATAACTGATAAACCTGAATAAGATTCCATATTCGGATGATCAAAACAAAAACAATTCATTACAATATTATTGAAAGAGGAAAAACTAGTACTACATGTATTATTATTATGAGGACCTAAGAAGGAATTTGTATTGGTGTTATTACTAATCATAGAAAAAAAAAAACAAAACAGCTAATATTTAAGATATGTCAAAACCATTTCTTAAGAAATCCTCATAATTACTTATTTTAATAGCCTTGTCGCCTTCCATCTTTCTTATGAGTATAGATGAGTCCCTTATCCATACATATTTGCATTTTTTTTGAAGTTTCAGCTGTTTTGCCCTCTGCAGAAGAGATCTTGTGTACGCAGTGAGGCAATCGTTGATATATATGCGGCCTTTGTTGTTGTTAGACAGTTTGATTTTTTTATCCGTTAATGTTTGCATTATCAGCTTCTTTCGCGAGAGAGAAGTAAATTTTACACATACGATGTTATGAGCAGTATGAGCAGTAGCGGCATTATTTAGGTCATTGCTCTTTCTAATTTTGTGCTTGACGTAGCAAGATTCAATGTCGTTTGGATCTATTTGCACTCCCACACCGTCCGTTATTAGTTTGATGACCTTCTCTCTAGCATTGGCATTACATAATACCGGCACACCTACAATGTTAACTGCACACTGTTTATCTCTGCTCCAATGCGTTTAATTTTGCCTCCAAAATATTCACTGTGGCCGTAAGAGCAGCTTTACTTTCTTCTAGATGTCGGCTTTTTAAAGAGCATCAGTGTTTAGTTTTTGTAGTTTAATAATCTCATGAAAGAGCATATCAAGTGTAATAGTTTGGTTAGCAGCGACAGGCGAGGCTTAAGCAACAACTTCGTTCGGAGAAGCAGCGTCCACAGCAGCAGCAGAGCAGGATGCAGTAGGAAGAATTTGAATCAGAACGACTTGTTGGTTTATCGATGAGATTGGGTGGTAAACAGAAATAGATTCAACGGGCAATTCGTTTGCCAAAAGAGATCTTTGTCGCTGACCACGGCACTTTTCGCACTTGTGCCCCATTTTACTCTTTACGTAATAGTCAATATCACTCTTTCCCAATTTCTCACACTTCGCGTGAAAATACTCACTCCAACTTATGCATTGTATTTTAAGGTCTTTAATTCTGTCAATTTTTGAATTGCACAAAGCACACTTCATTATCATTATTTTCACTTCACTTAAGACTTTAGTAAGCAAATAAAGATATACAATTTAGGTAAACAAGTTTATGTTTAAATAGGAAAACACTTTGGAGTAATTTTCAAACGACTGTGACCCCATCAACAATCAAGAGAGAATGAGTACTCAATAGCTCTAACGTCTACGCTCAGGCCTACGCAGATGATGTTGCCGTTCTGTCTGTCGGATCGTGTCTAGCGACTGTCTGTTCTAAGGTACAGATGGCCCTGGACGTGATCGACGACTGGTGCAACAGGAATGGGCTAGCAGTTAATCCTCTTAAAACCGAGGTGGTTCTCTTTACGAGAAAGAGAAAATTGACTGGTTTGACTCAGCCTGTGCATCACCATTCAACTCTCCAAGGAACCTAAGTATTTAGGAGTAATCCTGGATAGTAAACTTCTTTGGACAAAACATGTCGAACTAAAGACCTCTAAAGCGCTGTTAGTCTTCTTTCAGTGCAAGGGTGCCTTTGGCAAGACATGGCGCTTATCGCTAAGAAAAGTCCTCTGGATCTACACGGCGATGATAAGACCCCTCCTGTCATATGCGTTAGTTGTGTGTTGGAATAAGCTTTCACGTAAATACGTTACTGCTACTTTCGCCAAACTCCAAAGAACGGTCTGTCTCGGCTGCTTGGGAGATTTCCTCAGTACGCCTGGCTCTGCTCCTAGACGCTTTTCATTTCTCATTGGGAAGGAATGCATCTGTCTTTCAGGCAGAGGTGTATGCCATCCTAATGGCTGCGGACTATATTGTGAGAAACAGGTGGAAGGGGCGAAATATATGCATATGTAGCGACAGCCAGGCTGCGCTTAATGCACTACTCAACCCTCTAACCTTCTCCAAAATAGTTCGTGAATGCAAAACCTCCTTGAATTCGGTCGGAAGGCTGAACTCATTGAATCTCGTCTGGGTCCCAGGACACAACCGGATAACAGGGAATGAGATCTCCGATGAGCTAGCTAGGCAAAGTTCAGAAGAGGCTTTCTCAGGACCTGAACCCACGTTGGGTCTGCCAGCGTCCTTGGTCAGGGCTTCCATCGACGACGGGGTTTTTAATGAGCACAATCGGCAGACTAAACGAATGATCCCTGACATCTGTAGGAAATCGGCGGTTTTCTTGCTATCCTTTAGCAGAAAGGACTGTAGACAACTTATTGGCGTTCTTACGGGCCACTACACCTTTGCCAAACAGCTTAGTGTGCTAGGTTTAAATGATACCCCTATCTGCGACGCCTGTGGAGAAGGCGACGACACGGCGGAACATTTCCTATGTGATTGTCCTGCCTTTGCTCGGATCAGGAGTGCTGATGATGTAAGCTCCTCATCACTGAAGCTCCTTCTCGACTTTCTGCGAAAGACGAAAAAACTATAGATTAAAATGGGGTTTTCTACCTGGTAGTACAATGGACCAGTTTTTGAGTCTGAGTGCTCCAGGAGGGTATGACCGCCCCGACAAAGAAAAAAAAAATCAACAGTAGCAGCAGTAATTGTTGGGGCCAAAGAACTCGGAGCGATTTTGACGGTTATTTTGTCTGCCGAAGACCTAGCTGCAGTAAGCGATGACGGGACATCAGCGACAACAGAGAGATTTGGAGATGACGAAGATTTCTATCTCTCTTTCCTGTTGGTTATTAATGCACTGGCGCTAGAACTAGAGCTAGTCGGTAGTCGGAGTGCACTTGTTGGCCGTAGAGGAAAGACGAATAAGAGGAGAGGAAGGAGTAGGAGCACGGTCAGCAGACAATTGCTTTGTCGGTTCAACGAATTTTGGTTTTCTTTGAATACGAGTAGTATCGCGAATGTCGCGACTAGTATTCAGAGCGGGAAAATTAGCAATCGATGGTAAACATTTAGATTTAGCAGAATCGAATAAAGAACCGACCAATTTAATGTCATTAATGTTCTTTTGAAAAAATATATAGGCCACTAATTTTTTGAATGCATGTTAACTATGGACTATTTATGCAATTATCACATTTGAAGAAAATGTTGGCATTCGTTTTAATAACTTTAACGTAATTTTTGTGAATAAAGAACAATTTATATCTGTGTTTAAGCCACAAACATCACATGATAAACAATTATCAGTATCAGATATATAACACTTTTAGCACTTTGATAACATTATGACTATAGCAAATCAATACGCGTGCGTTACAGACGACAAGCAGACTAAGACTTTACAGCTAAACCCATTTTGCCGGCTTCTGTTTCGATACTAGCGAACGCACCAGTGACAGCCCGCTGTGTTCTGCCAATTATTTCAATGTTGTCGGCGTATCAATTATTTCAATGTTGTCGGCCTATGCTAGTAGTTGCACAGACTTTTAAAAGATTGTGCTAGTTGCACAGATTTTTGAAAGATTGTGCCTCCGGTGTTGGCTTGTGAGTTTTGCACAATTCTTTCAAGTATGATATTAAAGAAGTCACATGACAGCGCATCACCTTGTCTAAATCCTTTTTTGACATCGAAGGTCTCGGTGAGGTCATTAGAGACCTTGATGGAGCAGCCAGCGTTCTCCATCGTCATCCTGCATAGACGGGCGAGTTTGGCAGGGATGCCAAAACTAGACATGGCTCTATATAAAGGGTCTTTCATTAAGCGCTTCCTATCTTTAAATTTAAATAAAACAAAGTGTGTGTGAGATATCATCGAAATTTTTTATTCGTTTGAAAGGCCTATCGATGCCATTATGTATGAAATATAACATCGTTCAAATGTCCGTCCGAAATGTCACAATTTTCCATGACTCTGGCGCATAAATCAGGCTGAATTTGACCGATGGCATGGGTTATGTTGGCTTTGAGGGCCGCTGTGGTTTGTGACTTATTCGCATAGACCTGCGACTTCAGAAAACCCCACAAGAAAAAGTCTAACGGAGTCAAATCGCACGATCTCGGTGGCCAGTTCACATCACTTCCACGTAAGATGACCATGCCCTCGAATCGCTCGTGCAGAATTTCCAATGTGGCGTGAGCTGTGTGGCACGTAGCGCAATCCTGTTGACACCACATATCGGTGGTGTCCATATGATCCAATTCAGGCCAAATGAAGCTCGTAATCATCGACCTGTGGTCTGCGAAAGGCCGAGTTCTTGTGAGTGACGCGAAATCGACTGCCTCGGATTCTCCTGTACACTCTCACGAACAGCGGCGATGTTTTCGGCAGATCTTGCGTTTCGTCGACTTACGGTTGTTGGTTGATCGTTTACTGAATTAGTGGACTCTAATTTATCCACCACACTGCGAATAGTCCTCTCGGAAGGACGATTATGGCGACCGTAAAATGGGCGAAGCTCGCGGAACCTTGCCCGAACAGAACACCCATTTTGATAAAACAATTTTATTATTTGCACATGTTGTTGAACGCTGTATCCGTCCATGGTGATTTGGCGAAACAGGCTGAATAAATGACAGCTAATTTGACAGATGTATCTTCAACAATATGGCCGCTATCAACTGTCAAAGTTCAGTAGTCCCTATTTGAAGACCCTTTAGCTCGTCTCTATAATTGCTGTCATATGCGAGAAGTTAAGGAGTATTTTACAACCTTGGCTCAGGATGTAGTCCTTGGATATCTCATCGACTGAGAAGGTTATAGTTTCACTCCCGCTTTTTTCCTTATAGATCCTGAGGAATCGCCATAATAGAAAGAAAATTGAGAGGATAAATTTCGAAGAAAAATTTTTTTTTTTGTTTTGGTGTTCCTCTCAATTTTTTTGTTGTTGTTATGCTTTTAAGACCTTTTTTCACTAATTAAAAAAAAAATCCTGTATTAGAAAAAAGGAAACCCGCCCCAAATATTCTTAGACTTGGTTCATCTTTTATTTCACTGGGCAGTTCATTTTGAAATTTTAAACTTTTGTACATTAGCATGTTTTGTGTTCTGGAATCTCTACAAAATGTAACCCAAAATTTGAATTTGATCTTAAATTATATGGTTGTACAGGTACATAAGATAGGTTTACTGTTAAATAGTTTGGCACAAGTTTATGTTTCATTTTAAATACAGATAACGCTGCATTGTAGGTAGTATGCCCATCACTGATTTGAAGAATCGAGACATATGTAAGTATTCGAATGATTTGGAGAAGCGAATGATAATTCGAGATACGGATGAATGAAATTTACAATGTTGCGTCGATACACTTTGTTTTTGTTCTTAAGCAAAAAAGTGCTTTTTCATTACAAAAAAAAGGATAATTATCTCGATTCACATCGAGAACATTTTAATTGGAGATATGAGGCCATTCGAGATATACATACATTGGAGATATTCATTAGAGAGACACATTCGAGATCCGAATGAGATATGTATATGTACCATAGAAAGGACATGAGGAAAATCATCAGTGTGACCATAGTGGAGTATAATATTCCATTTGGGGAATATTTTTAAATTGCAGAGAATATATTTCTTATTATATCGAAAAATAATCGTATGTAAAAGTCGAATATTTTTTCTCTAAAAGAATATTTAGATAATAATATGTATATTCTCCGTAAATTAGAATTATATTCTTCCCATCAGTTAATTTTATTACTCCTTAATACGTAAAATGTTGTACTGAAGTTTCCATTTATAGAAATGCGTGTAATTTTCCGCCATTTGAAAATTTGTCCTATTTCGTATTTTCCTTTTTATCATAATCATTCAGTTATACCGAAGTTAAGATAGTATTCAGCTATGAATTTGTTTTTTTTTTTAATACGAATTATAGTTTTTAAGTTCTTTTGTGCTTTTGTTAATACCCATTTTTGATTTATCTTGTTTTACGTTTTGTATGAAATAAACTTTTACTTTACTTTACTTACCAAGTGGAATATAAAAAAAATGAAGTGGAATATAAATATTGCAACTTTCGAAGTGAGTGGAATATTTTCGAGAGAAGCTAATGGTCACAATGAAAATCATTCGACATATGGCCTTGGCTATGGCACATGTATTAAATCGATACCAACGCCTGTTAGCTTCCTCGTTGGAGTCAACGTCTATCTTTCTATTCAAAGTGCTAAGTGGTATGATAGCCTCGGGAAGGGTCAGCGAGACGCTTAGATGTGAGCCTCTCCTGGCTAGTTCATCCGCCTTTACGTTACGTGGTATATCCGTGGCCCGGTACCCAACAGAGGTTCACCTTGTTGGCCACTGAGATATCACCCAGTCTTTTAATACACGTTTTTACGAGCTTGGACTTCACTGATGTTGACTGTAACGCTTTAATGGCTGCTTAACTGTCAACATAGATGCTGATTGTTTTTCCAGAGATGTTAGCCCCGGTAATGTTTTATGGCAGCAACTTCGACTTGAAAAATTCTCCAAACGTCCTCAAGTCTGAACGACCGGTTTGTATTTCGGAACTCGCAGTAGACACCGGCCTACCTATGTACCTATACGGCCATTTTGTCGTCGGTATAGATAGCCAGTTCATTTCCGGTATAGACTAATCATTCATCCCACTCCTTCCTGCTAGGAATTCTGATAGAGAATCTTCGATTGCAGTTTGTTAGTGGGACGATGTAGTCACTTTCCGTCCGGAGTCTCGATATTTGTCACCGGTTCAGAATTAAGGCATGACCATAGATAGAGTTTCGCTAATCATAGTCAGTTTTAGCTGCCGAGTTGTCAAGTGGAAGAAGATTCAGTATTTTTTACAAGGCTGCTGTTTGTGTTGATCTCATCGATCTCGTTACCCTCAAGCAGTCTGTCCGTTGAATCTTTGTCACGCTTTCAAGATGATATTTCTTCTCCAGCGCCTTCCAAACAATCGAACCGTAGTTTAAAATGGGTCTTACCACCGCAGAGTTTAGCCAGTATACAACCTTAGGTTTTTAATACTGTTGTTTTCCCGAACGCAATGACCGAATTACTCAAAAAAAAAAAAAACGCTTTTTCAGAATATTTCTCCACGAAACAATTCCAAGTTTTTGTGTTTCTAGGATTCCTATATTTGATTGACGGTATTCCGAAAAGGATGTTTCCGTGGACACTTTACAATGTCTCACAGCAAAAGATTGATTATTATTAACTAGCTGACCCGTGCTCGCTTTGCTTCGCCCCCTTCCAGTTCTAAGAATTTCCCATGGAATAGATTTGTAGGAAATTGGGATTAGCGTTACTGTTAGGCATTAATGTTCCGATAAGGTGGTAAATTTGACCCTGAATCTTTAAAGTGGGCAAAAAGTTGCCTTCTGTTAAGGCTCCGTCAAACAGAACGCGTTTTTAACGCCGCGGTGAGATTATTTTGACGCGGCGTTCTCACCGCCGCGTTAGAGAACGTCACACAGATAGATTATAAATATTCGAATTTTGATTTTCATTTTCCTACACTTTCAATTAATAATTGTACTGCAAATTGTTTAAAACTTAACATTAAAAAGTGCAATGCGATATCTTTTTCTAGAAAATCTATTAGTCTGTTGTTTAATTATGCGATTGAGTCTAATGTTTTATCTCGCGTTGTCAATATTAAGGATTTAGACATAATGCTAGACTCATCATTTTCTTTTAAAAGTCATATCGACTATATTGTTCCGAAGGCTAATTCAATGGTGGGATTTATTAAACGCAATGCAAAAGATTTTGGTGATCCTTTTGCTCTCTTAACTTTATTTACATCTCTTGTAAGAACTATTTTGGAGTACGCAGACGTGATTTGGAACCCAATGTTCACTCTGAGCGGCTTGAACGAATTCAAAGACGGTTCACCAAATACATTTTTCATAAAATGCACTGGTCTTTTTGCCCGGACTATAAAGATGCTTGCTGTTAGGTATTAAATCATTAGAATCTAGGCGTACTTTTCATAGTGTAATGCTGGTGAGAGATTTACTAAGCTACCATATTTAATGTCCTCCCCTACTGGCATTAGTACCCATTTATGTACCTGCTAGATCCCTAAGAACCAGAGTTTTCCTATTTGAAAAACCTCACAGAACTAGTTATGGTCGCAATGAACCTTTATCAAGATCAATTAAAAATTTCAATGAAGTATGCAATCATATTGATATATTTAGTTTATCGCGTGTTGAATTCAAGAATTTAATTTTATTCATTTTTACATTTTAGTTACCACGTTTACTACTATAAATAAAAATAATCTGTAATTTTTCACAACGCCGCGTTTGAACGCCGCGGTGAATTCAACGCGGCGGTGAAAAGCGGCGTTAAAACGCGCTCTGTTTGACGGGGCCTTTATGCGTTTACCACCAAAGGAGGTCGTTTGAATCTTTAAAGTGAGCAAAAAGTTGCCTTCTGTTATGCGTTAAACTTTCTAGGACTCTCTAAAAAAGTTTTTGACGAAGGATATGAACACCCAGCAGAATGCTCTTTGGTGGTTCCGGCGGTGCACCGATTTTTCTGAGCATAACTTTTCCGCTTGAACAACACAATCCAGCAGATTCTTTTGCCCGCTTTTGTACACCACAAAAGCTCATTCATTGTACCTACATGCGACTCCTTTTCGTATGAAATGAAACATTCATATTGAAAACATATATTTTTTTTAGGCTCTACGGTCGGACAACATTTTCACCGACAAGAATAAACTAACAGAACCAAGTCTATTAATAGTGCAACTTTACACATTTCTCAGCCGGGACATCCGCCTAATTTTTGTATCTTTACTCCTTCGCCCAATATCAGGCTAAGAATATCTCTTACTCTTTTTAGTTGACGCCACACATTCGTTGAAATACATAGCAACTGATTCTGTTAAACTACAATACTGAAAATGTGTAAACTCAATTATAACATCCCCAGTGGGAATCGCTACCACAGCACACACAGACACAACATGCACGCAACTTATCCAGTATGCATGTATAACAGAAAAATAAGGAAAAAAGGAAAAGGAAACACTCACTCTTCTATCGCCAGCCACTCGCCTCTGCTCATAAATTTAGCGAAAAGGCAGCGAAAGGAGAATACAGAAAAAAAAACAAATGATTATCACCACTGAGACATGGTTGGGAGACATGATCAGCAAAAAATTAATCAAATTCTAAATTTTACAAATGATATTTTTGATATTGCTCAGCTTCTAGATGACGTAGAATGATGATTTTGGATTTGAAATTTGCGTCTTTAAAAACTCTAAACGACAAAACTAATATGATTAAAATCGACAAAGGCAAAGTTGATGTTATTTGTGTTTCTAAGTTATTTTGTCTCTTTTCGTGCTCTCCCAAGCACAATTCTGTATAAGTAGCTTTATCTAAACCTGGTCCATGCGATTTCGAATTCAATAAAAAAAAAATCATTAAAATCGGTTCAGCTGTTTTGTTACAAACACCGGACAAAGAAATATCAACTTCATTTTATAATAGTAGTAGATGAGGGTGATACCTCTTATCTATTCCCAGTAGGTAGGTAGGTAAAGGTAGGTACTTTGCCTATGTTGGCTATCAAAGAGCGACTCACCTCGGCAATTTGCGTCCGTGCTGCCCCACAGTGCATGATGGAAGTTTGCATCGCAACCCAAAGTGAGATCCCATTTTTCCTTTTCCGTAGTTTTAACGACAGAACTGATTAGGTCAAACGGTGAACCATCCAGGGAGTCGTGTGGCATAAAGACAGACACAAGTATTAGTGGATATCTCCCGCCCCCTCCTTTAATTTTAATAGATTAGAAAGTTTTAATGTGTCATATTATCAATAGCAAAGGTGTTATGAAAAGTATTCCTATAACTTTTTCTCGGTTACCCCGCCTTCGTTTTTGAATAAAGTGTTCTATCACTATATTTTTATAAGTATATAGTTACTTTTCTATTCGCAGATATAATTCAAGAAGGTATTTTTCGCAAAACGGGTTCAGTATCACGACAAAATGAACTTCGTGCCCTCATTCAAAGTGATACCCCGCTGGATATAAATTGTGGATACACGGTTCATGACTGTGCTACCGTTTTCAAAAGCTTTCTTGCCGATTTGCAAGAGCCAGTTCTAACCGACGCACATTATCCCGCTCATTGTCAAATCGCCCCTCTCTGCAATGCCGCTAACAAGATTTCGGATGCAATATTTGACAAAAAGAAGGAACTCCACCTATTAAGTTCAATGCAATTACTCCTGCTTTTGTTGCCCGATGAAAATAGAGCCCTCCTGCAGAACATTATTGAAATGCTTCATACTGTAGCTTCCCGGGAAGATACAAACAAAATGTCTTCAGAAAATCTAGCTACTTTGTTTGCACCACATTTGATTTGCCCACGAAATCTTCCGCCCGAAGCTCTGCATTACGTCGCCCAAACTATGTCCGATATCATTACTTATATGGTAACTAAAGGGCTAGTAATTTTCAATATTCCTGCGAAACTGGCAACAGACATTCGAGCTTACTTTCTCGAACGGAAACGGAAAAAAACTATGTCACCCGAACAAACTCTTGACGAATCGATATCGGACATGTCGACTGTGAACACTATTTATACGTTTGTTGATCGAGAGAAAACCGCAGCAGCGCACCATGCCAACAACACTGACACAGAACTAGCGCAGCTTTACGCTCATATTCAGAGTCTTCCAGAGTCGTCAAAGAAAAGACGACTGATCAAACAGTTTAACAAACAAAATGGACAAGGTAAGCTCCATATACTTTATGACGAACAGGATAACATTATTCATACTATTTGGTAGGAACTCCATTGCAGCTAGTTATTATGAACCGGATTAGAAATTCGGAGACGTCACGCAGTGCTAAGTCGATAAGTGATTCAATAAAGAAGCACATTTTCCACAAGGGTATCATATCTAGGACGCCAAAAAGATCTGCAGTGGCGTTGAACACGCAGGGGGTAAGTGTTGTCTAATTATTACTGAATGTGCTACCGCATAAAGTGCATGCTTTCTGTGTTATTTTGTTAGCAGAAAGACTGGTATCTTTAAAAGTTTAATTGTTCAGAGCAGCCAAAAATAATTGGTTTTGGAAAGTAACTCCCATTGGATCTTGATTTGCATCTTAAGAGCAATCGTTCAGTTTTTTATTCATCACTCCATTCTTGTATTATAGAGGTATTCAAAAAAGGAGAGGTATTCATTGAAAATTCACAAAATTAATTTTTCCAATTTTACTTCACGTTACGCCCTTCAGAATTTTAAACTTATTTCATATTTTTCATATTTACATATATGTACATACACAGTATGGACAAGGTTTTAGAAAAAACAGAATTATGTATTCTAAACCTAAAAATACAGATATTTGCGAACATACATATGTATATATATGTGCATATGAGCCCGAGTTAAGAGAAACCTGGTGTTCAAAATTGAGCGAATCAAAACTTTAACTCACGATCTCGGATTTTCAATGAACTTCATTTAAGATTACAAATTATACATGATGTGACATATGTATGTATAACATTTATCCTTTTCAGAATTTACTTATTTCTTTACTCCGCCTAAGTAGTAAAATTGTAAACGATTTTACAGTATGATTAAATTAATTGGATATATATGGAACTATAGATAGTTTTGTATGTTTGTATGCACATATCGTCGGCTTACAAGTAAAACTGAACAACTGCCAAAAATTGTATTTTGTTTTATTGATGGCTAGTATAATAAAAAAAGCAAGTAGAAAATTCTGTAAAAACTGCCTATCTGATATTTTGCCTAGAAATATGAAAAAAATCTAAGAGAATCGCAGTTATCATAATAAAGTTACAAGGATTTAAAAAAAACAAACTACGTTTTTGCAGTTAGTGAGTTTTGCTTGTAAGCCGACGATATGTATGTTAATGGGTGCGATAAAAAGACATTGTCGCTCCTGTAAAGTTCTTATCGGGTCATACAAATTACCATTTACATTTTAATTTAAAAACTACAAAATGTAATTCATAAAAGTACCTTTTAAAGTGTGTTGATAGCAACTTTGTTATATGGATCGCATATTATAATGTGAGGAGAGCAAATCCATAAAGATAGAAAAACAATTGTTTGTGTGTGTACTAATTTCATACGTATTTCTTTTAATAAAACAAAAGTATTCCGTTCGATTCGGCGATAAGACTAGCGAAATGTGCATTAAATGTAAGTTTTAAGTCAAAAGTAAAACCAAGATCATTTACGAATAAATGACTTACACATTCTGATTTTCATCTATAACACTAACAAATTTGTTGTGCTCACACCAGCTGCTAATTTTATCTGACTCTGAGCTGTAGTTCAAAACAGTCTTTTTCTACCCACAGGCCTATTTTCTAAAAATAGAAATTCTTTCCTGAGCCGTTCGAAGTTATTTTTTTCCTCTCATAACCCCCAAACATTATAAATTATAAATATTAAAAAAGAAAATTGCTTATAGTAAGCAATTTGAAAGCATAATGACATTATAGTGATGTCATTAAGTCATTTTAAAATGGATGGACTGGGTTATCGTAGTTTTTCTTTTCTTTTGAATTTGTAGTTGATAATGCTATCAATGGAAATATTGCGTTTTAAGGATTAAGGTTAAGGATTAAGATTAAGGAAATAATAATGGGGAAGTGATCACTTCCGCATAAATCATTAAAGACGTTCCATTAGGTTTCAATAACTAGGCTCGGCGAGCAGAAGAAAAGGTCGATGTGGGTGAAAGTGGAGTGGGTGCTGAAGTGTGTGGGGATCCATCATTAAGCAGTTGATAGTTGAATTTTATTAGAAACTTGGAAATGGTGTTGCCGCGAGGGTTATTTTTGAGCGAGCCCCAGCTAGAATTTCCGCCATTGAAGTCGCGTAGTACTAGAGTGGGTAGATGTTGATGGTCAAGAACG
This sequence comes from Blera fallax, assembly GCA_946965025.1. Classification (NCBI taxonomy): domain Eukaryota; kingdom Metazoa; phylum Arthropoda; class Insecta; order Diptera; family Syrphidae; genus Blera; species Blera fallax. The sequence continues at coordinate 59,278,077 of OX337246.1, forward strand.
TTTTCCAGATTGCCGAGATCTAAGCCTAGATGTTATTGTGATACCAAGGGCTTCAAAGTCATTGTTAAGTTGTGTTGTACGAAGTGCGAATTAGGAAAGCAATTCCACCATAAGGGTTTAGGGATTAGTTTTCACCTTTTTTTTCGATCCTCACGACATTTGGTTCTTCGTCCCACGATCGACCCAGGATTTTCCTGGCTAAAGAATGTCTTCATTCGTATACTACCAAACGTTTTTTCTGGAGTGGAGCAAATTACGCCGGCATCCTTGCTCCGCATACTACTCATACGAGCCGGCATTGAATCAAATCCAGGTCCCCGGATCTGGACTTGCTCCGTCTGTCACACAAGGATCTTCAGAAATATCACCTCAGTTAAATGCAACATATGCGGCAACTGGTGTCACTTTCGACAGTGCCCAGGTCTGCCCAACATCAGAGATTGGAGTCCAAGATTCATCGCGGATTGCTGCAGAACACGGGTTCAGACAACTAATCCTCGCCTCTTCCGTCAAATGCAATGGCTGTGAAAACTGGTGCCATCTTAGAGCCGGCTCTGGTCTGGAAAACTGTCGTTAATGGACCCTCGGTTTCTTAGCCCCATGCTGCTCTAACAAAACTCTACAGACAAGCTCGCAACCTCACACTCCATCCATTTCTCCAGCCTCAACCAGTCACAACAGACAGTGTCAAAACGGCTATCAATACTCCGATGCCGTCCTCGGACTCAACCCCACCTGCAAACAACCAACGTGTCACACACAGGGACCACACTCCTTTCGCAGTGATGCATCTGAACTGAAACGGCCTACGAGGGAAAGTAATCGATATCACCAACTATATGGAGCGCCATGGAATCTTAATTGCCGTCATACAAGAAACTAAGCTCACCACCTCCTTGTATGCTATCCAGAAGCACCAATTACAACATCATACGTAAGGATCGAAACAGTGGAGGCGGTGGAGGTCTCGCGTTCATAGTGCACAATTCGGTCAACTACAGACTCATGCCGATACCGACACCCATCGCACCCGACCTACATCTCGAGAAACAAACCATTGCAACCAGGTCCAACGACACTTTGATCAAAATTACAAATGTCTACATTCCTTCAACAGCCTACAGCACTCCCGGTTACCTACCCTCCATAGAACATTTACTAACAGATGGTAGAGTTGTAAAAACTGCAGTCATTTGATTACTGCAGTTAATTGACTAAATAGACTTATTATATAAGTATTTTGACTTACTCAATGACTAACTTGAAAACTACAATTCACCAGTCATCGCACCCGACCTGGCACCGCTGGCACTTACAGTCAATCGCCTGCTTTACCTAACTTCCCAGTCACAATATTAAAAATGATTGGTGACAGTAGTTTTGAAGGTAAAGTACTAAGCCAATGTCTTAACTGTTATTCAAAGATTTGAACAATTGACTGCGACTTATCTGATTGCAGTACCAAAGTAATGCAGTCTTTTACAACTCTGAAGGATGGTAACCGCGTAGTTGTAGGGGATTTCAACGCCCATCATGAATGCTAGCACTCTAACCTTGAGAACGATCGTCGCGGTACGCACATTGCTGAGCAAATCGACGAGTCAAACTTCCAGCTCCCCAGACATCAGCCTGTACTTCTTGGAGTACAGATATAGCGTTGAACTCTGACCATATCCCTATCATGATCACCGTGGATAAAGCCGATGACTTCGTTTCTGCTGACAAACGTACTTGTCAACTACGCCAGGGCGGACTGGCCAAGCTTAACCAGTTATATCGACAGACAATTGGGACAGTTACCACCTCCCACCAACGCCAACTCTGGAGAAAGGTCTTTCCGCCGGATCGTTGTCAGAGCAGCTGCCCGATACATTCCGTCTGTCAGAATCCCTATACTAAGGCCAAATTTCCCAGTCAAAGTGGTCCAGGTCGCCAACGAACGAGACCATATTCGTAGCAACAACCCGGCGAACACCAGAATCGTCCAACTCAATCGCGAGATTGAACGCCCAGTGAACCAACACCTACGAGCAAAATGGCTGGAGTACCTACAATCCTGCGACAAAGCTTCAACCATCAAGAAGCTCTCCAATACCACCAGACGTAGGAACCTAACAGCCATCTCCTTCAACAGCACGCCAGAAGATTGCCCCAGGAAGTGTTCCTCTTTGTTCTTTCGCCAATTCATAGAACACCCAGCACACTGTAACAAAAATAGACGTGCCACTTTCAGGAAACTACACAGCCTCGAGCACTACAGCACCCCACGTACTCTACTTCCCTCCGAAGTTGAAGCAGTTGTACACAGAGCAGAACCATCTAAAGCCACGGGACCGGACGGTATCGCCACGATTATGCTCAAACATCTAGACTCAACAGGTATCACCTACCTCACACAAATTTTTAACCTTTCGCTTCAGACACTGGACATCCCAGACCCTTGGAAAGTGGGCAGAATTATTCCACTTATCAAGCCAAGCAAACCGGCAGACCAAGGATCCTCGTATCGTCCAATTTCTCTCCTGTCTCCAATTGCGAAAATACTTGAAGCTCTACTACTTCCTCACTTTCCCTCCAAACTCCAGTTAGCCGACAATCAACACGGCTTCCGCAAACAGCGCAGCACAACCACAGCCCTTTCGGAGATCACAACTCTCACCTCGCAAGGCCTTAACCAGCAGCGTCCTTGCGATGGACGGTGTACCTCAAGGAAGGGTCCTATCAACGACCCTCTTCAATTTCTACATGGCGAAACTCCCCACACCACCTTAAGGAGTCAAAATAATATCGTACGCTGATGACTGCACCATTCTTGCCTCAGACAAGAATATCCCCACCATCTCCAGAAACATAAACGCCTACCTCTACATCGAGGTTTCAACAGTCGAAATCTAATCCTGTCTCCAGACAAATCGTCCGGTACTCTCTTCACCACCTTGGCCAAAGAAGTCAACCTACAACTCGACATCATGATACACGGAAGGACAATCCCTACAGTCAACCATCCAAAAATATTGGGAGTCACATTCGACAATCTCTTGACATTTTCCTCTCACTCCAGAAACATCAGCAAACGTGTCATGTCCAGAAATAATGTCCTGAAATCATTGGCGGGCAATACATGGGGTAAAGACAAAGAAACTCTTCGCATCACACATCAAGCGATTGGCAGATCGGTCCTTAACTGTGCGGCACCCATTTGGACTCCCTGTCTTTGCCGCACACAATGGCAGAAGCTCCAGACTTGTCAGAATGCTGCTCTACGCATCATCACTGGCTGCCATCGCATGTCACATGAGGACCATCTTCATCAAAAAACCCTTATGCTAAAAGTGAAAGAGCACAATGAGCTTCTCACCAAGCAATTCTTACTGGCCTGCCACCAACCTGATCACCCAAACCGTGACCTGCTCATCCTCAACACACCCTTCAGGCAAATACGATCAGAATGCATAGTGAAGGGGTAAATCGGTTTATCACTCACACACCTCTAGACCCAGCGGACTATAAAGTGGCCCACAAAGAGTGGTAGAGTAGAGAACCGCTCTAGATTGCCGCCAAAGCAACATCGTTCTGGGTGGTCACCCGGGAAGAAAACCTCCCCAGGCGTACAAAATTAAAATTATCTCAACTGAGATCAGGTTGGAGCTTCTTTTTCAACAGCTATGAACACCGTCTTCGCGACAGCATCATGTTTTTTCATGACTGTTTTTTGGCCGTTTGTGTTTTCACTAGGTGGGGTGCACTGATTTGTTTATTTATTGGTACTGGATTAGACGGGGCAGGAAGGGTGGAAGGGTCGGGATGAGTATTTTTTTTTGGAGAGATGTTGTTGTAAGGATTCCGATGGAGAAGGATTTTTGGTTATTGCTGCGTATGAAGTGGGAAATGCGGTGAGGGATTTTGGGATCTGTATATTTTTTTGCCTCGGATATGCTGCATTTATTGATTGTTTTTATTGTTAATTTTTTTTTTTGCTGGGGGTATGACTTGCATACCCTTGAGGAGGCTGCATGTTCTTCAGAGGAGTTGGCGCAAGATGTGCGACTGCACGTGGCAGGGTCATGAGGGGGGAAATTGCACTTGTCACAACGGGGAGGGTTATTACACATTTTGCTGGTGTCGCCTAAAATTTGGCAATTGCGCAACGCATAGTGTTGGGGAAGTATTCCCTAACCTTCACATTGTATCAGCCAATGTTTACTGAAGATGGGGGATGGAAGCGGTCGAAAGTAAGGAGAACGACACCAGTGCGGTGGCGCATTGAGAGCCTTCTTGATTTTTTTTTTTTTTTAATTTAATTACTTTGATGACTCCCAGTGATCTCATTTCACTAATGATTTTTTTCTTCCGGCACGTTAATGAGGCAAGGAGCGAAAATAAATTCAAAAATCGCAATTAAATACGGACCTGAAAATAAAAAAAATAAAATCTAAGTAAATAGGACGATTTGCATAGTTAATAAAATAGAGCCAGTTTACATTTTATGAGAACAAATAAATGAAATTAAAGTAAATTTCTTGAATTTTTCCATGTTCGAGAATGCCATTGTTTTCAATGTTGAATGGGCATTATCTTGCAAAACAGCAATATAGCGTCTTGTCATAGAGTCGACAAGAAGTTGAAGTTGCCGCGGTATTGGAGATGATCATTCTTCTTGAACAACTTTCCAAAGCTCGGTGAAAGTTTTTACTGTATGCGTAACCAATCTCTTCTTAAGGCCTTGCCACAAATTGTCTATCAAATTTAAGTTCGGAGATTGAGCGGGCCACTGCAAAGCACTTAAATTTCTAATTTCTGGCCTTTTTGAAGGTATGCTTAAGATCATTGTCCTGTTGTAAAATCCATCATAAGGACATGTTTTCCTCGGCATATGACAGCAAAATGTTTCGAGGATGTAAACATACTCATGTTAGACCATATTTTGCTTTGTAAAGTATGTATATCGGACCACTTCCATGCCATGAAAAACATGCCCACAACTTGATGTTTGCGTGTCCAAGTTTTAATGCTTTTTTGTTTGACATGCTTTGGGAAGAGTTTAGTATTTGGTGGTCAACCTACCAATCTTTTGTTTCTTTTTTTTTTTCATAACTCCAAAGCATATTTATCTATTTTGTCTGAGTTCTTGGGCTTTATGTAAGTTGAATATGTTTCCCCCATTTCCGGGAACATTCAACTGCTTTCGCGATCTGCCTTTGAGATTTGACCTCCTTATGTAGCTGTAAAAGAAGAGCATGGCATATTGGCGTGCATTGGGTTCCGGGACCCATATCTAAGGTTAAATTGAAATTCAATGACCAAACTTTCTTAGCGAAGTAATTGCTAATATTACCCGTTAAATTAATTTGAAAAATTTAATTGATTCAAACATCTTTTGTGTGTTCAAATCAAATTCAATAGACAGTGGCTCTATTTCATTGACTATCATAAAATGACACTTCAATTCACAAATTGTATTGTTTGCAAGAAACACAACAAATTTGATGGTTCTTTTTCATCATTGCAACGACAAACTATGTCAGCAATTTAAAAGTTAGATGACAGCATTATGAAATAAAAATAAATTTAAGAACAAGCTACTTTTTGCTTTAAGATGGCACTGGCTCTATTTCATTGGCCATAACTGTACATATGTACATACAAACATACATGTTTTTAATTTTAAATGTGGTCGAAATTCGCAAATGATTTCAGAAAAGGGTTCTTCCCTCTACACAGTCAAAAATTTGAAAAAAAAAAAAAATAAATAAAATTAATAGAGCGTTTTGGGATCTATACGGTTAAATATGTACATATGTCTGATTTGTATACCTCAAACTGCTTTCTAAATATTAAATCGTTTCCCCGCGCGTCCTGAAAAAGCAACTGTTCGTATCGATTCGGTAATTTTAAAAAGAAGAAGCTAGAAGTTACAAAAAGGTTTAATAGGAAGCGTAGTTTCGAAAAATAATTCTAAATTGAAATCATATTTCTGACCATTTTCTGGAACTAATCAAATATTTTATAAAATGTACATACTATGTACATATTCGTAGCAAAAAAAAATAATTGGATTAAGTCTTAAACTAAAACGTTTAAACATTTTGTGAAAAATATTACTTAAGCTATGTTCAGACGATTGCCAGATCTGACAATATTGTCAGGTCTACCAATGTGCTGATAATTGCTGCCAATAAGCCGACAATGGCAAACTATCTTACAACGTTAAATTGCGCATGGATACTAAACAATTCGACAATCTTCTTGACTCCACATACACAAAAAAAAAAACAAGTAATCAAATTCTTCTTAACGCACACCCTTCTCATTATTTATTTTCACAGCACAAAATGAAACAAATAACAAAGACATATTTTCTACGCGTCCACTATCACTGAAAAAACAACAAAAACATCTTACAACGAATTAATTGTCAGATGTCATGAGCTTCGCGCATCTGACAATTTCCAATGAGTCTACAGATGTCCTTAACATCTGACAATTGTCTGATAATGCAACGAAAGAGTGTTCACAAGATTGGTAGATACCTGACAATTTATTGTCAGATGGCGGATCTGGTAATCGTCTGAACATAGCTTTACAATAAATTAATTTTGCCAAAATTAGTTTTTGTTTATTCTCAGCCTTTTTTGAATGTTGAAGTTAAAATATAACGTAAATATAAAATTTAAAGTAAATCGGACCAAAGCTGGAACTAACCGGATACTTTTCTTGGACGTACACATTCGTAATGAAAAAAATACTTGGATTCAGTCTTACAAAATAATGATACCCAACAGTGGTCAAGAGAAGAATTCGGCCACGCCTCTATTCTGAATAAATTCAAAATCTCTCCCGAAAACACGGACTACACCATCCCACGTCTAAATTTTGAGAAGAATTTCCTGGTCACCATCCCTTCCAGATCACTCTGGGAGGACGTTGCTTTTTTTGAAGATGAATGAAAGTTGGTGCAGGTGTTTTCTCTGATAAGCTTAACCTTAAGCTCTCCTTCCGTCTTCCAAATCACTGTAGCGTGTTCCAGGCGGAAATAATGGCGATCAAAGAAGCCCTATCTTGGCTTAAGAAAAACGTGATATCTGCTAGAGATATCCGCATCTTTGCAGACAGCCAGGCACCAATATAATCCCTGGAATCGACTTCTATAAACTCTTTAGTAGCTCTAGACTGCCGTTCGTCTCTTGTGGAGATGGCTGAGCAGTTCAATATTCACCTGTGTTGGGTGCCGGGGCATAGAGACATTCCAGGGAATTGTAAGGCCGATGAACTCGCCTAAATAGGAACAACTATGCCCATCTTGCCGGACAATGGCACCTTAGTTATTCCAATCGCTACTCGCAAACTTAAACTTAAGCCGGATGCTGTCGAGAGTACAAATCTTAGGTGGACAAGTGGATTAACATGTCTAGCGACAAAACAGATTTGGCCAAAGCTGGATCTAAAACGCTCTAAGGATTTGATTTCTCTCAATAGATTGCATATCGGCACCACAATAGGTGTCATCACTGGACACTGTCTAATAGGCAAGCACGCTACAAGGCTAGGCCTCTTCGCGAACGATTTTTGTAGAAGCTGCATGGATGAAGAAGAGGAGGAAACTATTCCTCACCTTCTTTGTTTCTGCCCAGCTCTCCCCCGTAGAAGAAAACTCCACTTAAGAGCTCCCTATTATAACGATATAGGCGACCTGATGAAGATTTACATTAAGAGCCTCCTACGCTTCATAAGAAGCTCTAATTGATTTTAAAACGAGTAGGTGGAGAGAAACTTTCTCCCATGATCCACGTGGTATCACAACGGACCTATTATTGGTCTAAGTGTGCTGGCGACTCCTAGCTGGCAACCACTTCAACCTAACCTAACCTAAGTCTTACAAATTGTAATTTACATAGGCTAAACATTTGAAACAGTTTAAAACGTATTGTAAAAAATATAACTTACAATAAATTAATTTCGCTCAAATTAGTTTTTGTTCCCTCGCAGCCTTTTGGTTATTAATTAAACTTTTAATATTATAAGCATTACAAGGTCTTTCTGTTTATCAATATTTGTAATTTGTGATTGTCTTACATATGCCTTCCATTTACTAACAGACACCGAATTTTTCAACAAAAAACCCAAAACTACGCGTACTTTTCCAAAGTCCGATTTCAAATGCTTCATCGATTCATAACACATCAGGAACGTCATCAAATTCATCATCATCGTCTAATATTTTTTCAATTAAAATGCATCCTCTGCAAAAATCTATCTCTTCCACTTCTTTATTGTTAACACATTCATCCAATCTGCGTCAAGATAAAATGCCAACTGCTAGTGATACCACTTCTGTGTCAGCGCTTGTCAGTCGTACCACCTTGAGTGATTTGGAGTCTAGTTGTTGCATCACACCACTGAAGATAGCATCTGATCCTACATTTGGTGTGGATGCTACACCTGGTGCATCAACACTAGATAAAAAGTCCGTGGTGTGGAAGGACAATAAAATAATCAATGTTGCAGAGATCTGTAACCCATCGACTCCTCTAAGTCAAAACCAAATCGAATTCCAATTACGTTATAAATCCGAACCTAATCTGAGCCGAATGTCAAAGGAAAGGGTGGTCGAAGAGACCCCTCTTGGCAAAAGTGAACCTATAACACGAAAGTTAATTAAAGGTGTAAGCATGGGAAACTTAAGATTGCCATTTACTACGGACTCTGGTAGAAGACCAGGACCTCCAGTATCGGTGTTAAAACGACAATCAAATGATGAAAGTGATACCTTTCAAGAAGAAAACGAGTCAAAATATAAACACGAATTGGATGACGAAGAAGAAGCATCTGTTGATGATGATGATGATGATGACAATTTGGATTATGGAAGTGTAGCTGAAGTGGCCTCTGGTAGACAGCGGCTCTCTATTTATCGAAATATTGATCTCATAACAAGCACACCATCTATGTTGCTCCATAGACGCTCTATGTCTCCAATAACTAAGTCTACACAACGAATGCCTAAGGCTATGCAGGTAAAGGAAACTCCTCGTATATATAACTCATTTGTAAATACTAAATGCCTACTGCTTTTATCGTTGTGTTGATCTGAAATTGCTCACTTTTTAACAAAACATTAAATTTAGGAGTCAATTATGACACCACGATCTCGAAAACCCGTCATGCTGACGACAACACTGGGGTCTTCTGAGCAGAATCAAACATTTTACCAAAGTGATTTATCCAGTTTCCGGGAACAGGACGAAGATTCATTCGTGGGTCGGAATCCTAATGAAATACAACAGCCAGCAACGAAGAATTCATTACAGCGGCGAACTGCACAAAGTGGAACACTAACAACAGACTTCAAGTAAGCAAAAGTCTATTTAAATACGTTTTAATAACTTGCCTTTTTACAGAGAGTATCTTCTTAGTCGTAGTGTATTAACCGCTAGTCCTGTGGACTCCTCTTTCTCTAGCCAACCAGATGATTTTGGTTCTACTCAGGACATCGAAGACCTTAACGAATCACAATTGAGTCCCAGCTTATTGTACTGCCTAGATGGCAATCAACCACAAGGATTAGAAGATGTCACTGATAGCAATCAGGCTACATCTTCACATAGCAACCCTTTAAATCGTAAACGAGCAGCAACAAGTGGAAGTATCGAAAACAAAGAAAATTACATGGACAATGCCGAAAGTTTTTTGCTGACCAAAAAGTTATTTATCACAGAGTATGACGGCAATCCAGGAGAGACGTCTTTTTAAACATAAGCGTAGAATACATAAGACTCTGCAAAAAAAAAACCAAAAATAATTGTTTATTTTTTTTTTAAGGAAACCGAACAAATTTATTATAATTATTTTATTACGTATATTGATTTCTATCAATAGGAAACAATCGGTGAAATATTTTTATTGATGTTAATAAAAACAATTTATTTAAAGATAACGCTAAATATTTTTTATAAGATACATAATTAGAATGATCATGTTGCATCACCTGTTATTTTGAGAATGTGTTTATTAAAGTGGAAGCAGTACAAATTCATACACGCAGAAAGGTTTTGTGTAGCTAATCGGAATTGATGCGTTCGCCTGAACAGATCAAAAATTTAATTAGAACTAAAAAATCACGATACTTAAATCTTGTCGTCTCCTCGTGACAAACATCAGGAAAGGAAAAAAGTGCCGTATGTCGACTTCTTCATAAGTATATAAAAATATATCCTTAAATACTAGCAAAATAGAAGAAGGGCCAGATCTTGATTCAGATCACTCATCTGTGCTACTTACTTTTAGCAATAAGATTATAATGAAAGAAAATAACTCACGTCTAGTAAACAAACTGATTGAATGGAGTTATTTCAGACAATTGCTGGAAGAATGCTTTGTACTATCCTCGACGACAACAATAGAGACCTGCAACACCAGAATCTAAGAGTAGAAAAAAAGGGATGTATGTATATGTATGTATGTATAGGTATGTATATCTTGAGCTCGTAAACGCTGGCAACTATAGACAGTGCTAAGTGATAAAACAAGACTTAATATTATCATTATTATCATGACTTTATTGACTCATAAATAAATTACAAAATTAATATAAATATTAATAGTTTTTGACGAAGGATGATCACGCAGCAAAATGCTCTTTGGTGGTTCCAGCGGTGCATCTATTTCTCTGAGCATTACTTTTCCGCTTGAACAACACAATCCAGAAGATTCTTTTGTCCACTTTTGTGCACCGCAAAGGCTACAAACCTCAGGCATTGTACCTACATGCGGCTCCTTTTCGTATGAAATGGAACGTTCATATTGAAAACACGAATTTTTCTTTAGGCTCCATGGACGGACAACATTTTCACCGATAATAATAAACCGTTCACTTACAGAATCAAGTCAATTAACAGTGGAACTTTGCACATTTCTCAGCCGAGATATCCGCCTAATTTTTTTATCTTTACTCCTTGGCCTAATATCAGGCTTAGAATATCTCTTACTTATTTTAGTTGACGCCATACATTCGTTGAAATACATACCAACTGATTCGGTTAAACTGAATACAATACTGAAAATGTGCAAACTCAATTATAACATCCCCAGTGGGAATCGCTACCACAGCACACGCAGACACAACATGCACACAACCCATCCAGTATGCATGTATACGTCAGCTTCTAGATGGACTTGAAATTTGAGTCTTTAAAAACTCTAAACGACAAAACTAATTTGATTAAAATAGAGAAAAGCAAAGTTGATGTTATTTGTGTTTCTAAGTTATTTTGTCTCTTTTGGTGGTCTCGCAAGCACAAAACTGTATACTTAGCTTTGTCTAAACCTGGTCCATGCGATTTCGTAATCAATAAAAAAAATCATTAAAATCGTTTCAGTTGTTTTCTCCCAATTACCGGACAAAGAAGTATCAACTTCATTTTATAATAGTAGTTGATGTATACGACACGGCCGGATGCGTCATACTGAACGAAAAAATCAATCATCAAAAAATGTAGAGAGGGGAATAAGGCAAGGAGACACCATATCATCGAAACTTTTCGCGACGGTTCTGGACATTGGGATAGCAAAGGAATCAATTTAAATGGAGAATATCTAAGCCACCTGCGTTTTGCTGACGACAGTGTAATAGTGACCGAAAATCTCAAAGATGTGCGAATAAGGTTCGAAGAACTTAAATCAGCTTCAAGAGATGTCGGTCTGAACATAAACTTTAGCAAAACTAAATTTATGACTAATTTAGTCCCTAGTGGAAACCTTCATAACGAAGACGGAGCATAAATAGAACAAGTTTTCGGATATGAGTATTTGGGGCATGAAATACGAATCAGAAGAGAAAACCAAACCAAAACCAATCCCTTCTGCGCCGCATTGGGCTCGGCTCGACACATATTAAAAAGCAACATCCGTTTGCACCTAAAGAAGAAAGCTTAAGACCAATGCGTTTAATGTGATAACTTATGGTGCAGAAAGTTTAACTCTAACGAGACACACAATTAACAAGCTCCAAGTATCACAAAGAGCGATGGAGAAGGCAATGCTAAACATAACGAGAAGAGACCGGATCCGCAACGAGGAAATACGTAGAAGAACAAGAGTGTCGGACATAGCAACGGCAAAGTGGAGATGGGCAGGACACGTAGCCCGAACGGCAGATAACATATGGACAAAAAGAGTGTTGGTATAAAGACCAAGGGAGAACTTAAGAAGCAGAGGAAGACCACCATCAAGGTGGAGCGAAGACATCAGAAGAATAGCTGGAAACTGGATCCACAGAGCCCAATACAGAAACCGTTGGAAACATTTAGAAGAGGCCTACGTTCAACTTTGGACACAACAGGCTGTTTGATGATGATTTATCCAGGGGTGGAATCGGCTAAGTTGATAATTGATAGTCGTTTTGTTGGTTGTCGTTTTTGATTATCAACAGCTTTGTTCAATGAGAAAAAAGGCAAGGCAGAGAAGAACAGATTTGTGAAAAATGTCAGATTAAAGGTAGAACAGAAAATACAGCCATATGTTAGTTGTCAAAAATGACAACTTCATTTTCGATTGTTGGATAATTATTTGAATTTACAAGTTAAGTATAAATTGTGAAATAAAAGCAATAAAATAATGGAACTTAATTTGTTGGAACAAATGGTATTAGAGGCGATGGATTCAGAAAGTGACAACTTTCCACTTCGAGGACAAAACAATTAATTTGCAATTATAGCTGATTTTGACGTTTCTCACAAATCTGTTCTACCTCAAAAGTAAGTGCAGAAATTCTGCTCAGGGCAGAGTCATTGAAAAAAAAGCGAACACGGGCTGGACAGAAATTTTTCTCATTGAACACGAAAACCTGTAATTTACATGTACTGGACTGATCTGGACAGCCTCATTGAACAAAGCTAACAACTCCTTGCTCTGTGTAAAATGATAAAAATATTTTTCTTAAGAATTGGCAACTCAACTCAATTTGAATATCATTTTGTTGTCAAAGCTGAGAAACTGTCATTAAAATTTTGTAATTTATTTTTCGTATTGTGTTACTGAGAAAATTGAAGCTGGAAGCGGATGGAGCTAACAAAAAACGCAAATAATAGTGATACATAATAGAGTACATGTGTACAAATGTATATGTATGTATGTAATTTATATTAAAGATATTTAATTAAAAAAAACAGTGAATGATAGACTGCAATTAATTGTACATTCCATAATTTGGTGGTCTCTAGAGAGAGCTTCGACATTTTTTTACACTTAGTTCATTCTACTTTGCTGTAAGAACCTAAAAAACACATCAAATGGCAAATGAAAACGTGAAATATTTGAAAACGACACCTAAATAGCTATCACACGAAATAACAGTTCGAAATCGACTATCAACTTAATGGGCAAAACACAATGTGGCGCTCACGCGGTCGTGCGTTTGACAGGCATTGTACCGACTTACGATAGTATTTGTCAAAACGCGCGACCTCAAAATTTGCAACACAAAATGTGGCTTCACGACGGTCGTTCGTTGAGAGGTTAGGAATATGGCAGAAATATGTTCTGTTCCCTCAAATTTCCCACACACTATTTTGCGCGTTTTGATAAATACTATCGTAAGTCGGTACAATGCCTGTCAAACGCACGACCGCGCGAGCGCCACATTGTGTTTTGCCCATAATAATCAACTTACGCAGAGCAAAACATTTGATTTCGATTATCAACAGTCTACTAGCCTTAGCCGATTTCACCTCAGTTTCCGGGAACACGATGAAGATTCATTCGTGGGAACACTAACAACAGGCTTCAAGTAAGCAAAAGTCTATTTAAATACGTTTTAATAACTTGCCTTTTTACAGAGAGTATATCTTAGTCGTAGTGTATTAACCGCTAGTCCTGTGGACTCATCTTTCTCTAGCCAACCAGATGATTTTGGTTCTACTGAGGACATCGAAGACCTTAACGAATCACAATTGCGTCCTAGCTTATTGTACTGCCTAGATGGCAATCAACCACAAGGATTAGGAGATCAGGCTACATCTTCACAAAGCAACCCTTTAAACCGTAAACGAGCAGCAACAAGTTGAAGTATCGAAAACAAAGAAAATTATGATGACCAAAAAGTTATTTATCACAGAGTATGACGGCAATCCAGGAGAGACGTCTTTTTAAACATAGGCGTAGAATACTCTAAAACTAAATACTCGTATAAACAGAAAAAATTGTTTATTTTTTTTTTTTTAAGGAAAACAACCAATGTGTATAACCTATGTATATAAAAAAGAGTTGGCATACGTAAGACCGCGAAAAAATTGGAAAATTTTAAAGAGAATATGAAAATTTTTGGAAAAAAATTAGAAAATTCGGAAAAATCGATTTTCCATATATTTTGTATGGTGAATTTTCTTTTTTTTTTTTTCATTTTAATCGTAATTTTACAATTCAAATGGTTGCAAAGGTTTAAAATTGCGAAAGGTTTCCCGGACAATAATTGTTTGTCATTTTGAAGAAATAATACAATGAAATTAATTGCCAGAACTCCAAATTTGGAAAATTTTTAATCGGAAAACCCCTTTACCCACACATTCAAATGCAACAACATTGCCCACACATTCAAATGCAATTTGACAGGTGTCCTTTTTGCTTCGTCATTTCACCATGGACTAACTACATATGTACTACATATACTAGACGGCAAACTTCGATACATTTGACAGATTCGCTCCACCAAGCTAAATTGGTCCACCTAGAAGCTGGAATGTATTTCACCTAGAAGCTTACCCCGATGTTAAACCATTTCAACGTTGGATGAACATTTTACCCAATTTTATACTGTACACTTCTTCCTCCTCTTCTATAAACTTAGTTTTACTGTGGGGGAAATGATTAAAATTGCGCTGGCCCAATCAAGTGAATTTTATGAAGGTCAGCTCATATTTTGAGATTTTGCCGGTGATTGAAGTGGAAATTTCAGTGATTACGGTGAGTTTATCGAAAACATTTAACGTTTCTAATGTTTTCAGTGCGAATCAGATAATATTGCTTCGAGGATGATAATTCAACTTCTTCGACATTGTACTTTCAGTGTTCGGGAGACATTATGCCGGCGCGGCGATCAGAAGATCAAACATTGGCTCACGCAGTCATAATGCACAAAGAATGACGATTCGCCGTGCAAATCAAACGCCTGAGCAACGCGCCGAAGCGAACGAACTGATTCGAGTACATGTGTCGCGAATTCGTACAGGACGAAGTCAGGAGGAACGAGAAGCATACGTAACTGCTGAACGACTGAGACAGCAGCGCAATCGCGATATGCATCGTCAAAGTCAATCAAATCCTAATCGTCGAGTGAGAAGAAGTGCCGTAAATGTCCAATTACATCGCGCCGCTTTCCAGTATGACTGCACGATTCACTACAGCGAACTGCCGTGTATTAGGATTGGGCCCATGGATGTGATTTGCCAATATTGCAATGCGCTAAAGTTTCATTCGGAGACACCAGGATTGTGTTGTACAGGTGGTAAAGTCAAATTACCACCGCTGACGCAACCACCAGAACCATTGCACTCTGCTTTACGGCGACTTACCAGAATCAAGACATTTTTTGACGAATGCCCACAAATACAACGATTCCTTTCCAATGACGTCATTCGATGCGAATATTGTTGAAGATCGTGGATTTAATCCTTGCACTCGCCATGACAATCAATAAATCACAAGGCCAATCTTTGGAAGTGTGTGGGACTAATCTCGAATTCCCATGCTTCTCGACTGGTCAATTAAAGTAGAAACACAATGTGGCGTTCGCGCGGTCGCGCGTTGACAGATTGAGTAGAAACAATGGGTTCTTATGGGGTAACACTAAATGTGACCTCACGCGTTTGGTCGGTTTTTGATCGTAAATATCGTAAGCGCGACCTCAACGTCGAAGTAGAGCTACTCTCTACTATTTTCTACTATGGTCGCGCGTTCTGACAGCTCACAGCTGTTTTGGATTGACATTATTCTTCGGCTTGTTCGATTTTAGCAAAAAGGCAAACCATTGTGTCGTATATGTACTCCGAATTGTTAGCATTTAATATGTAAACATTTTTAATTGCTAATTAATGTTTTTTCAACACAAATTAATTATGTTAGAGTATGCAGAGGTTTTTATTTTTTTACTTTCGTATTCGTACACATTCGTTTTCGAAGTTATTTCTCATATTTGTGTTTCCTAATCAAACCATGAAAATAAAAAGAGTACATTTCTACTCCTTTTTCTGCCGCGAAATAGTGTGTGGGAAATTTGAGGGAACAGAACATTTTTCTGCCATATTCCTAACCTCTCAACCAGTGACGTTTATTCTAAGGTGCGCAGGTGTTCTCCGCACACCCCAACGAAATCCGTCTTAATTGTATACAATAGTCAAACGAGTTGCAAATCAAAAATATGCTTAATAATACTGCTTCAACATCTATTTCTGTTCACTCTGTTGTGCCGCACCGTCATAGCATAGCCAAATCAACCAAACACCACAGTCACAATCGCAACCCCAAAACTACCATCGAACACAAATTAAAGTCGAACACAATGTTCTCTTCTTTTCAGAGCACACGAATTGAAACGGCCGCGCGCGCGCAACCTATCCACACCAATTTGTTATTTAATTCAGTTTGACGTCGACTCGCCAAGTTGTTCTCCAGTTGCTAGAGCACCAACCCAAAGGAAATCTCCATATAAAAAAAAATTCTACCACATTCAAAGTCCCAACAACCGCCTGTAAAAATACATGGATTTGGGTTCTCCAGACCATGGCGCACATCAGTTGGCTGTGAGAATGAAAAAGTGTGTTTGGTTGCATTTTGTTCGATTCTCTTCCCTACATATTAGTTTTTGTCAGTGTGACCATAGTGGAATATAATATTCCTTTTGTGGAATATTTTTTAAACAATATTTGGTTTATCATGTTTTACGTTTTGTATGAAATAAACTTTTATTTGTTTCTTATTAAGGTGTATTTACCAAGTGGAATAAAAAAATATTGAAGTAGAATATAAATATTCCACCTCTCCGGGTGAGTGGAATATTTTTGAGAGAAGCTAATGGTCACACTGGTTATTGTTCGATGTGCTCCATATTTGTAGAACCTAGAACCCCATATTGACTGAAGCGAAAGCAAACAGCAATACAACACTTTTCATTAAATTGATAGTTTTAATCAAATCTTAAAATTGGGGTGGAAAGCTAGTATGTAGCTTGAACTTACGATGGTGCAGCAATTATGTCCAATGATTTAAATGGAACACAAGCCAGGGTTAGAGAGCAAATGCAATTTTTCCACACTGTGATGCTAACATTTTAAACCTTGTTTTCGCGAATTTCCTTCATATATAATTTGTATTAGCTTGTCTAAACTATCGTCCCTTTTTTTCCCAATCAACTAAGAAAACTTTTTTTTTGGAACAAATTGTTAAGCGCAAACTCCGAACAGTCGTCCCCACGAGATTAGTTTCATCTCGACTTGTTAATGTTGTTCATACTTACGTATATTTATAATTTGACCATTCTATTTGATTGATGATGCAATTACTTGGGGTGCCGAAGCAAGAGGATTTACAATTTATTAATACATATGTACGTTCAACACATTTGATGACATACAATTCAATATGTACATATTTTCATTTACCTACCGATGTATTGTTTAACGTATTACAAACAAAATCCTTCGACATTCACTATTGTTGTAAGAAAATTGAAATAACAAAAAAGCTAATTTTAAAAACAGATCGTAGTTTCAAAATTTGTGCTAAAAATGATATTAATCCAAATCCAAAACGAGGCGAGGATTTGACAGGTTTTGAGTTGCGCTACAGGAGAGTATATTTTGAAATTATTGATACTTTGTCAACACAAATCGATGTAAGATTCAAGTCCCTGATGGATTGGAATTGTTAAATTCAAAAAATGTTAGTATTTACGAAAAAAGTTTCCCAGTGCAACCTTTCGAAAACCTATAAAATTCATATGGTTGTTTTTTGAATTCGTTAAGCTTAAGAATAAGTTAAATGTGCGCAAATTTTCGTAGAAGACATGCATTCTTGGAGTCCTTCAGAATATAGGTAAATTTTAAAGATACATTTTCAGAAATTTTTAAACTGAACTCTTAAATGCTATCAATATCAACAACAAGCAATTCAGTTGAAAGATTGTTTTCTGCACTTAAGCGAATAAAATCTTATTCTAGAAACACGACGCACGCTTGAAGAAAGATTATCGGGTACAGCTTCGATTTCCATAGAACAAACATTACTTAAGAAAATAAAAACAAGATCAGTTTCTATGATGAGGTTTGCGAAACTTTTGTGAAAAAGACTAAATGTATTGTACTTACGTACAAATAATATTTACTAACTTTATAATAATGTTTCATAAAATTAAAATTAAATACAAAAAAAATGATATCGTAATCTATCAAAAACTGACAACAGACGTTATTATCTAACAAAAAAAGTGTAGAACACCCTGCTGAGAACATCTCAAGAACACCTGCTCTCAACGCACGACCGTCGTGAAGCCGCGTTTTGTGTTGCAAATTTTGAGGTCGCGCGTTTTGACAAATACTATCGTAAGTCGGTACAATGCCTGTCAAACGCACGACCGCGCGAGCGCCACATTGTGTTTTGCCCATTATATGTGGCATGTTCGCGTGTTGGAAAGCTTTTTGTCTTTGTTTATTTACGCGCCGGACAACAAAACAAAGAACGTAGTCTACCACAAAGCATTGAATTGACCTGACATGTGATTCCCTCAACCTCTTTACATTCCGTGTAAATAAAGGATATTGAATTCGAAAAGTGTTTCATTCAATCAATAGGCGCATTCCGGATTCTAGGCCTACTTTTTGAGGTAAGGCCTAACATATGGAACGGCAAACTGACTGAAAAAGTAGGTGACATTTCACATCTGTTCGTGTGTCATATTTGACATAATTACTTTCTGATTTTACTTGAGATCATTTATAAATTGTGTATTGCAGTGCAAAAGAAATCAATAAGTAAATAAAGATATACATACGTAAGTGCGAAAAATGGAAGATGAGATCCTCTGTAAGTAATATAATATTATTTATACATGTAAATAAAATTGGAAGCAAAATTTGGATCTGAAAATTAATTTAAATTTGCTTAATTTATTATCTATTAATGCCTCAAACATTTTACCCCTCACCCTGTTCATTGTCTCCTCCGATTCGTCGAAATCGTAGAGCACTCCGTCACAATTCACTTGGAATTTAATTTTTTTATTTGTAATTTGTAAACAACGGCCGAACAGTGAAAGAAATACAAATGAACAAGCGCTAACATCAGCAGTTTGCGCAATAACATGTTGTTTATTCACGGCCTACACCAAGTGGTTGAGTAACCGAACACCACCCGAGTCAGCACAATGACCAAAGTGCAGTGAATGACCTGCTAGGGCACCTGCGATGAATCGAGTCATCGACTAGTAAATTAAGTTAGCACACTAAACAAAATTTATATATAAATAATCATTAAGGCAAAGAAATAAATTTAGATCTAATCAAGCAGCAAGTAAACGATCTCATTTTCATTTATTGACAGCTATCCCCCACCCGCGGTAAGGTGACTGTCAATCGACAAATAAAATCTAAGGATAGTTTTCACATGGTCCTTCGAGCCGGATTAGCCCGAACAGTGTAAATTACGAGTATTGTATAGTGTTGTGAGTGTTGGAACCAGACCAATATCGCAGTCATAAAGGAAATTATAGAGTGAAAATAACGAAGCGTAACCATGAGTGAAATTGACTATATAGCGTATAACCAAACGCGAATTTCGGAAGAAGTCCATCGGTTATGGACCAATTTTAAAAAGGATGAAGACTCACGGTACTCTGTGGAGTATATCCTTTAATGACTAGAGAAGTTTTAGCAGCATTGGGTCGACTACCAATTAAATAACGGGTATTCAGAAGATCTAAGGAAGACGAACCCGCACCATGACTACTTTACAAAAAGGTATTTTAGTCAGCTTGAATCAAGGTACGTTGATATTAGGAGTACTTTGAAGGCGAAATTGGATGTGTTAAAAGAGAAAAGGCAAGCCGATGATCCAGAATTACGTTTAGCTCCCGCCAGTTCAAATCCAGCAGCGGCAGTTCAGACATCAAGGAGCACATCATCAGAAAGAACGGAGGAGCCGGCTGAGAAAATGAAGTGCCCAGCAAGGTTTACTAAGTTGAACCTCATCAAGAACAGATTCATACGTATAATTGACAGCTTGGATTTGAGTCGAAATACAGTTTACCTCAGATTCAAGCTGAGTCAATTATCTAGAGGAATGGTGGACAAGGTTACAAACAATGAATGACGTAATTATGTCATCATTGGAAGAAGCTGATTACGACCAGGAGTATGTGTCCAGCAATGAGTTTATCGATTTGGAGCAGATGTATCAAGATGTATACATTCAAATCAAGGAGGCAGAACAGCTACAACACCAAACGGAGGCAGTAGCTCCACAACCTGGAACACATCGGGAAATCAAACTTCCACCCATAAGCATACCAACATTCAGTGGAAGGTATGAAGAGTGGACACCATTTTGGGAACTATTTGATCGATTAGTACACCAGAATAGATCCTTAAGCGATCTCGAATGAATCCAGTATTTAAAGGGAAATCTGAACGGAGAAGCAGCAGGGATTGTCAACCACTTATCACATACGTCAAGCAATTATGCAACAGCTACAGAATTGCTAACGAACCGGTTTCAAAATCCAGCAGTGTTGGTCAACAACTACATTTAAAAATTGCTTACTTTGAAACCAGTTCGAAGTGAAAATGCGTTCGACTTGAAATCTATCATGGATGCGTCGAAAGAAATCTTGTACGGTATCAAAAGCTTGGGAGTTGATGTCAGCTCTTGGGATCCATTAGTGATTCACTTGTAACATCCAGAACTCGACCATGAATCAAGAAAATTAGGTCTGTTCCCGTATCTGTTCAAAACAACGAAAATCTATGAAATGTTACGAAAAACTACGAGATCCTGTTCCCGTACGACAAAATATCGTATTTTTTCGCAGAAGAGAGAGCTCACGAGAGAGTAAGAAATTTCCCCATGCTGAGAATTTTAGCCCAAGAAATTTCTGTGGGTAGATTTATGAGATCTGCCAAATAACCGAATTCTGTCAATTTAATTGTTGTTGTTTTTTCTTCATTGGCATAAATTTATTTATTTTAGAAAAACATGGAAGATTATCTTCCTTAATTAATTAATTCAATTCTAAAATTCTTTATTTTGGGAAAAAACATCATGTTTTTTGTGCGAACAGGGCAGAAAATACAAATATCCAACTGAAATTTTTTCCAAGCAACATATGTTTTTGACGTTTTAACAGTGGGCAGCTATTGTTGTTCAACGCGTTCCCGTACTTTTTGGTGTTTCATCCCCACTCCTTGAAAATTGAATATCTGCGAATTTTGGTGCAGAAAGTACGGGAATAGACCTAATGTGTTTCTACTATAAAGGAGCAGACCTCATAAATTCACAGCATGGGGAAATTTCTTACTCTCTCGTGAACTCTCTCTTCTGCGAAAAATTACTATATTTTGCTCACTTGAATAGCACCCTCCCCTTTGCTTTAATATATTTAAAATTTATAATGAAAGTACTCGTTTTTTTTGTTAAATTCAAGTTTTTTACATTTTGTAAATAGAAGAAAAGGAATGGTATCAATAATTACAGTGGTAGTTTTTGTACACATTTTTAAGCGATGTGACTCAAATTATTTCCATCAGAATTTGGCTCACTTGAATAGCACCTCCCTATAAAAAATGAATTTAATAATTGTTTTACACTCTTAATCTTAGGTTATTTATTAAGAACACAATTCAGATTATTTTTATAAATTAGAAAAAGAAAATTAGTAATGGGTGCTTCCGCCTTGGTTATAAATAACCTCATACATCCTGTTGGGCAGGGAATCGTACAATTTCTTGATATAATCAAGCGAAATGGAGGCCCAGCTACATATAATTGCTTCTATAAGCTCCTTTTTAACAGAGTATTGTTTGCCTGATTCGTAGACTTTTCGAGCAAGCCATCCCCAAGCATTTTCGATGATGTTAAGGTCTGGCGAGTATGGTGGCCAATCCAACAACGAGACGTTTTGTTTTGACGCTCAATGAACTATTTTACCACCCTGGCATTGTGAATGGGTGCGTTATCCTGCTGCAATTCCCACGACAAATCACCAAACAATTCAGTTATTGAAGGGAAAACCTTCTCGAGTACGCCAATGTATGATTGTGCATTCATACGAGGAGTCAGGAACTGCAACTCTAAAGTGCCATAGTACGTTATGGCTCCCCAAACCATAACACCGCCCACTCGGCTGTGTAAACGATCCATTGGTGTTCCTCCTTCCGTAAATCATGGAAGTAATAATTAAATCCGTCAGGACCCTCTAAATTAATTTTTTTTTCATCGGAGAAAACAACACGGTACCATTCCTTACTCCAAGTCATGTTAGCACGACAGAAGCTAAGGACGTTGTTATTGCGGCAGTGGAAGCACCGTTCGAAGAAATAAAAAACACTGTTTCCAATAAGAAACGAAGAGTTTATTCTCTGAAAATATAAATTCATAATAAAGAATTCGAATAGAAAAAAGGCAACTTACTTTTGCAGTGAACGTTTCGGGCTCCCAAATGCAAATGAAAGAGTCGTGCGTCGAGTGGAAGTAGCACGTTAATACGTACGTATGCCTCCGCCAATTTTCGCGCCCAAAATTTGAATCGTATCTCGTTTATAATGGAATCGTCATTCTGGTGACGCAACAGGCTATGAAAATGTGCTATTATTAATTTTGTAAGCGGATGACCCTTTGGCAGAATGATGGGACGTCTGGCTGTGAATGGTATACTCGTGGCAGCATCTATACGTCCATACACCCGTAGAAGGCTAGTATCATCCAAGTATGGCGTCAGTTTGTATATAACGCTATTCTTCCCTAATGGCAGATTCTGTTTTAACCGGTCAATCTCACGCCTTCAACAATCTTCCCTTGACAGCTTCTGATAAATCGCAGTACCCAGCCCATCGTTCTCTTCAGCTTCAAATATTTAGAAAATCTTGTGATGTCAATTATCTTTGTACTCACTGTGTTCATATGCAAAATAGACTTTGGCCTAAGCTCCTTTTGGCAGGTATAACTGCTAATATCATCCGGCATTGCAGGCCAAGCATCTTCAGACAGCTTCAAAAATGATGGGCCGTTCAACCACTTGCTGTGCACTTCAAGCCTGGGGGGATATTTGGCTCGCGTTCCTTCATCTGCTGGATTAAACTTCGATGGGATCCAGCGCCATTGACTGATCTTGCTGCTGTCGAGAATTTCCGCTACACGGAATGCCACGAATGGCTTGTTACGACGCGGATCCATACGAAGCCAATTTATACAGGTCTTCGAATCACTCCAATATACCTGATTCCCAAATTGCAACTCATGACTCTCTACTATAGAATTGCAGAGTCTAATTCCCAGGACGGCAGCTGACAACTCAAGACGCGGCATTGACGTTAGCTTTTTCGGAGCACACTTTGTCTTCCCGCAGATAAATGATACGCTGATTCTGTCTCCCATCTCGGCACGAAGATATGTAACTGCGCTGAACGCCTCTTCACTGGCATCGACGAAAGTGTGAAGATCTATTTTGCTAGCCTTTGACAGGAGGAAATCATGACACCTGGGTATTCTGAGTAGTCAGCTTAGGAAGGTCCGCTTTCCACGTCTTCCAGTTTTCATAAATCTCGTTGGGAATCGACTCGTCCCACGAAACTCCGTATTTCCACACAGCCTGCAGCAGTAGTTTGAGATGAACAGTGAAATTAGCAATCATCCCATAAGGATCAAATATAGACATTGTTATGCTGAGGAACTCTCTCTTGGTTGGACATCTATCATTCGCTATGATGTCCCTGCTGACCCGCGGAAACTTCAAGGTAAAGGGGAAGATATCTTCTACAGGTTCCCAACACATTCCAAGGACCTTTTCTGTGGCTGCTTGGCTCGGTTGATCTTTGTCGGCGGAATCAGAAATACTACGTAGGACCTCCGGAGAATTCGATGCAAAATTTCGCAGTTCAAAGCCTCCGGTTTTATGTATCAATATGACGGCTCTGGTAACTTCGATGGCTTCAGCTTCACTATCAAAACAGTCCACATAATCGTCCACATAATGACGATCAACAATCGCTTTAACGGCCCTCGGATGATCGTTTGCAAAACTCGACGCATTCAGGTTCTTGACAAAATTAGCTGAGCACGGCGAACAGTTGGCACCGAACGTCATCGACTGCATTATATAAGTATCGATTGGCTGGTCTGGTTTATCCCTCCACAAGAATCGCTGCGATTGCTGGTCCTCCGGCTGGATCTGAATCTGGTGGAACATCTCTTTGATATCTCCAATCACTGCAATAGGACGTAGGCGAAAATGAAAGAGAATGGATAATAAAGGCTTGAGGTTATCCGGTCCCTTTAATAATAAAGAGTTTAGGGAGACATCGTTCACTCTCGCTGCCGCATCGAATACTAGTCGAATCTTATTTGGCTTGTACGGATTCTTCACGCCAAAGTGAGGAAGGTACCAGGTTCTTGAAGTCGTCCTATCTGCTTCGGCTTTGGTCAGCTTCCTGGCATACCCCTTTTTTACGTAACTCTTGATGATTTCCCTGTATTTGGCTGCGAACTCCGGATCCCTAGACATCTTGTTTCCAAGACTCCATAGCCTTCGTCTAGCCATTTCATAACTCGCTGGAGTCTCAACTGCCTCATCCTTCCACAACAATCTTGTCTGAAAACGACCCCCGACTCTTTTTGTTGCAGTCGAGAGAATTTGGAGAGCTCTCTTATCACTGGCGGAAACTAGTTCTTCTACCGGCTTCTTCACACCGAAATTCTCCATACTAAAATAATCTTCCACCATTAGCTCCAAACGCAGGTCTTCTTCCTCCTTGCTTTGGCTACTATGTAGAACAAAATCACCATCTGACAGATCAGATACGTTTGCCTTTATCCTACCATACACTACCCAACCAAGTTTGGTTTCTGCGATGATTGTTTTTGTATCCGCTGACAGTATAGTGCTTAACGGCGCACCCAAGTGGCAATTGTCCAATCCAATTAACAATTGAGGCTGTGCATTCTCAAACTCTTGAAGCGAAAGTACAGATGTATGGCGGGACGGCAAACCCAGACCGGTCGTGGTAAGTGATTGAGTTGGCAAATTTAATTCACTGACAGTTTGCACTCCTTTCAAAGTAAAACGATCAGCTCCTCCTTCGTCCGCACTAATCTGAAGGTCAACCAGCATTGACTCTACCGTCATTGTCTCCTTTCCAAACCATTGTAAAATTAAAGCCCTATGATGACCCTTTAAACGTAGCTGTGCGGCTAATTCTGCACTTATGATAGTTACAGAGGAACCCTCGTCGAGCAGCGCATAAGTTCTCACTACCGTCTCATTACTATAAAGCCTTACGGGCAAAATACGAAAGAGAATCTTAGAGCTTACCTTGCTTGGCATTGCAGCTCAACAAAGGCTTCGATTGGCTAACGCTTTCCTCCACTGACGCGGTCAATTTCTTTGGCAGTTGCTCTTCATGAAGGGTCGAATGATGTCTTCTTGCGCAGTCGTCGATCCCACATGGTTTCCGGAACCTGCATGAGCGCACACTATGCCCATACCTAAGACAGCAGAAGCATAGCCTGTTTCTTTTTACGAATTCCCATTTCCTCTGGACGTCAAGGGACACATAAACACTGCAATCAACTACTGCGTGTGACTTTCCTTTACAATGGCGGCATAAGTCACTGCTGGCTATGACTGAAGTAGAGTGTTCTTTGGCATGAAGAACTTCTGCGTGCGGCTTGCCACCTCGACGTTGGCATCCATTTTCTGCAGGTACTACTGTTGACATTTCCGCGGCGTGAAGAATGTTTTTTGTCCGTAATCTTTGATCAACTCTGGCTTGTGGCTGAAGACAAACTGGAGTGACAATACAAACGAGTCTGGTTATTCCACTTAACCATTCGTCAAAATGTTTGACGGTGGGAAATGGCTGAATGCAAACACTTCGTTGAGCCCATTCCAAACGCTTGCTCATGGGCAACTTATTAACAAGCTCGTCAATTAACGTGGGATTGGCCAGATGCTGGTGAAGACCGCTTGACTCCAGAAACGTAGCGAGGTTTTGCACTTTCGTGGAAAACGGTATCAGCAGTTCCAACTTGCCCTCTGGAATATTTGCGACTTCCCTGATCTTCATCAGTTGACTCCGTAACAGGCACTCCGGACGACCAAATCTAAATTCCAACGCTGCCATGACCCGATCTACATTGTTGGGGTGTATAAGCAATGCCTCGACTACTTCCTTCGCATCACCTTTTATACACCTTTGTAGACGGAAAATATTTTCAACTTTAGAGTAGCCGAACATTGCCGTTGATTCCTGAAAGGCCGTTGAGAACATAGGCCATTTTTCGGGTCTACCGGTGAAGTCAGGAAGGTCGTGAAGTTTTCGACCAGCATGCGGCGTAGGCTGACCCGTAGTAAAAGACGGCGATGATCGATGATAAAACGATGGCTGCGGGATGAACGTCTGCTGACTGAGAGGCTGAAGTTGACTTAGGGGTGGCAGATACGAAGAAATCCTTTGTGTGCAGGAAGAACTGGTTGAAGTCGTCGGTGTGGCTGACATCAGTGGTAATTGCGGCGGTAAATACATCGATGTGGGCTTTATGTGTGGGTTATTCTGGTTCGTGCACATAACTGTTGACGTAGCTGTAAAGGTGATGCCGTTATTCTGGTAAAGACTTGCGGGTACATTCGCTGGAGGATTTATAGTTGGCAGAGCGATTGGACCACTTGAAGGGTCGGCAAGGGTTCTGGCGTCATTTTCCTGTTGGCGCAGGTTAATGAACTCCTGTAGACGAATGCGCTCATCTTTCTCACTCTCTGCGCATGCTCTGGCGGCTTCGAGCTGTGTACGTAACTCCTCTATCTGCCTCTGTACGTCCTGCTCTATGGCAGGTGACTGCAGCTGATGAGTTTCTTGTGTCTCCATTATCGTGATTTCTCTGTCGGAATCCGTTTCACTTTCAAAAGGACTTCTGTCCTCTGAAATATCCGACAAGTCTAGTGGGTTTTGGCTTTGGCTGGTGACGTACTTCCCTTGATTTAAACGGGAGCTTCTTCTTGGCGGCTTATCTTCTGGCATGGACGATGATGTTAAATTAAAAGTCACTTGTGGCGACTGTCGGCGGCTATTCTTAATACTTTCTTTAAAAGTTGCTTCTCTCCTGGTGCTGGCGGCAAATAAGGAAATAGGTGAACTTTTGAGGCGTGGCGGTGTTAAATTTGGCGAATTTTATGTTGTGCGGGCGGCAAAAAATCGGCAAATCCTTTGCACAAAAATTAAATTGGCGAAACTTTCGTGGTGATGGCGGCAAGTCGGTAAATCTTTGCAAAATAAGAATTAAATTGGCGAAACTTTCTACGGTGATGGCGGCAAAGAGTCGGCGAAACTTTGCAAGAAAAAATTAAATTCCCAAACTTCTACGGTGATGGCGGCAAAGAGTCGACGAATCTTTTCATACAAGAAATTAAATTGGCTATCTTCTTTTCTTGCAAAAAGAATAAAATTTGTTATTGCGGCAGTGGAAGCACCGTTCGAAGAAATAAAAAACACTGTTTCCAATAAGAAACGAAGAGTTTATTCTCTGAAAATATAAATTCATAATAAAGAATTCGAATAGAAAAAAGGCAACTTACTTTTGCAGTGAACGTTTCGGGCTCCCAAATGCAAATGAAAGAGTCGTGCGTCGAGTGGAAGTAGCACGTTAATACGTACGTATTCCTCCGCCAATTTTCGCGCCCTTTTTGACATTTACGGAAGGAAATTTAAAGTTCTGTTTGCATTTAGAAAAAGGGAAGTTTAGAGTTCTGTTCGCATTTGAAACCTCGAAATGTTCACTTTACAATATCTATTTTAATATTTTAACATCCCACCCCCCGTGAGGCGCTCGGGTCCTCACCCTTAGCCTCACTTACATCCAGCACAGCAAGCTTCACCACCGGCCGTCGAAGAACACCCACTCTGGTTTTGACTTCAGCTGATCGAACTTGGTTATCTCGACCAGGGAAAATTCTAGTTACTCTTCCTCGTGTCCATTTGCTTCTGGCCGCTTCGGCGTCGCAAATCAGGACTAGATCTCCGACTGCTACTGGTGGGGTCCTTTCGAACCATTTACATCGCCGCGTGAGGACTGGTAAATATTCTTTGATCCATCTTCGCCAAAACCGATCCTTAATTTGTTGGCTCACGCGCCATTGCTTGCGAAGACATAAGGTTTTTGCGTCGATCTGGCCTGGCGCTTGTGTTGAGTTCGGACTTCCAAGCAGAAAGTGGTTCGGCGTTAGCGGCTCTTCATCCTCAGCTGACACAGGTAAGTGTGTGAGAGGGCGGCTGTTGACGATATTTTCTGCTTCAATTAGGCTGCTCAACAAAGTCTCAAGCTTCGGTGACAATCCATAAAGAACGTGTGATAGGACCCTCTTGACAGACCGGACTAGCCTCTCCCAACATCCACCAGCATGTGGGTTCAACGGACAATTAAACACCCACTCTATACCCTTTGAAGAAAGTTCCGTCTTGATGGCTTCGTTGTCGAATATCTTAGCGGTCATCAGCTCATTTTTGGCACCGACAAAGTTGGTACCGTTATCGCTTCTTATTCGAGCCGGAACCCCTCTTCTGTTGACAAAATTCCTAATGCACATGATGCAGGCATCCGTCGACAAATCAGCAGCAATTTCCAGATGGACAGCTCTTATAGTCATGCACGTGAAGAGCGCAATCCACCGTTTCTCTTTACGACGTCCAGTAGTAATTAGGACCGGTCCGAAATAGTCCAAGCCGGTATAAGTGAATGGTCTCAGGAATGGAGTGAGACGGTCCTTTGGCAACTGACCCATTAATGGCGACAATGGCTGAGCAGTTCGGATGCGGCAGTAATGGCAATCCCTCTTCGCTCCTCTTACAGCAGTGCGTAGGCCGGGCACCCAAAATTTGAATCGTATCTCGTTTATAATGGAATCGTCATTCTGGTGACGCAACAGGCTATGAAAATGTGCTATTATTAATTTTGTAAGCGGATGACCCTTTGGCAGAATGATGGGACGTCTGGCTGTGAATGGTATACTCGTGGCAGCATCTATACGTCCATACACCCGTAGAAGGCTAGTATCATCCAAGTATGGCGTCAGTTTGTATATAACGCTATTCTTCCCTAATGGCAGATTCTGTTTTAACCGGTCAATCTCACGCCTTCAACAATCTTCCCTTGACAGCTTCTGATAAATCGCAGTACCCAGCCCATCGTTCTCTTCAGCTTCAAATATTTAGAAAATCTTGTGATGTCAATTATCTTTGTACTCACTGTGTTCATATGCAAAATAGACTTTGGCCTAAGCTCCTTTTGGCAGGTATAACTGCTAATATCATCCGGCATTGCAGGCCAAGCATCTTCAGACAGCTTCAAAAATGATGGGCCGTTCAATCACTTGCTGTGCACTTCAAGCCTGGGGGGATATTTGGCTCGCGTTCCTTCATCTGCTGGATTAAACTTCGATGGGATCCAGCGCCATTGACTGATCTTGCTGCTGTCGAGAATTTCCGCTACACGGAATGCCACGAATGGCTTGTTACGACGCGGATCCATACGAAGCCAATTTATACAGGTCTTCGAATCACTCCAATATACCTGATTCCCAAATTGCAACTCATGACTCTCTACTATAGAATTGCAGAGTCTAATTCCCAGGACGGCAGCTGACAACTCAAGACGCGGCATTGACGTTAGCTTTTTCGGAGCACACTTTGTCTTCCCGCAGATAAATGATACGCTGATTCTGTCTCCCATCTCGGCACGAAGATATGTAACTGCGCTGAACGCCTCTTCACTGGCATCGACGAAAGTGTGAAGATCTATTTTGCTAGCCTTTGACAGGAGGAAATCATGACACCTGGGTATTCTGAGTAGTCAGCTTAGGAAGGTCCGCTTTCCACTTCTTCCAGTTTTCATAAATCTCGTTGGGAATCGACTCGTCCCACGAAACTCCGTATTTCCACACAGCCTGCAGCAGTAGTTTGAGATGAACAGTGAAATTAGCAATCATCCCATAAGGATCAAATATAGATATTGTTATGCTGAGGAACTCTCTCTTGGTTGGACATCTATCATTCGCTATGATGTCCCTGCTGACCCGCGGAAACTTCAAGGTAAAGGGGAAAATATCTTCTACAGGTTCCCAACACATTCCAAGGACCTTTTCTGTGGCTGCATCAATGTTCATGTTAACTACTTGGCTCGGTTGATCTTTGTCGGCGGAATCAGAAATACTACGTAGGACCTCCGGAGAATTCGATGCAAAATTTCGCAGTTCAAAGCCTCCGGTTTTATGTATCAATATGACGGCTCTGGTAACTTCGATGGCTTCAGCTTCACTATCAAAACAGTCCACATAATCGTCCACATAATGACGATTAACAATCGCTTTAACGGCCCTCGGATGATCGTTTGCAAAACTCGACGCATTCAGGTTCTTGACAAAATTAGCTGAGCACGGCGAACAGTTGGCACCGAACGTCATCGACTGCATTATATAAGTATCGATTGGCTGGTCTGGTTTATCCCTCCACAAGAATCGCTGCGATTGCTGGTCCTCCGGCTGGATCTGAATCTGGTGGAACATCTCTTTGATATCTCCAATCACTGCAATAGGACGTAGGCGAAAATGAAAGAGAATGGATAATAAAGGCTTGAGGTTATCCGGTCCCTTTAATAATAAAGAGTTTAGGGAGACATCGTTCACTCTCGCTGCCGCATCGAATACTAGTCGAATATTATTTGGCTTGTACGGATTCTTCACGCCAAAGTGAGGAAGGTACCAGGTTCTTGAAGTCGTCCTATCTGCTTCGGCTTTGGTCAGCTTCCTGGCATACCCCTTTTTTACGTAACTCTTGATGATTTCCCTGTATTTGGCTGCGAACTCCGGATCCCTAGACATCTTGTTTTCAAGACTCCATAGCCTTCGTCTAGCCATTTCATAACTCGCTGGAGTCTCAACTGCCTCATCCTTCCACAACAATCTTGTCTGAAAACGACCCCCGACTCTTTTTGTTGCAGTCGAGAGAATTTGGAGAGCTCTCTTATCACTGGCGGAAACTAGTTCTTCTACCGGCTTCTTCACACCGAAATTCTCCATACTAAAATAATCTTCCACCATTAGCTCCAAACGCAGGTCTTCTTCCTCCTTGCTTTGGCTACTATGTAGAACAAAATCACCATCTGACAGATCAGATACGTTTGCCTTTATCCTACCATACACTACCCAACCAAGTTTGGTTTCTGCGATGATTGTTTTTGTATCCGCTGACAGTATAGTGCTTAACGGCGCACCCAAGTGGCAATTGTCCAATCCAATTAACAATTGAGGCTGTGCATTCTCAAACTCTTGAAGCGAAAGTACAGATGTATGGCGGGACGGCAAACCCAGACCGGTCGTGGTAAGTGATTGAGTTGGCAAATTTAATTCACTGACAGTTTGCACTCCTTTCAAAGTAAAACGATCAGCTCCTCCTTCGTCCGCACTAATCTGAAGGTCAACCAGCATTGACTCTACCGTCATTGTCTCCTTTCCAAACCATTGTAAAATTAAAGCCCTATGATGACCCTTTAAACGTAGCTGTGCGGCTAATTCTGCACTTATGATAGTTACAGAGGAACCCTCGTCGAGCAGCGCATAAGTTCTCACTACCGTCTCATTACTATAAAGCCTTACGGGCAAAATACGAAAGAGAATCTTAGAGCTTACCTTGCTTGGCATTGCAGCTCAACAAAGGCTTCGATTGGCTAACGCTTTCCTCCACTGACGCGGTCAATTTCTTTGGCAGTTGCTCTTCATGAAGGGTCGAATGATGTCTTCTTGCGCAGTCGTCGATCCCACATGGTTTCCGGAACCTGCATGAGCGCACACTATGCCCATACCTAAGACAGCAGAAGCATAGCCCGTTTCTTTTTACGAATTCCCATTTCCTCTGGACGTCAAGGGACACATAAACACTGCAATCAACTACTGCGTGTGACTTTCCTTTACAATGGCGGCATAAGTCACTGCTGGCTACGACTGAAGTAGAGTGTTCTTTGGCATGAAGAACTTCTGCGTGCGGCTTCCCACCTCGACGTTGGCATCCATTTTCTGCAGGTACTACTGTTGACATTTCCGCGGCGTGAAGAATGTTTTTTGTCCGTAATCTTTGATCAACTCTGGCTTGTGGCTGAAGACAAACTGGAGTGACAATACAAACGAGTCTGGTTATTCCACTTAACCATTCGTCAAAATGTTTGACGGTGGGAAATGGCTGAATGCAAACACTTCGTTGAGCCCATTCCAAACGCTTGCTCATGGGCAACTTATTAACAAGCTCGTCAATTAACGTGGGATTGGCCAGATGCTGGTGAAGACCGCTTGACTCCAGAAACGTAGCGAGGTTTTGCACTTTCGTGGAAAACGGTATCAGCAGTTCCAACTTGCCCTCTGGAATATTTGCGACTTCCCTGATCTTCATCAGTTGACTCCGTAACAGGCACTCCGGACGACCAAATCTAAATTCCAACGCTGCCATGACCCGATCTACATTGTTGGGGTGTATAAGCAATGCCTCGACTACTTCCTTCGCATCACCTTTTATACACCTTTGTAGACGGAAAATATTTTCAACTTTAGAGTAGCCGAACATTGCCGTTGATTCCTGAAAGGCCGTTGAGAACATAGGCCATTTTTCGGGTCTACCGGTGAAGTCAGGAAGGTCGTGAAGTTTTCGACCAGCATGCGGCGTAGGCTGACCCGTAGTAAAAGACGGCGATGATCGATGATAAAACGATGGCTGCGGGATGAACGTCTGCTGACTGAGAGGCTGAAGTTGACTTAGGGGTGGCAGATACGAAGAAATCCTTTGTGTGCAGGAAGAACTGGTTGAAGTCGTCGGTGTGGCTGACATCAGTGGTAATTGCGGCGGTAAATACATCGATGTGGGCTTTATGTGTGGGTTATTCTGGTTCGTGCACATAACTGTTGACGTAGCTGTAAAGGTGATGCCGTTATTCTGGTAAAGACTTGCGGGTACATTCGCTGGAGGATTTATAGTTGGCAGAGCGATTGGACCACTTGAAGGGTCGGCAAGGGTTCTGGCGTCATTTTCCTGTTGGCGCAGGTTAATGAACTCCTGTAGACGAATGCGCTCCTCTTTCTCACTCTCTGCGCATGCTCTGGCGGCTTCGAGCTGTGTACGTAACTCCTCTATCTGCCTCTGTACGTCCTGCTCTATGGCAGGTGACTGCAGCTGATGAGTTTCTTGTGTCTCCATTATCGTGATTTCTCTGTCGGAATCCGTTTCACTTTCAAAAGGACTTCTGTCCTCTGAAATATCCGACAAGTCTAGTGGGTTTTGGCTTTGGCTGGTGACGTACTTCCCTTGATTTAAACGGGAGCTTCTTCTTGGCGGCTTATCTTCTGGCATGGACGATGATGTTAAATTAAAAGTCACTTGTGGCGACTGTCGGCGGCTATTCTTAATACTTTCTTTAAAAGTTGCTTCTCTCCTGGTGCTGGCGGCAAATAAGGAAATAGGTGAACTTTTGAGGCGTGGCGGTGTTAAATTTGGCGAATTTTATGTTGTGCGGGCGGCAAAAAATCGGCAAATCCTTTGCACAAAAATTAAATTGGCGAAACTTTCGTGGTGATGGCGGCAAGTCGGTAAATCTTTGCAAAATAAGAATTAAATTGGCGAAACTTTCTACGGTGATGGCGGCAAAGAGTCGGCGAAACTTTGCAAGAAAAAATTAAATTCCCGAACTTCTACGGTGATGGCGGCAAAGAGTCGACGAATCTATTCATACAAGAAATTAAATTGGCTATCTTCTTTTCTTGCAAAAAGAATAAAATTTGTTATTGCGGCAGTGGAAGCACCGTTCGAAGAAATAAAAAACACTGTTTCCAATAAGAAACGAAGAGTTTATTCTCTGAAAATATAAATTCATAATAAAGAATTCGAATAGAAAAAAGGCAACTTACTTTTGCAGTGAACGTTTCGGGCTCCCAAATGCAAATGAAAGAGTCGTGCGTCGAGTGGAAGTAGCACGTTAATACGTACGTATTCCTCCGCCAATTTTCGCGCCCTTTTTGACATTTACGGAAGGAAATTTAAAGTTCTGTTTGCATTTAGAAAAAGGGGAAGTTTAGAGTTCTGTTCGCATTTGAAACCTCGAAATGTTCACTTTACAATATCTATTTTAATATTTTAACAGACGTGTTAAGCGGTGGTTGTCTTTTAGCTTTAATCGCTTCAAGGATTTAGCCTTCGGAATAACCCGTTTTACTGTAGACACACTTGCTTTAACACCACTTTTTTCTTTTGTTTTGGCGGCAGAGTCGTGTGAATTTGACGCGAGTCGCAGAATTGCTCTTTTGTCAGCAGCGGTAACGGCACTTACAGTTAGCCCTTTTATGTTTTTACCATAGTTGCACTCGTTCCGTAAAAATGTGGATATAACTTTGCGGCTTCGTTGCGTTTTTTTTAGCTATTTGGTGAATAGACAGGCCACACTCGCGGTAAACCTTGATTTTAGATTTCTCGTCCTCTGCCAATGATTTAGCACGACCCATTTTGACTGAAATTATTGTAAGATGACTAAATGATATTAGAAAATATTTTAGCATAACTACCTGCCTTGGCGTATACACGAAAACTGATAATATAGGCGTGGTGCTATTCAAGTGAACCAAAATAAGACCATGTTTTTATAGTAATTTCATTCAACATAACAAAAACTATATAACGGGACATTTCCAATGCATGAACTCGCTCACAGAGAGAGTGTTTGAAGAAATATAAAAAATATCAAAATATTGAACCGCTACATATTCAGAGACTCGAATTATTTTCAATTATATTATGCATAATGGGGGGCTCTATTCAAGTGAGCGGAGTTGTATTTTGCTGTACGGGAACAGGATTTCGTAGTTTTTCGTAACATTTCGTAGATATGGCGATATCGTAGATATTCACTTGTGTGAATATCGCCAATCCAAACATATGGGGAAGTCTTTTCGTTGTCGATGAGTGATCGGCGTAGGGATGAATAAATGAAAATAGCAAACGAAATTATTATTATATGTACAAATGGTTTAGATGGTTTTGAAGATTTGGGTTTTGTCAGAAATAAAACATTGCAAAGTTTGTGTTTGCATGATCAGGGGATTGATCAATAATTTTAAATATCTACGTGCTAAATTATTTTGTATCTAAAAGCGGGTTATCTAGAGAGATTTTAATGAGAGTAGTTAAAGAAAATATAAGCATTTTTTCTTGAAATATCAGAGCTATTACAGATTTGCAATCAATATTCGTCTAGCAGGAAAAGTTTCGCGTTACTAAGAGTTTCAGCAACTAGCCCACATTTCACTTTCGGAGAAAGTAAAATATATTGCTTATATGACTTTCCACATTTAATCAAGTCACTTAGAAATGGGTTATTAAAATCCAACTTGTGTACTTCTGATACTGTTGTTAGTTTTAAAATTTTTAAGGAGCTGTATGAACTTCAGAAAAGTAAAAAAAACCAAAATGTGTGTGAAATAAAAAAAAAATCAACATATTTCGACGAATAGTTTTTAAAAAAAATGAGAACAAAACTGGCTACTCAAGTTTTTAGAAGGACTGTTCAAGCAGCAATAGAAACAGTAACAGTTTTAAGAACAGCTCGACGGATATTACACCAGCAACAGCCAATTTTATCTGTTAAGTTAACCAAATCGACTGCATTTTCGAGTGTATCATTTAGGGTAGATAATTTGTATATGTAAGTCAGCTGTTCAGGTTAACATGGTTTCATTGAAAGCTTTGTAAAATACGTCAAAGGATACTCTTTTATTAACAAGTCAAAACCAATTTACTTCATAAATGGAATGAAGGTTAGGTTAGGTTAGGTTGGCACGAGAGTGCAGACACTTAGACCAGTAAAAGTCCTTTGTGATACCATGGATAACACCATTAGGCCACTCAGGGACCAACAAAACCAACCGGAGCTTTTGATAAAGCGATGGATGCACATGACGCATAAGGACGCCAGATCGCCAAGGTCTTCAAGGAAGGGTGACCCTAAATGGAGCATTCATTTATTGGACAAAGATGGGCAATTACGTAGGAGGCGAAGGATTGTTTCCTCCTCGTCCCTTTAGCTCCTGCAGAAGAAGTTAGAGAAGAGACCAAGTCTTCTGGCATGTTGGCCTATAAGACAGTTTCCCGTGAGAACACCGACAACGCAGCTGGTCTGTGATCGCTTTAGTTTGATCAGCTCGGTACTACGTTTATGTTCCAGCCTAGGCCAGATCTGTCTCGAAATGCGACACGTTTAGCCGTTTTCCCATCTGAATGAGATTTGGCCGAGGAGTGGAGACCACTGAGAAGAGGCTTTCTTTTTTTATTCATTTATTTATTTATTTATTCATTCATCGAAAAGAGTATAATAATCTCTTACAGGTTAATTAGTGAAATTAAGAAGTATTAGGGATAATAAGCATACTACGTACATTCAATAAATACAATTCAAAAATAAGCTTTTCTTTAAACAATTTAAATAATTAGATAGGAAACTTCAACAATCAAAGCTAATAGCAGGTTCTTTTTAAAATTTATTCTAGAACAATTTTCAAAAATATCTATTGATGCTAATACTCATCTCTCATTCTCATTGATGCAACGTGCAATTGGTTCATTTTGAGCGTATTTTGGTCGGCGTACCCTTTCACTGAAGTGGAGTTGTCCGCGTAGAAAAAAAATCCGTAAAAATCACAACAGTTTACATACCAATTTCGTCGTTTTTTATAATAAAATTGCAGAAAAGTGATAA
This sequence comes from Blera fallax, assembly GCA_946965025.1. Classification (NCBI taxonomy): domain Eukaryota; kingdom Metazoa; phylum Arthropoda; class Insecta; order Diptera; family Syrphidae; genus Blera; species Blera fallax. The sequence goes on from OX337246.1 coordinate 59,315,100, forward strand.
ATTTGTACAGGTAGATCTGCTCTGAATAAACCCATGCTGTTGGACAGAAATACAATTTTTTACTACTAGTAATCAACTTTTCAAACAGTTTCGGAATGGAAGAGATTTTGCAAATAGGACGGTAATTGCAAACATTTTGTTAAGAACCGGATTTATGGATCGGAACAATCTAGAGAAAAGAAAGTCGGGTTAGTAACACCATTTATAACTGAAGAACGGCTAGACCGATTTTTATGATCTTTGATTTGTTGGATGTGTCTCCGCCCCGAATAAGAGAACAAGTATTAAAACATCGGAAAAATTCACGAAAAAAAAATTTACGAAGAAAATTAATTTTCTCATACATTTTGTATGCAACGGCTTTTTTGATATCTCACAACGCCATCTCTGTCTGATACATGACAGAAACACAAATGAACATGGCGCTGTGTGCTGGTTCCGGTAATGCCAGTAGATGGCGTTTTGTGCATTTTCTTTTGACAGCTGATTCAGCTGCGCGGTCTTTTCATTGCATATCATTAGGCGTGTTTTGGTGAGAATTATGCAAAGTAAAAGCCAAATTCAAAACGATTCTCAGTCAATCTGGTTGAAAAGCTTTTTTAATATTTCAAGTTTGGTGCACTTCTTGACAAGAAGAAGAAGAAACCCTCATATGCCAACCACATGCTACAGCGAGGAATTATCCAAGAAGTTAAGAGGACAACACTCGGGTATTTTTGTTAATGCAGCTGCAAGTCATAAAACAAGAGATAATGAATACCATAAAAAAATATTTAAAGAAACATTTTCTTTTAAGTTAGTTATTTAATAATCGTATCTGTACACTACATGTTAACTTTTAAGATTTATAAAAATAAAATTACATTTTTATTTAAAATAAATTTGAATGAAATTTATTTCGCGCGCATCGACAATCAATCCAATCGTTAATTTTGGACTGCGTGTTTGATTTTCCAGGCGGATTCGTTCGTAATTCTGTGGAATTCTATTTTCGATCGTGATTTTCAAACGGTAAGTTGCATTGCGAATCAATCACTGCAGATGAACAAGAAATCTCACGAGAAAAGCGTTAGTGTGGCCCGACTTCGTGCATCACAAACACAAGAACAAAGAGAGGCAGTACGTGAAACGGCTCAGTTGACAATGAGAAATCGTCGAGTTTATCGCGCAGATCAACAACGTGCTAATCTTCGACGCGCAAAAAGAAATACTTCAAGTGTTGATTTGAATGGAGTAGCGTTTCAATACGATTGCACAATTGACTACAGCTCGCATCCTTTCATTCGAATTGGCCCAATGGAGGTTGTGTGCGACCATTGCGGTGCATTGAAGTTCGCTGGAGAAACGCCTGGATTGTGCTGTCTCAGTGGCAAGGTGAAATTGCCACCTGAGCTATTGCATTCATTGCTTCGTGGCGAAACACCAGAATCACGACATTTTCTATCGAACACTCAAAGAAACAATGGCAAATGACTTCATTCGGAGCCGACGTTATCGAAGAACGCGGATTCAATCCGACACTCAAGGTAATTTCTGCTCGAGGGAGTAAACGTTCATTTTCTTTTGGTGATCATAAATCAATAATTCTGACTTCGCCTCCGACTTTAAAGATCCAAGGTCAAATTCACCGTCGAATTGAATCATTGTTACCGCTTGAAGACGCACAGGATAAATTCATTCAAATTTTTTTCATATGGTCCTCCATATTGATCGGCGTTAAACGATCAATATAGCAATTAAGAGCAATTCTTCAAGATCTGCAGCAACTACTTCATGAACATCATGCATTGGTTCGGTTGTTCATAACTGAATTGGATCGCATGCCGCTGGAACACACGAACGCCAATTCAACGCTCCAACAATAGATGAAATCGCAATTGCGATTGTTGGTGAAAACTTGGAAACGCACGATATTGTGCTTACATGTCGCGACACTGGACAGCTGCAATGAATATACGAAACACACCGTTCATACGATGCATAGCAATACCCGTTGATGTTTTTGCAGGGAGACGGTGGATATCACTTCAATATCAACTTGATACATCCATTGAGCGGTGAGTATCGATATCATTATTTTCATTTCAACATGACACTAATTTTACTGATTTCATTTCAGGTGAGGAAACTACCAAGAAGGTTAGGTTAGGTTAGGTTAGGTTGAAGTGGCTGCCAGCTAAGATTCGCCAGCACACTTAGACCAAAGAGGTCCGTTGTGATACCACGTGGATCATGGGAGAAGCCTCCCTCCACCTACTCGTCTTAAAACCAATTAGAGCTTCTTATGAAGCGTAGGAGGCTCTTGATGTAAATCTTCATCAGGTCGCCTATCTCGTTATAATAGGGAGCTCCTAAGTGGAGTTTCCTTCTACGGGAGAGAGCTGGGCAGAAACAAAGAAGGTGAGGAATAGTTTCCTCCTCTTCTTCATCCATGCAGCTTTTACAGAAATCGTTCGCGAAGAGGCCTAGCCTTGTAGCATGCTTGCCTATTAGACAGTGTCCAGTGATGACACCTATAGTGGTGCCGATATGCAATCTGTTGAGAGAAATCAAATTCTTAGAGCGTTTTAGATCCAGCTTTGGCCAAATCTGTTTTGTCGCTAGACATGTTAAACCACTTGTCCACCTAAGATTTGCACTCTCGATAGCATCCAGCTTTAGTTTAAGTTTGCGAGTAGCGATTGGAATACCTAAGGTGCCGTTATCCGGCAAGATGGGTAAATTTGTTCCTTTGTTCCGGCACCCAACACAGGTGAATATTGAACTGCTCAGCCATCTCCACAAGAGACGAACGGCAGTCTAGGGCTACTAAAGAGTTTATAGAGGTCGATTCCAGGGATTTGATTGCTGCCTGGCTATCAGAAAAGATGCGGATATCTCTAGCAGATATCACGTTTTTCTTAAGCCAAGATAGGGCTTCTTTGATCGCCATTATTTCCGCCTGGAACACGCTACAGTGATTTGGAAGACGGAAGGAGAGCTTTAGATTAAGCTTATCGGAGAAAACACCTGCACCGACTCCGTCTATGGTTTTTGACCCGTCAGTGTAGAAGTGAATAGAATCATCTTCTAAAAATGCATCTTCCTCCCAGCATGATCTGGAAGGGATGGTGACAAGGAAGTTCTTCTCAAAATTTAAACTAGGTATGGTGTAGTCCGTGTTTTCGGGAGAGATTTTGAATTTATTCAGAATAGAGGCGTGGCCGAATTCTTTTCTTGACCACTGTTGGGTAGCTTCAAGGCGAACGGCTGCAGTTGCTGCCATTTGCTTGCTGTATATATCGAGGGGTATTAGATGGAATATAATGTCCAGTGCCGCGGAGGGAGTTGTACGTAGTGCTCCGCTGATGCACAGACAAGCTGTACGTTGGACCTTACTTAGATAATCCCGATTTATAGCTTTATCTAAGGCTGTCCACCAGACAATCACCCCGTATGTGAGTATCGGTCTAATGATCGAGGTGTAGAGCCAGTGAGTAATTCGAGGTTGTAATCCCCATTTATTCCGAATGGCTTTCTTACAAGAGAAAAGTGCTACTGTAGCTTTCTTTACTCTTTCTTGAATATTAGGTTTCCAACTTAGCTTCCTATCCAGGATAAGACCCAAATATTTTGCTTTATCAGAGAAGGTTAAGCTGTTTCCATTAAGAGAGGGAGGGTCGACTAGCGGAATTTTATATTTCCTTGAAAAGAGTACTAGTTCAGTTTTGTGGGGGTTTACACCCAGACCACACCGAACTGCCCATCTAGTGAGCTTATTTAAAGCGTTTTGTAAGAGTTCCTTCAGAGTATTTAGGTGCTTTCCCGAGACGGCCAAGGCAACATCATCTGCATAAGCGATCGCTGTGCATCCCTCGCCTTGAATGATTATCAATAGTTCATTGACCACCAAATTCCACAAAAGCGGGGATAGAACACCTCCTTGTGGAGTGCCTCTACCAACAGATCTTCTGATAGACATCCCACCCAGCTTGGAGTTGATAATCCGACCATTGAGCAGTAGACTGATCAATTCGCGGAGTGAGCTGTCAACTTTCAGATCTGATAATGCATCTGCTATCGCTGATGTATTGACGTTGTTGAAAGCGCCTTCTATATTCAGAAAGGCAACCATTGTGTATTCCTTGTGGAACAGGGAATGTTCAATTTTGCGTACCAGTGAGTGCAATGCTGTCTCCACTGATTTGCCTTTGCAATACGCATGTTGGGCCACTGACAGTAGCTTCTTATCAATACTGTTGCGTAAATGGATATCAATCAGTCGTTCCAATGTTTTTAAGAGGAATGATGATAGACTGATAGGTCTGAAATCTTTTGGATTTGAATGAGAGCATTTACCCGCTTTGGGTATGAATACAACTTTGACTTCTCTCCATATCTTTGGGATATAAGCCAGGTTTAGACAACTTTGCATAATCATCTTCAGCACCGGCATAATTATGTCCGATGACTTCTGCAACTCGGCAGGTATTATGCCGTCTGGTCCCGCGGATTTGTATGGTTTGAAGCTGTGTAGTACCTAGTGAAGTTTGCTCAATGTGATCAAGTTTGAGGAGTTGGTAATTTGTGGAAGTGGTCTGCTGGAAACCATACTGTTAACAACTTGGGAACTGCCTGGGAAATGGGTGCCAAGCAGTAGTTTTAGCGAATCTTCGCTGGAAGTAGTCCAAGTTCCATCCGGTTTTTTAAGGTAACTGGGTGTAATGGATTTGAAGAGAGAATTTTTCTTAGCCTAGATGCCTCAGAAACTTCTTCTATTTTACCACAGAAGAGTCTCAAAGAATTTCGTTTGGCTTTCCTTAATTCTTTTTTGTATGTGCTAAGGGATGCCTTGTACAAGTCCCAATCTTGCGCGTCTCTCGTACTTTTGGCATTATTGAAGAGTTATATATATGGTCCTCCATATTGATCGGCGTTAAACGATCAATATGGCAATTAAGAGCAATTCTTCAATATCTGCAGCAACTACTTCATGAACATCATGCATTAGTTCGGTTGTTCAAAACTGAATTGGATCGCATGCCGCTGGAACACACGAACGCCAATTCAACGCTCCAACAATAGATGAAGTCGCAATTGCGATTGTTGGTGAAAACTTGGAAACGCACGATATTGTGCTTACATGTCGCGACACTGGACAGCTGCAACGAATATACGAAACACACCGTTCATACGATGCATATCAATACCCGTTGATGTTTTTGCAAGGAGACGGTGGATATCACTTCAATATCAACTTGATACATCCATTGAGCGGTGAGTATCGATATCATTATTTTCATTTCAACATGACACTAATTTTACTGATTTCATTTCAGGTGAGGAAACTACCAAGAAGGTTAGGTCGATGATTTATTACACATATCGTTTGATGATTCGTCAAAATGCTGACAACTATGTACGTCGAAATCGAAACGGAGCGCCTCACTTTCATTCGGCTGAACCAAGCGTTCAGAGGAGTATATTCATTTACGCAATGCAATCAATACCGAAGGAAATGCAGCTAATGTTGGTCGATTGACTATTCTATCGGCGACGTACATTGGCAGCCCGCGTCATATACATGAATATGCGCAAGATGCAATGACATATATTCGTCATTACGGTCGATCCAGATGATCGGCACGACATCACCCCACGTATCATCAAACAAAAAATCCGGTCGCCGATTAACTACATTGTTAAGCATAGCGTCTTTGAGGATACTCGTTGCTGGATGTATTCGATTGAAACGAGGCTTGCAATATGCACACATTCTTATTTGGTTAGTCGAAAAAATTCGACCAGACCAAATAGATGACATCATATGTGCCGAGATTCCTGATCCCGAAACTGATCCAGACCTGCATGATGTTGTAATTACGAACATGATTTACGGTGCGTGTGGCGCCATCGACCCCCAATCACCGCGCATGGTCATGGAAAGTGTTCCAAGCGTCATCCACGAAATTTGACGGCGGAGACTATCACTAACATCGATGGTTACCCACTGTATTGGCGTTAATCACCCGATGATAACGGTAAAGCTATCACAACGAAAGTGAAACAACACTTGTACGCAGTTCATCCAAAGAATGACGAATGCTTCTACTTGCGGTTCTTGCTGGTGATTGTTCGTCGGCCAACATCATTTGAATCACTTCGAACTCTCAATGATGTAGGGTGCCCAACATTTCGTGCTGCATGTCAACAGCTCAATTTACTTGAAAAAGATACTCATTGGGACATTCCTCATGTCATTGATTTTGACCACTATTCGTGTGAGATCCGAAATTGCTGTAGCAGTTACTTCTACTGAGATAGCAGCCACGCTGCTAGAAGGATGCCGAACGGCTCAATCAGCGTTGAAATTGCCGTGAAACCTTCAAACGACTGAAAAACCGACATGCAACATTGCGAAACACTCAGGAATGGCCAAAGTTTTGTTAGCAAGTAAAATCATCATCTGGCATGAATGAACAATGGCGCACAAACTCGCATTGGAAGCACTCAATCTAACTACGAAAAATCTGCGCAATGACTCAAGGTGTTTTGGAGGTGCAATGATTCTACTGTCTGGCGATTTCCGCCAAACACTACCAGTTATTCCAAGATCGACTGCTGCCGATGAACTAAACGCTTGCTTCAAATCATCGACTCTGTGGTGCTATGTGGAGAAACTTCATCCGATGACAAACATGCGAGTTGCATTGCTAAACGATCCATCTGCCGAAGATTTCTCCAAGCAATTGCTGACTTCGGTAATGGTCGTGTTCCTGTCGACGTATCAAATGGATTGATTTCGTTTCCGCCGAATTTTTGCAATTTCGTCTCAACGAAGGGCGAGCTCATCAACTAAGTGTTCCCGAAAATTTTTGCTAACCACAAAAATCACAATTGGTTGAGTGAACGAGCGATTCTTGCGGCAAAGAACAAAGATGCGGATCACTTACACTTCACAATTCAAAATCAAATCGTTGGTCCACTGCATTTCTTCAATTCTATCGACTGTGTAACAAACGAAGACGAAGACTCATTGAATCTGCCTGGCTTGCCACCGCACAATTTACAGCTGATGGTCGGCTCGGTAGTCATCATGCTTCGAAATCTGAACTGAACTGAATTTGAGTATTCATTTTATCTTAGTAAAAATCTGAATTTAATTCAGCTAATAAGTCAACACAATATTTTTAGATTCTGAGGCGGTACGAAGTTCGCCGGGTCAGCTAGTGCGAGATATTTTCCAAATATCTAAGAAACTTCCAGACGCTATTGATTTGGAGAGGATAAGATGAAGTGGATAAGACAAAGAATTTGCACAACTTTTTAGTAAGATAGGCGAAATACCATCAAGACCTTCAGTTTTTATACCCTTAAGGTGAGTAACAGCTTTCTCAACAACTAGCCTATCAAATTGCATGTCGCTAAGATTGATCTTAGATTCTACGCTAGAAAAGGAATCAGGCCCATCATTAAGGCTATAAACTGAACTAAAATAGTTGGCAAAGTAATTACAAATCGATTTAGTATCATCGGATGAAGGGTCCTTAAAATACATAAGATTTGGTAACCCATTCAAAAAAAAAATGCTATTAGATTTTAATTTCACTTCACACGACAATGTGTAAGCTCTGTACAAAATTTGTTGAGAACGTCAAATTCCCTTTGGCAAAGCTGGTACCAAAATCTTAATTCCGTATTCAGATCTGTCTTCCCTAAAACGTTTGTAGGCCTTATTCTTCTAATTTTTAAGATTCAAAAGCCTATTAAACCAGATGGGGTGGGTAGTTACATTAAAAGCTGAAATCACCGGTGAACACTACATGTTGGGATGGTCCTAAATTATGAAGCAGAGTACGACAATTACCGAAATGTAATTCGTAAAGCTCTAAAAGGCTACCAGAAGGTAAATAGCTGGCAATCAAAAAAAGATCAAAGTCTGATGAAAAGGAAATTTTTAAAATTAATTGATTAACATCAAAATTGGTAGACAGTGTTAGATTATTCGAAGGCAGCTCAAGCTGTCTGTAAGAAAAGCAACTACGAACAGCAATCTCTATTCCACCACCTCTGAGCAAACCTGTAGGGCGCACGCAGCGATTAAAAGAAGAGCCACTCATAAATTCAGCGGTAAAATGACTGTCCAAAAGCCAAGTTTCTATAAAAATAATAATATCGAAATCAATTGTTGAAGATGAAAGATAAATTTTTTTTTAAATTTGGTTCTCAACCGCCTACGTTTTGATAATATAAAGAATAGTTTAGAATTTATACTTTAAGTTTTAGAAATACTTAATCGTTTTTTGAATGCGATGTTACGGCTGTAGTAGGTGTCTTCATTGATAAGGCAGGTGTGGCTCGGTGAACATATTCATGTACCAATGTCCCATCAGGTCAGAAGTCAGCAGAAAGAAGCATAATAGTTTGAATGATACTATTTCACGAGGTTCATTAAAGTTGAACTTGAAGCAATTTAAAGATGAAACTGGTATACCACTTTTGTTGCAGAAGCGATAGTTCCGCAGTGTCTCCGCAGTCACTTCGAGAATTTGGCGATGACAAGCCGACGGCAATATCCCATGTTATCAATGAGTCCATTTTTTTTAGATTTTGATGTGGGCTTAGGCTTGGCTTTATTGCAAAACGCAAGATCGTACAATTTGTCACAGGCGATAAGATGTTGCTTAAAAAGCGTTTGAATACGCTCAAGCTCCGCCATTATGAGTTTCGGCGGACCTCTGCACTCATCAAGTAATCTCAACAGCATTGATGTTGAAAACTTCCGGCACTGTGTGCAAAACCACTAAAGACCGTTAGGGGTTGAATTTCGCAAATCATCCCCTGTTCTGGGTAATAATGCCACATACAGGTATACCCCGGCTCGGGGCAACGTTGTTAACGAATTATAACTATAACGTCGGTAACGAATTATTACCATACCCCGCTTAACGTTGCGTGGCTTCCCTGTAACGTCGTTTGAAAAAACAAAATAATGATGCAATAATAAAATAAAAATGTCTCCAAGATGTCGCCAATTTTCTTACGTTTTTCAAGATCATCGACAAAATTGTGGCAAGATATTGCACCGAAGTATGTATGTATAAATTTTATGCAGGTATGGTGCAACTTCAACTTCAGCAAGAACAATTATAAAAGATAAAAAAAATTATAAAAAATCACAGATGCGATTTCCATCGACACGAAAGTTGCTAAGCCGAGAGGCGTTGTCATGGCCCGAATGGAAAAACTGTTACTGATATGAATTGAGGATCAAACTCACCGAAATATTCCACTTAGTCAATGACTAATACAACAAAATGCGGCTTAGATTGTTCGACAAATCAAAAGAGACAATAGGTGAGTCCTCAACTGATGAAACTTTGTGTGCAAGCCATGGTTGGGTTGATAGGTTTAAAAAAGGATCTGGCATCCACAATGTGAAACTTTCGGGAGAAGCAACTAGTGGTAAAGTGTAATCCATGCAAACATTTCAAGAAACCTTTATAGAAATTGTAACAACTGGCGGCTACAGCCCTGCACAAATTTCCAAAGTAGACGAAACATTTCAAGAAACCTTTATAGAAATTGTAACAACTGGCGGCTACAGCCCTGCACAGATTTCCAAAGTAGACGAAACGGCACTTTTTTGGAAAAAAAAATGCCAACCAACCAAATGCCAAGTCAATGCCTGGACATAAGACTGAAAGAGATAGACTAACATTATTACTAGGTGGAAACGCCACAGGAATTTTTAAAATCAAATTCATGTTGGTTCACAAACCTCTTAATCCCAGAGCTTTAAAATGTTGCGTAAAAGAGAAATTACCTGTAATTTGGAAGGCAAACAAAAAGGCTTGGGTCACAAAGTCTCTTTTCGAGGAATGCTTTGTAGACCACTTTTGTCCAGCTGTAGAAAAGTTCTATGGTGAGCAAAATGTCTCCAATAAAACATTGCTGCTCTTAGACAATGCCCCTGGACATCCGACTTCTTTTCAAAACGTTACAATTTGTTGTGTTACCCCCAAAACTTATGGCTTATGATTTAAGAAAATTGTCGGGAGGAAAAGTGAAGGTTGTTTTTCTACTATCTAATACGAATTCACTTCTGCAACCAATGAACCAATATCCAATTGCTAATTTTAAGCATCAATATACAAAACTTGCATTTTCGAAAGCATTAGATGAAACAAACGGCGGCGATAAGAGCTTAAAAGAATTTTGGAAAGAGTTCGACATTTTGCACGGCATTCAGTTGATAGAAAAAGCTTGGGAAAAAGTATCAACAAAATGTTTGCAAGCATCCTGGACGGGCTTAGAGAGCTGATGAAATTGTCAGCTTAGGCAGGCTTCTTGGCTTTGACAACTTAGAGGCTGCTGACATAGAGGAACTAGACAGTCACATGATGAAGAATTTTTGGTCGAAGACCTTATTGATTTGGAAACAGTCAATTCTGATGATAAGGATGCTGAAAATGACGTTGGAGTTGCAAAAGATCTTCAACTAAACTTTAAGTTGAGCGATTTAAGAAACGCTCTGGATCATCTAAAAAACGGGCAGAAAATTTTCGAAAAATGTGATCCTTGCATATAGATGAAGCTACAATATGCTACAAGGAGTTGTATGAGCAGAGGAAAAAGGCGGCTATACAAACGACTATGCGCAAATATTTTCCACAGCAAGCATCCAGAAATGCAGCAGTTTCATCATCTTCGTCAGTAAGTAACGAAGCTTAAATCAAACTTTTATTTGTTTTTTTTTTTTGCAAAAAATGTATTTAATTTGTGTTTCTAGTAACGTATAAAATAAAACAAAATCAGTTATATTTTTTCCGAGGGTAAATCAGCCTTAAAACAATGTTTTTCTTTTCCTTGCCCGGCACTTCGATGTTTCGCTTAACGTAGTGTTTTTCAGGAACGCATTAACGACGTTAACCGGGGTATGCCTGTATTTGGTATGGAATAATTTACGACAGCCGTCACAGGATATGTGCACTATAACTTTGTTTGCATTCGTCACAACCGATATCCATTTTTAATTTTAGATTACACAAAATTAATAAAATAAGAAAAATTATGAATGAATAAAAAAGTACTTTATAAAAGTATGGTAAAGACAAAACTTTATGCACTGTGTTATCAACACTGTATTACCAACACTTGATAAGAATTAAATTTGACAGTTCAAATTTAACGATCAGCTTAACGAAACCAAACACAAGCTTTGTTCAATGAGAAAAAAGGCAAGACAGAGCAGAACAGATTTGTGAAAAATGTCACATTAAAGGTAGAACAGAAAAATACAGCCATATGTTAGTTGTCAAAAATGACAACTTCATTTTCGATTGTTGGATAATTATTTGAATTTACAAGTTTAGTATAAATTGTGAAATAAAAACAATAAAATAATGGAACTTAATTTGTTGGAACAAATGGTATTAGAGGCGATGGATTCAGAAAGTGACAACTTTCCACTTCGAGGACAAAACAATTAATTTTCAATCACAGCTGATTTTGACGTTTCTCACAAATCTGTTCTACCTCAATAAATGTCAAGTTTTCTGTTCACCGATCGAACTAATGTAAATAAAAACTAAAACTCCGGTTGGTACGGGAAAAACAAATACTGGGAATAATGTATGTATGTTAAATTTTCTAGAATTGACACGAGAGGCAGAAGGAAAAGAAAAACACGTCCAAGCTGTACGATAGTCCAAGCTTGTGTGATGGCCGCATAGGCAGTAAACTGTTTGCCGAAAATATCTAAGGGTAGCAGGTTGAACAAAATGTCCAGTGCTGGTGAGGGAGTAGTTCTCAATGCACCACTGATGCAAATGCATGCAGATCTTTACACCTTAGCAAGTTGAGTAAGGTGGATAGCCCTATCAAGAACAGGCCGATATACGATCACGACATAAAGTAGTATAGGCCTGATAGCGGACACGTACCTATAGCCTACAGCCTTTTTACAGGAGTAGAGAGCTAAATTGGCTTTCCTGACGCGTCTATAGATTGGCTTTCCAGTTCAGTTTTTTGTCCTAAAACAGACCTAGGTATTTTGCCCTATCAGTAAAGGTGAGACTGGTGCCATTTATCTTTAGAGGGTCTATGAGGGGAACTTTATATTTCCTCTTGAAGAGACCGAGTCTCGTTTTATGGGGTTTAACCCCCAGTCCACATTTGAAGGCCCATCTGGTGATCCGAAGGAGAGCATATTGGAGCATTTCATTGAGAATATCTGGGTCTACCGGAGACAGCAATAGCAATGTCATCAGCATAAGCGTCACTCTGCATACTGACCTATCCAGGTCCACCAGTAGCTCGTTTACTACCAGGTTCCACAGAAGATGTGATAAGACTCCACCTTGGAGTGTCCCGCAGCAGACAGTTCCTCTGGCCGATACTCCGCCAGCTGTGTGTTAATAATCCTGCATGTAAACAATTGATTGATTAACACTTCGAACAATGTATCCACTTTCAGATTTGCAAGTGTGTCGGTGATCGCCAAAGGAAAGCTATCATAATGCATTTTTTAGTGATGCGCACAAGCGAATGTAAGGCTGTCTCAACCGATTTGCCTTTGCAGTACGCATGCCGATTTGCCTTTGCAGTACGCAGTACGGATGATAGACTGATAGTTCGGATATCCTGCGAACTCTTGCCTGCTTTAGGTATGAAGATAACTTCAACCTTGGTCCATAGTTTGGGAACGTAGACCAGATTTAAACAGCCCGACATGATGACTTTTAGCCATAGAAGAACAATGTCCTCGCATTGCTGTAATTCTGCAGGAATAATACCGTCAGGTCCTGAACCTGCGCATGGCCCATCGGATCTTTTCTGTAGTTACTAAAACCAGGGAGTTGCTGCACGATTGAAGGGAAGTATTTACTAATCGCGAGACAGCAACAAGGGAGCTACCAGGAAGGAAGTGAGTATCCAGTAATATGTCAATGGACTCCTTAGCAGAGGTGGTCCAGTGACCGTCCGGATGCAAAAGGTAGCTGGGTGTTGAAGGATTTTAGAGAGGATTTTCCGCAACCTGGACGCTTCCGAGGATGCGCTGTCACAGAAAAGTTTCCAGGATCATCGTTGCTCTTTCCTCGAAAAGAATTTGTATTTTTTGAGAGAGAGTTTATATGAGTTTATCGGCCATCTCGCGGAGTTTTTAGCAATATTAAAAAGGAGTCTGCTTTTTTTCCTAAGAGTACTGAGGTTTGCATTCCACCAAGGTGGTTTCTTTTTACTTAGAGGGTTGCGGTGTGGGCAAGCCCCAGACATGTCTCCATAGAGTGCCTGTGTTAGAGTGTTGACCAAACTATCAAGATCGTCAGTGCTACTAGGTTCAGTAGGTAAGTGAGGGCATCAGCGTTTTAATAAAGCTTTCCTTTAAAGAGAGCAATTGGTTTTTCTATGATTTCAAAAAACCTTCTGATCAGGCAAATGGTCATCAAGAATGAATTGGAGGTAGCGGTGGTCTGAAAAAGAGTGCTCTTCAGAGACTCTCTTTACCGAGTTATAAATGTGGTCGGAGACAAGGGTAATCTCCAGGACTTCTTATCGATTGCGAGTAATGAAGGTCAGTTTGGACCCCTGGTTACAGACTAGGATATTAGTTCTAAGGATAAAATCAAAAAATTTGCTCACCTCTTTCATTTATGTCGGAACTGCGCCACATTGACTGATGAGCATTTGCATCACATCCAATGATGAGACCATTTTTAAGGCCCTCCACCTTAGCAATCAAGCTCCCCAAGATTCCGGGGGAGTGGGTCCACTTGATTGTGACCCAGATAGGCCGATACCAGCCAGTAATTTCTTGAACACAATTCAACAATTCAATTCACAACACAGTTGGTAGCGACTATGTCTTGATTACTGAAATTAGAGAGAAAAAAGATGTTAAAATGCGTCTTTGCAAGAATGCGGGATCTTGAGTTACCTTTCTTCCTTGCGTAGATTAATTTGAAATTAGAGTCTTGAGGCCACAAACTCGGTTTCCAACAAGCCATGGTTCCTGGTTCAAGACTAGGTCTTCTCCATTTTTGTTGAGTCGGAGAATAAGGGAGGCCAAAGCCGTGATGGAGTGATGCAGGTTAATCTGAAGGATTCGCATCATTGGAGCAATCACTCGGTTCAGATACCATTATCATAGTATTGTTGGCGGCGATTTCCAGCTGTGTTTTAAGCACTTGATTAAAGGGCTTGGGGGTATTGTTGTTGGTTTTTTAGCTAGGGTGGGAGACTCATCCTGCGATCTCTGACGTTTGGATGTTAATTCCTTGTTGGATGAGGGAGCTGGACAGTTGCTTAGCTTAAGGAGGTTTTATTCTTTTGGGTTCTCTCTTGTTCCAGGATAGCTAAAATCCGACAAATTAGCTTATAGGCTAGCCGTCGATCTTGGTAAGAGATCTTAGATGGAGCGACATTCCGCAAGCTCAAGGCCGAGTAGTCTTTCATTCCAGAGAGGGTTTTTAGAAGGGGATGTGGATTCTTGGAAGTGGAGGTGCAGCGTACCATAAGCTCGAGGCTGAACAGCTAGCTGCTCCTGAAGGTGTAGATGTGGTTTGGGGGTTATCCCCAAAGGCCCGATGGATATTCGTGGATCATTGGAATAGCAATGATCTTCAATAGTTCTCCATAAAAAAAGTCCAACGGCGTCAAACGAATCTAAAACGGCTCATAACACGGTTACCGACGTTAGTGCACAAAAGATCGATTGTTTGACAGCTGGTGTGGCACGTTGTGCCATTCTGCTGAATGGTTCAAATCGTATAATTCACAAACAAAAATCAAATACTTGGCGCAATAGACCATTTATGGTCAGGACCTACAGCCATGGACACATAAATAGCACAACTTTTAATGAAAATTGTACGTTCACATCTTTAACATTGTAATTGGGTGAATCCAACTTCTACCGGTGTTACTGTTTACCCCTATCGTGTAGTAGATTTTAGGTGAATGAATGTACCATTATCATTTCGATGCATTGGTTGGACGTATAAATAGCACACATTGCGGTTTTTACTATTTCTCGGCGTATTATTTTAGTTTTTCTGTTAGTTTTGTAAGATTTCATTCATAAGTTGTTGTGCGAGTTAGCTAAGTGTCATAACGGGAAAAGATCGACACTGCACTCCAGAAAAATGAAAGCTTATATACGACTTGCTCAAAGATGGGAAAAAGCCAGCTATAATAGCTCAAATAGTCAACTGTTCCAGGAAAATGGTCTATAATACAATTCAGCTAGTAGAGGAAGACGTTGATTATTTAAATAAAAACAAAAGACGACGTCCGAAACCAAGAAAAACTACTGCATCCATCGAGAAAGCCATTGTTCGCAAATGTAAGAAAGATCCTTTCAAGTCATGTCGGCTAATTGCAAACGAAATTATTGAAGAATTTGAGGTTAATGTATCGAGCCGATTAGTTAGAAGAAGACTGAATGAAGCGCAGCTATTTGGACGAATAAGCAGGAAAAAACCTATCCTGTCAAAAAAAAAATATTCGAAAACGTTTATCCTTCGCCAGAGCTCATATAAATGAAGACCTACACTTCTGGAAAAAAGTGGTATGGAGCGACGAAACCAAGGTAAATAGAATTGGACCAGATGGTAGAACAATTGTCCATCGTCCAAAAGGTCAAGCTTTGAATCCCAGGTACACGCAAAAAACCATTAAGCATGGCGGGGGCAATTTAATGGTTTGGGTGCTGGATATCCAGTATCTGGATATATTAAAAAATACGATGGAACCCTATATTTTCGAGTTCATGCCAGTAAATTGGATATTTATGCAGGATAATGATCCAAAGCACTCAGCCAAAATAGTAAAAGATTGGTTCTCCCAAGAGAATATTCACGTTTTGGATTGGCCAGCACAGATCCCCGACCTTAATCCAATCGAAAATTTGTGGAATGATGTTAAAGTAAAGATTGGTCAGCAAAATTTCAAAAATAGCGATAAACTCTGGGATGGCATAAAAAGAAGCTTGGTATTCTATCCCAAAGGAAAGATGTCAGAAACTTGTTGAAAGTATACTTGTTGAAATCGAAAATTCTGGTTACAGTACAAAGTACTGAAGAGGTAAAAGACAAACAGAAACATTTTAAATAATATTTTGAATTTTCCTTATTTTATTTTCAGAAAACTAGTTTTGTGTTATTTCTGTGTCCAGACAAAATTTTAACTTATTATTTTCTTTCTGTTCTGACTTTAATTTTATTCAAACTAAACATTTTTTTTAAATTTCATTACATTCACAATTAATACTGTTTTCGAATAAAATTAAGTTCATCGTTGTTTTTCCAGTATTACTTTACAAAATTCTGTGTTCATTTGGATAGTTAGGTTTGTGGTATTTATATGTCCATGGCTGTAGCTTCTCGCGATCATTCGTGTTGTGCGTGTTATACTTTTTCACACAAATGGAAGGAACCTATAGAAAATTTAATCGACTGTGTTCTTTTCTGACTTTAAATAACACTGATAGGAGCCAATCAGGATGTTAACGATGGGCTTAAGGAGTTCACACAATCTGGAGACTGCAGCCTTACAGACGCGTGTTCAGCATGCCTGGAAGCGACCGCTTGCTCACAACTGCTCTCATAGCTAGTGCCAGGCCTCAAAGCCAATGCGCTAGCCGGATTTGCACTAGCAGAGTTTGCGGAAACGCTACCTAGGAGGCTGGAAGACGGTTTTTCAAGAGGACGGTCCTCTCTTTTTCCATTTTTTATGTACTTTGGTTTTTGTTTATTTTTTTGTTCATGTTTTTCTCATTTCAAATGGCCTAAGAAACACGAATATAAATCTTTTTTTCTGAGGAAATGAAAAAATGAGGCGAAACCAGCCCCCAAAGTTTCAAAAAAGCCATGTGAAATTGTACCAAAAATTCCGAAATGCCAAAAGCGAATCACTTAGTTTTAGTTTGTTTATATTCTTTGAAAAATGCTTTAATTAATAAAAAAAGTATCATCAAAATCAGTGCAGAATAGCCGAAGATATGAGGTAATTAAAAAACACACATTGAACTCGAATCGGTTTATTTCACAAACACACATTTTCAGACTTTAAAATTTAAGCGCCAACAGTCAAAGAAATATCCTAGTCACCAGTGACGTATCACAGCTGTCAGAAAAAAATAAAACATGGTGGACATGCGCAATGCGTAGTCTTATATTCTGTCATTCCTGGTTGCATGAGAGTACCAGTACCAGATGACAAAACAAAGCAGTTCGAAAGATAGTATGCAGTGATGCTACTTCTCAATAATGCCGAATGAATTGCGAACGGAGTTCACGGGCCGGGACCAATGTTCAAGCTGTTAAATACTTTTTATTTTATTTACTAAATTAATCATGATGTGATTCAGTTTAATTAAATCAATTGAGTTAAAAGTAATATCAATGTAACTATCCCATTTTGTGCTAATGAAAATGTTATATTAAAAAACATAGAATATATGTAACTTGCCAAAGATATGTATATTAGTAGTATCAAACAAAACAAAAGAATAAATCATTCGAATTTATAACGTGGTGAAGATCAGTCGTTTTATTTTAATTGAGACACAAGAGTTCGGATTTAAGTTCTGCAGAGAAAACCTTTTACTTTTTAACAATCATTCTACACCCCCAAACATTTTCAAAATATTAAAATCGATAAAACTTCCAGGATAATGAATTTTTTAATTACTGTCTGTATGTGTACTTACTTTTGTGATGCAAATTTTGTAGCATTTTAAGTTGACTGAATATTTAATTAAGTTTCGTTTTCTTATACAATTTTATTTTTGTTTCTTTTTTAAACAGTCTTAAGCTTGTTAAAAAATACTCTATTTTCTTCTTTCTTGAATAAGTTACGATTTTCAGTTCAAATATAGTGAAGTGACGGGTGTATACGTACTTTTATGATTAACTGCATATTAGACGAACATTACACACAGACATAAGTTCGGATTCAGATTAAAACAGTCAACTATACAACAGATACACTGTATTTCTAATAACATATCAAAAGGCATAGATGACAATCTTTTTTGCGCTGCACTCTTCCTAGATATGTTTATCCAATGCATTCGGTGAAGTGTGGCACAAAGGCCTGATATACAAACTTAACCTTCCGATGACAAGGCTTTTTTTCTACGTGAATAGCAGAAGTAGTTGGGTCATGGGACCCCACTTGTGGTCGGAATATACACACCACACATTCCAGCTCTGAATAATAATAACGCAATGACAGCCACTTTTGCAGACGACACGGTAATACTTACATCGCACCGAAATCTAGAAATAGAACTGGTTCAAAAAATTTAAGATAAATTCAGACTACACAATTGGATGCTCAAAAAAAACTCTGTACTTTCAATTGACAATAAGCTTCTCATACATAAGACAATAATTATCAAACAAATATTGATAATGGGTTACAACTCTGGGGTGTAATCAGATAATCAAATATTGACATTATCTGAAGACTTCAAAATAAAATACTACGAACAATAGTTAATGCAGCAAACACGATCTACCAAACACGAACATTCATCAAGACCTCAACATATCAATTGTACTTGAAGAAATTCAAAACACCAGCCAAAGACACAACGCAACTTCTTAATCATGAA
Source organism: Blera fallax (assembly GCA_946965025.1). Classification (NCBI taxonomy): domain Eukaryota; kingdom Metazoa; phylum Arthropoda; class Insecta; order Diptera; family Syrphidae; genus Blera; species Blera fallax. Next base: position 59,333,701 of record OX337246.1, read on the forward strand.
AACAATAAAATACACTCTTTCCGTTCAAGGACGTCGCGGCTTAGAACGCGAATCCTGGTGGTGGAACAATGAAACAAAAACGGCCATATGCGAAAAGAAAAACGCCCTTCAAGAGTGGACCAAATGCGATCTCAACAACGAAGCCGAAAAGAACGACTTGGGATCGAAAATGATCGATGCAAAAAAGCTGCCAAGTAGGTGGTAGCAAGAGCACGGACAAAGGCGACGGAGAACCTTAACCAAGAACTCGAGGAAGTTGCCCAACCTATCGATCGACGTCAAGCGGCACGGGAGTTACAATATCAAAGAAGAAACGACGCACAGTGCGGCATTTGTATGGAAATTTGGACAAAAATCGTTAATTCAAATTCATATTTACAAATTTTATTATTTCTGTTTAAATATTTGACTACATATTTTTTCTCAAATATAAAATCAAGAAAAAAATTTAGTTAAGCTATGATTATTCTGAAACTAAACTACTGTCATCGCTATCTTCAAGTTCTGTATCAGTTAAATCCATTTCATGAAATGAGGAAGCACTTATATTTTGTGAATTATTTGGCAAATCTTAAAATTTGTAAGTACGTACTTATTTCTGATATATTCCTACTTGATTTCCTTGAAGAAATATTTCTACTTATGTGTTGAAATTAAAGGATCAGAAGTAAGTAATAAGACGATCATAAGATCCGTGTTTGTCTGATCCCTACTCATCTTACGCGTGTGAAATAATCACAGACAAATTCATTTCTTTTGGGGACGCTCCACATATATAGCATTTAGCAGAACAATTAGTGTCTGATAAAATGTTACATATACTTCCATCTAGTATTGTAAAATGTAATTCGTACTTAGCTAGTACAGAACTACCATCGAAATTAATTTGATACGCAGATAATTGGCGTGTAGCATTTCTCATTAAGGACTCTTGCTCCCTTACTAAATGCTGATTCTTCATAAAAATGAACTCAATAGGTCTACAAAACAGTGTGGAGGAGGAACGTGGGTTGACTCATAACACATTTTTATTGTCATCTACTAATTTAAGAGGAACAAAAGCTATCAAGAACATAAATATAACAGTTTGAGATCTATTTTCTGTGAATTTCTGCTTGTAAAGGCTGTGTCCTGCACTGCCATCAAATCCCCACTTGCAAATTAGCTTTAAATCTGAGACGAGTTCAATGGCAATTATTTTTAAAATACTTTGTAGGGTAATAACTAATAGCTCCTGTAGGTTAACCTCTGCAGATATATTTGGCAAAAAAAGTTTTCTAACTTGTCCCAGAGTCTTAACGGATGGAAAACAGTTGTTTGATTGCTTATTCATAAAACTGCGAAGAATATTATACTTTCTTTCAGAAAGGTCAAGGTCAAAATATAAAGCAAGAACTAGATGAGGACTTAAAGTCGGCTGATATTGACTTGTTGATGTTGATCCTCTTGAAATGTCGCATGCAAAACTAAGTTCTTCAACGGAGCGAGAATTTATCAGATCTTGAACTCTTCGTTTTTTTTGCCTTTATAGATGCTTCCTCAAACCTAACTAAAGGTCTCCCGCGACGAGTTGCTTCTTGCGGCTCTCCAGTGGATCTTGGTGGTGTTGGTTGGAGATCGCTTTCTGATTCAGTTGGTATCAGTATAACTTTTTGTAGCCACTGTGAATGTGGCTTATATAAATATTTGCGGTTTCTAGAGCAATCTTTCCACTTTCAGCTCATCGCTAAACAATAAGCTTCACCTACGTGTCTAATTTTGGCACTCAAACTATTAGAACACTCATTTAAATTTAAAAGAGATTTAATTTTATGGATTACTTTATATAGTCTCTCTGAATTTGTATTTGAAATCCAATCGTCGATCAAATCACAATTTCGAATCGTTGGGTATTGCACTGGAAAAAAATTCACTATTATTAGGGTAGCAATTTGTTGCAAAAAAAAAAATAACACAAGAACGAAGTCAGATATATGACTTATCCAAAGCTTACTTAATATTAAAAAAAAATTTTTTTTAATTTTTTTTAGCAATTCACTTTATCATGCTATGTATATATTCTAAAATATCTAAAAAAAATTGGTACTAATACTAGAATAACAAACCTTCTTCCAAATTCGACATGATTTTAGTTCCAAATTTTACACGCGCTAGAAATAAAAAACACTTCTTCACAGCAAGCAAAACTGAAACTAATTAAATTGCAACATGATCGTTCTACTCAATGCAGTGTTACCGCAAGTACCGTTATGCCTTCAGAGAAAACTTATTTGTTCTTGTTCGGTTGAGTTATTTTCCTACAGTTATATACCATTTATTGAGTTAAAAAAAAAGCGAGCATATTTTTTTTTATTTTTGTCTAAGGGTTGCCGCACTGTGCGACGGCGCGAATATTTTTTAAATCGCAGCGCAACTAAAGGAAAATGCGACCGAAATCCACGCATCTAATTACATCGAAGACGTAACGGGTTGTCTGCTAACGGACGAAAACGCAATCCTGGGCAGGTGGAAAGAATATTTCAGTGCATTTCTAATCGAAGAATTTCCCGTGGAGATATACTTACTGCGGCACCGCTCGAGGTAGAAACCTCAGATTTCACAGCCGAAGAAGTAAGTAAGTAGCAGTAAGAAAGATGAAGCGCCATAAAGTAGTCGGACTGGACAACATACCATCGGGTTTAAATTCTACAAGTACTCTACAATAAATTAATTCGAGGAGGCAGGATGCCAAACCAGTGGAGAGGAAGTTTTCTTACACCGCTATATAAAAACAAAGGCGACACGCGAAACTGCAATAACTACCGTTCAGTCAAACTTATCTTGCACACGATGAAAATATATGAACGTATATTAGATACCCGACTACGCAAAATAAAGAAATCAAACGGAAACCAGTGTGGCTTTGTTGAAGGCAAGCCTACATATGACGCAATCCAAAGTCTTTGAATATTGATGGAAAAACATTGGGACGCTGGGAAAGATCTACACACTATTTTCATAGATCTCGAAAAAACCTTCGATAGAGTACCGCGAGATCTTATAAAGAGAAAGTGCCGGAGACGTACGTAACAATGATCCAAGACGTGTATGACGTAGTAACAACAAAAGTCAAATGTTCTTCGGGAATATCCGAAGCATTTTCAGTGAAGGTTGGTATCTACCAGGAAAGTTGCGAACGTCCCTTACTATTTAATACCGTTCAAGACTTTCTTTTGAAACAACACGCCGAAGAACCCGGAACAACCTGCACCCTCTTTGCAGACGACAGAGCCATCATGAGAGGTCGTAGCCCTCCAAACGGCACTAAATAGCTGGATAAAGTCACTGGAAGATAACTGACCAAGAATCATTCACTGTCGTTTTTCTGATCCAACACGTTCTTCTCCTGATATCACATTGGACGGCATAAAACATCGTTTCAGTGTAGCGTGGATGAAATGGAAAGAGAACTTGGCGATATTTTGTGATCGAAAAATGCCATTAAAGCTTAAGGGCAGATTATATGCAACAGTCGTGCGCCCGGCTTTAATGTGTGGGTCTCAATGTTTTACGATGTACGAAACATACAAAAGCAAAATAAATACGGCAAAGATGAAAATGTTACGGATGTCGGTCGGATTTACAAAGCTAGACAAAGTAAGAAACACGCGTATGCGGGGAAGCATACACATAAAGAAACCGATCGCCGAAAAGCTCGAAGCTGACTAAGTTGGTACTGCCATGTGCATAGAAGACCTGCGGACAACCCGGTAAAAAGGGCAATGACGACTCATGTTCCCTGCAGAAGCACGGAAAAGGGGCCGAAAGAAAAACAATTGGATTACTCAAATACAGAAAAAGCTACCACTCCTCGGCCAGAGCGTTCTTTCTTCTCTTTTCCTTCAAGAAAATACAACGAATAAGGCATTCCGACCGACTAACCAGAAGATGAAACAAAAATAGTAATAAGTATTTAAATGTTAAATGTGAGCTAAGTGTAAGTTATCGTAAATAAATATTTTATACAACTATTGTATAACCAATAAGGTTATTTAAGGCAATGACCTTAAAACTTATGTACATATATAATCCTTTTTCGGAATGGGGAGAAATACACTGCGGTTCGATAGATGAGAAGCACCTTTTTTTCGAAATTGAAATTAATATTTTTACCGTTGTATGGCTCGAAGAAAAAAAAATGGTATTGGAAGAATGAGCAATGAGTACTCAATAGAGTAACAAATAATAAAATTTCAAGAGAATAAGTTAACGTTAACGGTTTTTTTGTATAACTCGTCTCATTTACGCGTACATAAATGGGTTCATTAGATTAGAAGCACTCGAAGTAATTGCTCTGTTTGCTGTGTAGTTATATTTTTTTTTGATATTTTAATTGAAATAGCTGTAGTTGAGAGATAAAAGTGTTCCCGTACTTTCTGCGCCAAAATTCGCAGATTTTCAATTTTTAAGGAGTGGGGATGAAAATCTCTCACTGAGAGGCACAAATACCAAAAAGTACGGGAACGCGTTGAACAACAAAACCTGCCCACTTTTAAAAAGTCAAAAACATATGTTGCTTAAAAAAATATTTCAGTTGGAGATTTGTATTTTCTGCTCTGTTCGCAATTCTATGTTATACCTACATAATGTTTTTTCCCCAAAATAAATTAAATTGACGAATTAACGAAGATAAGCTTCCATGTTTTTCTAAAATAAATTAATTTTTGCCAATGAAAAAAAAACAACTAAATTGACAGATTTCGGTGATTTGACAGATCGCATAAATCTACCCACAGAAATTTCCTGGGCTAAAATTCGCAGCATGGGGAAATTTCTTACTCTCTCGTTAAGCCCGTATGACACTACATTTTTTTCTCATTTTTAATGCATTAAATCATGTCTGAGTGTCAGCCTTGCATAAAAGAGACAACACGATTTTTTAAGAAAGGGAAAGCAATTATTTTGCAGGAAAATAATAAACTGTCAGCTTTTGTTTTTGTATTGAGCCGAACAGAATCACAAACGGCAAAAATTAATTGGGAATTTAGGTTTTTGTTTCTCTTTGAACATTTCCAAAACGGTTGCAATTAATAAATTTATATTTAAAACACACAAAATAAGTACATACAATTTCTTTAATGCAGAAATGTCAAAAAACAAGCTGCCAGCGGCTGAAAAATGTAGTTTGGGTTACATTTTTAATGCATTTTTTCTGACATTTTCACATTTATTAGGTTAGTGTGTACGCACTCACACTTAATGGAAATTTCAGTAGTGAATTTTTCGTACTGCTCTAATTTCATTTTCAGAGCATTAAAAATGAGAAAAAAATGTAGTGTCATACGGGCTTTAGCTCTCTTCTGCGAAAAACTACGAAAATTTGCGTACGGGAAAAGGATTTCGTAGTTTTTCGTAACATTTCGTTGTTTTGGTCAGGTACGGAAACAGACCTTTTTCAAAAATGGTGAAGAAAAAAATGTTGACATTGTCAGAAAGAGTTAAGATAGATGTTCATATACCACTCTGAAGAACTAACAAATCCTGCTATCGCTAAAAAAATTAACCGAAGTGATCATGTTGTTGAAAATTATTTGAAGGATCCCAAATCTCATGAAATTAATCATAAAGGACGTACCTCAAAGGCTCTTACACAAAGGGAGACGGAAAATTCTTAGACTACCCTCCAATTCCGCTGTCTACTTTAAAATTCAGGAATACAGCTGATGTAACGGTAAATAAGTCTACGGTCCGTCAAGTGACAAATAGTGCCCAACATCTAAAGCGACTGAAGTTGAAGAAAAACCACCATCAACGCCTATAATTTGCGAAAAACCATATGACTTGGGGTGAGTTCATAATTGCAAACATGTTGCCCAAACCCTGCAACAAATATTCCTTATATACATTTATGAACACAAAACATAGTTGCATTGACACGGCAGTCATGCATTGGCATAAATGAGTTCATAAATGTAAATACAACCGACTGTCAAAAAATTACATACATACGTAAATGAAAAACATTCTGCGAAAGACCAGCAAATATCGGTTTCGAGCCAAATTTTTTTGTTCCATTTCACTCCTATGGAAGACAAATTATTTATTTCATATTTTAAGGAAAAAAATATTTTGAACGTATTTTACCGATAATTTGCAATAATTTTACTACATTTTCTCTCCTGCTTTTTTCCTGCAACTCTGCAACATCGAAAAAACACATGCCAATTTGACAGCATGCTGACTGTCATTTTACTTTTATGAACACAATTGTTGCCAAGCTCATGCAATGATAATGCAGCTTTTTACAATAATGAGCGCAAAAATTGCAGGACTGCAGTTTTTGTACATTTATGAACTCACCCTACGATTGTTCAACAAGGTTCAAATTTGAACGACTAGCTAAAAGTAGGTTTTCGGCTGTGATGGCGACTGAAAAATATCTCTTCCTATCTTAAACCATGAAAGTAAAAATTGTATCCATCCGGTTCGTCTGTCCGTCCAAGTTAAATTTTTTTTCATCCAAAAAAACTACTTTTCGCCAGTTGTTGAAATTTGAACCTTGTTGAACAATCAAATGGATTTTCGCAAATTGGAGGCGTTGATGGTGGTTTTTTCATCAACTGTGGTACATAAAAAGTAAGCATCAGAATGGCATATTAATTTTTGTTTGTACTTCTAAATATGAACCTTTGCGTATACCTATTCGAATGGTCCAGGAGAATATCCTATGTTCATTTGAGGGCCCTTTTTCAATTTTTTTCAAAATAAATTACCTACAAACAGATTTTAATCGGATTAGCTGATATTTGCCTTATATTTCTCTATATATATCTTCTTATATTTCTGTAAGGATAGGACAGCAACCTTCCATTCCAGTCTAAGTACACCAACGCTGGGCCTTACTTCAAATTTCTTACTTACTTATTACCCAGTACTTTATTTATAATTAAAACAAATTTTTCATATTCTTAATACATATGTATGTCAATTTAAACAATTACTTCTGATTACAGTTTACTATCCATCATGTTTTTGTTTTTTTTTTTTACCATGTAATAACGCTATATAGTAAAATGAGTAAAATTATTTTATGAATATATTAAAATATTAATATATGAATATTTTTTTGAAATACATCGAAAAATAGTAGCGGTGTATGCTCATATACGTACTTAGCAGAGAGATGCCAATAAATTAGATACCAATTATTTTTTTAAGAGATACGTTTGAGCTGAAAACATTTATTGTAGTGTAATCTTAAGGACGCCTTTATAAAAATTAAGCTACAATGATAAAAAAAGAAAAAAAAATTATTTTAACTAAAGTTATACAAAGTTTTGATGGTACACCTGTCTATGAATGGTGTCGAAATTGTAACAACGGATCAATAAATAATTTCAAAAAGAAAATAAATGCTCGCGCTAAAACCATATACATAGTTTTATAATAGCTAGTTCGTATCAATTATTTTTTGCTCTAGAGTGCCGTTAAAAACTAAAAGCGAAACACGATGATCAGTTGGGCGCCATACTTATTCATCTGCTTCTTCCGCTGTGGGTACTGGCTCTGACTCTTCAATAGTATTTTCAACATTGCTCTCCGAGGAAGCGCCACCTTCAAAATCTTTTTCGGAAGCCGTTATTTTGTTGTCAAAGTTTGCAGCAGGTTCGTCATATAACGGAGTGTTCACCGAATTTGTTCGTTCCTCCTTCTTATTAGGTTGCTCCTCTTTGGCTGCCGGAAGTGGAGTAGCAAATTCGTTCGATTCATTGTCATTGGGTGATCCTGAGGTGTTACGTCCATTGCTGTTTTCCGGTTGCGTAATTTTTTGCTGCAGAGGTGGAGGCGATGTTTTTTGTCCACTCTCAAAATTGTGCTCAGAAAGTTCTTGATCCCAGTCCTCTTCGGTGTCTAGTGGGACATCAGACGACGTGGGCGGTACAGTAACTGCAGATGTAATCTTATTCGGCGGCGTTGACGGTTCTTCACGGTGCTCGTTAGACATTTTTCGATTCCTTGCCGGTCGTTCACTGCCGCCTTCGCGTCTTTCACGAGATGATCGATCTAATCGCTCACGTGAATTCCTCTCATTGACTTGTCTACGACCAACTGATATGCGATCTCTGTCCCGGCTAATGCGATTATCTTCGGAGATGTCTCGATCGCGTCCACCACCGAAACGACTAACACCCATTCTTCTTTTGAAAACAGAGCCTTCTTCGTCATCGTCATTGTCACGCCAGTTGTTCGGACCACCGCGACCGCCCCCACCGCGACCACCGCCGCGTCTATCATTCATACCACGGCCGCCGCGCATTCTATTGCCAACTTCGATATCACGTTCGAACGGTGGTCGATCGTTAAAATTAAATCCACCACCTAATAGATATTACAAGTCACAAACGATTAAAATGAGAAAATAGGTTATATTTACCTGGTGGGCCCCCTTGAGGACGTGGTCCTTGCCCACGCATAAACATTCCTGGGCCTGGACCCATTCCAGGTCCACCCATACGATTGCTAAAAACTGGTGGGGGTTGTATACGCATTTGCATCAAGCTATTCGGCTGATTGAATCTGTTTTGCATGTTTGGGAAGAAGTCTGCTCCGCCACCACCACGAGCGGCCCCTCCTCCGCGACGGTCATTGAAATCTACAAAACAAACAATGAAAATACCACTGTTGGATGCAATTGACTAAAACTTACCATCACCACCACCGTGGCGCATGTCAAAGAAATCTGACCTCTGAGGATGACTGTTAATGTCAAACGGTGGTATGTTCACAGGCAGACCACCGCCACGTCTGGGATTATCATTAAAGTTTGTCGTGCCCACAGTTTGGATGTTACTTCCATTCTCACGCCACATTTCTCGATCCATACCTTCGGGAATGTCACTGCGATTGCTACGATCACGATTTAGATCTCTATCCTCGCGAGCACCCCAACGTGAACTGCCACCACGATTCCTATCGCGGTTAACAAAATCGTCGCTACCAACTTCACCGACTGTGTGAACTCCACCTTCAGGGAACCCTCCAGAACTACTTCCTTGGAACATAGGCGGCGGCTGATTGAAATTAATTGGTGGCGCATGTTGAGCCGGAGTATCTGGGGATATGTCATCCTCCATTTCGATATCCATTTGATCATCACTGGAAGCATTTCCACCCACATTTAGTGGCTGTTGGAACGGATGTGGCGTGGGAATAGGCAATGGCTGCATCAGACTAGGATTTCCCATAAAGGTTCCTGGCGGCATACTGCTCATATTCTGCCCTTCGCCACGCATATTTGGTGGAGGAATATTCTTATCCAGCTGTGGGATTGGAGGATAGCCTGGCGGTGGCAGCATACCCGGTGTCATCATCATGGCATGTGGTGGAGGCATTCCTGCTACCATAGTAGGTGGCATAGGTATACCAGATACCATATTTCCCGGCATTGGAACACCCATGGGAGGCATTAAACGTGGTGGTGCGCCCATTGGTGGTGCCATTGAAAATGGTGCCATTGGCATCATTCCTCCTGTTTGAGGTGGCGGTTGAGTTGTGTCAATTTTCGGCATTCCTTCAATATTGAACATTATCCCTGAGCCACCACCAGCTATATTCTCTTTAATATTTTTTAATTTATTAATTTTTTCTTTCATCCAGTCGGGCATTGAATCCTCATCAAACATTCCACCCTCTTCTAGAGCATCAAGATCTGTATCTTCTTCCAATTTATCCCATGGTATATATGTGACACCCAATTCTAAGTCCCAAAAGTCCTTCCATTCCTTACTTTTTACGCCTTTGCCAGCGGCCCATGATATTGTTATTGCTCTACCTTGGAGTTTGTGATTTTTCAAAGAACTCATCGCTTTGCTTGCATCTTGACGACGATTCATCACAATGAATGCACATCCCCGTGGAACGATTTGATCTATGCTCACGATGTCACCATATTTGCCAAAGGTGTCGGATAGCTCTTCCTGGTACACCAATTTAGATAAATGGCCCACCCATAGTGTTGTACTGCAAACTGGAAATAAAAATAATGTTCAATAAAACTTTCTTAGATTATCTTGAACAAGTTTTTGTTTAGTATCGCGGTGGTACTTCGGAGCATAATTCTCAGCGTAACCCTACGCAATCAATATAAAAACAAAAACCGAATTTATAGGTTATAGTAAGAAGTTCGAGCCGAATATAAAAACCACCGAAAGATAATATCGGACAGAATTCTTTGAGTGCTACTACATTACTATACTCTGAAAAATGAAATCAAAGATTGCCGACAGTGGAATAGTAAGCAAGAAAGAGAGATATTAAAAAGTAGTTTATTTTAATTTGCAATTAAATAACACAATTCGCAGGCCATTTTGAATGTACAACCGCATTCATAAATTAATTCCTAAATTAAAACGAAGTGATTTTTTAAAGTGAAGTCTTATAGAAAGAGTTTTGTGAGAGTTTGAATAAAGATAGTACTGCAAAAGGGCAGCTTTACACTTACTTTTCGTATTGAACAACATTCTATAAATTCTCACTATTTTATAGTGAACGTAAGCATAAGCTGTTTGAACGAGTCTTAAAAAACATGGCTTTTTTAAAGCCCCATCATGATTGTTTCTACAAGCGTATTTTAAAACTTTTTTTTTTTTAAATTACTAGTATTACAATGAATTATTTCTCTAAAAATATGAAAAGAAAAATTTAAAATCTTGGACATATATGTATGTACATATGTAACTGCGACTTTTATATAACACGAGAAAATGCAACCGTAAGTACAAATAGCTATTAAGATTAACCAAACTTCAAAAATGCGTATGGCAAGCAAAGGTGGTTGATACGAATCTTTATAGCTGTCATTTCATAGTCGGAGAGAGGAACCTGTATGTCAATCGCTCTTAATTTTCCTCTACCTCATCAAAAGAGAAGTAATAAGAATATGAACACAAGTTTGGAACAAATTTTTCCAAATTTTTATCTTAATCTATTAGGTTGTACTAGATGAAATGTTCGATTTTCACTCAGCTGGCGTTTCTGTCAACGAAAAACATTAATGATACATTTGAGGATGTTGCGGTAAACCTGCTCATTCTTTCTACACGAAAATACTTCCCAGATTTTCAATATAATAAGTAAGACTTGCTATACTCCACTGTGAACACCTTTTTTCGTGCTTTGGAATTTCTCTGGGTTGATAAGAGAACACAGTGTATTGGCCTTTCTTTAATTTCAAGTAATACAATTCAATTCAAGACACTTCAATTATTCTTTCAAAGCCCATTTACATTATAGATTCTCACATAACACTCAGATTTAAGATTCCGACAAAAAAAAATACGCTCCAAAGGAATTCATTTTAACAATTTCCAAAACTTGGTACGCTTTGTACTTGTATAAATCAAATATTGCTCAGATATTAATTTTAACTTCGCACAAATGTACAAATAGCACAAGTCCAATCTTTCTCAAATGGAATTTGAACTAAACCATTAGCCGCTGCCAAAACCCATCTTTTCTAAAGAGCCGAAATAGTAAGTTTTAAGAACATCTGTCCAGCTTCTTAGGCTACAGTCAGACTAAAAATAAGATTGCTCAAAATCCCGAGATAGAAATTATTCACGATGTAACACTTGCTCTTTTAGATAAAAGTAAATATATTGTATACACAAGATAGTATTTGGTACGAAATATGACTGGAATTTATTTGGGGAAAGAAAAAAAAAAAAAAATACAAATATGTAGCTGGCGCAACAGACCGTATGTGGTGCAGGGCCTAGTTTCTCGCGCGTTGTGTATGTTATATTTTTTTCAGACAAATGGAATGGACCTACAGTTTAGAGCCACATCCGAGTCTTCTTTTAGGAGTTCCTCCCATGACAGTTATGTCAGTTATGAATATACGAGTGTATGAATATTGAATATTCTCTTAGGACATATGTACATATGAGTAGGTACATGCATAAGTTCAAATTGAGAAGTACTAATAGTTTTTGACGTTTACTTGTGGACAATTTTGTTCCAACACGTTCTTTTACTATTTTGTAGTTTGTCTCCTTTTACGAATTTTTGCCCAAGAAGTGAAGAAAGGGAGCTAATGTTATTTTCAATGTTTTATGTACAATAAAATATTCCATAACATACGCATATAAAAATGTACGTAATACATATACAGTGGACTCCCCCTAAGTCGAATTTTCACCGGATACCATGATTTGTTCGAGTTAGAGGGAGTTTTGGAAAAATTCGAGTTAGAGAGAGAAACAATTTTTTTTGTTTTAATTTAATTTTTTTGTTTATATTTAATAAAAAAAAAAAAGGTTAACATAATTTAAAAAAGTTAACAAAAAAATAAACAAAAAATTGGAAAGCTAAAATATGGCGAAAAAATTCGAGTTAAAGAGAAATTCGACTTAGGGAGAGTCCACTGTATATGTACATATGTATGTGCATATGTACACATTTTCATTTCTTTTTGTTAGTAAATTTAATCTTAATTTTTTTGTGTTTGCCAACCAGTAATTTACAAGTACACGAAAACGTACATACCTAATTGTGGAACAACACATTTTCACAATAACACAGTCGCATGAGATTTCGAAAAAAATATAGAATCCAAATACCTTTAAAGCTTAGCATAAATAAATATATTAAGATGTTCGTACAAATAGCTATATGCACTGCTCGCAGAATATTTTGTAAGGTATACAGTTCTTTACAATGGGTGGTGTGAATAAAAACTAAGGGAACACTCTGAGTGAACACTCAAAAGTGAAGTGTTTTCGTTGAAGGGAACACTCTGAGTGAACACTCAAAAGTGAGGTGTTTTCGTTGAAGGGAACACTCAATTTGGTGTGAATAAAAAATTTCCTCTAACTAGGTTCATCCCCTCAAGTTGAAGTTTGAAAACTAGAATTGAGAGCTGTCAAATACAGCAGCTGCTTGTCATGGGGTTTTAAAATCATGGAAAGATGTTTCTATCCCCTTTTTGTTCGAATCCACGCCATGGAATTTTTTCTTCCATAGATTCCAACGAAATTTGCTTTTTAATTTTCTTAATTTGCTTGGAGTTGGGCTTCTTTCCATCAAGCAAGGATAAAATTGTAGAACTTTTATGAACTATTCTTCGTCCATTCCAAATATCTTTTTTTTTTAAGGTTTTTCACTTATTCAGTCAAGGTTTCATTTTCCGAAATAAATTATCCATTTTTTTATCTCCTGAAGTTACCTCCACTGCACACTCAACTTCTTAAAGTGTTCACTCGATAGATTTCATCTTTATTCACACCAAAATGGAGGGAACACTCAACTGTCAAAATATGTGAGTGGAGGGTTTTCGTTAAACTTAACGAACCCAACTTTTATTCACACCAAATGGAGTGTTCTCTCCAAAATGCTGAGGGAACACTCACACTCAATTTTTATTCACACCACCCAATATTTTATCAGTATTTCATTCAAAGCAATTCTTCATACGTTGCCCAGAAGTTGGGAATAATGAAATAATGCAAATGCTTTTTAATTTCCTTGAATGGTGAAAATAGTAACAGTTATTATTGACATGTTCTCTGATACACTACGTGTGTTGTGTGTTAAGAACTTGTTAAAGAAAAGTAAGAAGTGAAATGGTTAAAACAAAACTAACGCCATGTAAGCGAGTATGGGCAATTTGATTCGACATTTGAATAGCAGAAAATACCAAAATGTCATTGCAACTTTATTTGCGTCTTTTTGGCACGGAGTGTGCTCATTGAACTTTTCACGAACGAACCGATTTAATACTTGTTAGTACAGTACTACCTCGAGAATGTGAACTAATTAAAACATGGGCAGTTCACATTTTCTAGGTTTCACGTTTCTGGATAACAAAAAATCCGTTACATTTTAAAATTATTTGTTACTTGGTTATTGAAAAGTAAAAGAAAGGATACAAAAACATAGTTATTTAACAATGCTAATATGTAAACGAAACAAGGACTTCTGAAATAACCGACGCTTTAAAAAGTTTTATTACATTAACTTTAATGCACCGAAAACTGAACTCTCATTATAGAACGTGCCGTATTCACAAGCAAAAGTAAAAAGAAACTGGTTGAAATCAGTGCGCAGGATCAACGCGACGCGACGTCTCGCCAGAAAAAAAAACTGAGTTAAGAAGGAAGCAGATACACCAATGAAGAATTTCACACAGTTAAACGGAATTGGGGTAATTTTTCTTGAGAAAAAATAAAAGTTCACATTTTCGAGTATGAAGAATTGGTTTTGATTTCACATCTTAAAGTGTCTAATGCAAACTTTTTTTGGTTCACAATTTTTGATAATTCACATTATCGAGGTAGTACATAATGTACTTAAATAAGTGAGAAATAAAAAGAATCCCACTGCCTTCAGATAATCATGCCGTGAATTGATTCAAACTTTAAACTATGTATCTGATTCAATAAGAGAAGTGATGACAAACTACTGATGTGAAAGTAAAAAAAATTACGGAAAACACTTAATTGAGCAAGGTTATTGAAAATAGGAACACGAGTCGATAGTTTATGGAAGTGAAAGATAGCTTAAAAAAAGGATTTAATTGATTAAGAAGTTGTATAAGTATACACATGCAAAAAAATGTTGTCTGCTCCAATCTCAATGACTTTCGCTTATATACATAATTGGTGAAAAGAATAAAACACTGTACAATATCAAGACAAATGGAGCAGTAAGTGTTCGTACAGAATATACTCTGAAACTGAGATGTGATTGACGTTGCCAGCGACTTGTTGTTACATTGTTTTTTGTTAAACTATTCATAAAAACTATGAAACCTATTTTATTATGAAGGTTTTACAAACAGTTACTTGAAAATCTAGTTGTTAAAAAAAAACTACGTAAATGATGAGTGGGTGTCTTATATATGTAAGAAATGTTGCGTCAGGTCATGGATTTCGTAGGGAGCTAACAAATTTACAAATCGAATTGCCTCTTCAAACGTTGAAGGCCTAGGAATATGACCTACATACTACTTGGTTCCTTTAAATTGAACATACACAAATGCAAAAAAAAGGAAATCTACTATTTTTTGTTATTATTATTATAATTATTAAAAACGCAATTAAAAAATAACTGCAGAGTAAAAAAATCAATAACCACACTTGTAATGTTTTTGTCTTTAAAAACCCCGTTTGTTAATGAAAAAGATGTATGTGGTCCAGGGTCTAGGTGTTCGGGATCATTCGTGTTGTGTGTTATAGTTTTTCGCATAAATGTAAGGAACCTACAGTGTAGAGGCGTTTCTGAGAAGCTGAGCAACTGCGCTTTCTTGTGATATAATGAAATATGTATGTAACTTAACAAAAGTTAACGATTCTGATTCTGTAAGATCAGATTAAGCTCAATGTATTCTATTTCTTCAAGAAAACATAAATCGAAGAAGTTAAAAAAGAGTGAAATACCAAAACTTAATCTACACATATGTACATATATTATATGAAAGCGTTAAATTTTCTTTCAGAGTTATTGTTAAAATGAAACTAAGATATTGAACCGAATAAGTAAGTTGTAAGAAGTATGTTAAAAGAGTATAGGAGAGATTTTCCCTTAAAACGTATACATTAAAGTCTTTAGGACAATAAGTCATTGGTAAGAACTTTTATTTTGCAGTCTGAAAACTGACTTTCCCACCAAAAAACTTTACACATTTGCCTTCATCATTAAAAAAAAAATACAACAATATCTGCGTAAGAAATTAATTTGTTGTTAATAAAAGAAGAAATCGCAGATACGATCCAGGGTTTTTGTCTTTTGTTTCTATTGCGATTTAAGAAAAAAAAATTGTTATTTTCAAAAGCAGGATCAAATTCTACCTATAATAATATTATTTTTGTTCAATTCCCCAAAAATAAATCATACTTTACATTGAAGAATGTTTGCAATAATTGACTTCATGATAATTATAATTGTTAATAAAAAACTAATAATATACGTGTGTTACTGATAGAAACAAACCGGGTAGCTACTTCGACTCCGACAGTGTTACTGATAGCAATGTTAAAAGATCAACATACATATGTTTGTATGGACTTGTTAGTTCTGCAGCCCTTTAATAACAAGTTTATAACTATCTTTACACCATGTTTCCATTTGTACAAATAACATAGCTAAATATGCACTCATAAATTAAAATTTGCTATTTGAAAAAAGCACTAGCGCAATATTGTGATTAAACAGGACAGAAAGTCGAACAAAGCATTCTGCTGAAAGGAACAGGAACAAATTATTTCATCGAAGAAACTAAACTTTTTTTTTCTAAACCGGATGGAAAAATCTTGTCCTTAAGTAAAATTTTTATTTAATTATTTTTTATATTACAGTCCAAATGAATTACAAAATAATATTGTATATATGTACATAGCACTAACCACCAGGGCTATCGGCTAAAATTCAAACTTACATGTATGTATGTAGGTAAGTTAAGAAGTTAAATGATTTTATAATGTTTTTATGAATTCTTGCTGAATATTGTTCAATAAAAGTTTATCGAAACATTTAATTTATTTATTTTATAATGATTATATCTTACAGTTTCGGACAATTGCACAAATAAGTGGTGTGAAACAATTTGTTATAAACAATTGTTATGGCATGTGGCCATAAGAGGAAGAGATTATCATGAGTTATCGACCAGAGGTTTGCATATTTGTGTAAGACCGATAAAATATATAAGAGTTATAGCAAGAATAGAGACCACAGATCCTGTTTTGCAGTTTACTGCCACAATTTGGCGCACTGAATTATGGAAGGAATTAAGGAAGTTGTGTCTAAAATAGTTATAGAACTCGTTAATTTACATATATTCCTATCTATATCGTCGGCTTACAAGCAAAACTGACCAACTGCTAAAAATTGTATTTTGTATTATTAATGGAAAGTATAAGAAAAAAAGCAAGTAGAAAATTCTGTAAAAACTGCAGTTATCATCAAAATTTACAAGGATTTAAAGAAAACAAAAAACTTGTTTTGCGTTTTACCACGAACTACATTTTGCAGTTAGTCAGTTTTGCTTGTCGGAAAGCTGCTATATGGGTGTTAAAAGAGTTTCAACTTTCGAGGTCAAAAATAACGTTAAGGATCAAATTAAGCTTATCGAATTTAAATGTTCAGCTCTTTCACGCGAACTGATGTTTAACATTGTATGGGAAATTCATTGAACACAATAATGTGTATATTCTCCGTTGTCATTTTAACATCATGTCATTAAAAGAAACTATTATTTTCTTCTATCCCGAAAGCCATTCTCAAATGGGCATGAATGCGAGATTCGTTTGAGAGAACTTTCGTTTAGGGATAGGAAAATTACAACTTACGCCGAAACTGATAAGCGTTTAACTGATTACTAGCGATTGTGCACGACTTTTAAACTTAGCTGTGAAATTACATTTCTGCGAAGGATGCTGCAGAGTGGTAAAGATTTCCATATACAAAAAGTTGTTTTGCTTTTGAAAAGCTTTGCAAATCGAAACTTGAAACAGGTATATCAAATCAAAAAAAAATAAAAAACCTAGCAATGTAAGTCAAAATAACGTAGAATATATATTTCCGATTAAATAACGAATGGATCAACAACAAAAACAGCAGCAAATTCTCGGCCTCGGCGAGGAGGTGATCCAAAATAGAGCGGCTTGTAGAATGATATTGAGGTCCGCAAACTTTGCGAACCCCACAAGCGGCGCAGTAGCAAAGCAGATACATGGAAGAAATATGTAGCATAAGATGTACGTGTATGTACGCGTTATATATTTCAGCGGTTAAAAAAAGGAAAAAGAAAGAATAATGAATGGATCACAATCATTCTGATATACCGCTGGATTTAATAGAAAAAGGATTAGATGTGAACGTTTGTGGTCCGATACGCATCCTTCAGGCTTAAGTTTATGTCAAAGAATTATATACCAGAGAATGAAATAAACTCAACCTTTATAGAGAAAGAATTAACAATCTATGCGTTTGCCAAGCGAATATATGTATAAGCCACTCACTTTTTCTATTTTAAGGTCTATGCGCTCGTATAACCTGAAAGACCTGCCTGAAGACCTGAAACCAACAACAAGATTACAATAATGAGTTTCCTTTCCGGTTTCAGGGGCATCGAAGGTAACAAGTTGCCGAATGAATTCGCGTTGTTCTCAATCCCCATACTTGTGTTCCCTGCCTTTGTGCGGCTTATCTTCAAGCCAACTTAAACTAGTACTCTTGTGAACGGGAACTTAACTCCATGCTTACAGTAAAACAAGCAAAAATACAAACGAGGTATTCACGCTCCGTTTCATCTGATACTGTACCGTTGTAAAAGTGTACAATTTTCTTCCAATACAACAACAAAATAAATTGTCTGTCATTTTGTTACACTCTTATACTTAAGCAATCCTTTAACCCTATTGTTACGGAGTGTAGAAATTAAATATTGAACATTATGAATTTATATACATAGTATATGTATGTCCGTTCCCTTACTTGCAAATTTATATAAATTTGCAGGAATTCTTGCCTAATAGCATTCCCGAAATCTAAAAATTCGTAGATTTGATGGAAATTTGTTTGTTGGTAATTTATTTTGAAAAAAGTAGAAAAAATGTACTCAAATTAACCTAGAATGTTCTGCTAAGATATTCTAACGGATTCAAACAGGTACACACATAAGTAGAAGTACTGAAAAAAAAATATGTTTACTTATTATGTACCATAGTTTTTGACGTCTAGTTGTGGGCAACTTTTGTTCTACAACGTGTACCTTTACTTTTTTTTTAGCCTACCTCTCTTTGGGAAAATTTTACTCTTAAGTTTGAAATGTTTCCTTTTACGAATTTTTGGCCAAGAAGTAAAGGAACAGACATCTTATCATCAGCAAGTCGTGATTTTATAGGAAAAAAAAGCTGAGAAGGTTTAGTGTTGCCAAATACGAAAAAGTGCTTCCACTCTTTGGTATAAAAAATATTTACTTCATTTCAGAAAGTCCTAATGGAATTCCTAAACAGATAGGGTTCGCTTAAATATCGCATGAATAAAAATAAAGAGGCCCCTCAGAGCTCTGTGAACTTTTGACTATCAGCAAACGTCATTTTAAACATTTTAATTTAAATGTTCTCTTTTTTTGTTTTTTAAATGGACGAATACATACATACATCGTTTCCATGCAAATGACGATTAAGTAAAATAATTGACTGATCTTAAACTTCAAATTTTCGATTAAAACTAATCGAGAAACCTTATTGAAGATAAAGATTCAAAAAACCACTCTCCGATTCCGATTAATTGATAGGCTTGACATATGTATGTACGTATGGAGAAGTATTTAGTACGGGTTTTTATACCAAATTCAAGCACTCCGCATCAAAATTAAGGCGACGAGCAGACATTTATTAGTCAGCTTAAGTGTTCATACATATATGTACATACATATATTGGTCTAACTCAATTATTTCTCATTTTTATAAGATGAGATATTAATACATATAAGGGCGTCGTGGCTCAGTGTGTTGGATTACTGAGCGCGAGGTTCGAGGTTCAAATCCCAGAAAATACCAAAAGGTTTTTTCACCTTTTCAACTGTCTGGAAACCATCTGAGAGCAATAACTGTCAAGCTTTTAAAAATAAAAGACTTACGGATATGGCTCTAAACTGTAGGTGTAGGTCCCGTCCCTCATTTATGTAAAAAAATCAAATAAAAAATAAAACACTCACAACACGAATGATCGCGTAAAGCTAGCCCCTGAACCTCATACGGTCTGATACGCCAAGTATTTGTATTATAAGATATGCATTAAAATTCATATGCTAGTGTAATAAGGTATATAAAATGGTTAAGAACGACTTGTGCAATATATGTATACAAGAAAGCTTCGTTTAGTAGTTAAACGTACTATTCATATATGTATTTATATATACATACTTTAATTTATTCGATGAATATATTCGAGTGCGAAGAATGAACATATTATGTATAGATTGGGGTGAAATACGAGGAATTGCAGCAAGGGATTTAAAAAACAACGTTGTTTCAAGTGCACTGATGGACAAAGATTTTCAAATCTAAAACAATACATACATACATCTATCACATACAACTCGGCTCTGTAAAATCGCTTCGTTTAAGTATTAAATGCATAATTTTAAATGAACGCAAAATATTCTGCATTCCCCTCAGTGCCTGTGTTTTTACATTTTAAATTTTATGTTTGCTAAACATTAAACATAACAAAAGCATCCATTTATATTTTAAATAATTAAAAATCTGCGCGACGCAATGATGAAGATAGTAATGTTTCAGAAATTACAATTTACAGTTTACGCGCGCGCACATTTGACACTAATGAAATATATATATGTATATATATACATATGTATATATACGAGCATATAACACATTCGCTCGAATTAGCTCCACCATACGACTGCAATGTTACAGAAAATTTATTAATAGTTAAAACTTAAATTCAATATCTTGAAAGAAAGTTACCACTCAAGTGTTCCTTTTTCATATCGGGCAAACCTTTGCGGCGACGTTCACGCTCATGTTCTCGCTCTTTTTCTTTTTCTTTGTCACGATTTCGCTCAGCAAGACGTTCACGTTCACGTTCCCTCTCACGTGATGTACGACGACGATTTGTCCTTGGCGAACGGCTTCTCGATCTTGATCTGGAGCGACGTCTTCTCTCCCGAACAGCCATCCTCTCTCTAGACCTAGATCGGCTGCGACTGCGTCTCCTTTTGTAGCGATCACGATCCGGTGTAGGACTTCTCGAGTCATTTCCATCCAAATTGATAACCTAATTTGTTGTTCAGAAACAAAATGAAGTAAAAAAAAGAAAAACACAAAGAAAAAACAAAATGACGAAATAAAAATTACGTGATTTTTATATTTTAATGTATTTTTGTATATTTCTTTTCATAACAGTCGTATGTTGACGTGTGCGTATGGTTTACCGGTTTTTAATTAAAAGTATCTTCATCTTTGCGATCGCGCGATCTTTTTATATGTCTTTTGCGTTGCGATGGTTTTTTATTATCAATTTGTGTTAATCAAATTTTAAATAACTTACCAGCTTGGTACGCAAACGTTGTTATACCGTTAGTCCGGCGGAATTTCTTTTATTTGTTAGCCTTACCTTTTTTAGAGTTGGAAATTCCGACGACGATTCGATTTTTCTTTTTAATATGATTTTGTGAAAAATAAATATTTAAAAACTAATAATTAATGATTCATTGTCCATGCTTTTATTCTCCATTATTCTTTTAATTTTTTTTTGTTTAAATCGGACGTCATTGCAATGAATTTTTCAGCACATTTAGATCTCTTTTTCTGCTTAGCATTATGTTAAATAATTCCTACTTCTTAATTTGAAGGCAAAATTAAATTTAAATTTTAGCAACATACTTTTAAATTGTTTTAGACCTCGACGTATCACTAAATTAGCATATATCAATGCAGTGTATTTTCGAAACTAGCATTAGTTTTACTATTTCAGTTTAAAGAAAGTAAATAATTCACGAACCTAAGCTAATTTGTGACAGTTCAATTGTTTTTTTTTTAAATTATCGTAAAGGATACATTATAAAAAAATAAGGTTGTAGTTGTTTAGCTCTTTAAGTACATACATACATATATGTATGTATACGTAGCCGATCGGATTTAACTGAAAAATATATTTAAATCGATAAATACAACTAAGTTTGCCTTTTTCAACAAACTTAATTCGCCCTTTATAAGCAATAACGTCGTGCTATCCTTAAAAAATGTAGGATTAAACTGTAACAAAGAAAAGTTTTTGAGACTCAGAGCTCCATAAAAAAACTCAGTGATCGGGAATTTTAATATTTTCAAAGTTGCACCTTACTGTCATACTGTAAAGTTCGAGAATGTATGCGATATGGTTTCTTTCTAGGTATTTTATGTATTTGCCTTTTTGTTAGTGTATAGAATCCCCAGAAAAAAGAAAAGTATCAAAATAATGAATCTCAAAATATTACCCGATTCTTTAACTATTGATTAGGATCTTCCTCAAATTTAAGTAAATTCAAATTTAACCATTCAATCTTCTGAACCATGAAAAATTACAGTTTCCACCAGTTAAACGTGTAAATGAGCTGCATTTTTTTTTTATCAAAAGGCAATTGTAAAATTAATTATTATTTTTTGTTAAAACATAATACTGGTAATAATTAATCAGTAGGATGGTTATTTGAGTATATTATTATTATAAGCCATAGTTATGTAAATATAGTTTTTCCTGAACTCATTTTTCATTATTTTACCGCATGACTATGGTTTAGTTGATCCTGAAAAAAAATCTACACTCGAACAACTGGCCCGTATATCGGGCAATTATACTGAATTGTTTAACAAATTACATGACTTCAGCGCTATGTCGCAATACGTTTCATGTACTGGCCATTTCAAAATCCAGTCAGTAAGTATTTATCGCTATACGTGTGCCAAAAACCTGGCTTATATCATATTAGTAAACTCACCGAAATATAAAATAGAATAGAATAATACGAAGCAAATACGCTAATTTCGTTGATATCATGAAATGATAAAATGTGTTCAAATAAATGAATCCGTGATGCCTGTACTGAGAATAAACATATTTTAGGCCTTTCCGAAGTTAAACAATAGTTTTCAATTATGTATATACTTATGCAAACGATAAATTTACTTAAAATAAACAATACAAAACTGTTCAAGTCAGAACATTGTGGCCAAACATAACTGCAGTGGAAGTGCACCACTTATTAATTGTTTTCTTTTATAAATACACATTCGTATTTATTGCTTTTTGCTGCATTAAATCAATATTTTCCGCGAATTTGCGTATAACAACATAAGGTAGAGCTGATTTTGTTTGCACGTTAATTTTAAGCTAAACACGTCAGCGTAACAATAGTAGTAGTGACACACTTTGTTTGATGAAACATCAACCCAAAACACACCTAATTTCTAATTGCAATTGCAAAAAGGGACGAAACACGTAATATTAATTTACCTCAATTTTCGATTCTTCGGAGACAAATTCCACTTCTTTACCCGATATATCTGCAACATCACCACCCGTCGATCCCTAGAAATAATCAAACCAAGAGGGCAAACACAGCATAAATTTTTGCAAGGCAACTTATAAAAATACTATTCGCAAACCTTGAGAACATTTTGTATGTGTTTCTCGAAAGCTTCCTCTTGCATACGCAGCTCATTAAGTTTGTGTTGTTTCTCTTCTTGCTGTTTGAACTTTTGAAAGTTCTGCAGTGTTTGAAGTTGGCGTAAAACATTGGGATCCTTAAGTAATTGCTTCAAGTTGTTGTTCTACAAAGTAAACAAATGTTTATCCGTTACATTTGCAAATTGTGAAGTTATGGGAGAATAAAAACTACTACATATATAAAAAAAATTAATTAAAAATTTGTTGGATGCCAAAATAAATTCAAGAAGTGGTTAAAAAAAAAAAAAAAAAACTATAAGAATGATAATTTCTAAAAGAAAAAAGGAAAGCTAATTAATTACGTCTAGAAGATTTGGTACATGTGGAGAAGCAGATTTCTTTTCCTCTTCGTCCTCATCACCGTAATCGTAATCGAGTAGCTTTTTATTAAACTTTACTGAGTCCGACTGACTCATGGCCGCAGAAGATGTTGATGATGCGTTTTCATTGGCAGTTTGTCTTATAAGCAATTGTTGGATTTGTTGCAATTGACGTATGGTACTTTGATCAAGGGCACTTGTTTGTGCCTTTGGATGACCAATCTAATGGAAACACATATTAGTTTAGAATTCATTTTTTAATCATCCACACATATTGTAAGAAATAAGTAAATAAACACATGCACGCATTTACATTTCTGATAAAAATATGAAGACGAAAAAGAAAAAGGAGTGTATAAACTAAGTAACTCAATAGTGTCGCACAGATGGCACATGTTAAACTTGGGTGCTGGTTCTTTTCGTCATCATATACTAATTTGTTCTCAATCAAGGAACGTAAGACCGTTACCAAAGTTTGAGGTGAATATAGAAAAAATGTTTATGAACAGTGGTGTACCTTCAATCAATCCATTTCAATCGCTAGTCATCCCGAAATTGCATCGGTAGAAATAATAACAACGAATTATGAAAGTTCCATTTTTCATTCCAAAGAACTGCTTGCATTTTTTGTAATTTTACAGTTATTTAGTTAGAAAAAACATAATTTCTAAAGTCAAATAGCGCAAATACATAGTGTTATGTGTGCTATATTCTTAGCAGTTTAAAGTCAAATCCGAAAGGCAAACGTTTATCAGACATTCGTGTGGTACGACCGTGAGTTGCTTTTAAAGGTTGAAGTCATAACAGATGCTTTTTATAACAACCGTTTATTAACCAGCTAATATGCAGTTTATTTTAATATCTTTGTTTTGAAGACACGCCCGAGTTCTGCACATATGTACACATCTATGTATCTAGCACAACACATTCATCATGAAAAAAAAGACAAAATGAGTACGTACAGAGCAATTTGACAGGGGTATATGAAACTTGCAGAAAGGTCATACCGCGCAAGGCGTATTATGAGTGTATAACGTACCCATTTTCATAGTAAGATTTTGTAATGCGAGTACGTACATATGTACATAGTATTGGAATCCAAGTATGTATGTGCCTTTGCTTAGAAGTGAAAGGGTTGCACACGCATGCTTGATTAGCTGCTATCTGTTTATACGTAATTTCCACGTTTTCTGAGTGAACTTCATATCTGAGAAAGAAACCAAAGCAATGGCGAGTAAATAAGTCTTGTTGGATGTAAATTTATTAGAACTTTTTCTGGAATTGCCTTCAAAAGCAAGTGTAATAAGTATCATCATTATCAATAATAATCCAACATTCCTGCGAAAATTTGAAGGCTCGGTAATACGTGTACCTTAAAGTTCACATTTTAAATACCCAAGAGTAGCCGTTATTTCTTCTAAGTTCAAGCAAGAAGAAATATTTCTTCGGTTAGTGTATTTCTGGCGTCTATGAGGTAACCATACATTTCAAGTTAAATTCTGTTGACCAGTTTAAGAAGTGAATATATTTGGGAAAAGCAAAATACAGTTAAACCTCTGTAAGTCGAACATCCTTAAGTGGAATTTTCTATAACTCGAACGAATGTTTCAGAACTTAGACCCGAGACTTTAATGTCCCTACATTTTACACTCCGTAAAGTAGGCTACAAACTATCATTTTGAAATGACATTCCTTGACTGAATCATCATTTCATTTTAGGCTATCATAACAGGAATGCATTTTTTCGCAATCTAGCACTAGCGGACTCCGATGGCCTGATATTTTTTTTATTCCTTTCGAAAAGTACACCGAAGTGTATTAATTTTTCTTTTCACTTCACAGCTAAACAGACATCTTCTCTACATTTCCGCAAAACTTTTAGTAACTCCTCACACGCAACACTTTTTAACAACTTATTTTGAAAATAGGCTTTGTTTGATGTGCCCCAAAGAACGCTGTTACTTCTAAAGCAGTTAATAAATTCCTCCAAAAAGCTCTTTTGGATCGGTAGGAGCCATTTTTTTAAAAATTTTCTGCCCGCAAACTCGTCTAGTGAAAAATGCCTACACATTATCATCTCTCATGCATCATTCCCCGTCATTCCAGCAAAATAAACATAAAATTTCAACCCTCATCATTCTTGCCATCATTCCAATTGTCATTTTTCATTCCAAGCTACACACTCATTTTTACATCATTCGAGCAAGAATGCCAAATGTAAAAAATTATACGGTGCAACCTACTTATGTAAGTTAACTCCCTGTAAGTCGAAAGCCTCCTAAAATGGAACTTTGCGACATGTTCCACCGTCACTTTTCGTAGAAAATTCTTTAAACATCTCATTCTCAAACATCCATTCGAAAAGTATACAAAAGAGAAGAGAAGCAAAAGAAAAAAAAGTGGAATACTATACGCACTTGATCCGTGGGTGTCCGTTAAAGTATGCGTAAGTTAATTGGAAATATTGAAGGCGCAGTTTTTTTTTGTGTTTCCAGTGAAATAGAAAACATCACAGGAGTGGCGTCTGCATGTTGCAATCGAGTTTGTTCGTGTCGTAACCTTGATAAGTTTTTCGTTGACAATTTTTTACCACGTTGATAAACGTTCAGAAAAATGTCGGAGCGCAAATCAAAAACTTCAAATTTGAATAAAAAATGTTTGATTATCGAAAGAATCGAAAAAGGCTGAAAAAAGTCTAAATAAAAATCAATCAATAATAAACACATGTTTTAATTCAACTGAGCATGTGTACTCTGTTTTTTGGGTGCTCCATGATTCGAACATTTCTTAAAACGAACACATTATTTGATCCGCCCATCGTGAAGATTCGACGTATGGAGGTTCGACTGTATTTTTTTATAGATAAAACCCCACAAAGAATAATGTGTGGACGGATTATACACAAAGTTAATGTCTAAGTATGTATTTTGTTACGACAATATTTTTCAATTCAAAATATTTTGAAAGCCTGGGCTAGTTTCACCTTTTTACACATTAACATACATATGTATATTGCTTCACGTTGCTAAATGCTTCCATTTCAGAATAAGGCCCAAATG
Source organism: Blera fallax (assembly GCA_946965025.1). Taxonomy (NCBI): domain Eukaryota; kingdom Metazoa; phylum Arthropoda; class Insecta; order Diptera; family Syrphidae; genus Blera; species Blera fallax. Next base: position 59,360,297 of record OX337246.1, read on the forward strand.
TGGCATATGGACGGGCGGAAATAGCTCTACCGATTCGGCTGTACATATGTAAGTATGTACATACATGTAAGTACATACATGTATGTAAGTATGTACATACATACATATGTATACCTTATGCGGTCGATCGGTATTCTTTCATATATTACACATTATGTACCTTATATGAGTATAATTAATATCAATATACGAAAAATCAATTACAGTAGACGCTCGATATAGTGAACATCGATAAAGTGAACAATCCAATATAGTGAACACACAATATTTTATACAGGCTATTCTAAATAGTGAACAAAAAAAATCTCGCTACAGTGAACTAATGTTTTTTATATTTTCTTCGAACCTCACAGCACGCAAACAACAGTTAAAACTTATTAGTGCCATGCAGTCGTCAGTTAGGACCGCTGGGAAGTACATACGTTCACAGATATGTATGCGTACCCATGTACAATCCTCCAAATTTACCGTTTTGTTAGAGTATCTTGCACGATTATATATGTATCACGCACTGGGGTTATTTGTAGTGCAAATGCAAACTGCCTGTTGCAACAACCATACATATATAGATCATCCGATTTGTTCAGTGTCTTCTAGAAATGCTGTTCAATTATTTGAGAAAACACTAGGGCAACTAGCAATAAAGTAGATTACACGGATGTTTTGGTCCTTAAAAGGTTGCAAGAAAAGGCGATACTAATTGACATAAATTCAAAAAACGGCAATCGAAGATGACTAACTATTTTAGCACAGCTTAAGTTTGATGTATTTATTCTTTTTTAAGTACATGGAATGTATTATTTTTGTTACGTTTTACGATATTTTTAAAGATGAGTTGCTTTTGTTAAAAATAAATTATTCCGTTTTATGAATGGCTTGTTTTTAAGTAATTGCAAAGCAACATTGTAATTATATTCTATTTTCGATATATTGCAAGTAAAAACATACACATTTTGATGAAATTTGCTTCAAGGAGTCCACGCTCGTTACAGTGAACAATCTCGTTCCAGTGAACAGGCCCGGTTTTTATTAGTTCACTATATCGAGCGTCTACTGCACTATCAAAACTATGGGTGAAATATCGTAAACATTATACGGAAATATATAGATGAGATAGCTTCTGCCCTTTTCTGATAGGGTATTAACTCCTTTCCATTCGTATCAAAGGGTTCCACAAAATATTCACCGCAAAGAGTAGGCATCAGTCACATAATGCACGACGAGGATGTCATTCAAGTTGTGAAGAAATAAATACAGAAAAGCACGCCGAGATTCGCCAACCAGGCAATAGATTTTTTTTTTATAACTGCAATACGATAAGATCGTGTTTCGAAATCGTGAAACAGTAAATTCTAACGAGAACAGGTAGCCTTATTTTAAACTCCCAGTTATCGTTTGACCTTAATAACACAAGGATGTACATATGTACTTGAACACCACATTCCAATAGCGGTGTTTTGTATACACAACCGGAACCTATTTAGAGGTAACTGGTTTGCCAACAATCGGCTCTGCGTGTAAACATTATAGTATGCAAATAGTCTCGATCTATGATTGCATGAACGGTGGCGCCATCACATCAAAAAAGGATTAATGCATATGTATTTGTATCACGCGACAGAAGAAATATAAAAATACAATTTAGAAACCTAAATTTCTAAATTCATCTTTCTAAATTACTCTAAGCCGGTCAATATGCACAACTGTTTTTTTTTACCTATCGCCATCATCCCTTCCTAACGACTTGAGAGGATACACTATACATTTTTTCAGTTTTTTTTTACTTATACGATTTACAAGCAGCTACTTTAAAAGGTCACAATCGGTGATCGTTTTTATAACCAGTGATAGCTCATTACATAATTATTGTAGGCCGTTTTACATCAAAATACTATGCGCTTGCAACATGATCCTGATTGTATGTACGTACATATGAAGTCTAGAATGCCTTCTATCTCTTAGACTGCTCCTCATTCACGAAGGATGCCCAATTTCGTAAATAACCCGGTAGCATGTTTTTCATTTTAAAAATAAGTATGAATGTATCCATAACATATGTACATATATTTGCTGCCCGCCGATAATTTTCGACCAATTTAGTTGGTTTTTTTTTTAAATGTACAAAATTACGGTACAAAGGAAAAAATATAAAAACATTGAAAAAAAAAACTTAGCCATTTTTGTCTGCGATACCGTTATATCAAAAGTATGTACAACAAAAAAATGCCTTGGACACGCTGTGTGTATTTATGACTAACAATGTTGTTTACCAAAAGCATTGCAATAAATTTTTTTTAATTTTACCTAAATTGTTAAAAAAAAGTTTTTTTTAATGCCTGGGTTTAAGCTAGTTGTATATAGAAAATAGATTTTATACAATTTTAATGCAAACATATTCTATATGAACAGGAACAGGCTATTATCCAACATAATTCTTTTCCATTTATGCGAAAAAATATAACACCAATGATCGTGAGGCTAGACCTTGAACCACATACGGTCTGTTGCGCGAAATATTTGTTTTTTTTCATGTACTTATATTTGTACGTACATAAATACATATGTACATATGTGCTCACATTTGAACGTACATATTAACTTACATTTACGTTTTCTGCCGTTAAATGTAGTCTTATGCAAAAGTTTGTCGATAGCAGCAGGCAGACTTATTACCTGCTGTCATTCTAGCACATGGAATATCGCACGAACCGTTGGTATTTATTTCGAGGGATCAAACAACTTTGCAATTATGATTTAGGTGTTTGCTTTTAGAAAATTACTCAAAAATACCACATAGGAAACCTTTTTTTGTTTACACATTTTTTTTTTGCAGCGTTTCTATTTTTTTCACTTGCTTCTATTTTGCCCTTTTTTGTGTCGAATTATACGACGATTATACAAGTTTCCTTCTAGTTGCATGCCTTTTGATGCTTCCAGAGCTGATTCTAGGCATTTTATGAACTTGAACTTGTTAAGTGATTCTTAAGACACCAAAACACACAAAACCACCAAAAAGTAAAAAACGATTTTTTGAAACCTTAGGGGTTTTCTAGTGGACGGTAAGGTATGTATGTATGTATGCATGTATGTATACATATATGTATATATGTATGTATGTATGTATGTATGTACATATTTACATATTTACATAACGCTTAAATGAGAGATATAAAATATAAACACTGCGAAATTGTACCTTGAGGAATTTAAAGTATTTGGCAAAAAAACAAAAGGTCGTTATTGGTAAGAGAAAATGAAATTTGAAATTAGTTCTATATTTTAGCGCATATATGTACATATGTACACAAAATTATGAAAATATACCTACATATAGAATTACATGAAAAATGAATATCTCAGTTCTGTCAATCTTTCTGTATGCACGCTCGGCTGAAGCCTAACGGCTTGACAACTTTTTTTAAACTTCATTTTTGGGCTCGGCAGGGTTACAATTCGAGGTAAAATAGCAGTTTTCAATCTAAACCAAAATTCAATTGTATTTTACTAACTGTTAAAAATCTAGTTTTATATTTCAGTTAGTTTACATACATAATATGTAAATACGTATGGTTATCGACAAATATTGGTATAAATGAAATTTAGTTATTGAATAGTTTTGGGAATAGTTGATTTTGTTTCAACTCGACATTATAATATATGTACATAATATGGTCGGACATACCAAATGAACGCTACAGTTTTAAAAAATAAATACATTTTAACCATTAAGTTTTAAATCATAGTAACTAAATTACAACAGCCTTCATATCATAGGGCTAGAACTCAATACCATTCTACTTAGCCCTTCTGGGTGGGCCAAGCAAAAGAAAGTGAAGTGAAGCCTAGGTATTGCCAGAAAATTTAAATTTTTTACTTAAAATGCATTTTTCTTAAAACTTTTACTAGGCAAACATTTTTTTTTTCATATAAAACTTATGTTTGACTAATTTTCTAAAAGTTGTTACATAACTTTTGCACCACCGATTAAGAGAAGTTGTAGTAAAAGCCATTTTTGTCAGACAAAAATGGTCAAAAAAATTAAGAACAAATCCATGGATGTTAGATCAAATGTTTGATTAAGCAACGAAGTTACCCTTCTGCTACTGTGACAAGGTGCTGGGACACACTGTATAATAAATTAAGCCATATGTACAAGTTTTGCAATTACGCACTTCGTCAAAAATATAATTGAACTCTGTAACCAAAAACCATTCATGTTTTTAATTTAGAATCGCAGGCTTTTGAATGACGAGGTTCTTGAAGTCAATGAATTTAATAAGACATTCTGGATAGATCACTTATCTGCTGAATCTCCAACGACAATTGTTGAAAAAAGGTACACATGGGACTTTAATGTCAAAATAAAAGCATTTACTCAGTTACTCCTTAATGGAACGTGCTTTTAATAAAAGAATTTACGAAAGAAAGAACAAATCTATTTTAGAAGAGAACAAATTAGTATGAAGAACGTGTTAGTAGACATATCCAATTATACAAAAATCGAATTAGAAACAGTGCCTTGATCCTTCTTACCGACAAATCCGGCAACACCAGTTTATCCTCGCCTCCCGATTGATTGCCCTGCATAGCGCTGCCTCCGCCACTGCCGCCACTTATATCTACTCCACCACCTGATACATTCAATCCATTCGAGCTCGTTGATATATCGCCTACACCCCCACCACCACTCTGTTGGGGTTGCATCTGATATATTGGATGGCTGGGATCGGCCAAGTCGAATATCGGCTGTATTACTTCAGGGGCAAAAACATTGTTCTTTTGCCATAAATTTAGTACGCGAATAATACGACTCTTATCCTCGGGAGCACATCGAAAGAGATTGGCAAAGGTATCTTTCATGTTGCGAGCAAAACGTGGTGCGAATACATCCTTCTCCACTCCAAATTGATGACGAGACTGCCGCACGATGGAATCGATAACATACAATCCAGGAACTTTATACTCCGGTTTGCATTTGAGTATGAATTTTTCAACACTCTGCACGACATGCTTGTAGAACTTAATGGCCCGCATAGCAGCTTTGGTTATGGCTGCCATCTTCGCTTTCGATATTGGAGGTTTCGATTCATATAGCCCGGAGAGCTAAAAGTTAAAAGAATACAATATGGATTAGTTGCTCAAACACCAAGTTTGTATGTATTGTCATAGACGCACTCTTGGTGTCATTTGATGACATGCACTAAAAGGTCAATGCGGTGACTTTTATTTTGCACAGTCTTCATATAAAAGTTCAACAAAAATAAATTAATTCAAATATATTTTTGGCCATTTCCCTTAATTTATGTAGTTTTATTTTATATAATCGAAGACTGACCGGGATGAAGAGCACAGCACAGCACAGCACTTGTCCACTTTTTTCAAGCCCACTTACCTCAGTATTAAAAGCGACAACGTTCTCCATTTTTATTCAACTTTATGCATTATATTTAAGCGAACAGTGCACACAATTGTTTTGCTACAATTTTAATAACTTTATGAAAATTATTTTAGCAAAAAGAATGAAAACCACCACCGCAATAATCGCACTCTGATAAAATGGCGGCTCGAAATTTTCTTCGAAGTTATGTTCGAATTTTTAGAAGACTATTCGCGTCTAGGAGTTTGCGTGTCATTGAGCAATGAAATTGCTTTATATGGCAATCAGATGGCGCTATAGCAAATGGAATAGTTCAGGTTGTAACAAGAGCACAAAACGGTATTAATAAAAAATATAAGCCGGAATTATTTGCAGCTTCAGCCTCCACTCCTTTTCATTAATTGTTCTTCACTGTTTCACAAAAGTTTAAATTTTTTTAAATTTGTTTTTATAGGATATTTAGATAGCGAAAAACAAGCATATGATAATGAAATTTGATTCCTTGCAAGTTATACACAAAAAGGAAAGATAATAATCACTTTTTATTTTATTTTTATTATAATTATAAATGCAGTGTAACTTATTTGCTCCAGATCTCTAGGAAATGCAGATAAAAAAAGCTTAACCACCTACAATGACCACTTTTGACTTTGTAACAAGTTTTCATCCGTTATCATACGAGGAAAAAGTCATTCAGCTAGAGCTCAGAGTGGACATTAGTTTGGTATTTTTTGAGGTTATATTATAAAAAAAATTTAAAAGAAATTGATTCCCAGCAAATAGGTGGTATGTTGGAAGTCACACTAACAAAAGGCGAAAGAGATAGCGACGCAGGAAGTGCTTTGACGGTGTAAAAGCTAAGGTCCTGAGAACCCATTTTTATGCATCGATAATTTTCAAGAAATGCATTAAGGCGCATAAGTCCTAATTTGTTTTTAATAAATTTCAATATTGTGTGCTAATATCATTTTAAGTACTATTGAATATTTTTGGTTTTTTACTCAATATGATGAAATAAATTTATAAATTTCTATAAACTATTTTGGTAGAATCGAAATTCTAGAGGTCTATGGAAAAATATAGGTCCGCTATGAACAATATTCATACTATTAAATTACAAACTTTCACATTACCCAATTTGTTTGCAACTCTATGTTTGGAAGCGAGGTTTAGGATTTCAGTTTTCGAACTTTTTAGGATCCGTTTGATATTGCTTTAAAGACAAGTCTCATTTCTCTGCACCCAAATCTTTTAAACACAGAAAGAAGTATTCGTTTTTTTTAGATAAAAACTTTCCGGTGCAAGAGTAAATGGTGATGAATAATTTGACATTTTTCTTACAAAGTCCACTCCAAACTATCTCCAGGACCAGCTGATAGATAGATAGATTTCTTTATTTAGCTTTGAGCTATTTTTTTTTACAAAATTTGTACGATTTGTCTTAAGAACTAAATAACAATTCAATTGTAGTTTAATTTAATATAAGGAACTAACATTCTTTTAAAAGTTTTTATATTACATTCATTCTTTAATTCTTTTGTTAGACTATTAAATAATTTCAATCCCTTGTACAATAAAATATTTTGAGATCTTTTATTAGAAAAAAAAACAAAGTCTAAAATCACCTGTACGTCTCAAATTATATGGTTGAATATCTGCCACATAAACTAATTGACTTGTTAAATACTTTGGTGTAAGGTTACTTTTCATTTTAAATATAAATAAAAGTACATTCATTTATGTTCTTCGGTTTATTGTTAACCATTTTAAAGTATCAATCATTGGCCTAATAGGGGTTAATATATTGCACATTAAAATCATTCTCATTCCCCTATTTTGTAGTTTTTGTAATCTTTCTTTAAATTGATTTTGACTTAGAAATGTAATTGTCGAGCAATATTCAAAATACGGTTTTATCATGACATTATAAATTTTTAGCGAACTATTCGAAGTATTCGAACTATTCTTAAGGCATTTATAGAAACATGTGCTAGTTATTATACTATGCAACATAATACATACATATCATACAAGAAATATTGAAGTACATAATTCATAGGTAATGGCGAATATCTATTTCTCTATTATCCATAAAATAACTGCACTTTTAGGACATTAGTAGATCTAACAATGCACTAGCTATGGGGTTATATCAATTATTTCTAAAGTGATTTCTAGCATACTACTAGTACCTCTGGCAAGGCGATGACTACGAGTATAACGTCTGGACTTACATATATTTTTGTAAGCAGGAGGTTTTCGTAATTTTTTTGGTGCTACTATCATGTGGTTATACCGATTATTGTAAAAGGCGATTTCCAGCATAGTATTCGACCTCTTTATAACTAAGAACATCTTCTTAAATATCACCCAAGTAGAAGAAGGCCAGATCACTCATCTGTGCTGCTTACATTTAGCAATACGATTGTAATGAAGGGGAATAACCCACGTTTAGTAAACAAACTGGTTGACTGGAGTTATTTCATGCAATTGCTTGAAGAATGCATTGAACTATCCTCAACAATAGACACAATCGATCATTTATATAGCGAAGTTCAGACGTTTACCTGAGATGTACAGAAGGCTGCTTAGGCTGCAACACCTGAAACTAAGAGTAAGGTCAAAAGAAATGTGTATCCCCAAGAAATATGCTCGCTATTTATTTTTATTTATTTTATTTTATTTATTTGTTTCATCACATAATTCAAATAAATATAATATCAAACAATTTATTGAGTAGGTTTGTACAATTTAAGTTTCCTGTTTACGGATATTGCAGTAAAAATGAATATTATTAAGATAAATAATACCCCCGTTTAGGGGGGGGTAGGGGCTATTTTAGAAAAAAATACTTATAATGAAAAAAAAATTATTAAAACAACGGCAACACTCACAATAAAGTACTATACCGGTTTTGAAAGCCAGAAACCTGTTCTTTAATCCTATATTTAAAGTAAATTATTTATGTCAATGGTTTTTGAAAAATTCGCATGCAAACTCAAAATTTTGAGAAAAAAAATTAAAAAAAAGTTAAAACCAATTTTTTTCAAAATTGTGAAATGAAGTGCTAAATTGGCTTTTTGTGGTCCATGCTTATATCAACTCTGAATCGAACACAAAAAACCGAATGGTTTTATGTCTTCTAGTTTTTTGAGAAAATTGAAAATTCTTAAAACTACTTTTATATGATTTTTTTGTTTTTTTTTTTTTTTTGCATTTACGTGGTCTTCCTTTGAGGTAACTGAATGAATAATAGATTAAACGTCTGGCAGGTGCCTATATCAACAGTTTTCTTAATTAACAGCACCCGGGTGGCGCGCTTCGCGGGATTAAGGGATTTAAACTCTTTTCGTATGCATCAGGTCCGGCTCACGCAACTTCGTTGCTTCGCTCGGGGTAGGTGCTTTTCGTCAGGCAGGCGCCTATGTCATCAATACCCTTCATCTACAGTATGCATCCCAAAATTGCAAAGTTCACATTAATGACAAAGTTTTGCTGATTAACCCATCACCTTCACCAATATATGGTACTTTTTTTTTATCGAAAATACTGCCTTGAAAAAGAATATAAGGACGACTTGGGCTCCCAAATCATGGAATTTTTACTTGACGTAACCCTTACGTGACTGCACACCTCGTCGTGGTGTAAGGGCCTAGTAGAGGTCAATGACTCGGGATTAAATCCCCAGATGAGATTTGAAACCAAGGTGCAGTCGAACTCTAATCCTTCCGTTTCATATCCTTTCCTTTCCCCTTTCCCGGATTGAATTGTTGAGTTGTTGAATTGACTTCAACGAGTGAAGACGTGTTAGTGAGCGATCCGTGATAATAACTAAAAACTACAAGGATTGGCGGTATTTATTTCGAATATTTAGCAGGTTGTAAAAGCCGGATGATATTTGCGAATAATAAAGGACTTGGTGTAACAGAAAAATGCGGGAGTGTTTTAAATGCAAAGGTTCGATTCGGGGTGAATCGGGTATATCATGCGCGGGCGTTTGCGGGAAAAACTTCCACACCGCGGTAAAATGTAGCGGAGTTGAACAATATAGTAGCGGGATACTAGACTCTAACCCAATGATAAAATTTATATGTGAAGATTGCATTTTGTATATACATAATGTTGATCTCGTATTAAAAGATATGCAGGAGGTAGTAAAGAAAAATAGTAATTACTTAAAAGAGTACAAGAATGAATTCGAGGAGTCATTAAAAAAAAAATGAAACTGAATTAAAGAAACTGTTAGAGGCCATCGAGGAGAGATACACCGACAGACTAAGAGACATGCAAATAGCACAAAAAACATGTGAAAATAGTGTATCAGAATTGAAAAAAATGAGTACTTATAGTGAATCGTTTAAAACACAAAGTAATAAAATATATAATAGTGTGAACGAAATCAAAAATGACATAAGAAATGAAGTTAAAAAAATAAAGATATCAACAACAAAAACGGAAACAAAGGCAAAAATGAATTATGCGGAACAATTAAAACAAACAGTTTACATAAAACCGAAAGCAAAGCAAGAAAACGCAAAAACAACTAAAGAAATCAAAGAGAAAATCGACCCATCATCTCTCTCTCTAAAAGTCGATAGAATCAGTAACAGAAACGAAGGAGCCATAGCTATAAACTGTACTGGTGAACACTCAGTACAAAAAATCGAGAGAGAAGTAAAACAAAAACTTGGTGAAAAATATGAAGTCAAAATTTTTACGAAAAAAAACCCGCAAATTATGGTAACGGACATCAGTGAAATGTGGAAAAACGAAGATTTAGAAGTGGCAATAAAGAAACAAAACAATGTAAACGGTACGGTAAAATGTGTAAAAGTCTTCAAGAACAAAAATAAAGATGTGCATAGTGCAATTATAGAACTAGAGATGAGCTCTTACGATGAAATAATTGAAAATCGAAAAATTAATATCGGATGGGAAAAATGTCGTGTGTTTGAGTATTATAACATAAGTAGATGTTACAATTGCTGCGGATATCACCATATAGCAAAAAACTGCAAAAATAATATCAAATGTGCTAAATGCGGAGAGGACCACGATACGAGAGGATGTACATCAGAAACCCTAAAATGTGTAAACTGCGTACGGTACAATGAGAAATTTAATTTAAACCTAGACTTTAACCACGATAGTAGAGACGCGAATTGTGCGGTATATAAGAAGCTCCTCGAATCCGAGAAAAACAGAACGGTACACTAGCAATTAAATAGAATTCGCGGTATATATTGCAACATCCAAGGATTGACGGGCAACCTTGCTGAACTTCAAATTAATTGCGCGAATAAAAATTACGATTTTTTAATACTATCAGAAACCCACACTACTGAGAATATTGAGGATAGTGAAATACTAATAGAAGGTTACCAAAAACCCTTCCGTTGTGATAGTCACTCGAGACATACAGGCGGCCTTTGCATATATGTAAAGAATTATTTCCAAGTAAGTGATATTGAAAAAACCATGGATTCTAGAATTTGGTGGCTGAAACTTAAAATAACAAATAACAACCAATCAATATTCATCGCCGCGGTCTATCGCGCTCATACCTCGTCGAAAAGAGTATTCTGTGATAAAATGAAGAACTGGATTGAAGACCTCGTAGACTCTAATAAACGATTCATCATAGCTGGAGATATGAATATCGATTGGCTAAATGATTCTGATCTGTATAAAAATGACTTCAAAAATATAATAGAAATAGATAATCAGTGCCAACAGATTGTTCGAGTTCCTACGCGAATTACCAATAATACGAAAACTTTAATTGACTATGTCATAACTGAATCGGGCTCTTATACCACAGCGGAAGTAAATGTTGACCTAAAAATGAGTGACCACGAGACGTTAATAATTCAATTATATTCCCGTAATAAGTTTATAAGAGAAAGTGAAGACAATAAAACTAAATTCCTAAAATATAACAAATCATTATTTCTAGATAACCTGAGAAACAGCAATGCCTTTGAGTGTATTCAAAATATTGAAAATCCGACTATAATAGGTAGTCTGATAGAAAAAGAACTTATTAGAGTAACAAATCTGTTTGTGCATACTCAAGTGTTTAAAAGCAACACAAACTACTGGTATAGTGAAGCGTTAAAAATAATGAAACAGAATAAAATTTCAAAATACCAGGAATTTAGGTTCTCCAATAGTGAATGGTGTTGGAATAATTATTGCGTAATAAGAAATCGGTATAAAATTGAACTCGCGAAGGCAAAAAATGAAAATATAAAACGAAAAATATCTACCGCTCGTGATCAAAAATCTATGTGGAGAACCGTAAAGTCGTGTGTCCTTAATGTACAAAAAGACCAAATAAAAAATATAAACTTTAACGGTATTTATATTAAAGATAATAAAATATTAGCTGAAAAATTCAATACATATTTTGTAAATAGCGTTATTGATATAAATAGATCCATTCCGAATGTGATTTTAACGTACCAAATCGATTACATCGGCGAGGCATTTAAATTTAAGTGTATTGATTATACCCATGTTAAAAATATATTAAAATCATTGAATCAAAAAAAAGATTTTAATCATTTAAGCGCTAAAATGTTGATGGATGCAATGAGCATAATCGGAGATATTTTTGTGCATTTAATAAACAATTCCTTGAGTAGTGGCGTATTTCCTGAAACATGGAAAGAGTCAGTAGTGACCCCTATCAAAAAAGTAAAGGGTTCCGATTTATGCGAAAACTTTCGTCCGATTAATTCCCTTCCGGTATACGAAAAAATATTGGAAAAAGTAGTACAGATCCAATTAGAAGAGCACTTTGAAATAAACAACCTATTCCTGGAAAGTCAATCTGGGTTTAGAAAAAGACATTCTTGTGAATCAGCTTTAAACAGTGTCATAATCAGCTGGAAGGAGGAAATTACCAAAAAAAATTACGTCATCGCTGTTTTTCTCGATTTTAAAAGAGCATTTGAGACCATCGACAGGGGAATTCTTCTGAGTAAACTTAGTGAATATGGCATACGAAATACTGAGCTGATGTGGTTCAAATCCTTTTTGAGCAAGAGAACACAGCGAACGGTGGTAAATGGTGTATCGTCCACCAGCATCCAGACAAATTTAGGCGTTCCTCAAGGATCTATACTTGGAGCGTTACTCTTCATCATCTATATCAACGATATAAAGAATGTGCTGAAATTCTCGCAGATCGCACTATTTGCAGACGACGCCCTAATATTCATATCAGGAAAAAACATCATTGAGTGCGAACAAAGACTTCAAGACGATCTATATGGACTGAACATGTGGATCAAATCGAACAAACTTAAATTAAATGTATCTAAGTCTAAATGTATGGCCTTTAAATATAATTACCGATTAAACTTAAGAGTTGACGGCGAAGTTATCGAGCAGGTTGAGGAAATTAAATATTTAGGTGTAATAATTGACTCGAAATTAACATTTAAACTACATATAGATTACGTAATTAAAAAAGTGTCTAAAAAAGTATATTTTTTGAGTAGAATAAGAAATAAGATTTCAACAATCAGTGCAATAAATATTTTTAATGTAATGGTTAAACCTCACTTTGAATACTGCTCGTCAATCTTATTTTTGTGTAGCGATTATGCATTATTAAATTTACAACGCATCCAAAATAGAGCAATGCGAATAATTTTAAAATATAATAGATATATTTCAATTGTTTTTATGTTGAATATGTTACAGTGGTTAAGTGTCAAGCAAAGAATCCTTGTTAATGTTTTGAGTTTTGTCTTCAAAATTAAAAATGACTTGTTACCCAGTTATTTAAAAAAATATATAAGATATGTTGGTGAAGCCCAACCCTATCATTTAAGAAATGGGGAAGACTTTAGATTACCCCCCTACTTATCAACCGCGTCACAAAACAGTATTGTATACAAAGGTTTTCAATTATTTAATTCAATGCCACAAGAAATCAAAATGGAAAGAAATCTTGGGATATTTAAAAGAAAAAGCATAAGCTTTGTAAGATGTAACTATCCTCATATGTAATTAGTTTGGTTAATGAAATTTATAAATGAAGGTCCTTGTAATTTTGTAATTTTGTAATATGAATATAAATAGTGGATTTACCGCTAAATAAATAAAATAAAAAAAAAAAAAAAAAAAAAAAAAAATAAATTCCAATATCAAGTTTATTCAATATAATTTCTATAATTTAATAGAAACAACGATTTTAAAGTTCAACTTAGTCACTTTTTATTTTATTTTTATTATAATTATAAATGCAGTGTAACTTATTTGCTCCAGATCTCTAGGAAATGCAGATAAAAAAAGCTTAACCACCTACAATGACCACTTTTGACTTTGTAACAAGTTTTCATCCGTTATCATACGAGGAAAAAGTCATTCAGCTAGAGCTCAGAGTGGACATTAGTTTGGTATTTTTTGAGGTTATATTATAAAAAAAATTTAAAAGAAATTGATTCCCAGCAAATAGTTGGTATGTTGGAAGTCACACTAACAAAAGGCGAAAGAGATAGCGACGCAGGAAGTGCTTTGACGGTGTAAAAGCTAAGGTCCTGAGAACCCATTTTTATGCATCGATAATTTTCAAGAAATGCATTAAGGCGCATAAGTCCTAATTTGTTTTTAATAAATTTCAATATTGTGTGCTAATATCATTTTAAGTACTATTGAATATTTTTGGTTTTTTACTCAATATGATGAAATAAATTTATAAATTTCTATAAACTATTTTGGTAGAATCGAAATTCTAGAGGTCTATGGAAAAATATAGGTCCGCTATGAACAATATTCATACTATTAAATTACAAACTTTCACATTACCCAATTTGTTTGCAACTCTATGTTTGGAAGCGAGGTTTAGGATTTCAGTTTTCGAACTTTTTAGGATCCGTTTGATATTGCCTTAAAGACAAGTCTCATTTCTCTGCACCCAAATCTTTTAAACACAGAAAGAAGTATTCGTTTTTTTTAGATAAAAACTTTCCGGTGCAAGAGTAAATGGTGATGAATAATTTGACATTTTTCTTACAAAGTCCACTCCAAACTATCTCCAGGACCAGCTGATAGATAGATAGATTTCTTTATTTAGCTTTGAGCTATTTTTTTTTACAAAATTTGTACGATTTGTCTTAAGAACTAAATAACAATTCAATTGTAGTTTAATTTAATATAAGGAACTAACATTCTTTTAAAAGTTTTTATATTACATTCATTCTTTAATTCTTTTGTTAGACTATTAAATAATTTCAATCCCTTGTACAATAAAATATTTTGAGATCTTTTATTAGAAAAAAAAACAAAGTCTAAAATCACCTGTACGTCTCAAATTATATGGTTGAATATCTGCCACATAAACTAATTGACTTGTTAAATACTTTGGTGTAAGGTTACTTTTCATTTTAAATATAAATAAAAGTACATTCATTTATGTTCTTCGGTTTATTGTTAACCATTTTAAAGTATCAATCATTGGCCTAATAGGGGTTAATATATTGCACATTAAAATCATTCTCATTCCCCTATTTTGTAGTTTTTGTAATCTTTCTTTAAATTGATTTTGACTTAGAAATGTAATTGTCGAGCAATATTCAAAATACGGTTTTATCATGACATTATAAATTTTTAGCGAACTATTCGAAGTATTCGAACTATTCTTAAGGCATTTATAGAAACATGTGCTAGTTATTATACTATGCAACATAATACATACATATCATACAAGAAATATTGAAGTACATAATTCATAGGTAATGGCGAATATCTATTTCTCTATTATCCATAAAATAACTGCACTTTTAGGACATTAGTAGATCTAACAATGCACTAGCTATGGGGTTATATCAATTATTTCTAAAGTGATTTCTAGCATACTACTAGTACCTCTGGCAAGGCGATGACTACGAGTATAACGTCTGGACTTACATATATTTTTGTAAGCAGGAGGTTTTCGTAATTTTTTTGGTGCTACTATCATGTGGTTATACCGATTATTGTAAAAGGCGATTTCCAGCATAGTATTCGACCTCTTTATAACTAAGAACATCTTCTTAAATATCACCCAAGTAGAAGAAGGCCAGATCACTCATCTGTGCTGCTTACATTTAGCAATACGATTGTAATGAAGGGGAATAACCCACGTTTAGTAAACAAACTGGTTGACTGGAGTTATTTCATGCAATTGCTTGAAGAATGCATTGAACTATCCTCAACAATAGACACAATCGATCATTTATATAGCGAAGTTCAGACGTTTACCTGAGATGTACAGAAGGCTGCTTAGGCTGCAACACCTGAAACTAAGAGTAAGGTCAAAAGAAATGTGTATCCCCAAGAAATATGCTCGCTATTTATTTTTATTTATTTTATTTTATTTATTTGTTTCATCACATAATTCAAATAAATATAATATCAAACAATTTATTGAGTAGGTTTGTACAATTTAAGTTTCCTGTTTACGGATATTGCAGTAAAAATGAATATTATTAAGATAAATAATACCCCCGTTTAGGGGGGGGTAGGGGCTATTTTAGAAAAAAATACTTATAATGAAAAAAAAATTATTAAAACAACGGCAACACTCACAATAAAGTACTATACCGGTTTTGAAAGCCAGAAACCTGTTCTTTAATCCTAAATTTAAAGTAAATTATTTATGTCAATGGTTTTTGAAAAATTCGCATGCAAACTCAAAATTTTGAGAAAAAAAATTAAAAAAAAGTTAAAACCAATTTTTTTCAAAATTGTGAAATGAAGTGCTAAATTGGCTTTTTGTGGTCCATGCTTATATCAACTCTGAATCGAACACAAAAAACCGAATGGTTTTATGTCTTCTAGTTTTTTGAGAAAATTGAAAATTCTTAAAACTACTTTTATATGATTTTTTTGTTTTTTTTTTTTTTTTGCATTTACGTGGTCTTCCTTTGAGGTAACTGAATGAATAATAGATTAAACGTCTGGCAGGTGCCTATATCAACAGTTTTCTTAATTAACAGCACCCGGGTGGCGCGCTTCGCGGGATTAAGGGATTTAAACTCTTTTCGTATGCATCAGGTCCGGCTCACGCAACTTCGTTGCTTCGCTCGGGGTAGGTGCTTTTCGTCAGGCAGGCGCCTATGTCATCAATACCCTTCATCTACAGTATGCATCCCAAAATTGCAAAGTTCACATTAATGACAAAGTTTTGCTGATTAACCCATCACCTTCACCAATATATGGTACTTTTTTTTTATCGAAAATACTGCCTTGAAAAAGAATATAAGGACGACTTGGGCTCCCAAATCATGGAATTTTTACTTGACGTAACCCTTACGTGACTGCACACCTCGTCGTGGTGTAAGGGCCTAGTAGAGGTCAATGACTCGGGATTAAATCCCCAGATGAGATTTGAAACCAAGGTGCAGTCGAACTCTAATCCTTCCGTTTCATATCCTTTCCTTTCCCCTTTCCCGGATTCTAAAGCACTTTGGAGATATTCTGGAAGTCAATAGAACCGAAAAGAAGAATGCTCGCATCGAATGGGCCAAAAAGATCGTCAGCGAAGCTGGGACAAGCGACGACTCCACGTCAAAGCGACAAAGATCGTTGGAGGAATCCGTTTCGGATTCCAAAAGGGCCAAGGTGCACAACACCAGCACCTCTTCCAGGCCACCCAACGCCACATCGATGTCCTACAGCGATGTCCTTAAAGACAAAATAGTGCTGGCGGTCATCAACAAAAGAGACCCAGACGGTTCTATAGCTCCTGACCAATGGAAGTTTATTCCAGCCAAACTTCCTCTTGTCTTTACGCAAATCATGAAGGAGAATCTAGGTCCTCCTCCTAGACGCAGCGATGGTGGATGGCATTAGGGCCACGTAATACGGATACGATCTTAGAGATCCTAAGAACGAGCAACCCCGATCTTCCGACGCACAACTGGAAAGTCGCTAAGCTGGATAAGCCAAAAGGTCTTTATAGATGCGCATTCATCGTTATAAATAAAGAATCTTTGGCTCCTTTGGCGAAGACTGGCGGTGTCGTCTACTATGGCTGTTCAGTTCACTTCCTATCACTATTATATGGTAGCTTCGTAAGCACAAAATTTAATATTGTTAATTTAGCTTAGTAAGCATATTTGCATTTTTATTGATAAGCATAGTTGTAACATTTTTATTTCTCAAGGTATTCATTGAGTGTGCGAACAGACAGTAATTTGTGAATTCACGATTATCAAATATTATGCGATAATACTGTCTGTTCCCACACTCGAACAGTTGGCGATTCTCGGTTTCTTTGCGTGTAAATCAAAATGTATTTTTCGGTCGTAGTAGTGAACCGCTGCGCTGAGTCAATCGCAACTGTAAAATCAAAATTTTTAAATCGATGTAATTTTAATTTAAAAATAAATAAAATTTAACGTTTTACTTCGTGTTATTTCTTGGCCGTTTTTTTTTCTTTTTTAAACATAATTTTGGCGACCGTGACAAGACATTCCCTAAAAGGTTTTTAGTGTTTTATTTTTTTTAAAGTGAAGTGAATCGCAAAAACAACAATGGAATTCGAATTGGAAGATATCTGCATAGTAAAGGATATCGCAGCCAAGAAATCTGCAGAATCTCCCGCAACTATGGAAAGGACAGTGACAGCAGAAAAACCTTTAGGTATCAAAAGGATCGCCTTGAAGTGCTGGAAAAGAATTGGGAAAAGTTTGATGAGACTGATACCAAACTCCGCGAAACTTTTCCGCAGCAGTTAGCACCCATATTTCAAGAAGGACTATTTCGAAGCAGTGCGAAAGATTACCGATCGCATGCGATATGACATCAGTAAAAGAATCGAGCTCGTACCCCAAGAAGAGCGCGAAGGTCTTGCGCCGGAGGAAGCCGGTACTGAGGACACAAAGGCAGGGATGGAAGAAAACAAAGGAACTATTCTTCAAGGTGCTGTTCCCAAGCGTAAGCTAATGCCGGCACAAACGCTTGGTCATTCTGTTACTGTCCCCCGAATAAGACTGGAACAAAGGGAGAGACTTCTGCTACTGATGGACATTTTTGCACAAGTCGCTTGATAAATGTGCTATGGAAGCTCAGCTAAGGCGAACTCAACAGTTCTGCCAAATAAAAACAAGGTCCATTGAAAAGAATTGGGAGGAAATATCTGCGTTATATCGAAAGCTGGAAGACCAAGTGTCAGAGAATGATGTGGCAAATTATTTCACCATGCAGGAGCGTGTGGAAACGGTGTTATTGCAGTTATATGAAAATTCGGCAGTACCACAAACAACGAGTGCGTCGATTGATCCGATAATGAAGCTGCCAAAGGTAGAGCTTCCGAAATTTGATTGAAACTACGTCCACTTGCGCCAATTTTACGATATCTTCAAGCAGTTAATACACGAATAACCAATTCCACCAGCCCAAAAGCTTTATTTTCTACGAGCAAACGTCACTGGAGAAGCGCACAATCTGATTCAACATTTCCAGCCTACCGACAACAACTACGAGGCCGCTTGGACAACCCTAGTGGAAAGATTTAATAACAAGAGGTTGTTGTTAACAGCGCAGTTAAACATAATGCTGTACAAACCATTGCTTGTGGGACTGCATCCAGCATAAGGAAACTTCATGACATCACCAAGGAGTGCATGCAGTCTATCACAAATCTGAATTTCGAAGTTGAAAACTGGGATCCAATTGTAGTTCACCTCATGCTGCAGAAACTAGACAAAGAAAGCAGAACGTTGTTTGAACAGTCACTGGCCGATCCGAGGAGCAGTCCAACTTTAATCCAATTTTACAATTTTGTGGAGGCAAAGTTCCAAACTCTAGAGGCCATCAGCAGCCGAGACGAGAGGAAGAGACCTTCAGCAACAGTGCCGACCAGTTCAGAAACGAGTATCATAATGAATTGCGCGTTGTGCAATTCGGGTAAGCATAAGATATACAATTGCTCAACATTTTTACGTCTTTCAGGTGAGGAGCGGGACAACGCAGTAAGAAGGTTACAGTTATGCAGGAATTGCCTGAAGACGGGGCATTACTTCCAATCATGCCAGTCAAGAGGGTGCCAGAAATGCAATGGCAGTCACAACACATTTCTTCATTGGCAGCAGAAGCATCAGCAGTTGAAAAAACCATCTCCACATCAAGATCAGCAGCGAGAGAATAATCAGCAGCAGCAGACCCACAAACCTGACGATTCACAAAGGGATCAGAGGGGTAAGCGTTTTGAAATTAGTAAATATTCAAAGGTCGAACAGCCGCCAAGATCCTCTGCAAATACGGCTGCAGGGTCGAAATTTAAAAATCGCCATGTCTATCTCGCTACGGCTGTGGTTAATGTCATATCCTCTTGCGGCACGCGTATTCCTTGTCGTGCATTGTTGGATTCAGGATAGCAGTTCAATTTTATTACCGCAGCTTTTACCCATGAATTAGCTAACAAAAGGCGTCGAAAAAACATGCCAATCAGCGGAATAGGTGGTCAGGAATTTAGAACGGAGTTCGTTACTGATGTAACATTCGAATCGAGAACGTCCGAGTTCCAGGCAACAGTTGAGGCAAGCATCATGCCTCGGTTGAGAGACTATCAATCATGTCAAATCGATATGTCATGTTGGGAGATTCCATCTGATATTCTATTAGCCGACCCTTCATATTTCAAAACGCAGCGTATCGATATGTTGCTGGGGGCCGGTATATTCTTCAAGTTGTTTATGCCAGGGGAATTCAAAGTGTCTAACGAACTCCCACTTCTACGCAACACAAAGCTGGGATGGATCGTAGCTGGAAGCGTACAGGCAGATAATGCAACTGCACATTGTCATATTGCGACAAAGCCGTCACTGTCTTCATTGGATAAACTGGTACGGAAGTTTTGGGAGACGGAGGCTCACGATATACCTATAAACACTTTGAGTGAAGAGGAGCACCAGTGTGAGGAACACTTCAAAGCTAATACGACAACGACTTCGGAAGGTCAATTCGTAGTCAAGTTACCTTTCAAATACGAATCGGGTATGACGCTAGGGGAATCACGTGATATGGCAAGGAGGCGATTCCTAGCACTAAAAAGGAAACTAGATAAAACCAAGGATGTAAAGGAAGCTTACATTAAGTTCATGGAAGAATATGAATCGTTGGCCACATAAGCCCAGTCTCGGAGGAAGAAATACCTAAAGCTCACTACGTACTTCCTCATCATTGCGTTATGAAGCCGGAAAGCTCAACAACAAAGCTTCGCGTTGTTTTTGATGCCTCAGCCAAGAGATCCTCAGGATGCTCACTCAACGATGTATTCCAACAGTCCAACCAGATTTATTTTCAATCGTGATAAACTTTCGAACCCATAAATATGTCTTCACTGCGGACATATGCAAGATGTACCGGCAGGTCCTAGTTGATCTTAATGATAGTATGCAAACGAACGGTTCTTGCTGATCTTGCTAAGCTTTTCGATCCCTTGGGACTACTCGGGCCCGTCATAATACTTGGCAAGCTATTTCTGCAGGAATTATGGAAGACAAAATTGTCTTGGGATGAATCTCTTCCAACAGAACAGGCCAATAAATGGTTAAATTATCTAAATCAGTTCTCAGCATTAAACGAATTGAGCATTCAACCTTATGTGTTGTCACCATCCGCTAAAGCTATTGAATTACATGCATTTTCTGATAGTAGTCTGAGCGCATTTGGATCATGTGTATATGTGCGATCGACTGACGAAGATGGTTTAATAAGGTCCCAATTATTGTGCTCCAAGTCGAGAGTTGGACCTCTTAAGACGGTTAGCATTGCGCGATTGGAGCTACAAGGAGCTGTCCTCATGGTGGAATTAGTGGAAATATTACCTAAGCAAATCAAGAAAATATGTTACTATACGGATTCGACAACAGAATTACCTTGGGTAAAATAACCGTCATATTATACATGTGGGACTTAAAAACGCGACAATTTCCGAGTATAAAGTTTATTAAAAAAAAAAGATGAAAGTATATAAAAAGAGAAGATTGGTGGAACGTTGTTGCGGTTGTTGAGGTTGCAGTCTCGACGATGTTGCTCCTATCAAGGCGACCCAATGAATGCCGCCAAATTCTCTCGCTGGCTCCGTCCGTACTTCAGTGTTAGTGAAGTTGGTCACGATTGAATTAAGTGCTGCCAGATTTAATGGTGCTGCCACATTTTATGGTGCTGCCACATCGATCCTACAACTCGGCCATCCTGCAGTGCAACGTCTCGGTGAACGTTTTGATCATCTCCCTTAGATACATCTGGGTAGAACATCTCAGATAGGTAAATCTAGGTCGAACATCTAGGTAGGTACGTCTCGGTGCGACATCTCGGGTAAGAACATCTGGGTGGAACATCTAGGTACGTACGTCTCGGTGCGACATCTCAGGTAGGTAAATCTCGGTGGAACATCGAGGTAGGTACGTCTCGGTGCGACATCTCAGGTAGGTAAATCTCGGTCGAGCATCTAGGTAGGTACGTCTCGGTGCGACATCTCGGGTAAGAACATCTGGGTGGAACATCTAGGTACGTACGTCTCGGTGCGACATCTCAGGTAGGTAAATCTCGGTGCAACATCTAGGTAGGTACGTCTCGGTGCGACATCTCAGGTAGGTAAATCTCGGTGGAACATCTAGGTAGGTACGTCTCGGTGCGACATCTCAGGTAGGTAAATCTCGGTGGAACATCTAGGTAGGTGCATCTCGGTGCGACATCTCAGGTAAGTAAATCTCGGTGGAACATCTAGGTAGGTACGTCTCGGTGCGACATCTCAGGTAAGTAAATCTGGAAAGGTATTCGTTAATGCCTGTGTTTTTTATATATATTTTCGTCGTCAGAACTGTCATCGAAGCCCAACCAGGGTTTCATATTATCAGCACTCGTGCTGGTTCCTCGTGGGCCCTGGGTTTCCCCTACTTTTTCCACCTCGTATCGGTTGTTTAATCCTACGTTTGTTACTTTAAAAGGACCAAAAAACTTACTCAAAATCTTCGTTGCGTTACCAAACTGTGTTCGTTTGATTGCTACTAAGTCTCCTACTTGATAGGATACAGCTGGTTTTCTACTTTTATTAAAAGTTCGTCGATTTTCACTTTGGACTATTTCGATTTGCTTTCTGGCTTCTTCTCTCATCTGGTCCCTTTCTTCGTCGAATATGTCAATTAATTCTTCTGCAACTGCTTCGGCGATACGCATGTCTTTTTTATTGCGCATCTTGACTCCGAACATTATCTCAAAAGGGCTCCTTCCTATACTTCGGCTGAGTGTGCTGTTGAGAAAAGTTTGGATTTTATTAGTAAAGGTAAACCAGTTATCGGGTTTGCTTAATGAAAGTTTTGTTAATATGGGAATAATGCTTCTGTGAATCCTCTCAACTTGGCCGTTACCACGCGGAACACCTGTAGTGATTAAAGTGTGACTTATCCCTTGATCTTTGCAGTAGTCAGAAAAGCCATTAGAGGTGAAAGCCGTGCCCCGGTCCTTCGTGGGCTACCAAAAATAGCGCTTTGTGACTCTAATTTCTGCAATACTTCTGAAGTTGACAATGTTTTAACTGGATATATCCAAACAAACTTACTGAATCCATCAATTACCGTCAAAATATACTTATACTGTTTTGCCGTTGTCGTAAGTGAACCAACATGGTCCAGATGATATGTGTGCAACGGTCGATCCTCTTTGGGGATGGGGTTTAGGTATCCTTCCGGTTTCCCAGCTTTCCTTTCCGATAAAATGCATTCTATGCAATTGCGTCGACATCGAGTACTCTCTTCTTATTATTTCTTCCATCTTCCGGGCGGCAAGGTGACCATTGTCGTGGACGTTTTTGATAAGCTCTTTTTGTAAACCCTTGGGTATACACAGCAATTTATCTCCTTGCTCGGTTGTCTCATAAAGGATGCCATTCTCTACAATGAAATTTTTAAAGGGTTCTTTTTCCAAAAATTTTAGTATGGTCTCGATTCTTTCGTCTTTCTTTTGCGTTTCTACTACCCTATCAAATAACTCACTTCGAACTACCATAGCTACGGGGTTTCGGCTTAAAGCGTCTACATGTTTCATTTTCATTCCGGCCCTATGCTCTAGCTCGTATTCATAGTCTTGCAGTAGTAGTGCCCATCCAGCAATTCTTGGTGCGAGATCCTTCTTCTCCATAGTCATCTTGAATGCGGCACAATCCGTAACGATTTTGAATTTTAAGCCTAACAAATAAACCCTTAGTTTTTTTAACGCTGCTACAATCTCTAACACTTCTAATTCGTAGCTACAATATTTTTGCTGAGTGGGGGTAGTTTTCTTACTATAATAAAATATGGGGTGAAACAAAGAATCAAACGAAGTCACTTGATTTTTGCAACAAAATTGCTCCAAACCCGTATTTTGACGCATCTGTATGTAACTCGGTTTCTGCTTTCGGATTATAGATCATTAGGGTTGGTTGCCTTGACATAGCATCTTTAATGTTTCCGAATGCTTCCCTCTGTGAACTACCAAATTCAAACCTACGGTCTTTTCTTAACAAGTCACTTAGTGGTTTCGCTAACGTGCCAAAATTTGCGATGAACTTCCTAAAGTATCCTGCTAGTCCTAAAAAGCTTTGAACATCTTTTACGGTGTGAGGCTCTGGAAAATTTTTTACAGCTTTTATCTTGGTGTCTGATGATCGTAACCGATTCCTTTCTATAACGTACCCCAAATATTCAATTTTGGTACTGAGAAACTTGCACTTGCTCCACTTGAAGCGAAGGCCATGTCTGCTTGACAATTCGAATACTTTTCGCAAATTTTGCAAACCTTCCTCATAGCTTTTAGCTAGCACGACTATATCGTCCATGTACACCAGAATAATCCCTTCCGTTATCAAGGGTTGCAAGATTTTGTTGATGTACTTTTGAAACACGATTGGAGACGTGCACAACCCGAACGGCATTCTCATGAATTCATATTGTCCCTGGGGTGTTACAAAGGAAGTATACTTTCTACTTGTTTCTGCCACAGACACGTGGAAAAAACCGTTCTCGAGATCGAGTGTACTAAACACGTATATTCCGCAAAGCTGATCCAATTGGTCTTCTATAAGTGGAAGAGGAAAACGATCCCTAACTACTTCCTTGTTTAGCTTTCTGAAATCAACGCATAATCTTTTGCTGCCATCTTTTTTATTAACTAATACAATGGGGCTAGCGAACTCCGAAGTGCTCGGGCGAACTATTCCCTTTTCTATCCACTCAGTAATTTGAGTTTCTACAATAATTTTTTCTAAGGGTGCCAGCCTCCTAGGTTTTTGAAATATAGGATTATCGCTTTTCAATATTATGCTCATTTCATAATCCGCTGAAACGCTTTCGTTAATTTGATAATTCTTCACCATCCTTTCTACCTCCAATACATACTCCTTGTTTCCAATGGCCAGGTCTACCTCTGCTCCGCTCTGAACTTAAAAACAATCTAGAAACTTTCTACTTCTTTTAATCTCTATATGGTTGGCAGTTACTACTAACTCTGTGCCCTTAAGGACATTTCGACCCACTATCATTGGTGTGTTTAGGTAGTTTCCTGAGATAACGTGAACTTTCGCTTCAAAGCAGTAACCATCGATTTTCAAAATGGTTTCGAAAGAGCCGAGGGTTTCAACAGCATTAGCTGACAGCCCTCATAAGGTGGTTCGACCGCCTGTTAGAGTGGGTGCTCCAATTCGGTCGTATTCGTCCTCCTTCAAAAGAGTAACATCGCTACCTGTATCTAGAAGTCCCTTAACACTTTTCGAAGAACTACCAATATGAACATCCTTATAAAAACTTGTTGACCAAGGCTCAGAAACATTTCTAACGTTAGTGTCAACCTTAGGGCAGTAAGTAGCCTTGTGCCCGAACTCCTTGCATTTAAAACATTTCGGTCCTTCCGTTCTCCTTCTACACTCACTAGCTTTATGTCCCTTCGACCCGCAGTTGTAGCACCGTAACCCCGAACCTGGTGATATTGATCGGGTTGTCCTTCTATTTTCTGATTCCCTACCTGCCTTCGAACCAGACGCCTGATTCCGCTCAGCAAACCTTTTGTACACCTCGAGTTTCTCTTTCAACTCCTTCAGGTTTGTCGCCACATATAACATCATTTTGTTTCCGTTAGAATCACGAATACCATCGATAATATATTGAATAACGGAAATCTCGTCAATTTGTCCGCGTGCTCCTAGCTCTTTCATTCTAAGAAAATATTGGAAAACATTCTCATTCTTTTCCTGCTTCCTGTTCGACAACTTTTGGTGTATCTCTGCACTCGAAAACCTTTGGGAGAATTCTTGCAACAAAAACTCGCACAAATTTTCCCATGTCGTCAAATCTTTTTCGGACAGAACTGCTAATCTAGCCGACCCTACCAGCATTCTTTTAGCAAACAGGATATATTCCAACTGGGACCATTTCATCAGCTCTGCCGCGCTCTCAATATCGTCTATCCAGCACTTAATATTATAATCGTCGTCGCCACTAAATTCTTGCAACGCACTTGATACATCTTGAAAAGAAGCTACACTGCGATTCCTTTTCTTTAAAAATTCCAATTCTGATTGTAGAATGGAAATCTCCACGTCTTTTGCTAACTCCTTTTCTTTCGCTACTATTGTCTGCTCTCTAGTTTCCAGTTCTTTTGCTCGAATCTCTAAATCTCTCATGGCCACGGAAATATCCATCGATCTATCATTATTCAGTGCTGTACTATTTCTATCGCGTCTACCCATTTTATGTACTTTTGGTTAGAAATCAGACCACTCTCTAGCGGGTTGCGAATGTACCGCAATAACGGTTGTTTATTTTAACGCGTGTCTCAACAGTTTTTTTTTTTTTTCAAACGGCACTTCTTAGCAATCGCATGCATACAGTGACAAAGAAATGTTGGTACGGTACCTTGTATGCCGGTTACCCACAGCACTTTTCCAATTCCGCTACAAAACAGCAAATTGCAGCACTTTCCTCTTGTATGCCGCTTACCCACAGCACTTTTCCAATTCCGCTACAAAACAGCAAATTGCAGCACTTTCCTCTACAGCACACTTTGGATGAAACCAAAACATGAACGGTACCTCCAGCGACACGCAGTCAGACAGCGACTCCTCCTCCCCTCTCGATGCGTCTCCACCAACCACCACTTTAATTAACAGAATGAATTTGATTGATTGATTGTAAAGATTGATTAAAGATTGCGCGAATCCCGGTTGAGCCCCCAATTTGTGGGATTTAAAAACGCGACAATTTCCGAGTATAAAGTTTATTAAAAAAAAAAGATGAAAGTATATAAAAAGAGAAGATTGGTGGAACGTTGTTGCGGTTGTTGCGGTTGCAGTCTCGACGATGTTGCTCCTATCAAGGCGACCCAATGAATGCCGCCAAATTCTCTCGCTGGCTCCGTCCGTACTTCAGTGTTAGTGAAGTTGGTCACGATTGAATTAAGTGCTGCCAGATTTAATGGTGCTGCCACATTTTATGGTGCTGCCACATCGATCCTACATACATGGGAAACATACGTTGCGAATAGAGTGGCCAAAATCCAATCAATTACAGACACGCAGCAATGGAACTACGTGAAGGGTGAACTCAATCCAGCCGATCTTGTTTCCAGAGGGTTGAGTCTAGCGGCACTTTTGAAATCATCAGTTTGGTTCGAAGGTCCCGGCTTTCTCAGACAGGGTGAAGAACTGATAAAGATGGAATATGCTATACCCAAAGAAATCCCGGAGCGCCGCAAGGCGAGATCTATCTTGACAGCGACATTATTGTGCGACGAACGTATCATAGATTCAGTCAATCATAAGAACTCGTTTTATACCTTGCAAAGAATATTTTCATATTGCTATAGATTCTTTACCAACTCCAGAAGATCTGAGCCACTAAAGGACACAGGGCAATTGACAGTGGAAGAGCTGCAGAAGGGAACTAACTTTATTCTGGCTTATACCCAAAAATTAGCATTTCCGGAGGAGTATTCTGCGCTGCAGAAGGGCATGGCAGTGAGTAAAAATTCAAGTATATTATCTCTAAATCCATATTTTGATGAAAAAACCAAACTGATTCGAGTTGGTGGAAGGTTACCGAACGCATCCATTTTCCCGGATGCCAAGCATCAGATTGCATCAGTGGCAAGACTCATACAAAATCGTATTTGGCAGTTTTTGTGTGTTTTTCGACTAAAGCTGTGCATTTAGAAGTCGTAAGGGATTTATCTTCAGAAGTATTTATCAAGATTCACAGGTCGAAGAGGATTTTGTCACACGTTATTTTGCGACAATGCTACCAATTTCGTTGGAGCCAGGACGCAACTAAATGAATTTAGAAAGGTATTTAAGTCCGAAAAAATGCAGTCGGAGATAAAGAGCGCATGCCTAAAGGACGGAATAAATTGGAAATTCATCCCTCCCAGATCACCGCAATTTGGAGGACTATGGGAAGCTGCAGTCAAATCCGCAAAGAAACTTTTAATTCGATTCCTAGTAGAGGCTTCATTAACATATGAACAACTTCTTATCGTTGTAATACAAATAGAGGCCATACTAAACTCAAGACCACTGACATCCATGTCAGCTGATGCAAATGATTTAGAAGCACTCACTCCTGGCCATTTTTTAATTGACTTCTCTTCCTGAACTGGATATTGTGTCTAAAAATATATCCAACCTCAATAAATTCCTCCAAACACAACATATCCAACAACATTTTTGGAAACGATGGACGGCAGAATACTTACAGCTCTTACAGCAACGAATGAAATGGAACACTGAATCACAAAATCTAAAACCAGGAACATTGGTCATCATAAAGGAAACAAATACGCCCCCTATAAGGTGGAAGCTGGGACGTGTAGTCGACGTATTCAAAGGAAACGATAATTTAGTACGGGTAGCAAATGTAAAAACCCAGACTGGCACATACATACCAACGAGCCGTGCACAATTTGTGTCCACTTCCTATGGAAAAATCGGTCGAAGAACAAGAAAAAGAAGCAGTTGAAAATAGTACAAGTAAAAACATAAATAGCCATACGAGAAAGCTCAGAAGTAGGAGGGCAAACAAAGTGTCAGTATTATCAGCGATACTATTGGTTCTACTAGCTTTACCCACATCAATGGCACAGACAAATGAAAAGGTTAGCATAAAAAATCTTGATGATGCCGTTGGAATGTACTTTGAAGATATTGGGAAGATTCGTCTGTAAATGCGTTTTGGAACATCTACGTCTATTACAACCTGACAACCTATTGGCAGGAGTTTACAAAAATGAAATCCTATATCAGGCGGATGCAGGAGATTTGTACAAGGAAAATATCACAGCGAGTCTACTGTCGACCAATAATAGATACTCTAAACCATAGGATTGCCACGCTTGAACATAATAATGAACTTCTCCACAGCTTTAACGAACAAAGACCTGAGAGAAGCAGAATGGCAAGATCTATATTTGACATTGTTGTTACCTTGGCGCATAGTTTATTTGGTATTCTTGATCAAGAAGACGCCCAGCACATAGCAAATCAAATAGCTATCGCGAATGAAAACGAGCAGCACTTGGAGGATATGCTACAAAAACAACGTTCGATAGCCGACTCCACTTCTAACCTCTTGAAGAGAAACACTGTAGAAATTCAACAACAATTTCGGGCTCTCAATGGGTACCTCGCAAAAACAATGGACAGCATCCACGAAAGGCAAGAAATAACTGAATTAAAACAAAATCTGGCGTCACTGACGTCTTACTTAATATTAGTTATCACCCATTTGGAACGTATTCAACAAATCCTACTAGATGTGGTGCTGGACTTAAATCATGGAAAAATAAACCCACAACTTATAGCACCGAATCAATTACAACTGATACGTAGCAATCTGCCGTCAACCTTGAGTTTACCAAAAGGATCAGTTAGAGAAATGTATAAAATGGCTTCAGTGAGAGGTCGATATCTAATTGACTCGATGGTCTTTAAAATGCAACTACCACTAACAAATACTGATGAATTTCAATTATTTAATATTATAGCAATTCCTGTATTTCATAAAAATTTAAGCTACCTGGTCGAGACTTCTTCGCCGTATCTTGCAGTCTCGTTGGCCAGAGATCAATATTTCTCATTGACAGAAATGGAACTAGCATCATGCAAGACGTGGATACCTTTGAACTATCTCTGTACCCAGCTGCATCCAACCTACATTCAGCAAGGCGCGCTGAAAAGCTGTGAAATCGCCTTACTAAATCACGAACAAAATGCATTGTCCGATTGTAAACTGAAGCAAATACCAACATAAGATAGATGGAAGGGACTCCGCGAAGCTAATCGTTGGATCTTCTCAGTAGCGTCTCGGATAACCGGTCATCTTATCTGCGAAGGAAGCACCACCAGCATATCCATCGAAGGAAATGGGCTGATAGAATTCAGAAAGGCTCGTGTTCTAAAGCTTACCAGCATGGTTATAAACGGCCGAATCGAGTTTAACAACAGCATAAAGAACTCATTTATTCCAAGTGCAAACATCAGTAGTTGGATATTTAATAGCACCATTGCACCGGAGGTTGCCGGACCACCAGAGGTTTATGACATTGACCCGAAGGAATTTATGGATCTAAAATCTAAAATCGACAATGTATTGGAGCGATCCAGAGAACTCCCGAATCGAGTTAACACGCACGATTATCATCACTATTCGTTGAGCTACTTTTTGCTGGCTGGCATAATTGGGATGGGCATTATATACTGCTATCACCGCAAAAGGAGACCCACTCCCAGACCTAGAAGATCAGTTCCAAGATTCGAAGTGGGCGACATTAGTATTTAGTTAAGAGTTAAGAGAGTTAAGATCCCTTAAAAGAGGGGAGTATGTTCAGTTCACTTCCTATCACTATTATAAGGTAGCTTAGTAAGCACAAAATTTGATATTGTTAATTTAGCTTAGTAACATTTTTATTTCTCAAGGTATTCATCGAGTGTGCGAACAGACAGTAATTTGTGAATTCACGATTATCAAATATCATGCGATAATACTGTCTGTTCCCACACTTGGCGATTCTCGGTTTCTCTGCGTGTAAATTATCAAAATGTATTTTTCGGTCGTAGTCTTTCGTGAACCGCTGCGCTGAGTCAATCGCATATGTAAAATCAAAATTTTTTAAATCGATTTAACTTTAATTGCAAAATAAATAAAATTGTAACGTATATACTTCGTGTTATTTCTTGGCCGTTTTTTTTTCTTTTTTTAACAACCGCTGACAACAGATGCCGCCACTACAGATACCGGGTACTACCGGGCCTATCCACGCTTCTGAAAGGCCCAGACGACTACAGGCCCATAACAGTCATCCTGTAAAATCGATTTAACTTTAATTGCAAAATAAATAAAATTGTAACGTATATACTTCGTGTTATTTCTTGGCCGTTTTTTTTTTCTTTTTTTAACAACCGCTGACAACAGATGCCGCCACTACAGATACCGGGTACTACCGGGCCTATCCACGCTTCTGAAAGGCCCAGACGACTACAGGTCATAACAGTCATCCTGTAAAATTTTCGAATGAGGCCTGTAGTAGTCACGGCATACATCAAGGATATGTTTCATCAGGTGTTTGATGCCTTGAAAGCAAAACGTTGGTCTTCGGGCACCGAATGGTTGTTTAATTGCCCCTTGAAACCCCATGCCGGAGGATTCTGGGAAAGGCTTGTGCAGTCCATAAAGCGAGTTTTGTCATCCACACTGTCTGGAAACTTTGCAGAGCGCGGTGATTGAGGCGGAAAACATTGTTAACAGCCGGTCTCTAAGAGGAGCCGCTTACCCCGAACCATTTCCTGCTAAGGGTCCCGAACTCGACGCAAACGCCAGGTGTGATCGAGGATAACGCGCTGTGTTTCCGAAAACAGTGGAAGGTGTCGCAACAGTTAAAAAATCGTTTTCCGAAAAGGTGGATGCGAGAGTACCTGCCTGTTCTGACCAAAAGGTGTACATAAGTATTTTAGAGAAGTATCACCAATCCGAGCCCCTGCCTTGCTCCTTGAGTGTGACGTCGACGTGCCGAGAATCCTATGGATCCGAGGACGAGTAAAGAAGGTGTTTCCGGGAAGTGATGGCCAAGTAAGATTTGCCGAGATAACGACATCTAGCGGACAAGTAAAATTCATGTTTTCTTACTTATTAACTTAACTAAAGGGTGTTTAGTCGACTTGTAGTGCTAAGTATATCCAATTTAACATAAAGGGATTTGAAACGATGGAAATCTTCCCCGATTTTGATGAAATTTTAATATGTGATAGCAGGCATTTTTCTGAAAATTTTGATTATCGGTTGTTCTCTTGTAAACTTAGCTCCAGGCGCCTGCCTGGCAGTTGTTGACATTTCCTTAACTTAGTGTAGCGAATAAGTCGCGTGAGCGTCTTAACCACTTCGAAAAGCGGAATTTATTGAAATGAACAACGCGAAGCGCACAACTTACACACTGCTGGCTATATAGTTAGTTTTCAGGGGGAGGACCTTGTCGAAAAAATTACAAAAAATCATCCAAACATAATTTAATTTTAATTGATAAAAAAAATAGACTGGACCCTTTGGAGGAATTATTGAAAACCGTTTTACATGTTTACGGGGATTTTAATAAATAATTCGAAGAAAAAACACATGTTTGTATGAAAGAAATTTTTTAGAAACTTAACCGGAAAAGTAATTGTCAGGACAAGGTTTGTATGAAAGAAATTTTTTTGGAAAATCCACTGCAAAAGTATGACTATCCCAATAAAAAAAAAATAACAGAAAAAAGCGATCGCCTCAACATTTCAGCACGAGTATACAAGCAGAAACTCAAGGCGCTAATGGACCTCATTGTGAAGTATTATGTTTTCGGAAATGTGCGATGTTGGATGTACACTGTGGAGTGACAGAATAGAGGACTGCCGCATGCGCATATTCTTCTGTGGATGGTCGAGAAAATAAGACCGAATGAAATTGACGACATCATTTGCGCAGAAATTCCTGATCCTGAAACAGATCCACAGTTGTGGATACGAATATGATTCATGGACCGTGTGGCGATCACAGCCGGGAATGATCGAAAATAAATGCTTCACACGTTATCCGCGTGGTTTGTTGGCTGACACAATCACAGGCAATGACGGTTACCCTCGGTATCGTCGTCACTCTGCAGAGGATAACGGCAGTTAAAAATAAAGACGTTCTAGTCAACAACAGCTGGATTGTTCCATATTCGCCGCTGCTTTCCAATTCTGTCAAATCAATCAAATACGTTTGCAATTTCGTCACGAAAGGAAGCGACATGGCTGTATTTGGTATTGCAGCTCCTGATGCCAACGATGAAGTTTCAAGATATGTCAGCAGCAATGAGGCGGTTTGCAGAATCTTTTCATTCTCCATACACGAACGTCATCCCACTGTGGTCCATTTAGCTATTCATATGGATAGTGGACTAGTTTATTTCACGGCAGCAAACACAGCGCAACTGAACGATCACCAGCGGCAACGCTGACAAGCTTCTTCGCGACATGCGCAAGTGATCCATTTGCAAGAACACTCACCCCAATTCTTCAACTCGTATCCGACAGTCGAATTCGACCATAGTCGCATTTAGTCATTACAGAGTCGTATTTTACGAACACAGTCGTACGTAGTTTTTGACAGGAGTCATATGCACTGCAACGCATACGAGTCTCGAATTGTTCCGCTATTACGGTGTATTCAATTGGTCGTCTGTTGGTTGTATTTTACTCGTATTTCACTCGTGTTCAAAGTTGGCTACGACTCAGCTTCGACATCAAAGAAAATGGGAAAAAAAAACATATGTATGTACATGTATTTTCATAAAAAAAAAATCTAAATTAATTTTTGTATGCTTTTATTGTAGGAAAGTAACGAATCGTAGTCAATTTGAAAGGCTGGTGTTTGAGATGAAACAAAATCTTGATGTCGCTAGGGGTCATGGCAAGAGCGGAATATACGAAACTGATACAAAGGCTTTTTGGAGCACTCTTGCTATAAAAGTAAATAGTCTTGGACCACCCAGTCGAGATGGCCCAGGTTGGCTCAAAGTAGGAAGTTCAATATATGTATATATTTGGTGTACAATTACTATATAGTTCGTATTTATTTTCAGGTTTGGCACGATCAGAAATACGCGGTTAAACAAAAGTTAAAATATAATAACCAACAGCTTAAAGGGACTGGAGGTGGTCCAAATAAACTCCACATATTAAACACTTTTGAGGAGAGCATTGTTAACATACTTCACTTTGAAATAATCGTGAATCCAAAATGGCAGTCTTTTGGCATCAGTATCCCACCTGTCAGACAAGAAGTCGGAGAAGATGCAGCCACACAGGGGAATTGGAACAATGCTATCGAAGAAAAACAAAAGGATAAAGAAAATATAGCACCTGATAAGCCTTTAGAAGGATCATTACAAAATCTCACCGGTATGCCTTCAGTACCATAAACAACATAAACAACTTCTTAAGAGAAAGAACGACAAGGTAGTTAGTAACGAAGAAGACAGAATGAAACTTCTAAGGGAACAAACAAAAATACAATCCCAGCTTTTAAAAGAACAGCAAGAAACAAATAGGTATTTGAGAAAAACGTTTAAAATAAAAGAAGAAAGATTAATTCTTCTAAGAGAAGAAATTAATGACAGAAAAGAAGTGTTCAAAAAAGGCATATTGGAGATAAAAGCACATAAGTTAGAAGAAGAAGAAAGTTGAGCTAAAGACTAAAATAAACGAAAATATGTAAAATTTAATTTTTCTTTTAAGTAATGAATTTTATTTTTCTTGTTAACCCTTGTGTCTACAGCCAAAAAATTATACATAAACATACACCCAACATACCCGGGTGTCCCATACATTTTTGTATGTACACGGGCGCCGGAAGGAGTTGGTTGTGTTTCTGCCAATTATTGTGTTTTAGAATTGTTTGAAGTGTTTTCTCTTGTTACATTTGTTGCGGCATACATTTTTTTAGTTATTTATATATTTAAATATTTATTAATTTACAATTTACATATATTTTCTATGCACACCCGGGTGTGTTGGCTATCGATAGAAGGGGTAAATCGCAAAAACTACGTGTAAATTTTGACCCAAAAAGAAAAATTTATTTTTTTTTTCGAATATGATAAAAAACAATATTTTAGGAGGCTTTTCAAAATTTCAAGTCGATACGGCCCCCAGAACTCAAAATATATCAATCTGAAAATGAAAAACACACCCGGGTATGTGGGTGTAGACACAAAGGTTAAGTAATGAATTTTATTTTTATTTTTAAGTTATGATTTTTTTTTCCTTATCTGAATAAAATATTTATTTATTTCTTAAACCTTGGAGTACATATGGTATTTCTTTCAAGTTCTTATTCGTATATAATTGAATACATAATAT
Source organism: Blera fallax (assembly GCA_946965025.1). Taxonomy (NCBI): domain Eukaryota; kingdom Metazoa; phylum Arthropoda; class Insecta; order Diptera; family Syrphidae; genus Blera; species Blera fallax. The sequence continues at coordinate 59,395,072 of OX337246.1, forward strand.
TATTGCGAATTGAAACAGCACTTTCAACATCATCGGCAAACTCGTTTTGCTCAGTGAGATATTGATCAACACCAAAATCTTCACTGTTCTCCTGAACTTTGAAATGAATGCAAATGTTGTGAAGACTACAACTAGCATTTATAATTTGCGTGACTTTTTCTGGTGTGTAGTGCAATTCCTTTGCTCCCAAGCATCTAAATTTATCTAAATTTATTTTTCAAAACACCAATCACTCTTTTAATTATGTTTCGTGTTTTCGCATGAACATGGTTGAAAGCAGATTCCATGCTTCCCTCTGATTTACTTCGGAATGCTGTTACTCTGAAGGGTTCTAATGGATATCCAGAATCTCCTAAATAAAACCATATTAAAATAATTTTATAAAACTCTATACCAGATTTATGTGCATGGGATTTTACCTAATAACCAACAGTTCCTTTCACCATTATCATATTGTTGTTGCAAGTGGTGTCTCAATGCACTCTGTGTCCATACAAAAGAGTCGTGGCAAGACCCAGGATACCTCGCATCAACAAAGCGTATTCGCATCATGTGGTCACATACCTTGCAAAAGAAAAACACAACCAGAAATTTTAATTAAAAATCACAAATTATATCCCAACTTACCAGCATAGCGTTAATGCTATGGAAACCTTTCCAACCATAGTAAAGGTGCTGTTTGTCCTTGTCTGGAGTAATAATACGAATATGTGTGCCATCAACACACCCTATGACTCCTGGAAAACCGGTCTTCTCATAAAACGTCAGCTTTGCTCCTTCCTTTTCATGTGGCGTCATAGACAACGTGATCCACTTTGGAGAAATTTGTTCTTCAAATATGTTTAAAAGTTCCTTAAGGATTTTGGAAAAGGTTGGTTGAAATATCCCCAAGGTAAAATCATTCCCAACGCCTGTTTGGTAATTGCCTTCTGCGAAAAACCATAAAAAAGCAGCCAACTTTAAAATAGATGGTACTGATGTTGAATGCACAGAACTTTTAATGAAAGGATTGATTTCCTCCAGCAGATAGCTAAATGCCTCTTTAGAAAGCCGAAATGATTTTAAGAAACTGAAATTATGAAATTCACAAGCCGAATTTTAATTAAACTCATTAAATAAGGAAAATTTGTAAATAGGTACTTGCCAAGAATTCGGTAACTCCATTGGATTTGAATGGTCCCGAATTGTTCTCCTAATTGCTGCCAAATTCTCAGCCGGCACCACTTCTTCATCGAAAAAGAGGTCTATCGAATTCTTTTTTTTGATTTATTAATTTATTTTGTTCACTGAAAACTATTTTATTGCAAATAAACCACCACCAAATTTATATTTTTACACTTTTGTTTTATTCGCTACACTGGTTTGACATTTGCATAACTGCGATAACATGCGTTGATTTTTGTAACCAGTCGTATGCATCGCATACGAATCGAAGAATAGCAATTTATTTTTGATGCGACTCTAAATACGACTGAAAATACGACTGGGCATTCGACTTGAAGAATTGGGGTGACTGCTTTATTGTGAGATGACGAGATATTTCACATGGAGCGCATCATCAAAAAAATTCCAACGTCGCAAACACGGACAGCCTGTTCCTGGATACGTGATTCAACCGATGCGTTGGGGCGTATTTACACAGTCCATCCGAGCTATGACGAATGCTTTTACCTGCGTTTTTTATTGGTTACTGTTCGTGGACCGACTTCATTTGAATTTCTACGAACTGTCAATGGTAATTTGAGGGCAACATATCAAGAAGCCTGGCAGTGATCAAATGTGCTCGAGGATGACATTCTTTGGGATCATACACTCGCTTATTTCGTCTACGGCGCACAAAATTCGATCACTTTTTGCCAAATTCCTTTCAACGTGTTTTCCATCGAATCCACTTCATTTGTGGAACAAATACAAAATAATAGACAATATGGCTGAAGACATTTTGCATCGATGCGTAGAACAACAGCGAATCCCGGGGCCAAATCGTCTCATCCGTGAACGTATGATACGTCACGTAAAAGGGTGTATTGATTATGACATACGTGATCGTATAGATGTCAACGTAATTCAGTATTCACCCTTATTCCGTGTGGCGTTTTAATGGCGTTTTTTATAGACGTTTCGTCAGAAAAACGCCATATTCGAATTACGTGTGGCATTTTTGTTTCGGTGAACGCCATTTGATGTTCATTAAACGCCTTTTGACGTTAAATGCCTTGTGGAACTCATTGTTTGACGACAAATGTCGTTTTATCCGCTTTCACTCTTATTCCGCGAGGCGTTAAGCGCCATTAAAAACGACGGTTTTTGTCGTTCAGAAAATACTGAACGCCTAAGAGCAAAAATCAGTTCAAAATTTAACTTTTATGAATTTTTAATTTATCGAAATTAATTTATTTTGCTTTATAGGGTAAAAGTGACGAATAAGAACCAGTTTATGACTTTAGTCGAGTTAATGGAAGCAAATTTATGTACATAGGGACATAGGGGTAAGGGATTCAGAAGATTGGCAGCAAGCTTCAATACCATCGGTACCGATGCCGAACTTGTAGTTTCAGGGAGATGATTTTTTGTTTCGTCCAGCAAATGTCGAATGCTTCGTTGGAAAAAAACATCTTAAATCTGAAAAGCCTCGATATAAGAATTGATTTTTAAGTGAGACTTATTTTGCTATTTAATTCGCATCCGGCGAATCCAACGGATTAAATTTTGTTCTTATGTTTTTTCGTATGTGAATGAGATCTTTTTTTGCATTTTCTCTTCTTCGTCGCTACTCTAGAACATTGCAATACTATTCATTTTGTTTTCCAACTTTTCCGATGCGTTTATTTGTTTTAACAAATACGTCCTCACCGGGTCTACATGTCAAAGTTAGTCTTTCCTTGTTATGGTAAGCAAGGTCTCTTCTTTGGATTTTAGAAATTCTTTCCCTTATTTCCTCTTGCAAATAAGTAGGAATTGGGTGGATAACGTCAATCGGACGGTAATTGGTAACTGAGTGAATCGTCCTATTGGACTTGACAAGTAAAAGGGGTTCAGGTGTATTACTAATGTTCTTTTCCAGTTTTATACATCTTACTATTTCGGATAAGGTGTTATGAAACCCGTTTGTAACACTATGAAAAGGTAGTGTATTATACATACCTATACCAAAATGATCCCTTAGTAATGATTTAATACTTTCAGATGATTTCTCATCATCGCAAACGATTGTTTTGGTGTCCTTAAACGAATTAAGTAGTTCTAAAATCCGTTCCTTAACATCAATTATTGCTTGTGATTTGATTTGTTTAATGACAGCAAATTTGGAGAATTTATCGACGCAAGTCAAAAAATGAGCTCCAGCCGTTGAGTAGATATCGATGTGAATTATTTCACCTGAATAAGTCGGTACAGGAGTTTTTCCTATCTCCGGTTTTGGTGGATGTCGTCGATACTTTGCTTCATGACAAATCGTACAACTAGACACTATTTCTTTGAATCTTCTCTTATTTGGGAAAGTCATTTAGGACTTGATTCGAGTTTTCACGAGCAGATCTATGCGCTCGGGTATGCTCGGTTGAAAGAATTTCTGCCTGATCATCTGGATTGAAAATATCGGTTACCTTTTTCTTGGTATGAACAAACTTTACCGAAGGAAACATGGTAATTCATTTGTCCTGAACCTGTGCAAGTGTAGGTAAGTCACAATAAATGGCATTGAAGACAAAAGATTATCAATGTCATCAAACGTTGTTGAATGCCTAAGTTGTGTTTTGAAAATAATTTTTGTTGTTTTAAGTTGTTCCGGTCCTTTATTTACAACGATTTGGTTCCGGAAGCAGTTCAAAGGGTTTTTTACAGAAGGTATTGTTTGAGTCCAAGAAACTTCACTATGAACTGTTGAATCACAGGAGTTATCTTGTTCTTCAAGTGAGTTTAAATACTGTCTCGAAAGAGCGTTAGCAACATAATTCTCCCTGCCTGGCTTGTAATGAAACGTTGGTGCAAATTCTTCCACAAATGCCCTCCATCCCTTAATTTTTACATTCGGATTTTTGTCCGATATGGCAAAGGTCAAGGGCTGGTGATCCGTGTAAATGTTAAGCCGATTCACCCCATACAAATAATTGCGTAACTTTTGCAATGACCAGACTATGGCTAAAAGTTCTCGCTCATTGGTTGCAAAGCCTTCTTCTGTAGCCGATAGAGTTCGAGAAATAATGGTGATGGGCCTGCCCTCCTGTGAGAGGACCGCTCCAATCGCATCAGAAGAAGCGTCTGTTGTTAAACCGAAAGGTTTTGTAAAGGCCAAAATTTCGTTTAATTCTATCAAAGGCCTCAAGTGCTTCGACGTCAAGTTCCACCTTCTTATTTTTTGATTGATTTTTACCAATGTTCCCATTCTCACCTCGTAAATACCTTGTAAGGGGTTTCGTTATTTGGGCATAGTCTCGAGTAAATCTTCTATAGTATCCCGAAAGCCCAAGGAAAGATAGCAAGCCACGAAGAGTTCTAGGAACTTCGTAACTGACAATATTCTTAAACTTATCGGGACATGTTTTAATACCTTTACTGGAAACAACAAAGCCAAAGCCTCCTCTTTGAAAAATTTTGATTTTGCCGGTGCAACTCGCATGTTGGCTTCATATAGTAATTGCAAAATTTTTTCTATGTCTCGAAAGTGTTGCTCCTTAGATTTTGAAAAATAATTACGTCATCTATATACACATGACAACATTTTCTGATCTCTTCTCTTAACACGTCATCTATCGCTCTTTGGAAAATGCTAGGTGCATTTTTGAGCCCAAATGGAAGCTTGCAAAACTCGTACTTCCCGTTATTTATAGAGAAAGCTGTTTTCTCTCTATCACGGTCACACAACTTTATCTGATGAAAACCCGATTTCAAGTCTATGTCGAAAAGAATGAAGCTCTTCCAAGATTGGCTAGAATGACTGAAGTGTTGGGAATGGGATATTTATCACTAATCGTTTTAGAATTCAGTTTCCGAAAATCGATCACTAGACGCATTTTTTGTTTACCTTCTTCTTCAGTCCCTTTTTTATCAACAACCCACACAGAATTGTTGTATGGGGATCGTGAAGGTCTAATGATTCCATTCTTTAACAAATCTACAACTTCGTTGTTTACAAACTCAGCTGCTGACATGGAATACGGATAGGCTTTGGAATATACGGGTTCGTTATCGGTTGATCGAATTGTAGCAACAACTCTTGTGTTATAAGGTAGAGAATTATTTTGGTCTGCATAAATTTAGAATTCCGAGTCAATAATTTTGAAAGTTATTCATTTTCATTCAAAGGAATATCTTTTTCCTGTACACAATTAACATCTCGACAGTAAAAGTATAATAATTTTTCCCCTCCTCCATTATAATACGAAATTCCTTTAGAAACATTTAACTTTGCTTTGATGTCGTTAAGGAAATCAAAACCTATGATACCATCAAATGTTTTGAGGGTGGGAAGAACAGAAAAGATCGCATTTCTGTTAAAAATATTTAGAACACACTTTGACTTAACCTGGCTCCTTCCATGAATAGATTTAACAACAAAGGGTTCATTAATAGCGATAATACCTTTAAGTGCGTTGAAATTTCGTATATAATTTTTAGATGTACCAGTGTCTACTAAAAGGAGACTACTAGATGTTCCTGCCTGTTAGAGAAAGAGTTTGCAAAAAGATAACGTGCCTGATTCGCTTCCAGTTCTTCTGCTAGAGCAAGAGTTCTAGGCATGTCAGAAGGCTGTGAAGAAAACAGGATGTCACACATAGGTTTTGATAGCCCTGAAATAAAAATTCTTAACGCATCCTGGCGATATTTTTGGCTAACCGAATCGATCAGACTTTTATTTCCCTCGTGAAGCATTATGGTTTTGTTTATGATCAAAGTCAACTTTTTCTCCACCTCGTCATAAAATTCTATAATCGACAATTTCCCCTGACGTAGAGTTGACATTTCCTGCTCTATAAGGTAGATAGGTCTCTTATCCGCATATGTAAAATCCAACCGGGAAAAAATTGCTTTAAAATTTAACACAGTGCTAAATGAGGATAAAACCTGATCCGCATGACCAGTGATCTTATTTCTTACTATTGCAACTGCCTGATAATTTTTCGAGCTTCCCTCATGCCCTTCAAATAATTTATACGCAGCAACAGCAGCTTGACGCCAAGAAACATATCTCACTTGTTCACCACAAAATTCTGGTAAAGATTTTACTAGGTCTAGCGACTCCTCACATGTTTTTCCTGCTTCAATAACCACTGGTTGATAGACCTCAACAACACTAGGAGTTTCTAGTTGTCTAAGTCTTGTCGTCAGTCAATTGTATTGCTAAAGGTTTGCCTTGTTTGTTCGACCGCAGCTTGAACAGCGGCAGTTATGACTGCACTTATTTGCTCATTATTCATTTTGATTATATTAAGGTAATCAGCGGTATTAAACAACAAAAATTATAGAAGGCATTCAAATTTAATTTACATTTAAATTTCAAGAAAAGAGAAAAAAAATTAAATTATAAACCAAGATTCAATTCCTTAGCAAAATAAACTCTTAAATGTAAATTATACAATTGCTTAATTATTTAATTTAAATATTTATTAGTTCAATATACGTAGTTTGATTCTATTTCATGTTGATCGATGTTAAATTCTTTTACTTATTTTCTTCTTACTTCTTCTCTCCTTCTTACGGTATTTTCTTGCAGATTTTGCAGATATCTTCTTACGGTAGTTCCTTTAGATCCAATTCTTAACCAATTAATGGTTATTCATTTTAATGCCACTTCCAAATTATAGGAAAATTTGGTTCTTTTTTTTTAGATAATTTAATTTTTTATTATTTTTTTCTTTTTGCTTTGTAAACTGTCCTTTTATTCAATTGTACTTCCTATTTCAGATGCTTTTGTTAAATATTGTTCCTCTATTTCACACAATTTTGGTTCACATTCTATATTTTTTATTCGAAACTAGGCACATTGCACGTTTTCTATTATTTAAAAAAAAAAATTTTGCCCCAGCTCAATGGGTTTCGATATGATGGACCGACAATGTTGATTAAATTGATTTAAATATTGAGCAACGCTGTCTTAGATGTTGGGCGCCAAATAAAACCACACGTTTTTTTACTTTAGTTAAATAAAACACCACGTTTTTTTTATTTTCCAATCATTTGTTTTTCTCGATGAGAACTTAATTTTGGTATGCAGTGGTCAGCTTGCACAGAAAGACTGACTAAAAAAGGCGACTGTACCAAATATCGCTTATAGTAACTTATCTCAATTATGTAGTTGTTAAGGCAGCTCTCTCTCATTAAGTTTACGGTTTTGTTAATTAAGTTTATTTTTACAATTGGAAAGAATTACATATGTATATAATCGTGCATTTGGCACTAGGGTGACCAGCTGTTATAACTTGTTTTTGAGGATTAATTAGAGAACGTACGACGAGTTGAAATACTGACAACATTTTGACACTGAAGAGTGAAAATTAAAACTGCATTTGGAATAATTGTTGTGTGTGTGTATGAAAGGACTTCTTCGGTTCCCATAATTATAAAACTTTTGAGATTCTGCATTAGGAATGACTATAACCTTTCTCTTCGGCAGTCAACCGTATCTATTGTCTTAAGCGAACTCATCGATGTACATAATTGAAGAATATACATATTTGTCCTAAGTGTATCAAGTTTCACCACACGCGAGAAGAAGAGGAGTCCAAATTGTTCTTTAACGAGAAGATTGGAGTTCCGGGTATGCAAAGACAAATGCATTTTGTTACGAGCGGATTTTTTTTCCATTAGGCAGACCAATTTCTCCATTTGCCGTCTATTCGTAAATTCTCTTTACTTTTTGTAAAAATTGTATCAATTTACATAAAAAACGTTGTAAATTGAATATAACTCAAAATAAGCATAATTATCCGTTTTTTTTTTGTTTAGAGTTCTTTCAAACAAAAGTCGACCAGGAATTTCCGATAGAATTGAAAATTCTATCAAATAGAAAAATATCGATACCAATAGAAACTCGCGATACCGATAGTCTACTTTAATTCTATTGAACTATTGACAATTCTATCAACAGAAAAGCTTCGATACCAATAGAAACTCGCAGTACTAGATCGACTTTAATTCTATTGCGAATAGAATCTCACGATAAGGCCCTCAAACAAAATTTAACTTATTTGATCAAAATTAGTATTTAAATAGCAATAATGAATATAATAATATTGAAAAATTCTTTTACAGGACAAACTGCAATAAAATAAATTTGACCCAAAAAATGATTGGTAAAAGTTAAAACGTTGATGCTAGCTGTAGGACGGGTGGAATTGCAGTAGACAAATGGTAGTGGAAGCTTAAAATCGACAAGAAGCGATTCATACATCCTTATTTATTTGAAATCTTTTTAAAAATCTGCAAATAAACAGGCGTTTAATTTTTCAAGTGTTATTCGAAAAACTGATCGCCAAAAAACGCCTCCGTCGGTAAGTAGATTTGCATTCCACATGCAATCCACTGTCATTGCAACAGCTGATTTACGTCTGTAGTAGATAAATTTCAAATTATTCAAAACAAAGTTGTGAAAATATGGCCCTTATTCCAAGTGTCGATCAGCGTTCGATTCGATAAAAGTCGATCGCATCGACAAATTCCCTTTTTGGTATTGTGTATATCAATCGACAAAGATATCTTTTACAGTGAATAACCAACCTGATTATTGTGAATATATTATATTCTGTTTTAATTTCTGTGTTACAAAAAAAATAGTTCAATAAACTAGTGTAAATAAGTGATGTAATTATGTCTAAAAACATATACATACATAAAACACATTTAAATAGATTTCAGTGAAATAATAAAAGAAAACATGATTTCAACTGAATTTTTTTTATCGACGATTCGGAAGAAGAATTTACTCCCATAACCAGTTAACTATTGCCCGGAATAGAAATTTGCTTTTATTAATGAAACCAACTTTCCCATTTATTTTTTATTACTCCCTACTTTTGCTCTGTAATTAATATAATTAATTTTTTAAAAATAAAAGTTCAAAAAATGAAACACATCGTTTTTTTGTTCATAAAATTGCACTTCTTCCACACAGTCGATCGGGAAAATGTAAACGAAAAAGATCGACTGTCAAAACGAAAAACTTCGTTCGCAATACCAAAATTCACTTTCGACGATCGACTTTCGATAAAAGTCGTTTATCGATCGACAATCGACACTCACAATAAGGGCCTATAAAACACGTGCTTCTCAGGCGACCCGGCGCGTCCCCAGGTGGCGGTTAGGGGAATGCCACGTAGTGTGGTAGAGGAATATACCTCCGCGGACCAAGAGCAAAAATCTTCCCATGTCAAAGTGTTATGGAATACGTGCCGAGGACTGGATGGTGCAGGGAATGAACAATAAAAATGTGCATCGCGAACGCAATGTCCCTATGAGATACCGGGCGACCTTTCATAGTAACCAGCCTTACACCTGTATGGGAGCTCTGCAAGTGCTGACCCTACTTTCTCGCCTTACTCGTCGGAACTATATGGAAAAAAAACGAAAACAAAAACAAAAACAAATCGAAAAAAACAAAACAATTCACGAATATGATAACGGAGTCAGATGAAGAATCTCTACTCCGTTCATCCATTTCTGAGATGAGGAAATTCCCTCATCTCCAAAACTCATTGCTCAGACATCCAACGCATCAAGCAATGAAAACAATGGCAATTCAGACAAGCCCAAGACACAGCAGGAGCGTGAACACTTCACTGGGGCTCAGAGACGCCGAATTCGTGCCAAAATTCGAGATGGCATTGCACCTGAAGAAGCTAAGCGCATGGAAAGAGAGCGCTATGCGAAGGTCCTCGCTGAAAGAGAGAGACTGAGAAAGGACAGTGAATCCAGGAACACCAAGCGTTCCAGATCCACTGACAACTCTCCGCAAATGGTGCAAAAAAAGCATAGACCGCATACAGACTCACGCAGAGATACATGTGCAGTCATGCCGAGAGGAGATCGAAAAGACCGTCACAAAACACACCACAGGTCGCAGCAAAAAACTCCGCCACAGAAGACCATGCCAACGATTTCGAAGCCCCACTCTGACCCACGCAAAAGCTCAGGTGGTAACAAAGAAACTAAGGCGAAGAATCTGGATGTAGCACAGGAGCAACCTACCACATCAGGGCTGTCCTATAGGGATACCACGGCCCAATGTAATGTTGCCATCATGTACTCAATGCATCCAGAGGAAACCCTTACCAAGCAACAAATCCAGCTTGTAAAGAAAAGCCTACTGGTTGAGATGGACAAAGAGGACAAACAATGTCCCGCCCTCAAATTTGTTGCCGCCAACGAAAAAAACGGATGGTTATCGTTTACCTGCCACGACACTGAAACAAAAAAATGGCTCATGTCTGCGGTAGGTAGAATCAAACTATGGAAAACGGCTAGCTTGAGAATAACTCAGGGTAACGAAGTTCCTAAGCTGTTCACATGCGTCACTTTCATCTTCGAAGAAGACATTATGACCAAGGACGTATTCCTATCCAGGATCGCAAGACAGAACACCGGCGTCTCCACTAAAGGATGGCGAGTCCTCAGGATCTCCAAGGAAAAAGCGGGGGTGAAACCATAACCTTCTCAGTCGATGAGAAATCCAAGGACTACATTCTGAGCCAAGGTTGTAAAATATTCCTCAACTTCCCGCAGGTCCTGATTAGAATAAAAGGACTTTTAAAGCCGGTCCAGAATAAAGAACCTGAACCCGCAACTGAGGACAGTGCTAAAGCACATCCAAAGTTCAGCGCTCCGCAAAGACTGGTCTATGCGAGAAAGGGAACTGACATTGGAGCAAATGACGCCCACAGAAAATGCCAGGCAGTAGAAACCATCTCTACTGGTATTAGCGGTTCAGCAGAAGAAGAACCCAGATCATCCCAAGCGTCAAAAGCGTCTGAAGACTCATCTTCAACGCCCGAGATAACGACCGGTGATCTCACGGAACCAGCTACAACTGTTGGCAGCTCTGCCAGCACCCCTCACCAATAAAAAAAAAAACATCATGGGTCTAAGGTGCATCCAAATAAATCTTCAGCACGCAAAAGCTGCCTCGGCAGCCTTAAGTTATAGATTTAATAAGGATCACCTAGATGTGGCTTTAATCCAGGAGCCGTACACACTTAAGGACCAGATTAAAAGCCTCACAGGTGAGTTAATTTACGATTCTGTAAATGAAGGTAGACCTAGAGCATGCATCTTAGTTAACAAAACTGCTAAAATAATTCCAATTCCAGAGCACACCACAAAGGATCTAGTGGCAGCTGCCATTGAACTCCCCGTTGAAGGAGGTAAGAGAGACGCAGTAATATGCTCAGCTTACCTACCAGGAGACTCCAAAGACCTGGAATTTCTGTCACTGCAGGGACTAGTGGACTACTGTGGCAAAACAAACCTTCAACTCATAATTGGATGCGATGCAAATGCTCATCACACCATCTGGGGTAGCTCTGATACAAACAAAAGAGGTGAGTCTTTTCTAGAATTTATTAAGAAAAATAACCTTGATATTATAAATTACGGAAATAACGCCACCTTTATGAACAGAGTTAGGGCAGAAGTTCTTGATCTCACCATCAGTACCTCATTCATAAAAATCTTTATCGAAAATTGGCATGTTTCAACGGAACCATCTTTGCCGGACCATCGCCAAATTCGCTTCGATATTAATTTAGGCACTAAGCATTCTCAAACTTATAGACAACCAAAATCCACAGATTGGGACCTTTATAGCCGTTGCAACAAAAATGTTAGAGACATAGATTGCCTAGAACTTGGTTGTGGGAATATAAATCTAGCAATCAAATCAGCCTACCACAAGGCCTGCCCAGAGAAAGAAAAATCAGGCAACCGCCTAACACTAACACACTAACAAAAAACTGGCGAACCTTAGAAAAACAACAAGAAAACTATTCAATAAGGCGAAGCGCAACAACGATTGGACTTCATACACTGAAGCTTTAACCAATTATAACCTTGAGATTAGAAGAGCTAAAAGAGAATCTTGGAAAAAGTACTGCCAGGGTCTTTCTGATATGAAAAAGCCAGATGGTACCTATGCGGAAAATGGTTTACAGACGCTGCAGCTCTTAGCCGAAACACACTTCCCAGGAGAAGACGGAATATTCCCAGCTCTCCTTCAAAAAGGTACCCCACATTTAACACCACATCTTATCAACATTTTTAGAACAAGCTTTGCGTGGGGTTATATACCAAAAAGTTGGAAGGAAGTTACGGTTAAGTTCATCCCAAAAGCGGGCCGTAGACCAACAGAACAACCAAAATCGTACCGACCCATAAGCCTTACATCCTTCTTCTTAAAAACCATGGAGAAAATACTTGATAGACATATCAGGGACGGAGCTCTCGTTATGAACCCTCTACACAAAAACCAATATGCCTATCAACCAGGTAAATGAACAACACATGCTCTTCAGGAACCCACAACAAGGATTGAAAAATCCCTCAGTTGTCTGTTGTGGGGTACGCACGCGTCGGAAACTATTTTCTTTGATTGTCAGTTAAATTTGAATTTCAATTACACTTATAATGTCTTGCAATACTTGCGGAGAGAAAGTGGATCGTTCTCAGCTGAAGGTGGTCTGCCGAGACTGCAGTAGCCTTTCTCATGCAGCTTGTGTCAACGTAATGCCTGCCGACATCGATTTCTTGAAAAAAGCAAATAAACACTGGCGGTGCATAAACTGTGTTGCCAACAAACGTCGTGACTCACTTTCGGGGGAAGCGCTAGCCTGTGTCTCAAGTGCCGTGAATCAACATCTTCACAAAAAAGTTGACATCAATCAACCTGTCAACCCTACACCTTCACTAAGTTCATCCCCAACGGAAGCCAATGTTACGCTTGACATGATATATGCAGAAATTCTAGAGATAAAACAGATACAAAGGCAACAAAAAGAAGAACTGCAAATCAAAAATAAGGAGTGCGAGTATAAAATCAAGGAATTGGAGAAAAAAGTCAATCATCTCGAACAACAGCTGATCGCAAATGCAGTAGAGATCTACTACGTCCCTCTTGATGACGGCGGCACTTCCAACATTGATTTGGCTCTCAAGATTTTCCGCGATGGTTTGCAAGTTGATGTATCGAAGGAGGACATTGACCTTTGCTATACAAAACAGATAACTAAGCGGGAAAAAAATGCATCAAACAGTAGTCAACCAAAAAAGACAAATAGTCTTCATGTCAAATTTGTTTCTCTCCAGTGCAAGGAGAAAATGATGAAAGCAAAGAGAGAGAAAAAAGCACAACAAACAACAACACTAATCAACACGCAGAGGAGACCAGAGAAGATGTACTTAAACGACTGTTTAACGTACCAGACACGTCAACTTCTAAATACTGTAATCCCTCGATTTACGTTACCTTTGTTAACGTCGTCTCCATTTACGTAGTGTAAAATTAAGAACCTTGTCTCGTTTAACGTCTTCCTATCTCTCGATTTACGTTGTCATATTCGGGGATTTTCTTAGCCGTTTAGATTTGAAATTGCTTCATTTAAGCAGTTTAAATTTGAAAATTGGCAGTTTAAATGAAACTTAATCGGGGATTCCCATGATTTGTTTTTTCTTGACAGTTGAAGAGTGATATTTTTCAAGTATTTGAGGATTCACACAAATTAAAATTTGACATTGTATGGGGTTGAAAGTGCATTCCCTTTGTTGTCTTACTTACAAAAAGGTTCCGTGGTCGCGCGAGGTGATTTTCAAACATTTTATTTATTTACTATACAGTAATACTGTACATACTGCAATGTCGCTGAAGGGAAAGAAGGGGTATAAATATGTATGGAATAGGAACGGGACAGTTTATATGCGGAAGAAGGAGGGTGATAATTTAGTGAGAATAACTTGTGCTGTTGATTTAGAAAAATTATGAATTCTCTTAACTCTGTTTCGTATTTAGTCCGAAATACTTGTGAATACCCAGTCAATTCTCTTAGTTATGTTGATATTGTTTGTTTACATCAGAATATTCGTAGCATGAGAAAAAACTTCTCAGTTCTGGTAACACATATTGAATCACTTTCTGTTTTGCCTGTTGTCATTGTTTTGAGTGAAATATGGATTTATGAGAATGAGTTAATATTATAAGTATATTATACCGGGGTACACGCTTTTTGGCAATTGTAATGAAACGTACTCAGCTGGAGGTGTGGCAGTTTATGTAAAAAATGGTTATGTATGCGATTGCTCTCAGCTTAATTTTTGTAGTGCAGATGTAATAAAATTATGTTTTGATTTTAGAAATGACAGTTATACAATGCTGTGTTTATACAGATTGCACGAATTTAGTAAAGGTGTTTTCATTGATGAGCTAGGTTCTTAAGGCAAAAAACTTAATTGTATTGGGTGATATTAATATTGATGTTTTAAATGTATTTGACAAGGATACAGAGAATTATCTGTTACTTATGGCGTCAAATGGTTTAAATAGTTTCATAAATGAACCAACCCGTGTGACTAATGATACTAAGACCTGCATTGATCATATTTTTTTTCGTCATCAAAAAAACAATAAAAATATGTTTAGTGGTGTTATATATGATTTAAAGTTAACAGATCATTGTATGGTTGCACTCAGTACTCGTTCCTATTCAAGTTCGCTTAAATGCTGCAATCCTCCTGTAAGAGAGAAATGTTTTACAGATTACAATTTACTGAAGGATTGCTTGAAGTATGAATTTTGGGATCCGGTCTATTTAGAAAGTAATCCATCAACTGCTTTTGATCTGTTTCTTGAAATTTTGCAAAAGCATATTAAAAATTGTACAAATTTGTCAATGCGCAATTCCAGCAGCAAAAGATATTTAAAACCGTGGATGACATATAATCTCTTACAACAGATTAAAAGGAAAAATAAAATTGCAGTAAAATGTAGAAAACACCCACAAAATATAAAACTTAAGCAATATTATGGCGACCTGTGCGAAAGCGTTCACAAAAATATTGAGGATACGCGTAATAAGTTTTATTCTGATTCATTTGAACGAGCTAGAGGGAATGTGAGAGAAGAATGGAAAGTGGTAGATCGCATATTGGGTAAATGTAGACAGTCTATAAATATTGATAGTTTAGAAATGGATGGTGTAAGTTTCACTGATTCAGGTACCATTTCTAATAAGTTTAACGAAAACTTCACTGAAATTTCGGAAAAACTAAAGCCATCTGTTGAACCCTATGTAGGCTGCAACTGTTCTATACCCACGAAAATATCTGCAGAAAACATAGAAATGAATAGCTTTGTTTTTCAGTCGTTTTCTTCAAGTGAAATCTATAAAACTATATTATCCTTAAGAAATAAAAACTCGTGTACAAGTGATGGTATATCAAGCGTGTTACTGAAAAAAATTTGTTTATATGTGGTGGACGTATTATGTTACTTGTTTAATTTTAGTGTTCAAAGCGGCTGTTTTCCTCAACACCTTAAATGCGCTGAAATCATACCACTTTTTAAAATAGGCAATAGGAAGAGTATATCAAATTATAGACCCATTTCCTTGCTACCAACCTTCTCTAAAATTTTCGAAAAACTTCTTAAGTCACGCATTGTATCTTTTTTAGATAAAAATAACTTTTTCAGCAATAGTCAATTTGGATTTAGAAAGGGATTGTCAACTGAGGATGCTATACTTAGAGTGTGTAGTCAATTATATGGCAGTATTAACTGTAATAAATCCGCAATGGCTCTTTCTTGATATGACTAAAGCATTTGACATGGTTGACCATGAATTGCTGCTAAAAAAAAGTTATTTAACGCGGGTTTTAGGGGAGCAATGCACAAATGGCTCATTACTTACTTGAAACTTAGAGAACAGAAGGTTAATATAAATGGTAATTACAGTCTCTCGTTTTTTTAAAAAATGGAGTACCTCAGGGTTCGGTTCTCGGTCCCTTGTTGTTTTTGATATATATAAACTCTATTTTTGAACTGAAACTAAATGGAACGGTCACTGCCTTTGCGGATGATATTGCCTTCACATATCAGTTTCGTACAGAATATCAGTGCATTGCAAAAATCTCGGAAGACTTAGAAACCTTAAGGCTTTGGTTTACTGCACATAAATTGGTCATCAGTGAGAAAACAAAACATATGTCGTTTAAAATATCAAGTAACGTTTTACATGATTTCAATCTCTGTTTCCACGCATATGATTGTAAAAAGTTTTGCTTACCTATGCATAGTTGCGGAAAAAATAATTTTATATTTAGCTCTCATTGTTCTGCTAATTGTTTTAAAATCGAATCAGTCCAACAGTGTAAATACCTTGGAGTCGTAATTGATTACAACTTAAATTGGAAAGATCATATACAATCCACCAAAACAAATATGTTGTTGGTGACACGAAAAATGTATCTTCTTCAACAGTATTGCTCCAAAAAAGTGTTGAAGATAATATATTATGGTCTTGCTCATTCTAAGTTGCAGTATGGTATCACAAGCTGGGGTGGTTCGTATACAAACTCTTTTGGACCTTTATTGATAGCCCAAAAACATTTGATTGGGATTATCTGTAATCAAAATCGTTGTACTCATAGTTGGCCTTTATTTAGAGATTTACGTATCTTACCAATGAGACACCTTTACGTATTTAAAGTACTTAGGGAATTCTTTAAGAAAAGTGGTAATATTCCTAGCAGGAACTCTCAGTTTTACAGCTTACGTATAAATACCTTACATCTGGCTTACATACCTATCGCTTATAAAACCCACTTTACTCATTTCTACACCTTCATTGCCGCTACAATTTTCAATAAGCTTCCATTTTTTATCCGGACAACCTTTAATTTTGATTCTTTTCTGTGAAAAGTTAAAGTCTGGTTATGCGCGATTGACTATGCTAGTATTGAATCTTTCTTGAGAAGTATATCTTAATCATCAGCACAAATCAATATTAATATTAAAATTGTATTATGTAAAAGTTGTATGTATCTTATCTGAATTATTATGTTATTTTTATCCTTTTGAATTGCTTTTCCTCATCATAGAACTGATTATCACCCCACATTCAGTAGTTGAATTTTGTAATGAAAATTCCACACTAACTTTTTTAAGTTAAAGTATGAATACTATTATTTTATTCCGCCATTATTAAATAATATTTGTTAATTAGCCTTAAGTTTGTAATTAAATAAATAAAAATAAAAAGGGCTTGCGGTGGGCTGCTTCCTTGACATCGAAGGAGCTTTTGACAACACCGAATACGCCCAAATTTACAGATGTACCCAAGACACAGTGGTAGACAATACAACATGTAAATTGATAAAAGGCATGCTAGAAGACAGAAAAATCAACATCTCACTAGGCAGCAACAAACTCAGGGTCACTGCTGCGAAGGGATGCCCCCAAGGAGGAGTCCTCTCCCCCTTATTATGGTCCATCGTAGTAAACGAACTACTGAAAATACTCAGCAATGAAGGCTTTTATGTTCAAGGTTACGCAGATGACATCGCGTTATTAATCAGAGGAAAATTCGAAGAAACAATCTCGGATCTCCTCCAGAGTGCCTTGAATCTTGTTGCGGACTGGTGCCAAAAAGTCGGCCTTAACGTCAACCCAAAAATGAGCACCATAGTTGTATTCACCAAAAGAAGAAAGCGAGATAGATTAAAAGCACCTACACTCTTTGGTGAAGCAATTGAATTCTCTAAGGAAGTCAAATACCTTGGCCTTACACTAGATGAAAAACTCACCTGGAATTCTCACCTTACAAAAACAATAGACAAAGCCAGGATCTCATTATGGACCAGCAAAAGTCTCATTGGTAGAAATTGGGGCCTAAATTCCAAAATGATGTTATGGCTATATACAGCAATAGCAAGACCGATTATAGCATATGCAGCACCAGTATGGTGGCATAAAACAAAGCAAAGGTCTACACAGGACAGGCTCAATAAATTACAAAGACTAGCTTGTGTGTGCTCAACAGGTGCAATGAAAACTGCTCCTACTGCAGCGCTGGAAGTTATTCTTAACTTACCACCTCTACATCTTCATATGAAGAAAGAAGCTATGGTTAATGCCTTCATGCTCATCGCAGAAGATAACTCAAACTCCAAACTAGTTCACTCGGATATTGCACTTGAGCTCAACAGTAATGAACTACTAGGAATAACAATGTCTGCCAATATTTAACTTCAGCCACAACTTCAAGGTTACATTCCCAGATCGCAATAACTGGGAACAGAACAAACCTAAATTTGCCAATAACTCTCATGTATGGTACACAGACGGATTCAAGACAGATGAAGGAGTTGGGGCTGGAGTATACGGCGCTTCTACAAAAACCTTCATTCATTCATGCATGGAAAAGAGTAACTTCGTATTCCAAGCTGAGGTATTTGCTATAGAACTATGCATCAGAGAAAATATAAACAGATCCATAACCAATAAGAACATTTATATTTTATCAGATAGCAAGGCTGCTCTACTGGCAATTAAAGCTTATAAAATAACTTCCAAACTAGTATGGGACTGCCTTCAATTACTCATATCGCTAGCCAGCACAAACAGAGTTCATCTCATTTGGGTGCCAGGACACAGTGGATATGAGGGAAATGAAAAAGCCGACCTGCTAGCCAGAACAGGAGCTGCATCAAACTTTATAATGCCAAGACCATTCTGTGGATTACCAGTGAGTACGGCTAAAAGCTGTATCAAAGACTGGCTAAAAGAAAGGGCGAACCATTACCGGATGGAAACTGAAGGTAAAAGACAAGCCAAAATCTTTCTGCCAAACACTTCCCTCAAAAGAACGAAACAACTCTTACAACTAAATAGGAGTCAGATTCGTATAGCCACAGGTTTCCTTACAGGCCACTGTCAAGTGAAAAAACATCTAATGGCTATGGGAATAGCACAAGACAGCATCTGCAGATTGTGCAACGAAGACGAAGAATCAGCAGAACACATCTTATGTCACTGCAACTGTCTAATCAGAACACGTCATCGTTACTTAGGTAAATTCTATCTGGAAGCCGAAGACCTATCTGCAAGCTCACTCAAAACCATAGTAAAATTCATTACCAAATCGGGCATTTTGAGTGAGCTTTAAGTTTAGAGGAAATCACAATAGGCCCAATCGTGGCCGCAGTGATAAGGTGACTTATTCCCACCTCTTTATCAATCTACAATCTACAAGGGCATATAAGTTGGAAAACAAAATGAATAGTATTGCAATGTTTTAGAGTAGCGACGAAGAAGAGAATAAGCAAAAAAAGATCTCATTCACATGGATGCGAAGTAAATAGCAAGGTAAATCTCACTCAGCGTTCGATTCGATAAAAGTCGATCGCATCGACAAATTCCCTCTTTGGTATTGTGTATCTCTATCGACAAAGATATCTGTTACTGTGAATAACGAACGTGATTATTGTGAATACAGCATATATTTTTGACATTGTGTTGTTGCTTCTGTTTTAATTTTCGTGTTACAAGCAAAATAGTTCAACAAACTAGTGCAAATAAGTGATGTAATTGTCTAAAAACATATACATAAAATACATTTAAATAGATTTCAGTGGAATAATAAAAGAAAAAATGATTTCAACTGATTCGACGATTCGGAAGAAGAATTTACTCCCATAATCAGTTAAAAATTGCCCGGAATAGAAATTGGCTTTTATTAATGAAACCAACTTTAACATTTATTTTTTATTACTCACTACTTTTGCTCTGTAATTAATATAATTATTTTTTTAAAAATAAAAGGTCAAAACAATGACACACATTGCATTTTTGTTCATAACATTGCACTTCTTCCACACAGTCGATCGGAAAAATGTAAACGAAAAAGATCGACTGTCAAAACGAAACACTTCGTTCACAATCGACGTTCGTAATACCAAAATTCACTTTCGACGATCGACTTTCGATAAAAGTCGTTTATCGATCGACGATCGACACTCGCAATAAGGGCCTAGTTCTTATATCGAGGCTTTTTAGATTTAAGATGTTTTTTCGAATGTTCAACGAAGCATTCGACATTTGCTGGACGAAACAGAAAGTCATCTCTACAAGTTCGGCATCGGTACCGATGGTATGAAGCGTGCTGCCATTCTTCTGAATCCTTTACCCAAATGTATATGTATATATTTGCTTCCATTAACTCGACTAAAGTCGTAAATTGGTTCTTTTTCGTTACTTTTACCCTATAAATCAAAATCAAAATAAATTAATTTTAATAAATTAAAAATTCATAAAACCTACATTTTGAACTGATTTTTGCTCTTAGGCGTTCAGTATTTTCTGAACAACAAAAACAGTCGTTTTTAATGGCGTTTAACGCCTCGCGGAATAAGAGTGAAAGAGAAAAAACGACATTTGGCGTCAAACAATGAGTTCCACAAGGCATTTAACGCCAAAAGGCGTTTAATGAACGTCAAATGGCGTACACCGACACAAAAACGCCACACGTAATTCGAATATGGCGTTTTTCTGACGAAACGCCTATAAAACGCCACTGAAACGCCACACGAAATAAGGGTGATTAATTGTAGTTTTCTATATACCAAATGACGTCTATTTGAAGTTTTAATGACATTTCATATTACATTTTCAGGACTAAATCTATTACAATTTCGTTTCGAATGTTTCCAATTCCGTTCCGTGAGCAATCGTATGCCACGATCCCAATTTTCTTATTCGAAATTAATTATTTTTTTGAAAATAAATGGTCAAAACAATGAAACACATTGCACATTCCACACAGTCGATCGGGGAAATGTAAACGAAAAAGATCGACTGTCAAAACGAAAAATTTCGTTCAAAATAGAGATACGCAATACCAAAATACACTTTCGACGATCGACTATCGACAAAAGTCGTTTATCGATCGACAAATGACAAATGACTTTTCGTTAAAGACCAATTTGGACTCCTCTTCTTCTCGCGTGTAGTGAAACTTGATTCACTTAGGGCAAATATGTATATTTTTCAACTATGTACATACATCGATGAGTTCGCTAGACAATAGATACTGTTGATTGCCCAAGAGAAAGGTTATAGTCATTCCTAATGAAGAATCTCAATCACTCCTCGTCTCCTTACCGCCAGGCATTTGCGAAATGTAGTTTCACTGGTAAACAGCTCTCTTCTATTTGTCAATAAATATTTTTTTGGAAAACAAAACGATTATTCAAATTGAGTTATAATTGTAACTAATTTAATTATTTAAAAACTTTTCACCTATTATGGTGGCCTTTTGGTCATATTTTTAGTAATTGTTTGGTGATTCCTTCATAGAGTTTACCATTGCTATAAACTGCAGTCTGTTTGTAGTTTTTTCCCTGATATGCAAACAAATGCAAAATTGTTGTTTTTTTCTCTGATTTACATTTTTGAAAACAAGAAAACGACGTGCAGCCAAGCCAATCATATGAAATCCGCAATGATTTTGATGCTGGTGAGAAGTGTCATTTTCTTCGGGAAAATTCGGTTCGAACGTTTTCTACGATACAGTGAAACCGATACGGGGAACTGTGAACTTTGCGAATTTGACGATGCCGATATTTTTTTTCGGTGAATAATTCCCGCCGGCGGATTCCACGATAGCAGTAGAAAGTGAATCGAATAGGTGAAGTGAAACTCAGTAACTCGTTATCGAAATGTGAGGATTCGGCATTACCGCTCTCGTGATCGAGCATTCACTATCGAAATTTGAGATGACAGCACACGTTATTGTGCGTCATTTCACTCGATCACTATTGTGCTCTCGAGCTATCGAGCGAAGCAACAAAGATGCGAGTATTTTTGTTTTCTAATTTTTTTTTAAAGGGAGTTTACTAATATAATGTTAATTTTTTTAATTAAGGTCCAATCAAAATAATATCAATTTGTTGCGAAAAAATATTTTGGCCGATATCGGATTTCGATTCGGAGCCGCAAACCAAGGGTCTCATAGCACAGTCACTTCAACACCGTCTGCAACGACGGCAAATTAACCCCTGCATAAAGAGGGGGCGCCGACGCTCAACGCGTTCGCGATAATCATCATCGGAATCCGAGGACAAATAATATTTTTCTATTTTTTTTATCAACCGGAGAAATGTCACTTTGTGAGTTGTAGTACAACTTCTCTAGTACAATTTTATTTTCATTCGATACGTGAGCTTTCGAGTGCCATCATCCCAGTGAGGTTAAGAGCCGAACAGAATGCGTGTCTGTGTCTGTGTATGTGTCGCAAGCTGTCAAACTATTAAATGTATGGAAAGCCGTAAGCCGCAACACAATGGGTGGTGTGAATAAAAATTGAGTGTGAGTGTTCCCTCAGCATTTTGGAGGGAACACTCCATTTGGTGTGAATAAGAGTAGGGTTCGTTAAGTTTAACGAAAACCCTCCACTCACATATTTTGACAGTTGAGTGTTCCCTCCATTTTGGTGTGAATAAAGATGGAATCAATCGAGTGAACACTTTAAGAAGTTGAGTGTGCATTGGAGGTAACTTCAGGAGATAAAAAAATGGATAATACTATTTCGGAAAATGAATACCTTGACGGAATAAGTGAAAAACCTTAAAAAAAAGATATCTGGAATGGACGAAGAATAGTTCATAAAAATTCTACAATTTTATTCTTGCTTGATGGAAAGAAGCCCAACTCCAGACATGAAATTTAAAAAGCAAATTTCGTTGGAAGCTATGGAAGAAAAAATTCCATGGCATTGATTTGAACAAAAAGGGGATAGAAACAAAGACGGGCAATCTTTCCATGATTTTAAAAGCCCATGACAAGCAGCTGCTGGATTTGACAGCTCTCAACTCTAGTTTTCAAACTTCAACTTGAGGGGATGAACCTAGTTAGAGGAAATTTTTTATTCACACCAAATTGAGTGTTCCCTTCAACGAAAACACTTCACTCTTGAGTGTTCACTCAGAGTGTTCCCTTAGTTTTTATTCACACCACCCAATGTGTTTTTGCGGCTGTGTCGTGTATCGCGAAGTTGGATTTTGTTCAACTACAAGCGTAGCTACAAGATTGACGTTTAAGAATTTGTACACTAAAGCTGTTGTTGTTGTGCAAATGGAAGTCGAAAAATTTATTGAAGCTGTACGATTGAATGAAATTCTTTGGAATTTATCCAATCCCAATTACAAAAATTAAAAAAAAAATGCAAAAATGGAAGGAGATATTCGACGAATTTGGGATAACAAATAAAAAAAAAAGTATTTGTAAATTTTGTTTCCGTTTGTTTTGTTTTCATTGTTTACAGTTGATGAGTGCATTCTTGTTGCTTTAAAAAAAGGTCCTCGTCGCGCTCTTTGAGGTGTTTGAAAGTGGTCTCAAAGAATCCTCTTTCTTTCCTTTGCTCATAAAGGGGGCGAACCCACCATCTGCGTTTCCTCATTTTCCTTAATTTAATTGCTAAATAACACATGTGCAGAACACACATAATGAAAGCCATTTCTTCCTGTTCGTCCATCTTCACAAATAAAAAACACTTTTGAGCACTAATAAAATATGTTTCTAAGAAGTAAACAAACAAGATACAAATGTGACAGTCGCTTTCATTGCATTTGTTTTGTGAACATCGATGAACATCGATCATCCCTAATTTGCAGTGAAATTGAAGTAAACAATGGATCTATTTGTTTATTTGTCCTCGGATTTCGATGATGATTATCGCGAATGCGTTGAGCGCCGGGCCCCTCTCTTTGTGGGGGTTGATTTGCCGTCGTTGCAGACGGTGTTGAAGTGACTGTGATATGAGACCCTTGTTTTGTGGCTCCGAAACGAAATCCGAAATCGGCCAAAATATTTTTTTGCAATAAATTGATTTTGGGTGAGTTCATAATTCCAAACATGTTGCCCAAACCCTGCAACAAATATTCCTTGGATACATTTATGAACACAAAACATAGTTGCATTGATACGGCAGTCATGCATTGGCAAAAATGAGTTCATAAATGTAAATACAACCGACTGTCAAAAAATTACGTACATATGTAAATGAAAAACATTCTGCGAAAGACCAGCAAATATCGGTTTCGAGCCAAATTTTTTTGTTCCATTTTACTCCCATGGAAGACAAATTATTTATTTCATATTTTAAGGAAAAAAATATTTTGAACGTATTTTAGCGATAATTTGCAATAATTTTACTACATTTTCTCTCCTGCTTTTTTCCTGCAACTCTGCAACATCGAAAAAACACATGCCAATTTGACAGCATGCTGACTGTCATTTTACTTTTATGAACACAATTGTTGCCAAGCTCATGCAATGGTAATGCAGCTTTTTTACAATAATGAACGCAAAAATTGCAGGCCTGCAGTTTTTTTACATTTATGAACTTACCCTTTGATTGGACCTTAATTAAAAAAATTAACATTATATTAGGGCCTTACCGCGACATTCTATTCGCAAAAAGTCTATTCGACTTTTGTCGATTCTATAAAGCTCAAAATTGGTACAGGGGATTGCAGCAGAATTGCTGAAATAGAATCGACTTTCTGAAATAGAAAATAAAAAGCTGAGCTTTCAACTCAAGTGTCAAATCTTCGTTTGTTTTGTTGGTGTGTACAAAGAAGCAGTTGGTTTTAATTATTATAAGTAAGTGCAATTTTAATCTCAAAATAATAAGTTTTATTTGGTTAAATGTATTTATGGATTAATTAGAGAATGTACGACGAGTTGAAATACTGACAACACTTCGACACAGAAGAGTGAAGATTAAAATTACATTTGGAATAATTGTTGTGTGTGTGTTTGTGTGTTTGAAAGGACTTCTTCGGTTCCCATAATTATAAAACTATTGAAATTCTGCATTAGGAATGACTATAACCTTTCTCTTGGGCATTCAACAGTATCTATTGTTTAACCCTTAAATGCATGATTTTTTTATTTTACGAAAAAAAAAAAATATTATATTCAGATTAATGCGTAGATTCATGAAAAAATAGTAAACAAATTCAATATGCATATTTTCATATATTTTTTATTAAAAAACGTCTTGAATCAAAAATTAAACGCTATGCATTACTGACTTAAAAAGGGGTTAACTGAATGACTTACTTATATTTATTAGCAGAAAATATAACTACTTACCAATATAAAATCTTTTTTGTAAAGAGAAAATTGATTTTATTTATCTACTTATTCATTTTTAAAACAATATAGGTATTCAAACAAATCACCGAACGCGCCAGGATCGTCCGTTAGCATAAAATTACAGTTCTATTCGCACGTATTTCAAAAACCGTTATTCTTTTTTATTTCACCCATAAGAAACAGGACAAAGGAATTACAAACATACATCCAACTTTGAAGTTTAGTAAAATTTATGTTTGAAAATAGGCTTTAAAGTTAGTGTTTCATTTTTGAAACGATATGCATTTAGGGGTTAAGCGAACTCATCGATGTACATGTGTACATTCAGAAACGTCAAACATTTGCGCAGTGATGCGGCATCACTGCTTATTTGCGATGCTGATGCGATGCACGGTTTATGCTGATGCGTTGCTGATTGAATAAAACGTTTGCGTTTTAGAACGCATTGTTTACATCAAACATTTTAATGTCGAGATGGAAGTTTTGCTAATGAAAGTTTTAGTCGATAACTATGATCGTAAAGACGATAAATTTATTTTTAATATATGTGAAGCAAGAAGAAAGCGGTAGAAACGCGTACGGACTTTAATAAGGAAATTTAAAAGAAGGGAAATTTCTAAAATTTCGGTGAAATACTCCCTGTAAAAAAAAAATTTAATGTTTTGTGAAAAAAGTAAGAATTCAACAAAAATTTATAAATTTTTCTGTCAAAAGCATATCTATTGATAAAAAATGTTTATTTCTTCCGACATTTTTCTTCCTTTTTGGCCGACGAATCAGCTGTGCATCAGGTATTTCTGTGATGCTTTTTTTCGTTCTGTTTGCGCATCAGTTTGATCAAGTTTACAAAAATGAACACTTTGTGTTGAAAGTGATGCCAATAGTTTGCGTTAATGAACATTTTGCAAAGCATCATGAGCATCATGATGCCAGTGATGCGTTACTGAATTTACACCATATTTGAGGAATATACATACATATTTGTCCTAAGTGGATCAAGTTTCACTTCACTCAAGAAGAGGAGTCCAAATTGTTCTTTAACGAGAAGACTGGAGTTCCGGGTATGCAAAGACAAATTCATTTTGCTACAAGCGGATTTTTTTTTCCAATAAGCAGACCAATTT
The DNA here is from genome assembly GCA_946965025.1 of Blera fallax. Lineage (NCBI taxonomy): Eukaryota > Metazoa > Arthropoda > Insecta > Diptera > Syrphidae > Blera > Blera fallax. The sequence goes on from OX337246.1 coordinate 59,421,328, forward strand.
CTCCATTTGCCGTCTATTCATAAATTCTCTCTATTTTTTGTAACAATTGTATCAATTTACATAAAAAAAAACGTTGTAAATTGAATATAACTCAAAATAAACATACTAATTTTCGTCGTTAGTCGTTTTTTTCTTTGTTTAGAGTCCTTTCAAACGAAAGTCGACCAGGAATTTCCGATATAATTGAAAATTCTATTAAATAGAAAAATATCGATACCAATAGAAACTCGCGGTACCGATAATCGACTTTAATTCTATTGAACTTTTGACAATTCTATCAACAGAAAAGCTTCGATACCAATAGAAACTCCCAGTACCGATAGATCGACTTTAATTCTATTGCGAATAGAATCTCGCGGTACGGCCCTTAGTAAAATTCCTTAAAAAAAAAAATACTCACCTCTTTGTTGCTTCGCTCGATAGCTCGACAGCACAAAAGTGATCGAGTGAAATGACGCACTATAACGTGTGCTGTCATCTCAAATTTCGATAGTGTATGCTCGATCACGAGAGCGGTAATGCCGAATCCTCACATTTCGATAACGAGTTACTCGTTATCGACTGCGGTAATTTGGCCACAGGGTGTATATTTTTGACATTTGTGTTGTTGCTTTTTGTTTTCATTTTCGTGTTACAAACAAAATAGTTCAATAAATTAATGTATGTAATTGTCTAAAAACATATACATAAAACACATTTAAATAAATTTCAGTGAAATAAATAGAAGAAAAAATAATTTCCACTGAATTTTTTTTTTAAAGATTTGGAAGAAGAAACTATCTCCCATTAGAAATTCGCTTTTATTATTGAAACCATTTGTATCTCACTACTTTTGCTCTGCAATTAAATAATTTATTATTTTGACATTTGACAGCAAAGCAGCCGGTTAACGATAATTGGGCTTCTCGGATCGATAACGCTATTCATCCGTCGGTTCCTATAATACATATGAACAGAAAAAGTGAATTGTTGTGGATCGGATGAAATCCGTCCGCAAACGGGGGTGGGGGTGGCAATGGTGTAGTGGTAGCGTCATAGTTTGTCAAGCTGATGGTTCACAGTTCAAACCCTGGTGTCAGCAAGCATTCACCCTTATTCCGTGTGGCGTTTTATAGGCGTTTCGTCAGAAAAACGCCATATTCGAATTACGTGTGGCGTTTTTGTGTCGGTAAACGCCATTTGACGTTCATTAAACGCCTTTTGGCGTTAAATGCCTTGTGGAACCCATTGTTTGACGACAAATGTCGTTTTTTCTCTTCCACTCTTATTCCGTGAGGCGTTAAACGCCATTAAAAACGACGATTTTTGTCGTTCAGAAAAAATCAGCTCAAAATGATAGTTTTATGAATTTTTAATTTATTTGACTAAAGAAATTACTTTATTTTGATTTATGGGGTAAGAGTAACGAATGAGAAGTAGTTTATGACTTTAGTCGGAAGCAAATATACATTTGGGTAAAGGATTCAGAAGAATGGCAGCAAGCTTCAATACCATCGGTACCGATGCCGAACTTGTAGTTTCATGGATATGATTTTTTGCTTCGTCCAGCAAATATCGAATGCTTCCTTGGATATTCGAAAAAACATCTTAAATCTGAAAAGCCTCGATATATGTATGTATTAATTTTTAGGTGAGATTTATCTTGCTATTTACTCCGCATCCGGCAAATCCAACGGATTAGATTTTGTTTTTATGTTTCTTCGTATGTGAATGAGATCCTTTTTTTGCATATTTTCTTCTTCGTCGCTACTCTAAAACATTGCAATACTATTCATTTTGTTTTCCAACTTATATTTTCACGACTTTGTTTTGAATAATTTGAAATTTATCTACTACAGACGTAGTCAGCTGTTGCAATGACAGTGGATCGCATGTGGAATGTAAATCTACTTACCGACGGAGGCGTTTTTTGGCGATCAGTTTTTCGAATAACACTTGAAAAATTAAACGCCTCAAAAAACGACAAATGGCGTTTTAGAAAAACGCCACACGGAATAAGGGTGATTATATAACATTACACAACTCTACTGCGAAGGCATAACACTGGCAGTAGGTTTGTCATGGCTGGAAAAATTGTTCGCTCTGTTGATAATTGATATGCTTATGACACTGGGTGCACTGGGAAAAAAATACTGTGAATCAGAAGCGAAGGCAAAAAATAGATGAAAGCAATCAAATCTCCCCAGTTATTCTGGACACCACCCCTGGAGCTAACGTGAAACCTAATACAGCTGAGTTTCAAACCACTACACCAATCTCTTTCTCTCTCTCTCTCTCTATCTATCTTTCTAATGCCCGCACCATGTGAAAACATGTAAAAGGGTATTAATAACCCCTTGAGTACGTGCAAATTTTATATAAAAAAAAAAAAAAAACAATCCGCCGGATTCAATAATCGACATGATTTTAATTGTGAGCTGTCGAAAACAAAAACATGTATTCCGGCTTGTACACGCCTTATCGTTCGAATGTACTATGGAATCGGGATTTTTCATCGACCCGACAGCCGACTTGAGTCGCTTCCCACTCCCGACAAATGTAATCGGGGTGATTATTATCAAATAAACTTACCAAAGCTCGATTGCTTTCAATTCTTACCGCTCTTTAGTTTCCTGTAACTTAGTCAAAACTTAGTTTATTTATTTTATTCAATTGGCAGATAGAAGTTTAAATTTTATATAGCAACACTAGATATTAATAAAATTGTTTTGGAGCTCATTTCCTTAATTGATTTCTCATATATTAGGTTTCTAACCCTATGTATATATAATATTCATAAATATGTATGTATGTATGTATGTATTTTTTTTTTTGTTCATATTTATTAATCACTTAACATTGCATAGAGCAATATCTACCAAAAAATAATAAAGCTTTGCAGTAAATAATAATGTATTAAAATGATCAATGAAGTTCAAAAACTTTTCTTTTGTTTTATTTTTGTCTCACAAGTTATATTTTGATCGGTGTCTGATCATCTGAAAAAGCAACAATAAAGCTAAGCTATTAAAACAAAGTATATAGGTACATTATCTAAGCAATAGATTTAATTACGTACCCAAATAGGAAAAATAAGAATAAAAATCGGTAGAAACAAAAAGAAAAGTTTTTTCTTGCATTATAAAATAATTACATTATTTGTTTTACTTTTGACATATTGAGCTTTTTGTTCTGCAATCTTTTCTGCTCGCAATGAGTGCGTGCCATTATCTCCAACACGCTTAATTTAGACGTTGTGCTATTGGGATTTTTTTACGACGACGCCTATGCATTTGCTGTCTTTCCCAGAATTCATAATAACGTTCTTGTTTCAACCACTCTTGGTATTTATACCACCACTCTTCCCATTTTATGTAGTCCTGCAAAAAAGGAAAAAGAAAAGCATATATAAAAAAGAAACCGACTTTAAACTACAAAGTAAATATGTTCAACACCTTTATTTTTCAACAGAAACAGCATTACACATATGCATATAAATATCTCTGAAACGATTGATTTACTTTTAAGTAAATTTTTAAATATTTATTTAACCCTTTCTTGCCTATAAACGTAGTATGTTTTAGCTTCTAAGTCTCGTAATTTTAATCTAATTTTTTCGATAACGGCTTTTTTCTCAGAACAGCTTGATATGTTGTGCAAGTTTGTTGGCGAATATTTTATTATAAGTATTATTATAAGTATTGCTAATGATCACTTTGTAGTTGATCCTCGTTGAGTCTACAAGTATAACTTTTTTTTATGCAAAAAGTGAGTTTACAAATAAATTAAAAAAGTATACAAAGAAATTTAAGTATATAAAACCAAGTGTGTAGAATAATTAATCAAACACATGTAAGAGAATTAGGAAAAAAATAAAGAAATGGAAAAAAACTTTTAGCTTGTGGGCGCCGTGGCTCAAGTGGTTAGTGCGTTGGATCGCTGAGCGAGAGGTTCGACGTTCGAATCCCAGGGAACACCACGGCCCCACCTCTCGCGAATGTCTGACAAACGTCCGAGAGTAATAACTGTCATGAGGAAGCTTCTCAATTTGCCATTCGGATATGGCTCTAAACTGTAGGTCCCTTCCATTTGTGTGAAAAAATATAACACGCACAGCACGAATGGTTGCGAGAAACTAGGCCCTGGACCATTTCGGTCTGTTGCGCCAAGTATTTGTTTTTTTTTTTTTTTTTTGTGGTCAGTAATTTTTCAAACACAATGTTGCCTATACATAAGGATACATAAGACTTTGAAATTGATATCAGTTCATATTTAGGCCAAGACTAACAACTCCACATCATTAAAAAAAATTAAGCCACGCCCCAATTTATTCAGGCATGAAAGTTCTAAATTTTTTATGGGGCTCAACAATCAGGGGCCAAATCGTCTCTTCCGTGAACGGATGATCATTCGTACGAAAATAAATTACTTCATACGTCATTCGAATAAGAAAATTGGGATCGCGGCATACGATTGCTCACGGAACGGAATTGGAAACATTCGAAACGAAATTGTATTAGATTTAGTCCTAAAAATGTAATATGAAATGTCATTAAAACTTTAAATAGACGTCATTTGGTATATAGAAGACTACAATTAATTTGTTTAAAACAAAAATCATTGCTACGGCAATATTATTTTGTTTATCAAGTTCTAACAAGAGTGATAATGACGAAAAATTTACGCGGCGATACCTAAGGGATGGAAAAAAATCCTCCGTCATTGTCTAAAAAGGCGTAAGAATGAAACAGACAAACCCCTGAAATGTGAAGTATTAATTGTTTATTTGCTGATTTATAAAAAGATTTCAAATAAATATGGATGTATGAATCGCATCTTGTCGATTTTAAGCTTCCACTACCATTTGTCTACTGCAATTCCACCCGTCCTACAACTAGCATCAACGTTTTAACTTTTACCAATAATTTTTTGGGTCAATTTTATTTTATTGCAGTTTGTCCTATAAAAGAATTTTTCAATATTATTATATTCATTATTGCTATTTAAATACTAATTTTGATCAAATAACTTAAATTCTGTTTTATTTTCCCCTACTTAAAGTAATTACGTCTGCTATTTACTAATCGAATGACCTTTCAAAGAATGTATGCGTTCACGGAAACAAATACACTCGATCACGGAAGACATAATACTGAATTACGTTAACATCTATACGATCACGTATGTCATAATACTAAATACACCCTTTTACGTGACGTATCATACGTTCACGGATAAGACGATTTGGCCCCAGGATATTATCCAAATCTTCACAACGGCAAGGGTGGAGATCAGTCATTCACAATGTATATGGATCTCTGCTGTATATGTGCCGCCGTCTCGATTTCCTCCAGGCATAGTTCACAGGTATCCTCCTCCAGAAGACCCATCTTCTTTAAGTGATACCTGAAATTTCCATGACCTGCAGATAACGCTACCACCCATTTCAGTGCCCTTAGCTCCAAGCTTAGAACTTCCCTATGAGTGTAGCCAGTCGGCCCTTTAATAGCCATTTTAGCCTGCCTACAACCTTCTACGGTTAACCACCTTTTCTGGTGTTTCGCCGCGATCCAGTTGTTAATCAGGTGCTCCACCATTCCTCTGCCAATTGCAGCAAATGGTTCCGGAACTCCGAGGTTGACCCTTGCTTTGTTAGAGTCCGCCTTTTCATTGCCCTCAGTCCCTACGTGTCCTCTCACCCAGAGCAGCGTCACCTCATTTCGAGATGAGCACGCATTGAGTTTGTGAACACATTCCATCGCCAGGGATGTATTTATATCTGTTTGTTCCATGCGTCTAATCACTGATTGATTGTCCACTGGTATAGTAATATTTTTACCAACAACTTGACCTTCTATCAGGTGATCCAACGCATGTAACAGAGCAATCAACTCGGCTTGATAGACTGAGGTAAATTTCCCCAGACTAACATGACAGGCTAGTTCTTCTGAAAAGATACCTGCCCCCACTCTGCCATCCATCATGGACCCATCCGTAAATACACATGGTTATATTACCAATTTTCTTATCCGGAGGTGTTCCATCCTCGATAAGAGTTTTGTGAAACCTTTCGGTAACACGCACTCTCTTTATTCCGTCCATGGGCATATTCAGCTCTCTGATCTCATTTTTCACGAGATGCAGGATTTTTCTATGCCCATAGATGCTACCGCGCTACTGCCAGTTGCCATCCCGGTGCAGACAAAGTACCGTTGATGCTGCTGTTTTCTTAATAAATAAGTCCAGCGGCAGAATGCCTAGGATCACTTCCATTGCGCATGTTGGTGTCGTTCGTATTGCACCGACTATCCCTAAACATGTCAGACGTTGGACGCTATCTAAATGCTTCTTTACAGTTTACTGGGAGGCTTTTTGCCACGATTCAACTGACACATATATGATAATTGGTCTAACCATCATCGTGTACATCCAGTATGCTGACCTCGGCGAGAGTCCCCACTTTGATCACGAACCCGTTTGCACTGATGAAGCACCCTTTTCTTCTACATGAAGGTTCCAAGTATACTCCCAGATACTGAACCTTCTTGGTCAGCTTTAGTTTCGATCCAAAAAGTGTCAAGGGCTCAAATTCCAGATCTCTCTTTTTCCTTGTGAAGATGATTAGATCTGTCTTTTCCGCATTAATGCAGAGTCCTTGTTCACGACACCACCGCTCCACCACTCAGAGTGCATTCCTCATGGTATCTGCTGTGACGTTTACGAATTTGCCTCTTGCCATTACTGCTATGTCATCAGCATATCCCAAAGTGTGGATGCCAGTCTCTCCAAAGTCTTCTTAGAAGAGAGTCCACAGTTATATTCCACAGTGTGGGTGATAACACACTTGCCTGCGGGCAACCTCTGCTAACCTTTTCTCTAAGTCTTTTCTCTATTCCCGTCTGAATATTTACTGCCCTATTTATCAGAATATTGTCCACCCATCCACCACCAATGGGTTAACCCCGCGATCTTCTAAGGCTACTCTCAGACTTTCGAAGCATATTTTATCGAAGACACCTTCAATGTCCATTATTGTGGTCATTGTTATGCCTCCGGTATATATCTCATCTCTTCTTCCGCAACGCGTACAACCTGGTGTAGCGCTGTTTCCGTAGACCTGCCAGCTCTGTATGCATGTTGTCTACTATTCAAATGACAAGCCTTCAGGGCCGTTCTCTCCATATGGTCCACCACAATTTTTTCCATTGTTTTTAACAGAAATGATGTTAGGCTGAAGGACTTCGCTTCGGCGTAATCCTTTTTTCCCGGTTTTGGAAGAAACACCACATTTGTTTCGCTCCACGTTACTGGTATATAGCCTATTGCTAGGCAAGAAACGTATATACCCCCAAGTCTTGGTACAATGAGATCTGCACCCCATCGCATCAGAGCGGAGAAATACCATCCGGTCCCGCGATCTTGTAAGGTGAAAACGTTGCTTTCCATCCACTTTGCTCCTTGTTTCCTCGGGGCCCAGGGCTGATCTGACTTAAAGCTTCCCGGAAAGTGTGTCTCCATGAAGACCTCATTTGTACGATCCAGTGTCTCAACAATCTCCCCCATTCTGTTAAGAATGAGTCCGACTTTGGAAACTGGATCCCTGGAGACGATTTTCTGAAGTCTATTGACCTCAGATGTACTCCTCATACTAGAGAAAAATCCCCTAAATGACTCCCTCTTACGTCGTCGTAGAGTTCTTTTCAGCTCTTTCTTCTTCGCCTTATACTCATTCTATGATTCAGGATCTTCCCTTCTCAAGGCCCGATTAAAGGCTTTCCTCATCTCGTTTATTAGATTTTCAAGGTCCTTTTCATCTATCAAAGTAGAGATACACGCCTCTTGGTATGCATTTTCAATAGCTGATTGTAAATGCCTCAGCTGCGACACTACATCCCAAGTGGTTCTCCGTATTTTGGATATCCTTCCATTCAGTATATCCCGTAACACTTCTAGGTATTTTACCTAGTCGTTGTTCCTGGGAATCCTGACATATTTACGATCTTTTTTTCTTCTAGATACATATTGAACATCAAATGAGATGGCTCTGTGGTCCTACATCATTGCCTGATCCATTACCTTCCAATTTGATATTCTATCAAACATTCTATTGCTACACAGAGTCACATCAATAACTTCAATTCGTCTGTTAACAATAGTTAGCTCCTTACACACTACAAACTCGAATAAAGCTTCTCCTCTGTAATTATCGTTGGTACTGTGTGCATTAGCATCACAACCTATCATTAAGTCTTCGTTCTTGTCCTTGAAGACATTCACCAGAGACTCTACCTCTTTTGTTGGCGGAGGCTCTAGGGAATCATACGGCAGGTATGCAGATGCCACAACAAAGATGCCGGCACCCGCTCCTACACGTACTGCCACAAGGTCTGGGGCACACAGTTGCGGTAGCATAACCGCTTAAACTCCATGCCTCATCAGAACACAAGATCTAATTCTTTCGCCAGATCGCACATAGTGTAAAGTGGCAACACTTTCAGGTAGACCTCTAATTCTTCCTTTGAAGATCGCCGCTTGTGGGGTTGGCTAAGTTTGCGGACATTAATATTATTCTACAGGCCGCTCTATTTTGGATCATCTCCAATCCAATTGTTTTTCCGTCTGCCTGTTTTTCGAACTTCAACTGGAACTTGAGTCGCTATTGCTCCTCGGACGGGGTTTTCCGATGATCTTCTTTGTACGTGACAGTACCAGCTAATGCGCTCAGCCTGGAGTTTTTCAACAATCGGTTTCTTTACATGAAGACTTCCGCGAATACACGTTCGATACTCCCGCTGACATCTGTAGCATTTTCATCTCCGTCGCTGTCATTTTTCCTCTATAATGTTTTGTTTTCACGTCATCGTACATATCTCGTATCATTTTAACGTACGTCTCTGATATTTTTTGAGATCTCAGCGTCGTTCATATGAGATCTCTCGAAACTCTGTCGAAAGTTTTCTCCAGATCGATGAAGATGATGTGCATATCTTTCGACGCGTCGCGATGTTTTTCCATTATTATTCTTAAGCTTTGAATCGCGTCGTAAGTAGATTTGCCTTTGACAAGCCGCATGTCTAAAACTCATCGTATGCGACATTAGCTTCACCGATCGGTAGTTGTTGCAATTTCGCGTGTCTCCTTTGCCTTCATACAGTGGAACAAGAAAACTCTCCCTCCATTGATTAGGCATCCGATCTCCTCTCATCATTTTGTTAAACAGATTCGCGGGCCATTTAAACCCATCATTACCGATTTTCGAGCATACCTCCGAGGGTCCGACTGCTCTTCCCCGATTTATCCTTTTGACCGCTGCTCTCACCTCTCGATTATAAATTCCGGTGTTTCTTCTTCATGAGCAATGACAGAAGGAACGTTTCTCCGTGGAAATTCTTCATTTAATAACGCATTGAAATACCTTTCCATCTATTGCAAATTTTTTTGTCGTCTGTTAGTAAACGGCCTTGCCCGTCTTCAATATATTTCGGTGACCGAATCTCTTTCGAATTTGTTCTTCGTTTACTAGCAATTTTAAAAATATCGAGTTTGTTTATTCCTTGACGTTGAACCTCTGCCGAAACCTGCTGCCTATTGCTCGATTGTGAGGAAACATCTTCCAAGTTACGGTAAAAACCCTCTACGGCTACCGCGCGTGCTTTAGCTACCGCTCTTTTCGCTTCTTTTTGCATCTTTCGTATTCAAGTTCCAGGCGCACTTTCAATTTCGCCGTTTTGATTAATCTTAGCCCATGATTGGAAAGCTATTCTTTTGTCACTAACCGCCTTTTTCGTTTCGTTATTCCACCACCAAGTTTCTTTATTTATGTGGGGCCGCCCTTTCGAAACTCCCAGCAATGTTTTTGCGTTATTTATACATTCGTTTTGAAAGTTGCTCCACATTTCTTGCGTACTAAGTTCTTTTACGCGGTTCGTGGCACTTCAGAGCCACTGTCGCAATTTAACCTTAAAAGGCTGGCCTCTGTCCTTATTTAAATTGTGCCAGTTTATCGTTATTCCCGCTGCGTTTTTCGGATGTCTTCGCGAAAAGCTCTATCAACAGAAGCCGATGTTGACTCACTCAACTTTACAGTACGCTTACTATAAAGGCAGATCTCTAGAGACTGCCCAATTGTTGGCACTATTGAGAAATCTGTAGCCATAAAAGAATTCATCATATCATTCCTAGACACGCATATAAGAGGCTTTCAGTAATATTAAACCGAAGTCAATAATAGCAGAATAAGATCACTGCTATAGCTTACGCCATAAAAGAATTCATCATGATATCATTCCTAGACACGCATATAAGAGGCTTTCAGTAATATTAAACCGAAGTCTATAATAGCAGAATAAGATCACTGCTATAGCTTACGCGGATGATATAGCTATTGCAATCAGTGGAAGATATCCTCCAACGATAAAAGATATGATGGAAGCAGCTCTGTGCAAACTAGTTAAGTGATCAGATAAGTGCGGATGGGTATCAATTCCTTTAAAACAGAGATACATAGTGCTCTTCAAGAGAAAGCACATGATTCCACACATCAACCTCCCAAAAATTGTTATACTCGTACAACTCACGTTTCTGTGAACGCACCAAGTATCTGGGTCAGGAACGGGTTGAGAAAGCAACGCCATTGGAAACCATATTACACATTCTAGCTATGAAATGAAGTAATGAAATCGACGTTGCGACTGAGAGTTACATATAACAATGAAAATCTTATAACTCAGCGCATGCCAAAATTCTAAACCTAAATTGCATTAAAATAGGAGTCACGGACTATGTAACACCCAGCCGACAGCAATGTGAAGGAAACACTACTCCAAATGATAACAATGCACTGGAAATCTACACTGACGGTTCTAAGCCAGGTAACGGTGTAGGGACTGGTATCTTTTTGGTCGTTTTGAACTTAAGCCAGTCATTTATACTACCAGATCACTTCAGTGTGTTCCAAGCAGTAAGGCCGCTGAATGGCTGTTAATGAGGCCGGTGTTGAATCCACACCGATAGGCAGGCACTTACCAATTATAAAATATAAATTGCTTAGACTCTGTCGCGCATCTCTAAATGAGATATCGAACAGGTGCATCAGAACTATATGCTGGGTTCACGGTCATTGAGATATTCGGAGAACTTGTGAGGCAGAAAAGTACTCCAAGGAGAGGCTTCCAAATATTAATAAAAAAGGCGAGATACACATTCTCCACACAAGCACTGAAACAGGCTAATGAGAGATGGAGTATCACTGATACGTGCAACTATGCCAAAAAAAACTTGACCTTCGCCAAAAGTCGACGCACAAACAATAGCGAGCACACATCGGTACCCTAATGTGGCTTATCATGTTATTGCAATAACAATTGCAATTATCATGTTATTGCAATAACAATTGCAATTATCATGTTATTGCAATAAGCAATTGAACAGAGTGTAGATGTTTGTTTCAATTAGGATTTAGGAAAGTAAAACAAATGAAATCATTTCACTCTGAACCATCAGGTCTTAAATAAACAAAATGATCTGTAGCTAAGATATTCCGCGTCAAATTTCTCGAAATAAAAGATAAATTTAAAGAAAAGAGTATTATTTTTTTCAGGAACATATGTGGCCATTTCGAAAATTAAACTTCTTCAGTAAGCATATGTAAATAAAATAAAAGTTTTAAATTTTGTGCTTGTTCTGTTTTTTGGGCAGAGGCTTAAGTAGAGAATTTATCTATAAGCTAAGAGATATAAACGCTTAATTTATGCTACAGTACTAAATATTAACGAATAGCACAAACAATAGACAAATCAATTATATAAATATTACATACCTTCAAGTCTAAATCACGCAGATATCCACGGCTTTTATAATATTCATAGCGAACGCGTACATCGTCCCACGAGAGCATACCCGATGGTGCGGTTGTGGCCAATTCTTCGGGAAAATGACCTGCCGGAGCTGGAGAATACGAATACCGACGCGGCGGTGACTCCAGCCCTTCTTCGATCATCACCTTAAGTGCTCCACCAGTGGAATCCTTTGTGATGCGCATATTTTCCATATTACTACGATCTATACTCCACTGTGCCATTTTACCAAAACGTTCAGACAACGTTAGCCGTGTGGTTGCTGTGAATGTTGGCAATGAACTTTCACTATCCGTACCAGAATCTTCTGATTCAGACGATGAACCATGTTTTTTACGTTTTTCTCCTTCGATTTTAATGCGCGTACGGACCTTTGTGAAATAATCAACAATAAGATAAAAAAAATTTGCTTACACAATGGATTTGGTAATGTTTTGTATTTACCGACTTATCAGTAACGTCCTTCTTCTTTTTCTTTGACACTACCGATGGTTCCACGGGCTCTGGTGGCCTATTCTTTAAACGTGGATCTTCCGGCGGCGAATGACGACCCGAACGCGAAATTTTAAGTGCACCTTCGGATGGTGCACGATCGATAAGCATTTCACGACTACGTTCTCTACTACCCCGACGAAGCTAAAATGATGAAATAAAATAAGGATTAGCATCTGTTATTCTATAGAGTATGATAAATTGAACTTACTTTCTCTTCCCTGTATTTTTCTCCACGAACCTGGGGACTTGAAGGTCGTACGCGAGACGACGAGGGCATAACATTCGGGGGTACGCCCCTATATTGCATTGGTGGGCGCGAAACGGGCGGACCGCGACTTGGTGCGCCTTGCTTTGGTGGTGGGGACCGCGGACCACCAGGAGCACGCGAACGCGATAATGAAGTTGACCTGTAAATGTAACAGCAAAAATAATATATGTATACATATGTATAATAATTTTAAGTAAATGGAAATTGAAAATTTTAAGCATCTAAGGATAATTTATTAATGGTTAGAACTTTACAGGGGTTGGATGCGAATTGAAGCAAGTGAACAATGCCATATTGGTGTGGCTGATTCTCTGACGTAAAAATAATGTTCAACTTAAGCAGACATGTATTCAGATATGACAAATGTACATACTTTCTTGCGATTTTAGTGGTTTAACTTATACATATACATAATTTATAAAAGTTAAGAAACGTATTGTTCCTTTGTTTTAATTGCTGTATTTCAACGAAATTAAATCCAAGGAGGCGAAGGGGCTACAAGGAGCCAGATATGTGCTTATTCTCTCGCACGAAAAAAAGGAAAAGAAGAACGAAATGGGTTCAGCAGGTCCATTAATAGCTCTTGTACGACAGAAACCGCAAACAACTCTAGACCACACATAGACTCACGAAAGGACACACTTGCAGACATGTGCTTAACACCAAGAACTTTGCTCCCAAATCCCACTTAGATGCGTCCAAATGCTTAAGTGGAGGTAAAATAAATGAAGGTATTCCTAAAAGGTCCTGCGGGGTGAAGATTGAACAGGAACAACCTAATACATCAGGGCTATTCCACAGAGGCCCAATATAAGGTCGTCATCATATGAGCAAGAGGATCGATCTAGTGAGGAAGAACCTAGTAGAAGAGATAGAGAAAGCAGACAAAAGCTGTCCCATCGTCGTACTGAATGGGAGGTTTGAAGTTAGAGTCCTTAAAAACACGAATGTGTGGTAAATTTCAAAAGAAAGCTTCTATATTAACGTTTCGGATATGGCCCTAAACTTTAGGTCCCGTCCCCTCCATAAGTGCGAAAAAAAAATATAACACGCACGAAACAAATGGTCGCGAGAAGCTAAACCCTAATGCCCTAAATTGCGTATAACTCGGGGCACATGGTTCCCAAGTTATTAACCTACGCTGTTTTCGGTTCGAAAACAGGCAATTTAATCCAGGACATATGTATTTCTATCCCGTATCGTCAAACAAAACACCGGAGTATCCACAAAAAGCTCAGTCCTCAGGATCAACAAGAAGAGCGAAGGATGTCAACTCTTTCGCAGATCCAAACCTCAGCAAAGAACTGAAGCCAAAACTAAGAACACAGTGCAAGCATTTCTAAAGTGTTCAGCAAAGACTATTGGGCGCAAGGAAGAGAAGTAAACTTTTAGCTGATAAGTCCCAAAATAATTGCCAGACAGCTGAGCTCATCACATCTGGTACTAATAGTTTAGCGTTATTCACCCCTATTCCGTGTGGCGTTTAAATGGCGTTTTATAGGCGTTTCTCAGAAAAACGCCATATTCGAATTACGTGTGGCGTTTTTGTGTCGGTAAACGCCATTTGACGTTCATTAAACGCCTTTTGGCGTTAATTGCCTTGTGGAACTCATTGTTTGACGACAAATGTCGTTTTTTCTCTTTCACTCTTATTCCGCGAGGCGTTAAACGCCAAAAAACGCCATTAAAAACGACGATTTTTGTCGTTCAGAAAATACTGAACGCCTAAGAGCAAAAATCAGTTCAAAATGAAAGTTTTATGAATTTTTAATTTATTTGACTAAAGAAATTAATTTATTTTGATTTATGGGGTGAGAGTAACGAATGAGAAGTAGTTTACTAGTTTAGTCGGAAACAAATATACATTTGGGTAAAGGATTCAGAAGAATGGCAGCAAACTTCAATACCATCGGTACCGATGCCGAACTTGTAGTTTCATGGATATGATTTTTTGTTTCGTCCAGCAAATATCGAATGCTTCCTTGGACATTCGAAAAAACATCTTAAATCTGAAAAGCCTCTATATACATATGTATGTATTAATTTTAAAGTGAGATTTATCTTGGTATTTAGTCCGCATCCGGCAAATCCAATGGATTAGATTTTGTTTTTATGTTTCTTCGTATGTGAATGAGATCCTTTTTTTGCATATTTTCTTCTTCGTCGCTACTCTAAAACATTACAATACTATTCATTTTGTTTCCAACTTATATTTTCACGACTTTGTTTTGAAATTTATCTACAACAGACGTAGTCAGCTGTTGCAATGACAGTGGATCGCATGTGGAATGCAAATCTACTTACCGACGGAGGCGTTTTTTGGCGATCAGTTTTTGGAATAACACTTGAAAAATGAAACGCCTCAAAAAGCGACAAATGGCGTTTTAGAAAAACGCCGCACGGAATAAGGGTGATTAGTTAAAGAATAACCTAAAAAATCGATGTCGTCAGAAAACGTCTCCTCAAAGTTTAAGACCTTACAAGTCACTGAGCTGAACTAAGAATGTTCTATTGTTATACAATGGGACTACAATTCATCTAAATAAAAATAAAAAAGTATGCAAAAGCAGCCTCTGCGTTATTAATTCATAGATTTAATAAGGATCACCTAGAAGTGGCCTTTACCTAGGAGCCATACACATGCAAGGGTCAAATAAGCGGTTTCTGAATTATTTACGCTACGATTTCGTAAATGAAGGAAAACCTAGAGCTTGTATTAGATTTAATCCGAGTCAAGTTAAGGACCTGGTCGCGGCAATAGTTGAGCTACCCACTAAGCCAGGCGCAGTATATCCTTAACTTACCTGGAGGACGACTTCTCGGACTATCGAAATTAATTTATTTTGATTTATACGGTAACGAATAAGAAGCAGTTTACGACTTTAGTCGAGTTAATGGAAGCAAATATACATTTGGGTAAAGGATTCAGAGGAATAGCAGCAAGCTTCAATACCATCGGTACCGATGCCGAACTCGTAGTTTCAGGGAGATGATTTTTGTTTCGTCCGGCAAATATACGAATTCTTCCTTGGACATTTGAAAAAACATCTTAAATCTGATGTATCAAAAATCTGATGTATCAATTTTTAAGTGAGATCTATCTTGCTACTTTCTTCGCATACGGCAAATCCAACGGATTAGATTTTGCTCTTATGTTTCTTCGTATGTAAATGAGATCTTTTTTTTGCATATTCTCTTCTTCGTCGCTTCTCTAAAAAAAACATTGTAATACTATTAATTTTGTTTTCCAACTATTCATATTCATATTTTTACGACTTTGTTTTGAATAATTTTAAATTTATCTACCACAGACGTAAATCAGCTGTTGCAATGACAGTGGATCGCATGTGAAATGTAAATCTACTTACCGACGGAGGAGTTTTTTGGCGAATCAGTTGTTGGAATAATTCGTGAAAAATGAAACGGCGCAAAAAACGGCAATTGGCGTTTTAGAAAAACCCCAAACGGATTGTTTCAGAATTGATGTGATGCGAACGCCCACCTTACAAATATCAAAAAAGGAATTTGTTTGTAAAAACAATCTTGAAATTTTAAATAACAAGACTTAGGGAAGAACTCCTTGACCTTTACTCTATGCACAATATTAACAAAATATTTTATTAGGAACTGGCATGTTTCAACTGAAATATCAACACATTTGTGTCTAATAGGCTTAAACATTTCCAATTCTATCAAAAATCACACTAATTAAATCGAGTTAATAAGAAAATAAGATGGTAATTTAAAAAAAAAACGCTTTCCAGACGTTACAGGTCTTAGCCGAAGATCACACTTCATTTCTCCTGAAAATCCTGTCCAAGGATTAACAAAACAACGAGACGGGGTTTAAAGAGATCAAAGGAAATAATTCATGAAGGCAAAATAAAAGGGACCATCAATCCACTTGAGCTATTCAAAGCCCCTGGTGAAAATGGAATCTTCCTAGCATCACTTCAAAAAGATATCTCATATGTATATAATCCCGCTTCTCATCAACATATTGTTACATACCAAAAAATTGGGAAAAGGTCATGGTAAAATGTATACCTTAAGTAGGTCGGCAAATTTGCTAAAATCATACCGACCTATAATCTCACTTCTTTTTTCCTAAAGACAATGAAAGAACGACTTGATAGACGTATCAGGAATTATCAACCATATACGGACCCATTTTAAATAATCCAATAAGCCCAACAACCTAGTAAATTAACAACATATGTTCTTCAGGAACTCATCTCAAGAATTGACAAATCCATTAGAGACAAAGAAATAGAAACCTTTCGAGAACACTGAACACGCCCAGGTGCGTCCTGGAAACAGCACAGTATAAATAACATTGCTACCTAGGCAGTGAATGAATCATGGCCAAAGATGCGCTAGGTGGCCCCGTGCTGTGGTTTATCGTAGTGAATGAGCTATTAAATATACTCAGCAATGGCGGTTCTATGTCTAAGGAAAGATACGCTGAAAATTTATTTCAATTTTGAATAATCACATCAAAAACTTTTGCAATGTATTATCTAATCAGAGGCATAGAAAACATTTTTTGAAACCCTGGATTACACCTTATTTATTTAAACAAATAAATCGTAAAAAAATCATTGCAAAAAAGTTTAAAAAATATCCAGAAAATAGGGTTATAAAAAAGTATTACAAAAAATTATGCAAACGAAAAATAAACGAATAAATGGTGAACTCATTGTGCGTTAAAGAAGTTAAATTTCTGTGAGTGTATAGGTACACTGGCAGTTTTTTTTTTTTTTTTTTTTTTTTTTTTTTTTTTTTTTTTTGTTTTTTTTTTTTTTATAATTTACCCGCACTCAAGGGGTTATGAATACCCTTTTACATGTTATTCACATGGTGCGGGCGTCGGAAATGTAGATAGAGAGAGAGAGAAAGAGATTGGTGCAGTGGTTTGAAACTCAGATGTGTTAGGTTTCACATTAGCTCCAGGGGTGTCCAGAATAACTGGGGAGATTTGATGCTGTCATGTATTTTTTTGCCTTCGCTTCTGATTCACAGTATTTTTTTCCCGATCCACCTGATGTCATAAGCATATCAATTATCAACAGAGCGATCAATTTCTCCAGCCATATGACAGACCCACTGCCAGTGTTATGCCTTCGCAGTAGTGTTGTCACAAACTTTCTCAATTGATCGGACTGCCTCTTATCATATAATGCTTACTGACATAAGAGGATTGAACCGTGAACCATCAGCTCGACGAACGATGACGCTACCACTACACCATTGCCACCCTTAATGTGTGTGCGAAAATATCGAAAAAGATAGACTTCCTTCGGTGAATTAGGAAAAATATTTTATGAAACAAATTCTGCTTTTTTAAAGTGTGACCAACAAACTGCAGTTAAATGCATCTTTACGATGCACCGCGATGGTTAAATGTTTCTCAACGGCTTAAATTCAATGCACTATCATGATTTTTAAAATAAAACAAAACACAAATAGAAGGGACCTATAGTTTAGAGCCATATCCAAAAGCTTTTTGTTCTTTTCAGAAGTTTTCTCATGACAGTTATTACACTTGGACGTCTGTCAGACATTCGCGAGAGGTGGGACCATGAAAAAACTTGGTGTTGGGGTTCAAACGATGAACCTACCGCTCAGCCGGTTTTTCATGCAATGAATTAGCTGGGTGGTGGTCTTTGGCCAATATTTGTCCATTCCTTCATTGAAATTGCTTTGAGTTGATTTTTTTACGTAATGGTATGCTGACGATAATTTTGTCCAGATAGTCCTAAAATGCTCAATGGGTTTAGGTAAGATTACTGAGGATGATGTTACAGTTGTCTTGGAGCATTGTAAAGCAGACACTCCCTTACCAAGCCTGAAGTGTGCTTGGGGTTGTTGTCTTGTAGGAACGAAAAGTTGTTAGCCAGACCCATTTCGCTCGAACTAAGATTTTCAAGTCTACATATGAAGCTAAGTTACATAATCCTTTTTTTTTAAATAAGAAAAATTGAAAGTCTTGCTTACATACGTATGATATCTCATTGTGTATTCTGATTACATTCTGGGAACGGGTGATATTTAATGTTTTTGGGCGAGACGGACGGACAAAAGTATGACGAAAACCAAAAAACAGCACTCCACGTAAAAAAAATTTGCCCCACTGGTAAACACGGAGGAGGATCTGTTTTGGTATGCAGATGCATGGCGGCGAATAGAGTTGGGGAGCTGCACTACATTGACGGAATAATGGATTGACATAAATATTTGGATATTAAAAAAACGAATCTTCTCAGGAGCACTCAAATTTAGTGTTTATGCAAGGCAACGATCAAAGAGTGGTTGCTTTACAACGTTCGGTCCAAGCCTGAACAAACTTCACAATCCCCCGACTTTAATGCTATTGAGCATTTATGGGCTTATCTAAAGCAAAAAATTAGAGGAAGGATGGTTACATTCATTAGTTAAAATGCTTAAAAGTGTCTTGGCTGAAGAATGGGGCAAAATTCCACCCGAAGTAACCCGAAAACTGACCCTTTCTATGCCCTCACGATTAGGAGAGGTAATCAAGGCAAATAGTCGCCCATCACGTTACGATAGTTAAAATTTTAGCTTTTATGCACATCGTTTGTAGACTTTTGTAAATACAAAAACAGACTCTTATGCCTTTTTCTATTTCAGGGTTTGCATAACTTTATGTCTATACAGGGTGTCCCAGTAAAGAGGTATAATCCTTTAACTGGAGGTTCCTGAAGTTCCGGTGAAGGCAACCCTTTCTGCTGATTTAGCTATCTTCGGAGACTACTTTCAGAAATGGAGACTATGTGTCAGCATGAGCAATACCGAACCAGCTTGTTTTCACCTCAGCAGCAACCTGGCCAACAACCGGCTCAAAGCGAACTTCAACAGAGAGGAACTTAATCACAATACTCACCCTAAGTATTTAAGGGTAACGCTTGACCGCACTCTGACTTTCAACAACCACCTCACGAACTTAGCTGAAAAACTGAAGACCAGAAACAACATTATCCAGAAGCTTGCTGGTTCATCATGGGGTGCATCTGCAACCATACTGCGAGCAGCTGCGCATGGCATAGTCTACTCGTCCCCCAAAATATGCCGCATCTGTTTGGCTGAACAATACCCATGTTATAAAAGTCGACCGTAAGCTAAGCTCAACAATACGGACGTTAACTGGCGCCGTCAGGTCAACACCCACAGAGTGGCTTCCCAAGCTCAGCAACATAGCCCCTCCCGAATTACGGCGAAATAAAGCCTTGATTCGTGAACACAACAAAATCTACTCTAATGCCAGCCTCACGATGACATCCCTTCAAGCCAATCTACCAGACTAAGGTCAAGAAATCCGCAACTGAAGAAGGCCGAATACCTGCTAGCCTCAAGTTTTGAAGTCACCACAGCTTGGCAAAATGTATGGAGTAATTCACTTCTCTACAACCAAGCTCTGATTAACAATCCTACAAACGAGGTGCCTGGGTTCAACCTTCGCAGGAAACTTTGGGTCACGCTAAACCGTATCCGGACTAACCATGGTCGCAGTGGTAGCAACCTTTTTAAATGGGACATTTTAACTGAATGCCCCATCCGAGCTTACCCGGGGGATCCTGCATATATCTTCAACGCCACCGCCGAATCAATTGATTGGCTCGATTATCTGGACCCAAATCTTTAAGTCTCCGTAATAATGTCATTGTAACTTGTTTTATTTATAATGCTATAGGTTTTGACAGAATAAAAAATACGTTTATTAAAAGCCTTCCAAAAAGTGGTCTAAAAAGGCTCTTCAACTGCTGCTTTAAATTGGGTTACTTTCCTAAAGAATGGAAAACGGCTAAGGTTATACCCATCCTCAAGCCAGGTAAATATGCTTGCCTGCCTAGTAGCTATAGACCCATAAGTCTACTAAGTTCGTTAAGCAAATGTTTTGAAAAATAATCAAAATTAAATTAACAACCCACTTAAACGAATACAATATACCTGCAGAACAATTTGGTTTTAGACCGCATCATTCGACTGTGCACCAAATTCATCGCATAACTAAACATATTAAAAACAATTTTGAACTAGGAAAAAGTACGGGTATGGTCCTCCTAGACGTCGAAAAAGCGTTCGACACTGTATGGCACAAGGGTTTGCTACATAAACTTTATAGCATCCATTTTCGATTCTACCTGGTTAAAATAATCCAGTCATTTTTATCTGAGCGTACCTTCAGAGTAGCAGTAAACAACAAGAACAAGATTAAATAATTGCGAATCTGCTATCTTTGCAGATGACACATGCATTTATTCTTCAGATTCAATTGGTTCAGATATTGTAACTAACTTGCAATCTGATTTATATTTAATATAATCACACTTCGACAATTGGAAAATTAAAATAAATGCTTCAAGGACCCAGGCTGTCTTTTTTTTTAATAGGAAAAGAAAAGGCTGCTTCTTACCAAGCAACAGACTAGTAAATAATATACCAACGGACTGGAAATCAAGTGCTAAGTATCTTGGGGTACACATTGACAAATCCTTAACATTCGGTCTACATATCCAAGAAACCATTAAAAAAGTGAACATTACAATTAAAATGTTATATCCATTTATGGATTAACCGAAGATCAAAATTGAGTAACGAAAACAAACTCATTATTTTTAAGCCATTTTCCAAGCAATAATGTTCTATGGCTCGCCAATTTGGGGCATTTGTGCAAAAAGTCACCTCAATAGATTACAGATTACACAAAATAAACTATTGAAAATGATTTTAGACTTGTCTTGGCATTTCTCGACTGAAGAGTTGCATTTGATCTCAAAAACTGAAAAAGTATCCATAAGGCTCAACAAATTGTTTGAGCGCAGTTCATCTGACAATCACTTGATTTCAGGTCTACTACATTATAAAAAAAAAAAAATAAAAATTCATAACTATAGTATTTGTTACTATTTGTTTATCTATTTAATTATCTACCAATTTATTTATTATATATTTCATTATTATATTATATTTATTCATTTACTATCTATTTATTTATTTATTTACATATATATTTATATTTATTTATTTGTTTCCATATTTATTTATTTATTTGTTTCTATATATAATTATTTACTTATTTGTTTCTATATTTATTTATTTATTTATTTATTTAATAACATATCTATTTACTCATGTATTTATTTACTTGTATGTATATACATATATCTAGATATGTTTTATCTTATTATTATATCTGTTAGTCTCTCTATTTATGTTAATATATTTATACTTGTTAATTTATTTATTTTTTTGTTAGTTTACTCATATTTGTTAATTTATTTTTATGTGTAATTACATAACAATACCCTACTAGTTTACTTGAAATCAAGATCACGCAACACCACTCCTTCTATCCTGAAGACATACATACATATATAATGTTTAAGTTTGTTTCGAGGTTTTTTTCCCAGCAAGTTTTCCTCTAATTATGAATTGAAAATATGCAATTAATTTATAAGATTTATACAATTTTCAGTAGTAAGGTAGCATTAACCAAATCTCTGTAAATTGTGCAATAGTAGTTTATAGAATGTATATTTTTTGTCTTGCTAAAATAAATAATAAATAATATATGCTATATACATACATATGTTTCCTCATTTTGTTTGTTTGTTCAAAGTAATGTACATAAAACTCATACGCTAATAATAATCGGTGGATTCTTTCTAAAAAGTACCGAGTATGCTTCCAACAAAATTCTGACATATCTGGATGCGCAAAATACTGATCTCTTCGACAAGAGCGTAAACAATTTCAAAGCTTAACATGCCTTGGTAGCTACAGAAAGATAACGTGGGTTATCGAATAAGGATGCTATTATCAGCCACGCAGCATCGCATGCAACTATTAATGGCAGGCTGCCACCTTAATGACGTTCTCATCATCATCGTCATCATTCAGCACTTTTCAACACTGCTAAACGCAACAAAATGTGGGACGCATATACAGTATGTAGGTCCGCGCTGACTAAATTTAACACACATAGAGTTGAAAGAATCCAAGTCCATTTCAGTCGCAGCTCGTCTCCAAAAGGCTCACTCGACGAAACATTCTAAAGGACCGGGATTGTTTATCAAAGCTGATGGCACATACCAATCAAGTCGAAGGGAAACCCTAAAGACTTTGCTCGACATTCGTTTCCCAGGCTCGAATAAGTACATATATAAAAACATTTTACATATGTGTACATAGTCCTGCCATAAATTCTTTTACAAATATAAAACGCCATAAAAAAACAAGTAAACATTTTGTATTCAATATTATTTCATTTATTAGTCCAAAACATTGACTATTAAAAAAAAAAGACCAACTCGAAATGACTGCCTTTTTCTTTAACACAAGCTATCAAACGTTGTGGCCATTGGACACGCACGCTTTCTATGGACATCGTTGACGCTGCTGCGGTAAATGCTGTTTTGAGTCTTGCAGGCCATGTTCTCCAATTCTGACTACTAACCGTAATGCAGTGGATTCAAATCTGGACTGCCCGACGGGAAATCTTCTGCTGCTATAAAGATATTGACTCTGAGCCACTCCTGCGTGGTTTTGGCTTTGTGCGCTGGAGCTGAGTCCTGCTGGAAGATCCATCTGTCTCCATTGATAAGGGTATTGGTCAAACTCTTCACGACACCCTTTACCACATCTTGTTAGTAAACTTGCGCACCAGTTCCACGCCTTTTTCGCAGAAATGAAGCGATGCAACACTTTGTTGAGAGACTCTCGGCCAAACCATTACGGAACCTTTGGAACAACTTTTTTCGCTTCCTTAAATGACGTAGCATAAATTTTATCATTTTGCTTACTGAAAACTTCTTCCACGGTAAATTTTTCTCATCCGTAAACAGAAGGTTTGCATGGCGATTGTCCACTTGCCACTGCAGAAGTTACTTGCATCTTTAAAGTCTAATTTTTTTTAATTGGTGAGTTAAAAGATGACCTGTTTACCGACGATGGGTTTTCATATGGAGACCATCCCTAATCAGCATAGACGTGGATCTGGCTGATATATCCAATTCCATGGACATGATTATCTGTTTCCTAAGGGGATTTCTTCGAATTCGTTGACGCACTTCTTTTACTACCGCACGCGTACGGACGACCACTTCTTTGCCGGTCCTCTAATTCAGACAATTACCCAAAGCGACCAATAGCCAGAAAAACAAATAATTTCGATATTCCGAGTTTTTTAGCAACTCAAAAATTTGGCCGGCACTCTTCCGCACTAATGCAATGACATTACTACGAATGGATTCTCGTTAAGGCCCCACTCCATGTTAATAGATCACAAGCTGAAACCCAACTGGTTAGTATTCGTTACTGAACAATGTATGCGTTCTAAAAAAACAAGCTAGGGATTCTATTCCTGAACGGAGATTTAAACAATAAGCGCTGGAAATTGTGTAACAGAACTTATGACAAAACTAGGTTTCTTCGACTTGATTGGTATGTGCCATCAGCTTTGATAAACAACCCCTCTCCTTTGGAATATTTCTACTAAAGGCACACAGCACATACGGTAAAATCAGTATACTTTGTTAACAGCTTGTTTGGTAAAGTGTTCAGTCAAGAAAAAATTAAGTGCGTTATTTGCTTATTTAATCCTTTCAAGGCACTAGGTAGAGATTGGCAGTGCGGTCAGTTTTTGAAAGAAGGATAAAAATACTTCTTGTGATCAGGTGGAGTTCATGAAACTGCTATCCGTCTTCCCCGATCTAGAAATTTTCAGCGAGGTTTCCGACTTTATGCCCAAATCACTTTGCAAGAGGTTAGAGATTGAGATCCCTAGCCGGGAATCCTGGACCACTGTCGGACCGCTGGAAACGTGTGGTATGCAAATGATTCAAAAATGGATTTAGACGTTGGTACGGAGTATATGGATCCATTTGAAAGTTCCACTTGGAAAGTCCCACTCTTTTCCAGACCCAGCTTTACGCCATAAAAATATGCACCGCCATCAACCTAAACTCAGGCGCATTAAAGGTGCCACTATCCATATTACTCACGGACAGTCAAATGCGCTCAGTTTTATGCTGGTGGTGTCTGCAAGGATCGTCCCGAAGCAACAAAGTAAAGAAACAAAGTAAAGTTTCGTTCACTTTTGCTCACTTACGAAAACAGCGAACCCATTCGCTCTTTCGTACGAAAATGTGACATTTGAACAGCTGTGTTTAATTAAAAATTGAAAGTTGCTAAGAAATTTGGTTTTATTTATTTGAAAGGTAAGTACATTTAAAATTATCAGTTTAAATAACAATTATTATTTTAGATTTCATTTACATACTTAAATTAGATAGATTTCACATTCATACTTGGGCAAATTGGCAAAACGATTTGACTCTGACATTCGCTTCCGTTCACGTACGCCTATTATGGGCAACTTAAGCAATTGAGAGTACTGAAGGAAACTTAACGTAGAATTTTGACATTAGCTTCCGATTGCTTTCGACTATTATAGTTGAGCCTTTACTCATTTTAGCTGACGCCATACACTCGTTGAAATATAATTACCAACTCAATTATAACATACCCAGTGGGAATAGCTACCACAGCACACACAGACACACCATGCACACAACCCATCCAGTATGCATTTACATATGTATAACAGAAAAATAAGTATAAGGAAACACACATCCTCCTATCGCCAGCCACTCGCCTCTGCTCGTAAAGATAGCGAAGAGGCAGCGAAAGGAGAATAAAGAACAAAAAAATGATTATCACCACTGAGACATGGTTGGGAGACATTATCAACGAAAAATTAATCAAATTCTGAATTTTACAAATGATATTTTTGATATTGCTCAGCTTCTAGATGACGTAGAATCATGATTTTGGACTTGAAATTTGTGCCTTTAATAACTCTAAACGACAAAACTAATTTTATTAAAATCGACAAAGGCAAAGTTTATGTTATTTGTGTTTCTAAGTTATTTTGTCTCTTTTCATGGTCTCCCAAGCACAAAACTGTATAAGTAGCTTTATCTAAATCCGGTCCATGCGATTTCGTAATCAATAAAAAAAAATCATTAAAATCGGTTCAGCCGTTTTCTTACAAACACCGGACAAAGAAATATCAACTTCATTTTATAATAGTAGTAGATAGATTAAGGCAATGTGGAAGTGCATCTATTAAGACAACAAAACTCTTTAAAAACACTAGGAAATCCATACTTTTCTAGGAGTAAGCAAATGAGAATTCTCAGATGTATTCGATTAAGAGAAGACATAACGGACGAGCTGGAACAAGATGAAATTATTAAAAAATGCCATTTTGAAAATAACCATAGAGGAATAAACGAATGTTTTGAACACATTAAAAGGAAATACTTTTTCCCTAACCTCAAACGTAAAATAACAATCTTTATTAATCAGTGCGACATCTGCCAAACTGAAAAATACGAAAGAAACCCCCCAAAGCAAAAGCTCGAATTTACACCAACCCCTAAATTACCTTTTGAAATCTGTCACATAGACTTATTCTTTCCTAGCAAAGGCAAGCCATTACTAACTATAATAGATAAATTTTCAAGGTACGCCCAAGCATATCCCCCAGAAACTCGTAATACACCGCACATTAAGGAAGCTCTATTAAAATTTTTCAGTCAGTTTGGAAAGCCTAAACTATTAGTAACAGATCAAGAAGGTGCAGTCACAACCATAGGAATGAGAGAATTTTTTTTCGGAAAACAACATAGGTATTCATTTTACATCATCCAATTCCTCAACTTCGAATGCTCCAATAGAAAGATTCCACTCTACATTACTAGAGCATTTAAGAATAATAACAAATAACGAAAATACATCGTTCAAGGAATCGATCTATAAAGCACTCTATGGATACAACAATTCTATAAACCAAATTACTAAATTCGCTCCATTCGATTTATTTTTCGGTAGAAAATTTGATACCCCATTAGAACCAAATCTAGAAAAAATTCAAAAACATAGGCAGGAAATTTTTAATGAAGCTCACCAAAATAGTAGCAAGCACAAAGACGTTTACAAGAAAGAGATACCGACAAACAAACTTCAAAGGAGATTTAATGAGAATACAAAGGCAGGAAAAAAATACAGCTTTCGATAACGCAGATAGGAAATTTTATAAAAATGAAATTAAGAAACCTCGAAAATTTCAGGCTCAGAACAGCACAAACACAACTAAAGATACAGGACCTGACGAACAACCCCGGACTAGTAGCCATACAGACGAGTAGCGACGTTAATATAATCAGAAATTACCACAAGTTTATCCAATAATAATAATAAACCTAGAAAACTATAAAACAAGTATTGAGAATATTGGCAAAAACGTAAACTTTATCAGGAATAATATCATCATTAAAACACTTCAGCAAAAATTTGACAATCTACAGAAAACATTCGACATTATCTGTCCACATAACCGCAACAGAAGAGCACTGATAAATCTACTTGGAACAGGAATAAAGTTCATTACAGGAAACATGGACCAAACAGACGCAATAGAAATTAACAATCAAATTAGGGAACTTCAATTGAACAACGATCAATTGACAAATTACCAAAACTCACAGACAAGAATAAACCAAGACATGATAGATAGATTCAATAACATAACAGAACATATTAATAAACAACACGAAACCATTAATACATACTTAAGTGAAATAAGGAAACAGATTAACAAAATTCACGACGACGACTTTACTTTTATGCAATACATATACCAAACTTCCTTCGACATTGATATACTCAAGTCATTTGGATGATATCTCCGAATCTATTCAGTTAGCAAAACTTAAAGTAATATCAAGAAATATTTTAACAACTAAAGAGCTACAATTTGCTTTCAAAAAATTAAGTTCGCAAGGAATTTCTGTTGATTCACTTGAACAAATATACAGCATGTGTGAACTTCAAGCGTTTTATCACGCCACAAATATAATTTTCGTCTCAAAATGCCTCTTTTCCATCCAGAAAAATTTAGAGAATATCTCCTAGAATCCGTCCCTACCTTAAAAAATAAATCCCTATCCATACCTTATCCCATACTCTTACAAAATAATGAAGAATCTTACTTTTCAAAAGAAGAATGTAATAGCATTAATAATCTAAAAACATGCCATAGTAAAAATCTTATAAACATAACAAATGATTTATGTTATTCTAAAATAGTTTTAGGATTGCCCGGTAAATGTAACTATAATGAAGATAACGAAATCAACATAGTAAGACAAATTAATGATAATTTTGTTATACTAAAAAATGTTAAAAATACTCTAATAGAATCAAATTGTATACCTAATGGTATACAATGGAAATGTTCTAATAAAAATGAAAAATTGTTTAGTTGCTATAAACGGTATAAAGTACGAAGATTTTAAAACAATTTACTATGAAGATTTTCACACTGTACCACTACATAATTTAGACATAACTTATAATAAAATTGTACCCGAATTAAGTTTAAGGAAGATTAAAAGAATTCATTTTAGAAGCAATATTCATAATTCAACACAATATATTCTTATACTATTTGTTATAATAATTGTATTTGTATACTTAACATTAAGCATAAGGAAAAAGAAAATATCATCTAGCGAAACATCGCCATCAATACAGATCGGAGTCTCATCTTAAGGATGGGGAGTTACGGTAATCGCAACCCCAGTGATACCGCGGGAGCTAAAGTACACATAATGTACATGTATCCAATATCATACACGCGCAGACTGCGTAATGCAATATCATGCGTAATCCAATATCATGCGCAGACTGCATTTGCCCCATCAGCGTATCAGCACAGGCGTGCACTGCACTCGCTGCGTGTGCGCAAGATCAGCAGAATTAGTTAATAAATAGGAAAAAGCTAATGTTAATTGTGTAGTTGATTTGAATCCCGTAAGGAAATCGGTCCAATAAAGATCTTTATAATTTAATTGTCGAGAAGTTTTATTTCCCAGCAGTGTTGTTATTTTTTTGTCATTGAGTGGCTAACCCACCTTAACTATATTTCATAAGCTGACCATTTATCAGCGTTTCCATGACCTTGGAAAGAAGGGACGTAAGTGCAATGGGTCGGTAATTGGTCGGAGAGGAAGATTTGCCTTTTTAAGGGACAGGCTTGACAAATGCTGTTTTCCATCTTCTCGGAAAGAGTCCACAAAAGTAGGACAGACCCAAAAGCTTACGCAGAGGTTTTGACAGCGAAGAAGAACACCTCTTCAGAACTATTGGGGGGATACCATCTGGACCAACGGATTTGTGAATGTTGAGACCTTTGAGAACTCCTGCAACTGTGCGAGTGCGAAATTGGACTTGTCCCATAGAAAATTCGACGCTCTCAAGCACAGGGGCAGACAAAGCACTATCTTGCTGTGTTGAGTTGGCTGCAAATTGTGCAGCTTGGCGTTCACTAAGGAGCTAACAGCTGGAATGTCATTGTAAATGAGCGTTGGGATGGCAGATGAGGCAGAGTTTCTAATGTTTATCACGAATCACCAAAAATTTTTACTACCTTTGGGACACTGTAGAATTTTGGGACACTCAATTTTTGGTTGTATAGGAATTTGACACGTTGAATATGGGCATTGCAGTCATTTCTGGCTTGTTTAAACTTCTTTCGATTTTCCTCAGATTTGTTGGCTTTATAAGACCGGAAACTTACTTCTTTCAACCTGTGGCCTATTTCACCAACTTACAAATTGTAATTTACAAGCACTTTTTCAACAAATTTGTAGAAAAATCGATTTTTTCTGTTTTACAAAATATTTATGCTACAAAATTGTAGTTGTAGTTTACAAAGGGAAATTTGTAGAAATTTCATTATTTCTGTTTCACCAAAAGTTAATTTTCTTTGTTGCTAACAAGTACAAATTTGTTAAATTTCAAATTTTTTTGTAAATTTGTTTCACGAAATCAAGAAATTTTACAAATTTGTTCAGTTGCCGAAAATTTCTTACAATAGAAAGATCGTGTGTCGATTTAATATAATAACAATTTGTATTTTTCGATAGAAATCGCATTTCAAACCTAAAAATGTCCTTACATCGAAGGCATAGTAGCACCGATAGTGATATATGTAAGTGAAGATTTTGTGCTTAATAGACCAAGAAAAATATATCGTCCGCGAAATTTCAGATTCCTTTGTTTTCAACGAAAAGTTTCGGTTAAAATGTGTTAAGGCAGAGGATATAATAAGACAAATAGGACCTAGGATTACAAATGAGTCTGAAAAAAACTTTTCACTGACACCTTTTCACAGCAATTTCTAACAGCTTTACATTGGCTTGGAAATGGTGGACAGTATCACGGGATCGCAGACATGCACGGTATATCTAAATCTACAGTATGCAGAACTGTCCATCGTGTTTGTTCATTTTATTCATTTTGTTTTGTTCTGTTTATTCATTTTTGTCCTTGATGTTATCAGTTAGAGAGCTTACAAAATTGTGAAAAATAGTTGTTGTTTACAACTTTGCAAAGTAAATGGTGAAACGGCTTTTTTTTTGTATTTGTAAATAACAAATACAATTTCCCTTAATTTTTTTCTCTTTTTAACAAATTTGTTGGAATTAAGTTTATAGTTTCTGAAACAGAAAATCAGTAAACAAATTTGTAAAGTAATCAACAAATACAAATTTGTAATTGTACTTGTAATTTGGTGAAATAGACCACTGGTATTCGTGTCGCCTCATTTACAGGCTGAGTCAAGTTGTTTACCTCAGCGAAAAGTTCAACATACCTTCCTCCGGGTGTTGTCTGACCAGAATGTCGAAGCCAGTCTGAATTGTGTTTATTGAAATCGCCCGCAATGACGATTTCAGTGCGAGGATACAGGGACAAAATTCGGGTGATGGAATCAAACAGCGCATCAAACTCGTTAAAGGTTGAGTTGCTGTCCGTGCTAGGGCTTCTGTATATAAAACAGTAATGAATAATTTGCTTACCGGACGGTGAATTTTAGCCATTTGAAGTTAAATTCCGGATTGGAACAATAGCCATACTGTGATGGAATTTCGTAAGCAATATCACTACGGATGAAAATGGCAAGGCCGCGATGGGCAAAGAATAATGGCACTAAGCTATATCCAGACAGTTGCAAATCAGAAGATTCTTCTACTACCTAAGTGCCAGAACAGCCGGTTTAAGGGAATGGGTGTGGGAAAGAAATTCGTTCGAAGCCCACGTACCCTGAATTCCCTCATCATTACACGTACCCTAAATTCCCTCATCATTACACGTACCCTAAATTCCCTCATCATTAAACACAAAAAGACACAACTAAGCGAAGCGGCGAAGTGTAGATCCTAAGAATAGTTTTCCACAACAAGCTGTCGCAGGTGTTATGCCCAAACGACAGTCAGCTGTGGTCCGCTATTCGGATAAACACTCACGGCCCGCTCTCAATCAACGCAACAGAAGAATGTAAAGTACATGCAACAGTTTCGGTGGTTGAAAAGCCTAACAGCGAGTGAGTGGGGACGGAAAGATGGGGAACCCGGCACTGATTTTTTTTTTTTGCACCACTGCACTTCACTGATGTTATATATTAGGCGCGCGCGATTAATTGATCTATTTGATTAATGATTTTTTTTGTTTTTGTTTTGTCTTTTTTTTTGTTTGTTTATAAAGTTGGGTGATTTGTTAATTGTTTCTTTTTTTTTTTATTGTATTTTGTCGTGACCGGTTTATTAATTTTTTTTTCGATGGAGAAGTAAAACGCGTACACCCACGTCGACAGGCAACTTTTTACTCCAAATACATATTCTGAACTATTGTTAGCAATTAATATGTAAACATTTTTAATTGCTAATTGATGTTTTTTGAACACAAATTAACTATGTTATAGTATAAAGAGCTTTTATTTTTTTAACTTCGCATCACACACATTTCATTGCGAAGCTATTTCTTATGTATTTGGTTTTCTATTCAAGCCATAAAAATAAAAAAGAGTACATTCCTATTCTTTTTTCTGCCGCGAAATCGTGAGTGGGAAATTTGAGGGAACAGAACATACATATTTCTACTATATTCCTAACTTCTAAACGCACGACCGTCGTGAAGCCACATTTTGTGTTGCAAATTTTGAGGTCCGCGACCGCAGAAATGCCACATTGTGTTTTGCCCATAAAGAAATTGTTTTAACAAAGTAAAAATGCATAATTTAGACTTTTTCGTAGAAAAAAAGAATATTTCTTTGATGTTTCACTTAATTTATTTAATGCAGTTCATTTTATTACTGTATCTACTGATAAACAGGTACGAAAAATAGTACATTTTAAAAGTAGGTAGTAAGCAAAAATAACAAGAAAAAAGAAAAGTACACAAAAATAAGTCTGTCAAGAAACTGTTTTTACAATTCTTTTTCATTCCTTGGTATGCATTTACCGTAGAAAAAAAGCTCATCAAATGCAATAGTTGTGGATAAATTATAGTGAATTCAAGATGCCTGGCAAAAGAACATCATTTGAAGTGACCTAGTTGGTTTACTATAATTACTGTATCAGAAAAAGTGTCCAAGATTCGTCCCAGATGTTTTCTTTGACCAGACAAACAATATACAATATCTTAAATCGCGCAAAATACGATGATATTATTGGATTAAAATATCAGAGCGTACAGAAAGCATTTTGATACGGAAAGTAGTGGAAAACCCAAGGATTTCAATGAGGACCCTTGCGAGTGAACTCCAAGAAAAGCGTCGTGTCGCGGTTTCCCACGAAACAATAAACAAGTTTCTCGCAAAAACCGCTGCTTTCAGCACAACATATTGAAAAGCGATTGTCTCTCACTACGACATAAATAAACTTGTTGACTACTGGGATGACGACAAATTCTCCGATGAGAAAAAAATAATACTTTATTATAACGATCGACCAAGCAGAGTGTGGCGACAGCCGTTAAGAACGCTGGAAAATTGTAACATTATTCCAACTGCCAAATTCGGTAAATTATCAGTTATGGTTTGGGGGTGCATTTCCAGCAAAGGAGTTGGAGATTTGATATTTATAGAGAATGATGCACAACAATATTTAAATATTTTAAGGAGCCATTTGGTATATAGCGCAAATAAATTTGGGTTAATGGTGGCAACAAACCGCAATTTAAGTTTTACCAAGATAATGACCCAAAACATAAGGCGCATATAGTGAGGATGTGGCTTCATTTCAACTGCAGCAAAGTATTGGATACACCTGCCCAGAGTTCAGACTTAAACCCTATTGAGAACTTGTGCCTATTTTTTTAAAAAAAAAGAGTGACCCAAAGACACCAAAAAAGCCGAGCAGAGCTTAAAACAGCAAAATTAGAAGACTGGAATAAAATGCCACGCGATTACGACGTACAGAATTTATTTTTTCAATAAAAAGAAGACTACAAGCCGTGATAAACGCCAAGGGTGGCCATATAAAGTATTAATTACCTTATGTTCTTAATTTGATTTCACTTTTAATGAGAAACATATTTTATGTAAAATCAATTTCTTTGTAGGCTTATTTTTGTGTATTTTTCGTTTTTCTTACTGTTTTTTGCTTATTAGTTTCAAAATGTACAATTTTTTGTTACTGTTCATTAGTTGATAAAGTAATAAAATAAAACGCATTAAAAAAATGAAGTCAAAACTCAAAGATGTATGTATGTACTTTTTTCTTTTATGAAAAAGTGTAAAATATGAATTTTATGCCTTGTCAAAACAATTTCTTGACAAACTGTATGTATGTACATATGTATGTTATGTAGATATAAGATGCAATATGTACATACAAATGTACATCCACCGTTTGGGTGAAAGATATTTATGAGTTTAGATTGGAAGTACCTATCTTATTTAGAAAAACTTCACAAGATATACTGTTCGTGGATGAAATGATTTATTAAATTCGTTATTACAATGAAAATCGCCTATAACGACGTTGAAGGGTGGTGGTCAGGTCAGGGTCATACCTAAGATCTGGGTGGCTCATTTTAGTCTCTTCAGACAGTGCTATCGCTGGGTGGATGCGCTTCTACTTTGAGAGGATCAGAACCAAATGATGTCAGGACCTGATGCTGGTAGAGGAGGGGTCATTCCCTAACACACATCGTCCGTGGATTCCACAAAGTCTGGAACTCTCAAACAAGAAAGTGCTTGCTACCCTGGCATTACAAAATGCCGATCTAAAAGCCAACACATGGAAGTTGGGGGAAGGAAGGTGCACTCCTCTACCTCGTACAAGACATCAACGACACCTCCATGGCTAAACTCCTCGAACTCAAGGGGAAGGTCTCCTACCGCTTCGGTCTGATTAAAATGATAAGGTTCATACGTCTGACAGCAGTACCCCAATAGAGGGAGAGATATGTAACCAGCAAACAACCATCCACCGGAAATGTGTCCGAGTGTAAAGTTACCGTGCTGATTCTGATGGTGGTAAGACGACAGCGGGGTCTGTTCCTATGGAGCGCACCCACACAACCAGCAAAGACAGTAGTATTGCCGTTGGGCAAGCTACTCCCGGAGGTTCTGGGAGCGGCACTAAGGTTACGCCCACTGCTTTGTTGGTCCTCTCAAACCTGCTATGGAAGGACACATCAACCCGGACAACGGGCACTCTGGTCGGTCATCCCTTCTGGGGGCGAAAACACAAAGGGTATAAAAGACCAGTCAGCGAGGTACAGAACAACAGCTCGCCTGTTGCAGTGGAAAGGGTATTAAAAAAGCCCAAATACTTCAGCAAGTAAAACATTGCTATATTTGCTATGCCAATGCACACAAATATGGACATGTTTCTGTCCATCCCAGACACTTTAGTTAGAGAATACATTTTTGAACGAGACCCAAAAAGCTTGACCTGGTACACTGACGGATCGAAAATGGATTCTGGAGTTGAAGCTGGCGTCTTTGGACTCAACACCAAATTGTTGATACCCATTAGAAAGTGTCCCACGGTATTCCAGGCAGAAGTCCATGCCATTGAGATTTGCGCCGACCTTATATCCAAAAAGGGCATAAGAGCGCTAAAATTCTTATCCATTCGGATAGTCAAGCAGCACTGCAATGCACTGCATTGTCTTCTAATACGATAGACTCCCTGACAGTTAAATGCTACTACGCTGCCTTACAGACCCTGGCCGGACAAAATAACGTTAAACTTGGATGGGTACCCGGTCACCAGGATATTGAAGGCAACGAATCGGCGCATGAACCAGCTAGGGCTAGGGCCAGAACCGTTTTGCAGTCAACTGGGATGCTGCCTTAGGGCAAGTTAAGGACTGAGAACACCAACTTCGTCTTGCCCACTGGGAAAATGTCCCTGGTCTAAGACAATGCAAGCGTCTAATTAAGCCTTCCTATAAAGAAATCCTTAACTTAGATAATGAAAGCATTAGGAAATTAGCAAGCTTGTGTCAGCTTACGGATTGTCGATTCTGCGACAATCTTCGAGGAAGAGGAAACATCCGAACACATTCTCTGCGAATGCCCGGCACTGCACTGGCTAAGGAAAAAAAAATAATCAAATGTGGTCGTTATATGTACAGTGTTGGAAAAAATAATAGAAACAAAGACAGGCACAATAGTAAACAAATATCTGTGGCTCATAATTACATCGCACATTGACACCACTACTGCATATGAATGCTACCTAACAGTACTTTGAAATGGTGCACTTGTTTATCTTTTTTCGATATTTGTTTTTGCTTGAACGAAAAAAAATACAGAGAAAAGGGTCATTCTGCTGGAAAAAATAATAGAAACAAAGGGTTATGGCATTTCGCGTTAGTGATTCCTTAGAGAAAGACGGTTTAATTTTTCTGGAAATAGTCGAAATCATCTCCATCTTTTGTTCAAGTGTTACTAGAAAAAAAAAAAAAGTTTTCAAATCGAAAGTTCTGTGAAAATGGGTCGAGGAGTCCACTGCACTGATTCTGAAAGGAAATTCATTAAAAATTTAAGAAATGACGGCTGTACAATGGACAGAATAGCGCAGATAATGAAGTGTTCCAAAAAAAAGGTATTTACTGCCCTCCATTTTTGTCCCAAAGAAGAAACGAGAGGCAGGAAACGGAAAACAACATCTCGGTTCGACCATCTTCTTGTGCGTCATTGTAAGACCAAGCCGTTTTCTTCTTCGGAGCAACTTAAAAATGAGTTGAAGGCACCTGTATCAAATCGGACAATAAGAAACAGGTTAAGTGAAGCAGGTTTAATGGCAAGGAGCCCAAGAAGAGTCCCTTTTCTAAGTAAGAAAAATATTCAACAAAGGTTAACTTTTGCCAACAGACACCTCTACCGTGAAAACTGGGACAATGTCTTGTGGTCGGATGAAACAAAGATCAATTTGTTTGGATCTGATGGAAAAATGCACGTGAGACGACCAAAAAATTCCGAATTCGACCGCAAGTACACAAAAAAGACAGTAAAGCACGGTGGAGGTAACCTTATGATTTGGTGCTGCTTCTCAGCATCTGGTGTTGGACCACTTTTCTGGATAAAGGACAAAATGTGTGCTGTGGACTACGTCAACATCCTAAATACGGTAATGCTACCATTTCCTGAAGAGGATATGCCGCTAAAATGGGAGTTCATGCAGGATAATGATCCCAAGCATTCCTCGAAACTAGCAAAGCAATGGTTCCAAACTAATAAAATTACTGTTATGGAATGGCCTTCACAATCCCCCGATCTAAATCCGATAGAACACTTGTGGGGCGTTCTAAAACGCAAGATCGGGGAATTTAAAGCCAGAAATAAAGAAGAATTGTGGTCCAAAATACAGGAAGCCTGGTGCTCTATACCTGCCGAGACCTGTGCCAACTTAGTTCATTCCATGGGACGCAGATGTGAGGCAGTGATTAAAAACAAAGGTGCTACGACCAAGTACTTAAACCACATTGAGAACTTTCGATGTAAAGTAATTCATTACATGAAAAAAAGTAACAATTTTAATTTTGTTTCTATTATTTTTTCCAGGCTAAAATCGTCAAAAGAACTGAAACTGATTTTTTTTTTTTAATTTTGGTTATTCATTAAAAAAAATTATATTCGTTTATATTAAGATAATCTAAGGAACGAGCTAATATATATTTCATTTATGTTTGCCTTCACGTTTTCATTATTTTCATATTAAAAAGTTCAAAACGACTTTGTTTCTATTATTTTTTCCAACACTGTATATCCAAATGCAGAAAAATAAAACCAATACCAATACCAAAACCAAAATAATACCAAAACTGCAAGTACATATAACTCAAACCTTTTTATTAATACACGTTAACCACAATTATTATAGACAGCACTAAAACTAAGAGCAGCTATCCGGAGACACATCAAACAAACTCCAATACAACAGATACACAGCTGCATAATGTAGAACGACCGTCGGAAACGTAACAAATTGTTAGTGCTTCCCAATACAAAATCACAAAAATGAACAAAAAATATTCAGATAGACGTGTATACGTAGATATACAGTGGCAACACTGACACGTGTAAGAAAAAAAAACGAAGTGGAAAGAAACACACACATGGGTTGGGCTCCTGGCTAAAAACGAAACACAATCGATCAATTGTAAAGTAACCGCCGAAGAGGCAACCAATAAAGTTTTGTGCTGATACTCAAGTGTATTTTATTTAACACGCATATACGGTGCTTACAATACATACATAGGTATGTAATTTGTGTTTTCTTTCATATTCCTATATTCCGTATAAGCGACGACAACGATTATTTATTTTCGAAAATTGGTTGCTATAACCCACACGACGCTATATAAGACGACGTTATATCTGACGGTAGAATAGTGTATAATATAAAGAAACCAACCAAATGAAAGGAAAGTTGTTATTATAAACGACATTAACTGTATAACGAAAGGTGTATATTTATTGGCTTACAAACTGTAACGCAAGGAAACTTCTGCCAACTTCTGCTTGGAAAAAACATTTTGTGGAGCGATGAAAGCAAGTTCAATCGCCTGGGATCGGATAGAAAAAAGTACATAAGATGACTAGCGAACCAGGAATAAAATCCCAGGTGCACCATTAAGACCGAGAAACATGGTGGCGAGAGTATAATGATGTGGCAGCAATGTCAAAGCATGGCGTTGGACCCATCGTAAAAATAGGTGGCATTCTGGATCAGCATCAGTACAAATGCATTCTAGAAAGCGATATGGACCCAATCACTGATGAATCTATGTCTGTATCATGAACATTTATGCATGAGAATGATCCGAAGAATTTTCCCTACTTGAAAAGAGGCGGCTTTCGGGGCAGCAAATATCGGTACTTGATTGTAGGTACAGCCCAAAGTCCCGCAAATTGGATCGCACATAAAAGTGGAATATTTTTTATCCAAAAGAATATTTAGATAAATTAGAATTACATATGTTTATTCTTCCCTTCAATTAATTATATTACTCCTAAATTCGTACAACTTTGGACTGAAGTTTCTACATATAAAAAAGCGTGCAATTTTCCACCATTTGAAAATTTGTCCTATTTCATATTTTGCCTTTTATTATTACCATTCAGTAATACCGAAGTTAAGAGAGTATTTAGCTATGAATTTGATTAAATCAAAAATAAGAAATCGAATGCAAACAAAAATGTTGAATAGTCTCTTAACTGTAAAGACATGGATGAAAGTAATGGAAACATGATGTGATTACATATACTATTCCTAATGAATTAATCACGTAATATTTAAATTTAAATACTTGAATATATGTATGTATAAAATACCCGAAGAAGATGAACAATTAGATTTTCATCTTCAAAACTTTTAATTTTTAACATTTTTTTTTTTTAAATAAGAATGAGGAACTGATATTTTTACTGTTGCAATTATAGTTTTTCAGTATTTTTTGTGTTTTTTTTTTATTCGAGTAATAGGTAGCCATTTTTGGTTTATCATGTGTTTTGTATGAGATAAACATTTTTTTTTTTTTAATTTAATTTTTTATCGTACAATCGCTTCACACCGAAACAACACGCCAAAATAGTGACGCTGTACATTGAAAATAGTCGTTTAGTTGTGTTAACTCTACGTACATATCCAAGAAGCACCGTCTGGCAACACTATTCGTCGTTTGGTTTCGAATTTTATTGAGGAAGCGGAAGATCGTCGACATGCCGTTCATCAACGCCCAAGACGCTCCAATGAACTGGTTGAAGCGGTAAGAGAGAGTGTTGCCGAGAACCCACATGTGTCCTATTGTTACTGCGTTCAGCATTTTGGCGTCAGTGGCGCATTTGAAGGATGATTTGCGTTCGTTTCCATATGAAGTGCAATTGACTCAAAGAATATTGCCGACAGACCGTCCACATCCCTTGGAATACGACCAAACAGTCGCTCGAATGGTTGACTGAACCTGATTTTTGGAAGCAAATTTTGATGACCGACGAGGCCCATTTTGCACTCTCTGGCGCCAAAAAATAACTGTTTGGGCCGGCGATTGCACCAAAACCATCATTGGGCCATTTTTCTTTAGAGAAGGCGAAACAGTCGATGGGAATCGATATCGGTGAATTTTGGCTCATTCACCCCGATTCCGTGTGGCGTTTTTCTAAAACGCCAATTGTCGTTTTTGAGGCGTTTCATTTTTCAAGAGATATTCCAAAAACTGATCGCCAAAAAACGCCTCCGTCGGTAAGTAGATTTACATTCCACATGGGATCCACTGTCATTGCAACAGCTGATTTACGTTTGTTGTCATCGGTAGATGATTCCTGAGTCGCGCAACTAAAATCTATCGTTAAAGCGATAGTGACAGTATGCACTGACAGAGGGTAGTATTCTTTGTGCTCTGATGAAAAAAAAAAAATACCAAGTTTGGTCAAAACGACGAGTTCGATAATTTTCAAGAAAAAAATAACTTATCAATAAGAAAAGTCAATAATGCAATTATGTACATACATGATTAAGCCATTATCGATACTGAAACCGCATAACCCCGCGTAACTCTTATTTATCAATCGATTCGTATTCAAGAGAAGAAACACCAGAAAGAAATTTTAAAATTCAATTTTTGTTTGGACTTCTCAACACATTTATATAATATGTATCCTTTTATGTCCTTTGAAACACATTTTGTTTATTTTACACGCTTGTAACTGAAAAATGACCGAACCGATTATAATTAAATTATCTGATTAATTAATTGCTAAAGAAGAATTAGTTTGAAATATCAATTTATAATATAAATATAACTTCTTCCGTGAATCGAAAAATCACGAAGACTTGTATTTTCTTACTAGCAGTAAATACTTTTTATGCATTCTTATGTTTGACTCAAACCTTTGCGTACAATGAAAATTGCATTTTTTAGCTTCTAAATACAAGATTTTGTTTCTTACTATAAAAAATTGTCTTTTATTTTTTAATATTTATAAGTTTATATTTAAACAAATGATTTGTGGTCACTTATGCCCCGTACCTTTTAAATTCAAAAAAAAAAATTTAATTTCAAGATTTAGTATTTATTTGGAATAAGAACGAGAGATCCATTTAAAATTTAAGGAATATTTATGATTCAGGGTACAGTATTAAAAAAAAATAAATACATATGTATATTTATGTGAAGTGATTAAATCATGGGCAGTTCACATTTTTGATATTCTTTGTGTTGAATATTTTTTAAATATATTAATATTAGATCAAACTGACAAAATAAAGGTACAAAATCATGCTCAAGGCATAAAAAAATAATAATAATAAAATTCTCAAAACTACGTCATTTACCTTAAAATATATATTGTAATATAGCATTTATAAAGCTAACATTTTTTTCAATAATGCCATCCTTGACCTAGCTATTTACGCAACATGAAACAAATGAAGATTCAGTTTTAAGAAACGATTACATGGACGAATAACAGAACCGTTTGGAATAACTACAAAAGTTGTAGAAACAGGTATGCATACGAATTGACAGCAACAAAAAAACTAACTGTTTTATGAGAAAAATTGTCCAATCTTATGATCAGAAATCAATGGGGAGAACAATAAAATCAATGAAGAAAGATGTGAAATAGATAAAGTGAACTTTGATGGTGTTATAGCAATTAATAAACAAACAATAGCAGACAAACTAAATGCCTTTTCATAAGAAGTGTAGAAGAAATAAATGACGATATACCCTTCGTGCAATATGTGAACCTAATAGAAGATAATACATTCTTCTTCTTCCTTTTGTTCGGCGAGGTTGTGATCAGGATTATAGGGATCATAACCCTCCCACTTTACTGCATTACAAATAATAATAAAAAATAAAAATAATACATTAAACAGTTTTAATTACTGAACTTAAAAATATTATAAAAAGT
The DNA here is from genome assembly GCA_946965025.1 of Blera fallax. Lineage (NCBI taxonomy): Eukaryota > Metazoa > Arthropoda > Insecta > Diptera > Syrphidae > Blera > Blera fallax. The sequence goes on from OX337246.1 coordinate 59,462,231, forward strand.
ATGAACAACAAAAAAGATTTCAATTTCATTTCTGTAAAAAAATATTAAGCTCATTCGATATCTTAGGTTTGGAATTTCTTGGTATTATTAACAACTCTCTTCGTTCTAGAATTTTTCCAGTGCACTGGAGGGAATCTACAGTGGTGCGTATTGAAAAAGTAAAACATGCCGGGAGTAAGATTCTTGAAAAGGTGTACGAACAATTACTTGCTGTCAGAATATCAGTCGGGATTTAGAATCGCCACTTAATCTTGTCGTTACCCAATGGAAAACAGAGATGAACGCAAAGAAAACAATAGTTGGGGTTGGACTTTTGGAATGCAAAGAACTAAAGTTGCTGAGTAAACTTCAAACTTTTTGCCAGTATCATTAGGGGTACCGCAAGGAGCAGTTCTTGGAAGTTTGCTGTTCATCATTTACATAAATGATATGGAGAAGGTGATAAGACAAGACAATCGAAAATATGCCAGTTTACAGACGACACTTTAGTGTACATATGTATGTATCGGGCTCTTCAACCGACGAGTGCATTGATAAACTGAACATCGACCTGAGGCCGAAGTATCTTAGAATGAATAAATTAAAACTCAACGTAAAGAAGAATAAGTCTATTATAATTAATAGAGATTCAAATAAAGAAGAAGTAATTGAAAAAGTGAATGAAAATAAATATTTAGGAGTGTTCATTGATAAAAAAAAAATAAAGTTTGATGTGCATTTGAACTATATTTGTAAATAAATAGCTAAGAAAATTGGTTTCTTTAGAAGAATCAGAACTAAACAGATAGACTACAGCTACTGCAAAATAATAAGAGAATGACGTGTACTTTAATGTGCATTATTTTAACACCAATTAGATCGATGATGGATGACTTGAATTGGCTTAAAGTAAACTGAAGAACTATAACGAATGTATTATGATTTATATTTAAGACGAAAAATAATCTTTTACCCAAATATATAGTTGGTCAAATAGTTATTGTGGCCGAGGTACAGCCGTTTAAGAAATAGAGAAAATTTTAGAGTCCCTCAAAATATTTTACTGTACAAAGGATTAAAGCTTTTTAATGAACTAACTAACTAAAATGAACAGAACTTTAATATTTTTTAGGGAAAATTAGCGTTTTATATTAAGCAAAACTATAATTAACAAGATTTGTTGTAATAGTTATAATATACAGTACCCCGCCATAAAATTATGAACACGACAGGGTAAAAAAATGCAGTATGCAAGTATCATCTCTACAACTGTATCATCATTAGTGTGCATATCGACACTTTTAGTGCTGAAATTCTCCTGGAATACCATAGCGGAGATTCTCCTGAGTGGCAAGAACAGAACAAATATCATACAATACAAAGAATGGACGATATTTGTATATCAACTGGACAACAAGTACCATATTTTGCAAAAAAAGATAAAAACCATGGAAGTTTTCATAATTTTTTGGCGGGGTACTGTACATATGTAATTAGTTGTAAAGAAATAGCGAGAAGCTAAATAAAGAATCTAATCTACAATAAAAGTTTTAAATGGCTATACATAAACGTATGTATGTATGCATTTACTTAATAAATCCACTCTTCTGCTGTATATCATAGATTAATCCCAATTTGCTCTAATGTGTATAATAAAGTATGATTGTATACTTCAGGATTACGTTGAATTTCAATTCATTTGAACCCTTGTTGAATACTACAAAAGCAACTTGCGAATTAATTTCGCATATCAATGTTTGGAAGACCAAAATTGAGTTCCGATTCAAAAAACACACCATATTTATGTAAAATGTAATTAACATTGAATGACCATTTCCATTAAATACATTTATATAAAAGAAGTAAAAAAAACTAACCTGGAATATTGACGATGATGTTTGGGGGAACATACCGAACATGAATCATCCGAGCAACTGCTCACAGAGCTGTTAGAACGCGACCGACATGATGTCTGAAAATATATTTTATGAATGTGCGTTAACATATGTGGAAAGAGTTAAATAATTGTTGACTTACCCTCGGCGGAGGTGACGGTGGTCTCTTGGACCGCGGCAATATCTGCCCTCTTTTGTTCGGCGGCAAAGAACTGCTTCCACTCGGGGAACGACGCCTACCCGGAGGCATTCCACCCGGCGAACGACGACGACCCATTGGCGACCGCGGAGAACGGGGTGATTTGCCACGGCGCATATTACCCACCGGTTCGGGTGGTGATCTAGGTCTCGGACCTGGACGACGGCCAACCATATCTGGGGGTGAACGCGGCGGTATAATCCTCCTGCCGGGCTCAGGGGAACGCGGGCGACGATCTATCGGCGGAGGCGACATGCGACGGACATGGTCTGGTGGCGACCGACGACGCATTGGCGGCGACAATGGCGGTGTTTTACGTAAACGCGAACGACTACGACTACGCGGTGAACGTGAGGGACGATGGTATGGACCGACACCGCCACGACCGTTACCGCCGGATGGTCCTCCGGCGCCGCCGGGACCACTTCCAACACCACCACCACTATTGTAACGAAAATTTCCTTCGCGATCACTTTCTCCAGAGCTGCTTTCACCTTGAATGTACATTTTCTTGTAGCCCGTGTGCCGCCAACGGTTTGGATCTTTCTCTTCGACCTCCAGTAGCTTCTTATCCCAGTAATCATTGGTATTGGCTCGTGCTTTTTTCATTACGTTGTCGATTTCTCGTCGCTTTCCCGCTGGTAAACTCGGATCTAGAGATGATAATAATGCAAAAGGATGTCCAGTCAAAGATATATGTAGGTTTATGAGAATGTAAACAAGAGTAACAAATCAGGGAAAGGGGAACAAGACGCAATGATTTGAGCACAGTTGAACTTGTGTCGACCGACACACTGCGCTTTACTTCCCAAGAAGTGAAAATCAGAGAGTCATTTGAAGAGGAGGAATGGTTTCCGAGGAAAGTATCAAACGTTTTTTTATCCACTTCACTAGTTGGTACTTCTTGGTTTTAATATACTAGCGTCCGTTTTAGTAAATCCCCCGCCGTCTTCCAAGTAAATAGCTTAGATTTTTATATTAGAAGGGGCAACCTAAACCAAACCAAACCTTGTGTAACATCAGAAAGTCGAGAGGTGAAAAAATAGCACGGAGTGAGTATTGGTCGATGTGATAGGTACCTGTGATTCTGGTAATAGCGGGTTGCCTATCCATTCGTAGCTTTGGATTGATGTCCCGTCGCCTAGACATAGACATTCTCCCTAGGAGACGAGATGAAACACGAGATTAGAGCGAAACCTTTTGATGATATCTTAAATTTGACGTTAGATACAAAAGTGCGGACCAAAAGGTATAGAAGAGATTAGGGCCACCGGAAGGGTTTTTACCCTTAAACGAACGCCCAATTTCTCAATGTTCTTCGTTGACAAACGTGGAGCGTTTTCACTTGCATATGACCCCGCACGACTGGTCTGCTTTTAAGACTCGCGGTCCCCGCGATAGCAAATACGATAGAGCTGCGTTTTCTTGATTGAATATTTTAAATGATGTGTTTGTCCTGAGTTTGCTGGAATATAGTGGTTAATATTGTTTGTTTAATTGACTGTTGAAAAAAAATCCATTTTTGATAGAATATATAAGAGAAATAAACTAAAAGCTAGGAAAACAAAGTATTAGTGTAATTAGTAAATCGATTATGATTGGCGTAGGACTTGCACATCACGAAAGAAACGCGTGTATGTATGAAGTGAAGAGTAATACCGCCCGACACGTAATTGCATTACTTCAATTGATACCGAAACGCGTTCCAACGACCTGAAAACGCAATCAATTGCTTCGCAACGGGTTTTCAATAATTTTAAATGAAAACCCATTTTTTTGTTAGTTTTCTGTGGACATTATTTGATGGCTTGTCCAATTTCTTTGTAACCAAAAAAAATGTATGTATTTCACTTTCAAACGACCGAGCGAACTCGCGAGAATGTTTCGTATTTTTTTTCATTTTTCTTGTTTCGCGAACAAAAATAATTAAAAGTTATACGTACTTGTTTAAATGAAATTTTTTCGTACTTTTTATTAATATTTTGTAATTATTATTAGGAGAAATATTGCATTAAAAATTGAACGTTTTCAAACTCAGATGCGATGTCAAACGGCGGCCATTATGAAGAAAAATCTTCCTACCCCTTTGTGTGGAAAATAGCAATCAAATTCAATCCACAACATGGCGGAATAGATGGAATTACTCATATAGGTGATGCCAAACTCAGTTATTTATTTGAGGATAAAAATTATTTAAAGGGAGGAACACTAATACATATTAGGGCATCTACCTCTATTAAGGATCTTTCACAGCTCAGCGAACTGCGAATGCGAATGAGCGAATATTCGCAAATTTTGACATTTCATTCACAGCCCCTTTTTTTTAGTCGCAGCAATCTGCGAATTTCTCTTGTCATTCATTGTATGTACAAAGGAATTGTGAGGTTAAGCTCTCGCGAATATTTTGGTCGCGCGAATGTGGATTGCGTTCTATATCTGTGAAATGTAAATAAAATTTGACAATTCGCAAGAAGTATTCGCCTATTCGCGGAGAAATCCGCGAATTGTTAATTTCTTCGCAGAAACTAGTTAAAATTTAACTTTTTTTATATTAATTAATAGATAAATTAAGCTCTGTTCTTTTGGAATAGTAAAGTTGTCAATTGCGCGCCTTTAAATGTACCAAAAATGGTTTGTTCGCATTTCGCGCATTCGCTGGTCGTTGAGCTGTGAAAGGGCCTTTACTTCGTATATATGTAGAATTGAACCTAGGTTCTACCCGGCTCGAAATACATATATATGCGGGTCGGGTCGAAACAGATTCGACTGGAATCGACTCTACTATGTATTTGTGCTGAGTTGAGTCGAAAATATTTTTAAGTACCTGGGTAGAGGAGTCGAACTGACAGATGGTCGTAGTGTGGGTTTTTTTTCTTTTGTAGAGAGGAAAAACCAGTTTGTTTTATTAGTGTCCGGTTGGCGAGCGGATGCAGGTCAAAAACACTAATAGAGCTAAAAATACGAATGAATGGCGATAATTCTCATTTGTCAGTTCAGCTCTTTTTCAATCCAATTTCGACCCAATCTTTCGATTCGGTGTGTGCTGGTACCCATGTCGAAATCTCAACTCAGTTTCCACTCGACTTTTCAATCCTACATGCTTACGGGGTAAATGTGAACAATATTGATAAATTGCATAATGCAGGCTCAGAGTGCGAAGAAGAAGTGCTTCGTTAATATTTTTACGTTTGCTAAATTAGACATTCAAGTAATTCAATATTTAGTACCGGCAACAAGAAATGTATTAACCATTAACTTTTAGTTTATCTACGCCGAACATAGTTTAAAATTTAAATTGGTTTAATCTTTCTTCTATCTTCTATCTATACATGTATCTATATTATATATATATATATTATACATATAAAAATGAATGTTTGTCTGTATGTCCTTTATAGAATCGTAAACTATGCATTTGATCATGTGATGATCTTTAGCAAAGTTATTGTGCATGAGCCCACGAAGGTTTCTGAGTTGGTACGACCAATTTTCGACAGATGGCGCCACTGTCATTCCAATGTATTTCATATATTGCCGTGACAGTTCATGCTGATTTGAATTGAAACGGAAACAGCGAACGAATGATGACGTTTCGAGTTGTGGGTGACATAAGAATTTATGTAAATTGTGAAATTCATGTCCAGCTCACATGCAACAGACAATATTGTCGTTTTTCGAATAGTTTTGTGCATTCCATTATGAGTTAAATAAATGATTCAATCGAATTGAATTTTCGTAGTTTCCGTGAGCTGATTTTATTTATTCTCTACAGTGAACTCACGAAGATCATCGAATGTGTATGAGAAGGATCTGACTGCTGATTGACTTTCCAAACGCATTTGCTGTGCAGTTTTTTTTCGGATATCATCGTGAGTGGAATTAAAATCGATTTCAACAATTCTCGAATGCTGATTTTTTTCACTTCAAATTTTCCTCAGCGAATTGGTGATCACCGTCAATATTAACATTTCCATCCGTGTGTGAACAGTCGGTTCAATTGGATTGGACATATTGTGAGATTCGGATTGCTCATTGACATCTAATAAATTCAAACGCATTTTTCACGTCGTTCCCGTACAATTACGCCTCCAAGCCGAAAAGCAATTGGCCGATCTACACCTCAAGCACGAAAGAAAAGAGCATTACGAGCCTCAGAATCAGGCGAGCAACGAGCATTAAGCTGAGACCCGTTCGTCTGAATCATCTGAACAACGAGAAGTGAGGTTAGAAACTGATCGAATACGTACTACTCAGGTCCGTTCGTCTGAGACAACTGAAGAACGGGAAAGAAGGCTGCAAAATGTTCGAATAAGCACCGCTCGATCAAGACGAACACTGCACGCTGATTTAAATCTTGATGCATTCCATTATGACAGTAATAATGATTACAGTATTCATCCAAGTGTCGTCATTGGAAAAATGGATAAACTTTGCATGTATTGTAGCGCCCTCAAATTTAAGAAATAAATGCCAGGAATGTGCTGCGCCAGTGGAAAAGTTAAGCTGCCAGAATTACATCCACCACCCGAACCACTATCAACGTTGCTATCAGGTGTTACACGTGAGTCGAAGCATTTCTTGGAAAACATCCGCAAATACAATTCATGTTTCCAAATGACATCGTGCGCGAAAATTACATGCCAACATTCAGAGTCCAAGGGCAAATTTATCATCGTGCCGGATCGCTTCTACCATTGCCGGACGCAGATCAAAAGTTTCTTCAAATTTATTTCATGGCAAACAGTGATGAGCAAATTATACAACGATGTCATTACAATGCGGGCACTAGATGAGAAATCGTGGCTGCGTTACAAGCCCTTTTCGATCAACACAATAAATTAGTTCAGTTGTTTAAAACCGCCATTCAACGAATGCCAGCCGATGACTACGCAGTTGTAATTCGAGCAGACAAAAGACCCGTTGGCCAACACGAAAGACAGTTCAATGCACCAACAATCGATGAAGTGGCGATCGTGATAGTTGGCGAAGAATTCGAATTGCGCGACATAATTCTTCATCGCAGAAGTGGTGAATTTTAGTTGGTGGCGTTGCAACGCGCGCAGGGTACAGCTAGTTAGTTCATAAAAAAATCGTATATTATTTAAAAATTATTTTTATCACATTATCAAATGTAGGAGAATAACTGTATTATAAATACTTTGCGCACAGGTTGTTGATACATTTGTTCTCACTTATCTTTTTTTCTATTTTCACACACTGTTTTTCTAAATGTATATCAAACCTGAGCTTACTTTCAATGTATACAAGCAGATACTGATTTCTTTGATTCTTTGACACATTCGAAGAGTTCACCTTTTATACCGATATTCACACATAAATCGTTGAAAATAACGAGCATACATTTCTTTTTTTGACAGTCGGTCTTAAGGTTTATTTTGACACAACCAATTATTTATGATAACTATTTCTCGCTGTATAGCAGACTCACAAGCATTAATACCTAACTATAAAGTTTAGAGCACTCAAAAACGCGGGTAAGTGGTATCCAGGAATGACAGAATATAGGATCACGCATTGCGCATATCCACAATTTTCATTTCTCTTCATTTTTCTTTTTCTGACACCTGTGACGTCACTGGTGACCCGGATTATCGATTGACTGTTGGCGCGTTTGAAAATGTGTGTTATTAGTGGAAGAAAAATACTATATTATGATAATGAGGTGTATCGTATTTAATTGTAATAATTGAAAATTCTATTCGATTTCATTGCTTTCCTAATGACAGTCTTGATGAATCAATGGGTTCATTTTCGCCAACGAAAAGACCAATTCAGTGCGAGAACATTCTGAATTTTTTCTGCTCATTTTGCTCAGAATGATGTATGATGATCTCCAATTTTGTTTGTGTTTCTTAATACAAAGAGTAGATGAGTTTAAATATTTGGGGCTTACCCTTGATTATAGGATGAGTTTTTCTAGTCACACTGATACTTTGAAAAAGTATTTCCGATGCACTCTTCGTCATTTTTATTATTTGCGTAACGTTTGCTCAACAAAACTCTTGAAGATAATTTATTTTGGTATTTTTCAATCTAAGTTACAATATGGAATTGCTTGTTGGGGGGGTGTGTATCGTAATAACATACAATCACTGCTAATTTTGCAGAAATATGTTTTAAGAAATATTTGTGGCAAACCTGGTAGACATCCTAGCTTTCCTTTGTTCTGTAACCTAAAAATTCTTCCAATTCGTCATTTGTATTGTTTTAAAGTGTTAAAAGTGTTTTTTATGAAGCCTGGTAATCGAAACTTTCGTTTGATTTCAAACTATAACTTACGTGGAAACCTTTCAAACATGTCATCTGAACCTAATTTCCGTACTACCGCATTCCGTAATTTTTTTTCTGTTTTGTCTTATCGGCTTTTTAATAAACTCCCTCAGTCAATCCGGTCTATAACATTACCTAGAACGTTTACAAAACACGTAAAAACTTGGCTTTCCGTTTGAATTATGCTGCCTTAGAATCTCTTATTTTTGATGTTTTGGTCTAGTTTTCGGATTTCGTATTGCATTGCATCTATTATCTATTATTTCTTTTTTCATTTAATTTGCTAATTTTTTAATATTTATTTTTACTTGAATTCATTTAGTTTAATTTTTTCTTTGCAATGTTCTTAAAGGGTCACCCCACCCAAGACTTGTTTTATTTTTGCATAAGCCTATTGAAGTGGCATTCTACTCTATTTATATCTAAATACAGAATGCCACCTATTTTTCTTATAATTTTTTTTCTCCATAATGTATTAAATGTATTATTATTATTGTATTCCATGAATTATAAGAATTAAATAAATAAATAAATAAATAAATTTGAAATAGGTCTGTTATTATACCTTAGTTTAAATCTATACAAACCTAAACTTGAAAAATTTACAGGACTTAGTCAGAAAAATAGGTATAAGTTGAAGCCGAAAACTAATCCAACTATAGAGCCAAAAGCTGAAACAGTTTCCGTTTATCTCGCTCCAACCGGCTGCAAACTCGAGCTACGCAAAAGAGGATTGCGTGTTTGATACAGCAAACCTCAGTTCCTGCTGAAACAGCTGCAACTCAAGAGGCTAAAAAGGAACGCACTGTTGCTGAAGAAGAGGACCGCAGTTGCATTGAGTATAAGATTTCTACAGTAACTCTAATGGAGTGTATCACATCTTTGGAAAATTAAGTATTATTGAATGAAGTGTTTAGTGTTAACTTATTTCCTAAAAATAAAACTGCAATGCACCTAATCTTTAATTAAATTATTTTGTGTCTAAAACAGAAGAACTTCATACAAAATGAAAGCGAAAAAAGTCTCCAATAGTAAATACGTTCTTTAGGGAACCTTCTAAAAAAATCAGGGTGTAAACATATCAATATGGACGATAAATTAAAAAAAAAATATTTACTGCAGGCCAAGTAAATAAACTGAGGAACACCTTTAAGATAATACATTGGTCTGAAGCACAATCCCTCACACTATACTTCACAAGTGCTAATAAGCTGCTTCGGAAGAATCATTTTCGGCTTCCTGGCGTTCGGAATCTCCAGATCTGAGCATATAAATAAAATGGACACATTACCCGGAATTATTGAGCCTGTCGGGAAGATTTTGTCAGCAGCTATTCAGCTCGATAAAGCCCGTAACGTTTGTGTTTTTAGTTTTCGAGATGAAAATCCGCTAAACTTTCTGCTACGGCAGATCATCGGACTCAACCTTAGTTCCTAATTAATTATGTCCAAGTGGGAGTGCATAGGGCAAAAAAGCTTTTTTTAGAGTACGAATGTTTTTTAGGATAAGAAAATTAAATAAGGAAATTGTAGAGAATGCCCATAAAAGAAAAATGAATAAAAACCATCAATATTAACTAATTATTGTTATATTTTGTAACACTTGATTACATCCATTTTGTGTTCTTGTATGTTAGTGAGGTAGGCTTGGTTAAATTGAATTTTCAAAGTTAAGGAAAAGAAATAAAAAACGAAATAATTACTATAAAGCCCACCGCAAAATACGCTTTTATATTAATTCTTTTAACAAAAATAACGTAACATAACAGCTAAAAACCTCTATATGTTATCATTTTTGTTGTAAGAATTTTTTTGAATATAGTTTGAAGGTTTTTTTTTGTGAGCGCCATCTGCGTGTCACCACATATTTAATTTAATTTACCAAAGTCATCGCACCCAACTTCAGGATGAATGTTTCTTCATTTTCATTCTGTGTTAAAAAGCTAATTAAAAAGTGTAGAAGCTGTGTCAGTAATAAAATCCATTTAAATCTAAAATTCTCTTAAAAAGAAACGTATTTTAGAACTCAAATGTGGGGTCAGAAAGAATCTGGCCAAAATTGTGTAAGAATATTTTTTGGCATTTTAAAGCAAGAAAAGTTGATTTTTTTATCATTTTCACGATGTCACATGTAACGAGACGAGCCCCCAGGGAAGCTGATGATGACGTGCCAGAGACGGGCAACGATATAGACGCTGCCGTTAATGTTGCTCACAACGAAGCCGCAAACACCGATAATGCCGTGAGTGTCGACGAATTGCTGGGTGCAGCTCTGGACGAGGAGCTGACTAATCTCCGTAGACGTATGAAAATCCTCCACCTCCGAAAGCAAATCCGTGAGCTGGAGGGGGATGTACCATCGACTAGTCAATGCAGGATGGATTTTGAAGACGTTGAGCACGCACTGCCGAAGTTCAATGGAGACCACCTGGGGCATTCAGTACAACATTTTCTCCACGTCTTTGAGAAAGTTATGGCTACGGTTAGAGGAGACGACCGCTTCAAGTTGCTGAGTCTACGTCGTTCTTTGGTTGGGACTGCCCCAGTCTTTTTAGAGTCAACTTACTTACTTAGGTGGCGCTACAGTTCAGGGTGAACCTGGCCTCAACCAAAAAGCCCCTCCAGTTAACCTGGTCCTTAGCTAACTGCCTCCAGTCACGCACTCCAAGTTGGTTGAGGTCTCCTTCTACTTGTGCGCGCCACCTTAGGCGAGGTCTTCCTCTACTGCGTTGTCCCTCCGCGTTAGATTCGAAGACTCTGCGGGCCGGAGCATTGGTGTCCATTCGCTCTACATGTCCTAGCCATCTTAGGCGACTAATGCGCAGTTTTTTGACTAGGTCGATGTCGCTGTACAGCTCGTAAATTTCGTCGTTGAATCTTCTCCTCCAAAGCCCGTCAACGCAAACGGGACCGTATATCTTCCGAAGAATTTTTCTCTCCGAGCGACCAAGGATATCTTCATCCGCTTTCGACAGAGTCCATGCTTCAGCGCCATAAAGCAGGACTGGGACGATCAAGGTCTTGTACAGAGTCTCCTTAGTTGTTCGAGATAGGGCCTTACTACTCAATTGCATTCTCAGCCCAAAGAAACAGCGAACCTGTTATTCCTGAAACAGCAAGAGTTATTCTTCGATTAATTTCCGCCGAGATGTTGTTGTCAGAATTAATAGCAGAGCCAAGGTAGACAAAGTCCCTTACTACCTCGAAGTTATAGCTGTCGAATGTGACGTTCTGTCCAATTCGTCGATGTTGTGTGTCTCTTCTTGTTAACAGTATATACTTAGTTTTGCCCTCATTTACAGTTAAACCCATTTTGCCGGCTTCTGTTTCCATACTAGCGAACGCAAAGGTGACAGGCTGCTGTGTTCTGCCATCTGCATGTCGATGTCATCCGCGTTAGCCAGTAGTTGCACAGACTTTTGTGCAACACACAGATTGTGCCTCCGGTGTTCGCTTGTGAGTTTCGCATAATTCATTCAAGGACGATATTGAAGAAGTCACATGACAACGCATCACCGTGTCTAAATCCTTTTTTGACATCGAAAGTCTCGGTGAGGTCATTACCGACCTTGATGAAACAGCGAGTGTTCTTCATTGTCACTCTGCACAGACGAACGACTTTGGCGGGGATGCCAAAACTAGACATGGCTCTGTATAGCTCGTCTCAATAAATGCTGTCATATGCGGCCTTAAAACCGATAAAAAAAATGGTGAGTATCGGTTTGGACTTCTTGGGTTTTTTTTCAGGTTCTGCCGGAGTGTAGAAATTAGATCGAATGTGGACTTTCCTGGCCTGAAACCACACTGATAGGGGCCGATTAGATTATTGACGAAGGGTTTCAGGCGTTCACACAATATGACAGATAAGATCTTATACGCGATGTTGCAGAGACTAATTCCTCTGTAATTAGCGCAGTTGAGGGGTCTCCTTTCTTGTGGATCGGGCAAACGATGCTGATAACCCATTCATCAGGCATACACTCGTCTAACCAAATCTTGGAAATTAGTTGGTGTATGCACTCTACCAAGTCATTTCCGGCTGCCTTGAACAACTCGGCCGGTAGGCCATCAGAACCAGCAGCTTTGTTGGATTTAAGCTTGGATATTGCTATCCTCACTTCGTTTTGGTCAGGTGGGCGGAAGTTTTGGGTATAGTCGTCTATATTGAATGGACTATTCTGCCTGACAGCGGTATGTTGATCTTCATCGCCGTTATACAGTCTGCAGAAAAGTTTTTCCATATTATCAGCACCGACTGTGATTCTTCTACCAGGTTTCCTTCCTCATCTCTACAAGTTTCCGTACGGGCCTTGTTGGCCTAACAAGTTCTTTTTACCTTTTGGTAAAACCTCCGTCCGTTATTCCTGGAGTATAATCTCTCAATATCTTCGATCGGCGCTTCTCGCACTCTTTTTTCTTCTTCTGGAGAAGCCGATGTTCTTCCCGTCTCTTACGCTCGTATAGCTCACGAGCAGCCCTCGTCCTTCTTTGCAGCGCCGCTCTGTTTTAGCTGCATGCGTTTGCCGACATTCTTCGTCAAACCAGGGGTTTCTTGGTGGTGGTCGACTGAAACCCAGCACATTAGTTGCAGCGTCTCTGATGGCATGTTAGCAACGTTGCCACTGGTCTTCGGCACTTGATGCTATCGGCATTGGAGTCGTGGAGAGATTTCGGGATACGCGATCGGCGAAGATTCTGGCGGTCTCTTGCGATTGCAGCTTTTCGATGTTAAATCTTCTCACAGCTATTCTTTTTTGTGGCGTTTGGGATATCCGCATTCGTACCTTGGCTGAAACAAGGTAGCTGTCCGAGTCGATGTTGGCTGCGCGAAAAGTTTGGAGATCCAGAATACTGGAGGCATGCCCTGCGTCGATCGCAATATGATCAATTTGATTATGATCTGGAGACCGCCAGGTCCCCTTGTGGATATTGAGATGAGGAAACCGTGTGCTTGCAATTGTGATGTTTCGCCCCGCAGTAAAATCAATCAGCCTGAGTCCATTGCCAAACGTGATGTCGTGCAGACCATGTTTACCAACTGTTCTACCAAAGATGTCCTCCTTTCCTATCTTGGCGTTAAAATCTGTCGCGTATAATAAATCCGCATCCGAATAAGCGCTGATATCTGCTTTATAGCAGTCTAGGGCCTCTGCTAATTGATCGGCTGCACGTGGTCTGTTAAGAGTCCGAACATTCCATGTGCAGATCCGAAAATCATTGTCCTTATTTCGTTTGCCAGGGTCGTCAACAGTAGGGTCATTCCTTTCCGAGGCTGGTTGGTTTTTCGTAACCGAGGTTTTTTTACGCGGTAGGGTAGTTGCCCTGATGCACAACCCCCAACCTGGAGGACCAGGTCCGTTTATACAACCCCTAGGACGAGGGGCCGGTTACGCCGATGCCAGTAACCCACTTCGAGGATGCGAGTGCTGCCGTGGGCCCATGAAGGGCTCCTCCGCCACCAACTCTTTCTCAAGACCCTGCTTCAGCCGTGGAAGTTCCTTACTGACCTGAGCTCTTGTTAGACATCTGATCCACAAAGTGCGGGTCAAGTCAGCAAGAGTTGCCTCTTCTGGCACACGCGTGCTGGAATTAACCCGGCTGAGCTTGCGCTGGTCCGAGTGTCCAGCTCCAAATGTACAGTCAGACTCAGCATACGCTCATCGTTGGTTCACTATTTAATAGCTATCCAGCAGGCACCACGTGCAGGTGATGATGCGTTTTCGGAGTCGACTGTGGCCCTAATTTATTGTGAATTGAAGGCGGCACTTATTAAAGAGTTTGATATCGCCGTTTCCCACCAGGAAGTGTATAGAATGCTGAGCCGTCGACGATGGAAGAAGCAGGAACAGTCGCTGCACTGCTATATTTAACGAAGCGGTTACGAATCGTTCTGACATCAGCGAGTTGGAAACGATAGACTTTATCATTAAAGGAATGGGAAATGTGCGAACGTCAACCTACTGCTGGGAGCTCGCACCATCGAGGAGCTAAAGCTAATGATCAACCGGTACCAGCAACGGTACCTCTGCCAGAATGCCGTTGGATGTGATACAAATGCCGCCTCAGGGGAATCTGCCGTTACGCCGAAACATGCCGCCACTATGAAGACCAATGCCGAGAAGAAAGAGCAGTTATGCTTTAAATGCTCACAAACGGGACATATGAAGCCGTACTGTCCTCATCCGCTGCGTCCGAATGGATCCTGTTTCCGATGCTGGAAAATGGGACATGATCATCGGTCGTGCCCAAACCCAAAGAAATTTCTGCCTCGAGTCACTACCGTGAATGCCGATAAACAGATAGCTACCGTTTCCGTGGATGCTGCAGACGATTCCGATGAAGACGAAAAAGCCGTGGTTGGTGCCGTAAATTGGGTGAGTGTTGCTTTTAAGATTGATTTGTTAGGAGGCGCTGAATTCACTGATTCCTTTCTCTTTTCGATCCCAATTAGTCCTATAAAGTCGTCGTGTCTCCCGAGTAATTTGCAAAAAACATTGCTGACAGCCGGATTGCCGTATTGCGGGATAGGTGGAGTGAAATTAAAAGTTGTGGGCGAAATTATATGTCGCATAAAATTCCGTAATAAAGAAAACTTAGTTCGAATTGTTGTTTTGCCTGACGAAGCTATGTACATATATGCCGTTAATTTTGGGACGAAACTTTTTGTATGCTTTTAACATCCGCCTGAATAAAGTAAAATTTATATATTGCAAAGAAAAGTTGCTTGCCTTAAACCTTAAACCTTTTAAGTTAGATAAACCTTGCCGTGCCAGACTAAATGACTTGATTGTAGATTCTTATGCTTCTCCGAAAGACATAAAAATAGAGCCTTTAGATTATGAAATGAAAATTCATTTAAACGACGATATCCCGTTTCATTATTTTCCGAGACTTAATCGATTCAGGTAAAATAGTTGCCTACATGGATGACGTA
This sequence comes from Blera fallax, assembly GCA_946965025.1. Classification (NCBI taxonomy): domain Eukaryota; kingdom Metazoa; phylum Arthropoda; class Insecta; order Diptera; family Syrphidae; genus Blera; species Blera fallax. Next base: position 59,477,528 of record OX337246.1, read on the forward strand.
TTGATTGCTACTGCCGATTTTGACGAACATTTGTTTTTATTGCGAACTGTGCATTCGTGTCTTGGATTGTTTTCCTACTTTAGGCGTTTTGTTTCCTCGTTCCCCCGAATTGCAAAGCCGTTACAAAATGTATTGAAAAGAAATGCCGATTTTGATTTTCACGAGCAATGCCGTAATGCGTTCATAGAACTGAAGTCAAGGTTGGTTGAAGCGTCCGTAATTGCTATTTACAACCCTACGAAAGATACCGAATTACATTGCGATGCCAGTTCAATTGTTTTCGGAGCGGTGTTGCTGCAAAAGAGGACGATGAAACACTCCATCCGATAACATATTTTTCGAAAACTGCCTCTGCCACCGAATATAGTTACCACAGCTTTGAGCTTGAGACGCTTGCCATAATTTATGCGTTGAGACGTTTCCGGGTTTATTTAGAGGGGATACCCTTCAAGATTGTAACAGACTGTAGTTCACTAGCGATGACGTTAGAAAAAAACAAGTTAACCTACGGATTGCCCGTTGGGCCTTAGAGCTTGAGAATTACAATTATAAAATTCAGCATTGTAGTGGTGTTTCCATGGGGCATGTCGATGCTTTGAGCCGATGTCAGATAGCTTCGATTTGGTATGTAGATGACGTTGATTTTCAAATTCAGGTTGCTCAAGGATGAAGTAGTTAAGAGTTTGCGGGATCGTATGGAATTTGAAGAGATTAAGGACTTTGAATTGACAGATGGGGTTGTATTTAAAGTAAGAAATAATGGTCGGAGGGCCTTATATGTCCCGAGTGAAATGGAGGATAATGTCATGTCAATGTAGCCCCTGTACGTGCTAGTGAGAGGAACTTGTTTAATATACCCAAGAAACCACTGCCCTTTGATACTATCTACTTAGACCATTTTGTTCCGCTGCCGTCTATAAACTCGAAAAGGAAACATATTCTGGTTGTAGTAGATGCCTTTACTAAGTTCGTTAAGTTGTATCCGACGAAATCCAAAGCACGAAAGAATTGGTGGCTGTTCTGGAGAAATACTTTCAGTATTATAGTCAGCGTGTTTTACGTCGTTTGAGTTTGAAGAATTCTTACTGAGCCGGAATATAAGGCATGTCAAGGTGGCAGTGGCTGAATGGTCAGATCGTTTAATTGTGCCAATCTGTCAGATCGTTTTATTATCTATGCTTTCAATGGGCTTTTCTATGCTCCCTTTCTCTCGTGGATAGGCCACGCTTATTGTTATATTGAAATGCCATGACGGCATTGTAGCTGTAGGTCATTGTGAGATAAAATAATTCTGGGCATTCCAAAATCGACTAATCACTCCTCCATTTTTTCGTGAGCGACAAGGCCCTTCTAATAAACCGTCGTGATACTCTTTCATTATAACTCGTCTCTTTCAAAGTCGATTACTTCTTTTTTAGTATCTGAAACGTCTTCTTCTTCATCACTAAGAGGTTTATTTTGCGAAATAACCTCTTCAATATCTTTTATAATGCTATTGTTTCTTATTTTCCTATCTTTTTTTTAACAAACTGTGTTCTTTGGTGGTTTCGTCTCTGTTTGTTATAATTATTCTAGCCTTGTTATTCATTTCGATGCCTTCTTCATCAGATCCTGCCACATTTCTTTCTTTTTCTGTTATCCTATCATTTCTACTGAGCTCATCAGCTACAGCGTTATCGAAGCAGAGATAATTGTAAAAGTATAGTCGAATACCTCTTATTTCAAGCACCATCTCTCGAGTCGGTTACCTGACCTATTTTCTTTGAATCACCACGTTAGGGGCCTGCGGTCGTTTGGATAATAAATTTTGTTCCATAAATGTACGGCCGAAACTGTTTTATAGCCCATGTCATGGCTAGATACTTTTTCTCGTTCGTGCAGTAGATAATATCTCAGTTTTGTTAAGGGTTCGACGGGCAAATTGGATTGGTAAACTCTTAGCATTGTTCTGCTGACTAAGCACTACAATGCCTCTATTACATGCGTCTGCTGTTATAATATATGTATTACCGTAGTCTGGGTACTATAGTATGAAATGTGCTCTTATTAGCTCCTTTAGTTTATTAAATGCTTCTTCCTGATCTTGAGTTCAGATGAATTTAGCACATTTTTTTTAACAATTCATTTAACGGTTCAGCAACTTTACTGAAATTCCTAAAAAATATTCTGTAGTACTCTATCATTCCAAGAAAAGACTTTAATCCTTTAGGGTTCTTTGGTGCTTTCATTCGTTTAACCTCTCTATTTCAACTCAAACTCAAAAATGGAGAGAGATCTTAAAATATTAACTTGGAACGCTAATGGACTAATGCAACACCAACAAGAATTGCAAGCAGTCCTCGATATAGAGAAGATTGACGTGTGTGTTATATCAGAAACACACCTTACTAACCAATCGTTTATAAAATTTAGAAATTATTCAACATATCACGCTACTCACCCCGAAAATACCGCTAAAGGAGGAAGCGCAGTTGTAATAAGGAATAATATTCAACATCATGAAAGACTTAAATATATTACAGAAGAAATTCAAGCAACAGCTGTAAATATAAAAGCAGACAATTACTCTCTTAATATAGTATCGATCTACTGTCCACCAAAACATTTGCTTACCTGAAATTGCTAAGAAAACTGGGAAACAAATTTATAATTGGAGGAGACTTTAATGCAAAACATGTTCACTGGGGATCCAGATTGACGTCAACAAAAGGAAGAGACTTATTCAAAGCAACTAGACAATACGGATGCCAACCGGAAAACCGACTTACTGGCCGACTGATCTAAATAAAATACCAGACCTGATAGACTTCTTTCTAATCAAAAACATATCTGCAAATCATCTTCAAATTGATGAATTCAACGATCTAAACTCTGATCACTCTCCAATACTACTCACATTTAGTCAGAATATAATTCAAAAGCGAAGCAGGCCAATGTTAACAAACAAACACACCGACTGGGAAAGTTTCAAGAGGAAGATTTCAAGAGGATTGAATTAAGTGTGGCTATGTGCAATACTGAACAACTGGAAGGAGAAGTGGACAAAGTTGTTAATAATATACAACAATCAGCATAGATAAGATTAAAGGGAACATCCATCCCAGACAAATCAGAGAACTTATTGCGGATAGAAGACGAGCGAGGAAAATATGGCAGCAAACTAGAGCCCCCCAAAACAAAACGAAACTGAACAATCTTACCCAACAGTTAAGAAGAAAAATTAGAACATTAAAAGAAGACTCAATAAAAGGTTATCTTAGAAGATTAACCAACGAAAAAACAACAAATTATTCGCTATGGAAAGCAATGAAAAACATCAAAAGGCCAATTATGCAGATACCACCCATCAGAACAACTGAAGGGAAATGGGCTAGGAGTTACGAGCACAAAGCTAGAATATTCGCAGAATACCTAAAAAATGTATTTCAACCAAACAGCGCGCAAGAAATATACATACCTATGGGAACAGTCGGAGATGAAAGTGAAGAAATAAGACTTACGACTGCAAAGGAAGTGAGAAATGAGATTAAAAATATCATTAACCCGAAAAAATGCCCTGGTTATGATCTTATAACCGGTGATATATTGAGGCAATTACCAATGAAAGCTTTAACTAAACTAACAAATTTAATCAATGCTGCTTTTAGAATGAAATATGTTCCCAGCCTATGGAAAGTGGCAGAAGTAATAAAGAAAGCCACCAAACAAAGTGTCTTCATACAGGATAATTTCAATACTCCCAGTTATATCCAAACTTTTCGAAAAACTACTTGTTAAGCGACTCAATAGCATCATTGAACGAAAAAAATTAATTCCAAATTATCAGTTCGGATTTAGAAGACATCATTCAACAATTGATCAAGTCCACAGAATAACTAACATCATAGAAAAAGCATTAGAAGAGAAAAAGGTTTGTTCGCACTATTTCTCGACGTAGCACAAGCCTTTGACAAAGTTTGGCATGTAGGACTAAATCATAAACTAAGATGTATCCTACGGACGATTTTTTAGAATAAAACAGGAAGAATCGTATTCTGAATTAACGGAAATTAAAGCTGGAGTTCCACTAGGCAGTGTGCTGGGCCCTGTAACACAACGTGACAAGTACTTGTAGGACAAGTAAAATCTGACTACTCAAAAAAAATTCTGTAACACAAACAAAACTTGTCGTTAATACTATGACAAGTGTCACAATGAAATATGACAAGTGGGTACTTGTTTAATTTCCCTCGTTCTGTAACAGAATGCGACAAGTGTCAAGAACTACTAGTCAAACTACTACTGCTTTTGGACAGGCGTTTTTAATATTCTCGTAAAGTGATTAGTGTACTTCATCTAAGTTAAATTATAGTGAAAATATAACAACTTAACAAAAAATGTACTTTTTTGATTCCGATTTTGACAGTGATGATGAAAGAGATTATAATGAATCTCGGCACAGATTAAAAGTCTATAAGCAAAGAACTAGTTTTGAAATTGATGATCATTTGTTTATTGAAAAGTTTCGCATATCAAAATTAACGGCACAATATCTTACTGAATGGCTTAGTGGTAAACTACAGTGCAATCCAAATAAAGAAACCTCACTGACCGTTTATCAAAAACTTTAAATTGCTCTACATTGGTTTGGTTCTGGTGCACAATACCATACCATAGGTGACATGCACGGTGTTAGCAAAATGACGGTTTGTCGTTGCGTTAGAGAGATTACTCAGGCAGTAATTGAAGTAGAATTCAGCAAACAAGTATGTTGGCCCGAAAATGTGCAAAGTGTTATACAGGGATTCTATGAAAAAGGTGGGATGCCGGAAGTTTGTGGCGCAGTTGATGGCATATTAATTAATATTGATGCACCTCCTTCTAATGAAGTAGCGTTTGTTGATCGTCATGGCACACACTCATTAAATTGTATGGCAGTATGCGGGCCGGACCTACAATTTTACTACTTAAGCCAAACAGAATACTTCCTTCCATTTACAACATTTATCTTCTTTTGTTAAGACTTCGCTAAATCCACCGAAAAGAGTATCTTTTTCTTCCCTAATTTTTGTTAGAATAGCAATCTTTTTGTCTTCAGAAATTTTTGCCATCTTTACTCATTGATCACTTGTCAAACAATGTGGACAAGTCGAGGGAAATTTATTATTCTGACAAGTGCAACAAGAAGCTGCAATCAGCTGTGAACAAAATTTTTCAATGGACAACAAAATGGCGAATCGAGCTTAATGAAAGCAAATCAGTGCATATAAACTTCACTAATAGATTATTAAATCACATCCTGGTAACTATCAACCAGAAAGTAGTACCGTACGCGAACACAGCAAAATATCTTGGAATGACCCTAGATGGTAAGTTAAGATGGAAAGAGCACGTAAAAAAGAAAAAAGCCGAGTCGGAAATAAAGTACAGAAAAATGTATTGGCTGATAGGAAAAGATTCACCACTATCGATCTATAACAAGCTTTTATTATACAAGCAGACATTAAGGCCAATATGGACATATGGTAGTCAATTATGGGGCTGTACCAAAAAGAGCAACGCAGACATCATTCAAAAATTTCAAAACAAAGTGCTAAGAAATATAGTCAATGCACCATGGTACATAAGGAACAATGACCTCCACGGGGACATAGGAGTGGAATTCGTTACAGATGAAATTAAAACAAATGCACGAAGGCACGAATTAAGGCTTCTACTACACACAAACACTGAAGTAGTACAACTTTTGGACAACGGAAACATAGCACGAAGGCTCAAAAGGACAAAGCCATTTGAACTGGTTTAGGTCAATCAGACCACCCATTCAGAAATAAATATACATATATGTAGGAATGTATGTATCTGGACATCTACCTAACATTGGAAAGTATGTAAGCAGAAAAATAAGTACTTACTTCATTATTATATCATCTGTCGAGAGACGTCGATGGGCGGAACTCTCGAAACGACAAAAACCCTACAGATTAGATTAGAAAAAAATTGCTTATTAGTCCAAGTGACTAGATCGCAATTATGTGGGAGGCGGAGCTCAAACTTATTAGGCTGAAGTTTGAGGTTTGCCTTTCGCAGTCGCTCGAAAACCTCAACTAATTTTTCTTTATGCTCCTGTAGATTCTTTCCGTATACTACAATATTGTCCAAGTAGACGAATCACCTGATGCCCTGCAGACCTGCCAGGACTGTATTCTTTAATCTTTGGAAACAGTCCGGAACATTTTTCAAACCAAAAAGCGAAAGGAATTTTTGTGTACTCAAAATGGCCATAAGAAGTTCTAAACGCGGTTTTTCGGTTGTCTTCCTCGTCCATTCAGATTTGGTGGAAATCAGACTTGGGTTCATGTTTGAAAAGTACAATTAGTTTTCTGCTAATAAAATGCAAGGCGGAACTGAACGTCTTAATTTATTTCAATAATAAGCTTATTACTGCTGGCTTTTTCGTAGCATATACAGGAGAACATTTCTCCCAGACTGTGGGTATTCCCCCGTCTTGGACTTGCAGCAGGTGTACCTGACGAGCACTAAAGCGGGAGATGTTTGCTGATGTTCTTTCGCTGCTAAATATTACTCCCCTTAAAATGTACACATGTGCATATGTATGTACATCCGACAATTTTGTTACTGTTGAGCTTCTGCTTTGAATCCATAGCTAGAGCAAGTCAAACTTCCTGGGAAGGCAATCATAAAGTAAATTGCGCTGTCAACTGCATATCAGTGAACGATGACAGCTTATTCTGGTGATATTCAATTTTCTCGCAAATTTCACCAATAAAATATATAAAGAAGGCAGATACTGAACACTATTGGACCAAATTGCCAGGAGCGAAACAGCAGAACATTGAAATACTTCTTCGTATCTTCACACATAAGTATGTTTTTAAATATTATTTATACGCCTCCGAACGCACCTGCAACACACATACATACACACCTAAAAGGATAAACCTTATCGTAATTAGAGAATTTTGCCTGGGGCGGTCACAAATTAATTGATTTCAACATGAGTGCTTCCGTATTTGTTCTATCCGTGATGAAATTATTTGAGCCGTTCATCCAACCATACATATGTATATACGAGTATATGCATACATATGTACATATTATATAAGCCTATGTAGAATAAGTGCGGATTCAATTGCTTGCTTCATTATACGACACGCAATTTATTGAAGTGCTTACTCCCTAATTCCACTAATCATCACCGATGTGATTAAATGGGAAATGTAGAGAGGTGCGTTTCCTAATGACCGCTTTAAATTTATAAGTAAACATTGTATTGAGAACTACAAAACCGGTTGCTCGGCTTATGACAAAGTTTCCTGATCAAGAGCTACTAGTCTTTGAATTTTGGGATTTATAATTACAGTGTACTCCCTTATAAGCGACACGGTTCCGAAGAATTTGTCCGTTTATGAGAGGTGTCCGGTTATGAGAAAACGAACAAAAGGGCCTTTAAAAGAAATGTTATTTGAAATCTCGGTTATGAGAAAACGAACAAAAGGACCTTTAAAAGGAATATTTTTTGAAATCTCCGGTTATGAGGGGTGTCCGCTTATGAGAGGTGTCCGCAATGAGAGAGTACACTGTATACACTCTTAGTTTTCTGTTCCGTAATAGGGCTTAAAATCATTGATTTATGATGAACTAGCGGACCCGGCGAACTTCGTCCCGCCTAAAATTGATTTTTGATTGAAATAATTTCGAGCATTCACGATTCCACCCGAAATTAGTGTTTTTGATAGAACATTTGCGATCGATAACAAATGATGCCACTCGATTTTCAATTATTGATTGATTGAAACACTTTTCGAATTCAATTCAATTCAATATCCTTTATTAACACGGAATGTAAAGGGGTTCAGGGAAACACATTTCAGGTCAATTCAATGCTTTGGGGTAGACTACGTGCTTTGTTTTGTCCAGCCACATGCCACATATAATTGGCCATGCGAGAACATGGCAATTCGAGGTTAATCCCACACACTTCCAAAGATTGGCCTTGTAATTTATTGATTGTCATGGCGAATGCAAGGATTAAATGTCGGATTAAATCAGCGTCATTTGAAAGGAACCGTTGTATTTATGGGCATTCTTCAAGAAATGTCCTGATTCTCGCCGTAAAGCAAAGGGAGCAGTGGTTCTGGTGGTTGCGTCAACGGTGGTAATTTGACTTTAACACCTGCACAACACAATCCTGGTGTCTCCGAATGAAACTTTAGCGCATTGCAATATTGGCAAATCACATCCATGGACCCAATCGTAACCACGGCAGTGCGCAGTAGTGAATTGTGTAGTCATATTGTGCAGTCAACGCGCGATGGCGTTTGATTCAACTTGTCGAAGCAGATCGAGATTGCGCTGCTCAGGCGTTCAGCAGCTGCGTGTGATTCTCGTTCCTCTTGAGTTCATCCTACACGGATTCGCGACGCATGTGCTCGTTAATTCGCTTCGGTGCATTGCTCAGGGGTTTGATTTGTACGGCGAATTGCCAATCTTCGTCTATTGCGACTGCATGAGCCAATGTTTGATCTTCTCATGTGCGGCATAATGTCCCCCGAGCACTGAGAGTACAATGTCTACGAATTCGAATTATCATTCTCAAAGCAATATTATCCAGTCGCAAATGCACTGAAAAAATTAGAACATTATAAAAGTTGAATGTTTTCGATAAACTCACCGGAATCACTGAAATTTCCTCTTTAATCACCGGCAAAATCACAGAACATGAGCCGACAACTGAACGATCATCAAAATCACACTGAACTTCACTTGATTGAGTTGAAATAATCGTTCACGATTTTTTTTTTCGAGTGTAGGTGAAAATAATCTTCCATAGACGCGTGCTAAGTAGTGTCAGATTCTTACTGTCCAAAAACACCACCCTTCGATATTAATTTGTTAGATAACTAAGTAATAACTTATCAAGCAATTTTTATATCACGAAATAAAAGCGTTTGACAGTTTACTTTCCACTGAAAGATCCTACATAATCCTTATCTCGCCAAGTCCAAAGGTTTTGTCCTTTATAGTTGGCGTAATAAATTTTCCTGCTAGTTCCTGCTAGCTCCGCAGTTTAAACGCGGTCACTCACTACCGCGCTAAGTCCAAACGTTTGTAGACGGCTCAGTAAATTTCTGTCATCCAGAATTTTAAGAACTGTATTATATACATGAGTTTCTAGTCGACATTTATGCTTCCTCGCGTAGTTTTTGATTTTGTCATCGATTGTTTTAATACCGAGATCTCTGCGTATATTTCTGTTTCTGATATATTAACATTAACAATTCCTCTTAGCACTTTATTTTCAAAAGTTTGTAAAATATTAGTATATATGATTTTATGATTTTTTTTTAATTGGGGCGGCTTACATTTTAGGTTTTTGAATACCCATTATAGCCTTCCAAAGCGAATAATTAGAATCTTTTTTGCTGCAGTTAAACTTTCAAGGTAACTTTGTATTCCACGATTTTTAAAATCTTTGATAGTCTTTTTTAGCGAGTTGCACAGACGGTTTAGGTGTGCTTTTTACGGAGCCCGAGTTTGTTGCCATTTCTTACGCGCTTTTCTCTTCTCCTTGAGCATCTCTCTTATTTTCGGTGGATACGTTTGGACGTACCTGCCCGGCGTTTTCTTTTGTGTGGTATTATTTTTCTACGCGGCACCCTATAGGTATAGGATTTCAACGAAGCTATCGTTCATGAATGATTTTGGCACAATTTAAATACAGAAAATCTGATAATTACTGCTCAAAAAGTAATTTTAATGCAGGTGTTCGATAGAAAATACACCTTACTTATTTTTTGTTTTAATTTTCACTTTATTTAATGAATTAATTTAATCTATTTTAATGTATTGTTTACTCAACAACAACTTACATAATTCATTGTACATTTAAACTTAAACTATAGTATGTGCCTCTAATGGACGCATCCGCTTCATTACCGAAACAACGAGTAGGAACAAAAAATTAAATGACAAAATACACTCCGTTTAATTTTTTGTACGATTCGATTTTCTGTTTTTTGACCACTTTTGTTAACCTTTTAGTGAAGCGAACATTGTGCTCCAATAAAGTAATAAAGTTAAAATAAGTCAACGATCAAAATGGCTTGATTGTTTTATTTTCATGGTGACCCCGACGTGATACTATTTTAAGATATATCGCGTTCATTATTAAAACACGGAGTATGACGGATGACGAAGATGAAAGTGGATCAAGCACCACTCTTACTAATGAGGAGTAGAAGCTGGAGTCGCTCAGGTCGCGTCGCCTCGTTGCAATGAAGCAGATTGATCGAATTCAGATTTTTGTGTCGAGCATCACGGAGGACGAAGTACGTCTTGAAGCCTTGGAGTCAAGTTTCAAAACGTTTCAGCAGCTGCAGTCGAAGATTGAGGAACTCGACCCAAAGGGAATCACTGCCAAGGATGATCTACGAGCAAAGTACGAGGAGTCTTTCTATAATCTTCGTTCGAAGATAATGGTGCAAACTTATTCTCGAATAACTAAAGCGGAGCACACCGACTCGGTATCCAACCAATCAAAATCAGATTGTCAGATAAGGTTGCCCAAATTAAATATCCCTATATTTTCAGCCGAAATTACTGAGTGGTTGACCTTCCATGAAATTTTCAACTCCCTTATTCACAAAAATCCATCCCTAACCAATGTATCAAAGCTTCATTACTTAATGACATCTGTAACCGGCCAAGCAGCTCGAACAATTCAAGACCTAGAAATCACCGGCGAGAATTACGAAGTCCCATTAAGCGCATACGACAATAGAAAACTCATCACCACGGAGCACATCATGCAGATAATGAATTATCCACCGATAAAAAGAACATCACCGCAATCACTGAATTAATTGACAGTATCAACAGTCACATAAGAGCTCTTACTACCTTAGGACGTCCGGTGGACCAATGTGATAAACTTCTGGTCCAAATCATCTTGCCTGAGCTAAACCACGTTACATTGAACAAGTGGATAGATGAAGGTTTAACCGAGAGAATGTCCAGCTATCAAGAATTTGAAAAATTCCTTACTAGGAGAAGCCAAGTCATGAGCGAAAGTACTTTACAGGCAAGTACCCCAGTTACATCTAATGTAGTTAGTAATATACGACCAAAAAGCTATACTATTTTAAATAAAACAATATCAGTCCTAGAACTAAAAATAGTTGTTTATTTTGCAAAAAAAATTGGTCATAACTTATATAAATGCTATTCATTTATAAATTTGCCACACACTCAAAAGAAGTCATTTGTTTAAACAAATCACTTATATTTTAACTGCTTAGAACCTAACCACGATATTAATGTATGTGAATGATTCAATTGTCGAAAATGTAATGCTAATCATCATACGTTGCTCCACGACTACAAGAATACAAACGCTCCAACAGCCGGCCCATCACATGACCGTACTCCAATTGATTACAATTCCGGGCAAGACACGAATCGTAGCAAGTCAATCAGCAACTCTGGGAGTCAATCAACAACTTCAATCCTCGCTACTGCCATTGTTCATATTATGAACAAACATAACTCACCGGTGCCTTGTCGTGTTATGCTAAATTCTGCTCCACAAGTGAAAAGGAATGTCTTTAGAACGCCTATTTTTGGAGTAGGTTCCAGTCATGTATACTGTAAGCATTAGGTCAAAGTTATTTTAAAGTCTAGATTTAATAGCTTCACAGACATAATAGATGCGCTGGTTATAAATAAAATATCAGAATCACTACCTGAATCCCGTATAGACACAAGTGGCTGGGCAATACCTGCTAACATCAAACTCGCAGATCCATCTTTTGGGACTCCAGGTCATGTTGATATCCTTATTGGAGCTGAACATTTCTTTAACCTATTGTCTGTAGGACAGATCAAGCTAGGAGACAACATACCAATTCTGCAGAATACGACTCTTGGTTGGGTTGTATCAAGAAAATGTGTGCACCCATCACGAAGTATGCATTTTACTATTAATACAGGAACTGGCAGTTATAACAAAAATCTCGGTAGTACTTTGAAATTGTTCTGGGAGATTGAAAACTATGACCCAACTGAGTATCCCTTAACTAAAAATGAGAAGCTTTGCGAAGATCATTTTATGAAAACTGTCAAGCGCAATGAGGATGGAAGAATAGAAGTTAGATTACCATTTAGAACAGATCCGAAGTGCCTAGGAAAATCTTACAACATTAAAGTTTCTATCGCACAAATATGTGTTTACAGCGGATATTAGACAGATGTACCGCCAAATCAAACTGTGCGAAGATGATTGCCAATTTCACTACATTTTGTGGAGAGACAGTCCAAACGATGAGATAAAAACGTATCTCTGCACCGTGACGTATGGTACAACACCAGCATCCTATCTCGCCACGCAGGCGCTCATTTATGTATCTTGCCGAATTAGAAGGGAGTAACTTCCCTATTGGTGCAGCTGCATTTGGTAAACAGACCGGAAACACTCGAATGTTGGTGAATGCGCAAATTCAGGCATTGATTAACCGAAGGGAGTTCCAAGTTGAATCTGCAGAAAATTAAAAAAAAAAAAAACTACACGATGCATCGATGGAGTTTGTCAATGCCTTAAAGGGGCTGAACATTTACATGGAGAGCTGGGACCCTATAATACTGTGTATCATCTCGCAAAAACTGGACAATGAAACGAGAAAGGCGCACGAACAGTCTTTGAAAAAACCAAAAGATTTGCAACCACTGAACAATTTTTTACGTTTCTGGAGAACAAATTTCATTTTCAGATGGTTTTTGTAAACGATTTGTGCACAACTCACGATCATCAAAAGACAATAAACTGCGGGGACAAATCACATGTCAAGAAATTGAAAGCGCTGCGGCAATAGTCATTCGACATGTACAGCGGACAATGATACTGGATTCTGAGTGGTCTAAGTGCAGTCAAACAACGAGGCCGTAGATGTACCACGTGTTTTCGACACAGAACGTCAACGAGAACTCAAATGATGGGAAATCTGCCACAATCAAGAATGTCCAAAGCTAGGCCAATTTTACATTACTATGCAGGACCTATAGACATCAGTGGCCTATTTCACCAACTTACAAATTTGTATTTACGAGCACTTTTTAACAAAATTTGTGATTTTTTTGATTTATGTCGTTTCACCAAACTCTGGGTATTACAAATTTGTAGTTGTATTCTACAAAAGGAAATTTGTGGGAACACTTCAATTTTCGTTTCACCAAAAGTTATTTATAGTTGTAATTTACAAGTTGCAAATTTGTAAAAAATTTACTTATTTGTGAGTTAACGTTTCACCAAAGAAAATTAATTCACAAATTTTGTTCAGTATGTGAGAATATTTTACAACTGAAATTTGACGTGTAATTTCTCCTACAAGTTTTGTTTCATATTGAAATCCAACTTCAGTATACCGAGTATAGCGTATACAAAAAATGCAATGAAGAAAACGAAAAGATATAATACCCCAGGTGGCAGTCCAGGTTCACTGGAAAATCCACCCTCTTCGGAGGTCGGCTCTACGGATTCTGGGGAGAGCCATTTATTGCAATCCTTTGACCCCTTTACGAAAAGTTCAAGGGTATCTCGATCGCCACCATCAAGATCGAATGTATCCGGGAAAAGAAGTCCGCCGGAAGCGTCAATTCGCGAGAAACGGGACTTAGTGAAGCACAAAAGCTTTGAGGAGGAAAATAACGAACTCCGCATAAAGCTTAACAAAATGGAGCGACTCTATCAAGAACTTAGGAAAGAGATAGACCAACTCCGAGAAGAAAATAAGGCATTAAAAAACTCTCATGGGCTAAAAGAACGAGAAAGTAGCCCACCCCACTCAGCAAGTCGAGAATATCACACGGACGAAGATGAGCTAGCGCGAGAAACAAATTGGATCTCGAAGAAGAGACCTAGCAAGAAACGAAGAGCTGGTTCTTCGCCCGAAGTCGAGCCAGAAAAAGAAGACAAGCACAAGGAGTCACAAGCGAAACAAATGAAAGCAAAAGTACGTCCTCCGCCACCAATAAACGTCGTTGGATTTACAAATTTTAGCAAACTACACTGCCTTCTAAAAGAGACGTTGGCATCGTCATTTAGATTAACGCCACTGCGCAACGACGTATGGAAAATTAACGTCGATGACCCTGACGGTTACCGAGCATTATCTCAGAAATTAAATACCGAGAAGATCCAATGGTACACTTACGAGAATAAGTTAGAAAGACCACTGCGTGTCGTAGCAAGAGGACTTCACCCCTCTTTGACTAAGGAAGATATTATAAATGATCTTCAAGCTAAAGGTTTGAAAATTCTTGATGCCGTAAATATTATCAAGAAGGAGAAACAGCGAACTGAAGGAGATCAGGAAATTTTGGTTAAGCGTGGGCTTCCATTGTTTATGCTCACCTTCGATAAAAATGAAAATATGGAAGATATTTACAATATAAAAACTATTCAATATATCGTTATCAAAATCGAACCTTTACGTAAGAGCACAAGATCGATCCCACAGTGCAAACGTTGTCAAGGTTTCAATCATACGCAGACTTACTGTCAAAAAGAACCGCGTTGCGTAAAATGCGCCGGTAAACATATGTCAGAAGAATGCAAGTTAGATAAGCATGCTCCAGCGACTTGCATAAACTGCAAAGGAAAGCATCCAGCGAATTATAGAGGCTGCGATGTAGCCAAAGAGCTCCAAAAAAGGCGTGATGCGGTTAAAAAAACCTCACCTCCGAACACGAAACCAAATGACAAACCTAAAGCTAATACGGAAAAACTAACGAAAGCAAGACAACCAGTCAAGGAAAGGACGAAAGTTGGACAAGACAAAGCCCCAAAGAAAAAACCACCATCTGTTGGCGGGCAAACATACGCGCAAGTTGCCTCGCAAGAAAATAAACAAGGCGGCATTACTCCAGATCCAATCTCACAAGTTTTCTCTATCATTCTCGAGAAACTTGAAGAGCAAACTAAAACAAACAAGCTTATATTTGAAAAATTGAGAGCTTAAAACTCGCAAAACAAGAAAAAATCTATAAATATGAAACAGTTGCTGTAAATATTAACATGGAATGCTAACGGCCTTTTGGAAAAGATCGACGAACTAGAAGTGTTCTTGCGAAAAGACAACATTGATATATGTTTGATTTCAGAAACGCACTTAAAAAATAAATCTAGCTTAAAAATAAAAGGATACTGTGCTTATCATGCTTACCATCCATCTGAAAGGGCTAGAGGCGGATCTTCCCTATTCATCAAGGACTGTATTGAGCATTCTTTTAGTACAATTATTAAAAACGATGCGATGCAAGTAAGTACAGTTCGTGTTAAAAACAAGCACTCATACTACAATATCGCATCCATTTATTGTCCTCCGCGATGCAAACTAGAGAAGAACGATTTTATAAATCTTTTCAACTCACTTGGACCGAAATTTATTGTTGGTGGTGATTTTAATTCAAAACACACTTTTTGGGGTTCAAGATGCACTTCAACGAAAGGCAGACTACTTTACGAAACCGGCATGCAATTTAACGTTGACTTCCTTTCGACAGGGAAACCAACATATTGGCCTTCCGACAGAGCAAAAACGCCTGATCTCGTAGACTTCTTCGTCGCAAAAGGAGTACCTAAAAACTTTACAAAGGTCGAGGAAAGCTTTGATCTCTCCTCAGATCACTCACCAGTCATTTTGTCAATAAGCGAGCGTCTAATAAAAAAAGAACGGGCGCCAAGATTAATTAACAACAAAACTGACTGGGACGGCTTTAAGAAATATTGTAAAGAAAACATTGATCTGAACGTGTCACTTAAAACACCGTATGAATTAGAAGACGAAGTCGGCAGATTTATTGAAGTCATACAGAACGCAGCGTGGAACAATACTCCCTTTAGGAGGAAAGAAGTCGTACACAGTGAAGGTAAATATCCACCGGAAATAAAAGAATTGATAATAACAAAGAGGAGAGCACGCAAAAGATGGCAACAATCCCGAGCTCCCCAGCATAAAACTATCTTAAATCATTTATGTAATGAACTCAAGAAAGCAATAAGAGATTTCAAAAATCGAGAGATTTCTACATTTCTTGAAGGTTTGACTGCCGAAAAAAATTCAAACTATTCGCTGTGGAAAGCCGTGAAAGGTATTAAAAAACCCCAAATGCAATCGCTACCAATAAGAAAAAGCAATGGCGAATGGGCAAAAGAAGACAAGGAAAAGGCGGATTTATTCGCGAAGCACCTAGAAGAAACGTTTAAGCCATTTGACGGAGAGGCGCTTATAGAAGACCTTGGTGGTACTATCACGACACCTGACAACTTTAAAATAAAGAGTGTGTCGCTGGTCGAACTTTGCCAGGTAATACAAAATCTTAAAAATAACAAGGCCCCTGGATATGACTTAATAACCGGACAGATCCTCAAGGAATTGCCAAAGAAAGCCCTGATCAAGCTCCTGCATATTATAAATGCCGCTCTAAGATTATTATACGTTCCAAGGCAATGGAAAGTCGCTGAGGTTATAATGGTTCCAAAACCGGGAAAGTCTCCAAATGACAAAAAATCGTACAGACCGATATCACTGCTTCCGATAATATCTAAGGTATTTGAAAAGCTTTTGTTAAAACGCTTGCAATCGGTCATTGAGGAAAGACGACTGATTCCTGACCATCAATTTGGCTTCAGAACTAAGCATTCGACAATTGACCAGGTCTACAGATTAACTAATGAAATAGAGAAAACCCTTGAGGAGAGAAAGATATGTTCTAGCGCCTTTCTTGACGTATGTCAAGCCTTCGACAAGGTATGGCATGAAGGGTTGAAGCTTAAGCTGAGGCAGGTTCTTCCGAAACAATTATACAAGATTTTAGAATCCTACCTTGCTAATAGACTTTTCCGTGTAAAACACGGAGGTGAATACTCTGAATTTAAGGACATCGCTGCCGGAGTACCGCAAGGAAGTGTTCTTGGTCCGGTATTGTTCTTACTCTACACTCGAGATATACCCCAAGAAGAAGGTACTGTTGTAGCCACGTTCGCGGACGATACGGCTATACTTGCAACAGATAAATCAATCGAGTCAGCAACTGAAAAGCTTCAACGAGCTTTGGACAAAATTTGCGAGTGGACAAAGATTTGGCGCATTGCTCTCAACGAAACCAAATCAATCCATGTTAATTTTACTAACAAAAAATTATTAACCTACCCATTTTCATTAACTCGGTACAAATACCGTATGCAAACGAGGCTAAGTATCTAGGAATGACACTAGACGCGAAACTCAAATGGAAGTCGCACGTTAAGAAGAAACGCGACGAGCTGGAAAATAGATTTAGAGAAATGTATTGGCTACTTGGAAGACATTCCAAGTTAAGCATATATAACAAACTGCTTTTATACAAGCAAGTGCTTAAACCTGTATGGACGTATGGTGTACAACTTTGGGGTTGTACTAAACGAAGCAATAGAGATATTTTACAATCTTTTCAAAACAAAGTGCTAAGAATAATCGTAAATGCTCCGTGGTATATCAGGAACAATGATATCCACCGAGACTAAGGAGTAGCTACCGTCGATGACGAAATAACGAACTTTGCTCGCAAACTCCGTATTCGTCTTCATGGACATTGTAATGACGCCATACAATGGACGAGACAAACCTTGTGCGCCGACTACAAAGAACGAAACCGTTCGATTTAGCGCAATAGGGATAGCCGTATGTAATGACGGAAACAGCGGGTGCTTTTATTGAAAAGCTGCCTGCCCAACGCGAATATTTCTGAAACGCAAACTATTTGATAAGGGAACTTAGTTGTAGTCAATCAATAGAAGGGAGGTGTTGTTTAGTGAGTAAGAATCACACACTACTATGAGCACCGGGCTAATAGTGTCTTTTGAAGATTTTTCACCTACCCACGAAGAAAAAAAAAAAAAAAAAAAAAAAAAATATTGAAAGTAATCAAAAAATGTCTTTGCGTCGAAGGCATAGTAGCGGCGATAGTAGCGAAAGTGATGATTATAGTTTAATTTTAAGAAAAAATAACTTATCGGCCGCGTATAAACTATGTAATTTCGGAGTCATTTAATTTCAATGAAAAATTTCGTCTGAGTCGATGCAAGGCAGAGGAAATAATTGCAATTATTGGACCACAGATAGCCCACAGGACTGAAAAAAACTTTGCATTAACACCAAGGCAGCAGTTTCTCACAGCTTTACACTGGCTTGGAAATTGAGGACAGTCCCATGGAGTTGCTGACATGCACGGAATATCTCAGTCGACCGTATGCAGATGTGTTCACACAGTTTGTACAACAATTGTTAATTTACTGTTTGAAAATGTTGTATGTTGGCCTAATGAATACGAAAACATATGTGAAAAGTTTTACGATATTGCCGGTAAATACATGTTTTGTATAGACGGGACTTTAGTAAACATAGATGCTCCCAGCGAGTTTGAATCTGCATATGTCGATAGGCATGGAAAGCACTCTATTAATTGTATGCTGGTACGCGGGCCTGACTATAACTTATACAATGCATACGTGAATTGGTCCGGAAGTGTACATGATTCAAGGGTGTTGCGAAGAAGTCCCCTTTTTTCTAAATTTGAAAGTGGCTTTCGACCTTATCTTCATGCTGTTTTACTTGGGGATACGGGATATCCGTTAAGAGATTGGTTAATTACATCGATTTTGAGAAACTCAACTACTGAAATTGATCGATACAATAGAGCACATAAATCAACTAGAAGAATTATAGAAAACGCTATTGGAATTTTGAAGGAGAAATTTCCATGCCTGAAGCACTTACGACTGCAACCGATAAAAGCAATCAATGTCATAAAATGTTGCATTATCTTGACTAACATTTCACGACAAGCAACGAGACGTCTACCATTGAAGAGGAAGAAAACTTAGAGTACCGAAATGAAAATGACGATAATTTGAATGGCCAGGCTACCTTACAATATTTTCTAGGTAATTTTTCATGAAAATTTAATAAAACAACGAGATTTTTTAATGATAAACAAAATATATTTATTCTTTTCTTTTCTTTTTTCTTCTACTTAATAATAATTAAAGCTAACCGGTCTTTCTTCAGACTCTGAATTTTCTACATTCTGAATCTGAGTGAAAGATGTCTCCTCCAGTTCCGCAGTTAGGCAACTTATTGGTAACCCTAGATCCCTCTCCTTTTTCCGCGCATCCAATTGTAAATTGTATATTTCCAACTGCAGTCTCTTTTTCTTTAGGGAAATAATATCTGCTTCGTCGGATCTTATTGCCGCCTTCCGTTTGGTGACCTTCTTTGATGGTACGGATAGGCTTAAAAAAAAAGCAACATACTCGTATTTGTGCAGATACAATTTTGTAAAAAACAAATTTGCAGACTTAGGTGACGGGCCATTTTCTAAAGGTATTGAAGAGGAATCATCAACAATCCCACTCAATGTTGGCGATTCTTTACCGATAATATCAATAATGATATTATCAAGATCTGTTAACATGCAGTTCGTAGCACCTGCTGAGCCAGTTTTCTTAGAATTATCAAGTTTAACCTTTAAAAATGTAAGAGTTACAAGTTAACGACGTAAAAACAAAATTACTAGATAAAACTATAGCTAAGTCTGAAGTTTTTTTTTCGTATGTAATACATGCATTGGTACTTAACACGGTTCCCCGCTTTTAATTTTGCCACGCAACGTCTCGAAGGTATTTCCAGTCTTTGTTACTTAAAATGCCTTGAGACGTTAGGGAGTTTAAAATATTTTTCCACTCGTTCATTTTTATGTCGTGGGTTAAAGTATTTGAAAACTTTCCAAACAAAATGTCTTTTTTATCTCTAATTAGAGACGCAAGAAGATATTATTTTGTTTGTTCATTGCCACAAAGTTTTCGTCACGACGTTCAACAAACTTGTGAGAAAACACTTGTAGATTACATGTCAATCACGAGTCCGGTGCAACGGGAATTTTGAACACTTGTGATCAACAATTTTTTTCTTCAATTTTTTTTGCATTCTAATCACAAATTTGTGGATTATATATTTGTAATTTGTGAAACAAAAAACTAGATTACAAAATTGTAGTTTCGATTCACAAGTACAAACTTGTGGTTGTAATTTGTAGTTTGGTGAAATAGGCCACAGGACGGCGAAAGGAAGGGGAAATAATTCATATAAAGGATTTATAGCAGTATTTATATGCTTGGCAACAAAAGCAGTTCACCTGGAAGTTGTTTGCGACTTAACACCTAATACTTTCATAGCAGCATTTAAGAGATTGTGCGTCAGGAGAGGCCACATATGGGGCACCTATACAGTGACAACGGTGCGAATTTCGTGGCTGCAAACAAAATTCTTCAGCTAAATGCAAGGGAGGCGAAAGGGTACAACGATGAAATATACGAGGCACTAAGAACTTACCATAACCATACGGAATGGCAATGGTACCCCCAGCGGTACCCCACTTTGGTGGCCTTTGGGAGGCAGGAGTGAAGTCAGTTAAACACCATCTCAAACGAACCATTGGGGAGCAAGTTAACATACGAAAAGATGTCTACGCTATTAAGTCAGATCGAAGTATGCCTCAACTCAAGACCTCTTCGTCCAATTTCAAACTATCGTGATGAAATAGATGTCTTGACACCAGGTCATTTCTTGATAGGAACAACCTTACTGACACTGATAGAACGATTGCAACAACATTTCAGAATATCTAACCACACTACAACAACGTCCGAAATGGACAACAAGGAACGAAAATCTTAAGGTTGGCAACATTGTTTTGGTGAAGGGCGAACAACTTCCTCCCACAAGATGAATATTTGGAAAAGTACTAGAAACACGTGCTGGAGAAGATGGTCTGGTGCGTGTATTTATTTATTTATTTAGCGGGAACCTAATGCTAAACTTAAAAACCAGCAAACTAAAAGCTAAACCTAAAAACTAAGATTGATTTTTTTTTTTTTTTTAACTTAAATTTAAGTATGGGGGAATTTCGGAGGGAGGAGAGTTATGAGGTGGTGTGGAGGAGCTTTCTGAGGGAGGATCGGCTAAATTGAAAATCGATGGTCCTATGCGCCTCGTTGGCCGAACGCATCATTCTAGACATGGGTTCAAAGTGCCCATAGTTGGTCCGGTGACGAGCAAGGCGAAAGAGGGGTACACACCTAAGGTTGCGAGGGTTATTGTTTAGGTAGATCATTTGTAGTAAAGCGGGAGAATCAATCAAGCCTACTAATATGAAGAGTATGTCAGCAACATGACGCCGCTTTACAAGAGTTTGTAAATTAATCAGTTTTACCCGATCTTCGTAACGAGGCAAATTATATCTATCATCCCAAGAGAGACCACTTAGAGCGACAGCTTCAATTCTCAAAGAATGCGTAACTTGGTAAGGTGACCAAACTTGGCTAACGTGGTGACATAAGGATTCGAGAATTCTTTAGACCAGCGTTTGATGAAGCCAAGGGTGGAGTTGGCTCTGTTAATTATGTGGTCGATGTGCAAATTAAAGTTGAGCTCTCGGTCACAAATAATACCTAGATCGCAGATTGTATTGACTGAAGGAACGGGTTTATTATCGAAGTAGTAAGTCCTAGGAGTGGGAGGAACGCGCTTGCGGGAGAAGGTAATAGCTTGGCATTTACTCACATTCAGCTCCAAGAAATTAAATTTGCACCAAGTGAAGAACAAGTTCAGGTCGCTTTGAAGTAGGAGAGATTTCGAAGGGGAAGAAATTATCTTAAAGATTTTTTTATCATTCGCGTACATGGATAATTTGGACTTCTTTAAGATTAGATCAATATCATTTATAGTAAGGACAAAGATTAATGGGCCGAGATGACTACCCTGAGGAACCCCGGAAGTGGCTTTGATGGGGTCGGATACAGAACATCTGAAGAGGACTCTGTATTGGCGACTCTCTAAATAAGACCTAATCCAGGAAATAAGGGATGTTGGAAAACCAAGGGCTTTAAGTTTGAGGTAAATAATTTTGTGCGAGATTTTATCAAACGCTTTGCTGTAATCTGTAGAGATTACATCAACTTGATTACCGTTCTCTAATGCATGTAATGCTTGGGAAACAAATTCAGTTAGGTTGGTCGTAGTAGATCTCCCTTTTAAGAATCCATGTTGAGATGGAGAGAAGATTGGTTTACAATGGAAATATAAAGAGTCGTAAACAATGCTTTCAAAGAGCTTGGGGATGCATGAGAGTTTGGCAATAGGTCGATAATTTGAGATCTCGTTTTTATTGCCTTTTTTGTGGATAGGGAAAATGAATGAGTCTTTCCACAGTAACGGGAAAATGGCTTGAGAGAGTGAGAGCTGGAAAATGGCACTAAGAGGCTGTGAGAAGACATTCATTCATTTCTTTATAAGACAATAGCAGGTAACCCGTCAGGGCCGGGAAATAGTTGTCTTTGAGCTTACTGATCTTTTCAAGAACCATGTTCGCCGTAACCTCAATTGAGACAAAAGAAGTTTGCGCACAGTTACTTTAGTAGCTGAAATAAACAGGATCGGGTTCATGTAATTGATCAGTATAGGACTGGCTGAAGAAGGTTGCAAAGAGATTGGCGATCGTTTCAGGGTCGGCCGAAGATCTACCGGATAGTCTGAAAGTGGATAGGAGGCCATCGGATTTTCTTTTAAAATTGATAAATTGGTAAAACCTTTTAGGGTCAGAAATTAGACTCATTTGCATTCGGTCTAGATATTCATGATAAAGAGATTCACAATGTGCAGAAAAACGATTATAAAGCCCGTATGACACTACATTTTTTTCTCATTTTTAATGCTCTGAAAATGAAATTAGAACAGTACGAAAAATTCACTACTGAAATTTCCATTAAGTGTGAGTGCGTACACACTAACCTAATAAATGTGAAAATGTCAGAAAAAATGCATTAAAAATGTAACCCAAACTACATTTTTCAGCCGCTGGCAGCTTGTTTTTTGACATTTCTGCATTAAATTGGTTCATTGCAAAACTAAATTGTTTTGAATTTGCGAAATGGATCCAGATGTACTTATTTTGTGTGTTTTAAATATAAATTTATTAATAGCAACCGTTTTGGAAATGTTCAAAGAGAAACAAAAACCTAAATTCCCAATTAATTTTTGCCGTTTGTGATTCTGTTCGGCTCAATACAAAAACAAAAGCTGACAGTTTATTATTTTCCTGCAAAATAATTGCTTTCCCTTTCTTAAAAAATCGTGTTGTCTCTTTTATGCAAGGCTGACACTCAGACATGATTTAATGCATTAAAAATGAGAAAAAAATGTAGTGTCATACGGGCTTAAGTAGTAACGTAGTTAGAGTAATCACTAACAGACCTGGTGGATAGAAACTTTTTCCAAAGCTTATTCCTATTATTCCTTTATTGTACCAGGGCGGGGATGAGGAGCAATGTTTACTGAGCGTATAAGGAACCGATTGGGCAATGCAGAAGAACATTTTTGAGTAGAAAGTTTCAAGAGCGGTATCCAAATTGGAATTAACAGAGATAAAATCGAAGTTAATGTTACTAATTAGGTCCGTAAGTTTGGCAAGTTGGCTTTCCGAAAATTAAAGGTGGAAGAGCTGATAGGGTCGATATAAGTGTTACCATTTTCGAAAGAAAAGGAAAGTGATAAGTGAAAGCGATCTAAAGTTGATAGTAGATGAGTGCTCTCAGATACAACACAGTTGTCAGAATCGGAGGAGAAGATAAGATCAAGGTGTCTATCCTTAAAGTTGAAAATGCTATTTACTTACTGGAGTCCTGAATCAGAGAGAATCGTGTAGTAACCATCAAAGCAAGAAACAAGATCTACAAAAGGCCAGTCGCTAAGATCTGTCTACTCCCAATAAGCGATAACGAAGAACAAAGAGAAAAACTAGAGGACAGTAAGCGGACTGATCAACTTACCACAACTACCTGCTTGTCAACATTTCTAAGATCGGAGGCAGTAAACCAAAGTCGACCGATTAAACTGCTAGACGAAATTCAGAGCAACACTCAAAAAAGGAAGAAAAGGCTGAAGATGGTTACGGTTCCTGTACACATTAGGCGCATTAGGCAGAAGGTGCGCCAAGGCATTAGGGCAGCACCTGAAGGTTTCAAAGTTACACCATTTAGAAATCGCCCGGGGATTTACTTTGAAAAAACTGGGAGCATTAACCTAAATATTAATGACTTGAAGATAATCGCATAGTATGATCTTACCAACTACTAGCGGGAACTTTCAGGAATCGAAAAATTGATTAACAAAATGAACGAATTCTGCAAAATGAAAGTTGCTGATACACTGACACACCACATAATTCAACAATTCAACCACCAACTGACAATTCTAAAAAACAACAATGACCTCCTATTAAAACAAGGAGCCGGAAGGGAGAAAGCGGCTAGGGTGAAACGATCACCGTTTGACTTCGTTGGAACCGTTGCGAACAAGCTGTTTGGGGTTTTAGACGAGTCTTATGCGGAGCATTACGAGCAGCAGATTCAAGAAACACGATTGAATGAGAACCATCTACTCACGCTGATAAAGAATCAAACATCAATCGCAGAATCAAATAGCAACATCTTGCCGAAAAATACGCAAGCCGTGATTGCGCAACTCCAAGTATTTCACGACAACATAGAAAACTTGAAAAGCTATGTAACGAAAACTAGCAACCAGACGGCGGCAGAACAGAAGTTCTTAGCTATATCAACTCATACCACTTTAGCAATGGTAAATTATCAGCAGGTTCAAAATTCGTTATTGGACGTTTTAACGGATCTTCATCACGCTAAAGTTAATCCGCGTATAATAACGCCAGACCAACTCCGCGCACAGCTAGAGTTGATAAAAAAGCACCTACCCCCACAACTGTCTGTCGCAGAAGATGGATTCAAATCTGCTAGCACTTTGCAGGCTGCTAACAGCCAGAGCCCGAATAATCCAGCAGATCATCATATTCGACATAAGACTTCCACTAATCAAGTCAGAAGACTATGAAATGTTTAAGGTCATACCAGTACCGACACTGCATAGAAATGAATTTGTCTTCATTGAACCGTCATTAGACTACTTAATAGTTAACCTACTAAGGGAGGAGCTCAGCAAATGTACAAAAAGCAGCGACCGATACCTATGCCAACAACAACATCTCATGTTTAATTGCCAATCCAACGTCAGCAGATGTTAAATGGACCTACTCACCCACACAATGAACTTATCAACCTTCTGCAAACTACGAAGCATAAGCCCATCTCCTGTGTGGATCCAGCTAAATAACGCCAATAGTTGGATAAACGTTTTGGACAGGAAGTACACCTTTAACATATTCTGCGGAAGACGGATCCTAGAAATTTCGCTACAAGACGATAGTATTTTAACTTTAGAGTCAAACTGCATCCTCAAACAGGACACGATGAGCATAACGGCTTACGACAGTATGTCCAGCACACTTAACGAAGCCTTCATTCCTGCTACAAATATCTCGGAAATATTATCAGACAACCCAAGAAATGTTTCGAAACCATTGGTCGTTTCACATCACAGTCTCGAGAGCAACAATGAGGAGTTAGACACCCTAAACAAAAGGATAGCAGATCTTAAAAATAACGAGGAACTGCCAGTTGATTCAATGGCTCACCACGTGCACTACAGCATTTCCTACAGCCTGATTGCCGGATTATTCATCACCATCGTAGCATATACAGTGTGGCAGCGTAGAAGGAGAAGAACCATGCTGGCACCACAGGCCCCAGTATCTGCTACAAGGCGGTTCACAACATCGGACTTCAACATATAAGTCAGTTCGGCCCGGCAGGATGTACGATTGCGTACATATGCACCTAACTGGAAACGAACAACGCGGGAAACTGTTCATAATAATTTTGCGTTGATATCTGTTTTTGGTCAGCGCGGCCGAGTCAGCAGCAGTTCCCACGTATTTTAAGTTTTATGATATAAGAGGACATACCATACATATATATGTATATGTATGCGTGTCAGTACAATTTATACTCTAGGTAATTTCTATAAAAGGAGGTACAATAAAATTTGAAGGTGGATTTGAATACGACAACCCCAATAGTAAAGTGTTTTATTTGTTGACTATAACCACCCCCCACCAGTGGTAAGGTGGTCTTAGTTTATCAGTGATATTGTGTGAATGCCTGAAATCCTTCGTCAACAACCTGATTGGCCCCTATCAGTGTTGTTTCACTCCAGGCAAGTGCACTGTCGATAAAATTTTCACACTTAGGCTGATTCTCGAAAAAACCCAGGAAAACCAAATCGATACCCACCATCATTTTATTGATTTTAAGGCCGTATATGACAGCATTTATACAGACGAGCTATACAACGGCATGTCTGGTTTTGCCATTCCTGCCAAACTCGTTCGTCTGTGCAGGATGACAATGGAGAACGCTCGCTGCTCCATCAAGGTCGGTAATAACCTCATCCAGACCTTCGATGTCAAAAAAAGGTTTAGACGAGGTGAAGTGCTGTCAGTGACTTCTTTTTTTTTTTTTTTTTTTGCGTGTAGCTGGGTGAAAATCGTTGAAAGACATCGCATGCGAGCTTTGCGATAGTGTGGGACTTGACCCACCCACTAAAAACACCCGGAGAAAGCATGGTGTTACCATCCTTCCAATAATCGCACCTAGTCGTTAAACTAATCAGCAATTTTTTTCTAATACATACTTGTAATTTTATGTTATAAGGAACTAACATTGGTCTGTTACCTTTTGTTTTTTAGCTCGTTATCACTTGGTCAGGTGATTATGTTATACATTTCTTTTAATATACATATATTTATATACATTTTTTTTTTATTTTTTTTTTTTTTTTTTTTTCCCCTAGTTAACTAGTTCGAATGGTTTTGTTCTTCGTAATCTTCTAACTAGATTGTTATTATTAAGTAGTTCGACTACTTCTAAATTAGTATGGTTGCGAAGCCTACCTTCATGTCTTCTTGCGACCTTCCTGACCTCGTCCTCTACCATTTCAATTTTTGGCTCCCTATGCAGATCAGCGTTACGTATGTACCATGGCGCATTAATAATATTGCGTAGTACTTTATTTTGAAAGCATTGTATGCTTTGTAGGGTCGTCTTACTTGTGCACCCCCAGAGTTGAAGGCCATATGTCCATATTGGCTTTAAAACTTGCTTATAGAGAAGCAGTTTATTATATATTGAGAGACATGAATACCTCCCTATTAGCCAATACATTTTTTTGTATCGAATGTTTAGTTCATCCTGTTTTTTCTTAACATGAGTTTTCCAGCGCAACTTCGCGTCTAAAGTCATGCCTAAGTACTTAGCTGAGTTCGAATGCAGAACTACTTTGTTATTTATGTACACAGGTATGTGTTGTACGTTTTTATTAGTGAAGATAACATGGATTGACTTCAGTTCATTTAATTTTATTTGCCATTTTTTGGTCCATTCAGATATTTCATTTACTGTCCTTTGTAGTTTTTCGGTGACTTCCTGCTCGGTTTTTCCGACAGCAAGTACAGCAGTATCGTCTGCAAATGTGGCAACAGTAATTTCGTCATTTTGTGGTAGGTCGTTCGTGTATAGGAGGAACAGAACAGGCCCTAACACACTACCTTGCGGTACTCCAGATTTTATACATTTTAATGCGGAGTACTCATTTTCTTGCTTAATTCTATATAATCGCTGCTTTATATATGACTCTAGTATTTCTGAGTATTGTCTTGGAAGATATTTTTTTAGTTTATGAACCAATCCCTTGTGCCAGACTTTATCAAAAGCCTGTGTTACATCAAGGAAGATGGTAGAGCATACTTGTTTTTCTTCTAAGGCTTTTTCTATTTTGTCAGTTATTCTGTGGACCTGATCTATAGTGGAGTACTTATTTCTGAATCCAAATTGATGGTTTGGTATCAGTGCCTTTTCTTCTATAATCGGATGGAGTCGTTTTAGAAGAATTTTTTCGAAGATCTTTGACAGTATTGGCAGCAATGAAATCGGACGATATGAGGTAACTTCACTGGGTAATTTTCCCGGCTTTGGTACCATAATAACTTCCGCTACCTTCCACATGCGTGGAACATACCTTAATCTGAACGTTGCATTTATTATCTGTGCTATTTTTTTCATACCTTTTCTAGGCAGTTTTTTCAGAATTTCACCCGTGATTAAATCAAATCCCGGAGCTTTTTTCGGGTTGATCTTCTCTTTTATTTCTGTGGCTATTTCCTTAGAGGTTACTGCTGGGATTAACCTCTCATCTTCGCACATTTCTTCCGTTTGTGTGAAATAATTATTATCTTCATAAGGCTGAAAGACGCTTTTAAGATGTTCAGCAAATAAATCGGCCTTTTGTTTGTTTGTTTTTGCCCAGTTTCCACTGCTGTTTTTAACTGGCGGGATGTGTGCCGTTGGTCTTTTCATTTTTTTTTGTAGCCTTCCACAGTGAGTATTCTGTACTAGCATCGTTTGTCAGATTTGTAAGGTATCTTTCCACCGACGCATTTTTCAATTCTGTGATCTTTTTTCTTAGCGTATTGTTTAAACTATTAAGTCTATTTTTATCACTTCGCGCTCTCGACAATTGCCAGCGTTTGCGAGCTCTCCTCTTTTCAGATATTATGTCGCATATTTCTTTGGGATATACGTTTCTTTTTACTTTACTATTTGATTCAGGCGTTGCAGCCCAAGCAGCCTTTTGTATGTTTAGGGTGAAAGTATGTACTTCACTTTCTAGTTGCTCTATTGTATCGATTGTTGTTCTTAGTTCGATGCATTCCTCCAGCAGATATCTGAAATATATCCAGTCAGTTAGCTTGTTCACTAGACATGGGTTACGTTCCTTCATAATAATTTTATTACCAAGTGTAAGCAGCACAGACGAGTGATCTGAGTCAAGATCTGGCCCTTCCTGCACTTGGGTAGTATTTGAGGAGATATTCTTAGTTATAAAGAAGTCGACAACGTCCGGGATTTTGTTCCTATCTGTGGGCCAGTAAGTAGGATTTCCCGTTGAATGGTGATTAGCATTGCTTTCTTTTATAGATTCAAGGAGTTCTCTTCCTCTTGTATTTGTTAATCTTGATCCCCAGAATTTGTTCTTTGCGTTGAAATCTCCGCCTATTATAAGTTTGTTTCCAAATTTACGGAAGAGGCTTTTAAAATCGTTTTGTTTCAGCCTATAGCTAGGAGAACAATATGCCGCTGCTACCGTTATCTGGCCGCTGCTTATTTTTATGTTTACGGATTTTGCTTGTATTTCACACGACTGATATTCGTCATCTTCATCGTGGCTAACACCTTCCTTAATTATAACTGCTGCCCCTCCTCTTGCTGTACAGTGAGGATGTGGGGAATGGTATGTCTTTTATCCGCGCAGTTTATATTTTGTTCCAATTTTGAAATGTGTCTCAGAGACTAGACATATATCAATTTTGTTTATATCGAGAGTCGCTTGCAATTCGTCTTTGCGATTCTCGAGACCATTGGCATTCCATAACAATATTTTTATGTTTTTAGCCATTAGGATCTTTTAAAAAACAGTTTTTTTGTTACTGTTTAGTTTTTCAAGGAAAGATATTCTTTCCAGAATTTTCTTATTATTCTTTTCCATGTCATCCATTCTGTTGAGGATTCTTTGCATGATATCCTCCATGACATTACTGGAAGGCTTGGGTTTTCCGATTGGTTTGGCATTATTGTTCGCAGTAACCTGTGCATATGTTTTCTTTGAGCTGGTTATGAGACTTAAGTTCTAATTTTTGCTTGAGGGTAGATTTTCTTTAACTTTATTCATTTTTCACTCTTTTGGGCTCTCGATTTAGGTCCTAAGTTTCTCTTGTTTCGGATTTCCCCATCTTTAGATGCGTCTTTTTGAACAGGCTTTTGTATTTTCTTCTGTTTGTTATCTTTTGCCGGCTGTAGCTCTTTTGCTACTACGCAGCCTCTATAGTTGGCTGGGTGTCTTTCATTACAGTTGGCGCATTTTGGGACTGCCTTTTTTACCTTATGCAGTCTTTTGTATAGTGGTCACCTGCACATTTAACACATTTTGGGTTAGAGTTGCAGTATTTGTGAGTGTGACCATACTTTTGGCAGTTCTTACATTGTGGGACTAGCTTTGATTTACATAAAGGATGAATTTGCACTTTCATTCCTAGGATATCTTTGATTGCATAAATTTTTTTGATGTCTTCATCTTGCTCAAAAGTAAGCATGAACATCGGCAGCGGTACTTTGGTTTTATGCTTAAGCATGTTGACAACTTCTAGTATTTTGAAGTTTTTCTTTTTTAGGTCATTCGCAATGCGTTCAGGTGTGCATGAGAAGTGTAGTTTCTTTGCGACAACCTTTATCGGTCTTGTTTGTTTATTTTCAAACGAATACCATTGCACTTTTTTTTGATTTAGTAATTTTGTCAAGTTTCTGTAGGATTCTTCGTTTTCCACATTAATTTTGATATCATTACTATTTAGAAGAGCTGTATTAGCTTTTATTTTATTTTCCTCCAGTATATTTAATAAGCCTTCGTACTTCGTGATACAAAGCACTATAATTGGAGGAGGCTTTATTGGCTTAAGTGGTTTGGTTTCTTTGTTTTTAATCTTTTCTGGGCTTTTCTGGTTTACTGTTGGTGGTGACAGCTCCGGAGACATGCTCATTTTTCTTTTTTTGTTCCTTTTTGTTCTACTAAAGGATGGTTCTGTCTCTCTGTGTAGCTCTTCTTCATCCGTAGAATACACGATAGTTTTTGTTATCTGTTCATTTTTGTTGTTGTTGTTATTGACCTGTTCTTTAAGCAGCTGTAACTCAAGCTTTAATTTATCAATTTCGCTTTTCAGTTTTTCACTGAGTTGCTTAAAATTGTCTCTTTCTTCACAGGCTTTTTTGTAATTAGCTTCCGACATTGAATTATCGTTTGTTGGTTGGGATGGTGGTGTTCTTACCATTCTACGACTTTTTATAAAAGGGTCATCTTTTAGCAATAAATGGTTCCCCCAGAATCCATGGAACCGACCTCCGAAGAGGGTGGATTTACCAGTTTACCTGGCGTACCACCTGGGGTAGTTATATTGTTTGTTTTGTTCATTGCATATTTCGTTTTTGTTTAACTTTTTTTCAAAAAGTTTAAAAATTTGGACTTTAGTCGCCTCTTACGACAATCAAAAATTCTAACCCCTAACCCGAAGGGGTTAGCATAACATAATATTTGAAAGAATTGTGCAAAACTCTCAAGCCAACACCGGAGGCACAATCTTTCAAAAGTCTGTGCATCTATTAGCTTAAGCCGACGACATTGACGTAAATGGCAGAACACAGCGGGCTGGCACTGGTGCATTCGCTAATATTGAAACAGAATGAGAGCAAAATCAAGTATACATATGCTGTCAAAAAGAAGGGACACACAGCATCGACGAATTGGACAGAACTTCACAGTCGACAGCTATAACTTCGATGTAGTAATGGACTTTAATGGACTAAATTCAGCAACATCTCAGCGGAAATAAAACGGAAAATAACTATTGCAAATTGCTATTTCTTTGGGCAGAGAAGGCAACTGAGTAGTAAGGCTCTATACCGAATGACAAACGAGACTATACAGGACCTTAATCATCCCAGTCCTACTCTATGGCGCTGAAGCATGGTCTCTGTCGAAAGCGGATGAAGATATCCTCGGTAGTTTCGAGAGAAAAATTCTTCGAAAGATATTCGGTACCCTTTGCGTTGCAGCGCTTTGAAGGGGAAGATTCAACGAATGAATTTAAGAGCTGTACAGCGACATCAACTTAGTCAAAAAACTGCGCATCAGTCGCTTAAGATGGCTAGGACATGTAGAGCAAATGCAGAAGCTGACCTCAACCACCTTGGAATGCACAACTGGAGGCAGTTAGGTAAGGACTTTGCTAACTGGAGAGTTTTATTAATTGAGGCATAGGTTCACCCCGAACTGTAGCGCCACCTAAGTAAGTAAGTAAAAATTATCACGGGTTAAGCATACCACCTTTCCCAGAGCATTACAATTGTAAACATTTTCAATGTCAATTCCGTAATATAATACACAGAAATTGAAGTAAAAAGACACGGTTGCTTATTTTGAAGATCTTAATTGATCCTCTAGATTTTGGGTACAACGTAGTATTTACTTATATGTTTTTCGAGTTTCGTATATAAAGCATATTGATACTACTGCATAAATTTTAATATGTTATCTTGACCCAAATAAAATGCTGTTGTTCTAAAAGCTGCTCCAGTACCATCGAAGGTGGCAAGGATATATGCATGGGAATGGGTGCTCCCTTTAGTTTTCAAAAGTTTGTACCTGGGCTAAATATTAAAAAAAAAACACTAATAGAAAATATGTTTGATTTTAATCTCCAACTGTTTTCAAAATATCTACTTATATTTATATGTTTATAAAAGATAGTTTTTCTGAAATCATTTCGCTACGCCTCTTGAATAAATGACTAATAAAAAATTTCTATTTGACGAAATCTCAATCCTTTGCTCTATTAAGCTCAGAAGTTATATGTAAAAAGGGCCAAGAGAACACGTAATCAGTTTTTTGTACATACCGAAAAATGAACGTAGTCATACTTCACCACTTTTTTTTTATTAATTGCATTTTAGCTTATGACGACTGGACTAATACTATCTTACTTAAAATTATCTAGTAATATATTTTCAGTCCCTTCCAGATATTGGGATTATTGTGATTCCTTGTCGAAAAGGATTACCCGTACGTGACTCAATAATCGCATCTAATTTATGGATGGTGGACTATTAAGCTAAAATGGGTTTGAGATACAATTTTATGGTAACTAACTGGATATACTGATCAAAGGAAAGAATCCTTTTTTTACTGAAGTAAAACGCCATGTATCTGCGACTGGATTATTTTAAAAGGAAAATCTATAGCGTTTCCATAATTTCTCTCCCAATTGGTAGCAATTTGCAATTTCGTTTCATTTATTCTCCAAATAAGACAATAAACTGATACCCAAATGCGAGATTAAATTACGGAGAATAATAATAACAATACATAATAGAAAGTGAGTAATATTAATAATAATAAATAATAATGTACCTACCTAAGTTCTTGCCATCTAAAGTTTTATTAAGCAGTCTTACAATTATGTTTTGAAATTGAAAAGAAAGTGAGTAGCTATGACAATAAAAAAAACGTCGTCTGTTAAATTGTATTATGTTTATGAAAGACAATGCTTGAATATATTTCATATTTATTTTTCTATAAAGTTTAATTATTTATACATTCTAAAATAAGTGTTTGGTACTGAATAGCTACTTCATAGTGAATTAACTAGTATGAGCGTGTGCTGGGTCTGTCGACACGTGTGTAGCTAAACACTCAGACCTTCGATGGGTTCAACGGTGATTTTCAATACTGAGTGAGGGTGTTGAAAAGAGATGGTGGCGGACGAGCACTTAAAAATATATATTTTTTTGTTTTGCTTTACAGCCGGAAGATGCAAGTCTTCTAAAAATACTCTTGGTCCGGTACTAGCAGCATGTCGCCTTAAAGCAACCACCACTCCAACGTATTTTACTTGTGCGTCTTCCATCAGTAATTTTTTTCATCGTGAAGCGGGTTTTATTTCTACATGCAAAAATGAATTTATTCAATAGATTTTGTTTTTGTATTTTCTCTTTCTCTTTGTACAGGAATTTTCCAGTGAAAATCCTGTTTTCAACTCAAGTTGCATTGGGGTAAACATTAGTGCGCTAGATTGGATGGGTTTAACCATTGTAGCCTGCCCATTAAATTTCTATCGACCAAAATCTGAAGAGGCGTTGTTACAGTGCATTCTGTATTTTTAATATTCATAGATCTCTGCAGATATCGAAATTTTTTATATATGTACCATGGCGCATTGACAATTCCTCTTACCATTTCATCTTCGAATGAAGACGACCCCAAAGTTGTATGCCATAAGTCTATACCGGTGCTACAATAACACTTGCTTATATAAAAGCACATTTTTTAATATTTTGCTTGGAGTACTTTCAACATCTTAAATATGATATAAAAATCTTCTAAATCAATTCTTACGCCAAGAGAGGTAAGCGGGAAATCTCTGTTAAATTGGTTAATAAATGTAGCCTACAAGATACCATGCCTGACAACAGGCTTAGGCTTATCAACTTTCATGCGGGGCGAAATATGTATCACTAAGGCAAGCACACGGTAAATAATGTGTGTTTTTTTAAAGCGGCATATATACAGGTCAAAAACTCATCCAGCATGTGAGAGTGTATTAGTGAAAATGAGACACGTATTTGTACGTTGTGTCTGCTCGAAGGAAAATCAAAATGTTTGGATTTTTGTTCAATCGGGTAAACAGCATTCACATAGTGTATAACACACTCTCACATGCTGGATGAGTTTTTGACCTGTGTATATGCCGCTTAGGAGGCGCCGAGCTTCCAATAGGAACAACTGTCAAGCCACCTGCCATATTTTAAAGTATCAATATTTTTGTTTTCAGTAAAGTCTAACAATTCATCATGAATAGATTTACACTACAACAAACTTATCAAATCGTGGAATTTTATTTCCGAAATTAGTGCTTATAGAGGAATTTGTCAATTTTACGGACCGAAAAATAAGCCTCAGTTGAGGCCAGTGATATTGAACACCCGAATTTTTCAGTTCGAAAGAATACACTGGAGCTTGGACTTTGTCCCTTCACAACTTCGAACATTTGCGAAAGCGCGATTGAAGCCGTTGGATCAACTTTCACTGAATAGGTTCAAAACCAATTGCAAGATGATTCAGAACCTTATGGCCAAATTTTATTTATCTATAAGGCTCACTTTTGGGTCAACGGAAATGCCAATAAGCAAAATTGTCATATTTGGAGTGAGAACAATCTGCTCATTACTCTTCAGACAATGGTGACAGTCAATGGTGACCGGTATAGAACTACGATCAACGAATATTTACGTGAAATCGATGTGAACGATATGTGGTATCAGGAGTGTTGTATGTATAACGGGGATACAAAAGTATGCTGGTATTAGTATTAAATATATTACCATGTATACTTATAAATTATTATTATATACTAATAAAGGCAGTCCAATCTGAAATGTCTTGGCATTAACATCGTCTTCTAATTAAGTTGACATAGTGTCAGAAGTGAACTAAAAAAAAAAAAAAAAGAAGTTTTAAATTAAAATGATAAAATGAGTGATTCTGAACGGTCAGAAGAAACCGAAGAAGAAACATACAGTGTCAGTGAAACAAAACATAAACCCATAAAGAAAATGACAGAACCGGAAACACCAATGATAGCTCCATTAGATTTCACGTCGACAAAATCTGGCCGATCTATGGATAAATTGGATTCAACAATTTAAGATCTTCATGAGAGTATCGAATATGGAAAGCGAGCCTGAGCAAAGAAAAGTTGCTATATTCCTACACTATCTTGGTGCGGAAGCCTTGACAATCTTCAGTTCGTTCGGTGTCTCAATAGATGATATCAAATATGCTGAGGTTATTGACAAATTCGATGAATTTTGTAATAAGAAAAAAAAAGAATATAGCCGTGGAGAGACATAATTTTTTCACACGTAAGCAAATGCCTGACGAATCAATAACCGAATTCGTCACAAGCTTAAAAAATTTAAGCACATCATGCGAACTTGGGGCACTACAAGACAATATCGTAAAAGATATTTTTATTTGTGGGTTGAGTAAAGAAAACCATGCCATACGAGAAAAACTCTTACAAGAAGGAAAGGCATCCTTAACTAAAGCCATTGAAATTGCACGAGTAATGGAGCAAACGAAAACAAAGACAATACAGCTTGAAAACCCGTCTACATCTATCATAGGCAAAATAGACAAAAGGCCCACATATTCATCTACATCAAGGTCAAGCGGTAAATACAACATTAACACTAAACCAAACACTTTTTCATATACAGAAAAGAACGGCAGTACAAAGACGTCATCATGGGCAGAGGAAAACAGCAAGCAACATAAACCCAGCTCATCAAGTTACTGCTATTGATGCGGACAGCAACACCGATTCAAATGTCCAGCAGTAGGTGTAATTTGTAAAAATTGCGGTTAACCCAATAACTTCGCAGAAATGTGCAGAAGTAAACTACATGTTAGAAAATTGTATGAAAAAGAAGAAGAAAGCGAAGATTTGTTTTTGGGATCCATACGTCAAAAGAAAAACAGCAAAGAGGACAGCCAAATATGGACAGTAGATCTAAGTGTTAATAAAAAGGTAGTCAGTTGCATACTAAATAGTGCTGCACAGGCAAACGTGTTATCTGTAAAAACATTAAAATCTTCAAACCTACAAAATATTAAATTAAAACCATGCATGTCAAATATAGTTTCCTATACTGGTGAAAAAATAAACTCACTTGGAATATGTAACATAAATTGTGACTTAGATAAACATAAAGGAGTGCTTATTGAATTTTATGTTATAAAAGAAGAAAGTGCTCTTCCAATTATTGGGTTGAAAACATGTAAAGCACTCAATCTGATTAAAAAAGTATGTAAAATCAATGAAACAACAAATAATAACCTAGAAATACTAAATGATTTCAGTGACGTTTTTACAGGCTTAGGTCTATTGCCGGAAAAAGTAAATTTAGAAGTGAATCCGAATGTAACGCCTAAGATTGATGCCCCTCGAAAGGTCCCATTTAAATTGATGAGTCGTTTTAAAGAAGAACTTGCTCGAATGGAAAGTCTAAATGTTATCACAAAGGTATCTGAACCCACTGCATGGGTAAGTTCTATTGTATTAGTTGAAAAAGCAAATAAAGATTTGAGAGTATGTCTAGATCCTAGAAATTCGAATCAAGCAATATTGCGTCCACATTTTGAAATACCTGTTTTTGATTCTATTCGTTCACAACTTTCTGATGCAAAATATTTTAGTCTTCTTGATGCGAATTTTGGTTTCTGGATGCTTGAGTTAAATGAAACTAGTTCCCAGCTTTGTACGTTTAATACCCCTTTTGGGAGATATAGATTTCTTAGACTTCCATTTGGCATTAACGCAGACTCAGAAATATTTCATGGGTATATTATTAGAACGTTTGGCGACATACCTGGATTACTCATCTATACCTATAGATGATTTTCTAATCTATGGGAAAACCGAACAGGAATATGACATAAATTTAAAATGATTGTTAGAAAGGGCAAGACAGAAAGGTCTTAAATTTAATAAAAACAAGTGTCAAATAAAGGCAACCACAATAAAATATCTAGGCCATATATTCAAACAAGAGGGAATATTGTCAGATCCTGCGAAAGTTACTGCTATTAAAAATATGAAGACCCCTGCATGCGTAAAAGACCTTCAAAGGTTTCTAGGAATGGTTAACTATCTTAGCTCTTTTATAAAAATTTTGTCTTTAGAAACGTCGAATCTTAGATCTTTTCTAAAAAATTTTGTAAGATGGAAATTGAATAGTTCTCACGAGCAAGAGTTTAATAGAATAAAAGAATTGCTATATAAAGCACCAATTTTATGTCACTTTGATCCCAAGAAGCCGATAACATTATCTGTTGATTCATCCAAAGACACAATGGAGCTCTTCTTTTACATGGTCGTAACCCTATAGCTTATGCATCCACTACTTTAAATGGCAATATATTTTGGTTGCAATAAGTTTCACAGGTATCTATACGGTCAGGCTTTTAATGTCGAAACAGACCATGAGCCATAAGTTTCAATAGTCACAAAGCCCCTCTTTAAAATAGCACCTAGGTTACAACGAATTATGATGAATCTTCAGATATATAATATGAAAGTATCACATGTTCCTGGCAAAAAGATGTATGTAGCTGATACTTTATCGAGAGCATGTTCTATTCAAGATCCTCAACTTGAGCACATTCAGCATGACATCTCCGTGCATGTCAATTTAGTTCTGTCAAATTTATCTGTTACAGATAAAAAACTGCAACAAATACAAAACGTTACTATCGAAGATCATTCTCTTCAAATTGTCAAAGATTATTGCATGAATGGATGGCCAAAAAAAAGCAGCTTAGTAAAACAGGAAGCTCAACCATATTTCCATATCAGACGTGAAATAAGTGTTCTAGATGACATACTTTTTAGAAACAAAAGCCTTATCATACCTAAAACTATGCGAAAAGACATTCTAAATAAAATTCATGAGGGCCACTTCGGCATAGAAAGGTGTTTAAATCAAACAAAAGACATTGTTTACTGGCCAAATATGTATAATGACATACGAAATATAATTTCAAGTTGTAAGGTTTGTGCAAAACATAGACCTTTGAATTCAAAAATGCCTCGTACTCCTCATCAGCCAACAGACATTCCTTGCGAAAAAGTAGGCATTGATTTGTTTAATTTCAATAGTGATGTTTATCTGATTGCTGTTGATTATTATTCAAAATATGTTGAAATTGCCAAACTTAATAATAATTCGACTGCTAAAAACGTTATAACTCACCTCAAATCATTTTTTGGAAGACTCGGCATTCCCAAAATTTTATTTTCGGATAATGGACCACCATTCAGCTCAAGTGAATACAAACATTTTCTTTTTACTTGGGACATAGAATACGTCACTTCAAGTCCTTATTATCCGAGATCCAATGGTCTTACAGAACGCTCTATAAGAACGATAAAAAACATTTTTAAAAAATGTAAGAAATCTAACACAGACCCATACATTGGCTTACTTCAGCTCAAGTGAATACAAACATTTTCTTTTTACTTGGGACATAGAATACGTCACTTCAAGTCCTTATTATCCGAGATCCAATGGTCTTACAGAACGCTCTATAAGAACGATAAAAAACATTTTTAAAAAATGTAAGGAATCTAACACAGACCCATACATTGGCTTACTTCAGTATAGGAATATTCCTAAGGGAAATTTTGAATCTCCAGCTAAATTGCTCATGTCGAGAAATCTTTGTTCGACGTTACCAGTTAAAACAGAGCACCTCAAGCCAGAAGTTATTGATCAGAAAAAGCACCGAAATAATGTGAACAAATGTAATGAAATGATGAAAAAATATTATGATATATGTACATGCAAAAAGACTACCACCAATTCACATTGATGATCGAATTCTCTTTAAAAAGACTCCAACAGCTCTATGGTCTCCTGGGAAAGTTATTGACCAATATAATGAACCTAATTCTTTTATAGTAGAAGATTTTGATGGAGAAAGTAAATTTAGACGTAATAGAGAGCATATAATCTTAGAAAATCACAATAACAACACGCGTAATAGTAGCTCAATGGCAAATGAAGTAGTTTATCTAAAACATATGAAATGTTTGAAATAAAATAAAAGAACGGAGATGTTGTATGTATAACGGGTATACAAAAGTATGCTGGTATTAGTATTAAATATATTACATTGTATACTTATAAATTATTATTATATACTAATAAAGGCAGTCCAATCTGAAATGTCTTGGCATTAACATCGTCTTTTAATTAAGTTAAGATGAGTCTACGTGTGATATTGCGACCAATACCATCACTTTATTGAAATCAAAGTTTGATGAGAGAGTGATTTCAAGATGAGGAACTGTGAATTGGTCACCAAAATCTTGCGATCTAACGCCATGAAATCGCTTTTTTAGTGGATAATGCAGCAACGTTGAAGTTTTGGAAGACAACTAATTGCGGATATACCGGCCCCACATACTCGGAAAAGTCCTCAAAAATTGGACCGATAGGATACGCTTTCTAATAATAATAATTAATCTTTGTTAAATGTTAAATGATAAAGAATTGTGTATTAAAAATAGAAGCTTTTTTTTTTTATCAAAAGCCAACATCGAGTATTTTTATTTAAATTTATTTTCGGTATCCTCTTAAGTAACGCCCTTTATTTTCAAGGTTTCCCGGTTTCCTGATAATGAAACGATCAACGATCTATACAAGGCGTGGCTCCAGTATTCTGGATAACCGAACCTTCTGAGCAGCCAACATTGACTCGAATCACTATCTTATTGCAGCCAAGGTACGAATGGTGATATTCCAAGCGCCTTAACAAAGAAGAATTACTGTGAGAAGATATAATGCCGAATGTTGCAGAAACAAAACACCGCCATATTCCTTGCTGTATCGCAAAATCTCTGCACGACTCCTACACCGCCAACTTCCAGTTTCGAAGACCAGTGGCAACATGCCATTAGAAACTAGCTACAAGCTAGATAGCAGGCGAACAAAGCACCGGGACCCGATGGGATACCAGTGGCAGTATTGAAGATTGCCACGCAGACATGCCCACACAAAGTACTTAATATGTACAACTGCTGCTTGAGCGCTGGAATATTCCCATCACGCTGAAAAATAGCCAGATTGGCCCTCATTAGTAAGGGAAAAGGTGACCTAAGCTCCTCGTCAGCGTACAGACCGATTTGCATGTTAGATACAGCAGGCAAGCTATTCGAAAAGCTTCTGAAACCACGTTTACTGCTATCGATAGAAGAAGCTGGAGGGCTGTCAGACAACCAGTACGGGTTTAGACGCGGGCGTTCGACGATAGAGGGCGGTGCGACAATGGATAAGCACAGTATGGTCGGCTCAACAAGGTAATCGACATTCGAAAAAAATCTGTACCCTGGTTACACTTGATGTTAAAAACGCCTTCAATTCGGCTCGTTGGAAGGACATGCTGGAGGCCCTAAAACATAAGTTCAACGTGCTAAAATATCTTCTTCGCATGATAAGGAGCAATCTTAGCAGTCGAGCTCTAGTCTACGACACGGAAGAAGGAGAAAGAAGAAGGGAAATTACTGCCGGAGCAGCTCAAGGCTCTATTCTTGGTCCAGATCTCTGGAACGTCTCCTACGACAGCCTGCTCCGCTTAGAGATGCCGAGAGACACATTCCTGGTGGGATATGCAGACGATGTAGCAGCTGTTATAGTGTCGCGGAATTTGGAGCTGGCCCAACTCAGCTTAAACCAGGTGATGCGTCGGATAAACGAGTTGATGGAGCAGCATGGCCTAAGCCTGGCAACGGCCAAAACGGAAATCGTCGTACTCACAAAACGTAAGATACCCACCATAGTGCCAATGTCAGTAGGCACTGAGATGGTTTAGGCAAAACCTAGCGCGAAATACTTGGAAGTAACCATCGACACGAAGCTATCCTTCTGGGAACATATAAGGCGGGCATCTGACAAGGCTGCGTCAGTTACTGCTGCTTTGAGCAGATTGATGGCGAATACCAGCGCGCCCAGACCAAGCAAACGCCGTCTTCTGATGTCAGTGACGGAGTCAATCTTATTATATGGAGCCGAGATATGGGCAGAAGCTCTTGAAAAGGAGAAGTACCGGAAGTGCATGGCAGCAGTCCAACGGAGGGGAGCCCTGAGAGTCGCTTGTGCTTACCGCACTGTGTCGGAACCAGCCTTTCTAGCTATTACGGGAATTATTCCTATAGGGCTCCTAGCCCAAGAGAAGAAGAGGATATATGAACGGAAGAGCGTATTGGGAAATATGCAAGCCAGCTTAGAAGAGAGAGCACGCACGCTCGCGACATGGCAACGATTGTGGAGAGAGAGACCAGAGGAGAGTGGACCAGAGGAGAGTGGACCAGACGACTTCTCGGAGATCTAAGAATGCGGACTGAGCGCAAGCATGGAGAAGTCAATTACTACCTGACTCAGTTTCTCACCGGTCACGGATATTTTCGAGCCTATCTCTACAAGATGCGAAAAGTCGACAGCCCAACATGCCCCTACGGAGATGCGAGTAACGACGATGCGGAACACACGTTCTTCCACTGCAGGAGATGGTGTGTGCAAAGGCGGTTGTTGGAAAGCGAGTTTCGTGAGATAACCCCACAAAATGTCATCCGAACAATGCTAGAAAACGAAGAGAGCTGGAATAAGATAGCTTTGTATATTGAAACTGTACTGCGCGTGAGGAAAAGCGACGAAAATTTAATAAGATGAAGTGGCAAAACCGGCACGAAGAAAATATAAACCCGCAAAAACGTCGCTAAACGAATATAAGTCCGGTTCCCCGTAGGGTATTAAAAACGAACCACTCTGAAGTAATGCGAAAGCGGTTCCAGAGTGGATTGTGTCAAGAAGAAAAGGTCCGTGTGGGTTTGGTGGATGAAAGTTCCACACTACCTGGAAAGTGCATTAGCGTCCCACAGAATACCTATGCAAAAAAAAAAAAAAGCTACAATCTACAAAAACGGTTTTATACATTTTAAAGAGACAATTCAGTAGCGCATAAAAAATGTTCAAACGTTGTGTAAGTTCATATAGCCACAAAGAAGTTATGATTCCTGTTGTTCCTATTTTTTACTTAAAGTACATTTTTCTCAAAAAGCGGGCGGCCGCTGATGTGTATCAGCGCCTTGTTAACACCAGGTCGGCTGTACCGAATAAAAGGGAAGACGTTCCGACGCAGCGGCAGCGGAAGTGGAGAGCTGAACTTTGCTGTGGAAGTTATGAAAAATTCGAGGGATCAAGATGTCAATCACGTCGGGGTCATCAAATGTAAAAGAATTGTTTTATTCCTTTGGTTTGAACGAAGGCACATAAACCTTGATCAAGTTAAGAAATTTGCACGGGCACATAATACAAAACGATGTTAAGTTCAATAATGATGACACCTTGATCACCGTTCGAAATGTGACTTTATTTTCTTCTTATTCCTACTTTTATACAAATTAATTACAACTAAACAACAACAACAAAAGAGCTTACTTAAAGATGGAATAGAAACAATGTTCAAATTTCTTAAGTGTAAATTTCGCGACGTATGCTGATATCGAATAGCTGATAATAACAAAGCATTTATTATGGGAAAGAGTTTCGTCGCGCAAAAACGGTTTTAATAGGAAATAAAGAAAATATGATAAGGTGCAAATTATTATAGCTTTGTATGTTTTTTTTTTTTTTTTGGTTGCGCCAAGGGATGTGGTAATCTTCTAAAGATACTAGTAGCCCGGGCTACTAGCATGCACGATTCGCAGACCCGAATAATCGATGCCAGGAATGCGCCTACGTACTAATCCACACCCTGCACACTTCTACCACTCTCCCCACGGGACTGCCGTTAGGTATTACTTCGCGGGGCTGGTTAGCATATCAAGCTATTCGTGCTGTTCACCTGCTTCTGAGGTTTCTGCGGTTTCTGAGGCTTCCGATGTTCTGTTTCTTTGCCTTTCTATTCTCCTTAGCTCATTTTGTACAATTGTTACAAGAGCGCTTATTTCCGTCCAATTCTCTTCCGACTCCAACAAGTGTTCGAGGAGTAACGACGGACTGGGCAGAGTAGTTCTCCATGCCGTGAAGCGTGGACAATAAAATACTGCGTGCTCCGTATCTTCATCTTCATTTGGGCATTCGGGGCAAGATGGTGAGCTGTCGTGTCCAAATCAGTGGAGATACTTGCGGTACCCGCCGTGGCCAGACAGGAACTGCGTAAGGTTATAGTTGCAGTCTCCATGTTTACGACTTATCCAGTCTTGGATTGTCGGTATGAGTTTGTGTGTCCATCTGCCTTTCGTTGTATTATCCCAACGAGCTTGCCACATAGCTGCTGACGCTGCCTTTTCCTCAATTTTGATCCTCTTGATTCCGTTGGCGTCATGTTGGCTCAAGGCTCTTCTGTTGCATATCCTCAACATTTCACCTGCAAAAATGTCGATGGGGGCCATTCCGGCTATAACAAAGGCGGCCTCATCTGATATGGTCCGAAAACCGCTGATTGTTCTTAGCGCGCAGAGTCTGTATGTTGACGATAGTTTCCTTCTGGTCTCCTTCGTCCTTAAAACATGCGCCCAGACTGGGGCGGCATATAACAAAACTGATGTTACAACTCTGGAGAGTAGGACCCGTTTTGCGTATCCAGGTCCACCTGATAATTTGGTTACCAACCTGGAAGTTGGCAAACTCTACACTTTTACGACTAGTTATGAGGACGGCCTCTGTTTTATGGTCGGCAAGTTCTAGTCCGGCGGTGGACAGCCAATCCTTTATCTGGACAATTGCTTCATTTGTAGCAGATTCAACTCCACGAATCTGTTTAGCTACTGTCACGACGGCAATGTCATCGGCGAATCCAATTACAGTCACCCCCCCAGGTAACGCTAATCTCAGGACGC
Organism: Blera fallax; assembly: GCA_946965025.1. NCBI lineage: Eukaryota > Metazoa > Arthropoda > Insecta > Diptera > Syrphidae > Blera > Blera fallax. The sequence goes on from OX337246.1 coordinate 59,521,655, forward strand.
CGTCATACATAATGTTCCACAATAACGGCCTTAAGACCGATCCCTGTGGAACTCCCGCAGTGACATTGTAATATCGTACCCCTTCATCTGTATAGTATCTCAACTTCCTGTTGATGAAATAATTGGTCACTATACGCAGCAACTAATATGGTGTATCCACCCTGGCGAGCGATCTTCTAATGAACGACCAGTTCGCCGAGTTAAACGCGTTCTTAACGTCTAATGTTACTACTGCACAGTACTCCTTTGTGCCGTAGAGCCATCTTTCCCCTTCGATGGCACCTTTTGCGATATTAACTACTTGTCTTATGGCATCAACAGTAGATCGCATTTTTCTAAAGCCAAATTGGCGATCTGAGAGAGCTCCTTTCTCCTCTGCTACCGCGAGTAATCTATTATAGATTATCTTCTCGAGAATCTTTCCCATTGTGTCGAGTAAGCATATTGGGCGATAGGACGATGGTTCTCCTGGAGGCTTCTTTCCTTTAGGTAGTAGGACCAAATGCTGCATTTTCCACTTTTCGGGAAACGTTCCTTCTTCGAGACACTTCTGCATCGTCATTATGAACATGTCTGGTCTCTTTTTTATAGCCGCCTTTACTGCCTTATTCGGGATGCCGTCGGGTCCGGGCGCCTTGGTGTCGCCTATTTTGATGCATGCCTGAAGCAACTCTTCTAGAGAAATTTGGGGAATAGTCGCTGTATTGTGCTCTCTTACGATGTTGCAAATAGTAGCTGGTATTTGGGGGAAAAGGTGCTCTACTATGGATCTCAACATCATTGGACATGTTATTGGCGGAGTTCTATAGCCCTTCAGTTTCGTCATTACTATTCTGTATGCCGAGCCCCATGGGTTAATGTCGGCTTCCGCACAGAGGCGTTTGAAACATGCGGTTTTGCTCTCCTTGATGGCTCTATTTAAATTGCGTCTTGCCAGTTTAAAAGTGTCCATGCATTGTTGAAAGTCTGGTCTCCTTCTTGACCGCTGAACTTTGCGCCGGGCTTGTAGGCATCTTGCCCGAAGTGTTTTTATTTCCTCGGTCCACCAGTTACACGGTGGTGCCTTCCTGCTGTTTGTCCTTCTAGGCATGGATGCATCGCACGCGGTGGTGATGGTGGCTGTGAGGCGATGTACAAGGGTATCCGCTGTTCCACTTAGGGTTAGATCCCCGTTCAACATTTCTTCAAATGCATCCTTATCGAAAGTTCTGTCATTCCATTTTGGGCCCGTGAGCTTTGGGGGCTCGACTGGTTTCTTTCCTTTTATTTCCATAATAATCATTTGGTGGTCGCTGTGTGAATATTCCTCACTGACCCTCCATTTTATGGTTCTCAGCATGGAGTTGCTCACAAGGGTGATGTCGATGATAGAGCCTATTCCAGCCTTCCGATACGTATATGCGCGACCTTTGTTAGCGATGCTAATCGATAGGGGAGCAATTGTTTCCAGTAGGGCTTGTCCTCTGGTGTTGGTTATTCTGCTGCCCCATTCTGTCGCCCACGCATTAAAGTCGCCTCCTATAACCACTGGGGCTCTTTGAAGTGCATCCGCAGTTAGATTGTCTAGCAATAGTTGGTATTCGCTGGTCGTCAAGCTAGGTCGGACATAACAACTATAGAAATGGATTCCATTTATTTTCGCCCGCACGAAGCCTTTTGTTTGATCGCTTATTTCTTGGAAAGCATAGCGTCCGCATATCCATATTGCTGCCTGTTTTCCCTTATCGAAGATCCAATTATTGTTATCGTCGGGACATTTATAAGGTTCACTTATCATGATAACGTCCGCCCTTTCGTCCTTGGCCGTTTGTGCTAGGATGTCCTGGGCTACTCTACAATGATTAAGATTTATTTGTAGTATCTTCATGGTCTTTTGCTAGTAATAGCTCTCCGAAAGACTGGGCATCTGTTACTGCCAGCTACATGCTTCGAATCATCTGGATGATCTTTCTTGCAGAACATACAGGATGGTTCCTTATCGCAGTTCTTCGCTATATGTCCTTCTGCTCCACATCTCCTACATAGTCTAGAGCGGTCTTCCTCACTTTTGCATTGCCAGGCCAGGTGACCAAATTCTAGGCATTTGAAGCACTTTTTCAGCAGCGTCCGTTCGCGCATGCGACAGTTGACCCAGCCGATTTTGATCTTTCCGGCTTCTAATAGTTTTCCTGCGTCTTCTGCAGGAAGGCTAATCGTTGCCTTTTGGGTTCCACCATATGCCTTTCGCAGGGACAAAATGTCTGTCGGCGAAACTGTCACTCCAAACTGGGCTTTGATAGCATCGATTACGTCATCTACAGTAGTGACCTCATCAATGTCTTTAACCTCAATGATGGTGTGGTGCGTAAGTGACCTTACGTTCGCTTGCTCCGCTAAAGCTTCACTGATGACACCTTTAAGCTGGGTGGTATTAGTACTCGTCTCCTTGAGTTGTATGAGAAGGTCTCCCTTCTGTGTCCTTCTGATTTTTGATACCGCCTTTCCCACTGTTTCCAGTTTAGGGTCTGCCTTCACCTTGCGTAGTATCTCCGCGTATGACAGGGTCCCTGTCGCTTTAATGACAATAGCGTCGGGTCTAAGTTTTTTGGCATCTTGCTGCTTCTTTTTGGCGACCTTCTTTTTGGTGATGTTTTGCCATTCTTTTTCTCCTGTCGCTTGCTTTTGGCTAGTGCCTGGGTTGAGTTGTTTTTCCCTGGTCACTGGGGTCTCCACGCAAGTTTTCGTGTTTCGCGTTTCCAGTTTTGAGCGCTTTTGTTTACGCTTCGGCTCCGGGTGTTTATCTGCGACATCGTTTACTCCGTTTTTTTGTTTTAGGTTTGGCTCCGGTAGTTTGGTGTCTGCAACATCATTCAATGGGTGTTGCTGCTTCCGTTTGGGCTCCGGGGGTTCGCTGTCTGCAGCCTGTTTTCTCTTCGGCTCCGATGTTGGCTTAAGCCATGGCGAAGTTTGTGAGGAGTTGTTCTGACGGATCACTTCTTTTGCTTTCTCGTCGTGCAACTGAATCGCCGAGAGCTCGTAAAGGGCTCTGATGCTTTCTATAGCGTCTCTCATCGCTTGGTGGATAGAGCGCCTTTTGCCATCTTCCAACATTTCAACCAGCCATCTTATTTGCTCACCTAGCTTGTGAAAGTCGGATTTCTGCGTGGTTGCGGGTGACTCGCGTCGTTCCTTGCACCTTTGCGACGCTGCTACTTGGTCAACTGGCGACCTTTGCATCCTTGATCGCCCCTGGAAAGGGTTTTCTTCAGTTTCCTCTACTACTCCTCCGATGTTTTTGTTTGTTTTGTTTGTGATCATTTCTATTGGATCCTCACTCAAAGCCGCTATCAATATTCGAATGTGTAGTTACCTAAGGATCCCATGGTTGTCTTTGCAAGCAGTGAGGCCATGCGAGGGTTGACACAAGTCCTTATGGGGTTTTGTGCCAGAGCCGGATCGGTGCTAACCAGGAATGTTACATCTGGACCTACACCACCAACTTAATGGTGACGAAACATTGAACGTACTTTGAGGCCTGCCAAGGTTTTAACGGGATGGGGGCGCTTGCAGCATTAGCCTGAAAGCCATTTCCGCAAGATTTCACTCTTACTTACTCAGGTAACAGAATACTGCAAACGTCAGCCCTCATAGCTGTCATTCTAATTCGTTTTCCAGTATACCATAATTAAGACCTTACTGGGCTCGGTCTTAATGTTTTGTGTCCTTTTTGTTTGTCTATTATTGTAGCATTATACTATAATAATAAACAATAAATTGTAGTATATATGTACATATATATATATATATATATATATATACGTATGTATGTATGTGCAACCTCTCTTCCGGTGGTGAGAAGTTGCTAGCTCCACGGTGTGGCGGGTGCGTCCGGATCTCGCCATTTGCTCTTAACTGTATCCCTCGTAGCCACCATGAGGTGGGAAGCACATATATGTAAGACGGTGCTTACTCGTCTTGTCACAGAGAGTTCATAGGGGTTCCTTTGACCTTTTCAGCCACGCCCTCCTTCTCTGCCGCTCTTGGTCGGGGACTGCTTATTGGGTATTCGCAGCTAACCTCCATTTCTGCAGGCCGTTCACTATCCGCCACCTGTGACCCCCACAGTTGCCTGAGCTTAGCCTCACCAGCCCGTCCGGCTTGGTGCCTGTGTATAGCTTTGTATGTGCAATCTATTTAATGCGGGACTAAAAACATTCTCCCCCCGTTGAATTATGTGTTCAACAATATGTTGGTATGTCAAAGCGGCTGTTGTCCATGGCTTGCGGAGACTCAATGTCCTCATTGTCTTGATCTGAGTTGGATGATGATCTTGGTGATACTGATGTTATAGGCATCGTCTAAGTATCCTGGTCTAACAAATAAAACATACAGCCAGAGTTGAAAAGGTGTATCCAGCCGCGAAAAAGTGTATGTTATTGGTTTTGATTTGGTTAGGAAGACCTTCGTCGAACACTTGTTGTATGTGATTTTTTAGGATGTCTATTTGTTCTGTTTCGGGCTTCAAATGGAATGCCGACAATGGAATATTGCTTGGCTGATTGGGTATGTTGAACGTCATCAAGTTGCTAAAGGGTACAAATGATAACCTTGTACTAGTCCCCGAATAGAGTTATTAACTCCTGGTTGATGACGCATTCATCCTGAAGACGTAATATGCCGAAACCTTCAATCCCAATTTGCGTCACATTGTTACCACACACTACATTTGCTGTTGTCGATGTATCTAAGGCGTATATCCCTTTCGATAAAAAGGATGTGTTTGCTTGCAAATGTAACCGGCAGATTTTGTAACAATACAGGTTTGTAATTCGTGTTGTTTTAGAGGATAGTACTGGTCCCGATGAAGATTTACAACTAAATAGGGTGTTGATGGCTGTATTGCATAAAATGTCTTATTTATTAAAACTGGTACCGGAATGATGCTGAACAATTTGAAGTCATCTGAAGATTGCAAAGGAATTTTGAACTTAAAAATTATATAATTTTCAGTCGGTCTTTCTTCAATCGTCTTCAGGTTATACATATATACTAAGAATATCTTGTGCTGTTGGAAGTCTTAGGGATTGTGGTTGGTGATTTTTTATCCCTGAGAGTTCCATCTTTATCTGGGTTGGTAAAATTAATTGCGGGCTGATCTTTCCATGGTTGGTATCTGTTAGCACGTCTAATATTGAAGCCTGTATTCGCTGGAAGCTGGAAACCTTTAACATAGTCTGCTATTGAAACGAATAAATTGGACAGTTTTTCCTGGTAAAATCCTCATCTTAGGCCATTCATTTGACTTGTCAAGTTACTGATGCGCTTATCCCATGATCTGAGTTGTACGTCAAGGCCGTTTTGATTTATCTTCATTATGTTCAGAGTGCTATCTACTATAGAAGTCTGATTTTTGATAAGATGGACAAGATGCTCCCCATTTTCCTGTATGTTGCTGATAGTGTTTTCCATGTGTTCAGCATAGAAAATTTGTAATATTGCCCACAACGTTTAGAACTCCCCTTTTAGTTCTGGTACCTTGGGCGGGAAGCAAGAGATCGTTTTGTCGTTCAATTCGGCCAAAAGATGTTCGAACTGCGTTGTGGTCCTTTCGCAATTTGACCAGAGTTACCGTTTCAAAATTGTCCTTCAAGTCAGATTTGACTGGAAAATAATCTGTCAAAAAACTAAAATTTAGTCAAAGAATTCTAAACACAAATGCAGCTAAAAATCCAGCCAATATAAATCGAATATTTTGTTTGAAACAAAAATAACATAGAATCCATTTTTCTATCACATTTGTACATATCGTCGGGTTTTCGGAAGTTGAAGGTTGGTGAGTGCCCCTTTTCTTATTATTTAATTCAGCTGATGACGATGGGAGATTCATCACTAACTGAGTCTGGAGATTGTTGTGGTTCTATGGGCAATGGTGCTAAGAGATGTATAGCTCGTTGAATGGTTGACACCTTTACCTTTACATCAGCCACCAATACGTCAGCTACTCTTACCAGGTAGTCTTCACGCTGGACTGTGTTGACTATTCGGACTAGCTGCCATTTTTGGGGCCCTAAATTTGTGTCCTTTATAATGACCATTGTACCAGGTGTAACATTTTCGAGTCCTCCTTTTGTATCTATGTTGTAGCTGGTTAAGATACTCCAAAGACCACCGTCGCCAAAATTCCTCCTTGAGATGTTTCACTAGCTTCCATAAAGCTAAGTAACTAACCTTTTGTTAATCTGCTGCTGAGTTAATGGAATTCGTCAGAGGTTCCCCAATCAAAAAATGGCCTCGAGTTAATGCTGTCAGATCATTCGGGTTAGATGTTAATGGCGTAATAGGCCGGAAATTAAGAATTGTCTTAATTTCAATTATGGAGGTTTCAAGTTCTTCATAAGTTAGAGGTGCCGAGGCAATAGTGTGTTTGAGTAAGTTCTTGGTAGACTTCACTGCTGCTTTCCATACTTCTCCGAAATGTGATGCCTTTGGTGGAATAAAGTGAAAATCGGTTCCCCGTGCGTTGCAAATTCTAATTTATTTATTAATTTTTTATTTTTTTTTTATCTTTATTGTAACAGAAATATATACATTATTTTTCATATTACAACTTTTGCACAATTTACAGAGATATGGTACTTATATCTACCTTACAGCTGAAAATGTTTACTAACTTATAAGCAAAATCACAGATAAAAAGTGTTCTGAAGGAAAGCTACAACCAAAACCTTCATATAAATCAGTTGAGAGAAGGGGGGCAATGCGGACAATAAGCGATTCAGATTAGCTTTACAGTTAATAAATTTATATTTAAATCCAACAAAGGACTATACTTACTTTACTTACGTCCTGTATCCCCTTGTGGGTCCTAGGGCCTCTACTACGCCTACGCGCCATCGTGTACGGTTTCTAGCAATGTGTCTCAGCTCTCCCCAACTTTTCCCCAACTGCCGTGCTTCCTTCTCGACTGTTCTGCGCCATGTTCTCCTTGGACCACCAGGTCTGTTGCCGTCCTGAGTGAAGGGGTTCCATTGCATAGCATGGTTCGCTATGGAGCTGTCACGCTTTCGGAGCGTGTGACCAATCCACTGCCACTTCCGTCGTTGGATGGTTGTGCCTATTGGTTCCTGACCCGTTCTCTTGTAAAGGTGTTCGTTAGAGATACGATTGAGCCCGAAAATCCTTAAGATGTTGCGCAGGCACCTATTAACGAACGTTTGCAGCTTTCTGGTGATAGCAGTGGTCACTCTCCACGTGCTGCATCCATATAACAGCACGGATTCAACGTTGGAGCGGAACAGTCTTAGCTTGGTGTTCAAACTGATTGCATTGCTTCGCCATATTTTGGACAACATCCCGAACGCTGACTTTGCTTTGGCGATTCTGTTGGCTATTCGGTTCCAGTTCGGTTCCACCATCGGTCGAGACAATACTCTCAAGATACTGGAAATCCTCTACTCTCTCTACTGGTTGTCCAGCAATGCATATTTGAGCCGATGAGTTCGTTCCAAGACTGATAATTTTAGTTTTAGCGGTATTAATTTTCAGCCCGACGATGCCAGCCTCCCTCTCCACATCTGCTGTCATTTGGTGGAGGTTCATAGTTCTATGAGAGAGTAAGCATACGTCGTCAGCGTAGTCAAGGTGTTTAAGTTGGGATGTAAGAGTCCATTGAATTCCTCCGTTTTCCGTCGACAAAGCTGCACGAAGCACATCGCTAATCACCAATAGGAATAGTATTGGTGAAAGAATGCAGCCTTGTCTTACCCCACTTCGGATCTCAAATTCCTCAGACAACCTTCCTCTGTGCAGAACGAGACATTTGGACCCTTCGTATGTAGCTTTGACAATAGCAATTAGTTTATCAGGAATACCTCTCCTGCGTAAGGCACGCCAAATAAACTCCCTATTAACTCTATCGAACGCCTTCTCAAAATCGATGAACAGCAGCTGAAGTGGCGATCGATATTCAACGCACTGTTCGATGATAATCCGCAGGGTGTTGATGTGGTCGACATAGGAGGATCCAGAGCGGAAACCTGCTTGTTCGGCATCGAGTGTGTTTTCGGGTCGTTGTTTGATTCACTCCAGGATGATTTTAGCTATTATCTTAGCTACAGCAGGCAGCACGCAGATACCTCTCCAGTTTCCGCACTCCATTAGACTACCTTTCTCAGGAAGCTTCACGATCATTCCCTTTTTCCACTCGTCAGGAAAGCTCTCGGCTTCCCATTCTCTCTCTATAAGTGGAAGCAGAAGCTTAGCCGATGTTGTTGGCGCTGCTCGTAAGAGCTCTGCGGGAATACCGTCAAGTCCGACAGCCTTGTTGGTTTTAAGTGCTTTGATCGCGGTAGTGATCTCATCCTTACTGAGAGCCGCGGTGCGTATTCGGGCATTTCTTGCCTCGGGCACCTCAGTCTGATTTGGGAACATATCGCTAGCGAATACACGGTTCAAAACCGTAGCAAAATACTCCTTCCATCTCTTGAGCTGGTCCTCATCCGAAATAAGCAAGGAACCATCTAGGCTTTTCACTGGGTGTTGGCTGGAGCTGCGACCACCTGTCAGCTCTTTAGTGATTCTGTAGACGGTCCTGCTATCGCACCTTCGTGCAGCTTCTTCTGCTTCTGTAGCCAGTGCGTTGATGTAGTTGCGCCTATCACGTCGCACGCTACGCTGAACTACTCTCATCTCATCAGAGAGAGAGAGAGATCAAAGTACCGATCAGACGTATTTATATAGTGCTCAGTAAATTTTATAATAAAAAAAAATAATTAAGCATTAAAAATACAATATTTAGTATGAAATAAATATAATTTCATAATATAAAGAGGAGATGAGTGCAAGTAATTGCGGGAAGTGCGATAGGACGCTCAGAAATGAAAAGTTTGTGCCATGCAATGGTATATGTGGTAAATTTTTTGACTTTAAGTGCGCGGGTTAGCTTGTGGATTATGATGCAATGTTGATCAATAGAAACCCCGGGATTCTTTTCATGTGCGCAAAATGTAGGAATTTCGTTGAGTTAATGGCAACTAACATTGCAGACATAGCAAAAAAAGTGAATTACAATAAAGAGAGCATTGAGAAGTAAGGGGTTAATATTGATAAGCAAAGTGAGAACATTGAGAAGATCCTTAAGCGTGTAGATAAATTAAGTGAGGGAAAAGAAAATAAATCTTACGCGGATATAGCAAAAAAAGAACCACCAATAATTATAAAACCAAAGGAGAAGCAAGGAAATTAAACAACAAAGGATGACATTAAAAAACATATCGATCCTTCATCTTTGTCTATTAAAGTTAATAACCTTTATAACCGACAAAACGGTGCTATTGCAATAAGTTGTGAAGATAAACAATCAAGGAAAACAGAAGAGGGAGAGGTGAAAGAAAAATTGGGAGAAAAATATGACGAAATCCAACTATTTTAGTAAATAATATTAGAGAAGAGTGGGATAGTGATACTTTTGCAGAGGCAATAAAAAAACAAAACAACCTAACGGGAACAGTTAAGTGTGTGAAGTTTTTCAGTGTGGACCAAAAGTCAAAATTATTTAAATCGATAATAGAAGTTGATGGTATCATTTATAAAAAAATTATGGAGTGGGGTAAAATCAATGTAGGTTGGAATAGATGTTCAGTGCATGAATATGTAGCTGTAAAAAAATGTTATAAATGTTGGGGTTTTAACCACAATGCAAGTAAGTGTAATAACGAAATTGTGTGCCCAAAATGTGGAGAGAACCACGACGGTAAAAATTGTGAGAAGACTGAATTTAAGTGCAAAAATTGTGCAAAAGCAAATAAGAATTTGGGTCTGCAATTAGACACTAAACACGATTGCAGAGACAAAAAATGTGAAGTATATTTAAACAAAATAAAATCGAAAGAAACAAGACAATGTTTTAGCAACGAAACTTGATAAAGGGTGTATACCTAAACATTCAAAGCTTAGTAAGTAATTTTTCAGAGATAGAAAGTTTGGTTAAAGACAATAATTTTGACTTTGTAATGTTAGCGGAAACACGCGTTACTGAGAATATCGACGATAACGAAATTAACATTAATACTTATAACTTGATAAGATGTGATAGTGAGTCTAGACATACCGGTGGAGTTATTCTTTATGTAAGGGGTTGTTGGTAGACGGAGATCTTGGGAAAATACTCTATAAAGAAAGACATATAGTGGTTGGCTACTAAAAATACATTTAATTGCAGTGTTGTTATTGTTGTTGTTGTTTACAAGTCACCGAGTGCATCAAATAGTTTTTTTTTGTAATAAGTTTAAGGAGTGGATGGATGAGCTGGATGATACTCATAACATAATAGTAGTTGGCGATTTTAATGTCAACTGGTCTAAAAATGATGACATTTATAAAAAAGAATTAGAAGCGGTTATAGTAAGTTGTAATTGTAAGCAAATACTCACGATGCCTACGAGAATAACCAGTAATACATCTAAACTAATCGATTGGGTTATAACGAACGATAAACGCATAAAAGCGCGAACATGTACTGGTATGAACATAAGTGATCATGAAACTATAGTGTTAGACTTGAACATAATTAAAAGTGAAATAAGAGCGGTTAAAGAAATATCAATTTTGAAATATAGAAGAGATCTATTTACTAGTTTATTAAACCAAAGTGATATAAAGTGTATATACAATGTTGAAGATGTGGATAGAATGGGTAGTGTTTTTGAAGACCAATTGCTATATATTATAAATTGTTCGTCGAAAAGAAAGTAGTCAACGATAAGGATAATAAATGGTTTAACAATTGCCTCAGGATCTTGAAACATGAGAAAATCATGTGGTACTCCAGGGCAAAGTTAACGAGTGATGAAAGTGATTGGTCGTATTACAGAAGCATTAGGAATAATTACAAATTAGAAGTCTCTAAAGCTAAAAGTGAGTACATAAAAAGGAAGATCAACAACGCAGTTAACCAAAAATCAATGTGGAAAGTGATTAAGATCTTGGTGTTAAGAGAAAGTGAGTATTCAATAAACAAAATTTGTTTTAATAACGTAACCTATACCGACAGTAACATTATAGCTATAAAATTTAATACTTTTTTCATAGAGAGCGTAAAGGAAATAAGCAACTCAATCCCGTATGTCCAGTATTTTAATAGTATAGTGCGAAACGATAACGCGTTTAAGTTTAAAAGTATCGTTTTAAATGATATTAAGTGTTCTTTAAAAGCGGTTTCAAAGAAAAAAGATTTCAATTTCCTAAGCCCAAGTATTTTTTTAGACGTTTTCGATATTATCGCCTCTCTGCTAATGAGAATCTTTAACAGCTCGCTTGCACAAGGGAAATTTCCCTACTCCTGGAAGGTATCGCAAATAACACCCATTCAAAAAATGAAAGGATCAATTAAGTGTGAGGATTGACCGGTTAACGCGTTGCCTCTTTATGAAAAAGTTTTCGAAAAACTGGTTCACGCTCAGTTGGAAATGTTTTTTGAACAACACGGGTTATTTATGGAAAATCAATCAGGTTTTAGAAAGAGTCATTAATGTGAAAGTGCACTTAATATGGTTATTACCAACTGGAAACAGCAGTTTCATGATCAAAATGGTATTATATGTGTATTCCTCGACCTAAAAGGGCTTTTGAAACAGTGGATAGAACCATTTTGTTACACAAATTAGAGCAATACGGAGTACGTGATAATGAACTACGATGATTTATACATACTTAACAGGACGGTCCCAAAAAAACGCGAGTAAATGCGAAATTATCAAGCCCTTCGCCGGTGAATATTGGTGTACCGCAGGGTTCAGTTCTCGGAACACTCTTATTCAACATCTATGTCAATGATATGGAAAGTGTAATTATGCATAGCAAATTATCACTGTTCGCGGATGATGCACTCTTATTTATTACGTGTAAAGACTTTAAGGATGGTGTATTAAAAATCCAAGAAGACCTAAACCAATTAAGTACATGGCTTAAAGCAAACAAACTCAAAATAAATGTAACAAAAACAAAAGCAATGGTGATTAATAACTTTAATAATTCTGTGGTAAATTTATGCATTGATAATGAGGTTATTGAAATGGTACAAAAAATTAAATATCTGGGAATAATATTGGATTGTGAGTTAAAATTTGAAGACCACATAAAATACATATCGAAGAAAATAGCTAAAAAAATTGGTTTTTTAAGAAGAATTCGAAGGAACATATCAACTATTTGTGCAATAAATATTTACAACGTTATAATTAAACCTCATTTTGAGTATTGTTCTTCTATACTATTTTTAGGAAATCAAAATATGTTCTACAGACTTCAAACATTACAGAACAAAGCAATGCGATCTATATTAAAGTGTAATATATATACTCCAATTAATTTCATGCTTAATGCGTTATTGTGGTTGAGTGTGAAACAGAGGATATATATGAATGTGTTAATTCTTATTTTTAAAATCAAAAATAATTTAATGCCACGGTATTTATCGAGGTATATTTCCTATGTAGGTAATGTCCAACCATATAGACTAAGAAATGCCTTAGACTTTAGGCTTCCACATTACCGAAGAGCAACACTTCGAAATGGACTGATTTATAAGGGATTTCAACTTTTCAACTCATTACCTAATGCAGTCAAAAGTGAAACAAATATTAACGTGTTTAAAGCGGGTGTATTAAATTTTGTAAAATCCCGATTTTGATTCTAACTCTGGTAACTCTTGTGTATGCTTTACTTTTAAATTTACTTACTTTTTTAAATTGTTGTTTATTCTATATTATATTTACATATTTATTTTAATTTAGAAACATCTTAAAAAAAAAAAAAAATTTTAGATTATAAAATACCTCATAAAAAGAAATCATGTTAACAGTAGTTTTGTAAATAGTAACATGTTACTAAATAGATTTATCAAATCAAAAAAAAAAATCATCTTCATGCGATATAGGGACTTTAGCTCGCTACTCCCTGCTGCTGGAGCGGCTGCAATGCGAGCTTTCAGCTGTTTTCGTTCGTCAATCCGTCTCCAGGTATCCTCGGAAAGCCACGCCCTATGTCTTCGCTGTGATCGACCGACAATTCTTTCAGCACCAGATGTAAAAACATTTTTCACAGCACACCAATGGTCTTGGATGGTTGTGGGCAGTGAGCTGCTGATTGCTTCCACACCTTGCGAAATGTGTTCCCTTAATTGCTGGCGCACTAAGGGATCACCAAGTCTATCGATGTTGAACCTGGGCATTCTTGTATTGTCGTGGGATCTTCGAACGGCAGCAGTGCGTAATTGAAGAGTAGCTATCATAAGATGGTGATCTCGTACTATCCCCACATCTGCCCCTCGCCTGTTTCGGACGTCCAGGAGACTACTTCTAAAGCGGCGGCTGATGGCAAAATGGTCAATCTGATTGGAGGTTGCTTGCCTGTCGTTGGAAACCCAGCTGACTTTGTGGCAGGTCTTGTGCTCAAACATGGTGCCACATATCACAAGGCGGTTGGCATTGCAGAAATCCACAAACCTTTCGCCATTGTCATTGCGGTTGCCTAGTCCATGTTTCCCGATTACATGCTTGAGCCCTTCATTGTCGTTGCCTACCTTGGCATTCAAATCCCCCATCACTATGACAATGTATCCATTTGGTGCTTTATTGAAGACGGCGCTTAAGAGATTGTAGAAGCTCTCCTTCTCTTCCTCAGATGAGCCGTCCGTTGGGGCATAACACTGTATGATGGTGACGCGTCGTACTCTAGTCCGGAATCTGGCCGACATAATCCTATCACCATAAGGCTGCCAGGAAATTAGGCCTTTGCGTGCTGTTGGTGTTAGCAGCAGTCCGACTCCATATTCCCGTGGGCTTCCGGATGGTCTTCCGGAATAGAGTAGTACAGTGTTGCGCGTTGGGGACTGGTACTCACCCGCCTCTAACCATCTGATTTCGCTTACCCCCAAAATGTCCAGCCTATATCGAATGAATTGTTTTTCCAATTGAAGGAATCTGGCATTGTGAGGTCCTTCGCTACCCGAGTCGAGGAGCGTCTTCACATTCCAGAAACCTATCTTTGTCCGGGTACAATAGTCAAAAGTCGTCAACATGTGATCATTCCATATCCGAGGCATAATGTCGGTTTCTGTAGCGAGCAGGGTTTGGTAACGCAGCTTGCTGGCCCACGTTACCTAGTCTAGAATCATGGCCCTAGACAGCACGCACTTGCAATTCTAGCCTAAACGCATAAGGGTTTATACGTATAGTTGCCCGGGGACCACCACTAGGAGGTAAAGCAAGCACTTCATCACGAACTTGATTGTTGCGCTACTGGCCCAAGCCAAGTTTTAAGCAGTCAGTAGTTTCCCGATCAATCGCAATGCAGATCTCCACAAAGGACTATGATAATATAAGATTAAGGAAAATAAAGGAATTACACATAAATATATAAATAAATAAATAATAAATTAAAAAAATTAATAATAAATAATGAATAATAAATAATAAATAATAAATAATAAATAATAAATAATAAATAATAAATAATAAATAATAAATAATAAATAATAAATAATAAATAATAAATAATAAATAATAAATAATAAATAATAAATAATAAATAATAAATAATAAATAATAAATAATAAATAATAAATAATAAATAATAAATAATAAATAATAAATTATAAATTATAAATAATAAATAATAAATAATAAATAATAAATTATAAGTAATAAATAATAAATAATTAATAATAAATAATAAATAATAAATAATAAATAATAAATAATAAATAATAAATAATAAATAATAAATAATAAATAATAAATAATAAATAATAAATAATAAATAATGAATAATAAATAATAAATAATAAATAATAAATAATAAATAATAAGTAATAAATAATAAATTATAAATAATAAATAATAAATAATAAATAATAAATAATAAATAATGAATAATAAATAATAAATAACAAATAATAAATAATAAGTAATAAATAATAAATAATAAATAATAAATAATAAATAATAAATAATAAATAATAAATAATAAATAATAAATAATAAATAATAAATAATAAATTATAAATTATAAATAATAAATAATAAATAATAAATAATAAATTATAAGTAATAAATAATAAATAATTAATAATAAATAATAAATAATAAATAATAAATAATAAATAATAAATAATAAATAATAAATAATAAATAATAAATAATAAATAATAAATAATAAATAATAAATAATGAATAATAAATAATAAATAATAAATAATAAATAATAAATAATAAGTAATAAATAATAAATTATAAATAATAAATAATAAATAATAAATAATAAATAAATAAATAAACAACAAATAAACAAACAATAAATAATA
The DNA here is from genome assembly GCA_946965025.1 of Blera fallax. NCBI lineage: Eukaryota > Metazoa > Arthropoda > Insecta > Diptera > Syrphidae > Blera > Blera fallax. The sequence goes on from OX337246.1 coordinate 59,536,995, forward strand.
AATAAACTATTTAGACAGCTAGATCTGAAATCAGTGTATTGTCAGACAGAGTTAATGAAGTATTATACCGATCGAATAGTTTTGTAACTCTACAAGATACTTTTTCGACATTGGCTAGGGAATGAAGCTCGTCAGTAGAGAAATGCCAGGGGAGGTTAAATATGATTTTCAATAGTTTGTTTTGTGCGATTTGTAGTCGACGAATATGGCTTATTGCACACTTTCCCCAAACAGGTAACCCGTAAAACATAATCGCTTGAAAAATTGCCTTAAATATAATTAATTTGATTTCATTACTTGATTTTGATTTTCGATTGATGAAAGGATATAGCGTCTCGATTGTAACATTTATTTTGTTTATGGTTTCGTTGATGTGAAAACCAAAAATCGAAGTTGAACCCCAAGGTACTTGGCAATAGACTTCCACTCAGTCTCAACACCACCAACCACAAGATTTCTGCTTGGTAAAAAGCAGGTTTTTCTTTTCCTAGTGAAAAATATAGCCTGGGTCTTACAAGCATTGATTTTAATCTTCCAATCGCGAAAATACATCTCAGTTATATTTAATGCAGATTGCAGATTGGTTTCTATGAACGAACCAATTGTATCTGAAGAAAACATGCATGTATCATCCGCAAACATTGCAGACTGACAATTGTTCAAGCGTGGAAAATCCGACATGTAGACGATATACAACATAGGACCTAAAATAGAACCTTGGGGTACGCCTGCGTTGACATATGATCTGTTAGATAACCAGCCATTTATGGACACCTTGAAGGATCGTTCCGTAAAGAAAGACTTTATATTTTTGATCAGGAAAGGTGGGAAGTTTAGAATAAGTAGCTTGTGCAATAGTCCCTCGTGCCATACAGTGTCGAACGCTTTCTCTAAATCTAGAAAAACTATGCCCGTACTTTTACCAGAATTGAAGTTACTTCTAATATGCTGCGTAATGCGATGAATTTGATTAACTGTGTTATGGTGAGGTCTAAATCCAAATTGTTCCTGCGGTAGAATAATATTTGTTTCGCAGTGCAGAACTAGTTTTTCCTTGATGATCTTTTCGAGGCATTTACTTAACGAACTAAGTAAGCTTATAGACCTGTAGTTGCAAGGCATACAGCCGATCTTTCCTGGCTTTAAAATGGGAATTATTTTTGCTTCTCTCCATGCTTTGGGGAAGTAGGAGTGTTTGAAGCAACTGTTGAAGAGCACTTGTAAAAACTTAAGGCCTATTTTAGGCAGGTGCTTCAAATATAGGTTTTTAACCTAATCAAAACCAGTAGATTTAAATGGTTTCAATTAAGCTAAAATAAATTGCAAATCGCTTACGGAGACAGCTTAGTTGCCGTTATTCGCAGGAACAGGAAGCGAGTTTATTTAGCTCATTGAATAATTTACAGCCAGTTCTGTGCTTGCATTCGTTGCCTATTTATAGTGCGGCAATAACCAAATGCTTCTTTTTAACGACCTTAACCATATTGCAGAAGGGCTTACTGCTCTTCTCTAAGCTTTGAAGTTTGACATTCCTAAGCTCATTTCGAAGGGAAAAAAGGTTGTCTTTCAATATCACAGATAAATTCTTGGCCACCGACAGATAATAATAATTGCGGGTCCTAGTCCACAAAGATCTGTAGTTACTCCTTAATTTGATCAGCTGCAAAACATTTGAGAGTAGTTTCATTGCCTGCCTATGATTGGTTGCTACTTTTGGAAGTGAATATTCAACGCTTTCTAAGACGCTAGTAGTAAAGAAACGAACACGATCTTCAATTTGGGACTCCGATGTCGCTTCTAGAAATACTTTGCGATTTTCTCTCAGTTTTGACCACAGAAGGTTTTTATATCTTTTCCAATTTGCATTTTTATAGTCATATGATATATATATTTTTATAGTCCCCGATATTCCGGGAGTCTCCCGGTTTTTTTACTAATGTCCCGGTCTCCCGGAAATTCTATGAAGTCTCCCGATTTTCCAATTTTTTGAAGGAAATGTTTTCAAACACCTATATATTTTCGAGTTAAAGAATATTCGACGTGATTTTTTATTCGAAAATGTAAAATATGTTGTGGAACTGTTTCATACTGGCATATCTTGTGATTGTGATCTGGATGCTTTATATGATGAAGTAAATATAATTCGAAATAGTAGACTGGAAGTACAAAATATGCTTTCAGAGGAAAACAGCAATTATAATGAACAAAGGGTGCAACAGATGTGGTATAAAATTTGTCAAAAAAACCAACTTCCGATCATTGAAAATATAATACAAATAATTTTTTTTAATTCCCGTGTCAAATGCTTTTGTGGAAAGAATATTTTCAATAATTGAGTCACTATGGTCGAATGACAGAAATCGGTTAAAAATAGGTATTATAAAATCCGTCATTTGTACGAAAGTAAACTTTAATTTTTCTTTCTTACACAAATGTGTTCTTATCGTTTTTTTTATACAAAAACCTAAAATAAAAATAACAAAATGTTTTGTAGTATGGAGTAATGTTTTTATTTATTCTCCCGATTTTTTCTCAATCTCCCGATATTTTTCCTAAATCCTCCCGATTTGCTAAGAAATATTTCTGGCAACCCTAGTCATATCTGGTGTTTAGATTTTCCTGTAGTGCTAAATTAGTAAAGCACCTAACCGGTAAATGGTCCGAGCTCATTCATTTAACACCAAGGGTTGACTGAAGATGCTAGGCTTATTAGTCAGAAAGATATCCAAAGTTGATGGGTTAAATCGGGAATTTCAAGGAATAAAGGTAGGACCAGGTGGATATAAAATACTAAATGGGTGTCTAGAGCTTAAGTCTGCAAGAACGTTACCGGCCCGGCCGCCAGGAAAATAAACCGAACAAATTTTTGCCGACCGTCCATTAAGAGAATAAAGTTCAATTCCAATGTTTTCTAAAAGTTTTGTGTTAATTACAGGAAGTACTTTGTGCTTTAATGTTCTTTTAACGACGATGGCAACACCACCACCCCTTCTCTCTTCTCTATCTAAGCGATAGCATTTATAATAACTATATATATATATATATATTAGTATTATCAGTTAGCCATATTTCGCTAATTAAACCAACATCTATATTATATTGGCTTAAAAACGCCAAAAATTATTGTTGAATTTCTTACTGAACAAACAATAAGAAAGATTGAAAATAAGATGCCGGCACTTGAAACCAGATCTTGTAATCTGGACGCTAGTCAGCGTATTCTGGTCGTTGCACCTTGCGATTTGATGTCATTCAATATTTTGTTATTGTTTACGTGATTTAACATACTTCCCCGCGTTAAATGGGATTCCGTTCAACTGTATCCTCATGTTACATTGACATCGTATTGTGCTCGAATCTGTCGAGGTTGCGGGATAGGTGTGGACCTTGGGCTTGTTTGAATTGACGTCACTCCGTTGCGGCGTATGCAGATGATGATAATTCCCACGGTGATCGATAGAAAAAAGGCCAAATAACTGATTACATGACGATGAGTACTATTTGAAAGAATAGTGCTATGTAGTTTTGTGAGCCCTTGGTTTTGCAAAGCCGAGAGTTGAGTCTGAAGTGTCGTCAGAGATTCCAGATGAGTGTTATTGAATGCTGAAATAAGTTCCAGTGTTGCGTGCACCTCGTCGGACTTGGTGATTGTAGAAAGGTTGCCAAAGCTGGTGTAGGAGGAGTGTAGAGTGCTGGTTGTCATCTGGTTTCCTTGAATGGTGATTAAATTGTTTCTCATCACGCAGTCGTCTCCTAGTGAGAGAAGCCCAGCTCCAGTGAGCTCAATTTGAAGAGCTTCTGTTCTACATACAGCAGTCAGTTGAATGTTTTGCAGCGTGGCGAATATCCAGTGGTTTCTGCTGCTTAACTGGGTCCACAATAGATCGTTGTTTGGTTTTATAAACTTGCATGCTGCCACTGTGTTGTTATTGAAGAGGTTGAATTCACAGTTACATATATGCCCGTGATCCAGCATGATATATTGCCTTTTTATTGGAGCAAAAGTATCGCATGTCCTTGCCTTTGTCGCACTCCTTAAGCTCGGCTGCTGTCAGTGAAAAGTATTGATCCCTATGACGATTTATGGCCAGAATATCGGTTGCCGCATCTATGATCAAGAGAGTGTTGTTTACAATCGAAGGTAACGGTATTAGACGAAACAGGTTAAAGGCTTCTTGTTCGACTAGTGGAATTTGGATAACAAACAAAAGGTGATTGTCAGTAGCTCCTCCTCTCGCTGTTAGGATTTTATAGAAGTGAAGCAAATCCTCTTGTTTGAATGGTAGTCTTTGTTGTTGAGGCAGATGGTTTTTGATGTTGATGATTTCTGCCTTTAATTGCGCTGGTGAAAGCAGTAACGGGCTGATGGTTCCATAGTGTGCGTCCGTTAAGGTAGTTAGTATAGCGTTTTCGATTCGTTGCAAGTTTGAAGACACGATCAATAATTGCATGGTCAATGATGTAAAGCTTTGGAAAATCCTTGATTGCTCGGAAACCTCTCCGATTCGAGAGACAATATGTTTGGCTTGGTTTTGAAGAGCATTTATGCGTTCCTTTACTTCGAGATGATCCTGTTTCACGATGTTAATGGTGGAATCTATTATGGATGTCTGGTTTTTTAACATGGTCAATAGGTGTGCATCATTGTTGTTGACTTGATCAATGGTTCTGGATAATTCTTTCGTTTTTCGTTGTAATTGATTGCATAGGTGTTGAAGTGCCCTTGTTCCACCATCAAATGCTTCTAACTCTGATCGGATGAGTGCTACGTCATAGTAGACGATGATTTTCCATTCATTTGCAACTAAATTTGTGGATCCAAGACGTTCGAAGTATATTCCTGGACTATTGTTGAACCTTGTTACGTTTATTGGTGATGCGCAAACTATTGGCAACAGTAGTAACGATAATATAACGGTAGTAGCCAATGAACTGTACGAAATCCTTCTTCGTTTTGTTTGTGTTTCGGTAACATCCTGCGTCGCGGGCTGAGAGATTGAAGCTGTCTCCTCGGGCTTAGGTGTTGTTTCATCAATCTCATGAGATTCCTTAAACAATGGTGTTAAAAATTAAAGAGAGCTAAATATATTTATACACATATGTTTGTCTCGCTCACTGTATGATGCTAGTGCGAGTTGTCATCTTTGAGCTTTTCATTAAATAAAATTATACTGAATTGTGATTAAAGGAGCCGTGTTTAATTTGAACCATCGGGTTACATTTTTTAACAAATGGTGTTAATCGATGGATTGGTCGCTTCCATATTCCTGATTTGGTTTTGACGTTGACTACCCGAACAATGTTGTCGTCGCCTTTGAATAGTTGAACTATTCTTCCCAAAGGCCATTGTAGAGGTGGGGTATTGTCTTCCTTGATAATGACCATGTCGCCAACCTTGATGTTTGGATTTTGCTGTTTCCATTTGTGTCTGTGCTGCAGCTCGTTTATATAATCGGTTGACCATCCTGTCCTGATGTTAATGCAACTAGGTCATTTGGGTCGGAAGAAAGAGGAGTAATTGGTCTGGAATTCAAAATGGCTTCTATTTCGATGACGATGGTCTCCAATTCTTCGTGTGTAAGTGACGCCGTTGAAACTGTTTTTATTAGGAGGTGTTTAGCTGATTTGATTGCTGCCTCCCATAAACCGCCAAAGTGAGGAGCTCTTGGTGGTATGAATTTGAATGTTATGCCCTTGTTGCTGCTTGCTTTGATTATAGCGTCCTTTGCTTCTGGTGTATGCAATACGCCGTGTAGTTCTTGGAGCTGATTCCTTGCTCCGACGAAGTTGGTTGCATTGTCGCAATAAAGAGTTTGAACTCGTCCGCGCCGACTGATGAATCTTTTCAGTGCCCCAATAAATGCTTCCTTTGTCAGGTCAGTCACTACCTCCAAATGTATGGCCTTGGTTACGAAGCAACAGAAAACTGCTAAGTATACCTTGTGGGGCCTCTTCCCTCGGAGGCCAAAATTGTTGTCTTAGAATCGATAACAGCGTCTGTGGTCCACAATGAGCGTTTTCCTCATGTTTAATTTTAAATAGCATCTTAGTAACGGATTCATTGTATGGAATCAATATGGGGTGTTTCGCATCGAAAGAAATGGATGCGGCTTCCAATCGCCCTCCGACTCGTAGAATGCCCCTTTCATCTAGGAATGGTGCCAGAGTAGTCAGTGAGCTAGATCTGCACAAGCCCTTATGAGTATTAAGATCCTGGATTTCTTTGCCAAACTCAGAATGTTGTATTTCTCTTATGATGAACATTAGAGCTTCGCTGAGTTCCTGAGGTGATAGTGGTGTTTGTATCGACTCCTCTGGCGGTCCGAATGAACCTGAGAACATAGCCAATCGTACGTTGTAGGAATTTAAATGAGTTACGATGTTTTATGTTTTTATGTTGTAAATAATTTGCTCGACGTTTTGTGTTGAGGGTACAGCAACGATGTGTTTTCTCTTTCTCTCTAAAACGCAGGGTGTTTCTACCTCCTTTAAGCATGTTTCGGGCCGTGATGACGCCTTTCCATGCAGAAAGAATGGACCATAAAGCTACATGCCACATGACATAAAGTTACTTACTTACTTACTTAAGGTGGCGCTACAGTCCGGGGTGGACCTGGGCCTCAACCAACAAGCGTCTCCAGCCAGCTCGATCTTTAGCCAGCTGCCTCCAGTTTCGCACGCTCAGTTGGTTGAGGTCCCCTTCCAACTGCGTGCGCCACCTGAGTCGCGGTCTTCCTTTACTGCGCCGTCCCTCGGGAAAGGATTCAAAGATTTTCCGGGCCGGAGCATTTGTGTCCATGCGCTCTACATGACCCAGCCATGACATAAAGTTAGCCGACGATATTCCACGAGATAGTAGGTCTGCTGGGTTCTCCTTGGATGGGGCGTGATGCCATTGGGTTGCCAAGGAAACTTCTTGAATTTTTGCAACTCGATTTGCAACGAAAGTGTGGAATGATGACGATGTTGAGTTGATCCAAGAAAGTACAATTTGTGAGTCTGTCCAGAAATGTGTAGAGGTGTCGCGAAGTCTTAAGTCCTCCTTGACTCTGGCTGTGAGCTCAGCTCCTAAGACTGCCGCGCATAATTCAAGTCGAGGGAGAGTCTGTCTTTTAACTGGAGCTATGCGTGATTTAGCGCAAAGCAGTCTCACGACTCTTGTTCGATCGTGATATGTTGACCGTAGATATACAACTGCCCCATATGCCTGCTCTGACGCATCTACAAAAGTACGAATTTGTACGGACGTTGGATTTTTTTGATTGAAGACGTGACTGTGAACCTTTGTCTGATTCAACATGGATACGCTGTTCCTGAAGGCTATCCATTCTTCCCTAAAGTGTTCTGGTAGTTCCTCGTCCCATGACAGTTTCAGGTGCCAAAGTTGTTGCATGAAGATATTTGCCTTAACAACCACCGGGCCAAAGATTCCAAGTGGGTCAAAAATACGTGCGAGATTTGAGCTGACTGAACGTTTTGTGATTGAAACAGTATTAGATATTTGGGCTCTTCCACACAATTGGTCTGATTTTGGTTGCCAAATCCCACCTAAGGTCTTGATTTTATAATTGATTGACTCACTAAAATCAAGGTTAATCTCCTGATCCTCCGCTGGGACATCCTTAAGTTGTGATGGATGATTCGCACACCATTTACGAAGTTTAAATCCAGCACCGTTTAGTAGCGAAGTTACTTGTTTTTGAGCTTCCATTGACAGGAGGATACTGTCCGCTCCGCTAATACAGTCGTCCGTATAAAAATCGTCTTGAAGAGTTTGAGCCCTGGTTGTGTTATCTTGTTTTGAGTTGCTGGTATTGTAAACATTTAGTGGCCAGGTAGGGTGCTGACGATGTTCCATAAGTCTCGGTTTTTAATTTAAAGTATTTTATTTCCTCTTTTGGTCGCCTTCTCCAAATGATGAGTTGATACCCTTGATCTTCTTCCTGGATTCGGATCTGCCTGTACATCTTCTCAAAGACAGTAAAGACGTACTTCTGCAAGCGAAATCGAAGAAGTATAAAAAATAATTCGCTTTGTATTGTTGGTCCAGTGTGAAGGATGTCATTAAGTGATAGACCAGATGACGTTTTTGCGGATGCCTCAAAAACAACACGCAGTTTTATTGTACTGCTGTCTGGCTTAATTACACAATAATGCGGAATGAAGAAATGTGACCCTTTGATGGTATCCAGTTTGATCTCCTCCATGTGATTGAGCGATTCATATTGACCATGAACCTTAAGTAATCTTCTCTCAGCTTGGGTTCCTTGTTCAGACTTCTCTCTAATGCTAGAAAACGATTCATAGCTGTTTGTCTGGAGTCTCGTAAGGCTGAGCCATTTTCCCGAAATGGTAGTCTGACAATGAAACGGCAGTCATCAGTTTTTGATATGTTTTGTGCGAAGTGTGTCTCGCAGTATCTTTCTGCCGCTGTCATTTGCCGTGGTGCATTGTCGAAGTCGTCAATCTTCCAAAATCGTTCGATGAGTTCATTTGTTGACTACTCTTCGCAAAATATACCGCAAGTTGCTGCGTTGTATAACAGATCTCCAATTTTTCCCGCTACCACCCATCCAAATACCGTGTTTTGCAGAATCGGCATTTTGTCTCCAATTCGTATCTGTTCTGGTCGGGTAAAAAAATGATAAAATTCTGCTCCAAGTAAAACTTCGACCTTGTCGGATCGGTGGAAATTGGGATATGCCAGGTAATTTTTTGGGTATAGACCAGCTTTCGGTATCCAGATTTTGTGTGGGTTGGGATGATACGATGTTCGGAACGATAAATGCTTCCAGCCTGCAAGCGAAATTTCCTATTCTTGATTGAAGTTCAATTTTGATTCTTTGCGTTGTGGTTCGAGTTCTTCTGCCAATGCATTCAATGCATAGTAAGGATGGTGTAGGTGAGAGGGCTAATCGTCTAAAAAGCCCCTCTGTTATCAGATATATTTGAGAGCCGGAATCCAAAATGGCTCGAGCTTCACAGGTTTTCCCGTTGTTGGCTGTGATAAGAACCTTGGCTGTGGCTAGAAGAACATATCCTTGCTTGTTATTTAATTGATTGATGGCAGCTACGGTTGGCGGCGAAGAACTCTCATATGAAGATTTTCATTTATTTCGTTCCTTTGAAGTTTTCTGATTCTGGGGCGTTATAGTAAATTTTCCTGAATGCAGTAAGGTATTGTGTTTCCTTGTGCATTTACTGCAGCATCGAGCTGTGCATGATTTTGCTGCCTTAAAACAATCAACGCATAGGTTTTGTTTTTGGGTCCATTTGAGTCTTTCAGCTGTAATAAAGTGGATGACCTTTTATCCCATATGCCTTATAGCCTTCATCATTGAATGTTGCCACGGATATCACCGCCTTGATCGTGTCCTTTCCTCCAACAAGGGATACGACTTCCAATGCCTCTAATCGATTCTTCAAAAATCCTAAGAATTCCTCTATTGTGATTAGTATATCGAGGAAAGGTGCATGACTTCTTTTTTGCGCTTTTAAAAGTAAGTAGCAGTGATGCCAATTCTTTTTATGCTGTTATTGTTGAACTTTTTACAAAAAATAACATAAACTACAAGCATTTTTTACTTAGGTTTGCAGCTGATGGAGCAAATGTAATGACAGAGGCAAAACACTCGGTAGCCGCACTTCTAAAAGTAGACTGCCCTCACTTAATCATTTTTAAGTGCATATGTCATTCTTTTGCTCTTTTTGCAAATCATGCATGCAATTTTCTTCCAGCCTATGTCGAAGGTTGTACAAGGGATATCTACAATTTCATCCAAAATTGAATTGAACTTTTTTCAGATCTTCAAACATTACTTGAGTATAAGCCAAGGAAAATGCTTCACCCATCCGCAACTCGTTGGTTATCTGTTGAGGCCACTGTCAATCTGGTTTTAAGCCGGATCGAGGTTCTGAAACTTTTTTTTATACACGAAGATGTTGAAAACTTTGATTCGACGAAACGAATTATAGAAATTATAAATAAGAAACAATTTGAGCTTTACTTAAAGTTCCTGAGATATATTTAAGGTGATATAAATAAGCTTAACAACATTTTTCAAAGTAAGTCTCCCGAAATACACCTTCTTAGCTCTGAAATTGTTCGTTTGTATTTAAAAATTTTAGAATACTTTATAAAAGATGAATATTTATCAAATGAATGCCTGCATAATATTAATCTGATTGACGAAAGTATCCATAAGGATTTAGGAGAAGTATATTTTGGCGCAGATGTAACAGTAGCTACAAAATTTACTCACATTTTAAATGATAGCGACCAAAAAGAGTTTCAGTATAATTGTGTTGCTTTTTATAAAGAGTTATGCAAGCATTTATTAAAAAAAATGGATTTCGGAAATGACTTACTAACTTCATTTCAATCAATTTCACCTCGTAATGTTATCCATGGACAAATTACGTCTGTTGGATCCCTATTAAAGTTTTTCCCTAAGGTGATAGATCCAAAAAAATACACAAGATTTAGATGACGAGTGGCGAGAGCTTCGATGGCTAAAGTTCTCTGACATTGATGTAAATGAAAAAATGTTATTAAGCAATTTTTGGAATGAAATATTTTCATTAAAACGTGGAGATGGAAGCGAGAGTTTTCCAGTCCTCAAACATTTTGTCATGTCTATATTATAAATTCCCGTGTCATCAGCAAATGTTGAATGCATTTTTTCACAAATTAATTTAAACAAAACAAAAATTAGGAATAAGCTTCAAGCGTTCACATTGAATGGAATCTTACTATGCAAAGATTATATACACCTAAACCATAATAACTGCACTGAATTTAAAATAAACCCTGAAATGCTTAAAGCATTTAATAATACTATGTACAAAAACGAATGAAAGTATGATGATTTGATTTCTTTTATTGAATTTACTTATGCTTTTTTTTTTTTTGTGTTATTGTTACTTAAATAAAAAATATTTATGAAGTCAGATTTTTCCTTTAGAAATTTGCATTGCAGATTTTTTTTTTGTCATAATTGCAGATTTGTTCAAATATTTTCATGGCAACACTGGATACAAGACGTGCTGCTGCTGTTGGGTTGCTGCGTATTTGCATCTACATATGCATGTGGATTTTATATCGCTTCTTTGGGGTTAGTGTTTGTGAGTACACAAATGAGTATCAGCATCGAATACTTATTTTGAGTAGTATTCCGTATCGATACTCATTTCAAGTACCGAATATTAAGTATCGAATAATTACTTTCTGCACATCATTAGTGTGCATGTTGTGTCTGTGTGTGCTGTGGTTGCGATTCCCACTGGGGATGTTGAATTGAGGAATGGAATTGAGTTTACTCATTTTCAGTATTGTATTCAGTTTAACCGAATGGGCCAGCGCACACTGGTTCTGGCGGGGTAAACTTGGGGTAACTTCCACTTCAATCGCACACTGGATGAATAATTCGGGGTAAAATTGTGTATACATAAACCGATTTTAATTGAAGTGGTATTTCTGCCTTATCTCGAAAATGACAACTTGTGTGTGTATTGGTTTACCCCGATGTTAAACCACTTCAATGCTAGATGGAAATTTTACCCCGTTTCATACTGTACACTTGCCCTCCCTTCTCTACGAACTCAGTTTTACCCCGGGGGAATTGATCCAGTGCTAGATATGTCCATACAAAAAATACATCGACGTTTTATTCGATGTAATGCATCGAAACGTTCCATCGATACATAACGATGCATCGATGAAAAACCACGATGTTTTCGATGCATCGAATAAAAACATCAACATCCATCAAAATTTTAAGATCGAAAATTCTCACGAAAACAAAACTTGCCCGCAGGTGCAAGTAAAAAAAAGAGTTGGGACATGTTTTTGTTCTCAATTTTTATGGAAAAAAAATTTAAAGATGCAATTGCATCGCTTTGAAAATAATGTGAACTGACCTGCAGTTAATTTCACGTTATAAGCTATGTTACAACTCGTATAATAATTATTTTTGTATACACAAAAAAGCACAAACAAGTCAAACTGCAAACTGCAACTAAAATGAGAATTGAATGTCATAATGTCATTCAATGAATCGATTTTTTGACTCAGACGTACCACTACATGCGTTCATTGTGTACTGTGAACAGTGCGTGCAGTTCGTTGCCACAAATGAAATACATCGATACATCGTAAAACATCGAAAGTATCCGATGCATTGGATTGATTCGATACATCGAATAGTAAACATCGATGTTTTCGATGTATCGATGTATAATGAGCATCCCTAGTGTGCGCTGACCCATCAATTGGTAATTGTATTTCAACGAGTGTGTGGTGTCAACGAAAATGAGTAAGAGATATTAAGGCTGATATTGGGCGAAGGAATAAAGATACAAGCATTAGGCGGATGTCTCAGCTGAGAAATGCGCAAAGTTCCACTGTTAATAGACTTGGTTCTGTTATTGAACGGTTTATTGTTATTGGTGAAAATGTTGCCCATATAAAGTTCTTCAAAAAGAGAAGGAGGAATGCGATAACAAATAAATTCATTAATAAAGAAAACAAAATGTTTTTAAAGCGATCTCTAGAATAATGTAAAATTTACATCTCTGCTGAGATCATTAAAAGACATTAGAGCTCTAGAAATAGGCTCATTACGACCTTAGTTTGTTCGATGTAATGGTTGAAAGAACGTTTCGAATTCTTAGGCGTCTTTCGGGAGCATAGATGGGCACCTGAGATAAAAGAGTAGGGCTATTTATGCGGTAACACAAAATATCTCTAATTAATAATACGTCGTGGGCATTTTTCCTCATATTAAGGGTAACTATACCCAGTAATTGGCAACGTGCGCTATAAACGCATTTTTCTGAAAATATATTTTGCGAACTGCGTCTGCACCCTTTCTATACGATCCGAGTGGGTCTGATAAGTAAGTTAGCTTTGGTAACTACATGCATGTACTCAACGTGAGAAGCAAAGGTTAGCTTGTTGTTGTAGGAATAGATAACATTGGCGCTTGGTCCAATTTTTGTAACAATAGCAGGCCCGGTTAATCATTGCTCCTTTAGGAAGTCGACCTTAGTCTCCTCAACACTGTTAAGGGATTTTGCTGCACCCATGTTTCTCCAAAGTAAAATTTTTTGATCAACTCTAACTAAGAATACCTAAACAATTGCTTAAATGTGTCAATCTTTTCAGAAATCACATGAACAATGAAAATAATAACCAGGTGCCTCTTCATTTGACGCAAAAAAAAACTGCATTTTTTGATATGGAATGCTTTGCACAGAGAAAAAACAACGGTGCTTTTTAAATTTTTCTATCTAATTTTTCTTGCCAACATCAACGACAAGTACATAGCAGCATCAAATTATAAACTCACCTACAATATTTGGAAATAATGAATCACATACCTTTGAAAAATATTGTAGCTATGCAGTTGACGCGGAGTGTATGTGTTATTCTTGAATCCAGATTTAAAAATAGGAACCAAAAACGATAATTTCCAATCGTCGAGAAAATTGCCAGATGAAAGAGATGTATGTATATTTAAAAATTATGAGCAAAGGTTACACAGGTAATCACATCAATTTTTTAATACAATTGACGGGATACCATCGGCAAAAGGCTTAGAATTCGGCTTGAGGGTACAAGCTGCGGAATGTACAACCTGCAACTCTAAAGCCAGTAGACCAAATACAGCTCCAAATTACTGGGTATGTTACATTTCGAGAAAACGGATTCGAAAAATTGTACAAATAATTCAACTTTTTCATAAGTGTCATTGGATTCAACATTTTTATAAACCATTGTCTTGGGCAACCCAATAGAACATCTTTTATGATTTAAAAATGACCAAAAACACTTGGAATTACGTTTTAGTTTATTTTCCACACTATTGATATGCAGATTGTGCAAGAACCGGCTTAGGACAGTAAAATCCTTTCGTAGCTTCCAAAACAGATCTTTATCAATTTCATTGCCAGACATTTTAAATCGTTTATACGGTTTGATTTTTAAATTCTTTAAATGACGAAGCTATCCATGGGGGTTCCTTTGCACCGAGGAAGGAACAAACGTGGTTAAGTTAAGAATTGCTTTCCTCGCGGCAAAATCCGGAAGGCACCTATTCTGGATAACCAAAATTAGGCTCTGAGGAGACTTATGCCTATCCCTGGGAAGGCCAGACAAGCACTGAAACCTAAAAGATCTTTTGTGCTATCCCTAGGTTCACCTAGTAAAGCAGAGAATATTTATCACGAGTAAAGATCAAGGTCGTGAAGGAACCTTAGGATCGTTTTTGCGGGTGACTGGTTGACTATGTTTGGTGAACTGATCTTCCTTCCAAATTGTCTTTGCCTGCTTCGAGTCATGGCGGGAAAATCGCACAGGATATGCTCGACATTCTCTTTATCTTCCAGATAAATTCGGCACATATCCGCAGGACTTATGCCCATCTTGTGGAGTTGAGTGAACAGTGTCCGGTGAGGAAGTCCGTGAGGAGCTTAACACTACGCTGTTTCAATGTGAGAATTTCCTGACTTCTCTTGCTATCGGAAGCATTGATGATGACGTAGCCCAGTTGTTGAGTTCCATTTAGAGAGTCTCTCTTGATGATCCCATGAGTTGAGCTCCATTTTTATGTGGCTGGTGACTAAGCCGCAAAACGGAGACGGACCAATGAATGAAGATTGAGATCCTAGTCTGGCTAGCTCATCAGTAATTTCATTGCCCTCCATTTCCTCATGTTCTGGAACCCAATGAATTGTGGTTCGATTATGAGCAGCGATAGAGCGCTAAGCCAGTTCCAGACGATCTTTGACACAAAACAATAGGAGTTCAGAGCCTTTCGCCGCCTGACTGTCGGAAAAGATGACAATTTGTTTTCTACGGAGGTTGCGTCTGATGCACTCTCTGGCATATATGTATGTAGCTCAATCGCAAAAACCTTGGCTTGAAAGACAGATGTGGAGCAGCCCAGAGAAGTTGCGTGTTTGAAGTTGGGGCGGTATATGCCTGCACCAACTCCGTTTTCTGTTTTTGAGCCATCGGTGTACCACACCGAGTACGAACTAAAGGAGGTTGAAACTCCATAACTCCACACACTATTGGCTTTGAAGGGGCTGGTGAAGTTCATCCGAGAGGGCATAACGTCCGTAATACAAAGCGACGGACTGGAAATCAAGGAGGAAGATCTAAAAGAACTTCCAGAGCTGATGCAGCGCATGAACGCATAGTGCCAGTGATGTCAGTGCAGGCGAGCCTTTGAAGCTTTTGGAGTGCGTTTTGGGTGGAGGTTTGTTCAGCCCTTTCGCACCACACTAGTGAAGCGTAAGTTATAATAGGGACTATGATATTGAGGTAGGTCCAGTATATCATTTTTGGTTTTAGACCGCTTTTCTTCCCGAAAAGTCTTAAGCCAGCCCATAACGCTGAGGTAGCTTTGGCTAGGGTTTTGTCAAGATGTGGATTCCAAGTAAGTCTTTGGTCTAGGATTACTCGCAGGTATTTGACTTCCTTTGAGAATGGAGTTTTAACGCCATTTAGCGATATGTTTGGAAAATTCAATGTTCTCTTTCTAGTGAAGGGAATGATGACAGTTTCATTGGGGCTTACACGTAACTTCTCAGTTTGACACCATCTCCATACCTTTTTTAATGCACTTTGCAACAGACTTTTCAGGGTAGTCTCACTTTTGCCTCAAACGCCCCTGCTATGTCCAAGAATGAGCACAGTGCAATCTCTTTTCCCGACATTGATACCTTGATTTTCTTGACGAGGTTATTTAGGGCTGTAACGATGGACTTGCCCGCTTGATACGCGAATTGATATTTATTCAGGGGTTTTTCTATAACGATGGAGTTTCGAATGTGATGATCGACAGCCTTCTCCATAACCTTTAGAAAGATGGATGTGAGACTTATTGGTCTGAAGGATTTAGGATCTGTTGCAGATCTGTTGCCAGCTTTAGGTATGAAAACAACATCTACCTCTCGCCAACGCTTAGGTATATAGCATAATTCAAAGCTCGATCTAAAGAGTGCAACAAGATGATGTATGAGAGTCTGCAAGCCGCGTTGCACCAAAGCGGGGTGTTCAATAACATAAAAATTGCACACAACCCAGCCAGCATGTACATATACCGCCAACCACTCGACTCTGCTCATAAAGATAGCGAAGAGGCAGTGAAAACAGAATAAAGAACAATAAAATGATTATCACTGCTGAGACGTGGTTGGAGACATGATCAACGAAAAATTAATCAAATTCTGAATTTTACAAATGATATTTTTGATATTACTCAGCTTCATGACATAGAATAATGATTTTGCACATGAAATTTGCGTCTTTAAAAACCCTTAACGACAAAACTAATTTGATTAAAATCGACAAAGGCTAAGTTGATGTTATTTATGTTTCTAAGTTTTTTGTCTCCAGAAATACAGAAATTAAATATGTAAAAATATACAGAAATTTCAAAATTTGAAATTCCAGCAAAAAATAATTTTTTAACAAATAAAACAATGCCAGACAGAAATATATATTCGTTTCCTCCTTAACAAATCTATTATGTTCGCTGTAGAACCAATAATAATGATTTCAACATGTAAAACCCCAGTTTATTCTTCTTTTCTCTTCTTTCTTGTTCCATTTGGCGTATGTGTGACTGAAAGCAACAATTAAACCAATTTTCCATTTAAATTGGTCAGTTTGTTAAGAAACTACATATGTATATATGCATGTACACGTTTAGCTCAAATAAAGATGTATGCTTTATAGTTTTCTTATGATCGCGATTATAGGGATCATAACCCTCCCACTTTTCTACATCCCTACTGCTCCGCCTGTGGGGTTCGCGGATTCGACCTCAGAAATTATCTGCCGGCCTCCCGGTCTCGGATCTTCGTCACTGAGGCCAAGCAAATACTGCTGTTTTTGTATTTGTGTGATTCAGGAATTTTTGGGCCTGCCTCTCTTCCGCGCTTGTGTAGGAACGTTGATTGACATTGAATTTTTGACAGGGTTCGTAGGATTCCTCCTTTGAACATGGCAATACCATACATGGCCGGTCGTGCTCCAATTTTTGCGAGATGGGTTCTTTGATGTGAAGGTTTCCTCGGATCTTCGAACTTCTAATTCGATCAAGCTTTGTTACTCCTGCTATCATGCGAAGTATCTTCATCTCAGCTGCCATTGTTATACTATTTTTTACATAATCCAGCATTGCGAACCGTATGTGAGCGCAGGACGAACAACTGCGGTGTCGAGCCTTCCTTTCAGCTTAGGGGGCATTTTTCGTTCACAGGAGATAACAGAGTTTTCCTGCCACTTCATCCACCCTACGCTTATGCGATGATTGATGTCATCATCAATAGTTGCTTCGCTATTGATCATAGATCCCAGATACTTGAACTTTTCGCACTTGGGAATCACTTTTCCATTTAAATAAATGCCTGGACTAGGTCAGAGTGGATCAGATAATGGGCAGTACATGTACTCTCCATCCACCCATACATCATATGTTTTATAGTTTATATTCGAATTTAAATATTAAATTCTTTTTTTATTAGCAAAAAAAAATTTCTTTATTTTTACAGATTTTCATCAAGGATAAATACAGAATTCTACAGAATTTGTAGTTTTTATCTACTGACTTTTGAAAATTCGGATTGGTATCACTGAGTGCACCAATGTTAAACAGTAATGCTAATGACTAATGAGATTGTGCTGTCATCATTCTCTTATTCACATTTGTCAAGAAATAAAATAAAGTAGTCTGTAGTCAACCAACGTGTTTCCATTTTTAATAAGAAGGAGTTGGTGATACACAAGCGGAAGAGATATGTAGCATAAGATGTACGTCTACGTACGTGTAATATGTATTTCAATGGTTAATCAAAGAAAATGAAGTAAAAGTGATATACTCGTACTAGTTAATGGGCTGAAAGAGGATTTTAGGGTTTGCCTAGATTGTGAGTTTGTGCTATCTCTTTGGTGCAATGTCGTTTTCATTATTAAATGGAATAGAGAAAATTATTCTTTAGCGGAAGTGTCCATCCATTTTACTAAAAGCTTAGAACGCATGTTGCAAGTTATGAAAGGTTGCCTGCTGAAGAGTTATTTCGCCTTTACTACTGTACCTTGTCGTGAGTTCATTTCTCGCGGAAGAGCATATTTTGATGTCCTTGTTCTAGAATGATGAATATCGATGTGTCGTTTGGAATTTAATCACAAAAATGTTGACATCGATACTAGTGACAAATTATTTTCACTTTGACAAGTGGGACTATGTGAATGGGTCGTATTTGATTCCTGCGACAGACAAGGCCTTGAAAAATTACGAATAAGGGCATTGAAGTAACGTTTTGTAAGGATAACGCTAACATCCGTGATGAATTTAGAAATGTGCAGATCGCAAAGGAAAACTTTATTATGTTCGACAAAATATTGACTGTGAAGAAGCGGTTGTCCGATCTGAGTGCACCGAGTGTTGAAGTGGCACGAAAGATTGGGTCATTTTAACAGCAAAAATTTATTAAAGCTAGTTTAAATCGGTCCTATACCCGCGGTTGATGTGAAGGACGCAGATCAATTATTGCTTTGTGAAATTTACAGGTGCTTACAAATCGAGTGCCGTGTTCAGAGTTATTAAAATTTTTGCACTCTGACGCGGTAGGTCTATTTAGGAAGGAATCATCGGGACGTGCGAAGTATTTTGTCACCTTTATAGATGACAGTTCAAGATGGTCTGAGGTGTATTTCTTGAGGCAGAAGAGTGGTGTATTCGACGCGTTCAAACTCTATTAGAACCTAGAGGAGAGGCAGACTGCGATGAGAATAAAAATATTTGCAGTCGGACAACGGAGGTGAATATTGCAGTATAAAGTTCGATAAATATCTGGCCAATCAAGGCATAGCGAGGACGCTCACGGTTCCTCGTACTCAACAACAAAACGGAGTAGCAGAGTGGATAGACCGAACTCTCTTGGACATGACTTGGTGTTTTTTGCTGCAGTCTGGTTTGAGTGCGTCGTTTTGGTTCGAAGCTATTGCTACTGCATGTCATATTCGCAATCGATGTCCTACGAGTAGTTTAGGTGGTAAGATTCCTTATGAGGAATGGACTGGGAAGCAAATAAAATTGAATCACCTTGGTTCCAAAGTGCTTGTTCTAGACAAAGTCCGTAACAAAGACAAGCTTTCGCAGAGATCTGTCGAAGGAGTGTTGTGGGATTGTGGGTTTGTGGGAGTTGAGGACAGTTGAGTTTTTGCCTCGTCCATTGATGGATAATGTTGTTTCCGAAAATATATCGCAAATGCAGTCGATGAAGAGGAAACCTGAAGAGGAACTCAGACAAACTCCTGTAAAACCTAAGTTATTGCGGATGGGTAGCAGAGGGCAATCGAGAAAGCTATTTCGCACTCCACGTTCTACTACTGCACAATATAGAGATAATGAGTCGAAGAATGTGATTCTGAGCTTTAGAATGAAGTCTTCGCTGGTGTGGCACGAAAGATGCCCTGATGAGCGATGCATGTGAAGAGTAGAAGGACGCGATGGAGGCAGAGGTAATGAGTCTTTGAATAAGACGAAACTTGGCAGATTGGTAAGAAAGACTCTCGTACGAACGTTGTTGGATATTGTTGGGTGCTTACAAATATGCACAGCTTTGATGGAAGAGTAGAAAGTCGCAAGGCTTGGCTAGTAGCCAAAGGGTATAGTCAAAAATTTGGTGTCAATTATAATCAGACCTTCGCAACGGTGTGGTGAGGTTTTTTACTCTAGCGGCTCAATTTGGATTAAGTGTGTGGCAGTTTGACGTAGTGACTGCATATTTAAACGGAACGTTGAATAAAGAATTTTTCATGAGAATTCCTGAGATGTTGAATGAGATGCTGGAGGGGATAATTTCCAAGCAAGGTAAAAATTCGAATTTTGGATATCGACAAGGAAAAATGCACAAAAATATACATAAATGATGATGGAACGCATGCAGATTGCAGAAGTATCTCTATGGACTTCGTCAATCTGGACGTCAGTGGTAAGTAAATCTCAGGGAAGAACTTTAAAGTTGGGGTTTAAGACCCACACTTCCGTGAGCCGTGCGTATTTTATAAAAGCTGTGAAGATAATTTATTGCTTGTTCTTGTTTACGATGATGATATGTATATTGGTTGCGTCAAAAAAGAAAAACCAAATCATGAATCTACGTGATGGTCTATTGGAGAAGAAAAGTTTGCTAAATATTGTCTTGGACTAGGAATAAATCAAGGTGAAGGAAAAATCCAGCTTTCGCAGATTATATACTGGGACTGCTCGAACACTACGGGATGAACAAGTGTAATCCTGTGTTGACGCCTTCGGAAGTGAACATACGTTTTGATAATGCTAGTAATTGTGGTGGATCGCAGGAAAACTATCCATAACGAAATAATTGGTGCCCTTATGTATTTATCAGTGGCTACCCGTCCGGACATTGCGAATATCGTTTCAAGGTTGGCACAATTTACTGGTAAACAGAATAAGTCGCGCTGCCTCTCTGCGAAAAGAGTTTTAAGGTATCTTGCTGAGAGTTCAAACCTTGGATTACTATACACAAAAACGAATGAGTCGCTTATTGGATACAGAGATCCTGCTTGGGGTGACTGTGCTGTAGACCGTCGTTCTTAAACAGGATATGTGTTCTTACTTGGTGGCGTTGCTGTTACATGGACTGTTGCACTATCGTCAACAGAGCCAGAATATGTGAGTCTAACGGAGGCGGCGAAGGAGATTATCTACTTGTGTAGCATACTATGTGAGCTCGAGTTACGTGGGTGGGCCGATATAATTATTTATGTTGACAACCAAGGAGCTCAATATTGGGCGAATGATCCAGTTTTTCATGCCCGCACAAAGCATATCGACATTAAGCATCACTTTGTCCGCGAGTTGATTATTTCAAAAATGTTTTTGCGAACAGAATGATTGCTGTTCGAAGAACGATGTTTGAAAGGTACATATAAGTATAGGCTTTAGGACGTGTGGAGATTTTTGATGATGACGTTAGGCTTGTGAGGGCGTGATGAATATCGATGTCCATCTAATTGGCAACCCACACGACGTTTGCAATTCCAGCACAAAAATGTTGACAACGATAGTAGTGACAAAATGTTGTCAGTTTGACATTAAAATGAATTTCTTTTTCAACATGTCTTCTTTCTTTCTGTTTAACCGGTTAAATAAAGTACATATTTCTTTTTATTGAATAAATACTGCATTTTGCTCTCCCTTTTTAACATAGAATCTGGATGATGAGTGGACAAGGCACAAGTTATCCTTCAATTCGAGAAAGAAAATATCTTAGTGTTATTTAGAGGAGGTAAAATACATGTTTTCATGTGTAAACCTTAAACTTGTCACTGATGTTACATAATAAGCTGATGGGGAATACAGCCGTTGAATAGAAATCGAGGTCTCATCACTCTTTGACGCTATTGCAGAGCAATCACTGAAAGGTAGAATACCTGATACTTGCAATGGTCGCACTTTTTAGCAAGAAAAGGTGTTTCCTGCCTGGTGAGTTCGTTATTCAAAGAAACTACAAGCTTGGAATATACCTAAGTGCCTACACTACACTTCGGCGAGGAAGGTTTCCTTAATCATCAATTCATTCAATATTCTTATAACAAATAGACTAAGTAATTTTTGAGTGTGAATAATAACAAAAAATAATTCGCATAATTCGATAGTTCTTAAGTAGTTATGTATATTTAAATGTTAGCGTCTTGCATGCTCTAGTGGGGGCAATGGTGAGTAATACTATATCAAAAATGCAGAATTTTTTCGAAAATATAAAAAATTGTTATCACAATTATTTAAAAAATCGATTTCTAGCCTAGTATTTTTGCGTCTTGTAGGCAGAAGGCCGCCTGCAAAACGTCTTGGAACACCATATTTTTTATCAGGAAGACTATTTCTACATTTAGTAGAAAAAAAAAGTCGTTATTACAATTATTTAAAAAATCGATTTCTATCCTACTATTAGTGCGTCTTGCAGGCAAAAGTCTACCTGCAAAACCATCATACCATTTTTGTTATCAGGGCGCTTAACTCTACATTTTGAAATGATGGTAAAGTTGTTATACCAATTATTTGTATTATCGAAAAAAAATGCATTTTTGATATAGTAATACTCACCATTTCCCCCACTAGAGCATGCAAGACGCTAACAATTAAAAAAAACTGCTTAAGAACTATCGAATTATGCGAATTATTTTTTGTTATCATTCACACCCAAAAATTTCTGTGGGCTCTCGGTCTAAAACTGGGGAGATCTGAACAAAATAATTATACATTAATTTTGATACACGCCTATGTACATTTATGTGTGTGATACTACCCTATGTGTATTACTAAAAACGTTTACGTGTAAGAAGATTCGCTTTATTTTGCATATACATACATATGTATGTAAGTAATAACATACTGATGGCTTAATGTGCTCCCAATTTATTCAGGTTTTTCCATTCATACTCATAAGAAGCAAGGTAACGTAGAGGGTCTTTTAAAATTTTTGTTTACAATTTTTTTCAAAAAAAATATACACAAATATTTTTAATATCTTTGTTAGTAATTCGCCAGCTTTTATTTGACATGTAACATGATAAGGAGCAAAAATGAATGTTCATGCCATCCAAAACTGCCTCGTTCCCCAAAAAATGATATAAGCATGCGTGTGTACACACGGACAGCCAGACAATTAGACACCGTAAGTGTTGTATTTTACCATTTGGGTAAGAAGATAATATGAAGTATCTCTCTTTTTTCTCTGAATTGGGTTGTCTTACACTTCTTTTTTAATTATTCCGATTTTTTTTTTATTCATGCTTCCAACTCCAGGCTTAATGATGGAAATGTTCCAACCCATATTTCATCTTTACGCACATAATTACCATTCTCTAGGTGATTAACGGGTTCTTATGTTGTATCATATTCACGTATTTGCCAATATTCAACCTCCTCCCAAAGCACCACCACCGCCCCGCTTAACTTTTCCGTTATAGTATTAAATTCTTATTGTGCTTTTATTAAAATCAATAATTAAATTATAGCCCTATTTTTCATCTAAAAGTGCAAAATTGAGTTGGCACCTTACCATAATCCTACTTAATTAATTTTATTAATTACAGCAAAGAATTAAAAACAGAATAAGTTTTCTTATGACTTTTTGCTAATGATTTCTGGTTTTGCTTTTGCTAATTTGTGGTGTGCTCTCCAAGATACTTCAAAAAATGGTTATTGCGTAAAAAAAGTGTAATTAACAGCAACTTCACCCAATACTATAACTTTGGGATACATTAAACAATGGACAAAATTCGCAATCAAAAACGTTTGAATGATTCAATCCACCCTCCAATCGAGTAGGGGTCACTAGCAGTTGCCTGAGCAAAGGATGACGATAACGATGACGACAATGGCGGCGAGACACAAGGAACGGAACCAGTCAGTGGCAGGAAAGTAAATAGAACTTGATTTTCATATTCTTCGAGGAAATCTATTCAAATGAATACTGATTGAAATTCCTCCATTTATCTGTAATGGAAAAACTGTGTTCGATAATTTTTTTTCTAGCTCCACAATGGATAGAGTCCTCTTCCTCGTCGTCTTTGCCGTAAGTCAGGCAGTAATCTTCATCTTCCTCTCCCTGTACTATCACACGATTTTTTTGATTCGATGGCGGTCCTTGGATTGGCAGTCAGATAGAAAGATTTGTTTTGCCAATGGAAATGGTGATAGTGTAGCGAACACTGTGCTAAGGTTGGAGTACGTCTGGGACTTGGGTCATGACCAAGGGAGCACTAATTTGTATTCCTCGGGGATTTCTGTAGCATATCTATTTCAATTTGGAATATCCTTTGTTCTCAGGAGAAAGTCAAGAGGATAATGGCGGTATCAGTTTCATATTATTTTATTTACATTTTAAATTTAAATTCAAGCTAGAGTACAAAAGCTGTGAAACAGAGCAAGTAAAGCGTTCAATCAATAGTTGAAGTCCTACGTTGCTGCAGGGCTTGCGGTTAAAAATTAAATTTATTAGTTAGCTAGTTTTTTTAGTTAGTTCACTATTTATTTCATAAAAAAGCGTGTTAAAAATTTCAAAATCTTAGTTTACATGGTTTGGCTTAAGGCCGTCTACCAGATTGATATAAAATAGATTTTCAGTTATGAACTACATATATGTATGTATATAAATTAACATTAATTTTGTGCTTTTTACTAGAAATTTTCCTCTATAAAGCGTTTTCTGTAGCATAGCATGTTTATTACATAGTTGTACAGTTGATCTCAGCCTCGACTACAGTTTAAGATGTTCATCAGTTCTTCAGCCGTGAGTACTGTGCTCCAAAGGAGCTGCAGCGAAATTCTTTAAGGATAGGGCATACAGCGATGAATGAAATACGTCATCTCGTTCTTTCAAGTTACACAGGTCGCATAAAAGCTGCAGTTCCGGGCGATGCGGCATAAAATTTAAGCTTAACAGTTCAGCTCTTACTTTAAATATTGTAGGTACTTAGCATATCAGTTGAGTGACTTGACAGAAAATAAGTTTTGTCATGCAAATTATAGTTTAATTTGCTATAATAAGCCCTAAATTGCGATGACTGGGCTTCATTTACAAATTGTTCATAGATCCTATGGCCTGTTTTCTCCCGTAATTTGTAGAACTTATGTTTCAGGGGAATCAGTTGTTCATCTGGAGTAACAATGAGATTGAAGCGGCACTGCCATGCTAGGTTTTCCCAGTTTTGAACACATTTAACTCCGCTTGATTTACAAGCTAAAAACCTTGCGGGAAACAGTGCGCTAAGGCTCACTAACTTAGGTCTCTTTAAGAAAAGCAGTTTAGGACACTGCTTCATCTTAAATGAATTTATTAGTGGCAACTCAGTAAAAACAGACGACATTACTCCCGTGTTCGACTTCGACACACCGTACGAGATCTCGTACCCAGGAAGGGAGTACTGGCGCGGGAATGCGATAATAAAACAAAAAGAAATCGCAATTTATACGGATGGATCAAAGACATCCGAAGGAACGGGTTCTGGAATATACTCTAATCCGGACCTGAAAGTGTCTCTGAGACTGCCTAATATATGCAGTGTCTTCTAATCAGAAGTTCTAGCTGTACTCAGGGCTGTAGAATTACTAGAGATGAAATCAATATCCAATAAGGATATTGTCATTTATATCGATAGTCAGGCTGCACTCAAAGCGCTAGGATCTAACATCATAAAAAGTGAGATAGTTAGGAACTGCCGCACAATGCTTAAGGTATTATGCACGCAGAACCGCGTAAAACTATGCTGGGTGCCAGGACATTGCGGTATAAAAGGGAATGAACTTGCCGATGAATTGGCAAGGAATGGAGGAGAATTGCCAGCAGGCGAAGCCGTGGACATCAAACCACCTTCGTGCGAAATTAAGGCTACCATTAAAGGCAAAGTATACAAAACAGCTAACCAAAGATGGTCAAATATAGCAGGTCACAGGGTATCCAAGGCCTTGTGACCAGAATTTGACCGGAAAAGAACTAGGGAAATTCTGAATCTAAACAGAATTCAGCTAAGAACAGCAGTAGAAATCCTGTCCGGGCACTGTCTTCTAGGAAAGCACGCCAAGAGACTAGGGCTTACAGACACGGTTGTATGCAGGTATTGTAACGACATATGCGTCGAAGAGGATATCACACATATATTATGTGAATGCCAGGGAATAGCTCGAAATCGTAGGAAATATCTGGGTAACTACTTTCTCAGCAACCTAGAAGAGGTAGGTCTTATCAACCAAAACAGGCTACTTAAATTCTGTAGGGAAATTAAGTGTTTCAGGGAAAGTGTTTAGGTTTCCATTTGCTTTTTAATGGAGGTTCCCCAGGGATCGCGATGGGCCCATACCGGTGCCTAGTGTTTTATGAGGTTTTCCTCATAACCCATCTAACCTAACCAAACTCCATCACGCAACATTTCGGTAAGCACTATCTTGGGTATCCTGTCTGGTTTCATTTCCATGACTTTTACCACATAGTCGAGATGGAGCTTGAGTGTATCCAGGAATAGGGATGCTGCAGTAGCTCTGAATATTTTCTGCTTCGATTCGTGAATGACGTTGTTATTGTTGATGTAACAACCCCCAACAGAACAGATGTCCTTTTCGCCTCGGCTAATTTACTTTGCAGGTGCTTGTTCATATTCAAACTGGGCGTAATCAAGACACCGAGATATTTATATCTGCGCACAATCTCTATATGCTCTCCTTGAAACTTCCATCTTTCACTCCGAGAGTATCTTCCCCCACCGACCCTGAATATCTTAATCTTTGACTTCGATAGGTTTACCGACAGGTTCCAGGACTTAAAATAGTCGTCAAGCTTGTTGATCATTATTGCATTTTGTCCATCGAATCAGCGACGAAGACGTTGTTATCTGCGAAAATGAGAGGTGGTATTAAGGTTTGACTTATCTCGATTTCTCCTTTAACATGATCCGTTATGTCATTTACATATACAGTGGACTCTCCCTAAGTCGAACTCTCCCTAAGTCGAATTTCTCTCTAACTTGAATTTTTTCGCCTTATTTTAGCATTCCCCTCAATTTTCCATACAAAAACATCCTCTAAGTCAAACTCCCTCTAAGTCGAAACTCCCTCTAACTCGTACACATTCTCTCGATTCTTGGCCTTTTTTTCACCCCTTAAGTCGAATTTTTTTTTGCATAAAACAAAATAATAAAAAATATGCTCTCACAATTCGTATTTGGTTATATATATACATAACTATAACTACCTAAACATCAAGTACCTACACACGTCAACACCTTAAAAACCTGTAGCATCGCGTATGCCATCATCGTAAGTGCGTTGTGTTTCTACCTGCCCACATCCAATACATAATGCGTCTAGGTACCTACCTAAAAATATGCAATCTGTACAAAAATTGCAGGGCAAAAAAAAAACAATGTTATCCTTTTCCTTGTGTTGTTCGTTGGATTCAAAACAGTTTTTATTTCAAAGCAATGGAAATCTATCTAGAAAAAAGATCTTGTTTTAGTGAAATTCCAGTTGAAATTCGAAAATCAGTTGATTCTAGGCAGTTCAACAGAGCTGATGCAGTTATTCTGTGCAAGTTGGTAGTATTTTTTTTTGTTAACTTTTTTAAATTATGTTAACCTTTTTTTTTTTATTAAATAAACGCTTTAAAACAAGAAAAAAATTGTTTCTCTCTCTAACTCGAATTTTTCCAAAACTCCCTCTAACTCGAACAAATCATGGTATCCCGTGAAAATTCGACTTAGGGGGAGTCCACTGTACATATGTACATATATAAAACTAGCTGGTTGTACCCGCTTTGCTGTTTTTTTTTTCAGGAGGATGCTGCAAAAGATACTGTTAAAATAATGTTATGTTATGAACTAAAATATTGGTCAGAAAAGGACATAATGTTGGAACAACAACCTATTATTTCAGTTACCCGTTCTGTTAGCACAACCCAAATTCATAGAACTAAAAACACAAAACAAAATACGACTTGTAATTGGAAAAATTCATACTACGCCAAAAATTCATTTCAGAAGTGCAATCATACTCTAGAGATTGGAAATTCATACAAGGTAAAACAAAACAGAGAACAGAGAAAAACAAAAAAAGATCCGTTAAGTACACGTAAACATAAACAACCCCATCCACAGGTGTACTATTGACAGCGAAACAGAACTAAGTTAGCTCCAAACCTTTTTTTTGTAAAGAAATTGCTTACTTGTGTTCCTTTGAAACAATTATATGTACATATGTATACTTAAGAGAATGCAAAACTACATAAGAATACTACCTTACCTACAGTAGTGAAAAGAAAGAAGAAGAAAAAGGTTTGTTTGATGAACATGAATATGCGCTCACTCCACTGGTGAGCCATTGATTGCAATGACCCACGCATATCTGTGATATCTTTGTATCTCAAATAATTATATTTTTTCCTATTACTTCCATTCTAAGAATCGCAGAATAATGATTTATACACTCAATCTCTTCAGCAGGAAATGTACTAATCGAGGAATCATATTCATATTCAAATCGGTTTAGCCATTTTGTAGTCATTAGTGTGTAAAGCATAGGAAAATGGTTTTTGTCAGTTAAAAATACATATAAAAGGGGTTTAAAAGCCCAATAACGGATTCAGTATACTAAAATTACTCCTAAAGCATAACCCTTCTGACGACAAATCGATTGATATACATACATATATATTGTTACGTACTTACTCCCTATTCGCGGACATACAGAAAAAATGTGTTCTCTTTTATAGATGTAGAGATGAAGAAAAGTGTACTTAGCATGCATCCTTGCTTCACTTCCATTGCTGTATTAAACTCCTCTGATAGATTGCTTCCATCCCAGACACTGGCTAGGTTATTTTCGTACAAAGCTCTCAATACTCTGATGAACTTAGTTGAGATACCGTATCCATAAAGCTTGTAAAAGAGAGCTTCGCGTGTTATAGAGTCGAAAGCCGCACGAAAATCAACGAAAAAGGCATACAGGTGGATCGGGAAAAAAAATACTGTGAATCAGAAGCGAAGGCAAAAAAATACATGACAGCATCAAATCTCCCCAGTTATTCTGGACACCACCCCTGGAGCCAATGTGAAACCTAACACATCTGAGTTTCAAACCACTGCACCAATCTCTTTCTCTATCTCTATCTACATTTCCGGCGCCCGCACCATGTGAATAACATGTATTCATAACCCCTTGAGTGCAAGGGTAAATTATAAAAAAAAAAAAAAAAGGCATACAGTTTTTTATGTTTCTCATAAATCTCCGCTATGTTTACAAGTGCAAATATTTAATGTATTGTTGAATAACCGAATTTTGAAACCATTCAGGCACATCAACAGTTCCAAAAATCCGATTGAACACCCGCGTTGATTCTAAAAGGAATTCAGGTGCACAATTTTTATAACTCGAACGGAATACGGTCGCTTCCTGGGGCTTTGTTCTTCTTGCAATTTTCGATGACAACTTTTATATCAGCTAGTGTGATTGGCGCGTCCAAAACTCACTAGCGCACAAAAAGATTGCATATTGAAAAGGTGGCGATATTTGGGCTGTGTTGAGAAGAGTCTCAAAGTGTTCTTTTAGTTGATCTGCTTTCAGACCTGCGGCGATTGCATTTCTTTTCCCGTTTACAAGTTTAGTAATTCCCTAGAAATCTGCTGAAGATCGCGATCTATTTAATAACTCGACATTATGTTGGTCAAAGGCTAGCTTTTTTACATGACAAAGGTTTTTAAAGCTTTTGTTTGTTGCTGCGTAAAAAACATTCAATGTGTTGTTACCATTCATCTTTAATAATTTGGGGAAAGCAAATGACGTATTCCTGGTTCGCATACATTCTTTATCAAACCATTTTTGCCTACCCATTTTGTTGTTAGTTAAGTGTGCTGAGTTTGAGTTAATTACCATAGTCAGATCTTCAATTCGTGGTGGCGTATCAGATTGTCTCAAATTTGCAAGCTCTACATTAAGATGCCTAAGGGTGCAAGAGAATTTAGCGATGGGCCGATAGGAAATTTTTTACGAAGGAATTCTTTCTAAATAAATTCCCCCTGAGATAGTAAGTTCGAAGAGTGGCTAGAGTTTGGACCAAGAGGCTCGCTGTAAACTTTTTTTTTATGCTATGAAGGGTAAGTCTTCAGAGGCAGGAGAGTTAAATCTTTAAGTTTGTTTATATATGTGCATACCCTTCTAGAAGATTTTATGTTAAACAGATCAAAGAAAATAAATCTAGTAAATCAGATATATAAATTAAATGCAATTACTAATGAAAACAGATTTACTTAACAAATTTCAAGTAACAAATATTAGGTTATTAAAAGCAAAAAAAAAGATTAAACGAAAATACGTTTGAAATCAATGACGTATTATATGTATTAAGTAGTCTCACTTTCGTTGAATTGCATTTTGCACCCCAAAAAATGTGTTTTGAATTAAAATTACCACCAACAATAAAATTCGGTCCAAGTGAGTTGAAAAGATTTATAAAATCGTTCTTTTCTAATGGATGCGATATTGTAAATAGTATGGATGCCTATTTTAACCACGAACTGTACTTACTTTCATCGCATCGTTCTCAATAAATGTTTTTAAATAATAGTCAATAAGGCTTTGATGAATTGGGAAGTTCCGCCTCTAGCCCTTTCGGGTGGAACTAGAACTATAATAACAATTATAATAATTACAAATGAACTCTGTCCTCTTTAAATTTAACATAGCATCTTTACTTATAGTAATATTTTGGTTATAGGGTATAATAAATCGCTCTACAAAGTTATACAAATTATTGTTAAATTGTTTGTTTGCTACTCTTACTGTACAGTTTATAAAATTTATAATATAGTTCCCAGAGAGGATAAGATTTCTCTCGCCACAAGTACTATTGAACTGTTTATTTTTGATGTTATTTGAGATTAAAAAATCATTTCTGTTATGTATTAACTATGTAAATATAACTTTCAAGTATAATACCCGAGCTATATACATACCTACTAATGATGTATAGAATAAGGCTAAGACCACGATTTATGCTAAGAATTAGAATTAATTAACCAATGTACATGTTTCTCTTTAGTTAGTCAATAAATGAATTTGAACTTGGTCCGTTGTTTGATTGACTAAATGCTTAATATTGGCGACGAGGATATTCATATATGTACATATGTATATAAAACTTGCACGCGTGTTCTTCAGAAAAATTGTGTTATTTCTTGTTAAAAATTTAAATTTAAATTTAAATAACAATAACTAAAATTTTAGTTAAGAGTGACTAGCCGAGAATTGTGGTACAAAAAATAAGTATTGCCGAAATAAAAGGTAATGATAAAAAAATAAAGCACGTGATCATGGCCAAGGGCCAGAGAAAATATATAGGGGCCATTGGCCTAAATAGGATCCATAGAACAATTTACAACCGGTGATGATTTCGATGACTATCTCGAAAGAATGTTTAATGAGCTGTTTAAGGAAAATTAAATCCAGAGGCCCGAAAAGTTCCTTTATTCCTCATTCTCATTGGACCGGGAGCGTACAAACATACAGGGTGTCCTAGTTAAGAGGTACAATTCTTTAACTGGAGATTCCTGAAATTCCGGCGAACAAAAAATCTTATGGCAGGGGGGGAGGGGTCTATTTTCACCCCAGTTCGAGTTATAGCCTGTCAAAGTGGGACACTTCGGATTTGGAGGTACAATCACTTTACCCCCATTTTATTTCATTAAATGGGTTTTTGTACATTAAGATATGATCTTTTGTAGTACTTAGTATTTTAATTTGAAAAAATTAAATAAATGCCTTAAAGCTAGCTTACATTAAGTACCTTAATCTAAGATGTGAAAGATGGGGGTAGAAACTGCGTTGAGAAAATGATCAGAGGGATAATGAAGGTTCAGATATGGTGCGATAAGTTGGAAACATTTTGAAAGATTGCACTTTTAAAGTTGGAAGGATTTAAAATATTTTTGATTTGAGAGGTTAAAGTGTTCCAAAGTCTAGCAGTATGGATGAAAAATAAAAGCGAGGAGTTATGGTAATTATACATATAGTAGAGTTGCCATATTTTCTCGAGATCTTGTCGAGGCATTTTGATATTTATTTTATTTCGCTTAATATTAATTTACATTCGGAAAGCTACCACACATTTTACAGTACAAAGTTTTGATATATTTATATCTAACTACTGAAACAATATACACAAATTTGAAGAAGGTTATTTTTAGAAAAAGGTTACATTTTTGAAGGAAAATGCAAAAAAAACTTTCAATTTAACAAAAAAAAAATAAAATAAAATAAAATAAAAGATAATTATAATAATAAAAGATATATAAATACATACATATATGATTAAATGACAAAATAAATGTATAAATAAATGGACAAAAAAAAATACAAATTCTTGGCGCAACGGACCGTATGTGGTCCAGGGCCTAGCTTCTCGCGACCATTCGTGTTGTGCGTGTTGTATTTTTTCACACAAATGGAAGGGACCTACAGTTTAGAGCCATGTCCGAAAGGCAAATTGAGAAGCTTTCTCTTGACAGTTATTACTCTCGGACGTTTGTCAGACATTCGCGAGAGGTGGGACCGTGAAAAACTTTTTGGTGTTGTCTGGGATTCGAACCTCGAACCTCACGCTCAGCGATCCAACGCACTAACCACTTGAGCCACGGCGCCCACAAATGGTCAGATAAGTAAATAAATAAGTAAATATATACATAGATAAATACATACATTCGTATATGAATAATAAAATAAATGAATAAATAAATAAATAATTAAATAAATAAATAGATAAATAAGTAAATAAATAAATAGATAAATAAATAAATATGTATATAAATAGACAAATACATACATATATGAATAAATAAATAAATAAATAGATAAATAGGTAAATAAATAAATAGATAAATTAATAAATATATAAATAGATAAATAAATACATATATGAATAAATAAATTAATAAATAGATAAATAAGTAAATAGATGAATAATTTAATAAATAGAGAAATAATGAAATGAAATGGAATATAAATTAAATTTACAGACTGAATTGATAAATAAGAGGATTGTCTTGAAGGCTATATATACTAGTAAAATTATCGGTGGGTTTTTGTATTCTAGCAGAGATCAATTCAACATTCGCTCTTCTGTGCAAATCTAGGGTACAGTAATGCCATGGTCAATTCAACATCATTTTTAAAATCTTGTTTTGTGCTATTTGCAGCTTCTTAATGTGACATTTTGCACAATTTTCCCATACTTGGCACCCATAGAGAAGAATGGCTTGAAAAATGACCTTATAAATTATAACTTTGTTTTCAGCCGATAATGTCGATCTTCTGTTGATGAAGGGGTAATAACATTTTAATAGCGAAGTTAATTTTCTTCAGCGTTTTGGATGTGTGATCTTGAAATGTTAACCTGTTATTAATATGCACACCCAGGTTCTTCACAGATGGGGCCCAAGTAACATCAGACCCATTAATATTTATGTGGCTGCTTGGAAGATTGCAAGATTTCCTTTTTCTAGTGAAAAATATGGCTTGTATTTTCTCAGCATTCAGTTTTATTTTCCATCTATTGTAGCAGCTTGCTAATCTTTCCATCGCATTTTGTAGATTCATCTCAACGTTGAGAGGAAATTCGTGTGATGAAAAAATTGCAGTTTCATCCGCAGAGATACCTCCTTGATATTCTGGTAGCGTCGGATCATCAGAAGTGTAAATATTATACAAGATGGGTCCAAGTATGTAACCCTGTGACACACCTACGTGAAAATACACTAAGTTGGACGCGCTACCATTAACATGAACACTGAAACAACGGTTTGACAAGAAACTTTGGACTATGTTACGTTAGGGCACTATGGCAATATTTTCTCGAGACCTTGTCGGAACACAGTTTTGTGATTTTTATAAGTAATCAAGCACTGTCGTGGCGCAGTGGTTAGTGAGCTGGACTATTGCGCGAGAGGTTCGCGGTTTAATTCCGATCGAATACCAAACAGTTTTTGCCCGGCCCCATCTCCCACGATCGTCTGACACCTGAGGCTATAACTCTCAGGAAGAAGCTTCCCAAATATATAATGTCCTTGTCATATGGCATGAAACTGTAGGTCCTTTCCATTTCTGTGAAAAATTAAACGAACACAACGCGAATGGCTACGAGAAGCTAAGCGATGGGCACATATCGCCTGCTGCTCCAATTATAATAATAATTATGTACACATACATGCATGTAATATGTAATAAGCAAATCCTGATGGACAACTTGGGAATTATTGAATTAATTAATTATTTATTTAATCATTGCAAGTCTGGAACTCGAATAGGAACGATGCAAAAAGGAAGCGAAAAAGGCGGTAGATAAAGCACGCGCGGTAGCCGTAGAGGGTTTTTACCGTAACTTGGAAGATGTGTCCTTGCAATAGGCAGCAGGCTTCGGAAGAGGTTCAACGCCAAGGAATTTAGAAACTTGATGTTTTTAAAAATGCTGCTAAATGAAGAAAAAATGCGAAAGAGATTTGGTCACCGAAATATATTAAACACGGCAAGGCCGTTTACTAGGGGGCAAGGTCTCCAGGCAAAGGGACCAGTGGGGCAGAGATATTCTCCCCAAAGACCGTCCGTACGTGGTGAAGAACCACATACTTCCCGAGGTATCCTTGTTGTTAACGGAATACGGCGGATCTAAAGAGGAAAACTTGAAAAAATCCAGAATCCCAGGTGTATAACTACCGTGCCTATCGGGTGAATAGCACCACGTTACAGTGTCTTCTAACGGTAAACTCTGAAAACCTTGGGGACCTCCAGTTTCAACCAAAATTTCCCTTGCCTGCATACAGGGGGTGAGTGCAGGCGGACATCTTCTTCCCCCTTACTCGTGGGACCCATATGTCAAAATCAATGAATTTAAAAAAACCCAAAGCCAAGTGTGTTTAATCATAGAACGACGAAAACGACTCCAGATGAGCTCAGAGATAATCAAAGAAAAACACCGGTGATCTAACAAATGTCTAGCTACGTATATTTAAGTTGTTACCCTCTTTGTGTCTGCAATCCAAATGGACGAGAAATCGAAATGACAAGAAATATATTATCAAAACTGTTAGACAATAGATAAACAAAGATGAGAGCATTAAATGAGAGAATAATTACATTAAGTGAGTGCGCTTAGTTGATAAGGAGAATTATATAAATGCAAAAAGGGTAAATGCGCACTGTTTGGCAAATGAAACAAATATTCAACAAAATATTTAAGTTTTATAATATTTAATATTTAAGTTGCTGGTTTGCTGCATTCATTCCTAAACATTCCGCCACCCCTGGAACACAGTTTCAGGATATAGGTAAGACTGCCAACTTGTGTATGGGGCGAATAAGGTATCCATTGCTAGTCTTCAACTTAACGTCCCGCACATGACCATCTGCTCCAGGGTGAATTTCGGTGATTCGGCCCAAGGCCCATTTTCCTGGCGGTAGACTTGCATCCTTGATGACGACAAGATCGTTAATGTTGATGTTAGCATGTGAGCGCTGCCACCGAGGGCGATGCTGGAGTGATGACAAATATTCCATGTGCCAGCGTTTCCAATATCCTTGGACTTTGGACTGCTAAAATCGCCAGCATGTTAAGCGATTTGTTGGTAAATCAAACGTTGGCTCCGGGATAGCAGCATAGGATTCGCCTAAAAAGAAATGAGCTGGGGTTAGTGGATCAATATCAGTGTCGGAAATCTGGCACAAAGGTCTGGAGTTTAAAATTGCTTCTATTTGGGTCAGCAGAGTATAGAACTGCTCAAAGGTCAACGCATCTGAGCCTATTACTCGACGAAGATGTTGTTTGACTGATTTTACTCCCGCTTCCCACAAACCGCCGAAGTGTGGTGCCGAAGGGGGAATAAAATGCCAGGAAATTCCTTCGCGGGCCAGTGTTTCTGCTACGAGATAATTATGTTTTTCTGATAAGACTAGTTTATGCATCTCCAATAATAAACGAGCCGTTCCATGAAAGTTTGTGCCATTATCGGAGTACATGTGTGACGGTTTTCCGCGACGTGCGACGAAACGTCTAAGCGCCGAGAGGTACGCATCTGTAGTCAGATCACTCACAAGTTCAAGGTGAATGGCTTTAGTCACTAAGCAAACGAAAAGTGAGATGTAACCTTTAGTGAACTGTGATTTGCGGCCCCATTTCACTCTCAGCATTATCAGTCCGGCATAATCACAAGCGCAGTGCGCGAATGGTCTGCTTGATTGGATTCGTTGTGGGGGTAGATTACCCATCAGCTGGGTGGTGGTAGCTTTTCGCTGACGAAAGCAACGCATACAATCATGCGTTAATTTCCGAAGTAAATTTCGACAGCCGATTATCCAATATTCTTGTCTAATTAAGGCGAATAATGTCGACGTACCACGATGTAAAAAACGAATGTGTGCGTCGAGAGCGATGAGTTTTGTTACAGCATGTCCCTTAGGTAAAATGATAGGGTGCCTGGCGTTGAACGAGATACTTGCCTGTTGGATTCTCCCTCCGACTCGCAAAACGTTATCACTCTCTAGAAAGGGAGAAAGATTAATGATTTTCGAATTTTTGGGAAAAAACCATGTTAGTTGTTGGATGTTATGTAATCTCCAGAGGACAAATCTTGCAACCATTTGAGAATCCGAATTTTGGCGTCAAAGATCTCATTAGGATTAAGATGATGTGAATACACTTGCGATTTTCTTCGGCATATTGCAATAAAGCGATGTACCCGTGCGACTGTTCGAATTAATATTTTTTTTTTTTTTTTTTTTTTTTTTTTAAATATAACCCTTGCCCATGTGGCACTGCGACCTAGAAGATCTATTGTATCATAAGGGTGTTCTTAGTCTAAGAGACCGTCTACCTCCCTAATGAAGGATAGTAGGTCCTTAGTAGCAGAGTTTTTCATTTCTGCTGGCGTACATATTTCTTTATAGAAAATACGTCTCCTTAACCAATGTAATGCTGGGCAATTGCAGAGAACATGTTCGGACGATTCGTCCTCCTCCGAGCAGAACCTACATTCCGTCTCTGAGCCCAGGTTAAGTTTGTTAAGGTGATATCTCAAGCCACAATGGCCCGTGAGAAAGCCCACTAGCTTCCTGATACTTTCCTTATTAAGGTTAAGTATATCCTTATAGGAGTAGGGTCTGATTAGTAATTTGGATTGTCTCAACCCTGGGACATTTTCCCAGTGGTCCAGACGAAGCTTGTGTTCCCAGTTACTAATCAGCGCTGTGGCGAATGACCAGTTAATGCCACAGTAAGGTTCAGGTCCTATGAACGCAGATTCTGAGCCAGCCCTAGCTAGTTCATCTGCTAGCTCATTACCTGCAATCCCTTGATGGCCAGGAACCCATCTAAGTTTTACGTTGTTTAGTCTCGCCAGGGATTGCAGTGCATCGTAGCAGTTTTTAACTGAGATGGAGTCCACTAAATTGGACGACAGCGCTTTGAGTGCTGCCTGACTGTCTGAAAATATAAAAATTCTAGCGCCTTTAATACCCTTACTAAGGTTTAACCTAGCGCAGATTTCAATGGCATGGAGTTCAGCCTGAAATACCGTGGGACACATTCCCATAGGTATCGAGACTTTGGTGTTGGATCCAAAGACACCAGCTCCAACTCCAGATTCCATTTTCGATCCGTCTGTGAACCAAACTAGACCTCTAGGGTCTAATACCGGAACACCATTAGACCAATTTGCACGATCTAATATTTCTACCTCAAATAGCCTACCGAAACAGTACTCCTTGACCATGGTGTCTGCGATGGTACAAAACATGTCTCTTTTGGGGATTGAGTCAAGAATTTTCAGATGTCCCACATGGTCACCTGATTTATACTTGTATTCTATCTGCAACTTGATAGCACACCTAGCAGCTGTCTTCTTAATGAAGATATGAAGGGGTGAAAGCCCAACGATTGCTTCTAAAGCTGCCGTCGGGCAGGTACGCATAGCACCTGTGATGCCGAGACAGGCAACTCTTTGTAACTTCTGGAGTTTAGTTGCCGTTGTCCGTTCACGAACTTTCGGCCACCAGATGATGGCCGCGTATGTGATAATAGGCCTCACCATCATTGTATACATCCAATGTATCATCTTTGGATTTAGGCCCCAAGTTCTGCCGTACAGGCGCCTACAGGCCCACATGGCCTTATTAGCACGCTCGATGGCGAACTTGATATGAGAATTCCAGTTGAGCCGTTTGTCGAGGATAACCCCGAGATATTTGACTTCACTGGAAAAAGCTAAAGTAGTGCCTTTGATAATGATAGGTCCTAGATTGACCAGTCTTTTCCTAGTAAAAGGCACTAGAACAGTTTTGCAGGGATTGATGGATAGTCCTTCTCTGCTACACCATTCTAAAACATGTAGTAAAGCACCTTGCATGACGCTGGAGATGGTTGCGCTGTGCTTGCCACTAATAAGTATCGCCAATTCATCCGCATAACCAATGGCGGTATAGCCTAATCTATGAAGATCGACTAGAAGGTTATCTATGACTAGTGACCATAGAAGGGGGGAGAGA
Organism: Blera fallax; assembly: GCA_946965025.1. Taxonomy (NCBI): domain Eukaryota; kingdom Metazoa; phylum Arthropoda; class Insecta; order Diptera; family Syrphidae; genus Blera; species Blera fallax. Next base: position 59,575,115 of record OX337246.1, read on the forward strand.
ACTCCACCTTGGGGACAGCCCTTAGCTGCGGTCACAGACACAGAAACTCCTCCCGAGGAGGAAGTCATAATTCGACTTTCGAGCATGGCTCTTATCCATTTGCTGGTCGAATCTTCGATGCCTCTGCTACTGATTGCTCTCTCTACTGAGCTGTAGCCAGTGTTATCGAAAGCGCCCTCAATGTCAAGGAAGGCACATAGGGCTATTTCCTTAGAACCAAGAGTTCGTTCAATTTTCTTCACAAGATAGTGAAGAGCCCCTTCTGTGGATTTGCCCTTACTATATGCAAATTGTTTGGGGAATAAAGATCACGTTTACCTGTCTCCAGGTAGTCGGGATGTATCCCCAATAGTAGCTGGCTCTAAATAAAGCTATGATACCCGGCATGATGAGGTCGATAACTTTCTGCAAAAGTGCTGGAAAGATACCGTCACCGCCGGGGGCTTTGAATGGTTTAAAGGAGCTCACCTCCCATTTAACCTTATCTGGACTAAAAATTTTTCCGGATAAACTAATTGCTCTATTAGCAATACCGACCCTATGGTCAGCTGTGTTAGAGTACAAGTGTTGTACAGTACAAGTGTTGTTGGTGGACGAACCTGGAAAATGGACCTCAAGTAAGGTTTTGAGAGTGTCCATACGGTCCGACGTGTAAGTGCCATCAGGTTTTTTTATTAAGCCTACACAGTTAGTATGATCTTTAACGAGTGCCTTATGGATTCGTGCTGCTACTGGCAGGTCAGCAATGTTTTCGCAGCATTTTCTCCATGTAGCACGTTTAGATCGCCTCAATTCTAGATTGTATTTAGTAAGAGCGGACCTGTATTCGTCCCAGCTCTTCGTGCGTTTAGCATGGTTGAAGAGTTTTCTAACTTGCTTCCTAAGTTTGGCAAGCTGATCATTCCACCAGGGAACCTTTCGTTTACACAAACTGGTTTTATGAATACAGCTGTCGTGGTAGGAAGTAAGCAGCACATCATTCAATTGGTATGCCGCTTCATCTAGGTCCCCTATGGACTCGATAGGTGTAACGAGCATATCCAATTTTGAGAGAACAAGTCCTCGATATAAATTCCAGTCCGTTGACTTGGGATCATATCTACTAGAAGCATGTGACAGTTTGCCTTGAATGTCGAACCTGATGTGTTGATGGTCCGACAGCGAGGCTTCGTCAGAGACATGCCAATTTTCAATAAAATTAGAAATAAATGGACTAGCAAGGGTGAGATCAAGTACCTCTTCCCGAATCGCATTTATGAAGGTAGGTTTAGAGCCTCTATTTAAAATATCTACACAACTACTAGTAAGGTATTCTAAAAGACACTCACCTCTTCTGTTGATGCCACTACTGCCCCATACAACATGATGCGCATTTGCATCACAACCTATGATGTAGTGTAGGTTGTTTTTTTGGCAGTGCTGAATAAGTCCTTGGACCTCTGTGGGCGGGATGATGTCGTCGTCGCCGGGGAAATATACCGAGGCACACACGATGTTTTGTGTTCCCCTCTCGGTCGGGACTTCTATGAGTAGTGTCACCAGGTCCTTCGTGATGTATTCTGGAATAGGAAGAAAGTTCATATTTGTGCTTATTAAGCAGGCCGCCCTTGGCACTGGCTCCCCAAACTTAAAAATTAACTTACTTGACCTATTCCGTAGACCTTTTAATTGTCCGCAAATAACCCAAGGTTCTTGGATAAGACCAAGGGTTATGTTTTCTTCGGCGAACCGCTTACTAAGGGTAGCGGACGCGCCCTTAGCATGATGCAGGTTCGCCTGTAGCACTCTTATTGTGCCCATTAATCCTCCTTCGAGGATCTGGCTTGCCGGAGTAATTGGGCCTTTTTAGGACCCTTTCCTCTACGACAAGCAACCTGAGTAGAGAGACCCTGTGGTCTGCTTCTAGTCGGCTCTGGAACCTTCCGATAAGCGTGCCCAGTGGCGCCGCTTGACGGATGAGGTGAACCGGTCACTTTACCGGTCGAAGGGGCTGATGTTTTTCTGCTTTCTTTGCGGTGACCCATTGGTCCGGCTGGCAAATTAGCAGATGTTTTGCCAGAGACAGTGGGACCAGCATGCCCAGTGGCGCTGCTGGTCGAGGAAGTTGGTCTTGGGGCCTGCTTTTTAGGGACGGCTCCGGAAACATTCTGATCACCATGCCCAGTGGCGCTGGTGATGGAAGTGGCTGGTGTTGCTGCCTGTTCCATGGGAGTTGATCCGGAACCGTCAGGAGTAACATGCCCTGCGGCACTGCTACTAAAGGGCAGGGTGGACATAGTTTCCACCGCAGGTAATGGAACAGCCTTCGCTGTCTCAACTGTACCGCTGTCCGACGCTGAAACCTTGTCGGTGCTCTTAAGGATCAGCTTGACATAATTAAACCGGTAGTTGATCCTGCCTTTTAGGAAGTTGAGCCTTTTCATGGAGGCGTCATCTATCGCTAGCACGAGATGAAGGAGCGCACCTTCCTTTTCTCTCTGTACGACCTTCCATGTGTTGGCCTGCAACTCGGCGTTCTGAGAAGCGATTGTCGCTAGGATCTTCGCAGAGGAGAGCTCAAGACTCTGTGGAAAGAACCCTCGGACGATGTGTGATTTCGGGAAAGACCCCTCTTCCACCAGCGTCACGTTCAGTCCACATTTAGCTCTAATCCTCTCAAAGTTCGAGCGCATCCACTCGGCAGTAGAACTGTCTGCGCAGATGAAGGTTAGCCACCCCGATCTGAGATGCGAGCCTGAAAAGGATGGCCACACGCCACTGTTGCTCATCTCAATCGAGGTGTCTATAACAGCCTCTTGGAAAAGAGCCATCTGCTCATTTGAGAGGGGCTGGGTTGATAGGTCAACCGGGACAACACCCAACCTGACAGCACTAGCCACTTGGCTAAAAGTGGGAGCATCAGGTGCAGGTCCTGCCTTGACCTTTTTGGCGGCCGAAGCCGGCGGGGTCTGATCCTCTGATCTGACCCGCTTATTTTCGCGTTTAGCAGGGGGGGCAGAAGAGGCGGGAGGGGCGGTTTTAGCAAAGATGAGAGCACTCTCCCTATCTTTACCTGTGCGTAAAGCATGTTTAAACCGTCTCTTCTCTGTTGAATTGAGTTTGACGAATCCACTCGCTGATGCTGGATCTGTAGACCGTCTAGCATCTTCCCAATGGAAGAGCATCCGGATTTCTCCGAGACGACGCTACAGGCATCAACAAGGGTAGATGCGTCAGAATCTGAAGTGGCCGACTCCACTTCTACAGATGTGGGGTCTTGGGAGGGTTCAGATGGGGCCCATATGGTATCGCCTTCTGATTTCCTGACGTTGTTCGGCTGCTCAACAGCAGGCCGAGAATTGGAGGCCGTTGGATTGTTGGCCGATGAGAGCACTAAAGCTTCTCTAGCTACAACGGGTTGCTCGACAGCAGAACCCGAGGTTGATGCGATAATAGATGCATCGGTCTTTAAGTTTTTTATATTATTTTGATTAATTTTGGACCCACGAGTCTCCGGGAAAGGAGGTCGCCCATGGCAGAGCCCGGCATGCCACAGGAAGGCTGGCTTGAAACCGAAGGTAGCCAGGTATTCGGAGTTCGCATACTAACGACTAAGCACCCTCTTAGCCATGCATCCCTCAGCGTATGCTGTTCCACCTTGGATTAGGGATTTAATATTGGGGTTTACTCCCCTCGTCGCTCACTTTAGCCGGCTTACATGCCGTTGCCGCAACCGTTCAACCGGGGCACAGGAGAGGCACATAAGCACAGTAGCAAGTTCTTCGGCCGGATGGTGACTGCTACAGCATGAGGGCCGTTGCCCGGTGGCCGCCACGAGGAGGCAGTGAGTCTTCTTGAAACGTTTGCCTGTAGGGATCGTCCAACGACTTTACCCTACAGGTACGCACCTGGAATTAATATGTTCCAGGATGAAATACGTTTGGCGAGTTTGTCGTATGGATGTTCTTCGTTTGTTATAAGATATGATGTAGCTGCGACCTTCTTCTCCTCGTGCTTACAAGTAGGATCTTCTTCGACATTGTATACCAGTGGCCAGTTTTCAATCAACTTTCCTAGCCAATGTGGACCGGTCCACCAAATAGGATGTTTGATTAAATGCGATGGTGGTATACCGCGAGAAGCGCAATCAGCGGGATTGGACTCCGATTTAACATGGAACCATCTGTTTCTAGGGATTGTATTCAAAATTTCTGCAGTCCGATTACCGACGAAAACATTCCAACGTCGAGGCGGAGAGGACAACCATGATAATACAACTTTCGAATCCGACCATGCATATACACTTGGAAACGTTATACAAAGCGATTTTTGGACTGCAACAAGTAATCTAGAGAGTAAAACTGCTCCGCACAGCTCTAGGCGCGGGATACTGAGTTGCTTAATAGGAGACACGCGAGATTTTGCTGCCACTATATTAGTCTTGACTACTCCATTAGGCAATTCGTAGCGCGAAAAAATGACTGCAGTATACGCAGATGCCGATGCATCTGAAAACCCGTGCAATTGGAACGATGAATTTTTCATACCTATAGTACGCGGAATTTCGATTTTGGTAAGCATTACTAGTTCATCACGATATTTGCTCCACTGCGCTGCGATTGGATTGGGAATACGGTCATCCCATTCTAGTTTTTGATGCCACAATTCCTGGAATAAGATTTTTAATTGCACAACTGAGGGAGCGAGAAAACCGAGTGGGTCGAAAATGCGTGCAGCATCTCTCAGAATTTGGCGTTTTGTGACTGGCTCGTTAGGAGTGTAGTTGAAACGGAAACTAAACACATCGCGCTTTGCGTTCCAATAAAGGCCGAGCACTTTTGTCCACGAATCCGCGTCAGAGTCTAAACAGGTAACAGTACCGCAGGAAGTATCTTGACCTTGCAGGAGTTCATCACAGTTGCTTTGCCATTTGCTCAAATGCATACCGCACTTTGAAAGTAGTTCAATTAAATTGTCACGTTTGAAAATTGTTTCAGTCAACGTGTCTCCACCTGAGACTACATCGTCAACATAAAAGTCATTTAATATGATTTCCGACGCGATAGGAAAGTCGTTTTTATAGTCTTTGGCAAGTTGCTCCAGTGTCCGAACCGATAAAAAGGGAGCACAGGAGGTACCGTACGTCACACTTCGTAACCCAAAATGTTCTAAAGGCTCGGAGGGTGATTTCCGCCAAACGATGCGCTGGAAATCGGCATCCTTATCCGACACCCATATTTGGCGAAACATTTTAATTATGTCTGCTGTGAAAGCGAATTGGTAGCGACGAAATCGGAGGCAGACCGAGAATAAATTTCGTTGAATGGGTGGGCCTATCATGAGTGAGTCATTTAATGAATTGCCGTTCGTGTCCTTGTAGGACCCGTCGAAAACGACACGAAGCTTTGTAGATTTGCTGTCTGGCTTTAGAACAGCATGATGAGGTAGGTAGAATACGTTCGACCTTGCTACCTCCGAGTGAGGGATTTTTGACATGTGTCCTAAAGCGAAGTATTCATCGAGGAACCGAGAGTAGTTTTCGAAGAGCTCCGTATTGTTGGAAAATTTTCGTTCCATCCATTTTAGTCGCGCGACGGCTCCATTTAGCGTATCAGAAAACTGGGGCAATAATTTGAAAGGAAGATCGACGATATACTTTCCCCTTGTATCGCGACTATGGGTTCGAAGAAAATGTTCCTCGATGTCTAGGTCTTCTTTCGATACAATCGATTTCGGATCGACTTCTTCAATCGTCCAAAATGATTGCAGAATCGAGTCGATATCAGTGATCGAGTGATGCGAGATAATCTTGGGCTCGCTGTTGGATGGTAGTTTTCCAGCCAAGACCCAACCGAAGATTGTTTTTCGGGCTATAGGATAACCATTTGTGCTATGAACGACCTCTCCTTGTAAGATTTCCCATGCTTTGTCGGCACCTAGCAATATGTCAACAGAGTTGGACTGGCTAAATGATCGATCCGCTAAATCTAACATATACAAGTGATCCCAATCTTCTATGGTAAATGTGTTTGTAGGTAAATTGGTGGTAACGCTTGATAATATATACGTATCAACCGAGATACTAAATAAATCCGAGCGTTTTTTGATTACCAGTGAAATAAGGCCTCTAGATTTACCAGCACTAGTAGATCCAATACCACTGATGGTTATGCGAGCATTTCTTCTTTTTAACCCAAGTCGTTGCACGCATGACTCAGTTACAAAAGAAACCTGCGAGCCTGAATCTATTAGGATACGCACTTGTTGGTATTTACCGTTAATGTCTAGGACTTTTCCAATTGCGGTTGGAAGTAAAGTCTGAGGTACGAGATACGCGGAATTGAGCGAATGGTTGTTGACTAAATGCTGAGATTCTACTGATGTCGATGGACGATTTGAAGTGTTAAATTGATGGAGGGGTTGGTTGGTTTGGCTGCAGTTGAAAGAATTGGGAATGAAACGATTGTCCGAATGTCGACTATTTACTGCGTTGACTATATCGTCGTGTACCAAACTATGGTGACGCGTCTTGCAGGTTCTGCATCGAAATTGACAGCGTGCTGAGGCGTGCCCGCTGCGTAGGCAATTAAAGCAAAGTTTGTTGGCTTTCACGAATTCTCTACGATCATTAACTGCTAGGGTTATGAACTCAGGACACTGCCAAAGCCCATGAGGGGCGCTGCATTTTGCACAAGATGCAGATGACGAAACATGCATAGTTTTTACTACAGGGCTCCTTGATCACTTGTTTTCGCAAGCGCTCGTTTTACAGCTCTCCAAAGCCTCGCAGCGACGATCCAAGAAATCTAAAAAATGGTCTATGGTAGGATAGTCTTCGGCGATGCTATCTTCTGACCAAGCCTGACGAGTTTCAGGGTCTAATTTGTTGATTAGGATATAAATGAGCCATGGATCCCTAACCAGAGAGTTGAGCGATGTCAGTCCTCTCACAATTTCATCAGCTCCATCTGATATTTTTCATAGGAGGCTAACATTCGAGGTATGGGTGGATGGTAGTTCCATCAGTGCCTTAACGTGGCTATTTATAATAAAGCGTGGCCTATTATAACGCTTTTCAATTCGAGTCCATGCTTGATCATAAGTAGCATCGCATATTGGCAAATTATTTAATAGACTTAGCGCTTCGTCACGAAGGCAAGACTTTAAAAGGTGGAATTTTTGGGTATTTGATAGGTTACTTTGATTATGGACTTCGCCCTCAAACATGTCTCGAAATGCTGGCCATTCCCGATAGTTACCGGAAAATGGTTCAATTCGAATTTTAGGGAGAAAAAGATCGGAACTTCTTTCCACCGAATTACTCTTAGCTAATGCCTCCACTAAAACCTTCTGTTGGTCAGCTAATCTGCCTACAACGTCCTTATTCTGCTCGACTATTTCACGTTCCCTAAATGCAGATAACAAAACGGATGAGACGATCAAAAATTTCGACTCGAACTCTTCATAGTATGGCATCGGATCTACATAAACTGCGGTTTCTGCGAATTCATACATGCGGGTTTGGGAATCATTAAACTCCTTCCACAATTCTTCGGCTTTTGTCAGACGAACCTTAAGATCTGATATCGTAACCGAATCATTAATGGATTCTGTGTATGTGGCGAGTTTTGTCAATGAACCTTTCATGTGACCGCGAGCTAAACGAAGGGCAGGCAAAGAAATTTTCTCCGTCATTTTTAGCACCACGTGGTTTAATTTTATTGAATGAATTTTGTAATGACACTGAGGATGCTTTACGAATGCGAATGTTTCCACACTGTATAAACGAAATAGTCCTAACGCACGAAATTTCAGAATTTGTTGATTAGCACGTGGCAAATACTAAGAAAGATCACGAAATGTTCTTACATGCATATAAAATTCCATGCACGAAAAAAAATAGAAGAAGCTAATGTCTTTTAAATGTCTTTGATTTAACCGAATATTGTTTCTTAAAGTTTGTAACCACGTGCTTGGATTTTGCACACAATAGCACCTTGTTAGCTTCTACAAAAATCTTTCGAATAGATTGCACTAACGACGAAATAACAAAGAAATGCTTTAACCCAAATGCATAAGATCAGCAACAATCCACACGAATAAACAAGTCCACAGAAATTATATTTTTACTCCGTGATTCAGTATGAAATTCGAAATACAATTCTGCAACAGATCCACCAAAAATTCTGCACAAATCCTACAAATAATCCGGCTCGAATTTGGACCAAAAAATTGTTTAATCATAGAACGACGAAAATGACTCCAGATGAGCTCAGAGATAATCAAAGAAAAACACCGGTGATCTAACAAATGTCTAGCTACGTATATTTAAGTTGTTACCCTCCTCAAATCGAAATGACAAAAAATATATTATCAAAACTGTTAGACAATAGATAAACAAAGATGAGAGCATTAAATGAGAGAATAATTACATTAAGTGAGTGCGCTTAGTTGATAAGGAGAATTATATAAATGCAAAAAGGGTAAATGCGCACTGTTTGGCAAATGAAACAAATATTCAACAAAATATTTAAGTTTTATAATATTTAATATTTAAGTTGCTGGTTTGCTGCATTCATTCCTAAACAAAGTGTGTAAACCGATCGGGCACTCCTAGCTCTATAACAACTGATCGGACAATTGACGTGAACATAGAGAGACTCTTCCTAGAATCTAGCGACACTTGCTCCATCGCTGACTCATCCCTCTTTAACGTGTCAACCAGTTCTGTTGTGGCGAGCACCCCAAAGGGGACGACCCCTGCTGGTGGCATGAACGTAGGAGAGTTGTTGGGAGCACCAATGGCGACGACAAGCCACTGCCAGCCAGAACCTATGGTGATCTCGGCAGCTTGCCTGGAGGCATCCATTTCAGTGCTGTCAAAACCAACTTCTGTCTCACCCTCCTCGACTGTAAAGGGATTACCCCACAGCTGAGAGAGGATGTGACTCGGGAGGACGGGGAGGTGGGAGCGGGGCAAGCCACTGCCAGCTTCGTAGCGATCGATGGTCCATTGACACCTGCACCGCCTGGTTACGATACCCTATCTGATAACGGTAACTCTACAACCTGCAGCTACGCGACAGCAAGACCAAGGAACGTACAATGGCCGAATGGACAATCCTACCCAACCTCAGACGCAATGCCTTATGGTTTATTCGGCAGCTGAAGAATCGTGATCCGAAGTCCTTCAAGAACAAGGAAAGGACGGCTCTGGACAGAGTTCGCAACACGCTCCAGTCGGCAGGATCCACTGGCTGCTCCAAGAAGGCCACAACGGAACACGACGCCAACTGTGTAGGTGTGGCACCGAACGTGATGAAGGAGGGAAGCCACCTGCCACCCTCCTTGGTCGTGACCAGACCGTGTTGGGCAAAAGGGCTAAGCCTATTTCCAAACCGGTCGCGGGGAACTCGAAGGCTACCAACTCCAACAGACGTAGTGCAGGGCCAGCTAGGAAACCGGACACAAATCTACTCGAACCAAGGACAAGCTGTTCAAAAAGGAGCCGGCACGATAAAACCACATCGCCACCCGTTAGAAAGACCATTAAAAAAGCCACGCTTTCTGTGGCTACTAATGCCAATCTTCAGCTGTCGATTGTTGAAGTCAACAATCGACTTGTTGAAGTCAACAATCGACAGCTGGACTCATGGAGTTACGTATTCTCGAGTGTATCAATGATACCATCATGAAAAATGAGGGTAAATCCCCACACTTTGAGGAACTGACCACTTATAGAGGTTTTAAAATCCTCTGCTGTGACGACGAGTTTACGCTTAAGTGGCTCCAGTCGTTCGTTGAAAAAACCCAGACTCCATGGGCAAAGCCGAAAATAAGGACCTGCTAGAATTTACTAGACCTAAAGGCCGTATACATATACCTGGCCCTCACATCCCTAAGGGAAGAATAGAGAGAAACCTGCGGCATCTTTACCCAGAACTCTTTAACGACAACTGGGAGGTGCTAGAGGTTGACGAACACTTTGAAACTGGCACTGGGATAGTGGTTGCGGAGATACATATAATAATAAAGTCCGCACTGGTATTACCCGATGCAAAGTTCGGCCCTTTATGGATAGAACTGATAGGAGGAAGAGAGACGCGGGTGATTAGGTATGTTCAACATGAAAATTATTTAAATAAACCTTCACCACAGTATAGCGGCTAGCGCTAATCTCATCTATCTTCTAGATAAAGCAAATGTTAACATCGCCCTAATTCAAGAGCCATGGATATCCCGTGGCAAAATTAGCGGGCTAAATCACAGTGACTTTGTGACCTACAATACTGAACCGCAAAATGCGGAGTGTAAGAACAGAACGTGTATCGTAGCTAGGAAACATATTAACCTATTTCTTCTATCTACACATAGTAATCTAGGCCAGACGGTGTTAAGGCATGACCGGAGGGGGCTTCCCCCACTGATTATTGCAGCCGTGTACATGCCATGCAATGCCACTGACGGACCACCATCCGAAATCACTCAATCGTTAACCCGGAAGGCGGCGAAAGAAAGTTGGAACCTACTACTAGGGTGTGATATCAACGCACACCACGCGCAATGGGGCAGTGGCGACACAAACCCACGCGGTGATTTATTATTCGAATTCATTATCGAAAATACACTTTTGTAGTTAGAAATAGACAAGAGGTTATCGACGTTACTCTAACTAGTAACTCCAATACTCTTAACGTAGATAAGTGGAAAGTATTTGGAATGGAGTCGTTCTCTGACCACAGACTAATTGAATTTTCCCTAAGTAGTAGTTGTGAACCCCCTAAACCACATAGGAACCCTAGGAAGACTAACTGGGATCTCTTCAAGCATGAGATGGAACAACATAGCAATTAGAAGGCACCGTACAGAGCAGTACGGACATCGATCGCATGGCCGAGAACTTAGCATTCATGTTTAAGGAGGCCTTTGTGAAGGCATGTTCTGTTACAAAAAGGAAAACTAGACCATCACCCCCGTGGTGGAATAAAGAACTAGCCAATATTAGGAAGGAAATGAGTTCACGACTGGGAACTTTACAAGACCAGTCAGAGAAATTTCAAAAATGCGGCGCAGAAAGCTAAACACCAATCGTGGCAGCGCTTCTGTGACGAACTAAAAAGCACAACGGAAACCTCGAGGCTAAGGAAAGTCCTCACTAAAGAACGCCGGACTCTGGGTTCTCAAAAGGATTCTGATGATAAATGGAATGAATCCTGTCCAGAATCATTAAAACTGTTGCTGCACACATACTTTTCAGGCAGCACAATTGTATCCAGCAACAGCAACTGCACCAATCAAAACATAGACACGGGCGCCCCTGCAGATCAATCACAAAAGAGAAAATTGAGCTACAGATTATACACGAAGAGTCTCACATATGGCTACATACCAAAAGCATGGAGAGAGGTAAAGGTTGTATTCATACCAAAAACACTTCAAAGACTAGTCGAAATACACATCCGCAGTAGACTACGCCCAGGAGACCTATCTCCAGCGCAACACGCCTATACCAAAGGGAAAGTGTTGCGACAGCGCTGCATAGTGTAGTCGGCTCAATTGAAAAATCGCTAAGCGAAAAGCAATTTAACCTGGCTGCATTTCTAGACATTGAAGGAGCATTCAATAATGTCCGTATTGATGCATCGATAATATCCTAATAAATTGAACTTTAAGGAATGAAGATAGAAGCATACGCCTCCAGAGGTACTCCTCAAGGCGGGGTTATATCCCCACTGGTCTGGGTCATCGTCCTGAATGAAGCTAACATGCAGTTGAGTTAAAGTTACAGCGTACGTGGATGACGATGTTGTGATGGCAACAGTTAAATACCTCCGTACCCTTAGTGAATTAAAAGATGGAGCACTGAGAACCCTAGACACCTGGGCTAGGAAGTGTGAACTTGCCAATCCTCAGAAAACTGAATTGATACTTTTCACCAATAAAAGGAAGATTCCGCAATTTAATACACCCTCTATCGGAGACACCCGCCTCACAATCTCAGATAGTGCGAAATACCTAGAAATTCATATGGTTGCAAAGGTTCAAAATTGGTAAAAGTTTCCCGGAAAATATTTTTTTTTCATTTTGAAGTAATAATTGTAATACAGTGAAAATAATTGCCAGACCTCCAAGTTTGAAAAAACAGTTGATGCTGCATTAAAATTACTTTTTGAGAATTAATTATCAGAATTTCGATATTCAAATTGTGCCAAAATCATTCGTGAACGATCGCTTCGTTGAAATTCTATGGCAGGGGTCGCCAAACTTTCAGGCTATGTGGTCGACTTTTCCTAAAATTTGTTACGCGTGCTACCCATTGTTCCTATTTGGAAAAAAATATAAATATGTACATACATACATACACTTTTCTCTATTCATGATAAAAAAAAAATTTCTTGCTCCCACCCATCGTTGTAATGATATTGCTTAGGTTTTTTAACACTCGTACCCGCTTGACTCATTTCGTGCAAAACATTTACTTATTTTTATTTAAGTTGGGTATACGTTTGTTTTAAATAATGGAAGATAATACTAATGCACCTGCACTATAAGAGCGACCGAGTAATTTGACGTATGTAAACGAGAACTCTGAAGTTCATACAGTAAGTATCTTATTTTACATAAAAAAATGCGCACATAATTTTCATTTTTAGTGCAGTAGAATACAGTGGAAGTGGCGTTTTTGGTTAACGGTGGTAATATCGCCGTTATGTTTTGACTGCAAAAATGTTGTTCTTGTTATGCCGTAATTATTAGACATACATACATACAGTCGTGTGTAAAAAAAATAAGACCATTAGCAAATTTTGATGAAATTATACGTTTTTGAGTCTTTCACTTTTGTTATCTAATTTTTTTTGAATAGAAAAAAAATGGCTTATTATATGCGTTGTGCTCTATTTATTTAATATCCTTTTTTAACTTGAGCAGAAACACTTTATTCAGATATAAATAAAGTTCTTTTCAACTCTTTCAGAATGGTCGAATTCAAGTACGACGGCTTCCCTCGGTGCAGTACCTTTCGTCATGTGTTCAGCACGTATGTATGGGGTGGTATTTCGTGATATGGTCTCACAATTTTAGAAATCATCTCAGGCACAGTTGACCAAGATGCTTATATGGACATTTTCCGAAGAAATATGCTTTCTTGAAGACGAAATGCCTCTGATAGGCTCTTTATTCCAACAAGATAATGAACGTCCCCACACCGCTAGAACAGCTATAACATTTCTTTATGAAAATTATGTCAATAATCTCCATTGGCCTGCCTGCAGTCTTGATTTAAGCATTATCGAAAATGTTTGGAAGATGTTGGGAGATTGGGTAGAAAAAATGCGAACAAAGAATATCAATGATTTGAAAAGAACATTAATACAGGAGTGGAACAACATTTCAATCGAAGCGGTACACAATTTAGTGGCTTCCCTTCATTGAAGAGTCAGTGATTGTATTCGGGCCAAGGGTTATTACTTCAAAGGCTAAAGAGGTCTTATTATTTTACAGGAGTATACTTTTGTTTTTAATTATTTCCAAATAAAGTGTTTCTGCTGAAGTTAAAAAAAGTTATTAAATTAATAAAGAAGAAACTAAGTATTATTTATGCAATTTTTGTTTCCTAATTTAAAAAGCTTTTTAAAAGTTTTCAAAGTTAATAATCATGATTTCATATAATTTCGTTCCTGGTCTACACACGACTGTATGTAAGTCCATACTTAGGTATCTCGTACACATTGGACGCATATTACAATTGTTTGCTTGTACATTTGCGTGTTGATTTCAATTTTGTTTATGAATGGTATTCATGTATTGCGTATTTGTTGCTATGTATTAATTTATGGCACATGGGGCGACTGTAAATGCCTTCAACATATGAAGAATCGTTAGAGAAAACAAAAAAAAAAAAAGCAAAAACATGGAACTTATACAAGAGTATGGATTTGAATTTATACACACCGCTTTTGTCCAATATTTGCGTTCTATTGGCGAAGAAGATGAAGCATCTCTTTTGTATTGTTCGAATTTTACCTAAAAAAGACAAAAAAGAAGTCCTTAAGTAGATGTCATATGATATGGAATAAATCATTTCTTATTCAAAAGATGAAGCCCTGAATATATGTATTTATTGATATAGATTTAACGAAATCTCAATACCGATTATTGAGGTCTCGATTATCTGAAAAAAATTGCTTTGTTTTTCCGTCATACACTGTGATAATGGATGCAAAGAAATGTGCTATCCCCCAAAATCGAGCATCGAAATTAATGACATTGGAGCTTCTATCAACCTACAGGAACTAATAGATCATACTGCAGTTCGTATCCTTCAAATTAATTTGGTGTACAAATCAGGACAAAGAAATCTGAAATTATACGTAAAATGGGGCTGTGATGGATCATCTGGGCAAAGTGAATATAAACAGTGAATATAAACCAGGTGAGACCCGGTTAATATCTGACGCCAATTTATTCATTGCTTCTCTTGTACCTATAAAACTGTTTGACTTATCAACAAATCTTATGATCTGGCAAAATACTACGTCCTCTTCTGTTCGGTATTGCCGACCTACTTCTATAAAATTTGTCAAAGAAACTCCACAGCAGACTAGAGAGACTGTTGATAATATAAAGCGTCAAATTGACCAACTTACTCCATCACTGGTTAGTAAAAATGGGACTGTAGTTGAGATCAATCATGAACTATTCTTGACGATAATTGACGGAAAAGTAGCTCAAGTATTAACGAATACATCATCTAGTGCTATGTGTACTGTATGTGGAGCTAGACCTAAGGAGATGAACGATTTGAACAAAGTTACTTCCAAACCCGAAAACCAAGATGCTTTCCAATATGGCCTTTCCACTCTTCATGCCTGGATTAGATGTATGGAAACCATTCTGCATATTTCTTATAATCTTTCGTTTGAGAAATGGTCAGCAACAACTCCAGAAAATAAAACGAGCTAGGAAGAAAAGAAAAAAATATGTGCAAAGCAGATTCCGAAATGAACTTGGCCTCCATATCGACAAACCCCGATAAGGAGCTGGTAACAGTAATGATGGAAATACTGCGCGAAGATTCTTTTCCAACTATCATTGTTCTTCCAATATTAGTCGAGTTGACGAAGAATTGATAAAACGGCTATATACCTATTATACTACAATCAATATCATCTGGAATCGCAGTAAATGCTACCAAATTCGGTCAATACGCAATGAATACAGCTCAAATATTTGTGAATAAATACAATTGGTATTACATGTTGTCCTCTGTTCAAAGAATTATTATTCACGGGGAGAGTATTATAAGGCATTTCGCAATTTTACCAATAGGCCAATTGTTTGAAAATGCACAGGAAGCGCGGAACAAAGACTATAGACGATACCGATTACATTATTCCAGGAAGTGTTCTCGTTCAGCAACTAATGAAGATGTTTTAAATACATTATTATTTACATCAGATCCATATATTACAAGTTTAAGGACACCGACCGAGTCAGTTTCCAAGGAATTTTTGGATGAAGCCAAAATACTCTTGGATCTGCCTGAAAGTGAATAATCACCATATTATACTTGTTCTAGAATATATCAACTTTAATCTTTCTAAATTCAAATGTTTTAAAATTTTTTCTATGCCTTATTACTTATATTTTACTGTAAACTAACCTCATTTGCTCAAAACTTAATTGCTCATTAATCGTTAATTAACTAAAATCCTTCACTTGCTACAATTTATTGTCAATTAATTTCACTGCTACCCTTTTATTAAAAACACAAATGTAAAATAACCTATCAAAATCAAGTAAAAAGTACATTGAAACTCTTTGTACATGCATCAACCAACAAGTTTTATCCATTTTTAATTCTCTTTCGTTCGTTATCACATAAAACTAATTTCATTAAAAAGCGTTTCGGTCCCACTGTGCCACGGTCCACCTAGGTATTAAGAGTTCGATTGCATTAGTCATCCACCTAGATAACACCAACTGCATAATAGTACCAAGAGTTCGATTGAATCAGTCACTCTAATATTCCTATGCACCTCACTACCTATACGACACCCTCGTCACTAGGGTTCAACTGAATCAGTTAGCCTAACTAGCCAATTACAAATTGCAGAACAGTACAAAGGGTTTGATGGAATCAGGCATCCCCAATATTCGTTTGCACCCCCTATCTTCCCGGTTCACCTTAACAATCAGGGTTGATTGAGTCAGTCACCCTACCTAGCCACTTCAGGCACAATTAAATCTCAGCCACAACCCCTCCTGAGATAAGCATAGGTTTCCCCGAGTACCCGGTGACTTCCTCCGGTCTACCAAATACGTGGTATCACAATGGACCTACTTTGGTCTACGTGTGCCTTGCCTATCGCCAGGACAGCCAAAAATACAAATTCTTGGCGCAACGGACCGAATGTGGTCCAGGGCCTAGCTTCTCGCGACCATTCATGTTGTGCGTGTTATATTTTTCACACAAATGGAAGGGACCTACAGTTTAGAGCCATATCCGAAAGGCAAATTGAGAAGCTTTCTCTTGACAGTTATTACTCTCGGACGTTTGTCACACATTCGCGAGAGGTGGGACCGTGAAAAACTTTTTGGTGTTCTCTGGGATTCGAACCTCGAACCTCACGCTCAGCGATCCAACGCACTAACCACTTGAGCCACGGCGCCAGGACAGCCACCTCATACAAATTATGACATCAATTGCGTAAAGTAAAATAACAAGCAAAGAATTGGAATTTTGAGACCCAAAATTATCTACTTTTGTTAGTTAGTGTTTTTTACCTTTGAACCGACGAAATATTAAATGAAAATTAAAGATCAAACTTGGAAAAGTAAACCAAATACTTGACAATAGCTTCAGTATTTCGTAAAACATTACTTTTATAATATGATTTAACTTTGCTGAATAATAGAATAAATTTGAATCTATATTAGCACTATCTTGGAATTACATATATATAAACATAATGAAATTAATTTCCGACAGACGACGCCTTTTATTTTATTAATTTATCCAAAGAAAGAACATAAATGAGAATAAATAAAATATGTAAATAGTATTGATTCATTTCGAATTAACAGCAACAAACATTTTCTAGGTGACAGTGGGGATCCCTTAGAGCCTTGGTTGCTTTCACCATAACAGCAGAGGAAATTGTTTCTCCTTACTTTCAGCAATGGCAATTTTGTTGCTATATCAGACAATGTCTGCCGAAGACAATTGTATTTCCTCCAAAAGGAGTTGTGCTGCTGCAATTTTTTTTTAAATTGACGATCAACCACGTTTAAGGCATCTTTAAAAACTATAAGCGCTTCGTCCTAAATAATGTAAAAATAGTGATGGATGACGCCCCCTTGCTTGAAATAACTTCGTATGCTTGATACTGATGAATCTAGAATTGGCACCAGCATTTGAAAAATGAATGACTTGTTCCATAAGCCCATCGATGAAGTATGATTCTCCTTTGCCGCATCCACCAAAATGTTGTCCGCAAGTAGTCGTTGCTCGTTGCTCATTTCATCCTGTAATTCAGAAAAGCCGTTACAAAATCTATAGTAATCGATCGAAGGCGATCCGAACAAACAGCACAAAACAATTTACATAAAAAAAAAGAGTGTGCTTCAGACCACACGACTGAAGTAAAACTTCTTTAGCTCCATCTATATGTATGTGTATATATATGTTTATATATGTATATATATATAATATACATACATACATACATATAATAATTTTCTACAAATACGGAAGAGTAACAAGGAGAAAGAGAGAGAGAGATAAGAAAAGGACAGAATTAAATGCGCCTCAATGTCGAGAGTAGAATGACGCGTATTAGTAGAGGGAGAAAATAGACAAGGAAAAAGGAACGCTACGACGCCAGCAACTAGTATGAGAAACGCACTCACCTTCGTGATTCATTATCAGTTGATTGGGTCTCACTAGGTTTAAAATTTTGCCTTGAATACGTTGTCACACACTTTTTATGCACAATTTCCGTGCGGAATTTCTTCTTAGCTGATGGTCCTGGAGCACCGCTTTCATATTCAGAGTCTGTGTGACTTCCTGCCATAATTTGTTCTTATTCACCCGAAAATTCACAAAATATGAACTTTAAAATGAATTTACAATTTTATTTACTTTAAACGTAGAATATTTAACTGGCTATGAGAGAAAGAGAGAAAGAAAATGTGCGCGCACCTCTCTCTCTTGCCCCTACAGTAACGTACGAAACGTAACTCTCTCTCTTTCTATCTTCACTAACTTATATCTCCCTCTCACCTTCCGTTCGCCTCGCCCGATCACACTTTTCGTAACGCTCTCGTCACGCATTCACCAGCTTACTCCCCAAGTCAAGCGCGCGTAAAGAGGTTTTACTTCAAAAATCGGATTCGATACACGGACAATCCGAGGCAACTGTGCTACGCCCCCTGTGTTGGAGGGATGTAAAAGTACTCTATTAAATAGATTGGTTGGCGATGAGATACTAGTGGAATAATATAAGCGATGAGTTAGTGACCATGTAAGGTTCCGAACATCCTCGATTTTAATAATGTGAATCGATCATAGAACAGAAAAACAGTCACTTTTGTACAAAGATATTTGTGTCCAATAGTTGACCGATTATTACGAGATATTGAAAAAACAAAGACCCCGACCGCTTTTTAAATAACTACAATAAAATAATAGCACGAGAGTTACAAAAGAGTTCACACAAATTCTCCTTGCAAGCGTGTTTGAAAAATTGAATTTCATGTTCCAACATATGTACCAGGCGCGTTTACAAGTTCAAGTAGGTCGGAAGGGGTGGCTAGGATTATTCTTTTGGTTGTCAACTAGTTTGTCTAAAGTAGTTAAAAGAAAAAAATAAATAAAAATGGTCGGCAATTTTCGGATCTGTGTGGCGAGTCTATAATTATAACCCGGAGATGAAGCAGTGGCCCATGCAGTGCCCCAAAAAGGGTTAATTCTCAAAGATGCTTAGGGTCGTACCATGATCTAGATCATGGCAAAAGTGCTTTGGACTCCCAAGAAATCATGCTAAAAGATTATATGTAAGTCTGAAGACACCAGCAAGTTTGAGTCAGAGATACATACATATGTATAAACGGTCAGATTGATGGGTGGACTGAATTATAGGCAAACAGATGGACAGACAGACGAACAGAATTGCATGACCCACTTTCGAGTTAATTTTTCATGATGGGACTATCTTTCCTTTATATGAGGAGTTCAATAGGTACCCGTTCTTATAGTTGAGTTAATTCGACCTCGAAATTTCACATGTACTTATCTATAGTTGCCTTAATATTTAATGTTTGCTTTCAGTCAAATTTTCAAATCAGATGTGCTGATGCATTGTCAAATATTCTCGGTTTGAATTATTTTTTTTTCTATGTAAATTTCCAAGTACTTACGACTCGTTTATTTTACCATGGACTATCCAACGTCAAAAACACATTTCACGTCAACAAAATTATTGTTGCCACTTTTTTTAACATCCCGTAATTTGCTTCGATGAATTTCAATAAAGAAAAATTCAGAGAGACATGTAATCTATTTAAATTCAGGAAACCGAATCAGGACCAATCTATTCTGGGAAGTTCGATGTTACATTGCCAAAAAAGCGAGAAGCTATGCACCGTGTATCGAAGGTATCTACATACTTCCTCCTCGAACAAATATACATAAATATAATCCATAATTCAATATAATAATAGGAAAAAATGAAGAAGAAAAAGAAGAGCAAATAGATAAAATGAGTGGCAGTAGCAAGTTGCCAGAAAAGCCACCTTTAAAAATAAGTCGAGACCTTGCTACTCAAAAATCATGGCAATTGGCGCCGAATAGATATAATGTCACAGGTGAGGTAGGCATTAACAAAAGGGGTGATAAAGGTTCATTTTGGTCACAACTGAAGAGGACACCAGTGGGTGGTAAACAGACTAGAATACGAAACGCTACTGCATTTTATGAGATTCCACGAGAGTCTGAGAAATATCTAAGACGTTGCCTTCGGCAAAAGGGGAAGTTTCTGACAGGTGAGTATTCATTATATCAATACTCGAGTAACTCAGTGAACTTTGTGTCTAGATCCGAGAAAACGACGACCATCTTCGCGGTTTATGGTAAGTAATTTATTTACATGCTGGCGCAATCCAAAAGATCCAGGCCCGGGGAGATATTTCATTGGCATTCTTGCTCAAGAAAAGTAGAACTACCAACTCAATTTAATTATTTACTAAACTTACACTATTAACAGGTTTCCAAAACTTAAGGCAAAAGCATTGGTACCCTATAAGTTTTTACGTTATTCCTGTGTACCAGAAAAGAAGTATTCTGCACTAGGGAAGAAAACTTCATTCGATCCGGGTCCAGGACGTTATGAACTCGACGATGCCGAAGATGCTCTTTGTCTTGCACTTAAGATTGAAAAGCAAAAGCGTTTAAAATTCCGTCGTCAACCTATTAAACGAGGTTACGTTGGAAAACCAAAAAAAAATCTTCTTTGGCGACACATATTTGGATACGGTTTTACAAGACTTTTTCGTGGACCACCCCTACACCCAGCCGTAGTCGTTTCGAAGAGAAAAGCTCGCAAAGTCGACCGTGAAGTTAGCATGTTTCATACCTCAGAATACATTCATAAGATCACCCAACCAGAACGTACCCCATTTACTTTTAGACCAAAAGAGTGTAAAAAGCAACCCAAACCACTAACCTACAATTGCATCGTAAGGGTCATTATCCGGCGCCAGTTGCGAAATAATAAAAAAATTGCTTTCGATAGTGGTATGCCCAGGTTTCCAGATGCAGAGATGCCAACTACAAGAAAAATGACCAAACCTCCACCGCTGGTTGATCAACCTGTTATGCGAGTCCCTCTAAGTGAGATTAAATCGAAATTGTACACTGTGCCACATCGTTTGATGGGAATTTTCAAAGAGAACCGTATACGACCTTTCAAGTTCCAACCTTTTCCACCAGTTAAGTTGCTTTTGGATGAAAATCAAGTTATTCCAGAAAATGCAGAAACGGTGAACATATATCCAAGTTATCTTAATCCTTTAGACTACTATAAAGATGAATACAGAAGGGACTAAAAAAGATGTAATTTTATTTACTGAGCTTCTCATTGCAAGCTGCATAAAAATATTCCGTGTCTGTATGTTTCTTATTTCAAATATTGCACCTGTTGAGGTTAGATTTAGATTGAGGGTAGAAGTCACTTGCGGCCTAAAACCATTGTGATTTCCTTCAATTAGAGCTCTCTCTTATATGTACGTAAATTTATGATAAACTCAGGAATGCCTTTAGTTCTGCAGATATATTTTCTACGTCAATAGAATTTACCTATGAAACGTTGAAGTGCGTGCGTTACAGACACAGTGCGTGTATTATCTCGGGCTGTTCTCATAGTTAGGAGGTGCCTTTTAATTCTACAGAGTCCAATAAGAAATCCTGCGTTTAGTTTAAGAGTTGTTTCGTTATTGTATAGGAGATGTTTGGTATACAATTTTTGATTTGCCTGTTACGTCCCGTTTTCGTCCAGTACTGGTGAGTCTTGCTTTTCAGCCAATTTCTAATATCTAGCATTTTGCAGTGCTGATTGGTAATACGCAGAATGGTCTTGATATCATGAAATTCGATGCAGATCCTTCTCGCAGCTTTGCTATCGGAGAGAATATAAATGTTCTTTTTTGTTATATAACAAAGTCTCGCTTCAAAAACGCCTTTGCCTGTATAAATGAATGTTTTTGTATTTGATGCGTATACTAGAGCCCCGACTTCTTCATTTGTTTTTTATCCATCTGTGTACCGTACATGAGAATTGCTAGCAAATACAGTAGGTTTGCTTTATTCCCAGTTATGGCGGACTGAGAATTTAATCTTAGAGTTTTGACTAAAAATAAATATTGATAGACAGTTGTCCGTAATGGTAATTCTTTGCTTAATGGCAGGATACGGTCTGCATAGACTAACTTGGAGTTGGCATAATCTTCAGCTATGAATATAAGAGCATTTAACCTTCTGATCTCCTCATCCCAATACTGCTTCTTCCTTTACAACAAAACTCCTGAAAAAAAATCTTAACTGATTTGATGACTAGCGAAAGAAAACCTAACAGATGCGCGACGCTTCCGATAAAATGCGACGTTTCGTACAAGTGCTTGAGGTTGACTTTATAGGAAAAGCAGTCTTTAGGAGGATACCACTGAAGAACAAGAATCTTTAGGGATTTAGATTGTTTCCGATCCCCTTTCAAGCGAAAAAGGGCGATTTATAAATCACTAAACTCTATTTTAGTTGAAGGTTTTAATGAAAAGTGTATTTCATACCTGCCATCTAAACAACGAATATGACTTTTAGAAAAATTATCTAAATGAATATATGTATATGATTAAGGAAGCCCTGTCCTGGCTGAAGTGTAATGTACTATCTGTCAGTGATATTACCATTTTCACTGACAGCCAAACGACAATCAAGTCCCTGGAATCGTGCTCCTTTACCTGAAAGACCGCTTTCAACTGCCGTCTATCTCTTATGGAGATTACAGAGCAGTACAACATTCACCTATGCTGGGTGCCAGGCCACAGAGACATTCCAGGTAACTGCAGGGCAGTCGAGCTCGCCAGACAGGGTACTATTCTAAGGACTATGCCTGATAGGCAATCCCTATGTATGGCCCTTGCTACATGTAAGAATCTACTAAAGCTAAACGCTAATAGTATGACCAACCTCAGATGGGAAAATGGCCCAACGTGTCACATTTCGAGACAGATCTGGCCTGGGGTAGATCATAAACGTAGTGCCGAGTTGGTCAAACTAAAGTGATCACAGAACAGCTGCATTGTCGGTGTTCTCACTGGACACTGTCTTATAGGCCAACTTGCCAAAAGACTTGGCCTCTTTTGTAACGACTTCTGCAGGAGCTATAGGGACGAGGAGAAGGAGGAAACCACCCTTCACCTCCTATGAGTTACATAGCCTTGTCGCATAAAAGAATGCTCCATTTAGGGTCCCCCTTCCTTGATGACCTGGGCCCCTGAGCGTCATGCGCATACATCGCTTTATCAAAAGCTCCGGTTGATTTTGTTAGTCCCTGAGTGGCTAAATGGTTTCTGATCCATGATATCACAAAGGACCTTTACTGGTCTAAGTGTGTCTGCACGCTCGTGCGGACAGTCAACCTAACCTATACCTATACCTATATATACATATGTATGTAAAGGGTGTCCCATAATTCACGCAAAATGTAATTTTGATAGAAAATACAGATTTTTAATGGGGTTATGTACGGAATAGCACATCGGATAAATGGCCACCACAGCTTTGCTGGCAAGTACGTACCGTTTCGCATAAATGTGGCTGAATTTCATTAATACACTTCCCAATTTCCTCTTTCAAGGCGTTGGTGGTCGTGGGCTTGCAACCTTTGACTTCAAAAACCCCAAAGAAAAAAGTCCAATGGCGTTAAATTGCAAGATCTGGATGGCCAATTCTGATCGCAAAAACGGCCGATTACACGATTAGGAAATGACTCATGCAGTAATTGAATTGTTTCTCTGGCTGTATGGCATGTGGCACCGTCTTGTTGAAACCACATGTTGGTCACATCCATATCTTATAATTTAGGCACTAATAACTGGGTTTTCATGTCACGATAACGAACACCACGATAACGAACACCACTACCTGACCAGCCGCATTTTCGAAGAAGAATGGTCCGATAATGCCTCCAGCCCAAAATCCGTACCAAACAGTCCCGCGTTGTGGATGTATTTGTTTCTCAACAATTACTCGTGGGTTTTCTGAACCCCAAATGCGACAATTTTGATAATTAACGAAGCCATCAAGATGAAAATGAGCTTCATCACTGAACTTGATTTTGTTCGAAAAATCAGCATCCACTTGTTGTTCTTTCAAAATCCATTCCACGAACTCTCTTCGCGCTGCATGGTCAGTAGTCTTCAGGTCTTAAGTCAATTGAACTTTGTAAGCATGAAGTTTCAAGTCTTTCGTGAGAATTCGCTGTAGAGAGCTTCTCGAAATGCCCAATTCTTGACTACGGTGCCGAATTGATGTTCCTGCACTGTCAGCAATACTCCCGCGAACTGCTTCGATGATTTCTGTTGAACGACGTGTGACAGGATATCCGGAGTGTTTAAAATCACTAATGGATCCAGTCTCCCTGAATTTTTCAATTATTCTCTTCACAGTTGATGGTTTTAAATCACTATGACGGCCATATTTTGTACTAAAATTGCGGACTGTAGCTGAAAAACCTTCATTATTTTTAAAATATTGCTCAACAATGAAAATGCGCTGTTCTTTCGTAAAGCGCTCCATTTTTACTAACCCCGAAATGTCAGCTGTCACATTGCTATCTTTTTTTCGTTGGGATCACTGTACTATTAAATGGCGCAAAATTCAAATTTTGTGTGAATTATGGGACACCCTTTACGTAGAATGTTATTAGTGCTATTTTATTCAGCGAAAGTTGAGAGTTTCCATTGCAATTACTCATACGAATATACTTCTTATCGAAGTGAAACATGTTTTTTGATCCAAACTGTTTTCCTAACTAAACAGAAGAATTTTTTTTTTTTTTTTGGTGGGGGGTTTGCTGGAAGGAAAAATCATCAAAAGAGATTGCAGAGCTAGCACGCGAGGGATGCTTCTGCAATAGTGAGGGACTGACTTTCGTCATCCCGAATGGGATTGCACCTAGTCGTTCAACTAATCGGCAATTCTATTTTGAAACATTTAAAAAAATATAAAAGAAAAAATCCGCCGTTTGCCGAATTTCAGGACTTTTTTGTTTCAGCATATTACCTACTTTCTTGGGCTTAGCCAACTCTTATAGATCAAGAGTTTTAACCATTTTAATTTTCTGATTGCATAGTCATCCCGAATGGGATTGCACCTAGTCGTTCAACTAATCGGCAATTCTATTTTGAAACATTTAAAAAAATATAAAAGAAAAAATCCGCCGTTTGCCGAATTTCAGGACTTTTTTGTTTCAGCATATTACCTACTTTCTTGGGCTTAGCCAACTCTTATAGATCAAGAGTTTTAACCATTTTAATTTTCTGATTGCATAGTATCACTGTACTATGCATAATTCTATTATTTCTATGTTAACGTGGTTGAGAAGCCAAGAAGTGCGAGTTCTTGGTCTGCTCGGGATATCTTCTTTCGCAACAACCTCAAGTTTGGCACCTGGCCATACCTCTCCCAATTTGGCTATGGCTAGCTTATAGAGGTCTTACGACTTTTGGTCAGCGCAGGCGATTAGCTTCACGATTAGCATATAACAGATAAAATCGAAAAAGCATTTGAAGAGAAAAATGGGTGCTCTACAATTCTTCTTGATATAGCACAAGCCTTCGATAAAGTCTGGTACAAAGGATTGATTCACAAACTACAAAATCAACTGCCGAAGCAGTATTCAAAAATACTGGAGTAATATACATACCCAATCAATAGGATAGATCCACACTTAATTTCCTAATATTTCGAAAAGTACAAATTGCATCAAGTTGCAGGCTTGTAAGATTATCCACATTGACGCACTTGCTCATTTCAGTGCATGGATTGTCAAAAATTAAGTACCGTTAGGGTTAAAGTAACATTATTTTCCTAAACGGTGTGAAAAAATAGATCAATAGGATAGTTCCAAAAGAAGATTTTGTTTGTTTATTGCGAGAAATAAATTATATTTTTTGGACAAAACAGGTAGTTTATTCTTAATTCAAGTGGTATTTCAATATTTTTGATCTCATTAAATGTTTAATTCAAGAAATGTGGAAACGTGGAAAATGTCTTTCAAAAGAGGAGGTTGTAAAAATAGAAACCTTCAAATCGCAATATTGCAATGCGAATTGGCCGAAGTCATAAAGTGGTTAATTCTTTTCTTGCTGATCCCGAAAATTATGGGTACATCAAAAAGGGCGCACTCCTCGTGCAAAGACAGCTGCTGAAAGGCGAAGAATTCTTCGGATAGCTTCCAATTCTGGAGATTCGGCACCAAAAATTGTTGCGCAAGCAGGTTCTTCAGCTAGCATTTCAACTGTACGACGAATTCTGAAGGCTTCACCTAACTTCAAACGGAAAAAGATGAAGCGCAAGCCTGTTCTTACAGAACATCATAAGGCATTCGCTGGGATTTTGCCAGACATCATATGGATTGGACCAATAAATGGAAAAAAGGGGTATTTAGCGACGAAAAAGAGTTCAACTTGGATGGTCCCGATGCATACAATTATTATTTCCATGATTTGCAGATAGAAGAAAAGATTTTGTCCAACCATCACACAAGAACAGGTAGCATAATGATAAGGGTGCAATATCTTGGTATGGGACCTTTGAGCTGGTGGAAATGAAACGCGTGCAGAAAGCTAAGGGCTGCAAAGATATTCTACAGGATGTAATGCTAAAAATTAAAATGTTTTCCACACCGTTCCTATCATTTTCCAACAAGATAATGCGCCCATTCATATTGCAAGAATAGTGAAAGACTGGTTTTGCGGGCAATCAATTGAAGTTATGGAATGGCCACCTTACTCTCCCGATCTAAAAATTATAGAAAACGTTTGGGGATGGATGTCCAGAAAAGTTTATAGCATTGGACGCGAATTTCATAACACGAACGAGCTATTATTTGCAACTAAAGATGTCTGGAAAGACGTTAATTTAACCTACCTTAAATCTTTATACAATTCTATTCCTGACAGAATTTTTGAGGTTATATCAAATAACGGAGGTCATACGCATTACTAGCATTTCTTTTTAAATAAAATTCTTCATTTGTTCACTTATTTTTTGTGTTTTGCGTACTGGATCTATCCTTATGATTGATTTTTTTACACCTCTTTTACCAAAAATCTTCCCTAAGCCCTAACTCTTCTTCCTTTTTGGCGTCTCATGCACAGAAACTAACAAGTGCGTCAATCCTACAAGCCTGCAACTTGATGCAATTTATACTTTTCGAATTGATTGGGAGTGTGTACCTTATCGATTCTTCAGAATTATACAAGAGACAGAGTACTCAACATTAAGAAAAATTAAAGCTGGCGTACCACAAGGCAGTGTATTGGGTCCTGTGCTATACCTCTTATTCACTAGCGATCTGCCTGTAAGTGGAGAAACCACTATAGCAACTTTTGCAGATTACACGGCTGTACTGGCTGTCGGAGCAAGTGTCGAAATAGCAACAAAAAAGCTTCAATTGACAATAAACAGTATCACAGAATGGACTAAAAAATGACAGATTAGATTAGTAAATTACCTAAAGTCAGTTTATATCAATTTTACGTATAAAAACGTATCACACATTTCAGTATACATAAACAATAATATAGTGTAATACTCAAATACAGCCAAGTATCTAGGCATGACTCTAGACGCTAAACTGCGTTGGAAAGCGCATGTAAAGAAAAAGAGAGATGAGTTGAACATGCGGTACAGTAAAATGTATTGCTTTATTGTCCAACTACAATAAGATATTACTATACAATCAAGTTCTGAAACCTGTATGGACCTATGGGCTCCAATTGTGGGCATGCGCATGCCAAACAAATACACAAAAAATCCAAGTCTTCCAAAATAAAGTACTGAAGTACTAAAGTACTAAGGTACTAAAGTACTAAGGTACTAAAGTACTAAGGTACTAAGGTACTAAGGTACTAAAGTACTTCAAAACGCCCGTGCCCTGAATATTCAGCATAAGGGTATTCATACCCCCTTTGGTGCGCGCCAATTATAAAAAAAAAAAGTCGAACCCTCCAACACGGATACGATCTTAGAGATCCTAAAAACGAGTAACCCCGATCTTCCGACGCACATCTGGAAAGTCGCTAAGCTAGACGAGCCAAAAGGTGTTTATAGATGCGCAATCATTGTTATAGATAAAGAATCTCTTGCTCCTTTGGCGAAGACTGGCAGTGTCTTTAGTCGATGAAGACAAATTGTCGGACATTGAGATGGATGACTGCTTCAATAAACTTCATCCACTGCTTTTGAGTGAAGACGAAATTTAGGAATCTTCCTCGGACTCAAAAGCCCTGAATACCACCGTGGTGGAGGCTCCTCTGCCTGATTGTTGCACTAATGCTGCAGTTAGTCTAGATTAACCTTCACCACTCCATAACGGCTTCTGCCTGCCTTCTTCTCCGTCTCTCGAAGGACAGGGAGGATATAGTCTTTGTCCAAGAACCTTGGGTCGTGGGCAATATGGTATGTGGACTCAAGACTCCAAACTACTACACCCTGTATATGCGTAACAAAGGTAGACCCAGATCGATACTGGTGAAAAGTAACCTTAATGGAATTCTACTCCATAATTACAGCGATCGAGATACTACCGCAATAAAAATGGAAACAAACGGCGATGTTTATTACTTGGTTTCGGCGTATCTCGCCCATGATAACATGGACTCTCTTTTTGGGGACAACCCGCAGATGCGGGGAGACAAAAAACTGGTCTCATATTGGATGTGATGCTAACGCTCATCACACAGTATAGGGCATTTCCGATATTAACAAAAGAGGTGAGCTACTTTTCGATTTTATTCCAAGTACAAACCTTATTTTGTGCAACATAGGTAACGAGCCTACCTTCGTCACACTAAATAGGCAAGAAGTATTTGATATCACAGCATCGTCCAACGTATTAAAAATTGGAAGGTGTATGTAGATTCAATTAGCCCGCTAGTTTTTAGGGAATAACGCAAAACTGATTGGCTCAAGTATAGGTCAACTTTAAGCTGTTTAGTTACCTCAAATCACCTTAATCCCACTTCATCGCATGGTTGAAGAGTTAATATCAGCCTTAAATACAGCGATGTGCCCATTGATCAAACCCAGGGGCAAAAGAAGCCGCATTGGTGGACTGCAGAGTTAGGCCCCTTAAGAAGTAATTGTAGAAAACTCTTGAATAATGCCAAAAGTACGAGAGACGCGCTAGATTGGGACTTGTATAAGGTATCCCTAAACATATAAAAAAAAAGAATTAAGAAAAGCCAAACGTTATTCTTGGAGGCTCTTCTGTGGTAAAATAGAAGAAGTTTCTGAGGCATCTAGGCTAAATTCTCTCTTCAAATCCAATTGCACCCAGTTGTCTTAAAAAACGGATGGAACTTAGACGACTTCCAGCGAAGATTCGCTAAAATTACTGCTTGATACCCATTTCCCAGTTGTTAACAATAGCAGACCAGCAGACCATTTCCACAAATAACCAACTCTTCAAACTTGATTACACTGAGCAAACTCCACTGGGCACTACACAGCTTCAACCCACATAAATCCGCGAGATGGCATAATACCTGCCGAGTTGCAGAAGTCATCGAATATAATCTTGCCGGTACTGAAGATAATTTTGAAAAGTTGTCTGGACCTGGTTTACATCCCGAAGATATGGAGAGCAGTTAAAGTTTTCTTCATACCCAAAGCGGGTAGGTGCTCTCATACAGATCCAAAAGATTTCAGACCTATCAGTCTATCATCATTCCTCTTCTGCCGTCTCGGGAAAGCACCTAAATACTCTGAAGGAACTCTTACAAAACGCTCTAAATAAGCTCACTAGATGGGCAGTTCGGTGTGGTTTGGGTGTAAACCCCCACAAAACTGAACCAGTACAGAAATATAAAATTCCGATAGTCGACCCTCCCTCTCTTAATGGTACCAGCTTAACTTTCTCTGACAAAGCAAAATATTTGGGTCTAATCCTGGATAGGAAGCTATGTTGGAAACCTAATATTCAAGAAAGAGTAAAGAAAGCTACGGTAGCACTCTTCTCCTGGAAGAAACCCATTGGGAGTAAATGGGGTTTACAACCTCGAATTACTTTTGAGAAAAACTTCCTAGTCAATATCCCTTCCAGATCACTCTGGGAGGACGATGCATTTTTAGAAGATGAATCAATTCACTTCTACACTGACGGATCAAAAACCAAAGACGGAGTTGGTGCAGATGTTTTCTCTGATAAGCTTAACCTTAAGCTGTCTTTCCGTCTTCCAAATCATTGTAGCGTGTACCAGGCGGAATTAATGGCGATCAAAGAAGCCCTATCTTGGCTTAAGAAAAACGTAATATCTGCTAGAGATATCCGCATCTTTTCAGACAGCCAGGCAGCAATCAAAAACCAATTCCTGGAACCAATCCCTGGAAACGACCTCTATAAATTCTTTAGTAGCTCTAGACTGCCGTTCGTCTCTTGTGGAGATGGCTGAGCAGTTCAATATTCACCTGTGTTGGGTGCCGGGGCATAGAGACATTCCAGGGAATTGTAAGGCCGATGAACTCGCCAGAATAGGAACAACTATACCCATCTTGCCGGACAATGGCACCTTAGGTCCAATCGCTACTCGCATACTCAACCTTCAGCTGGATGCTGTCGAGATTACAAATTTTAGGTGGACAAATGGATCAACATTTCTAGCGACAAAACAGATTTGGCCAAAGCTGGATCTAAAACGCTCAAAGAATTTGATTTCTCTCAATAGATTGCATCTCAGCACCACAATAGGTGTCATCACTGCCTAATAGGCAAGCATGCTACAAGGCTAGGCCTCTTTGCGAACGACTTTTGTAGAAGCTACATGGATGAAGAAGAAGAAGAAAGTATTCCTCACCTTCTATGTTTCGTCCCAGCTTTCTCCCGTAGAAGGAAACTCCACTTAGGAGCTCCCTGTTATAACAGGCGACCTGATGAATATTGACATTAAGAGCCCCCTTAGAGCTTCATAAGAAGCTCTAATTGGTTTTAAAGGAGTATGTAGAGAGAAACTTTCTCCCATGATCCACGTGGTATAACGGTGGACCTTCCATTGGTCTAAGTGTGCTGGCGACTCCTAGCTGGCAGCCACTTCAACCTAACCTAACCTGTCTGTTATTCTATGCACTTGATCAATTGTAGAGTGCTTATTTCTAAATCCAAATTGGTAATTGGGACTAGCGATTTCTAATCAATTATTTTTACAGACGTTTTACCAGCATATTTTCGAATAAATTCGACAACATTGGTAGTATCTATATTGAGCGAAATGAGGTTACTTTGCTAGCTAGTTTGCCTGGTTTTGGTATCGACCTTCTACATGCTTGGCACATATCTTAACTTGAATGCAACATTTAAAATCTGCGCTAGGTTTTTTAAACCTTTTCGTGGAAATTGTTTTAAAATTTCTCCTGTAATTAAGTCAAACCCTGGGGCCTTTTTCATGTCTATACATACTTAGGTGGCGCTACAGTTCGGGGTGAACCTGGGCCTCAACCAACAGGCCTCTCCAGTTAGCCCGGTCCTTAGCTAACTGCCTCCAGTTGTGCACTCCAAGTTGGTTGAGGTCCCTTTTTATTTGTGCGCGCCACCTTAGACGACGTCTTCCTCTACTGCTTTGTCCCTCCCGGTTAGATTCGAAGACAGCGGGCCGGAGCATTGGTGTCCATTCGCTCTACATGTCCTAGCCATCTTAGGCGACTGATGCGCAGTTTTTTGACTAGGTCGATGTTGCTGTACAGCTCGTTAATTTCGTCATTGAATCTTCTCCTACAAAGCCCGTCAACGCAAACGGGACCGTACATATATCTTCCGAAGAATTTTTCTCTCGAAGCTACCAAGGATATCTTCATCCGCTTTCGAAAGAGTACATGCTTCAGCGCCATAAAGCAGGACTGGGATGATTAAGGTCTTATAAAGAGTCTCCTCAATCTTTCGAGATAGGGCCTTTTTTTTTTTTTTTTTTTATAATTTACCCGCACTCAAGGGGTTATGAATACCCTTTTACATGTTTTCACATGGTGCGGGCGTTGGAAAGATAGATAGAGAGAGAGAGAAAGAGATTGGTGTAGTGGTTTGAAACTCAGCTGTATTAGGTTTCACATTAGCTCCAGGGGTGGTGTCCAGAATAACTGGGGAGATTTGATGCTGTCATGTATTTTTTGCCTTCGCTTCTGATTCACAGTATTTTTTTCACTATCCACCTGATGTCATAAGCATATCAATTATCAACAGAGCGATCAATTTCTCCAGCCATATGACAAACCTACTGCCAGTGTTATGCCTTCGCAGTAGTGTTGTCACAAACTTTCTCAATTGATCGGACTGCCTCTTATCATATAATGCTTGCTGACATCAGGGATTGAACTGTGAACCATCAGCTCAACAAACGATGACGCTACCACTACACCATTGCCACCCCTGCGACGGGCGGTGTGTACAAAGGGCAGGGACGTAATCAATACGAGTTAATGACTCACACTTACTGGGAATTCCAAGTTCATGTGAACAGTTTCAGTTCACAATCCCAAGCATGAAAGTGGTTCAGCGGTTTACCCGGACCTCTCGGTCTAGGAAATACACGTTGATACTTTCATTGTAGCGCGCGTGCAGCCCAGGACATCTAAGGGCATCACAGACCTGTTATTGCTCAATCTCATTATTGCTAGACGCAATTTGTCCATTTAAGAAGCTAGTGTCCTTATAATGGGACAAACAAACAGGTACGGCTCCACTTACATAAACACATTCAAACACTCCTACATTTTACTGTATTCATAAATGAAGGCTATGCAAGCTTCAACACCATAATCCTGAAAGCATCTATTTAATATATTTGAGTCTCGTTCGTTATCGGAATTAACCAGACAAATCACTCCACGAACTAAGAACGGCCATGCACCACCACCCATAGATTCGAGAAAGAGCTATCAATCTGTCTTACACACTTATGTTCGGACCTGGTAAGTTTTCCCGTGTTGAGTCAAATTAAGCCGCAGGCCTTACTACTCAATTGCCTTCTCAGCCCAAAGAAACAGCGATTGGCAAGAGTTATTCTTCGATTAAATTCCGCCGAGATGTTCTTATCGACAGCATATACTTGGCTTTGCCCTCATTCACAGCTAAACCCATTTTGGCGGCTTCTGTTTCGATATTAGCGAACGCACCAGTGACAGCCCGCTGTGTTCTGCCAATCATGTCGATGTCATCCGCGTATGCTAGTAGTTGCACAGACTTTTGAAAGATTGTGCCTCCGGTGTTCGCTTGTGAATTTCGCATAATTCTTTCAAGGACGATATTGAAGAAGTCACATGACAACGCATCACCTTGTCTAAATCCTTTTTTGACATCGAAAGTCTCGGTGAGGTCATTACCGACCTTGATGAAACAGCGAGTGTTCTTCATCGTCACTCTGCACAGACGAACGACTTTGGCGGGGATGCCAAAACAAGACATGGCTCTGTATAGCTCGTCTCAATAAATGCTGTCATATGCGGCCTTAAAATCGATAAAAAGATGGTGAGTATCGGTTTGGACTTCTTGGGTTTTTTTCCAGGATCTGCCGGAGTGGAGAAATTAGATCGAATGTGGACTTTCCTGGCCTGAAACCACACTGATAGGGGCCGATCAGGTTATTGACGAAGGGTTTCAGGCGCTCACACAATATGGCAGATAAGATCTTATACGCGATGTTGCAGAGACTAATTCCTCTGTAATTAGCGCAGTTGAGGGGTCTCCTTTCTTGTGGATCGGGCAAACGATGCTGATAACCCATTCATCAGGCATACACTCGTCTAACCAAATCTTGGAAATTAGTTGGTGTATGCTCTCTACCAAGTCATTTCCGGCTGCCTTGAACAACTCGGCCGGTAGGCCATCAGGACCAGTAGCTTTGTTGGATTTAAGATGGATATTGCTATCCTCACTTCGTTTTGGCCAGGTGGACGGAAGTTTTGGCTATCATCGTCTATGTTGAAGTGCGCATTCTGCCTGACAGCGATATGTTATACAGTCTGCAGAAAAAGTTTTTCCATATTCTCAGCACCGACTGTGATTCTACTACCAGGTTTCCTTCCTCATCTCTACAGGTTTCCGTACGGGTCTTGTTGGCCTGACACGTTCTTTTTACCTTTTGATAAGACTTCCGTACATTATTCCTGGAGTATAATCTCTCAATATATTCGATCGGCGCTTCTCGTGCTCTTTTTTCTTCTTCTGGAGAAGCCGATGTTCTTCCCGTCTCTTACGCTCGTAGAGCTCACAAGAAGCCCTCGTCCTTCTTTGCAGCGCCGCTTTGTACGTGTCCTGTTTAGCTGCATGCGCTTGCCGGCATTCTTCGTCAAACCAGGGGTTTCGTGGTGGTGGTCGACTGAAACTCAGCACTTCAGTTGCGGCGTCTCTGATGGCATGTTAGCAACGTTGCCACTGGTCTTCGGCACTTGATGCTGGCGAGATTTCGGGATACGCGATCGGCGAAGATTCTGGCGGGGTCTCTTGCGATTGCAGCTTTTCGACGTTAAATCTTCTCACAGTTATTCTTCTTTGTGGCGTTCGGGCTGTCCGCATTCGTACCTTGGCTGCAACATGACATGGATAGAGTAACTCTTGAAAGTGATAGAGGTGTTTTTTTTTAAGTGCCTTCAAGTCCCAAAGTTTTATTAAAAGTGCCTTCCCAATAATTTATTCAACCAGTAGAAGAAATTAAACAACAGGGTTTGTAAATTTTTTATTTTCAAACAGAATACATATACAAATATATATATATTATAAAATACCTATCTGGTAAATAAAAACAAAAAAAAGAGAAAAATGGTACGTTGTGGAAACTGCGAGGAAGACATCTCCAGCGAGAGTGATTGTGTCAAGTGCTCCGCTTGCCCAAGGAAACTCCACTTCGGCTGCACCACCATCACAGCCAGAACTTTCAGAGGGATGTCGACCGAGCAGAAGAAATCCTGGAAGTGTCAGTACTGTCGTGCACGTCCCGCGACACCAAATGATCAAGCCCCACAAGACGACAAACAGCCCGATGCACGTGAACACAGGGCACCTACAGAGTCCATCAGCTCTGATGTCAAAAAGGACATCACAGAAATTAAAGAAACGCTGAAAGAATATTTGAGATCTGTAGATTTCTTGTCCAAGGGTTATGATGACGTGAAAGAGACAATACGGAATAATAATGAAAGACACGATTATTACAGGCATGCAAAAACAAATAAACAAATTGGAACAAGAGACAATCAAGAACAACATAGAAATTTCAAACATTCCTTTCAATAAAGATGAAAACTTGCTGGACGTGGTGAAGGATATTGCTGCTGCGGTAGGTTCTGAAATAAAAGAAACTGACGTTGAAAGCGTATACCGCATTAACACACGACAAACCACAGAAGCACCGAAGTTAGTTATTTCTTTTACCAATTCCATCTGCAAGCAAAAGATCTTAAAATCTGCCAAATCACGAGGTCCGTTGAAAACGATGAATGTTGTAAAAAGTATCAATATGCCCAAAATCACTGAAAGTAGGAAAACCGAACTTTTAAACAGCAAAATATATATAAATAGCCAACTAACGGCGACAAACAGAAATCTTTTATGGCAAACGAAAACAAAGGCCAGAACTGCCGGTTGGAAATATGTATGGGTTACTGACTGTAAAATACTGGCACGCAAAGACGAAGGAGCAACAGTACTACGAATTACTGATATTGAAGACATAAACAAAATAATATAAAACACATTTTCTTTCACCTGTCAAACACTGTAAACAAACATCACGAACGTCAAAATGTTTGACAACAATAAAAATGACAGCAATGAAAATGAAAATGGGTGTGTTCAAATGTCAAGTGTGAATTATAGGGTATATGATATGTTTACCGGCATAAATGTAAATGAATTGGAAAATTTGGATTGTCTTTGTTTGTATATGAATATAAGGTCGTTAAGAAAACACTGGAATAATTTTGTGTGTAGCACAAATAATATAATTAAATATATTAAAATAGTCATACTGGTGGAAACAAACATATGTGATGAAGAAAATTGTCTATATTAACTAGAAGGTTTTAATGTTGAATTTCTAAATAGACCTTACAGAAGTGGTGGTGGAATTGCTATATTTGTAAGAAAAGACATTCGTTATGAAAGAACCGTCTACAGAAGTGTGAATTACGAAAACTTACAGATAAAAGCTAAATTAAACAACAAAGAATTTACTTTTCTGGCGATTTATAGACCACCAAGTTTATCCGCGTATAATTTTACAGAAGAATTAGAAAATCTCATAAATTCTGCGAATAATAACCGAAATCTAGTATTGATGGGAGACATGAATATAGATGTTAACAAAGACCACGATACTGATGCGGCAAGATATCTTGAAATGATAAGTGGTAAAGGCCTGCAGAATATTGTTGAGTCAAACACCAGGGTGGACTTAAACAGAGGCTCCAGTACAAAAATCGATCATTGTTTGGTACGTTGTGAGCTTAAAACAATATATGCAGCTACTGTAGAATCCAATGTATCGGATCATTACACGTTAATGTTTGGAATACCCAAAGATTCAAAGACACAGAGCAAAGCAACGACAAAATCAGTGCTGAGCGAGACCAAAGTACGCGAACAATTGTCGAAAGTTAACTGGAGCCTTCTGAATAATGAAACTAATGTTGATGATATGTATGATAAGTTAGCAGATATATTCAATGGTGTGTACGAAAAGTCCTACGTAAATATTAAAGTCAAGGAAAGAGAAAAACCAAATCCATGGATAACAGCGGAAATCCTAGATCTGTGCAAGACAAGAGATAAGCTGTACAATAAATGGAAAAATAACAGACAGTGCCAGAGTTACGAAAATCTTTACAAATATTTCCGAAATTATGTAAATAAAACGATTAAAACTATAAAATCGGAATATTACAAAAACAAATTTGCAGAGTATAGAAAGGATGCAAAGAGTACCTGGCGACTAATAAACAATTTATTAGGAAAGACCACCAATAACATCGATGAGACTATCAGTAGAAATTTCCCATTGGTTAGTAATGCAACAGACATAGCCAACAAATTTGCTACACAATTCATTGATGAAATAAAGTCGATTATTCACAAATGCAACATAAAAACATACAATGGTAGAGAGTCGAGTACAACACAATCAATGTTCCTTGGCCACGTATCGCAAACCGAGATAACGAACATTTTGAACAAGATGAACGCAAGTAAGTCTCCCGGCGTAGATAATATCAGGGCTAAGGACTTGAAACACAACTCGAGTGTCTTAGCACCCACAGTCACGCAATTGGTGAATAAGTCTTTCGAGGAAAGTCAATTTCCGAAGAAACTTAAAACCGCCATTGTACGACCTATCTACAAGTCCGGGATGAAAACCGATGTTTCGAACTACCGTCCTATCTCAATATTACCAGCGATTGACAAAGTGTTGGAAGAAGTAATGGCGAGAAGGTTGCAAGATTACATTGCAAAATACAAAATTATAAATAAGAACCAGTATGGTTTCCTGAGAAACCGAAATGTAAATCAATTACTGAGTGAATTTGCCAATAATATAAACAGTAATCTCAATAAGAACTTTCACTCTCTGGTGATCTTTCTAGATTTCAAGAAAGCTTTTGATACACTTTGTCACACGAACATCATTAAAATGCTGGAGAAGATAGGTATTCGTGGTCGAACATTGGATTGGTTTGCGAGTTATCTTCGGAATAGAGATTTCAGAGTTAAAATATCGAACAGCTATAGTGATTCGCGAAATGTTGAATTTGGTGTACCTCAAGGGTCGATTCTAGGACCTCTCCTATTCATCATATATGTAAACGATATGCTGTCTGTGTTGAAAAAGAGCGTCGGTTTTCAATATGCTGATGATACGGCCATAATTGTGAGCCACAAAGATATTAACATTGCCACTCAAACAATGCAATCAGAGTTCGATAATATTCTGCGATGGTGTCACGATAATGGCCTTATTATAAACTCGAAGAAAACCAAGGTCATGCATATTCGTCCTCATCACATAATAAGAACACCAATAAAAATAAAGTTCCACAGTTTCGAGTGCCTGCACAGGTCTCATCAAACACCTGAGACAGATGACTGCGCAGAGTATATTGATGCAGTTAACGTGTATCGATATCTCGGCGTGGAAGTAGACTGCAACTTTAAGTGGGACTACCACATAAAGAACTTATGCAGGCGACTTCGGCAGTCGACATATGCTCTTTACCACCTGAGCAACCACACGTCGTTTGAAGTACTGAAGCAAGTATATTACTCTCTGGTGGAGTCGATACTTCAGTACGGAATAACGGCATGCGGTAATGCAGTCCAATATAGAATAATGGAACTTCAAAGAATTCAAAATAGAATATTCAAGATTCTCTGGCGAGCAAAGAATCGTACTTGTTATGTCGAAAATATGTGTAATCTAAGCGAAAACTTAAATATATTAACCGTAAAAAAAATTTTTCTTTTCAATGTAATCAACGAGACGTATAACGACACATGATTCAAACATCCGATCGACCATTGTGTCAACACCAGGCAAAGGGCAAATGGACTCTTGAAGATCCCGAGGATCCACGACTCATATGGAAGACGACTACTTTCCTTTGTGGTTCCAACTATATACAATCAACTTCCACGCTCTCTATGGAATATCCAGCCGATACACACAAGAAAACGACAAATAAAAAATTATGTTTTATTAAATAATGTAAATCTTTAAAATTATACAATGAATCAATTTGTGTTCCCTAAACTAACAAGAATTACTCATAACTAAATGTAAATTCCTTCTGAATAATCTTCTGCAGAAAAGCCTCTAGGCTTCGCAGATTTCATATTGTCATATTATGAACTTTTAGTTTAAATGTTTTAAAAAATCTTCTAAGGCCAACCAATATCTTACACGGACTCTCTTCTACCGCTTCAAGGTTTCATCCAGCATTGAAGAGATAACTCCATGGAGACGTTGGGCGGCTTATAAGATATTGATATTGAATTCTATTTTATAAATTGTAATTTTTCTTTATGAAGACAATAAACTCAAAACTCAAAACTCAACAAGGTAGTAGTTCGAGTCGACGTTGGCTGCGCGAAAGGTTCGGACATCGAGAATACTGAAGGCATGCCTTGCGTCGATCGCAATATGATCAATTTGGTTTACTGTTTCATGATCAGGAGACCGCCAGGTCCCCTTGTGGATATTGAGATGAGGAAACCGTGTGCTTCCTGTTGTGACGTTTCGCGCAGCAGCAAAATCAATCAGCCTGAGTCCGTTGCCAGACGTGATGTCGTGCAGGCTATGTTTACCAACTGTTTTACCAAAGATGTCCTCCTTTCCTAACTTAGCGTTAAAATGGCCTAGCACGATTTTAATGTCATATTTAGGACATTGCTCATATTTTTTTTTTCGAGGAGGTCGTAGAAACATTCTTTGGTAGCGTCGTCCTTATGTTCTGTGGGGACGTGAGCGCACATAAAGCTAATGTTGGCGAATTTAGCG
This sequence comes from Blera fallax, assembly GCA_946965025.1. Classification (NCBI taxonomy): domain Eukaryota; kingdom Metazoa; phylum Arthropoda; class Insecta; order Diptera; family Syrphidae; genus Blera; species Blera fallax. The sequence goes on from OX337246.1 coordinate 59,614,412, forward strand.
TTGATACGGATTGTCATAAGACCCTCGCTCACGTGTCGAAAGCTCAAGACTTCTTGATTAAGTCTGTCGCGTATAACAAATCCGCATCCGAATGCCTTTTTATGCTTATGCCTTCTTTAATTCCTTTGGCAAGTTCTTAGATGTTACCGGCCGAATAGGGCTATCTTCTTCGCAACTTGCTTCGATCCCTTGATAATCATTACCTTCGTAAGGTTTGAAGATGTCTTCAAGATACTCTGCAAAACTGTTTGCTTTCTCTTGGCTGCTTTTTGCCCAGTTACTTTCTCTGGTTTTTACGGGTCTGTTCGTTTTCTTTGTTGCCTTCCAGAGCGAGTAGTCGGTTCGTTACTTGTAAGGTAAGTTTTTAAAGTCTCATTATTAAACTCTCTTACATATATGTAGATTTTCTGAGCTTATTATTTTAATTGTTCAGTATGGTTTTGTCGCTTAGCGCCCGTGTCTGTTGACAACGTTTTCTAGCTTTCCTCTTTTCTGTAATGAATTCACATATTTCGCGATGATAAGAGTTTTGTTTAATCCTGCTTGTTGTTTTGGGATCAGCGTTGATTGTAAGTATTTGCACTGCTTCTTCTAGTTGATCTTCTGTCTGATGTAGTTCCAATCAATCAGTCTATTAACTAGTTTTGGACTATGTTCTTTTATTATTATTTTATCGCCAAGTGTATGAAGTATTGAGGAGTGATCTGATTGAAGATCAGGCCCTTCTTCTACATTTATTTCATTTGAAGATATATTTTTTGATATAAAGAAGTCGACAAGATCTGGGGTTATATTCCTGTCTGTTGGCCAGTAGGTGGGCTTTCCCGTCGAGTGGTATTTGGCGCCGTCTTCTTTAATAGTTTCATACAATGCTCTGCCTCTAGTATTTGTTAATCCAGATCCCCAATATTTATTCTTGGCATTAAAATCTCCTCCCGCGATTAATCTATTGTGAAATATGCGGAAGAGACTTTTAAAATCATTTTTCTTTAGTCTATAGCTAGGAGAGCAGTATACTGATGCAACAGATATTTCCCCACTGCTCGTTTTTATACTTATTCCTTGTATGGCACGTGATTGGAATTTTGCTTCTAAATGGAGTTCAATTGTTTTCTTTATTAACACTGCGGCTCCACCTTTTGCACAATTATGAGGGTGTGAGAGTGATATAAATTATATCCTTGCAGTTTAAGGTCAGTAGTAAATTTAAGGTGCGTCTCTGAAATTAGACATATATCTATCTGGTTTATATCGAGTCACTTGCATCTCGTCGTTTCGATTCTCCATACCATTAGCATTCCATTCAAGAATTTTCATTTTATTCGTCATGTTTGACTTTTCGGTACAGCTCTTTTGTTGCTGTTCTGTCTCTCTAGCAATGATATTCTATATAATATCGTTTTATTGCATTTTTCCATGGAACCAATGCTATTTAGGATTTGTTTCATGAGGATTTCCATTACAGTGTTTAGCTCTACTTTGTGTTTTACTGCTTTCTCTGCTGGTATTTGGTTTGTTATTGATGCTGCCTGAGCGTATGACATTTTTGGGCCGTTGTCTTTTTTCTTTTTGTAGGCTCTTTTTTAAGTCCTTTTTGTCTTTTTGTGCTTCCTTATTTGGGCTTTCTTGTGGTTTCTTTTGTTTTTTGTCTTAAGCAAGTTGGATTTCTTTTGCAACTAAACATCCTCTATAGTTCGCAGGATGGTTTTCATTGCAGTTTGCACACTTAGGATGCTCATCTTTTTTCTTTATACATTCTTCAGTGTGGTGACTTCCTGCACACTTTACACATCTTGTGTTTAAGCTGCAGTATTTATGCGTATGCGTAAGGTATGAATCTCAACTTTCATCCCAAGTATGTTTTTAATGCCATATATTTTTTCTTTACCTTCTTTGGTTCTTCGCTTTTATATGTAAGCATATTTACAACTTCCAATATTTTAAAGTTTCTGTCTTTTAACTCTTTTTTTATGTTTTCGGGTGAGCATGAGTCGTGCAATTTTTTTACTAGAACCTTCATTGGTTATTCTCATACGAGTACCATTGCACTTTTTTCGGGTTAAGTATTTTAGTGAGATTTCTATATCTATCTTCTTCATCCACATTAATTCTGATGCCATTATTGCTAATTAGTGCTGTAGTAGCTTTAATTTTATTTTCCTCCAATAATTTAACCAGGCTTTCATTCTTATTTATTTGCAGTGCAATAAATTGGTGGAGGCTTGGTTGGATTTTGTTTTTTTGTTTTCTTAATTTGAAGCATACACAGTGCTTTCTTTTGGGGATGATATTTATGGGTATGTATTCATTTTGCGTTTTTTTGTTTTTGTTCCCCATGTGACGAAGTCCTTCTGTCTCTTTTTTCAGTTCCTCTTCATCTGTTGAGAACTCGACAGGTTGCACATTCACTTTTTTTTGGCTGTTGAATTCTTTTTTCGACAATTGCAACTCTTAAGATTATTTATTTCCTTAAACAGTGTCTCATTGATTTGCTTAAACTCATCTCTTTCTTCACAGGCTTTTAAATATTTAGCCTGCCATGTTTCATTATTTTCTTCTTTTTTAGATGGGGGTTTTCTCTCTACCCTTTTACTTATCCCAAAAGGGTCGTTACTTAGCAACAAACTGAAGAATAATAACCTATTAAAATACTTATGTAAAAGGTACGATCAGCCATTTCAAGCGAGAAAAAATTTCCAGGAATCTGTTTTAAAGGTATCAGTGGTAGCGCGGAGGTGAGATTTGGCAACAGGAAGCAATCTGTTAAGAAATGAATTAATTTTTATTTGCTATTAATTACTTGATTTACTTTGATTTTATTTTACCTTCAACAAACATTGTATAGTTTACCTTATATAGCTTGTTACCAAGAGCAAAGATGTTCACTCAATTCTTTTCTATGATACATATACCTACATTATGTATGTACACTTGTACATCCCACAGCACACGCACTGTGCATATTGCAGTGCAAAAGCTAGCGGATCACACCTGCGGTTCCAGGTGCATACATACATATGCGATGTTTGTTTTTGTTGTTCGCACTTGTGCTGTGGGATCAAAGCGGAACTTTCGTTGCACAAAACATGAGATCTTTGGCAGAAGTCGATTGCCAATCGGTTACCCGTTCCTCTTTCCTTTATTGATAGCAACCACCGTAGAGTCCACATCTTTGCTCGCGCTAATTGTTTTTGGCTTGGCGAGATTTTAATTTTTTGGACTAAATAAAAACGATTGGAAATTCATTTACAATCGCGATCAAAGTTCATCCTTCGTGAAGAAGGATAATATGTAGAATTTGTAAAATTTTTATGCGTTTCGCTGCAAATCGGGTGGTTGCTATCGCTTTGGATATTTCGATACAGTCCACACAAACACATAGAATCCTCATTGGACCAGAGGATAGGTAATTGTTAAAAATTGTTAATTGCTGCTGGTGCTGTTGGCTACGGATCTTTGCGTGGGTGGTTAATTTTTTGGTCGCTGTTGCTCAGGGACGTGCCGTGATGTTCTCGGCAGGGTGTTCTACACTTTTTTTTTGTTAGATACGTCTGTACGTAAGTCCAATACATTTAGTTTTTTTCAGAAAAGTTTCCCAAACCTCATCATAGAAACTGATCTTGTTTTTATTTTCTTAAGTAATGTTTTTATCTATGGAAATCAAAGCTGTATCCTATAATCTTTCTTCAAGCGTGCGTCGTGTTTCTAGAATAAGATTTTATTCGCTTAAGTGCAGAAAACAATCTTTCAACTGAATTGTTTGTTGTTGGTATTGATAGCATTAAAGAGTTCAGTTTAAAAATTTTTGAGAATGTATCTTTTTAATTATATATTTAAATTTATATTCCAAGTATGCATGTCTTTACAAAAATGTTTCGGAGTTGGGCACATTTAAGTCATTCTTAAGCTTAACGAATTCAAAAAAAAACTACATATATGCATATTTTAGGCTTTGGAAAGCTTGGACTGGAAAACTTTTTTCGTAAATATTAAAATTTTTTGCATTCAAAAATTCCAAAAATCCGTTAGCGACTTGAATACTTATGTACATCCATTTGTGTTGACAAAGTATCAATAATTTCAAAATATTCTCGCCTGTATCAAAACCTGTTAAATCCTCGCCTCGTTTTGGATTTGGATTAACAACATTTTTAGCAGAAATTCACTAATTTTGAAACTGCGATCTGTTGTTTCAAATTTGCATTTTTGTTACTTCAATTTTCACACAGCAATATTGTATGTCGAATGATTTTATTTGTAATACGTTAAACAATACATCGGTAGGTAAATGAAAATACATGTCATTAAATGTGTTGAACGTATGTATTAAGAAATTGTAAATCCTCTTGCTTCGGCCCCCAAGTAATTGCATGTCAATCATTTCTTCAAATAATATGGTCAAAATATAAGTATGAACCACATTAACAAAGTCGAGATGAAACTAATCTCGTGGGGACGACTGTTGGGAGTCTGCATTTAACAATTCCCGAGGATACGTTGGTCGAGGGTCTGGAAGTGCGTTTAGATCGGCTAGAGGAGGTTTGGAAGGATTTCAGTGCAAATCAATATGACTTCCACCAATACCATGCCGAGGAAGGATACGTTGACCCGGAAGAAGAGTTTGGGAACTTTGAAGCTAAATTTATAACGGTTAAATCATTGCTTCTTAAATCCCTGAGATCAAAAATTCCCGCTCCCGACTCGTTTGGTGGTAAAATTCCCTCTCGGGCTTCTAATATTGGAATCCAAGGTGCTTATGATTCCTCCGCTGAAATTAATAATCCAATTTCTAATAAAATAACTCTAACTCGGGATGATTCGCCCGAGTTTAGTGCTGACCTTGAAAACGTTCCCTTTACTTCAAACACTTCTAAATTCTCGCAAATTGAGTTGCCATCATTCAAGATTACCCCGTTTGCTGGTGATTATCGGGAGTGGCCGTGTTTCCGCGATATGTTCCTAGGTAGCATAGACCGTAGGAAACATTTATCTGGTTAGCAAAAATTCGGGTATCTCAAATAATTTTTACGGGATGAACCTGCTCGTTTGTTGAACGGTATTTATATATCCAATGCTAATTATGGGCAGGCTTGGGAGAAATTGGAACGGAGATATAATAGGCCGTTATATATAATCAACCAATTTATTGAAACTTTTTGAATATGCCGTCGGTGACCAGTGCAGATAGTAGTCAGTTGCGTAAATTAGTAGACAATGCGGATGAGGTTATTCGTAGTTTAAAGGCCATGGAGTCTGAAGATAGGGATCCATGGCTGGTGTACCTCTTAATAAATAAAGCTCATAGTGAAACGCGTAAAGCTTGGGCTTTGATGAACCAAAATTCGGAAGTCGTCACCATTCAGAAATTGATAGACTTTTTAGAGAACGGATGAAGAGCCTTAGAGACAAGTGAGACTAAGTTTCGAATTAATAAGACCGGTTAACGTTCGTCAAACCCTTCGGGGAAGGTGAGAAGCTTAGTCGTTGCAAATATAACGTGTCCAAAGTGCAAAGGTAGCCATCCTTTACATCAGTGTTCGGACTTTATCGCTTTGTCTATTGAAGATCGTCGTCGTTTTGCTAGAGACCAGAGACTTTGCTACAACTGCCTAGGAACACAGCATTCGTCGTCGCGTTCTCAGTCGAAAAGTCGATGCTCCCATTGTCGGGCGCGTCACCATTCTTTGGTGCATTTGAATAGTTCTGGATCCGTTAGTGATTTTCCGAATGAGGCCGCTCTAGTTTCCTCACCGTCGCCATCGATTGCCATCACACTAAACCTGATAACCCAACATCTGGGATATTACCCACCGTCGTCGTAGAAGTGTTGGATGCTGCAGGAAATCCTCAACTTTGTCGTGCTCTTCTAGACACGAGTTCGCAGGTCTCCTTTGTAACAGATCGCGATTTCCAACGCATTGTTTGGTAAGAATCTCCAGACGACCCCATTGCTCATTTTCGTCTTAGTACTGTTCCCTATGGTACTTCACCCGCACCTTTCTTGGCCATAAGAGTTCTAAGGCAGTTGGCTAAGGACTATCAGCAGAATTTTCCAAAGGCTTCCTACGCGATTGTGCACAACTCTTATGTTGATGATTTTGCGGCTGGCTCGGATTCGTTGTCTGGTGTTTTGGAGTTCAAGAAACAATTGGTAGGACTTCTTTCCTTGGCTTTCCTCTCTTCCTCGCAGATGGGGCACATTCGTGGCTAACCGTACATCTGAGATTTTGGATAACCTGCCTCGTTCCGTCTGGAGTCATGTTCGCTCCGAAGAGAATCCAGCTGATAGTACTTCAAGAGGAGTGGACCCAAGCAAGTTACTGGATTTGGGTTTATGGTGGATCCTGCGTGGATCGCATCAGAACACAGCCAATGGTCGGCCACAGCCAGCGAGGAAGTGGAAAATGTTCCTGAGGAAAGAAAATGCCCAGCGGCTGTACTTACATCATGGCGCAATGTCCCTGGATCTTTCGAATTTCCTCTTCGGTTTCTGCTCTCGACGGTTGACATGGAACGACAAACTCCCAGTTCGTTTGCAGAAATTCCGATCCATTCCACCAAAGTGTTTTTTCTTTCAGATCCCAAAGTCCACGAGATGCCAAGTCTGCAGGGTTATGTTTCGTAGGGAAATGTCTCCAGATGCTGCAATTTGTTAAGCGCTGAAACTCTGCTACCCGATTGGCTACAAAAGTTTGATCCAGGCTAAAGTTATCTCACAATCTGACCAGGCGAACATTTTTACTCCTTCCAGTTTCAAAATCGTTGATGTGTAGTGTAGAAGCAAGGCTAGCATCACCGCTGCGCACAGCTCAAGTCGAGGGAGAGTTACCACCTTTAAAGGAGCCACCTTGGTTTTAGACATCAGCAAATGGACATGGATGTTGTTGTGCTCATCCAAAACGCGAAGGTAGACCACCGCTCCATATGCCTTCTCCGATGCATCGCTAAACCCATGGAGTTCCAGGCCTTTTCTGTTATTGTTCTTTTTGGAACGCTTTCCACTCATTTTTGAGTTCTGGAGGGATCGGTTGGTCCCAGGACACTCCGGGGCACCAAAGTTGCTGCATCATAATCTTGGCCTTCACGATGCATGGCGAGATCCAACCGAGAGGGTCGAACAGCTGTGCTATCATGGAGAGCATCGTTCTTTTCGTTACTTTATCGCTGTAATGTAATGTACTGAATAGAAAAAGAATCGTCCTGTGGAAACCACCTAACCCCTAAGGCCTTCACGTGTTCCGATGACTCAAATGGAACCAAAAAGACCTCACTTGTGTTGCTTGTCCATTTTCGGAGAGTGAAGCCTGCAGATGCTAGCAATTCCCTTACGTCGTCTCGTCTTTTAAGGGACTCTTCTACCGAATCAGCTCCTATGATGACATCATCTACATACGTATCCCCTCGGATGATGTTTGCTTCTTTGGAATCCTGTCCTTCTTCATAGGTAGCCAGTTTGTTCAGTGTGCGTATAGCGAGGTATGGAGCGCTGGCAGTACCGAAAGTCACCGTCTGCAATCGATGTACTTCCACCGGATCCGAGATACTATCCCGCCAAAAAGTTAGCTGAAAGTATGAGTCGCTATGGCTCACGCGAATGTGCCGATACATCTTCTCGATGTCCGCCGTGAAGGCATACCTATACATTCTCCATTGAGGCAAAATATCCATAATGTTGTTCTGAGTTTTAGGTCCCATCATCAAATGGTCGTTCAACGAGGTCCCATCGGTAGTCTTTGCAGCGGCAGTTTGGTGGCGAAACTTGCTTCTTTAACCACTGCATGATGCGGAACAAAATAGTGGAAAGGTGTTTTGAGAGCCTCGTCGGAGTGAATATCGACTTCTGCCATTTGATGAAGTTCCAAGTAACTCCTTATACATGAAGTGTACTCCTTGTGTAGTGTAGGGTTGTTTATAAAGCGTCTCTCTAACCGATGAAACCTACGCAAGGCTCCTTCTCTCGAGGATCCAAGCGCAGGTTTGCATCCACCCTTAAAGGGTAACGACACCTTGTAGCGTCCATTCGCTAACCGTTTCGTATTTTTCAGAAAGTGCTGCTCAGTTTCCTGAGCCTGAAACGGCGCCTCTTCTATCTCCCAAAATCGTCGGAGTTGGGTATCGATGTCCGAAACCTGTAGGAAAGTTCAAATGGTGTTTCCCAATTGCGTCGGTACTTTCTCCATCAGGATCTATTCTAATCGAGTCTTCTGTGCAATTGGTGAGATAGGCTCCTAACCCTTGACTACATCCTGAAGTAGAATTTCGGAAAAGATATCATTTCCGAGCAGTAAATTAACTAAGGCTGGCTTAAAAAAGTTTGGATCCGCCAACTTCAATCCCGCTATGAATGCTTGGGTGATAGTTCCTTTGACGGCAGGAGGCCAGTTAGAGTCTTAAAAATAAAGGCTTTGGATCTGGTCTGAAATTCTGAATGTAGCGAACCTAGCGTCAGCTCTACGAAGCTATGAGCAGATCCGTTTTTTTCTTTTTGCCAAAACCAGACACCTCAACAAAAATCCGTTGCTTCTTCAATCCTAGGATTTGAACTGCTGCCTCAGTCATGAAAGATGCCTCCGAACCTCGGTCTATTAAAGCGCGAAAGGGAAGACACTCTCCTCTGGCTGATTGAATTTTCACAACAGCAGTAGCCAATATCACATGTACATTTAGACCGGGCTGCGTGTGAAAATTTTTGAGGGCTGAACAGCTTGTGGAGGGTTCTGTATAGTTCGGATGAAACAATGGAGCATCTGGATTCATTGTTGAAACCTGGTACGTTTGTGGTCGCGCATTTGTATTTTGCATGGTTGTGTGCTGATGTTGTGCAGAATAATTTCTGTGGAACTTGACCGGTCGACTGTGGTGTGGAGTTCAAATTGGATGAAGAGTTCGGAATGGGGTAGTGAAGCAGCGAATGATGCGGCTGCTAGCAATAGTAACACCTAACTCGGCTTTGACACTGACCTGTAGCATTACTGTCAGGTAGACAGTTCTTGCATACTCCTATTTTATTTACACCTATCCTGTACGTTCATTTTCAAAAATCTGCTACAATTCTTAAGAGAGTGCTGCCCTTTATTGCACACCTTACACAAATATTGTGACTTCTACGATCGCTTCAGATGGAACACGTTTTGTTTTGAAACCGACCGTTGAACCGTGGGAGTGGATCGCGTTCGTTGTTGGACTACCGACTCTAAGGTACGAAACCGTGTTTCCAAAAACTCCGAAAAGGCTTTCCATGAAGCACTTCCCTTTTACCTGCTAACTTTTCTTCCCAGATTTGCTGTGTAGAACTGGGCAATTTCTGTAACAGGATGAAAATTATTATTGCTTCCCAGGAATCAGTAGGGATATTTAAGTTCTTGAGAGAATGAAGAACTTCTGAAGAGGTATCCAGCATATTTTTAATAGCTTCGGCACTTTCAACTTTTAACTGGTTGTGCAAAAACTGCTTTCAATTGAGCGTTAACTAGAATTGTCGTATGGTCATATCGCTCAATTAAAATTGTCCAGGCCTTGGTATAATTGCCCTCATTACTACCTAAATGCTGCAATAATCTTTCAGCTTCACCTGTTTAACTGGATTTTAAATAATGGAGTTTTTCGATTTCTGACAGTGGAGAATTAAGATGGATGAGAGAAGAGAAAAGATCATGAAAAGCACGCCAGCTATCGCGAAAGGTTGGAATATTAATTTTCGGCAAACGTACATAAGTCACTCTTGCCCGCAGCTGTACTAACTGGTATTGGAGGTGAAGGTGCATTCGAGGCAGGTGGAGCCTCGTCGTCAAAAGCATCCAGCAATTCCACTCGATACTCAAGGTATGTATCCTGTATTTGCTCATACACCTCAACTATTTCTTCTTGTTTCACATCAGGTACCTCAAACAATTCTTCATTGTATTCCGCGCTCCGCCGAAAATTATTTTCCAGAATCGACAAACGAGTGCTTAAATAATTTTTTGCTCTACCCTTCTTTGTCTTTTTAAAATTTGAAAAGTTCCTCCCAATTTGGGCACAAATATTCTTAAGTAATTTAAAAACACTCTCACTCAAGATTTTCTTGTTGAACTATTTTTCTTATTTTAAATTAAAACACAGAAAATATTTAAGAAAATTGAGCAGTACTTGCGTTTATCCTGTACGATGGATTTGGAAGTGTGTGCCGTTGTATCCGTTGGATGTACCTCGTTGTGAAGTCCGCTACCTGGAACCCGTCTGCTCCGTTGCTTGCGGCTGCTCCGTTGCTTACGGCTATTCTTTGTACCACCGTTGGATTTTAAACGGCGAGAAAAATTTGCCGCTGTGCAATTTAAATAAAAGGCAATAACAAAAAAAGTCGCCGAAACGAAAAAACCAAAGGAAACTTTTTTTTTTTACTGAACTGGAAATATACTTTGATGAATATAAATCCGGCTCGAAGGACCAATGTTTGGGGGTGTAGAGAGATTGATAAAAAGTCAATGGTTTTCTATACAGAACTTATGTAAATTCGATCTCTTTTATGTTAACTAGAATAAAAACGACCGATCTTGACCACGTTATAAATTGGAATTAATTGACGCCACTAATATATTTGACAATTTACATATTCTATGTTTTTTAATTTATCGTTTACATTAGCATTAACATTTACATTATCCAAAAATGGGGTTGTTACATTATTTATAATTGAATCGATTGAAAAATCGATAAGATCGGGAATATTTTTCGAGTCGGTTGGCCAATAGGTCGGTTTTCCCGTCGAATAAAAACAACAACCGAATTCATTTGCCACTTCGTAGAGAATTTTTCCTTTAGAAGATGTACATCTTGAGCCCCAGAAAGTGTGCTTCGCGTTGTAATCTCCAGCAATAAGGAAATTTAAACCAAGGTTATTGAAGACACGAAAGGAAGTCCATAAGTAAAATTTAAAAATTTAAAAATTTCACTACTTAAAATCCAGTCTTACGGGTGAAGCAGCCCGACTTTTGCAACATATATCAACAAAGGCTGGAAACTACGAAAAAGCGTCTAATCTACTTTCGTCGAGGTTTGATAACAAACGGGCGTTGGTCAATGCTCAATTTTAAGTCCTTTTTACTCAACCTGTATTAGAAAAAGAACTGCAAAGGGGTTTAAATCTATTCTAGATGTTTCTTCTGAAAGGAAGCATGCTTTGGAGAATTTACGGTTGCCAGTCAAGGAATGCGATGGAATTTTAATTTACATCCTTTTTCAAAAGTTACGTTTCCGCTCGTTAGAAGCTCCTTCGCTGATGACAGTACCCTCAGTTTTTCATATTCGTTCCCCAACTCACGTCCCTGCTCTTCGGCCGTAGAAGAGGAACGGCAACGTATGTTAAACTCATTAAATTCCGACCTCGACAGCATAATCAAATGGGGCTCAACTAACAGAGTGGAATTTAATGCATCCAAAACTCTATGCTGTCTTCTGTCTCTTAAGCGAAACCAAGACCCTCAACCATTATCCATGAATGGTACTTGCATCGCCGAAACCGAAAGACTTGCCATTCTCGGTATGTGTATTAACAACCATCTTCGTTGGAACGATCACATATTCGAGGTCGCCAAAACTGCTGCAAAATGTCTAGGATTCCTTAAGCGATGCAAGAAATTTTTCACCCCGTCTGATTTGGCCTCAATATATAAGGCATTCATCCGCCCAAAGATGGAATACAACGCCCATATCTGGTCTGGTGCACCCAAGACCGTCTTGCACATTCTAGATAAGGTCCAGAACCGCGCGATAAAACTAATAGGTGATAGAGATATTGTGAGCTCTATAGACTCACTTGAACATCGTAGAAATGTCTCTTGTCTTTCCCTGTTTTATCGCTTATTCCACAAAAAATGTTCCAACGAAATAGCCACTTGCATTTCTCCCCTTCAAAATTTCACCCGCAATACGCGTCACGCTTCGAATGCACATTAGTTCACCCTCAAGCCCAATTTCGGACATACTGTCAAATATAGGGATTCGTTTATAAGCCGAACAACACGTATGTGGAACGATCTTCCAGGAGCTGTATTTCCTCATCGGTACAACATCCAAACATTTAAAGCCAACGTGCACCGGTATCTCCTCTGTTCCTCTTTCCCCTCTTTCCAAACGCCCGTGCCCTGAATATTCAGAATAAGGGTATTCATTATCCCTTTAGTGCGCGCCAATTATAAAAAAAAAAAAAAAAAGTAGCGGTCGAAAGCGGAAGCGACCCTCAAGGTTTTTCACGGTTTTGCAAAAACGAAGCAATTTAAATGCAAGCTATGCAGCCATGGGCAACATTCCTTAGGTTAGGTTAGGTTGATGGGTTGATGAGGATGGATTGCTTCCTTCCCCATCACAATTAGGTCTCTCTAGACCCATTGTGATGCCCGGTTTAGGGGTCCGTCCTTGTTGTTGTTGGATTGGTCCATTTTCTCCTTACTCGTTAACCAACGCTTTGTTAGCGGAATTATGGATATTCCAAAATCACTTGGAAGAAGTAGCTTCCTAAAGTTCTGTTCCTCAACTGACTGAGGCTAGGACAGTGGCACTGAAAGTCGGGTGTGTCTCAACAGCTTTCTGCATCGCCACATCCTCTGCGTATGTCGTCAGTGCTGAGATTTAATTTCATAGTGTGGTATCTTAGGAGATTATGACCCGTGAGAATTCCCACCAGTACAGATGTGGTCCTCCCTTCATTTTCCATAAGTTTTTTGGTGCGGGACTCATCGTAGTTTGGCCATGTTTTCCTGGAATTTCGGAGGTGGGTAGTGAGTTCCATCTGTTATTCGCCTTTATACGGCTTGTTAATTCGCGACTTACTTTTGTACATGTACCAGTGGTATAATAGTTATATGATCTACAGGCATTCTTCCTTCAGCAACGAGTGATGATAGCCGGAAAATAGCTTTACTTGACACAGTGTACAGAATGGAGAAAGCTTGCCTGCAAACTCTTTTCTTTTCATTTACCAGCAAGACGTAATACCGGAAGGCGTTGTCACGTTTTGTCGGGTTGTTGTTATTAGACCGTCTTCGAACCATTGGTCGATGTTCTATAAGCCCCATTAAAAATGTGTTCAGCTCATTCTTTGGCCGTCCAGTGCGCACGCTCTGAAGTAGTTCTTGTTTTTGTTGTAGGTCTAAGTTTCTTGTACAGTTCAGCTTACAAGAACAATCACGCCCTGAATTTAACCTAGGCTCTATAATTCTTTGACACGTAACGCTTTTGTATGGCTCACCACGTAAACGATGCATTTTTTCCACTTCCTTTGCACACAAATGTATATTTCTTACCCCTCTCTTCTTTTTCCTTGGAGATTCTGCTTCTCCGTTTCTCGAATCCGAGTCGCTTGACATTTTCTCGTTCAAAATATACCGACCCAACACTTTTGCCTACAAAATTACCGTTACAAAAAATTAACACAACCGAACAGACTACTCTTACCTAAAAAAAATGCGGTTAACCTAACCTCTTGCTTATACGAATTTTAAAGATTGACACCTTTCAAACAACCTGTACTCGCTGAGTGCACAAATAAAACTGAGTATATCCAAGCAATTCAAGAGTAATGCTAAAAAAAATAAAATTAATCAGTTGGAAGAAGGAAATTAATCCGGGATTTGTTTCCAGTTGGAAGAAGGAAATGAATCCGGGATTTGTTTCCTTCTTCCAACTAATGCTTTTTAAAATACAAATATTTCTGTTATGAAAGTGGTTTTTGTTTCTTTCTTCGACCTAACAGATGCGTCTACGTATAGAGATGCCATTTGCATCAAAATGTCATTTGTGGAAATTTTGGGACTTATTCCCTTCTCCCAACTGGTGATTCAATTGCTTGTTATGTTTCTTATTGTAATCTTTCATACCTACACATACATATATACTAAGACTATGTTTACAGGTTTTATTTATTATTAAGTCTCTTATTGAGTTATTGTGAATATTTTTTAACATTATTTATTTTTTATTTTTATCATCAGTAAAGTTCTAAAGTTGAAGCGGGAAGGTTGGCTTTGATTAATCTCTCTGAAGGAGAATTCCATTTTAGATTTTTCATTGGCGACCGTGACAGGACTCTTTAATTTAGAACTATATACAGTAAGTCACAGTGAAATTCATACACCCACTATATCTCCCTAAGACTAAATTAGAAAAAATTGTGGCTAGAAATTGTCATTTTCATCTATTATGGAAATGGTCAATCCTTAGAAAAAAAAAAATAAAATACACACGAAATTAAAGTCTAATTTCGAAATAGAATTAATTTAGTAGGATTAAAAAAATCGTCTCACAGTGAAAATCATACACCGTGAATTAGAGGCGCCTATTTGACGCGACTGCAATTTCTTCCAAAATAAAATTGTTTACATGGTTCAGTTTCCTCAATATTATACTCCGTGTGTTAATTCATTACATTTCGGTGGATTGGATAGTGAAAAATGGCACGAACAAAGCAAACCATGATTGAGGAACGTAAAATCGCAATTTCTCAATACGAATTGGGAAAAAGTTATAGAAAGGTTGCAAAAATATTAAAAAGAAGTCATGCTACTGTCCAATGTATTATTCAAAGGCACAAACGGGAAGGCAGGATTGAAAATAAACGAAAAACAAGCAACAAAAAAAATTTTTACGATGCTGATGAAAGGTGGATTGTCCGAAAAGTCAAAGCTGACCCAAAATTAAGTGCTCCTAAATTAGCTACTGAAGCAGAAAATCATTTAGGAAAGAAAGCAAATGCAGAAACAATACGCCGTGTCCTCAGGAAAAATGGACTCAATGGAAGAATTGCCCGTAAAAAGCTATACTTGTCTAAAAAAACATAGGTCTTTGAAAACAGTTCGTTAAGGATTTCGAAAACAAAGTTTTTGACTATTGGAGACATGTCTTTTTTACAGACGAGAGCAAGTTTAACATATTTGGATCCGATGGACGAGTCAATGTTTGGAGAAAACCGGGTGAGGACTTTTTTTTTTTTTTTTATAATTTGCACGCATGCAAGGGGTTATGAATACTCTACATGTTACATGTTATTCACACGGTGCGGGCGTCGGAAATGTAGATAGAGAGAGAGAAAGAGATTGGTGCAGTGGTTTGAAACTCAGATGTGTTAGGTTTCACATTAGGGGTGGTGTCCAGATAACTGGGGAGATTTGTTGTCATTATTTTTTTTTGTCTTCGCTTCTGATTCACTGTATTTTTTTCGCAGTTCACCTGATGTCATAAGCATATTAATTATCAACAGAGCGAACAATTTCTCCAATTGCTCGGACTGCCTCTTATCATATAATGCTTACTGACATCAGGGATTGAACTGTGAACCATCAAAATTGGTTAGGTCAATGGGAAATCGCCTAAAAGATGTCATCAAACAAAAAGGATTACCAACGAATTACTAAAAACTGAATTTTTAGATTTTTTTAAAATATTTTTATTGATGTACATATGATTTTCATTGTGAGCTCCAAATATCGATTTATGTTTTGTTTTTGCTGTTTATTAAGTTTTTAAAAATTACTTATCTATTTTGTTATAATTTTACGTTTAAATATACTTTGGTTTACTATTAAATATCAAGATTTCTATTAAAACTAGAAGAGTTACATTTTTTTCTTTTGTAAAACAAAAAAACTGTTCATCGCAACATTTACATATGCATTTCCATTTTCATCCCTCATCAGTATACTATCCCAACAAAAAATGTTGGTCTTATATAAGCCTTTTTAGAAAGCAATATAATGATTATCATATAAGGAGTGGTATTCATAAGGAATATTGGGTAACATGCAATATACCTTATTTTATGTCTTATTCGAACATAGGCCATGTCATTGGCCCTCAGGGATACTCTCGATACTTTATTTTATACCTTATTATAAGGCAAAAATAAGCTTTAGTCACCTTATTTACACCTTATTATAAGGCATAAAATAAGCTTCAGTTACCTTATTATTAGACCTTATTATAGGCCTCTTTTATGAACCATGTAAAAAAGACAAAACAGTGAGACCATCTACTCAAAAAAAAAAAAAACAATTTATTTCAAATTCAGACATTCATTAGAATAATAAAAAAATAGTATTTCATTTACATATGTACATACATGGCAGATATAAAATTAGTTTTGTTTTTTAAATCGACGCAGTTGGTGTTTTCGTTGGTCGATTCTATTTTGTCCTTTTTTGATACCGATTTTAATGTCGTCTTCATTATCATAGGAAGTATACAAATTTTGAACAGGACCTGAATAGAGTAATAATAAATTATTAGCATAATCAAATTTTGTGGTTTAACTGAGTGTATTGAACTTACCATATAGAGTCGATTCAAAAAATTTAAACCTTTTCATTGCTGCCATGCTTTTTCTTCCACTCCAATTTATTTCCGACAAGAATTCATCGGAAATCAACATGCTTATACTTTTGCTTACTTTCCCTCTAATCTTTGAGGAAAGGAAAATTTTCTGAAAATATTTAACAGTCTTAAAACTATACATTTTAGAGTATTTTATTTGACTTACTAAATCGGCTTCGAACTGCGGTTCAGATTTTATTCTGATATCTAGATCTTCCAAATCCTTCAAAGACTTAAGTGGGAAGTCATATATGTACATTGGGTAGGGTTGGACTAAACAATTTGTCATAAATTCGATTAATCTATAGCGACTGCTCAGCCAGTACAGTTGAAGCCATTACACTTACTTTATAAGCACGCCACTTCACTTGAAATTATTAATCCTTCACAATTTAAACAAAAAAAAAATATATTTTTTTACACCAACTAACCACTTCAAAAGTCGGCTCTCAACTGCGATCAATGCAAAACTTATCACTCAACTGCGATCTCAAACCATCCCTCATTCCTCAAAAAAACCCAAACGACATATACAAATTGCAAAAAAAAACAGTTAGGTCGCTCGAGTGTCTGCACCCAATTATCCCTTATAATAAAACATAGATACGACTTGCATATTATACGGAATCGCTTATTTATATCTTAAAATAAAGGCATTGTTGTGTGTAATTCTCAACCCGATTTTATCCCTTATTTTAAGCGTTATTATACAACGTAAGTGGACTTATGTAAGAAAGAGCTTATTTAAATCTTCAAATAAGGCATAAATAAGATATGATACTCTTGATTTTATTTATATCTTATAAAACTCCTTATTATAATGCTTAATTAAGACTTTTTTACAGTTTTACAATAAGCGCTCTCTATTTTCTATCCCTTATTTTATCCCTTAGCCTTATAAACCTGATCACATTTTTTGCTGGGATTCGACGTCGCCACACAGGCGGCTCACAAGGAAAACGGCACATTTTTTTATTTTTTTTTTTTTGTGCACACGATCATGTTGGACGTTGTCTTACAGATGTCGTGACAAAACAGTATATTTTTGTGCGGCAAACTCCAGCGAGCTTTTTTTCTCTTTTAGTTTTTTGGTTTGGGTGTGCTGCGAATAAGTTGCAAGTGTCCCACTTTGACGGGTTATAACTCGAACTGGGGTGAAAATAGACCCCCCTCCTGCCGTACGATTTTTTGTTAGCCGGAACTTCAGGAATCTCCAGTTAAAGGATTATACCTTTTAACTGGGGCACCCTGTATTTCGTTTTCGGTAAAACTCTTAAATAAATTAAAATGTGTGAAAAGAAAATGTGTGAGAAACGCTACTCTCAGTGGGTCTTCGGTGAAAGTGCCCAAGGTACAGTTACCTACTTTTTCCGGAGACTACACAAAATGGATGTCGTATTTTGAAACATTCTCCGCGTTGGTCGATCATAATGACTCCCTTGATACAGTCACAAAATTTCATTATCTACAATCCTCGTTGTCGGCGAAGCATTACGAAGAATTCAGTCAATTGAAGTGACAGCGAAAAACTATGCTGAAACGCTTGCCACGCTAAAAGACCGCTACGCAAATACTGGTATCATCGGAGAACACGTGGAGTGCATTTTAAATTATCCACCGATAACTAAAATAAACGCAATAAGCATTCGTGAGTTAGTAGACACTGTAAACGTGCACTTGCGCTCTTTGTTATCACTGGGTAGACCGGTTCTTCACTGGGACGACTTAGTTATTTGAATCGTTCTTTCCAAATTAGGCAGTTCTACCAACGACAAATGGATCGACCAACGCCCAACCGAGCGGATTCTAACACTTAAAGAGTTAATGAAATTCTTGGATAAACGATGTCAGCAATTAGAACGGAGGACAGCGCATCAGCACCTACTACTTGCTGGTCCATCGACATCAAAGGTAACAAAACCGTTTCGGATAACAGCGCCCAAGGTCTCATTTGTAACTGCAACCAATCAAAAGGTATGTTTTTACTGTAATGGGAACAATCATAACATTAACAGGTGTAGAAAGTACCTTACTCTTTCACTTAGGGAACGGTTAATAGCAGGAAAGAAAAATGACCTGTGCATTAACTGCTTTAAGCGTGGTCATGATCATCAGAAGTGTGAATCGGAAAATGCAGACACTGCAAAGGCAATCATCACACTCTGATTCGCGATTACTCCAAGCTCTTATCAAGTCCTACACCTGTAACGAAACCTGATATTAGTTCCCTTTCATTCAGGGAGGTAAATGCCACCCCGATTGCATCAACTGCAGGTAAATCCCTTGCTAGTTTAGCAACCATGAACCCTAAGCACGACTCTAGGCAAATGCTTCTCGCGACAGCCATCGTTAACATTCTCAGTAAGTACGGCGTTCTTCATGCAGTCAGAGCCATTCTAGACCCTGGGTCTCAAGTGCATCTAATCACAGAAACCTTAGCTCAACAATTAGGACGTCCACGTTCAAGAGTACTCACTTCAATTTGTGGCGTAGAGGAGACTTAAACGTCAGCCCGATACATTCTACACACACAAGTGCAGTCGCGTGTTACCGCTTACTCAACGGAACTTTGCTTCCACACACTCTCACGGATTAGTGACCCCATGCCAAACTTTGATTTTAATACGTCCGCTGAAATCTTCTACTATGTCCTCATTCAAAATCAGATTCGTCTCGGTAATAATTATCCAGTATTGCAAAACACTCAATTTGGATACATAGAAGGCGGCGCAGTTGCATTCGATGTTGTTGTTTCATCCACGCAAGCTACAGTTACCTATCATTGCAAACTCTCAACGTTTGCCTTTTAAGCAAACCACTGCCATGTTAGGAAATTCCCTTGCTACCGCCACTAAACGTCTTAGTTCGCTAGAATCAAAATTTAGACGACAACCGGAGCTCCAACAGAAATACATATATTGACTTCATAACTGAATACGAGTCACTTCAACACATGCAGTTATTATCCGCACCACCACCACTGAACTACTTTTTACCGCATCACTACGTCATCAAATCGGATAGTTCTTCCACGAAGGTCAGAGTAGTTTTCGACGCTTCGGTGAAATCTTCATCTGGTGTTTCATTGAACGACCTCTTGATAGTTGGTCCGACGGTGCAGTCAGATTTGTTTACCGTCGGTCATACCGATATGCATTCACTGCAGCAAATCGAATGCAAATGTGCCGTCAAATCGAGGCAGATCCTGCCGACCGTCCATATCAAATGATCGTTTGGAGATCCGATCCCGAAAGAAATATTAGTTACTTCCAGCTTAACACCATAACCTACGGGTCGTCAGCTGCACCTTACTTAGCTACACGCTGTCTCAACCAACTAGCTATGGATGAAGAGAAGCAATTCCCTTTTGCCTCAGCGGCTGTGTTGAAGGAAACTTATGTCGACGATATTATGACAGGCGCCTACACTGTCGAAGATGCCACCTCCCTGCAAACCAGCATTATCGAAATGTTGAAAAGGACACGCTTTGAGCTGAGAAAGTTCTGCGCAAATGAACCGTCTCTCATCAAGTCCGTTCCACCAGAGCGCAGAGAGCACCTCCTGAACATCGGACAGAGTGACATTGTAAAGACCTTAGGAATTGCTTGGGAACCAACGGATGATGTTCTTGTCTTCAATATTTCTCTTAATAGTCACAATTCTGTGACGAAACGCACTGTCTTGTCAGATTTTGGAAGCTGGAAGTTTCCTGGGACCAGGTGTTACCTGATCCATATAAAAAAAATTGTTGCAATACGCCCACCAGCTTCAATTGCTGCGTAACTTAAAGGTTCCTCGCCATCTCCTCAGCATCAGGTTTCCAAAAATCATTCAACTCCATGCCTTCTCGGGCAGTAGCGAGCTTGCCTACGGTGCTTGTTGCTATATACGCTGCGAAGACAAAGATAGCAACATCAAGTCAAGAGTCGCGCCTACTAAGTCAGTTACATTACCTCGACTAGAGCTATGTGCTGCGCTTCTAATGATGGAACTGGTAGAACGAATTCAATCTCCTTTACCTATAACAATACACCAGCGATTCCTATATACGGATTCAAAAATTGTCTTGTCATGCATAGCTCGACCGTCATATACCTGGCAAACATTCGTATCCAATCGCGTCGCCAAAATTCAGGAACATTCTACTTTAACACGAAGGAAAATCCAGCGGACGTTATCTCCCGTACTACCTGAGGTGTTCCTGCAGTCTTCTCTTTGGGCAAATGGACCTGAATTTCTTCAATTATCAGCCAAAGCTTGGCCACAGCACAGCATCGCAGATGAAGTCATCGACATTCCTGATCAACGCCAAATGAAGTCAGTAATGCTGTCAACACAATTTACAGATATGTATATTCGTTGAAATTCCTCATCGTGGACTATGGCACAAATTGGAGAGGATAATTGCATATTGTCTGAGGTTCGCTAAAAACGTAAAATCTATAAAAGCGGATAGAAGCTTTGGTCTTTTGACTATCAACGAGCTCAACGCAGCGGAAATAGCAGTTTTTCTCAATATTCAACGTCGCGATTTAGCCTCTGAATATAATACGCTGTCCCAGAATAAGGAAGTTGGCAAGTCCAGTCGTATTAAGAGCTTAAATCCATTCTTGTATGACAAGGGCCTTATTCGTGTTGGCGGACGGTTACAATTCCTTACTTTCTTACGACTCAAAGCATCAAATAATTCTTCCCAAAAATATCATTACTAAAATGCTAATCAATTCCTTTCATTTCACGCATTTCCACGCCGGACCACAAGCACTTTTGGCAATCATTCGACAACGCTATTGGCCTATTGACGGAAGAACCCTATGTCGCAGTATTGTGCATGAATGCGTCAGATGTTTTTGAACGAAGCCAACGAGTTCAACTCGACTGATGGGTAACTTGCCGCCGGAACGTGTTCAACCTGGGCGTCCCTTCTGAACCACTTGTGTTGACTTCTGTGGACCATTGCGCATCAGTTCGAAAATACGAGAAAGAGATCTATTAAAGCGTACCTATGCGTTTTCGTGTGCTTTACAACAAAGGCCGTTCACTTAGAGGTTGTAAGCGATCTATCAACCGAAGCTTTCATCGCTACACTACACCGGTTCATTGTCAGAAGAGGACTCTGCAGAACAATTTTTGTGACAATGCTACGAATTTTGTTGGAGCAAGGAATGAACTTTCCGATCTACATCGACTGTTTCAGCAACAGCACCATCAACGCCAAATTCAACAGTTGTGTCAGGAAATTCGAATTGACTGGTCTCATATTCCTCCAAGGTCTCCCCACTTTGGCGGTCTGTGGGAGACAGCGGTAAAAATAGCGAACCATCATTTGGTTAGAGTGCTCGCTAATGCCGTCTTAACTTACGAAGAACTATGTACGGTGGTCACTTAAGTGGAAGCAGTTAGAAACTCGCGGCCGATCACACCATTATCATCTAGCCCCAACTATTTGGAAGCGCTTACGCCTGGGCATTTCTTAATTGGTTGCCCACTCACATCATTTCCCCAGCCAAATATCTCCGAAGTCCCTATCTCCAGACTGTCAAGATTTCGTCGGCTCCAGCAGCTTCAACAAATCTTTTGGGATCGTTGGTCAAAGGAATATCTGCACTTGCTTCAGCAGCGTCACAAGGGGATATCCAAGGCCAGCAATTTCCAATCAAATGCAGTCGTTATCATCCTAGACGACAATCTTCCACCCTACAAATGGCCTCTGGGCAGAGTAATTTCCAGCATTCTTGGTAAAGATGGGATCCATCGGGTTGCTGAAGGCAAAACACAACATGGAGTATCTAAGCGGGCTGTAACCAAACTGTACCCACTACCGTATAACTATTAAAGTATAGTGCTCAAACTTTGTAAACTTCAAGGAGGTCGGCATGTTAAGTCGCGTCTTACTTTTGTACCAGTGTTATAATTGCTTGTTATGTTTCTTATTGTATTCTTTCATACCTACACATACGAATATACTAAGATTGTGTTTACAGATTTTATTTATTATTAAGTCTCTTATTGAGTTATTGTGAATATTTTTTATCATCAGTAAAGTTCTAAAGTTGAAGCGGGAAGGTTGACTTTGATTTATCTCTCTGAAGGAGAATTCCATTTCAGATTTTTCACGGATCTTACATTCTACTCGCTTCCTAAGATCACAGAGTGGGGGTTACGATCCATTGCAGATCCCGGACGTGCAAGCTCATTGGCTTTGTCATTACCTAGTATGTTCCTGTGACCAGGAACCCAGCAGAGTCTTACATTGTGCTGTGAGCCAAGAACCTTAAGATCTTTGCGACAGCGCTGAACAAGTTTGGATTTTATTTCGATGGCAGAAATTGCTTTTATGGCTGCCTGGCTGTCAATAAATATGGTAATATCATTTCGTGGTATTATATAAGCCTTTCGGAGTATAGGCCAGCACCCGTACCTATATCCATTTTCGACCCATCCGTGTAGATGGGCAGTGCTGGTTCTTTGAGTGGCTCCTCCGCTTCCCAGTCTTCTCTACTCCGAAATATGCATGTGAAGGGTATATCAAAGTCGAGATACGGAGCTAGGTTGTCGGAGGAGGTGTTTGACCCTATGACCAATTGGGCTTGAGGTCCAGGCCTGTGATTGGCTAAGCCTCAGAGCACTTTTGGTAGCAGATTCCTGCATGTATAGATCAAGAGTTAGCAGATTGGGAATTGTTTCCAACCCGGAAGTTGGTGTAGTTCTCATTGCAGAAGTAGCGCCGATACATGCAGTTCTTTGTATTTTCATCATGGCATTTAGGTTGCTGGTTTTATTGGTTGCTTGCCACCAGATTAAGTTGCCGTAAGTGAGTATTGGTCTTACAATCGCGGTATACATCCAGAGGATAATTTTTGGTTTGGGACCCCATTTCCTGCCGAAGATTTGGTTACATGTATAAAATGCAATTGAAGCTTTCCTTACTCTTTCTTCTACGTTGAATTTCCAGTTAAGTTTTCTATCTAGGATAGTACCCAAATAAGTTGATTTGTCGGATAAATTAAGGGGAATACCCTCAATTTCCGGGAGCCTGAACTGTGGAATCATTCTTTTATTCGTAAAAAGCACAAGGATGGTTTTCAGTGGGTTAATACACAAACGGCATTGTTTTGCCCACGAGTTAAGTACCCTCAGGGCATCTTCCAATAGATCGCCAATGGTGGATAGAAATTTACCTGGCGCCATGATTACCACGTCGTCAGCATATGCGACTACCTTGATACCCCTGTACCTTAGCTTAATCAGAATCTCATTAACTACTAGGACCCATAACAGCGGAGAAATAACTCCCCCTTGCTAGGTGCCTCTAGACTCCGTGACTTTTACGACACCATCGCCAATCGCCGTATTTATGGTTCTATTGTTCAGTAGACTGATTATCAAGTTAGTCAGAGCCTGATCAATGTTGAGATTCTCTAAATTTCGTCAAAACAGCTACAATACAAGCTGATCTTACTGTCATTGTTTGTGGTATAGTATACCTCCAGATTTTTATGTTTCAGTCCCGTCACCTTCCCTCGGATTAGCCATGGATCACCTTGTTGAAGAGGTAGACTAGGTTGGCGCTAGCCGCCTTACTATGATGCAGGTTTATTTGCACTATCTTAATCAAGTTGTTTTTGTTTCCTGCAACGGGTTATTCCGACACGTACTTTATCTAAGAGCCCGCTGCAATTTTTTGGAGTGAGATATAACCAAAACATTTGCAAATAAATATAAACCTCTTAGATATGTAAAATCAAATATGACCGTCTGGCAGCATTTTGTTGGTGCTTATGTTAGTAATGTTATGTTCAAAATTGGTTTTCTTCCAAAATGCGGATCGTTGATATAACCACTTGAATTTAGTATCAAACAAAAGAGCAGAACTGTTTGAATACAAATGTGTAGGTCGCAGACGATTCATATGGTGCTATCTACTTGCCAGACGCACTAATAGTACGTAAAAAATCAGTTTTTTAAATAATAGGTATAACCACATACCGATTACTCTAAAACAATGATATGTACATCCTGATCACGAATATATAGGTCCCAGACGTTTCATATGGTGCTATCTCCTTGCCAGACGCAATTTATTCTTGATTTTTGTTGACCCTTTTTGTCGGATGAAAATGGCTTTAACTACAACTTCCGCTAATCTTAGGTAAAAAAGTTCTTTAACATAATTTTTAGAAAATTTATCAGAGATAAAAGTTTTATAAAAAAAAAGTTGTTTGCTTAGTAAAAGTTTTGAGAAAAATGCATTTTGAATAAAAAAAGTGAAGAAAAATTATCATAATTTTGAATTTAAGGAGCTATAACTTTTTTGTGACTGCATAACATTACAAAAAGTTTTAACTGTTTTATGCACCACTAAATTGTCTCTTTAAAATGTAAAAAACTGTTTGTGTAGCTACAAAAATTCAGAAGTTATTCCATTTGAAGTGATTGTACCTCCAAATCGGAGGTGTCCCACTTTGACGGGCTATAACTCGAACTGGGGTGAAAATAGACCCCCCCCCCCCCCCTTGCCCAACGATTTTTTGTTCGCCGGACCTTCAGGACTCTCCAGTTAAAGGATTATACCTCTTAACTGGGACGCCCTGTATATTTACATATACAAAGAAGTTTTGGTAAATAAACAAATATATAGAGGGCGTCCCAGTTAAGAGGTATAATCCTTTAACTGGAGAGTCCTGAAGATCCGGCGAACAAAAAATCGTTGGGCAAGGGGGGGGGGGGGGTCTATTTTCACCCCAGTTCGAGTTATAGCCCGTCAAAGTGGGACACCTCCGATTTGGAGGTACAATCACTTCAAATGGAATAACTTCTGAATTTTTATAGCTACAAAAACAGTTTTATACATTTTAAAGAGACAATTTAGTGGTGCATGAAACAGTTAAAACTTTTTGTAATGTTATGCAGTCACAAAAAAGTTATAGCTCCTTAAATTCAAAAGTATGAAAATTTTTTCTTCACTTTTTTTATTTAATATGCATTTTTCTCAAAACTTTTACTAAGCAAACAACTTTTTTTTTATAAAACTTTTATCTCTGATAAATTTTCTAAAAATTATGTTAAAGAACTTTTTTACCTAAGATTAGCGGAAGTTGTAGTAAAAGCTATTTTCATCCGACAAAAAGGGTCAACAAAAATCAAGAAAAAATTGCGTCTGGCAATTAGATAGCACCATATGAAACGTCTGGGACCTATATATTCGTGATCAGGATGTTCATATCATTGTTTTAGAGTAATCGGTATGTGGTTATACCTATTATTTAAAAAACTGATTTTTTACGTACTA
This sequence comes from Blera fallax, assembly GCA_946965025.1. NCBI lineage: Eukaryota > Metazoa > Arthropoda > Insecta > Diptera > Syrphidae > Blera > Blera fallax. The sequence goes on from OX337246.1 coordinate 59,640,045, forward strand.
TTAGTGCGTCTGGCAAGTAGATAGCACCATATGAATCGTCTGGGACCTACACATTTGTATTCAAACAGTTCTGCTCTTTTGTTTGATACTAAATTCAAGTGGTTATATCAACGATCCGCATTTTGGAAAAAAAACAATTTTGAACATAACATTACTAACATAAGCACCAACAAAATGCTGCCAGACGGTTATATTTGATTTTACATATCTAAGAGGTTTATATTTATTTGCAAATTTTTTGGTTATATCTCACTCCAAAAAATTGCAGCGGGCTCTTGGTCTATTATATTTCCTTTTGTGGAGCAGCGGCCTTAACAACCTTCCAGTCTTTGCTAAGGAGTTCTGGATTGAGGTGTTGCAAATTTCTTTTAATCCTTTCTACTGGGATGTATGGTCGAGTCACACTCAAGTACCTTGAAACCCTTGAAGGTGGTCAGCTGGCCGAAGAGTGGATTAACTCCTTTTTCAGCTATGATAGCCTCATTCACGCCATCAAGGATTCGTATCTCCATGAGCTCCCACCGGTCATTGGATAGTCTTCGTTCTGGGTTTCCAAGGTCAACAATAGCGACCCGAAGACTCTCCTTTACCTTTTCCGCAGTTGTTTTACGTTTCTTGTTTTGCTGTCCTACTACCGGGGAGATAGCGTCGTCATGCCGACCTCTTTTAGAACTTCCTGTAGCCGCATGAGGTTTGGGCGGGTCCTTACCTGCGGCAACAACAGGTTGTGAGAGACTTGCCACCGAGGTACAAGGCAGTTGGCGTTGTGCCCTCAAATCGGCTAATCTCTTATTAGCTCCTCCAGATGTCTGCGCCGTAGCTATCTTTTTGCTTCCGTCCTGCAGATTCCTTTTGGAGCCACTCTGAATCTTCTTGGGTTCGGATTTCTCCTTGTCCAAGCCAATTGAGGGTGTCGCGGGCTTGTTCTTCCCTAAAGAGGAGGGCAAATGGCGCTCCTTCTTTGGTCTAGTTGGCCTCTCGATTGCTCCGCCGGGTTTCTGTTTCCGGACTTGGCTCGATGCGACTTTGGTTAGATCCATTGTCATATGTGCCCGTTTCTTGGCGTTGTGCCCTCAAATCGGCTCTTATTAGCTCCTCCAGATGTCTGCGCCGTAGCTATCTTTTTGCTTCCGTCCTGCAGATTCCTTTTGGAGCCACTCTGAATCTTCTTGGGTTCGGATTTCTCCTTGTCCAAGCCAATTGAGGGTGTCGCGGGCTTGTTCTTCCCTAAAGAGGAGGGCAAATGGCGCTCCTTCTTTGGTCTAGTTGGCCTCTCGATTGCTCCGCCGGGTTTCTGTTTCCGGACTTGGCTCGATGCGACTTTGGTTAGATCCATTGTCATATGTGCCCGTTTCAGCATCTTCGCTTCCCTCTCCGTTAAAGACTTGGAGTCGCGGTTCCTGAATCTGAAGATGAGCCTTCTGGCATTGGCTCGTTGACGGACTGGATCTTTTATGGTGACAGTCAGATTTTCCGCTTCCTGCACCTTATTTTCCCTAGCGCTGACAGCTGAAGTGGATTTGCCCACCGTACTACTGCAACCTGGGTTGCACGAGATCACCGTGCATGCACCATCTAGTGTCATGTCCGCTTCCCCAGATTTCCTATCGAGGGCACTCTCGCTTGTCGAAACTACCGATACCGGGCTCACGTCTATTGGGTCTATTGGGTTTGCACCCTTTAGAGCAATTTCCGCATCCGGCGTCAGCAGCTCCGCACTCTGTGGTGCCCTGCCCTCTTCCTTGGTCAAACAGGTACGAGCGGGGTGCTCGAGGCATTGCTTGGCGGGATTTGGGCAGGACACACCCTGCTTTCGTGCCGCTCCCAACTGCTTCTGTTCGGGACATAATGTAGTTGCTCCTTGCCCCGACGGGACGTGGCACGTCAAGGACTTGGGCAGCTGCATTAAGTTCCCTTCACTCTCAGCCTCCATCTGGTGTGTTTCAGAAGGGATACATGCAATTGGCTTGTAATCACTTCTGGACACATCTTTCTGGAGGTCAAATGCTTTTTGAAGCCTTATATTCTCCCTGTCTCCTACCTGCTTCTGTTCGGGAGTTACTGCAGTCCATCCTTGTCCCGACGGGACATGGCACTTCAAGGACTTAGATGGCTGCATTAGGTTCCCGTCGCTCTCAGCTTCCACGTGATGTGCCTCAGAAGGGATGCAAGCAGATGGCTTGTGGTCACTAATGGACACACCTTCAAGGAATTCAAGTGCTTTTTGAAGCCTCTTCTTCTCCCTACCATCTAGTAGCTCTTTAAGTCTTCTGATCGTCAGCTTACAGTTGTTAAACCTACTGCCGATAGACTTGACTGAAATGGATGAGGTGGCTACAGATCGGTTGGCATCTTCGTTGAGAAGCAATTTCGCCATGCCGATGTCAATCGCTCCTTCACTTCCCCCATCCGACGCTACTGCCCTAAGCGACGGTTTTTGGAGTTAGAGACTTTCCTCCTCCTCCATCATATTATTTGAATCGATTTTATCGAAGTTCAGGGTGCCTGATTCATTCACACCCGTCCCTTTTGAAGATTTTTTGTTGGTTATATAAATTTTGTTCCCACGAGTAAGGGGGACAATGTCGTTCTGTACTCACCCCCCTGCATACAGAAAAGGGGAAATTTGATTAAAATCATAGGTCCCCAGGTATCTAGAGTTTGCACTAGCGACTGAGCTCTCCCTCAGCAACGCAGGTCTCGGCGTGCACCTTACCTTGGATAATCATCTTTTAGTTTTTATCCCCTTCCTGTTGACCTTACCGGCATGGGTAGCCCTCTCGATATAAACGCAGGTAATAACCTATCCACTCGTATATACCCCTGGCATCGCTCTTCAGTTCACTGGAGACTACTTAAGCCCTTCCACCGCGTCAAGGTCGGGGTTGGGGTTAGTCAGCAGCGGCACTAGCCAACACTATGTCAACGTAACGTTTGCATCAAGAGTTTCGAGATTTGAAAGTTGTGCCAAGGCTTTCGTCTTTAAGTCGCTGACTGGGTTTCTTCCGACCAAATCAACGATACCTAATAGCTAGGACGACGTACATGGTTTAGATTTAGCTAACCCAGTCTTCCACACACCAGCAAAGATCGATGTACTTTTCGGAATGGATGTCTACACTCAAGTCAGCCTACCGGAGATCATCAGGACCTATGACCTGAACTTACCAATCGCCCAGAAGACCAAATTGGGATGGGTGGTCGAAAATAAGTGTCCGGAGGAGAGACAGCATGCAGTTCAGAGTTTTGTGCAACTGGCTGATCTCGATTCACAGATGCGGAGATTTTGGGAGCTGGAAGAGGCTCTATTCCAAGTTCGAGCATTCGAGGAAGACTGTACATGGTAGACACATTTCGTCACAACAAAGCGACGCGCAGATGGACGGTATAAAGTCAGTCTTCCGTTCAAAGGTGAAAAACGTCCAGCTTTAGGGCCCAGTAAGGAAGTTGCTCTGAGGAGATTCGCTTCTCTGAAACGACGTCTTAAGGACAATGACAAGCTATACACTGCTTAGCTCCAGTGTATCACTTAGTACCTGACGCTGCACCATATCGAGGAGGTTGACATGGACAGCGACTCGATGAAAAGGTCTCCTTACTATTCATTCCTTCCACCATGCGGTTTTGAAGGAAGCGAGCACCACTACGAAACTCAGGGTCGTGTTTAACGCTGCAACAAAAAACAGTCATAGGATGTCACTAAATGATAACCTGAGCTGCAAACCAACGTTGTGGATATTATCCTTCGCTGGAGAAAACATCGGTACACATTTACGGCCGATGTAGAAAAATATAACGTCAAGTTTGGGTAAGTCTACCGGATAGTTATTATCAACTTATCCTGTGGAGGCAAACTGATTTCAAGCTGAAGACGGTCACACTCGGCACAACATGCACTTCTTATTTGACTATTCGAGTGATACGCCAAATAAAAGACGATGAAGCCCACAGGTATCCGACCGGTGCACGGGTTGTCAAGGAGGGCATGTACGTCGACGACCTTATCAGTAGAGCAACTTTGGCGTCGAGGTACTGACTGGGATCAGCCAATTCCAGAGGACTGGAAGGTTGATTGGGAAGCCTTTCATCGAAAGCTTCCACTGATTCAAGACATTGCTTTCCAAGATAGGTAAGGACAAGCAACAACTACACTGGCATTGAACTACACGGCTTCATCAACGCGTCAACAAAGGCCTACGGAGCTGCAGTTTATTTAAGGGTGCTAGACGACACGAACATCACTCACATGTATTTGCCCCTGTCAAAGAGCAAGGTAGCCCCATTAAATCCGGTCTGTCTGCCCAGGCTCGAGCTTTGTGGTTCTGTAGTGCTAGCCACGCTACTACACTATGTCCGAAAAGTACTTGAACTGTCAGACGTCAATGTCCACTCCTGGTCAGACTCAACAATTACATTAGCCTGAATCCGTGCCCATCCTACATACCAAATGGAGTACTTTTGTCTGCAATAGGGGTGCGGAGATTCACTGACTAACCAACCGTAATGATTGGAGACACGTCCCTACACGTCACAACCCCGCGGACTTGGCCTCTCGAGGAATCTTCAGCCTAAAGCACAGGATTTATGGTAGAAAGGTCCAACCTTCTTGAGAGTTCAATGGCAATTTGAAGAACCCGGTCAACTAAAGGAGCTAGCTACAAGCAGCGACGAACATTGCTATTCGAGCGGATCAAAAAGAGATGTTCTCATCGGAACTAGTTGAAGAAGAAGAATCCAAGACGACACCGAGTACTTTGGCATCACTCAACCCCTTTTTTAATGGACAGGATATCTTGCGCGTAGGAGGACAGCTTCAAAACGCATTAGTACCCACTAGCGGAAGTACCCGGTCATTCTACAATAACTTTCATTTTACGGAGCTCGTGATTCGCGACGCACATCAACGAACACTCCACGGCGGCATACAGCAGATGGTAGCATACATTCGTACCACATATTGGATACTTCACATCAAAAGAGCAGTGAAGAAGCACATTCATAACTGCACAGTTTGCTTCCGATACAAGGCCCAACATATGCAACAATTGGTGGGCAGTTTACCAGCACCTCGAGTACAAACGGCCATACCATTCGCGAACACCATTTGCCGACTATTCCGGAACGATAGATATCAAAACGAGGAAAGGGTATAGAGCGAGGAGTCTCAAGGGATAGTTCGCGGTCTTCATCTGCTTGGCCACCAAGGCCATCCATATCGAGGTCGTGTCAGACCTAACAACCCGGGAATTCTTGGCGGCATTCCGAAGATTTACATCACGAAGAGGCATATGCAATCCAGTCTACAGCGATTGCGGCACCAATTTTGTTGGAGCTAGTGCAGAGCTCGACCGCATGATGAAGGATTCCAAGCACGATTGGGCAGAAATTGCAACAGTCCTCTCTGACTAAGGGACTAAATAGAATTTTATTCCTCCTGCTTCCCCTCACTACGGAGGATTTTGGAAAGCGGGAGTAAATCGGACTGTGGTAAACGAAAACCTCACGTTTGAGGAATTCTGCACACTGTTTCATCAGAGGACTTAGACGTCATAACCCCAGGACACTTTCTTATCGGCTAATCCTTACATACGGTACCACAAGGAGACACCTCGACCGCAAAGGTAAATTATCTCGATCGATGGAAGCGCATCCAATTTTTGATAAACAGTTTTTGGCATAAGTGGTACAACGAATACATACAAAACTCTAAAAATCGAAGAACTTAAGAAAAAATTCTTTCAGCGCCGTCTGAATTTTTGTTGAAAGCTCTTCATCCCAACTCACTTTTCACTGAAGATAAAGGCTAAAGTAGTCGCCAGTCATATTTTGTTGTTTTACTCCGTGTTAGATTTTACTTTACTTTACTGAGTAGTCTCACCAAAACACGCCTTTGAGCTAGCTATACAGACGTACGCAGCGATTTATCAGCATTTTTTTTCGAGTTATCACCAATTTTCATTCAGTTTTCCACAGTTATTACATTTGAATTCGATTCACTTAATTCTGTTCGAATGATTTTTTCTGAATCTCATCAGCGAAAAATGATTTCAAAGAGGTGAGTTCAGTTTGATGAAGTGTACATTGTGAAAGGTTATGAAGTTTTATAGCAGAGTTAATTGCCGACGGAGTTGGTGCAGGTGTTTTCTCTGATAGGCTTAATCTTGAGCTCTCCTTCTGTCTTCCAAATTATTCTAGCGTGTTCTAGGCCGTAATAATGGCGATCAAAGAAAATCTATCTTGGCTGTAGAAAAACGTGATATCGGTTAGAGATATCCGCATCTTTACAGACAGCAATCAAATCCCTGGAATCGATCTCTATAAATTTTTTATTAGCTCTAGATTGCCGCTCATCTCTTTTGGATATGGCTGAGCAGTTAAATATTCACCTGTGTTGGGTGCCGGGGCATAGAGATATTCCAGGGAATTGTAAGGCCGACGAACTCGCCAGAATACGAACAACTATACCCATCTTGCTGAACAAAGCATCTTAGGTATTCCAATCGCTACTCGCAAACTTAAACTTAAGCGGGATGCTGTACAAATCTTAGGTGGACAAGTGCATCAACATGTCTAGCGACAAAACAGATTTGGCCAAAGCTGGATATAAAACGCTTTAAGAATTTGACTTTTCTCAATAGATGGCAAGCATGCTACAAGGCTAGGCCTCTTTGCGAACGACTTTTGTAGAAGCTGCATGGATGAAGAAGAGAAGGAAACTATTCCTCACCTTCTTTGTGAGGCTAGATGAATATTGACATCAAGAGCCTCTTACGCTTCATAAGAAGATCAAATTGGTTTAAACGAGTAGGGAGAGAGAAACTTTCTCGCATGATCCGCGTGGTATCACAATGGACCTACTATTGGTCTAAGTATGCCGGCGACTCCTAGCTGGTAGCCACTTCCACCTAACCTTACCTAATTGCCAAACACATTGTAGCAGCGCTAATTACCGAACATCGTAGCAGAGTTAATCGCCGAACCCACTGTATATGATTCACATTCGCTTTTAGCAAACTATTGCATACGACGAAGTGAATAAATTCTTCTTAGACTCTCGAGTTCTTGAACAAAGGTAAAGTTTTTTCGAAAGAATTCGACCAGACCAAATAGATGACATCATATGTGCCGAGATTCCTGATTCCGAAACCGATCCAAACCTGCATGGTGTTGTAATTACGAACATGATTCACGGTCCGTGTGGTGCTATCAACCCCCAATCACCATGCATGGTCGACGGCAATTGTTCCAAGCATTATCCACGAAATTCGACGGCGGAGACTAGCATTGGCAAAGATGGTTATCCACTGTATCAGCGTCGATCACCCGATGATAACGGTAGAACTCTCACAACGAAAGTGAAAGGAGACGATTTCGTGGTCGACAACACAACAACAATACCAACGATGAAATCACGCACTATCAAGTTGGTGGGAATGTGAGCTGCAATGAGGCAATTTGGCGTATATTCTCATTCCCAATTCATGAACGTCATCCCACTGTTATACATTTGGCGGTGCATCTGGAGAATGTTCAACGAGTTTATTTTAACGCATCGAATGTTGCTCAGCGTGCTGAAATACCTCCAGCGACAACATTGACCGGTTTCTTTTCGATTCGCCAAAGCGATCCGTTTGCACGAACGTTGCTCTATTCTGAGATGTTACGTTATTACACTTGAAACGCTTCATCGAAGAAATTTTAACGCCGGAAGCAAGGCGATGCGGTTCCTGATCATCTGGATGTGCGTTCCACTGATGCTCTTGGTCGCATGTACGCAGTTTATCCAAAGAATGACGAATGCTTCTACTTGCGGTTGTTGCTGGTGACATCATTTGAATCACTTCGAACTGTCAACAGCGCAGTGTGCCCAACTTTTCGTTCTGCAATTTGCTTTGAAAACGATACTCATTGGGACATGACAATCACTGAATCAATTGTTTCTGCACCTCCAAGTCTGCTATCATTACTTCGACATGCTTCCCATGGAATCCACCTAAACTGTGGAACAAGTACTAGCATGACATGTCAGAAGACATTTTACATCGAATTCGGGTCAGTTTAGGGAATCCTGATCACGAGGTGAATGAGGAGATACATAACCAGACTTTGCTTTTGATCGAACACATATGTTACCTCATTAGTTATTAGCAAGTCTATCTTGACCGCGTGCGAAAGAAAGGAGATAATCCCGCGGAACCAATTTGGGTTCAAGAGAAACCACTCGGCAGTCCATGCTATTACAAAATTGATTTCAGACGTCAACTGGAATCTCAACGCCAAGAGATATACAGCTGCCTGCCTAGTGGATATCGAAAAAGCCTTCTACATGGTTTGGATTAACGGGTTAATTTACAAACCTATAATAATTATCTTCTCGATGGTGCGAGAAATGAAATTTGTTGTAACGGATAGACAATGCACGACAACTAGAGTATTCAATATCACCAATGGTCTGCCGCAGGGCACAGTTTCAGCGCCAACACTCTTTAACATTTATATTTCCGAAATGCTGAGGGATATGGATAATTCACTGGCATTCGCTGACGATGTCATTCTGTATGTTCACGATACGAAATTGAAAAAAGCTCCAATCAATGTTTAACAGACTTGAGGCATTTTGCCAAGTCTGGAAGTTGAAAATAATTATGAAACAATACTGTTCCGCACCCCACTGAGACGCGGTAATTCAAATTTGCGACGGAATTGGAAAAACTTGCGAATTATAGGCTCTAATGGTCTTCACATCGAATCAAAGACCGTTGCGAAGTATCTAGGTGTTCATTTGAATAGATTTGAATCATTTAATAGACTATACTTCAATGGACACGTAAATACACAGTTGATAAAAGCAAGAGCGGCATTCATGTCACCTAAAAGCCTCTTCTACTCCAACTATCTAAGATCTGATGTGAAGATCATGTACTACCAAGCATTCGTGCGTCCAATACTGACTTACGCGAGTCCAGTATGGTGGAACATAAGCCCATCACATATGGAAAAAATTAGAGCTTTCGAAAGAAAATGTCTTCGAGCGTGCAAGCAGATGTACAGGAGCGCACATTCCGACTTTCGGTATTACGTCTCTAACAAGAGGCTATTGGATGCTTCCGGCGTGTCTAGAATTGGCAATGTCATTCTGGACCTTGTGAGGAATCATTTCGCACGGTCAGCGAATGTCATTGAGAACGGTCTAGTTTCGGGCTTATTTTATCCTAACCCTGGGTATTTTAGAAATTCATTAGAAAGTGGTCATGTACCGCCAGAGGCATTCTTGTATCTGGATGCACATGGCTACTTATCAAACTCGAAAAATGTTCCCATTACATATCATATTGCGAGAAGGGCCACTGACAAGAGAATCCTCTATGATCCCGGGCATTTGGTGAATGTATATTCTAATTCGAGATACTGCACAAGCGTACCTGAAAGGGATTATAATAATATTCAAAGAACAAATCGGGAAAAATACTGGTGGCTTGACTGGGTTGAAGCTAATGATTAGGTTAAGTTTGTGGAGGTGTCCTTGTTTTTATTATTGTTGGTAGATTTAGTTTAGTATTAATTAAAAAAAAAAGATATTGTCAAAAAAAGTTTTTCTCACCACAGTTTCTCTTAAAAAAAGAAGAGTTCAATACAAAACGAAGTATTTCGAATCCATAATAGAAAATAACATAAAACGTAAGATAAAAAAAAAATATTTAGTGTAATGAGAATCACCTAACGGTCATTTACTAATATAAAATTATTGTATAAGTATTTATCTTATTTTTACTACTATGGAAATGAATATATTAATGTGGAAATAAAATAAGAATTAAAAAAAAAAAAAAAAAACATTCATACATATGTTACCTCATGTGCGGCAGTTTGTTAGTCAAGTTAGGAATGCCAACGCCATATCGTGGAATGAACGACGCTTTCAATCGAGAAACTTGAACGTGAGTAAGATCGAGATGCATTGAATCAATCAGTTCGAATGAATGTACAACTGTTGAACCCCCAACAGAAGGAAGTGTACGATACCTTAATGAAGGCAATTGATGATGGAAATGGTGGCCTAGACTGTGTTTAGATGGTTACTCATAAGTGCGCTATGTCGGTGGTTTTTGGATGAGAAGAGTGATAGGTACGAGGAAGGCGGCAGTCACGAAGAAAATATAAAAATCGGGGGTAGCAGTCACGTTCCACACCCAAAATGTTCTGTTTCTATTCCACTTTGCCATAATTGGTTTGATCGTGGAGTAGAAAGGATCGCTGATGAAAATGAATACATATTTGGATAAGAGAGCAAATGGAAGCGAGGATTATGATATTTTGTATATTTTGAAACATGAAAATTGTGTTAATAGAATAGAACAAAGAGAGGTGGGCAGTTGATGTATGCATTCATATTTTTTATGCAGCTGCTGAAAAAGATATAATTGGTAGGCAAGCTAGTTCTTTTATGTTGTACATCTCGCATCATTTTCTTTCGGAAAGAATCACAACGCGAAACTACCTACATGCTCGCCGACACATAACTGCTCCAATTCACTCATTCCACCCCTAAGCTTCAGTAAAGTAATGCAGCACTGGGCACTACACTGTGTGAACACGACACAACTGCCCACTACGTAGTGGAGAGTAATCATCTAAACAGGGTCTTCGTGACTGCCGCCTTCCCTGTACGTCTCACTCAAACCCAGCTTTTATTAAGAAAAGTAATAAATTAATTGTGTAGCACAAGTTCCCAAATAAAAAGGACGAGAAAATTACAGCGAGTGGGCTTATGCTTTCCTGCATCAAATCGGAGAAAGACATAAACGTTGTTCCTACAGAGGATGCAAAAGATAAGACCAAATTAATTTTAACAATTGATCCTTCCTTATATGTTCATATTGAAACAGTGAAAACTTTAGAGAAACTATGACAGGAATTAAGGACATTGTTTGACGACTCCGGATTCTCAAGTATCCTTTGATATCAATTCGTCTTGAAAATTGCAACTCGATGATTAGCTACGTGACGCAAATAGTGGAAACCGGACAGAAGTCTAGCGGCACTGGTTTTAACATCATCGATGAATGGATCGGATCCTTATTGCATTCGCGGTTTGCCCGCGAAATGTGTACCAATGATCATGGCAATTGAACTTTCCGGAATAAAAATAACCACAGATACCATTACAGCAAGATTATTGGATATGGAACCAGATGCCAGTGCGATTGATAGCAATAGTGCATTTGCCACCAAACATTGCCAAAGAAACCGAATGGAGAAGGAAGCGCTAAAGATAATCATCAATCGTATAAATATGTATAACCTAAGAAATTAAATGCTAAAGATGCAAGCAAGGTGGTCACTATAAGAGTCAATGTCGCAGCGCTATGCACCAGGAGAAACGAACACAATCAAATGCTTTTAGTGCAGTTTTCGTAAATGGGAATTTTATTAAAAAAGACTGGTACATCGTTTCCGGGGCGAGTGTGTACTGCGAATAGGGATTGTATCAGAAATGTTTTTTATCAGCAGAATACTAGAGAAATCATAGTTGCAAATAAGTGCAAGATACCAGTTTCATGTTCGGGTGATGTATAAATTACAACTGTTACCGATGGGTACTCTTATGATATTGTTGTTAAAAATGTGCTACAGACTTAACAGACCAATTTATTATCAGTTATCCAATTGATAACCAACGGCAACAAGGTATCATTTAAGAATTCTGGTTATTATATATATACATATATAATCGGCAGAATGAGCTAGTGGCTTCAACTGTTTTAATCGATTGAACACGAGTAAAAACGACTGCTTGCCTGGCTAGGCCGGCTGTCTCCGGCGATGTATGGCATGAAAGGTTGCGACATATCAATAGCAACGAAATGAAGAATGGCGCGGTGGTGGACTTATCATGTGCAGAAAATGTCAACATTGGGAAATCGAATTGTATAGTTTGCTCCGAAGCAAAACAGGTGCGATCGCCATTTTCCCATTTTGGTGAGAGAAGTACCGATGTTTTAGAAGTTGTACATGCAGATGTGTGCGGACCATTGGAGTCTAAGTCTATCAATGGCTCCAAATTTTTTCTCCTTTTGGTCGATGATTTCAGCCGAAAGTCATTTATTTACTTCCTGAAATCAAAGAGCGATTTATTTTATTGCTTCAAGCAGTTTTTTGATTATGGCAGAAAATCAAGAAAATAAGCGGATTAGGGTTTTGAGGACGGACAATGGCGGCGAATTTTGTGGTAATGAGGTCGAAGAATTTCTGAGGAATGCTGGGATAATACACCAAAAACCCAACCCCTACACACCAGAACAAAATGGTTTATGCGAAAGGCTTAATCGTAACATAGTAGAGCGACCAAGACGTTTATTATTTGAATCCAATCTAGAAAAGAGGTCCAAAGCCGTTGATACGGCGGTTTATTTAAGACACAGATGTGTTGTGTGCGGGTTGGAAGACAAAACACCTTATGAGCTCTGGACGGGCTGTAAGCCAGAAGTGAGTCATTTCAGGATATTTGGCAGTTTAGTAATGGTGCACGTACCTGTTTAAATGGGCTAAAAAAATCATCACAGCACATACTAGTTGGTTATTCGGAGAACGTGAAAGGGTACAGAATTTGCAATACAACCCAAATAACAATACTGTAACAACAAGTAGAGATGTTATCGTGATCGAAAAGCCAAAGCGAGAAGAGGACGGCCGTAAAGAGATAATTGCTGTTTTATAGGACAAAAACGAGGAGAAAGGAAATTCGGATTCAGTGGGGGAAAAAGTGAGCGAGGATGAACGCGTAGCCAAGTGCATGTACAAGTACATGGATGATTTTGTGAAGGACGAACAGATGATTATGAATCACCTAAAAGTACTGATGATGATGTTCCAGATATTCACCAAATATTTCTGAAACCACAAAGGGGCGGTGAGACCAGCGAGATCCAGACGAAAACCTGAGCGCTTTGGTTACCAAGCTATCTGTCACCAGTAGTGCTATAGCCACGGGTTTAATTTCTTTAAGCGAAGCTATGAATGGACCAGAAAAAGCCAATTGGAAGAATGTAATGCAAGAAGAGCTGAAATCGTTCGAGGACAACAAGGCTTGGGAGCTTGTGGGTGCTCCAGGAAATACAACAATAGTGCAGAGCAAATGGGTCTTCAAGAAGAGAACTGATGACAAAAGCAGCATCCGATACAGAGCGAGATTGATAGCCAAGGGTTTTACGCAAAACCCAAGTATAGTTTTTGACGAAACTTTTTCACCAGTGGTGAGACACTCAACCTTGAGATTATTATTTGGACTGTCTCTTAAAATGAGTTTAGATGTAACCCATTGTTTTTACATCTAAAAAACATCTTTTTTGAAGGGCATTCTTGAAGAAGATGTTTATATGTCCAGGCCTGAATGTCTTAAACTCGATGGTGATAACAATAAACTTTTAAAACTAAAAAAGGCAGTATATGGACTTAAGCAGTTTTCAAGAGCATGGTACAAAAGAGTGGATGATTGTTTAACAAAATTAGGGTATATAAAATCTTAACTAGAGCCTTCCCTATTTCCTAAAACTAAGGAAAATGCCAAAACTACAATAGCATTATACGCAGTTGATTTTTTTTTATTTTTTCGAACCATGAAGTTGAAACAAATAATTTGAAAATGGTATTGAATTCAAAATTTATTATAAAAGATTTAGGTCAAGTAAAACAATGTCTTGGAATGAGAGTTAACATTTATAAAACTAGGTATATGTAGTTACTCTTGACCAAGAACAGTATGTTAATGAGTTGTTGAGTAAATATGGCAGACTGTAAGAATAATGACACTTAAATTGAAATTAAGATTGATTTAGTTGAGAGCGATGTTTATGAGTCTCAACTTCCATATCAACAACTCATTGGCAGCCTGATGTATCTAGCGGTCTTGACAAGACCTGATATTCCATTTTCGGTTAGTTTTTATAATTGTTACAATGACGTTCATTGGAAATGTGCTAAGAGAATTTGAAGATATTTAAAAAAAAACTAAGAATTATGGGATTAAATATGTAAACGGGCCTGTAGAACTAGAAGGTTGTGTTGATGCCGATTGGGCAAGTAATATAGTAGACTAGCTGACCCGTGCTCGTCTTGCTCATTTTGGTTGACGCCCCACATTCGTTGAAATACATACCAACTGATTCGGTTAAACTGAATACAATACTGAAAATGTGCAAACTCAATTACAACATCCCGAGTGGGAAACACTGCCACAGCACACACAGACACATCATGCACACAACCCATAAAGTATGTATATATAACAGAAAAATAAGGATAAGGAAACACACATTCTTCTATCGCCAGCCACTCGCCTCCACTCGTAAACTTAGCGAAGAGGCAGCGAAAGGAGAATAAAGAACAAAAAAATTAATATCACGAGACATGGTTGGGAGACATGATCAATGAAAAATTAATCAAATTCTGAATTTTACAAATGATATTTTTGGATATTGCTCAGCTTTTAGATGACGTAGAATCATAATTTTGGACTTTAAAAACCCTAAACGACAAAACTAATTTGATTAAAATCGACAAGGGCAAACTTGATGTTATTTGTGTTTCTAAGTTTTTTTGTCTCATTTTGTGGCCTCCCTAGCACAAAACTGAATAAGTAGCTTTATCTAAACCTGGTCCATGCGATTTCGTAATCAATGAAAAAAATCATTAAAATCGGTTCAGCCGTTTTCTTACAAATACCGGACAAAGAAATATCAACTTAATTTTATAATAGTAGTTGATAATAGTTGATAATATATGTATGTACCTACAATAACCACATTTACATTTTTGTACATACATACCTTGTGTTAAATACCACTTTTTATTATTTATTAATTTTTGTTATTGTTATTAAGCATCAAAAATAACAATACATACATAGTAGGGATGAGCGATGTTGGCAAAACATCGATGTTGACATCGATCACAACATCGATAACTAAACATCGATGATCGATAATAATCGAACTCAAAACATCGATGATCCTTAACATCGATGTTTTAGAATGAATTTATAGAATGCCGACGAATGGCGTAAAAAAAAACAACATACTTTAAAACATGTATTAAATATCGCATTTATTAATCATAAGGAAGTTAAAAAAAACGTAAGTGTAAGTTTAAAGGTATATGTACATACAGGAAATGTGTAAATACTTACATCACATATTTCAAAATTTTTTGTCTGGCTATGGATTGAAGAAATAATAATTTGGAAAGGAGCTTGTGTTATGATAAACGAAAACTGTACTTACCTACTTCGAAGTTTAATTTTAAGCACTATTCTCACCCTTAATAAACGCAAACGAAAATGATCAAAGAAGAATAAACAAAATTTGGAACTACAGTGATGTGAGCTGAATGAAACAATGTATGAAAGAATGTCGTTGGTCGTGTTCATCAATGGATGCGTTAATCGATGGATGCGTTAATTCATGGATGCGTTCATCCACGGATGCGTTTATCATTCACAGCCAGTACCTTATCTGCAAGGGAAAGGCAATGGAAAGTAGCCATGCAGCCTATTCTCATACAAATATACAGGAAGTTTTTAATTATTCATATGTATTTATAAGGCAAAGCATGCTGTCTTCAATGAAAAAAAAATATTCAAAATCTGCAATTAAGAATCGGTTATCTTTTGCCAACATCGAAGACCGATGTTTTGTTCTTAACATCGATTGTCCGATATTTTACGTACGATGTTGAAACATCGATGTTTACTCTCAACATCGATTTTTTGTAAACATCGATGAACATCGATCATCCCTAATACATAGCTCAAGTAGTATGAATGCACTCGTACATATATGTATACATACATAACTACAGAATGAACACGCATAAACACGAACGCCGCGCTGCTTGGGCACCGATAGTGGCAATGGTCTCCACTGATCGTATTCGCAATACAATGCAAATAATATATGTTTTATGTTATAATAATGTTATAACTTTTCTCTAAGATAAAGTACAGAGATAATATATATACCAATGGATTTGTTAATGAAAGTTCTACATAGATATGTAAATTAAATTAAGTTCTGTTTGGTAAGAGTTAAGAAAAATTGAGATAAACCACCGAAAAATGGGAAAAAAATCAAATTTAATACTTCTTTTGTTTATTTAAAAGGTTTTTGTTAAAAGAAATTTAATACATATGTGGTATAGAAAAAACTCCGCAGAAGAATTCTGAATCTACAGGAGAACACTGCACTCAAATCCGTTAGTTAGATTCGGAAATTTCGTGGCAGATACATACATACATATGTATATACATCAAATCTGATTTGCCTTTTATAGAAGTAAGTGATAGGAAGTCATATACTGGAATTTTAAAATGTCTGGCTCTGCTGTCTCGTGGGAGAGTAAAAAACAAAAAACCGAAGCCCTGCCAAGTATAGAGGCCGAATATATGGCTTTGCCTGAAGCCTGTAAGGAACCTGTATATTTGAGAAAATTAAAGTATGAAATTGCACAATGTTTATGTACTGTAAAAATATATAATGACAATCAGAGTGCACAGAATATGTGTGAAAAGCTTGTGTTGCATAAAAGGTCGAAAAACATAGATGTACGGTATCATAGAAATACCCAGGGGTACAATTCAACAGCTCAAAGTTGTCAAAAGCAAATCGGTAAAAATTTTCTTCCAAAAATATGTATCAACAGCAAAAACTGTTGTAATCGCCAAGTTTAAGTAAATTTAGCCGATAAATTCGTTGACTTGGGATATTTTTCAATAACAATACGCTCTGTAAAAGCAACGTTGATTATATCGAAATACGTTTTCCGCCAAAACGAAATTTCAACTCACTTTTTAGTTGTTTTTACCGTCATTTTAGTTTCAATTGTGCAGGACTATTCTTTTAACGTACAAGAAATTAGTTGATTCTACCGATTTTGTCTAGTACCAGTGGTTGAATCAGCAAAATCTACAAATATGTCAGTTGTTATTGCCGAAGAGTCTGTAAGATTTTTATAAGATCACCGTTAGTTTACACTCTTAAGTTTCTTGTCAGCCTTTACGCATTACTTTTTCGAAAGAAACTTTCGCTTAAAGAGATCGGTCGTATTTTGTGGACAGGTAAATTAATAAAAGTGAGCTTTTAGTGAAATATTTCGAGTCGAAAATGAATCCGAAAGTAGCTGATAATCCTGAAATATTGCAATGCAATGAATTAACATATAAGTAAAAGCGATTTCTTAATATTAATTATTATTCATTATTTGTGCCGATCTTTAAACCACTTTATTAAAGCACTCTTATGGACAAAGATTGGTTATTTTAAACAATAAAATGATCAGAATTAAATACATATTTCTTTTTCTCAGATTCAAATAGATTTCACTTGCGCCCATAATGATGCAGTCAGCAGATTGTATTCTGAGTGGAGGTATAATAGCCAAAAAATAATTACGGCTACTATAAAAACTAAGAAACTGAATATTTCAGAAAATGACAAGAATGAAGGTAAGAATGCACACATACATAAATACATATATTTTCTATTCTACATTTATTTTTCCTCGTAGATTTAAACAACTTCAAAATATTCGAAGCTTTACATTACCTGCTGCCACCAGGAAACAGATACAAACTAAAAACATCTTCCGGGTCTTCAATTTACAAACCCTCTATACAAGACTCGGTCAATCACTTAATTATTCACTATTCAAACATCGCACGCCAAGTAGGACCCTTAAGACATTTATGGTCTTTCAGATTTGAAAGCAAACATCAAGAGCTCAAATCTTATACTAAAACTATAACTTCACGTGTAAACATCGCGTATTCAATTGCCGTAAAATTCCAATTTAATTTTAGTCTTCTGCTTCTTGATAAGTGCGATATATTTTTAAAAATAAAAGAAATAAAATATCTTACTTATAATTTAAGGAACTCAAAATTTTATAACGATGTAGAAGATAATTTAGCCCATAACAATATTACAAACGAGGATTGTAGGCTCGTAAAAAGTTTGCATTATAAAGGAACTTATTACTCTCATAATTACTACTTAATAAATAAAGATAATTTGAAAGAAATTTTTCAAATAGAGGAATTATTTATAAAAAAAAAAAAATTGTTCGTTGTTTGCTCTACAACCGAGGTAATAGGTTTAAACGAACACCTGCAATCGTATTTAGTAGGAAGAAAATCGCCAAAAAAATGTAAGCTTTTTGCTATACAGAATTTTATAAGTCCTCCTTTTAACGTGCACACACTTGTTAATGGGAACAAATATTTCAGAATTCAATATTTATAAACATAACTTATAATAAGTTTTTGAATTTACTCTTTTCTAACATTAATTAAGAATGCGTATACTTATATTACAACATAATTTATGCTATATATGTACTATATACTTCCTTAATCATAATTTCATCAATAATTCTTATTTCGCCAACGCCTTTGCTTGAAAAACATCCCCATACCATCACCGACAATTTTCCAAATTTAACTGTTGGAATGATGTTCTTGTTTTCTAGGGCTGTTAGCGGTTTTCACTAGACTCTTGGCGGTCCTGCATGGTAGTACAACATTACTTTGGACTCGTCACAAAAAACAACATCGTTCCAGTACTCAATCGGAAGACAAATGTGCTCCATTGCCAAAGTTAGTCTTTTGCTAATATTTTGCGATGAGAGTAATGGTTTTTTTCTAGCGATTCTCGATGCGTATTCTGGTGCTGGTATGAGGATTTTCTTCTATGGTTCTTATTATTTTTCTTTCATCCGTCGATGTTAGCTTTTTTTGGTCTACCTGTTGAGTGCTTTAGGTCAAGTCTACCTTCTTTTTCGGCGCGGTTTATGATATTGTAGACAGTTCTTAATTTGATAGAGAACATTTCAGCCAATTCTTTAGCGGATTTGCCTTTATAATAATTATAATACACTAAGTGTATCAAATCCTCACTTAACCGTTTACCTGACATATTTAATATGGCTTTTTTTTTAAACTATCTTTATGCCGATTCAAACGATTAATGACCAAATAACTTCAACACAACTCTAGAATGCAATAAGATTCCAGCTAATTCGTGTGTTCTTCTCTCTTTTGTTATTATTCCTGCGATTCCCCTAATTATATAACCTTTTGCAAAGAATTGTTTGACACTGGAAAAAATACCGTTGAATGTGTTTTGTTGAATTTATCTTGGTTTTCGGTTGAAATTTCTAATTTTTTTTTTTCACATTACGGCAAAGAATTCATATAAAAATAAAATTATAAAGAAAAACTGGAAAAATATCGTATATTTCCTAGTAAATATATACTTTTAAATCTATTTTTCGTACGTTTTTTGGTTTTGCAAACATTTTCTTGACAAACTGTATCTGTTTCATATTTTTTAATTATTTTAATACTTAAACAATAGTAATTTTTTCTTTGTTTTATAAACATAAAATTACAGTTATAAACTTAGTTTCAAGCTAAAGCTAACTACTGAATTCATAATTTAATTTTATTAGCTTAATCTATCTACATACATATGTATGTACATATGAATGTAAATCATGAAAATAAAAAATAAATTGTATTGAACAAATATTTGGATGCGTCTTTTTATAGATTTTCCAGATAAAGAATGCAACAGATTTTGGGTTAGATTTTTCCTAAAAATTTTAGGGCTACAAGAGGGGGTGAAAAACAACAAAAGTGATTGTATAATCTACGGTAAATTCAACATTAATATAATAGTTCATTTTACAAGAGAAGCTGTTTTACCAACACACAAGTATGTTGAATCAACTTCTAATATTATTAGTTTGGACTGTAAATTCAACAAACTGGTTGTTGATTTTGAGTAATATGAATTGCTGATTTTACTGAAAGAGTTTTAATATCAACACATAATTATGTTGAGATAACTATTATTATTGTTATTTTCGAATGCACTTTATCCGGTAAATTCAACAGATTGGTAGTTGATTTAACAATCAACCAAAATCGTTAATTCAACATTTTATGCTGTAAGCGGAAAATCAAGACCGGAAAACGTTGAATTGACTATCGTTTTCGGTAATATCAACAACTTCTTTTTCTCCGTGGACGAAAACCATAATCAGTGGACTATTTCCAGCGAATATCAGTGTCCATTATCCCCAAATAATAGCAAAGAGTACGGAAAGTATAACACTTGTCACAACGGTAAAATTCCTGAATTTTCTTGAAGGATAATTCCCTGTTTAATAAAAACGGCAAAGACTGGTATTAATTCCAAAAGGCGACAAGCACCGGAGCAACCGTCGTCATTTAGATCTAATTGTAATGGTAAGCATCCGGCAAATTATAGTGGCTGTGAAGTAGCTAAAGAGTTGCAAAAACGGAGAGATGCGCTCCTTAAGCCCATAAATGCGCAATCGAAACCGCTTAAGCCAAAGCTTAAGAACGCGCAGGAGAAAGTGGGTAAACTAAAACTACCAGGTTCAGAACGCAAAAAGGCGAGAGAAAGAGTGACAACCGAAAAGTCCTCAACCCCTGTTCTCAAAAGAAACGGTACTGTAAAGTTACCATTGGAAAAGCCACCGGGTATTGGTCCTCGGACAGCAGGAGTGCAGACTTACGCTCAGGCTGCGGCATCCGAAAAAACAAAAAACGATGAAATTTCGACGGACCCTTTCTCTCATGTTTTCTCAGTTATTCTGGCGAAACTTGAAGAACAAAGCAAAATAAATAAAATTATTCTCGATAGGCTGGATAAGCTCGAAAATAATTCACGGAAAACGCGTACTTCAACTAGGAAATGAATGAAAAACGAATGTTAAAAATTTGTACTTGGAATGCAAACGGACTTTTGCAAAAACTTGACGAATTGGAAATATTCATGCGTGAAAAAGATACTGATATTTGCTTGAAACCCACGTAAAAAAACGAATCGCATTTAAAAATAAAAGGCTATAATGATTACCACGCCTGCCACCCTTCGGGAAAAGCGAGAGGCGGATCATCCCTGTTTATTAAAGACTGCATCGAACAATCCGAAGACCTAAAGATAGAGCTTGAAACTTTGCAACTGTGCACGATTCGAGTAAAAATAGTCAGTGTACTCTTAAAATCTCATCTATCTACTGTCCACCGCGTTCCGCGCTTGAAAAAAGTGATTTTACTAACTTGTTTAAATCGCTGAAACCTAATTTTATTATTGGCGGCGATTTTAATGCAAAACACACGTCCTGGGGCTCAAGATACAGCTCGAAAAAAGGTAGAATGCTCTATGAAGCAGGTATGGAGTACAGTTGTGACTTCCATTCGACAGGTAAACCGACTTACTGGCCGGCTGATATTTCGAAAATACCTGACCTGATCGATTTTTTCGTTGTGAAAGGAATATCTACCAACCACATAAAAGTTAAAGTGAGCTTTGATCTGTCGTCTGATCATTCCCCAGCTATTTTGACATTAAGCGAAAAACTGCTCTATACCCTAAAGCCAGCGAGATTAACCGGTAGGACAACTAACTGGGAAGGCTTTAGGAACGAAATCGAAGGTAATGTTGAACTGAGCGTTCCACTTACGACACCCTATGAACTTGAGGTTGAAGTTGATCGCTTCGTTGAGATCATACAGCTCGCCTCTTGGAATAATACGCCTAATCCAAGAAAAACACCGGACAAATACGGTTTACGATATCCTCCGGAAATTAAAGAATTGGTTAAGGAAAAAAGAAAAGCGCGTAAAAAATGGCAACAGAGTCGTGCTCCGCAACATAAAGCACATTTGAATCGTCTGTGCAATTCGTTAAAGATGACTATGAATGATTTTAAGAATCGTGCGATACGCTCTTACCTTGAAAGTTTAACAGCAAAAACAGATTCCAATTATTCACTTTGGAAAGCTGTAAAAGGCACAAAAAGGCCAAAAGTCCCCGCGCCGCCAATTAAATTAAACCAAAATGAATGGGCAAAGGAAGATAAAGAAAAAGCGGACGTCTTTGGAATCCACTTGGAAAAAACCTTTAAACCGTACGATGGTCAAGTGGTTAACGACAACATCAATAGGGCGGATTTACCATCTGATGATTTCAGACCCATTAGTGCAACGCTAAGGGAACTCAAACATGAGATCGAGAATTTAAAATCTAAGAAAGCTCCTGGTTATGATTTGATCACCGGAGAAATTCTCAAAGTTTTACCTAGAAAAGCATAGATTAAGCTTCTACATATTATAAATGCTGCGCTCAAATTAAAACACGTACCGAGCCAATGGAAAGTTGCATAAGTCATAATGGTTTTGAAGCCAGGAAAACCGCCTAATGAGATAAAATCGTATAGACCAATTTCGCTTCTTTCAGTCATATCCAAAATTTTCGAGAGGATATTACTAAGGCGCCTCCACCCAGTTATAGAAGAAAATAATCTTATCCCTGACCACCAGTTTGGGTTCAGAAGTAAGCATTCGACTATTGACCAGGTGCATAGAATTACTGACGTGATCGAGAAAGCACTTGAAGGAAAACAAATATGCTCAAGCGTATTTCTTGACGTCTCGCAAGCCTTTGATAAGGTGTGGCATGATGGCTTGAAATGCAAATTACGACAAGTTCTCCCTGTATGACTATATGATGTATTAGAATCATATCTCGGTAATAGACTCTTCCCTGTTAGACATGGAAACGAATACTCGGAGCTTAAAGAAATATCGGCCGGCGTACCGCAAGGAAGCGCTCTTGGGCCGCTTCTCTACCTGTTATATACTCGTGATATACCGAAAGAAGAAGGCACTATCCTTGCTATGTTTGCTGATGACACCGCTGTAGGTAAAACAATTGAAGAAACGACTGCAAAACTGCAAAACGCACTGAATAAAATAAATGAATGGACGAGGGACTGGCGGATCGCCCTCAACGAATCTAAATCTTTTCACGTGAATTTCACGTATAAAAAAACTAATAACTTGCCAATTTTTCTAAACTTAGCCCGAATACCTTTTGCAAACGAGGCCAAATACCTGGGAATGACACTCGACGCAAGGCTAAAATGGAATTCGCACGTGAAAATGAAACGCAAAGAACTCGAAATCAAATATAGAGAAATGAACTGGTTACTCGGAAAACATTCCCAGCTGAGTACTGAGAACAAACTGCTTTTATACAAGCAAGTGTTAAAGCCGGTGTGGACCTACGGTTTACAACTTTGGGGTTGTACCAAGAAAACAAATGCCAATATCCTACAAGCTTTTCAAATTAAAGTGCTAAGAGAAATCGTCCAAGCACCGTGGTATAGTAGAAACGACGATATCCACAGGGATCTCGGAATTCCGACAACCGAAGCTGAAATTAGAAGCTTCGCGAGAAAGCATAGAAACCGACTAATCGGACATGTCAACAATACAGTCCAACAAATTTTGGATGAGAACAATTTATTGCGTCGACTACAAAGGACAAGCCTTTCGACTTGGCGAGATAAAAATTAACCGCGTGTAGATTGCATCAAGTATTGAGGACCAGTGGCAACATTGCCAAAAAGCCATCAGAGATGCCGCCTCTGGTGTACTGGGTTTCATTCGGCCACCACAACGAAACCCCTGGTTTGACGACGAGTGCCGGCAAGCACATGCAGCTAAGCAAGAAGCATACAAAGCGGCGCTGCATAGAAGGACTGGAGCTGCTCGTGAGCTCTAAGAGCAGAAGAGGAGAGACGAACACCGGCTTCTCAGGAGGAAAAAGAAAGAGCATGAGAAGCGCGGGATCGAGGAATTAGTGAGATGCTACTGCAGGAATGAGGTTCGGAAGTTTTACCAAAGGGTAAAAAGGACCTGCGAAGGCTACAAGGCCCGAACTGAAGCCTGCAAGGACGATCAAGGGAACATCGTAGTGGAAACGCAGTCGATGCTGAGGATATGGAAGAGCCATTTCTGCAGACTGTATAACGGCGACGAAGACCAAAATTCCGCTGTCAGGCAGAACGAACCATTCAAGCTGGACGATGATAACCAACATTTCCGTCCCCCCGACCTGGGTGAGGTTAAGATAGCGATATCTAAGCTGAAACCCAATAAAGCTGCTGGAGCTGATGGCCTGAATGCCGAGCTATTCAAAGCAGCCGGGGATGACTTGGTAAGGAGCATGCACCAACTCATCTGTAAAATATGGTCGGATGAAAGTATGCCCGATGAATGGAACCTCAGCATTGTTTGCCCGATCCTCAAAAAAGGAGACCCTCTGAACTGCGCCAACTACAGAGGCATCAGTCTTCTTAACATCGCATATATGTAAGATCTTATCTGCCGTATTATGTGAATGCCTGAAACCGTTCGTCAACAACCTGATCGGTCCATATCAGTGTGGTTTTAGGCCAGGAAAGTCCACCATCGACCAAATATTCACATTGCGGCAGATCTTGGAAAAAACCCAGGAACTTCAAATCGATACACACCGCCTTTTCATCGATTTCAAGGCCGCGTATGACAGCATCTATAGAGACGAGCTATATAGAGCAATGTCTAGTTTTGGCATCCCTGCCAAACTCGTCCGTTTGTGCAGGATGACGATGGAGAATGCACGCTGCTCCATCAAGGTCAGTAAAGACTTTACTTTACTTTACCGAGACCTTCGATGTCAAAAAAGGATTTACACAAGGCGACGCGCTGTCATGCGACTTCTTTAACATCGTTCTTGAAAGAATTGTGCAAAACTCACGCGCCAACACCAGAGGCACAATCTTTCAAAAGTCCGTCCAATTACTCGCATACGCCGACGATATTGACATAATCGGAAGAACGCAGCGTGATGTCAGTGGAGCGTTCGTGAGTATTGAGGCGGAAGCCGCGAAGATGGGTTTAGCGGTAAATGAGGGCAAGACTAAGTATATGCTGTCAACAAGGAAGGACAACCAACATCGACGTCTCGGACAGAACGTCACTATAGACAGATATAACTTCGAGGTAGTTAGGGACTTTATCTACCTAGGCTCCGCTATGAGATCAGAAAATGATATCAGCGCTGAGATCAAACGAAGAATAACTCTTGCCAATCGCTGCTTCTTTGGGCTAAGAAGGCAATTGAACAGCAAAGCCCTCTCTCGAGCAACTAAAGTGACCCTATACAAGACCTTAATCATCCCAGTCCTGCTCTATGGCGCAGAGGCATGGACCCTGTCAAAAGCGGATGAGGTCGCTCTTGGCTGCTTCGAGAGGAAAATTCTTCGGGTGATTTTTGGTCCCATCTGCATAGACGGTGAATGGAGGAGGAGATACAACAGCGAACTTTATGGGCTGTTCAGCGACATAGACTTGGCCAGAAGAGTGAAGGTTCAACGACTGAGATGGCTGGGTCATGTAGAGCGCATGGACACAAATGCTCCGGCCCGGAAAATCTTTGAATCCTTTCCCGAGGGACGGCGCAGTAAAGGAAGACCGCGACTCAGGTGGCGCACGCAGGTGGAAGGGGACCTCAACCAACTGACCGTGCGAAACTGGAGGCAGCTGGCTAAAGATCGAGCTGGCTGGAGACGCTTGTTGGTTGAGGCCCAGGTCCACCCCGGACTGTAGCGCCACCTTAAGTAAGTAAGTAAGATTGCGGAACATACAGTATCTTTCAGTGGAAAGTAACCTGCCAAACGTTAATTTCGTGATAGAAAAATTGCTTGATAAGTAGCAATATCGTGACAAAATTTATATCGAAGGGTGGTGTTTTTGGTCAGTAAGAATCTGACACTACTATGAGCACGCGCTTGCTATTCTCATAGTGTCTATGGAAGATTTTCACCTACCCTCGGAAAAAAAAAAAAAAAAAATTAGATCGCTGTGCATACTAGACACAGTACGGAAAGTACAGGAAAGAATTACCCGCGACAGACTTCCTCGCCAGTACACCGGGCTATCCAACTGACAATACAACTTTAGGAAAAATCGAAGCACCACACATGGGATGCATGCAGTTTGAGATATTACACGCGTAGCTATATATATCTGGAACCAGATGAAAAGGATGAAAAAAGCAGTACTGCGCTGGATGTCAAAAATGCATTCAACGCGACCAACTGGAGCCTTATTGTGAGAGGAATATGCTGAAGAATATGAGAGTGTCACTCTACCTGCCGCGATTAATTACAAATTATTACGAAGATAGAACCGTTTTGTACGACGCAGACAAAAGGCCGAAGAGATATAAAATTAAAGGAGAAGTCCCGCAGGGATCAGTCCTTAGCCCGGCAATGTTGTGGAGTACTACGTATGTGGAGACAAAGAGAGGCTGGGAATTCCCGGTTCAATGACAGAGTTATTGAACTTCCTCAGTGCGTAACCGCCTTTTTGGCCCTCAAACTCTGGGTCAGTAGATCGAGATATACCTCTGCAACATCGTGGAGACTCTGGGCTGCATTGGGACTCAGGCGCGGGCCTTTGGCCAGGGCGGGTTCACGTCCTTGCTCAAGTCTTTAAATTTTGCGTCGGCGTCAGCGGTAATTATAAAGGTAGCCGCACTTTCATCATTCCAGGTAATTATTTTGTAACCCCATGAAGCCAGCTCTTATCCTTGAGGGATGGGAGCGGTTAGATAAATTCCGAGGAGATGATGGCACTTTCATATTCGACTGGATAGAGAGTTCCTCGTTTAGTAACATTATTTCCGTGCAGTACGTCGTTTTTTTTTTTTATTTCTGACATTTTAATAATATTCCCTTAAATAGGAACAGTACAAATGTTCATCACAGGAATCGATAGGACTGGATTGTCCCTCAAAATTTCCAAATCTCAGGACGATTCTAAAAAGATATTATTCTTAATTGAACTTGCAGTGAAATGTAAATATTTGCGTAAGGCTTTTCTGTTATCAGCAATCTAAGAACAGATGACATGTTGTGCATTTGTATGTAATTGTCATGCCTCGGCGAATTTTCTACCTTTGTGTCTAAAATCTGTGTCATAATAATCAACCAAACACGAAAGCCAGTCATTTCAAATCATTTTGTTCCTATCAACAAAAAATTATCACTTGATGTTAAATCCAAATTAATTACTCATTGTTAGCACCGGCAATTCACTTGCTAACAAGGCAATTAAATTTAAAGAAACAGCAATTGCAATCCGATATAGAACTATCAGCCATCGCTTTCGTATTATCAGCGCATAGCCAGTACCGTGAAAAAATTACCTGCGACATCGAAATCGAGGCTGTACCTTGGGCTACCGCGCGTATAAAACGGTCTACCAACAGAAGTATTCGACATTCAGCTGCTGATAGCTTTTGATTCGCTAACTGCGAAAAGTTTTATTTATTCAAGTCTAAACCACAATGAAATTGGGTACGAAATTCATCGCCGCTATGGCATTAATCCTGATTGCACTGTTATCGAGTGCTACAGCTGCAACTGCATTTGGCAGTAGGCAGGTAAGAAAAAAAAATACAAATAAATAAAGTTAGAAAAATCTGTGTTTTGTATTTTCTAGACAATGAATTCACCAATGGTAGGTAACTATAATGAATTCCCGATTAATAATTTAAACAAAACTCATTTAGGTTCGACGAGATGCTGGAGTTCCTCCAATGCCTCCGAGCCCCGATGATATGGGCTTACCAATCCCCGGAAAGTAATTTTTTTTTTTCAATTATTTGTTCACAAATAGTATTATATTTTTGAGATAAATTTGAGGAACTTGTGAATTATTTTAAGGGTTTTCTTAACATTGCGTCCTTCCTGAACCGATAGTATGATATACCTATAACCGATGTACATATGTATGTATGTATGTAGCCATCGAAACTCGTGAACTAATATTTAATTGGCCAAAAATTAAATGAAACCCTTAACTGGTACATAATCTATGTAAAGCTCTGGGACATTTTTGTATGGCAAAGGTTCGTCAAGAACATAATAATCTGGGTCGCACTTTCCCAACTTATGCGTTTACAGTAAAACTCCTCAGAACAACCAATTAAATTTCACACATTGCGAAATCCTGTGTAAATAAACGTCATACCTCGGTTGCTTTGTTAATTTTTCCTTGTCCTCTTGTTATGTTAGTTAATGTATGTGATAATTTATGCGGTAAAATGTTTTCTCATGTACATATATGTACATGTGTACATATGTAATCTATGTCAATTTGCTGAAACGTGCGCTATCGATTCGTGTCACTACTCGTACATTTTTAGACCTCTTTTGCTACTATACGCAACAGACTTCTTGAGTTGTTCTCTCTATCTATTTTCTATATTGCATTGATTTTGTCAATACATTGGAAAGAAAAGTGCGTCCTTACTATTAAGCCTGGAACAGACGTGCAGCAAAGCTGTTTGCAGTGCAACGCACGCCAGACAGACGTGCAGTAAATTGCACGTATTAGTTTTCTGTCATTTCTTCCACCGTCCTTTGAGGTCCACTGCCAACCTCAAATGGTAAAATGTCACTTACGCGAAACGTCATATCCCAAAAATTGTACTAAATTGTACTAATTTGTTGTTCTGCTACTGGAGCTTTGCATCAAAATTAGAAATAGAGACGTCTTACAGCAGCGTGTCCTCTTAAAGCCATGTTCTATAATTTTCCTGCACGCATTTTGCTGCACGTCTGTTTCAGGATTTACTCCGCACCCATTAGAGAGCGGCCATCCGTTTGCTAAAAAGTATAAAATTTTGTAATTGCAATAGAGCAAAGCTTACGTGATTAGATAAATAGAAATTAACCTACGAAATAAAATTTTGCGTATAAATTGTGTCAGAGGCATGAAATACATTATCGTATGTAAAACAGAATCGATTCCACATTCATTACAACCTTTCTGAAGTGAAGGCATGTGCGGTGCGTGTCTGTGAGAAACGTACATAGGTAAGGATGGAAACACATAAAAGTGTCACCAAAGCTTTTTCATTTCAAAATATTTGCGAGGTAAGTGCCAATTCAGATTTCTTAGTTTTATACATAAATCTTAATATAACGCTCTGCTCTTACCTGTAAAACAACGACCCGAAATCCTCCACTTGAATATTTTATTGAAATGGTAGAGCTCATTTCCGAAACTTAGCTTATTAACTGAAAGCACACCAAATTCAATGGGTTGACATCGGTTAAATTATGATGGGGGGGATGTGGACTTCGACAGATGCTTCCACCAGCGGCTATTGGGAGTCCTTTTGAAAAAATGCTTAAGTCTCTAACACTACTGTACCTGGTTCCTGTTCCAACCAGCGGCACATCCCTAAAAATCGCTTTAAGTCCATCAGCATAGCTTGTGCAAGCTCGCCTAATTCTCCACAGAGACTGCCTCCCATGCCGAGCGTGCGACGGTTTTATAGATTTGAGCAGTCTCATAGTAAGTGTTTGATGGTTTCTATTTCATCCTCAGTTTAACAGCTCCTTCAGGAGTCTGGCATGTGTATGCCTAGCCTGTTGGACATAATGACCTTATCAAGATGCAGAACCAATTTCTTATTGAGCTTACATAAGTAAATTAGGGGGAAACCCGAATTTAGAACTGTTTGCCGTTACATTCGTGTTATTTCAAAATAGAGATAGTGTAAAAAGAAAATTAAATTCTTTTTCTGATTCGTGTAAAAGCAAATTCGTGTATGTATGCATATGTATATTTGCGTGCGAGTATTATTATGTGCCTAGTTTTGATCCATTCCTGGCTAATTCATCCGCAATTTCTTTCTCTTCTATATCACTATGTCTGGAAACCAGGACGAGATTGCCAAGTTTTTTTCAGGATTTGATGATATGTACATACTGTCGTGGATCTTACTTTCTCACTGCCCAATGCTTGATTACTGCCTGTCTGCCCAAAACGGTTGTAATCTGAGATGGATTAATTTTCCTGCTGAGGATTGTCATCGCTGCTCTATAAATGCCAAAGATTACGGCTTGATAGACGCTTTACAGCATTTTAGCATAACCGTAAGAACCTTGTTTCCAAAGGCCGGCTTAATTTGCCACGCCTTTTATGTATTCATAGCACTTCGCCAACTCATCAGCCCGTTCATTCCTCTCTATGCTACTGTGCCCGGGCACCCAGAGGAGACTGATTTTGAATCGATTCCTAAGCAAAGCGAGTTCCTCTTTGCACTATTCCACCAGCTTGGCAGATTGGCTGTTAGTAAAGATGGCTATGTCCCTGATCGATGCAGGGTTATCTTCTAAAACGCGACAAGCTTCAAGTACTGCCAGCACTTCAACCTGAAAGACGCTGGATGAATCTTGGAGCCGGTATGACTCAGATATCTGGAGCGTTTCCGATAAAATTCCAGCACCTACCCCGCAGTCAATTTATGCGTCATCTGAATAAATTGTTGTTTCGTACTCCTATATTACCTCACCTCTTTCCCAGTCCACTATAGTCCAGTCTATTCTAAGGTTCAATTTGGGTATAGCGTACTCGGTTACAGTCGTTACCAAATCCCTAGGTAACAGATGCTAAATGTTGCTACCATCTTCGATCGAAGTCCCTCCTTTTTACCGAATGTCTTACTACAGGCGAAAAAGGCTACACAGGCTTTTTTAACTCGCTTCTATACAGGGTGTCCCAGTTAAGAGGTATAAACCTTTAACTGGAGATTCCTGAAGTTCCGGCGAACAAAAAATCGAACGGCAGGGGGGGGGGTCTATTTTCACCCCAGTTCGAGTTATAGCCCTTCAAAGTGGGACACCTCCGATGTGGAGGTATAAGCACTTTAAATGGTATAACATTTTATACATTTTGAAGAGACAATTCAGTTTTTCACATAAAACTGTGAAAACTTTTTGTAATTTCATGCAGCCACAGAAAAGTTATGGCTCCTTAAAGTCAAAATTATGAAAATTTCTTGTTTAAATATTTACTTAAAATGCATTTTTCTCAAAATTTTTACAGAGCAATAGACTTTTTTTTTACGAAACTATTATCTCTGACAAATTTTCTAAAAATTATGTAAGATAACTTTTTCACGTACGATGAACGGAAATTGTAGTAAAAGTCATTTTTGTCAGACAAAAATGGCCCAAAAATGAAGAAAAAATCTATGGAGGTTAGATCAAATGCTTGATTAAGCAACAAAATAACTCTGCTGCTCCTCTGACAAGGTGCGTTTTCTTAATTTTAATAATTTTTTTACCATTTTTGTGGGACGAAAATGGCCTTTACTACAACTTCCTGAAAAAGTTATTTTACATAATTTTTAGAAAATTTATCAAGGATAAATGTTTTATAAAAATAAGTTGTTTGCTCAGTAAAAGTTTTGATAAAAATGGATTTCAAGTAAAAAATCGGGACAAGATATTTCATAATTTTGACTTTAAGGAGCCATAACTTTTTTGTGACTGCATGAAATTACAAAAAGTTTTATGCGTCACTAAATTGTATTTTCAAAATGTATAAAACTGTTTTTGTAGCTGTAATGATTCAGAAGTTATACTGTTTAAAGTGATTATACCTCCAAATCGAAGGTGTCCCACTTTGACGGGCTATAACTCGAACTTGGGTGAAAATAGACCCCTCCCCCCCTGCCATACAATTTTTTGTTCGCCGGAGCTTCAGGAATCTCCAGTTAAAGGATTATACCTCGTAACTGGGACACCCTGTATATTAAGCTTCCAGCTAAGTCTTGAATCGCGCCTAGGTCTACCGCACTGGAGGATAAGGAGAGTAGTTAGTTGCTTAGCCATGCACTCCTGAAGGTCGGTATTTTGGTTTTCGTGGTAAAGAGCATCAGTTCTGTTTTGCTAGTATTGACCCTGAGTCCACAACTAGTGTGCTTACTTTCTCAAGGCAAATACCATGATCCACTGCGAAACCTCGCAGGACATCTGATCTTGGCAGTCCAGTCTGCTGATTCCGCGATTCCAGTTGGTTAGGGCAACCATGGAAGTAATGCTTCCATTACTCTTTCGAATGTGGTCGAAGACCGCCTTCTCGATCAGCTTTCCCTGTCCACACACCACTACTAAAATAGGATTTGTTACGATTATTTTATCGTCTTGTTGACTAGATCACGATTTTTGTATCTTGACTTTAGGTGGTATTTAACAGCGGAACAGTGGAACACAAAACCGAAGTGAATATTATTGGCTCAACCCTTCACGCAGACTCACGTGAAGAATAAAAGTCTTGGTTGACTGAATGATAACTATAGTGGGTTTATTTGGATGTCAAATGTGTATTTATACAAAAACTAGCGGACCCGGCGAACTTCGTCCCGCCCAAAATTGATTTCTTGATTGAAATAATTTCGAGCATTCACGATTCCACCCGAATCTAACTTTTTCGATCGAACATTTGCGATCGATAACCAATAATGCCACTCGAATTTTAATTATTGGTTGAATGAAACACTGTTCGAATTCGATTGCATTCAATATCCTTTATTTACACGGACCGTTTGATTCGTTATTCGTCAAGAAATGTCTTGATTCTGGTTAGTCGCCGTAAAGCAAAGAGCGCAATGGTTCTGGTGGTTGCGTCAACGGAACGGTGGTAATTTGACTTTACAACCTGCACAACTCAATCTTGGTGTCTCCGAATGAAACTTTAGCGCATTGCAATATTGGCAAATCACATTTATGGGCACACACGTCATATTGGAAATCGGTGCGATGTAATTGGACATTCACGGCGCTTTTTCTCACTCGACGATTGGCGTTTGATTCAACTTGACGAAGCAGAACGCGATTGCGCTGCTGTCTCAGTCGTTCAGCAGCTGCGTGTGGTTTTCGTTCCTCCTGAGTTCGTCCTGCACGAATTCGCAACGCATGTGCTCGAAGCTGTTAATTCGCTTCGGCGCGTTGCTCATGCAGGGGTTTTATTTGCACGGCGAATCGCCAATCTTCGTCCATTGCGACTGCGTGAGCCAATGTTTGATCTTTTGATCGGCGGCATAATGTCTCCCGAACACTGAAAGTAGGTACCTACAATGTCAAAAATTCGAATTGTCATCCTCAAAGCAATATTATCTGATTCCCAAATGCACTGAAAACATTAGAAATGTTGAATGTTTTCGACAAACTCACCGGAATCACTGAAATTTCCACTTTAATCAGCGGCAAAATCATAAAACATGAGGTGACAACTGAATAATCATCAAAATCACGCTGAACTTCACTTTATTAAGATGAAGTACTCATTCACGAATGATTTTGGCACAATTTCAGTATTGAGAATCTGCTAATTAATGCTCAAAAAGTAATTTTAAGACAGCATCAACTGTAGCAACAGATCAATGCGAAATGCAGACTACGTATAATATACCTACGTCAAACCTGTGAATGCATGTGAATGAGCACGTGGCCATCAACTGTGTTGTGTCTTTCTTTCCTTTTGAACACAACATTTTGGGCAGCCTGTCATCCCCTTAACAACAACAAAATGTACAATAATGATCTAAAGAAAATGGCTGCACACATGGCTTTCACCTACTTGTAAGAGTGTGTGAGTGAGGCTCTCATTTGATTTTGCTGGAACGTTAGAATACATTCAAGCTTCAAGGTAGAAATGGACCAATTTTAGCTTGGTGGAGCGAATAGTTAGTTATTATGGTCAGCTTATGGTAAAATGACGAAAGCAAAAAGGACACCTGTCAAATTGCATACAAATGTTGTTGCATGTGAATGTGTAGGAAAAGGTTTTTCCTATTAAAAATTTTCCAAATTCGAGGCTCTGCCAATTAATTTCACGTATTATTTTTTCAAAATGATAAACAAACTTTTCCCAATTTTGAATTTTCTGAACCATTTGAATATTACGAAAATGAAAAAAAAAAAAAAGAAAATTCACCATACAAAATGTATGGAAAATCGATTTTTCCATTTTTTCTTTAAAATTTTCCAATTTTTTCGCTGTAAAAATGTTCCTTGGGCGGAAACGTAGACAACAAAAAAAAGACAGCTCAAATCGGACCATCCGTTCCCGATTTATGAGCGGTCTTACTTATGCCCACTCTTTTTTATATACATACTAGCTGTACCCTGCGTGCGTTGCAACGCCACCAACTAAAATAAATTTGAAGGAAAGACATTACACAAATATTCGATTCATTTTGAGTCATTTTATTGATTTTGTTCATTTCGAAAAAATTGTGACATTTTCATTCGATATTTATTGAAGTGCTGTGGGATACACAATATTTCTTATTTTTCCATCTGGTGCGTAAACGAATAAATCAGAAGGTTTTCCGACGCGTGAGCAGGCCACATAGAGCTGCCCATGTGAGAAGCATGGATTCTCCAAATTTAATCCACACACTTGCAACGATTGTCCTTGTGCTTTGTTGATAGTCATTGCGAAAGCGAGTCGCACCGGGAACTGTAAACGAATGGCATATCTGTCGGGATCATTGGGATACGCGGCAACAGTACGTCTTCACCTTTGAATTTTCCAGTCAAAATTGTTGCCTCGATAACATTGTTCATCATTTTCTTGACTGAGAGTCTGGTTCCGTTGCAAAGTCGTGGTGGATTTATGTTTCGAAGAAGAATGATGGGTACGCCAATTTTCAATGTAAGAACGTGCGGTGGCATGCCTGGCAAATCAAGCGAATTCAAGAATTCAGTTGGATAGTTGACAACTTTGTCTTGATTCACCACAGTATCGATGGACTTATATGTTGTCGTTTCGCCGGGTATTCTATTCTGAATGGTGAAGTTGATGGTATTGACATCGATGTTTTTGGCCGCTAATATAGCACGCGTACTGAGCCACTGATGATTTTGGTAGTTCTGTGCAATGTTTGGGAAAACTTTTTGCACCAATTCGTCTATGCTTTCTGTGATCTTACAGAAGTTTGCTGGCAAGGTGATACATTGCGTAGATTCATCAATTTGCATTCGCCCATTTCCAATATCCATTAATTGTTTTGCAAAATTTCCAGCCGATGCATCCCGTTGTAGTTGTACACGTATGTTGGTTTTCAAAGTCAATTTCTGTAAATGACGCTATAAAACTGATGATTTGAGACATGCATTAAGTTCATCAGCGGGTGTTGAACGTGGTATAACCGGCAGTGTTTGTCGAAAATCACCAGACAATAAAATGAGTGCGCCACCGAAGATCCGTGCGTTTCCTCTCAAATCTCGCAGTGTACGATCAAGCGCTTCCAATGCTTTCTTGTGCGACATTGTACATTCATCCCATATGATAATTTGACACGTTTGGAGTACTTTGCCCATTCCAGAGTTTTTGCTGATGTTGCATGTTGGTGCCTCACTGTTTTGCAAATTCAACGGCAGTTTCAATGCTGAATGCGCTGTTCGGCCACCATTCAAAAGAGTTGCCGCAATTCCAGATGATGCAATGGCCAGTGCAATATGATTTTGTGATCGTATGGTTGCCAAAATGAGCTAAAGAAGAAAAGTCTTGCCTGTACCACCGGGCGCATCTATGAAAAATAGTCCACCGCTTTGTTCTGTGATTGCACGCATAATTCTGTCATACGCAATGCGTTGTTCTGGAACCAACTGCGGAAGATTTGTCTGAACAAATGTCCCCAGTTCGTCAGAATCAAAGTGTGTTTCTCGTTGCAAATCACGATCGAAAAGGTCGTTCGCTGGTCGGTTCGGAGCAGGCATTCCCAGTTGCACCAGTGCCTTGTTAGCGATTGCCAAACATATGTCTTCAATCAAAATCAATGCCTCATTATACACGTTTGGTGTGAATTAAATGTCCGGATTTTGATTCGCAGCGCGCAAACGATGTAGAATATCTTCACTCATGTAGTCCTTGTATTTTTCCCAAAGATCTTTTGGATTAGATGGGAAGCAGGTTGTCAATATTATGGCAAATAACGTGCGTATTTGCTGTGGTCGAGCAGTATTCGATGCATCAGCGAGTGCAGTGTCCCAATGTGCATCATTCTCAAGAAGATTTAGTTCCTGGCAAGCTTGGCGATAAGTGGCGCACAGCTGACCGTTGACTGTTCTTAAATCTTGGAAGGATGTCGGACCACGTACATTGATTAACAGCAATCGCAGTTAGAAGCATTCTGTATTGTTCAGGTGAACAGTATACAGACGACCCAATGCGTCACTGGAATACGAATTGGGATTTCCTTCAACTGCTTTACCTTGTTTTCGACGTTGAAACTTTTTAGCCGATGCATTCCATGTGTAGAATTTCGGCACCTCAGAATAAAGTAGAGTCATTGCAAAAAGATCATCTTGGCACAATGAGTAAAATGCAGTTAAAGTTGTTGCCGGTGTAACCAATGCTCTTGCACGTACATTATCTGCTGTGAAGTACACGCGCTGTCCATTCTCGAGATGCACCGCCAAGTGTACTACTGTTGGATGTCGTTCATGGATTGGAAATGATAAGATGCGCCATACTGCTTCATTGCTGCTAATGTAGCGTCCAAGTTGGTATTGGTTAATTTCATCGAGCGGTGCGGCCACATTCCCTACTCCGAAGACTGCCATGTCGCTTCCTTTGTTGACATATTTGCAAATGTATTTGATCTACTTCACTGAATTGCAATACTCAACATTAATGTGTGCTTTGAAGGTCTTTGAGAGCAACGGTGAATATGGCACAACCCAACGATTATCGACTTCGACATCAACGTTTCGTACTTTCAGAACGATGGATTTGCCGCCATCCTCAACTGATCGTCGACGATACAGTGGGTATCCGTCATTGCCAGTGATGGTATCAGAAACCAAGTTTCTTGGGTATCGTTTCGTGCATTTCCCATCAGACATGCATGGTGAATTGTTGTTGAATGCGCCACATGGACCATGAATCATATTTTTGGTAACGACGTCGAATAAGTCTGGATCAATATCCTTATCTGGTATTTCTGCTGAGATGATTTGGTCAATTTGATTTGGCGTAATTTTGTTGATTAACCAAACCAAAATATGTGCATGTGGCAATCCTCTTTTCTGCCATTCAATGGAATACATCCAGCAGCGTGTCTCTCCAAAAACGTGATGCCTGATAATAAAATCCATCAAAGATTTAAATTTTTGTTTAAATACGCGTGCGGTAATGTCATGGCGGTCCGAAGATGATTGTCCAGCTAACAGGAGTTCTTTAATTTCATCCCATGTTGGATTGCATGTAAATGTGATGAACAAATCTGGACGACCGTATGCGCGAACGTATGTCATCGCATCTTGTGCGTATTCATGCATGTGCCGTGGACTCCCCGTGAATGTAGACGGTAATATGACCATTCTTCCCAATTCGTTTGGATTCACGTTACCATCATTAACGATTGCGTCTCGTAAATGGATGTACTCTTCAGAACGCAACTCGGTTTGATTCAATCGAATATATAGGAGTCGTTCGGTTTCAATCTTCGCGTACATGTCGACGATGTATTGATGGAACAATTGTCGACATTTCAGAATGTGGTTCTCAGCGTCTTGACGAATCATCAATCGATAGGAATAATAATTCATGGCACTGACTTTCTTATTCGTTTCCTCGTCTGTTTGTGGATTTCTCATTTTGATGTTGAAATGATATCCATCTTCTCCTCGCCAAAACAGAATCGGAAACTGCAATCCGTCGTATGAGCGATGAGTTTCGGAGACTCGCTGAACGTCACCACTTCTGCGATGAAGAATTATGTCGCGCGATTCGAATTCTTCGCCAACTATCACGATCGCCACTTCATCGATTGTGAAGGACATACAGACAAACATTCATTTTTATATATATAGAAAGAAGAAAGATAGCTGGTTGTACCCGCTTTGCTGGGTTTTTTTCTTTTTACAGAACGTGGGAATCTGAAAAAGATACTATTAAAATAATAGGTTCCGGATTTCTACCGACTAAAACCACCTCCCTTCTTCTCCCCTGTTCCATGCAATACCGCCATTAAGCATTTCTTCACAGGGGAAGATTCAGCTTTCCTTGCTTATCATTTTGTATTGGCTGAGTGCCCACATTCTTGTAGCGTTTTCTTCACTCTGGCCGCTTGGCTGAGTCTCGTAATAGATGCGTACACATGCGTGTATGTAGTACGCATGTTATGTACTAAAATATTGGTCAGAAAAGGACAAAATGTTAGAACAACAACCTATTATTTCTCTTACCGGTTCTCTTAGTACAACCCAAATTCACAGAACGAAAAACACTTAAAACAAAATACTTCTTATAATTGGACAAATTCCTATTACGCCAAAATTCATTTCAGAAGTGCAATCATACTCTAGAGTTTGGAAATTCATAGGAAAACAAAACAGCAAACAGAGAAAAACAAAAAAAGATCCGTTAAATACAAATGTACATGCAAACAGAAGCAACCCCTCATCACCAGGTGTACTATTGACAGCGAAACAGAACTAAGTTAGCTCCAAACCGTTTTTTTTTTTTTTTGTAAAGAAATTGCTTACTTGTGTTCCTTCGAAACAATTGCATATACATACATATATACATACATATACTTAAGACAATGCATAATTACATAAGAAACCCACAGTAGTGCATAGAAAGAAAAAGGTTTGTTTGATGAACATGAATATGCACGCACTCCACTGGTGAGCCATTGATTGCAATGACCTACGCATCTGTGATATCTTTGTATCTTGAATAATTATATTTTTGCTTATTACTTCCGTTATAAGAATCGCAGAATAATGATTTATACCTCAATCTCTTCAGCAGGAAATGTACTAATCGAGGAATCAAGTCATATTCAAATCGGTTCAGCCATTTTGTAGTCATTAGTGTGTAAAGCATAGGAAAATGGTTTTTTTCAGTAAAAACAACATATAAAAGGGGTTTAAAAGCCCAATAAGGGATTCAGTATACTAAAATTAGTCCTAAAGCATAACCCATCTCACGACAAATCGATTGATATATATATTGTTGGGGTATTGTTACGCACTTACTCCCTATTCGCGGAAATACAGAACAAATGTGTTCTCTTTTATAGATGTAGAGAATAATTGGAATGGCAGTGGCGCCATCTGTCGAAAATTGGTCGTACCAACTCAAAACCTTCGCGGGTTCATGCACAACAACTTTGCTGAAGATCATCACATGATCAAATGCATAGTTTACGAGTCTATAAAGGACATACAGACAAACATTCATTTTTATATATATAGATAGATATAGATATTGCTTACTCTATGTAATGACCTGTGGATTACTCAAACACCAGCTTATGTAATGTGTTAAACTCAAAAAATTCTTCATTATTTCTTTATAATTAAACTCAAATACTTTAGGGTAAACCGCACGTCTTCTCACTTCCGCAGACCAAAATCGACTGCACTGCGACCAACAAGTCTATGGCCAAAATAATAGCAACACTTCCTACTTTTCTTTATTATTGTACGTTCACAAGATGCTGAACTTTGCCGAGTCATTAAAGTGGTTTGTACTTGAAAACAAGTAAGTAACTAAAGTAGAGTTGACTAGACATTTACAGGGTTCCAATCGGCGGAGGAGCACGTTTTCTCCCCTATTGGTAACACAATGGGTAAACACTGACCTGAGTGCGGCAGGAGGCTTTTCTCTCTCTGCCAGCCCGCTCACCTAACCTAACCTATACCTTCACCCCACTCCTTTCTGCTAGGAATTCTGATAAAGAATCTGCGATTACAGTTTGTTAGTGGGACAATCTAGTAGTAACTTTCCGTCCGGAGTCTCGATATATTCTACGAATCTACATAGATTCGATTGTCTATGTTTTCTTTCCAATATTTTTTGGAATCCAATATTATTATATTGGAGTTATATTGGAATCCAATATGAAGCCGCTGTTTTGTAGTATTTTGACCAAGTCAACCACTACTAGAGTGGAGCTCACTATGCATACACCCGGATCTATTTGAGCCTTCCAAATGCTGCTTGTGATTGGTTCAGTGCTTATATTGTTAAATGCCCTTTCAATATCAAGCAATGTACTTATGGTCCATTCCTCAGTTTGAGCAGAGTTTTCTATTGTAGAGACTACGCTATGCAGGGCGGAATCTATAGATTTACCTTTTATGTACGCGTTATGAGATTTCCACTCTCATCTCTTACGTGCATATCAATTAACCTCTCCAGTATTTTCAATAAGAATGAGGACAGGCTTATTGGTCTGTAGTCTTTGACACTAGAGTGGTTTATTTTATCCGATTTTGGTATAAAGAAGAAGTGAGGACAGTAATATCCAAGCTCAAAACCAACAAACCTGCTGGTCCTGATGGCCTACCGGCAGATTTGTTCAATGCAGCTGGAAATGATTTATTGGAGAGCATATACCAACTTCATTTCCAAGATTTGGTTAGACGAGTGTTTGCCTGATGAATGGGTTCTCAGTATCGTTTGCCCGATCCACAAGAAAGGAGACCCCTTCAACTGTGCTAATTACAGAGACATAAGTCTCTTCAACATCGCGTATAAGATCTTATCTCCCATATTGTGTGAACGCCTGAAACTCTTCGTCAACAACCTGATCGGCCCCTATCATTGCGGTTTTAGGCCAGAAAAGTCCACAGTCGATCTAATTTCCACACTCCGGCAGATCCTGGAAAAAACCCAAGAAGTCCAAATCGATACTCACCATTTCTTTATCGGTTTTAAGGCCGCATATGACAGCATTTATAGAGACGAGCTATACAGAGCCATGTCTAGTTTTGGCATCACTGCCAAACTCGTTCGTCTGTGCAGAGTGACGATGGAGAATCTTAGGAGGTCCGTCAGATCTAGATTTCGTAAGTCCTCCAGTTCCGAAAAGAAGTAACTTCCGAGAGTCCTCATTCTTATGACGGATAGGACAGGACAATCACACAGCAGATGACGAACAGATTCAATTTCTTCTTCGTCCCTGCAACTTCTGCAAAAGTCATTATGTAGCACACCGAGTCG
The DNA here is from genome assembly GCA_946965025.1 of Blera fallax. Taxonomy (NCBI): domain Eukaryota; kingdom Metazoa; phylum Arthropoda; class Insecta; order Diptera; family Syrphidae; genus Blera; species Blera fallax. The sequence continues at coordinate 59,680,789 of OX337246.1, forward strand.
TTCTGCGTGAACACCGATAGCACGGTGTCCAGTAATTATGCCAGAAACAACCCGTACGTTATAGCGACTAAGTTTTACCAGAGAGGTTGATCTCTTCTTGCTGAAGGCGGTCCATAGCGCCCTGGCCGTTGCGCATGTTTTCAGATGAACCCAGCGTCTGTTTGCTCGACAGATGGCTTCATCTTCTATCTTTTCCTTAAGGAACTGATTGGGGTTACTACAAAAGGGAGGGCCCGCGATAAATGCAGTACTGATCCTTTCCTTGTAAGCTCATCAGCCTTTTCATTTCCTTTGATATCCATGTGCCCTGGTACCCAGCAGAGGGTCACCGCATTATAGTAGATAGATAGTTTTATTAATTGGCTTTGGAAGCCATTCATATTCAATTTACAATTGTATTACATGACATTATAATTACATATATTGTTACATACAAATTTAAATTTTTTTTTTAATATGCTTGTCTTGCAAATTCAATGGCTGATTTTTTAAATATCTTAAAATTCAATTCATTTTTCATATTATAGGGCAGTTCATTAAATAATTTAAATCCTTTATATATTAGTGAATTTTGTGATCTAGCACTTAATAAATTTGGCTTCTCTAACATATACTGCATATTTCGATAGATTCTTTGGCATTAAATTATATTTAATCTTATACACAAAAATTAAGACATTCTTTACAATTCTTTGCTTGATGGACAACCATTTCAACGTGTTTAACATAGCATTAATGGACACATATCTATTGCACTTTAAAGTACACCGCTTGGCTTTATTTTGTAGCAATTGTAGCCTTTGTACCATTGAATAATTACATAGAAAAAGAACAGTTGAACAATACTCGAAGTGTGGCTTAACTATTACATTGAAAATCTTTATTGCGCTTAATGTAGAAACCTCAATCCTAATTCTCCTAAGAAAACCTATTTTTTAACTATTTTTTTACATATGTAGTCCACATGATTTGCAAAACTGAGTTTACTGTCTATAATTATACCTAAATATTCTATCTCGTCCACCTTTTTAATAGTTTCTTCGTCAATTACTAGGCTTGTGCCCTCGTCTTGTTGTTCATTTATCACGATCTGCTTTGTTTTGTTGATGTTGAGTTTTAACTTATTTTGCTTTAACCATATACTGATGCTTTCAAGGTCTTCTTGCATCCTACGACGACAGTCCTCCTTATCCTTGCCGGTTACATATACAATCGCATCATCAGCAAATAGCCCAAGTCTTCCATTTTTTACATCATAATGCATGTCGTTAATATAAATTAGGAATTGAAGCATTCCTAATACCGAGCCCTGTGGTATTACCTAGTGGGACTTCTTTTTCAACCGAGGTTTTACAACTTGCGTTCTACTTCTTAGGTATGAAGAAAACCATTTGAGTTCATTGTTTTTAACACCATATTTTTTCAGTTTTTCCAATAAAATTGATCTGTCGATTGTTTCAAATGCACGTTTTAAGTCTAAGAAAACACAATACACACGTTTTTTTCAACAATAACTTCCTTCCAGTTTGCTATAACTAAGTTCACTGCACTTTCGCCCGAATGCCTTCTTCTAAAACCAGACTGCATATCAACTAATAGGTTATTTTTTTCGAAGTAATCACAAAGTTGTTTTAAAACAATTTTTTCTAACACTTTTTCACACAGCTGCATAGAGTTAATAGGACGATAAGCTTCACACAATTTCAAATTTGCAATTATTTCAATTGGCGTCACAACCATTGATTTGGAAATTTAGCCGTAGTTAGGGATGAGTTATTATAGTTTCAAATTTAAAGACAGAATTTACTTCGCTAACATGGTTAACAAATGGTATAAACGGAATCGAGTCACTAATTTCGGCAACACTTTCAACAAAAAAGACGTTGAATTTGTTCGGTAATTGTTTCATATCCCCGCACGTTTCATTATTAAAAACTATATTCGTCACTTCATTGCTCCTTTCTTTTTTTAATACATATCGTTTTAAGTTTTTCCGCACAGTTTTTTGATCGGACGAGTTTTCTACTTTATGTTTATTAAATCTATTTTTGTACTTTTTAATCTCCGCTTTGTACCTATGTATTTCTGATATTTCTATAATCTATCCAGTCCTCCTTGTATTGCTGACACACATCAATTCTCTGTCATGATCAACATTAAGACCTTAACCTAAATTCGCATTAGCTATCACACAATTATTGCACTTATATAAGTATTTCATTACCACAGGTTCTCGTTTCATGGTTTTGACTGCATTTCGCACACACAATTTTGTTTTTACACTCTTTGCTTCGTGATTATATCCCCAACACTGGTAACACCTTTTTACTTGCACATGATCGTATACAAAACATCTGTCCCACCCTATACTAATTTTTCCTCTCTCAAATATTGATTTGTGCTCACTTTTTTCTAATTCAATGACTGCTTTGTAACTACATAGCAATATCATTTTTCTTTACACTAAACCACTTAACACATTTAAGCGGACCAATTATATTGTTTTGCCTCTTGATAGCTGCTACTAGATTTCCTTCATCCCACTTATCCCTTATTCCACACACATAATTCGCGGATTTTTCATAGACGGCACTGACACATCATATACATTTCCTAGTTTTTCTTTTGCCTCCTTTACTAAGATTTCTCTTGATTCTTTATCGTCACAATTAATTAATACTACACCATCTCTTTTACTCACTACGCCATTAACTTTGACCGATAATGAAAATGGATCTATTTTCTCTTATATATTCTCTTTTGTTTTGTTCTTATCCTGCCCTTTCTTCGGTTTAATCATTACCGAAGGTTATCTCCTAAGAGGCTCCGCGTATGATAGTTATGTTTTAATTTCACCAACACTAACTTTCTTAATCTCTTTAATTACTTCCTTTTTCTCTTCGCTTAGACGCTCCACTCCATTTAATATCTTTTCTACGTTTACATTTTGCTTCTCTATGTTTTGATTATGTGTACTCTTTATATTAGCTAGTTCACTCACTTTGCTAAGCATTAGCATTATAAATTGAGTTTTTTTCTCTAGATGCTGCGATGTAACTTTTAAAATTTGTTAAATTGTAGCAACAATTAACACCCGAATAATATTTTAGGTATATTCCACCCTTCCCGACTATTCAAACGCACAGTACACTTTCTTGTGGCTTCAAATAATGCATTTAACTCGCTGATTTGTGATTTGTAATCACCGTATACTTGACACGTCCTTTTAGCTGGAAGACAACTATTAGGTTGGACGACCGCGCTCCAGCTGAGAGAGTCTTTGGCTCTAGATATCTCGTCGTTTAGGAGTGACTTGCAGATTCTCACAAGCCTCGACCTGATTACCGCCAAGTCCAGAGCCTTAACGGCTGCCTGGCTGTCTATATAGACAGTGATCGTTTTGCCAACGATATTACTCTCGCGAATAATTTCAGCAGCCTGTATGATGGCTGTGACTTCGGCCTGAAAGACGCTGCAGTCTTCGTGAATTCTAAAGGAGTGGTTTATTCCTAGGGCTTTACTAGGAACATATCATTGCCTCTAATACATATAACAAGATTGAATTCTAGAATATAACTAAACTAAACTTCGCCTCTAGCATTAATGTCGGTGCTACCCCACAGAGTGTGGTGGGCGTTAGCATCGCAACCCAAGACTAAGTTTTTCTTACCTTTTTGAGACGCTGATATGAGCGACCTCAAAGCTTCCGAGGGGACGTTGATGCCGTCATCGTAAGGTAAGTACGCAGACGCCACCGTGCAGTTCGTTTATCCCTCTCACACCTACCACTGTCAAGTCGCCGGAGCTGAAATGAGACTGCATTAGTATATGTAGACTCTTTTTAGCCTCGATACACGTTCTAACCTTGCCAGCGTCACCCTTATAAAATACATTATAGTCTTTAGACCCTAATACCATCACGCAATTGTTATCAATCCACAGTTCCTGGATTAGGGCCAAGTCAGCTTGTCGGAAGCGATTTTACAATGATGAAGGTTGATTTGCACCACCTGCATTGTTTACTGCAATCCCCCCTTTTATAGCGTCGCCCCATCGTTCTCCGCCGGTTGAGTCCGCTTTATGAGCTTTAGAGTGACTTCTCCCGCTCCATAGCACAGACTTAACTGCGTTTTCTCCAGCAATACGGCCGGAGGTTCATGCATCAACGTGCTCGTTTGTAGTCGCGAACGGACGTAGTTCTACCGGTCTCTATTTTCAAATCCATAAAACAGTGTTTCTACCTACCCTTTTACTATAATTCGCGCTTTGGTGTAAACCCTCAATCCCATTTTTCTTTTTGCTAAAATTTTAACATCCTTGGGTTGCGTAAAAGCGATTTAAATCTAATTTAAATCAGTATATAAAGTGTTCTCTGTCGAAAGAATTTATACGGTTCAATACAATCCCTGTGTTTGGTGATTTAATTGTAGTTGTGTAGTGTAACAGGTCCCCTCTCTTTTCTCTCGCGGAATGAATGACCCAAACTCCCTCGATGCATCGAGTGCATTGTGCAGTAAACGCATCAACCAACTTCCCTCAACGGGCGACTATGTAACATGCCACAATTGCAAGTCCAAATACCACTACTCTCCCTGCACAACCGTCTCTGAGATGACAGAACAGCGACCAAATGAACAAATGAACAGCGACCGCCGACTCCACTGGAAGTGCCACTATTGCAGGCTAAAAACCAAATCGGCATCCTCAACTGCCTCGACTAGACCTAACACAAAAAACATTGAAAAAGAAAAACGAATTGCAGCAATGGAACAAAAAATTAGCGCTCTAGAGCAGCAATCAATAGAGAAAAACATTGAAGTGAGATATGTTCCAAAGGAAGACAATGAGAGCCCAAAACGCATCATTCAAGCAATAGCGAGGTCACTAAACCTTAACGTTACTGATAACCACATAATCGATGTCTACCGCACTAAACAAAAAACAGCAACATCATCGTCAAATTCTCTTCATTGGCCATGAAGAAAGAGCTAATGCAAAAATCGCGTGAAAAACGAATCTACTTCGCGGATGCACTAGAAGGTGAAAACGAAGATGAAGACAAAAACAAAATAAAAATTTATATAAATGATCAGCTGACTTTGACACTGGGAAATAGAGAAAAGGCAAAGTGCAATAATCGTCGGCGACATGAACATAAATCTGCATAATCCTGATCTCATCAACACAGTGCAATACCTCGAACTACTCTCATCAAATGGTATGGAAAACATATTTACTGAGAGCACCAGAGTTGACATTGGCAGAAATACAAGTAAATACAAAAGAGAGTGACGTGCAGGCAGCCATAATACAAACAAACATATCTGACCACTACTCACTCACGTGTGGACTCACCTTCAGTGGCAAAACAGAAAAACGAGAGAAAGTACAAGGTAAAAAAATTATAAAGAACAATAGAGTAAGTGCGAAAAGTCCCAAGTACCTGCAAAAGAAAAAAAAGACGAAAGCCAAACCCGTGGATGAGCGAAGAACTAATAAAGTTCTGTAAAAAAAGAGATAAACTTTATAAAAAATGGTTATCTAAACCTAAAGATAAAAATAAAGAAAGTGAATATAAGACATTTAGAAATACTGTGACCAAAAAACTAGAATGTGCAAAAAATAATTTTTATAAATATCAATTCTATCAATATAGAAATAACATAAAAAGAACGTGGCAAATTATAAATGAAATAATAGGTAAAAAATCTAGCAGTCTAGACGATACTATAGTTAAAAACTTTAAAAGCGAGGATGTATGTATCTGTACTAACGAATGAATTCGCCAAAACCTTTGAGGAAAATATTCAAATAACCATACACCACTGTCAAATAAAAACTATAAAAAATGCCGAATAGACTATTTCTGATTCAGTTTTCTTAGAAAGGGCCAGTGAATTAGAGATATTTAACATCATTCATTGCTTAGATGTCGAAAATTACACCCATCATAACAAAATTAATAAATATGAGGTTAGACATTGTATATGAAGTTTCATATACAATGGTTTAGATCAAAAGATAATACCCAAACCACTTAAACTGTCTATAGTTCGACCTATTTATTAAAACGGGGTAAAGTCTGAGGTCAATAATTACAGGCCAATAGCAATATTGCCGGTTATATAAAAAATCCTTGAAGAAATCGTGGTTAGAAGATTAAAAAACTTTATTGAAAAATATAAAGTTATAGATTCTAATCAATATGGTTTTCAAAAGGGAATTTCTCTTAGGGAATTTTGCAAACAAACTAAATGAAAGCCTTAGCAAAAACCACCACAGGCTAGTCTTATTTATTGATTTTAGCAAGGCGTTTGATACGCTATCGCATCAAACTCTATTAGCTTCACTGCAGCTGCAGCGTTCCGGAATCCGAGGCGAATCCATAAAATGGTTGGAAGACTATTTGACTTTCCGATCATATCGCATTAAAATCAATGAAAATTTGAGTGATGAAGTTAGTATTAAACACCGGGTTCCCCAAGGCTCAAAATTAGGCCCGCTTTTATACATTATATATGCAAATGGCTTACTCAAGGCCTTAAAAAGCTGCACAACCTTCGCATACGCAGATGACAGGGCAATTGTTTTGTCTCATACAGACATTAAAAGGGCAACCGCAATGATGCGGAAGGAGCTGGACGTCGTTGCAAGATGGAGTCACGACAACGGACTGACAATCAACGCTGATAAGACGAAGATCATTTACATCAAACCACCTCACATCCTGTGAAATAAATTCCACGACACAAAATTTCAGCTGCAAATCAGATGACCAATGTTCCACCTTCATCGAGGTAGTTAACACATACATATCAGTACCTTGGTGTGATTGTTGACCATAACCTCAAATGGCAAACTCATATTGAAGAACTGCAGAAAAAACTTCGTAGAACATCATATATGCTCCACCATCTAAGCAACTGCAGTGACTATGAAGTAGTTAAACGGGCATAGCTTGCGTTAGGTGAATCATACATCCGCCTTGGCATCACCGCATGGGGCACTTCAACACACTGCAGACAGCTACAAGTTAGTCAAAACTACCTACTCAAAATCCTGGCAAAGAAAAAGAGAATCGACTACGACACATCCACACTCAGCACACAACTGGAACTTCAAAATATCGAAGGCATTTTCAAAACCAGCCTAATCAATGAGTTTTATCATGATAACCGCTACAGAATCCCTATCGATCACCTCCACAACACACAACGGAACGCAGAAGGCAGGTTTGCGAAGGTTGCGAAGTTCTACAATAACTACGGCAAACACTCGTTAGCAACAATGTTACCTACGCTTCTAAACGAGCTTCCTGTAAATCTGATAAATATTTCTCAAATCCCAATTAGAAAATTAGAAAAAAAAATTATAAAGCACTTCATCAATAAACCAAATTAAAAATCAAAACTACAATAAAATAAGGAAATGAGTTCTACTTGTAAAAATGCGTAAGAAAACTATATTTAAATTTATCTATTCGATTTTATTTTTTATCGTAAAATAGTAAAATGCAGTAGAGTTACATTCATACAATTAGATATAGAGTACAAGCAAAAATATGAATTGTCTAATTTTTAAGCAAAACTTTCCTGCAGACAAGACCTATGGGCTTCGCGGGATATAAGTACATGTATACTTAAATATTATTTAAATACAAATTTGAATTGAAAATAGAAAAAATATGAGGATGATGAACCCCTTGGTCCCATTCTTCGCTTCTTCCTCCCCGACGACCTCCCAGGTCTTCATATCAATGGAAGGGTTCTGGGCCTTTAAGAAGTCGGGGATCTCAGTTTTGTTCACACCCCAGTCAGGACCACAGAGCCTTCCCTTGGGTGTGGTGGGGATCTCCTCTGGAGGTACTGCTTGCAGTGCAGCCCCCTCCCAGAGTTTAAAACCGCGAACTGTGGCCTCCGCGAATTCATATGATAACTGATCGTTGCAGTCTATCAGGGTGAATCCACGCTGCCACTTCGCTCTACCGAAAGTGGGCGCGGTTGTCCCAGTATTCTTTCGAATACGGTCGAAGACTGCTCTGGCTAAGGCCTTCTCAATCATCTGACCGCGTTCTAGGGAATACTGGCCGCTGGGTTTTCCGAAGTCCACCACAGCAAGCTGCAGTGAGCCACGGAACGCCCCGCTCTAGATCTCCGTATCGGCATTCGAACTTTTGGGGGGATTCTTTGTGTCTTCCGAGTATCTGACCCTCTTCGACACGAAGTCCTCCATCCTAGCCCAGGCCAGCGAGTTCTTCTCCTTCTCGGATAGGGAAGAGGGCTCCCTCGCGTCCAGAATCGTTTTGATGTACGTCGCTCTGCGGAACAACCGCCGTCTCATCTAACCTGGGGAGACTTTCTTCCCTGTCTTCGTTTTCCGGGGACTCCTTGGTGGATCTGCCAATAGCTGCTCCCCCAGTTCCAGGGAGATCTCCTCATCCGAAGTAGCTGCCGATTGTGGTTGCAGCTCAGCCAGTGCTGGTGCGCGTGTCTGCCTCCAGACTGGTTTTGTCGTCTTTTTGTTTTGTTTTTGTTGTTTTCTTGTGTTCCCACGAGTAAGGCTGGAAAAACATGCCAGAGCCGCCATACCGGGGTAGGGCATTTATTTTGCACAGACCTCGCCAGGGCATCTGTGAGAGCTCGTTAGTGGTTGGTATTATCCCCCCAACCTTTCATCTTTCGGCACGGTTTTGGTTGCTCACTCCACCGGTAGAATTAGAGAGACTAGCTCTTAGTTTTGGGACCTCAGAGAGTCAGGAGTTACTCAGCACACGCCGGCATAGTTCCGTAAAACCTTCAGTCCTACCTAAGCCCCAGCACCGCGACAAGGTGGATAGTCATCGCTGGGGAATTTTTTTTTACTTAAAATGCATTTTTCTTAAAACTTTTACAAAGCAAACAACTTTTTTTTTTATAAAACTTTTATCTTTGACTAATTTTCTAAAAATTATGTAAAATTATTTTTTTACCTACGATTAAAGGAAGTTGTAGTAAAAGCCATCTTTGCCAGAGAAATGGTGAAAAAATTAAAAGAACTAAGTTTTCACTGTTTTATGCGCCACTGAATTGCCTTTTCAAAATGTATAAAATTGTTTCTACATTTGAAATGATTGTACCTCCAAATCGGAGGTGTCCCACTTTGACGGGCTATAACTCGAACTGGGGTGAAAATAGACCCCCCCTGCGATACGAATTTTTGTTCGCCGGAACTTCAGGAATCTCCCCTGAAAGGATTATACCTCTTAACTAAAACACCCTGTATACAGAATTTTTATAGAACATTTTAAAAATAATCAGAGCAAATCTTTCAAATCGTTCACTTAATTTATTTCATTGAGGTAATTTTAAAATAAAATTGTTCTAAAAATTCAAAGGTGTTGGCATTGAAAATGTGGACAACAAACCCATTAAACATAATAATGGCATTAACGTTGGTCATAATGTTTATAAAATTTGGCGAAATGCTTATTAGGGTAGGAAATTCCCCCTAGAATTAGGTATATAACTTTCCCAATTACTTTGTTTGGCATCCAAATATGCGGCCACAATGGAATAGTTCTCTTCCGACTCCAGCCTTAGACATCGAAAAAGTATCTCGAGCTCTGTTATAATTGAAGTGGTAAGAGTAGTTTCAGAAGCGTAGACTGCGACCTTGTAAAACTTCTTTCCACTATGAAGATTCACACGATACACGCTTCCAGCTCCTAAAACCTCCGCACTTCACCGCTGTACACAGCCTTATATCGCAGATCTTTACTAAAAAAGATTGCAACACCTTCTCCCTGAATGAAGTTGGCTCTGCCTCTTCTTATAATATTATATCTTTTGTGCCACAGTTTGTGCTTCTGGGAAACCAAAAATACATCTTCTAACAACTTAAAAAGAGCGATTCTTTGCTCGATATTTTATAAGAAATAATTAATGCAGAATATCATAGGGCCAAATAATTACAAGCCTAAATAAGAATTTGCCAAATAAGAACTGCGAAAAACAAAAAACAAAGTTGTTGAAATGCGAAATAATAAATTGCGAAATAATCGCAGCGAAATAACAAAACGCGTGCAAAAAACAGCCAATCGTACCATACAATCTCCTCTTATCAGTTTGGAGATGAGAATCATAAGATATCTTGACCCGATGTCTCCCATCTTTTTCCAAAACTCAGAAGGGTTACTCGTCTGGCTCTAATGCTCTTCGCTATTTGGAGGATTTGACCGCTTTGCAAACTTCATTGACTGTTATCGGGTACTTTTCCATAGTTAGGAACGGGTCTTTGAGTATATCCGGGGAAAACGTTCGTTTGAAAGTCCCTCACAATACTTACGCCACCTCTGTAGCATTTTTTCTTCGTCCCCAAGGAGTTGGCCTTGAGCATTATTAATGAACTTTGGCGAACGAATCTCCTAAGTATTTTTCCTTCTCTGGCCGGCTATCTTGAAGTTCAAGTTGATTTGTCGCAACTCGTGGATAGCCTGGTTCTTATCAGCAGGCGAAGAAGATATTTCCTCAAACTCCCGATACAGGCCCTCCATACGGTTTGGTTGAATTTTGGCTCACTTCTCTTCGCCATATTTTTCCAACGTTTATATTTTAGTTCGAGGCGAGCTTTAACATCTCTGTTATTAGAGGGGCCCTTTGACCAAGGCACTTTTTTTCATTTATCACCACTTTAGCTTCCTCTGCCAACCACCATGTTTCTTTGCCGTGTTGGTAGTGTTCTTTTGAAACTCCGAGCAGTGATTTAGCTCTCTCCAAGCAAGGCCCTTATTTTTTTTTCTTAATCTTTAAATTTTTAGAGTATCATAAACATATAATAATCTGCTTACTTTACCCCACACATACATGGTGTTCCAGTTAAGAGGTATAATCCTTTTATTATAGAACTAGCTGTACCCTGCGTGCGTTGCAACGCCACCAACTAAAATAAATTTGAAGGAAAGACATTACACAAATATTCGATTCATTTTGAGTCATTTTATTGATTTTGTTCATTTCGAAAAAATTGTGACATTTTCATTCGATATTTATTGAAGTGCTGTGGGATACACAATATTTCTTATTTTTCCATCTGGTGCGTAAACGAATAAATCAGAAGGTTTTCCGACGCGTGAGCAGGCCACATAGAGCTGCCCATGTGAGAAGCATGGATTCTCCAAATTTAATCCACACACTTGCAACGATTGTCCTTGTGCTTTGTTGATAGTCATTGCGAAAGCGAGTCGCACCGGGAACTGTAAACGAATGGCATATCTGTCGGGATCATTGGGATACGCGGCAACAGTACGTCTTCACCTTTGAATTTTCCAGTCAAAATTGTTGCCTCGATAACATTGTTCATCATTTTCTTGACTGAGAGTCTGGTTCCGTTGCAAAGTCGTGGTGGATTTATGTTTCGAAGAAGAATGATGGGTACGCCAATTTTCAATGTAAGAACGTGCGGTGGCATGCCTGGCAAATCAAGCGAATTCAAGAATTCAGTTGGATAGTTGACAACTTTGTCTTGATTCACCACAGTATCGATGGACTTATATGTTGTCGTTTCGCCGGGTATTCTATTCTGAATGGTGAAGTTGATGGTATTGACATCGATGTTTTTGGCCGCTAATATAGCACGCGTACTGAGCCACTGATGATTTTGGTAGTTCTGTGCAATGTTTGGGAAAACTTTTTGCACCAATTCGTCTATGCTTTCTGTGATCTTACAGAAGTTTGCTGGCAAGGTGATACATTGCGTAGATTCATCAATTTGCATTCGCCCATTTCCAATATCCATTAATTGTTTTGCAAAATTTCCAGCCGATGCATCCCGTTGTAGTTGTACACGCATGTTGGTTTTCAAAGTCAATTTCTGTAAATGACGCTATAAAACTGATGATTTGAGACATGCATTAAGTTCATCAGCGGGTGTTGAACGTGGTATAACCGGCAGTGTTTGTCGAAAATCACCAGACAATAAAATGAGTGCGCCACCGAAGATCCGTGCGTTTCCTCTCAAATCTCGCAGTGTACGATCAAGCGCTTCCAATGCTTTCTTGTGCGACATTGTACATTCATCCCATATGATAATTTGACACGTTTGGAGTACTTTGCCCATTCCAGAGTTTTTGCTGATGTTGCATGTTGGTGCCTCACTGTTTTGCAAATTCAACGGCAGTTTCAATGCTGAATGCGCTGTTCGGCCACCATTCAAAAGAGTTGCCGCAATTCCAGATGATGCAATGGCCAGTGCAATATGATTTTGTGATCGTATGGTTGCCAAAATGAGCTAAAGAAGAAAAGTCTTGCCTGTACCACCGGGCGCATCTATGAAAAATAGTCCACCGCTTTGTTCTGTGATTGCACGCATAATTCTGTCATACGCAATGCGTTGTTCTGGAACCAACTGCGGAAGATTTGTCTGAACAAATGTCCCCAGTTCGTCAGAATCAAAGTGTGTTTCTCGTTGCAAATCACGATCGAAAAGGTCGTTCGCTGGTCGGTTCGGAGCAGGCATTCCCAGTTGCACCAGTGCCTTGTTAGCGATTGCCAAACATATGTCTTCAATCAAAATCAATGCCTCATTATACACGTTTGGTGTGAATTAAATGTCCGGATTTTGATTCGCAGCGCGCAAACGATGTAGAATATCTTCACTCATGTAGTCCTTGTATTTTTCCCAAAGATCTTTTGGATTAGATGGGAAGCAGGTTGTCAATATTATGGCAAATAACGTGCGTATTTGCTGTGGTCGAGCAGTATTCGATGCATCAGCGAGTGCAGTGTCCCAATGTGCATCATTCTCAAGAAGATTTAGTTCCTGGCAAGCTTGGCGATAAGTGGCGCACAGCTGACCGTTGACTGTTCTTAAATCTTGGAAGGATGTCGGACCACGTACATTGATTAACAGCAATCGCAGATAGAAGCATTCTGTATTGTTCAGGTGAACAGTATACAGACGACCCAATGCTTCACTGGAATACGAATTGGGATTTCCTTCAACTGCTTTACCTTGTTTTCGACGTTGAAACTTTTTAGCCGATGCATTCCATGTGTAGAATTTCGGCACCTCAGAATAAAGTAGAGTCATTGCAAAAAGATCATCTTGGCACAATGAGTAAAATGCAGTTAAAGTTGTTGCCGGTGTAACCAATGCTCTTGCACGTACATTATCTGCTGTGAAGTACACGCGCTGTCCATTCTCGAGATGCACCGCCAAGTGTACTACTGTTGGATGTCGTTCATGGATTGGAAATGATAAGATGCGCCATACTGCTTCATTGCTGCTAATGTAGCGTCCAAGTTGGTATTGGTTAATTTCATCGAGCGGTGCGGCCACATTCCCTACTCCGAAGACTGCCATGTCGCTTCCTTTGTTGACATATTTGCAAATGTATTTGATCTACTTCACTGAATTGCAATACTCAACATTAATGTGTGCTTTGAAGGTCTTTGAGAGCAACGGTGAATATGGCACAACCCAACGATTATCGACTTCGACATCAACGTTTCGTACTTTCAGAACGATGGATTTGCCGCCATCCTCAACTGATCGTCGACGATACAGTGGGTATCCGTCATTGCCAGTGATGGTATCAGAAACCAAGTTTCTTGGGTATCGTTTCGTGCATTTCCCATCAGACATGCATGGTGAATTGTTGTTGAATGCGCCACATGGACCATGAATCATATTTTTGGTAACGACGTCGAATAAGTCTGGATCAATATCCTTATCTGGTATTTCTGCTGAGATGATTTGGTCAATTTGATTTGGCGTAATTTTTTTGATTAACCAAACCAAAATATGTGCATGTGGCAATCCTCTTTTCTGCCATTCAATGGAATACATCCAGCAGCGTGTCTCTCCAAAAACGTGATGCCTGATAATAAAATCCATCAAAGATTTAAATTTTTGTTTAAATACGCGTGCGGTAATGTCATGGCGGTCCGAAGATGATTGTCCAGCTAACAGGAGTTCTTTAATTTCATCCCATGTTGGATTGCATGTAAATGTGATGAACAAATCTGGACGACCGTATGCGCGAACGTATGTCATCGCATCTTGTGCGTATTCATGCATGTGCCGTGGACTCCCCGTGAATGTAGACGGTAATATGACCATTCTTCCCAATTCGTTTGGATTCACGTTACCATCATTAACGATTGCGTCTCGTAAATGGATGTACTCTTCAGAACGCAACTCGGTTTGATTCACCACGTCACGTTTGAACGTCACCACTTCTGCGATGAAGAATTATGTCGCGCGATTCGAATTCTTCGCCAACTATCACGATCGCCACTTCATCGATTGTGAAGGACATACAGACAAACATTCATTTTTATATATATAGAAAGAAGAAAGATAGCTGGTTGTACCCGCTTTGCTGGGTTTTTTTCTTTTTACAGAACGTGGGAATCTGAAAAAGATACTATTAAAATAATAGGTTCCGGATTTCTACCGACTAAAACCACCTCCCTTCTTCTCCCCTGTTCCATGCAATACCGCCATTAAGCATTTCTTCACAGGGGAAGATTCAGCTTTCCTTGCTTATCATTTTGTATTGGCTGAGTGCCCACATTCTTGTAGCGTTTTCTTCACTCTGGCCGCTTGGCTGAGTCTCGTAATAGATGCGTACACATGCGTGTATGTAGTACGCATGTTATGTACTAAAATATTGGTCAGAAAAGGACAAAATGTTAGAACAACAACCTATTATTTCTCTTACCGGTTCTCTTAGTACAACCCAAATTCACAGAACGAAAAACACTTAAAACAAAATACTTCTTATAATTGGACAAATTCCTATTACGCCAAAATTCATTTCAGAAGTGCAATCATACTCTAGAGTTTGGAAATTCATAGGAAAACAAAACAGCAAACAGAGAAAAACAAAAAAAGATCCGTTAAATACAAATGTACATGCAAACAGAAGCAACCCCTCATCACCAGGTGTACTATTGACAGCGAAACAGAACTAAGTTAGCTCCAAACCGTTTTTTTTTTTTTTGTAAAGAAATTGCTTACTTGTGTTCCTTCGAAACAATTGCATATACATACATATATACATACATATACTTAAGACAATGCATAATTACATAAGAAACCCACAGTAGTGCATAGAAAGAAAAAGGTTTGTTTGATGAACATGAATATGCACGCACTCCACTGGTGAGCCATTGATTGCAATGACCTACGCATCTGTGATATCTTTGTATCTTGAATAATTATATTTTTGCTTATTACTTCCGTTATAAGAATCGCAGAATAATGATTTATACCTCAATCTCTTCAGCAGGAAATGTACTAATCGAGGAATCAAGTCATATTCAAATCGGTTCAGCCATTTTGTAGTCATTAGTGTGTAAAGCATAGGAAAATGGTTTTTTTTCAGTAAAAACAACATATAAAAGGGGTTTAAAAGCCCAATAAGGGATTCAGTATACTAAAATTAGTCCTAAAGCATAACCCATCTCACGACAAATCGATTGATATATATATTGTTGGGGTATTGTTACGCACTTACTCCCTATTCGCGGAAATACAGAACAAATGTGTTCTCTTTTATAGATGTAGAGAATAATTGGAATGGCAGTGGCGCCATCTGTCGAAAATTGGTCGTACCAACTCAAAACCTTCGCGGGTTCATGCACAACAACTTTGCTGAAGATCATCACATGATCAAATGCATAGTTTACGAGTCTATAAAGGACATACAGACAAACATTCATTTTTATATATATAGAAGAAGAAGAAGAAGAAAGAATAGATAGAAGAAGAAGATATAGAAGATTCTGAAGGTCCGGCGAAAAAAAAATCCTATGGCAGGGAGAATCCATTTTGGAGGTATAACCACTTCAAGTGGTATAACTTCTGAACTATCATAGCTACAAAAATACATGCATACGGTTTTATACGTTTTGAAGAAACAATTCAGTAGTGCATACAAAATGTCAAGACTATGTATTTTTATGCAGCCACAAAAAGTTATGGCTTCCTAAGATCAAAATTATGAAAATTTTGCATTACATTTTTCTCCAAACTTTTACCTAGCAAAAAATTTTTTTACGAAACTTTTATTTTTAACTATTTTCTAAAAATTATGTTAAATAACTTTTTTACATACGATTAACGGAAATTGTAGTAAAAGCCATTTTTTGTCAGGCAAAAGTTATTTTTTAACAGTTGAGAAAAAAAAGTCGTGTGTAACAAAAAATTATTACAACTTTGCAAATGAACTGTAATTTTATTTCAATTGATTTGCAATCGACATTTTGCTCTGTAAGTGAACCGCCGATTAATAAGTTGATCTCTACTAAATGTATTCAACACGTGCATACGAGGAAATGGTGCCTGCCTACGGGTTTTGCACTGAAAAGGTTTCATTGGAATACCAATGGCGATACACAAGACGAAGAATACCATGCAGGCGGGCGGGTCTACTTTACCAAATAATAGGGAACGACGTCCCGACGCAGCGGCGGCAGAAATGGAGGGTGGTACTTCCTTAAGACTACAGAATGACACACATCTTTACTATTATTCAAAAAAAATGTATATAACTTGATTTATGAATTGTAAAATGATGGTATATGAATAAATAAAAGTAATAATACAGAAAAAAAAAGTTCTCATAATGCCTGTTATGCAAACACAAGCTATCCTTTGTACTTTTCAAAAGACTTTCCTATTTTTGCTTAACCAGGGGCCGAATTACCGCAGTCGATAACGAGAAACTCGCTATCGAAATGTGAGGATTCGGCATTACCGCTCTCGTCATCGAGCATTCACTATCGAAATTTGAGATGACAGCACACGTTATAGTGCGTCATTTCACTCGATCACTATTGTGCTGTCGAGCTATCTAGCGAAGCAACAAAGATGTGAGTATTTTTGTTTTCAACTTTTTTTTTAAGGGAGCTTATTAATATAATGTTAATTTTTTTTATTAAGGTCCAATCAATATAAGATAAATTTGTTGCAAAAAAATATTTTCGCCGATTTCGGATTTCGATTCGGAGCAGCACACCAAGGGTCTCATAGCACAATCATTTCAACACCGTCTGCAAATCAACCCCCGCAAAGAAAGGGAGCGCTCAACGCGTTCGCGATAATCATCATCGGAATCCGAGGACAAATAAACAAACAGATCCATTGTTTACTTCAATTTCACTGCAAATAATATTTTTCTATCTTTTGTATCAACCGGAGAAATGTCACTTTGTGAGTTGTAGTACAATTTCTCTAGTACAATTTTATTTTCGATACGTGAGCTTTCAAGTGTCATCATCCCAGTGAGGTTACTCGATCATTCGATCACGAGTCCTACTCACTCACTCGTTATCGACTGCGGTAATTCGGCCCCAGATCAGTTAGTTAATTAATTATTAAAAATAATGTGGCTGGCATTTTACTTCCAATTGTCTCATACAAAGTATTCATACATATTTCGTTTAGCTCTCGCAATATACGTTTTCCGAGAATACAAAAATAAATACTACTGTAGTACTGACATGACAGATTTTAGTCATTCACTTTAATGCTTTATCGTGATTTTTATCAAAACTGAATTTAGCAATATGATAAAATTCCAATAATACTTCCGAGCGTAATGGTCGGAAGTTCATTCGATTTGAAAATGTCCTCAAATAATGGTAACCATGACGTGGGGAAAAAGAGGGTAATTGACTTGGAATCTGAATAATTTGCATACAAAAGGGATACACTTTAGCAGTAAACTTGATGGAAATAGAATATTTAAGCGAAAGTGCATTAGCGTTGCCGTAGTTTGGATACTCTGCTGGTGATATTTTTGGCCAGTTGAGATTGCATAAGTAAAAACATTGAATAAAGAACAAGTGGAAAAAGTAGCCTAGTCGATAGGGTTGATTCTCTGCAAACAGATGACTTCAGAGGTTATACATATGTATATCTTTTGCTAAGCAGAATGAATTATTGAAACTTTTTTTATGGTAATTGGATTGTTCCCTCTGAGCTGTTATGGCTTTTTTACGATAATGGATTGAATAATCGAATTCGTTTGAGAAGAAATATTTAACATGAATCTACATAAGTGTACTTGCGAATGATTGATATCAGTTTTGTTTTAGTATAGTGGAAACAACAAAGAATATGTATTTTATTCGTGGTGCTGCCTGCGAAAACGTACAGTTGGTTACAAATAAAAAATATTAATATTTGGCGCAACAGACCGTCTGAGATATAGAGCCTAACTCTCACGACCCTTTGTGTTGTGAGTGTTATATTTTTTCGTATAAATGTAAGGAATCTGCATTTAAGGCCATATCCGTTAGGCAAATCGTGAAGCTTTCTCATGATTATTTTCGGATGTTTATCAGACATTTGCGACAGGTGGGACCCTGTTGATGTTTTCTAGGATTCGAACGTCGAAGCTATCGCACAGAACGTGGGTTCCCTTGCGCAGCACCTACGTACATTAACGAATTTCCAAATTTTAGGTTGAGTCTTTGCAAATAAATTCCATAGGCAGTCCAGTATCTCTCACTTTTGCACTAACCACATTAAATGTAGAGAAATGTAATATATTGATCTTCTATCTAAAACTAACTTTGTACACAACTATTTGATGTTATTGGTTGCTAATGGTTTGGATTGTTGTATAAGGGAACCTATGCGTTTAATTGATAATTCTATAACATGTATTGACCATGATCATTGCATGACTAACTTTCATTTTTTAAATATTAGCAACAAAAAGAATGCAGTAACGACTTCCATGCTAGTTAAAAAAATAGATTTTGTTAAACTGAACCTCCTTCCGCGTTTTGAATTTTGGGACAATGTGAATATGTAACTAAAAAGATCACTCTACAGCAACTCTTTATAAAAAGTAATGTAAGGAAATTTCCACTAAAATGAATGTATACAAGGAAAGATTCTATTTTGCAGAGCTCGAACGGGGAACGGAAAGTAGTGAACAAAATACTGAATAGTAACATATCAGTTGACAAGCAGTTCCTAGTCGATGTTGGAGATAATCTTGTTTCAGATAATCCATTTAATGATTTTTTTTATTTCCATAGCTACCAACTAACCACAAATGATTCCTGTGCCGATAATCTTCACTTTGTTGGAGGCGGAATTAGAAGTGGACCATTTTTAAGAGACAGTTTATTTTTGGATCCTATCACTTCATTACAATTACATATTTACCTTCATTAGCTCACTTAAAAATTCTAATTCTGTAACAGCTGATAGCAGTTCAAATAAAATGTTCAACCCTAAAGATGTAAACAACTACAGACCGATATCCCTTTTACCTGCGTGCTCTAAAATTTTTGAGAAGACTATGAAAACTATAATTTTAAGTTTTTTGAATAAAAACAATTTCTTTAGTGTATGTCAATATGATTTCCGTGTTGGTAAATCTACAGAAGATGCATTTTTAAATTTCTGTAGTGATATACATATACGAGAGTATTAATAATAATCTTTTAACTGCTGGACTTTCCATTAATTTTACCTAAGGCATTTGATCTAGTTGATCACAAGATTCTATTAAATAAATTATTTAATGCAGGAATGCGCGGTTTTATTAATAATTGGTTAGCTTCTTATTTATCGAACAGAAAACAAAATTTTAAAATTAATGACAAGTATAGTAAGCTCTGTAATGTAGATATTGGTGTTTCTCAAGGGCCTGTCCTAGGCCCTATGCTTTTTTTGATTTTTATTAATTCCATTTTCGAACAAAATTTTAAGGGCAATTTTATGGCTTTTGCGGATGATATTGCATGTTCCTATGGTAGCAAAACTCATCTGAACTTAGTTGCTAATATCAATACTGACTTAGATATTTTAAGACGCTGGTTTGCTGTTTTAGTTTAACTGGGTCATCTTCTCGGCGTTATTGCAATATTGTATATCATACTTCAGAATGTCGTAAATTCCTGCTAACATACAGCAACGATGATTCTTTAAAATGCACCTCATTTGCTTTAACTGAAACTTGTTCTAGTTACTGTTTTTGTATTGATTCTCTTCAGTCTTTTAAGTATCTAGGAGTAATCATAGATTGTGAATTGAACTGATTTGATCATGCTAATTCATTAAAAAAATTACTTATTGAGTTGCACAAGACATTTTTATAATCTTAGTGCCTGGCTAAACGTGCATTGCAATGAAAGTCATGTCGCGCGAGGCAGATAGATTTTATGTGGGCCAAAATCCACGGAAAATCCATTTTCAAATTAAATTCTCGGTATGAGCATGAACATTTCGTTTCCAAACCATTTCACTTTTGACAAAAATCTTCGTTTGGTTTTTGCGCTGAAGGAGTAAAGACGGAAATGTAGGTACCGGACAACGAAAATATGCGTGGATCTTTTCCAAATCATTTCACTTGCAGAATTTTCAGTTTGATATTTGCGATGAAAGAGTTTTTTTGTCGAATATGTATAATTGTTTATTGAATCAATCAAACGAGATTATTACAAGAACTAAAAATACAATAATGTTCTTTATCAGTGTATTGAGCAACCTTGTTTCATACAAAGATATGCAGATGTTAAATTTTACAGGGAGAGAATCAATGTTAAACATTATTTATTGAATCTAGTGTATCTTTTTTTCTTTAGATGTTTAGGCCTATGTGCAAATAAAAGGTTTCTAGCAAGCGGGTTGGGAGAGATTTTCATTTTCTTCTAAAGTCCCGTAAGATATTGGCATTTCTAATGCACCACGGGGAGCTCCTCGTGCTGACTTCACAAGAGAAATTATGTTTTGTTTCAGATTTCAGCGTTTCCCATCTGTCGCAATTGCTTTCATTCCAATGACGCCTATATTTGTGTGTAGCCACGGTGTTCATTGGAATGACTTTCATTGCAATGACTATGCACTTAGTCCGTACTGCTCAGAAAAATTATTACTAATGATCTATTATGGTTTAGTTCATTCGAAGATTCAGTATGGTATAACTTGTTGTGGAATTAAACCCGCTCATTGTTGCGCAAAAACATGTTATACGCATTATCTGTAAGAAAAATCGCCTCCATAATACTTTTGTTTTGTTTCAGGAACTAAAAGTTTTCCGATATGACATAAGGTTCTAAAAATATTTTTCTTCAGGAGTGGTTATCTCACTGTTCGAAGTAATGATGTTTATAATTTACGTATTAACTCTAATGTCTATGTTTATATCCCTTCTTATAATAAAAATCATTTCAGAAAATTCTTTACTATAGTAGCTCCTATGATCTTTAATAAACTTCCTGCTTCCATCAGACGTTTAAGAGCGTTGACTCGTTGAATCTCGATTATATTGGCATTGAAAACCTTTTAAAACCACAAACTTAATTCTATTATTCTTCCACTTTTTTTTTTCTTTCATCCCACCCACGAATTATGATATATGTAGATATGTATTTAATTTGTTTTAAGATGGAGGGTTCACCACTAGCTCTAGCCTTACGCTAAGCTACAGAGCGTCTCCCCAATTTGTTTTTTCTTGGTAATATTATTATGAAGAACCCTTCTTAATTTATGAATTAATTAAAAATCTCTTTTGAATTGTTTTATTATAGTTTGTTTCTTAATTTTTAATTTATACCTTGAAAAATGGATTTAAATAATAAATAAAAAAAAAAATTATAAGGAAATAAATATGTACATATGTACATGTTGTAAAGTACGCCTACTGTAATACTGAGAACTTCGAAAAATAAAATTCTGAGTGCGGTACTCACAAAAACATCTATTGGAAGTATTGCTTCAGATCCCACTCCCAGTATCCTACGAGAAGAGACTAGAATGTATTTAAAATATACATACTTGTTGTTAGACATGACTTAAATCCATCGCTCATCTGTTAACTAATATTAAAAAAAAAATATAGATATTGAAAGAGTAAAGAAATAGGTACAACACTAATATCGCAGGTCCGTAGAATTCCGTGGAGCTGGATCGTGGGAAGAGCCATCTATTGCGTTTACGTTACCCTTTTTTTATAAAAAAAAGTGAAAGGGTAAGAAGATCTTTACCATCGCGATCTAACATATATTGTTAGTTGGCCGGTTTCCTTCTATATGTTGGTGTAGACCTCTAAGTGTTGCATATCGGAGAATAGTGTTGTGTTTTGCAGCATCCGACAATCAAGCGATTGATTGCCGACGGCAATCTTCTGAAGAATATAATTGACGTTAAGAACTTTAAGAATATAAAAACATGTACATGTACATGTATGTATGTACGTATGTGATGTTTTCCTCCTTACCGAAGGGGCAAAAAATTTTTTTTTTTTTTTAATAAAAATATAGAGAATTTTAGATTCAAAGTTAGAGTAAAGAAGACGACCTGCTTGAGCATTTTTATTATTATTTTTTGTAGGGTTTGTGTGCGTTGGAGCTCAGATTTGAAGCAGTTCAACCACATCTCCCCTTGTGCTGCGCAGAACAACAGGGGATAGATAAACCGTGAGTAATAGAATTAAGTGTTTTTATTGTTAATTGCTATTAGTTTAAGTCATAAATTACATTTTTTCGTTTAGATATTCTTTGCATTTCTTTTATATGCAGTATTTATTAATACTTTTCCTAACAATTCATTTCAAATCATATTTTATATTGATGAACTTTGCTACTACAAATGAAGATTTGTTGTAAAATTCACACCCTCTATTAATCAAGCGACGATGTTATGACGAGACAAGTACATTGACGTTACGATGACAGGATGCGACAACAAAGGGTCTTGCTCTACAGATCTAGGCCATTAGTGGTTGTCTAATGGCGATTTTGGCGTCTAAGGGGCTACCTTAATTGCAAGGGAGTTTTCAGTAAGACATGATGCCTTTCGCTAGGGAAAGTGCTTTGGATCAACACGGCAATAATAAGACTCTTCCTGTGATATACATATGTACGTCAGTTGTGTCGTGGAACATTCTCATAAATGCGTTACTGCTGCTTTCCTCAAACTGCGAGGACTAGACTGTCTCGGCTGCTTTGGAAGCTTTCTCCACTACGCTTGACTCTGCTTAGGGTGTGCCCGGCCCGAAAGAAAAGGGAGCTAATTTCCAATAACATCGGCCAATGGCGGTAGCACCGCATATGTCTTTTATGCTTTAATGTGCCATTAACATCCGGTACGGTACGTCTCTTCGCCGATACAATGGAGAGGCACTGCATAGGAGATAGATATGAATGCTGCAGGTCAAAGCTAAATCATATTATATGTATAAAATCTAGAAACCAATCTTGAAAAGTCGGAAACTCGTAATGTGATAAACAAACGATTTAGAAGGAGAGCTTGCTCTGAAGTCGACCGAAGCATGAATGGCGCAGGAGCTGTGGAATAAAATCTTAGTTTTATTGGATGAATGATAGTTCAAAAGCGAAATATTATTTTACTTGTGAACAAGGTGATCAGCTTAGGGGTTAGAATATTCCCGAGGTAGACATGTCGTAAAAGGCGACTGAAATCCTAATTTTTTCTAAAACTTTTTTTTTTAATAAAATACTACCCCAGATGGAAAGCCATCTGGTCGGTTCTATGGACTCTGGGGAGAGCCATTTATTGCATCCAAGTGACGCTTTTATGAAAAGTATTGGGGTTATAAGATATTCATCATCAAGATATAATGTTTCCATTATTAGGAGCCTATTACAAGCTGAAGCTAAGGAAATAATAAGATCTCCAATTCAATCCAAAAGAGCATCAACCGCCACAGATAACATATGTATGTTGGATTCACCGACTATAACAAAATACAATTAAGAGTGAGTTCATTAAGAAACAACGTGTTGAAAGTTAATGTTAAAGAATCGGATAGTTATCGTACCGTTTCTCAAAAGTCAAAAAGACCAATTCGAGTTGTAGCTAGATGACTCGACGTATCATACTCTAAAGATAATGTAATTAACGACTTCAAAAAATAACGGATATAACATAATCGAACCAGTCAACATCATAAAGAAGAAAAAGCAAAAACAGAATAAAGCAGAATAAAAGTGTTCATAAAGCGTGTTCTTCCTCTTTTTATGCTAACATTTGACGAAAACAAGCGGTTGAATAAATTTACGAGATTAAAAAATCTATCTTGAACAAGGTAGTCAATATTGAGCTCCTGAGAAGAAATACGAGACTAGTCCCTCAGTGCTTAACTAGTAACTTAAACTAGTAACATGGAGTGCCAAAGGGCTTTTGCAAAAAATTTGACAAGCTAGAAATGTTCTTGCTTAAGAGACAAATTGATACATACATATATGTACATATGTTTAGTATCTGGAACTCATCTCAAAAGAAATTCTAGAGTAAAATTAAAGGGTTATAGAGGCTATCATGCATGTCACCCATCAGGAAGAGTCAGGGGCGGCGTTCCTCTATTTATAAGAGATTGTATTGAACATTCTGAAGACAAAAAATTGAACTTTAAACAATGACATTAATAATGGTTCGAGTAAGAAACATACACTTGACCTACATATAACATATCGTCTATCTACTGCCCTCCACGCTGCAAGCTAGAAGCAAGGACCTTAATATTATTGAATCACTTGTTCTAAATTTTATTATTGGTGGTCTATTGATCTAGATTTACTACATAATGCTTTTTGAAGCATGTATGAAGGCGACTTACTGGTCAACTGATTCAAGAAACACCCGATTTTATAGACTTCTTCTTTTTTAAAGAGTTATCCAAAATTTCCATATCACTCACCAGTCATTTTGATGTGAAATGAAAATGAAAAAAAACTAACTGGGAAAAAGTTGAAGCTACAACTACATTAAACGCACCATTGAAAACACCCTATCAACTAGAAGATGAAGTCGATAATTTCATTGAAGGTACCTATACAGAGTGCCGCGTGGAATAATACTCCTATAAAACAAATTGTGATATAAAATGTCCCCTAGAATTAAAAGAACTAGTAAAGGAAAAGAGGAGAGCAAGCAAAAGGGGGCATCAATCTCGCGCTCCGCATTTAACCCCTACGTATGTATATGGTACCATACATTTTTACACCATATATCTCCCGTGATACACTCGGGTACACTCATGCAAAAATATTTCGCATGTAGTCGTATTTTATTACAGTTGCTTTGCTAATGAGCGTTTTTTTTTTGTTTGAGAAAATTTTACATATTCTATAACACGAAATAAACTATTATATGGTTCCCTACAATTGTCTTGATTGACAATATTTTGGGGAAAACCCATCATAAATTTTAATTACTTCCTCATTACAAGAAAAATTAAAATTTTGGTTTGGTAAAACAATTCAGTCGCGTATATAAATATTTATTTGAGTCCTCGAAATAAAAGAAATCAGTTCTTTGAGCAATAAGAAGTGCCAATTATGGAAGTAAAACTAAGTACTTGTGAAGCTGGATCAAGTGGTATTGTTGAACCTAATGTTCGATCAACTCGATAAGTTATTTGGATTCCTATTGTTATTTTGTGTATTGTTTGAATATAAATTATATCAAAGATCGAGATTGGAATCAATACCTTGTGACTTTAGAGGAATTGTTCGATTAGATCGGGTAATTGACCTTGTAATGACGATATTTAGTTCTCTTGGTTAATACTTTGTGAATTATATGTACTCGCATTCTTATAGTTTAACTGAAGACCAACTTATGACTCTGTACGTACAAATGTGTGTTATGTTATATATTGACAATATGCAGCACCCAATTGAAGTTCAGTCAAATCATGATGGTAGTGAAGCTGAAGATGACATTTACACCTAAATCTGCAGGCGAATACATGTCACGAGATCATAAGATTTGGAAAAAATTATCACTTCCATCATCGCAAACGCGGTATTATAATATTCTTCGAGAATCAGGTAAAATACATAATTTATCTTTCAAATACAGCCAATAATATTTACTTTTTATTATCTCAGGATTATTTTGATATTGATAATTTTTATTTCATATAGTATTACAAGTAGATTACAAGAACAATTCATAAAATAATTTTTTACAAGTTTAATTATATGAAAAGTTGAGACATTCTGTATTTTACTAACATAAGTAGTGAAAATGTGGGCGCCGTGGCTCAAGTGGTTAGTGCGTTGGATCGCTGAGCGTGAGGTTCGAGGTTCGAATCCCAGAGAACACCAAAAAGTTTTTCACGGTCCCACCTCTCGCGAATGTGTGACAAACGTCCGAGAGTAATAACTGTCAAGAGAAAGCTTCTCAATTTGCCTTTCGGATATGGCTCTAAACTGTAGGTCCCTTCCATTTGTGTGAAAAATATAACACGCACAACACGAATGGTCGCGAGAAGCTAGGCCCTGGACCACATACGGTCTGTTGCGCCAAGAATTTGTTTGTTTGTTTAAGTAGTGAAAATAGTATTGAATGCCACTTCAAATAGTTATTGAAATTTAAATTAAAGTTTATGATGGGGTGGCCATAATCAACATATGTAGTTTATAGTAAAAATTCAATTAACAAAATGCAGGATGAAGAAAAAAAAGAAAACACAATTAGATTCAAAATAAAAATCAAAGAAAAGCAAAGAAACTTAAGTAAGAGTTAAATCAGAATGTCGAAAGTAACAGATTCTAAAGTAACGTAGTTGATGTTGAAAAGCCAATTTTTCACACAGTTTAAAAACATTGCAGGTGATGTTATTGCTTTGATAGATTGTGGAAGTTTATTTAATAGGCGAAAAGATAAAACGGAATAAAAATTACGGTATGCAGTAGTACGAGCAAAAGGAACAGATACCAAGTACGAAAAGTTTCCACGTAAATTGTAATTAGAAATTAATCGAAAATTCCGATTACCAGATTTCATAAAGAATAACTTCAATACTTTAAAACAATACAGATGACGAACAGGAAGGATTTTCAGGTCACAGAACAAAGGAGAACTAGGACATACAGGTTTTTGACATAATTTTCTTAATATATGCTTCTGTAAAACTAATAGCGGTCGTATTTTGTTAAGATAAGCACCTCCCCAACAAGAAATTCCGTATTGCAGCTTGGAATGAATAATACCGTAGTAGATTTTCTTTAGAAGCATTTGAGAGCAGACATTTCGCAAATAATAGAAGTATCTCAGAGTGGAACGAAAATACTTCTTCAAAGTTTCCGTGTGGTTCGAAAAGCTCATATTGGAATCGATAATAAGCCCTAGGTATTTATATTCATCTACTTCTTCGATAAGAAAACAGTTATCATTACAACTAAGAGTACTACAAAAAGTGGGAGTAGTAGATTTATGCGTACAATTGTAATTGGAATTTTTGACACTCAGGTGCATGAAAGTGGACATTTGCCCCTAAACTGTGTACCGATGACAAGGTAAAATACATTATTTTTGTCTTGGAGCTAATTAACAACTTATGATTCTCAAACCAGATTCTCAACAAATTCAATTCCCAATTTATGTCGGCAACGAGTTCCAAGGGACTATTCTGACCATATGAAAAACCTATGTCATCCGCGAAAGCGGTTGGTGTTCCTTTGAAGTCAAGTGCAAAGAGGGAGTTAATGTAGATGAGAAATAGAATTGGACCCAAGACAGAGCCTTGGGGTACACCCAAGTAAAACAATTTTATTTCGCTTCTTATCTCATCAATTTTCACACTTTGTGACCTATTTTTTAGGTAAGCCTTGAACCAATCAAGCATAAAACCACGAAATCCAGCTCTTTCCAGTTTTCCAACCAAAATATTGTGATTGACCATGTCAAAGGCTTTGGTAATGTCAATGAACAAGCCAGCTGTACACCTTTTACCATCAAGATTAGACATTATTTGGGTACAGAACTGCAGTAGAGCATCTTCAGTAGATTTGCCTTTCCGAAAGCCAAACTGATTAGGACTAAAATAATTGTTGATGCCTAAAAAGTTTAAAATTCTATCTTTCATAAGTTTTTCAAAAATCTTACTTAGCACAGGGAGGAGAGAAATAGGTCTGTAGTTACCCAGCTCTACAGCAGAACCATTTTTGAAAATAGGTATAACATCAGCACATTTGAGTTCTTCAGGAAAAACCCCTGAAAACACGCAGCCATTGAAGATGTCCGTTAAGACATCCACAATGGACCAAGCAATTTTTTTTAAAATCAGCTTTAAGCATTTCAAGAGATGTTGTAGGTTAATAAACAAAGCTATTACTTTGATATGGTTCAGCACACGGACAGAGAGCACAAGATGAATTGACTGGACAGGGTGGTTGTATACTACTGGCAATATTTGTGTAATAGTCATTAAATGCTTAGCGATTTCGTATTTGTCAGATACTAAACAGTTATTGATACGCAAAGAAGAAGGTTTTTTAAAGGAAGAAGATTTATTAAGTAAACTGTTCACTATTTTCCTTTCGTTTCTAAGGTTTCCTCTGGCAACATCAAAACAATTACGGTAATAGGTGTCACGACAGATTGGAATCTTCTTTTCAGTTCGGCGCACAATTTAGTGTATTTACTTTTTAATCTCAAGTTACTAGGGTATCGATAGCATTTCAATCTAAGTTAATTTTTAGCATTAACTATATTCACTAAGTCCCTAGAGATCCAGGGCTTGAGTCTTTTTCTCGATTTTTTCGGAGGTAAGAAAGAGTAACAATTATAAATATGCTTCTTAAGGCAATCAATAAATAAAACGTAGGAATTCGAAACATCACTACACGAATAGACGTCATCCCAAAATTCAAAAAGCAGATTGTTCCTGAGTTTACTGAAATTAATTTTGATAGTATTATTCAGTGGTTTTGAATAACTGCTATTCTTCCTGAAAAGCGTTTCAATTAGGAGTCCTGTCATACAATGGTCAGTGATCATCAAATCAAGAACACATTTCTCACATTTACTAGAAGAGGCACAGTTGAATCGTCCATAAATGTGATCCAAACATCTACCTGAGACAATCCTAGTAGGCTCATTAATGAAGGAAGCAAGTCCATGTGTAGCTAATAAGTCTAAATATATTGATACAGTTTCGCTACTCTCTAAATTGTTAATATTGAAATCTCCAACAATAATTAAATTTTTAACTTTTAATTTAGTTAAAAGATCAGAAAATTCTTCCAAAAAACATCGATACATTAAACATATGCAGCCTATATACACACAAGAAAACGAACACTTCATTGTTAACTACAATACTTCTGACATTCTGATGTACAACAAAAAATTTGTTATCGAAGTATGAACTAGATCTATAGATAATATCACAGCTGGAACTACCAGGTTCAAGGGCAGAAAAGTCTTCGATTAAATCACTTACATCGTTTGTGTTATTCATTTTCAATTTTAAGTAAGTGCAAGATCATTAAAAGATTTAATCGAAGTTACTTTTCCACCCTCAACCTTTCTCACGAGAATTTGATTATTACTATGCCAAACATATTTAACGCCCTTTTGATGCATCATTTCTTTTGTTTTCATAAAAAGCGCCTGAGTGTACTTGGTCAGAGTATCATTTAAATAAATACTGTTTCCCTTGCTGTTGCTGCTGTTGTTGTTAATGCGACCACTGTCACCCGCGTCTTCGACTTCAGTCACTCGTGTGTTGAGATTTTTTTTGTTTGCCCTCTTTGCTTTCATAATACATTGTTTCGTTGTTAGATCAGAGAATTTTGCGCAGATAATTGATTTCGTTTTCATTTGAGAAGAGATATCTCCTTTAGTGTGAACTCTTTTGAGAAAACATTTCTCGATTTTGTTGTCGGGGACATCAATTGACAGAGCTTTGTTGAAAATTTGTTTTGCTTTGTCAAATGCATTTGCGCCATTGACATCTGAGACTCCAACAATATCGATGCAATTTTCAAGATGCTGCTGCTGTTGCCAATTTAGTCTGCTTTCCAGGCTATTAACTTTTGTTTTGAGATCTTCATTCTGCGTACGTAGCTCATTAAGTTGTAGCAGGAACTGATGATTTGTTTCTTCCAAATTTGTTAGCTTAGTGTAGATCATCTGAAGTGTATATTCACATTCGTTGTCGCCGATGTGAGTAGACGAAGATGAGGAGGATGCCGTTGGTTGTTGCTTGTTGCTTTTAATTTGAATTTTAGCTGTTTTAGCAATAGTTGGTGCCAGTGCAATGTTGTTGTTTTGCATGGGTAGGGTCGCAGCAGGCAGATGGAGAGAACGGCGTCTAAGCACTCCACACTTATCGCAGCGGAATGGATTACCGCTTGAATTTATATATTCCACATCTTGTTCAGTGATATTCACACACGAATAATGAAAGAAATTTTTACAGTCACTACAGCTTATTTTAGATGAATTATTTCTATCAATTTTCTAGAACAGGCGGAACAGTTCATTTTGAATGATTTTTTAGGTTTCTTAGAGATGCGCACCCCACGACAATCCAGAGAGACTTATACATTAGGTACATTATTTTTAGCGAAAATAATTCCGAGATAGCTCCTAAAATTCATCAACGCAGACTGTTTTTGTAAAACCTAAGAAAAGATTTATGTCTTTCATCAATAATATAAAGGTGCCATGATGTAACTGTTACTCGGTTTTTTCTTATAAAAACGGCTATGGAGAATGTTCTCGTTATACAAATTAGCCCTCCACCTACCTTCGTAAAGTCAAGAAAGACAGAACACTGAACGAATAAAATGCAAAATTTATTGCCAAATGTGCAAAACTTCGGATACCAAGCGAAGAAGGAAGACACGTCAAAGTTGTGAAAATATAGCAATCCAACGTGTGATGAACACACAAATCCACCACTATTATATGTAAAAACTGTACAAACACTTAAATATTATATTTTTGTTATTTTCATCTAGAAATAAATTCATTTAATGTAACAATAATAAAAAAATGTCTTCCCAAAAAACATTTACACATAAATTTAAAGCGAGTCCCCGGGTACCCCATGCGGTAGAGGTAGGGGGTACTTTCTTAAAAGCTAAAAAAAGTTTATTTAATTTTTTTTCTATTTTTGTTATTTAGCGTTGGAAACTATTATTTGTAAGTTGTCATGAAAGCTCCAGAAAAAAAAATAAGTTTTGTTGAAATGGCTCCCCAAAGGTCTCCTCGGGTGAGAAATTTATTTTCCGCGTTAAGGCACAATACCAATTATGATAGCAATGAGCCAATTTCAATGTGCATATGCACGTTTAATCGGCTTTGCAGCAAAATTGATTTTTGCTTATCTCGCTTAGAATTTAAAACTGCGTCTACTCAATTGTTTTCGATTAAATTTATTGTTTGAGGTAGTCTATAAGATTGAAGATCGGTAGATGATTCCTAAGTCACGCAACTAAAAACGGTTATGCAAAGCGATACTGAAAGTAAACACTTAGAGAGCGTAGAGGAAGTGCGATGGGATGGGCCGGGCAAAAGGAGGATGAAAAACTGTGACATCTATTACGGTGATTGCTACAGAGAACAGAAACAGCGCTTATTCGGATGCGGATTTGTTGTACGCGGCAAACTTAGGCAAGAAGTCTTGAGCTTTCGACACGTGAGCAAACGTCTTATGACAATCCGCATCAAGGCTAAATTCGCCAACATTAGCCTAATATGCGCTCACGCCCCCACAGAAGACAAGGACGACGCTACCAAAGAATTTTTTTTACGAGCTCCTCGAAAAAACCTATGAGCAATGTCCTAAATATGAGATTAAAATCGTGCTAGGCGATTTTAACGCCAAGATAGGAAAGGAGGACATCTTTGGTAGAACAGTTGGTAAACATAGCCTGCACGACACCACGTCTGGCAACGGACTTAGGCTGATTGATTTTGCTGCGGGGCGAAACGTCACAATAGCAAGCACACGGTTTCCTAATCTCAATATCCACAAGGGGACCTGGCGGTCGCCTGATCATGAAACGGTCAATCAAATTGATCATATTGCGATCGACGCAAGGCATGCCTCCAGTATTCTGGATCTCCGAACTTTTCGAGCAGCCAACATCGACTCGGACCACTACTTTGTTGCGGCCAAGGTACGAATGCGGATATTCCAAACGCCACAAAGAAGAATAACTGTTTCACGTCGAAAAGCTGCAATCGCAAGAGACCGCCAGAAACTTCGCCGATCGAGTATCCCGAAATCTCTCCCCGACTCCTATGCCGTCAGCATCAAGTGCCGAACACCAGTGGCAACGTTGCCAACACGCCATCAGAGATGCCGCAACTGATGTGCTGGGTTTCAGTCGACCACCACCAAGAAACCCCTGGTTTGACGAAGAATGCCGGCAAGCACATGCAGCTAAACAGGACGCGTACAAAACGGCGCTGCAAAGAAGGACGAGGGCTGGTCGTGAGCTCTACGAGCGTAAGAGACGGGAAGAGCATCGGCTTCTCCAGAAGAAGAAAAAAGAGCACGAGAAGCGCGCGATCGAAGATATTGAGAGATTATACTCCAAGAATAATGTACGGAAGTTTTACCAACAGGTAAAAAGTACGTGTCACGCCAACAAGACCCGCACGGAAACCTGTAGAGATGAGGAAGGAAACCTGGTAATAGAATCACAGTCTGTGCTGAGAATATGGAAAAACTTTTTCTGCAGACTGTATAACGGCGATGAAGACCAACATACCGCTGTCAGGCAGAATGCGCCATTCAACATAGACGATGATAGCCAAAACATCCGTCCACCTGACCAAAATGAAGTAAGGAAAGCAATATCCAAGCTTAAGTCCAATAAAGCTGCTGGTCCTGATGGCCTACCGGCCGAGTTGTTCAAGGCAGCCGGAAAAGACTTGGTAGAGAGCATACACCAACTCATTTCCAGGATTTGGTCAGAGGAGTGTATGCCTGATGAATGGAACCTCAGCATCGTTTGCCCGATTCACAAGAAAGGAGACCCCCTCAACTGCGCCAATTACAGAGGTATCAGTCTCCTCAACATCGCGTACAAGATCTTATCTGCCATATTCTGTGAACGCCTGAAACCCTTCGTCAACAACCTGATTGGCCCCTATCAGTGTGGTTTCAGGCCTGAAAAGTCCACGGTCGTTCAAATTTTCACACTCCGGCAGATCCTGGAAAAAACCCAAGAAGTCCAAATCGATACTCACCATCTTTTTATCGATTTTAAGGCCGCATATGACAGCATTTATAGAGACGAGCTATACAGAGCCATGTCTAGTTTTGGCATCCCCGCCAAAATCGTTCGTCTGTGCAGAGTGACGATGAAGAACACTCGCTGTTCCATCAAGGTCGGTAATGACCTCACCAAGACTTTCGATGTCAAAAAAGGATTTAGACAAGGTGATGCGTTTTCATGTGACTTCTTCAATATCGTCCTTGAAAGAATTATGCGAAACTCACAAGCGAACACCGGAGGCACAATCTTTCAAAAGTCTGTGCAACTGCTAGCATACGCCGACGACATTGACATAATTGGCAGAACTCAGCGGGCTGTCACTGGTGCGATCGCTAGTATCGAAGAAGCCGCCAAAATGGGTTTAGCTGTAAATGAGGGCAAAACCAAGTAAATGCTGTCGACAAGAAGGGACACACAACATCGACGAATCGGACAGAACGTCACAGTCTATAACTTCGAGGTAGTACTTTGTCTACCTTGGCTCTGCTATTAATTCTGACAATAACATCTCGGCGGAAATTAACGGAAGAATAACTCTTACCAATCGCTGTTTCTTTGGGCTGAGAAGGCAATTGAGTAGTAAGGCCCTATCTGGAACAACTAAGGAGACTCTGCACAAGACCTTGATCATCCCAGTCCTGCTTTATGGCGCTGAGGCATGGACTCTGTCTAAAGCGGATGAAGATATCCTTGGTCGCTTGGAGAGAAAAATTCTTCGGAAGATATACGGTCCCGTTTGCGTTGACGGGCTTTGGAGGAGAAGATTCAACGACGAAATTTACGAGCTGTACAGCGACATCGACCTAGTCAAAAAACTGCGCATCAGTCGCCTAAGATGGCTAGGACATGTAGACTGAATGGACACCAATGCTCCGGCCCGCAGTCTTCGAATCTAACCGGGATGGATAAAGCAGTAGAGGAAGGCGTCGTCTAAGGTGGCGCGCACAAGTAGAAAGGGACCTCAAATAACTTGGAGTGCACAACTGGAGGCAGTTACCTAAGGACCGGGCTAACTGAAGAGGCTTGTTGGTCGAGGTCCAGGTTTACCCCGAACTGTAGCGCCACCTAAGTA
Source organism: Blera fallax (assembly GCA_946965025.1). Lineage (NCBI taxonomy): Eukaryota > Metazoa > Arthropoda > Insecta > Diptera > Syrphidae > Blera > Blera fallax. The sequence goes on from OX337246.1 coordinate 59,714,860, forward strand.
AGTAAGTAAAGGACTGGAGAGTCTCTGATGGGCACTCTTTCTCAGACTACGGTTACCTTCAATTCAGTCTTGATGAGCTTTTGTCTGTTCAAAAGGCCTTTAGAAATCATAGAAAAACTAACTGGTCTCTTTATAGGAAGCGTTTATTAACGCTGTTACCCTCTCACTTGCCTAATTACACTGAGGATCTTGATAGTCTGGTCAACACCCTAACACAGGCACTCAATGGACCCATTGCTGTGGCTTGCCCACTTTGCAACCCTCTAGGCAAAAAGAAACCACCTTGGTGGAATGCAAACTTCAGTGCTCTTAGGAAAGTCAGTAGGCAGGAGCCTATTGATTGGACCTCATATAAACTGTCTCTCAAAAAATACAAATTCTCTCTGAGGAAAGAGCAACGACGATCTTGGTTCTGCGACAGCTTGAAGAATCCTCGGAAGTGACCAGATTGCAGAAAATACTCTCTAAAAGTCCTTCAATTCTTAGTTACCTTTTTCATCCGGATGGTCACTGGACCACCTCTGCTAAGGAGTCCATTGATATACTAATGGACACTCACTTCCCGGTAGCTCCGTGTTACTGTTTCGCGATTAGTAAATACTTCCTTTCAATCGTGCAGCAACTCTCTGGGTTCAGTAACCACAAAAAAGATCCTATGGTGCGCAGCTTCAAGCCCTTCCAGTCCCCGGGACCGGACATGCAGCAACTCTCTCTCGTCCCTTCTACTTAAAACTCAAGAAAGGCTAATCGATATCCACCTTCGGCAGAACATCAACCCAGTTTTGCTCTCAGCAAGCGTGTTGTAAAGGCAAATCGGTTGAGACAGCCTTACATTCGCTTGTGTGCATAATTAAAAAATCTTTGGGCGTAAAAGAATATACTATGGTGGCTTTCCTTGATATTGAGGGAGCGTTTAATAACGTCGAATCAAAAGAGATCATCAACGCACTTACAAATCTGAAAGTTGATACTTCGTTCAGAGTGTTGATTAATCAAATGCTCACATGCAGGATTATTAACACACAGCTGGGGGGCGTATCGGCTAGAAGAACTGTCTGCTGCGGTACACCCAGATACTCTCAAAGAAATCCTCCAATATGCTCTCATTGGGCCCACCAGATGGGCCTCCAAATGTGGACTGGGATTTAATCCCGACAAACGGAACTCGTTCTCTTCACGAGGAAACACAAAGTTCCACTCATAAACCTTCCTTAGATAAATGGCACCAGTCTTACCTTCACTGATAGAGCAAAATACCTGGGTCTTATTCTGGACAGAAAACTAAACTTGAAAGCCAATCTACTAGAACGCGTCAGGAAAGCCAATGTAGCTCTCTACTCCTGTAAAAAGGCCATAAGTAGGAGCTGGGGTATGAAACCTCAAAGCAATCACTGGCTGTACGTGCCCGTTATCAGGCCTATTCTACTTTATGGCGTGACCGTATCGTGGCCTGCTCTGGACAGGACTGTCCACCTTACTCAGTTAGCAAAGGTGCAAAGATCTGCATGCATGTTCATCAGTGGTGCACTGAGAACTACTCCTTCAGCGGCACTGGATATTTTGTTCAACTTGCTGCCCTTAGATATTTTCGGCAAACAGATCTCTGCCAATGCTGCCATCCGTTTGAAAGCCATCTCTCAGTGGTCTAGTTATCACATTGGCCACTCCTCGCTCCTTGATCTCCTCAACTTCAAACAATAAAATACAGACTACATCCCGCCGAAAATGAGTTTTGACCGAAACTTCCGTACGAGCATCCCTGAACGGGATGTATGGGACAACTCCCCGAGTCCATTTTGTTCTACGCAGCACAAGTTTGGGGAGGTAAAAGGTACGAATCCGTGGAGGAACTATTAACATATTACCCCAAAAAAATATTTCATCTCCCTCCAAACCCGCCAATAAAAATGCTTATGATAGAAACACGCTTAGCACCACTTTTCACAAAAACGCTGAAACACCAAGTGGATTATGTTCTTAAGGTTCTTAATATGCCGGATTACTTACGAGATGAATATGGCATCGATGAAATAGCGATGATTTTGAGGCTGCGGGGCGAACTTTTAAAATTTAATTATGTACCTCACAGGGTCTATTTCACCCCAGTTCGAGTTATAGCCCGTCAAAGTGGGACACCTCCGATTTGGAGTTACAATCACTTTAAATAAAATAACTTCTAAATTATTGTAGCTACCAAAATAATTTCGTACATTTTGAAGAGACAATTAAGTGTCGCATTAAACAGTGAAAACTTTTTGTAATTTCTTGCAGCCACAAAAAAGTAATGGCTCCTTAAAGTCAAAATTATAAAAATTTCTTGTTTAAATTTTTAATTTAAAATGCATTTTTCTCAAAACTTTTACTAAGCAAACGGTACACCCGGACCCGAGCTTAAAAGATAAAGGAAGATACAAAAATTGCGCAAGAGAACGTCGCTGGTCCAAGTCCGACGGAAAAACCGCAATTGGCTGGAGCGAAATCGTACGCCCAAGTCGCATCAAGGTCAGCCACAACAGATCCGGTCTGCCAAATACTAGCTGTGATATTAGAAAAACTTGAGGAGCAAACCAAGGTTAATCAAGTTATTTTCGACAAATTGAGCAAGCTCGAGATCAACCCTCGCAAGACAAACAACAAAACATGAATATGAAATAGCTGCTTAAGATACTAACGTGGAACGCAAACGGCATTCTGTCAAAAATAGATGAATTAGAAATATTTTTACGGAAAAACAATATTGATATATGTTTGATATCGGAAACCCACTTAAAAAAAGGACCTGGACCCAAAATCAAAGGCTACATTGATTATCACGCGCATAATCCTTCGGAAAATGCGAGAGGCGGTTCCTCTCTGTATATAAAAGACTGCATTAAGCACTCCGAAAACATAAAAGTAGAACTCGATTCTCTGCAAATAAGTTCAGTTTCCGTAAAAATAAATCACTTAGACTACCAGATCGGATCGAGTTACTTCCCTCCGGGATATAGGCTGGTGGACGACGACCTTATTCGCCTCTTTGACTCACTCGGGCCTAACTTTATCATCGGTGGTGACTTTAACGCGAAACACACTTTCTGGGGCTCAAAATGTAATTCAACGAAAGGCAGATTACTGTACAAAGCCAGTATGAAACGTAAGGTGAAATTTTTTTCGACGGGAAAGCCAACTTATTGGCCCACTGACAAAAACAAAATCCCTGACCTCGTCGACTTCTTCATTGCAAAAGCGTTAACTAAAAATCTGATGGAAGTAGAAGAATGCTATCTATCGATCTATGCTCAGACCACTCAGCAGTCACTCTGAAAATCGGTGGAAGTCTAGCAAAAAAAAGAAGGACCGCCTAAGTTAACTAATAACAAAACAAACTGGGATGTTTTCAGAAAAGACTGCAAGGAAAATATTGCTTTAAAAGTGCCGCTAAAGACGCCACTTGAAATAGAAGACGAAATTGACAAGCTCGTGGAAGCCATTCAGTGCGCAGCGTGGAAAAATACCCCTTTTCGAAAGACAGCTACACGGAACAGTAAAGTCAAATATCAGTCTGATATTAAAGACCTCATACGAGAAAAGAGGAGAGCGCGCAAGAGATGGCAACAACCCCGCGCGCCCCTGCATAAAACTTATCTTAACCACCTTTGTAACAAGTTAAAAAATGTGCTGCAGGACTTACGAAATCGCGAGACTTCTACTTACCTCGAGAGCTTGACCGCCGATAAGTGTTCAAACTATTCTCTATGGAAAGTCTTTAAGGATACCCGTAATGCACTCGCCACCAATAAGGAAAGCTAACGGCGAATGGGCAAAAGGAGACAAAGAGAAAGCGGAATTCTTTGCCGAACATTTAGAGGAAAAGTTCAAGCCATTCGATGGACAACCATTGATCGAAGATCCGAATGCAAATACGGCACCTGACAACTTTAAATTAAAAATCGTATCCCTGTCCGAACTTCGAATGACAATAAGAAAACTGAAAAATAACAAGGCTCCAGGATATGATTTAATCACTGGCGAAGTTTTGAAGGAGCTACTCTACATTATAAATGCTTCTTTGAGGATTCTATATGTTCCAAGGCAATGGAAAGTCGCCGAAGTAATTGTGGTTCCGAAATCGGGGAAATGTGCAAACGACAAGAAATCATATAGACCCATTTCGCTTCTGCCGATAATATCTAAGGTCATTGAGAAAATTCTGCTAAGGAGATTGCACCCAGTAATTGAAGAAAGACGCTTGATCCCGGATCATCAATTCGGCTTTCGAGTTAAACATTCCACAATCGATCAGGTGTATCGAATAACGAATGAAATTGAAAAAGCTCTGGAAGGGAAAAAGATATGCTCTACTGTTTTTTTTCGACGTATCGCAAGCGTTCGACAAGGTATGCTAAGGGACAAGCTAAGGGCAATCTTACCAGATAAATTGTACAGAATATTGGAATCTTACCTTGAAAATAGACTTTTTCGTGTTAAACATGGGGCAGAATACTCGGAATTCAAAGAAATCTATGCTTCCGCAAGGAAGCGTTCTCGGCCCAATCCTGTTCCTACTCTACACAATAGATATGCCACAAGATGAAAGGTCTATGCAAACAAGCCCACGACCACCAACGTCTTGAAAAAGGAAATTGGGAGGTGTATTATTGAAATTTAGCCACATTTATGCGAAACGGTCATAGAAAATTTCAATAAAATAGTACGACCTTGCCAGAAAAGCCGTGGCGGCCATTTATCCGTTGTACTATTCCATACATAACCCCAATCTGTATACTCTATGAATCAATAAAAAATTTAAGCTTTCTGATTAAAAATCTGTATTTTCTAACAAAATTACATTTTGCGTGAATTATGGGACACTCTTTATTTGATTAAAAATCATTTGATTTCAATGTCAGAATTCATTCAGAATTCATTCAGAATTCGCTTAAATAATTTAAATTTACAACAAAATAAATGAATTAAATTAGCACCTTTACTGCAATATCTTTTCACCGAAAAAAAATTAAACGTCAGTTTAAACCCTGATATACGGCCCCCGGTTTAAACTATTGCTTGGGCTTAAATCATCACTGAAATACGTTAGTTTAACCTCGATATGTAGTTAAACGGAGTTTAAACTTGAACTTTAAAACTGGGAATAAGAAGAGGAGCTTCCACTTTTCCTACTGACATTGTATTTTGATAATCATACATATTGTTAATTTCTAAATAAAAAAAACTTTTGTCATAAAGTCGCTGGGACTCTCCAAAAGTCACAAAGCGATTGTTCTATATTTATGTTCTTTAGAACAGGGGGTTGGTTGGTTTGTCTGAAGCAATGAAAAAAATGCGCCCACTATAAAATTAAACACTCAAGCACAGTTAAAGAGTAGCGATATACCGATTTAAGCATAGAAAACATGAATAGGTTATCCCCAGACCCAGGGATCGTAAAATAAAAGTTTTTGGGCACAATAATAAAAGCGAAAGGTTTCCTTTTTATTTTCTTCGGGGAGAAACCAATTAAATTATTTAGAAATGAATAGATCGGAGTTGTCACATTTTTTTTTGATACAGTTTTGTGTTTGTCTTCCGGCAGATAAAGTTATATAAAGTCGTAAAAAGTGTTTTGCAGTGATTAGGACCGTTTTGAAAAAATTAGGGCTTTTTGTTTTATGCATATTAATCGCATTATATTGGTTTATTATTTTGCTCTTAATTTGTCAAGTGAGCCCCTTCCACGTCCTTCGTTTTGTATGTAATATTACAATATTTATTGCATATACATATGCATGTTACTTACTTAAGGTGGTGCTACAGTTCTAGGTGGACCTGAGACTCAACCAACAAGCGTCTCGATCTTTAGCCAGCTGCATCCATTTTTGCATGAAAAGTTGGCTGAGGTCCCCTTCCACTTGAGTGCAACCCGAGTTGCACTCTACCGAGCCGTAGAGGAAGCCACCTCAGTCGTTGGACCTTCACTCGTCAAGTCGATGTCGCTGTACAGCCCGTACAGTTCGTCGTTGTATCTCCTCCTCCACTCACCGTCAACGCAGACGGAACCGAAAAGTGTTTGCTCTTGAAACAGTCAAGAGCGATCTCATCCGTTTTTGACAAAGTCAGTGCCTCTGCGACATAAAGCAGGACTGGGATAATTAAAGTCATATACAGGGTCATTTAAGTTGCTTGAGAGACGGCTTTGCTTAAGGTCTTAACCGACCTTCGCGCGCATTCTCCATCGTCATTCTGTACAAACGGACGACTTTGGCAGGGATGCCAAAACTAGACATTGCTCTATATAGTTGGTATCTATGAATGCTGTCATACGCGGCCTTTAAATCTTTGAAAAAGTGGTGTGTATTGATTTGAATCTCCTGGGTTTTCTCCAAGATCTGCCGTAATGTGAATATTTTTTATTTTTTTAATTTATTTATTTATGTCAATTTGAGCTACAAAGAATTTATTTAGACAACTTAAAACTATTAATATAACATAAATTATTTAATTATTCTGATGTAGAACAGACATTATTTGATTTTAAAAGAATTTCTTAAACAGTTTTCATAAAACGTCCATGCGATCAATGACAAAATTTAATTCATTGGTGCAACGTTCAATTGGTTCATTACTGCCGTAATTTGTTCTATGAAATTGACCACGAAGATGAAATCTCATGCGCAGATTTCTAGCAGGCAAATAAAAGTTTATCCAACTAAGTAAATAAGGGCATTTAATTACATCTCTTATAAACATTATACTAAAATACTTGCGTCTATTTTCAAGAGATAGTATATAGTATATATATAGTATATTAAAAAGAAGATATCTAGTTAAATATGGTAGAGTTTCTATATTCCACCTTAGCTTTATAAAAACAAACCAATGCATTACTGACAATGTAGTCAATATGATATTTAAAAGTGAGTGTGAATCCAATATGACTCCATGGTCCTTTTTTACATGTACATTTTCTAACTCTACATTATTAATTTGGTAATTAAAAGATAGTACGACGTTATCCAATCTAACAGAGGGGAGTCGAAACCAATACATTTCAATTTATGAATCAACACAGCATGATGTACTCTGTCAAAAGCTTTAGCAAAATCGGTAAAAATGATATCAGTCTGAAAGCCAAGTTCAAAATTTGTTACAATTTTTTCGCATAGTATTGCTAAGTTTGTGGCTGTGGATTTGCCTTGTACAAAGCCGTATTGAGAATCGGATATCTTTGACAAAGAAGTTTAATTTATCACATACAATCTTTTCAAAAATCTTGGGGCTAGCTGTTAGTTTACATATAAGCCTATAATTAGTAACTTCTCGCATAGATCCAGGCTTAAAAATAGGTGGTATGTAAGATACTTTCCACTCATTAAGGAAATTACCTGTTCTAAGTGATATATTCAAAAGTATACAATAAGGTATTGCAAGTGATATTGCATATTCTTTCAAAAATATGGCAGAGATACCATCTGGACTTACACCCTTTTTTACATCTGAGCCTGTTAAGGCACAAAAGACATCTGAGGGTGTTAGCTGCAGATTTCCTAAGGTGACCCAATTTAAAGAGAAAACGTCTTGAAGAAAATATGGAGAGGACAAACAAAAAACGGATTTGAAGTAATTCGCACAAAATTTACAAATTGTGGGAGCTCTAGTGTATACTTAACGGATTTGAAGTAATTCGCACAAAATTTACAAATTGTGGGAGCTCTAGTGTATACTTAACCCGGTTATTAAAAATTGTGTACGCAAGACCGAGGTTAGTTTCTGTAAGAAAGTTATTCACACGGTATAGCAGTACAGCAGCATTGTATATGAAACTTATAGTACTATCATCAAGCAATATTTTTTAGTAGTTACTCCGACCGTCCAGGTGGCGTATTCTCATTCTTCGCGAGCGAAGTAAAATATTATTTTATTACTCTCTGAGAAAGGAGTTATATTCACAGAATGAGTGAGTGATGCGTGGAAACAAAGTAAACAAAATCTTTTTTGGGTTTTCATTCCCATACAGAATTTTTGTACACATGTTACGCAACTGAGTGAATAACTTTGTCAAGAAAATGAGCCAAGAAACTGATGAAAATAAGATATGTACATGGAACAAGTTATTATTTTTTTTTTCTCGTTCAGTGAAAAGATGTACATACATATGCAGGTTTTCCTGATTAGGGAGTGGAGTGATAGATGCATGTTATGCGTTATGCGTCAGGTTTTTAATTCTAGCGGTGGTCTGATTGAGGGGTGGTAGTGAGATTACGTGGTGGATGGGCGGAGTGCCAGAGTTTATTATGGCTACATCCGCTAATACAATGTGCGGAATTCCTTAAAATGAATGTGGCCGCAAGGAGGAATTTGGTAAAATTGAAAAAGCTTTGCTCTTTTGTCACCGAATCTTGTGTCCAGCGACTTGGACTTAGACGAACAAATGCCCGTATACCCGTAAGATGGATCGGTGCAACCTGCGCAGAAAAATCCAGAGAATTAGTTTCGATAGTCATCGTTTCCCGGTTTGATACCTTCCGGATCTCAGTAGACGCGTATGTATTGTCAAACATTACATCGACGTTGCCTACTCCTTCATTCGATGGCAAAGATTGGAAGCATATCTCAGATTTAGCTGATCCGTCATTTAATCAACCAAATTCGGTAGATATTTTGCTTGGTGCTGATAACGTTTGGAACATTCTGCAAGGTGAAGTTGTTCACGTTGCAAACGGTCACCCAGTAGCTCAAAAAACAATATTCGGTTGGGTAGTAGCTGAACGACGGGCGTGGAGCAAAATATTCGGTCGCATCACACAATCCTCGATATCGATTCTATACTGCAAGCTTTTTAGATAATTGAGGAAGTTGATCCGAAATCAATTATTTCGAGCGAAGATAAAGCAATCGAGGATCACTTTTGTAAAAAAGATGGGAAGTATATTGCTGTCAATCTCCCTTTCAAAAACCCTCCATGTTTCGCTAATGCTCTTGGTGGTACAATTTTTCGTCTCAATTCGATGGAAAAGAAGTTCTCGAATATCGTAACACTATTTCAGTCCTATTCACGATTTATCTGGCAAACCATTAATACGCGCTTTGTTAGCCGGTTGTTAACTTGCTATGTGAAAGCGTTATAGGGCCAATATGGCTTTATGTCACTTTCGAATGGATTTTTTCACATACCTAATCAAATTTCAAACGGCCCATTAGCCATAATTCCATTATGGTATTATGTCCTATCCCATCGGGAGATACATATGTATGTACATAAGTCCAAAATTTTTCAGAATGTAAAATGTCAAGTAAAAGAAGACCTAGCTAGTGACCAAAAAGAAAAGAAAAAACTATGGACATATCCTCGACTCATACACTGGATGGCCTTCGGCCTCACCTGCAGGTGCTCAGGGCGCCGCACGCGTCCTACAGTTTGAGCGAAATTATAATTGCGAAATAATGGATGCAGAATATCTTAAGGTCAAATACTTACAAGCCTAAATAAAAATTTGCCAAATAAAACCTGCGAAAAAATAAAATGGGAGTTGTTGAAATGAGAAATAATAATGAACGAAATGATAGCAGCGAAACAAAATGCGTGAAAAACATCGATTTGTGCCATACCCGATTGTCCTCAATGAAGAAACTTCAACTTAAAAAAACTTTACACACAATCTTTTTTTTCATTCATCCCCAATGTGCATTTGCACTGCCAATAACTCAGATCGATGAGTTATTCGCAATGAAAAAAACACACACACACTCCGCACAAACTTCACGATCATAGGTGAAGAGGAAATATTATGTAAGCAAAAAGGAATGTGCTATGTGTGTGTGTCTTTTTTTTTTAAGCACAATTGTTTTGCTTTATTTCCATTATCACTCGGATTCATATGCACGAGAAGCGTGCACTTACCACGGCAACTGGCAGTGTGGCACTGCAATAGGGTAGGCCGACGAGTTATTCACATTGCAAAGTAGATATATTCACTCAACACAGTACGATGTTTGAGCGGGGTATACATAATTCAATGAGTGCATGTGCAAATTGTTGAGGCAGAAGAGCGTAAGATTTTTGTGATTCTCAGCGACGTGTCCTTTACTTGGGCCGCTTGGGGCGCCACCATGGATTTCCTCAAGTGATAGTACTATTAGTTTCATATACAATGCTTTAACTCAGGTATTAGTTTGATGGAGCTGCTGGACAAAATCTGGATAAATTTATGCAGTTGGTCGATCTACTGTCAAAAAAGCAACTGACGACGTGGACAAACTGGAATTGGTTGACATTGAAAACGATTATTTTATCAATGTGAATTGAGAATAACCGTCTGGCTAACAAGATTATTATTATTTAATTAACTTAAAAATACAGTGAGACTAACAAGAAACTAAACATCCTGCCCCGTGCTGATAATGCTTGGGTTCATCAGAGTCGCATGCTATACATACATATGTATGTAAATATGTGTTAGACCTTCGCCGTGAAACTTGAGCGTTGTGTCGTTTTGGGTAATGGCGTTGGTATGGGCATGGTCGTCGTCCTTCTGCAATAACTTGGGCAATGATTCCAGAATATACAATGTACATGACTACTGCGCTGCTATGAATAGTCCGCAAGTATGTCCACGATGGTATGTTGGATGTTGTGATGATGAAGTTGGGTAGGAAGATCTGTCTGTTGGTTTTTAATTTGGTCGCGTAGCTCTTGAAGTTCCATTATTTGCGTGCTGACATTGATTGTATTGTGACGAAGTGCTTCCATATGTGTTGCATAGACTTGAAGCTTGAAAAAACTTGGTTTGTGATAACCGAATACTGCTCGAATAAATGCGATGAGCCTTCAGCGTTAGATCATTTTGCTTTACAACACATGTTGGCTGCAGTTTCAAGAGGCCGGTTCCATTAATAGTGAAAACGATAGTTGATTGTCACATACTACATTCAAAAGAGTTTCGTTGATTACGGCATGGTTCGTGCTTGGAATTTTTATGTCATCAGTCAGAAAGTAACTGATCTTTTTTTGGCTTAATCGAACTGCAAAAATCAAATGCGCAATCCATTTTATGCTATGGTGGCATATTTTTAAAAGGCGGAGGTACCAATAAGTAATATCGGATTCGCTGCTGACAATGCTATAGTGATGATGGGTGATAAAAAAGGTGTTAGGGATTTGTTCAAAAAGATACTCCCCCACATTTATGTTATCGGATGTACTTGCCACTCTTTGCATTAATGCTCAAGCGCAGCTGCAAAGGAACTTCCAGAACAAATTGAGATTTTTGCAAGAAGTATTTACTTTTTTCTTTTCACACAGCTGCAAAAGACAAATAGAATACAAAGAGTTTCAAGAATGTTTCAATGTAAAATTCACAAAATATTAAAAACATCTTCAACGAGATGGCTTTAATTAGAGCAAGTTGTAGGAAGAATTCTTGAACAATGGAATGCCTTACTGTCAACTGATGTTAGATAAAAATGCAGTCATGCGTCATAAAATTTTTTCAGAAATTAATATAAAAAGACAAAAGACAAAGACTTACATTTCCTTGCATGCATTTTAAAGTTTACAAATAAGATTGATGTTGAGTTTCAATCAGAACAGCCAAGAATACATACTAACTACTATAATAAATTAATTTGTAAAACTAAATCATATTGATGAAAAGGCCCTACATAATACTGATTGCACAAATAATAACATTTTTCTCGACACGTAGCAAAAGCGAGCCTATTGTTGATTAAAGAAGAGCTTTCTCCCGAAGATGTTAATGACATTTTAGACCATTGCCGCAAGTACTATATTGTGCTATGTACCGAAATAAGATCTCGAATAGACTTTGATGACGAGGTGTTAAACACTATTCAAATAATTGACCCTAAAACAAGATCTCCTCAATTAGAGCTTCTTATGAAGCGTAGGAGGCCCTTGATGTCAATATTCATCAGGTCGCCCATATCATTATAATGGGGAGCTCCTAAGTGGAGTTTCCTTCTACGGGAGAGAGCTGGGCAGAAACAGAGAAGAAACATGCAGCTTCTACAGAAATCGTTCGCGAAGAGGCCCAGCCTTGTAGCGTGCTTGCCTATAAGACAGTGTCCAGTGATGACACCTATTGTGGTGCCGATATGCAATCTGTTGAGAGAAATCAAATTCTTAGAGCGTTTTAGATCCAGCTTTGGCCAAATCTGTTTTGTCGCTAGACATTTTAATCCACTTGTCCACCTAAGATTTGTACTCTCGACAGCATCCGGCTTAAGTTTAAGTTTGCGAGTAGCGATTGGAATAACTAAGGTGCCATTATTCGGCAAGATGGGTAAAGTTGTTCCTTCTTTGGCGAGTTCATCGGCCTTACAATTCCCTGGAATGTTTCCATGCCCCGGCACCCAACACAGGTGAATATTGAACTGCTCAGCCATCTCCCCAAGAGACGAACGGCAGTCTAGGGCTACTAAAGAGTTTATAGAGGTCGATTCCAGGGATTTGATTGCTGCCTGGCTATCAGAAAAGATGCGGATATCTCTAGCAGATATCACGTTTTTCTTAAGCCATGATGGGGCTTCTTTTATCGCCCTTATTTCCGCCTGGAACACGGTACAGTGATTAGGAAGACGGAATGAGAGCTTAAGGTTAAGCTTATCAGAGAAAACACCTGCACCGACTCCGTCTTTGGTTTTTGACCCGTCAGTGTAGAAGTGAATAGTATCATCTTCTAAAAATGCATCGTCCTCCCAGCGTGATCTGGAAGGGATGGTGACAAGGAAGTTCTTCTCAAAATTTAGACGTGGGATGGTGCAGTCCGTGTTTTCGGGAGAGATTTTGAATATATTCAGAATAGAGGCGTGGCCGAATTCTTTTCTTGACCACTGTTGGGTAGCTTCAAGGCGAACGGCTGCAATCGCTGCCATTTGCTTGCTATACATATATATCGAGGGGTATTAGATGGAGTATAATGTTCAGTGCCGCGGAGGGAGTTGTACGTAATGCTCCGCTTATGCACAGACAAGCTGTACGTTGGACCTTACTTAGATAATCGCGATTTATAGCTTTATCTAAGGCTGTCCACTAGACAATAACTCCGTATGTGAGTATCGGTCTAATGATCGAGGTGTAGAGCCAGTGAGTGATTCGAGGTTGTAATCCCCATTTATTACCAATGGCTTTCTTACAAGAGAAAAGTGCTACTGTAGCTTTCTTTACTCTTTCTTGAATATTAGGTTTCCAACTTAGTTTCCTATCCAGGATAATACCCAAATATTTTGCTTTATCAGAGAAAGTTAAGCTGGTTCCATTAAGAGAGGGAGGGTCGACTAGCGGAATTTAAATTTCCTTGAAAAAAGTACAAGTTCAGTTTTGTAGGGGTTTACACCCAAACCACACCGAACTGCCCATCTAGTGAGCTTATTTAGAGCATTTGGTAAGAGTTCCTTCAGAGTATTTAGGTGCTTTCCCGAGACGGCCAAAGCAACATCATCTGCATAAGCGATCGCCGTGCATCCCTCGCCTTCCATGATTATCAATAGTTCATTGACCACCAAATTCCGCAGAAGCGGAGATGGAACACCTCCTTGCGAAGTGCCTCTGCTAACAGATCTTCTGATAGACGTCCCACCCAGCTTGGAGTTGATAATCCGACCATTGAGCAGTAGATTGATCAATTCGCGGAGTGAGCTGTCAACTTTCAGATCTGATAATGCATCTGCTATCGCTGATGTATTGACGTTGTTGAAAGCACCTTCTATATTCAGAGCTCTTGTGGAGCAGGGAATATTCAATTTTGCGTACCAGTGAATGCAATGCTGTCTCCACTGATTTGCCTTTGCAATACGCATGTTGGGCCGCTGACAGTAGGTTCTTATCAATACTGTTGCGTAAATGGATATCAATCAGTCGTTCCAATGTTTTTAAGAGGAATGATGATAGACTGATAGGTCTAAAATCTTTTGGATTTGAATGAGAGCATTTACCCGCTTTGAGTATGAGAGCAACTTTAACTTCTCTCCATATCTTTGGAATGTAAACCAGATTTAGACAACTTTGCAGAATTATCACTCACCGGCATCAGCACCGGCATAATTATGTCCGATGACTTCCGCAACTCGGCAGGTATTATGCCGTCTGGTCCCGCGGATTTGTATGATTTGAAGCTGTGTAGTGCCCAGTGGAGTTTGCTCAGTGTGATCAAGTTTGAGGAGTTGATAATTTGTGGAAATGGTCTGCTGGAAACCATACCGTTAACAACTTGGGAACTGCCTGGGAAATGGGTGTCAAGCAGTAGTTTTAGCGAATCTTCGCTGGAAGTAGTCCAAGTTCCATCCGTTTTTTAAGGTAACTGGGTGTAATTGGATTTGAAGAGAGAATTTTTCTAAGCCTAGATGCCTCAGAAACTTCTTCTATTTTACCACAGAAGAGCCTCCAAGAAGTTCGTTTGGCTTTTCTTAATTCTTTTTTGTATATGTTTAGGGATGCCTTGTACAAGTCCCAGTCTAGCGCGTCTCTCGTACTTTTGGTATTATTTGAAGGGTTTCATACAATTACTTTTTAAAGGGCCTAACCCTGCAGTCCACCAATGCGGCTTCTTTTTGCCCCTGGGTTTGATCAAAGGGCAAGAAGAAGACATCGCTGTGTTTAAGGCTGATGTTAAATCTTCAACCATGCGATCAAGTTCTTGGGGATTGCAGGGGGGGTTAAGGTGATTTGAGGTAACTAAACAGCTTGGTGGCAGTATGCCCAGATCTGATTCCTCATCTTTTTTATAAACCTTGATGGTGATAAGGTCAAAGCCATAGTAGACGACACCGCCAGTCTTCGCCAAAGGAGCCAAAGATTCTTTATTTATAACGATGATTGCTCATCTATAAAGACCTTTTGGCTCATCCAGCTTAGCGACTTTCCAGTTGTGCGTCGGAAGATCGGGGTTGCTCGTTCTTAGGATCCCTAAGATTGTATCCGTGTTGGAGGGTTCGGCTGGGATCCAAGTGTGAGTTCTTGGTCTGCTCGGGATATCTCCCTTCGCAACAACCTCGAGTTTAGCACCTGGCCATACCTCTCCCAATTGGCTATAGCTAGCTTATAGAGGTCGTACGACCTTTGGTCAGCGCAGGCGATAAGCTTCACGTGGCACCATCGCATCGCTGCATCTAGGAGGAGGACCTGGATTCTCCCGTTAAGAACATTTATTGGTTCAATTATCAGTTTACCACATAGCGGTGCATAGCACGCGTGTGCCAGGCGAGGCATCTCTTGCTGACCTGACCCGCACTTTGTGGATCAGATGTCTAACAAGAGGTCCTCAGAAGGAGGACGTGCAGCGGAGGAATTCCAACGGCGGAATCAACGGTGACGTCCAAAGACAGACCGGCGGAAGCCTTACTCGAGCTACTCCGACATATTTTGAGCTCAGGTCAGTAAGGAACTTTCACGACTGAGGCAGGGACTTACCTCAGAAAACAGCGCTTATTCGGATGCGGATTTGTTGTACGTGGCAGACTAAGGCAAGAAGTCTTGAGCTTTCGACACATGAGCGAGCGTCTTATGACAATCCGCATCAAGGCTAAATTCGCCAACATTAGCCTAATATGCGCTCACGCCCCCACAGAAGACAAGGACGATACTACGAAAGATTGTTTTTACGAGCTCCTCGAAAAAAAACTATGAACAATGTCCTAAATATGATATTAAAATCGTGCTAGGCGATTTTAACGCCAAGATAGAAAAGGAGGACATCTTTGGTAGAACAATTGGTAAACATAGCCTGCACGACACCACGTCTGGCAACGGACTCAGGCTGATTGATTTTGCTGCGGGGCGAAACGTCACAATAGCAAGCAAACGGTTTCCTCATCTCAATATCCACAAGGAAACTTGGCGGTCTCCTGACCATGAAACGGTTAATCAAATTGATCATATTGCGATCGACGCAAGGCATGTCTCCAGTATTCTATATGTCCGAACCTTTCGAGCAGCCAACATCGACTCGGACCACTACCTTGTTGCAGCCAAGGTACGATATCCCAAACGCCACAAAGAAGAATAACTGTGGGAAGATTTAACGTCGAAAAGCTGCAATCGCAAGAGACCGCCAGAATCTTCGCCGATCGAGTATCCCGAAATCTCTCCACTACTCCTATGCCGCCAGCATCAAGTGCCGAACACCAGTGGCAACGTTGACACATGCCATTAGAGATGCCGCAACTGATGTGCTGGGTTTCAGTCGACCACCACCAAGAAACCCCTGGTTTGACGAAGAATGCCGGCAAGCACATGCAGCTAAACAGGACGCGTACAAAACGGCGCTGCAAAGAAGGACGAGGGCTGCTCGTGAGCTCTACGAGCGTAAGAGACGGGAAGAGCATCGGCTTCTCCAGAAGAAGAAAAAAGAGCACGAGAAGCGCGCGATCGAAGATATTGAGAGATTATACTCCAGGAATAATGTACGGAAGTTTTACCAACAGGTAAAAAGAACGTGTCACGCCAACAAGACCCGCACGGAAACCTGTAGAGATGAGGAAGGAAACCTGGTAATAGAATCACAGTCTGTGCTGAGAATATGGAAAAACTTTTTCTGCAGACTGTATAACGGCGATGAAGACCAACATACCGCTGTCAGGCAGAATGCGCCATTCAACATAGACGATGATAGCCAAAACATCCGTCCACCTGACCAAAATGAAGTAAGGAAAGCAATATCCAAGCTTAAGTCCAATAAAGCTGCTGGTCCTGATGGCCTACCGGCCGAGTTATTCAAGGCAGCCGAAAATGACTTGGTAGAGAGCATACACCAACTCATTTCCAGGATTTGGTCAGAGGAGTATATGCCTGATGAATGGAACCTCAGCATCGTTTGCCCGATTCACAAGAAAGGAGACCCCCTCAACTGCGCCAATTACAGAGGTATCAGTCTCCTCAACATCGCGTACAAGATCTTATCTGCCATATTCTGTGAACGCCTGAAACCCTTCGTCAACAACCTGATTGGCCCCTATCAGTGTGGTTTCAGGCCTGAAAAGTCCACAGTCGTTCAAATTTTCACACTCCGGCAGATCCTGGAAAAAACCCAAGAAGTCCAAATCGATACTCACCATCTTTTTATCGATTTTAAGGCCGCATATGACAGCATTTATAGAGACGAGCTATACAGAGCCATGTCTAGTTTTGGAATCCCCGCCAAAATCGTTCGTCTGTGCAGAGTGACGATGAAGAACACTCGCTGTTCCATCAAGGTCGGTAATGACCTCACCGAGACTTTCGAGATCAAAAAAGGATTTAGACAAGGTGATGCGTTTTCATGTGACTTCTTCAATATCGTCCTTGAAAGAATTATGCGAAACTCACAAGCGAACACCGGAGGCACAATCTTTCAAAAGTCTGTGCATCTGCTAGCATACGCCGACGACATTGACATAATTGGCAGAACTCAGCGGGCTGTCACTGGTGCGATCGCTAGTATCGAAGAAGCCGCCAAAATGGGTTTAGCTGTAAATGAGGGCAAAACCAAGTAAATGCTGTCGACAAGAAGGGACACACAACATCGACGAATCGGACAGAACGTCACAGTCTATAACTTCGAGGTAGTACTTTGTCTACCTTGGCTCTGCTATTAATTCTGACAATAACATCTCGGCGGAAATTAACGGAAGAATAACTCTTACCAATCGCTGTTTCTTTGGGCTGAGAAGGCAATTGAGTAGTAAGGCCCTATCTGGAACAACTAAGGAGACTCTGTACAAGACCTTGATCATCCCAGTCCTGCTTTATGGCGCTGAGGCATGGACTCTGTCTAAAGCGGATGAAGATATCCTTGGTCGCTTGGAGAGAAAAATTCTTCGGAAGATATACGGTCCCGTTTGCGTTGACGGGCTTTGGAGGAGAAGATTCAACGACGAAATCTACGAGCTGTACAGCGACATCGACTAGTCAAAAAACTGCGCATCAGTCGCCTAAGATGGCTAGGACATGTAGACCGAATGGACACCAATGATCCGGCCCGCAGAGTCTTCGAATCTAACCCGGAGGGACAACACAGTAGAGGAAGACCTCGCCTAAGGTGGCGCGCACAAGTAGAAAGGGACCTCAACCAACTTGGGGATATGATTTCAAATTTAATTTTTTTTCATTGACTAGTACCATTGTATATGAAACTAATAGTACTATCACTTGAGGAAATCGATGGTGGCGCCCCTAGCGACCCAAGTAAAGGACACGTCGCTGAAAACCACAAAAATCTTACGCTCTTCTGCCTCAACAATTTGCACATGCACTCATTGAATTATGTATACCCCGCTCAAACATCATACTGTGTTGAGTGAATATATCTACTTTGCAATGTGAATAACTCGTCGGCCTACCCCCCTTTGAGTGCCACACTGCCAGTTGCAATGGTAGGTTCACGCTCCTCGTGCATATGAATCCGAGTGATAATGGAAATAAAGCAAAAGGAATGTGCTCAAAAAAAAAGACACACACCCATAGCACATTCCTTTTTGCTTACATAATATTTCCTCTTCACCTATGATCGTGAAGTCTGTGCGGAGTGTGTGTGTGTGTTTTTTTTCATTGCGAATAACTCATCGATCTGAGCTATTGGCAATGCAAATGCACATTGGGGATGAATGAAAAAAAAGATTGTGTGTAAAGTTTTTTTAAGTTGAAGTTTTTTCATTGAGTACAAAATGCACACACATATAGCACATTAATTTTTGCTTGTTTTTACTACAAACATAGTGTCTCTCTTCAGTCTTCACTTATGGCTGTGGAGTTTGTGTAAATAATTTCCTGGTAAACATTTTTGTTTCATTTCGTTTGCACGCAATTGTATTTCGATTCATTTGAAAATTATTATAGATTTTCAAAATGCCTAAATGTTTGTAACAATACCAAAAGAACATTTTTATTGCAATTTTTTCAAGTCCCTAAAAATCATAGAAGGGATGTTTGGGTAAAGCATGCTCAATGTAGTACATTGAAAAAACAATTTTTCATTTGTGAAACCAATTTTCATAGCAAAGATGTAAAGATAGAAGCACATCGAAATTGCTAACTAAAAATGCCCTTCCAATGTCATCCATATCAGTGTGCAGTTGCTCTGATGTATCTATCGATGAGTCTTGTTTTAAAATCATGGATAACATCAGAGACACAAAGCTTCCTTTAGTAGTCACTTCAGAAAGTTCTAGTGCATCCAGCGTATTAAATATTAACCAAAACGAAAATGAAACGGGTAATACTGTCCAACCACACTTTCCGTTAATAGAGTTGCCGAACCTATGGCATATTATTAGAGATTTTTCTCTACCTAGCGTTGAAAATAATAGTTTACAAATTTTTCATTCACAGTTTCCTTCTCCCGAATCTCGTTTTCGTAATGAGCGAATAGTAAATATCATACCTCGGTATATTTTCGATACGCCAAAGCGATTAAAGGTTGATAAATACTATAATTTAGAAAAAAACGTTGACATGCAATTGCAAAATAAGCCAGTCGACGTAAACACTTTTGTAAATATGCAACTTTTTCAAAAGGCAAATGCACATTGGACGAATGACGACATTATATTCCCATTTGGTGAGCTCGGGATTTAGTTTACCATCTACAAGCACAATCTATCGATGACATTCTTCCTTAAGTTTACCGGCCGATTTTTGAAACCAAATGATTCATCTTTTAAAGAGCAAGGCTGAAACTATGTCAAACTTAGAGAAAATATGTACATATGTACATTAATTTTTGATGAAATGGCAATCAAACCCGAACTTGATTGCAACATTAAAAATGACATGGTATACGGCTTTTCTGACTTCGGGAGCTGGGTAGACGCGCTACTGTAGCCTCCAAAGTAAGGGGATTAAACAAAAATTGGAAGCAAACTACATCTTAATATATAGGATGCCCGAAAGGTTATGATATTGCCGAGATTTTGAAGTCAACAATATTAAAAACTTTGGAGTGTGGTCTCCAAGTTATTGCTGTTTGCTGTGACCAAGGCAGTGATAACAGAAAAGCATACAAATTACTTGGGACAACCGAAAACAAGCCCTTTTTGAAATTGAAATTCAAAAATTTTTTCTTTTATATGATTATCCTCACTTATTCAAAAGCGTGCGAAATTGTTTGCTTAAGAATTCAATTTTATTAACTGAAGGTGTTGTTCCATGGGGAACCATTGTCAAACTTTTTGAAGAGGATTCCAAAAATATCTTTCAGGTATGCTTTAAACTAACGAATAGTCATAAAAACCCGAACAACTTTAAAAAGTTGTCAGTGAAATTGGCTACCCAAGTTTTTAGCGCTAATGTTGCTGCTGGAGTCTTCAACGCAATTTCAACAAACTGTTTTAAGACTGATACCGATAAGAAGATTGTTGCCTCAACGGCAACTTTTTTAAGCAAAATGAATGATCTTTTCGACAACTTAAACAGTTACAGTTTAAACACAAGCAACCCTAATCGACAACCCATTTCACCACATAGTGAAACTCTGCAGTCCATTAAAACTGCTAGGCAGTGGATATCATTATGGGAGTCTACCGGTAAAATAAAAAAGTCATATTAATTTGGTGTGTTACTACAAACTTTACTTGCTATAGAGTTAATATGGGAAATACTTAAAAATTACCAGCAATTCCTTCTTATTGCACATCTGAATACTGATGTTGCAGAAAACTTATTTTCAATGGCTCGTTCAAATAGGGATCATACGAACGAAACCCTTCGGCTCACAGATTTATTAGAAAATTGAAGCAAATTATTTTCAAAAATTTAAAGTCATCAGAAAATGCAAGTTACGAAGATGCTGGGGCTGAATCTTTATTGCACGAAGCTGATTGTGACGATCTTAAGTGTGATGACAGTGAAGAATTTCATATTGAAGCTCCAGTAGAAGATCATCTCATGGCAACAGATATTCTGAACCGTATCGAATACCATATGAATAGTTGCGATGACGAGTTTGATGTTGATGCCAATGAGACAGAAACAGTTGTGTCCAAAGGATGTTCTCAGAAGCTGCAAGAAGCGGCTCTTACATTTAATGCCGGGTTTGCAGCTTTCAAGTTGCATAAGAAACTTAATTGTCAAAACTGTACTCTGTTCATGATAGATAAAACAGACAAATTCCGAGAACAAGCTCTGTTAATAAAATTGCGAGCTTATAACACCTATGACACATTATCCGAATTTGGAAATTTAACTGTTCCTTCCTTGGAATTTGAAGCTTAGTTTGTAAAAATACGACACGAAGGACACTTGGTTGAAGCTTTGTAAAATTAAAAATGACAGCTTCCGCTAGTATGAAATGTGACTATGATGAGCACAGACACTCCATTTGCAAATTAATTTTAATTGGTCTAATCAAATTTTCGATTAAGAAAACCAATAAACCAAAAAAACTCTGTGGAGTGAAAAGTGTAAGGAATAGAAAACTTCACTTTATTATACGTACATACATACATACTTATGTGTATCACATATATTAATCCTTTCTTTGTTTTGTTAAGATTTTTTTGCGAATTTTTGTTATATTTTCTTTTTTTTCACACTGTTAAGTTTTTCTAGTTATTCATTATTTTTTTGATTAATTGATATCTACTTTTTACTTTATAAATATTATTATTTCTTTAGTTCTTACTAAAGAGCGAGGACTATGCCTACAGGGGACACCTAAAAAAAAAAACGCGTTTAGTATTCTACATATCTCATTGGGTAACGTGGAAAAGAATATTTGAACTATCCTGCGCCCTTCGTTTGTACGTGCAACAGAGGATAGGGTTTGATTCGAAAATTTTTCTGTATAATTTCATACAATTCAAACAAAAACAAACAAATTTATCCGTAGCCATCATAAATTTCTGGCACTCCGTCCATCCACCACATAATCCCACCACCACCCGCTGTGAAAATATGTTAGTTCATCCCTTAACCAGACCACCACTTGAATTAAAAACCTGACGCATAACGCATAATATGCATCCACCACTCCACTCCCTAATCAGAAAAACATACATCTTTTCACTGAACAAGAAAAAAAATAATAACCTGCTTATACCTTTTTTTCATCAGTTTCTTTACTCATTTTCTTGGCAAAGTCATTCACTCAGTTGCGTAACATGTGTGCAAAAATTCTGAATGCGAATGAAAACCCAAGAAAGATTTTGTTTACTTTGTTTCCACTCATCACTCACTCATTCTCTGATTATAACTCCATTCTCAGAGAGTAATAATATTTTACTTCGCTCTCAAAGAATGAGAAAACGCCACCTGAGCGGTTGGAGTAAATACTAAAAAATATTGCTTGATGATAGTACGCTTTTGCTCACGAGGCAAATAACGGCTCTAAAAAAAACCTTGGCTCCTCACATTCTTTTATTTTCAGAATTTCCCTAAATTTCAATAAGCTTTTATATTTCTACGTCAAACAGAAACTTTGAGTAAAATCAGTATCATAAATGAGAAAAGTCGAAAGAGAAAAATAAATACATAAGTATTTGTAAAATCTACATAAGCCATTTTGAAGCTCATAGCGATGCATTCGGACCACTCATACTTAAGGTCTTGTTTAAATATTCTTTCTGAAATTAAAAGAAAATACAAGTATGTGCATACATATACATACATATATGTATGTGCACATGTAAATATTATACACACTGCTCGGATGCATCTACAATGAACACGTCATCATAACATGTATCGACAATTAATTCCATCCACCAGTATCTTGACAGAATATAAATTGAAAATTTAAAAGGTAATTATGTGCACTGGATAGAAAAGGAAGGTACATATTAGGATTGGAAGTTGCGCCCTTGTCATTGAAATGTGGAACTAATATGCTTTCCCGTACAGAAATTTCAAGTATCGTGTAAAGAATATTAAAGCATTCCGACTAGTTAAGACAATCTTATTGTTTTTAAGACAATCTTTTTGATTTAAGATATGCGTGAAAACATGCTCATCTCATTCCACTTCTCACTCTTCAATGCTCTTTCCAAGAGCTGTTTTTAAATTGTTACGAACATACAGACGAGCTATACAGAGCAATACTTAGTTAAGGCTGGACAAACTCGTGACTCCTTATAAGACCTTAATCATCCCAGTCCTGCTCTTTGGTAGATCTTGGACTTTGTCAAAAGTAGACCAGGTTGCTCTTAGTTCTTTGGAGAGGAAATTTTTCGAGTGATTCTCTGTTCCGTCTGCATTGGCCGTGAGAGGAGAGTGTCGCTGTTATCAGTTAGGCTGCACACTCTATCCAAACTTGAACTAAGACCAACTAACCGATCTTAGAAAATTCAATCAGCTTTATACATAATTGCATAGTCAACATTTTCGTTATTTTTGATAGCATAAAGAAATATAAAAAAAAAGTTTTTACTTAAAGAAAGTAAGAATTTGCTTACATATTAAGCCCCATTTAGATGATCAATTCAGTTTTAGTTTCTGTAGAGCTTTCAGTTAAGCTTTCAGTTAAAATGATATTTAAATGACAAAACTGAAACTTATGGACTTTCCATCAGTTTTCAGTTCAGTTGTCAGTTAAACAGATTTTTAAACAAGTTTCAGTTCAGTTGTCATTTTCGATTACAGTTGGGGGTGGTTTTCTAATACAGTATATTTGAATTTCAGTGCTCTTTTCATGAACATTGCAAAACAATATGATGATTTAATTGAATTTATTGAAATTGACCACGCTTGTCCGTGTTAGTTGAAGAAAAGTGATCATTTGCATCAGTCTTCTTCCTCCCAACTGCAGAATGGGGCCCCCATATACTAATAGATAGAAAATCTCCATACTAGCACTGAAACAGGCTAACGAGAGATGGAGTACCATTAATATACATAACAGAAAACATAAGATTGGAAGATCGGATAGATGTGGAATAAAATAAAGATTTGTGAGTTCTCCTCCAAGTTTATTGTGTTTATCATATGCATGTAGAGTATAGCGATTGAGGTACTACGTAGAAGCCTTTTCCATTAAGTTAAAATTCAGCTTACTATAGACGAGCCTACGACGGGCCACCCCCTGATCCGTTGAAAGAAATTCTGAACTGTATTTACGCTAAGTTCGAAGAACAATGTGAAACGAACAAACAAATCCTCGAACGTCTCAGTAACGTCGAAAGCTTTTGTATGGCTAACATTATACCTAAATCTAAGTAGTTATGAACTCCTTGCTTAAAATTGTAACATGGAACGCGAATGCTCTTAAAAAAATCTAACGAATTAGAAATTTTTCTAATGAAAGAAAATATTGACATTTGTTTGATCTCCGAAACCCATTTAACAAGAGAATCGCAAATAAAGATAAGGGGATACCCTGGCTATCACGCCTATCATCCTTCTGATAGAGCGCGGGGCGGTTCGTCCTTATTCATCAAAACTAACATTGAACACTCGGTCGATATAAACATAGAGCTCGAAAAACTTCAGTTATGCGCGGTAAGGGTTCAAAATAAACACCAGAGCTACAATATAGCGTCTATTTACTGTCCGCCGCGATACTCGCTAGAAAAAGACGACTACTTTCGTGTCTTTAATAACCTTGGTTCAAATTTCCTTATTGGTGGAGATTTCAACGCGAAGCACACTTTTTGTTGCTCAAGATGTACATCTTCTAAAGGAAAAATTCTCTACGAAGTGGCAAATGAATTCGGTTGTTGTTTTTATTCGACAGGAAAACCGACCTATTGGCCAACCGACTAAAAAAAAATTCACGATTTTATCGATTTTTTCATCACAAAAGGCATTTATGAGAAGTTTATTGCAGTCAAAGAAAGTTTTGATCTCTCTTCTGATCACTCTCCTGTAATTTTATTACTTGGTAAAGCATTGATCAAGAAAGAAGGACCTCCAAGACTTACCAGCAATAGAACAAACTGGGAAGGCTTTAGAAATGATTGCGAAACAAATATCGCCTTAAATGTATCACTGAAAACACCTTGTGAACTAGAGGACGAAGTTGATCGTTTCGTGGAAGCAATCCAAATAGCGGCGTGGAGAAACACTCCTTCTAGAAGCTATAAGATCAACCGCAACGAAAAGTTTCCCAGAGAAATCACTGAACTAGTGAGGGAAAAAAGAAGAGCACGAAAAAATGGCAAATCACTCGTGCACCGCAACATAAAACGGTCCTTAACCGATTATGCAATCGCCTTAAAGATAGTAAAGGGAATTTAAAAGCAATAAAATAGCGACGTACCTTGAAAATCTCTCCGCTGAAAGAGAATCAAATTATTCACTTTGGAAAGCGTTAAAAGGCATCCGGAAACCTCAAATGCAAGCGCCACCAATTCGGAAAAATGATAGACACTGGGCCAAGACTGACAAAGAAAAGGCAGAACTTTTTGCCTTGCACTTAAAAGAAACGTTTCGGCCGTTCGACGGCCCTTTGTTATCGCCTGACTCCCCAGTCACGACATCTGACAACTTTAAATTAAAAAAAGTTGCATTGATTGAACTGAGGGAAGTGATTAAAAATTTAAAGACGAAAAAAGCTCCGGGTTACGACTTGATAACGGCGCAGGTGGTCAAGGAATTGCCGAATAAAGCTATTATTAAACTGCTCTATTTGATAAACGCTTCATTCAGATTGCTCTACGTTCCGAGGCAATGGAAAGTCGCCGAGATTATAATGGTCCCAAAACCAGGCAATCCCCTGAATGAGATGAAATCTTATCGGCCTATTTCCTTATTGCCGGTTATCTCAAAAGTATTCGAAAAACTACTTTCTAAACGACTGCAACCGGTAATCGACGAAAGACGTCTCATTCCTGACCATCAGTTTGGATTTAGAATTAAACATTCTACAATCGACCAAGATCACAAAATAACTGACGTGATCGAGAAAGCTCTCGAAGAAAAAAAGATTTGTTGTGGTGTATTTCTTGACGTCTCACAAGCTTTCGATAAGGTTTGGCATGAAGGCTTGGAGTATAAATTGCAACTACTTCTACCACGGCAACTCTTTCTAATCCTACGATCTTACCTCGCCGAGAGACTCTTTCGTGTTAAGCACGGAAATGATTATTCTGATTTCAAGGAGATTGCGGCCGGAGTCCCACAAGGAAGTGTCCTTGGCCCACTTCTATATGTACTCTACACCCGTGATATCCCGCAGGAAAGCAACTGCGTCGTCGCCACGTTTGCGGACGATACTGCGATACTAACAACGGGCGATACAATTGAAGCAGCAACTGAAAAGCTGCAACATGCTATTAATAAAGTCCACGCTTGGACGAATTCTTGGCGTATTGTGCTGAATGAAAGTAAATCCACTCACATCAACTTTACCTACAAAAAAGTTTATAGATTGCCTTTATATTTAAACTCGGCTCAAATACCATATGCAAACGAAGCAAATTATCTAGGAATGACTCTAGATGTTAAGCTTAAACGGAAATCGCACGTAAAAAAGAAACGCGACGAGCTCGAAAACAAATACCGACAAATGTACTGGCTACTTGGAAAACATTCGAAGTTAAGCCTACATAACAAACTGCTTATCTTTAAGCAAGTGCTAAAACTAGTGTGGACGTATGGTTTACAACTGTGGGATTGTACCAAGAAAAGCAATAGAAATATCCTACAAACTTTTGAAAATAAATTTCTTAGAACGATCGTTAGCGCACCGTGGTATGTGCGTAACGAAGATATTCATCGGGATCTGGGAATTCCCAGCGTCGTTGAAGAGATAAAAAAATTTGCTCGTAAACACAAAGATCGTGTTCA
Organism: Blera fallax; assembly: GCA_946965025.1. Classification (NCBI taxonomy): domain Eukaryota; kingdom Metazoa; phylum Arthropoda; class Insecta; order Diptera; family Syrphidae; genus Blera; species Blera fallax. Next base: position 59,741,549 of record OX337246.1, read on the forward strand.
CGGCCATTGTAACCGTACCGTCATTCAACTACTTGACGCGAACAATTCAATTCGTCGTCTGCAAAGGACAAAACCTTTTGACCTCGCGTCATAGCATATGCCGGTCGTAAAAAACACAGGAACTTTCATTGAAATTTAACCTGTCTTAAGTGCTACATTCTTTTTAATTACATACGAACATCTCTTTCCAAAACACGAGTCTCGTAAGCGAAAATAAAACTGCTGGATAAGCGTCAGCTTAGTTGTAGTATCAATTCTGAAGAGAGGTGTTTTTAGTGAGTAAAAATCTCACACTACCATAAGCACGCGCTGTCGGGCCTTATGGTGTCTTTTGAAGATTTTCACCTGAACTCGGCAAGAAAAAAAAAAAAAAAAATAAAGAAGGACAGATGTTGAAGTTGCTGGGATTATTTTTTTTTGTTTTGCAATATGGGTTACTGTAAATCCATAGGATAATTCGCTGTTTAAAAAGTCTATAAAATATAAAGTTAATTTGCCAAAACTCGCACTTCCGTATTTGCTTAAAGAAAAAACGTCTGTTCACATCAATCGTTATAATGAGAGTGATTTATTAATTTTGCTAATGACAATTACATCTTGACATCTATAGTATAATATCCCAAAATAAGGGGAAATTTCCCAAAAGGGGGAGTTCTTTGGGTTTACACCTGGGAGTCATTGTATAATAATTTTCAATTTAATAATAATATTTATAAATTATAATGTGTAAAATAAATTAATTATATAAACTGCAACATTCTCCCCGGCCCTGAACGGAGTTCGGAATGTGATCAGCCCATTGCCTTAAGTTCGAATTCGCGCAGTTTCGATCTCCTCTTCGTCTTCTTCGAAGTTGTTGCTGCTGTCCTTTGTGTGCATTCAAGTATCACGTCGTTTGTTGTTGCGAGCCGGTGATAGCGCGTAATTGGTTTTTTGTATTACAATTTTTTAATTTGCACGTAAAGTGATTTAAATTAAAGTTAAAGTTAAATAGTGATAAAAAAAATACTGAATTTTCATGTGTACATATTTCAGGTGAGTGATAAATAATATATATGCAGTATGATATTCTTTCTAATTGATAATTGCATTTACTATTATGTGTGGTGTGTGTGTGTGTGTGTGGTGTTGTTGTCGCCAAGCCATGAATGGAGGCATCGACGGTAGAACGCGATTTTCTGAAGCCGTACTGATGGACTGACAGTGCTCCGTTTTCCTCCGCTACCGCAAGTAGTCTGTCATAGATGATACGCTCTAGGATTTTGCCTAGCGTATCAAGTAGGCATATTGGGCGATAAGCAGTACTAAATGTTGTAGCTTCCATGGTGCGGGGAAAACCCCCTCCTCTAGACACTTTTGCATAGCTGCTAATGTCCGGCCTCGTCTTAACAGCCGCTTTGACTGATAATTTAGCCAGTTCCTTCTTTAGTACCGGGCATTTGCTACTACCAGCTACGTGTCCGGCGTTTTCTACCGTAGTAATCTTACACCAGAAGCATAGTTCGTCCTTTTTGCAGTCCTTGGCTATGTGACCTTCTTCTCCACAGTTTCTGCACTGTTTGGATCGGTCATGTTCGCTCTTGCATTGTCGCGCCGTGTGGCCAAACTCTAGACACCTGAAGTATTTGGTGAGGGCTTTTCGAACGCGAATGCGGCAGTTCACCCAGCCGACTTTGATTTTACCGGACTCTAGCAGTTTGTTCGCCTTTTCTGCCGGTAGCCCCACTGTCGCTATCTGTGTGCCTCCATAGGCCTTTCGAAGGCTGAGCACGTCTGCTTCGGTAACTCCAATGTTATACTGGGCCTTGATTGCTTCACAAATATCTTTCCTGTTGGTGACTTCGTCGAGGTCTTTGATTTCGACCGTGAATCTCTGCGTTAGAGTGCGGATCTCCGCCCCTGCACCAAGGTTCTCGCCAATTATGCCCCTGAATTGTTCAGTTCTGTCACCAGATTCGCGAAGCTGGAACAGCAGGTCACCTTTCTGGGTTCGCCTAATCTTTGTGACCGATTCACCCAGATTGTGGAGCTTGGGATCCGCTTTGACTCTGCGGAGTATTTCGGCGTATGAAAGTTCTCCCTTGCTTGCCACCACGATTGCGTCCGGTCGCGTTTTTACCTTGGTGGTCTTGCCTGGTTTCTTTTCATCCTTCTTCTTTTTTCTGACAACTTTCGACCAAGCGTTATCGTCGCCTATAGTCTGCTCGTTGGTCACCGCGCTGACGGGTTTTGTACTGCTTGTGGCCTGCCCGTCCTTTGTGGCTTTGGTGGGTTTTTTGAGCTTGACCTTCTCCGTTTTTTTTGCTTTGCCGTCCTTCCGGGGCTCCTCCTCACTGCGGGGTGCCTTGTTTGCTTCAACTGGAGGCGGCGATTTTTGCCGGCGTTTCGAGTTCGGCGACTCGTTACAGGGTTCCGGCCTTCGTTTGGGTCCCAAAATCGTCTTCAGCCATGGTGATGTTTGGGAGGCGTTGTTCCTGCGGATGACTTCTTTGGCCTTGTCATCATGCATCTCAATCGCTGAGAGCTCATAGAGCGCTTTGATGCTCTCGATTGCGTCCCGCATTGGCTGGTGGATGGAGCGCCTTTTGCCATCCTCCAACATTTCGACTAGGACTTTTATTTGTTCACCTAGTCGATGGAACACAGAGGGCTGGGTGTTTGAATCCAGCACAGTTGTCGCGCTTCTTTGGGGAGCCATTTCTCCTTCAGGACTCCTCTGCGGCGTTGGTAGTTGTCTAGCCGGCGATCTTCTTATAATCGAGCTCCTCTGGAAAGGGTTCTCTCCGTTGACCTCGTTCTCCTCGTGTTTGTTTTGGTTTTTGTTTGTTGTAATCATTTCTGTTGGGTCCCCACTCAAAGCCGCTATCAATGCTCGGATGTGTAGTCACCTAATGATCCCATGGTTATCTATGCATGCAGTGAGGCCATGCGAGGGTTGACCCAGACCCTTATGGGGTTATTAAGACCTTGCTGGGCTCGGCCTTAATGTTTTGTGTCCTTTTTTGTTTGTCTATTATTATAGCATTGTACTATAATAATAAACAATAAATTGTAATATATATATATATGTATGTATATTTATATATATAAGTATGTATGTGCAACCTCTCTTCCGGGGGTGAGAAGTTGCTCGCTTCGCGGTGTGGCGGGTGCGTCCGGATCTCGCCATTTACTCCTAACTGTATCCCTCGTAGCCACCATGAGGTGGGAAGCACATATTTGGAAGACGGTGCTTACTTGTCTTGTCACAGAGAGTTCATAGGGGTTCCTTTGACCTTTTCAGCCACGCCCTCCTTCTCTGCCGCTCTTGGTCGGGGACTGCTTATTGGGTATTCGCAGCTAACCTCCATTTCTGCAGGCCGTTCACTATCCGCCACCTGTGACCCCCACAGTTGCCTGAGCTTGGCCTCACCAGCCCGTCCGGCGTGGTGTCTGTGTGCTGGAACTGGAACTTGGAAGTTGCCTCGTGTGTGTGAATGTGCTGTGTTGTGTGGTGTTTACCCAGAAGAAAAAATATTAAGTACCTGGGAAAGAGACTTAGGTTTGGGATTAGTGCATATGTTTTTTTTTTGTTGTGTGAGAAATATGTAAGAGCGTTTAATTTTAATGAGATGAAATTCGCATTTAATTTTTCGCGTCGATTATTGCTATTGAGTGATCGAGATGGCTACACATGCGCGAGTGTAATTGTAGCCTATTGTGTGAGTGGGATGCACTATTTCTCCGATAGTGTTTTTGGTAAGAGTGCGAGTGTGTTGCATGCGATTTTTATTGATATTTGTTATTGTTTACATTTAAATGATATATTTTAATTTAGTGTAGATTGATTTTAATTGAATATTAAATTCCTAATGGCGGTTGTAGTTGAGGCATAGTAATGTGTATTATGAACATAGTTATATGTATATGTTTTCGATGACACTAGATAATGGTGTCGTCCATAGGCATTTTATTGCTGGGTAGTGCGCAAATTTTTGTGATTGGTCGCTTAACTTCTCCCTGTGTTGTTTTTAGTGTGACGACGCGAGTTAGATTGTCTGGTCCAGGATGTTTGTCGATAATGCGTGCCATATTCCATTTGGCTGGTGGAAGTCTTTCGTCCTTGATGAGGACAAGGTCTCCTATTTCGGGTTGTGACTCACGTTGTTGCCATTTGGGTCTCTGCTGCAAGCGCGCCAAATATTCTGAGCTCCACTGTTTCCAGAAACCTTTGTACATTTGTTGGATGCGTTGCCACCGGTCGATGTAGTTGAGCTTCTGTTCGGTGAGGTCGTGTTGTGGGATACTATTGATGGGCTCACCAATCAGGAAGTGTCCTGGCGTTAGGACGGTGAGATCGTCTGGATTGCTGGACATCGGACATCGGACATAGAGGCCTCGAATTCAGACATGCTTCTATCTGAGTCAGAAGCGTGGTGAGTTCCTCAAAAGTATATCTTTCAGTACCAGTAATTCTTTGTAGGTGGTACTTGATGGATTTTACTCCGGCCTCCCACAGTCCTCCGAAGTGAGGAGACGCAGGAGGAATAAACTTCCACCTTATACCATCTTTCACCAATATTTCCGCGATCTCCTTCCGATCAAGTTGGGCCAATTTAAGCATCTTTCTTAGCTCCGTATTTGCACCGACGAAATTGGTTCCGCAGTCGCTGAATATTTCCTGACATAGGCCTCGTGAACCGTCGCAGAGCTGCTATAAACGCTTGTGTGGTCATGTCACTGACCAGCTCAATATGTATTGCCTTTGTGGTCAGGCAGATAAAGATGGCGAAGTAAGATTTAAAGCCTTTGGAGCCCCGACCTTTCCATGCCTTCACGTCGATGGGCCCAGCGTAGTCAACCCCGGTGTACGTAAAGGGTCGTGTTACTCGAACTCGAGGAGCAGGTAAGTTACCCATAAGCTGCGCCGAGGGTTTCGCTCGGAATCGAAAACATATCTTGCAATTATGGATGCATTGTTTTACGTACCCTTTAATTCGCAGTATCCAATATCTCCTCCTTAGGTACGCTATCATCTGCTGGATTCCTCCATGAAACGTCCTTTCGTGAGCGTCTTGAAGAAGAAGCCTAGTAAAGTGGTGCTTTGGGCTGAGGATACTTGGATGCTGTTGCTCATACGGTAAATCGGAGTTTTGCAGCCTTCCCCCAACTCGTAAGACGCCCTCAGAGTCGATGAATGGGTTCAAAGCCTTCAGAGTTTTGGCCGGTGCTCCCTTCCGAAGTGCTGCAATTTCATAGGAAAACATATTTAATTGAGAAATCTTAACTAGACATAGAGTGGCTGAGTTCATTTCGGCAGGAGAAATGACAGAAAAGTTTCTGTCTATGGGTGATTTTTTTAAGTTTGCAACAAATCTACGGCAATAAACTATTATTTTTATCAATTTTGTGAGGTTGGAAAATTTTATGATAAGTGTGTTGATATAATTATTTTCCTCTACCACACAGTGAGCTCGGACAGAGCGCCTTTCCTCCTCTGTCTCAAGGTTCGATGGTTGAGGTGGATATTGAAATTTCCATGTAGACTGCAGAAATTCGGGGCCATTCCACCAGAGCTTGTTTCCAGCCAGCGCCGCCGGTAAGACTCCTCGCGACAAGAGATCAGCTGGATTTGTGTGTGTTGGGACGTGATTCCAAATATCTCGCTGAGTGAGCCGTTGAATTTCCGCAACACGATTGCTGACAAACGCGGACCATTTTGCGGGTGATGCAGCAATCCACGCTAACATGATTGTTGAGTCAGTCCAGGCGTATTGTTGAGAGTCCTTTAATTGGGAATCCAAATCAGCTATTGTGTGGAAATTGTTAATAAGGCTTTGTTTCTCCACAGGTACCTTCCCCAGCAGAATCCAACCCAGTTTCGTTTTCTGCGCAATTGGTGCAGTTAAACTAGAGGCCCGTTGGATATCTGGCAGGACAATTTCGGCGTAGACTTCGCTGCCGAGAAGAAGATCAACTCTAGCCGGAGTGTGAAACATTGGATCCGCAAGTTTGAGTTCGGCCAGGTGCGGCCATTTGTTGATGTGAACCTTTTGGGTCGGAAGAAGCCCAGTCAGGGATTTAAAGACGAAAGCGCGGATGCGCCCTTGAAACTGTGAGTACAATGAATCAAAGACGAGGTCCACGCAGCTATGGGATGCTCCGCTGCTGACCTTCCCCAACCCAGAAACTTCAACAAATGTTTTCTTACTCCGCAGGTTAAGTAATTGGGCAGCCGAACCTGTAATAAATTAAGCTTCTGACCCAGGATCTATTAACGCTCTAAGGTTTATAAACTCCCCTGATGCTGCCTTAACTCGGACTACAGCTGTTGCTAATAAAATTTGTGAAGTGTTGTCCTGGTGAGTGTGAAAAATGTAGAAATTGTTTGTGTGTTGAGTGTTGGATGTGGTAGGGACTTGTGTAGAGTTATACGGTGTACGAGTATATTGTGTGGTGTCGTGTAGGGTATGTGATGGATGTGGAGGTAATTGTAAATGAGATGGAGTGCTCGCATTTGTGAAGTTTGTATTTGGATGTTGTGAATGGTTACTTAAATGGATGAGTGAATGGTGTGGTTGTTGGCAGAAATAACAGCGTGAATGGCTGGGACATTATTGTGTACAGTGACTGTACGCCAGACAGTTCTCACAAACCCCTATTCTACCTACATTCTGCTTCCTTACAGCCACATCTATTTTTAAAAATTTTTTGCAAACCCGGAGGGAATGGGGACCCTTGTTGCAAACCTTACAATTAAAAGATTGTTTTTTAGAGTTGGAGAAGAAATTATTGGTTTTTATTTGCCTGTTGTTATTATATTTTGAGACTGGCTTTCGATCTACAGCTTCCAGCGTTCTAAATCTCGCTTCTAAAAATTCTTTAAAAGTCGGCAGATCTTTTCGGACACCTAACTTTCCTCCCACAATTGCTGCGTTATTGATGGTAGCTTCTGCAACATGCAATAAACAAAAATTGCATCCCAATGCTGGGCGGGAAGCTCTAGATTTGAAAGTGAGTGTCGACATTCAGTGGAAGTGTCTAGCAAATTTTTTATTCCAGTTACGGATTCCTGATTTAGCGCTGGTTGACCGAAAAAGATTTTAAATTGAGTGTTGACCAATATACGTTTATGGTCATATCTAGCCGTTAACAACGCCCACGCCGGCTCATAGTTTCCCTCGTCAACTCGTAAATGTTGCAGAAGACGCTCTGCTTCCCCAAAACACTTGACTTAAGATAATGGAGTTTTTGAATCTCCGATAAGTAACTATCCACTCTTCATAACTTCCAGAAAAAGTGGGTATATTGATCTTAGGGAGTCTTACTTGTTTATTATTTTTTATTTCAACAGAACTCACCGCTGCTCCTGATTGAGTTACCTTATCCAGGCCATCCAGCAATTCTGCACGGTATTCGATTATCTGCTATCAAATACTGCTGCTCCAAACAGCACCGGTTCCAGAATCCAGAAAGGGAATTTAATTTTTATTTATTAGGATTCTAATATTTTTATTGCACGACGCGTGAAATCCGTTTGCGCACTTATAAAAAACTCACAAATGTCTATTATTAATTAAAAAACAAACTCCACAATTTTTTATTTTAATTAAATGTTAAAATAATTACACCTTTTATTTAATGTCAAATTGCACTGTCAATGTCACAAGTTTTACGAATTTTAATATTATAAATTTAATGCACTTTATATGACACTAATATAAAAGTTTTACGGTAAGAAGGACCAAATGTAAATCCATAGGATAATTCGCTGTTTAAAAAGTCTATAAAATATAAAGTTAATTTGCCAAAACTCGCACTACCGTATTTGCTTAAAGAAAAAACGTCTGTTCACATCAATCGTTATAATGAGAGTGATTTATTAGTTTTGCTAATGACAATTACATCTTGACATCTATAGTATAATATCCCAAAATAAGGGGAAATTTCAAAAAAGGGGGAGTTCTTTGGGTTTACACCTGGGAGTCATTATATAATAATTTTCAATTTAATAATAATATTTATAAATTATAATGTGTAAAATAAATTAATTATATAAACTGCAACAGTTACAGACGTTGATGCAGCTTCTTTTCAGTTTATTCATAATTACGTTGGCTGTAATCAGAACTTCAAATAATTATATTGCATGTATTTATCTTGATAATTCCATATTTCATTCTACATGAATGCTTACGTTCACTACTGTTTACAAGTAAAATGAAAACTTAACTGAATACAGAACTGCTTTCTAAATACACTGTCTTTTTGAACTGAAATGACAACTGAAACTGATCGTCTAAATGGGCCTTTAATCAAACCTCGAGTAGCACAAATGTTCCATGTTGATGTTCTTCAATTTTATACTTTAGCTTGTACGTAACTTCACCCCGCGTTTATTGGTAATTTTTTAGGTTTAAAATTTCTTGCATATTTTAACAACGACTTCCTCTCGCTTGGCAGACACTTTGATATGGTGCGAGACCTTAAGTTGCAATGACTCAATTAGCCGCAAAGGGCCTCGTTCTCGGATGTGCTGCCTGAGGAGTAACGAACCAAGAGCTGCCCCCCTAATCCAGGGTGTAAATCTACCCGTGCCTATTGGATGGTTTGCAGCCAGGGGGTATACCGACTGTATTATAACAGAGCCTCTCTGAAACAGGACCGCCTCAGGGAGTAACTGTGGTCTTACGGCGCTAATGCGGAGCTCAGGCGCAGCCGACGCTCTTTTCCCGCTCTACTCGTGGGAATGAATCCAATAAAAAATAATAAAACAAAAACAAAACAAAATATGAAGAATAACCTGGATAGAATGCGGGGTAGTACTGCATCTATGCCAGCGAGTAAGTTGGAGCAAAGGTTCTGTATGAATGACCTGGTGAGAAGTCGGCCAGGATCAAACCGAGAGGGAGGTGTAAGGCAAGTGCAACCCAGCACCAGCCAAAAAGCCGCCACGACCTCAAAGGAGATCCGTGGGTCGAAGACAGCAGCACGGCAAGAAAGTGCCAGAACGGAGGGTGGGAGCCAAGCTCTAGCCCCCCGTATTTTGGGCAAGGTGACTGCGGCCGAAGAAGATGCGAACGAGCTCGAGCATAGTTCGGGCACCAACAGCTCCTCAATCCAATGCCGCTCCGACCACCAAAAGAAAGCGAGCCTGTCCGCCGATGCCACCACCTGGGCAACCGGGAGGCAAAGACTACCCCCTGGGAAAGGGTCTCAGCGGTGCGTGTTCTCGCTGGTACCTGCGATACCTTTGTACCTGAGATAGCCAGGAAAAGGCAGAGGAGCACAGAGCGAAGCCCGACTCCACTGATGTGTCTTCGGCCAAGAGGGGCAGCATTGCTCTAACACCTCCTGAAAGCGATGTACAGAAAAGGCTGAGGATAGAGGAGAGCGTCAAGAGACCCAAGGCAGAGCCTGCGAGTGCTAGCGCTGTCTCGGCTGGCAGAAGCTATGCTGCGGCTGCTAAGGCAGCTGCACCTAGTGGAAGGCATGCTGAGTCTACGAAGGCTGAGCAGGTTGCGGTACTTCCTGTGAACTATCCACAAGAAATGCTCGATGCAGAGGACCTCAGAGCACTAGAGAGCGCGGAAATGGCCTTGGGATGGGTGCATAAGCTCAAATTCCAGGGCATTCATTTCAGAAACGGCATGCTACTGGTCGACTGTGAAACTCCACAGACTGTGGAATGGATGAAGACCGTAGCACCCAAGTTAAAGAAATGGAAGGGAGTGGGCCTAACTGCATGTAACAATGCGGACATACCACGTGCTCATTCCATCAGCATATTTTTTCCGCGCAGCGTGGATCAAGAATACGAAACAACACTGGCACTCCTGGAAGCGCAGAATGATGGCCTGAACATCAAGGCGTGGAAGGTGCTGTATAGTCGAAACGAGGGGACCGGGCAGTTACTGGCTCTCGGAATTGACCAACAATCTTTTGAGGCCTTAAGGCTCAAAATTGTACTCTGAGCTACCGGTTCGGCAAGGTAACGGTAGGTGGACTCAGGAAATCGGAGGAGAGCGCAGGGCATAGTACCAACTCGACACCAATTGAACAGGGGACACTACCGGAAGCAGAGCATTCTGCTGCGCTGACGGTCAAAGCACTAACTCCGATTGCTGAGCAGGATGCTCGGAGTGCGGATGAATTTATGTCCATCTCAGATCACTCGTTATCTGAGAAGGACGTAAACAGGACGATTATCTCACTCCCTCTGGACTGCAATCTGGAGGAGGAAGAGATTCTGCTGGCGGAGGGTGGGGCAACAGCCCCCGACGAGCACTAGCTCGATGACCTCCAAATATCAAAAAATAAAGGTCGCCCAGGTAAACATCAACCATGCCATATCGGCATCAGCCGTTATAACTAGGATGTTTACCAAACAAAACCTGGGCTTTGCACTAAATCAGGAGCCATGGATCCTGAAAGGAGATGTCAAAGGACTACCGTGTAGAGACGCAAAGGTAATTTGGGATATAAGAGTGACCAATCCAAGGGCATGATTCTTATAAATAACAAAATTAACTTTCTCTTAGTTTCAGAATATGCGACGCGAGATCTGGTGCCTTATCTGCAAGTATCCTTAAGTTTCAATGGTGTATACCGCACCGCAATTATCGCATCTGCATACTGTGCTGGGGATGAACCGGCTGTACCAACAGAACTGCAACGCTTAGTGGAGCACTATAATAAGCTCCAAATGCCGCTGCTGATTGGATGTGATGCCAATGCTCACAATATAATATGGGGAAGCACCGACACCAACATCAGGGGTGAGTCATTATTAGAATTTATTCTCAGTTGATCTCTAGATATATACAATGTAGGGAACACCCCAACCTTTGTCACTAGAGTCAGAAAGGAAGTCTTTGACCTTACGCTAGGTAGTCCAAGCATTAGTAGGTTAGTCAGAAACCGGATAAGCCGTCACTATCTGACCATAAAATCATTGTCTATGACTTAGATAGTGCATGTATCATGAGAAACCCAGTAGGAAAACAGACTGGAAGGTCTACAAAGAAACGCTAGATAGCAACCTCTAGAATATTGATCATAGTAGGGCTCCGGCACACTATCTAGAGTTAGAAAACGCGGTAGAGGGCATTAGTACCGCAATTACAAATGCGTTTAAATCAAACTATCCCATAAGCAACAGAAAGGGAGAGAGATGTGCCGTGGTGGAGCAGCAACTTGTCAAAATTACGCTCTGATACTCGTAATCTCTTTAACAAAGCAAAATGTAATGGGGATTGGCGAAAAGAGAAAGTTTCAAGAAGTTCTGCGAAACAATAATAAACACTCCTGCTGCGGCAAGATTACACAAAGCCCTAGCAAAGACGGGGGGTATGTCAACATCACTGAAACAACCAGATGGCAGTTGCACTGAAAATGAGGAACAAAGAGCACTACTGCTCTTAGAAACTCACTTCCCCGGGAGTTCGCGGAATACTTGTGAAGAGAGCATGACCAACATAACCAGACCTCGGAAAGAAGATTGGAAGATTGCAGGAAATATCTGTTCCAGAGGGAGAATTGAATGGGCAATTAGCTCCTTTCAGCCTTTCAAGTCACCAGGTGTGGATGGGATCACACCAGCCTTGCTGCAAAGGGGGCAAGAGGAACTACTACCACACCTAGTCATAATGAAAAGTAGTCTCGCACTGGGTTATATACCAAACCAGTGGAGACGGCCAAAAGTTGTGTTTATACCAGAAATGGGGAAGAAAGACCCAACACAGACGAAGTCATACAGACCGATCAGGCCTAACATCGTTCCTTCTCAAAACAATGGAGAAAGCTGTGGATAACCATTTAAGAGAGGATGTTCTTAGCGCATCCCCACTTCATCAACGTCAGCATGCATACAGAACGGGCAGATCTGCAGAGACCGCTCTCTATCAGCTGACGGAAATTATTCAAGGAGCTCTTGAAACAAAAGAGACAGTAATCTGCGCCTTCCTAGACATAGAGGGGGCATATGACAACACTTCGCATGAAGCTATTAAACAAGCCCTGGACAGGAAAGGAGTAAGCAGAACAGTATCTAAGTGGATGTATAAGGTACTGAGAACAAGATCAGCAGAAACTCAGACATCAAGAGAAGTTATCAAGGTCAACACGACAAGGGGATGTCTGCAAGGAGGAGTGCTTTCTCCTCTAATTTTTTTTTTTTTTTTTTTTATAATTCGCGCGCGCCAAAAGGGGTATGAATACCCTTATGCTGTTTATTCAGGGCACGGGCGTTTGGAAAAAGGGGAAAGAGGAACAGAGGAGATACCGGTGCACGTTGGCTTTGAATGTTTGTATGTTGTAGCGATAAGGAAATACAGAGCCTGGAGGATTATTCCACATACGTGTCGTTCGGCTTATGAACGAATCCCTTTATTTGACAGTACGTCCGAAGTTGGGCTTGAGGGTGAACTGATGTGCATTCGAAGCGTGACGCGTATTGCGGGTGAACTTTTGAAGGGGAGGAATGCAAGTGGCTAATTCGTTGGAACATTTTTGTGGAATAAGCGATAAAATAGGGAGAGACAAGAGACTTTTCTGCGATGCTCTAGTGAGTCTATGGAGCTCACAATGTCTCTATCACCTATTAGTTTTATCGCGCGATTCTGAACCCCATCAAGAATGTGCAAGACGGTCTTGGGTGCACCAGACCAGATGGGGGCGTTGTATTCCATCTTTGGGCGAATGAATGCCTTATATATTGAATCCAGATCAGACGTTGTAAAATATTTCTTGCTTAAGGAATCCTAGACATTTTGCAGCATTTTTGGCGACCTCGAATATGTGATCGTTCCAACGAATATGGTTGTTAATACACATACCGAGAATGGCAAGTCTTTCGGTTTCGGCGATGCAAGTACCATTCATGGATAATGGTTGAGGGTCTTGGTTTCGCTTGAGAGACAGAAGACAGCATTGAGTTTTGGATGCATTAAATTCCACTCTGTTAGTTGAGCCCCATTTGATTATGCTGTCAAGGTCGGAATTTAATGAGTTTAACATACGTTCCGTTCCTCTTCTACGGCCGAAGAGCAGGGACGTGAGTTAGGGAACGAATATGAAAAACTGAGGGTACTGTCATCAGCGAAGGAGTGGATTGGATTAGAGGTTGCAGACAAGAGATCATTTATGAAAATGAAAAAGAGAGTCGGAGACAGAACTGAGCCCTGGGGGACACCAGCATTTATATGGTGAATATCAGACTTGAAGCCGTCCAAGACAACTTGTATTGAACGCCCCAAAAGGTAATTTCTAATCCATTGAAGAAGAGACTCATCGATGCCATATGCACGCATTTTCGACAAAAGAGCCTGATGCCAAACTCTGTCAAATGCCTTTGAAATATCAAGTGCAACTATCTTTGTTTCGCCGAAGTGATGAAGAGATTGGTTCCACTTCTCGGTGAGATATGCCATCAAATCACCAGTGGACCTGTTGCTACGAAAACCATACTGCCGGTCATTGAGAAGTTTTCGTGAATCAAGATATTTCATAAGCTGACGATTTATCAGCGTTTCCATGACCTTGGAAAGAAGGGACGTAAGTGCAATGGGTCGGTAATTGGTCGGAGAGGAAGATTCGCCTTTTTTAGGGACAGCCTGGACAAATGCTGTTTTCCATCTTCTCGGAAAGAGTCCAGAAGAGTAGTACAGACAGAAAAGCTTACGCAGAGGTTTTGCCAGCGAAGAAAAACACCTCTTCAGAACTATTGGGGGGATACCATCTGGACCAGCGGATTTGAGAACTCTTGCAACTATGCGAGTGCGAAAATGGACTTGTCCCATAGAGAAATCGACGCTCTCAAGCACAGGGACAGACAAAGCACTATCTTGTAGTGTTGAGTTGGCTGCAAATTGTGCAGCGAGTAGATTGGCCTTGTCTAAGGAGCTGACAGCTGGAATTTCATTGTAAATGAGCGTTGGGATGGCGGATGAAGCAGAATTTTTAATGTTTTTGACGAATGACCAAAAATTTTTACTACCTTTGGGACACCGTAGTATTTTTTGCCTCAGTTTTTGGTCATGTAGAAATTTGACACGTCGAATATGGGCGTTGCAGTTATTTCTTGCTTGTTTGAACTTCTTTCGGTTTTCCTCAGATTTGTTGGCTTTATAAGACCGAAAACTTACTTCTTTCAACCTGATAGCCTCTTTACAGCTCTGGTCGAACCATGAGTTTGTCTTAGGTTTAATGCTCTTTATTCTGTTAGGAATAAAGTCATTCATACCTAAGAGAATCGTGTCAGTGATCATATCAGCGGCGGCATCCACGTCACTATCAAGGAAGCATAGTGACCAGTTAAAACTCCTAAAGAAGCTATTAAGGCCGTCCCAGTTGGCTTTCTCGTAACGCCATACTTTTCTTTTGGGAGTTTGTTCTTTAACTGTGTGGTCGGAGTACGAGAATTTAGCTGATATGATGTTGTGGTCAGACCGGCCTAGGGGCGCTAAAACGTCGATGACGTATTTATCAGGGTGAGAAGTAAGAAACAAGTCAAGGGTGTTGGCGGAATGACTTGCAATGTCTGGTATTCGTGTCGGCTCATTTACAAGCTGAGTCAAGTTGTTAATCTCAGCGAAAAGTTCAACATACCTTCCTTCGGGTGTTGTCTGGCCAGAGTGTAGAAGCCAATCCGAATTGTGAATATTGAAATCGCCCGCAATGACGATTTCAGTACGAGGATACAGGGATACAATTCGAGTGATGGAATCAGACAGCGCATTAAACTCGTTAAAGGTTGAGTTGCTGTCCGCACTAGGGCTTCTGTATATAAAACAGTAGTGGATAATTTGCTTACGGACGGTGAATTTTAGCCATTTGAAGTTGAATTCCGGATTGGAACAGTGGCCATACTGTGACGGAATTTGGTAAGCGATATCACTACGGATGTAAATGGCGAGGCCGCGGTGGGGAAAGAATAATGGCACTAAGCTACATATATCCAGGCAGTTCCAAATTAGAAGATTCTTCTACTACCTGTGTTTCACTAAGCGCCAGAACAGCTGGTTTATGGGAATGGGTGTGGGCATACACATCGAAGAAATTCGTTCGAAGCCCACGCATGTTGGAAAAATCAACCCTAAATTCCCTCATCATCACAACATAAAAATACAAAAAGACTCAACTCTGACGAAACTAAGCGGAGCCGCGAAGTGTAGATCCTGGGAATAGTTTTCCACAACAAACTGTCGCCGGTGTTATGCCCAAACGACAGTCAGCTGTGGTCCGCTATTCGGATAAACACTCACGGCTCGCTATACATCAGATGTTATGCTCTCTCAATCAACGCAACTGAAGAATGTACAGCACATATGTACATCAATTGTGGTGGTTGAGAAGCACAACAGCGAGTGAGTGGAGGGGGAGAGATGGAGAACCCGGCACTGATTTTTTTTTTTTTTTTTTTAACACCACTGCACTGCACTGAAGGTTTAATTAGGCGCGCGCGATCAGATGGTTTATTATTCTTATTTTTGTTCTATTTTTTTTTTTTTTTTTATTGTTTTATTGTATTTTATTGTTGTTGTTGCGTGTTTTTATATTGATTCCATTTTTTATTTTTTTTTGTTTTTTCTTATTGTATTTTTTTGTGTTTTATTGTTTTTGTGTGTAAGTTGCGGTAGAACGCGTGCGCCTCCGACGGCAGGCAACCCGGTACTCCTAATAATGTGGAGCCTTGTTGTGGATGAACTACTTGAAAAGCTAATAAACCTCGGAATCAACTGTCAAGCTTATGCTGATGACATTGTACTGATTTCCAGAGGAAAGTTTGAAGAGACCCTATGTGATATTATACAAAGGGGCCTAAAAGCAACTCAAGAATGGTGCCATCAACCTGGGTTGAATATAAACCCGGCTAAAACCACGA
This sequence comes from Blera fallax, assembly GCA_946965025.1. Lineage (NCBI taxonomy): Eukaryota > Metazoa > Arthropoda > Insecta > Diptera > Syrphidae > Blera > Blera fallax. The sequence continues at coordinate 59,757,411 of OX337246.1, forward strand.
TAGTACCATTCACGAGGAAAATAAAACTAAATCTAAAACCGATCCGACTGTCGGGCGTGTTACCCGCGCTCTAATGATATGTAGGAGCCTTGCGGGCAAGTCTTGGGGACTCAGCCCAAACATTCTAAGATGGATGTATATTGCCATTGTGAGGCCAACGATCACATATGGGGCAATAGCTTGGGCAAAACGAACCGGCCTGGTCACAACGAGGGAAAGACTCACTAAAGTGCAAAGATTTGCGTGCCTCTGTATCACTGAGGCCATGAGAACATGTCCAACTGCTGCCGTGGAAGTACTCTTAGAGCTGACTCCGCTCCATCTCGTAGTGGAGCAAAATGCAAAACGAACGATCCTAAGGATGGCAAAGGAAGGTATTGGAAGGAAGAAATGTGTCACCTCGAAAGAATATAACGCACTTCTTAAAAAACTTCCCCTTCTGGCAATCCCTAGGGATGACAGTTTTAAAAAAATTAACTTTGGGAAAAACTTTCGCACCAATTTAGGCAATAAGAAAGAATGGAGCAACGAATCCGCAATATATGGGCTGAGTAACCACGCGATGAAGTGGTACACAGACGGCTCGAGAACTGGGGAAGGGACAGGGGCAAGAGTGTTTGGGCCAAGAACGAAACACTCAGAACCTATGGGTAAGAGTACCAGCATCTTCCAAGCTGAAATACATGCTATAGACAGATGCATCCAACTCAATCTCGAAAGAGGATATAGAAACTGTGACATAGCAATACTGTCAGACAGTCAAGCAGCTATCAAATCACTCGATTAAGTCGAAACTTGTTTGGGAATGTTTAAACAAACTTAATGAATTAGGCAGAAATAATAAAGTTACACTCTGCTGGGTACCCGGTCATGTCGGGATAAAAGGCAATGAAAAAGCAGACTCACTGCAAGACAAGCAGCTGCAGAACCCTTCATTGGCCCTGAACCATTCTGCGGAATAGGGGAACATACCATCCGCGAAGAATTCAGGAAAATGGAGAAAGAAGACAGGGCGAGAACCTTGAACAACACTATAGGCCTGAGGCAAGCTAAAAACTACTGGGACACTATAACCGGAAAAGATTTGGAGCCTACATACATACAACCTACGAATCCTAACAGACTTCTTAACGGGGCATTGCAAACTCAGGGAGCATTTAAGGAAAATAAGAATAACAAATGAAGACCTTTGCAGATTCTGCAACGAGTCAAGTGAGTCCCCGGAGCATCTTCTGGAATCATGTGGGGCACTGACCCACACAAGACTGAAATACTTGCGAAAGTACCAATTATCAGCTGAGGATATGCCAACCATCGACCCGCTTCTCATACTCAGATTCTTAAAAGAAACTGGCCTGGAGAAAGAGCTCTAAGGTGAATTATTCTCGCCAGGGCAAAGCTAGAGGATATAACCCTCAAACACAAATCCGCTGGCCCAGATGGTATCCCCAAAATAGTTCCGAAGAGGTGTTTTTCTTCGCTGGCAAAACCTCTGCGTAAGCTTTTCTGTCTGTACCGCTCTTCTGGACTCATGGAAAACAGCATTTGTTTTCGTTTCGTGGTTTTCGTAGCAACAGGTCCACTGGTAATTTGATGTCATATCTCACTGAGAAGTGGGACCAACCTCTCCATTACTTCGGTGAAACAAAGATAGTTGCGCTTGATATTTCAAAAGAATTTGACAGAGTTTGGCATCAGGCTCTTTTGTCGAAAATGTGAGCATATGGCATCGATGAATCTCTTCTTCACTGGATTAGAAATTACCTTTCGGGACTTACAATACAAGTTGTCTTGGACGACTTCAAGTCTGATATTCACCACATAAATGCTGGTGTTCCCCAGGGCTCAGTTTTGTTTCCGACTCTCTTTCTCATTTCCATAAATGATCTCTTGTCTGCAACTTCTAATCCAATCCATTCCTTCGCTGATGACAGTACCCTCAGTTTTTCATATTCATTCCCTAACCCACGTCCCTGCTCTTCGGCCGTAGAAGAAGAACGGTAACGTATGTTAAACTCATTAAATTCCGACCTTGAAGGCATAATAAAATGGGGCTAAACTAACAGAGTGGGATTTAATGGATCCAAAAGACAGTGCTGTCTTCTGTCTCTAAAGCGAAACCAAGACCCTCAACAAACAAGACTTATCCATGAATGGTAATTGTTTCGCAGAAACCGAAAGACTTGCCATTTTCGGTATGTGTATTAACAACCATCTTCTTTGCAACGATCACATATTCGAGATCGCCAAAAATGCTTTAAAATGTCTAGGATTTGGATGGAATGCAACGCCCACACCTGGTCTGGTGCATATTTTAGATAGGGTCCAAACCCGCGCGATAAAACTGATAGGTGATAGAGACATTGTGAGCTCTATAGACTCACTAGAACATCTCAGAAATGTCTCTTGTCTTTCCCTATTTTATAGCTTACTAGCTGACCCGTACCTCGCCCCCTGCCAGGTTTAAGACAGAAATGTATTCAGCTTTTGAATTCCCCATGAAATAGATTTGGAGGAAATTGGGATTAGCGTTACTGTCAGGCATTTACATATGTTCCGATAAGGTGGTAAACTTGACTTTAAATCTTAAAAGTATAAATAAAGTTGCCTTCTGTTATGCGTTTACCACTAAAGGAGGTAATTTGAAAGGCTAAGTTAAACTTTCTAGGACTCTCTAAAAAAGTTTTTGACGAAGGATGACCACCCAGCACAATGCTCTTTGGTGGTTCCGGCGGTGCACCTATTTCTATGAGCATTACAGACCGCTTCAACAACACAACTCAGTAGATTCTTTTGCCCACTTTTGTGCATCACAAAAGCTACAAACCTCAGACATTGTATACCTACATGCGACTCCTTTTCCTACGAAATGAAACGTTCATATTGAAACATGAATTTTTCTTTAGGCTTCACGGTCGGACGACATTATCACCGATAACAATAAACCGTTCACTAACAGAACCAAGTCTATTAACAGTGGAACTTTGCACATTTCTCAGCCGAGACATACGCCTAATTTTTGTATATTTACTCCTTCGCCTAGTATCAGAATATTAGAATATCTCTTACTCATTTTAGCTGACGCCACACACTCGTTGAAATACAATTAATTACCAACTCAATTATATGTAACTGACCCAGTGGGAATCGCTACCACAGCACACACAGACACAACATGCACACAACCCATCCAGTATGCATGCATAACAGAAATAAAAGAATAAGGAAACACATATCCTCCTATCGCCAGCCAATCCCCTCTGCTCATGAATTCAGCGAAGATGCAGCGAAAGGAGAATAAAGAAAAAAAAAATTATTATCATCACCATGCTTGGGCGACATGATCAACAAAAGATTAATCAAATTCTGAATTTTACAAATGATATTTTTGATATTGCTCAGCTTCTAGAAGACGTAGAATCATGATTTTGGATTTGAAATTTGCGTCATTAAAAACTCTAAACGACAAAACCAATTTGACTAAATTCGACAAAGGCAAACTTGGTGTTATTTGTGTTTCTAAGTTATTTTGTCTCTTTTCGTGGCACATTTTTTGTGGAATCTACTACAATTATAAAATGAAGTTGATATTTCTTTGTCCGGTGTTTGTAAGAAAACGGCTGAACCGATTTTAATGATTTTTTTTTATTGATCACGAAATCGCATAGACCAGCTTTAGATAAAGCTACTTATATAGTTTTGTGCTTGGGAGACCACGAAAGGCTAAGTTAAATGAAATAGACACTTGCATTCCCCTCCTTCAAAATTTCACCCACAATACGCATCACGCTTCGAATGCACATCAGTTCAACCTCCAGCCCAGCTTCGGCCGTACTGTTAAATATAGTGGTTTTTTTATATGTACATACATACATAATTTGCAAGCGCTCAAGGGATTATGAATACCCTTTTACATGTTTTCAATTACAATTCAATTCAATTTTTCTTTATTCATATACATATGTACATATGTATACAAAAAATTGGATTCACAATTTTATAAATATACAATTGTTCATCGAGATGATACATACAGAATAGTTAGTGAAAATAAATAAATGAATTAAATATACTGTTTTGTAATAGTAAAAACGCGTTATTTTTTTTCACCCCAGTTCGAGTCATAGCCCGTCAAAGTGGGACACCTCCGATTTGGAGGTACAATCACTTCAAATGGAATAACTTCTGAATTTTTGTACCTACAAAAACAGTTTTATACATTTTAAAGAGACAATTTAGTAGTGCATGAAACAGTTAAAACTTTTTGTAATGTTATGCAGTCACAAAAAAGTTATAGCTCCTTAAATTCAAAATTATGAAAATTTTTTCTTCACTTTTTTTATTTAAAATGCATTTTTCAAAACTTTTACTAAGCAAACAACTTTTTTTTTTATAAAACTTTTATCTCTGATAAATTTTCTAAAAATTATGTTAAAGAACTTTTTTACCTAAGATTAGCGGAAGTTGTAGTAAAAGCCATTTTCATCCGACAAAAAGGGTCAACAAAAATTAAGAAAAAATTGCGTCTGGCAAGGAGATAGCACCATATGAAACGTCTGGGACCTATATATTCGTGATCAGGATGTTCATATCATTGTTTTAGAGTAATCGGTATGTGGTTATACCTATTATTTAAAAAACTGATTTTTTACGTACTATTAGTGCGTCTGGCAAGGAGATAGCACCATATGAATCGTCTGGGACCTACACATTTGTATTCAAACAGTTCTGCTCTTTTGTTTGATACTAAATTCAAGTGGTTATATCAACGATCCGCATTTTGGAAAAAAAACAATTTTGAACATAACATTACTAACATAAGCACCAACAAAATGCTGCCAGACGGTCATATTTGATTTTACATATCTAAGAGGTTTATATTTATTTGCAAATTTTTTGGTTATATCTCACTCCAAAAAATTGCAGCGGGCTCTTAGACTATTAACTTTGCAATAGTAAAATAATGCCTTATTTCAACATTTGGCCCTATTTCACTTCGGTAAAGTGAAATAAGACCAATTTGTTCATATTGCGCTGCAATTAGTTATAACTGTGCCGTGACGTATGCCACGTAGCGTCTTTGAGATATTGTGACTGGTGATTATGGAACCAACCCTTTAGGGAACTGTTCCTAAGCTGTTCAGATGGGTAAACAGTATTTTTTTTATCCTGTAAACTGTTTCTAAATTGGTTTTGGCTTTTAGTTTGCCATATTCATTATGTTATTCCATTTTAATAGAATTAAGTTATTATTATTGCTGGGTTGCCCAACATGTTCTGAATTTCTGCTTTGTTGCCTTTAATTAGTATTACTGCTTAACTGTCGCCCAATTTCTATTTAATTACGTACTTACTTTAGGTGGCGCTACAGTCCGGGGTGGAGCTGGGCCTCAACCAACAAGCTATTTCAGCCAGCTCGATCTTCAGCCAGCTGCCTCCAGTTTCGCACACCAAGTTGGTTGAGGTCCCTTTCTATTTGAGCGTGTTACCTTAGGCGAGGTAGTTGGTGCATGGGTTAGACAAGGTTCATGTATGCATTGTGATAAATAGAGTCATTGCTCACTTAGACCAAGAGTTCGGGTCCATTGTACACAATGATTTAACCCTGGAAACGTTGTAAAGTCCACTGTTAGAACCACCCAAATAGTCATATGAATCTGAAGAGGTCAGCTCTACAATACCTAAGTCCTTCAACTCCGAGAAGAAGTAACTTCCGAGAGTCCTCATTCTTATAACGGATAGGGTAGGAAAAACTCAGCAGCTGACGAACAGATTCAATTTCTTCTTTGTTCTTGCAACGTCTGCAAAAGTAGTTTTGGAGCACACCAAGTCGCTCCGCGTGAACGCCAATGGCACAATGACGGAAACGACCAGTGTGTTATAACGACAAAATTTTACAAGAGAGGTTGATCTCTTCTTGTGAAGGCCGGCCGTAGCACCCTGGCCGTCGCGCATTTTTCTAGATGAACCCAGCGTCTGTTTGATCGACCGATGACTTCATCTACTGCAAAAGGGAGGGCCCGCAATAAGTGCACCGCGGACCATTTCTTAGCAAACTCGTCAGCCCTTTTGTTTCCTTCGATATCCGTATGCCCTGGTACCCAGCAAAGGGTCACCGCATTGGATCAAGATATCTCGTTTAACAGTAATTTGTAGGTCCTTACAAGCCTCGACCTGATTACAGCAGATTCCAGAGCCTTAACGGCTGCCTGGCTGTCTTTATACATAGATAGTGATCGTTTTGCCAACGATATTACTCCCGCGAATAATTTCAGCAGCCTGTATGATGGCAGTGACTTCGGCCTGAAAGACGCTGCAGTCGTCGTTTATTCTGAAGGAATAGTTTATTCCCATAGCCCTTCACAATAAACTTTGGCTCCCGTGCCAACGTCCATCTTATTTAGAACCGTCGCTATAAAACGCCTTTTTTTATGGTTCTTCGGTTCTTCCACTACACTGTCAAGAATTCTTGTAGTAAATCTCCTTTCTAACGCTAGCTCGGGTTCATGTGATCAGTTTCCGTCGATCGGCTACAGATGTATGCATGTTGTGATTTAGATAGATAATCATCGCCGATCACGTTTCTTATGTAAACATATATTAAACGTTCCAAAGTTTTCAGCAAAAAGGACCACTTATAGCTCTCAGGTCTTTTGCGTTTATGTGGCTTGCTTCCAGTGCTTTGGGAAAAAAACGCGCACCTCCCGCCATGTTTTAGGAACATATCCTAGCTTAAGGCATCCTGTGAAGATACGCTTAAGCCACGGAGTAGCAATGTCCGCTGACCCTTGCAACATCTCAGGCCCAATGTTATCCATTCCTGGTGACATGTACGGAGCAAAAGATTTAATTGTCATCATCTATTATATTTTCCACTTCTTCCTCGATCTTAAACTTTGACCAGTTTGCCCGACGCGGATTTCTTAAAGACCCTTTTCTACGAGTAGATAGTTGTAGTTTGCACAGTACTCGGCAATGGTCAGACAGTGACACCTGACTGGAGACTCTCCAATCAATAACTTCAAGAGGGCTCTGTTGTTCAGATACGAACGTAATATCCAAGACTTCTTTTCTACATAGTTGACGTTACAAAGGTGGTGTCTCTGTTACATATGACAAGATCAGACTCTAAGATGTAGTTAAACAAAATTTCGCCTCCAGCATTAATATCTGTGGTACCCTACCATACCTTGGTAGGCATTAGCATCGCATCGCAACCCAAAACTAAGTTTTTCTTACTTTTTTGGCATGCTGATATGCTGAAATTTGAGCTTAATCGGTTTGATGGTTTCGGAGTCCATAGAAAACATACAAACATAGGTACTTTGAGTTGTCGGAGGCGACAACTTCAGGTTGTCGGAGGCGACTTTACTATGATGAAGGTTGATTTGCACTACCTGCAACGGTTATTGGAATTTCAACTTCCATAGCGTCAGTCGCCCTGACGGTTGGTTTTTTAATAACTAGTACTTTTTTCCACGGTAGGGAAGTTACCCAATCTCCAGTCAAGGTACGCACTCAGCCGCTACCATCGTGGAGGTGTTGAGTTGGAGTTGATATGATAGGCTATCGTGAGAACGCTTGTGCTCTCTTAAATTCGCATCACTACACTACCCTCTGGTCTTTATTTCTATTTGATTGCCTACTAAAATTATTTTGTGATTGATTTGAGTTACTGCTATATATGTATGTACGTTATGATCGCTTTTCTGGATCTATTCTCTTAGATTTCCATCCATATCAGGTATATACATATGTATATGCACAAAATACGATTAATTTCATTTAGGTCGTATTCTAACCTAATTTCCCCAGACAGTTGTCCTGTTGTCAATTCCTTTATTTTAATAACTAATATACAGACTTAACTATATCGTCAGCATTAATTTCATAGCCTGTATATTCGCGAATTTGATTAATGATTTCTTCTAGCTTGTAACATAATTCTAGTATTGTATTTTCCTTAATACCGTTGATTTTGCTAATTATGTCACTAAAGTTTACTGTTGGCCTGAATTGTTGTATCAACAGCTGGTTTGTTTCTGTAGTCGATCCTGACGTATAATGTCTATGAAGTTTTCGCCTCTCCAGTGATCTTGATGTTGTAATAGCTTTAAATGCATTTGCTGTTTGATTTGATGCAACATTGGCCATATGGTTGTCCACTACAGTTATAAAATGTGCCAACACCTTCATCTTTCCTGAGAATGGTTGTACATATGTACATATGTATGTATCGGATCCTTCTCGACGCTATTTTCTCGTTTTTGAATGCTTGACAGGGTACTCATGGTGATTACCAGGGCTTGCATTAATTCTTCCATGTTGTTCATCTTTCTGTTGTGGTTGAAAATATGTATTAGCTCTTGCATTTTTATAATGCTTATTTTTTTCCAGTTTTTCTTTTCAAAGTTTATTTGGGTTTGTCACTTTGCTCTATAAATCGGCTCTGTGATGAATACACTAAACTGAATTTCATATTACTTTAGCTACTAACTAATGCAACTTCACTGTCCGTAATACACTAACGATTTTTCGGAATGGGCTCTTTTAAGCACTCACAACCCTTTAACCATTTACATTTTTTTTTTCGTTTACTGTGAGTCCCTAGTTCGATGGAAAGGAATTCTACTGATTGCGCCACTAAGACGATTCTTAGAAATGAAAAAAAAAACTTCCGATTTTGTTTAATTGTTTTTATTTAGTATTATTTTATTACTTCTCAAGAGTGCCGCTGTCTTTAGCTGGACTGCACACTCTATCGAAACTTGAACTAAGCCCAACGAAACGATTTTTCAATATTCAATCAGATTTATAGTACATATATGTACATACCTAAATATTGCGTTGTCAACTTTTCGTTATTTTCAATAGCATGAAGAAATAAAAATAGATTATAAGTTTGCTTTCATACGTTGCCAATCAAGCCTCAATTAGTAAGAATGTGCCATCATGTTGTTATTCTCTGTTTGCTTGTACGTGACTCACGCAGAAGGAAGGGAACATTGGTCAATTTATCGTGTGAAACTGGAGGCAGCTAGCTAAAGATCAAACTGATTAGTGATGCTCAGGTCCGTCTCGAACTGTAGTACCACCTTAAGTAAGTAAAACAAGAACTCTTAATCCACGAAATCCCCCGGTTCGCGTCCCAAGTCTGTGAAGCAACATAAATGCACAATTCATTCCACGAGATCAGCAAATGAAATGACTGGTAATTCAACTCAATGGGCCAACGCACACTAGATCAATTCCCCCTGAGTAAAAGTGACTTTATAGAAAAGGGAGGGAAAGTGTACAGTTTGAAACGGGGTAAAATGTTTATCCAGCGTTGAAGTGGTTTAACATCGGGGTAAACCAATACGCACAAAAGTTGTCACTTTCGAGATGCAACAGAAATACCACTACAATGAAAATCGGTTCATGTATACACAATTTTACCCCGAATTATTCATCCAGTGTGCGATTGAAGTAAAAGTTACCCCAATCTTAGCCCGAGGGAAAATTGAAACAGTGTGCGCTGGCCCAATCAAGGCATTCGTCGTTACCATTAACAGCTGTGGAATAGTGAACATTTGAGTTGAATATCCGATAAACACTTACAGATTTCCTCAGACTTCCATTCCTGATGTAATAAGCTTTTCTTTGAAAACGCTTACTTTCACCATATTGAAACACGAAGTCACAGAAATAAAATCTCGTCAGTGAATATTTTCTGAAACTAATTTTTGTGGCAAATTAAATCGTATGGAGCTAGATCAATTCTTAAAATCAATAAAGTGTCTAGACTTCTGCAGCCAAAATGACAATACTGCTGCCTTAGCTGCATACATACTGTGGGTCGTTCCACAACAAGATAGTAATGTGTGTACGTAATTTTCTATCTGTTTGCCTTCCAAGCAGAATTCAAAAATGAATCCTAAAAATTTGATCAACAAACAAGAAAAACAAATTTTCTTAAATATTTCATAAGACAATCGTCATCAAAACGGGAAGCAACTAAATAACTTAGGGATATGTAAATTATTCGACTCCTCATTGCCGTAAATGCCTTTTTGTCTATTTCTTGTTTAACTTAAAACAAACTAAACCGTTCCCTCTGGCCTATGAAAATTCGGTTTCTCCGTCGAAAACAATGATTTCTATGAACCTAATTCTCTCTAAAACTTACCATCGTTGTCGAAACCAACTTCGAAACAGCTTTAATGATGAATGGCGTTATTACCATTTTCAGACTCATCATCAATCAAACATATATTTCATGTCTTATTCTTAAGTAAACCATTGTAGTGTTTGTTTAAAAAGTTTGCCGAAAAGTTTCGGTGATGAACCCAACTACATCGTATTTTTCTTCCCCATCATCTTTGTCGTCTTAAGCGCTCTGTCGTTCGTCTTATTGCCATTATGTCGTGTCACATCCACAGATTCATTTCTTCCCACACGAGAGAGCCCCTAGTAAAAGTCTCCTAATATTTATGTATAAGGTCCTTCAAGCGAAATGTCGAAATAGGTTAGCAATAGTGAGGAACCATTTCTGTGTGTGCTGCGCTCTGTTATATAGCTCTATATCTGTACATACATATATGTATGTATGTAGTTGCAGTTGGATTACTACTTATATCATGGTACGTTGCCGGATTTATCTGAAGCGAATAATGTTTCGGGAAGAAAGGGTTTATAACTTGCTCTTACACTTCCTATATCCTTGTGAATATTTGACTTTAGTTTCGTTTATTTAAGTGATTTATACCGAGCAAGGGCACCGCACTATTGTGATTTTATATAAATGAAAAATATGCAGATTTTATATTAGCACACCGGTATGATTGTGAAATACAAAACTTCTACTACGGCCAATAGGACCAAATGACGACATCCACGACAATGATCATCATCATGATGGCTATGATGATGATGCAAGAAAGACGTAGCGCAGAACTGAATGAAAATACTAAGTTTTCGTTTCCATTTAGTTGATTAAATACATTTGCTTGATTTAGAAAATTTGCATACAGAATTGATTGGCGCAACAAAAAAGTCCTTTTTTCTGTACTGTTGTTAGTTGTGATGTTCATCTGATGCAAAAAAGTGTGTTAATATTTTGTTCTTGCATTTCGAATAGATAATGATATTCAAACAGATTATACTTTACCAAGTAAAGAATTTTATGCTAATGTTATCTACTAGGTTTATGAACGTGTTCTTATTGTGTTTCCCTAAATTATACTATACTATCAAAACACGATGGAAGGTACTGTCATAATGATTGGACTTCGAGTGGGTGGAGTTATGTAATTTTTAATATGGAATGAGTATCTTAGGCTCTATTCGAGTTCTTTCATGCAAACAAAATATTATGTAATTCTGCTAATTGAAGATGTCTCTGTACGTTTAAGCTTTTCCGGCATTTTCAAATAAAATATTATACAATGATATTTCTGAATGTCTGAGCAGATAAATTCACTGCATCTAGTCTGAAGCGCCAAGCAGAATGCCTCTGATTTGATTTAAATCCGTTATTTTGGATAAATTGCGGAATAGAGTATACTTCTGATTCGTTTCAGAACTTTATTTTCGCGATACATCCTCATTGCAGTCGAACAATAGTAATTATAATAAATAGTTAAGAATAATAGCTAATTTCAATGTCTTTGTGCACACAAAAACAATGAATTTAACGAAAAGGTGTGCTTGTTTTGTCACCATGTCATCTTTGGTGGCTTATTCCACAGTTTCAATTAAAACGTTTCGGTTATGCATAACTTTCATTTTTTTAAATAAGAAGGATTACCGAGACACAAGCTTCTTGGTGTACTAGTTGAAGAGACTTAAATCTTATTTGCTTCTCTTTCTTATATTTGGTGGCTGTGTTTTGTGTTCCCCAGTGAGACTCGAACCTACATACATATGTATGTATGTATGTACATCGGTCGCGTCATAATCAATAACATTTTTTTATTTGTAATGCATTTTTATTGTTTAATTCAGTATTTGCTTAAAAGCTGACCAAAAACGTTGGACTTCTCCAGCCCCCTCATTTTTAGCTATCTCGTTAAGAATGAAGACGAAGTTTTCCAATAGTGTTTTACTCGTCGGCCTAACCCAACGCAGTGCTACTGTAATGTTTCGCTTTATGTGAAACGCTGCTCTACCTACGGAGCCTACCGTCTAAGCTGTATAAAGCGCAACTCGCTCTTCTTTATGCTGTTTAAAGCGCAGCTCGCTGAAAGATGATGGCAAATTACTGCCACAATAAGAATGAGTCAAGTTTTCGATCCAGACTGATTTTATTCAAAAATTTACTCCCCTTTTATACAAGATTCTTACACTAGGTTTTCCTATGCTAAGCAATAATCATAGTAAACTAAATGTTACAAAGTTACATTTGATTCCTTTAGCCTACTTCCGAATTATGGGTGCAAAGAATGAAAATGTAAACAATGACAAACACATGAACTCAAGTTAACCTCTATGTAGTATGAATCACTGTCGACACCCCTGGAATGCCGTATGACACTCACACTCTTGATTTTCTGTGGGGCATTCCTACAATGTTATGAGTGAATGTGGGACGGTACAGTGTTGATTTGATTTGATTTTGGTGGGGGCGATAGCCCCCATTTATTTGGCTTAATACAAGCTACAGCTAACTTAAAAACTAAGACTAACAACTAACTTAAAAACTATGACTAAAAGCTAAGGAAAATGGTTGAGGAGATCAGGTTTGAGGCTGGGAGTGCTACGATTGAAATCGAAATGGGTGAGGTTTGAGTTAACCTTCCGCAGCATACGGGAAATTGGTTCATTGGAGCCATATAAGGTGCGATGGGCTGGTAAATAGAACAGCCGAGGGCATCGTAAGTTCCGTGGGTTAGTATTGAAGAAAATTGAGTTATAAAGAGATTGGCAATCGATAGAGCCAGAGAGAAGTCGATGAATGAAAAGAATGTCTGCAACATCTCTGCGTTTCTCGAGGGAATTCAAGTTGATGAGGTTGAGTCGGTTTTGATAGGGAGGCAGGATAAGTGGGTCGTTCCAAGAAAGACCTCGTAGGGCAAAACGAAGAAAACGACGTTGGATGTTTTCGATTCTGGACACATGCACTTGCTGAAAGGGGCACCACACTTGACTCGCATATTCGAGGAGAGGGCGGACAAAGGTAATGTAGAGGGATCTAGTCACGTAAGGGTCGGAGAATTCCTTGGACCACCGTTTGATAAAGCCAAGTGAGGAGTTAGCTCTCACAATTATCTCGTCAATATGGGAACGGAAATTTAATTCCCTATCGTACAATATTCCAAGGTCACGCAGAGATTGAACGATGGATATAGGCTGACCATGAAGAAAATAAAGGCGGGCAGGGGACATGTGGTGTTTCCGTGATAAGGTAATAGATTGGCATTTGGTGATATTGAGCTCTAAGCAATTTTTAGAGCACCAGTTCGAGAAACTGTCCAGGTCTTTTTGGAGGAGACAGTAGTCCTGTGGTGAGGAGATGGTTTTAAAAAATTTGGTATCATCCGCGTAGAGAGAAAGAGAGGAGTGTTTTATGACCCTATCAACGTCGTTAATAGTTAGAATGAAGAAGAGAGGACCAAGATGGCTGCCTTGTGGAACACCAGAAGTGGCCAAGAAAGGGGCTGATAGGACTGATCTAAAGCGAACACTATAAAAACGATTTTCAAGGTAGGATGATATCCACTTTAACAATATGGGTTCGAAACCGAGGGCAGACAATTTGAAAAGAATTAGGTTATGAGATATCTTATCAAAAGCTTTGCTAAAATCAGTTGCAATAACGTCGACTTCTTTGCCATTCTCTAAGGCTGTGAGGGCAAAAGACACGAATTCGACGAGATTTGTCGTAGTAGATCTACCTTTCAGAAAGCCATGTTGATTAGGGGAAATGAGAGATTTGCACTGAAAGCTTAAGGCTTCGTACAAAATACTTTCAAAGAGTTTAGGTATATGAGAAAGTTTAGCAATGGGGCGATAATTTGTTACTTCGCTCCTTGAACCCTTTTTGTGTACGGGGGTTATGAAAGCTGTCTTCCAGATTTACGGAAATTCTCCTTGTGAAAGAGAAAGGCGAAAGAGGTGAGAGAGAGGGAGTGAGAGATTGGATGAACATTTTTTAAGAAAAATGGCGGGGAGACCATCCGGGCCAGGCAAGAATTCATCATTAAGACTTAGCATTTTATTTTCGATAAGAGCAGGGTCAAAGGGTTGATGCAGAAAAGGACCTACGGAGAAATTCAGAAGGTAATTGAAGTAAGAGGGGTCCGGTATGAAGGAGTTGTCGGCGAAAGATTGTTTGAAAAAGGTGGCGAAAAAATTGGCAATGGTGTGTGGATCATTTGATGATGTATTATCAAAGGATAGAGAGGGAGGGTAACCGTCAGATTTTCTTTTACAGTTGACGAATTTGAAAAAAGACTTAGGATCATTTATCAGATTTGATTGCGCGTTATTTAGATAGCGCTGATAGAGAGAGTTAAAAGCTGAATGAATTGAAGGTAAGAACCGAGGTAGTTGGAAAAGTCAGAGATGAAATTGGTACGAAGAAATACTGCCCATAACTTGTTTCTTTTGTTACGTATAGCGCGAAGTTTACGGTTATACCACGGGGGAGATGTGGATGATGTTTTGTGGCGTGACAAAGGGACATAGAGAGAGATAGAATTAAATATTTCCCTGTAAAAAATGGCGGGGGCATCATTTAAAGATAAATTTGAAAACTCAAAGGAAACCCTACTCAGATAGGTATTAATTTTGTGGAAATTCGCTTTATGAAAGTCGTAAGACAAGACTGTGGAAGAGTTGGAATGGAGCGGAGCGTTATGGAAAAATGAGAGAAGAAGTGGGGGATGGAAGTTATCAATAGTCGAAAGGGATAGAGGGCAATGCGAGACTGAGGAGTTAATGGGGTCAGTTGTGAAAATAAGGTCTAATTGCCTTCCCATGTAGTTTAGGACATTGCTAACTTGACGTAGGCTTGAATCCGTAAGTCGATCTATGAAGAGACATTCCTTAGTTGAGTTGGTATTAGAAGTGAAGAAAAAGGATTCATCATCGGAGGGAGTCCAGTGTAATTGGGGCAAATTAAAGTCGCCAAATATAAAGATTTCGTCGAGGGGATCAGATAAGTCGGTTATTTGATCAATCGCGTCAATGGCAAGTTGGTAAGATTCGATAGGTTGGGCTGGAAGGATGTAACAACACATAACGTACAGGGATCAATGGGGAAGAGTTATTTTTATTGAAACAAAGTCTATCTTAGAGGAAGAAGAAATAGCGATGAGAGACGAGTCAAGGTCGTTGTGGATGGCAATGAGAACGCCTCGAGAGGGAGCGTCAACCAGGGGATGGTCGTGGTCATCGTCTCGAAAAACATTGAAAGTAGAGGGAAATAACTCTTGGCTCTTTATGCTTGGGATCAGGTTGGTTTCGGTGAGAGCATAGATATCGAAGGGGAGAGCATGTGATTGGCGCAAGACAGCTTGGGTTTTTGAGCGCAGGCCCCTTACGTTCTGGTAGTAAAAGGTAAGAGGAAGACTATTATAGGAGGGAGGTTGAGGTGATGGTGATGGTGGCAAGTTATGGACGAAAAAATTTATTGTGGTCATTACGGCTCCGTTGGAGATGTGACATCCTTTTGGAATGTACGTAATTACCAAAAGCAGCAAGATCATCCGCTACTTTCTGGGGAGACATATTGAAAATCTCATGGAACCTTATATAAATTTTCTTAAGACTGTTCAGTTCAATGGGCAGTCCTTCCTGCTGGATGGAAACCATAACGCTGGTCTTAGTTTTACCTTCAAAACAAACCGAGTCAGATTTGTCGTGAAGATACGCAAGAAAGAGGCGTATGTTCTCGTAAACTTTTTTTTCTCTAAGCCTGGAGAGTGCATAACGACATTCTGTGGTATCTGCAGTTTGCTGTGTGAGTTTAACCGGAGGGGGCAAAAGGGGATCAAGAATGGGATCGGTTGGGGGGGGAGATTGAAGAGGATGATTTTGATGAGTCAGTAGGTGTGGGGTTAAGGATATGAGAGCTAATGAAGTTAGGGTATTTTGCTCCGGTTTTGAGGTTGAAATTAGGAAAAAAGTTGCTGGTGGGGGTAGGCGGTGCTGGGGCTCGTTGCGGTTGAGAGGTAATAGTGTGGGTGGATGGGGTTAAATTAAACGAGATACGCTTCTGCTTAGGCTTGGGGGGGACGATGGCAGAGAGTTTATTTAAAGAAGAAGGGCAGGGTTGGTGGGGGGGAGTTACACTGCCAGTTGCTCTGGGTGGAGGTGTACGCTCCTCACCTAATACATGTAAATCCGAGTGATAATTAAAAATTAAGCGAAAGGAATGTGCTCAAAAAAAATTGGGATGGGATAAATGACAAAAAAGAATTGTGGGTAAAGTTTTTTATAAGTCTCCCTAATAATATTCCCATATGGTGAGCTATCAAATTTTTTCTGGGGATATGCGGACTTGGGCTTCCTCTCCTTCGGTTCCCGATGGTTTTGGGATGCATCTGCTATCCGTGTGCTGTTCTACCACAGCTTCAGAACTAGTTTTTTTAGGCGACGAGCGTAGTACGATAGACCTTCTTCGGAAGGGGTTTTCTACGGCCCCCTGCTGTATAAGTATGTTTTAATTTTTTGTAATAATTTGTTCGTTATTTTTTCCATTTTCTTGTTTTTTTTGCTTCATTTTATTTAATTTCCCACGAGTACGGGGGAAATTATGTCGGCCACGTCATAGCCCGCGATAACGTGGTAAGGCATTTTGTACAACCAGAGGTCACCAGGTATCCGGAGGGCTCCGTTAAAGATGCTGTATTGATTTTACATCCCGAGCACCATTCAGGCCCCAGCACGGGTCGCGTAACACAATGATCAAATCACCTAAGAGCAATTTCCCTTAGTCATAAGCTATCGCACATTCTGGGCACATACATATGCAAGTCGGAGGAAACTGAACTTTGTGGAGACAATTAGCAGAAGAATGTGATCTACGCATCGATTGCGGATCGGAAAATCATGAAACGCTTAAAGAGCCGCTTTACTCAATATTAAGAGAAACAGATACAGCTCGCAGAAACGGTTACATTCAAAAAGCCATAAATTCGGAAAATAGATTAATTTATCCCAATTTAGAATATAACCTAGAAGACCATAATTATTTCAACGATAGTAACAGTTGCAGGGAAATATCGCTACCATTCAGAACGAGAGGAAATACTTAAATCTCAACCTCTTAGTTATGTTGAAAACAAACACTGTACCTTATATAACCTAGCCGCTAAAGAAGATACATTCCATTTTATTGGCATCTATCCCATCCTGAGGCAATGAAAATTGGAATACTTCAATAAGGCAAAACACTGACGCTGGAGGAGGTGATTGTTATACTCAATGGGCAGAACTGGGAGATGTTGTATGGGTACTGCGAAGCACCACAAGACAGTATCGAGGTCTTATAATGAGTGAATTCCTGTAACTTGAGAAAATTAAAAACAATAATAACAGAATAATATGTATATAGTATAGTGATCAATATATAGTGTCTATCTGGCAGACGGCTTGGCCATTGTCATTATAATACATTTATTTATATATATTTTCGTAATCTTATTATGTTAATAACTGTGCTCAATAAATGAATCTTATCTATCTATCTACAACTCATACATATATGTATCTTATGGGAAAATTACATTTGTGCATAGGTAAAAGATCGACGAATGCCACAGAGAACACAGAATTCTTAAATCAGCACTTTTGGCCTTCCAATTCAAACGAATCGGTCATAAAGGCATACGCCATTTTACACTAACAAAATATTCAGATGGTAGAATGTATGGTCATCCATTAACCACTCGCCCTTGTCGCTTGAATTTCCAAATCATAAACTTATGTGTATTAGCACATTGACTCCCTTACGTGACTGCACACCTCGTCGTGGTGTAAGGGCCGAGTAGAGGTCAATGACTCTCGGGAGTCATCTCCCTAGATGAGATTCGAAACCAAGATGCAATCGAACTCAAACCTTCACTTTCACATCCTTTCCTTTCCCATTTCCCCTCCGGTGGGCTGGATCAAGGTGTCATACGACCCGTGCCGAGGATCAACCTGGCTGGGAGCCCATCCAAAAAATAGCTCAGTCGTGAACGGAGTATTCGGATACCTGGCGACCTCCGGATTAGCTAGCCTTATTTGTGTAATGCGGATCTCTGCACAGACCGACATTCCTTTCTCCACTACTCGTGGGAACAACATGAACACTAACATAAAAAAGTCAATAAAAAAACAAACAACAATCAAGACCGGTTCCCCTTTAAGACCGGACGGTAGCACGGCGCTTAAGCTGTCTACCGGGAAAGCTCCTGAAAAGCTGGCTTGTAAGAAGACTGTGGCTTTACATGGTCCGACTACTGCCAATAGCCGCATGGAGCCCAAAGGTACCAGTACCCTCCCACATTCCTCTAAGGACTCTTCGGGGGCAAAGCGCAGCGCTGCTCCCTCTAAACAGGCGTACAAAGATCGCCGTACTGCCAGTCGGATTCTGAAGCACTTTGGAGATATTCTGGAGTGCAACAGAACCGATAAGATAAATGCTCGCATTCAGCGACTCTACGTCAAAGCGACAACGATCGTTGGAGGAATCCGTGTCGAATTCCAAAAGGGCCAAGGTGCGCAACACCAGCACCTCTTCCAGGCCACCCAACGCCATATCGAAGTCCTATAGCGATGTCCTTAAGGACAAAATAGTGCTGGCGGTCATCGACAAAAGCGACCCAGACGGACCTATCGCTCCTGATAAATGGAAGTTTATTCCAGCATAACTTCCTCTTGTATTTATACAGATCATGAAGGAGAATTCAGGTCCTCCTCCTAGATGCAGCGTTCCCTTCTTTGGATAGTGACGACTCTCAAACGTCATTTCCTAAGCAGAATCCGTCTTTAGTCGATGAAGACAAATTGTCGGACATGGAGACGGATGACTGCTTCAGTAAAATTCATCCACTGCTTTTGAGTGAGGACGAGTTTTTGGAATCTTCCTCGGACTCGGAAGCCCTGAATACCACCGTGGTGGAGGCTTCTCTGCCTAATTGTAGCACCAATGCTGCAGTTAGTCCAGATTAACTTACACCACTCCATAACGGCTTCTGCCGGCCTTCTTCTCCGTCTCTCAAAGGACAGGGTCCAGGAACCTTTGGTCGTGGACAATATGGTATGTGGACTCAAGACTCCAAACTACTACACCCTGTATATGCGTAACAAAGGTAAACCCAGATCGTGTATACTGGTGAAAAGTAACCTAAATGCAATTTTACTCCCTAATTACAGCGATCGAGATACTACCGCAATAAAAATAGAAACAACCGGCGGTGCCTACTACTTGGTTTCGGCGTATCTCGCCCATGATAACATGGACTCTCTTTTTGGGGATAACCTGGAAAGACTGGTCGCAGATGCGGGGATACAAAAAACTGGTCTCATCATTGGATGTGATGCTAATGCTCATCACACCGTATGGGGCAGTTTCGACATTAACAAAAGAGGTGAGTTACTTTTCGATTCCATTCTAAGTACAAACCTTATTTTGTGCAACATAGGTAACGAGCCTACCTTCGTCACCAGAAACAGGCAAGAAGTACTGGACATAACACTTGCCTCCGATAGCATTGCCCACCATATTAGAAATTGGAAGGTGTCCAGCGAGCCCTCTTTCTCGGATCACAGGTACCTCCAATTCTCCTTATATGTAGACTCTCTTAGCCCACCAGTTTTTAGAAACTATCGCAAAACTGATTGGCTCAAGTATAGGTCAACTTTAAGCTGTTTAGTTACCTCAAATCACCTTAACCCCCCCTGCAATCCCCAAGAACTTGATCGCATGGTTGAAGCTTTAACATCAGCCTTAAATACAGCGATGTCGGAGAAGCTTATGCAGACGATTTGGTAATACTGATTTAAGGCAAATTTTTTCAAACTATCAGTGAGCTAATGGAATCTGCTCTTAAAGAACTATCGAATTGTCAAAACAGAACGGTCTAGGAGTTAACCCTCTGAAGACCGAGCTTGTTTTGTTCACTAGAAAGAAAAAGATACCTGACTTCACATTACCAAAACTAGACGTCACCACATTAAATCTCTTAACTGAGGCGAAATATCTCGGTGTCATTCTAGATCCCAAGTTATGCCTAGAAGAGAACCTTTGAAAGAAGATGGGGATTGCAGCCGCGCATCATACACTGGATTTACAAAACAATCATTAGACCTATCATCTCCTACGCGTCCCTAGTCTGGTGGACAGCAACAGGAACAAAGAGCTACATGAGGGCACTCTACAAAGTACAAAGGCAGTTATGAGAAGCGCACCGCAAGCAGGGCTGGATATGATTTTACATCTCCTGCCCCTGGACCTGTTCATCAAAGGCTCTGCGACAAAAGGAGCTCTTAGACTAAGAGAATCAAACTTGTGGAATCGGGCCACCCATGGACGTGCGGCAATATTGCGTACAATAAGAAGAATGGGTGGGAAATTTAACTCTTAAAGCTTCACAACCACATCAGACTACATACCCCCCTATAATGAATTAAGCATCGACATCCCTATCATATTTCTAAGGCGACAAGATTGGGAGTCAAAAAGTGTAGACCAAAATCAAGGGATCACGATCTACACTGATGACTCCAAGATGGATATTGGTACGGGTGCAGGCTTTTACTCACAGGCTCTGCAAAAACAGGAGTCTTTCAGACTACCAGAAGCATGCAGTGTTTTCCAAGCTGAAATCCTGGCAATAGAAAAGGCCGCCATATGTATAGAAAATAGTCACCTCCCTCCGTCGGACATAACTATTTTCGTTGACAGTCAAGCAGCCCTTAAATCGATTCAATCGAAATCAATCGAATCAAAGGCGGTTGAGAAATGTCGTGATGCACTGATCAACATAAGGCACCATTCGATCAAGCTCTGCTGGGTTCCTGGACATAGTAATATAGAAGGGAACAAAAAAGCCGAAGCCTTGGTAAGAAGGGGGTCAGAGATGAATATCAGTGTAACTGACACATCCATACTGCTAACGATTGGTAAATTGTACAATATCATTGACGCCATAATAGAGAAAGAGGCTAACTTCTCCTGGCTATCCAGAGAGGACTGTGCCACCTCTCGTACATTATGGCCGAAATTAAATAAAACAGAAACAAAGAGCCTTTTTTCACTCGAGCGATCCTCCATCCGCATATTAACGAGAGTAATCACAGGACACGCCGCCATCGCAGCTATGCTCAGCAAATGGAACTCAGAGTCCAACGATTTATTCAGAAGCTGCGGTGATGATGAGGAAGTGGAATCGATCCAACATCTGCTATGCCACTGCCCAGCCTTGCAAGAACGACGCCTACGTACTCTAGGATCCAGGTTCTTCGCAAACACGCAGAGGTAGTAGTAGTCCACATACAGGATCTCCTACACTTCTAAAATAGCAGCAACTGGTTTTAAACGCCTCAATTCAGATAGGTTTTTTCCACGGATTACCTCCCACCAACATTCAAAAAAGAGGATTCACAATGGACCATTAGGTCTCCGAGTGAACGAGTTCTATCCATCACACACCTTACCTAACCTAACCATATACCATAGTATCCGATAATAAAACAAACAAAAAATATTCACAGATCTCTTATATCCAACGATGATGACACATCGTCATATGTACATATGTATCCAATTATCCAATACCTCCCAATACAATCGATAGTTTTTTTTATTTGCAAACAGCAACGTATTATCTAATTTCCATACAAACGGAATGGGTATTGGATGTTTGGCATGGCTTGGCATGTAAGCGAATAGAATCTAATGCTTCCGCCAGCGAGACAACGATTTTAGTGGTTCGCACAAGTCAGAGAGGACCTCAATCAACTAATCACATCTTGAAACGCTCTGGTCTGTCTATTTACGTACACGACCTGAAAATCATTAAGGTAACACTTACTTCTATCGATCTTCTTTTACTTCAAAACGACCTAAATATATTCTACACATGGTGCAACAAAAACTTAACGTCTGTAAATGTCAGTCCGTAACCTTCTCGTCGCAAAGTCGCTAACATTCTCTCCGTGCACCAATTATTAACTGATACGATAACTAAGAATCGGGCAACTGGAGAGGTTTGTTGGTTGAGGACTGGGTTCAACTTGTATTGTAGCAACACTTCAGTACGAAGGTAATTTTAACAAGACATTTTAGCAACTTCAAGGTATTACAGAAAAGAATAGAGTAGTAATATTAGAAAAATAAAATTTTGTAGCAAGTAGAACTATCATGTAAAAATCTGGTTCGCAGTTTTTCAATTTTGATAAACTTTAGACAACAAACTCAAATGTCAAACCGCTAATGGATATAGAGTCAAATTCAAGTTTGAAAGTGGCCAATGCCCAGGTGCTCACGTGATCCTAAAAGGCTTACGCTCAGTAATTAAATTCGAACTATGCACATGCACAAATGCTACTTTTTATTGTGGTTATTAAAACAAATAAGTATGTACAAACATATATGTATATACAAGGTGGCGCATTGCGAAAACGGGAGAGACTTCCTACGCAAATATGCTCAAAAAGATGAGAGCAAACCCTGATCTTAAGGAGCTCGGGGAAAATGTGAATAAGAACAGGAAGACAGCCAAGGGCAAATTGCTGATAGAGCTCAAGAGAGGTAGAGATGGACAAACTGCCAAATACAAAGAAGACATGTCCAAATTCCTCCAAACGGAAGCGAGCATAAAAACACTGTGCCAACACGCTACGGTTGAGCTACGCGACCTAGACGAAGCGACGACACAAAAGGAGATATGCGTGGCCATTGAAGAACAACTCCCAACAGCAGGAAGCATAACGGAAATCCATGAGAGTGACAAGGGACGGGACACAAACCGCCCATATTACCCTCACAGCAGATGCAGCCAACAAACTACTCGCTGTAGGTCGTATAAAGATCGGGTGGGTTAGGTGCAGAGTACGCGAGCACATCACACCTACAAGATGTTTTAAATGTCTTAATACGGCCATATTTCCAGGCACTGTAAAAATGAAGTGGACCGCGCAGGAACGTGAATACGCTGTGGAAGCAAGGGGCATATAGCCAAAAAGTGCACTGCTGAACCAAAGTGTGCCATATGTGACACGAACTGCGAAGGTGGAAACAACCATGCGACCGGAAGCTATAGATGCGCCGCATACAAAAACGCGATGCGAGAACTAGTAAAGAAGCAATGAAGTGCATCCAGATAAATCTCAATCATTGCGAAGCCGCACAGGATCTGCTCACACAGACAGTCAAAGAGGAAAAAGCAGACCTAACCCTCATATGCGAACAGTACAAAACTATCCACGCCAATTCAAGATGGGTAGATGACTCCACTAAGACAGCGGCGATATGGACTTGCGGAAATATGCATTCGAGAGGAAAAACGCAAACAAGAGACCGAATTTCGCCTACGCCAAAATTAAGGGCATCCACTTCTTCAGTTGTTATCCCCCACCGAGCGCAACCATGGCAGAGTACCAACAGATGTTGGATGTACTTGTAGCTGAGGTACGAGGAAAATCACCAGCAATTGTAGCCGGAGTCTTTAACTCATGGGCAGTCGAAAGGGGTAGTACGAGGACCAAGCACAGAGGCGAAGCACTGCTGGATGCGTTTGCTAGCCCTGACCTTGTACTATTAAACCAAGGAAACACAGAAACGTTCAATAACGGCAGATCTGGCTCCATCATAGATCTAACGTTTGCCAGCAGAGTTATAGCGAGAAAAACAAAATGGCATGTCTCCGATGTCTATACAAACAGTGACCATCGGGTCATCATCTTTGAAACAATAGAGCCAAGAAGGTTTCAGTACCAAAAAGCTACTGAAAACGTACAAAAGTGGGGCTGGCAAAGAAAAAATATAGATAGAGAGATGCTCGATTATTGGCTGAGTACCATGGAAATTCCCAGGGGCACAGCTGAAGAACAGGCAAAACAGGTGACGACTTCCCTGACTCTAGGATGCGACGCATCCATGCCACGCAAAGGCAATGGAAATGGGAAAGCCCCGGTGTACTGGTGGAACGACAGCATCGCTAAGCTGAAAGCAGACTGCCTCAAAATGCGAAGGCGCCAGCAGCGAGCAAGACGTAGACAAAGAGAAGACTCCGAAGAGATACGAGATGAATTCTTAAAGAAAAGAAAGGAGCTTCGGAAACTCATTAAAAAGAGTAAAGCTGAATCTTTCCAATCACTAAGAGAAGACCTCCAACATAACCCGTGGGGAAGTGCTTACAAGATAGTTATGGATAAACTAAAAAGTGGCACGGCAGGTGCACCGACATGCCCGACCATGATGAATATTATAGTTAGCGGCCTTTTCCCAAGGAATACCAGTGTGCATCTCTCTCACATAATAACAGAGGACGCGGAACCAATACAACCCGTCACAACTGCAGAAGTCCTGGAAGCAGCGGGCTCAATAAAAAGCAATAAGACTCCCGGAATGGACGGGATCCCAAACTTCGTCCTAAAGGAAGCCATTAAAATCCAACCGGAGGTGTTTGCAAACCTCTATACAAGATGTCTGGCAGAAGGAAAGTTCCCTTTGCAATGGAAGCGACAGAGACTGGTGTTAGTCCCGAAAGGCGACAAGCCCCCAGAGCAACCGTCGTCATACAGACCGCTGTGCATGCTAGACGCAGTAGGGAAAGTGCTGGAAAGAATAATCCGCGACAGATTTGACCAGTACACCGAAGGGGACAACGGGCTTTTCAACCGACAATACGGTTTCAGGAAAAGCGAAGCGATAAGCGATACAAGCAGTTTGTGAAATTGCACGCGAAGCCATATCTGGGACCAGATGGAAGGCGTATTCTGTGCTTATAGAACAGTATCGGGGAATGCAATAAGTGTGATAGCGGCGCGAATGCCTATCGAGCTAGAGGTCAAAGTAGCAGCATCAATATACAATGACGAAAACCGGGAGAGAAGAGCCATCAGAGCAGCTGCCGAAATAGAATGGCAACGGCGATGGAGCACACCAGAAAACGGCCGATGGACATACAAACTGCTGCCGAACATAGAAGAATGGACCACAAGAAAAAACGGTGAAGTAAACTTCTACTTACCCAATTTCTAACGGGACATGGAAGCTTCCGGGAATTCCTCTACAAGTACAACATCGTAGACGATCCATTATGTCGTCATTGTGAAGGAAAAATCCAGAACGCCGAGCACGTGCTACTGGAATGCAAGAAATACGTAGCAGCCAGAAATGCCTTAGAACGAGAGATAGGCAATGAAATAACTCCAAGGAGACTGATTTCGTTTATGCTATCAACGAGGGAAGCTTGGGACATCGCCAACCGTATCATTGCAAGCATCATGTAGGAATTACGGTCGGAAAACCAAACACCAAGAGCTCAAGACGAAGGAAACCCTGGACCACAAGAAGGAGAAGACATGATGTCACAACCTGCCCCTACGAAGGAAAGCCTTGACCGGTAGTACCGTAGGGGGAATCACAGGACAGGGATGGGAGGGTATTTTAGCCACGTAAACATGCAGGAGCATGGAGTCTGGCATAACTCGTAGCACGGGCTGCCGAGTATCCATAAAGGATTTCACCCCTCCAGCGCATCAAAAAAAAAAGGTAGCGCAAAATTAATCAACTTATCGGAAGATGTTATAATTTTTGCAAATGGCTTCACACATCAATCATATTTGACACTTGTGAACTAGACAGCTGCAGTATACAAACAGACAAGCAATGGAGCGCTATACTCCGCAAGAGCGTGGAATAATTGTATCAATTTTTTTGACCAATAATCTGTCAGTGGTGTTAGCGCGGCGTGAATTTCGACGTCGATTTCCTAATCGTATCACGCCAACTGGGCAAACATTCCGGCGCTTAGCTACTCGACTCGAACAGACTGGAACCACAGGAGACCATGCAGAGCGTGGCCGCCACCGGACTGGTCGTTCGGCCAAGAATATCGCGGCTGTGGCTGCCGATGTCGCTGAGAACGAAGAAACATCAACCAGACGACGGGCCACGCAATTGGGCATCACGGACCCTACAGCGAATTTTAGTGCAAGACTTACACATGTTCCCGTACAAAGTGCAAACAGTGCATCAGTTAATGCCTCCTGACCGTCAGTCGCGTGTGAATTACTGTCAAGCCATCCTCAATCTCAACAACTAAGAGGACGATTTTGTGTCGAAAATCATCATGAGCGACGAGGCGCATTTCCACTTAAGCGGTTGCGTCAACAAGCAAAATCTTCTTACTGCCGGAATTGGATGAGCGGGGCTTAGTGAACATGTGTTTTCAATAAGACGGTGCAACGTCACACACAGCACGAGCCACAATGGATATTGTGAAGGAAACGTTTCCTGGTCGCGTAGTCTCCCGTTTTGGCGATTTGGCATGGCCAGCAATATCGCCCGATTTAACCATCCCAGACTTCTTTCTTTGGGGCTACTTGAAGTCGCGGGTTTATGCCAACAAGCCTCAGACAATCGCAGCCCTTAAGGAGAATATTCGACAGGAATGCGAACAGTTATCACCGGAAATCTTGCGGAAAGTCATGGAAAATGCGATAAAACGGGCGGATATCATTTTCCACTTAACAGAAAAAATTTTAAAGGTCCAAATAAAGATTTCCATCACTCAAAATCACTTTTTTTATTAAGTAAAAAAGTAATTCAAAAACAAAATTGGATGATTAATTTTGCGCCACACGAGGGTAGGTCAAAATATTCTCGGGCGGATACTCCAAAGATGTGAGTAAATTATCTTTTGATTTTAGTAATTCCGTTATTCAAGTGTTTTACTATAAAATTTAATTTGGTTGTGATTATTAATTTGCTTTCTATCTTGAGTTGAACATAAGCGAAATGGCTGGCATGATGACGAATATTGAGCACCGAGCTATGGTTAAATTTCTTACAAAACAAGAAAAAAGTCAAAAAATTATACAAGAAGAGATGATGGCTGTTTATCGAGATTCATCACCTTCGTTGTCAACCGTTCAAAAGTGGTCGAGTGAATTTTGAAAGGGCAGGGAGAGCATTGAAGACGACCCTCGCTCAAGCTGCCCGCTAACTGCTTGCACCGAAGAAAACAATAAAAAGTCTAGAAATTTGTACTTGAGAATGCCTGAATAAAGGTTAAAACGATAGCTGAGGACATTAACCTTTCCATTGGTACCATACACACCATACTTGATGACTGTCATAGTCTTTCAAAAGTCAGTACAAGATGCGTGCGACGAATGCTCACAGCGCCTTAGAAACAAGTGCGAATCGCGCGCGTGTTTCTAGGGCTGCTGTGCGAGATTGTGGTTTCGAATAGATTCAACACCCACCCTATAGTCCGGACCTAACCCCTTGTGATTATTTTTTGTTCCCAGGTTTAAAAAAAAGCTTCGTGGGAATCGATTTACCGATGATGATGAGCTCAAAGCCGTAATAAATGAACATTCTGAAGAGAATGATAAAAACAATTTTCGTGAGGGTTTAGAAAAGTTAATCTCAAGATGTAATAAATGCAATAATGTAGGAGGAGACTATATTGAAAAATAAAAATAGTTTTAACCCTTAAATGCCCAAGAACGCCGATTTTGTCGAAAAAAATATATCAAATGCCTAATAAAACACAAACAACGATTTCATTAAATAAACAAAATTTTAATTTTTTTAAACCCATATTTTTAACAAAAAACTGGTTGCGTCTTTAAAGATACACTGGGCTTTAACCCTTTAAAGGCGTTTATGAGATTTTTTTAGCATTATTTAGTATTAATTAGTATTAATTTCTTTTCTAAGCGTATATATTGGTAAATTAATCTTAAATAACTAGCTCCATTGTTTCATAACTAAGGGAAAGTTTGAGTTGAAAGGTTTAAGTGTTAATTTAAAACATATATAAATATTATTTTTAAAAAAATAAATAAAAATCGGTGAAAAAACGAAATACTTATAAAGTAGTAGCATGTAAAAATTTTGAGATTTACTCAACAGAATTTATTTACTTGCGGCAAAAGCTTAGCATAAACTATTTATTTATTTGTTTTATATTAATTTCAAAACAAACTGGCTTTGTAGCTTACAATGAAATTAAATTAAATATAATACAAATGAAAAATTTAATGCATAAAATGATAAAATGATAATGGGTTAAAGAGGTCTCATGCCAATGTATTGTAAGTTGAAACGAGGATGACGATTCGATTGTCTTTTTACAATAGTGAAGTAACATCTACATATGTATGTATAGCGTGAATTGAAGCTACATACTCTTGTCTGGTATCTCGTTTAATCTTTGTGATCGTTTTCTCCTCTGGAAGTTTGCAATTCTTCACCCGATTTCTTTGGCTAGTAACAACTGCAAGCATTCCTTGTGTGTGGGGATAAACTAGCAAGGAATGGCTCTATAATATGTAATTATCGAAAAATATTTCATGATTTTGATAACGTTGTACTTCACTAAGCAATCTGACAAACAATATTTGCCGATGCTTGAAGGTCTGCTACTTCAAGTGATCTACTATGTACATATATATTTCAAATTCATATGCAAATCCACTTGTGTCGCACTTGTTCATCTACACACAACCGATCTAAGTTATATTGGTACGGCATGTTAAGTGTGTCTAATAATGGATAAAGGCGGTCATGACTAGGACCCGGTTTCTGGTTGCTTTCTTACTACGGGGCGCATAGATTTTCTATAACACTCCAAAACTGGTTCATACTCGGGAGTATGAAGTAAGCCATGCAAAAAGGGATCCCAATAAATTTTTATGCACCAAGTAGTCTAAAGCGAAATGATATATCAAGAGGAAGTTTCGCATTGACTAAGGTCGCTTCAACAATCCGTTGCTCCAAGGCCTAAGGAAAGAGGTATGGCCAAACTATAAACAAAAAGTCCAAGCCTATTATTTGTCCTGGAAGGGTTGAGTCTTCCTCTGAATGATAAACAAAATTCGGCTTTTCGCATTCGGGTGACTTGACATCAACTCTCAAATTGCAAAAATCTAAAGGAAATGAACTCCAACGATCGTTGACTGTAATTGAGACTCAGAAGAGGTTAAAGCAAAATGATCTGCATCTACCAAACCTCCCTCGACATCATATTGGGAAAATCCTCTTCACTACTATCTCCATCTGTTTCACCCGGCTTATCTTAAACACTATTTTCATATTTATATACATTACAAATAACCATAGAATGATAATTCATTGCAAACAAACGCAGCACATAAATAAAATAACAATAATCATGAAATAGGCCAAACAGCCCATTGTATTTTTAAAGATACAACTGTTTATTGCAACATTACACGAGCTGAGTTTCTTAGAATCCCAACGCATAAATTTATTTAACTTCACAATATATTTTATATATGCATATATACATATGTATATATTTTGAAATGATTTTTTTTTCTAGTGAAATGTCGCCAGGTACAAAGAATTTCTTTAATAAAAATACTTTTTTTAAAATTCTACAAAATTCGCTTCACGCACGTAATTTGTTAATGGTAACTTACTTAAGGTGGCGCTACAGCCCGGGGTGGACCTGGGCCTCAACCAACAAGCGTCTCCAGCCAGCTCATTCTTTAGCCAGCTGCCTCCAGTTTCGCACGCTAAGTTGGTTGAGGTCCCCTTCCACCTGCGTGCGCCACCTGAGTCGCGGTCTTCCTTTACTGCGCCGTCCCTCAGAAATGGATTCAAAGATTTTCCGGGCCGGAGCATTTGTGTCCATGCGCTCTACATGACCCAGCCATCTCAGTCGTTGGACCTTTACTCTTCTGGCCAAGTCGATGTCGCTGAACAGCATATACAGTTCGCTGTTGTATCGCCTCCTTCATTCACCGTCTATGCAGACGGGACCAAAAATCACACGAAGAATTTTCCTCTCGAAGCAGCCAAGAGCGGCCTCATCCGCTTTTGACAGGGTCCATGCCTCTGCGCCATAGAGCAGGACTGGGATGATTAAGGTCTTGTATAGGGTGACTTTAGTTGCTCGAGAGAGGGCTTTGCTGTTCAATTGCATTCTTAGCCCAAAGAAGCAGCGATTGGCAAGAGTTATTCTTCGTTTGATCTCAGCGCTGATGTCATTTTCTAAGCTCATAGCGGAGCCTAGGTAGATAAAGTTCCTAACTACCTCGAAGTTATATCCGTTTATAGTGACGTTCTGTCCGAAACGTCGATGTTGGTTTTCCTTCCTTGTTAACAGCATATGCTTAGTCTTGCCTTCATTAACCGCTTAACCCATCTTCGCCGCTTCCGCCTCAATACTCACGAACGCTGCGTTCTTCCGATTATGTCAATATCGTCGGCGAATACGAGTAATTGGACGGACTTTTGAAAGCTTGTGCCTCTGGTGTTGGCGCGTGAGTTTTGCACAATTCTTTCAAGAACGCTGTTAAAGAAGTCGCATAACAGCGCGTCGCCTTGTGTAAATCCTTTTTTGACATCGAAGGTCTCGGTAAAGTCTTTACCGACCTTGATGGAGCAGCGTGCATTCTCCATCGTCATCCTGCACAAACCGACGAGTTTGGCAGGGATGCCAAAACATAGCTCGTCTCTATAAATGTGTATAGATTTCTTCCAAGATCTGCCGCAATGTGAATATTTGGTCGATGGTGGACTTTCCCGGCCTAAAACTACACTGATATGGACCGATCAGGTTGTTGACGAACGGTTTCAGGCGTTCACATAATACGACAGATAAGATCTTATATGCGATGTTAAGAAGACTGATGCTTTTGTAGTTGGCGCTGTTCAGAGGGTCTCTGAGGGACTGATCGTCCTTGCAGGCTTCGGTTCGGGCCTTGTAGCCTTCGCAGGTTCTTTTTACCCTTTGGTAAAACTTCCGAACCTGATTCCTGCAGTACCATCTCTCTATTTCCTCGATCGCGCGCTTCTCATGCTCTTTCATTTTCCTCCTGAGAAGCCGGTGTTCGTCTCTCCCCTTCTGCTCGTAAAGCTCACGAGCAGTTCTAGTCCTTCTATGAAGCGACGCTTTGTATACTTCTTGTTTAGCTGCATGTGCTTGCCGGCACTCGTCGTCAAGCCAGGGGTTTCGTTGTGGTGGCCGACTGAAACCCAGTACATCAGAGGCGGCATCTCTGATGACTTTTAGGCATGTAGCCACTGGTCTTCAATACTTGATGCTGGCGGCATAGGATCTCTTGGGAGATTGAGGGAGACTCGATCGGAAAAGGATTTGACGATCTCTTGCGATTGTAGCAGTCCGACGTCAAACTTCCTCGCAGTATTTCCTTGTCTTGGCGGTATTCGGGATATCCGCAACCGTACCTTGGCTACAACAAGGTAGTGGTCCGAGTCAATGTTTGCCCCTCGGAAAGCTCGGACATCCATAATACTGGAGGAGTGTCTTGCGTCGATCGCAATGTGGTCAATCTGGATGACGGTAGATTGATCAGGAGATTTCCAAGTTCCCTTGGGAATATCGAGATGCGGGAACCACGTACTAGCTACGACAACATTTCGCACCGCAGCGAAGTCGATCAGCCTGAATCCGTTATCGGAGGTGGTGTCGTGTAGGCTGTACTTTCCGATAGTGCTACCAAAGATGCCCTTTGTTCCTAGCTTTGCGTTAAAATCGCCTAGGACAATTTTAATGTCATAACTAGGGCATTGCTCGTACGTTCTTGCCAAGAGCTCGTAGAACCTACCTTTGGTGTCGTCGTCCTTCTCCTCTGTGGGGGCATGCGCGCAAATTAAGCTTATGTTAGCGAATTTTGCCTTGATGCGGATTGTCGTGAGGCGTTTATCTACGCATTTGAAACTTAAGACTTCTTGCCTAAGTCTGCCTCCAACGACAAATCCACATCCAAATAGGCGCTGCTTTTGTTGTCGCTAACAATCGCCGTAGTATACATCGCAGTTTTTTATCCCCTTTTTGCCCGGTCAATCCCATCGCACTTCTTGGATGGCGGTGATATCTGTTTTGCAGCAGTCTAATTGTTCGGCTGCACGTGGTCTATTGAGGGACCTAACGTCCCACGTACAGATCCGAAATTCGTTGTCCCTGTTACGTTTTCATGGTCCGTCAACAGTAAATCCGTCCGTTTCCGAGTCTTGTTCGAGCTTCATAAATTTTTTTTTTCCATGGTCGGGCAGTTACCCCGACGGCACAACCCCCAACCTGGAGGACTAGTCCCATTCTAGAAAATTTCTAGAAACCCCTAGGATAAGGGGTCGGTTATACCGATGACGGTGACCCACTTCGGGGGTGTGAGTGCTGCCGTTGGCCCTTTATGGCTCTTCCGCCACCATCTCTCTTCCAAGACCCCAACTAAAACTTGGAAATCCTTATCGGCCTAAGCTTCAAATATGTTGAAAAAGCCCGAATAAGGTACTATCTCCGCTCCGGAGGTTTATCACGACACCGTTGGTTCCATCTGGGGAACTCGTCCGCTGTCATGTTTATAGTGCTGCTATTTTTGTCTTCTAGTCAGCACTCGCGCTTATAAGTTTAGCAAGCCGCGTCCGGGTGAACAACAGCCAGTGCCCGATGGCTACCACTTGGAGGTAAAATAAGCACGATTGATGTGTGGTAACAGTTACAACACTGGGCTTTGCCAAGTTAAAGATAATCAGTGCCTACCCTATTCCCACAGCATCCAGCCATCTTGTTTATGGTAACTGTACTTTGAAAATTAGGAGGCTGAAAAAATAATTTTGATTAGAATTTGAGTTAGTGAATAAGAAACTTTTTCAATCTTAGCTCTCGACCTAGTATTTAATTAATTAAAATTATTTGAATGGTTGTATCTTTAAAGATAAGGTACTGTAGGCATTTAATTGTTTATTTAATTCGCGTTTTCGTTCATGTCGATACCGAGAATATTTTGAACTCCCCTCGTATGTATATATGTACATATGTATGTACATTATAAAAAAAAAAGTTTCAGAAAACAACGTTTGCTTATCCGTACGTATACATACCCAGTCCTAAAGGATATAATTCTGATCATCTTCATATTTACAAGAAATTGCAACATTATTATCGCGCAAAATTTGTTCATTCAATTATAACAGATGTAGGAAAATAGCTAAGCAGACGAATATAATTATATACATATATGTACATATGCATGTAGGTGGAATGAAAGATCCATGAGCCTTCTACTACTTTTATTATCCTTCAGCATCTAGTTATAATTTCACGTGTACTCGTATGTACATACATACATATACATACCTCTAGTAGGTCGGAACTAAGGTCGATCGAAGTAGAAAACTAAATTTACAAAACAAACAAATTAGAGTATCAAACAAAGGAAGCGGGAAGACCGTTATCCGCACCCTCACTCGAATACAAACCTAAGGGTTGTCGTTACCGAAGGAAAACTTTTTTTTTCTTTGTCTTGCACATAACTCCTGCAATATTTCTGTGTGTTCATCTGGCACCTTTAACGCTCATCGGAGCGTAAAGTGCTAAGTAATAATCGTAAATTTTTAATGGTAACTCATTTGCCCAACTTACCGGTGTGGTGGGGTGAGAATTCGAAAATAGGTTGGGTTTATTTTTATTATCATTATTATTATCTTTATTTTTGTTTTTTTTCTTTTTTAGTTAAGGGTAGGTAAAACTTTGGATCTGTATGTGAACTGTATGTGTTTATTTTAAAATTTTGCATCCTGAGAACAACTTAATTTTTCAACAAACGAGAGATAAAACTTTTCGAAACTAAAATTATATCTATCTATGTATATTTAGTGCTTATCTTTTACAGGACGAGTGAGGTAGATACAAGTTGCAGGTGTAGAATAAACTTCGCTCATGGATAGGTAATCTTAATGACCATTTAAGTTAATAGTATGGCAATGTGGATTTAGACAGAGTTCTATGCGTTAATCTACCATACTCGCGCTATCTGATGGGGAAAGCAGTTTAAATTGGAATTGGTACGTGTGCCATTCATGATGGAGGGAATAATTATATAAATATCTTGCTCACACACATATGTGTGCCATCATTATGGAGATGGATCGATATGATAAGCAATTTTCAGGAGAGGCCATGGGTGTTTCTGTCTCCGAGAAGATTATCGCTTTGAGGTTTCCTGGGTATAATATTATTTGCGAATAATTCCTCTTAGCATTCTATATTATACTAATGAGTGCTTCGAAATAGTAATTTCCTCTTAAGGTAAGCAACTACATAACTACACGCTTATTTATTTTTTACTTAGATTCATTCTTTTACCCTTTGTGTCAGTTTAACGTGAACCCATGTCTCATGGTGGAGTAGATAATTGAATTCCGAATTTAAAATACTCATAGGTATACACATATAAACATTGTTCCCATTTTCTTAACTTGTAAATGTAGATTAAATTTCTATGACTCGCTTTTATGCTTTTAGTTTGTTTTATTAAGAATTGTTACCAACAATAAATTTCTTTGGACTTAGGGTTGTAAATGTGCACTTATATTTATTTATAGAGATATAAAACACGATTCACGATTGAAATGAATGAAAATTTAGGTAGCAAAATTTTAGGTATAATATGACTTTCTTATACTTAACTTACATAGCTTTAAACTGTTGCTAAGATATGAGCGGTAAAGCGAAGAGTCGAGTTTTTATTAGGTAGTCTTAAAACTGCAGCAAAAAACATGTTAAACGACGGGATTTTAAGTCAAAAATGATGCATGTATGAACTTTACTCAGCTAGTTTTGATACTCGTAGGTACCACCAGAAGCAGCCAAATACCATTGAGAACTTTTGTATTTAAAAATGTACTAATAATAAATAAAATAAACACTTAACCATAAAAAATATAAGTTATAACACATATCAGGGATTGAAAGTAAATCATTGTTTCTAGATTTGTTAATTTTTTTTCTCCATTGTTATCCTGCACACCGTTGCCACTTTTCTTCGGCACTTGAAGACGGCGGCATAAGATTCGTGGAGACATTTTGGAACACGTGTTCGACGAAGATTTTGCAATTGCGGTTTTTGACGTTACGTCTTTTCACAGTTGTTTTTACTTGGCTATGGCGCTTGTTATATTCACACTCAAAAGGTTGTGATCCGAGTCGTTGCTGAATGCTCGGAAGGTTCGGACATCCAGAATTCTGGAAGCATGTTTTGCATCGATCGCAATGTGATCAATTAAGTTGATCATTTCATGATCAGGAGATCGCCATGTTCCCTTGTGGATATTGAGATAAGGAAACCCTGTGCTTGCTATGGTAACGTTTCGACTCGCGGCAAAGTCAACAAGCCTAAGCCATTGTCCTATGTTTAACAACTGTTTTACTCAAGATGCCCTTCTTTCCTACCTGTTGCATAGAACGATTTTTACAAGGAATGATCATTTGTTCTATGTGGGATTTGAGAAGATGCAATTTCGCCAAATCCATCTAAGCGTTGAATAAATAAAGTTGTTACAACATTTTAAATGGTGTCAAATTGGACTGATCTTTACAACTTCATTAAAGGGAGAATGCTATTAAGGAATCCTTTTAGCTAGAAGAAAAAGTATCGAATTGAAATTAACCTTATTAAACGTCCAAAGAAACTTTTTGCAATAATTTATTGACTGCTATGTATATAGCTTATGTTTATTTTTATTTTTTGTTAAATTTGTTTAAGCCCATTAGTGTAATGAGGGTTATAGTTAAAGTTTTATGTTAATTTATGAGAAAAAATAAGTAAGGAAAGCTTTAAAACTTTAGTGCTTTACAAAGTCAAAATCAATTTGGCAACAATAGAAGCTTATTTAGAAATAAGTGATTCTAATAAAATTAAATTTAGCCCATTATTGTTTTTTTTAATTTTGACATAAGAACTTTTATTGATTTAAGTGTAAATCAAATTTAAGAGAACATCTTAAGGCAACATAAGCTTTTTTGAAAAAAGCAGCAAAAAGCAAGAAACTTAAAAATTCGCGCGAATTATTTCAACATAAGTGTTTCTGTTAAAACACAAAATTTGAAGTTTTTAGACTTAAGAAAATTACCCAGCATGAGCAATTTTGTCGAATGCATTGTATGGTCAATGAAACATAAGTGGTTATGAAAACTGTTTTATTTTTGCAACAGAGCTTCCTTTTGAAAGGGAGTACGATAGAAAAGTAGCTCTTGTATTGTAGATTACTACCAATTGAAAAAAAGAAAATTCATTCATTGAAGTAACAGCGTTATTTGGGACACATCAAGTGTACACAGTACACTTCGGTGTACTTTTCGAAAGCAATCCGAATCCTCTAGTGCTGGATTAACCGACGTGTATGTTCCAAACATCCGCACCCAAATAAGATAAACCCAACAATCAACTGGAAATATTGAGAAAATTTTCGAGAAAATGTCATTCCTGGAATGATAGCCTTGAATGAAATAATGAGAAATGACAGCCTAGGAATATAATTTCAAAAATGATAGTGTTTAGCATTCTTTAGACTATATCATTTGAATACCCGTAGCTAAACCTTTCGCACTCCCAATTGCCTTCCTTTCCCTGAAAAAGACAAAAAAATGTAAACATACCAATTGCCACTAAGGTTTCCAGAAATATTTATTAGCAAATCGGGAGGATTCAGGAAAAATATCGGGAGATTGAGAAAAAATCGGGAGGATAAATAAAAACTCATTACTCTTTAGTATAAAACACTTTTTAACTTTATTTCAGGTTTTTGTACAAACATTACTTAGGTACATTACATTTCATATTTTCCGTAGAAAAATTTTAAGCCACCATTCTCCTTCTAGCAAACAAATATATTTTTGGAATGCTTACATTAGGCGCTGATTTCACTTCTTCGTAATAAAACTTTTTCTGAACTTGTTCGTGATTTTTTGGGAAAGTAAAAATAAAAAAATTGGAAAATCGGGAGACTTCTTAGAATTTCCGGGAGACCGGGAAATTAGTAAAAAAACCGGGAGACTCCCGGAATATCGGGAGAACTGGCAACCCTAATTGCCACTTATGTACATCAGTTGATGAATCCCATGAACAAACTCCAATAGCATGTACCTAAAATTACCTACAAGCGGATCTCCACCATCAAAAACTGGGGTGCCCCGCCGACACCGTCAGAAGTACTCCAACTGTATACAGCATACCGATACATTACCCCATAACAGGGTATACCACGATACAACCGGTATCGGTGGTGATCACCCTCAAAATGGTGCTTCGAGGGAAATGCAACAATTTGCTTAGTTAATTTTTGATAATATGTATAGTTTTTTTATTTCAAATATGTATTTGGTGAATTAGTGTTTTTGAATTATTTAAATATCATTCAGTGCAGTTTGTTTTGAATTTTAATTTTTTTTTAATTAGTAAGTCTAAGTTATTTTTAAAAGAATAAAAGAAAAGAAGTGTCAATCTGAACCTAGACTTTAGTCCGCGGAACAGGCTTAGTTGAAGCCTGTTGGAAGGGAATTCCTCTTCAGTGTTTCCAACAGAGCAACGAGGGATCTAGGAAACGGTAAGTAGTTTGTTCCTTTTAATTTGGTTTTGATATGCATATACATACATATGCGTGGGACCGAGCCTAACCGACAGACATTACACTACAATACGTGTGAATAAGCGCTACCGCACATTATTTCTGAAAGTAAGGACACGACAGACGAAGAGTTTCCCGCGTGGTCAGTAGGAGAATAGGAGTTAGATGTTTGAACGCCACCAAGCAGAGAGGTAGCAGCCTACACAAAGGTTATACATATATCTATATATATAAAACAAAGTCGGGTTAGTTACACCATTAATAACTCAAGACCGATTTTTATGATCTTTGATTTGTTGGATGTGTCTCCGCCCCGAATAGCAGAATAACTATTCAAACATCACGAAAAAAAAAAAAAAAAATCATTTTCTCATACATTTTGTATGGAACGGCTTTTTGATGATATCTCACAACGTCATCTCTGATAAATGACAGAAACACATATGAACATGGCGTTGTTCAGCTGATTCAGTTGCGCGGTCCTTTCATTGTATAACATTAGGCGTGTTTTGGTGAGAATTATGCAAAGCAAAGTAAAAGCTTCTCAACAAAACGATCCTCACTAAATCTGGTTAAAAAGTTTTTTAATAATTCAAGTTTGGTGCTCTTCGCTGCTGTCATCGCAACTCATCCCCGGACAACTCATACCCGGACACCTCATCCCACGACACCTCTTCCCAAGGGACAGCCCATCCCAGGTCAACCCATCCCCGGACAGCTCATCCCAAAAGAGAGAAAAATATGCTTTGGGTTACAGCATGGAGTTTTGGCGAATGAATGAGGTTGTGGAAGAACGGATAGTGATCACGTGGTCGATTGATAATATGTAATTGATGGATAGATACCTGAAAAGTATTTATGATTAAAGGGTTGGTTTGTGGATTAGCGTTGAGCGATAATGTACGTGCATATTATTGTTATTGAGGGTGACTTTTTTGTGTGTAGGATATAAAGGAAATTGGAGAATGAGAGTTTTATGATTGTTTATGATTGCGTTTCTTATGTGAAAATTTGTGTTTTCTTGTGTTGCGTGGCGTGAATGATCGAATCTGTATGATATGCCATTCTAGACTTTAGAGGTTGGTTACATTTTTTTTGCTTGGCTATTCGATTAGAGGTTCGGTTTGACGTATGCATGAAACGAATATGATATGTGCATATGAATGTGCATGCATCGTATGTTTTGACTCCCCTGATTTGATGGCATATTTTCTTGTTCGTATCTGTTTCCATGATGTGAAGAAGAGGATGGCCAAGGAGCTTAAATAATAATGGATGATTTCATTTTAAATGGATTGGTGCGTAGGAATTTGAAATAAAGGCAGCTACGGCGATTGATAGGAATATAAAATAAAAATATTGATTTAAAGATGGGAATTGTATATGTACATATGTACATAAATAAAAAGATACCTAACAATATGCCGCGTAGCACCTGCATGTGAGGCCGAAGGCCGTGCAGTGTATGAGTCGAGGAAATGTCCACAGTATTTTTTTTTTAGCGAGCGTAGCGAGCTCACTCACCCCGACTTTCAGGCTTTTGCCCGCTAGTCACTTCATAACTAAGTTGGGGTGGGAGGGCTAGCTACGCTCGCTAAAAAAGAAGTATACTACAGAACGATAAAACAAAGTGATATGTAGTTAGTAAAGCTAAGTAAGTTAAGTTAGTACAGTATGTAAAAATTTGCTTGTGTGGCGTGAATGATGAAGCTCGTATGACTTTGAGACTTAGAAGCTGGTTATATTTTCTTGTTGGGATTTATTTTCATGATGGGATGCGGAGGATGGCCCAGTAGACTGAAGAATAATGTAAATGAATGAAATAATGTACCTAGATGGTTTGTAGATATTTTAAATAAAGGCGGTTACAACGACTGTGAAGCGATAGAAAATAAATGTTGCATTCACATAAATTTGTCCATCATTCCGCAGAACCAATAAAATAAAAAAAACCTTGCTTTGCACATTTAGACTAAATACATATCTGTGGCCGCAAGACATAACCGCTTAAACTAATATGCGAATGACTTCATTTCATGTCAATACTCTACTTCTCTCTATCAACAGAAATAGAGAACGTGTTCGATCGAGCGGCAATGCATACGTAACCAGTGTGAGCATTAGCTTCTCTCAAAAATATTCCACTTAACCGGAAACGTGGAATATTTATATTCCATTTCAATATTTTTTTATTGGACTTTTATATTCCACTTGGTAATACGCCTTAATAAAAAACAAATAAAAGTTTATTTTATATAAAACGTTAAATATGATAAACCAAAAATGGGTATTAATCTAATAAAAAAAACACAAAAAAATGTTAAAAATTAAAAGTTTTGAAGATCAAAATCTAATTGTTCATCTTCTTCGGGAATATTACATATTCAAATGAGTATTTAAATATGTGATTAATGTGATTAATTTATTTGTACATCTTCTTCGACTACGTACCTGGTCGCGGGTGGAGATGCTCAGTAAGGATCTAATGATCCCGGAGAGCGATTGCAGTAGGGCCACCCATGCTGTACGGTCTCCAGGGGAGGATGTCTGAAGCTAAAGTGTAGTCAACCCATTCTAACGGGTGGTGTGAGCGTTTATGTAAACCGTGCCCAGGGATGAAAGGCTGAGGGATATATCAGTCGCTAACGAGCTCCTTCAGGCGCCCTGGCAGAGCCTGTCGTAATTAGCCTTACCGCCAGTAAAACCGGCTATGCTGGCGGTGGACGTTTCTCACCGGCTTACTCGTGGGACCATGAATTTAAACACATCGAAATCTAAACTAAAAGAACAAAAAACAGCAACAACAACTTCTGAGGCTATGCCTCCGACTACCGCTACTAACAAGGACAACGAACCGACCGACAGACATGCTTACAGAGGTACGACGGACTACGCTAACCCTTCGGATTCTGAGTCCAGATCCACCGCCCCTTCCCTTTCGGACGCGGAGTCCCAAGCAAAAGCCGTATCGGCAAGTTGCGGGCGCGCTATCCAAAAGAGGAACTCCCCCAGTGCTAAAAAGCAAAAAACACTCGCTTGGCTAAGCATTTGCTCACACGGATCCTCGAAAAACCAGAGGAAACGTGGGAGCAAAAAGACAAAGACACGCTACGCTGGGCAGGAAGTATTCTCGCTGAAGACGGCAATCAACCCGAGTCGGGAGGACAGGCCCCTTCATCGAGTAGGAGTGTGCCACTTGACAACAAGAGGCTACCCCACAAGCCTTCACGCCCAACCGTACAAAGCAAGCGTCAACCCGAGTCGGGGGATCTTGCGAAAAACAGAACTTCGGGAACCGCTCCGAGCAGTCATCCTGAGTCAGGAGGACGCTCGGGTTTGTTGCCCAAAAGAGACTTAACGTCAAAAAGACCAAGGTCCCAAGATGATGCCTGTAATGTTCTCAGTGAAACACGTCTTTAAGTTTAAGTCACTTTATTGTGCACTCTTCGACAATAGCTTAACGACTGGCTCGCAGCCGCGAGAGACTTAATTGCTAACTTAATCTATGTACATGCTGTGTGTATGTATATGTGATGTATATTACATGCAATAATTTGTGTGTACGAACATACGGAAGATATGTACACAATATCCGTGATCATACCATACTCTACAATGTCCCCCTAATATTAAAAACATATATCTACATTAGATACATA
Source organism: Blera fallax (assembly GCA_946965025.1). Taxonomy (NCBI): domain Eukaryota; kingdom Metazoa; phylum Arthropoda; class Insecta; order Diptera; family Syrphidae; genus Blera; species Blera fallax. Next base: position 59,798,619 of record OX337246.1, read on the forward strand.
ATTTTAATCTTTGTTTAGCGCTCTTTTAGGATATCTATCTTTTTGTTGAAATTTCTTCCAATCTATTTTCCTGCTTATTTTTTCTTTCTCTTGTATTTGAACCTCAATATCTTCACTTAAATCTAGATTATTTTCAATTTGTACATCATTTTCCTCTTTATTTATTACAATATTTTCCATATTTTTATCAACTATAAAATTACTATGATCGTCATTATTACAAGTTTTAACTTTTTCTGTAGGATCATATACGGAGGTTAATGTGGTATCATAATAGTTATTCACAATTATCGGTTTTAATTGATTAACATGCCTTTTCCAAATCTTATTTTTCTTTAATATTTCAACTAAGTAATACTGTTTTCCTAAAATTTTTACAATCCGTCCTTTGGACCAAGTTTGTTTTCCTGCAATAGAGTAATCCTTAGCAATGACAAAATTACCTACCTCAAATTGTTTGCTATTTATTCCATTATAATATTTCTTTTGCTTTACCTGCATTAAATTGACCTTATCACTTACATTCGTATCTTGCTTTTTACAAGGAAATTGTCTTTTAATTGGATTCGTAACATCAAACCTACTTCTTAGACTCCTATTTAACATTAACATAGCTGGAGACATTCCAGTTGTGCTATGAACCGAGTTGCGATAGTCCAATAGAAATGTCTCTAGACATTGGTTCAAATTAGTTAATGAATTTTTAGAATGCATAGATCTTTTAATAGCAAGCTTACAAATTTTGACACTATTTTCAGCTTGACCGTTGGTAGCTGGATTACCAACCGGAATTGTGTTATGAATTATATTATTTCTTGCTAGGAAGTTTTGAAATTCATTAGATACGAATGTGGTTGCGTTATCCGAAACTATAACATTAGGTATACCGAAACGCGAAAATAGAGGACGCAGGTGTTTTATAGTGTTGCTACTTGATATATTATCCCCCATGTCTATACACTCAATCCATTTCGTATAGGCATCAGTAACAACTAGAAATTTTCTTTTAAATAAAGGTCCCATAAAATCAATGTGTACCCTCTGCCAGGGACCTTCAGGCCACTTCCAACAAATCAAAGGGGCCTTGGATGGATTGCTTTGATATTGCATACATTGGTCACATGATTTCACCATCCTCTCAATATCTCTATCCATCAAGGGCCACCAAAAATAGCTACGCCCTAAGCTTTTGGACTTACCAATTCCCAAATGTGATTCGTGGATTTCATTTAGAACCGATTTTCTAAGACATTCGGGAATTATCAACCTATAGCCCCAAAAAATGCAATCTTCCTCAATAGAAAGCTCGACTTTTCGATTAAAATATGGCTTTAATCTCTCGTCTTCACATCTCTGAGGCCAGCCCTCCCTAATATACTGCCTCACCGTCACCAACAATTTTTCGTTATTCGTCGCTTTTTTAATTTCTCCGAAAGTCGTTGCGACGGTTCCAAACTCTTTTGCATAATTAATGCATATTTCATTAGAATGCAGTTTTTCAGACTCAACGTCATCTATTGGTGAACGGGACAAATAGTCAGCTATATTACCTTTCGAATTAACATACTCCAATTCAAACTGATAGCCTGATAGAAATAGGGCATATCTCTGCAACCGATTAGCAGACATTGGTGGTATTCCTTTTTGTGAACCAAATATAGAAATAAGGGGCTTATTATCCGAAACTAATACAAATTTTCGACCAAAAATATATTGGTGAAATTTCTTTACACCGAACATTATGGCTAATGCCTCCTTCTCTATTTGTGAGTACCTAGTTTCTACATCTGACAACCGTTGAGAAGCAAAAGATATAGGTCGCTGAACCCCACTACTGTATTCGTGCACTAAAATTGCAGCAACTCCTTTTGGACCCGCGTCAACTATTAATTTCAGAGCTATGTTGGGGTCATAGTGTGCCAGTACCTGATTTGAAGTTAGCAACTTTTTCACATGAGTGAAACATTCATCTTCTTCATTACCCCAATGAAAACCATTGTCTTTTGATAGCAAATCATAGAGTTTCCCTGCTGCTGACGCCAAATTAGGAATGAATTTTCTATAAAAATTAATTATGCCTAAAAAGGATTGCAATTCAACCAGAGATTTCGGCGTTGGTAACTTTAAAATAGCATTTATGCGTTCAGGGTCCATATGAAGACCCTTACTATCAATAACGTGTCCTAAATATTTGATTGACTTAACTAGAAATTCACATTTATTCTTTGAAACTTTTAGCCCTGCTTCTGCTAATCTTTTTAGTACCACCCTTAGTATTTTTAAATGCTCGTCTCGTGTCTTAGCACTAATTAATACATCGTCCATAAATACTACAACTCCTTTAATACCTGATAGCAAACGCTCAATGATTTTCTGAAATAACGCTGGGGCCGGGGCTAAACCATAAACCAATCGAGTGTACCTAAATAGACCTTTGGTGGTTGAAATTGTTGTAAAATTCCTTGAATTCTCTTCTAAAACTATTTGCTGATATGCCATGCTCAAATCTAGCTTCGAAAATTCATTCGCACCGTGAACTTCTGCAAATAATTCCTCAATCGTTGGAAGGGAATATTGATCAACACAGATTTGGGGATTTAGGGTAACTTTAAAATCCCCGCATACACGCACATCACCATTTTTCTTTAAAATGGGTACAATTGGTGTTCCCCACTCTGAATAGTTAACGGGTTCAAGTATGCCTAAATCCACCAATTTAGCTATTTCGCGTTCTACTTTGCTTTTAATCGCGAAGGGTAGCCGCCTAGGCTTGAAAAACTTAGGCGCAGCATCTTTTTTTAATTTAAGAGAAACTTTATGTTTATTGAACGTTCCGAGCTTGCCATCAAATACAGATGGAAATGATTCCAATATCTCTATTAAATCTTGGTCTAGATATTCAATCGAATTTAATCCCTCGAACCGAATACTGAACGCTTTCATAAAATCACGACCCAGGAGTGGAGGCCCTCCATTATCAACCGCGAATATATCAAGTAGCACACTTTTGTTTTTATACCTAATTGTTACCTTAACTACTCCAGTCGGTGATATTGCATCTCCACTGTAACTCTTGAAACGTTTAGTCGTTGAAAAAATCTTACAATTTGCCAAGTATTCCGAATACGCAGAATAAGAGATCGCCGAAACCGGAGAACCACTATCAAGCTCCATGCACATCGCAACTCCGTTCATTGTCACATTAATTAAAATTGGATTACTTTTATCATTTTTACTAAAATATAATAAAGACAAGTTATCGTCACTACTGTTCAACATAAAATTAAAAGCATTTTGATTTTGGGTATTCGCTACTGAATTATGCATCTTACACATTTTTTGTAAATGTCCTTTTATATTGCATTTTCTGCACCTGTAGTTCCTAAAACGGCACTCGTTATCCACATGATTAGTATACCCGCAAACTCTGCAAAATTTTTTTTCCTCTCGTTTTCCATGCTGATGCTGTTGCTGCTGTACGTTTTTCTTTAAGTTGATATGATTTATTCCGCTAATTGAAGGTTCCGTTTTGACAATCGTCGTCTCACATTCGAAGATATCACCATATTGCTGTTTTATGCAATCCACGGATGAAGCAATCGTGATCGCCTTTTGAAAGGTTAAGCTTTCTGCATTCTCCAAAAATAATTTATCTTTCGCCAAACCTCTAGGTAGGCCCATGATGAATTTATCACGCAAACACATTTCCAAATGGTCTCCGAACTTACAATTTTTTGCCAATTCTCGCACACGTGCAGCCCATGAAATTGTTGTTTCATGCTCTTCTTTTGTCGCAAAATAAAATTTATTTCTCTCAGCAAATTCAGATATAGCTGGCTCAAAATGTTTTTCTAATGCTTTGAGACACGTGGTATAAGTTGTTGTTTCATCACTAATTAACTTTGGTTGAATTAGACTTTCGAGCAGTCTGTACGAAGTGGAACACAATCCTCCAATTAAGTTGGCTTTTTGCTTTTTTGCGAATTTGACCTTATCCTCGATGTCATTTGCGATGAAGTACTGCTCTAACCGCACTTTAAACATCGCCCAGTCATCTTCATCATGGTTGAAAGTCGGTACTTTAGATGAATTCACCATTTAGCTTTGCTCTTGTAGGAATCCTCGTCGCCAATGTAATGTTCTCAGTGAAACACGTCTTTAAGTTTAAGTCACTTTATTGTGCACTCTTCGACAATAGCTTAACGACTGGCTCGCAGCCGCGAGAGACTTAATTGCTAACTTATTCTATGTACATGCTGTGTGTATGTATATGTGATGTATATTACATGCAATAATTTGTGTGTACGAACATACGGAAGATATGTACACAATATCCGTGATCATACCATACTCTACAAAGCCCCAAAGAAGGCCAAGAATACCGAGACGGTGCTCAGGTCCTACAATGAGGCGGCGAAGGATCATCTGGTCTACGGCATCTGTGACAGCGGCAACAAAGAGGGCCGAATCAGCGGAGATAATTGGGGGCTCCTAAAGGCAAGACTCTCGTCGGAGGTACTGACATATTGTCTCAAACATCCAACCGCTACGTCACCGACCTTCTCGGACGCTGGCTGGTACCTCAACGGTGCAAAGCTACTTAAATGTAGCAACAACAGCTCCATAGAATTCCTCAAGGAGGCAGTACCAAAGCTTTATAGCTTATGGGCTAACGCCGATCTGTCGGTCAGCCACTGGAGCGACATAAAGGTCCGTCCGAGAGCGCGCACTTGGATTCCCCCAGGACCATGCAGCGAATCAGACATCCTAAGCCTGATTCGTATCCAAAACCCCGATCTCCCAACCACAAATTGGAGGATCATCAAAGCCGATGAACCGGTAGAGGCAGGAAGGTTAGTTTCATTCCTCCTCAACCAAGAATCCCTGGAGCTTTTAAGCAAAAGGGATTACAAAATTTTCTACGGCATGGAAGAACTGGTGCCGAAGGTACACGAGAAAGACGAAAGGCTAATCTGGGGTATGGTATCCTCTCTCAACAGCCTGGGACTGGATACCAAATCGGATAGCCCTTCGTCTCATTCGCAACCGATAGCCACCACCACAAACCCAATCGAGAAGTCGTCAGCTGAGTCAGCACGCTATAAATCGATAATCGAGCCAAACAAGCATAATAGTGGTGAATCTTCTGAGTCAGAAGATGGTGACACCACAGTAATAGAGACGTCTGTATCAGTCAGCAATGTTGCTCCGACTGGTACAGATTAACCCTCACCACTCCAGAGCAGCCTCTGCTAATTTAATACTCCGCCTGCAGACAGAAGGAGAGGACATTGCCCTTATCCAGGAACCTTGGGTAACAAGCGATAATCGAATAGCTGGATTACGGGCAAATAACTATTCTTTGTTCTATGCAAAAGGATTAGGTAAACCAAGATCCTGCATTTTAGCGAAAAATAATCTCAAAGCCTTCTTCTTACCAAATTTCAGCGATTCAGACTTTGCATGCGTGGAGTTAGACCGCGGCGGGAAAGAAAGGTTATGGATATCGTCGGCATACCTACCCTACGACGACGCAGGCCCCTTACCAGCAACCAATATACGCGAGGCGATTAAATCAGCCCAGGCAGGCAACATCCCCATAGTGATAGGTGCAAATTCGAATGCACATCATAACCTTTTGGGAAGCACTAATACAAATACTCGAGGTGAGTGTCTTTTTGATTTCCTTTTAGAAACCAATCTCATAGTATGTAACATAGGTTCAGAACCTACTTTTATTAACAAAATTAGGCAGGAAGTATTAGATATTACGTTAGCCACCAACTCCCCAAAGCTAAATATTGTGAAATGGATGGTATCGAAGGAGGTATCATTTTCGGATCATCGTTACATACAATTTAGTCTGGAATTTACCAAACCCCCAATAAAATCCTTTAGGAAACCTAGGAACACTAATTGGGAAGTTTATAATTCATATTTAAACAAAAAACTTAACAACGAAATCTTTCAACCAAGTTCACCATCCGAAATTGACCAAATGGTAGACAAAGTGTCCAAATCAATGAATAAAGCCTTCTTAAAATCTTGCCCGATCAGTAGACACAAAAAGGGAAGCAAACCACCTTGGTGGAATGTAAACATAGCAAAACTACGAAAAAATAGTAGGAAACAGTTTAATATTGCTAAGAATTCACGTTCTCCAGAAGACTGGGACAACTATAAGAACGGTGTTAAGGTATATAAAAGAGAGTTAAGGAAAGCTCAAAGAGAATCGTGGAGATTATTCTGTAGTAATATAGAAAAAAAAAACGATTCCAGTAGATTGAGGAAAATACTTTCCAAATCCCCTAATTTGCCTAGCTTTATCCAGAAACCTAACGGTGACTCGACCAAGTCCACAGAAGAAACACTAGATCTTCTCATGGATACTCACTTCCCAGGAAACTCGATAGATACTAACATATCTATATCGCACCCGCACTCAAACCTGGATGTTCCGGATGGAATAGTTAACACTCACAAGTTACAATGGGCTGTTAATAGTTTCCACCCATACAAATCCCCAGGATTGGATGAAAATGGTAGCCTTAAGACTTAAAGAATCTTTAAAATGGTCAGACTCACAAATTGGCCATATGAAAATACTACTTAACTCCAATATTAGGGATACAGATTACTTATCCCCGTCTATTGATTTTAATATAAAATATAATAGCATTATCCCAGACAGATCAGCAAGGGAAAACGGTAATATTCTAAACAACGCCGCAATTATAATCTACACAGATGGATCCAAAACATCGGAATGTACAGGTCTGGTAATATTCTCTGATGCACCTCTGCTAAACGCTTCTCTCCGACTCCCAGACTACTGTAGTATTTTTCAAAAGTATCGGCTATTCGTGAAGCAGCGCGCAGACTCTCTTTGTACCCGATAGATGGTAAGTCTATCGTCCTTTACATACACAGTCAGTCGGCGATTAAAGTTTTGGAAACCCCAACAATAAGATCTAAGTTGGTCAAACAATGCCGCGAATCTCTTAACGAGATTGCGGACAACTGTTACATTACTCTGTGCTGGGTCCCGGGACACAGAGATATTCCAGGCAACTGCAAAGCAGATGAGCTAACAAAACTAGGCACCGGATTACTTCTAGCTGATAACAGAGACGTACCGGCACCCCCAATACAAACGATAAAACTTCGAATATCTATTGAGGCACAAGAAATCGTAAGTAACAGGTGGAATAACTTAAGCACGTACATATCGACCAGGAAGATCTGGCCCATACTAGACGTAAAGAAAACTAAAAAGCTCCTGTCCTTAAATAGAAGGAATATAAGCCTCACAGTAGGAATAATTACAGGACACTGCCTGATAGGTAGGCACGCCAACAGATTAGGAGTCCTTTCAAACGATTTCTGCAGAAGTTGCAGAGATGAGGAAGAGGAGGAAAATAACCTCCACCTCCTAGGAACATGCCCAGCGCTAGCTAACATGAGAAAGAAAATACTAGGCAATTACTTCTTTCAAGATCTAAGTGATCTGTCCAACATAGACATAATAAATCTACAGATTTATATCAAAATCTAACTGGTTCAGCTGACACTATACACATATATACACATATATACTTCACACCTTCTAGCATCGTAAAGCAACTCATAGTTATCTGCAACAAAGCATTAGGTTAGAATGATTCAATCACCATACCCACCCGTTATCGTATTGGTCACCATCTACCCATAGGAGGTTTGCACTGCAACAGTCACCTCCCAAGAGCGACAGGTGACCCTCCCAATACTCACCAGATTAACACTAGTAATCACACATCATTCACGACTGCATATCAGTAACAAAGGTTGACTGAGACAGTCACCAAAATTACCTGTACGCTACCTGTACGGTTCACCTAGGTTCAAGGGTTCGATTGAGTCAGTCAACCTACCTAGAAAAACCAAACTCCCCATTAGTATTAATACTACTTAGTTCAAGTGCATAACAGTATAAGGGGTTCGATTGAATCAGTCACCTCTTACTACTCTTACGCACCCTCGCTACCTCCACGGTTTACCTAGGCCATAAGGGTTCGATTGTATCAGTCACCCAAAAAGATAACACTAACCGCATAATAGTACCAAGAGTTCGATTGAATCAGTCACTCTAATACTCCTATGCATCCCACAACCTACACGGTACCCTCAGCACTAGGGTTAAACTGAATCAGTTACCCTATCTAGCTAACTGCATAACGGTACAAAGGGTTCGATTGAGTCAGTCACCCCCAACACTCGCTTGCACCCGCTACGTTCACGGTACACTTAGCCGCTTTAGGCAGAATCAAATCCCAGTCACAACACCCGTGATAGGCACAGGTTTTTCCCCGAGTACCCGGTGACTTCCTCCGGTCCACCCAATATGTGGTATCACAATGGACCTACTCTTTGGTCTAGGTGTGTCCTGGCTATCGCCACCTTACCTAACCTAACCTAACCTAATTTATTTGTAATAAAATTAACTGAAGGGAAGAATATAGTTCTAATTTACGGAAAATATTTATTACCTAAATATTCTTTTGGATAAAAATATATATATTTCACATTTATATGCGATTATTTTTCGAAAAAAATATATTCTTCGCAGCTCTAAAATATTCCACAAATCGAATATTATATTCCACTATGGTCACACTGAAAACAACGTGTGCGAGTGCGAATGACAGATAATTGAGAGGATTTTCTCTGAGTTCGATGAGCGATGGTAAAAAATAGGTATGAAATGTTTTGTAAGCGAACAATATTAAGTTCGATCTGTATTGCAGTGGATTGGTGCTTACTTTAATGTCGCGAAGAAATGTTTGTTTTAAAGGATAGAAAAAGAAAGATTGATAAAAAGATAGAAAATGTTTGTCTTAAAAAGAAAAAATTATGAAGCTAATTCGCTCTAAGTCTAAAAGTCATACGAGCTTCATCATTCACCCCACACAAGCAAATTTTTACATACTGTACTAACTTAACTTACTTAGATTTACTAACTACATATCACTTTGTTTTATCGTTCTGTAGTATACTTCTTTTTTAGCGAGCGTAGCTAGCCCTCCCACCCCAACTTAGTTATGAAGTGACTAGCGGGCAAAAGCCTGAAAGTCGGGGTGGGTGAGCTCGCTACGCTCGCTAAAAAAAAAACTACTGTGGACATTTCCTCGACTCATACACTGCACGGCCTTCGGCCTCACATGCAGGTGCTACGCGGCATATTGTTAGGTATCTTTTTATTTATGTACATATGTACATATACAATTCCCATCTTTAAATCAATATTTTTATTTTATATTCCTATCAATCGCCGTAGCTGCCTTTATTTCAAATTCCTACGCACCAATCCATTTAAAATGAAATCATCCATTATTATTTAAGCTCCTTGGCCATCCTCTTCTTCACATCATGGAAACAGATACGAACAAGAAAATATGCCATCAAATCAGGGGAGTCAAAACATACGATGCATGCACATTCATATGCACATATCATATTCGTTTCATGCATACGTCAAACCGAACCTCTAATCGAATAGCCAAGCAAAAAAAATGTAACCAACCTCTAAAGTCTAGAATGGCATATCATACAGATTCGATCATTCACGCCACGCAACACAAGAAAACACAAATTTTCACATAAGAAACGCAATCATAAACAATCATAAAACTCTCATTCTCCAATTTCCTTTATATCCTACACACAAAAAAGTCACCCTCAATAACAATAATATGCACGTACATTATCGCTCAACGCTAATCCACAAACCAACCCTTTAATCATAAATACTTTTCAGGTATCTATCCATCAATCACATATTATCAATCGACCACGTGATCACTACCCGTTCTTCCACAACCTCATTCATTCGCCAAAACTCCATGCTGTAACCCAAAGCATATTTTTCTCTCTTTTGGGATGAGCTGTCCGTGATGGGTTGTCCTGGGATGGGCTGTCCCTTGGGATGAGGTGTCCTGGGATGAGGTGTCCGGGTATGAGTTGTCTTGGTATGAGTTGTACCCGACCCGACATATGTAAGTATGATGTCGGTACTACAATAATTGTATATTGGACTTGGTAGCGGACTTTAAACATGATTCGGAAATGCCAAGACATTGGTATCATCTGCATAAGCTTATCATAAGTGACAGAACTACACTTATGCTTTTAAATGTATTTTCTTTTTATTGTCACACCCAGATGTGTTTGATTGCTTGTACATGCAGTCCAAACAGAGCCGATACAACTCCTGATGGAAGCTTATGCTGATCTTCAAACTGCTTAACCAACGAAAACTTGTCCGTGTTTAAGTACCTGGTTTTTAAATATTTACATCAAACTCAACTGGAGTATGTAAGAGAAACGTACATTATGTATCACCTAAGACAAGTCTGTTTTCGGGATCTCCTCGAAGCAGTGTGTTATAATTACGATCAATCTAGGTTGCAATATGTTACTTTTATCAATACACAACCGATTATAAATGTTCAAAAAGAATTATTTGGAAAAAAGGTATCACGAACAGGGTTTTTGTTTTTTTCTTAATTCCACGATACTTCCACTAAAACAGTTACAGTTTTAAAAGTCTAAACTCTGCCTAAGGTGTGGTAATTTTCTCAATTAAAATTCAAATGCTTATTCTCGTAATCTCCACAGTAATGAGCGTTTTTTGGCCTGAACTCTGACTCACAATAATCTTCGCTTCTTAAACTTTTACTTCAGTAGGACCAAGGTTATCCAATCGGTTACCTTTGCTTTTAAAGAACAATATTAAAATGTTGGTTCAAACTTGACTTAAACTTGAGCAACCAAATTTGGCCGCTAACGTCTTTCATTTGGAATAGCCGCAGTGAACGTGTGTTTATTTATTGATTGTTTAATTTTTCCAGTTTAAAAATAAAGAAAATAAAAATTATTGTTGCGGAATAACGGAAGAAATTTAGGATGATGTCAGACGAAAGGGATGATGAATATTATTATGTTTCGGTACATGTATCTAGATTGAAGGGATTTTGCAGCTAAAGGAGCTTCAATTTTTGGAACGATTCCGAGTTAATTAGATGAAATCAAGTCAATCGAGTAATTGTATCTTACCGTTTACAACATCACTGTCATACACCAATTCCAGATCAATGATTTGTGTACCAATAAGGTCTTTCATTATTTCGCTCAAATCGTCTTTCGGTATTGCTGACTTTGGTGATCCTTCACCAGTTCCATATAAATATGTTTTTTCTCCCGCACTCTTCTGTTTTGTTCCCTTTTTAATATTTCCATTTTTTTCAGATTTAAATTCCACTTCAATGGCTTTCCATTTACACTCTTGCCTTACAGCTCTGTTGGTTCTCACTAGCGTCTTCATTTTGAAAGTTCATTTCACAAGATTTGGGCTGCGGTTTTTATTGTTTCCACTCTCCATCCAAACTGAGATCACAAAATTGGAAGCAAAAATAAGGCAGAGTTACTGTCGATAAACAACTAAACTTAATTCTAAGATCTAAGATCAAGAAAATGGCAAAGTGAGCTACAAATCAATAATGGAAGCTTAAATCTAGTGAAATGTGTTCAGCTGAACTGAGCATGATATCAAACTGTGAAACTCACTGTGAGCTAAGCGTGCGGTTGACTTTTAATAGTGCTCTGTGAGTTTCAATAAATTTGTTGCCCAAAGTAAAGTGTTAATATACCTTTTTACCACAAAATCCAATTGAAGACAGTGACTTTGAAAGAATAAGCATTTTGAAAAGCTTTTAGTAAGTTTTCCCCCTGAAAAATCTAAAAAAATAAAATTCAAATACCAAAAGAAAAAAAAAAAAAATCATTTAAGCCCTTTGTTCGTCTTATACTGTTTTTATTTTAACTTATACATTCAAACAAACTAAACATGTATTCGTGCAGCCATTGCGGTGATAATCTCCCTCCAGAGGGGGAATTTGCAAGCTGCTTTAAATGCTCCCGTAAGCTTCACTTTGGTTGCACCACCGTAACTGAAAAGTCGTGGAGAACTATGGGTACTAGAAGGAAGGACTGGAAATGCCATTTTTGTAGGAATGGCGATGTTCCAGGCGCAGTTGTTGCAGGTAACGCTTCCGTTTCCAGACCTCTTACACCAGACATTCAACCGCTAAAAAGAAACCGAGCAGAAATTACAATGAGTCCCGATAACACGAACACTTCGTCAGACATCAATGCAACTGTTCTGAAAGAGCTCCACCTGATGAGAGCTGAGATGAAAGAAATGGCGAACAGCTGTGAATTTGTTGCCAAAAAGTATGACGAATTAAATAACACAATAAAACAAAACAATAGCTTAATGGAAAGCATGATGATTGAGATGAAACAACTTAAAGAAAATGACATAAAAAAAGACGAACTTATCAACAACATGCAAGCACAAATTAACACCTTAGAGCAGCAAATGAACAAAAACAACATAGAGATAAAAAACATTCCACCTTCACCCACAGAAAATCTAATTGAAATCGTCAAAGGAATAGGCAAAACAATTAATTACGAACTGCACGACAAGGACATCACAGACATTTACAGAACAAAACGAAAATCCCGGAAAAATCAGCAATCACCGTCTTTTTCCACTAATACATACATATGTCCAAAACACTCTTCGTTAAACGCGCACGCATGACAACTGCAGCACAATAAAAACAAACGCGTCGATAGGTGACGTTCCCGTGTACATAAACACACAGCTGACCAGGCAAAATAAACAGCTGCTGTGGATGGCTAAAGAAAAGGCAAAACAAGAAGGCTGGAGGTACATATGTCTCGGAGAATGCAGGAAAACTGTTAGCCCGAAAAAATTAAAACAGTCAAGCAATTCTGATAAGCACTGTTAGTGACGTAAGTAAAATCACACGTATATAAATGCATTAGTATAAAAGCATCACAGATGATCAAAACAGTTTAAAAACGCAATGGATAACACAAACAGAGACGATACTATTTTGTGTAATGTAGATTGTAGGGTAATACATGGATTTAGCGACATAAAAATTAATGAAATAAAAAAATTTAATTTCTGTTGTCTAAGTCTAAATATATGTAAGATCATTACGTAAGAACTGGAATGCTTTTGCGTAAATATTAGCAATTATCTAAAGTTAGTAGAAATTATCGTGCTAGTTGAAATAAACATCAAACAAGGAGAAAATAGTTTATATACCATAGAAGGTTTCAATGCGGAATTTTTAAATCGAAATGAACGCAGGGGTGGGGGCATTGCAATCTATATAAAATATAACATAAAATATGAAAGAGTAAACCACGAAACAGCGGCGTACGAAAGTCTAGAAATAAAAATTCAAGAAGCATCAAAAGTAAAGCACATTATTGGAGTGTACAGGATTTAGTATTCCTAATTTCATTGAGCAGCTGGGAAGTAATATTGAACATATCGGCACAAAGAAAGATGTCATTGTTATGGGTGATATGAACCTTGACCTCCGTAAAACTAATAGAAACTATGTTAAAGATTATCTAGAGATGTTGGCGTCTGTTGGCATGATAAACGTAATTGAAAAATATACAAGAGAAGATCTAAACAGAGGTACCAAGACGCTAATAGACCACATTCTGGTTAACTTAACTCAAAATCCTATATATTCGGCCAGTATTGAGTATGAAATCTCAGACCATTATGCCACTTTATATGGGACAAATGCCGCAATTCAGGAAAAGTCAACAGAACACAACTGGTCGTGTATTAGTAAAAATGTGATGGATGATCTCATACATTCAACGGAGTGGAACGAACTTCTATGAAAAACAAATGTTGACGTTTTTTATAAAAAAATTTCTGCCAAAATGCACGAAATCTATGAAAAATCAACAATTAAGAGAAGTTTGCGTACTAAAAGGAATCAGAACCCATGGATGTCTTCGGATCTTATAGCAAAATGTCGTAAACGGGATGAACAATACAAAAAACAACAGACTAAATCAGACATACTTATGAACAAGAGTACAAGCGCTACCGGAATAAGATGAATAAGGAAATCAACCTACAAAAAGCAACATTTTATAAGAATGAATTCACACAAGCGATGCAGGATCCTAGAAAAACTTGGAAGCTGATAAATGAAATCATGGGTCGGAAAAAACATAGTCTGGATGAGGTCATAACTAAAAATTTTCCGATAGATAAATGTATTACATCTCTATCAAATGAGTATGCTTACCATTTTTGTGACCAAACCCTACGCATAGTCCTTGACTGCAACGTAACTGTTTCGGAGCACACGAATACTTTTGTGGCCAATTCCATCTTAGTAGAAGAAAGCAGTGAGGCCGAAGTGCGAAATATCCTTACTATGCTGAACCCCAATAAATCACCAGGTGTTGACGGCATTAGGGCGATTGATTTGAAGACACACGCTCTCGTGTTTGCACCCGTTATTGCAAAGATTATAAATCTCAGCTTAACACAAGCCAAAATTCCACAAGTACTGAAGACAGCTGTGATACGTCCCATTCATAAAGCGGAGCAAAAGGGCAAATAGGCAATTATAGGCCAATATCAATTCTACCAGTAATCGATAAATGTTTGGAGGAAGTAGTGACCAGAAGACTGCTGAACTTCATTAATAAGTACAAAATCATTCGTGAAAAGCAATATGGATTTCAAAAGAACAAGAGCACGGGTAAACTTCTATCGGAATTTACTAATACAGTTAACGAAAGCCTAAATAGAAATCACCACGTATTAATACTTTTGATGGATTTTAGCAAGGCCTTTGATACGCTAAACCACAAAAAAATTATAGAAGCGCTAAACAGACTGGGAATACGAGGGACTTTATCGAACTGGCTTGAGGACTACTTGGCGAACAGGTATTTTCGTGTGAAGATAAAAGATGCATACAGCAGTGATACACCAATTAAGCATGGAGTTCCACAAGGTTCAAAGCTGGGCCCAATTCTTTTCGTATTATACACAAACGAGCTACTGCGTGTGTTCGAATCAAGAGTACGCCGTATGCCTACGCTGACGACACAGCCATAGTCGTCCGTCACAGATGTCTCGATGCAGCGACAAATATTATGCAAGAAGAATTAAGCAAAGCATTCAAATGGTTCCATGACAACGGTCTCATAATAAATGCATCAAAAACTAAAATGATGCATATACGAGGACCACACCACAAAGAAACCCAACAAACTATGCAACTAAGAAACAACATCTGTACAGGAGCACTTCCAGACGAATCGATCGAAATTGTTGACAGATATAAATACCTGGGCGTTACTATAGACTGCCACTTTATTTGGGACAAACATATATGTAGATAAATTACGATCAGATCTCAAGAAAGCGCTGTTCGGAATCATATACCTCAAGAACTGTTCAACATCGCAGGTTCTAAGACAGGTATACTACGCCCTAGTTGAATCTAAGTTGAGGTACGGTATACTTGCTTTAAGTAATGCATCCAATACCCATCTAAATAAGTTGCAAAAACTCCAAAACACCATACTTAGAAAAATGAACGAAGAAACTCAACGAAATGTACCTGGTGAAAGGACGTTCAAAGTACTTGGCATTCGTGAACTATTCAAAATGACTACAACGCTCGAGTACTATGATGACAACAGGTTCCAGAGGTCAATAGATCATCGCTTTAACACAAGAAGGTGTACAATAGGGATGCTTCAAACACCAAGGTTTTCCAATATTTATGGCAAGAGAGAATTGAAGTACAGCGTACCCACGATACTCAACGAACTTCCTCAACCACTGAAGACTATTGCTAACCCTAAAACTAGAAAATCAAAGCTAAAAGAATTTTTTTTATCATAGTTTTGCTACAAAAGTTATTCTTACATACTTTGAATTAAAATTTATTTACTTTTTTTTTTATTAATTAATCTTAATTTTTTTTTTTTTTTTTTGTACGAGTACTTTTTTTAAATTTCTTATTTTAACTAAGTTCACATTTAAAATTAAAATAATATAGAAAATCAGCCTTCTGCAGACAAGCCCTTTGGCTTCCCAGAAAACTCAATGTTACAATTTATATTTGATAAATAAATGAACTAAAAAAAAAAAACAGTTTGAACATGAGCTTCAGCTTAATACTTCGGTTTAACTGAGCGAAAACTGTGAATGCGGGCATTAACAGCGTAAATGTGTTAAATTTGTTGAATGAAATAAAAATGATAAGCAAATAAAAATAGTCACCCTGCTGAATCGGTTGTAGCGATATCGTGCATTATCAAGTACTTAAGACCAATGCATTGGTGCCTGATTAATTTTTTTATCACAACAATCCACAAATGGTACCACACGATTCGACTTGCTCTAGTACTGTGTTTGCTTTCAAGAGGAAAATAACTGATAGCATTTTTTTGGGTGCTCCTTCATAGTTTCATTTCCATAGCTTTGCAAATCTTCAAATCCAACGTGGTTTTCAAGTTTTTTTTCTTTGCGTCGGTTATTTGTTTTTTTGCTTGCCACAAATTGTTGTAACAATACCGCGCCATTAATTAATATTAGACTTGACGAATACTCAATAAAAAAAGAAGTGTAATATTCAGCAACGAAATTTTTTCCGATAAATGTGTATGCGCGGCGAGAGTGCAGTGCAAAAATATAGAAATAAAAGTTTATTTATTATTATTGTTTTGTTATACCGTTGAACAGAATTCTATATTTATTTATTTTTTTGCTATTTTGAAAAATGTTTAACTGCACAACTGGCCATATATGGCAAAGGTAATTTTGCTTGAAAAATGTGTAACTGCACAACCAGCCTTATATGGCAAAAGTTAATAACTTTTAATAAAATTTATTTAAACAATTTTTTTTTGTTTTAGTCTCTTAATTGTATAAAATAAAAAACAAAAATGAAATTTTTTTTATTTATTTCTTATTGGATCATAGTGCGTGCAGTAGAGGGTTAATAGAAACTTTCACCATTCAATGAAATTAAAAATTTCTTTAGCAACTTTCAACAGAAAAACATATAACAAACTGTGAACTCAAGGATATTCAAGTGTGTTTTCATATTTATTTAAAGTAAATGAATTTAAAGTTCTTTTAGACAAGGAAGAATTCAAGCACCAAAACTTGGATAAAGGAATGAATATATGTTGTGAGATCTTCCAGACAATAGCCAGAACAAGCATAATTGGATGTACAAGGTAAAGCACCAGATTATAAGAGATTAAAGTATTATTTATATACATACATAGAACGAATATTGAACAAAAATAATTTATTTAATATTAACTGTAGAGCATATCTTATAAATATGAATAGTTCAAAAGCTTCCTGTTCTAATCATCAAGATATGGAAGTTGATATTAATACTAGGGAAAGGGCAAGTCAGGAGGATGTGATTTCAAGTAAAAGAACTAAGCTAAATATGAATCGTTCAGAAGCTTACTGTTCTAATCATCAAGATATGGAAGTGGATATTAATACTAGAAAAAGGGCAACTCAGGAAGATATGGTTTCAAGTAAGAGAATTAAGCCAGATCCCTATCCTGCTGCTGGCTTAAAGAATTTTTTACATGGTAATAGCTATCAGTTGAAATTGTTAATGCTATTTTTAAAGCGAGGTTTATACAAAGGATATTCTTTTCGCTTAGCAACAGAATGGGTTGATGCTGAAAAATTTGATGACCTCGTATTTCGATACGAAAACGGAAAACAAAATGGCAAAGTATACCTATTCTTGCAGGCTAAACACAAGGTAGACGAATCTAAAAAGATTTCTAAAACTGATTTGTTTCAAGGGTCAGATAAACAAAACAGAGAGTTTAGCCTTCAAATTTATTTTATGTCTTATCGTAAAATTAAACAAAACCCCATATTTAACCGCGAAAATACTGAACTTAAAGACTTTGTAATATGTACAAATATTGATTTAGATAAAAATTTACATAAACATTTTAAACAGATAGAAAATGTAAATGACATTTTACGAACAGATGTTCACAGTCAGAAGCAGCCTAAATATTTAAAACTGAAAGCTGATAATGAAAGCTTTACAGATAACTTATATTCAAAACTAAAATATTCTACAGATCTTTTTAAATTAGCAGAAATACTTGCCGAATGCTTGATTGATGGTAAATGTGTGTCTTGTGATAAGTCTAAACAAGACAAAGATGACAATTTATTCATATCTTATCAAGTTCCCTTGGCTTACGAAGTTATCGATACTAAAACTCATACGCTCCGTGATGGATTTTTGAAGAACCAGGGCCTCTCTCCGCAAGCCCAGCATTTACGGGAAGCTTTTGAGGAAGTATTTAATGAACGTCGAAAGCTTTTCAATTTTGATAATAGGGATTACAATATACTCGTAAAAAATTTAGAACAATTTTGTGAAGGGCTTTGTACGTTAATTTCAGATGCTAAAGCTAATAAAGAAATAACTATAAAGAAGAGGACAAAAAATCTATCAAAGATTATCGAAGATGATTTTGATAAATTGGCTGGGTATGTACTAATCAAAACCAATGACACAATAAAATTTAGTTCACGGTTTTTAAGTAATGATACATTACCAGGTAACCTTAATGCTTTTAGGGATAAGTTAAAGAACAAACTTTGTACAGATATATTAAATGAACTTGATCAGTACAAGTTTCATGTTTATAAAGATTTTGAGACTTGTGAAGAAATATATGTAAACAAAGACGCTCTCTGGAGGGAACTAGCAAATAGGGAAATTAAACTGTTTCATAAACTATTTGGTCAAATTGATACTAATTTGGATCCTATAGAAAATTTTGTAAAGGAATTTACAAAATTACTACTACACAATTATTCAAAGCATGAAATAAAAGTTTCAAGAAGCAAGATAAAAATGGATATCGATAAATTGGCTCCATATGTACTGGTGAAATGTGATGATCAAGTACAATTCGCTTCAGAATTCTTGAATCCTGATCATCCATTACCGGGTAATGTAGATAGATTTAGGGATGAACTTAAAAAAGCACTTGCAGCGAATTTCGACTTTGAAAAGTTAAGCGAATATCGATTTTGTATTGAAAATTTTCCTAACACTAGCTTACCAAATGATAGTATATCCAGTATAAACGCTGATATCGAAAGCTTTTTTAACAAATTAGTATTTGCGGTTAATCAGCCGAATGAACTTGAGTTAGGTGACATTATTAAACAGGAATTAGGCGATGAGTTCAACTTCATTGATAGTGAATTAATATACAGCCAATTTCAAACAAAAATGCTGGATTGGATGAAAGAAGAAGAAGGACGTTTTCTTTCTCCTAAGGAAGGTAACGAATTTTTTAATAAAACTAAACAAATGCTTAACAACTTCAAGTTAAGTGGCATTAGTCTGGATTATAGAGCAAAGCTTAGAAACTTAACTTTTAATGATGCACAAGAATATTTGAAGAGTTTTTTAAGATCTACTGAGAAACAAATTTTTAATCTGATTAACCCACAAGAAACCATGCTAAGTTCAATTAAAGTGTATCAAAACTTGAAAAAGATACCCAGTTATGAAAAGGATGACAGTTACATTTTTATGGATTTGGAATCTCTTCTAAATATGGAAGACCTTGTAGTGGAGACAGATTGTCTTCTCTTAGTAGTAGAATGCAATACCACCGAAAATATTGGACCCGATGTATGCAGCCGATTTACTAAGATTATCACTTGTTTTATAAAGGGGAACAGTAAAAAAAAAGTTATTCTAATTACTAATACGAATAGACAAGCCTTAGTTAAAAGTTTTAAAAAGAATTATGAATATGAGGAAAGATGTGATGAAGAAATAAATTTTGATGATCTAACTGACGACTCACAAAACGAAATTCTCGAGACAGGAATAGTTATTTTTCAAGGAAAAGAATTAAGTCTGGGCGCATTAATAGATGACAAGTCGAAGCAGTTAATATATGCCGAAGCATTATCTGAACTCATTGTCAGTAAGAAAGTGAACATAGGTAGAGCACTTCCTAATACTGAAAGGAACTGGGTTGATCGAACGATTATTCCTATGTTGGTGGTAGCTCCTTTGCTGGGATATGATCCTCATTTTCTTGTAATACGAGGAAATAATAGTAGAAATATCGATCAAATTAATTTGGAAAAGAGCAAAGCTATAATTTTGATATCTGATGATGAAAATGATTTTATAAATCTATGTACCCACTTCAAAGAGCGTAATATTTACTGGTTGGAAGATGAAAGTAGATTTACGTTGTTAAAGCAGATTCATGGCTCTTTGTCAATCTTTCGTTCATACGCTTACTATTATTTTAGTTATAATGAGCCTAGTATGATTAATGTGCTTGAACAGCGCATCTTTATTTTATCTGCAGAACCTGGTATGGGGAAATCAACTGTCCTCACAAAGAAGGCGGAAGAATTAAAGGAATTGGATCCCGCTTTGTGGATTAGCAAAATTAACCTTATTGATCATCAAGATCACATTAAAAAATTTAAAATTGATGTCAATAGCAATAAGGAACAACAAGAACAAGAAGTTCTTGAGCTCTTATTGGATGTGATGGGTTTAGACAACCGTTTAGAGAAAGCTCTGTTTGAATATAATTTTCGAAACCAAGGGAGAATAGCTTTATTATTCGATGGGTTTGATGAAATTAGCCCTACGTATAAGGAAAAGGTCATTGGACTACTGCAGGTCCTTAAACATGCAAAAATCCAGAAGCTATGGGTAACTACTCGCCCTGAATTTAAAAATGACGTGGAAGATGTTTTAGGTACGTTGGCATGTAAATTGGAAGACTTAACGCAATATTATCAAATAGAACTATTGGGGAAGATCTGGCGTAAGAATCTAGGCTATGAAACTTTGGATAAAGAACGATTCGAATTGTATATTAAGAACTTGCTCCAACTTTTCACTAAATCCATCAATGGAGGAAGCAGGTTTTTAGCGCTTCCATTGCACATAACAATGTTAGGCGAAGCTTATCAAGATAATTTTAAAGAATTTTATGAATCTGAAAGAGACTTTCCAAACTTACCTGAAAAGCTCGATTCACTAAGTCTGTATGAGCGTTTCATTGAAATTAAGTTCGATATCTTTTGTAAAGAGAAAAGGAAAGATTATGTAGAAAATGCATGTGCAATACGTGGTAATAAGCAATTGTTTGAAATTTACAAAAGGGAGCATAAATTATTAGCTTTGCACACATTATTCTTTGACGACCAATTAAATACGATTCTTACTGAGGATGAGAAACAGGAAGTAATAAAACTAAAAGGAGAAGTAAAAGACGGATCAGAAAAATGCGGCATATTTTACCTAAACAGCCAAGGTAAAGTACATTTTATTCATCGAACTTTTGCTGAATACTTTGCTGCAGCTTGGCTTGTTGATAAACTTGAAAAGCAAGAAGTAAAGGATTTTGTACGCCATAAGATATTCGTCAAAGACGATACGATTCTACTTCATTTCTTTGAACACTTACTAGCTAAAAAAGTATCTAAAAATAACGCATGCGAGCTACATACTGCAACTTTAAACCAAGACATTAATAAGATAGAAGAACTGCTGAAAAATGTACACATCATTGACATCCAGGACAAAGCAGGAAGAACAGAACTCCACTTAGCTGCTATATACGGCTATGGAGATATTATTGACATTTTATTAAATCACAAAGCGGATTTAAATATTGTTGATGTTTTTAACTGCAAGCCAATAGAATATACTATTAAAAATGAACAATGGGGAATAGTTGAGTCACTTCTGAATAAGTTTGCAAATTGTGACAATGCTGCAAAAGAAGCTTACGTACACTTGGTTAAACTCTTAGAGGGAGCATTAGATGATAATTATGCACGTGAAGAACTCTTGGTCCTTGCAGTTCGTAAGGGTTACATCAATATAGTTGGTGTTTGTTTCGAGATAATTTCGACACCTTACATTGGTCAACTGATTGCGGTTAACTCAAAAGGTAAAACTCTTCTGCATTTGGCAGCCGAAAAAGGCCATTTAGAAATAGTTAAGTACCTCGTCGAGAAGGGAACTGCTAATTTGAATGCTGTTGATAAATTCGGTCAAACTCCTCTCCATTTCGCAGTTAGAAACAACCATCTGGATATAGTCAGATATCTCGCCAATAAGCATGAAACTAACATAAATTCTTCTAACATGAATGGAGCTACTCCACTGTATTTCGCTGCTACATTAGACCACTTTAATGTTGCTAAATTTCTTATTGACAAAGGTGCTGATGTCGGTGTTTCTGTCAATCCCATTAGTTTTTTGCATGTGGTTGTTAAAAATGGTTGGACAGATTTGGTTAAGTTTCTTTTAGATCACAGAAATATCAATTGTGAGACTGAAGATGGGGATAAAAGAACTCTTTTGCATTTGGCAACTGAATACATCAATCGAGATCTAGTCAGATATCTCGTCAATGAAAAGAATGCTAACATAAATTCCCGTGACAAGGATGGATTTACTCCACTTTTTTCCGCTACTGGACTCGGTCGCTTAGATGTTGCCAAGTTTCTTATTGAAAAAGGTGCTGATGTCGGTGTTTCTGCCAAAAATAAAAAAACTCCTTTGCATTTGGCAGTTGAACACAACAATCTGGAATTAGTCAAATATCTTGTCAGTGAAAGGAATTCTAGCACAGATTCCTTTGACATCGATGGATCTACTCCACTATATTCCGCTGCTAAACTCCACAACTTTAATGTTGCTGAATTTCTTATTGAAAAAGGTGCTGATGTCGGTGTTTCTGTCGAAGGCAATTGTTTTTTGCATGTGGTTGTTAAAAATAGATGGACAGATTTGGCTAAGATTCTTATAGAAGAGAAAGATATCAATTGTGAGACTCAGGATGGGAATAAAAAAACTCCTTTGCATTTGGCAGCTGAACACAACAATCTGGAATTAGTCAAATATCTTGTCAGTGAAAGGAATTCTTGCATAGATTCCTTTGACATCAATGGATTTACTCCACTTTTTTCCGCTGCTAAACTCGGTCGCTTAGATGTTGTTAAATTTCTTATTGACAAAGGTGCTGATGTCAGTGTTCTTGTCAAATGCGATCGCTTTTTACATGTGGTTGTTGTAAAGGGTTGGACAGATTTGGCTAAGTTTCTTATAGATAAGGAAGTATTCAATTGTGAGTCTCAAGATGAGGATGAAAGAACTCCCTTGCATTTGGCAGCCGCATATGACCGTTTAGAAATATTTGAGTATCTTGTAAAGGAGAAAAATGCTAATTTGTATGCTAAAGACAAATACGGTAAAACTCCTTCTGACTACGCCAATTCTGATCCTCTTGTACTTAAATACACGGTACCTGGCACAAGATGTAAAATTGCTTCTTATGAGTCAGAATATGAGTACAGAGCTAAACTCTAACAGACTTTTGTAATAATGTTGGACTAAAGCCAAAAACATTTGAACTAAAATTTCTTTTACTGCAACTCCTGAGAATATGTTTCTTTAAGCTATAACCTCGACTGCAAATTTATTAATTAAACTAGTCAGCGCCGTGCCTAAGTGATTAGCCTTTTGACCCTTATTCTAAACTGTAGGTCTCTTCCATTTGTGTAAAAAAATATAACACGGACAACACGAATGGTCGCGAGAAGCTGGGTCTGGAACAGATACGGTGTGGGGCCGGAAGTATTTGAATTCGTAAATAAACCCTTAAATTTTGACGGGCCAAACAAGATTGTGAAAAAAAGATTTTATGTTTTTAAGGATTTCCACGGTGGGGTTTTTGTTTTTGCTGATTTCTTAAAATTTTAAAGTTTGTTGTCAATTCTTATACAATTGAAATAATACCGGTCCGGTTCAATTAATAATTTTGTTAACAATTACTTGGAGGCCTGGAGGTACCAGAAATATAACCCGTATTGCACTGCCAGATCTCCCTACGCAAACATCCATATTGCGTTCACAAAAGTAAAAGAATAACACACTTCGATTTAATTATTATAGATAAAACTATTACTTAAGAGTATATAGCATTAGCATCACTAAAAATCCACTACAGGATGGAAATTCGAAGAGACTGCTGACCTCGTTTTGGTAAAATTGAATAAAGCAAAGAATATATTAATTCAACACTTTCTTATTTATGCATATTTAGGTCTCCCAAACTTCAATTTCAATACATATACTTCCTCAAAAGCGATTACAACGCAAACTTTCCGCAACCTATTGGGCAAAGGAATAATGTGCCCTCCTCCAAGAAACTGGGCGACGGACTCTGCATGAACCGAAATATACAACATACTCCTTGAAATAAATAAAGAAATACCGCCTATCTACCTCTATCCGTAAATACCCTTCAAATATTTACTAGAACGTTCTTACCGCATAACAATAATTTTAATGTTAATTCCTTAAAATTGATTACAAGTTTAGCTTTGAAAATTTTAGTGACTCTCTATCAGGGTGATAGATATCTATTGCTTGCTTCTAATTAAATGTATGATCATATATAAGTATGGACATAAGTACGTAATGAATGTGAATTTATTTTGATCATTATTAGCATGATTGTAGGTTAATGTATGTAGGTACAATTAAATAAAAAGTTGTAGTACTTAGAAGATAAGCAACATTAGACATCTAAGCATAATCCGCATCATGACATCATCGCATCTTGAATGAACATCTATGAACATACGTAACTAAAGGAACGGGTCAGGAACATACAACTTACAATCCGACGAAGAAAGTTACAATCGTTTGGCCACCTAGTACGGTGCGCAAAATATTCCGTTGCTCAACATGCCATGCAAAAGGAGTCACTCACTCAAAGCCGGATGGGGTCGCCGTAGAGTTAAAATACCCTGCTGAACTCCCTGCACGGGTGTTCTATTTGATTGCAAAAGTATTCAAAGAACAAATTTCCCACCGGGTCAGGGCGGACAAACCGCGAATAACCGCACACAAATCCAAACCGCACAACGAATACAAGAGGCGATTCAGGAAGTGGGCTATGAGATTATGATCTATACTTAGAAATGAGCAATGGATAAACGTGTGCAGTCTAGATTCATGCAGCGGGTGAGCATTTCGAGTGAACGCCTAGTACCTCGACTAGAGATTGGGTCTCAACCCCTTTGGAAAGTCGTTGGGGGCAGTTAACCGAATAAAGGTGCGGAACAATGTTTACTTTGCAAACTTTCGGTTTTTAATCGACGCAGCGCCTGAAGGCTTCACAAGATGGAGTCGTCAATCCTAGTCATCCTGAACTATTACTAGCTACTTGACGATCTCGCAGCTCTTACCAAGAATCAAGAGGAAGAATTAAAAATGTTGATTGGAAGATGCCAGTTACAAAAAAAGAAGTTCTTACAACCAAATTGGCTTAGAAAATAAGACTGAAACTGCGATTTAAAAAAAATGTCGTTGCAGCGAATAAGAAGCAACGAGAAACCATGCACCCAAAAGTATATTAGTCAACGAAGCACACTCTTATTTCGAAATATTTCTAAATGTTTTTATTTACATATATAAATGCAGAAATGCGGCTGCGTCCACAATCCAAGTGGCCGGGGCAATCGACCATTAACCATCAGCAGCAAGAATGCAACACACACGAAAACAACACACGCACCCACTCAACAGATTATGCACTAGCTGGAAGTGCATTGTGTGTGAATCGTACGATCAGTGTTGGCGCACAGGATGCATCGTTGGATTTAATGCAACTGCACCGGAGTGGTGTGATACAAATATACAGTAACAAAATTAACAAGTGAACAAAAATTTTAAGTGAACAAAACTAACAATAAGTAGCAAAATTAGCGATATCAAATAAAACAAAAACAAACTATTGTATCTATGTAAATAATTTCAAACAGGCCGTAATAAACATTTTGTATTTTATAAACAATTAATCCATATGTAATTTAGGAGGGAACATATGTCTTATGTTTTGTGATAAAATATTATTTAAATTGTACAAATATTAATATTTGAAGAGTGCTCTCAAATTTGTTGTAAAATTGAATCACAGACATGATTTAGACATGAAAAATATTTCAAGATTTCCGTTGCAGCACTAACATCAAGTGTTGCCAATACTGTATTAAAAATGTGTATATATATATAAAGCTGTAAGTCTTAGAACGGAAATACTAATTAAATTTCTTTACAATATTAGCTTAAATAGTATTTCCACAAGTATTAGTTGTTAATTCAAAGCTTAACATTAAAGCCGTCTTTAAGCTAGAATAGTGTCCTAAAATGAAGTACTTTAAATATCCATCACCCTGGTAGATAGTGCTACAGATCACGACTATTGCTTACCTCATTTGAACATAATTGTAACAACAGCAATATAACAAGCAGATCGTTTATTAATCCTTAAATTAAGAAAAACTCCACGATACATACATATGATTTCCTGTTTGGTTTTATTATGTATTAGTAATTAAGTGAAAAGACTGATAAGTACTTTAAAAAGGACTTTTTCTAATTTCTGTAATTATTTTAATGCTGTTTAAGCAAAAACAATTTTTGTTGTTATTAATTTGTAACTTTTGTTAGAAAATAAGTTGAATTCCATACATATATGTATATGTACATTGATTATAAAGCTCTAGATTTATTAATAAAATAGAGTTCCCCCCCGTAAATGTTTGGTTTTTCGTTTTTCATTTCATTTCAAACAGCATTCTATATTTGGGTGTTCAAATGTTTGGCATGAGAACTGTATGACGATGCCGATTTTAACGCACCGTCTACCAACACCTACTCTCATCTTTACACGGTAAGTTCCACTGTCAACTACCTTGATTCAAGATCGTTGGTACCAGTAAGTATTTAGACTGCGGAAGAATTCGTAAGAAGTACCACTAAGTATGTAGTACTACGACATATTTAGAACATATATAGGGTAATAAGGATTTCAAGGCTTAGAAAAGGGCTTGCAATAGAGAACTTGCATGAATCGTAAATGGGTCAATGGTAATGCTCAAATCTTTGAAGCGGGTTACTGGAATTGGGTCACTGACCGACTAGGGAGAAAACTACACTTACATAGAAACCACAAGCTCCGCTTCTGATAAGTACTATTGCATCCAAACAGGCGAACAACTTACAGAAACCCTAGTTGTCTAAAAACCATATACCACTGCCATCCACAAAGTTCGTTGCAATTTACGCAGCATAAGGATACTTACAAACTAAGACATTTATTGCAAAGAAGTACATAAAACAGCGACTATTCAATTGCGGATTTGTGTAATCATAGAAGGACTTAGGTAAGAAGTCTTAAGCTCCATGTACGTAAGCGAGCGCCGCAAAGCCGGATTTAAAAACACCCCAAGCAAAGGGAAGATGAAGGTGGCGTTTGCAAAGAATACTTCTATGTCCGCCTGAGCATGATGAACAATGTTTCTCTTCCTTTTCGACAGTATTTACAAGGCGACTTCATAGTTTTCAAATAAATTCTTAAATCTAGCTACTTCGTGATCAAGCAATAAAATTATACCAAACGTCTTTATGTAATT
This sequence comes from Blera fallax, assembly GCA_946965025.1. Classification (NCBI taxonomy): domain Eukaryota; kingdom Metazoa; phylum Arthropoda; class Insecta; order Diptera; family Syrphidae; genus Blera; species Blera fallax. The sequence continues at coordinate 59,826,085 of OX337246.1, forward strand.
GAATAGGTCAATTACTTAGAATTTATCATTAAATCCATTAAAATTCTTAAATTAGATTGGTTGACTTCATTCTGGTAGACGTTTACACCTCGTGCAGAAGACATTAAACGATTTTTTGATTATATGCCCAGATTATAGTAGAGCATAAACTTAATCGACTGCGAAGAAAAATTAATTTTACTTTAGTAGTAATGGAGAAATCGCGGTCTCAAAAGTGGGCATACAGCGACATAAAAAAAAAAAAAAAATTCCATATTTTATTTTATTTCTAAACAGAAAACGATAATACTTAAATCTCCTGTAACAAGTCTTTTTAAATTTAAATTGTGGTGGTATTGCGCAAAGCATTTGTCGTAGAGTGCTATTTTGCATTGACCACATATTTTGTTTGTGTGTGATTTGGATAATCGGCAGCGTTTTCGTTTGAGACCTATAAGGATAAGATATTTTTGAATATTTATTTATTTTACTACCCATTTATATTTACCACCGGTTACAAATATGTGCTGCCCAAGATGAATTTCATTGATGTCCTGAATTTTCGGCCTCCCACTTCGAGTTGGTGAAGAACCATATTTTTTTAGTAAACCGATTGCCAATTGCCTTCTGGACTCTAATTGATCTATGGATTTCCCACAGCTCTCACTTAACGACCATGAGTTGACAACAGCTACATCGAACATCCACATAACGATGGGATGGATGTATACCACTTTTTGCCTCGAAACCCAATCCGGTAATTGGAAACATGCTCATCAAGCAAATCTACCCCTCTCATATGAGAGTTGTATTGGTAGTTAACGTTTGGCTGAGGTACATCTATTTTTTTTTCTGTCTGCAAATGAAAATCTCTTCACATTTCTAATGGTATTGGTGGGTGCCATAGACATTGGAAATCATTGTGACAATTTTCTTATCTCGCCATCTAGTCAAAATTTCGCAGTTAATTTTGTCATAATAGGTGTCAAAATAGCTTCTTTCCCTTTTCAAAAACTGTTTTTTTCTTCAAAAGAAATGTTTTTGACTCGGTTTACACGTAGAGTTCCTGTTCCACCGAAGTCCATGGAAGATAATTTTGCAAGCAAGTCGGGGCTTGAAAAAAAGTTGTCGAAGAAAAGTGAAAATTTAGAAGAGGGAAACTCCTTTGCCATTATTCTGCTAAAATGAAGAACCACCGACTCGCCCAAACCCAATGAAAGATCTCGATCTTGGCTTTTTCCTTGATATATTTGGAACTGCAGACAGTACCCATGTTTCAATGCAGCTACCCAAGCCTTATAACCGAATCGGACAGGCTTATTCCGTATAAATTGCTTGCAACTATTCTTGCCGAAATATGGAATCATGGATTCATCGACAGCTATATTATTTTCCATTGGGCAATACATTAGGAATTTCTTATTTAGGTGTTCAATCAATGGCCTTACCTGTTAAATGATATAAAATATATGTGTACAAGAAATATATGTAATGTATATGTAATCGTTTCTCTGTCATTATTTTTCTTACTTTTTTCATTTTATCTGTTGGAGAGTATTGAGTGTTTGGATCTACGAAATATAAATTTGAGAAAATGTCTTCAAATTTATTTTTGCGCATTGCCTCGACAACTAGGGCATTATGGCAATCTTCGCCAATTTCCCAAAACATTCGTTTTCTTGGAACGTGCTTATATCCACTAATGACTAGTATATCAAGGAATGTATAAATCTCATCCAGATCAACATCAAAAGTTTTATTCCTTTTTACCAAGGAATATGACTTTGCGTATTGTACGATGAGATCGATGATCTCCTTATCAATAAAAAGCTCAAAAAACTCTGTCGGATGACTCTCCGAAGATAATGTAAGCGGTTTAGGAAAACTGTTATCAGCAAAACCATTGGTATATATTATACTGTTGAGTGGAAGACTATCTTCGTTTCCACTTTTCCATTCCTGAATCACTTTTTTGGCTTTTGTTGATCCACATGGTACTTCCGGAATAGGTTGAACATAGTAATTTTCAGTGAAAAACTTCATTTCTCCACAAGCTCTAAGCTGCTTACAGCCCAGTCAGTTAGCATCCACATTTTCTTCCTCTCCTGATTCCTCATCGGTAAGGTAATCATCTTCTGGCGGAGTTATAACCACTTGGTCAGGAATTTTATCATCTTCGGACATGTTTTCAAGAATTTCTAAAATATCTCCTACCGTAAGACTTTTTTCCCTACATTGAAAAAACAACGAATTTTCACTCGCATATCCCATTGGTGCGTTTGATTCGTTGTAACATGTTCCACATTTACATTTAATGTCTCATTATTGTTTTTCTATATTTGGGAACATCTTATTTCAACAAATAATTTTAAATTGTATACTTTTCACTGTTGATTTTTACTTTCTCTGCCATTTTGCTATGTATATTGCGATTCTTTTCTTTTCCAAACTTTTTATTTTTTTTTTAACACAAAATTCCAACTTTTCAGCACTTTTATTAACTTGTAATGTCGCAAATGATAAAGCCTACTATTTGAAAATTTGATACTTACTTACGATGTTCGTAAAATAAATCATTTGTTGACAATCAAGAATTGTGTGTATTGGTGACTTATTATTATAAAATTTTGTGATTTTGAAAATAATTTTTAAAAAAAAATATTTTGTGTTCTTCTTATTACTGCTGTGTAAGAAGTTGACTCTATTGGCTGATCTCTCATTTCATTACTTTGTAGGAATCTTAGATCGTAAGTTTTGTTTGCGACCGCATTTAGGTCACTAGTTAGAGTCTTAATACATTCTACCTCTTGAACAAAATTCGGTGGAGGTTTGTTGGTCCTGACTCCTGCGGGGTTCCGGTTGTTCGTTTTTGCCTTTGACATGTTTGGTTTCTGGCGTGTTGTAATGTATTTCGCCCCACTATCGCCCAATATGCCGCGAGAACTCCAACTTGGTGAAATTCAGTTGAAGAAGTTTTTTTTCTAGTGGTTTATATTGGTTATTTATTAAGGTGGATTATGTAGAGGTACATATGTATTTTGATTTTATTTACAACAATTTAAAAAGCATACTTTTCAGTATAAACAGAGGGCCTAACGCCACTATTTTACAAATAATACTTCTACTACATTACTATACGGATATATGTATACAGCATAACATAAATTAGGTATAATGTCGGTAACATGTACACATACATATATTTATGTTCATATAAGCAATAAATTCTGTAGAAATATCTAACTAATTCTTAAGGTCCAGTAATTTTTAACAGTATTTCTACTGTGCGTTTCTCACCTAATACAGCTTACCACATTTTTTTTATTTCCTTTTAATAAAACCTGGAGTTCTTACTCATTTTAGCATCGTATCTACTGATAACCAATGGAATTATTTACTTTCGATAAAATGTTATTTTTTATTACTTGAAAATTATAAGAACATGTGTAGCGACCTGCAAAGTCATTGGGCTTATCTACAAGAGATTACTTGCACAATTTTTTTTAACAATAATCAATCATCAAGATAAAAGAAAAAAATATAAATTTCTTATTGCGACTGAATGAAAAGAAAACAAATTTTAATAATTCGGATTCTAATTTCAATTGGGTTCAAATTAAAATTGTTAATTTTACTTCAGATTAAGTTGCTTTTAGATTTAGGCCTGTTCATTTATGTTTTACTGTAAATTAAGTTATGGATTCTAAGGAGAATTGTTTCAGTCTTTGTTTCCGAACCTTAATTTGGTTGATGTTTCTCAAGTATTCAGGAAGAGTATTCAATGTATTTGGCCCGGTGTACATTAGTCTTCTTCTGCAGTATTCGTTGGTAAAAGGTGGGAGTTGTTATATTCCTTCGGCTTGTCTTCTTGTACCAAAATGATGACTAAGTGGTGTGCGAAGACTCGCATGGGCGTAGTACTCTAGTAAAATACTCTCATCGAATATCTGCCTTATTTTAATCACCTTTACGTTTCTTGACAGCAATCTCACAGCACTGTTTTTGGATATATTACAGTTTTTCGATGTGCGTTTGCACCTCCCCAGACTAATATGCCATATCGTAATCTCGATTCTTAAAGTGAGTGGTACACTTGTTTTTGTACATACATCGTGGCTTTGTACTGGAAACAAGCGAGCGCAAACAGGGACACTCAGTTTATTTCGAAGATCGTTCAAGTGAGATTCCCAGAGAAAATGACACCCAGTCATGATACCTCCATACTTTAATTCGCTCGTAGTCGGACGCGCTGTCAAGATCTTGAAAACAATTTGTGACACTGACTACATCGGGCTTTGAATGTGCATAAGTTTCGTTTTGGACATATTTATTACGCGCCCGATATGGTGGCACCATTTAGCTGCTTCGTCACACTCCTCTTGCATCACCTTTGTGGTGTCTTCCAATGACTTACGACTTCAACAATTGCCGTCTCAACAGCATTTCTCATTTTTGCCCAAAGTAAAAAGTAGAGGGCCAAACTTTGAACTTCGTGATAGCCCATATTGGGCTTTATGCTCATCACTCCAGCTATCTGCCGATAGTTTCTACTTTATGTAAAGCGCTGAGAAGTGTGTTGTGATCGAGCGTATCGAATGCCGAAACAGGAAGAGGGCATGGTGTCTCTTGTTGAGGGCTTCATTTATTATGTTCGCGGAGTTGCCGGTGCTCTTCCCTTCTGATGGCCGTATCGGGTTTTGCATCCCTATCCCTATCCCTAATACTTATAAAAACGAAAACTATTTTCTGTTAGTTGCCTCCTAGCCGGAGAACCACTTATCCGATTTACTTGATTTTTTTTTTTTTTTATTTCATAGATATGTTCACTCTTCAGGTTATAGGATATGTTTTGTTGCGTTAGGTAAAATAAGGAATAAGGAGTAACGATAATAGTGAATTAAGTGGGGAAAAAGTTCAATTTTACAGCTCTAACTCAATAATGGCTTATCGGATTTTAAAACAAAAAATAGGTGAAATTAGTAAACAAAACACCCTTCTAAGTTGTCCTGAAGCTGAGCAATGTTCAGAACAATTATTTAAATCATCGCCCACAATTTTTCTTCAGTGGAGACCACTGCCAGAAGTCATGCATCAGTGGGTATCGTTGCAATAGTGTGCGTGAGCATATGTAGGCGCTCTAACGTGATCCTGTTTTGAACTTTAATCTGTGGTCATCCCTTTTCAGCGTAAACCATAGTCGAACTAAAATAGACAGTTATCTTCGGGTCGTTTGACAGATTCGCGCCTCTAAGCTAAAAACCACCCAAAATCGTATTTGTAGTTTGATGTTTCAACAATCATTAGATAATTCAATGACAGAGAAAGACATTTTGTATTGGTTTAATACAATGTTTATCAGTCCCAATCAGACTGTTTGTATGGATTGGTTTGTTACCGTCGTTCGTTCATTCACACTTCTGCACGTAGATATTGTGTAAGAGTGAGAAAAAAATATGAATGAATAGAGTGAGAAGGTTATGCGCTAAATGTCTTTGCGAAAAATGAAGCAGGTATATTGGTTTGTGGTTGTGTGAATAGAATTATTAAAGCTCCATTAGACTAACGGTAGCTTAATACTTTTGCGTGAACGGGTCAATAAGATCGAGTTATTCGCGATACCCCAGATAGCAAAAGTAAAACAATTTTTAATGCGATCTACTAAACTGTGCTTTTCAACGTGAACATTAAATAATTATTTGTTTGAAGAAAATATCTTTGATTTTATTATAATGAATACAATGTGAGTCTTAGCTTTAGTTAAAAAAGATAAAAAATTTAACATTAATTTTGTAGTCCACGCGAGCGGAGCCGCGGGCAAACTGCTAGTATCAAATAATGCTTTTTTGCAATGTCATATACGATTCGAAACGATTTGCTCCATGATTTTTTCGATGGCCGGTAAGTTTGAAATTGGCCTATAGTTCGTGGTGTTGCTTCTAGTTCCGCCCTTATAAATTGGTCATAACTAGTTCTTCTTCACCTTCATTTATTATCGCCCATGTGTTTTGTTGGATCATCTCTTGTTAAGATTTTTCTTTACAAAGTTGGTCTGGTCTGATATACATATGTCCTTTTATTTTCACTGGGGTCCATTACAGTTTATGTTTCGGTTTCAAGGGTTTAGTTCTTGCGATTGTTTTTCCACCAGCGGTATAATCTGATTTATGACTGAAAATCCACCTGGTTGTGGGAAAACGAATCAAAAAGTGGATCTCGAAAATGGACCCCGATAAATATAATAAAACACGGCTCATAATAAATAACAATTCACGAAAAGGGTGACAGATCTGATTCCAAACCTTGCCTATAACAAGGCAAGACCTTTACAATATAATGAAGAGTTCAAATTACCAAGGATTGGATAGCCAAATAGAATTTTTAAGGCAAGAAGTTGAAAGACAGGTTCAATGCAGTGGAACTTTTGAACACGACATTAATAAAAAAATTAGCGATTTTAAATCAAAATTTAAATCCCGCTGGGATAAAGCCTCTCGAGCAGAGGCACAATTCTTAAAAAACAATAGTGCTTGGCTTAAAACGCCAACTTGGAACGTGGTCGGCCGAAAATTTTGTTTGAAGACGGATCAGACAGAGCAAAACGGCAAAAAACTGAACAGCTGAGAAAATCCACGTCTCTTACCGAGTTGGCATATGCGACTGAAATGAAATTGACAGCTTCTGGACAGTCGGGGGCTGCAAAATTAATTCGCGAAGTTACCACCTTTCCAAGTCATGCTGAAAAGAATAAAAAAAAATTTAAATGAGTCCGTTGAACCAACTTCAATGACTGGAGAAGAGGCATTGGCAATGATTGTTGAAGCAAACCTGTCCCGGTTTCAATATGAAATCATAAGTTCGAAAGCTCCCAAAATGTTCCATTCTTACAAAATTGTTCAGGAGTGTCAAAAACATTGCTACCCGGAACCTGAAAAAATAAGTATTTCGGACACTTCTGTAAGCACAGATTTACAAAGTTTGCTTAACTTAACAGTTGAACGTTTGATAACTGTCCAAAAAGACGTGATCGATTCCCTAAGCCCCGAAGAATTGAAAAATGTATTCTTATACTCTAATTGGCGCTTTGATGGAAGCTCCGGTCACAGTTTGTGTTTTGTCGCTAGACATGTTGATCCATTTGTCCACCTAAGATTTGTACTCCCGACAGCATCCAGCTTAAGTTTAAGTTTGCGAGTAGCTATTGGTATACCTAAGGTGCCTTTATCTGGAAAGATGGGTATAGTTGTTCCTATTCTGGCGAGTTCATCGGCCTTACAATTCCCTGGAATGCCTCTATGCCCCGGCACCCAACACAGGTGAATGTTGAACTGCTCAGCCATCTCCACAAGAGACGAACGGCAGTCTAGGGCTACTAACGAATTTATAGAGGTCGATTCTAGGGATTTGATTGCTGCTTGGCTGTCTGAAAAGATGCAGATATCTCTAACAGATATCTCAAGCCAAGACAGGGCTTCTTTGATCGCCATTAATTCCGCCTGGAACACGCTACAATGATTTGGAAGACGGAAAGAGAGCTTAAGGTTAAGTCTATCAGAAAAAACACCTGCACCAACTCCGTCTTTGGTCTTTGACCCGTCTGTGTAGAAGTGAATTGAATCATCTTCTAAAGATACATCGTTCTCCCAGAGTGATCTGGAAGGGATGGTGACTGTAAAGTTCTTCTCAAAATTTAGAAGAGGGATGGTGTAGTCCGTTCTTTCGGGAGGGATTTTGAGTTTATTCAAAATAGAGGCGTGGCCGAATTATTTTCTTGACCACTGTTGGGTAGCTTCAAGACGAACGGCTGCATTCGCTGCCATTTGCTTACTAAATATATCGAGGGGTATCAGATGGAGCAGAATGTCCAGTGCCGCGGAAGGAGTTGTACGTAATGCTCCGGTTATGCACAGACAAGCCGTGCGTTGGACCTTACTTAGATGGTCGCGATTTATAGCTTTATCTAAGGTTGTCCACTAGACTATTACCCCGTATGTAAGTATCGGTCTAATGACCGAGATGTAGAGCCAGTGGGTTATTCGAGGTTGTAGGCCCCATTTATTGCCAATGGCTTTTTTGCATGAAAAAAGTGCTACTGTAGCCTTTTTGACTCTTTTTTGTATGTTAGGTTTCCAGCTTAGCTTTCTATCCTATAAGACCCAGATATTTAGCTTTTTCAGAGAAAGTTAAGCTGATACCATTGAGAGAGGGAGAGTCGACTGTCGGAATTTTATATTTTCTGGTGAAGAGTACTAGTTCAGTTTTATAGGGATTTACACCCAAACCACAGCGACCCGCCCAACGTGTTAGCTTGTTTAGAGCGTTTTGTAGGATTTTTTTTAGAGTATTTAGGTGCTTTCCTGAAACAGCTATAGCAACATCATCTGCATAAGCAATCGCCGTGCATCCCTCGCCCTCCAGGATTATCAATAGTTCGTTGACCACCAAATTCCAAAGAAGGGGGGATAGAACACCTCCTTGGGGAGTGCCTCTGCTGACAGATCTTCTAGTGGACACTTCACCCAGCTTGGAATTGATAATCCGACCATTAAGCAGTAGATTAATTAGTTTGCAAAGTGAGCTGTCCACCTTCAGATCTGAAAGTGCATCTGCTATTGCTGATGTGTTGACGTTGTTAAAAGCGCCTTCTATACCCAGGAGGGCGACCATCGTATATTCCTTATGGAACAGGGAGTATTCGATTTTACGTACTAATGAGTGTAAAGCCGTCTCCACTGATTTACCTTTGCAATACGCATGTTGGGCCGCTGACAGTAGTTTCCTATCTATACTGTTGCGTAAGTGGATATCAATCAATCGTTCCAATGTTTTTAAGAGGAATGATGATAGACTGACAGGGCTGAAATCTTTTGGATCTGTATGAGAGCATTTACCCGCTTTAGGTATGAATACAACTTTAACTTCTCTCCATATCCTAGGATGTACACCAGATCGAGACACCCTTTTAATATTGTCTCGATCACCGGCAAGACAATGCCAAATGTCTTCTGCAGTTCGGCAGGTATTATGCCATTGGTTCCCGCGGATATAAATGGTTTGAAGCTATGAATTGTCCAATTGAGTTTGCTCTGTGTGACTAAGTTTGAAGGGATGGTAATTGATGCAGATGGTCTATTTGGAGCCATATTGCTTACCGAATGGGAACTGCCTGGGAAATGAGTGTCAAGCAGAACATTGAGCGATTCTTCGCTAGGCTTCTTCTATTTTATCACAGAAGACTCTCCAAGAATTACGTTTGGCTTTTCTTAGTTCTCTTTTCTTATATACTTAGGGATGCCTTGTACAAGCCCCAGTCTGTTGCAATCCTCGTACTTTTGGTATTGTTGAAGAGTTTTCTACATTTAGTTCTTAAAGGACCTAACTCTGCAGTCCACCAATGCGGCTTTTTCTTGCCTCGGGGGCGAATTAAGGGGCATGAGGAAGCCATTGCTGTGTTGAGAGCATAGGTGAGATTCTCAACCATGCTATCAAGCTCTTGGGGGTTGCAGGAGGATTAAGGTGTTCTGAGGTAACTGATTTAATTACAGTTGCCCTATATTTGAGCCAATCAGTTTTACGATAGTTAATAAAAACAGGTGGGCTAACGGGATCTACATATAAAGAAAATTGGAGATACCTGTGATCCGAAAAAGAGGGTTCCTTTGACACCTTCCAGTTCTTTATACGTTGTGCGATGTTATCGGAGGCAAGGGTGATATCCAGCACTTCTTGCCTGATTTTGGTAACGAAGGTAGGCTCATTACCTATGTTGCACAAAATGAGGTTTGTACTTAAAATGTAGTCAAAAGTATCTCACCTCTTTTGTTGATATCAGAGCTTCCCCATACACTATGGTGAGCGTTGGCGTCACAGCCTACAATAAGGCCAGTTTTTTGTCTCCCTGCATCAGCAACCAGTCTTTCCAGGTTATCCCCAAAAAAGGAGTCCATATTTTCATGGGCTAGATACGCCGATACGACGTAGTAGGATCCGTCAATTGTTTCTTGTAACAGTAAGTGCAAAAACTATTTTCATTCAACACATTATTATTATTATTATTATTATTATTATTATTATTATTATTATTATTATTATTATTATTATTATTATTATTATTATTTCATTTCAATTTCACAATATCTTTTACATTTTATGTATATACTAAAGTAAATAATTACATTTTAAATTAATTTTTTACAACCAAGCAATGGGTAAAAGAAATAATTTATTAGTACGAATTTTTGGTATTAACCATGAATTATTAATTGAAATATTTTGAGCTGCACTTTGTGGTAAGAATACCAGTTTTAAGTGCACAAGTTTTTATCGTTATGGAGAGCCGCGCAGAGAAGAGTAAGAGCAATAAAACAGTTAGAAAACTAATTAAGGGAAAGTAAATTATGGATTAAATTAATCCAAGCTGAAATTTCGGAAGCGATTTGGGAGGGAATTTTTAAATCTAAAGTGGGTTTGTATGAGACAGTTAAAACATTATTTCACCAAATAACAATAGCTTCACTAACTTATAATTAGAAATAAATCCTCTACACCTGATCTGGATAATAGCCAGTTTCTTACATTTTTAAGGAACCTATAAATTCCAACATTATTGCATATATTTTCGGGAAGTTTGTTATATATATGTGGACCTATAACAGTTATGGAACGTCTAAAGTGTTCTGTTCTAGCTCTTGGAACTACAACATTGTTTGCCGATCTAAGAGAATAAGTTGTATTGTTTCTAATTGAATTGCTATAGCCACTTCTCTGATAGAACAGTCTTAATACTTTATAGACGTATAAATGCCTAAGAGGTAGAGCGTTCATTACTTTACATAGTGGAAATGATGGCTCCCATCTAGATTTGAACAGCATTACTCTAATTACCTTTTTTTGGGCTGTAATAAGAGGCTGCAGATTGCTAACATAAGCACTGCCCCAGCAAGAAATTCCGTATTCCAAACGAGAATTCACTAAAGCGTAGTAAATTGAGGTAAGTAGGTTTTTTGGCACTAATTTACGTAGGTGAAATACTTTATTTAGCGCAATATATACATATTTTTTTAAATTTTTTATGTGTGCTTTCCAATTAAGATTGCAATCTACAGTAACTCCCAGATATTTATATTGAGAAACGGATTCCAGCTGCATGCAGGAATCGTTGCAGTTACGATGATCACAATTGGCGTCATGTAAACCAACTCCTTGAATAAAAAACTCGTTTGTAAGTGAGAAACACATTACTTTAGATTTGCGACTAAGAACCATTTGATGAAACTTAAACCAACGTGCCAAGATAGCTAGGTCAATATTCATTTGAATTTTAAGACTTTCAAGAGAAGAAGCAGCATAGGACAAAACCAAATCGTCAGCAAAAGCGATAATGTGTCCGTATAGTGAATGATTAAACAGAGAATTTATGTAGATAAGGAAGAGCAATGGTCCTAGAACCGAGCCTTGAGGAACCCCTGAATTCGCACAAGAAATTGGATCACTCAAGGTTGCATTGCCACGAACAATTTGGGTTCTATTTTAAAGATATGATGAGAACCAGTTCAATATATTATCTCTAAAACCATATCTACAAAGTATCTTCAACAATAATTTATGATTGACTAGGTCAAACGCTTTTGTCAGATCAAGTTTTGTTACTTTTATCTATTTCTCGATTTATATTTTCCAAAAATGACTGGATAGCATGTTCGGTGGATTTCCCCTTCATGAAGCCAAATTGGGATGAATTAAGGATTTTAAATTTATCACAAAATCTTATCATTCTCTTAGCGATTATTTTTTCAAAAATTTTTGAGAAGACTGACAGTAGGGAAATCGGTCTATAATTGTTTGGATCACATTTGTCACCCTTTTTATGTATAGGAATTATTATTGCCATCTTTAAGTACTCTGGGAATATACCGCTTTCAAAACTAACGTTTATAAGATATGTCAAAGGTTTAATGATTAAATTACTAATATTTTTTATGACAATGATACTTAAGCCATCACCACACGAGTTTTTTGGTTTTAGGTTTGAGATCACTTGAAGTACTTCAAATTCCGTCACTACACCAAAAAAGAATGTTGATAATAATTCATTGCCAAGCAAAGATTCTTGATAATTATTTTCAATGTTACAAGAGGTACTAGGTTTATGACTTTCAGCTACATTTTTAAAGAATTCATTCAAGTTGTTAGCAATTTCTATATCATTTTCGGATATCAAATTTTCTGAAAACTTAATACGTCTTAAGCTGTTGTCTTCGTTCGCTTTGCCTAACAGATTATTAATAATATTCCATTGCTGTTTAGGGTTAAACCTACTATCATCAAACTTCCGTTTGTAGTATGCTACTTTTTGTTTACTTATTTTTTCATGAATATCCTTTTGCATTTGTTTGTAAGCGTTTTTTATACATGGTAAATGTAATTTGTTTTTGTTTCTAGCATAAAAATTATTTTTAGCATATATTTTCTCGCAAAGTTGGTCAGTAATCCACGGTTTTATTTTTTTATATTTACGATTTTGTTTTATGGACTTACTAGTAGAAACATGATATGAAAGAATATTTATGAAACTACTAAAAGCATTTGAAGGGCAGTTACAACTATATACATTATTCCATCTTTCCATAGAAAGGCGTTCGTGCAGAACCGAGTAGTTAATTTTTTGAATGATTTGAGTTTCTACATTTACATTAGTTCGTTTAGAATTTCTAAATATATCTAAAATAGACATACCAGTAGCAAAGTGATCGGTTATGTCCCATTCAAGTACAATTGGACGGATATTATTAGTGTTCTTAGCCCGAATAAAAATATGATCAATACAAGATTTACTAGTTGGAGTTACTCTCGTTGGCACATTTATTAATGATTCAAAGCCCAGCGAGGATAAGAGGAGCAAATAAAGATCGCAATTAGGACGATAGTCCAATATGTCAATATTCATATCGCCAAAAATACAAATATTGTGACTGGTGGTTCCGGTAAGTAGATCTTCAATATCTTTTATAAATATATCTTGATGAACAAACTGGAGCCGATATATGCAAATAATGTCAATAAAAACATCATTATTAAGTTTAAGTTTAACAGTAATACTATCAGCACTTTCCAAATCAGGTGAATTAACCTCCGCAATCAGAATATTTTTTTTCACAAAAACTGCAATTCCGCCTGATGAATAATTATCATTGCATTCAGCATATAAATTATAGCCCGGAATCGAATAGTTGCATAATTCATGGTCAAAAATCCAAATTTCAGATAAAACTATTACATCAGGAAATATTCTAAAAGAATTGTTTAGATACAAGCAAAAGCTATCAAAGTTTTTTCTCATACTTCTGATATTTTGATGAAGGACAGTGAAATCGTTTAAGGATGAATCATAATTAGAGCCAATAAAGATATTACTACTTGGACTACTATTACAGGGATCAAATAATTCATTATGTTGTGATAGCATTATGTAATAAAATAAAATTTAAGTTAAAAAAAAAAAAAGCTTAATCATAAATGATTAAGATCATCTATGCACCTGATAAATTTGATCTCCATGCCAGCAGCTTTACGCATCATAATCTTGCCATGTCTCACCCAGAGAAATTCATATTTGTGATTCTTTTTTGCCATTTTCGCCTCTCTCAGCAAAAACTTCGTATCGAGTGAGAGCCAATCGTTGATATATATGTTACCTTTGCAAGAATGTAAACATTTTTCAGCTTTGATCGGCGCTTTCCTTTCGTATGAAGCAGCCAAGATTTCCTCCTTCACTCTCCTGCTACTGAGTTGCACAATCACAGTACCAGATGTTTTCCCTTTGCTCCTTTTCCTGTAACAAGCATCGACATCGTTCTCACATATTTTTACATCGACGCCCTGGTTGATAATTTGGATAGCCGTTGCCCGCACATTTTCGTTCTCCAAAAGAGGTACTTCACGCAGTTCAATGTAATTTGAGTGACACATATATTCAGCATTTACTAGTCTCTCTTTTGTTGCTTTAAGTTCAGCTTTTATCACCTCATTTTCTCTTACAATTTCTGACAATATTTGTGTCGTTTTCTCAAGGGCACTGATTTGTTGTTGCATAAGAAGTAATGACTTAACAGTGTTATCAAGTGTTTTCTTTATTTCAGTAACGTTAAGGTGAATGCCCTCTAGGGTTATTTTGTTTTCTACGTTCACATTTTCGTCACTTCTAACGCACGATGACACCGAAAGTCTGCGCGGGTTGTTTCTCTTTTTTTGTAAACAGGTGTCGCAGGACCATGGTTTCTTTGATTAATTGATGAAATCTACATCCGTGGGTTTAAGTTTAACACACTCCGCATGCATAAGAAGTTCACAGTCACTGCATTTTATATAGCAGGCATCTCTTCCGAGTCTTAATGTACAGATTTTACAACTCATTACGATTGTTTATTTTTTTTTTTTTTTTGATTTTCACAAATTATTCACTGCTCTCGGTTACACGTCTTTACTCTTTCGTAGCTCTCTTTAGTATTGATCTTTGCCATTGTTGATGGAAAGGTTTGTAATGCCATAACCGAAAACTCTTCCACACAAAAATGTCACATTTGTGATGCCAAATCAAAAGAATTTAATTCGATTGAAGAAATGATACAAAGACCAGTTAAACTGAAAATTTGCAATTTGGCTTATCCGTGTTGCAAGGATGGATCCGTTTTTTTGAGTGCCTTCTTCATCTTTCTTATAAATTAAAAATAAAACAATGCAAGCTAGGGGAGATGAACATAAGAAAGTCGTTGCCGAAACAAAGAAAGAAATTCAACGACAGTTTCGAGACCGATTGGGCTTGATCGTTGATAAACCGAAGCCCGGTTTCGGAAATTCGAATGACGAAAATACAGCCAGGAGATTTTTCGAAAATGCAGAAATTTCAGCTGACATAACAAAGATGGATTTATGTTTGATTAAAACAATGCATATAATACTGATTGTTGTATCATGCGGCCATGAAGTTGATGCTACAAAATTTAAACCATTTGCACACGAAACTGCGAAATATTTCACAGCTAAGTATCCCTGGTACTATATGCCACCTACCGTCCACAAGTACCTAATTCATGGTAATGTGATAATTTCATCTGCTTTATTACCCATTGGACAGCTGAGAAGCGCAGGAAGCCCGCAATAAGGACTTTAAGAGATATAGACAGCATCACTCCCGCAAAAATAACCGAGCAAATACGAATGCGGACATATTCAATTTTTTTTTGCTGTCATCAGATCCGGTGTTAACAGGTATGCGAAGGATTCCGAAAAAAAAATGCAACATCTACCCCAAGAAGCTATCGATTTGCTTAAGTCCCCATCTGTACCATCACCAAACCAAACTGGCTGTGAATTTAAAATCAATGAGAGTGATGAAGATTTGTAAACTGTTCTATGTACTTATACCTATTGAGATTAAAAATGTTTATTTATTAAAAAAATACATCAAATACATGTCTGATGTGTTCTTTATTAAGAATCTTTGGCTTTTCAATCAATTAAATTTCATTTAATTTGGTTATGGAAACTCATGCATTATGTAATATGTATAAAAAAAACCTTTTTTTTTAAAGTGGGAGTTTTAGTGGGCGTAGCCGTAAGTAACTTCGACAATATATTAAGAATGGCACCAAGAGTAATCATGCCAAATTTCAACTTCTTAGCTTTGTTGGTAGATTTAATGAGAACTTTAAGGGCTTTCTGCCCCACTGTGCGACGCTGGCTAGAAATAGTCTCATTTCAGCTCCGACGACTTGACAGTGGTAGATGTGAGAGGGATGAACGGGAACTGCATGGTTCTACCTTACGATGACGGCATCAACGTTCCTTCGGAAGCTTTGAGGTCTCAATTCTTCAGAAGCAGTTGACAATGCAGTCGATGCATTGAGCGGTAAAAAACGTCTATCATGGTGGAGTGAGAAAGTAGCGGAACTTCAGAGGCGACATAGGGATTAAGCGCGGAATAGGTGGAAAATATAATAGATAATGATAAGATAGCTTGGGCAGTTAAATTTTTTGCTCCGTATAAGGCACCAGGAATGGATAACATTCTCATGGATACTCCATGGCTTAAGCGTATCTTCACAGGATGCCTTAAGCTACGATATGTTCCTAAAGCATGGCGAGAAGTGATCATTGTTTTTATTCCCAAAGCAGGGAAATCGAGCCACGAAAACGCCAAAGACCTGTTAGTCTGTCGTCTTTTTTGCTGAAAACATTGGAATGTTTAATAGATGTTTACATACGGAACGTGATCGGCGATGATTACCTATATAAACCACAACATGCATACATCTGCGGCAGGTCAGTAGATACAGCCCTCCACAGGGTTGTATCAAGCATAGAAAGATCCTTCTACCTCAAGCAGTTCACTTTTGGAGTGTTCTTGGACATCGAAGGGGTGTTCAACAACGTAATCTTAAATTTCAAACTAAATTGGAAGGATAATATTACCGAACGCATCAGAATAGCAAGCGTAGCTTTCTATTGAAAAGTAATACCAGCTTTCAAACCTCGCCAAAATCCAGAGGACAGCGTGTATCGGAGCCATGGGATCAATGAGAACAACACCAACAGCGGCAATGAAAACCATGCTTAGGTTCATTCCGCTTGATATATACTGTAGCAGTCTGGCGGTCAAAACCGCGGTAAGACTGAAAGAAGTTCGATTATGGTCATCGGGCCTTTATGGCCATGCCTCCATTTTGTCTCGATGGGAGACTACCACTAGATCGACAGAAACTGATCACATGAGCCCGATGCTAGCATTTGAAAGGAGATTTACAGCAAGAATTCCTGACAGAGTGTACTGGAAGAACCGTAGGACCACGATAAAGGAGCTGGCGTTCTATACAGATGGTTCTAAGATGGACATTGGTACGGGAGCCGGAGTTTATTGCGAAGCCCTAGGAATAAACCACTCCTTTAGAATAAACGACGACTGCAGCGTCTTTCAGGCCGAAGTCACAGCCATCATACAGGCTGCTGAAATTATTCGCGAGAATAATATCGTTGGCAAAACGATCACTGTCTATATAGACAGCCGTTAAGGATCTGGTCTCCAGTGTAATTAGGTCGAGAATTGTGAGGACCCATTTCGAAGGAAATGAAAGGGCTGGCGAACTTGCTAGGAAAGTGCCGGCGCTGCACTTATCGCGAGCCTTCCCTGTTGTAGTAACCCCAATCAGTTCCTTACGGAAGAAGATAGAAAATGAAGCCACCGGCCGAGCAAACAGACGCTGGGTTCATCTGGAAACATGCGCAACGGCCAGGGCGCTATGGCCCGCCTTCAGCAAGAAGAGATCAACCTCTTCACCAACCTGGTAAAACTTAGTCGTTATAACGCACAGCCATATATAAGACATATAAAGCCGCTATAAAGTCGGTAATGAATTACTTTTCAAATTTTTGTTTGGTTCTAAGTTTAGGGGAAGTTTTAACAGATTTGTCCAACTCTTCTCTAAAGCCTATCCAATGAGTTTTACGCAGATTCCTCATCTTCTGTAAAGTAATAGCTTCGCATTTGATTTGGAAAACGATATACCTATGGTCTGACAAGGACACTTTCGGCAGAACTCTCCACTTAGTAATCGACTTGAGGTATCGATTAGATAACAATAAGTCAATTACCTAACAAAAGTTGACTGAGAGGCAAAATTGTTGGCATGCCCATCCTGACGACAATATGCAATCTAGGAGATGGTTTCCTCGTATGTTACATTTGCTGCTGCCCCAGACTATGTTCTGAGCATAAGCCTCGGTCTTTCGGATCGCTCGTCACAGAGTACCTTAGGTTAGATAAGGTTAGGTTATTGGGTGCCTTGTGACTAGTAAAGTCACTGCTCACTTAGAGCATTGTGTCCATATAAATACATATGTAAATTGACTCGGGAGCAATGTGAAAGAATACATACCCGCTGTGTTAGACCCATCCAATTTTTTTCAAAAAATAGCAACAAAATCCCAGAAGCTACAAAACTCTGTACATTGCACTACCAGACAACAATTCCTTTTTTGGTGTAGTAGTTGGAGAAACTTAGATTTTATCCGTTTCTCTGTAGTGCTTGGCGGCTATAATTGCGGTTACCATGGCGAGGATTGAAGTTACATGATAATTCAGCGGTCTTCCCTTTCCGAAGTAACCTTTTTTCTGCTTCTACGGGTTCGGTTTTTACAGTTCCATGTGCTTTTTGTTTTACAATATTGTAATAAATTGTTCTTTGACTGCAGTGATATTTTGCCGAATATTCTACTGCCGTAGCACCGGTTCCAAATAATGCGACAATAGCCGCACGTTTCTCCGTTGATAGATCCCTAGTTCTATCCATTTTAAAGTTTTAAAAATTGGCTGAACAAAAGGCGCTAAACTACTAACAATGACTTATCGAATTGCATTGAATAGTCAAAGAATTTAACTATGGGTACATATCCAGAACAGTTAATCGCATTTGTGCAAATAATTTTGCCGGCGTTTAATGTTGTAACAATATTTTTGCCACTTTCTTTTCTATGGTTTTAACGTTTACCGTTAGAAATTTGCTTTGGTTTTTTTATTTACCATTTCAAGATGACTTAAAAGATTAATAATAAACAAGAACATAACTGAAATATTGAATTTTTCAAAAGATATACAACTTTATTGAAATGATATGGTGTAAGCATTGCATTGTGCAAATAATTTTGCCAGTGACTGTATATATACTTAAGAAAAGAGAATATGGATTACAATGTTGGATTGATCAAATTTTCTGTGTTGCTGAGATTAAATGAGAACAGCCACATTCGCACCTGTTTCAAAAAGATTGATTTGTTTCGCTCGCATCTGATTCTTGCAGGAAGTTTATTAAATATACGGGTTGAAGTAACTGTAAAAAATTTAGAGTAAAGTGCTTTGTTAACTAGAGGTACAAAAACAAAATTCAAGGTATTGGCGCGTAGATCATGACTGCCATATAGTCTAGCAACTGTATACCCAGATTTTTGGAAAAATATCTTGAGCACTTTATAAAAATAAAGCTGCCTTAGAGGAAGAATTTTTAGTTTCCTGAATAACTCAAAATATGGGGTTCTGCGATTTACTTTACAAATAAGTCGGACTGCATGCTTTTGTTTCACCAGAAGCAGTTCAATTTTAACATAATGTGTACCACCCCAGCAGAAGATACCATATTGTAGTTTAGACTGAAAAAGACCATTATATGTATACTAAACTGAAAATTTTTGAATGGCAGTAAAGGCTTAAGTTATAAAGTTATCTAACAACTGCATTTAAATAATTTTTTAAGTGTGAAGTGTGATCTTTCCAACTGAATTTATAGTCCAAGATAATACCCAGATATTTAAAGCTCTTAACAGATTCCACTCTGAAGCAATGACCGGAACAATTAGCATCTACATTAAAAGTGGGTAAACAGTAGCTCAAAATAACTCAAAAAACTGATTTTTCGACTTATGGCGTCGTGGAGTATTCGTAGGAATCGTAGATGTAAGATTAGTTTCGACATCATAAACTGGAGAATTCAAAGACGTTTCCTGCACATTTACATATGCAGGTGTGCCACAAGAATTAGTTTCACTCAAATCTTTACACTTTTCGAAACGACAGTTGATCGGCATATGTATATATGTATGTATATATATTTATAAAGGGTTTTTTGCTGCTTTACTCCTATTTTGTTCGTCTTCTTTTCTTTTTACTTTTGAAAGTCCATCACTCTCCATTTCGCGCAGACAAATTTCTCTAAAAGAAACAACATAATTTAATATTATCGCAACTAAGAAACATTATTGAAATCGCAAAAATCTATACATGGTCTTTATTATTTTGGGTATCTAACCTTTTGAAACAGTTTAAGTGATATTGCAAATACGTCGCTCAACAGTTAGTCAAATTATACGACAGTTAATATGAAACGGTACTAAGTAGGTAAGTAAATAATTAATAGTGCTCAATTATTACAAACTTTGCAATACACAGTAATATAGATATTGGCCATTTCCATCAGTCGAAGAAAAGAGAGAATTTGAGAGAACTATTATCTTTTTTGATACATATACATACTATTAGATTAAGTGGCTATTCTCCGCTCACAGTAGGATGCACTTGGACCAGGAGAAATCCACTGTCTTATCACACGAACCGGTCGCTTCCGTTACTCTTCGAGCCATTTTGATTTTCCGACTTGCTTCCAGCTTTTATTGATATCCGTATTAGCAATATCTTCTAATTCCTCAAAAAAGTATTCATCCAGGATTTACTTTCTTGCTGAGGATAACACAGGGCAGCTGCAGAGTAGATAAAAGGGTGATTCTTCATCTTCTTCATCAATTCACCTGCGACAGAAGCCGTTGGCAGGCATTTTAGATCTCAAAGCGATGCTATCTAACGCACAATGACCTGTCAATAGCTCGACCAAAGTTTCTATGCGTGATCTGCTTATAAATAGTAGACTTTCTGTCTTGTGTGTACTTAATTGGCCAGGTTTACCCAGCATGGTTGCGTTACCAAGATTACTCCATCTTACATTTGCTTAATACAGAGCTAATGTAGCTACAATCTTGTTGTTTCGACGGGGATCATTAGCTTACATATAAACATATGTATGTATATATATGTATACATTTTAGGAGGTCAAACGTTCTTATTTTTTTATGATACAAACTAAATATATGCATTATAGTTAAACATTCTCATTTGAATATCAACTCTACCTTTTGAATTTAATCCCACAATTCAAATTTCACTCCCTCGTTTTAAAAGCAATAAATTTGCAGTGAAGAGCTTATGCAGTAAAATCCCAGCCCAGTCATTTAGATTTTCGCCCACTTGACAAGCAACTAAACCATTGCCACGTTCTTTCAAACGCATTGTTTGTAATTTCCTTCGAGTACTCCAAACCAGGCCAGCATACAGCATTGGAGTAAATGTCGCAATTGAAATTCAAATTTTTCTACTCAACGGAAGTAAAAATAATAGAAATAACTGCGACAGGAAAAACGGAGAGCAAAGGAAAAAAATACTTTTCATGAATAAAATTTTCACTGGTGACGTCAACTAAATTCGTTTAAGAAAACAGAACCCTTTCGAATTGGTGGTACCCAGTCACGTGGAAGGCCTCATCATCGTTGACCACTGCGTTGTGGTTGTGGAGCTAGAACGATATTATACATATCTACATATAAACGTGTAAGAACGGCCCATCAACTTAATTTAGTGGAAAACTGATTTTAAAAGTTTTTTTTGCTCCTAAAATACTCGGCCATCATTAGTGTTATGTTGCCATTTCCGACATGTTGTCTTCAAAATCTTATTTGAATATTTATCTGTTATCAAGATGTAAAAAAGTTTTTCAAATCTGTGAGACCTTTTAGTGCTCTGACAATATCTTTGTATTCAAATCGAAAGCAATGTTTGGGAACGGAAACTCGTTCCGAAATCAATTCCACCATAGTCGCTTAATTGTTTGGAAAATTTTGTGTCGTTATTATTTAGAAAATATTTTTAAGTACCAATCAGGAAATGCTTGAAGAAGCATTTGACATTTATGTACATACATACATATGTATGAAGCAAACTATGTATTTGGTTCGAGAGCAAGCAGTTATATCACTGTAATGTGGGAGACAGATTGCTGGTATTGATACCATGGTATGAATACCATGGTATAGTGAATACTATAACCCCTGATAGACTGCACTTCGTAGTATACGTTGACTTTTGCATTACGGGGTATACTTCGACATTTGTGTTGCGCCTCCTCCAGCTCCTTACCTACACATTTTTCGCAACACTCCAATATTGCGTCTTTCTCCTCGTAGCTCGCCGATATAATTCCTCTAAACTTATCTTACTTCATTGTTTCCAAAGCAGATAAAATTGTCCTCCATAATCGATTTTCAAAACATTTTTCGCTGTGATTGCTTGTTTTTGAATTGTCAAAGAAGCTATGAAGAACCACCAACAGAAAAAAAGTGGCGCCGCAAGCAATAAGATGGTGATATACCACTCCTTCTGTAGCTGCTTTTCTTTGTCGTTGATTCATTCGACTTCATCTCATTTATTATGGCCTTTAACTTGGGGACCTGCCACTGCATACTCGCCAACCAGATTCATCACAAATAAGGGTGCGTCTTCCACGTGCCTCTTTCTCGTCCACTACCGACTACCGACAGAGTGAGCCCACATATGCTGCCCTACATCCTGGTTGGTGCACCGTTTCAAATGCGAACTTCTGAAACTTCGGCCACCACTTTCCCACTTGTGGGATGGTTTTGGGTTTGTTCTTTCTTGCTATGATTGCCTCACAGTCCGTTACCATCTGGAAGTGCCTTTCTAGCAGATACACTCGGATCCGGTCCACGATCGCCAACACTTCTAGCTTGTAGGAGTAATAGTTCCTTTCATCCAACAGGACCAGCGCACAAGATCGAGTTTTCCTTCAACGGCTGGAACAGTATTCGCTGATGCATCAGTGTGTACTTCGTGCTTACACTCGGGATCGAAAAGCACCAGCATTGGGCGTAATCACTCACAAACTTCCTGAAGAATCCAATAAGATCCAAGAATTGTCGAACTTGGTGGATATTCCAGGGCTGCGGAAACTCCGTGATCGCGATCGTTTCCTTCAGACTCGGCTTCATTCCAGACCCTCTTCCACTGTTGGTATGATTGTATCGTCCAGGTACACCTCTATATTGTCCTTCTATAACCGTGCAGGTACGGAGCATTCACTAGCCCAAACTATCCCAAAGCCAAGTCTAGCACCGTAAAATCCGAGTTCCCACTCAGTGATGTCAGCACTTCGTCTTCGAAAACTTCCGCTTCGTTAAGCGATTGCTAAGCTATAGGGTTCCCCCAGTTCCTCGGAGTCCTCTTGCTGCGTAGCTTTCTGCAATCTGTCGACGATAGCCAGTTTTTTTTAATGATTTTTGACCTTGACCTGCAGTTGGTCCAGAAGGTGTCGCTCATTGATCATCTGATACGGTTGGCTATCGTCAGGGATCACCATTATTATTATATTCATTGAGGATGGGGTGTATTGTACTGCGATGTACTAGTCTATTGTACCCCCTTCTTTTTTCATGGTTCGCGCCAATAGATATGTAATCTTCATAGATACCAGTAGCCCGTATTACCGGCATGCACGATTCACGGGTTATTCTCCTCTTGGGCTCTTCTTAACATACTCGGCTCATTCGTGCTGGCAGCCGTCTGCGCCACGTTTCGATGTCGCTTCTGTCTTCATTGTTCTTTCATGATGGTAGTCACAGTATCGCTTACTGCTTCCCAGGTTTCTTGCGTGCACAGCATCTGTCTGGTGATGTTTTCTGGTGTTAAGTCCACGCCCAGTCTGTTCGCGAGCAAGTTACGTTCTTCGTGATATCGTACACAGTGGAACATGGATGGACGTTCCCCATCCTCGTCTGCTTCCGTGCACGTTGGGCAATAAGGGTTGTCTTCTTTTCCAATTCTGTGGAGGTAAACTTTGATACATCCGACTAATTTTCTTCCTAGAGCTCTTACTATTCATGCATAGTGGTATCGAATGCTCCTTCGATGTCCAAGAAGGCACACAGTACTATTTCTTTTGCTTCAAGAGCACTTTGAGCCATCTTCGTCAGCTGACAAAAACCAATCTCAATTGATCTACCCGCTCTATATACATATATGTATGCATGCTGTCGGTGATGAAGAGGATATATACTAAGTTAATCCTCCTCAGCTTTTTCCATTGCTTTGAGAACAAACGATGCTAGGCTGATCGGTTTATAGGATTTCGGTTGACTTGGCTTTTTCTTCCCCAAGAAGACGACATCATGGACGTCTTTTGAGGAAGTGCTGACGGCTTTAAGTGGTCAGATGTATTTTAGTGTGCTGGACTTGTCTTCTTTTTACTATCAGATACTTTTACGACGGACGAGGGGTTATTTAAGTTCAACCGAATACCAGTCGGGCTTGTCAGTGCTCCGGTACACTTTCAAGCGTGCTTGAACTCAGTAAAGGCTCAGTTGTATGTGGGAAACGCTACCATCACCAGTCAAATAGAGGGAGAGGGTCTTAAGGAGCTGGAGCCGTTCCTGAAGACTTTTAAGAAACTCAGACTTACGCTAAATATAAGTGAATATACATTTATCCGAACTAATATTAAATTTATTGAAAACAAAATTAACCAGGTTGGACTGAGGCTGACTAAAGGAAAGACGTTGACTATCATTAGGTTTCAAATAGAAATATTCACGAGGTGGAGCAATTCCTAGCCCTATGCGATTCTTTAGAGAGATTGTGAAGAACTGCTTATCATCGCAGGCTTGGGGGAACTTACGTAGAAGGAGCAAGGGTTTGGGTGGGGCCGTCTCCGGAAGATGCTTTCCAACCGTTAAGGGAAATCCTATACAATTCGCCGGTGCTGACGAGTTACTATCGAAGTGTCAACATAAATGGCATGCAGATTCCTCAGATGTTGGAATCGCTGGAATGCTGTTCCAATGAACGAGGTATGATTCGCTGTTGCAACCATTACTTTATTCGGTCGCGAACTGACGGTTGCCGAACAAAAGTCCTATGAGCTGCAAGTTATATCTATTGTCGACAACCTAGATCCATTTGGTGTTTACCTTTCAAGGTAATCATGGACTGTGAGCATATTGTGGCAACGAAAAACAAATAGGAGATCATCCCACAAGTTGAAAGCTGAAAGACATCTCGTTCAAGACAGTTCAACAACCGAGAAAGAATGCAGAGCACGCGGAAACACTCAGAGAGAAGGAATTTTTTTTTTTTTTTTTTTTTCCGAGGGTAGGTGAAAATCTTCCATAGACACTATGAGAATAGCAAGCGCGTGCTCATAGTAGTGTCAGATTCTTACTGACCAAAAACACCACCCTTCGATATAAATTTGTTAGATATTGCAACTAAGAAATAACTTATCAAGCAATTTTTATATCACGTAATAGAAGCGTTTGGTAGGTTACTTTCCACTGAAAGCTCCTACAGGTTCCGCAATATAAACGCGGTTAATCCACAATCTAAACGCGGTTAATCCTTATCTCGCCAAGTCGAAAGGATTCGTCCTTTATAGTCGGCGCAATGGATTTTCCTGCTAGTTTCTGCTAGCTCCGCAGTTTAAACGCGGTTGCTCACTATCGCGCTAAGTCCAAAGGTTTGGTTCTTTGTAGACGGCGCAGTAAATTACTGTCATCCAAAATTTGAAGGACTGTATTATTTACGTGACTTTCTAGTCGACTTTTATGCTTTCTCGCATAGTTTCTGATTTCGTCTTCGATTGTTATAATGCCGAGATCTCTGTGTATATCTCTATTTCTAATATACCACGGTGCATTAACAATTCCTCTTAGCACTTTATTTTCAAAAGTTTGTAAAATATTAATATTACTTATTTTGGTACAACCCCAGAGTTGTATACCAAATGACCAGACTGGCTTTAGCACTTGCTTGTATAAAAGCAGTTTGTTTCCTATATTAAGCTTGGAATACTTTCCAAGTAACCAATACATTTCTCTGTATTTGTTTTCTAGCTCTTTGCGTTTTTTCTTTACATGCGACTTCCATTTCAGCTTTGCATCGAGTGTCATTCCAAGATACTTAGCCTCGTTTGCAAACGGAATTCGAACCGAGTTTGAAAAGATCGGCAAGTTATTTATTTTTTTGTAAGTAAAATTTACATGAACAGATTTGGTTTCGCTCAGAGCGATTCGCCAAACCTTTGTCCATTCATTTACTCTATCCAATGCTTCCTGCAATTTTTCCGTAGTCTCTTCGACCGTTTTGCCTACTGCCAAGATAGCAGCGTCGTCGGCAAATGTAGCCAGCGCAGTACCATCTACTTGCGGTATATCACGAGTATATAAAAGATACAAGAGTGGACCAAGGACGCTACCTTGCGGTACTCCAGCCAATATTTCCTTAAAGTCTGAATATTCGTTTCCGTGTTTGACGCGGAATAATCTATTCGTAAGATAGGTCTTCAAAATATTAAATAAAGGATCGGGCAGAACTTGTCGCAATTTAAACTTTAAGCCTTCATGCCAGACCTTGTCAAAAGCTTGAGAGACGTCAAGGAATACACTTGAGCAAATCATTTTTCCTTCAAGTGATTTTTCTATTACATCTGTTATTCTATGTACTTGGTCCACCGTAGAGTGCTTGCTTCTAAACCCGAATTGATGATCCGGGATAAGACGTTTTTCTTCTATAATTGGCTGTATTCGCCTAAGCAGTATTCTCTCGAATACTTTAGATATAATTGAAAGAAGCGAAATTGGTCGGTAAGACGTTTTCTCGTTCGGCGGTTTTCCTGGCTTAAGAACCATTATAACTTCCGCGAATTTCCATTGGCTGGGAACATATTCTAGTCTAAACGCGGCATTTATAATGAAAAGAAGTTTAATTAAAGCTTTTCTGGGTAGTTCTTTGAGAACCTCTCCTGTGATAAGATTATATCCAGGAGCTTTCTTAGACTTTAATTTCTTTATTTCTTGCTTGAGTTCATTTAACGTTGCGTTTCTTATGACGCTATTGTCTATATCCGATGCGCTTATATTTTGAATAAGCGCTTGTCCATCAAACGGTTTGAAAGTTTCTTCCAGATGGTTGGCAAAAACTTGCGCTTTCTCCTTGTCATCTCTGGCCCTTTCATCATTATTTTTTTTAATTGGGGTGGCTTGAATTTTAGGTTTTTTAATACCTTTTATAGCCTTCCAAAGCGAATAATTAGAATCTTTTTCTGCAGTTAAACTTTCAAGGTAACTTTGTATTCCATGATTTTTAAAATCATTGATGGTCTTTTTTAGCGAGTTGCACAAACGGTTTAGGTGTGCTTTATGTTGCGGAGCCCGAGTTTGTTGCCATTTTTTACGCGCTTTTCTCTTCTCCTTGATCATCTCTTTTATTTCGGGTGGATACGTTTGGACATAACTGCCCGGCGTTTTCTTTTGTTTGGGAGTATTTTTCCACGCGGCACCCTGTACGATTTCAACAAAGCGATCAACTTCGACTTCAAGTTCATAGGGTGTCTTAAGTGATACGCTCAGCTCGATATTTGCTTCAATATCTTTTTTGAAGCTGTCCCAATTAGTTTTCACGTTGGTTAATCTAGCTGGTTCTACTTTTTTAATCAGAGCCTCGCTTATCGTCATAATGATTGGAGAATGATCAGAGGAGAGATCAAAGCTTTCTTCAACTTTTATACAGTTACCAGGTAT
This sequence comes from Blera fallax, assembly GCA_946965025.1. NCBI lineage: Eukaryota > Metazoa > Arthropoda > Insecta > Diptera > Syrphidae > Blera > Blera fallax. Next base: position 59,853,298 of record OX337246.1, read on the forward strand.
TCCTTTAACAACAAAGAAATCGATCAGATCCGGTATCTTATTTCTATCAGTCGGCCAGTATGTTGGTTTACCGGTCGAGTGAAAATCACAACTGTATTTCATACCCGCATTATAAAGCATTCTACTTTTCTGAGAGACGCATCTTGATCCCCAGAAGGTGTGTTTCGCGTTGAAATCGCCACCAATAACAAAGTTTGGCCTAAGGAAGTTGAAAATGTTTGTAAAATCACTTTCTTCAAGTCTGCATCGCAGTGGGCAATATATAGATGAGATATTAAAAGAAAAATTTCTATTTTTTACGCGTACCGTGCTTACTTGCATCGCTTCTAATTCGATCTTTAGCTCTGCCGAGTGTTCGATACATTCTTTTATGAACAAAGATGATCCACCTCTGGCCCTTTCCGATGGGTGAAAAGCGTGGTAGGCGCTATAGCCCCTTATCTTAACATTTGATTGGTTTGTCAGATGGGTTTCACAAACCAAGCATATATCAATATTTTTTTCACGTATACATATTTCTAACTCATCGAGTCTTTGTATGAGCCCGTTGGCGTTCCAAGTAAGAATCTTAAGCATTTCTTTCATATTTTGGTTAAAGTGCGCGCGCTACGAATATTATTTTCAAGTGTAACTAGTCTCTCGAAAATAAGTTTGTTTGTTTTGCTTTGCTCTTCAAGTTTCGCAAGGATAATGGAAAAGACATGAGTTATAGATTCCTGTGAACCAACGCTATTGCCGTTTTCCGATGCCGCAACTTGAGCGTGAGTCTTGACGCTAAGGTTTGGACGCTTTGCTGTTGTTAATTTTGCTTTATCAGCTATATACGTGCCATTATCTGTCATCGCCACTTGAGCATAAGACCGCACACCAGTGTCTGTCAGTTTTGCTTTTGCCACCTTTTCTTTCGGACGTTTATGTTTTTCCTCATTAGCTGGTTTTTGGGCAGGTTTGACAGATTTTCTTTCTTTTGCTGTTTTTACCGTAGCGGTTTCGCGTTCATCCTTAATTTGTTTTAGATTTGGGCGTTTGTTATTTTTAAGCGTATCGCGTCTTTTTTGAAGTTCTTTTGCCACTTCGCAACCTCGATAATTCGCTGGGTGCTTTCCGTTCCAATTTATGCAAGTGGCTGGGCCTTGTTTATTTAAGAGGCAGTCTTCGGAGAGATGTTTACCCGCACATTTCACACACCGCGGCTCTTTCTGACAGTAAGTCTGCGTATGATTGAAGCCCTGGCAGCGCTTGCACTGCGGGATCGATCTTGAGCTCTTACGCATAGGCTCGATTTTGACCACGATATTAAGGATAGTCTTAATACCGTAGATCTCATCTTTATTTTCGGCTTTATCGAAACTTAGTAAGAATAGCGGAAGTCCACGCCTAACCAATACTTCCTTATCTCCTTCCGACTGTTGCTTCTCCTTCTTGATAATATTAACGGCGTCAAGAACTTTTAAGCCTTTGGCATGGAGGTCGTTCATAACGTCTTCCTTCGTGCACGAGGGGTGGAGTCCCCTTGCTACAACACGCAGTGGCCTTTCTAACTTGTTTTCGTATGTATACCACTGGATTTTCTCGGCATTTAATTTTTGGGACACTGCTCGGTACCCGTCGCAATCATCGACGTTGATTTTCCAGGTATTGTTTCGGAGAGATGTTTTTTTTTTTTTTTTTTGCTTTGCGGCCGGAAGGTGGAAATCTTCTAAAGATACTGAAGGACCGGTTCCAACAGCATGCCGGATTTTTACCGACTAAAACCACCCACCACCCCAACCCTTTTTACTCATGCGACTGCCATCAATCGTTTCATCACGAGGAGGGTTTTGAATACTACAACTAAGTACAAACTTATTCAGTAGATATCTTTCGTGGTATTTTCTCTTTGTACAGGGATTTTCCAGCGAAAATCCTGTATATACCTCAAGTTGCATGGGGTTAATCTTTAGTGTGCCAAATCAGAAGGTTTCGTCCTCTGTAGTCTACGCACTATATTTCTATCGTCCAAAATCTGTAGGACGGCGTTGTTACGGTGATTCTGTATCCTCTGTTGGGGCTTCCGGGCGAAATTTTTTATTTCGTCTCTAACTGTTGGTATTCCAAGGTCTTTATGGATATCGGAATTTCTTATATACCACGGTGCATTAACAATTCCTCTTAGCACCTTATCTTCGAATGCCTGTATAATGCCTGTATTGCTTCTCTTGGTACAACCCCAAAGTTGTATGCCATAAGTCCAAACCGGTTTTAGCACTTGCTTATATAAAAGCAGCTTGTTTTCAGTATTTAGCTTGGACTGCTTTTCAAGTAGCCAATACATTTGTCTGTATTTGTTTTCGAGCTCTTGCTTTTTCTTTTTTATATGTGTCTTCCACTTTAGTTTAGCGTCGAGTGTCATTCCCAAGTATTTTGCTTCGTTTGCATACGGGATTATAACAAAATTTGCTAGGATGGGTATATTATTCTCTTTTTTGTACGTAAAATTTACGTGGATGGATTTGGTCTCGTTTAGTACAATTCGCCAGGTCTTTGTCCATGCGAATATCTCATGTATGGCTTTTTGTAACTTTTCGGTTGATTCCTCAACTGTAGCGCCCGTTGCCAATATTGCTGTGTCATCCGCAAATGTAGCTATTTGCGTACCATCTACTTGCGGTATATCTCGCGTGTACAGCAGGTATAGTGTCGGACCAAGTACACTGCCTTGAGGCACTCCTGCCATGATTTCTTTGAATTCTGAGTATTCGTTACCCATTTTAACCCGAAATAATCGATCTGAAAGGTAAGATTTCAAAACATGGCATAATTTTTCGGGAAGAACTTGCTGTAACTTGTATTCTAGGCCTTTATGCCATACCTTGTCAAAGGCTTGGGAGACATCAAGAAATACACTCGAACAGATCTTTTTTTCTTCTATCGCCTTTTCGATTATGTCTGTTATTCTATGAACTTGATCTATTGTAGAATGTTGACGTCTAAATCCGAATTGATGATCCGGTATAAGGCGTTTTTCTTCTATGATAGGCTGTAGTCGCTTAAGCAGAATTCTCTCGAATACTTTTGAAATTACCGGCAGTAGTGATATTGGTCTATATGATTTTTTATCAGTAGGTATCTTCCCCGGTTTAAGAATCATAATGACTTCAGCAATCTTCCACTGTCTTGGTAAATATTGCAATCTAAATGCTGCATTTATTATGTAAAGGAACTTCACTAATGCTTTTTTGGGCAATTCTTTGAGAACTAGTCCTGTTATTAGATCATAGCCAGGAGCTTTGTTAATTTTTAAATTTCTTATTTCTTCTTTGAGTTCAACCAGCGTTACACTTTTGATTTTAAAATTGTCGGATGACATCGTTAATACATTTATATTTTCGACAGATGTTTGCCCGCTGAACGGTTTAAATGTTTGTTCTAAGTGCAAGGCAAAAACTTCAGCTTTTTCTTGATCGGTTTTAGCCCATTCCTCATTATTTTTCTTTATTGGTGGTGCTTGCATTTGAGGTTTTTTAAGACCCTTCATAGCTTTCCAGAGCGAGTAGTTTGTATCTCGTTCCGCAGTCAGTCCTTCAAGGTAGGAAGAAATCTTTTTATTTTTGAATTCCCTTAACGTTTCCTTGAGTTTATTGCACAAACGATTTAAGTGCGTCTTATCTTGCGGAGCACGAGATTGTTGCCACCTTTTGCGTGCTCTCCTCTTTACTTTGACTAGTTCTATTATTTCTGTCGGAAATTTTATATCCCGATTTGTTTTATTTCTTATTTTATAGGGAGTATTGTTCCACGCGGCACTCTGAATACTTTCAATGAAATGATCGACTTCATCTTCAAGTTGATAGTGCGTTTTCAATGGTACATTCAATCTAGTTCTACTCTCTGCTTCGTTTCTGAAATTGTCCCAGTTGGTTTTATCGTTAGCTAATCTGGGAGGTTCTTGTACCATTATCAAAGTTTCGCTTAAAACTAAAATAACTGGTGAATGATCAGAAGAAAGATCGAAACTTTCTTCAACTCTTATAAACGTATTAGAGATCCCTTTAACAATGAAGAAGTCTATGAGATCGGGTGTTTTTCTCGTATCAGTTGGCCAATAAGTGGGCTTACCTGTCGAATGAAAGTCACAGCTATATTTCATACCTGCTTTAAAAAGCATATTACCTTTTGGTGTAGTAGATCTAGATCCCCAGAAAGTATGTTTCGCATTAAAGTCACCACCAATAATAAAGTTTGATCCAAGTGATTCAATAGTATTAAGGTAGTCGCTTAATTCCAGCTTACAGCGTGGAGGGCAGTAGATAGACGAGATATTATAAGCAAAGTGTCTATTTTTTACACGTACTGTTATTATTTGCCTTGATTCAAGTTCAAATTTAATATCTTCAGAGTGTTCAATACAATCTCTTATAAATAGAGACGCACCACCTCTGGCTCTTTCTGATGGGTGGAAAGCATGATAGCCTTTATAACCCTTTAATTTTATCCTAGAATTTCTTTTGAGATGAGTCTCAGATACTAGACATATATCAACTTGTTTCTTAATCAAGAATATTTCCAGCTCGTCAGTTTTTTGCAAAAGCCCATTGGCGTTCCATGTTACTATTTTAAGTTGTTTTATCATCTTGGAGGAAAACGCCTGCTGTATACATTATTTTCGAGTTTAATCAGTCTGTCGAAAATAAGTTTGTTTGTAGCACTTTGTTCATCAAGTTTTGCTAAAATAAGCATGAGAGGGTCAGGTGGAGAGGAGCTGCCGCTACTTTCTCTAGACGCAGCTTCGGCATATGTCTTTATTCGAGCGTTTGTCGATTTTGCTTTCTGCGCTTCTTTTTTCTCATTCGAAGGCTTTACCTTAATTACATCTGTTTTAGCTTTTTGTTGTTCTATTACCGGCTTTTCTTTCGGTTTTGGCTTTATTGGCGGTAGAGAGATTAAGTTGCGCCTCTTTTGTAGTTCCTTGGCTACGTCACATCCTCTATAATTTGCCGGATGGTTTTTTTTGCAGTTGATGCACAACGCCGGAGCTTGTTTGCTTAAGCTGCAGTCTTTTGTGAGGTGTTTACCAGCACATTTGACGCACCGCGGCTCTTTCTGGCAATATTTTTGCGTGTGATTGAATCCCTGGCATCGCTTGCACTGAGGGACTAGTCTCGTATTTTTTCTTAGGGGCTCAATTTTAACCACCATATTTAAGATAGATTTAATATCGTAAATTTGTTCTATCGTTTGTTTTTTATCAAATGTTAGCATAAAAAGAGGAAGGCCGCGCTTTACGAATACTGTTCTTCCGCTTTCTTCTGTATTTTTCTTTTCCTTTTTTAGGATGTTGACGGCATCGATTATATTATACCCGTTGTTTTTTAAGTCCTTAATTACATCATCTTTAGAGCATGAGGCGTGGAGTCCTCTAGCTATAACTCTAATTGGTCTTTCGGACTTATTTTCATATGTGTACCATTGTATATTCTCGGAGTTCAGCTTTTGGGAAACGGTGCGATAACTATCCGAGTCTTTAACGTTGACTTTCCATACGTTGTTTCTTGGTGAACTTACTCTAAAATCCGTTGATACCACAGACTTAAGAAGGCAGTGTAATTTGTTATAATCGGCGAATCCAATTATGTTTATCGGTGGCGGTTTATGTTCTTTTTGCTTCTCAGTTTTCTCAACTGGTTTGATTCGTGAATTTTCTTTTTTGGATAATTCGACTTCGGGTGAGGAACCGGCTTTCCTTTTCTTATTTGGTCTTCTTTCTTTCAAGATCCAGTCCGTTTCCCGACTTAGTTCTTCTTCGTCGGTTTTATAGTCTTCTTTGGCTGGATTACAATCAGTATATATTGTTTGGAGTTGGGGCTCTCTTTCTTTATAAGCTTTGTTTTCAGCTTTAAGCTGAACTATTTCTATCTTCAGCTCTTGGCAAATCAGTTCAATATTGCTGAGCTTAGCACGAAGTTCCATATTTTCTTTCTCGAAGTCGTATTGTTTCGAAGCTCTTATTTCTTTAACTTCACCTTGTGATGGGTTCCAAGTGATGGAGGTATTTGATCTTGATGATGGAGATCTATTTACCCTTACACATTTCCTAAATGGGTCACTTGAATGCAATAAATGGTCCTCCCCAGAATCCATAGGACCGACCTCCGAAGAGGGTGGATTTTCCAGTTTTCCTGGTCTGCCACCTGGGGTAATCAATCTGTTTGTTTTGTCCATTGCCATTTAAGTTTAACTTATTAATTCTGTGCAAATAGATCAGTTAATTCTATTTGCAGTTTCAATTCAGCCGCCCCTCTGGGGTCAGACGCTGACTAGTGAGCCGTACAATATGCATCAGACGCTACTGGTTTTATGGATTTTTTTTTTGTTTTAAATTTTAATTTGAATTTTAATTTTTTTTTTGTTTAATTTGTCCTTCAGTTTCGTCTTTCAGTTATAACCTTACTGCCAAGGGTGGCCCTACCAGGAGAGCATGCTCCTGACAGCATCGCTTATAGCATCATGAAGACTACTTCTTCCAGCGGATTTTAGTCGGCAGGCAGTCGGACAGGCATACCTTACCTCAAGGCTATTCTAACCCCGACCTTGCAGGGGCACATCGGAGAGATGTGACCTTAAATTTCGATGACAACGTTCCTTTAAGGAGGCAATGCAACTTATTATAGTCCGAAATTCCAACGACGTTTATCGGTGGCGGAGGACGTAATTTTGCTTGAGGTTGCTTCTTTTGCACCTGCTTGCGCTTTTCATCTTTGTGTGGCTCTACCTCAGGTGAAGAACCAGCTTTGCGTTTTTTGCTAGGTCTTTTCTTTTCGATCCAATTAGTTTCGCGTGCTAGCTCTTCCTCGTCTGTCTGGTATTCGCGACTAGCTGAGGGCTGTGAACTTACTGTGCATTCTTTTTGGAGATGTGAATTCCTTAAGGCATTGTTTTCTTCTCGGAGTAAATCTACCTCTTTCTTAAGATCGCGGTGGAGTAGCTCCATTTCGTTAAGCTTGAGACGAAGTTCATTGTTTTTCTCCTCAAAGCTTTTAGATTTCACTGAGTCCCGTTTTTCGCGCGCTGGCGCTTCCGGCGGACTTCTTTTTCCGGAGACATTTGATCTTGATGGTGGAGATCGAGATACCCTTGAACTTTTTGAAAAGGGATCAATCAGTAGCAATAAATGGCTCTCCCCAGAATCCGTAGAGCCGACCTCCGAAGAGGGTGGATTTTCCAGTGAATCTGGACTGCCACCTGGGGTATTACATCGTTTTGTTTTGTTCATTGCATGTTTTGTATACACTACGCTCGGTATACTGAGGGTGGATTTTAGTCGCCTCTTACGACAGGCATGCCTACCTCGGGTATATTCTATCCCCTACCCGAATTGGGAAATTTATGAAATGTTCAACAACGTTTGAAGGTCTGGACAATTTCCCAGTAATTAGGTCGATTAGATAATCCATTCTTTTTTTAAAAAATATTTTTGTCGTTTCCTCCTCGGTAAGGCATTTTCCACGTCCCAATATGTCCAAATTGCTTAAAACTGCAAAAATTATTCACCTTACTATTCTTCATTTACCTTACTATTCTAAATTCATAAAAATAAACAAATATTTTCTTACTGTACAGTGATTTTCTCCAAAATAACTGCTGCCTCTATATTTATTTCGCACCGAAACCTAGATTTTTTCGTTGGATCTGCAGAAACAAACAACACAGTAACTCATCTAAAAGTGAATAACATGCTCATTTTTGTTTTGATAACAGACATAAGAAAAATTTAATTCTATTTCTCAGACGTGTTTTTAACGTGAAATATCACTGTAATTGTCATTGACGCCTCTATGTTTCTATATTAATTTCGTTGAGTGTATAATTCAGGAGCGGATTGACATAAAATATATGCATGGGTTCAATACATCAAATTGGGATTGCGAAACTTATTTTTAGTGTTTATTATGGTTATTATTGCGATGCCTTGACATAAGGCCAAATTTTTCATTTGGTCTTATAACACTTTGATAAAAAGACATTAGGCTAATTTGGCCTTATGTCACTTTATACTGCATATCTTTAAATGTGTCAAATTAAAAGAGATGTAACTATATGGCGCGTAGCGTCCCCCTGAGCACCTGCATCTGAGGCCGAAGGCCGTCCGGTGTAGGAGTCGAGGAAATGTTCATAGTTTTTTTTTTAGCGTGCGTAGCGAGCCCACCCACCACAAATTAGTATTGAAGTGATTAGCGGGCGAAAGGGGTAAGTGAGCAATCATGCAGCAAATAAACTGTTCAGTATTCCAATTTTTTTTCTCTTCATTTTAATCCATTATATAAGTCATAAAAAGAATTGTGGACTTATGTCCCACTTGCTTTTAGGATTGTGGAACTATGACCCGAAATTTTGTAGACTTCGTGTGTGGGCTTATGACCCACCCAAGTGAGTCAAACGTCCATTATGGACTTATGGCCTGTGGAATCATGACCCTGCACTTCTATAGTATACTGTGATTTTGCACAGACCTTATTTGTATTCTCTATTGTTATTTGGTGGAAGCCAGAACTCATCTTGGGTAATACACTCAATTACGACTTAGTGAAAGGAATAAAATAAAAAAAATCGGTCTTGAAATTTTCTTACCAACCTGAGCTGCAAATACTTTTAAACGGTTAAAAACAAAAACCCACTAGTCTGTCTGTTAACGTCCCCGTTGAGGACTCAGTTTGAGGACTTTTTATTAGTTAACCCAGTTAAGCTTGCTCTAATCCGAAGGTCCAGCTCCATATTTACACGCAGATCTGGCATTAGTTGTCTATTAAATAGCAAGTACCACGTCAATGTGCTTATGTTTTTTTTTTTTCATAAATACATACATATGTACATAATTTCGCTTTGCGTATACTTGTTGAGAAATATGTATTTATTGCACATTTCCTGAGTTATTGGGTTTTATTTTGAATGGCGTATCAATAAATGTGCTGGATTTACTTTTTGAATTAAACACATTATTTATTAAAAGTTTTAATAATAATCTTCTTCTTCTTCTGTTTCTCTTATTAACCGTTGAAATATATAACGCGTACGTACACGTACATCTAATGCTACATATTTCTCCCACGTATCTGCCTTGCTATTGCTCCGGTTGTCGGTTTGGCTAAGGCCGCTCTGTTTTGGATCATCTACTCGCTGAGGCCGAGAATTTGCTGTTGTTTTTGCATTTGAGTAATCCAATTGTTTTTTCGTCTGCCTCTTTTTCGAACTTCAACTGGAACTTGAGTCGCTATTGCTCGTCGGACAGAGTTTTCCGACGATCTTCTTTGTACGTGACAGTACCAGCTGATACCAGCTGATGAAGGCTTCCGCAAATACGCGAACTTCTAATTAGGTCGCGTTTCGATACTCCCGCTGACATCCGTGGAATATTCATCTCCGTCGCTGTCATTTTTCCTTTATAATGTTGATACATCGTCCAACACTGCGATGCGTATGTTAAAGCCGGACGCACGACGAAGTTTTAATAAATAAATAATGTTATGCATACCCGATTTGGTTCAAAGTAAAACTATCAATAACGTAAACAACATATACGACTTTATTTAGGATCAAATTGGTACGTCTGTTTTAAGTTGAAGCAAATGTTTTCTTTGTATTGAATTATATTAAGCAACGCGGAGTTTATTATGTTTTATAATAATAAAAAATATCTAAAAACTGCCATGAAATAACATTGAAAATAACTCTTCCAAAAAAATAACTTTCATATACACCGAGAAGGAAACTTTAAAATACTCTCACCCATTCCAAAGAGTTCACTCAAAACGGGGAACTAAGCAAATAAATGCAAATCCATTAGCTTTCACGTTAATGGCGGGAAAAGTAACTCAATATTGACTCTCATGTTAAAACCTTTTCATCTCTTTTGCTGTAACCCTTGGGGCATATTTACTGGAATTATAATCGAATTGTTCACGAATACTTCCGAAGTAATGGTTTTCTTCGGGGATCAAATCGGGACACTTCACTACCGATTGCTAAATTTGCATTTTCCAACACACGCTACCATTATGAAATTGAATTGATGTTCGACAAACAAATTGGCAAGGATCCATATTCAGAAACTATGTAAACATAATGTACACTCAAAAAGTAGTAAAAAGAATATTTCAATATGCAAGCCAAAGAACCATCATCCTTTTGTGCAAATCTTAGTGCAACTTTCAACTTTCATAGTTTTTTTTTAAGTTAATATTGTTTGCACAGTACTCACCCCGAAGTGCTGCTGCTTGACGTCAAATAGACTTAAAAGCATCCTTAGTGCTGGAGGATTTATCCTAACACAGAAAGTCCTTCCTATAGTGAGTGAAATTTTTGGAACTTGCCGCAGATAATGCGATTTGTACACGGAGTGATTTTTAAAAGCTTATACACTGTCCTGCCTGCCATACGTTCCAGGGTTAGATTACTGATAGTCCGTGACGGCACAAGCCGAATAAGGATAATTTTCACCTTATACAAACGGAAGTGTTCTTCTTTCTACTCCTCTTATTTTTATTTATTGTCACTTTGGTAAACATTGTGAAATGCTGTGGAAAGTTATTAATTTGTTTTCTTTTTTGGCAATGAAAAGAAGAAACAATAAATTTAGGCGAGAAATTTGGAGAGATAAATAAATACATACCATATGCGAGAACTATGAAGCTACATATAGCAAGTTTTAGAATTATTGGCTATTCAGTAATAACGAACGTGATATGGCAACGACATAACTGCTTTAGCTAGAAAAATTATCTCTTATTGTAAATTGTGGGCGTATATGTATATGCCACTTCATAATACAATTTCAGAAATATGTAAATAGATAGACTATGTGATTTTGTAGGTACCGTGACTCAGTGGTTAATGCGTTGGGCTATTGAGCGGGAGATTCGAAGTTAGAATTAAAGAGAGATTTTTTACGGTCTCACCTTTCTCAAATTTCTGACAAACGTTCGAGAGCAATAGCTATCATGAGTAAGCATCTCAATTTGCCGTTCTGATATGCAATTAACAGTGTAAGTCCCATTTGTACAAAAAAATGTTTATAAAACATTCATATGTACATACATAAATTTTGTTAATTCCTGTGCTAACGAACTCTTTTAGATGCAGAAGATCGAAGAAGTGCCGACATCAAGGGAGCTCATTCGAAGATGAACTACTCACCTGCAGTCAGGAAGCAATAAAGAGTTTACCGCCTCAACTTGAAAAACGATGAATAAGCAAGTGCCTTGGGAGACCACTAATATTGAACCTAGGCGACTACCATGTGCACATGTAGTTCATTAAAAAAATAATAATAACATCAAAAGCTAGAATGGTTTTACTTCGCTTATCGAAGATGAAAGACTGTCGTTTCCCTACATGCGTTTTGATTTATTGATCCGATTTTGGTAACATTTTTAGTTAATTGGTACTCGTGGGCTCGCTAGGTGCTAAAACCAGGCTTATTAGCTGCTATTAGTTCGAAAATTCGAATTAATATGAACTTGCTCAAATGGTTTGGTTAAATACTTAAAAACAATTAATTAGAGGGAGACGCATCCATTTTTGTAGACATTATGAAGTGTAAATATTTTTACAGCACATTCAATGAATTCTATCTATTTCACATTAACTATCAAAATAAATGGAAATTAAGTAAATATAAAATGACAAATAACTCGTGAATTCTTTTATTTTCTTAATCCATCAAATCACCTTTCTAATCGTAACTAATATCCCAGCATTTTAAGATTTTGTCTCACCCATTCGTTCATCTTAATAATATTAGTGTAAACTCCTGGATATTTTGGTCTCGCACATCCATATCCCCACGACACAATTCCATGAAGCTTGGGCTTAGCACCAGTATATGCAATTAATGGTCCACCGGAATCACCCTGACAGCTATCTCGTCCTCCACCCACAGCCCCAGCACAAAACATATTCGTTGAAATTCCTCCGGCAACACCATAAGATCGTGCACAAGCTTGTCGGTTAATCAACTGCACTTGAGTATAGCGCAGGATGGCTGATCCTCTAGAGCCCTCATTAGTCGCACCCCATCCACTCACTATAAGAGCCGTATTCGTCTTTAATGTATCCGCTGAAGTGGCTATCTCAATATTTTGAACAGCTGCACTCAATGGAAGATCGTCTGATAGAACCAGCAAAGCAATGTCCTTGTCCATTGAACTTGGGTTAAAATTCGGATGAATGATGATTTTCTGCACCGGAACCACGATACCTCCCTGATTGTGCTGACTCGAGCCAGCACGAATTTCCAACAACTGTGCAATCTTACCTCTAACACAATGTGCAGCGGTAACTATTACGCGACTTTTAAGGATTGACCCACCACATATATGTGCTTTCGAGTAACTGAGTGATACTTGATAGGGAAATGCTTCAATTTCGGTCATTACTCCTCCAACAATACGACCATCTGGTATTGGGACAGTTATATTTGTTGAGTACTCCTTTATTCCGGCATCTATCTTCTTTTCCTGCGCGGCGCCATAAAGTATTAAGCACAAAATTAGGAGAACTATTTTTTTCATGCTGCTGCTGGGACTGACAACTTTTGAAAATTAGTTAATTATGGTAATATCGTTTCGTACTCTGTATTTATACAAAACTACAAATAGTTTTATGGATTTCAACTTACACGTGTAGGGTCATTATTTCCAAATAATTTCATTCGGTGTGGAGAAAATCTGGAGCAAGACTGTTTCTGTTTATGGTTTTCCTTTTGTTTGATCTTCTAGTATTTCCGTGTTTACACTTTGATTTGGATTTGATAATTCCTCCTTGTCAGCATAATGTATCGCTTCTATTCTAAATGGAATTTAGAATCCGTCAAGACGGATGCTGCGAAATAAAACTATTTGCGGGTGTTTTTCTGATTACATTGAGTAAATATTTGTTCATTATGCGTTTCAAGTTCATTGAGATAAAGCATTCTGAGCATGACCTTTAGCTGTATTTTGAATGAATACTGTTTACCCAACCTAGATAGATACTGAACTTAAAATGTACAATAAAACACAGGAAATAAGCTTGTTGACGTAATTTTCAGAGCCGCTGTACCTTAACTCTGACTATTAAGTTTTGTATTTGGCGACGTACATACGTATGTACATAAGTATTGTGAAGCAACATCCGGAAAGGGATTAGCAATAACTACATATATTATAATATATGTGACATTGTCACTCGAAATTTTGGAAGTTAGACTATTTCGTAACCCCCAAACCTTTATATATCTACTTATTCAACCATCGAATCTAGTTTGCTTGAGCAGATTCAGTACCAACGAGAAACACGAAGTGAGTGAATGAGATCAAAGGTCGAATGATCGAGAAATGGTTAGCTGGGAATCTGAGAAGTTAATGGTGAAAGCATGAGTGCCTTTTTTCTGATTAATTAATCTAGCTGATGACAATGAATTGCACGTAGGTGGCATATTGGGAGATTAATTACTATCAAGATCTGATGTTTGCTGTGCTTGAATGGGTAATGGTGCTCATAGAAATATAGATCGTCATGGTTGATAACGTTCCCTTTTCATTGGCCACCACTAAGTCAGCTACTCTTACCACGCCGTTTTCACCCTTGACTGTTGACTATTCGGCCTAGCTGCCATTTCTGGGGCCCTAGACTATATTGTCCTTTATAATGACCACTATAACAGGTTTAACATTTTTGCATAGAGTCTTCCATTTGTATCTATGTTGTCCTAGCTAGAATACACCGACAACCATACTTACTTACTTAGGTGACGCTATAGTTCGGGGTGAACCTGAGCCTTAACCAAAAAGCCTCTCCAGCCTCCAGGTGTGCACTAAAAGTTAATTGAGGACCCCTTCTACTTGTGCGGGCCACCTGATGCGAGGTCTTCTTCTACTGCGTTCTCCCTCCGGCTTAGGCTGTGTTTATGGCGAAGCGTATTCGCGTCGCGCGACGCGGTGCGATTCGCTGCTAGCGATCAATTACATGCGTACATATGGAGGTGTTTATGGCGCAGCGATTTGGCGAAAAGCGAATTGAGCGACTGCGAGCGACGAAAAACTGCAATCAGAATATTTTGAATCAGTTTAGTGAATCGCTCTTGGATGTATTTGAAATCTCTTATTTTTTTTTAATGTTATCAAATATTTTTCACGCAGCAAATAACTGCTTTCCAATAACAGTAAGCGCCTTATTTTAGCACGCATGTTGTTCACTTTACCACTATCAAAACAGGAATGAAACTAGGCGAAATCGCTCTGCCATAAACACTCAATCGCTTGCGATTTCGCCGGTAGCGATGTCGCTTGCGATCGCGCGAAAAGCTATCGTGTCGCGCGACGCGAATACGCTTCGTCATAAACACAGCCTTAAGGTGGGTTTCCACATGTCATTGAATTGACAAAGTTTGTCATCTCTCGTTTTTGTCTTTAAAAGACGCCACTGCCAGTTCATTTCCACTTATGTCAATTATTGGCAAAAAATCGTTTGTCAGTTCATTGACAATGAAATTTTGACAAATGACTTTGTCAGTTCACTAAAATCTATTTCCACTAGCACTGCCAATTTGGAATAGTCATCTCTTTGTCAATTGTGAATTTTGATATTGACGTGAGAAAAAAAATAATTCGCAAAATTTTCGTCCACATTTTCTGCAGGTTCTGTACACTGTACACAAGGCGTGGATTCTGCCGAAACATTTTCTTCTGATGTCGATGGAATATTCATTTTTCTATTTTACAAATGGAAATTATTAATTTATTTAATTTTTCCGGTTAGAGAAAAGATAAATAAATTTTACCTTGTATCGCAAAATGTGTCTTTTGATTGACAAACAATTGAAAATGATGCCAATTAATTTTCACTGTCAATTATAGACAAAGTGATATTTTGTTTGTCAACTCAGCTATTTCCACTTGTAATGTAAATTCTTTGTCAGTCATTGACAAGCGCTGTAAGTCAATTCAATGACAAGCAGTTTTCATTATTTCCACTTGCCAATTTTTTAATTGACGTAAAAATACGTCTTTTGTCAATTTCAAATCGACAAGTGGAAACATAGCATTAGATTCGAAGACTTTGCGGTCCGGAGCATTGGTGTCCATTCGCTCTACATGTCCTAGCTATCTCAAGCGACTGATGCGCAGTATTTTGACCAGGTTGATGTTTGTGTTCAGCTCATAAATTTCGTCGTTGAATCTTCGTCTCCAAAGGCCGTCAACGCAAACGGGACCGAATATCTTACGAAGAATTTTTCTCTTAAAACGACCGTGGATGTCTTCATCCGCTCTCGACAGTCTCCTTAGTTGTTCGAGATAGGACCTTACTACTCAATTGCCTTCTCAGAGATTGACAAGTGTTATTCTTCGTTTGATTTCTGATGAGGTGTAATTTTAAGTTAATAGCAGAGCCAAGGTAGACAAAGTCCTTTACTACCTCGATGTAGTGTTCTTTTTGTTGACAGCATATACTTGGTTTTGCCCTCATTTACAGCTAAACCCATTTTGGCAGCTTCTGTTTCGATACCAACGAGCCCAAAAGTAACAACCCGATGAGTTTCGCACAATTCTTTCAAGTATGATATTAAAGAAGTCATATGACAGCGCATCACCTTGTCTTTATCTTTTTTGACATCGAAGGTATCGTTGAGGTAATTACAGACCTTGATGGAGCAGCGAGCGTTCTCACTCTTCTTGGTTCGTTGGCTGCTGAGTTAGTGGAAGTCGTCAGAGGTTCCCCTTTCGAAAACATTAATGCTGTCAGATCATTGGAATTAGATATTACTGGCGTAATAGTCCGTGTGTAATTTTTAATTTTTGCTAGTTATTGCGATGTTTGTTTCTTTTATTAAATCTAACTTTCTTAGCACTTCATATGTGTCTACGTGCTCAATCATTGGTGTACTGAATACTTTAGGGTTCAAACATGATCGTATCGTGCACTACACTCCTCAACGAGAAAGCCGCGTTGCTGACTTCGAGATGCCAGTTTCTCCGGTCACCATTGATATAGGACCATATCTTAGACAACACCGAACGGTTGACCGCCTCCGACGCATTCGCTTGTGGCGAGTAAAACGCGGTGCGAACATGTTTGACCCCTTATTTTCCAAGAAAGCTGGCAAACAATTTAGGGATGAATTGTTTCCCATTGGCACAGTGGATATACTCGGGTACACCAAAGATATAGAACACATTTTCTTCTAAATATTTTACTACCGCAACTGCTGTCGTCTTACGAATAGGCCTTAAAAATACAAACTTGCTGAAGTGGTCAGGTGCTATAAAAATGTGCGTGTTTCCCGTTTTTGTCCGTGGGTAAGGTCCTAGGAAGTCTATAAATTGTCGTTAGAAAAGTAGCTTCATGATCGTCTATTGGCCAAGAAATCGTTTTGAGTACTTATTGGCTTTATACATCTCACAAAACCTAACCTAACCTTGAACATCGGCTACTATACCTGGGCCGAAATACTTCTGCCCTAACTTGGCTAGAGTCTTGTTGAGTCCGCCATGACCTGCAGCAGAAGAGTTGTGTGTAGACTACAATAGTCTTCAGCGCAACTCCGTCGTTACCCGGAGCTTCTGGACATAAATGCTATAGGTCACTCGTTGTTCTCAGCATCCATTTTGAAGAGCACACTCCCTACGCAAGAAGTCGAGGCGTCACATTGTATGTAAAAAAGTTTTTGAAGTCCGGATTTGTTAGATTTGACGCGGTCACCAAATTTATCTTAATCTTTTGATAAGCGCTAAGTGCCTCGTCGGTCATGTTGAATGTATTTCCTTTCTTTAGGCAATCGGTCATGGGAGCCGCTAGTGTTGCAAAGTTTGAGATGAAATGTCAGTACTATGCCGTAATTCCTAGAAACCTTCGGAGTTGCTTTGGAGTCTTCGGAAACGGGAAATTCTCGACCACCGATACATTGTCTTTGATCCCCCTGTAACAGAACTAGCATTTCTCCAAGTTAACCCCGCTTCTCTAAGACACTTTGCGACCTCTTGGAGCAACCTGACATGCGATTCGAAGTTTGGAGAGCAAACCAAGAGGTCATCAAGGTAGACAAGGGCATACTGTCCATAAGCCGACACATTCTCTGGGCAGCGTTTCCTCACCAGCACCACCGGAGAGCTTCAAGCGCTGTTATTCTCTTCTATGACTCCGGGCGAAATCATCCTGTCTAGCTCATCATACAAGAGCTTTTGTATCGCTGGAGAGACTGGGTAGTGCCTCTGTTCGATGGGAGTCTTGTCGTCATCCACCTCATTTATGTGTTCTTCGAGGCTGGTTCTGCCCAATCACAATATTGCGAAAGAGAGAAAAAGCTGCTTGGTTCTTTCGGCGATGGAGTGTCGAGTTCGTTTATAATGTCTGAAGCTACATTAAATGCCTTCCAGAAATTTACCCCTAAATAAAGAACCTTTTGCAAGTTTGGTACTAGAAATAATTCACCTTTATGTGACCACCCGAGGAGATTACCGTCTTAAAACATTGTAGTATACGTTGGTGGTTTCCGCCTGCTGTTGGTATGTATGTCGCTAGTCATTTTTATATATGTTGTATGCATATGTAGTTATTAGGGTTAAGGACATACGACTTACTTCCTTGGAAGTCAATCACAAAGTGACAATCTTTGTGTGACATTTCATTTATAACAAGTACAGGTGTTGCCAATAGTAAATTCTTAATATGTATGTACATAATATTTTTCCCTTATTAAGCTTGGATCATAATACATCTATCTACTACTATTATAAAATAAAGTTGATATTTCTGTGTCCGGTGTATGTAGGGTTGCCAGTTCTCCCGATATTCCGGGAGTCTCCCGGTTTTTTTACTAATTTCCCGGTCTCCCGGAAATTCTAAGAAGTCTCCCGATTTTCAAATTTTTTTATTTTTACTTTCCCAAAAAATCACGAACAAGTTCAGAAAAAGTTTTATTACGAAGAAGTGTAATCAGCGCCTAATGTAAGCATACAAAATAATTTCTTGTTTTTTTTAACATTGACATTTCCAAAAACGTACTTGTTTGCTAGAAGGAGAATGGTGGCTTAAAATTTTTCTACGGAAAATATCAAATGTAATGTACCTAAGTAATGTTTGTACAAAAACCTGAAATAGAATTACAAAATGTTTTATACTATGGACTAATGAGTTTTTATTTATTCTCCAGATTTTTTCTCAATCTCCCGATATTTTTCCTGAATCCTCCCGATTCACCAAAGCGATCCTCACTCAATCTGGTTAAAAAGTTTTTTAATATTTCAAGTTTGGTGCACTTCGCTATCAACCTGACATTAGTTGGCAAAATATTCGCGGAAAAAAAATTTAAATTTTTCCGCACCCTAAAAGTACGAAATTCTTTTTTTATAAGCAAATACAAATATTTATTTTAGTAATTATATTTATCTCTTTTCCGAAAGGCGATCATTTTCTCTCAACGAAACCCAAGAAATGTCAATTTACAGAAAGATACCAAACTCTAAAAATCGAAAATCTTAAGAAAAAATCCTTCCAGCGCCATCTGAAACTGAGTGTTACAAGCTATTCATTCCAGCTTTCTTTTCACTGGAGATAAGGGCTTAAGTAGTCGCCAGTCATATTTTGTTGTTATACTCCGTGTTAGATTTTACTTTACTTTACTGAGTAGTCTCGCCAAAACGCGCGTATTGAGCTAGCTATGCAGACGTGCGTAGCGATGTATCAGCATTTTTTTTCGAGTTTTCACCAATTTTCATTCAGTTTTCCACGTTTAGTATTCATTCAAGTACTTCTGCCAAAGCTCGACCCTGAAACTCTCAACAAATGGAGCGAGGAGGGACCCGCTGAAAGAGTGCACAGCTATCAGGATTTGTTAAATTTCTCCCAAAACACAGTCAATTTATCAACAATGACAATTCGCAGGCTAAAATCAATCAACTTTTTCGCTCAAAAACGTTTTTGATTATACGGTCAAACAATAAGAACAATAGCCAATCAGATTGTTTATTTTGCAAAAAAAAATTTACTTTACTTTAGGTGGCGCTACAGTCTGGGGTGGACCTGGGCCTCAACCAACAACCCTCTCCAGCCAGCTCGGTCTTCAGCCAGCTGCCTCCAGTTTCGCACACCAAGTTGGTTGCGGTTTTTTTATTAACATTTTTTTGGTTCCACCTATTGCAAACGATGCGTCAACAATTTGAATTTCATCAGTTTTACTTAGCAAATCCCAATAGGTGTCACTGTCAGTCTATAGAGAAATACAAGATTATTGGAGTTTTGTTCTAGTTATGTTGGCGTCATTTTTTGGGCAGAGATTGAATGGAACTGACATTTCACCAGCAGCCCATGTATAGTATGTCAATGGCCTTGGCATATTGCCGGGGAGA
This sequence comes from Blera fallax, assembly GCA_946965025.1. Taxonomy (NCBI): domain Eukaryota; kingdom Metazoa; phylum Arthropoda; class Insecta; order Diptera; family Syrphidae; genus Blera; species Blera fallax. The sequence continues at coordinate 59,872,656 of OX337246.1, forward strand.
GAGAGATTGAGTAATAACGACAAGTCGTACTTTTTTTGGACTTTTGCAAAAAATACCGCCTAGTACTCGTTTCTTGCGAAAAGAATGATTAGAAATCGTTTCTTTTATAAGTAAAGTGTATCAGATCACAGAGTAATAAAAATTGAGAAGGTGAGTCTTTAGTTTTTTGCTACGAAAAAAAGAAAAAAAAGGAAAAACTAAAACCAAAACGGCCATAACATACCACTGAAATGGACACCACCTAAATGCTCCGAAAACAACGACACCAAACGATAACCGAATACCGCTAAACGTATTCTTGCGAAAACTTCCCCCGAATTCCCTCCCCAGAAGGTAAATAAAGATATAATGAATATCAGTTCCGTTGGCAAGATGTCCGTGTCAGATCTTAAAATGATGATAATTGGCTCCATTGCATCCTTATTGGACTTTCATTGATAAACGGCCAAATCAGAAGCGACGAGTATGGTCACCTTACCTTCTACAGAGGTACTGCCTGCTCAACGATCGACTACTGCCTCGTGCGCGGAAGTGGCTGGAACGCGTAACAGACCTAAACGTTGATGAACAAATCTTTTCGGATCATCTACCGCTAACAGTGGCAGTTAAGTTGGAGACAGCTGTGGAACACCCTGTCGCGGAAGCGCTATTACTTCCCAAACTTAAAGGGAAAAAAAAATTGTCTCACGTCTACCAAAGATATTTCAACCTCATGCTCAGTTCTATAAATGTGAGTGAAATCCAATCTAAACGCGGTGTAGACACCCTTGTTACCTGTATCTCTGATACAGCAAAAGGTTTTCAGTCACCAAGAAGATGCAATAGAAAACAAGGATGGTACGACTTGCAATGCTACGCAGCAGCTTTGCTTAAACTATGTACCAAGGGGCCAACAAGACTTACAAAAATATATGTAAGGATAAGCAAATAAGGTATACACGTCAGCTGATGAGGATCATAGGGGATATAAAAGGTAGTCGCTCTTTTTGGAAATTGGCAAAATTCCTCAACAGTACGAAGTTTGAATGTGAATTCACTGATAAGGATCGAGCGAAGAACCGTACTTTTTAAGTTGTTAGAGGACCAAAACCCTGACGTACTTTTGGTTAGCGAAATTAAGCTATCTATATTACAAGGCTGTGTACAGGGGTGAAGTGCGGAGGTTCCAGGAGCTCGAAACGTGTATCGTGTGCATCCCTCTCCATAGCTTTTTTTTTTTGCCTAGAGGGCGGAGGGAAAACGCTAATGCACTCGAGAAACAGGCCCGTTCTGTTTTAAGTAGTGTGGGACTCACACGCCACAAAAAACCCACCTCTGACTCCTTTTTTCTTCTTGACACCTTCCACTCCGACACCTCTTTCGCATTACTTCAGACAGGTGTCGTTTTCGTTCCCGTATGGGGACCGGCTTCTTCATTTCGTCTTCTATTTCGGGTTTATTTGTCTTCTTGCCGGTAAGGCTTTTAACTTCTTAAAGAATTGATTTCTGAGGGCATGTTTGCTTCTTCCTCGCTTTTCTTCCTTCTTAACACCGTTTCGATGAAAGCGCATATCCTGTTCCAACTGGTGGTACTCGAGATTATCTTCTGGACCACGTTATCTGGGGAGAGGCTGCCTATCTCCGACTCAAGCCTGGTCCTCTGCATTGCCCACCTACTGCAGACGAAGAAGGTATGGTAGGCATCGTCTTCCTCTGAGTCTCCGTACAGGCAGGCTGCGCAGTTTTTCTTCCCCATTCTGCAGATGTACCGGTTGAAGTATCCATGTCCGGTTGGGAATTGGGTGATGTAGTAGTTCACTTCACCGTGTTTCCGCTCCGTCCATGCAGCAATGTCTCTTATAAGCCTCGCGGTCCATCTTCCGCTGGTTTCACTGTTCCTCCTCCTTTGCCATCTCTCTCTGGTCTGCTCTTTTGTTTCTGCTACTGTCGCTTCAATCCCCAATTCCGTCTTCTTGTCGTAATCGTACTTTCTTTCTGATGCTAGCTAGGTCTAGGTCTATAGGGGTCACTTCCGCTACCACGAAGACAGCTGGTTCGGACACTGTGCGGTGAGAGCTAGTAACACGAAGGGCAATTCGTCTCCGCACTGCAGCCATTTGCTTCCTGTATTTTTACACGTTGAGTGCCTCAGCCCATATCTCACATCCATACAAGAGAATGGAGTGAGTGATGGACATAAGCAGTCTCCGTTTACTCATTACTGGGCCTCCATTGTTTGCCATGATCCTGCTGAGTGACGTCGTGACTTTCGCCGCTCGCTCTGATGCAGATCTTATTTGGTCCCAGTAGGTTAGTTTGCAGTCTAGGGTCATACCCAGGTACCTTACTGCGCTCTTGCTGGTGATTGTCTATGTACCTACGTGGAAATTCACGTGAATGTGGATCCGTCTCCTGGTTAGTAGAAGTATCTCTGTTTTCTCGGCTGCTGGACTTAGGCCATGGTCCGCCATCCACATTTGCACTCGTCTCATGTTCTGGTTGAGTTCTCGCCGCGCTTCTGCTACATCTCTTGCGGCGATTACTGCGCCGATGTCGTCTGCGTACCCTATGAGAAAAGTGTCTTCAGGCATCTCCAACCAAAGGATTCCATCATACGAGACGTTCCACAAGTCCGGACCCAGTATTGAACCCTGCGCAGCTCCTGCTGTGATGTTCCTGCTGCGACGTCCCTCTGCCTTGTCGTAGAGCAGTTTCCGGTCTCTGAGATAGTCCCCCAACACCTGCAACAAATCCCTATCCATCGTGGAAAGCAAGGTTGTAAGCTTTGGAACTACTCAAACCACTTCATTTATAGCTCAAGAAACTTTTTCGATGTTTAAGGCTGGAGTCGGAAGAGAACTATTTAATTATGGCCGGAGATTTTAACGCCAAACATAGTGATTAGGGAAGTAATATACCAAATTCTAGAGGGAACCAACTGTTCAATTGGTGGGGTCTGCACAATGTCGAGTATAGAATGGAGTTGAAAGCAACAGATAGTCCGTCGTATCCTAGAAGGGGCTCCTTTCTGGATCTTCTGCTTTTCGACGTACGGCTACAGCTAACCGACATGGAACGACAAACGAGAAACTGCCTACACACATTTTTGTATGACAGTGATCATTGCGGACTTAGTGCCGAAATAACGATTACCAACGAAATCGCGGAGTTGGAGGAGGAGCTGTCCAATCGTACTCCTGCAATTACAGTAGAATGCGTTGGACACGCTTCTTCAGATTAATGACAACAGCACTCTCCTCGAACTCACTCTGCCCACCATCCAATAGGAACCTGTCAAATGAGGAGTTCGACAGACACCTACAACGAATGGACGAGACAATTAAACGAACGATGAACAGAACGATACCTCGATATTAACCAACTAATAACGTAAACATATACCGCAATGTAACAATGGACGTAGTTCACCAACAAAGAAATAGATTTCTGTCAAAACTTAAAAACTTGTACAGACGGTTTACTGACAGACAAAACTCGGAGGTCAGGACACTAAACGCGTTGATTAAAAACCTCCAACAGTTGATTATAGAAAATTACAGACTTTCTGTAAACTTGCATTGGAACAGCAAATTCGGACTGTAAAATCCAACAATCCGAGTATGTTCCTGCAAATAAATAAAATATTTCGGAGGAATAATCAAAACGACCTGCCGTGTCTTAAGATCTCTCGAACGACGAACAACGAACAAATACTCATAACAGCAGGCATTGATACAAGAATGGCAACTTCTTTGTGATCGAAGATCCGCAGGAGAAGATAGAGGCTGTAGGAGCGACATTTAAGGAAGTGTATAAGGTGAATGATAACATTTGCCCGAATCACGACCTGGAAAGTCGAGTCCTTGCGCCCAACTCCTACCTTCGAAATGATATGCAACACTGGCGATCAGAGAATATCGGCTTCACAGAGTTCAATGACGAAAATATGGCAAATAATGCCATCGCCGATGAGGAGGTACATCCCCCGTTCATATCGAAGGTAGAGCTCCAATCGATCGACTCATTAAGAAGGAAGAAATCCGTAGGTATCGACGGAATATCTAACATTGTGTTTCGACACCTCCCTCCAGAAGCGGTACACATTTACACCATCCTGTTTAACAATGCGCTGAATAATGCACACTATCCGGCACACTGGAAAACAGTGGTGGTACATCCTATCCCCAAAAGGGGTATGAATTCTTTCAATCTCCGATCGATAGGTCTTTTTCCGAATATCAGCAAGGTATTCGAAAAAACAATCAATAGAGCCCGGACTAAGTGGGTTGAGGACATGCGTATTGTTCCGGATAACCAATTCTGTTTCAAGGCGGGACATGATACTATTCATGCTGCGTCCATCCAGTGGAACAAAAGCAAGAAACAATGCACGTGTGCTTGCCTGGTTGACTTGGAGAAGGCCTTCGATACCGTATGGTTAGAAGGACTCTTCTACAAGTAGTTGTGTCAGTAAAACCAGCCCGAGTAAACGAAAGGTTCCCTGGTGGAATGACCAGCTTGCTAAACTTCGGAAGATGGCTAGAAAACTCTTTAATCGAGCCAAACGCACAAAAATGTGAGACGAATACAGGTTCGCTCTCACAGAATTCAATTTAGAATTGAGAAGATCAAAACGAGCTGCATGGAGAAGATGCTGCGAAGATATTACTGACATGCCTGTAGCGGCACGTATCCATAAAACTCTTGACAAAGATCATACAAACTGTGTGGGTTTACTAAAGAAAACTGAAGGTACCTCGGACGAACAGACACGATTAACACCTTACTTCAGGTGCACTTCCCCGGTTCGACAATCCATGAAAATCATGATAACTCTAACGGCACTGACCTTAGGGTCTCCATAGCCAGCAGAGTTAGCAGTCTATCTGGTAAAATCTTCAGTCCAGATAAGGTAAGATGGGCAATCGGCTCTTTCAAACCTTTCAAAGCCCCCGGTGGTGACGGCATATTCCCAGCCCTTATTCAAAGGGCTATCGACGCCATACTGCCGGCAGTTATCGCTTTATTTAGACCTAGTTACAACTGGGGTTACATCCCATTCACCTGGAGACAGGTGATTGTGATCTTCATCCCCAAGAGTGGCAATAGGCCTAGTGAACTGCCTAAATCATATAGACCTATAAGTCTAACATCATTTGTTCTTAAAACTATGGAAAGACTTATCGATGTCCATATTAGAGGCCAGATAGAAATATCAAATCCTCAAGTCAATACGCGTACAGAAAGGGCAAATCCACTGAGAGTGCTCTTCACTATCTCGTCAAAAAGGTCGAAGAAGCATTTCAAACCAAGGAAATTGCCCTATGTGCCTTCTTAGACATTGAGGGTGCTTTCGATAATACCGGATACGACTCGATAGCTAGGGCAATCAGTCGTAAAGGTATCGAAGATTCGACCAACCAATGGGTCAGAGCAATGCTAGAAAGTCGAATCATAACCGCCTCCTTTGGTGGCGTGTCGGTGTCCGTGACGGCAGTCAGAGGCTGCCCCCAAGGTGGGGTACTTTCTTCCCTATTATGGACACTAGTCGTTGACGATCTTTTAGTCAGTCTCCACAGACTAGGCTATAGCGCCATTGGTTATGCAGATGACCTGGCGATCATTTGTAGTGGCAAGCTTAACGCAACCATTACTAGAGGCATGCAGAACGCATTGCTTCACGTTTTAGAATGGTGCACTTCTGAAGGATTATCTATTAATCCCAGCAAAACTATTCTAGTGCCTTTTACTAGAAGGAGACTGGTTAACCTTGAACCTATCACCTTAAAAGACACCACTTTGCCTTATTCCACTGAAGTCAAATACCTCGGTATTATCCTAGATAGGAAACTCAATTGGAACTCTCACATCAAGTCAGCCACAGAGCGTGCCACTAGAGCCATATGGGCCAGTAGGCGCCTCTATGGCAGAACTTGGGGCTTAACCCCAAATTGATATATTGCCTTTATATCATGATGGTTAGACCTATCATTGCGTACGCTGCTGTTGTCTGGTGGCCTAAAACCCTCGAACAAACAACGGCAAATAAGCTCCAGAAACTACAGCGTATTGCCTGCCTAGGTATTACAGATGCAATGCGCACCTGCCCAACTATAGCACTAGAGGCTTTAATTGGACTTACATCCCTACACATCTTCATTAGGAAGACGGCTGCCAGATGCGCTATCAAACTGCAGCTGGAACTTAAGTATAAAACAGATGGCCATGTGGGACACCTGAAAATACTTAACTCAATCCCAAATATAGACATGTTTATGTCCATCCCAGACATTATGGTTAGGGAATACAGTTTTGGGAAACTATATGAGGTAGAAATTCCAGACCGTGCTAAATGGGCCAATGGGGCTCTGGCACGGGACCCTAGAAGTCTGATCTGGTACACTGATGGATCGAAAATGGAATCTGGAGTTGGAGCTGGTATCTTTGGACCCAACACCAAACTGTCGATACCCATGGGAAGTTGTCCCTCGGTATTCCAAGCAGAAGTACATGCCATTGAGATCTGCGCCGACTTAATATCCAGAAAAGGTATTAAAGGCGACAGAATTATTATCCTTTCGGATAGCCAAGCAGCATTACAAGCACTGTCTTCCAACATGATGGACTCTATGACAGTAAAATGCTGCCACGATGCCTTACAGGCCCTAGCCAGATAGAACAAGGTCAAACTTGGATGGGTACCTGGTCACCAGGGTATTGCAGGCAACGAATCGGCGGATGAACTAGCAAGGGCTGGATCAGAATCCGTGTTCTTAGGACCAGAACCGTTTTACAGAGTCAAAGGGCTTCTGCCTTAGGTCAATTAAACGACAGGGAACATCAACTTCGTCTAAACCGCTGGGAAAATGTCCCTGGTCTGAGACAATCCAAACGTTTAATTAAGCCTAACTCCTACAAGGAAATCCTTAACCTAGATAAGGAAAGCATTAGGAAGCTGGCGGGCTTCCTAACTGGCCGCTGCGGCCTGAGATACCACCTTAACAAAATGGATATTTGCCAGGACAAGGATTGTCGATTCTGCCTCGAGGAAGATGAGACATCCGAACACATTCTTTGCGAATGCCCGGCACTACATTGGTTAAGGATACGTACTCTCCGCAAGGAGATACTTACTTCAGTGGAACTCAAGGGATCCGCTACCAAGGATGTACTTGCCTTCATAAGGGAGGTAGTACGTCTCTTGGACTAACCCCAACCCCTCGATACAATAGATACAATAGATCTTATAGGTCGCAGTCGATACCATGCGGGCAAGGGTTGTACAAGAGGAAAAAAAAAAAAAGCTAGTTTCTCTCAACAGCTGCAAAAACTCTTTCAGACTTCGAAGTCCCTAATCGACGCTGCAACTCACCACAATAATAATCTTGTTCACATAACTAAATGCTCGTCTTTTCATCGGTTTTACAAGTTTGGAGCAATATGCTCTGTAAATTAAATTCGTACTGACCTACATTCATATGAACATGTGTAATAAAAGCGGAGAAATGTCGGCAATTTTCATCGATTGGGATATGGTAGTAGCTAGACATCCGATCCAATATAGTATTGCGAAACGCTGGGAGGTGATCTTACTTACTTACTTAGGTGGCGCGAGGTCTTTCTCTACTGCGTTGTCCCTCCGGGTTAGATTCGAAGACTCTGCGGGCCGGAGCATTGGTGTCCATTCGCTCTACATGTCCTAGCCATCTTAGACGACTGATGCGCAGTTTTTTGACTAGGTCAATGTCGCTGTACAGCTCTTAAATTTCGTCGTTGAATCTTCTCATCCAAAGCCCGTCAACGCAAACGGGACCGTATATCTTCCAAAGAATTTTTCTCTCGAAGCGACCAAGGATACCTTCATCCGCTTTCGAAAGAGTCCATGCTTCATCGCCATAAAGCAGAACTGGGATGATCAAGGTCTTGTACAGAGTCTCCTTAGTTGCTCGAGATAGGGCCTTACTACTCAATTGCCTTCTCAGCCCAAAGAAACGGCGATTGGCAAGAGTTATTCTTCGATTAATTTCTGCCGAGATGTTATTGTCAGAATTAATAGCAGAGCCAAGGTAGACAAAATCCCTTACTACCTCAAAGTTATAGTTGTCGACTGTGACGTTCTGTCCAATTCGTCGATGCTGTGTGTACCTTCTTGTCGACAGCATATACTTGCTTTTGCCCTCATTTACAGCTAAACCCATTTTGGCGGCTTTTGTTTCAATACTAGCGATCGCACCAGTGACAGCCCGCCGTGTTCTGCGAATTATGTCAATGTCGTCGGCGTATGCTAGTAGTTGCACAGACTTTTGATAGATTGTGCCTCCGGTGTTGGCTTGTGAGTTTCGAACAATTCTTTCAAGAATGATATTGAAGAAGTCACATGACAGCGCATCACCTTGTCTAAATCCTATTTTGACATCGAAGGTCTCGGTGAGGGTCGGTAAGGTCGGAAGGTCAGTAAGGCCTTGATGGAGCAGCGAGCGTTCTCCATCGTCATCCTGCATAGACGGACGAGTTTGGCAGGGATGCCAAAACTAGACGTGGCTCTGTATAGCTCGTCTCTATAAATGCTGACATATGCGGCCTTAAAATCGATAAAAAGTTGGTGAGTATCGATTTGGACTTCTTGGATTTTTTCCAGGATCTGCCGGAGTGTGAAAACTTGATCGACTGTGGACTTTCCTGGATTCCTGATTCGAGGATTCTTAGTTCTTTGTTCCTACTACAGAAGGTTTATTGAAGGGTTTTCAATTATAGCGAAGCCGCTGTCAGAGCTGACCGAAGAGAAAAGTCGATTCAGTTGGGGTGAAGGCTGCGAGAAATCATTTCAGGTACTGAAAAATAAACTCGCTTCAGCACCTATACTGGCATTTCCTATTTCAGACGCACTTTTCATCCTAGATACCGACGCCGACTTTGGCGAAGTCATAAAGTGGCTCGAGAAAGGACAACGACCAAGCAAGGAGGACATCTTGCAGGAGACCCCAGAAACAAAAAGTTGTTGGTCCATTTTTGAGCAGCTAAAGATATGTGCCGGAATTCTCACTCGTGTCTGGGAGGAAAATTCAAGAACGGAGAAACTCCTGCCAGTAATCCCAAGGAGGCTTATTCCGGAAATTCTTAAACTGCCCAAGTGGTGGGTATTTAGGTCAACGCAAAACTCTCAAAAAGCTTCGGGATAGGACGAACGATGGGTGTAATACTTTGGTGTCGGAACTGCTTGGTTTGCCAAGCACGGAGGGGGCCAACACAGTTAACCGGAGGAAAACTAAAACCGAGTCGACCGGGACATTGCAGTCGATATCCTTGGATCACTTCCCCGCAAGGAAACAGGAAACCGCTACGTAATCGTTATCATGGATTATTTCTTTGAATGGCCCGAATGTTTCGCCTTTCCGAATCAAACAGCGGAGGTAGTCGTAAGTAAGATAATCCAAAATGTCTTCTGCAGGTTCAAAATCCCGCACTTCATCCATTCGGATCAAGGCAGAAATTTTAAATCGGAAATTTTTTGAAAAACGATGGATATACTGATCAGCCAGAGAACCCGGACGACTCCACTACGCCCCCAATCGGACGGAATGGTCGAACGGTTTAACCGAACCCTCTTTGACTACCTAGCGAAGGTCGCCAGCCCTCATCAAAGAGGCTGGGATCTCTTTCTGCAACCGGCTTTGTTGGCTTATCGTGCAGCGGAACAGGAGTGGATAGAATTTTCCCCTGCCATATTAAATTTTGGCCGTGAACTGAAACTGCCGACCAATTTGCTGTACGGATTACCCCCTAGAACAAACCAGAACGTATCAGGCTATGCGTTGGATCTGCGGAACCGATTGCTGGATGTATACGAGGTAACACGTGAAAACTTACGCATTACGGCAGAGTCTATGAAGAACAGGTACGATCTAAAATGCAATGACCTTCAATGCAGGAGATAGCGCTTGGTTCTATAATGCTAAGAGGCAGAAAGGCCTTTGCCCCAAACTCCAGAGCAATTGGGAAGGGCCTCTCAAAGTGGTAAAGCAACTCTCTGATCGGGCTTATAGAATCCATATACCCGGACAGCAAAAACAAAAGGTGATACACGTGAATCGCTTATCACCGCTCAATGTTATGATCTACAAACATATAAAACGAATATAAAAAAATTAAGAGAAAATAAATTGTACCTTGCCTTGTGCTGCCCATGCTCCGATTATTTATAAAATTTGATAACCAATTTAGAGGTGTTCGCTTTTCGCCCTGTCAATTCGGCATTCTTACTACAAGCATGCTAGTTGTAAGCGTGGTATTTCTAGACGCTTGAGTGTTTCGCCAAAACACACAGAGACCGCGTACTCTGATGATTTCGTGTAACTTATCTTTCACACTTTTCGGTAAATTCTTTAAGAAGACATTATTTTTGTCCGATAACTAGGCGCCGGTTGCTTTTACATAAAACATAATTTTCAAGGAAGAAAGGATACGGCATCCACTCATCCTTAACAATCCAAATGAAAAAAACACAATGCGTCGCTTGCGCGGTCGCGCGTTTGACAGGCATTCTACTGACTTACAATACTATTTGTCACAAAGCGCGACCTTAAAATTTGTAACAGCAAATGTGGCTTCCGTGGCTCAAGTGGTTAGGGCATTGGATCGCTGAGCGTGGGTTAGAAGTTTGAATCCCAGAGAACGCCAACAAATTTTTCACGGTCCCACCTCTCGCGGATATCTGACAAACGTCCGAGAGTAATAACTGCCATGAGAAAGCTTCTGAATATGCCTTTCGGATATGGCTCTAAAGTGTAGGTCCCTTCCATTTGTGTGAAAAATATAACACGCACAACACGAGCGTCTTGCTCGGGCGTTGTGAGGTTAGGACTATGGCTCTGTTCCTTCAAATTTCCCACACTCGATTTAGCGGCAGAAAGAAGAGTAGAAATGTACTCCTTTTATTTTTATACTTTAGTTAGGAAACAAATACATATGTAAGAAATAACTTAGCAAGCAAAAGTGTAGGTAGACATAAGAAAATAAAAAAATAAAAGCCTCTGCATACTCTAACGTAAGGCGGGAGAATATTTGCAATAGAATTAAAGTCGATCATCAGTATTGTGAGTTTCTATTGGTATCGATAGTTTTCTATTGAATAGAATTTTCACTTCTATCGGAAATTTCTCGTCAGCTTTTGTTTGAAAGTACGCTAAACAAAGAAAAAATTAATAACGACGAAAATAAGTAGGTAAATTTATTTAGTATAATATCCAAGTTAAACCGTTTTGTATGTAAGTTGATATAATTTTTACAAAAGTAAGGAATCAATTTACGAATAGACGGCAAATGGAGAAATTGGTGTCTCTGATGGAAAAAAAATCCACTTGTAGCAAAATGCATTTTAAAATGCGTTCCATTTATACAACCGATAGTAACCGAAAGTCTAGTTTTCTCGTAAAGGAACAATTTGGCCTCCTCTTCTTTTTCTAGCGTGTACTGAAACTTTATTCCCTTACCACAAATATGTTCGTCAACTACATCGATGAGCTCACTTATGACAATAGATGCTATTAACTGCCCAAGAGAAATGTTGTAGACATTCCCAACACAGTTTTGTAAACTTTCCTGAGCACAGAATCTTAATAGACAAGCGAGGTTTATTATAATGAAAACGAAGAAGTCCTATACATTATGTATATTGCAAGAAAGAAAAAAAAAATTGGTCTGGGTGCGACCCGCAAGGTCCACACGACTAACTTCCCAGTGTATCTCCATCAACTTGGAGATATTTCGTCAATACCACACATCAACTAAGAATGCTGAATTAACATTTTTTTACTTACAAGTAACTAAACAACAATATTGATAACAGACTACGCAGCTGATAGCACAATACAATTTACTTTCTTCATGAATTGTTCAAGACTGACATCGCAAAACTACTGCTTTTCACCATGAACCGTTCAAAAATCATCAGTAGGAGATTATTAACCATATCCTCAAGAATTTTATCATCTTCAACAAACATTTCCATATTGGCTTGTCACAAAAAAATAATAACTAGCAGAAATTGATGAAGCTCTCATAACATCAATCAGCCCATACACAACATATGCAATTAAATCGGATTTAAAATGGAAGAAATCGACTTTACATAAGACTTATCAAAATATGAAATAACAACATTTTTTCATAAATACTATTTATATGTACTTATAGAAATGAAAAAAAAACATTGTTTCAAATAACTTTTACGGTTAATAACTTCTACTTACAACCATGTTCCACGTCATAATTTATTTTTTAAATGTTAAATGTACATCATACTATTACCTCCAAATGTTTTCTCAAACATAATATTCTTGTATTAATTGCATATTAATAAAGCAACCTTGAATTGCAAAAAGATTGTTGATTTTTTTATATCGAAGAATATATTGACATCCCATTTTTTATTATTAACTTCCCAATGGGAAGTTGTTGTAATGGGGCCGATTTTGTGAATCGCGAATTTTGACATATCTCCACGTTTTAAGGTCACCTGAATCCAAATCCAACGTTTTTACAGAGATGTCTGTGTGTGTTTGTGTACGTATGTGCGTATGTGCGTTCGGAATTATCTTTCGTGTCGATTATCTCGAGAACCAAAGATGATATGGACATGGGACCGGATTCATATGACGCGTAATTACGTAACTAAGAACTGATTAAGTTTCCAGAAAAATCGGTCCAGTAGTTTTTTGTTAGTAATTAAATAACTAAAAAAATAAAGGCAAACTAGCTGAATTTTGAAATTGATGATTTGTACTATTCATTCGTGCAGATTCTAAATACCTTCGTAGTGCTTTTTTTAATATTATAATTGTTTGTATAATTGTTGTTTTAGCAAAATTTGTATGAATGTCGTAGCAATTATTTTTAAAAAAATATTATTAAAAAAAAATACTTATCAACAAAAACTAGATGGATGTGTAGAATTTTAAATTTATATTATCAGGCCAGGAGAATAATGAGATTTCGAACTAGCCAACTCGTAATAATAAAAAAAATGACGTTGATAACAATAATACTAATAAAAAATGGGATGTGGATATATTCTTCGATACAAAAAAATCAACAATCTTTTTGCAATTCAAGGTTGCTTTATTAATATGCAATTAATACAAGAATATTATGTTTGAGAAAACATTTGGAGGTAATAGTATGATGTACATTTAACATTTAAAAAATAAATTATGACGTGGAACATGGTTGTAAGTAGAAGTTAATAACCGTAAAAGTTATTTTCGATGAAACAATGCTTTTTTTCATTTCTATAAGTACACATAAATATTATTTATGAAAAAATATTGTTATTTCATATTTTGATAAGTCTTATGATTTCTTCTATTTTAAATCCGATTTAATTGCATATGTTGTGTATGGGCTGATTGATGTTATGAGAGCTTCATCAATTTCTGCTAGTTATTATTTTTTGTGACAAGCCAATATGGAAATGTTTGTTGAAGATGATAAAATTCTTGAGGATATGGTTAATAATCTCCTACTGATGATTTTGAACGGTTCAAGGTGAAAAGCAGTAGTTTTGTGATGTCAGTCTTGAACAATTCACGTCAGCTGCGTAGTCTGTTATCAATATTGTTGTTTAGTTACTTGTAAGTAAAGAAATGTTAATTCAGCATTCTTAGTTGATGTGTGGTATTGATGAGATATCTCCAAGTTGATGGTTTCTTCATAACGTGAAGAAGAAAATTTCATTGTTCATCAAACATTGTAGTAATTGTAGAAGCAAGTGTTTATGTGTAGGCCATTAGTGTTTGGGATTGAGCTTCATTAAACCTTTTCGTATGATCATGTGAAAAAAATAATACTTATTAATTAAATAATGAATATTGTTTTTTTATTTCTTCCCACTGGGAAGTTAGTCGTGTGGACCTTGCGGGTCGCACCCAGACCACATTTTTATTATTGTTATCAACGTAATTTTTTTTATTATAACTAATTGTTACGAGCTGGCTAGTTCGAAATCTCATTATTCTCCTGGCCTGATAATATAAATTTAGAATGAATATTGCTTTTTAATTTATTCCCGCTGGGAAGTTAGTCGTGTGGACCTTGCGGGTCGCACCCAGACCACATTTTTTTCAAAATAATTGCTACGACATTCATAAAAATTTTGCTAAAACATACAATTATAATATTAAAAAAAAATCACTACGAAGGTATTTAGAATCTGCACGAATGAATAGTACAAATCATCAATTTCAAAATTCAGCTAGTTTACCTTTATTTTAGTTATTTAATTACTAACAAAAAACTACTGGACCGATTTTTCTGGAAACTTAATCAGTTCGTAGTTACGTAATTATGCGTCAAATGAACCCGGTCCCATGTACATATCGTCTTTGGTTCTCGAGATAATCGAGGCGAAAGATAATTCCGAACGCACATACGCACATACGCACATACGAACATACGTACATACACACACACAGACATCTCTGTAAAAACGTTGGATTTGGATTCAGGTGACCTTTAAACGTGGAGATATGTCAAAATTCGCGATTTACAAAATCGGCCCCATTACAACAACTTCCCATTGGGAAGTTAAAAATGGGTTGTTAACCTAAAATTCTAATGAAGACTAGAAAAAAAAAGGAAATTTTGTGGAAAAAGATCTTTGCACATACTTATTGCCATCCATGTCTATAGGATTGGAGTGCACTCTTAAGTTTGTTCTGTACCGAAGTGTTGTAACTATCTCAACTCGCCATACTTTCACTAACTGATCCTCAAATACATGTAACCAAATAAAGTTTTTACCATTATAAAACGAAGACGAGGATTTGAATATAAAACTCAGCTTTTTCTTTCCTATTTGAGAAAATCGATTCTATTTTAGCAATTCTACTGCACTACACGATATCAATTTTAAACTTAATAAAACCAACAAAAGTCGAATAGATTTATTTTCAAACAGAATCTCGTAATAAGACCCCTAATTACTTTGTTCTCCAAAAACATCAATTATCAATGACTTACATAATTGGTAAAACGGAATAAGTTATTTATCAATAGCAAAACAGCATGTGAGCTGTCAAACCGCGCGATTATAGTAAAGAGTAGCTCTACTGCGACGCGACGTTGAGGTAGAGCTTACAATATTTACGATCAAAAACCGACAGATCACATTGTTTCTACTCATTTTGTTAACGCGCGATCGCGCGAGTCCCAGACTGTGTTTCTATTAAAAACAGTGTGACGCTTCTTCCATTTCATTTACATATCTGCATTGCTGCAATAATACAGCTGTTTCCACTCCACTCTCCGCTGCCGGAACCAGGTTATGTGGTTGAATTTTTTCAATGCTTTGTGCGAGTGAATACTGGCTGTGTGAGCGAAAGATCGCTGTCTGAATCGATGAATACCTATACCATGTTCTTATTTACTCTTACATTCTGCGTTCGGTTTTTTTTTTTTAAGTGAACTTTATTATTAAGGACTAAAGTCCTTTAAATTTATTAACCCAGTGATGGATTGATAGGAAAGGGCATAGGGAACCTAGAAGTTGGAGGAAAAAGGAAAGAGAGTTAAGTGACGATGCGCGTTGACCTTAAATCTTTGCATATCAAAATTTGATGGAAACACTGAGGAGGGCAAGCCATTCCTGGCTAAAGAACGAACTTCTGAATTTCACTGTGCGACCAAAAACATGTTTTAAAAGATAAGGGGGAGCAGAGTGTATTACGATTCAACTGACACACAGGCGGGACACAACTATACATTTCATTCGAACAACTGTGTTGGAAATATGGGTACAGGACCGATAAGCATTCAACAATCCAACGATGCTCCAACGAAGGGATTTGGTTGCAAATTGACAGCTCACCTATCCATTTACATGCCTGACACTGGGAACAATCTAGTAAACTCAAACTAGTTGCGGGAGCTCCCGCCCAAACATGTGAGTTGTATTCGAAAACTCGAGTGTCTGTAGGACTGAAAAAGCGTTTACACCACTTGAGGAATCCGAGGCACCTAGCGCCACTTTTGGCTTAACAAATCAAGTGATTCTAGCGAAGGTCTGGGGTAACTTGCATGACAAGCAGTTATATTCCTCAATATCAGTAGCGAAGCAATCATAACGGCATCAATCGTCGCATAAGCGTAGGGAAAATGAAGTGCAGCTGAGATGAA
The DNA here is from genome assembly GCA_946965025.1 of Blera fallax. NCBI lineage: Eukaryota > Metazoa > Arthropoda > Insecta > Diptera > Syrphidae > Blera > Blera fallax. The sequence goes on from OX337246.1 coordinate 59,888,805, forward strand.
GATGCTTCGGATGACAGCAGGAGTAACAAGGCTTGATCGAATTAGAAAATCAAAAATCCGAGGAGGCTTCACGTCAAAGCGATCCTACGAACCCTGTCAAAAAGGCAATGTAAATCAACGTTGCTATATAAGCGCGGAAGAGAGGCAGGTCAAAAAAAACTGCAGGATCACTTAAATGCAAAAACAGCAAAAACGTCGGCGAACCCCACAGGCGGGCCAGTAGATATGAAGTAAAGCGGGAGGGTAATGATCCCTATAATCATAATCATAGGGTCATAACCTTGTTTTTAGTGTTTCCAATAAATAGTATCTCTTTAAATAAAACTCCACGCATTCTTTAATATTTCTATGATTTTAAAACGCAATTTTAAGACTTATATTTCCGACTTTAATGAATTCTGAAACTAGCTGCTTGTGACCTTATAAACAAATAAACGCTAATGGGCTGAGTTGATAATGAAAGTAGCTCAATTAGGCAATTTCGAAGTGAATACTTTCGAGGCAAGAATCACTCTAACCTGCATATGTACATATGTATGTGTGTATGAAATGCTGTTATTATCCGAATTTCTACCAAAATTCCTACTACTTAAAGTCTGCCTATCAAGTCATATCAAATGCCTGAAGGAATGGATTCAATTGCCAACCATAGAAAAACCTACAATTGACATTTGTATTGCATACGGATCAGAATTTGTTGTTTACATCGATATCGTTTCCGGCCAATAACAGTCAAACAGCTAATTAACGAGAAGCTCTGAAGTCTCTATATGAATAAAAAAAACTAATTCTTTATGCGGAGTAAAGAACCATTTTGTTACAACCCTACCTCCCCTCACCTAAAATGCTCCAGCTAACTTAACTACCAACTTACTTTACAGCTTTTTCCCGGTAGCTGCTAGTAAGAGAAAAAAATTTTTCACATACGCCTGTAAATATACACTTCCAAAAGACCCTCAGAATCTGCTGAGCTGCACCTATTAATACGTCAGAAAGTTGAAATTAAAAGCAGTTGCCCCAGGTTACAACAAAAGTTGCCTTTGTCGGGATGCCTGCCTTTGTGTCCGTTTGTTCAAATTGTGGATAACCTTTTTTTTATTTCACGTGTATGTTCAGTTTTGTTAGCGGCGATGAGGGGCTCTTACTGACCATTGATTGGCAAACTTTTACCATCACGTAATCAATCAAGCTTGATTGGAATTTGAACATGAATTTTCTTCGTTCCCCAATTCCCATTGCAGTCAAAATGAGCAAAGGCAACATTCTTCTCATACGTGACGATTGATTTTTGTCCTTCCTGTGTAATATCACATTTCTCCAGAACACACATATAAAATAGTCAAATGCGTTGCTAGACCCTTGTACTGGTAGATATATTTGTTATCATTCTTTTTGTTGTATGTCTTTACCACAGACCACAGAGCTCATTAATACAAATTGAAAACTTTTAATTTTCTTTGCTTAATAACGAAGGCGATCCAGGTTCCATACATGATATAGAGGGTACATAGGATCTCAAATCTATGAGAAAATGAAGTTTTGTTGCGTGTAGGTTCTATAGGTAAAGAGGAAGAAAACAAAATGTAGAAAAACATTGGGAACGTTATTTTAGAACTGATTAATGCTGTGATATTTTTTCAGGAAGTTTTCCAGCGAGACGTGAATTCGCATGAAACAGTTGTGGTTGGTCTGCAGGTAATCAACAGCGTATTCTTATTAATCTTGGTAGGTAAGCAAAATGCAGTTTATTAAACTCAGCTGATAGTTGAAAGAAAATGTGACTTATCCTTTCCAAAACTATTTTTTTTGTGTATACCTATGGTGCATAATTAAAGACATGATTTGCGGCGATGATGTAGGAAAACGATATGTAAAGCGAAGGCGGAAAAAATGATAAGCGATTAATTAAAAGATACATATGTAAGTATGTTTGATTTTATTGTGTACAATGATGCTTACGATCGATCTTCACTGGATGACAGTCGAACAAGTAAAAACAAGCGTGAGTTAAATAAATTTACATAGATGCTACGTTAACAAAATGAGAGATGATCAAGAGATAAATATGTTAGAAAAACAATAGAGAGAGTTACAATAGGGATAATTGTTACGAAAAGAGAGATTTTATGGATGATGAATTATTACATAAGGTAACTTGTGTATGTTGAGATGAAAATGGTGCTTTAGGTGCAGAGTTGCCGTTTTAAATTGTCCTTCCTGTCAGATTTGTCTGATTTGACTGAACAAAAAGTCAAAGAATTGTGAACACAAATCCGGCTAAAAATCTAGCCAGGACAAAGACGACTATTATGTTCGTAATAAAAATAACACAAAATCTACATATAGGGTAAGGCGAGGAGGATTCGACATGTAGGAGGTTTCATCAAACTCAAATTTTTCACTTCCTTTAAATATGACAGATATGATATTTTCTTATGTCCACAGTCTAAAGGTACCTCTACTTTTTCCCTTATTGAGTTGAGTTTCTGATCAGAGTGTAACAAGTTCAGTCGTGTTTTGATTTTTGGTAAGTTTGTACATAATCTTTTTCAGTGAATTCTTAAGCTGTAACTTTTTTTTGTTTTAAGTGTTTGAAAGTGAGAACACAAAAATTTAACGAACAGATTAATAGTGTTTTTATTAGTTGTGGCCCTTTTATATAAGTATAAAATAATAAACTTTTTTAAAGCGTAAATATAATGTATACATTGAAGGAGGTTTCGACACGTTTCGTTTAGGAGGTTAAGTTAAATTGTCGAAACCTCCTCCTTTCACTGTTTTACTTAGTTTTAGTTTTTTTATATTGAAACTTTATAGGTTTCAATCAAAATGCCTAACATTTATAAAAGAAAGTATCCTGAAAAGACATTTGACGAGAAAGTCATGAAAGAAGCAGTAAAAGCTGTTTTCGAAAAAAAGGAAACTGCTTCAAGTGCCGCGCAAAAATATGGCGTAAAAAGAATCACAATTTTATCTCGTCTTTCAAGAATAGGCGATTCAAGAATTGCCTCCTTGGACCAAATGTTTAGTAGTAAGCACTCAGGCTCTCAAGTGCTTTCTAAGCAACAAGAAAAATAGCTTACAACTTATTTCAAAAAATGCTCACGTCTGCATCATGGTTTAACTTTGGATGTTGCCAAGAAATTTGTATATGAATACGTTATTCGGAACGACATTGACTAATTGGGATCGAGATAAAATGGCTGGGAAAGTTTGGCTGCAACGATTTATGCGTCGAAACAGTGACATAAGTCTACAAAAGCCGGAAAATACAAGCGCGGCTCGTCTTCGTGGTTTCACAAAAGTCGCTGTTAATGGATTCTTTGAGAATTTAAAAAATGTATACACCAAGTTTATCCTTGGCCCCGATCGAATTTATAATTTAGACGAGACTGGAATAACAACTGTTCTAGAGTCCCCAAAGATAATTTGCGTTTTCTTAGTTTAAATTATTTATTAACCAAAGTCTTCCCATTACAAACGCAGGTTATTGCTGAAAAAGGAAAGAGGACTGTCTCCCAAGTTGCTTCTGCTGAAAGGGGCACATTAGTAACTATGGTTGCCATAGTGAACGCAGCTGGCAATCATGTTCCACCAGTATTTGTGTACCCAAGAAAAAGGACTAATCCAGCATTTCTTAAAGGTACTGTCCCCGGATCGATTGCGTTGTTAGCAGAAAGCGGTTGGATGAATGCTGATCTCTTTCCCAAAGTTTTAGAACATATTGTGAAACACACACGGTGTTCAGTTCAAGATCCAATCATAGTTTTATTGGATAATCACGTGTCACATTGTAGTCTCGAATCCATAATTTTTTGCAGGGAGAATGGCATAATTTTATTATCATTTCCACTGAACACATCGCACAAACTTCAACCTCTCGATGTAGCAGTGTTTGGACCATTCAAGAAATATTGTAAAGCAGCATTCAACAACTACCTTGTCAATAATCCGGGGCGTATAATTGGAATAAATGATATTGGGGAAATTTCTTGTCAGCCATTCTTAAAAGCATTTTCCCCGGAAATCATAATCAAAGGGTTTTCTTCCGCGGGAATAGTTCCGATAAACGATGCTATTTTTCAGGACTTTGACTTCCAAAAATTTGAAGAAACAGAGAAAAGCCCAGTTAGAGTTCCATCGCCAAATCAAAATATTCAGAGGAATCCAAATGAATCATATCAACATCTTACACCGGAAGCGATTCGACCTTGCCCAAAAATGCATTTGAAGCAGAAAAGAAAAGTAAACAGTGTTTCTAAATCACGGATTTATACAGACACACCCGAAAAAATAGGCTCATGGAACTAGCCAAAAAAAAAAAAAAATTAAAAAACTAAACAAAAAGAGGTTGTCTTAAAAAAGGAAAATTTACCAAAGCCAAAACACGTCAAAAAAGTTCTTGCATCATCGTCTTCTTCCGGAAGCGAAACATATAGCGTTAGGAACTCGGATCAATCTTTTGAATTTGGTGTGGATAGTGATGCAGAGGCAGACATTGAGCCTACTAATTATGGCACGATTTCCCAGGATGTTAAAGCTGGAATTGGTGACTTTGTTCTGGTAAAATTTGGTGAAAAAAAAAAGTGAAGTTGAGGATGTCGATATGGACTCGGTGATGTGCTACTTTATAAGATATTATCGTCGACAAAACAAAATCAACTTGTCCTATGAACCTGCAGTTGACGATGTGGGAGTGGCAATGAGATCCGACTTAGTGGCTAAATTGAAAGACCAAAAAAACCTGCCGGGAACATCCAGGTCCAAAAATAAAATTTGTTTTGATCTTAATTTTGGTAATTTTGATGTGCGGTAATTTTTTATTATTTTTCATTAACTGCCATTTTAATGATAAAAAGTTATACACTACTTTCCTGATTTAGAAAAACCTAAAATGAATTGCAACTAAATTTTATTTAAGTTTATTTATTTTAATTAAAAAAAGACTGAAGTTCTACAAACTAGGAGGTTCTGCCACTTTTTCCTTATTTAGAAATTCATCAAAAACTCTGAGACGGTTAATAAATTAGCCCTTAAAGTTTTTTTTGTAATAGATTTAACCTTAATAAAGTAAAATTTAGTTTAAAATATAGTTTTGTTTGTAAACGGATGTGCCTAATTTTTGACAATATCCGTTAACGTGTCAGAACCTCCTCGCCCAACATATGTATGTATTTATAAACAATAAAGGGAAATTTAGCTTAAAAATAAAAATGTTTAAAAATATTTTACAAAAAAAGCAACAAGAATAATACGCATAGCGTTTAAATATTCATTCCAATAGTAAATTGCAAACAAATCAAGAAATGTCAAAAATTGTTTTCAAGTTTAGAGCAAAATAGTAAATTCTCCAGTTTTTGTTTTTCTATGTTTATTTTTAAGTTTAAAAAGTAGAAACTGATTGGAAAGAAATGCCACTTCAAAACACATTCAGTAGTGTGCTAATGGCACTTCTGGATCACACGGACACGGATTCATGTTCAGTGCAATACCAACCCCTACTACCACGCAGTGCTCATCTGCATAGCATTGAATTCTGATATTACGCTCTTGTAATATGCCTTTCTTCGTGTATGAACTGGAGTAGAGAGTTATTTATAGATTTTTTTTCGTCGTCGTTTATGATTTGGGAGTTCAATGAACTGGGGTGATTGCTTAGTGATAAGAGCAGTAGACCCATGGAAACAAAAAGTGTGTTTATGAGTTGAACTGATCATATGGCGGCTAAAGGTTAGTGATGCGAATATATGAGAGCACAAGCGTTCTCACGATAGCCTCTCACTATCAACCCCTACTCTAAACCTCCACGACGAAAGTCGTTGGTGGCAGCAGACGAGAGAAGGGGGAGGAGTGCTTTCTCACTAAGGCATTACCTCTTGTTCCAGGCGGCACCGGAGGAATTCTCTAGATGGAATTAACGGTGGCGTCTACCAGTTCCAGTAAGGCCAAACTATTAGTGTTATTCCTATATGAGCTGCTGCGAGGTATTCGAATCCAAAGTCTATAGGGATCTCCAATACTGAGTCAGGGTGTTGAAAAAGAGTGGGTGGCTGTGGATGAAGCCTTAATGGACCAACGGCATCGCTCATATCCCCGAAGTGGGCTACTGATTCCGAAAAACCCGTCCCCTGGATGCGGGTTTGTTATTGGAGACAGACTTAGGCAAGGAGTCTTGAGTTTCAGGCATGTAAACGAGCGTCTCGTAACAATTCGGATCAAGGCTAAATTCACTAACATTAGCCTGATATGCGCACATGCCCCCTACAGAGGAGGAAGATGACGATACTAAAGACAAATTCTACGAGCTCCTAGACAAGACATACGAGCAATGCCCTGGCTGTGATGTTAAAATTGTCCTGGGCGATTTTGACGCAAAGGTAGGAAGGGAGGGCATCTTTGGTAGTACAGTCGGAAAGTACGGCCTACACGACACCACCTCCGATTTAGGCTGTCCGACTTTGCTGTGGGCCGAAATGTTGTCGTAGCTAGTACGCGGTTCCCGCATTTCAATATTCACAAAGGAACATGAACATCTCCGGATCAGTCGACCGTCAACCAGATTGATCATATTGCAATCGACGCAAGGAACTCTTCCAGTAGGATGTACATATGTCCGAACGTTCCGAGGAGCAAACATCGACTCGGACCACTACCTTGTTGTAGCCAGGGTATGGTTGCGGATATCCAGAACACCGCGAAGATAAGAAAATACTGTAAGAATGTTTGACGTCGGAAAATTAGAATCGTAAGAGATCGCCAGAGCCTTTTCCGATCGAGTGTCCCTTAATCTCTCATGGGGTCCTATGCCGCCAGCATCAAGTACTGAAGACCAGTGGCTACACTGCCTAAAAGCCATCAGGGATGCCGCATCTGATCTGCAGGAAAACAGATGACATACAAAGCGGTGCTGCATAGAAGAATCAAAGCTGCTCGCGAGCTCTACGAGCAGAAGAGAAGGGGAGAACACCGGCTTCTCAGAAGCAAAAAGAATGAGTATGAGAAGCGCACGATTGAGGCAATAGAGAGATGCTATTGCAGAAATGAGGTTCGAAAGTTTTACCAGAAGGTAAAAAGAACATGTCAAGGTTACACAGCCAGAACCAAAGCCTGCAGGGACAAACAAGGAAAAATAGTAGTAAAGCTGCTGGAGCTGATGGCCTGACTGCCGAGCTATTCAAAGCAGCCGAGGATGACTTGGTAAGGAGCATGCACCAATTCATTCACAAAATATGGTTAAACGTAAATATGCCCGATGAATGGAACCTCAGCATTGTTTGCCCGATCCTCAAGAAAGGAGACCCTCTAAACTGCGCAAACTGTAGAGGAATAAGTCTTCTCAACACCGCGACGTGTCGCCTACAAGATCTTATCTGCTGTTCGGTGTGAGCGCTTAAAACATTTTGTCGGCTATCTGATTCGTCCATATCAGTGTGGTTTTAGGCCAGGAAAGTCCACCATCGACCAAATTCTTACACTACGGCAGATCTTCGAAAAAAACCAGAAATTTCAAATCTATGCTCACCACCTTTTATCGATTTTAAGGCCGCCTATGACAGCATCTATAGAAAGGAGCTATGTATATAGAGCTACATATGTCTAGTTTTGGCATCCCTGCCAAAGTCGTCCGGTTGTGCAGGATGACGATGGAGAGTGCACGCTGCTCCATCAAGTTCGAGAAAGACCTCACCGCGACCTTTGATGTCAAAGAAGGTTTTAGACAAGGCGACTCGCTGTCATGTGATTTCTTCAACATTGTTCTTGAAAGAATAGTGTAAAACTCATGCGCCAACAATAGAGACACAATCTTTCAAAAGTCCGTGCAACTGCTCGCATATGCCGATGACATAATCGGAAGAACAAAGCGTGATGTCAGTAGTGCTTTTGTGAGCATTGAGACGGAAGCGATTAAGAAGAAGTCGAATCCACGCCAGTGGGACGACGCGGTAGAGGAAGACCTCGCCTAAGGTGGCGCGCTGAAGTGGAAAGGGTCCTCAACCAACTTGCTGTGCAAAACTGGAGGCTGAAGACCGAGCTGGCTGGAGAGGGTTGTTGGTTGAGGCCCAGGTCCACCCCGGACTGTAGCGCCACCTTAAGTAAGTAAGTGAGTAAGATCATATGGTGATTGTATGTATATGTACATATACTGATGATTATTATGAGCGGGCTTGGAGGGCTAGGATTACTAAAATTTAGTGCACATGTTTTTATTTTGTTTTTTTATTTTGAGATATGAACTATGTAGGTAGTAGATCGATTTCGGCTACTCATTACGTCACAAGAAGCTGGACAAAATAATCACTCTAAGAAGATTCTATCAATCATTGAAGCATTAAAGAAAGCCGAAATCATTGGAAAATATTATAAAGCAGTTAATAAATTCAACGTTGCTATGAGTGTATTATTTTCAATAGAAAACAGAAAAAAAGTAGGGCTAGACGAGCATTGTTCTTATTTCTGAAAATAATTCAAGGATTCTCCTACCCTAAAAATTGTTTACACTTACAGAGTCTATAAGAAAGAATACAGAACAAATTTAGAGTACCAATAAGGGTCGTACAAATTCTGCTTGGGTTACGTTAACCACATGAAGAAATAAAAAACAAACAAAGATCCAATAAACCGCTATTTAACGCATAATTTTTGAACATCCCGAACATGCAATAATTCATCCAATGCCAGTGCTACAAATGAATACAGCTGTTCTCAATAGTAAACATTTAAGCATTTATTCAATTGTAGCAGGGGGGAGGGGGTGGCTTGCGATTTTCCTTTCCTATCATTTTGTATTGTCCCTGTTGGGGTCGCTTTATGGGTGGGTGTTATGCATATATCCTTGATTGAACTTGATCTGCCTGCATTCAGCAGAGACATTCCATTGACGACTGTGGAACTACTCATCGCAGATACAGGCAAAATGCAACTCTCGCTTTAGTCCTGAGAAATCTTTCTTTTGTCCTTGTCTCTATGTTCCTGTGGCAATAGAAACTTTAATCTCTTTTAGCTACTAAATGTACATAGCTTAGGTTACTTGCAGGTCCATGTATCTGAATAAGCACTGATTTACTAGGAGACATTTAGCGTTATCCGCCAGCTTTATGGCAAAGTAGAGTAAGATTTAACGGTACATGAGGTTCAGATCACGTTCATATCTAAGAATGCAAAATCATCAGCTCACAAAACACATGCCATTACCAAGTTCCTAGAACTCAACTCAGTTAGAAACATCCACAATTTCCTTGGTCTTACCGGGTATTTTAGGAAATCTGTGCAACACTACTCTTAATCATGTGAGTATAATTTCGGATTTCGGGGCTGCGTTCACTTCCACCAGCTTCAAGGATTATTACACTAGAGAAGGTATCCAAGATGATCAGCCCTATTATCAACCGCCCTGTTTGGATCAGCCCTGATTACAACAGCCCTGTTTGGATCAGCCCTGTTTACAACCGCCCTGCTTGGATTAGCCCTGTAATCCGATTCGTATTTTGAACTTTAGTTATGTATTTTTAAGATTTCTGTAGTTCAATTTTATGTATAGCCCCTTTCAAAACCATATATTTATATCTATCTATGTTGATAAATAACAGATATATTTATATGCATTGAGAACAGCTATATTCATTTGTAGTACTGGTATTGGATGAATTATTGCATCTTTTAGACAATGGATTTATCATTTTACTTCAGACATATAAACTGTCAACACATTATGTTCTTAGGGTACGATTGACATGCTCAAAAATTATGCGTTGAATAGCGATTTATTGGGTATTTTTCAACAAGACTTTTTTTATATTTTTTTTATGTGGTTAACTTAGCCCAAGCAGAGTGTGTCAAACTGGAATCAAATAAAAATTTGTACGACTCTTATTGGTACTCTAAATTTGTTTTGTAGTATGTGCATTAAATAAACACACTTTTTGTTTCCATGGGCATACTGCTCTTATCACTAAGCAATCACCCCAGTTCATTGAACTCAAAAATCATAAACGACGACGGAAGAAATCTATAAATAACTCTCTACTCTAGTTCATACGCGAAGAAAGGCATATCACAGGATCGTAATATCAGAATTCCATGCTATGCAGATGAGCACTACGTGGTAGTAGGGGATGGTATTGCACGAAAAATTAATTCGTGTCCGTGTGATCCAGAACCCCCATAAATACACTACTACTTTTAAAAGCAGTCAAACAAAATTATATCCAGCCAAATAAAAACAGCTGGCTGGATTTAAAAAAAACTTTCAGCTAAATTCAGTCAAAACGGCAACTGTATTTAGGTGTATCTGTAATTCCGATTTCGACACTAAATAATACATTGTTGTGCCCACACAAGACGCTAGCCCAATTCATCAGTCACACTGACCCACTAAATAAATAACCCAAGAGGTCACAAAGCATCAATAGCAAATGTTACGTGTTCTTGCGACCATGTCATAAACAAACTAGTCCAAGAATACGTCACACAAATCGGATTACTTTGATGACCCATAGAGGGCACAATGGTTAAGCGATATTGGGTTACTGTAATGACTGAGAGAGTGCACAATGGGCAAACGACAAACGACGAGAAAGAGACAGGAAGGAAACATTTGGAACTATGGGATGGATAGTGGAATCACAGCATCCAACTAACAACGTCTTTTTTCAACTCTAGAGTCCGCGTTCGTTATATTTATTTTCGCGCAACACAACAACATCTTATATGCATACATATTGTACATATGTACATACAGGGTGTTCCAGTTAAGAGGCATAATCCTTTAACTGGAAATTCCTGAAGTTCCCGCGAACAAAAAATCGTATGGCAGGGGAGGTCTATTTTTACCCCAGTTCGAGTTATAGCCCTTTAAAGTGGGACACCTCCAATTTGGAGGTACATTGGAGCTGAATTATTACAGCTACAAAAACAGGTTTATACACAAGGGGCAATTTAGTAGCGTATAAAGCTGTGAAAACTTTTTGTAATTTCATGTAGCCACAATAAAGTTATGGCTCCTTAAAGTCAAAATTATGAAAATTTCTCGTGCCAATTTTTTACTTAAAATGCATTGTACTCTAACTGAATTGTCTCTGTAAATTGTATAAAACCGTTTTTGTAACTGTAATAGTTTAGAAGTTATACCATTTAAAGTGATTATACCTCCAAATCGAAGCTGTCCCACTTTGACGGGCTATAACTCGAATTGGGGTGAAAATAGACCCTCTCATGCCACACGATTTTTTGTTCGCCGGAACTTCAAGAATCTCCAGTTAAAGGATTATACCTCTTAACTGGAACACCCTGTATATTTCAAGAAAAGATCATAAGTTAGAGTACCAGTCCTAGTTTGAAAATCTTCTCCTAAGTAATGGTGCGCTAATAATTCGATATTTTTTCCTCAGCCTGTTACTCAGCCAATCTAGTTAGTAACATAATGAGCGCAACATATTGAAAATATAATCTACTCACTTGTGACCTGAATCTCATCGAACTACCCCTAGAAGTCTTTTGAATAAGTCTACAATCAGCTTGGAACGATATACAGGCCTCGACAATATCCCTCACCTTTATACCATATCTCATACAAAAATATAAACCATGGAGTTTCAGCTTTAAAGTAATAACTTTATTTGCATACATATACATATATACATATATGACAGTGAAGTTTCACTTATATAAACTAATGATTGTTGGGCAAGTTCATATAACCGAAAAGTTGGTGTATTGGAACCATGTATAACTTTTTTGAAACGGTTAAAAGTTGAAATTAAAGTACATATGTACATATTTATTTAATCCAGTTAATGCGCAAAACTTAAAACAATTTATTTGAAATTTTTTCAGTTACACTCGGTTGAAAAAGTTGGATATTTTTGTTTGGACAGTTTTCTTAAATCCAAAGTACCTACCGATACCGACCGATGTTGCCTCTTCGATACACAATGTGAGCTGGCTTGCACGGGTAAATACAAATGAAGCAAAAGAAAACGTAAACAAATTCTGTCTACAAAAAATAACTGTTTTTACTTCTAAAAATTTTCAACAGAAATTCACTTATATGACGATCGTAACTAAGCGCAGTACATTTAATAGAGTGTCAGTTCAAATAACTGAATTCCAGTACAAAAATTTGGCGGTTCATATATTGGAATAATTCATATAACTGAGGGTAACTGAGGGTTCATATAAGTGAGACTTCACTGTATCCGCAAACAATTTATCTTTGCGTAGTAAGTATCACACTGTCCTACAATCGTATAAATCGTTTTTACTCGCTCTCTTAAGCCCTCAAATTTTAATCGAAGAGCATCCACAATGCCTGAGAAAAATGCCACAAGTTTATAAAATCAGTTGTTGATACATCCTTAGCTTTCACCATTAAAAATTAAGTAAAAAATCGCAATCTGTCTAACTAAACCGGTGTTCCAGGCAAAGAATGTTTCGCCAATCTGCCAAAAAATACCTACAACCAAGTTGAACTTACTCTCGTCGCTGAAAATGACGGACTTCCAAAACTCTAGGCCTTTGTTAACATATTGTTTGGCAAAATGAAGTCTTTTTCCTTACTAATTTCAGAAATGAAAGGTTTGCGACGTGCAACTCTACCATGAAAAGCGTGCGATCTTAAAGTCCGTCTTACTGTTTCGACAGAGATTGGTTTATTAATTATTTCAGACATCTCCGCGGTCAGTAATTTTACAGGCGTCTTCGGATTTTTTTTGATTTATTTTACGATATGGCGCTCATTCGCTGCCGATAATATTTTTTTTCGCCCCCTACCTGGCTTATTCTTCAAATTTCCTTCATTCCTAAATTTGTGGACAATATCCCTAACCACGGTGTAAGATCTTCCAACAAGATCACCAGTCTCCCGATATGTTTTTCCTTTCCAAACTAGCTTCCAATTAGCTTTAACTAAGCTTTCGTTCTTCCAAAGATGTTTCCGATTTTTTTCTTCCCATATCGCTTTTCTCGAGTTTTTTCTCACAAAATATTCTACACAAGCAGTTACCCCGATCAAGTCATTTAACAGAATGAGTGCAGCTTACAAAACATCCTTGTGGGGATAATTTTGTGTCTGCTCTTTCCATACAAAATTCAAAAAAACAGTGTGCAGACTATCTTTAGTTAGGATTTCATAATTTTTCAGCATGAATACATGTGTTGAACATACAGAGCAGATGTATAAAATAAAAAAAAATATGTTTTTTTACGCTGGATACCAAGATACGCCGCATATTTGGCTAAAAAGTATTTGTGCGAATAATTTTGTGAATGAGTGTATGTAATAGATCTTATGTCGACTAGACACTATTAAGAAAAAAGCTGTGATAGAGGATCACGAAATCGACAGAATATTGAATGAAAAATATCTCGGGATGTTGATGTACTAAAGCAGCATATTTCTGCCTTGGATTAATATTCATTAGAACTTAAAACAACAACTTCAGGACTGCAAACCACAGAAGAAGGCCGCAGTACTCAACTTTGAAGTTTCAGAAAAGCTTGCAGAACTGCATATGAAAAACATTGCGACGGTCGCTGTTTTGATTAGGATACCAACCTCAAATCTCCCAAGAACTCCTTAAACTGGATTGATATACGACCACTTTGTAAGCGAAATTTTATAATATGCATTTGATTTTCAGTGTCTTCAACTTTATTAAAGCATTTATTTCTACGAGTGTCAACAGACATAAATATGAACGATATGCATATGTATGTGTCTACATATCTACACTGTCCATAGCAAGCGCAGATTTATCAGCATCCAACAAAAATTGGACTTAAGTGCTGTGTTAAATGACAGCCCCGAAAAGCTTAGCGAAATAGCCATCGCGAATCAACAAATACATAGATGTAGTGCACCTGTCAGACATTGCAAGAACATATCAAGAAGAATGATTCCAGAGCTTCTTAAGTTTAACAGAATTTTTCACTAGTCTCTCTAGTGCAATTTTTCTCTCAAACTTCTTTCCTGTATTTCTTTTTCTGTGTCTATTCAATTTCGAATTCATTCGGTTTCTCATTTTCCATTTGCAGATTTGTAGGCCTCTCTTGATGATTTGCCGGCTGGTAATAACTACCATAGTAATTTTGTCTGTCGTATTTGTGCCTGATTCTGGTATGGCGGCTCTGCCAGAAAGGACCTATTTTCCGGCCTTATTAGTAGCAACCAAATCCTAAGTACAATGAACAAAAAAAAACAAAAACATTACAAAAAACACACTCGGCATCTCATCAGAAAATGAGCTGCTTGCCTCAAGAGGCAAGAGGCACCGGAAATTTCAGGCAACGTAGAAAGTGCCACCCAAAGTACACTACTGCTGGCTCAAATAGGTATCTACTTTCCAACGGATCCGGTTGATAGTGTAGACACCAGCCATTGTGTTTCTAAACAACCATCAAAACAAACAAAATTCACTATGGTCATTGTATGTATATGAAACTTTACAGTACTATCATCAAGCAATATTTTTTATTCCTTACTCCAACCGCCTAGGTGGCGTATTCTCACGAACAAAGCAAAATATTATTACTCTCTGAGAATGGTGTTACAATGACAGGATGATTGAGTGATGGGTTTCCATTCTCACTCAGAATTTTTGCCTACATGTTACGCAACTGAGTGAATGACATTGCCAAGAAAATGAGTAAAGACACAGATGAAAAAAGCTATAAGCATTGAGCAGGTCATTATTACTTTCCTTTTTCCTCGTTCAATAAAAAGATGTAAGTTTTTCTGAGAAGGAATGGAGTGGCAGATGCATGTTATGCGTTTTTAGTTCAAGTGGTGGTCTGGTTGAGGGATGAAAAAAAATATTTTCCCCGCGGGGTGGTGGTGGGATTATGTGGTGGATGGGCGGACTGCCAAGAGTTTATGATGGCTACGGATGGACTTGTTTGTTTTTGTTTGAATTATAAATGTATGAAATTATACAGAAAAACTTTCGAACCAAACCCTATCCTCTGTTGCAGTGACAAACGAAGGCGCTGAAGTGGGAGGGTTGTGATCTCTATAAATCTGATCATAACCTCGCCGAACAGAAGGAAGAAGAAGAAGCACAGTATTTATTCTTACAATTCGAATGCCCTATGGTCTAATGCCCCATATTTACTAATTGCTCATGGCAGTGTTACGCAAGGTAAGCAAATCATATCAGTTCGATTCACGCAAGTGGGACTTAGGTGGCGACCAGCGAGTGACCTATATTCGTTCATTCGCTTTATCGTCATTCAATACCAGATTGAGCAATCGCTTGACTGTTTGTTTACGATGTTGCGTCACTGACTCATGGTATACTACAATCCTTTGGATACAACTGTTTCTATCTCATTGACATCACCATCAATCTCATCATCGCAACTATTGATATGGTATTCGATACTACTCAGAATATCTGTTCCAATGCGATGATCTTCTTCTGGAGCTTCAATATGAAATTCTTCACTGTCATCATACTTAAGATTGTCACAATCAGCTTCGTGCAGTAAAGATAATTAAATTTGGCAGATGGGAGACATATGTATATGTACATACATATGTATGTAGGGTCTAGATGGCTCATAATTCTCATCTCCAAACTCATAAAAGGGAGATCCAATGCCCAATTAGTAGAGGGAAAGTATCTTCTTCCTTTGCACAACGGAAAGGGTGATTCCTGAAATGATTTATGTACATATGGTGTTGGCTGACTTTAAAAAAGTATTCGACAGACAGATTTGATATGGGTTGCATTAAGATATCAAGGAGTTCCAGTACCTTACGTACATACATATGATCATGGACATGTATGACGGAGCAAAGACAAAAGTGAGATGCCCCGCCGCAGTCACCAAAGAGTTCCCAATTAAGGTTGATGTGCACCAGGGAAGCGCCTTAAGTCCTTTACTATTTATTGCAGTCCTAGATTTTCTGCTTGAAGGAAAAGTTACGGACCCCAAAGTGCATCGGTTATTCTTTACTGACGATGGACCCACCATAAGTGAGCAGGAGTAACAAAGCTTAATTGAATTAAAAAGTCAAAGATCCGAAAAGGCCTTCATGTCAAAGAATCCATCTCGAAAAAACTAGAGCACGACCGGCTCATTTGGTCATGTTCATAGGAGGAATCCCACGAACCCTGTCAAAAGGCAATGTCAACGTTCCTATACAAGCGTGGAAGAGAGATTGGTCAAAAAACTCCTGGATCACGTAAATGCAAAAACAGCAGCATTTGATAGCTCACCATATGGGAATATTATTAGGGAGACTTATAAAAAACTTTACCCACAAATCTTTTTGTCATTTATCCCATTCCAATTTTTTTTTTGAGCACATTCCTTTCGCTTTATTTTTATTATCACTTAGATTTACATGTATGAGGTGAGGAGCGTACACCTCCACCAGACCAACTGGCAGTGTAGTGTAGTGTGACTCAATGCAAGCACATAAAGTATGAAGAGCCATTATGTCACACTGTACCGCTCCACATTCACTCATAACATTGCAGGAATGCCCCACAGAAAATCAAGAGTGTCATATGGCATTCCAGCGGTGTCCACTTGGAAGTGTCCGTCACACATTCATAGTGTCGACATAGCCTAGCTAGGAGGGCCTCTTTGCTCCTGGTTTCCCCCGGGACAGAGATGATCAGACTATCCACATCCTTAAGGATGCACAGTCGATCCACCGTCAGGTTGATTCCAAAGGGTGGTCATCTTCCTTACAGCTTCACAAAGCCACACCTTGCATTTTTGATTAGCGCATTTTACTTCGATAAATCCTTCCACCAAAACCACATCCCTTACATCAATGTCTCCGGCATTAGTTGTAAGAGAGTCCAGTGCTTCTAAAAGACCACCCTTAAAGTACGCAAGTGAGAAGCATCCAGTCCCCCCTCCTCACCCATGTTGGTAACACCCATTAGGAGGTCGCTTGCCGCCGCCTAACTATAGGTTTTCGTACCCTTGTCGGCTTTGACATGTTCTACCCTGGCGTAAGGTTTCTTCTGTCCTAGTCACGTTACTCCCTTCCCCGTAGATTGGTCCTGCTTGCGCATAGCCTTGCTCGGTCCAAGTCTCACCGCTTTCGAGGATGTTGGGAGTTTGGGGTGACTAGCCTTCTGCTTCCTCGTTTGCTCATCAGCCCTTCCCTTTTCTAGTGGAATTGGTTGATAAACTTCGACTTTGTTGTTGTATGTCTTTTTATGTATTAAGTATAAACCATGTGGCAGTATTTGATCACAGACATTTTATTTTTATCGGAACATGTGAACGTCCTCTTCCAACTGATTTGATTTGTTTTCCCTAAAATCACTATACCTACCACGGAGGATATTGTTTGTGGAAGAGGGTGTTTAAAAGTCGCAAAGATCAAGCCGTGTTTGTAATGAGGTTTGACGAGGTTTTTGTGAAATGTCTTAGATTAGCAGTGTCGATAGATCCTAGACCAAGAGAATTGGTTTTTTGTTTGTAAATAACTGCTTAGTGTTTTCAAACAAGTCACAGTTAAGATCAATGTGCAGGATGATGTCACGCAGGGTGATTACAAGTCTTCTAAAAACAAATACATATATGTACTTGGCTAAACAGACGTATGTACATATGTGGCCCAGGGCCAAGCTTCTCCAGACCATTCGAATTGTGCGTGTTATATTTTTTCACAAATGGAAGGAACCTACAGTTTAGAGCCATATCCAAAAGGCAAATTGAGAAGCGTTCTCTTGACAGTTAGTACTCTCGGACGTTTGTCAGATATTCGCGAACCGTGAAAAAACTTTTTGGTGTTTCTTTTATTCGAACGTCGAACCTTTCGCTCACCGATGCAACGCACGAACCACTTAAGCCACGGCGTCCACTAGACAAGTCTTCTAGGACTGCGTAAAGTTCGGATAGATCCACACGTTTAATATAGCAGTAAGCTGCTGCAAACAATGAACCCGTCCTTAGTTATCTTAACAATTTAATAAGACGTAGATTCCGATTTAGTGGAAAACTCAACATTTTATGTATGTATAAGTACAGTAGCGGATGAACCTTGTCACTCGAGTCCATTATGGACTAATGTCCCTGCACCGAATCAGAATCCATTGCAACGTCAAGAATGGAATGATGAATATATTTTAACAAAGTTTTTGAGAATTCGAAACACTAGCTAGTCAACCGGCTCTGATTGATCAAAAGGCAATGAATTAATACTGCAAATCTAGTTGACTTTTTGTTGATTAGTGGAATGGATTCTTAGTCAAAACTATTTTTCCTGAAATTTCAATCACTTGAAGGAATGTTAAAAATCAGCTGATGCCTTAAAGTTGTGGTAATTCTAATAAAATAATATCCATACAATTTTAAGTGCATTATGAGGGTGTATATTATGATTTGGAAGAATTAGACGAAATATTCCAACAAATGATGAATTGTAAGATATTTCTAGATTCAATTATCTAATGTATTCATTTTAATCATATTTTAAATCAGGGTTTTGATACTATTTTCATGGAAACTAGACGAATTTTAAAGAAATTGTTTAAAGAAAGGTATGCGTGCGACACAAACAGAAAGCAAGTCCGACTCATATTGAATTGGTCACGATATTCTTCCACAGAGTTAAGTCATGCAATCCATATTCCGAGTTTTATTTGACGGCCGGCTGTTACCGCAAAATACATGATCTAATTGATTTTTTTCATTGCTGTACATTTGTACATATCTGAACATTGATTATTATTCTTCCGCGTTTTTGACGATGAAAAGGTTACTTATATTAAAGTTTTGGAGAGAATATTACTTAACCGATTACAGTTCGGATAGAAGCAAATATTTGATTTGTTCAGGCATATTCTCCGATATCTCTCAAACCCTTGATAAGGGTACGTATGGATCAGAAGGCCAAACCGTACCAACTTCATCTAGCAACCTCAACTGCTGTCTGGAAGAAACTTTGGGAGAGCATGTATTTTCCAAGTTAAGTTTCCCTTAGTTGAATTTGATAAATGATTTTTGTATTGCGCAGGGCGCCTGTGTGGGAGGGGGGACAATAACTATCTTTTCCCCTACCCCGAAGATGCCTTTGTGGCATTTTATTTATATTTCATCCTTTTTTCTTGTTGCGTAGGTTTTAATAATACTAGAATAAAAAAAATCCAATTTCATGGAAATAATTATGCACAAATTGATGAAAATATTCGATGAAACTAACGCAGACTACTCGTACATGTAATAATAATTTTCTTATGGTGCCACTTTTTTCATTTGTACATGCCTTCATTAAATTTTTACTTTGATGGCGCAACCAAGATCTGTTTTTCAATAGGCTTGTACTTCACTTAACTTTTTTGGATAACGCTCTGCTTGTATACTTGAAAGAGACATCGTTCTGAAAATTCGTATATTATTCACTTGTCATTGCTATTTTTCGATACCCGTATTCGGTTCGCAGTATCATTATCATCACCATCATCTACAGGAGTAGTAGTATAGTGATTTAGTCCTTGTCAGTCGTCTTTCCAACCAAAGCAAACTAGTGATCCGCAGGGAGTCCTGAAGTAGAATTTTTTGTTTTAGTTTAAAGAAGGCAAATATGCCTGTGGAAAAAAATCGAATACATCCTTAGATGGATACGAAAAGAGAAAAATTGGGGCAAGGATTTTGTTCTCTCATACATAGGGTATTTTTTTTAGAGTTAAGGTTTCTTAACCAAAAGAATTAAAAAATTACGAACCACTGACTGAGTGATAGCTCTATTCCTTACAAAACTGAAAGAGAGCGCATCAAGAGTCAATGACCGATAAGTGAAATTGTGATACAACAGCCTTATGGTCAGTGCTTATTTAAGGCACGAAATTTTTTTTGAATTACCAAAAAGTGCAAAAATGTATTTGCAACTACATTTGAAATGCTCATAACCTTTACATTGTCCTCTAGCACCTCAATATACTCATCATCGCTGTCAACATTAAGACTGAACAAAAATATATCCTGAAACGGCCTACGCACTCTGCAGTTATGCATTGATTTCGGTCATGATTAGTTGAGTCTTAGCTATTTAATTGTGCTCCGTTTTAAAAATGTTATCTGAATCGAACAAAAGGAGGATGCATATAAAGCCTCAGCCACGTTCACGTATTTTAACAAAAATTTCTTCAAAACAGGCTTACTGATCAAATTTCTTCAAATGGCGGTACGGGTCCTCAGTAGCAAGATACATAGTATTGAATTTCAGTCAAATATCAATAAAATATGGGGCATATTGCTTTAGGGCTGAAAAGATGTTGTCTGTCGCAACAAGGAAAACAGCACTTGTCTTCTTATGTCAAAATTGAGTTATCATACAATCGGATGCGCCATACTCGATTCTATAATCGATTCTAGAACTGTACAGAAACTAATTTTTTATCATCTTCATTTCTGTGTCAAAAACGTTCTCATACTATGGATAATTTTTTTTTTGTAAACTCATGACAAACCTTTAAAGGACTTTCCTGAAAAAATTTAGAAAACGACTTGTGCTGTTTTTCCTTGATGCCACAGATGTATGTACATACATATATATGTAAAAGTGAGGAATAGGGTGTCACACGATCAGTCCCAGATGGTTTATAACCTTTCTGCATGTTTCACTCTACCATCAGAAACACTGAATTCCTGACGAATATTTATGTGCAGAGGATGTGGTGCTTTCCTGTAGTCGTCGGCAACGTTGAATAAGTGTGTCGCAGTTTTTGCAGGTCGGTGTCATCGAGCTAAGTCCATATTATTTTAGGGGTGTTGATACACTATGTACATTGTACACTAATACTTCTGCCAGAGCATGCACGTACATCTGCAGTAGCATACATCATGAATTTCTTATTTGATGCGGTATAGTGATACTTTTTTCCACTTTAAATTTCAATTTTAAAATAGGGTTACATTTTATGTAAAGTTTTTCTCTTCTCTAAGCAAATCCAGCCGTTTCCTTTCTTTATATGTACACATGTATGCATACTATGTATGCAGTATGCAGTGTATAATGAAACCAAATCATTGGAATGATTTTCATTTGACAAAACTCAGATAATATTAGTAAGTATAAACTCTATGAAATAATTGTATGTATCTATTTTAATTGAAGATTGTACTTGTGCTTGTCTTGCTTTGAACGTGCTTCTGAATTTTCTAAGGGGAAGTTCCTCTTTGGACTTTATAAAATTCGGGTACCAAGTTTCGTCTTTCTCGGTGAAAATTTTACAAAGGTCCATGACGAGGTAATAGAATGATACGAATAATATAGAATGATATTTAAAATTCTTCTTATTAAATTTAGAACCATTTTTCCCTTGGCTTAGCTAATAACATTTCGTTTGACGTGTAAAACCCGTGCTGACAGAATCTGATTTTATGGTCGTGTGTCGAAGTATAGCTGAAATAGAAGTCTACTGTAACTTGCAAATTTGAAACCGTATGTCCAATTTAACAACAGCCCACTTAGGGTGAGGCCGAAACTAAGAATAATTAGGCGTAACAGTAGATAGATCCCTTACATTCATACATGCAATACTTTACAAACGTGATTGAAAAACTCCAAAGCCGCAATGACATCATTCAAAAATTCACTGTTTCAACTTGAGGTTGAAGTGCATCCACGATTTGTACTGCGGCGCATGCACTCATGTACTGTACAGCGGAATAATCCGCTTCTGCGTGGCTGAACAGTTCCAAAATGCTATCTGCTATCCCTTGTATCATAAGGGTATAATTAACCAATGTAATGCTGGGCAATTGCAGAGAATGTGTTCGGATGATTCGTCCTCCTTCGAGCAGAACCTACATTCCGTTTCTGAGCTCAGATTAAGTTTGTTAAGGTGGTATCTCAGGCCACAATGATGTGAGAAAGTCCCCCAGCTTTCTGATACTATCCTTATTACGAATATAGACGAAGTTTTTGTTTCCAATTATTAATCAGCGCTGTGGCGGAAGACCAGATGATGCCACAGTAAGGTTCAGGTCCTATCAATGCAGATTCTGAGCCAGCCCTAGCTAGTTGATCTGCTAATTCATTGCTTGCAATCCCTTGATGACCGGGGACCCGTCCAAGTTTTACCTTGATTTGTCTCGCCAGGGACTGCAGTGCATCGTAGCAGCATATAACTGATATGGAGTCCACTAAATTGGACGACAACGCTTTGAGTGCTGCCTGACTATCTGAAAATACCACCTGAAGGTGGCTAGGATCCCTAGTGAGTAACCGTGACAAGAAGACGCACTGCCTCGACGGGGCGGCTACCGGGCAACGAATACTACAGCGAGTTAATCGGCCTAGCCTTCCAGATGCGTGCAACTGAATTATGGTTTTTTTTGAACGTCTGAAATGTACGCCAGAATTCACGACTGTAATTATTCGGCCAAAGTGAGCGACATGAGGAGTAAACCTCTGGAAAATAATCCCTAATCCAATCGTGGAGCAGCATACGCCATGGATGCGTGGCTAACAGCATGCTTAGTCGCTAGTTACGAATTCCGAAAACGAGGCTACCTTCGGTTTCAATCCAAGCCTTCCCGTGCCATACTGGGCTCCGACGCGAGTGACACTTCTTTCCCGGATACTCGTGGGAATTATTGGTCCCTTAATAAAAATTCAGAGACGGATGCCTCTATAATCGCATCAACCTCTGATGTTGACGTTGATCAATTAGAGGATCACCCGATCGAGTAGCCACTGGGCTCTCTCCTCCATTGGGAAGAGTCTGGGCGGGCTGCAGATTCAGCAATGTGGTTTTGTGAGGCTCAACAGCTACCAAAACAGATGTTTTAAAAGTGCGTTGCGGAGAGGTTTAGACAGAGAAAGTGCTCTCATCTTAGCCAAATCCGCCAACCCAGTTAGGCCAGACACAAATCGAGCTAGATAGCAAGATCAAACTCCCCCTACATCGACCGCCAAGAAGGTCAAGAAAGGTCCCTTACCTGATGTTCCCACCTTTAGCCAAGTGGCAAGCTTTGTCAGGTTAGGAATCATTCCAACAGACTTGACCAACCAGCATCTTTCTTCAGAGCAAATGGCTCTTATACAAGAGGCTTTCAGAGAATCAGAACCAAATGTGGTCAGGACCTGATGTTAGTGGAGGAGCGGTCATTCCCTCAAACGCATATCGTCCGCTGAAGGAAGGTGCACTCCTCCACCTCTTACTCGGCGTCGACGACACCTCCATGGCCAAGCTACTCGAACTCAAGGGGAAGGTCTTCTACCGCTTCGGTCTGATTAAAATGATCCTTAAGAGCACGGATAAGGCTCAAACGTCTGACAGCGGTACCCCAATAGAGGGAAAGATAGCCAGCAGACAACCTTCCACCGGAAATGTGTCCCAGTGTAAAGTTCCCGTGCAGTCTACTAGCTGAGCCTCTGGGCCAGCTATTTCTGATGGCGGTAAGACGACAGCGGTGTCTGTTCCTATGGACCGCATCCACACAACCAGCAATGGCAGTAGTATTGCCGTTAGGCAAGCTACTCCCGGAGGTTCAGGGAGCAGCACTAAGGTTACGGCCACTGCTTCGTCGGTCCGCCCAAACCTGCAATGGAAGGGCACTTCAACCCGGACAACCGGCATTCTGGTCGGTCATCCCAAAAACCCGGTTGACGCCTCTGGGGGCGTACTGTGCGTACTACACATATTGAACACGTTTTTTTAAAAATCAACACTCGCGTGCACTCTTTTACCACACACACACAAGCTAGATGAGTGGCGTTCCAAAAATTGCCAACAGACGAGCGATTGGTTGACATTTTCAAACATATGGAGGCACAAAAAGTTCCCTTCATTGAATTCGCAAC
Source organism: Blera fallax (assembly GCA_946965025.1). Taxonomy (NCBI): domain Eukaryota; kingdom Metazoa; phylum Arthropoda; class Insecta; order Diptera; family Syrphidae; genus Blera; species Blera fallax. Next base: position 59,912,581 of record OX337246.1, read on the forward strand.
GATTATAGAATATACATACATATGTACATACGTACATACTATTTCGTGTTTGCCTGGATCGTGTGCTCCGGTAGAGCGCGTTTTCGCGAAGAAGAAAGTTTGGAAGCAAGAGCCATCGCAGATTCATGTTTATCCACTTTATCTTCCACTTATCTTATCTTCCCTATTGCAAGTCATATGCAAGATGGAATGAAATTGCCTTGACTTCTTAAATTTTTTGGAAACGCAACTGGTTTTGTCACGAAAAATTTGGTCTCAGTACAAGTATGTATGCTTTCAAACAATCGCAGACGCAGCCGCAGTGAGCTGATGTTTGTCTGATGTCAATGCAGTTTGCTGAATTGAGCACAGACGCAGATTAATAAAAAAATGTTGTACTCTTTTTGAATGAAGTAATAAAAAATAGTTGAACTGAATATGCTGGATTTTAATAAAAAAAAAAAAAACATTTTTACTAAATATACTGGATTTCATCTAGGAAGAGTTGGTATCATTATGCATAACCACTGGCGGTATAGTCTAATATATGAAGATCGACTAGAAGATTGTATATGACTAGTGACCGTAGAAGGGGCGAGAGAACTCATCGTTGGGGACAACCCTTAGCTGCGGTCACAGACACTGAAACTCTTTGCAACATTTTTTCCATGTAGCATGTTTAGATCGCCTAAATTCTAAATTGTATTCAGTAAGAGCGGAACTATAATCATCACAGCTCTTCGTGCGTTTAGCATAGTTGAAGAGTTTTCTAACTTTCTTTATAAGTTTGGCAAGCTGGTCATTCCACCAGGGAAACTTACGTTTACACAAACTGGTTTTATAAATATACCTGTCATGGTAGGAAGTAAGCAACACATCATTCAATTGGTGTGCTGCTTCATCTAGGTCCCCTATGGACTCGATAGATATAACGAGCATATCCAATTTTGAGAGAATAAGAGCTCGATAAAGATTCCAGTCCGTTGACTTGGGATCATACATATCTAGTAGATGCATGTGACAGTTTGTCTTGAATGTCGAGCCTAATGTGTTGATTGTCCGACAGCGAGGCTTCGTCAGAAACATGCTAATTTTCGATAAATTTAAATATAGATGGACTGGCAAGGGTGAGGTCGAGGACCTCTTCCCAAATCTCATTTAAGAAGGTAGTCTTAGAGTCTCTATTTAAAATATCTACACAACTACTAGTAAGGTATTTTAAAAGACATTCACCCCTTCAGTTGATGCCACTACATACATGATACCACATACTACATGCTGCACATTTGCATCGCAACCCATTGCGACTGCCAGTGTAGGTTGTTGCGCAGGCAGTGCTGTATAAGTCCCTTGACCTCTATGAGTAGGATGTTGGCGTCGTCGCCGGGGAAATATGCCGAGGCGCACACGTGTGTTCCCCTCTCGGTCGGGACTTCTACTAGCAGGGTCACCAGGTCTTTCGTGATGAATTATGGAATAGGAAGAAAGTTAATCTTTGTACTAATTGAGCAGGATGCCCTAGGTACTGGCTCCCCGGACTTAAAAATTAACTTTCTTGACCTATTCCGTAGACCTTTCATCTGTCCGCAAATAATCCAAGGTACTTGGATAAGACCAAGGGTTATGTTTACGTTTTCGAACCGCTTGCTAAGGGTAGCGGACGGCCCCTTAGCGTGATGCAGGTTGGCCTGTAGCACCCTAATTGTGCTCATCAATCCTCCTTGGAGGATCTAGCTTGCCGGAGTAGTCGGGGTGTTTTAGGACCCTTTCCTCTTCGGCAAGCAGCCTGGAACGACGCTGTGGTCTAGCCGCCTCTTCATCTTTCCGAAAAGCATGCTCAGTGGCGTCGCCAGACGGATGGGATGAACCGGCCATTTTTTTAGGTCGAACGGGCTGATGTGTTTCTGCCGTCTTTACGGTGACCCACTGGTCCAGCTAGCGTTTTGGCATTTATGTTGCCAGAATCGGTGAGACCAATATGCCCCGTTGCGCTGCTGGTCGAAGAAATTGGTCCTGGGACCTGTTTTGTTGGAACAGCTCCGGAAAAATTTTGATCACCATGCCCAGTGGCGCTGGTGGTCGAAGGGGCTGGTGTGGTTGGCTGTTCCGCGGTGATTGTTCCGGAACCATCGAAACTAACATGCCCAGTGATACTGCTACCCGAGGGAGTAATTTTATTGTCGTACAAAGTGGATATAGTTCCAACAGAAGGTGATGGTCCGAGCTTCACTGTTTTCAAGGTACCGCCGGCAGACGCTGAAACCTTATCGCAATTCTAAAGGATCAGCTTGATATAGGTAAAACGGTAGTTCTCTGCTGATGCTGGATCTGTAGCCCATCTAACCTCTTTCCAATGGAAGAGCAACCGGAATTCTCTGAGATGACGCTACAGGCATCAACAAGAGTAGATGCGTCAGAATCCAAAGGGTCTGACTCTACTTCTTCGGTCTTTGGGTCTTTGGGGCGTTCAGATGGGCCCATATAGCATTCTGGGGTTGTGAATTCCTAATGTTGTTCGGCTGCTCTACAGCAGACCGATAACTTTTTAAAAAAAATAAACTTCATCACTTAGGACTAAAGTCCTTTAAGGTTATAAACCCAGTGATGGAGTGAAAGAAAAGGATATAGGGAAGTTAGAAATTAGAGGGAAAAGGAAAGGAAGTTAGGTGACGGTGCATGTTGACCTTAATCTTTGCAAATTATAATTTGATGGAAATACTGAGGAGGGTAAATCATTCCACATACGTGTTGAGTGGCTAAAGAACGAATTTCTGAATTTCACTGTGCGACCGAAGATAGATTTTAAAAGATAAGGGTGCGCGAAAGAGGCCGCTCGAGTAGTACGATTAAACTGACGGACAGGCGAGACACAACTATAGATTTCATCCGAGCATCTGAGGTGGAAATATCGGTACAAGGCCGATAAACATCCAACATTCCGACGGTGCTCCAGCGAAGGGATTTGGTTGCAAATTGACGGACCAGATATCGTATATGAGACGGATGAGCTCGGCCCACAGAATAGCGTCGTTAACCCTCTAACAGGCAAAGTTAAAATAAGGACGGAAGGTAAAGCAGAATTTTTATTTAGGTTAGATATTGGTCTAAAAAGCACAAATTTAGTGACTAACTAAGAAAAAATAATAAATTTAGCCAACAGGCAAACAAATTGGAAGGCGGTTCCAGGGCAACCTTACCCGATTAAACCAAAAAAAAATTATGCAGGTGTGTACATACACAAAAAATAAGTGTTTTAATTATTGAAGAAAATAGCACTATTTCTTTCTTATGATGGTATATATTCGTAAAAAAAAATTTTGCATTAGAACAGCACAAATGGAGATCGCATTTCGAGCAAATGCATTTTGCTTGCGATGTTTTGCAGAGTTTTAATTTTTTTTACCACCATCTTTGCCAATGGAAAGTGGTCGGTATTGTCATACCTGATGTTGTAAAAAGATGTTTGCCGTATGACCGTTGCCAGAACTAGTGCAGGGCTCATTCTTGTGTTGAAGACCGGCCAAGACCTGCAGCTATTTCTTCACGAAATTCAGGTAACTTCAGCAATGTTTGCTCTGTACAATTTGAATAATCAGGAGATTGTTCGTAGCAGCCAAGTCAATCAAATAATAAAAAAGTCTTGTCATTGGGTTTCTAGTTCTGAGTCGAATATGATATCCACCCAAAAGACCATCCATTAAATCAATTCCACCCATGTAGCTATTTTATTCACGTATGAATTGTGGGCAGTCAACTTCGACCTTTTTCATTTTCTTTCAATCGTAACGCGATGCTTTGCTTGGCTGATTGGATTGGATAGGATTGGAAAATGCATACATATGTTGATGCTTATCTGACATTTTTATATAATAAAGGTAATCGTTAAATTAGTAACATACCGGATCCAATAAAACCACCAGCTAATGATACGATATTTGGGCCAGCATTTTAGACAACGTTTTCTTTTTTTGCCAGGATAATGAATGCATTTGATGGTTGTATTATTCTCTCTGCCTCTTGTTTTCTTATTGTTCCTGTTGCTACTTCTGCTACATTTTTTTTTTGTTGTTTCGGTGGGTTTGATTGGTGTTTTACAGTTTCAATTGCTGAAGTCGACGGCCGATTAGATAGAACAGGCAAATTGATAGCTCGCAGGACATCAGGTAACATTACTTGTTCCTGCAGAGTTCATTTTACCTATACGTTTTATCATAAATTAGTCATATTCAGGTGATATTTCCTTTGAAATGTAACCTGCATCCTCGAGTTTATCATCACTAAAATCATCTTCGTCTGAATCTATTTGGACCGAATCCATGAAATCTTAAATCTCTTCATCAGACATTTTGGATATACAGTAGACGCTCGATATAGTGAACTAATAAAAACCGGGCTTGTTCACTGGAACGAGATTGTTCACTGTAACGAGCGTGGACTCCTTGAAGCAAATATCATCAAAATGTGTATGTTTTTACATGAGATACATCGAAAATAGAATTTAATTACAATTTTTCTTTGCAATTACTAAAAAACAAGCCAATATTTATTAAACGGAATAATTTATTTTTAACAAAAGCAACTCATCTTTAAAAATATCGTAAAACGTAACAAAAATAAGACATTCCATGTACTTAAAAAAGAAAAAATACACCAGACTTAAGCTGTGATAAAATAGTTAGTCATCTGCGTTTGCTTTTTCTTTGAATTTATGTCAATTAGTATCGCCTTTCCTTGCAACCTTTTAAGGACCAAAACATCCGTGTAATCTACTTTATTGCTAGTTGCCAATTCAAGTGTTTTCTCAAATAAGTTTCGTCCAATAAGCATCTCTCGAAGACACTGAACAAATCGGATCATCTATATATGGTTGTTGCAACAGACAGTTTGCATTTGTACCACAAACAACCCCAAACTGCGTAGCATATAATCGTGCAAGATACTCTCATAAATCGGTAAATTTTCACGATTGTATATGGGTATGCATACATATCTGTGAACGTACATATGTACTTCCCAGAGGGCCTAAGTGACGACTGCATGGCACTGATAAGTTTTAACTGTTTTTTGCATGCTGTGAGGTTCGAAGAAAATAAAAAAAACATAAGTTCACTGTAGCGAGATTTTTTTTGTTCACTATTTAGAATAGCCTGTATAAAATATTGTGTGTTCCCTATATTGGATTGTTCACTATATCGATGTTCACTATATCGAGCGTCCACTGCATAAATTTTTATTCATATCACTATGAATTTTCTCCATTTCTAAAAATTTAGAAACATTTGTCCACAAATAGTCTATCAACAACAAGAATAATCAGATGTGTATGAGCAAAGCTACACAAGCAGAATGGCAACACAGGTGGAACACCACAACTAAAGAAAGATAGATCCATATTCTTCGCAACTTAAAGAAGTAGATTAACAAAATACACGAAGAAGTAATCCGTTACTTGAAACAATTTCTGTCGAAACACGTATGCTCTGGGGCCTACAGAAATAATACAAATACTTATGTGTGTTGTGCGTGCTATATTTTTTTAACACAAATGGAAGGAACCTACAGTTTAAAACCGTATCCGAAGGGCAAATTGAGAAGTATTCTCGTGACAGTTGTTACTCTCGGACGTTTGTCAGACATTCATAAGAGTTGGGACAGTGAAAAAAGTTGTTGGTGTTTTTTTGGGATCCGAACATCGAACCCCGCCCTCAGCGATCCAACGCACTAACCACTTTCGCCACGGCCGGCGCCCACTCTTTGGATTATCTTTGCAAATACATGGATAACCCATATTGTCTGCACTGTGAAGGCCAAGACCAGAACGCTAATCATGTTTTGATGGAGTTCCAGAAATGTGTCATAAAGGGAAATTGGTGGGCAAATGAACGATAACATTCATTCTGACGACGATTTCCTAGTCAAGTACTGTATGTATTTTATGGACAGGTCTTTGGTGTCATACTTCATCGACAGCTTGTGCTATATCCAGAAATATAGCAGAGCATATCTTTTCTTATTAAATGCTTTTTCGATTGCTGTTCGAAGCACCTGATCAATTGTGGAGTGCTTGTTTCTGTAACCAAATTGATGGTAGAATTAGCTTGGACAACATACATATGTACATATGTAGGTAGAATCAATATGGGGCGATAGGAGATGATTTCACTAGGTGGTTTGCCTGGTTTCTGTATCATAATTACCTCCGCGACTTTCCATATGCTAGGTACAAACCTTATCCTGAATGCAGCATTTATAATCTGTGCTAGTTTCTGCAAGCCTTTTTTGAGAATTGTTTTATGATTTACAGTTTATTAAATCAAATCTCTCGAACTTTTAGTATCGATGCCTTCTTTTATTTCTTTGGCAATTTTCTTCGCCGTTACCAGTTGAATATATCTCTCCTCTTCGCGCATTTCTTCCGATTCTTGACAGCCTTTATCTTCATATGATTGCCCAGTTACCTCCTTCGTTTTTAACTGGAGAAAGTGTGCAATTGGCCTTTGTGTTGCCTTCTAGAGTGAGTATTCGGTACAAGCATCACTGGTAAAATTGGTAATGTATTTTTTAAGAGACTGATTTTTAAATTCTTTTATCGATCTTTTAAGCTTTCTATTTAGATTATTCTGTATTGTTTTGTTTTTTGTTTGTAATGGTAGAATGAAGACCCAGAGTAGATAGAAGAAACAGAGGGAGACCCACCTACCCGATGGAGCGACGACATCAAGGGGATAGCTGCAGACAACTGAATAGATTTGGCCTAAGATCGAACCCAATAAAAGCATTTGAGGAGACCTATGTTCAGCAGTCGTGGGTGCGTGGCTCAAGTGGTTAGTGCGTCAGATAGCTGAGCGTGAGATTCGACGTTCGAATCTCAGAAAGCACCAAAAAAGTTTTTTCACGGTCCCACCTCTCGCGAATGTCTGACAAACTTACGACAGTAATAATCGCCATGAAATAACCTCACACTTTGCCTTTCGGATATACATACATAGCTTTAGACCGTAGGTCTCTTCTATTTGTGTGAAAAAATATAAAACGCATAACACGATTGGTCGCGAGAAGCTAGGCCGTGGACACCATACGGTCTGTTGCGCCAAGTTTTAGGTTTCTTTTTTTTTATGTTCAGCAATGGACATAAAGGGCTTATGAATGATGATGATACCCTTGATTTTTGCCAACGTTTTCTAGCTCTTCCCTTTTCCGTAATTATAGCACATATTTCTTTTAGATATAAGTTTTGTTAGATTCTAGCTTTAGGTGTTGCCGCCCATGCAGCTTTTTAGATATTTACTGTAAATATCTGAACAGCTTCTTCTAATTGATCTTCAATTTCAATTGTTTCTAAGAGCTGAATATTATTCTCTAGATTCTGTTTGAAAAAGTTCAAATCAGTCAGCTTATTAGCTAGTCTTGGGCTATGTTTCTATTTGTATTATGGAATGATCTGAGTCAAGATCTGGCCCTTTTTCTACTTAATTTAACGAGATATTCTTTGTAGCGAAAAAGTCGACAAGATCTGGGGTTCTCTTCTTATCTGTTGGGCAATAGAGAGATTTTCCCGTTGACTGATATTTGCCTCCAATATCTTTTATTACTTCATATACATACATAGCTGTCTTCCTCTTGTATTTATCCGCCTAAAGAGGCTTAAAAAGTAATTTTTCTTTAGAAGTATAGCTGGGAGAACAGTAAATTGATTCAACTGATATTTGTCCAGCTTTAGTTTTTATACATATTTAGATATATTCCTTGTATCGCACATGATTGAGATTTGGCAATCGTATTCTTTACTATAATTGCAGCCCCGTATTTTGCCGAGTTTTGGTGCGCCCTTTTCTGACTTTGGTTAAGTTTATTTACTTCACTGTCTTTTGCCAGTTGTGTTTAGCAACTAAGCAGCCTCTATAATCGGTTGAAAACTTTTCGTTGCAACTGGCGCATTTTTCTGGTTCATCTTTTTGCCTCATACAATCTTTAGTATGGTGATATCCTGCACACTTAACGCATCTTGGGTTAGAGCTGCGGTATTTATGTGTATGTCCATAATTTGGCAATTTTAGTACTGTGGGATAAGTTTTGATTTTCTTATGACATGAATTCCTACCTTCATTCCAAGCCTTTTGCTTAGCTTTAATTTTGTTTAATTTGATTTTTATTTTATTTTAATTGAGCTTTCATTCTTTGTTATTTGCAGTGCAATAATTCGTAGAGGTTTGGTTGGCTTCATATTCAATTCATTTTCTTTGTTTTGAACATATTCCGTAAGCTACTAAGCTTTCTTTCGGAGATGAGAACTTTGGTGATTTTCCGATTTTCCATTTTTTATTTTTGTTCCCATTTTTGAGTTTTCTTTCTATCCCTTCCAGTAGTTTTTCCTGATCAGATGAAAACTATTGCTTTTAACTATAAATTTCTTTCATTTATGTCTTCTTTAGTTGTTTAAACCCATCTTGTCAAACATTTGTTTTCGAAAAGTACTCCAGCATATCTCATGTTTTCGTTAATATCGTTTTCTCGACTAACGCTGTCCCAGCTATGATTGAAGTCAAGAAGCTTCATGCCGCCGTAATCATCGCATATGTAGGTCAGAAAACGAAAAATATCGAGAAAGGTTCTCAACATCAAATTCAACTGCGTAATTATATGATGAAGCAGTTTCATTTAAAATTGGGATTTCGAAAACATTGATATCTTAAAAAGCATTCAGTTTTAATGGCATACCAATAGAAATAAGAATGATTGTTTTTAATTAAACTCATTTGATTTAATTAAAGTTATTATTTGTCAGAAAACTCACCTTTACTTACTGCAACTACTATTGCTGAATCGGCTCGGCTTGTTAGCAGAGGACCCCATTCGTCTAGATAGGTTCATCTTTCGACTCCTTGTTCCAATATAAGATTTTATTAAATTTTAAATTTTATTTTATTTTAAACTAGCTGTACCCTGCGTGCGTTGCAACGCCACCAACTAAAATAAATTTGAAGGAAAGACATTACACAAATATTCAATTCATTTTGAGTCATTTTATTGATTTTGTTCATTTCGAAAAAATTGTGACATTTTCATTCGATATTTATTGAAGTGCTGTGGGATACACAATATTTCTTGTTTTTCCATCTGGTGCGTAAACGAATAAATCAGAAGGTTTTCCGACGCGTGAGCAGGCCACATAGAGCTGCCCATGTGAGAAGCATGGATTCTCCAAATTTAATCCACACACTTGCAACGATTGTCCTTGTGCTTTGTTGATAGTCATTGCGAAAGCGAGTCGCACCGGGAACTGTAAACGTTTGAATTCGAATGGCATATCTGTCGGGATCATTGGGATACGCGGCAACAGTACGTCTTCACCTTTGAATTTTGCAGTCAAAATTGTTGCCTCGATAACATTGTTCATCATTTTCTTGACTGAGAGTCTGGTTCCGTTGCAAAGTCGTGGTGGATTTATGTTTCGAAGAAGAATGATGGGTACGCCAATTTTCAATGTAAGAACGTGCGGTGGCATGCCTGGCAAATTAAGCGAATTCAAGAATTCAGTTGGATAGTTGACAACTTCGTCTTGATTCACCACAGTATCGATGGACTTATATGTTGTCGTTTCGCCGGGTATTCCATTCTGAATGGTGAAGTTGATGGTATTGACATCGATGTTTTTGGCCGCTAATATAGCACGCGTACTGAGCCACTGATGATTTTGGTAGTTCTGTGCAATGTTTGGGAAAACTTTTTGCACCAATTCGTCTATGCTTTCTGTGATCTTACAGAAGTTTGCTGGCAAGGTGATATGCGTAGATTCATCAATTTGCATTCATCAATCGATAGGAATAATAATTCATGGCACTGACTTTCTTATTCGTTTCCTCGTCTGTTTGTGGATTTCTCATTTTGATGTTGAAATGATATCCATCTTCTCCTCGCCAAAACAGAATCGGATACTGCAATCCGTCGTATGAGCGATGAGTTTCGGAGACTCGCTGAACGTCACCACTTCTGCGATGAAGAATTATGTCGCGCGATTCGAATTCTTCGCCAACTATCACGATCGCCACTTCATCGATTGTGAAGGACATACAGACAAACATTCATTTTTATATATATAGAAAGAAGAAAGATAGCTGGTTGTACCCGCTTTGCTGGGTTTTTTTCTTTTTACAGAACGTGGGAATCTGAAAAAGATACTATTAAAATAATAGGTTCCGGATTTCTACGACTAAAACCACCTCCCTTCTTCTCCCCTGTTCCATGCAATACCGCCATTAAGCATTTCTTCACAGGGGAAGATTCAGCTTTCCTTGCCTATCATTTTGTATTGGCTGAGTGCCCACATTCTTGTAGCGTTTTCTTCACTCTGGCCGCTTGGCTGAGTCTCGTAATAGATGCGTACACATGCGTGTATGTAGTACGCATGTTATGTACTAAAATATTGGTCAGAAAAGGACATAATGTTAGAACAACAACCTATTATTTCTCTTACCGGTTCTCTTAGTACAACCCAAATTCACAGAACGAAAAACACTTAAAACAAAATACTTCTTATAATTGGACAAATTCCTATTACGCCAAAATTCATTTCAGAAGTGCAATCATACTCTAGAGTTTGGAAATTCATAGGAAAACAAAACAGCAAACAGAGAAAAACAAAAAAGGATCCGTTAAGTACAAATGTACATGCAAACAGAAGCAACCCCTCATCCCCAGGTGTACTATTAACAGCGAAACAGAACTAAGTTAGCTCCAAACCGTTTTTTTTTTTGTAAAGAAATTGCTTACTTGTGTTCCTTCGAAACAATTGCATATACATATACATATATATATATACATACATACATATATACATACATATACTTAAGACAATGCATAATTACATAAGAAACCTACAGTAGTGCATAGAAAGAAAAAGGTTTGTTTGATGAACATGAATATGCACGCACTCCACTGGTGAGCCATTGATTGCAATGACCTACGCATCTGTGATATCTTTGTATCTTGAATAATTATATTTTTGCTTATTACTTCCGTTATAAGAATCGCAGAACAATGATTTATACCTCAATCTCTTCAGCAAGAAATGTACTAATCGAGGAATCAAGTCATATTCAAATCGGTTCAGCCATTTTGTAGTCATTAGTGTGTAAAGCATAGGAAAATGGTTTTTCTCAGTAAAAAAAACATATAAAAGGGGTTTAAAAGCCCAATAAGGGATTCAGTATACTAAAATTAGTCCTAAAGCATAACCCATCTCACGACAAATCGATTGATATATATATTGTTGGGGTATTGTTACGCACTTACTCCCTATTCGCGGAAATACAGAAAAAATGTGTTCTCTTTTATAGATGTAGAGAATAATTGGAATGGCAGTGGCGCCATCTGTCGAAAATTGGTCGTACCAACTTAAAACCTTCGCGGGTTCATGCACAACAACTTTGCTAAAGATCATCACATGATCAAATGCATAGTTTACGAGTCTATAAAGGACATACAGACAAACATTCATTTTTATATATATAGAAAAAAAATAAGAAGAAGAAGATAGAAGAAGAAAGAAAGAATAAGAAAAAGGTGACTCCCCCCCCCCGATTTTGATAAATTTAAATATGTTGTAGAGGGCATTGCTCTCGATTATCACTCATGTCGGCATAAGCTTCTCTAACTTATTACCCCCGATATACATATGTATACATATATGTATACAAATGATCAGTATTAACCGCCGAGACGAATGAGTCATTTTTTGCTCGTCCGTTCGCATATCTTGACTATTTGGCCATTAAAATTTTGATCTATGAATGTGCCTCGCTTTCGGGTATTTTCTCTAAAAATGAAGATTGTCACAAAAAAATCAGTTTTGCTAAATTTTTGTATTTCGATATTTTACATAATCTTGTTTTCACTGTTACATATGATGTAAATCGGAAAGGCTGCTTTGTTTAAATGTGTACTGGTCAGGTTTTCTTCATCACACTGTATTCTAGGATCACTCGAATGGTTGTTAAATGACTTTTGTTGAAAAAATAAAACGATTTTTTCGAAAACGGGTATTACGAAAGTCGTGAAATTACATAATTCCATTAGCCGACGTTCATGCAGGTTAAGATTTTCTTTGCAGTTTCGGAAAATTGACAATTTTCGGCTATGGCGACTTTGATTTTGTTTTAAATTGATTATTCAAATAATCCCCTTCTAAAAATTGTATGACAGTATAGCTATTACTTCAAGATCGTACGACTAATCTTATAATTGCCTCTTACACAAACATGCTCAATGGATAGCAACCGCAACAGTCACGAACACCGTTTAAGAAGTCTGCTGGGGAATGTCCTGCACATTGGGTTAACTTATTTTCATTGTTTTATCGGAATAAGTTATTGTAGAATGTTTGGCAGTAATCCACTTACATCCAATAAGTGAATACTGGGTAGATAAAGTGCATTGTTACAAAAGTTTTTAATTATATTAGGGACATCTGAATTGCGTTGAATATAAGGATGTAAAAACATTCGTTTTCTTTTTTATATGTAAGTGTTTCAAACTTATTATTACTTATTTGTCTCTAAGTAGTTGGAAAGAACAAAAATACATAAATGTCCATCGTCCAATTGTATTGCATCTAAAATAAAAAGGGGGATCATAGTAAATTTATTTTATGACAGTTTTTTACTATTTCTCTGATACACAAATGGGTATGATAAATTGATTCCAATCACTCCTAGCAACAGAACAAAGCATGAGTCCTTTGAATAGAAGTGAAAAGAAGTAAAAGGAATAGCTTATACTACTATCAAAAATTATTAATACGCAGTTTTTCCAAGTTTCTTGTTTACTTTTAGCTGGGAAGTAGGATTTATGGTTATTATTGTGAAAAGTTTTATTCTGACTTTTTCTACATAATTTTTGGAACTTTGTTTATCCCCGTTTGGCCATTAATTCAACCATCTTACCAAATGTTACAAATTTTTTTTTTACTTATGTATTTTTTCGATTCGAAAGCAATCTTTTAGGATTTTTTTGTTTGGGTTTGAAAATATACAGTGGTTCCAACAAATAATCGGAAAAGGATTACCCTTTTTACAAATAATATCTTAACTCAGTGTCGTGGGGTGCGCATCTCGTTTGAAACGATATTTTATTTAAAACGAATTGTTCAGCATTCTCAAAAAAATTGTTGATCTAAATACAACATATTAAGACGTCAATCTCCACACTTTCAAAAATCGTTACGAAATAAAATCAAGCAACCAGAATCGTAGAAAATTGTGTAACCCAGAAATTATAAAATAATTAAAGAAAATAAGCAACCGACTGAGGCTACTAAGCCGGTTGCACCTGACAGTAAAGGTGAATATGCACTACAGAGGATTTATGTACAAGTAAATTTCAAACTTGGGGAAATTGAACAAACATCTTCTGCAATCAGAAAATCTTGAAGAGAATACTGTCATCAAATCAAAAATATATTTATGTTTGATAAATAAACTGGAAAGTAAAGCAGTGGTTTTCGTACGTTTACCTAATATGCCAAGGCTGTAAGTGCTGGCAAGGACGGCATAGAAGTTTAGAGGATCTAAATTTGTGTGGTATAATGATAACAAAAATCGAATGAGAATGGGTGAAATTTAAATAAACCAATTGCCACTAGAGTTTGCTCTAAGAAACCGATTAGTTTGTGAATCCCGGGGAACAAATTCAAATAACATGTAACGAAGCCTACCTGGTTGTATACGTACATTCTGGGGAAAAACTGAAAGAAAAATATTAATAAATTTCGGCAATTACAAGAAAAAATAATTTACTTATGATGAACTGGGGACATTCATTATCGGGGCACATTCGTCAAAGCCGATTTGAATATGATGTACCCTGAATTAAGCTACGATGACGACGTTGAATGCATCCACTAACGATTACATTAGCGCGTTCATAATTTTACACTTGTAGTTTAGCGGTCAAAGAGTTGTGCGAATTTTTCTGTTTTTCGGTCCTCCTTTGTTATTTCTGATTATAGGTACATAAGTAAGCGATTTTCAATATCAGTTTTATGAATTTAAATACATATTTTGATCACCAGTTAGTGTATAATGTTCTGAAGTGAAATGTGTAGTTAGAATTTCATTGTATTTAAGAGTACTAAACATTTTTGTAGCGAAACAAAATTTGAGAACCCAGGGCACTTTCAGCGGATGTCGAATGTGCCCCAAAATTGTAAATATGGACAACATGTTTCAATTTCAAGCTAAATTTCGGTTTGGAGCTTAACCTACCTGATCCCACCAATCCAGCATCAACTCCTAGATGCCGAAAAAAAACAATTTTAATTTTGATTGTACTAAGTACAGTAGACGCTCGATATAGTGAACTAATAAAAACCGGGCCTGTTCACTGTAACGAGCGTGGACTATCTGATGCAAATTTTATCAAAATGTGTATGTTTTTCATGCAATACATCGAAAATAGAATATAATTACAATTTTTCTTTGCAATTACTAAAAAACAAGCCAATATTCATTAAACAGAATAATTTATCTTTAACAAAAGCAACTCATCTTTAAAAATATCGTAAAACGTAACAAAAATAATACATTCCATGTACTTAAAAAAGAAAAAATACATCAAACTTAAGCTGTGCTAAAATAGTTAGTCATCTTCGTTTGCTTTTCTTTGAATTTATGTCAATTAGTATCGCCTTTTCTTGCAACATTTTGAGGACCAAAACATCCGTGTAATCTACTTTATTCCTAGTTGCCCATTCAAGTGTTTTCTCAAATATTGAACAGCATTTCTAGGAGACACTGAGCAAATCGGATGATCTTCATACATATACAAATATGGTTGTTGCAACAGGCAGTTTGCATTTGCACTACAAACAACCCCAAACTGCGTGATATATAATCGTGCAAGATACTCTCACAAAACAGTAAATTTGGACGATTGTATATGGGTATGCATACATATCTGTGAACGTATGTACTTCCCAGCGGTCCTATCTGACGACTGCATGGCACTAATAAGTTTTAACTGTTTTTTGCATGCTGTGAGGTTCGAAGAAAATAAAAAAACATAAGTTCACTGTAGCGAGATTTTTTTTGTTCACTATTAAGAATAGCCTGTATAAAATATTGTGTGTTCACTATATTGGATTGTTCACTATATCGATGTTCACTATATCGAGCGTCCACTGTATAATGTGAAATAATTAAAATAATTATGTATTTTATTTCACTTTTCTTTTTTTCTAAATCGGAAAGTAGTCGATTTTTGTTATGACCACTAAAATTAAATTTACCAAATATGCTTATTTTAACTCGAATGTACTTTAGATTATTATGTTTTACTTTTTTTCCTGAATGCAACCTTACATTATTTTTCGATTTTTTTTTTTTAATTACTTTTTATGTTTTGTTATGTTTTGTACAGCTTGAAAATAAAAAATAGGAACAAAATCAATCGTATTTTTTACAAAATAATTTCAGTGCTAAATGTCCCCCATTAAATGCTGAAGCTGCTCCGGGTACTGTTTTTGAAACAAGAATATTGTCTTAAAAGGTAAATAACATATACAAACTATTTATTGAATATTGTTCTTTAATAGCTAAATTGTCTGAAGCTTCTAAAAAATTTCCATTTTATACATATTAATAACCGCAATACGAAGATTACAAAAAAAAAATAATGAATGTGCTCAGTTTACCATACACGTACCTATGTATGTACTATGTCCATGATGATCCGGATCTGTACAATGTGCACTGTTTCGACATTTGTAGCGTTTAAGTGACAAATTTAAAGTTTCAAATAGGAAGCGTTTAAAGTTTTTGCCCAGAAATTTCCCTCTAAAAGCAACAAGAATCTGTAATAAAAGGAAAAAAAATAAAGAAAACCAATTTTATTTTAAATAATCTGACTTTATTTATTGTTAGTGGTATTTTTTTATGATAAGTGATATATTTTTACAAATTAAGGCCTTTAACGACCTTGGCAAAAAATGTTATGATTACTTCTTAATTAAAAATAGGAAAATGTGCTCAGTGTCATTTCCATCTATTTTATTTTATTTAAGTTTTTTATTGTCAGGACATGCAGCCATGGCTTTTTTATAAAACTAACGGTGTTGCAGTGAGGCGAACTTCATTTGATCCTTCAGAATTTTTGTTTCTTCCACTGATAACTGCTTGTTTCTTTTTCTCGAGGTAAAAAGCCTTTATCTAGCAACTTTTTGTTTTCCTGATGATTATAGTCATAAAATAATTATTTTTCTGAGGGGTGTAATATTCTTTGTACAAATAAGATCCGTATTTTTCGACACGTATCCACTGGACAGAATCTTGGACTTGTATCTTTTCATTTAATTAGTTTTGGCTGCATTTTTTACATTTAGTTTAAAGTGAACGGCAACGTATGTTAAACTCATTAAATTCCGACCTTGACAGCATAATCAAATGGGGCTCAACTAACAGAGTGGAATTTAATGCATCCAAAACTCAGTGCTGTCTTCTGTCTCTCAAGCGAAACCAAGAGCCTCAACCATTATCCATGAATGGTACTTGCATTGCAGAAACCGAAAGACTTACCATTCTCGGTATGTGTATTAACAACCATCTTCGTTGGAACCATATTCGAAATCGCTAAAAATGCTGTGTCTAGGATTTCTTATGCGGTGCAAAAATCACTTGAACTCGCAAATAAACTTTTATATGTATGTATTTACATCTTTATATGTACATATGTATGTACGTATACTCTTTTTGTCACCATGCGTCTACTACCCTGCTGATATCGCTAAGCATTCGCCCCATTGAACTCCCAAATCATAAACACGCTCTATGTGTGCATGCGTCTATTGCTCTGCTGATATATCAACTAAAAATGGAAAAGATACCTGTGAGTGCATAGAGAAAAAAACTATACCCTAAACCCTACTTGTGCGCTGATAACTCAGCACACTTCGAAATCGTTATCAACATCTTCGTCATATACCGTAGCAACCGATGATAAAACAAACAAAAGATATTCAAATATCTCTTATATCAAAAAACGATGATAACACATAGTCATGCACATGTACATAATATATCCAATGTCCCTCAATGCTATCGATAGTTTTTAAAATTGTTTTGTGGGTGGTTCATATTTTGATACATGCAATGTCAATCCTGCATGCGCGAATCAGACTTTTTGAGAGTCTTCTGCATGTTGCTTATGAGTTCCCAATAAAAAGATGGCAACTAAGATAGCAAGAGGAAAAAGAAGCGTGCAAAGCTAGAAGAATTCAAATTCAACAAGAATTTAGAAATAAGCACGAGTTGGTTTTTCTAGATAATTTCAAGTTGATACAAAATTGATGCTATTAAATTTGGGTTATACGCAATGGATACAGCAAGACTACACATATGTATGTCCAGTTAGACCCATGACCTCCGATGACTCTAGCTATGCATAAAATCTTAATGTACGGATCCGTATTCATTGAAAACGCTCATCTTCCAATTGGTCTATTATCAGAAGAAGCGCCAGAAGCCAGGAACAAACACATTCGGTAATTTTTTTTAGTTATTAAATAAAAAACATTAAGTTCAACAAAGTAATAATATGTTGAACTCTCAGATTATATCGTCTTAATTATGCCAAAAGCCCTCTAGAAGATATTGTAACATGTATGTCCTGAATAGATTGTTACTGAACTCCGATCCCCTCTTTACTAGCCTTAAAAAGCACCACCGAACACAAAAAGAAACCTTAGAAATGCTTCGTCCAGAGGACTACAATAAATATAACAAAAATCAAAGATTTTTCGTAGTTTTTTTTAACGAAACATTTTTAAATTATTAAAAATAATGGAAATTGTATTTTTTTGTATGAATACTTATTTTAAACAAAAAATACGAAAAATAATTTTTTAAAGTTTTTGGTGCAATTACTGCTATATGCGACGTCTGCGTAGCTTGTTATTTTTTTTCGAATTACGGATAAAATTCCTTAATATTGCGGAGTGCTTTTAATGGTCGTAGCTGTTGAGTATCTTGTCGACACTTTTCTTCCACGAGTTGAATTCATGGAGATGTTCCGAAAATTCCTTAAGGCTTTTTAAAACGCCTGGTACCTTGTCCAATTCGGACAAATTTCTATTAATAGTTAATTGGTTGATCAACGTCAAAAGAGAGTTAAAAATTGTTTTCCCTGAATTTGCAATGTTTCAGTAACCATCCTAGTGATTAGCTCTATCACTTCATTACTAGCATGGTCAGAAGCTTGAGAGGTAAGTGGGGCATTATCTGCAGTATTTTTGCTGATGCTAGTAAAGGTGCAGGATGAATAATATTATTTAAGTTCGGTATTTATTTTTATATAAATAAATGGGAGATAAATGGAATTCTTTTATTGTTTTTCTAGTAGTTGGTGTTAAGAAATTTTAAACACTTTCTTACGTTACGAAAGCTGAAAAAATTTGTGCATTTACCACCCTTATCAATAGAGTAATGGCGAATAGACCAAAATTTAAGTTGTCATATAACCTTAATAAGGTAAAAAATTTAAAATTTTCAAAAATTTTCGTCGTTTTGTTTTTTTCCTGGTTTGTACAATTGTCCTTGTCACTTTTGTATCTGCACTTTTGTTTACGTTTCACCAACAAGCAAAGATCATTAAGATCGCAAATAGATATATATTAAGGCTTTTCTGGCCAGATGGTAACTCCAACGAACAGCACCATATGAGAACAGGTCAGCAGTCAATAGAAATCACCATACGGCGATGGAAGTATATCTTTCAAACGTTACCGTTCAAAGACAACTTTATTGGGAAGTATGACATGCAATACAATCCGCTTAACCTGTCTGGTAGGACAGCGGGTTCTTCTAAGCTAACATGGTGCAGGGGGAATCGAAGTTATTTGGGATGAGTCGGAGAGGGCTTAACCCTTGTGTCTACAGCCAAAAAATTATACATAAACATACACCCAACATACCCGGGTATCCCATACATTTTTGTATGTACACGGGCGTCGGAAGGAGTTGGTTGTGTTTCTGCCAATTGTGTCTGCTCTTGTTTGAAGTGTTTGCTCTTGTTACAACATTTGTTACGGCATTTGGATACAAAGACGCTTTTATTTTTCACGCAACGCATTTGAGAAAAAATATTTCAAGAAGTAAGCATACATTTTTTTTAGTTATATTTATTAATTTACAATTAACATACATTTGGCTATAGATAGAAGGGGTAAATCGCAAAAACTACTTGTAAATTTTGACCCAAAAAGAAAAATTTATTTTTTTTTCGAATATGATAAAAAACAATATTTTAGGAGGCTTTACAAAATTTCAAGTCGATACGACACCTAGAACTCAAAATTGATAAGATTGATAACTCTGAAAATGAAAAACACACCCGGGTATGTGGGTGTAGACACAAAGGTTAAAGGCGTTAAAGAACTCAGCGCCAGATGGCGCCCAACGCTCCACGATTGAGAAACTTTCAAGACTCTCATAGAAAATTACTGTCTGGATAATAGTACAGATATCACTCGATTTTCAAATGCCTACTATTAAGCCACATATATTCAAAAATTTCGGTGAGAAATTAAATATACGGGAAGAAATATTTTTGAATGTAGGTTCTGTCTGTTAGCCTGTACCTGGGACGCTTTCTTGAAACGTTCTGATTTTGTCTTTTCAAACAAATTTTGGAAATACCTAGTTTCTTCCTTTTTTTTTAAGATCTTCTCGGAGAGTGTGGGTCTAGGTTAGGTTAGGTTAGCTTGTAGGGAAGTGCACTTAAGTGCTTATCAGGGGGGCGGCCATTACGGTCCACTGTGTTTCCCTTTTGTTGTGTGGTACCTGTAAATCCTGTAAATAAAGGGCGTGGGTCTAAGTCAGAAATACTTATAGCCAGCCACTAATAAGAGTTTTTGTGATAAAATTGAAAGTCTTTTAATTTGATTCAAAATGAGCACATTTATTTACATAATGAGTGTGAGCTATAGCACATAATAAAATGCGGTTCATGGCAAATGATACCTCTGCAACTCTTGTACTCGTAAAAGTATGTACATACTATCTTAATTTTTTATAAGTGCATATTTTCGGTTTTTCTCTGAAATGTGGAACTTCTGCATAAGATATTCCGACGAAAAAAAATCAACGGGAAACAAAAGGGATGAAATTTATGTCCTTTCTAATCGCCGCCTTCTGTTATCATCATATTCACCACCCTAGGGGCGTATGTGGAAGGATTTCCAAACCGTCTGCACATGTATGTACGTATAATCTTAAGTGAGTGCACTGTATTCAAATTAGCTTGTCTTGCCTAGTCCTTGTACTACTTAAATATTTCATTTCAACTTCGGTAACAAGTTGCAAATGATTGTGTGGCCGACCTCCTGTAGCCAGAGCCGGCAGACCCAATTTATGCTACCAGCAGTAGGAGCATACGAAAAAAAGTTTAATTTCATATGCGAGTTTCAACATCAACATCATGGGCCCTTTTCTTCTCCTCCCGTTGCCCATGGACGTGAAGTAGTTTAAATCTTGGCTTTTGTTCACTTCATGCGTTCATTTTGGAGTAAGAAATATGGCCCATGTGGAAGTTAGTCCTTGTTCCGGAATATGTTATCCACATATTTCCTTACAGTATTCCCTTTCGTTTTATTTGTGCAGAAATTTTGAAAGAAATTTGAAATATGCCTCTGGGCGCTTTTATTTGTGCAAGCGAAAAATGGAGCCAAAATTGGTGCTCTTCTTAGAATACTCATACTACTACTTCAACACACCCTACATTGGATGAGAGACATAGACAACAAATGAAGAGAAAAAGTTTAACCGGCCAAGCGCCATTGTATGAAACATTTCAAGTATGTATACTCATATCTTGGACACACATACCTATGTAATCCTTGCCTTCACTGGGAGTGCGCTGTACTGAACTTGTTGGAATTTGTATTGAATTTTAAAGTATTGTATTGACAGTTTTGCTTTTATATCATACTAGCTGTACCCTGCGTGCGTTGCAACGCCACCAACTAAAATAAATTTGAAGGAAAGACATTACACAAATATTCAATTCATTTTGAGTCATTTTATTGATTTTGTTCATTTCGAAAAAATTGTGACATTTTCATTCGATATTTATTGAAGTGCTGTGGGATACACAATATTTCTTGTTTTTCCATCTGGTGCGTAAACGAATAAATCAGAAGGTTTTCCGACGCGTGAGCAGGCCACATAGAGCTGCCCATGTGAGAAGCATGGATTCTCCAAATTTAATCCACACACTTGCAACGATTGTCCTTGTGCTTTGTTGATAGTCATTGCGAAAGCGAGTCGCACCGGGAACTGTAAACGTTTGAATTCGAATGGCATATCTGTCGGGATCATTGGGATACGCGGCAACAGTACGTCTTCACCTTTGAATTTTGCAGTCAAAATTGTTGCCTCGATAACATTGTTCATCATTTTCTTGACTGAGAGTCTGGTTCCGTTGCAAAGTCGTGGTGGATTTATGTTTCGAAGAAGAATGATGGGTACGCCAATTTTCAATGTAAGAACGTGCGGTGGCATGCCTGGCAAATCAAGCGAATTCAAGAATTCAGTTGGATAGTTGACAACTTCGTCTTGATTCACCACAGTATCGATGGACTTATATGTTGTCGTTTCGCCGGGTATTCCATTCTGAATGGTGAAGTTGATGGTATTGACATCGATGTTTTTGGCCGCTAATATAGCACGCGTACTGAGCCACTGATGATTTTGGTAGTTCTGTGCAATGTTTGGGAAAACTTTTTGCACCAATTCGTCTATGCTTTCTGTGATCTTACAGAAGTTTGCTGGCAAGGTGATATGCGTAGATTCATCAATTTGCATTCATCAATCGATAGGAATAATAATTCATGGCACTGACTTTCTTATTCGTTTCCTCGTCTGTTTGTGGATTTCTCATTTTGATGTTGAAATGATATCCATCTTCTCCTCGCCAAAACAGAATCGGATACTGCAATCCGTCGTATGAGCGATGAGTTTCGGAGACTCGCTGAACGTCACCACTTCTGCGATGAAGAATTATGTCGCGCGATTCGAATTCTTCGCCAACTATCACGATCGCCACTTCATCGATTGTGAAGGACATACAGACAAACATTCATTTTTATATATATAGAAAGAAGAAAGATAGCTGGTTGTACCCGCTTTGCTGGGTTTTTTTCTTTTTACAGAACGTGGGAATCTGAAAAAGATACTATTAAAATAATAGGTTCCGGATTTCTACGACTAAAACCACCTCCCTTCTTCTCCCCTGTTCCATGCAATACCGCCATTAAGCATTTCTTCACAGGGGAAGATTCAGCTTTCCTTGCCTATCATTTTGTATTGGCTGAGTGCCCACATTCTTGTAGCGTTTTCTTCACTCTGGCCGCTTGGCTGAGTCTCGTAATAGATGCGTACACATGCGTGTATGTAGTACGCATGTTATGTACTAAAATATTGGTCAGAAAAGGACATAATGTTAGAACAACAACCTATTATTTCTCTTACCGGTTCTCTTAGTACAACCCAAATTCACAGAACGAAAAACTCTTAAAACAAAAAACAAATTCCTATTACGCCAAAATTCATTTCAGAAGTGCAATCATACTCTAGAGTTTGGAAATTCATAGGAAAACAAAACAGCAAACAGAGAAAAAGAAAAAAAAGATCCGTTAAATACAAATGTACATGCAAACAGAAGCAACCCCTCATCCCCAGGTGTACTATTAACAGCGAAACAGAACTAAGTTAGCTCCAAACCGTTTTTTTTTTGTAAAGAAATTGCTTACTTGTGTTCCTTCGAAACAATTGCATATACATATGCATATATATATATATATACATACATATATACATATACTTAAGACAATGCATAATTACATAAGAAACCCACAGTAGTGCATAGAAAGAAAAAGGTTTGTTTGATGAACATAAATATGCACGCACTCCACTGGTGAGCCATTGATTGCAATGACCTAAGCATCTGTGATATCTTTGTATCTTGAATAATTATATTTTTGCTTATTACTTCCGTTATAAGAATCGCAGAATAATGATTTATACCTCAATCTCTTCAGCAAGAAATGTACTAATCGAGGAATCAAGTCATATTCAAATCGGTTCAGCCATTTTGTAGTCATTAGTGTGTAAAGCATAGGAAAATGGTTTTTCTCAGTAAAAAAAACATATAAAAGGGGTTTAAAAGCCCAATAAGGGATTCAGTATACTAAAATTAGTCCTAAAGCATAACCCATCTCACGACAAATCGATTGATATATATATTGTTGGGGTATTGTTACGCACTTACTCCCTATTCGCGGAAATACAGAAAAAATGTGTTCTCTTTTATAGATGTAGAGAATAATTGGAATGGCAGTGGCGCCATCTGTCGAAAATTGGTCGTACCAACTTAAAACCTTCGCGGGTTCATGCACAACAACTTTGCTGAAGATCATCACATGATCAAATGTATAGTTTACGAGTCTATAAAGGACATACAGACAAACATTCATTTTTATATATATAGAAGAAAGAAGAAAGAAGATAGAAGAAGATAGATAGAAGAAGAAGATTAAAAATGCTATCCTTGACCTTATGTATTAAACTGAAGGGACCATATAACAATAGAATAGAACTGGTTTTCCGCCACAGCGCTGATTTGTAATTGGGAACATAAACTTCGTCTGGACCACTCATGCCTTACTCCTATAAGGATATACTAAACCTTAATAAAAACAAACCATAAGATAGTATCAGAAAGCTGGTGGGCTTTCTCACGGGCCATTGTGGCCTGAGAAACCACCTCGGCAAACTTATTCTGAGCTCAGACACGGAATTTAGGTTCTGCTCGGACGAGGATGAATCATCCGAACACATTCTCTGCAATTACCCAGCATTGCATTGGTTGAGGAGACGTATTTTCTATAAAGAAATATGTACGCCAGCGAAACTGAGAATTTCTGCTGCTTAGGACATACCATCCTTCATTAGGCAGGTATTACGCCTCTTAGATTCATTTTATCTTTATGATACCTATATAATCTTTTAGGTCGGTCCTTGCCACACGGGCAAGGATTATTCTAAAAAAAAAAATATATGTATATCTAATAAATACTTATTTGTTTATTTACTAGTTTATTCATTTATTTATTTATTTATGTATTTACTGCTTAATTTACATATTCATTTATTTAATAAAACTTTCATTCATTTATCTAATTATTTATGTATACATATATAAATGCTTATATATTTTTCTTTTCATTTGTTTGTATGTATATATGTACATATATTTATGAACATTATTCATTTATTTATTTTTTATTATTTTTGCTTAAAATTAAGTTTTCTCGTATTCTCCTTCAAATAAAACAATTTTATTCCCCTTTTGAAACTAATCCTGATAAAAAATGTGACAGTGGAAGATAAAATATTATGTATTTATCGAACCTCTGCATATAAAATGCGGGATAGCAGCCCAAATGTAAATATTTTTTGTACGAAATGAAACTATTTATAGTGGCGGAAGACTAAATATAGCTCTATTTAATACCCACATATTAAATCACATGTATTTTCCATGAAACTGAAACTAAAGTCGTTTGTTTGTTTGAAAACAAAACGGTTTCTTTGAATTCTTAAGGTGAAGCACAAAGGAGTGAATCGTCAATCTACTTGTAAAGCCAGCCTAATCGGGTGGAAAAATAAATAGCACAATTTATGTTACTAATAATATAAATTTGGACCATTTTTATCTCTGTAAGTTTAATTTTATTTACTATTCTAAAGAAAATTTAAATAATTTTGTATTAGAATTAATAATTGGAAGGGGTATTCATTGCTCGCCTGAGAAAAAACTGGCTATGTTCAAGTAATAATTCGACTTTCAAGCATGGCTCTTATCAAATTGTTGGTCGAATCATCGATACCTCTGCTACTGTTTGCTCTTGCTACTGTTATCGAAAGCGCCCTCAATGTCAAGTAAGGCACATATAGCTATTTCTTTAGAACATAAAGTTCTTTCAATCTTCCTCACAAGGTAGTGAAGAGCACCTTCTGTGGATTTACCCTTCCTACTTATAAGTAGAGGAGTAGACAAATCTAACCGACCTCTAATATGAGCGTCAATGAGTCTCTCCATCGTTTTGAGAACAAATGATGATAGACTTATTGGTCTGTAGGATGTAGGCAACACTGGGCCTGTTGCCCGGTTTGGAAATGAAGACCACTTTTAGCTGTCTCCAGGTAATCGGAATGTATCCTCAATTGAAGCTGGTTCTAAATAAATCAAAAATACCCGGCAGGATGAGACCGATAACTTTCTGTATAAGTGTTGGAAAAGACCGTCAACGCCGGTAGCTTTGAATGGTTTAAAGGAGCTGACCGCCCATTTAACCTTTTCTGGGCTAAACATTTTTCTAAATAAACTATTTGCTCTATTAGTAATACCGACCCTATGGTCAGCTACATCCGAGTACATGTTTAGCATAGTTGAAGGTTTTCTAACTTTCTTCCTAAGTTTGGCAAGCTGGTCATTCCACCAGGGAACCTTTCGTTTACACAAACTGGTTTTATGCATACAGCTGTCGTGGTAGGAAGTAAACAGTACATCATTCAATTGGTATGCTGCTTCATCTAGGTCCCCTATGGACTCGATAGGTGTAACGAGCATATCCAATTTTGAGAGAACAAGTCCTCGATATAAATTCCAGTCCGTTGACTTGGGATCATATCTACTAGAAGCATGTGACAGTTTGCCTTGAATATCGAACCTGATGTGTTGATGGTCCGACAGCGAGGCTTCGTCAGAGACATGCTAATTTTCAATAAAATTAGATATAAATGGACTAACAAGGGTGAGATCAAGTTCCTCTTTCCGAATTGCATTTATGAAGGTAGGTTTAGAGCCTCTATTTAAAATATCTACACAACTAGTAGTAAGGTATTCTAAAAGACACTCACCCCTTCTGTTGATGCCACTACTGCCCCATACAACATGATGCGCATTTGCATCGCAACCTATGATGTAGTGAAGGCTGTTTTGTAGGCAGTGTTGTATAAGTCCTTGGACCTCTATGGGCGGGCTGTTGTCGTCGTCGCCGGGGAAATATGCCGAGGCACACACGATGTTTTGTGTTCCCGGTCGGGACTTCTACTAGAAGTGTCACCAGGTCCTTCGTGATGAATTCTGGAATTGGAAGAAAGTTTATATCTGTATTTATTAAGCAGGCTGCCCTTGGTACTGGCTCCCCGCACTTAAAAATTAACTTACTAGACCTATTCCGTAAACCTTTTACTGTCCACAAATAACCATATGTTCTTGGATGAGACCAAGGGCTATGTTTTCATCGGCGAACCGCTTGCTAAGGGTAGCGGACGCGCCCTCAGCGTGAAGCATGTTCACCTGTAGCACCCTAATTGTGCTCATTAATCCTCCTTAGAGGATCTAGCTTGCCGAAATAATTGGGCTTTTTTAGGACCATTTGCTCTACGGCAAGTAACCTGGGTAGAACGACTTTGTGGTCTGCTTCTAGCCGACTCTTCTTCTTTCCGATAATGGTGCCCAGTGGCGTCGCTTGACGAATGCGGTAAGCCTGCCGTTTTGCCCAGTGACGCTGCTACTCGTGGGAGTAATCTAATAATCCGGCAAAGCGGATATAGTTCCAACAACGGGTGATGGTCCGAACTACACTGTTTAAAAGGTACCGCCGTCAGTCCCTGAAACCTTATTGGTGCTCTTAAGGATCAGCTTGACATAGTCAAAACGGTAGTTCATTTTGCCTTTGAGTATGTTAAGCCTTTTAATGCAGACGTCGTCGATCGCCAACACGAGGTGAACCTTTCTTCTCTGTATAACTTTCCATGAATTGGCCTGCAGATCAGCGTTCTGCGCAGTAATCGTTGTTAGAACTTTCCTCGACGAGAGCTCAAGACTCTGTGGAAAGAACACTCGGACGATGTGTGGTTTCGGAAAAGACCCCTCTTCCCCCAGCGTCACGTTCATTTCACTCTTAGCTGTAATCATTTAGAAGTTCAAGCACACTGTCTGCGCAGATAAAAGTTAGCCATCCCGATTAGGAATGTGAGCCAGAAAAATGCGGCCACACGCCACTGTTGCTCATCTCAATCGAGATGTCTATAACCGACTCTTGAAAAACTGCCATCTGCCATTAACAGCGCTAGCCACTTGGCTAAAAGTGGGGGCATCAGGTAAAGGTCCTGCCTCTACCTTCTTGGCGGCCGAAGTCGGCGGAGTCTGATCCTCGGATCTGACCCGCTTGGTTTCGCGTTAAGCGGAAAGGGCGAAAGAGAAGAGAGAGCGCTCTCTCCATTTTTGCATATGCGTAAAGCATATTTAAACCACCTTCTTTCCATTGAACTAAGTTTGACGAATGTACTCTGCTGATGCTGAATCTGTAGTCCGTCTAACCTCTTCCCAATGGAAGAGTAACCGGATTTCTCTGAGATGACGCTACAGGCATCAATAAGAGTAGATGCGTCAGAATCCGAAGTGGCTGACCCCGCTTCTTCGGTTCGCCTTCTGAATTACTGATGTTGTTTGGCTGCTCAACAGCAAACCGAAAACTTGAGGCCATTGTGTTATTGGCTGACGAGAGCACAATAGCTACTCTAGATACGGGTTGCTCAACAGCAGATCCTGAGGTTGATACGATTGCAGATGCATTGTTCTTTGTCTTATTTGAATTATTGTTAAAAATGTTGGACCCACGAGTCTCCGGGAAAGGAGATCACCCATGACAGAGCCCGGTATGCACAAGGAAGGCTGGTTGGATATCGAAGGTCGGCAAGTATTCAAGTCCGCAAAGTCCATGCATCCCTCAGCGCACGCTGTTCCACCTTAGATTAGGGATTTGACAGCTAAACTATGTGCCAAACACCTGTAAATGGTCTCTGTAAAGAAAACAAGCACTCCTTTTCCTAGTGAAAAAGATAGCTTGTGTTTTCTTCTCATTAATTTTGCTTCTCCACATACAGTAGCACTCGAATAATATTTTCGTCGCATTGCGCACACTTCGCAATTCGGTAGGTGGGTCACTCTGTCCACTCCTGGAACCAATTACTTTTCTTTATGAAGTAATTTATGTTAGCCGTAGAGGCGTTATTAAGATCATTGAGACCATCGAAATAGTAATGACCCAGTATAACTTTCCTAATGTTAGCCAGCAAGAAGTGAGAAATTTATTCTTCTTCCTCTTCGTCTCTGCAACTTCTGCAGAAGTCATTATAGGGGATGCCCAATCTTTGAGCATGCCTGCCTATTGTGCAGTGTTCAGTTATAACCTTGGTGAGAGTAGAGAGGGTTCCTCTTTTTACCTGTTTAAGGTATGAAAACCACCTTTACCTCGGACCAGGCATTAAGCATAGTTCCTAATGCCAGACAACCTTTCAGAATGCACGACATGCTCTGTCGTATAATATCGAACGCTCTCTGGAGTTGAGCCGAAAAGACGCCATCTGGTCCCGGGGATTTAAATGGTTCGAAGCTGTTTACCACCCACCTTAGCTTCTCTTCACTTATTAGTTCAGGAAAGACCTGTGGGCGTAGAGCCTCTACCGTGGCAGTTCTAAAATCGGAGATAGGCGTACAGCCGGGAAAGTGTGTGTCCATTAGTAGATTAAGCGATTCCCTTTCGGAAACAGCCCAATATCCACCAGGATTTTTTAGGACACTTGGTATGGTAGGTGATTTAGAGAGGACTTTGCGCAGTCTAGCAGGTTGAGATGTGTCATCAATACTCTGACAGAAGCTGCGCCAGGATCTACGCCAGGCTTTCTTAACAGCTGCCTTGAAGACCTTTAGTGTTTGCTTGTAGATTTCCCAGTCCGAAGGTAGCCTTGTAGATTTGGCTCTATTGCAGCTCTCATGCCAAAGGTTGTTGAGTTTCGGACTCACTATTGATACAAACTTTGAAATAACTAGAGTATAGAAAACTTCGGACTAAAACGTTTAGAATGACAAACGGCTAAGTGACATTTCTGAAAATTTTGATTTTTTACCCGATTAAGGTGTTATATGAGAACTTAAATTTTGATCTATTTGCCGTTACTCTATTGTACTTACTACAGGAGTAAGCTTTAGATTGAGGTAAAAAATACACACATTTTTCCTGGTTTCGTAACGTAAGAAAGTGTTAAAATCTCTTAACATAATTGTACGATAAGCAATCGATGTGTAGCAAATTTCTTTTGCGCATGAATGTGCTTAATGTTTACTGAACACCTTCCTGTAGTCTGACTTTACATACATACATATAAAACATACTAGCTCTTTGTTCACTATATCAGATTGGCAGAAAAATATTGTGATCACTCAAAATAAGTCTTCCGTCTGATCTTTAATACTTTTAATAATCTTGTATCAAGTCCTTATTTGGCTATTTTGATGTCATTGACCGCAAGTATTCAGGAGTAGGACATACTCTCCTTCATATCGATCGCAATTTTGGCAGAATCGAAAAATTTTGACGAAAATACGAAACTCTGTACACAGCAGAATAGTATGGAGACATAGTAAGGACCGCAAGCTACCGAAATACGGTTGTAATCGATATAGGAAATCATTTCCTTCCCTGAGCGAGTTGCAGCTTAAGCTGAGTATAAAAAATGCAACCAAAAACAAATTAAATGAAGAGGCATGCACCCGAGATGCTATTAATTAGATACGTGTCGAGAAATATGGATCTTATTTGTACAAAAATTTGAGTTTGTTTTGACTTCCATTTGTAAATATGTTTACTAGAGTATGTGAGCTATTAATGTAGCTATCGTCAGAAGTATGTTTATAGCCGTTCTGGCGCACAGCGAGCTGGGAGCAATTTTGAGGGTTCTGACATGTAATGATTTTGGTGGTTTTCGGTTTTGACATTTGCTAGTGCGATGATCTTATGACGTGTCTGGCTTTGGCGTCTGATAATTCAATGATTTTATCTCGTGCTATTATCTACTGCCCTCTTTTGGTTGACCTAAGAATGTATTCCAATGACAACATACATTTTATCTTGTCTTCAATATTCTTTTGAAATATTTTCATAGTTATCAGCAAAGAAGAATGAGCATAATTTGCTCAAGCGGGGTATCGAAAACGGGAGGGAGACGAGGATATTAAATAATAAAAGACCAATACCAACAATACCAACCCCTACGACCACGCGATGCGCCATTACCATATTGATATAAGAGATCTTTGAATATTTTTTGTTCATTTTGTAATCGGTTGCTAAAGTGTATGACGAATAAGATGATAACGAAAAACAGATTTGGTCAAAGCTGGATCTAAAACGCTCTAGGAATTTGATTTCTTTCAATAGACTGCATATCGGCACCACAATAGGTGTCATCACTGGACATTGTCTAATAGGCAAGTATGGTACAAGGTAAGACCTCTTTGAGAACGACTTTTGTAGAAGCTGTATGGATGAAGAAGGGGAGGAAACTATCCCCCACCTTCTTTGTTTTTTCTCAGCTCTCTCCAGAAGCTTCACTCAGGAACTCCCTATTACAACGACGACCTGATGACTCGTGGCGACTCCTAGCTGGCAGCCACTTCAACATAACCTAACCTAACCTTCTTGCTATTTGGAAGAAAGTATTCTCTCGTCGCCAAACCATAATTCCACTGAGCTCAATTTAATAATTTTTTTTTTATTTTCATTTTTTAACAACATATCAAAAGCACGTTAAACACTTGCTAATCACAACAGTTCAACAGTTTCATTCACAATGATCAAAACCTTTATAAATTGAGTTACACGTTACAGAATCCTATATTGATTGATACATTTTGTCAATTAGTTGATAGGTGACATTCACAATAAGGGTGTATGTAGTATGTAATACTTCGTAGATCGCAACAAATATTTCAGTTCATAGCGTAACATATTCACAACCATTATTTTCATACATGCAGGTGTAATAGTTATTATTTATTTATTCTTAGTTCATTGATGTATTTTAAGTTGTTTTACAATTCTTACATACTATGTACCTTAATTTAGAGAATAGTTAGTGACATTTTTATTCAATGAAAAAAATAGAGAGAAATGGTCACTTCAAAATTTACAATGTGGGGTGGACAAGCATATGTGTGTATGTAAATTAAAGTCCCATAACAAATTTAAACGTTTTGACAGACAATAAGAATAGATGCAGCAAAATATTGTATTGTAGTTAAAGCATACATAGACTCATAAATTAAAAAGTTAAGCAAGTACTGAAGCATAACAAAATTTTAATGTCATTGTGATTAAAAGCAAAAAGCCACGATTTTGCTTTTTTAAATAATACAGACCCAGTTCTAACGATTCCTATATTTTCGGGGAGGACTATTAAATACATACATATGTACATATATAGCTTGCAAGAAGCAATCGAATAAAAGTTCCTCAAACTTAAAGCGTTAAAGGAAGGAATGCAAACGACGGTACTAGTATTGCTACGTAGATTATGGATGTCACACATACGGCTCTGCATATAGCCACCTCTTATGAGGAACATTTTTAGGACTTTAAAAAGGAATAAAGTGCCTTACAAGCAGAATTTTCATTGTTCTAAATAATTTTATGGAGTGGGTTAGGTGAGTCGATTTACATACTTTTCTTATTGCGCGATTTTGAAAGACAGACAGCTGTTACAGTATGTGCCTCTCCTTTAGCTTATTTCATACTGCAGTCAGGAGTGAAAAATCCAAAGAAAATTGTTTTAGGGTCTTTGTAGAGCAGTGTGTGGGCGCCGTGTCTCAAGCCGTTAGTGTGTTGGATCGCTGAGCGGAACGTTCGACATTCGAATCCCAGAGTAATTATTGTCATGAAAAAGCTTCTCAGTTAGCCTTTCGGATATGGCTCTAAACTGTACGTCCCTTCCATTTGTGTGAAAAATATAACGCGCACAACACGTTGCGCGAAGGATTTATATTTATATTTTTTGTAGAGCAGTATTTCCTAAGACGGTAAAATATATCTACGTAGAGCAGATTGCAGATACTTTTTCAAAATTGAAGAGTATTCGCACCAATTTAAATTTCGGTCTATAATTACACCTACTTACTTATAGTGCTCAACTAATTCTAACTTGAACCCATTCTAATTGCAGCCAATATTTCCACCATATGGGACAGTAGGGCATTGCACATCACAAACACAGTTTTGCAAGATATGTCTACAACAATAAGATACATGAAATGTATTGTCAAAGGCCGGGGAGACTTTCACGTTAAGTCTGAAATACATTAATTTAGTTTTATTGCTTACTACGAACTTGTAGTATTTACATTACCAATAAATGGGAGTGCAAATGTAGAGTTGAGATAGATTAAAAACAAAATGGGACCAAGGACAGATCCTAGGAGTTCACCTAGATTGATTATCTTCGACTTAGTTAAATTGGCTACGATTTTTAACTTTTGTATTCTGTTCTTTAGATAAGAAGCAAACCAATATAAGATAAAACCGCGAAACCCCACTCAATGCAATTTGTCCAAGAGAATGGCGTGATCAACCATGTTGAAGGGTTTTGTAAAATCAACAAAGGGTCCGGCGCAATATCATTTAGCATCAAATTCTTTGTAAACAAATCCACAAAAGTCTCGGAGGGCGTCTTCCATAGAAAGGCTGTAAACCCAAACAGTCTTTCGCTAAAGAAGTTAACACCATTGAAATATTTCAGAACTCTACTTATGACAGTTATCTCAAACATTTTCAATATCGTAGAAAGTAAAGAAATTGGTCTGTAGTCGCTCTTTTTCAAAATAGGGATTATATTAGCGCATTTTAGCAAATCTTGAAAATTTCCCGAAAAGATACTCAAATTAAAAATGTAAGCCAAAATATCAACAACATTAAGGACAATTTCTTTCATGAAAATGTTGAAAATTCAATCGTTACCACAAGAATTCGATTTTTTAAGATTATTTATGGTTTTCAACAGCTCAAACCCTTAAATGGGTCAAATAAGAAGCTACTCCTTAGAGGAGTGTGGTCCCCAAGACCAGATGCAGAACAACAGCTGAAGACGTTTGGAAGGTCTTTAGGGAAAAGTATTTGTCCCACTGAGGCAAAGTAGTCATTAAACACATTAGCAACTGCTGCAGAATCTGTGATGTCAACATTCCCGTTTTTAAGAATAATAGATTAGCTATGGTTTTTAGTTTTACGATTAATTGCTGTTTGCAACCTCCCATTCTTTTTAAGATTTCCTTGTGAATTTCTTATTCTACTCTGATACTAAATATAACGACAGACATTAATTTCGTTATTAATTTTTTGGCAAATTGATTGTAACGATTTTTCAAAATAAGAATATGTGTGCGTTTGCAACATTTATTACGTTGCTTATGCTTGACTTAAATTTTTTTTGAGAAGAAATTTGTTCATCAAGGGCTTAAGTTTAATTTCGTATTTTCTTTGTTGAATGGAAAAGCTAGAGATATCAATGTGATTAGTTAGAGTTTTTAAGAATAGTTCATATGCCTGGGACGCATTTCTAATGCTATGAATTTCTCCTAAGTTTCACGCAGCAGTGACCGAATACGGCAAGCATTAGAAATCGCTCTTGTATGTATGTTCATTAATAAACTATGTTAATCCATGCTCTGCCATTAAGAAGCCGTATATATCAACTGCAGGGTTACAACTCTAAATGTTCACATTAAGTTCGCTAAAAATAATTAGATTAGCCAATTTTTTATTGCTCACAAAAGCTGTAAACTCTTTTAAAAACAATAATTGTAAAGGCATGTACTGCCTTTGTGTACAAACAAATAATGCTTAAATTATATCAGCACTATTGAAACTATAAGAGTCAACAATACACTCATAATCACGCAAACATGTACGAATCACGCACGAATACTCCTACTCCTCCCGCAGAATATGAATCATAAGTGTCTCGTAGTTTGGAATTTTATAGTCTTCTTTTTCACATAAATAATTTCATATCTCGAACAGTCAGGCACATTCACAAAGGTTCAGTATTACTAAGTAACAAAATTAAAGATTTGTCGCAGGCTTCTAATATTCTATAATAGATCATACTATCATAGATACTTCTTATTGCATTAATCGTAGTGTTGCCTTTTATAAGATCAAACCTACTTTTCTGATATAAATTTGAGAATCACTAAACCATAAGTATTTAAGTATTTATATTGTTTTTCCATTTGAACTTTATTCGCTACTGTAAAAAAGCCTTACTGTATTTCAAATAAATAAAAGTAATACATAATCATCTGCTTGACATCAAAAGAGGTCAGATGGAAGCATAAAATATTTTTTGTCGTCTCATAAGGATTCGAATTCGCATTTATATTGTTGTTGCGCATAACGTTACAATTTTGAATTCCATCAGGGGAGACGAAAGCATTCAGAGCAGCACAAAATAATAGGTCTGTTCCCGTACTTTCTGCACCAAAATTCGCAGATTTTCAATTTTCAAGGAGTGGGGATGAAAATCTCTCACTGAGAGGCACAAACATCAAAAAGTACGGGAACGTGTTGAGCAACAAAACCTGCCCACTTTTAAAACGTGAAAAACATACATATGTTACTTACAAAAAATTTCAGTTGGATATTTGTATTTTCTGCTCTGCTTGCAGTTCTATGTACCTACCTATGTATGTTTTTTTTCCCAAAATAAAGAATTTTAAAATTTAATTAATTAATTTACGAAGATAATCTTTCATGTTTTTCTAAAATAAATTAATTTTTGCCAATGAAAACAAAAAAAAAACAACAATTAAATTGACAGATCTCGGCTATTTGACAGATCTCATAAATCTGCCCACAGAAATTTCTTGGGCTAAAATTCGCAGCATGGGGAAATTTCTTATTCTCTCGTGAGCTGTCTCTTCTGCGAAAAGCTACGAAATTTTGCAGTACGGGAACAGGATTTCGTAGTTTTTCGTAACATTTCGTAGATTTTCGTTGTTTTGGGCAGGTACGGGAACAGACCTCATTCTGCGCATTCTCTACAGCATTTTCGTTATTTACCTCAGGCATACCAACAATTTCAATAAGACCGCCCTCCAGTTCACTTTATTTTCCAAGTTCGTTACCTCCGATCTTATTGTGGGATTTTCTTTTTGCAGCTGTTATACTGTGTGGATACTTACTTTTTTTAGACTTAGAATCTCTTCGTAAAGCAGCTGAAGAATTATTGAACTGCTGCTACCGCTGGATTGTTGTAACTGTTCCACTGCATTTGTACTTGCACTTGTACTTGACACTATAGAAAACACGTCCGCTCTCAAGGGACTCTTGATCTTCTTTGATTAATTAATCATAATGCATTGACTAAATAGAACTTTTATTATCTCGGTTGAAGAACTGTGCATAAGTGTGTCCATTGGTTTCAGAACCGACAATCTTTATCAAGGAAATAAATGGGCAATATTTTGGTTGAACGAATCCGATTCTCCCGTTCTTTTACTAATGTTGGTTGCGACTAAGCTGCAACGATTATGTCGCGCGGTAGAAACTCGAAACTCAAAACATACATTCACTGCACTTTTCGTTTACTTTGTTACTGGACTAGTTGGTGATTCGTTGTCCAATGCTTTTCTTTTGGCCTTAGATCGGTTCAGTGTGAAAGATGTACAATTGCCTTTTTAATCTGAAGCATTAAAATATCAAAACTTTTAAAATTCTTCCGCTTTCTTTATACATACACAAATAAACTTAATTTCCGGTCCTGATTCAAGACTTCTTACATACATATAAACATAGATTTATATTGATACATGATACATTCGCTTACATAAATCTTACACAGAATATTAGCAATCGAATCCCAACGAAAACTTTTAGGCTAGGACTTAGTCCCTAAAAGGTTATTATTTATAAAGATTTCGTTGTGGTCACTTTCCAAATGTGCGCGCTGCCTCTGCTACGTCGTCCCTCTGGGATGGTTCAATGGCTCGAGGGGCCAGTTCGCTGAGGACCATACGCTATACATGTCCATCTCAGCCGCTGACCTCTTAGCTTTTGATCAGGTCGACGTTTGCTGTATGACCGGTAAGGTTTGTCATTGAATCTTCACCTCCACACTCAACTGATGCGAATCGGACCTAATATCACGCGATCCTTTCAAAGAAACTCGCTTTCTGCTGCAATATATGTAGCAGCACTGGGGTGATGAAGGTGTTCTTCCCAATTGTGTCAGTATTATCCGCATATGCAAGTAATTGAATGCACTTTTGGAAAATTTTATCTCTGATGTTAGTATTACGTACACGTTCAAGTATGATGTTAAAGAGATCACAGAGAATTGGTAAAAGTGATCAGGAGTCCCAAAGAATTGGGGCCAAAATGTAGAAAAGTTTGTTAGCAAATGAATTCTCTTCTGTTCAAAGATCATTTGGGCAAATGTATGTAGATAACAGTCTTTTAACCAATTTAGTAAGCAGAGGTACACCTCATTGAACGGTGATCTCACCTGTCTTACAGGTTATGTTCCCAAACAAAATTACGTACTTGTATTAGTATCGGGAATATTGTCTGAAGTGATAATTACGAGCAAAATCATGGAAAGTACATACCATATTGTCCACGACCCAAGGTTCCTGGACCAAGACTATATCTTCCCTGTCCTTTGAGAGACGGAGAAGAAGGCCGGCAGGAGCCGTTATGGAGTGGTGTAAGTTAATCTGGACTAACTGCAGCATTGGTGCTACAATTAGGCAGAGAAGCCTCCACCACGGTGGTATTCAGGGCTTCCGAGTCCGAGGATGATTCCAAAAATTCGTCCTCACTCAAAAGCAGTGGATGTAGTTTATTAAAGCAGTCATCCCTCTCCATGTCCGACAGTTTGTCTTCATCGACTAGAGACGGATTCTGGTGACGACAATTCCAAGACATAAAACTCAACTCAAGGCGAACCCAACGAGACCCAAAGATAGGAGTCCAAAAGATAAAAGAAATGAAGACGACTAGCAAAAAATATCGCAAATACATCCGAAATTCCAGTTTTTGGGTGTGTTTACCCAAAAATCGGAAAGATAACAGAGAACGTGAAGCAAATAAGTCACATTTACACTAGTAGCAAGCCATCAAGAGATGAAACATCCCACAGCTCCACAATATTATAGGTGCACAAGCATAATTATTCTCCTGTTGCAGGAACTTGGTTGAGTTGACTGCGGATGCTGGACTGTGGTTAATGCAATATAGCGTTCTGATTGAACACACTCAATTGCTCGTAAAATAAGGCTTCAACATATTTGCCAGGCAAAGTGCAGTCAACACAATCGATCTGGTTTGCTTTCCTTTCAACCGATGTACGATGTTTCATACTAGATGATTGAGTCAATGAAAAGTCAGCCCATTCTGGGCCATACCCTTTTGCGTGCCCCTAACCTTACAATAATTTCATTTGGGAAAATTTGTTCAATTTGCGATAATAGTTTAAAAGCATACTTGGTTTTAATGTTCGCTCCCGCATCCCACACCAATTGAGTTGCTTGGACGTTTATGGATGATGAACTCTTTGGGGAACAATTGCAAATACATTATGCGCGCGTTTGTGTGTATGTATTTTATCATTTGGCGGTGTTGTTGTGGGGAATTCTCGGTTACCGAAGGGCTATTGTGTTTGAATTTTAAAGTACAACATAATTTTCTTTGTTATAGAGTCTAACACAAACACGCCCAAAGTGCAATGTAAACAATTTGATTAGAACTTGCAATAGTTATTCATGAGAGGTTATGTTTGCTAATGACGTATTAGATTGCCTTTCGATGGGTAAATTCATATTCATTCTACATGCAACATGGAGGGGTCTTAAAGTTGCTTTAATTTCTTGGAGCGGGAACGATGAACATACTATGAGATGGTGCGTTCTCAAGCCGTTTGTCGAAAACAAGCAGATAATGTGAAAAATTAAATCGATCCCTTTCATGTTTGAAATTGTCTACGTCAAGGTGCCGATTGGAATCCTTTGCCATTATTCTTCTAACGAATTTGCAATGGTAGAATGTCAACACTAGAGGTGAAGTCTGCCCAATATTTGATCTTACAGAAGAAAAGCAGCAGTGACCCAGCCCCCTATCTACACATTCTAGCGTACGTATGTCGGAGTACCGATATCATTGTCAACGAAGATATGATCGAAGCAGGGCAGCATTAAATACGCAAAAATTTACAAGTTTAGGCCAAAAATTTTCTAAGGATACATATCTCATTGGCTTACATTCGGGTTTATCGCAATGATAATCTGACTGTCGTAAAACCCACTTGATTGTATATAGAGATTTGCGAAATAATTAATGCGAAAATACCAGACCTTAAACAAGACTGAAAACCTTAGAAGAAAATGGTACAAAGGTCTTTTGACATACATACATACATAGGTCTTTTACAATATCGTAGATATCGGCTCCCTCTATGCGCAGAACTGTAATACATTGCAACAAATACTGAAATTATGAACGTTTACCTTTTACTTTTACCCTGATTTCTAGAGATCAAGAAAAAATGCAGAAAAAAATCTGCCCGGTAACGTCGAAGGCCCATTTGCCACATACATTGAAGTATTTATTCATTGTGCTGATTCCACTTTAACAGAATGAGTGGAGAAAGAAAAACACACTTTCTCTTTTCGCTCGAAGAATTATCAAAAAAGTTTTTCAATGAAACGAGAAATTATTCTCAGCTTCGGGCAAGAGTCACCACTTCGCCTTAAAGTTTTTCGTACGCGGCTTGCCATGGTAAATATTTCAAAAGTAAGTTCCTATAGCTCCTTATTCTTTGCCGCAAGTTGAACTAATGGAATTTAAGAACATCGTAAGGATTCAATTAGGGAAATACCAGACTAAGTATACCGCTAACTCCCAGTGGGTTCTCTAACAGAACAAACATTTGTACGAGTATATTTTCACCCTGACTGGTTTTCTCTCGATTTGGGGTTAAAACAATAACTCGACAAGGTTTATTTATGTAAGGTCATTTGCTGTAATAAAAGTTGCACGCAAATACAACTTACACAACTTTAATTGAATTACAAATAAATTATTATTTAAGTTGAAGAAAATCCATGGGGAAATTTTGATTAGGGCAACGGTTATTTATTTGTATATTTTTGTTGTCATAATGTTGTCTTAATTGACTTTTGATGTAGTTCTGATAAGAAAAAAAAACACTTTGCAACAATTCAACTGCATCTAATTTCTAATTGCGATAGAGGAGGTACACACGCCTATTGTTATATTAATTCGTGAACGCGTGACCTCCCATATCGTGTTCACCCTATGTTGATATAAATTTACCCCCTCAAGCATACATTGTCTCCCAAATTGTGTACATATGAAGTGCATTAGCAAACATCAGGACGTAGCCCAAACTAATTTATATGCTAATTTTTCAAAATAGTTATATACATATTTTGTTTTTAAATAATGTGGGTGGCGTTCTGTTCAGCCTAGTGTGTAATAAGAGATTTCAATTAGCACTGAAAATACACAGTAATAATAAATAGTTTTATATTTAAAAATAATAAATTAAACAAGAATTTTTATATTATAAGATATGAAACGACATGGGTTAACTGTCCTCGTTAGAGAAGTTTTTTTACTATAAATAGCACGGTGGACGCCGTGGTTAGTGTGGGAGCGGCAGGTTCAAGGTTCCTATCCCAGAAACCAGTTTTTTTACGGTACCACCTCTCGTGAAGGGGGTATTTTTCGGTCACAGAAGACAGCAGAGTTTTACTGCCACTTCATCCACCATACGCTTACGCGATGATTGATGTCATCATCAATAGTTGCTTCGCTATTGAACATAGATCCCAGATACTTGAAATTTTCGCACTTGGGAATCACTTTTCCATTCAAATAAATGTCTGGACTAGGTCGGAGTGGATCAGAGAATGGGCAGTACAGGTACTCTGTCTTTTTTGGACTAATTCCAAATTAATTGGAGACTTTAATTGGGAACTCTTCGTTGACTCCGGCGGGGCATCTTACTCTTGTCTTTGCTCCATCATACATGTGCAAGATCATCTGTACGTAGGGTTCTGGAACTCCTCGGTGTCTTAGCACCACCCATATCAGATCTCTTGGTTGTCTATCGAATGCTTTTCAAAATCAACCAACACCAGATGCAAATCTTTTAAGGCATCACGATGTTTTTCCATTATGATCCTTATACTTTGGATTGCATCTGTGGTTGATTTACCCGCGACAAACCCGCACTGGTCATCAGATAGCCGTATTATTTAACGCAATCGGCCGTCTAATACCCGCTCAACGATCTTCATGGTGTGTGACATCAGCTTAATCGAACGGTAATTATCACAGTTTCTCGTATCACCCTTTCCTTTGTGCAAAGGAAGAAGATAACTTTCCCTTCACTGATTAGGCATTGGATCTCCTCTCATGAGTTTGGAGATGAGAATCATGATCCATCTAGACCCGAAGTCTCCCATCTTTTTCCAAAACTCAGAGGGTAACTCGTCCGGCCCAACTGCTTTTCTCTTTTTGGAGGATTTGACCACTTTCCTAACTTCATCGACTGTTATGTCGGGTACTTCTCCATAGTTAGGTACGGCTCTTGGAAAGTATAGCCGGGGAAACTGTTCGTTTAAATGTTCCTCACAATACAGTCGCCACCTCTGTAGAATTTTTTCGTCGTCCACAAGGAGTTGGCCTTGAGCATTGTTAATGAACTTCGGCGAACGAATCTCCTGAGCATTTCTTCTTCTCTGTGCGGCTATCTTGAAGATGGTTGTACCCTTGTTCAAGTTGTTTTGTCACAGCTCGTGGATAGCCTGGTTCGTATCGGCAGGAGAAGAAGATATTTCCTCCAACTCCCGATACAGGCCCTCCACACTCTTTGCTTGAATTTGGGCACACTTCTTCTTCGCAATACTTTTGCAACGTTTATATTCCAATTTGAGGCGAGCTTTATCATCTCTATTATTAGAGGGGCACTTTGACCAAGCTTTGAATGCTACTTTTTTCTCATTTATCAGTACTTTAGCTTCCTCAGTCCACCACCATGTTTCTTTGCCGTGTTAGTAGTGTCATTTGGAAACTCCGAGCAGTGATTTAGGTCTCTATAAGCAAGACCGCTATAGGGAATTCCACATATCTTGTGCTCTGCACTCTTTAACCTCAACTTCGTCGATGTTGTTACGGAGGTAATCTTTCATGTTAACAGTAAATGCTTCGCCTTTTTCTTTATCCAGATTGTACCATTTTATTTTCTCAGAAACCTTTATTTGTTTGATTTTCTTTTTCGACGTCTCCATAAATATTTCTGTCAGGAGGAGACGGTGTTGCCAAGCGATGGCCTCTCCCAAGATCACTTTGCAATCTTTAACCCTTGGCTTTATGAAACTAGCTACCAAATGGTAGTCAATCTGGGTTTCATTTCCGCCAATGCTGTAAGTGATCAGGTGTCGGCTTTTTTTGACGAACATGGTATTTAGCACGATTAAACCGTATGACTTGCATATGCTTAGGATGTCTTCATCAGAAGAGTTCCTGGCGCCGTATCTCAGTCTTCCATGGCAGTCATCATAGTCTTCGTTTGACTTCCCGACATGTCCATTCAAATCTCTGCCAACAAACAAAGCTCTTCCCTTGGGATATCCTTGATGAACTTGTGAAAATCTAGCCAGAATGCATCTTTGTCCCTCTGCTCGCACCCGACTTGGGGAGCATATGCACTGACAATATTCCACACTTCACCTTGTATCACCAGTTTGAGAGACATCAAACGGTCACTGGACTTCGAAATGGTCAAAACGTTGCCAAGTAGCTCTGCCGCATGGATGATACCGATTCCGTTTTTACCCAGTTCGGTTCCGAAGTAAAACATCTTATAAGCTTTTGTCCTAACATCCGAGAAACGCGCCTTATTGCCAGTGTTTCCTATTTCGTTTCTTGAACGCACAAGATGCCCACTCGCCTTCTACCCATCATCTCCTCCAGCTCGTAGCTGCGACCACTCATACTTCCAACGTTCCAACTCGCTACCCTTAGGTTTCGCTTAAGCCGTTGCATTATTTTGCTATCCCCCTGAAACCGAATAGCTCTGACCCGAGCATTTCTGCTCGTCCCAGGATCACAGCCATGCGTAGCATTAGTAGTGCCTGGCAGGGTAGTGCCTTTCTTTTTAGCGTTCTTTGCCGTAATGCTAGTTTAAGCGAGTTTCTGTTTGACACGTGCTTGATCCTGTTACTTGTTGTTGTTTGATTTTTCCTTTTATAACACCGGTAATCTCCAGTCGTGTCAACCCACGGATTCGTATGCACACTTGCGGGACAGTTTTTTAGATGTTAAATGTGTCGCTAGGCTCACCAGGATGCTTAAATTGCCTAGATGTGATATATCCCCTTAGTCGCCTTTTACGACAAGCGCTATTCATTGGAGGGCGCTGCAGAGATATTCTTGGCTCGTCCCTGCACGGGTAAAATCTGTATCAATTTGTTATTCTTCTGATAGTATGGTTTTAGTGAAGTATTTATGTACATCTGATATCCGACATCGGACATCTGCCCATAAAATGCTGGATTGTTCCATCTGCTTTTGAATTTCCGTTTAGATGAAAGAGATGTTATATCATAGATTCTGCGAATCTTTTTCTTCTGCGAATCTTTTTCTTCTGCGTAGGAAGAAAAGGGCATACGCAGTCTCCCAGCTCAAGGATATCGAGGAGTCCCGCGATAGAAACAACACCCGGATGTTTTATAGAAAAGCCAAACAACTGGCAGTTATATTCAGGCCCGGAACGCAAGCTCTTGGAAATCAGCTCCATATGCCCCATCTACAAAAAAGGCGATCCTATGTCCTGCAACAACTACAGAGGCATATCCCTGCTATCCAACGTAATATGTGAACGTCTAAAGCCTTTCTGCAACACACACATCGGCCAATACTGATTGTGGCTTCCGGCCCGGCAGATCGACGATAGACCAAATCTTCACTTTAAGATTTGGTGAAGAGACCAACGGATTTTAGGTCGAGACTCAGCATCTTTTCATCGACCTTAAAGCCGCATATGATAGCATTCATCGCCGTGAGCTCTACTTGGCGATGGCCGAATTCGGGATCCCGCACAAACTAATCCAGCTTTGTCGCCTCACGCTGGAGAACACGCGATGCAATGTACGGTTTGGAAACAGTTCTTCAAAACTATTCCAAACGTGTACCGGATCTAGGCAAGTAGATGCGCTATCATGCGATTTCTTCAATCTAGTGCTGGAACAGATAGTGCGCAGGGCAGGCGTCAACACGGAAGGCACTGTCTTCAACAAATCCGTCCAGCTGCTGGGATACGCAGACAGTATTGATGTCATCGGTCGCTCCCAGCGTGCCGTCATAGAGGCTCTTACGACAAATGAAGAACAGGTGAAACGAGTCGGTCTTGGGGTAAACGAGGACAAAACAAAGTACATGTGGTCAACAAACAAAGCAGCATCTGTCCACCGCCGATAACAAAACGTCACTGTTGACACCAGTAACTTCGAAGTAGTTGAGGAGTTTACCTACCTCGGAGTAAACATCAACTCCACGAATGACACCTTAGTGGAGATCCGGCGAAGACTAACCCAAGCAAACCGCTGCTACTTCGGTTAAGCGAAACAACTGGGTTCAAAACTCCTAACTCGGAAGGAGTGCCGAGTGCTGGACGATAAGCAGGAAAGCAGAGCAGATTTTTTGTCCCAGATAGTTTTGTTCTTAGTTTATCATTAGTCCGTTACTTAATGTACTTAATGTCATTACCAGTGATTGATCTGAGAGGAGATTAAAGCTTTCCTCTACTTTCGCAAAATTAGTTACGAAGAAGTCTATTCGGTCAAGTTTTTTGCTGCATCGGGGGGCCAATATGTTGGTTTCCCTGTCGAATAGAAATCAGCACCGAATTGCATACCGACTTCGTAGAGAAGTCTCCTTTGCGATGAATTGTATCTTGAACTCCCCGCATTAAAATCACCACCAATAATGAAATTCATCCCAAGTGAGGTGAAGACACCTACAGGGTTGTTACTTTTTAACGGTGATCGCGGTGGACAATACATGGACGCGATTTTGAAATATTAGTTCATGTTATTAACACGAACTGAAGTTGCTTGCATTATGTTGAGTTCAGTCGTTGTATTCATGGATTGCTTAATACAATCTTTGATGATTTTTTTTCAATTAAGGAGTTAAAAGATGACCCGTGGACCGACGATGGGCCTTCATATGGAGGCTAACCCTAATCAGCCTAGACGTGGATCTGGCTGATATCTCCAATTCCATAGAC
Source organism: Blera fallax (assembly GCA_946965025.1). Lineage (NCBI taxonomy): Eukaryota > Metazoa > Arthropoda > Insecta > Diptera > Syrphidae > Blera > Blera fallax. The sequence goes on from OX337246.1 coordinate 59,956,827, forward strand.
ATGATTATCTCTTTCCTAAGGGAATTTCTTCGAATTCGTTGACGCACTACTTAAACTACCGCACGAATAATATGTATCACACCCTTGAGAGGAAAAAAAAGCAAGATCACTTTTAGCAGGTCTTTATTGAATGCTGTCTGAACAAAGAATACATGATTAGATGAGTATTGCTTTTATTTTCTACATGTAGGTATGTTAACTTATCTACTAGAGACAACGTATTTTGATGTTGTTTTTAATTCTGTGGGCATTTACTTGTAAGCTTTACATAACGGACTACGCGCGGACAACCACTTTTTTGACTGTCCTCTACTCCAGACAATTCCCCAAAGCGACCAATAGCCCGATAAACAAATATTCTCGATATTTCCGAGTGGTTTCAGCAACCCGAAAATTTGGCCGGCACTCTTTCCGCACTAAATGCAACGATATTACTACGACTCGATTCTCGTTGAGGCCCGCTCCATGTTAATAGATCACAAGCTGAAACCGAACTGGCTAGTATTCTTTACTGAACAATGCATGCGTTCTGAAAAACAAGTTAGTGATTCTATTCCTGTAAGGAATTTTAAACAATAAGCACTGGAAATTGTATAACAGAACTTATGGCAGGACTAGGTATACATACAAGGTGGCACAAAATTAATCATCCTATCGGAAGATGTTATAATTTTTGCAAATGGCGTCGTACGTCAATCATATTTGACATTTGTGAACTAGACAGCTGCAGTATACAAGCAATGGAGCGCTATACTCCGCAAGAGCGTGGAATAAGTGTGTTGATTTTTTTGACCAATTATCGGTCGGTGGTGTTAGCGCAGCGTGAATTTCGACGTCGACTTCCTAATCGTATCGCGCCCACTGGGCAAACATTTAGGCGCTTAGCTACTCGACTCGAACAGGAGACTATGCAGAGCGTGGCCGCCACCGGACTGGTCGTTCGGCCAGGAATAACGCGGCTGTGGCTGCAGATGTCGCTGAGAACGAAGAAACATCAACCAGACGACGGGCCACGCAATTGGGCATCACCAGACAAACCCTACAGCGAATTTTAGTGAAAGACTTACACATACAAAGTGCACACAGTGCATTAGTTAATGCCTCCTGACCGTCAGTCGCGTGTGAATTACTGTCAAGCCATCCTCAATCTCAACAACGAAGAGGACGATTTTGTGTCGAAAATCATCAAGAGCGACGAGGCGCATTTCCACTAAAGCGGTTACGTCAATAAGCAAAATCTTCGTTTCTGGGGCACTGAAAATCCGCGTGCACGAAGAGCCATTACATCTACTCAAAGCCACTGTGTGGTGCGGTGTTCACGCGGGAGCAGTGATTGGGCCGTATTTTTTTGAGGACGCCATCGGCAATACGGTCACGAACGCTACAGGGCTTTGGTAAGCAACTCCTTACTGCCGGAATTGGATGAGCGGGGCTTGGTGAACATGTGGTGTGAACAAGACGGTGCAACCGCACACACAGCACGAGCCACAATGGATATTGTGAAGGAAGCGTTTCCTGGTCGCATAGTCTCCCGTTTTGGCATGGCCAGCAATATCGCCCGATTTAACCATCCCAGACTTCTTTCTTTGGGGCTACTTGAAGTCGCGGGTTTATGCCAACAAGCCTCAGATAATCGCAGCCCTTAAGGAGAATATGCGAACAGTTATCACCGGAAATCTTGCGGCAGCCACTTGGCGGATATCATTTTCCACTTAACAGAAAAGTCCAAATAAAGATTTCCGTCACTCAAAGTCATTTTTTTTATTTAGTAAAAAAATAATTCTGAAACAAAATTGGATGATTAATTTTGCGCCACCTTGTACCTCCCTACCCTAAGTAAATCAATAGATGGAACACTGAAAACCCTAGACACCTGGGCTAGGAAGTGTGGGCTTGGGGTCAATCCTCAGAAGACTGAGTTGGTACTTTTCACGAACAAAAGGAAGATTCGGCAATTTAATACACCCCCTATCGGAGACACCTGCCTCAGATAGTGCGAACTAGCTAGGAAATAGCTAGGGTTATTAAACTGAATTGACTGCCAGGTTGCTACTAGAGCAATTACTGCCGTTGAGATAAAATCGAAGCTTGCGATGTGCTGTCGCGAAGTACTTAAGGCTCTTGGAATGCAGGCATAAGGTTGTAGTCTGCTGGGTTCCTGGACATGAAAGAATACCAGGCAACGAGAAGACTGACGAGCTGGCAACGGTTGGCTCTGCATCGACCACCGAATCGACAGACCCATCCGTGAGAGTCCCGCCTTGTACACTTAAGCAGGCAAAAAGCCACTGCCCTGGCCTTCAACACTATAGATACAAGTTCCTGGGGAGGCACTTCTTTATTAAATTGGAGGAACTCTCCAACACGCCAACAGAAGCTCTGATGAAATTCATTAAACAGGTAACACGATTATTGCAGGTAGATCTTCTTCTTTGGCAAAATGGTAAAATGCTAGTCTTCAGATGTTAGTCTTTGTTGAATACATAGGCCGTCATTCGAACTTTGTGTTTTCTTTACAGAATATTCTTCTTTACGAATATTCTTTACGGAATTCGATCTTTTTTTCAGGACAAAAGATACTCGGGGGTAGTCGCATGTGGTTGATATGTAATATCATGCGAGCTATCACAATGTCGCTTTGCGCCTTAGTTGGGGCATTCAAAGTGCAACATCCCTTGATAGCATCCGAATTTTAGCCCGATTTTGAGCAGTGCGGATTATTACACCACCGTATTACTATACTCACGGATTATGAGTTTACGTATTTCGACACAAAATCCAAAAGAGCCTCATTTTTCAATTGACTCAATAGTTTGAACTGATAACGTTCTTACCTAAAACAGCATCCAAAACCGTATTCAAAATATACAATACAACCAAAACTGGTTTCAACACTTTAGTTTATGTCGTTAAAACGTGTGCCGCTTTGTGAGATTTTTAGCTTTGCCCAACTTCTGGGGAAGAAAATGTTACACACTTACTTAAGAATATACTCGTATTCGTAGATGCGGGCTGTTGGTATGAATATAACCAGTATGGACTAAGATATTTAAACTAAATTGTATTCATGTTTTGAAATTTTTGTCTCTTATTATTTCGTGTTGAAAAAAAAATCAAGGCTCTTATAACTCAGTCATAAAGTATGATAAAGAAATATATTTATCGTTGTGCCATTGAATTTGTTTTGGTGAAAACATTTTTCTGCAAATAATTGACTATGAGAATAATAAATACGTAATTAAGTTCCAATGAAGAAGACCCTAGGAAAAAGACAAGGATTTATAAGTTCAATCAAACCGTGTCTGTAATGAAGGGAAATCTACTTACTAGCCATCAAAGAAAAGTCCAAACTAAATTGAATTCAGTTCCTTTGGGTGCAACAGAAACTCCAAGAAAATCCGTAAATTAACTGTTGCCGTTAAACATATTTCATTAATAATTTATAAGGTATAGTTGCAAAGGAAATTCCTGAGAATTTTTCAATGATGTAATTATTCATTAACATAGCTAATTAATTCCCGACAGTAGATGAAGAAATAGAAAAGGAGGGTTGCAAAAGATGGGATCAAGAGAAAATATACTAACTTAAAAGAGAATCTCTAAAAACCCATTCTTCTATGTAGTTTTCGACTATGTAAATTAATATTCAATTTCTCAATGGGATACGTAAACCTTAAATTTGTATTTTGCTCCTTTTCTTGACTTTGAAAATGTGAAACCAAGGATCCCAGAAATGAAATTACTTTTCCTTTTTTATACGTCTATGAAAAGATGGGAAGGAAAGGTTTCCTATAAATGAAAATAATCAAATCACCTTGAGATCCATTAAAGCCTGCGAAATGCCATTACATCTCTGAACTAGAAATTTTCCACTCACTTTATTTCATTTTCGTTTTCAATTCTTTCTCATTTTTTTTTCTATGAAATAGATTTAGAAGCTGAGAGGTGATTGTTACTCGGCTGTTAAGCATCAAAGGAGAACGGTTCTCCTTAAACATGCACATACATAGGTGCCATAAGTGGGGAACATTTTTTGATGGTTCCTAAAAATGGTAAGCATTTTGAAGAGTATTAAGATGTTTCGGGATATAGAGGGATCTCAGCTGGCCTGTCTAACATACAATTGAAGGTAATACTAACTATGCAATATTACAGGCTTCGAAAGTCCATGTTTTTATTTGGTAAATTTTCCAGCAACATGCGGCTATTCGACGTAAACTTCAAAAAACCTAAAAAAATGTTGTTTGGGGATCCATCCGACATTCCTTCACTCTTCTTCTTATTTTTTGTTAGACAGCAGAACAAATTGAAATCTGAATGTCTTAAGATACTAAAATTTTTAGTCTTTCAGGAGGAAAGTATTTCTGAATTCGCTATTTCTTTTTCGATATTAAACTGATTATTAAATTTATACAACTTTCAGGTTTTAATATGCATTTTTAAATGGAAGAAAGAGCATATAGAAAAGTTAGCCTTAAATTGAAATGATAATCGTGTGAAAAATCTAAAATAATATGTGTACAAGAGTTGTTTCGAGAGAAAAAAGAAAAAAGGGACACCTAAGGGTGGATCTCAATAAAAGATAAAGATATTAGAAAAAACAGCTCATTAGTCTCTTGACTAGATTGCAATGATGTGGGAGGCGCTTCTAGTCGGTAGGAATCCGGCATACTGATTACTCGGATTATCAGTATATTACCGAAAAAAAAAAAACTTACATGGCCGTTATGGGAAATGTATATAATTAACTGCTGTTTACATCCGCAAGATTAAACCACACTGACGGTGCCATCCAGAAGATAGTTTCGGGCGTATGCATAGGGTAGTTTTTGGATTGCAGTTGCAAAGGTCGGAGAAAAAAGAAATGGAAAAGGAAAAAGTTTCCTCGACCACTGTGCCCTGATAAAACGGTTCGCTATACTGGTATCGCGACATACCAAAACTATCCATTACGCTTTTAGTTTTAGATATGCTTAACATCTTTTTTGACGTAACTGGAGCTTTTAGAAACGACTTATTCCTAATATTTATAAGCTACTTTCGTACTTTGCCGAATTGGACCTGTAAATATGGTATTCAGATTTATTGAAAAAAGAGAATGTAATAAAAATTATGATTGGAAGGACACAAGAAACGTTTTAGTAAACACGGTAGGTACACATAAGCATGAGAAACAACATTATACTAACAAATATTAAACGGAGTATAGTTGTATGTACGTAAAATTTTTTGCATTTGGCCTTATTTCGCTTGGACTTATTTCACGGCACCTTTTAAAGACATGCTCAGAAAAATTGTTTCTAAGAAATTTTTGAGTGCAAACCAGGCGAAGCTGGCATTATTTACAACCTCTTTTCTGCGATTCTGGCAATGTTTTTTTAATAAGGCTTAATCGTAGTTAAAAATAGCTTCGGAGAAAAAAAATCGTAATTTCTTATAAATTAACGCCTAAGAAATTAAGGAATCTGGCTCTGTATTTACATTTTATGGATGAATTGTACATGACAACAAAAAAAAAATGGTAACATTTTCCTAAGGGAATAAGTTAAGTTGGATTTTTTAATGCTTGTCTGTGGGCAAATTTTAAAATGTACCTAATGGTACTAATGGTCAAGCAACCTTATATGCATATATGTACAGTGGACTCTCCCTAAGTCGAACTCTCCCTAAGTCGAACTCTCCCTAAGTCGAATTTCTCTCTAACTCGAATTCTTTCGCCATATTTTAGCATTCCCCTCAATTTTCCATACAAAAACATCCTCTAAGTCAAACTCCCTCTAAGTCGAAACTCCCTCTAACTCGTACACATTCTCTCAATTCTTGGCCTCTTTTTTCACCCCTTAAGTACAATTCGTATTTGGTTATATATATAACCACAGATAATAAATAAATAAAAAGCCAACACCGGAGGCACAATCTTTCAACTACTAGCTTACGCGGATGACACCGACATAATTGGCAGAACACAGCGGGCTGTCACTGGTGCGTTCGCTAGTATCGAAACAGAAGCCGCCAAAATGGGTTTAGCTGTAAATGAGGGCAAAACAAAGTATATGCTGTCGACAAGAAGGGACACACAACATCGACGAATCGGACAGAACGTCACAGTCGGCAGCTATAACTTCGAGGTAGTAAGGGACTTTGTCTACCTTGGCTCTGCTATTAATTCTGACAATAACATCTCGGCGGAAATTAACCGAAGAATTACTCTTGCCAATCGCTGTTTCTTTGGGCTGAGAAGGCAATTGAGTAGTAAGGCCCTATCTCGAACAACTAAGGAGACTCTGTACAAGACCTTGATCAGTCCTGCTTTATGGCGCTGAAGCATGGACTCTGTCGAAAGCCGATGAAGATATCCTTGGTCGCTTCGAGAGAAAAATTCTTCGGAAGATATACGGTCCCGTTTGCGTTGACGGGCTTTGGAGGAGAAGATTCAACGACGAAATCTACGAGCTGTACAGCGACATCGACCTAGTCAAAAAACTGCGCATCAGTCGCCTAAGATGGCTAGGACATGTAGAGCGAATGGACACCAATGCTCCGGCCCGCAGAGTCTTCGAATCTTACCCGGAGGGACAACGCAGTAGAGGAACACCTCGCCTAAGGTGGCGCGCACAAGTAGAAAGGGACCTCAACCAACTTGGAGTGCGCAACTGGAGGCAGTAAGCTGAGGACCGGGCTAACTGGAGACGCTTGTTGGTTGAGGCCCAGGTTCACCCCGAACTGTAGCGCCAACTAAGTAAGTAAGTAGTATTGTATGCCTGAATATTCTTCAAGAAGTTGTTCGATTCTGGTGACGTTCCAGAAACCAACGAATGCATTGGTTCTGGTGGTTTCAGTGCTGAATTTGAATGCTTTGCACTATTCACAAACTTTGTTCATTGTACCAATGGTCACTGATTTGTGTGAACTATAATCCACTTGGCTATCATAGTTAAATGCAGCACGATTGAAATTTACACGTGCTCGATTATCATTGTTCCCTGCTTCTCGTGATCGAGAACGTGACCGCTCACTGCGTTCTCGTGCAGCTTAATTTCGCTGTTCTTCACTTTCTTCTGGTCTGGCAACAGCTTGCCTCCTGGCATTAGTTGCTCGTTGATTAAAACTAAACCGTCGACTTTCAAAAATACTGTCAAACAAAATAAATAATTCTCACATATTATTGATATCTATCTACCGTTTTCTTACCGTTGACTAACAATTCCAAATATGTACGTCCAAATGACTTGTTCAAATGTGTTGTCCTTCCGATCTTGATTAAAAAATTATTAATAAAAAATCAAAAACACGAAATGATAAAAAACTCACGCACGTGCGACATTGAAAAAATTCCAAAAAACTCAGTTCGATAAAACACACAATGTCAAAATCACAAATGATCCTCTTATTTTGTAATTTTTTTTTCGCCTATCACCGTAATGATCTACATATGTATGTACATTTAAAAAAAAAGACAACTAAATTGGTTGAAAATTACGGGCGGTATTTTACGCATTTTGCCGCTTAGTTTTATATACATATGTATATATAGATTAGAATATAGAATTTCAGTATTGATTGTGTTTTAATTAAGTACACATATGGTTAGGTTAGGTTACTTCAACTTTATGTTGAAGTAGCTACAGAAGTTCTGATTATCGGGACATATCATACATTACACTAACTTGATTATTTACTAAGTTACCATTACTTTTACCCCGACTCAGTTTTGCACCACTTTTTTCTTCAAGTGCTGTTGCAGTCGCAGTTTAGCCAGCAAAGGAAGAGTAGTGTGCTGAAATATTTCCAATTTTGTTTTAGCAGGCGTTGTTCATTTTCTTTAAGCCAAAACAAAAAAAAAATTACTTTGTATGCTACTTTTGGGGCATAGTGAATTCTGTCTGTAGAAATGACAGCTCCCGCAGAGAACGGGCGAAAAGTAATTTGAAATTACTTCAATACGGCAAATCAACGCGCTTTAGGCCGGTCGCACATTAGATACGAATTTGTATCGTGCATAAAGGTATGAATGCTGGTCGTACGAATTGAGTGCTGAATACAGTTTTCTCCGTTAAATAGGCAGTGTTCCGGTGATGTCGCTACCATTTTTATTCATTTATAATGTTTCAATGCACGCAAGTGCTTAAAACTCCCAACAAGTTCGGATTGTTCTCGGACGTCTTAACTACACGTACGTACATACGTACATACGTACATACGTACATACGTACATACGTACATACGTACATGTATATGTACGTATGACTAACTCGCACCCAGCGCGCGCGCTCCCATAGTACTTGGAAGGCCGGAATTATTCTCGCGTGTTCGTACGTGTTCGCACGAGTCAAATTCGTACGAAAACGTGTCCAATGTGCGGCCGGCCTTATGCCAATAGAGCGAAAAGTTTCGCAATCAGCTGTTGCTCGGCTAGGGAAAAAATGTCAACTGGACTTGAACACCTCTCCAGGAGATAGGCCCAAGAAAATCTCCGACCAGGATGAACGTTCTTTAGTGCTTTCTGGGAGGGTCGCGTCAGGTTCTGAAGCAGCGAAAGGGCCTTAGATAGCTACTGGCATGTAAGTTAGCCGATGGATGTCTAATCGGCCGCTGTACCAGCACGTTATAGTAGCGATTGATATGAAGAAAAAGCCAGCACTCTCAAAGATTGGAAGAAAGTAATATGGTCAGACGAAACTTAAATTAATCGTTAATGCACCAATGGACTATCGTGAGCTTGGAAAAGGCAAGGCGAGTCTTTAAAGCCACATCATGTTAAACAAACCGTAAAGCACGGAAGGAGGTCAATTCTGCTGTGGGGTTGCATGAATGCTTCCGGGGTTGAAAAATTATACCTAATAGAGACCACTGTGGACCAACACATGTATTTAAACATTAAGAACGCATCTCATGGCATCAATAAGAAATTAGCCCTATTCTCCGCGAGAAGTAGTTTTTCTGAGAGAGACCCGAAACACATAGCCACGAAAGTACAGAGTTGGCTTCAAGCGCAGCCATTTGAAGTCTTCGACTTACCAACTCAAAGGGCTGATCTGAACCCGATCGAAAATCTTTGCTCCTACCTCAAAAATGCTCTTGCCAAAGATTACAACTCACCGTCATCGATTTAGCCGTTCTCTGAAAGAGAGCACAAGAACAGTGGACAAAAATTTACACTGATTATTGCTAACGACTGTCTGCAAGCCTACCAAGGCGAATAAAACAAATTAAGAAGGCAGAAGGACTTTGGGCGAAATACTACTACTTTGTTTTTTTCAGGCTTATGAAATGGTGCACAACTGTGTCAAGGCATTTTTTATTGAATTTTTATATAATGAATTATTTTTTATATTTTATTAAAATAACTCTTTAATAATTAATCTTCAACCATGAAATGTTTTCATGTATCAAGCATTTACTGTTTTTGAGTTTTTTATGATACATGAACAAACTTCTTGGGTCCATGCGACTCACTTTTGCACCTAACTGTATACAGTGTTCCATAAAACTCTTTGTACAAAAAGACCATTCTTGAAAATGAGCCTTGTATTGATACTGCATCGATGATAAAAATCAAAAAAAAAATATATAATGATAAAAGCATGTTTACTTAACTAGTTTTTTTTTTTAAAAAAAGTAAATATTCCATTTAACCAAAAAATTATAACGCAAAAACTCAATGAACTCCATAAATTTATTCCACAAAAGTCTGCGTATGTTCTACAGTGAAAGAAAAGTATTGTATACTATATACATACATATGTACTTGCATTGTAAATAGTGATGTGGACAAAAATGAACTTCCACCACATATACATACATATGTATACATATGTACATACTTTATCAAAAAAGTTTTGTTTAGAACATTTTTTCGCCGGTCTATATCTGCGTAGCTATTTGTTTCAAATAACAAATGAAAAATTCATGATGCACTTTTGACTGTACAATGGAAAAGTATTTCATAACTAAAAACGAGACAAAAAACTTGCAAAACTGTTTATTCAATTTTCGACTATGGGAGTTGTTTTCGTGTGATTCTCGTACCCACAGTGGGACTATGTTTATGTAGATAATGCTTGAGTTAGAATATCATCTGCAACAGTTATTCCATTTATGGGACTTATCTAACAAAGAGTGGTGTTGATAATATATTCTATTGTGTTGATAACATCGTGGAAGCACGAAGCGTATTTGCAGAACACTTTAAGGTGTGACTTTTTTCTTTTTATGGTGTAAGTGTTTTTCAAGCATACATATGTAGACATACATATCTATGTCGCAAAGATGTGGGAAGGCAATTGATTTTGAATCGAATTCATTAAATACACATGACGGTGCTTTAAATGCTAATGTTTTTCGTAGTATTTCTCAAAACAGGTAAAGGGGATTAAGAAAAAGAACGGACGGGCGAACGGAAATAAGGTATGTATGTATAAACCTATGTAGGGAGTAATGACAGAAAATAAAAACTTCAAATACTGATCCCATAACCCATCATAAAACGGAAATATTTTGGTTTTTTCGGCCATATTTTCTCAAAAAACTGCAAATTATGGGCAATTACATTGTTTTAGAAAACTAGGTTTGACGCAGATATCGTTGAACCTTCAATATTAAAAATCAACCAATAATGAGTAAAACAAACTTCAAATTGTAAGAGACAAGGAAGAAAGTAATATTGAATGTTTTGGCATAAATCCTTGCTAAAGGAAGGGAGTTCAATAAGTGCTATGGCAGATAAGCATGAAGTATCGAAGTAGACAGGGCATGATTCTCTACGAAGCTTTAAAGAATCTTCGTCTCTTAAGACCTGGAAGAGAATGGGAAGAACGAAATTAACATCAAAGCAGGAGAACAAGACTATGTATACAATTTGTATTTATTAATTTATTCAGGACATAAAGTCTTAAAAGAAAACATATATTTAAAAACAATATACATAAGTATATTATTTAAGAATGATTAAAAATAAAATTTGAAGTTTTATATATAAGAAACCAAGATTAATAATTACAAAGAACTCTTAATAGTATTGAAAAGCTTTCGCATGACAGTTACTATTCTCGGACGTTTGTCCAACATTCGCGAGAGGTAACAAATTTCGTAAATTGCCTCTGAATTTTCTTAATACGAATTTACCCCGAACATTTATCAAAATTCGTGTTCTCTTCTCAACTGACAGATCACACCACGCAAAGACATTTTAGTTTTACTCATTTTGTGCGCTTGATGATTTAGAGTGCTCAGGAGATGAAAGCGACAACGAAAAGAACACTATCCAGTTGTGACAAGGTGAAACTCATTATATGATTCCATCAAAGATTTCATTGCTCATAAGGAGAAAATAAATGAGCTATGCAGAAAGATAGAGGTCCAAACATTTTTTGAACTCTGGAAGATTTTATACATATAGATTTTCTACAACGAGAAAAAGGAATGTTTTACGACTGCTTATTACCTACTTTGGCAACCATCAGGAAAGAATATAGAAATATGCAAATGAATAGCCTTTAATGATTCTTCCATTGGAAACAATTGTAAAATTAGAAGATGAGTTACTGAAATGATTTCGCCAGTATTTCCACTTAACACAAGAGGTGGACGATGCAATTGTTGCTTCTGTCTTCTGTCCGTCAGTAAGACTGAAGTGGATCTCAGCGTTAAATCCTTCTTTTAATGACACCAAAATACAAGAAATAAGTTCTTTGGTCAAGAAAAAAATTTATGCATCGAAGAATCGCCTGAAATTTATTTTTTTTGATTTATCTGCGACAGGTAAAAAATGGCAACAAACTCGGGCTCCGCAACATAAAGCACACCTAAACCGTTTGTGCAACTCGCTAAAAAAGACCATCAATGATTTTAAAAATCGTGGAATATAAAGTTACCTTGAAAGTTTAACTGCAGAAAAAGATTCTAATTATTCGCTTTGGAAGGCTATAAAGGGTATTAAAAAACCTAAAATTCAAGCCGCCCCAATTAAAAAAAATAATGATGAATGGGCCAGAGATGACAAAGAGAAAGCGCAAGTTTTTGCCAACCATCTGGAAGAAACTTTCAAACCGTTTGATGGACAAGCGCTTATTCAAAATATAAGCGCATCGCATATAGACAATAGCGTCATAAGAAACGCAACACTAAATGAACTCAAGCAAGAAATAATGAAATTAAAGTCTAAGAAAGCTCCTGATCTTATCACAGGAGAGGTTCTCAAAGAACTACCCAGAAAAGCTTTAATTAAACTTCTTTTCCTTATAAATGCCACGTTTAGACTAGAATATGTTCCCAGCCAATGGAAATTCGCGGAAGTTATAATGGTTCTTAAGCCAGGAAAACCGCCGAACGAGAAAACGTCTTACCGACCAATTTCGCTTCTTTCAATTATATCTAAAGTATTCGAGAGAATATTGCTTAGGCGAATACAGCAAATTATAGAAGAAAAACGTCTTATCCCGGATCATCAATTCGGGTTTAGAAGCAAGCACTCTACGGTGGACCAAGTACATAGAATAACAGATATAATAGAAAAATCACTTGAAGGAAAATTGATTTGCTCAAGTGTATTCCTTGACGTCTCTCAAACTTTTGACAAGGTCTGGCATGAAGGCTTAAAGTTTAAATTGCGACAAGTTCTGCCCGATCCTCTATTTAATATTTTGAAGACCTATCTTACGCATAGATTATTCCGCGTCAAACACGGAAACGAATATTCAGACTTTAAGGAAATATTGGCTGGAGTACCGCAAGGTAGCGTCCTTGGTCCACTCTTGTATCTATTATATACTCGTGATACACCGCAAGTAGATGGTACTGCGCTGGCTACATTTGCCGACGACACTGCTATCTTGGCAGTAGGCAAAACGGTCGAAGAGACTACGGAAAAATTGCAAGAAGCATTGGATAGAGTAAATGAATGGACAAAGGTTTGGCGAATCGCTCTGAATGAAACCAAATCTGTTCATGTAAATTTTACTTACAAAAAAATAAATAACTTGCCGATCTTTTCAAACTCGGTTCGAATTCCGTTTGCAAACGAGGCTAAGTATCTTGGAATGACACTCGATGCAAAGCTGAAATGGAAGTCGCATGTAAAGAAAAAACGCAAAGAGCTAGAAAACAAATACAGAGAAATGTATTGGTTACTTGGAAAGTATTCCAAGCTTAATATAGGAAACAAACTGCTTTTATACAAGCAAGTGCTAAAGCCAGTCTGGACATATGGTATACAACTCTGGGGTTGTACCAAAATAAGTAATATTAATATTTTACAAACTTTTGAAAATAAAGTGCTAAGAGGAATTGTTAATGCACCGTGGTATATTAGAAATAGAGATATACACAGAGATCTCGGCATTATAACAATCGAAGACGAAATCAGAAACTATGCGAGAAAGCATAAAAGTCGACTAGAAAGTCACGTTAATAATACAGTCTTTCAAATTTTGGATGACAGTAATTTACTGCGCCGTCTACAAAGAACCAAACCTTTGGACTTAGCGCGATAGTGAGCAACCGCGTTTAAACTGCGGAGCTAGCAGAAACTAGCAGGAAAATCCATTGCGCCGACTATAAAGGACGAATCCTTTCGACTTGGCGAGATAAGGATTTACCGCGTTTAGATTGTGGATTAACCGCGTTTATATTGCGGAACCTGTAGGATCTTTCAGTGGAAAGTAACCTACCAAACGCTTCTATTACGTGATATAAAAATTGCTTGATAAGTTATTTCTTAGTTGCAATATCTAACAAATTTATATCGAAGGGTGGTGTTTTTGGTCAGTAAGAATCTGACACTACTATGAGCACGCGCTTGCTATTCATAGTGTCTATGGAAGATTTTCACCTACCCTCGGAAAAAAACAAAAAAAAAAAAAAAAAAGGTGGGAACTAGAGAACTGCATATATCAACTGCAAACATACGAAGAAAACTCATTTTACGTAATATTCCAGATCAGTTATTAGAAACCCCTAAAAATTTGAATGCTTCTGCAGAAAATGAATTCTTTGCATATCTTACTCAGCCCTCCACATAAATTGAGATATTAAATCGATACCCAACCTTGAAGAAAGCCTTCTTCAGATATAACACACACCTGCCTTCGTCAGCGGCAGTAGAAAGGTTTTTTTCATTCGCTGGGTTAATTAACATCCCACAACGACGTGGAGCGCTTTCAGACTACAATTTCGAAAAATTGTTGCTATTTAAGGTTAACAATTTAAATGATTTAGTTTGATAATTATTGGGTAAAAAGGTTAGAGCCAGTGAACTCATGTCCTTTTTTTTGTTTTTTATGATTTGCTCCAATGGAGGTGGAATCTTCATAAATACCAGTAGCCCGTACTACTGGCATGCACGATTCGCGAGTTCCTCGCGCCTACGTACTAAACTACACCTCTGCACTCATCAACCACTCTCCCCGCTGGACTGCCGTTAGGAATTACTTCGCGGAGCTGGTTAGCAATTATGCTCTAGTCTCCGAGGCCGCCTCTTGGGCTCTTCTTAAGGCTTCCGCTCTTCGCAGCGCATTCTGCACATACACTATGAGTGAGTAAATCTCCGTCCACCCACCCTCCGATCGCGTCACGTGGCTTACGAGGTTTTCTGGACTTGACAGGCTTGCTCTGTCTTCTGAAAAGCGTATGCAGTGGAACACTGCATGTTCCGCATCCTCCTCCTCATTTGGACATTCTGGACACAGGGGCGAACTATCGTGTCCAAATCTATGGAGGTACTTCCGATAGCCTCCGTGCCCGGACAGGAACTGTGTGAGGTGTTAGTTACAGTTCCCTCTCGCTCTCTTTGTCCATGATTCTATGGTGGGAATGAGCCTATGAGTCCATCTGCCTTTTGTGGAGCTGTCCCATCTGGCTTGCCACAGCACTGCCGATGCTGCCCTTTCCTCCTCCTTTATCCTTTTGGTCTCCTGCCGGTTCGAGGGTCGCCTAAGGTACACCATCTGCATCTGTTTGCGATGATGTCGATGGGGACCATATCGTTCAGAAGCCGCTAATCACTCTAATTGCGTAGAGTCTATATGCTGATGATCCATCCAGACCCGCCGATGTTCGGGAGCATTCGAGAGAGTGCTGCTTGCATCAGCGATGCCTTCTTGCTGGAGTACTCGACGTGTGTTTTGAAGCGCAGCCTGTTGTTGAGCATGACTCCAAGGTACTTTAGGGATTCTTTTGTCTGGTTGTTTTGATTGTCTGGTTTCCGACCCGGAAGTTTGCATATTCCACCGTCATGCGACTGGTTATGAGGACAGCTTCCGTCTTGTGGGCAGCTAGTTCCAGGCCGGCAGAGTCCAGCCACTCCTTTATTCTTTCGACTGCCTCCAGATATGTGACAGACTCCACCTCATAAACGTGCTTGGCTACTAAAACCACTGCGACGTCATCAGCAAAGCCAATCACTTTAACTCCGTCGAGTAGTGTTAAGCGTAGAACTCCGTCGTACATTATATTCCATAGGAGAGGTCCAAGGATGTATCTTAGCTTCCTGTTTTTTTTTTTTTTTTTTTATAATTTACGCGCGCCAAAAGGGGGTATGAATACCCTTATACTGAATATTCAGGGCACGGGCGTTTGGAAAGAGGGGAAAGAGGAACAGAGGAGATACCGGTGCACTTTGGCTTTAAATGTTTGGATGTTGTACCGATGAGGAAATACCGAGCCTGGAAGATCATTCCACATACGTGTCGTTCGGCTTATAAACGAATCCCTGTATTTGACAGTACGTCCGAAGTTGGGCTTGAGGGTGAACTGATGTGCATTCGTAGCGTGACGCGTATTGCGGGTGAAATTTTGAAGGGGAGGAATGCAAGTGGCTAGTTCGTTGGTACATTTTTTGTGGAATAAGCGATAAAATAGGGAAAGACAAGAGACATTTCTGCGATGTTCTAGTGAGTCTATGGAACTCACAATGTCTCTATCACCTATTAGTTTTATCGCGCGGTTCTGAACCCTATCTAGTATGTGCAAAACGGTCTTGGGTGCACCAGACCAGATGTGGGCGTTGTATTCCATTTTTGGGCGGATGAATGCCTTATATATTGAAGCCAGATCAGATGGGGTAAAATATTTCTTGCACCGCTTAAGGAATCCTAGACATTTTGCAGCATTTTTGCCGACCTCGAATATGTGTTCGTTCCAACGAAGATGATTGTTAATGCACATACCGAGAATAGCAAGTCTTTCGGTTTCTGCGATGCAAGTACCTGTTGCTGAAGTAGTCCGTGAATACCCTCAAAATCGTCTTCAGCCATGGTAATGTTTGAGAGGCGTTGTTTCTGCAGATGACTTCTTTGGCCTCAATCACTGAGAGCTCATAGAGCGCTTTGATGCTCTCGATTGCGTCCCGCATTAGCTGGCGCCTTTTGCCATCCTCCAACATTTCCACCAGGACTTTTATTTGTTCACCTAGTCGATGGAACACAGAGGACTAGGTGCTTGAATCCAGCACAGTTGTCGCGCTTCCTTGAGGAGCAATTTCTCCTCCAGGACTCCTCTGGGGCGTTGATAGCTGTCTAGCTGGCGATCTTCTCATAATCGAGCACCTCTGGAAAGGGTTCTCTCCGTTGACCTCGTTCTCCTCGTTTTGTTTTGATTTTTGTTTGTTGTAATCATTTCTATTGAGTCCCCACTCAAATCCGCTATCAGTGCTCGGATGTGTAGTCACCTAGTGATCCCATGGTTATCTATGCATGCAGTGAGGCTATGCGAGGGTTGACACAGACCCTTATGAGGTAATGTGCCAGAGCCGGATCGGTGCTAACCAGGAATGTTTCAGCTGGACCTACACCACCAACTTTATGGTGACGAAGTACTTTGAGGCCTGCCAGGGTTTTAACGGGACGGGGGCGTTTACAGTATTAGCCTGAAAGCCATTTCGACAGAATTTCACTCCTGCTTACTCAGGTAACAGAATACTGCAAACGTCAGCCCACTTGTCAATCATTCCGAAACGTTGTTTCCAGTACGCCATAATTATGACCTTACTGGGCTCAGTCGTGACGCCTTAAACTGTGGTAAAGTCCAGGATAATCCGTTGGTTGGTACCAATGGAGCATTGGATTCCCACGGTACCACCTTGCCCTTGGGCAACTAGCACATAGTTGAAGACGGTGCCGACTCGCCTTGTTGCAGAAAGTTCACAGGGGTTCCTGTGGCCTTTTCAGCCGCGCCCTCCTTCTCCGCCTTCTTTGCCGCCCTCCTTGGTCGGGGACAGCTTATTGGTTATTCACAGCTAACCTGAATATCTACAGGCCGATCACTATCCGCCATCTGTGACCCCCACAGTAGCCTGAGCTGAGCCTTGTGAACTCATGTACTTATGTAGATATGTATGTGAAACTGACAAAATGCTATTGTGTGATATGATTTAACATTTCCAGATATGTGGATTACATGAAAACCAAAGCGAGAAGTCTTCTAATGAAATATTTTATTTTAATTTTGTAATTTATGATTCGAAAATAAAAGCAAATTCAAATTTTGTTCTACATAGATACTAGTTTTTTCATATTCACTTCTTACTTCACAAGATGTAGTAAAGACTGAAAGACTTCAATGAAATTAGTATGAGGTCTTAAAGACTTCGAAGAAATAGTGTAGGTGTAGGACTTCAGAGAATGCAGTGCAGTCACAAAGATTGCATTCCAGTGACTTTATATCTCTGATTGGTTGAAATGAGTGCCGCAATCAAAGACTTCAAAATGAATGGTGATTTCATTTGTCAAAAGTGACGTCATGAATTCAAAAACATTATGAATTCTATTGAATTACATTCTCAAAGGATTTAATTCTTTTACTCTATCTTTGCTTTCTCTAGAGATCGGAGACTTACTATTTTGTTTTATTCGCTATGTTTTATTGGACAGGGTTATGTGACATAACTTATGTCTATAGTAGAACCTGGTCTGCCGTTATAAAGAACTTGATCTGCCGTTTGTTTACTTGGTTTAGTAGTTCATCCTTTTTTTGTGTTTTGAACTAGAATGCATAGTTTCCACATGGTCACATTGTTGCTTTCTTGGTGGACTGATCTACCCAACTTGAGTTGGGGTATACGGTTTTATTCTGATCGCATATTACGACTAGGTCTAGTTTTTTCTTTATTTGTTTCTCTGGATGCATTTCATTGTTTCCTTACCAGTTCTCGCATCGCATTTTTGTATGCTAAGCATCTATACCTTCCCCCTTTACTACATATTCGGGTCAAATGCGGCACACATTGGACTTTTCTGAGCAGTCCACCTCATTTTTGCAGTACCTGGCGATATGGCCATTTGAAATATCTTGTAGATGTGATGACGTCCTCTGCAGTGACTGCATGAACTGTGAGATTAATAACTTAAGTTTTTGTTGCGTCCCTTGTTACTCTCATGGACGCGCATATCTCCTCTTGTGCCTCCTAAACCATTGCTTGTTGATATAGAGTTCTTATGCTCGCTTCTGCCTTGTATTAGGTAGGAAGTCCATCACTACGTCTTTACGCTCTTTGAGCAACTCAACTTTGCTATTACTATTTACATTCTCATGAAGCTTCTTCAGGTCAGGGTTTGCTCTCATCAATATATGTATGCAACTTTTTTTTATGCGCTGGAGGAGTGCAAAATCCTTCATGTATACTCGGTAGCCCGTGCTACGAGTTATGCTAGACTCCATGCTACAGTATGTTTACATGGCTTAAACAGCCCTTTAAATAAATGTGAATAAATGGTTGGTTTTTCAATTTTCTCCGAGAGCTCTTTTGAAATTAGTCGAAAAAGAGCAACTGCAAAATGAGATGTTTAGATTCTAAACATTTTTAAGCAGCTGTACATACGAGTATACAAGAAAATGGTTAAGGCTAAAGTTTTTACAAGTGAAAATCATTTCTCAATAAGCTAATACTTCAGGCATAGTTCTTTTTTCTCGACACCCACACCCTATAACTACAATAGATGAAGAAATACTCCCCCATTAAGTGCCCTTACTTTGTGTCGCGGTAGGAGACTAAGCAAAACAAAGTGCAACGAAGTAGAAAAACTCCAAGTTCCAAGTCTCAAAACACAATATAGATTCAGGCGAACCATAAAATTGGAAAACAAAGGTCGATAGAGACAAGGCGTCATCTGAAATGATGCGGACAAAGTTCTGAATCGCAATTAACTAACTACGTGGAAGGCACCAGTTCCAACAGATGATGAAAAGTAAATTGAAACTGCGAATACAAATGAGAAGAAGGATGGGTATCACCGACCTGTTCATCTATTATGAATAAAAGTGGAATACGGAGCATAGAATTCCACCGGGCGAACTGAAGCAAAACGTTGTCACCTCTTTAAGAATCAATTTCTTCCTTAGTGAGGCACCAACTCCAACTCCGCACGGCAGATAGAGAAATACCGTACTGATATTTATGGGAATCCTTCGGAAAAGCCCGTTTTATGGATTTTTAAGAAACATTTTACGAGCGAAACATCATCGCCTCTGCAAGTGTTTATTTCGGTGGTGTGGGTGTTTACTATTTGGGGGCATGGTCGTTTAAGGATTATTGAAGAGCTTGTTCCATGTGCCATATCTAATCATGTTTACAATCATAACAAAACATTTTGCCTCATCACACACATGTGTGAGGCGAAGTTTGACACAGATGGGGCTATATGATCCGAAGGAAGGAGTTTCTATTCCTTGTCTTGTTTTGGTTGGCGTCTCGTAAAAAAACATTGTCGTAAAAATTTCACGCTACCATAAAAAATTCAATTGATAGCCCGCCACGGTTTGGACGGTTTGGGCTCGGTTTGCCTGGATTTTATGATTTTATTTTGATTCAAACACGGATCTCGTCTAAGTCCTTGAAATTGAACGACGCGGCGTGGCAAGGAATTATCTCCCTCCCGTTTTCTCCGGTTGTATTTATTTTTCCCGTCCGTCGTTTTATTTCCATGCATGGAACGTGTGTGTTTCTGAGACAGACACTTTCTTGTGATGTGGGTAGCTATTTCGGTTTTTTGTGGGCTTCTCCGGAGTTTATCATGTGAAAATGCAGGATCATATGTTGGAATTTAATGGTTATTTATGATGGCCATAATTTCAGTAATTTATTTAGCATAATTTGAAAGAGAAATATTGAAATAGAACATGACGCTTAGCAAAGCGGGTAGGTTTGCCACTTAGTTAATAGGTGTGTATTAAGCGATAAATAGAGCATGTTAGTATATTCCTCCTAATGTTTTCAAATACCGGTTACGTAGGTTTCGAAACAGAATGTATGTACATACATACTCGTACATATACAATTGAAAGACGAGAACCTAAATAGTTTTGTAAAACAGTCTCTAACATTGTCTAGGTAAGATTACATTAGATGTTGTTTCCATTTTTCCATACCAAGTGTTTGGCATCCGCATTAGCTTGGTCCTTAAAAGGGAGGTTCGATCTTCCTGTGACCGAGCCAATGTATCCAAGGTGGACTACGTCTTCATCTTGGTATAGCTTATAGAGGTTTTAAATAATTGTATGTTTTAGAGTTATTGACGACCTTGTGCAGAACATAATTGAAAATGATGGTATTGTAAAGAAAAATATAGAGCAAGTTAGGGTAATATGGAATACTGTTTTCTGATTTTATAAATGTCTATACGATTTAAACCATTTTTTTTGTAACTCAAGAAGTCGCTTAGCTCGATTGCGAGAAGATAAGCTGATTCCATTTCGCGATATATGGACTCCTTCAAAATAAATTTAAAGTAAGCTTTCGTTCTATCCAAAGAGCTATCAATTAATAAGCAGTTGGTAACATCGAGGAATAGATGAAAGTTTCACCAGTACATACCATCAAAGCAGGGAAAGCATGGTATCAAAATATTTTGGCTTGTAGATTCGAAAGCGAATTACATATCTGGTATCTGCCGAAATTTATTTCGGCACGCAGCTAAATGAAGAAGAAAGAATCTCGCATGGTTTTTGTCTTGTGCAGCTCCATTTGAATGTTGTTATTGAAATTATTTGAAAACTGTTATCAAAAAAGGCCCAAAAGTAGGCAGCAACTTAAGACAATGCCTCCACTTTGGATAATTACAGAAAAGTCTTGTCCTGGTGGAAAAGTACTACTAAAAGAGTTCAAAGAACGTTGCACTTCGTAGCAGTGAGTGTTAGTTCTGTGAATGGGAATAGTGATACTTAATCGTTTACAACCTACTTTAACCCTTAAATATTCTTAAAATTATACTTATTTCTCTCTACTGATCGGAATGTTTACTGAAACTTACAAAAAAAACAACACAATCACAAGAGACCCCAAGCTTTTTTTATTTTTTTTATAATTTACCCGCACTCAAGGGCTTATGAATACCCTTTTAATGTTTATACACAGTGCGGGTGTTGTTGCAAACTATAACTCACCACCTAACGGATCTTATATATAGACTCGAGGAAAAGACCAGAAGAAAACATACCACGGGAAAGGATTACTTACAAATAACTTGTCCGGTATAGTTATTTCGCGTAGCAGTATATAAGATTTAAGAATCTCATAGTACTATATAGGTAGATGAGTAGAAGGTTATACTCTAAACCCCTATGATAGATAGGTTTACCTTGAGATTGCATAACAATAATTTCTGCTATATTCCAGTAATGTGGAACATATCCTTGTTTAGCTTGAGTGCAATGAAGGCCAGTTCTTTCACGATTTTCTGGTGATTTTCTATTAGATAATTTGTGAATACATGTGCTGATCTCACTAATGCCCAGTTTCACAGTGAGAGTTTAAACTACAGCTTAACTAAACCTGAACGAGATTTTAAACTTTTTGTTAAATTCGTTCGGTGTAAGTTAAACTTTCAGTTTACTAAACGCAGTTTTGGAAGCTATGTTTCTGCAAAAGTTGGCGGCGCTATTGTTTCGAAATGCCAAATTATTAAATATTGATGAACGAATTCGATATATTCTTTTGTTATCATTTTTTGTTTATCAACTGACTAAATAGAAAATTAAAGAAACGGAAATAAACATGGATAAAAATATTGTGGTAAAAAAAGAAGTGCGAATTTTTCGACGGCGGACGTTGATTTGTTATTGGAGTTATTTCAAAAATATAAAACAATAATTGAAAACATAAAGACAATGGCGCAAATCCATAGTCAGCCTTTGATTAGGGTATAAAATCGATTCTATTTGAAACCGGTTTTAAATTTAAAACCATATTTTAAGTTTTGTTATTCATAGACACGTTTTTCCCATCCTCTAACGAGTTCCTACTTTAAAACGTATTTTAAATGTTTTTTGATCAAACAAAGCCAAACGGCAACATACTTTGACAGAAATCTAGTAAATTCACATAAAAAAATAATTCAAACTTAAAAATGGAGTAAATATCACCAAAATCAGTAATCAAAAAAACATTAACAAAAACTTTATTTATTTCGTTTCTCCCGCATTCGTTTGAGACATGTTAAACGAAAGTTTAAACGCCAGAATGCAGTCGTTTAACTTAAAAGACGAGTTGAACTTCACTTTGAGTTTAAACGAGCACTGTTAAACTGAAAAATTGTTAATAAACGGAGGTTTATTTACTCCAGATCTTTATTTTAATCTGCTTCTTTCTGCTGACTTCTGGCCTGATGGGATATTGGTACATGAATATGTTCACCGAGCTAGAGCTACCTTATCAACGAAGGCACCTGTATCTACAGCAGTAACATCGCATTCAAAAAACGATTAAGTATTTCCAAAACTTTAAGTATAAATTCTAAACATAACTATTCTTTATATTATCAAAACGTAGGCGGTTGAGAACTAAATTTAAAAAATTGTATCTTTCATCTTCATCATTTGATTTCGATATTATTATTTTTTATAGAAACTTGGCTCGTAGACAGTCATTTTACCGCTGAATTTATGGGTGACTCTTCTTTCAATGTTGTTAGAAAAAATCGCTGCGTGGACACTACAGGTTTTCTCAGAGGTGGTGGAATACTGATTGCTGTTCGTAGTTGCTTTTCTTGCAGACAGCTTGAGCTGTCTTCGAATAATTTAACAGCGTCTACCAATTTCGAGGTTGATCAATTAATTTTAAAAATTCTATTTTCTTTAGACTTTGATCTTTTTTTGATTGCCAGATATTTACCTCCTGGTAGCCCTTTAGAGCTTTATGAATTACATTTTGATAATTGCCGTACTCTACTTGATAATTTAGGACCATCCCAACATGTAGTGTTCACCGGTGATTTCAACTTGGCGGATATTGTATGGGAGTCTAATAAATTTGATAGTTATCTTATACCTTATAATGTAGCTACTGAGAAAGAGATTGAATTTATAGACTTCTTTAGTCTGTATGATTTAGTTCAGGTTAATCCAAATAAAAAGAGCTTTAATCATATCCTTGACCTTATGTTTGTTGATAAAGAATTTATTGTTAATATTGAATTAGCTGATTCTCCCATTCTCAATAATTCGCTTCTTCATAATGCCTTTATAGTTGATTTCTCAATCCTTCATTATCAGAAAATTTCAAATAGTTAAAAATTTCGTAATGATTACAATAAAGCGGATTTTTTTTGCAATGAACAACTACTTGAAATCGGTATCATGGAATAATATACTATCATCACTAGACTCATTTTCATTTCATTTTCAACGCATTTTATTTTAGGAATTCATAATTTCTTAAAGCTAGACAAAAACGCTTAAACTAATTTAACTAACTTAACTTAATCTTATTCTAACTTACTGACCCTATGCGGGTGCTCTAAGCTAAACCTAATGCTTAAAACTATGTCTTTCGACGTAACCTAACTTAAAATTAATTATTTATTTAAATGACAACAACTAGGATGACTAAGGAAAATTTAGTAAACATGATGATACACGTCATCACTAGACTTGGAAGCTATGTATGATACATTCTTTTCTATTTTAAATTCTACTATTACTCGCTTTGTTCCTGTTAAAAAAAAAGTATTCTAAATGGGCACCCTATCTGGTTTAATAGGAGGCTTTTGAATCTTAAAAATAAGAAGAATGAGGCCTTCAAACTTTTTAGGGAAGACAGATCTACTACGGAATTAAGATCTTGGTACCAGCTTTGCCAAAGGGAATTTGACGTTCTCAAAAAAGTTTTGTACAGAGCTTACATGTTGTCGTGTAAAGTGAAATTAAAATCTATCTTACTAAACAATTGTGCAACTTCTTTGTCTTATCCACTTCATCCAATCCTCTCCAAATCAATCGCGTCTTGAAGTTTCTTAGATATTTGAAAAATATCTTACATTGTTCCGATCCATAAATCTGGTTCTTAAC
Organism: Blera fallax; assembly: GCA_946965025.1. Taxonomy (NCBI): domain Eukaryota; kingdom Metazoa; phylum Arthropoda; class Insecta; order Diptera; family Syrphidae; genus Blera; species Blera fallax. The sequence goes on from OX337246.1 coordinate 59,981,100, forward strand.
AAAATGTTTGAAATTACCGTCCTACTTGCAAGATCTCTTCCATTCCGAAACTGTTTGAAAAGTTGATTATGTATCTTCATTGAGCTACATACACATTTTTTAACAAAATGAAAAGTACCATCGACCTGTTTTATGGTAATAATGATGAGAACGAGAATAGCCACTACCAACATGTTGCGGCTGCGAAGAAATATAAGGGACACATCTAATTCTTCGGAGCTTCCTGATACGACGTGAGTAATTACAATAAACTTTTATCAAGCATGTATTTTCAGATTCGTTTGTTATTTCAGGCTGAGCAAAGAAGCCTTCATATATGTACTTATTGGATGAAGTAAAGGACAAATTTGTTTCTACGCGTTCTAGTGCCATCCCCCCAATAATAAAAATTGCTTGTGCTTTGCGATTTTTTGCTGATGGAAGCTACCAGAAAAGCGTAGGAAATGATTTCAACTTAGGATTATCCCAGCCCACAGTTTCAGTGATTTTGTCTGATGTACTAAGGATTTAAGAGAACGGGATTTGCGCTAAGTGGATAAAAACTGATATGACTACGTCTGAAAAGCAGGAGGCAAGAAACTTTTTCTACACAAAAGTAAAATGCCTGGAGTTATCGAACGTGTCGATGGAACCCATATAAGTATAATTGGTCCTGTTCAGTTGAAGCATCAATACTTAAATAGAAAATGTAACTTCATTTTAAACGCTATGATAGCAAGTAACTTGTTTTAGAAATCCGGTTCCATTTCTATATTAAATTCTTGTTTTACACGCTTGCGATCACAATATGATGGTTAGATACATCGATACTAGATACCCAGGATCTACTCATGATGCTTTTGTCTGGAATTGCACACAATTAAATACTGTGTTGGAATCGTGGTACCAAAACGGTGAACGATGTGCCATGTTAGGTAATTTATTATCTACTAATATGTTTCGTTACATTTCCAAATTAAAAAATATATTAACACATTTGAGGTGACTCCGGATATCCTTTGTTACCCTTCTTACTGACTCCGTATAGAAATACGGATCCTGGCAGTCGAGAGGATTTGTTTAACCGTATGCAGAGGAAAAGACAATAGGTGTCTTGAAAGCTGTTTTTCGATGCCTTTTAAATGAAAGAAAACTATTTTATTCTCCAAAAAAAGCTCCGAAAATCGTTAACGTGTGTTGTGCCTTGCATAACATTCGAAAGTACTTTAAGATTCCAGATCCAGAGAGATTGCAAATCGAAGAAAGAAATATAGCCGAAAGAGTTTTGGAAAATGAAGCACACAGCAATAGCACTTTAAGGACGGAAGGACAAAGGCTGAGAAATGAAATAAGAGATTCTCTTCAAATAGTTATAAAACTTGTTATTATTATAAATTTAAAGAAGAATAAGTAGGCATACATTAATAAATAAAATAAAATGTTAAGGGAACTGACAATTTTTAATTTAAAAGATAAACATTAATGAACACAAGAACCATATTTAATTTGTGTCATTACATAAAATATCGTATTTGGCTGCTTTTAAATTAATTTTCTTGACTTTTATCTTCATATTCTCCTGGTGGCGTGTATTTTTGTCAGCGTTTTTCTTTTGCTTTCATTTTCCCCAACTGTTCTTTCTTGACTTCATAAGTTTTTCTTGAAAATCTTGCAATTTCATTTAAACATTTTTCCATTCCCTGTGTTGCTTCAAGTAATTTGTCTTGGGTTGCCGTTTGGGTTTTCAGGAATTGAAGACGTTCACTTTCAGCTTTCGGTACTTTATTTCGTTTATTTTGAATTAGCGTGCCTTGAGATGCCGCGCTATCTTCATTTTTTTGTTGCCTTTCATTACCAAGTATATCCTCTTCATTGAATGACGGGTTATAAGAATTTGTACCAAAAACTGTATCAGTTGGATCAACGGCACTTTGAAGGCCAAGAAGAGCGTCTACTGCCTGTTCCAATGACGAAATGGTCAGTGGGATGTGGGGCCCACCACCCGTGCCTTTTATATCCTTTTTATGGGTTGCAATTTTTGCTTTCAATTTTAACTTGTAGTCCAACCAAACCTACAATATAATGTATAATAATAATTTTTAAAAAACGTTTTTCATTTACATTGAAATACCTTGTTCTACTCATTGCCTTTTCGATAAGGTGGTCGCAAGCTGTTGAGTTCAACTTCAAACGTTTCCCAAATACTCATGCTTTCTTTTTTCGATGAGCCGAATTTTGCAAGGCCCTTCGCAAAGTCCTGGTTACACTCCATTAATTCAACCAGCTTTTTGAATTGATTGGCATTTGTTTTTTTTCACACTAAAACAAATTTCATGTTATACATATTTAATAATGTATGCATAAATTATTATCAATTACTTACGTTTTTTTAACTATTTGCGCACTCATATAGTTTTTAATAAAATTATTTTGCAAAATTAAAGAATATTCGCGCGATAGTCACTATCTTTAATCATTCGCCCTTTTTTGACTTAAAGCGAAGGAAATTGTTTTATTCGCGAACAGTAATTCGTTTGATTTACATTCGCTAGTACTTTGACATTTAAGGCGAAGCACTTTTCGAGTTTCGCGAATTGTAACACAAATTGGAAACATTCGCATACTTTTGTGATCGCTTCGCAAGCGATAATAGGGGCATTAATGTAGTGTAAATGGCTTCACAGGTTTCATGAACGATGCGCGAAATCGAGCTATCTGCTATTTTTGCCACAAATCTGAGACTTCTGAAACTCTCACCGGTGGCCAAATAGCGAACTGTGACTGCGAGGCGCTAACCAGGTGAAATCGCTTTTCGAAAGCGGGCATCTTGCCTGGTAATTAACGGTGACGCAAGCTCAAGAAGATAATTGAAATAAAAGAAACTCACACGCGCAAAGTTTTTAAAAACTGCCTTTGAATTCGAGTTCATAGGCGAAGTGGGATCAGCCGGTTTGAATTTGTTGTACATTTCATTGAAAAAATCATTTTCTTGTTACGAAAAACTCTGTCAAACTGACTCAAAATATTAAATATCAAGGTGTACTACAACTATCAGCTGCCAAATGCGTTCAACGCGTTGCTCAATTTCAAATGCTTGGTCTAGTGTACGAGCGTATCAACGCGTGCATGAACTCGTTGAGGAACCACCCCGAAATTCTTTGCAAAAATTACACAAGTTGATAAACTAGGTCTACGGGGCAATTCAACATTTGAATGAGTTGATAAACTAGGTGTACGGGGCTATTCAACAGCTGAGTGTGTTGATCAACTAGGACGGAGCTCATAACTCGTTCAACACGAACATTTTTAGTCGAATTGCATTGCTCAACGCAATCAACGTTAGTTTGTGGACTAGTGTTCGAGGCTATAAATTTGTTTATTCAACAAATGTGTTGAATAAGCAGTTGGACGTAGTTGGTTGAATGTGTTGCGTACGTAGTCTACGACCGGCATAACACTAGAGTTCATAAGAGAAACATACCCAATTGACTTCATTGTAGAAAATATGGCAAAGACAACGATCGTTTAGTTTGCGGTAACCGTACACACTTGCACTGCTTGTTTTGTAAGTAGATTTTAAGTCGCAAAAATATGATCGCATGCCGATCTTTGATCTATGTACGTGTGAATATAAATAGCAGGCCGATTATATGAAATTATATAAAAAAAAATGATTAGACTACAAGCACTAAAACATCTTTTTTAGTTGCTTGTCTGTTATTATTGAGTATTATAGCTCGAAATCTACGCTCTATACTCTCCACAAGCTTCTGGCATACGTCTTTCTACATACATATGTACATATTGTATATGTATAGTTCAGCACTCTTTAACATTTTGTTAGAAATCATTGCAAAGGTTTTTTTTTTGGATTAAGGTCGGGACTGTGATTTTATTCTTTTTGTATAATCCAAAACCAATTTCCTGGAGATTAAGGTACTGATTCTAAATCTTTGGTGTTTTCTAAGAAAAGAAAGTTCAAACTCGTGACACAGCGACATACGAATATTACGTTCTTCCATATTACAGCACATGCTCCGTGTCCGAACAAAACTGAGCAATAACTCACGCTAATTCCTATATTCGCCCGCATTTAGATAAACCAATAAACCAATTCTGAACTCGTGACTGAGGATTAGGAATGTGTATAGCATTCAAGAGTATAACTATGTAGTCAATCGTCTCCTCGTAAGGTAAATAATGATGCCCTCCATTTACTTTCAATTATAGCGTTCAGCATCACTCTCATCTGTCATCTTCAATCAATTGCAGACTAATTTATTTGCTTTACAATACGTACTTATGTACATACATATATCGTGGAATTGGGGCCACTAACAACATCTCAAAATACATTGCACAGAGAAAGACAGACCACTCTCAATTAGCAATGATCATTTGCAAGGCGATTAGGTAATAAATAATTCACTAAGTGTGTAATTTGTCAAGTCAGAAATTGCATACTGACACGTGTGTGTGTAAATTTCCATGTTCGGCTGTTAACCAAATAGTATGGAGAGATTTGTTTGAACTGGACACCTCTTGCTAGCTTATGGTCAAAATGGCCAATTCAATTATTAATGATATTTACGTTATAGTCGGGCTATTAAGCATTTGCATCCCGCTGGTGGTATTGGTAGCGCATATGTCACTATTAATAATTTTATAAAATATTTCTTTCTTAGAAAGTACCTATGTAGATATGAACGTAGTTTTCGTATTTTAATTAATTTCAGTCCGTTCGCAAGTGTGAACAAGTGTACATTTTGGCACTCAATCAAGGAAAATAGACTGACATGAGATATAAGCGGATTTTTTCTGTGGGAATATTTCTTTATATGCAAGTCTTCCTAGTCATAGATTTTATCTGATATTAAGTTTTTTAGGTTAGCTTCGCCCATTGAGCATTTTAAATCTGTCCCTAATGTGGTATTGGCAAAGTTTCAAGAAGTTTGTAAAACTGGAGCGAATACCCTTTGCACACATATGGAATAAACAGATTTCAATTATCGAGTCAGTGATATGTTAGAGATAGGTACATACATACATACATTCGTATGTATATAATAAACCTTTTCACTTCACAATTTTAGATAAGCTGTTTCAATAATTCTAATACGTGATTTACGAAAATGCTGCGCATGATGATGGGAGTAATTAGCTTCACCTATTCTAGTTGCATAGCATATTTGATTTACTTTTTTTTAAAAAGTTTCAATAAAGATGTTTTGTGTACTTTTTTACTTTTATTAGTTGGCCAGATGTTCGATTATCCATCTAATAACTCAAATAAAATATATTTAACTAAAATTCAGGTGCGTTGCATGACAGAGAAAAAAAATCCTTAGATGAAATCAAAGTGGATATCAATTGCCATGCAGTTGGTCAGTTTTGCTTGTAAGCCGGCGATATATGTATGTACACACATATGTATGTCCAAAGTAAGCACGATATGCGACAAGCACGTGCGTTGCGACGTCCCCGCATGGCACGCTTTGTTTGAATTTTTAAACAGTTTGATTTTGCCCGCATTATTATGCGGAAAACCAATCGCGAAGGGGGTGCTTATATCGGAAATTCAAAAGAGAAATGTGTTGTGAAAAAAGAAAGTATGTATGTACAAGTATACCATGCATATGTATGTATGTTGTTTAAAATGTAGTCGAATGTTTTCCTTGTCATTCCCATTCACTTCCACCCGCTCGTAATTGGGGGTAAAAATTATGAAATTTGTCATAAATTAATCTGGCTCTATACAAGTATACATACATACATATTATGTATGTACATATATGTAGGAAGTGACTATTAAAACTGTAATTACAATAGATAACAGATTTAATGAAATAAAAAATATTATACGTACAAAATTAGGCAGAGATAATTGAAATTGACATCCGAACGGCTCAATGATGACTAACTCTTCTCTTCGTTGCAGCCAAAGAAAAGAGCGGGAGTGGTAGAGTGACGTCAGTAGTAGAGTGAGTAACTTGGCCTACGTATATCACATGATTTTTTTCTCTTTCTGTGTTTAGGTAGGAGCACAGGGTTTCAGGGTAATGGAATCGCTAATGGTAACTCCTCAGGGGCAGCTCAATCCTCCGTTGTATGATAGTTGAGTAGGGTATTTAAAGGGAATCTCTACCTTCCTGGTCCATAATTTCTCCCCGACTCATGGGTCCAAAAATTAATTTTAAATTAAATAACAATAAAAAAAGAAACGAGTCATCAGAGGGCAAGGCGGAAGGTTCCAAAGAGGTCGAGAAAGTACTGGAAGGTGCGAGATTGATAACGGCGGCGCTCGGGAGAACAGTGGAGACCAGCGGGAAACCAAAGGACTTAGCTGATCACTCGTCAGCGCCGAGGGACATTGAGGTGCAGCAATGCGCGAAGAAGTTAATCGACGTTGTGGAAGCCGAACCTAATGATGACGGTGCACACGCTGACTCCGAGCGGAGGCTGCGGAAGCAGCTTAAGCAAAGAATAAAAAGGGCGAAAAGGAGACAGTAATTGTCGCTGGCTGGATGTATCTCGGGAAATAGCGACTGACTATCGGTCAATGAGTTGACTTGTATGGTCGGTAATTTGACGTCAGCTGAAACCACTCCAGAAGAGGCGGGACCTAGGAAACGGTTCAAAAATGACGCCGAGGTCCTGAGTCCAGCCAAAAATAGGGCAACGGAGGCGGAAAGCGGAAAAGGAGATGGATAAACTGCTATAAAGGAAGTTTATCAACCAATACCACATTATTATTTCCACGTAAAAACGGAGACAAGGCCACATGTCCACAGCAGGAGGGAAGCTCAAATGCGGGCTGGACATAGTGCTCGTGAAATTCCAAGGAGCATCAGAAAAGACTCAGCTTGGGCAGCCGACAAAGTGATTTACCTCATAAATATGAGGTCAGCACGAGTCGGGCGGGAGGTGGGCCCGTGCTGGGAAAACAGAGGGTGATTCAATTAAATCTTCGCCACAGCAAAGCTCCATCAGTAATGATGGCCAGATTTTTTGTGGAGGAGGCGATTGACATTGCTCTGCTACAGGAGCCTTGGATCTTCAAAGGAAGGATTAGAGGTCTACCTGAAAAAGTTGCCAATTAACACTTTTGTGCGATCTGACGAAAGAACTAGGTGGCAATGGCGTAGTGGTAGCGTCATCGTTTATCAAGCTGATGGTTCACAGTTCAATCCCTGATGTCAGCAAGCATTATATGATAAGAGGCAGTCCGAACAATTGCGAAAGCTTATGGCAAGACTACTGCGAAGGCATAACACTGGCAGTAGGTTTGTCATATGGCTGGAGAAATTGTTCGCTCTGTTGATGATTGATATGCTTATGACATCAGATTGACCGGGAAAAAATACTGTGAATCAGAAGCTAAGACAAAACAAATAAATGACATCAAACAACCTCCCCAGTTATCTGGACACCCACCCCTGGAGCTAATGTGTGAAACCTAATACACCTGAGTTTCAAACCACTACACCAATCTCTTTCCCTCTCTCTCTATCTTCCTTTCAACGCCCGCACTGTGTATACACGTAAAAAGGGTATTCATAACCCCTTGAGTGCGGGTAAATTATAAAAAAAAAAAAAAAAGATCTTGTGTTCTGGTGAGACATGGATTCAAAGCGTTTATGCTACCGCACCTATGTGCCCCAGACCTTGTGGCAGTACGAGTAGGAGCGGGTGCAGGTAGCTTTTTGTGGCATCAGCCAACAAAAAAGGTAGAGTCTCTGATGAATGTCTGCAAGGACAAGAACGAAGACCTAATGATAGGTTGTGATGCTAATGTACACAGTACTGTGTAGGGATAACGATAACGATAACGATAACGATATCTACAGAGGAGTTCGTAGTGTGCAAAGAGCTAACTATTGTTAAAAGAGGATCAGAACCGACCTTCGTAGATGCAATACGAAGGGAATTTATTAATGTGACCCTGTGTAGCAATAGAATGCTTGATAGAATATCAAATTGGAAGATAATGGATCAGGCAATGATGTCGGACCACAGAGCCATCTCATTTGATGTTCAATATATGTAGATCTAGAAGAAAAAAAGATCGGAAATATGTCAGGATTCCCAGGAATATGGACAAGGTAAAATACCTAGAAGTGTTACGGGATAAACTGAATGGGAGTGTACCCAAAATACCGAGAATCACTTGGGATGTAGAGTCACAGCTGAAGCATTTACAATGAGCTATTTAAAATGCATACCAAGAGGCGTGTACCCCTACTTTGATAGATGAAAATCACCCCACGCCTTGGTGGCGTAGGGAACTTGTAAATCTAATAAACGAGATGAGGAAAGCCTTTAATGAGAGCGTATGATCCTGAATCATGGGATGAGTATAAGGCGAACAAGAAAGAACTAAAAGGAACTCTACGACGACGTTAGTGGGAGCCCCTTACAAAGTTTATGTGGACAAAGGTGGGGAATCTCGCCGATGATAGCTAGACCAATTATTATATATGCATCAGTTGTATGGTGGCAAAAAGCCTCTCCAAAATCTGTTAAGAAGCATTTAGATAGGGTCCATCGTATGGCATGTTTAGGAGTAGTCGGTGCAATACGAACGACACCAAACATGCGCAATAGAACTGATCCTAGGTATTCTGCCGCTGGCCTTATTTACTAATTATTTCTATTAAATTTTTAAATAGAAACGTCCGTTTTTTGTGGGCAGATGAAAATCTTCGCAGATACTATATCGATCGCTGTGCTTATGACTGAGATTCTAATTGACTAAAAACAAGGTTAGGTTAGGTAAATGGGTGACCTTGTTAACAGGATTGTCAACGGCTCACTTGGACCACAAAGAATCCACTGCGCCCAATATTTAAAAACCCTGGTAACCTAAATGTTAGTCTTCGACTAAGTTAAACCACCCAGATAAACGTATGAACCTCAGGAGTTTGCTTATCTCAATGTTACCTAACTCGTCCAGTTCTGAAAGGAAGGAACTGCCAAGAGCACGTCTTTTTTTAGTGGCCAACGCTGGACAGTCACAAAGGAGGTGACGAGGGCCCGTGAAGAGTTCATAAATGACCCTTCTTTGGCTAGTTCGTCCGCTTTTTCGTTACTGGAGATATCCGCGTGGCCAGGTACCCAGCACAGGGTCACTGTATTGGCCGCAGAGATGTCATCTAGTCGCTTTTGTTTTAATGCAGCAATTTCAGCTTGGAAAACCCTGCACATGTTTTCAAGTCTAAACGAACGATATGTGTTTCGAGACTCAGAGTATACAACGGCACCCGTACCAGCGATCATTTTAGATCCGTCGGTGAAGATGCCCAGTTCATTCTCGAAAGGGACTCTGCCTTCATTTTATTCCACTCTGCTAGGAATTCTAATAGAGAATCTCCGATTGGAGTTTGTTTATGGGATGATGTAGTCCGTTTCCGTCCGGATTCTTGATGCATACCATCGATTTAGAATTGAGGCATGATCATAAGGTTTAGATATTCATAGACCGGCTTCCCTTAGTCTTAGCGCAGTTTTAGGTCCCGATTCAGTATTGTTTCCAGAGTTGCTGTGTTGATCTCATCGGTCCCGACATCCCCAGACTGCCTGCCCGTTGAATCTTTGTAACGCTTTCAAGTTGGTATTTTTTCGCGAGCATTTTCCACCAGATAACCGAACCGTAGGATAAGATGGGTCTTACTACCGCTGTATACAGCCAGTATACCGCTTTAGGCTTGAATCCCTATGATTTTCCGAAGGCTCTTCTACATGCATATAATGCCAGAAAGGCCTTCTTCATTCGATTGTAAATGTTGGCAACTCCAAGTGTGGAGTTGATTATGCAAACTGTCTACTATGGCTTCAGTAGTTACACTGTTAAAAGCCCCTTCGATGTCAAGACACAGTGTATATTATTTAACTTGAACGGTATTCTCTATTGTAGAGACCACCCTGTGTAGAGCGGTGTCTACTGATTTTCCATTTATGTGATTTCGATAAGAATTTATCCCCAATCTCATCTCTGACGAATATATCTATTAACCGTTCTAAAGTTTTCAATAAGAATGAAGATAGACTTATTGGTCTGTAGTCCTTGGCGCTGGCGTGGTTTATTTTACCCGCTTTCGGTATGAAGACTACACTAATTTCTCGCCAAGATTTTGGAACAAGAACTATGGAATAATAGATTCCCCCAATTCTTTTAGCATTATAGGATGTATCTCGTCAATCCCAGGGGCTTTATAAGGTGCAAAAGATTTGATTGCCAATAGACGCGTCAATAAGTTTATCAACAGTTACCGTCTCACTGTTAACTAGCGCAGATGTGGTTGCCGGACAGTATGTCCCTGCGTCTTCACAGCCAGGAAAGTGAAATTTCAGGAGCGAATCCAGCGTGTTCTCATAAGGGTCTGTCCAGCTGCCATCACAGTTCCTGATAGTGGACATCTGTAAGGGAGCTTTGGTAAGGACTTTTCTCAAACAAGCCACCTCCGTGGTGTATTCAATGGATCCACAGAAGCTTCTCTAGGAATTCTTCTTAGCAATCTTATTTCCTTTTCAAGAAGCTTAACGTTTTCCCTATGTGTTGACCACTCGAGAGATCCCTCTTAAGCGAGGTTCCAGCTATGCCTTGAGGTTGGTAGACGCTCTGCTATTTTCGAATTCCACCAGGGTGGATGGTTTCCTCCGCTGAGACGCCTGGGAGGTTAGGCTCTCCCAAAAGAGCCTTTGAGCTTACTTACTCTACAATCTTATCGATGTCTTCCATGGACTTGGGGAGCGCCTCAGGGTAAGGTTCGTTAAATCTTTTCCAGTTAGCTCTGCGCAGGTTTCGAAAAGCTCTCCTGTCGGGAGTTTCGCAAGTCAAATCGAAGAGTATCCAACAATGATCAAACATTGATAACTTGTCGGTTACCCTCTAGTTCGAGATTGTTGCGGTGCTATTTCTGGATAAGAGTGTTATATCAAGAATCTCCCTTCTATCCCTTGTAATAAAAGTTGGGGAATTGCCACGATTACATATAGTTAGGTTGGTATTTAAGATATAATTGAACATAATCTCGCCTCTACTGTTGTTGTCCAAATAGTATGATGGGCGTTAGCATCACAGCCTAAGATTAAGTTCCTCCTACCTTGCTGAGACATTGTTATTAATGCCTTGACTTTACCAGATGGGACATCAGTGCCTTCGTCGTATGCGTGGTGTTCCTCACCTTTACCTCCACCACCGTCTGATCACCCGAGCTGCAATTGGAGAGCATTAATACGTGAAGACTTTTCTTGGCGACGATACAAGTTCTGACCTTACCTTCGTTACCATTATACACTATATTATATTTATATGACCCCAATCCTTTCACCTGATTATGGATCCATGGTTCCTGGATTAGGGTCAAGTCAAGATGTTCCTTGTGGAGAAGCAGCATAAGGTTGATTGAGGCGGCCTCACTGTGATGAAGATTTACTTGTACTACCTTCATTGGTTGTATCAGTAACCTCCACAGTTTCGGCCGTCTCGCTAGGCTGCGACTTCCTCATGAGTCACATAGAGAACTCACCTGCTCCGAAGAATAGCCGCATATGCCTCTCTTTCCTATGTTTTTCCGGTGGTTCCTCGATAACGAATATCACACTAATGGTGGCGTCTTCGTTAGCTTCCGTAACCATGATCTCCCAGTCATCCATAGGGATTGCTGGATTTTGCGCTTTAAGGAAGTCGACGAATTCACCCTTTACAACACCAATATCTGGTACAGTTAACGTAGCTTTAGGCTTCTCTGGTATCTCGTCTAGGGGGACTGCCTTGAGTGCAGCTCCCGCCCAGGCTTTGATGTGAATCATAGGGCATCTGGTCTTTGCAGTCGAGTCTGCTGATTCCGCGTTTTCAGTTGGTGAGACCAAACGTCGGAGCAGTTGTTCCAGTGCCCCTTCGAATATGATCGAAGTTGGCCTTGGCTAATGCCTTGTCGATCAACTTTCCCTCTTCGTAGGTATAATGTCCGCGGGGCTTGCCAAAGTCCAGTACAGCAAGCTGAAGAGCCCCTTTTTACTCTCGCTCGCATTATCCTTCTGGACTAGCTCCTCGGGGTCGGCAAGTAAATGCACCTTCAACTCCTTCCCGATCTCCTCGTCCATCGTGATAGCTTCTGATGCCTCTTTCATCTTCTCTTGGTCAGCGTCCACAGCATCAATTGCGTCTGCCATTCATCCAAGAGGAAGTTTATCTTCTTTTTCGTTTGTGGGTTTTTGTTTTATTTATGAAATTTTGGTCCCACGAGTATGGCCGGAAATGAAGGTCCTCTCCGACAGAGCTCCCATATCGGAATTAGGCTGGTTTTCCATAGGTCTCCGGTGCACCTATGGGAGCTCGTTAATAGTTGGTTTATCCCCCAACCTTTCATCCCTGGGCACAGTGCTCGCACCACCACTTAAATAAGAAGTGACTATCTCTTGGTTTTTCGGCCTTCACTGGAACCTGTTCGAAGTGGACGAACGATCGATGTGCATAACCCACTTAAGCCCCGACACCACGGGAAGGTGAATAGTCGCGCCGAGGAACAATAAGTAACCCTATCAAATAATTTAAGTTTAATTTAAGCTCAAAAGGATTTGGCGCTATAAAAAGGAATACGGAGCTTGCAATTATTAAATAAATAAAGTCGGCAAACGTTTTGCTCTTTACTTGTGATTATAAATAAAAATCAATATAAAATTCATCTTTAAAGTGTTTATTGAAAAGTGATATACCTACTTGCTCTGCCATACGATTTCAAGAAAAACGACATACTATTATAAAAAAAAAGAAACTTTAAAGCAGCTTCTTGACTTGTCCAATTTTGCACGTTTTGAAAATCGATCCCAAGTTTAGTACTTGGTCCACAAGCCTTTCTTTTTAATGACCTGATTGCAACTTTTAACCATGCTTTCTTCCAAATTACGCAAGAATTGATCGGAAATGCGTATCTATTCTACCAGAATTTGATCCCAAAACTTAGTAAGGTTACAAGGATCATTCTCATACCGCCCCAACCGTCGCTAAACAGTTGACAAGAATGTTTCAATTGGATTGAGGTCGGGTTTTTGTGCGCCCATTTCATTGTTTGAAATTCTGGATTGTGAAGCCATTCCTTGAAAATCCTGGAGGTACGTATGTTTGGGGTCGCCATCTTGCTGGAAAGTAATTTCAGATCCACTCTAATCGGTTGTAATTAAATACGCTGGTAGATTGGTTTGCAAAATGTTGAGGCATTTTTCTTTATCTATCTATCTATTTTAACTAACGGTACAGTAGATTTCCACGAAAAATACCCCCAAGCCATCACTGAACCTTCGCCATCATTCGCGACCAATAATAAGATCTGCCATCTGTTCCTACGCGGTTATTTTTTGTTTCGTCGGACCAAATAACCTTTTTCCATTGCTCAGTAGTCCAATTTTATACTTCTTAGCGAATGCTACTCTTTTCTTGAGCTGCAGCTTCTCAATTTTCGTTCCATTCTCCTCGCATCCATCTGTGTCAGTAACCGCTTTTGTCCAATTTACGAAGGTGGAGCTTCAATTTTGTCTTTTTTTTTAGTATTTAGCACCGAGCTTTTTGAAATATTAAAAGTTTTAGCTATGTATTTCATTTATTTAGATTCACCACTTTTCAATAAAAAAATTGCTTTATCTACAATCGACTTAATAATTTTCCCCATGTTAACACTAGCGTAAATAAAAGCTCTTGACAAAAACTTGAAAAAAAAAAACAATATGAAGTTAACGGCTATACCTCCAAGCTGCAAATAATATGGTATAAAATACTGCTTACAGAACCTTATCGATGAAGCAAACATCTTTTATACACATTACAAAACGTGCAAAATTGGACAAGTCCTTAAATTTCAAATTGTTAGTTTTTTTCCTATGCTCTCATGAATTCTTTCATATTTTAGCAAATTTTAGCATTGGCCTTATGTCACTTTGATGAAGCGACGAGTGGAGGAAATGCCCATAGTTTTTGTTTTTTTTTAAAAACGTAACACCCATGGGTGTTAGGTCAAATGTTTGACTAAGCAACGTAGTTACCCTGCTGCTACTGTGACAAGATGATTTTTCTTCATTTTTTTGACCACTTTTATCTGACAAAAATATAATTTTTAGAAAATTTTTCAAAGATAAAAGTTTCGTCTTTACTAAGTAAACATTTTGGGAAACTTGCATTTTTTCAAAATGTGTAAAACTGGTTTTGTAGCTACAACAATTCCGAAGTTAGATTATACATACCTCCAAATTTTGACGGGCTATAGTTCGAACTGGGGTGAAAATAGAATAAATCACTTCTTTAATTCTGGACGGAATACTAATCATTCTGCCACTATTTGAAGTGTTAAATGACTCGTAAGTAAAATTTGTATTATCCGAGGAACTGATGTGGGGTAGTTATTAATGTTGCAATAAATAAGGATTCTCTCCTTATAAAATATGGATTAGGGAAGAACTAGAATGCGTACATGCACAGAGTAAATTGACTTATGATTATTTTTAAGACAAATGTCGTACGATTCAATGGCAAGCTATACAGGCACAACGGTGAAAGGCTACTACATCTGGAGTGTAAGCACATCAGCGCCGTGAATAATTAACTCCACGACTGAAAGACAATGAATCAGAGATATAGCATCCAGTTAAAAACTATACAGTCAAGAACTATTTTGGTCGACGCGTTGTTACCATATTTTAAAAGGCACCCATATACTAAAAACGAGTTCTATAATTTGATATTGTAAATCAAAAATGCTCAGGGTCAAACTGTAAAACCAAAAACTCTCACGTCTTTATCTCCAGATTCATCGGAATGATAATTTGAAATGCTTACCTACAGCCATCCCAATGCCCGCAATCCCTTCACTTTCATTTCGATTCATGAACCCAGGTACACGACATAAACTTCTGCAATTTACGACTGCCCTAACAATGTCAACTCTCAGAGCGTGCACTCATGTACTCCTCCTTTACTGCCCAGCATGACTATTACGCCTCAAAAAACGCGCCCGCACCCTCAATTCTACTCCCCTTTCATTCTCATTATGAACACACAGCAAAGCTACTGTCTAGGTAAGTGGTACGTAGTAGGTACATACTTTTGAGTGCGCTAATAAATGTTTGGCTACAGTTGGAGCTAGGACGAGTACATACTTTAAGGACAAAGATCAAGAGCAGGATACGCAACTAGATTTGGAGGCGGCATGTGGCGGAAATGCAATTGAAATTCAAATGGAGTTTCATTACATTAGGTACATGCCTGGCATAGCTTGCATACTAAAAGAGGCAAAATGTGGTGTAGGAGTTCCCATTTGTAGGTACACTACCACAAGTCACAATTTATTTTAATGAATGTTGGCTTATTTGGGATGAATTTCAAATGAAAAGTTCTTAATGTAGTTACCGCGTTCATATGTATATAAATTATACGTATGTATGTACATATGTATACACGTATGCGTGTTGTATCTGACCCAGCATTGTCTGGTGACAATTTCCGTAAATTTGATCAAATTTGTGCTAAACTTTATGTCAAACTTAATACAGTACTTACTTAAACGTTATTTTTCTGCAGAAGGGGTTTTCACTTCTCTTCTCGTGTCTTACATATGTACATACTTTCATCTACATGAAAAAAATGAAAATGTAACTGTCAGTCTCTTTGCGTACTTATAACTCAAGAACCACTTAACCGATTTTGGTTTTCTTCACGGATAGAAAAGAAATGATAGGTTCTTAATTTTTATGCTAAGGAAATTGTTAGAAATCATCATGAGATTGCATTTATTTAATATCACCAAGGTTAAACTATAAACAATATATCAAGTAATCTTAAAGAAGAAACATCATTAGACTTTAGAATGCTAGGTTGAAATGGTTAACAACAGTAGATTTAGATTAGATTAGATTAGATTTTATTATCATTCTTTTTATAACATACAGGGTGTCCAAGTTACGAGGTATAATCCTTTAACTGGAGATTTCTGAAGTTCCGGCGAACAAAAAATCGTACGGCAGGGGGGGGGGTCTATTTTCACCCCAGTTCGAGTTACAGTTATTTGGAGCTTATTCAGTGAATGCGCCAGAAGCACAATGCCATCCGCAGACATCAGCGTTTTTATTTTTACATTATTAACATCTACTCCTCCGTTCATATAGTCTACGTTGTCATTCAAAAATAAGACTAATAGGAGTGTACTCAAGGTACATCCCTGTCGCACTCCCGCAGTTACCAGTAATCTCCCAGACATTTTTTTTCAATTTCATATCGGAGCGCTACGAAAAGTTGTTTTAAGTGTTTTTATCATTTTGGACGGTACCCCCATAATACACTCCATTTGATAACTGTATCGCCATCCCTGTATTTGCATTTTTTATGATCAAAATAATTTTATTTGCTAGTAACCGTTTTTACCCGAAACAATGGGTAATGAAAATGCAAACAATTTTATGATAAGTTGAAAAGTTCCGTTATTTTTCATAAGAGGAAAGACAAGAAAACACTTTTCACATTTTTCATAACAACATATGTATATCACCGCGAGCGGCGTATGCGTGTAGTCGATAGTTTGAGTTTAAATTTTTCTCCAAATATGTTTAACGATTAAAATAAGAAGTTTTTCGATTTCTTTTATCAAAATGCCGCGCGGAAAAAGAAAAAGGTAAAATTATTGCTTATCACTCACTATCAAGGGTTATCTTTACTTGAAATTGGAATAAAAATCGGACGTGATCACGTAACGGTCCCAATTTTTTTGAAAATTCAAGACTCCTATGGCTCTACGAAAACTGGTGGTCCGAAATAAAAGTAATCCTTAAGACAAGAGTTTAAATCAGTTAAAAAATGAACAAAGTTTAAATGTGTCGTGTTCAACTATTTACCGAGTTGGCAGTATGAGGACAGAGGAAGGGGAAATCATCAAAAGATACTGATGACCCGTGTTATCAGTATACCGGATTTTTACCGACTTAAACCGCCTCCCTAATTGCGATCTATTCACTTGGACTAATAAGCACTTTTTTACTGACATCTTAGTTTTTGATTGAGTTCCACCCCTTGGTGTCTCTTTGTTTCGGATGTGATATATTTTTTTTTTCTTCTTTCCTTTTCTTTCTAGTTTAAGCTAAATCGAGAGGTTTTATTTTTTTAAGCCTTCTTAATTGGTTTTCATTATTTAATAGTTTTCTTGCATCTATATTTATATGCTTTTTAGCATGTTTTAAAATTTCCGAATTAACACTTTCTTAGTTAGTCTTCGTCTTTTTGGCACAACCCCATAGTTGGATTCCATATGTCCATGTTGGTTCCAAAATTTGATCATATAAAATCACTTCATTTGGAATTGTCACGTTGGAGTTTCTTCCTATCAGCCAGTGTAGCTTTCTAAATTTGATTTCTAACTCCTCTCTTTTCTTTTTCACGTGTTCTTTCCATCGCATCTTTAGGTCTAGAGTCATACCCAAATATTTCGCTATATTAGCACATGGAACTATTCTTTGATTTATAATGATTGGTATATGCTCGACCTTTTAATAAGTAAAGTCAACATGGACTGACTTAGACTCATTTAAATTAATTCTCCACTTTTAAGTCCCTTCGCAGATTTAGCTTACACCTATTTGGAGTTTTTTTTGATAACCAAACAATCAAACCTAATTACCAAACAAACAAATTGGTTAAAATACAAAAAATATGTGAGCTCCCATCTCCAGGCTGAAACATCTTTGACCCAATTTCGAGACCTAGACAGTGCGATTACGGCATTTAACCAAATCGTTACACTAGCAGCAATCAACGCTACTTCTAGAGACAACACGTCCCGAAATAATGTGCCAGTTACGTCCGCGATGATAGAAAAACTAATCCGCAATAAGCGCAAGCTTAGACGAGATTGGCAAAACCACCGTTCTCCATCTTCCAAAAGAGAATTTACAAAGGCGACAAAAGCTCTCCAAAAACTCCTCAAGGTAGAAAAAGAAACAGGCCTAAAAAAATACCTCGAAAATCTCTCGCCCTGTGCCACCAACGAACACTCTCTCTGGAAAGCAGCAAAAAAAACAAGATGCCCAAAGCAACAGGAACCACCAATTAGGCTACCAGACGGTAACTGGGCAAGATCGGACGAAGAAAAGGGAAGTGCTTTCGCTGAACATCTCAGTAAAGTCTTCACACCAAACTTATCGCAATCCCATGCAGATGTACAAACAGGAACTTGCAGAAAGGTTCTAAATGATATGTTCTCTAGAAAGCAGGATGTATCCTATGTACTTAAGTATGAAATTAACCCCAAAAAAGCACCAGGACACGACCGTATATCAGGAAAAATGCTGATCGAACTTCCAGGTATTGCCATTGAATACTTAACTCGTGTTTTCAACAGGATCCTCGAATTAGGTCATTACCCCCAACCATGGAAAACATCGCAGATCATTATGATCCCTAAGGCAGGCAAAGACCCGACAATAGTTTCATCCTATCGGCCGATAAGTTTACTACCTATTTTATCCAAAGCTTTTGAGAAACTGCTGCTAACCAAGTTGCTACCGTTCCTGGAAAAGGAAAAAATAATCCCAATGCATCAATTTAGATTCAGAGCCAAACATGGAACTACGGAACAAGTTCACAGGGTTGTAGCTGAAGCTAGGAAAGTCATTCAACGAAGACAGTACTGCGCGGCTGTTTTTCTAGATGTTGCTCAGGCGTTTGACAAGGTTTGGCACCATGGACTCATCTGCAAAATCAATCAATTATTACCACAGAATTTCCATGCCTTACTAAAATCATACCTAACAAACCCTAACTTTAGGATTAAATATAAGGCTTTCACATCACCAGACTACTACATCAGGGCCGGTGTCCCCCAAGGTAGTGTTCTCGGCCCTCTGCTGTATCTACTCTTCACGTCTGATCTCCCAACGGACCCCAATATAACTATCTCTACTTTCGCAGACGACACAGCTATATTGAGCACACACACCCATCCTAAATCCGCCTCTCATAACCTCAACAACTACTTGAAGAGAGTGGACTACTGGTTAAAGACCTGGAGAATCAAAGTTAACGAGGAAAAATGTTCACAGATTACCTTTACACTTAGACAAAACACGTGCCCACCAGTCACATTAAACAATGTAAAAATCCCCCAAAGCAACGAAGGAATCCACCTCGATAAACGCTTAACCTGGAGGAAACATATCGAAATGAAGAGGAAACAGCTCAAACTCAAATTCAATAGCTTATATTGGCTACTCAACAAATACTCCACAGTCAGCCTGGATAACAAAGTTCTCCTCTACAAGGCGATCATTAAACCCATCTGGACCTACGGTATCCAGCTATGGGGCTCAGCATGCAATTCAAACATCGAACTCCTGCAACGATCACAGTCCAGAATCCTCAGAGCTATCACCGGCGCACCATGGTACTTCAAAAACTGCATGCTGCACAGGGACCTAGGAATACCAACAGTAAGGCAAGAGATTAGCACCCAAAACCTGAAATATATCGTCAAGCTCAATTGTCACCCCAATCCCTTAATAAATGAAATGCTTAACCAACCAAAACTAAATAGACTAAAAAGATTTAAAAATGCATTGTATTAATCACATAGCTCTTCACAAATACAGATTTTTATGCTAAAATCAAATTGTATTAAGATTAGGCTTAAGATTTTATGAAACATTGTTAGTTCCTAAGTAGGAAGATTCAATACAAATTAAATTAAAAAAAAAAAAAAATTTTGAGTTTTTCTGTGGATTCTTTATTGGTTCTTCCTGAAGCTAATATTGCAGTATCATATATGCAAATGTGGCCATAGTATGGTTTTCTAGTTCTGGAATATTACTAGTATGTAATAAGTATAACATTGGGCCCAGTACACTACCTTGAGGTACACCGTCCGTCTCTCAGATTTGAATGAGAATTCCCCTGTTTTATTCTAAAATGTCTTCCATCTGGATAAGATTTCAGAATAGAAGCATACTGATTTGGCAGCATAAATCTCAGTTTATAGATAAGACCTTCATGCCATACTTTGTTCTTCTAATGCTTCTTCGATTTTATTCGTAATTCTGTGCACCTGTTATATAGTAGAGTGCTGCCTACGAAAACCAAATTGATGATTCGGAATCAGCTTCTTTCTTTCAGTTATTTTATTTAACCTTTTTGTGAGCAATTTCTCAAAAATTTTTTATATCATCGGAAATAGCGATATTGGTCTGTAAGATGTCACTTCATTTGGTGGTTTACCGGGTTTGGGAACCATTATTCCACATTCCACAAACTAGGTACATGCTTAAGCTTAAATGTGGCATTTATTAAATTTGTTATTTTAATTATTGCCTTCCTTGGCAAGTTTTTTAGTACATCACCAGTTATAAGGTCATATCCAGGACTTTTCTTTGCATTTATTTCATACTTAATTAAGTTGTTTATTTCGTTAGGAGTTGTGGGCAGAATTTCTTCGCTTTCCTCCTCATATGGTTCTATTAGCACAGCTTGTGTATTTCTGTTCTCATCTGGTGGCTTAAATAAATAAATAGTGGCTTTTTCCTCATCGCTTTTTGCCCAGTTTCCATCATCTGCTTTAATTGGAGGAATGTGCATAGTAGGCTGTTTTAATCCTTTTGTCGCTTTCCATAAAGAGTAATTTGTTGCATATTCAGCTGTTAATCCTCTAAGGTATCTTTTCATTGAGTCTTCTTTAATTTTTTTATTTTCTCTTCTTAGTTGCTGACAAAGGTTGTTAAGGTTAGCGTTGTGGAAACCCTTTTGGAATTAAATTGAATTCAATACATTCGATTTACACGGAAAATGGATTTCACACATACATATCAGGTATCTGAAAAGCTTTGAACAACCTTGTTTTTTTTTGTTGTCCGATGCGTTGTTGATTGTCATGGCGAATGCGAGTCAACGCAACTCGCATGTTCGTCGTCAGCTGCAGCTTCTTTACGTATCGCCAGAAATACGATAATATCAGGCAAGCGTTGAGTTCATTAGCAGGCGTTGATCGCGGATTGACCGGTAAAGTTTGACGGAAATCGCCGGCCAGCAGTATCATTGCGCCTCCAATGCGTCTCGCATTGTTCCGTAAATTTTTCATTGTTCGATCAAACGCCTCCAATGCTTGCTTGTGTGCCATTGTACATTCATCCTAAATGATAATTTTGCAAGTTTTCAACACCTGTGTCATCGGAGAATTTCTTGAAATGTTGTATGTTGGTTCGTCATTCACATGAAGATTCAATTGCAATTTTAATGCTGAATGAGCCATCCGGCTGCCATCAAACATCGTGGTCGCTATTTCAGAAGAGGCGACCGCAAGTGCGATGTCGGATCTTGACCGAATTGAATCCAAAATCAACGAAATGAGGAACGCTTTGCCAGTCTCACCGTCAACCGCCTTCATCAATGTTTCGCGCACGTTCTTTTGCTGGGGATTCAGCAGTGGGACATTTATGCGAACTGTTTCTGTCAAAGCGTCTCAATCGAAATCTTGGTCGCGCTGCAATTCTTGATTAAAAGCATCGTGCATCGAGCGATTGGTGGCTGGCAGTCCATATTTGCTCAACAGACTGCTGCACATGAGCAGGCACATGTCTTCGATCATTATCAGCGCCTCGTTGCGGATCTCATCGTTCATTTGGAGTTCGGGATTCGATGTCGTTCTTCGAACTCGATGCAAAATATCGTCAGCCTTTTATTTGTCCCACAAATTGAGTGCGTTCGATGGCAAACATGACGAGATAATGATGGCGAACAATTTATGAATTTGAGTCGCAGGCGCAGAAACTGTAGCATCGGCGAGTGTTGCGTCCCAATGATTGTCGTTGGCAAGCAAATTCATCCGCTGACAGGTTTCTCAAAATGTCGCGCACAGCACACAATAGTCCGCAGGTTCTCGAACGAAGTTGAACCACGTACATTGACCAAAAGTGATCGGAGATAGAAGCAGTCGTAATTTTTGGATGAGCAGTAGATATATGTAAATGCGACCAAGCGCATCAGTTGAAAACACATCTGCGTATCCGGCAACAGCTTGCCCTTGTTTTCGGCGTTGGAATTTTTTGGACAACGCATACCAAGTATAATAGCGAGTCATTTCCGAGTAGAACAGCGTTCTGGCGAACGGGTCGCTTGCACAGGTAGAGAAGAAACTTGTTAAATTTGTTGCTGATGGTCGTTCTTCCGTGAAATATACGCGTTGACCATTCTCCAAGTGAACCACCAAATGTAGAACAGTCGGATGACGTTCGTGTATCGGAAAGGAAAAGGCTCTCCAAATCGTCTCATTGCAACTCATATAACGGCTCAATTGATAGCACGACACTTCGTCATTCTTATCTGGACGCTCAATGCCAAAAACCGCCATGTCACTTCCTTTGTTGACGTACTTGCAAACTTATTTGATGGACTTCACCAAATTGCAGTATTCAACATTGATGTGCGTTTTGAAAACTTTGGAAAGAAGAGGACAATATGGAACAATCCAAGTGTTGTCCACCATGACATCTTTCCCTCTCATTTTCACTGCTACTGTTCTGCCATTGTCACCTAGTGATCGCCGCCAATACAATAGGTATCCGTCGTTGCCAGTGATTGTCTCTGCCAGGAGTGAGTGTGGATATCACTAACAACATTTAGTTCCGACCATGCATGGCGAATCTGGATTGTGATTTCCGCGGGGCCCATGAACCATCTGCGTAGTTACGACTTCATACAATTTTGGGTCGGCTTCTTAATCGGGTATTTCGGCCGTAATGATTGAATTGACTTGGTCCGGACGGATTTTCTCAATCAACCAAAACAGAATGAGGGCATGCGGCAATCCTCGCTTCTGTCATTCGACCGAGTACATTCAGCAACGCGGTTATCCAAAAACATTGTGCTTAATGATGAAGTCCATGATCGTTTTGAGTTTTTGTTTGAAAACTCGTGCGGTGATGTCGTGCGAGTATACTCGTGCCTCGGGCTTCCAACATATGTCGCTGGGAGAATTGTCAACCGGCCGATGTTTGCTGCTGCTGCATCTCCATCCAAATTGATGGCATGTCTCAAGTGGATGTATGTACTCTTCCGAACGCAATTTAGTTTTTTCATTGAATCGGATGAAATTGAGGCGTTCTGTTTCTGTCTTGACGTACATGTACAAGTCGATGCAATACTGTTGAAATAATCGGCGATATCTTAACAGATGATTGTCGATATCCCGGTGAATCAAGCGATATGCATAGAAGTTCATGCTGCTGACCTTCTTATCTATTTCATGGCCTGAAAGATAATCCTATTATTAGTTGGTGATAACGATATTTCAGAAAACTCAGCAACTACCCAGTGAATGGGGTTACAATTCTAATTTGAAAATGTTAGCCATCATCGCCTTCCCAAAACATTAGAGGGTATTGTAGTGCGTAATATGACTGGTGGGTCTCCATGACGTGTTGAAACTGTCCGTTATCATGTCGCTTGAGAACTGTGTCGCGTGATTCCACATTTTTGCCAACAATCACCACCGCTACTTCGTCAATTGTGGGACCATTGAATTGTCGTGCATGGGCACCACCTGGTCTTTTCTCTGCGCTGATGATGATTTTGTAATGATCAAAAAGCATCGCTTCTAATGCATTTTTAAATTTAGACAGGCTTCGATTTGTGTTAAAACTGTGGACAGCTCTTCGAATGTCAAAGTACTATCGCCAATGACTCTCTTTAAGTGGAACTTCATTGCTTTTACTGTGGCGACCCTTGGAGTTGGCAACATTCTCATAATTTTTTTTTTTTTTTTTTATAATTGACGCGCACCAAAGGGGGTATGAATACCCTTATGCTGAATATTCAGGGCACGGGCGTTTGGAAAGAGGGGGAAGAGGAACAGAGAAGATACCGGTGCACGTTGGCTTTAAATGTTTGGATGTTGTACCGATGAGGAAATACAGAGCCTGGAAGATCATTCCACATACGTGTAGTTCGGCTTATAAACGAATTCCTGTATTTGACAGTACGTCCGAAGTTGGGCTTGAGGGTGAACTGATGAGCATTCGAAGCGTGACGAGGAATGACCCTTTGTACACAATTATAGTTACCTAGTTACCTAAAGGGGGAAAAGGTGTTCCCCCGCCCATTGAAACTCTAATTACTTACTTGTTTTCGAGTACAAACCACTTTGATGACTTGACAAAGTTCAGTATCTTGTCTTGTCTTATCTTGTTTACGCCAGAGAGCTTTTCAAGGTTATGGAAGAAGTATTTACCGTGGAATTTGTTTCTGGAATGTTGGAGTCCAGGACAGAGGCAGAGGAAGTGGATGGTATCCTCAAAAACTCCCTCATCGCCACAGCCTCTGCAAAGTTCTTCTTCCGTCCGGCGCAGTTTCTTCATGTGGTACCGCAGACTATTATTCCCCGTGATGATGCCCACGAGGGTAGAAAGCGATCCTTTGTCCTTTCGTATAAGGCTCTCGGTCCTTGTTCTATCGAAGGACGGCCATCGTTTTCTTGCGATGTTACACGTTTCCATGGACTTCCATCTTAGGTTCGCCTCTCTTGTGGCTAAATTCCCTGCTTCAAGCTTGAGCATGCAAGGCGGGATACTCAAGCCTGCGGTGATCGGCATGGTTAACGAAACTACGGTTGCTTCTTCCTCTCTGACAGATTTGTGTTGTTAAGTTTTCCCCCGACCACAAGAATATTCTCGTTTTCTAAGCGTACAATTAGTGGAAGGAGTTTGATTTTCTTGTGAAGATTGTGTCCATCCTGTAGGCATCTGATTTCTTCTAAAAATTCGGCTAGTTGAATCAACGGATAATCAACGGATAGTACCTTCAAGTTCATAGGTAGTCTCCAATTTGTTTGCTTGGTTGATGTTTACAGTTCAGCGAAAATCGTTTAAAAGGGATATGTATCATTCTAATTAGTCTTGTGTACGAAGATGTTGCCTTTCTTTATTGTTGAGATTAAAAAGACTGTGGTGTCCATGGAATTACCTTCAGAAGATATCTAGATGTTTCTCGGATTGTGTCGGCCAATATTCCTTTTCAAGCTTTCCACTCCACTATAGAGAATGATGTTTTAGTTAAGTTTGTGTGACACCTCTTGATGCCGGCGAACCCCACAAGCGGAACAGTAAGGATGGAGTAAAGTGGGAGGGTTATGATCCCTATAATCCTGATCATAACTTCGCCGAACAAAAGAAAGAAGAAGAGAAAATGGAGGACACCTCTTGATGCACAGACTGCAGGGTTCTCTTTCGATCTTATGTGTCTCCATCTCCAGCGACAAATACCTTTTCGTTTAACGAGCTCTTCTCTATTCAAGCAAAAACGACTGTTGCATCCATCCAGGTATAGACATGTTCTTCTGTGGTCCCAAATACCCGCTTCACTGCAGCCATTAATTTCGACAACATTTGGAATTATGGGTTTGTGTTTAATATACTTTAATTTTACACGTAAAAGTGGTTTTGTGTGTTCCATTTTGATGATTAGTTCTAGAGTATATTACTGCTGCATCAGAAGCATCAAAAAACCTGTATAAGTAGGTATAATTGTGACTTATGTTCACCAATCAATCTTGGAATTTTAATAGTTTCAACAGTTGCAAGTTCACATTTTCTTTTTTTTTTTATAATTTACCCGCACTCAAGGGGTTATGAAAACCCTTTTAATGTCAATGCACAGTGCGGGCGTTGAAAGGAAGATAGAGAGGGAGAGAGAGAGAGAGAGAGATTGGTGTAGTGGTTTGAGACTCAGGTGTATTAGGTTTCACACATTAGCTCCAGGGGTGGTGTCCAGATAACTGGGGAGATTTTTGTTGTCATTTATGTATTTGTTTTGCCTTCGCATCTGATTCACAGTATTTTTTACCCGATCCACCTGATGTCATGAGCATACCAATTATCAACATTTAAATTGATTCCAACTTTGTTGTAATTCAGCCGTTAGTGGTTCAATCCAATCAAGTTCCGCCTTCCAGATCGCTGCTTAAGTATTTCTGCGGTGATGCAAAGTCGTTCAAATTTGAACCTTGTTGAACAATCCAAGTCATATGGTTTTTCGCAAACTGCAGCCGTTGATGGTGATGATAGTCGTCTTTTCTTCAACTTCAGGCGCTTTAGATTTTGGGCACTATTTGTCACTCGACGGACGGTAGACTTATTTGCCGTTACGCCAGCTGTATTCCTGAATTTTAAAGTGGACAGAGCGGAATTAGAGGGTAGTCTAAGAATTTTTCGTCTTTCTCTTTGTGTAATAGCCTTGGAGATAAGTCTTTTATAATTCATTTCATAAGATTTAGGATCCTTAAAATAATTTCCAACAACATGACCACTTCGGTTAATTTTTTTGGCGATAGCACGATTTGTTAATCCTTCAGAGTGGTAAACATCTATCTTAACCCTTTCTGACAATGTCAGCATTTTTTTCTTCCCCATTATTGAAGAAAAACACTTTATAATCTCTTTACTACAGTTATTTCATTTATATATGCGTTAATAAGACGAATTATACAAAAAGACCGTTAACTTATTCTCTTGAAATTTTTATTATTTGTTACTCTATTGAGTACTCATTGCTCTTTCTTCCAACACCATTTGTTTTTCTCGCCGAGCCATACAACAGTAAAAATATTGATTTCAATATCGAAAAAAATGTGCTTCTAATCTATTGAACCGCAGTATACTATATGTAGATGTACTCCTCTTATATACTTAAAATTAAGAAAGTGCTGACACTTGCGTACTAATTAAATAATAAACCTAAGAATTAACTCAGAAGCTGAGTGCGAAAAATTGGTAATTTCTGCAAAGCTTCTAAGAATATTTTCTTCTAAAATTGGCATGCAAGTAGCTTAATTTATTTTTCATTTATAGTTTCATTCATAGTCATTCATTGCGTTAGTTGCATATATGTAGCTATTTAATTAATATTACAAAAAAAAGCTCTTAAGTTAAACCTATATGTCAAACGATTTAAATTTCACCATCATAGTGTCACTCAATTAAGATACTCTCGCCCAACTGATGATTTCAGAATCTTAAATCAGGAAAGCATTTCAACCAAAAAGAACCGATAACATTGTCAACAAGCTGCGACTATTAAGCATTATTTATGAGTCATCCACTCCCCAAGAAGAACCCGACCAACAACGATGTCCTTAGCATGCTTCATTTGGCCATATGAAAGCACCTTTCACCCACTACCACCAAACCAACCTTCCAGAAATAACGTTCTAACCACAAATCTTAAATGAAGAGGTGCGACCCAGTCGTTCAAATTAAGTGAAGCGAATTCCCATGAGGAAAGAAAAACCTTAAGAAGAAGAATTTCCTCTCCGTTCTCGATAATACGTTCTGGAAGCGGCAACGGAGGGTCCGTCATCATTAATAAATAACTTCAAACACCTAATATAATGTAATTCGTCCGTATACGTGAGTACCATTTAAAACGGGTCCAATACCAAGTCTAATACCGACCCCATTTCCTGATCCTATCACCAATCAAACAACCATCTCGTAGTAGCAACTCACAACTTCGCTACTGGGCTGTTATATCAATCACTCTCGAGCGAGTCCCTCGGGAACCAATTGACATTTTGTTTTGTCGTCCTGTTGCCTTCTAACCAAAAACCAACTAACCTACCTCTGAGTTCGTAGAGCATGCATAACTGGGCCACTCTACACTTTGGCAATTTAAACATCAATAATACAACAACAATGCATTATTTTATCGATTGTTGGGGAAGAATACGACTCTGGAGATGTTAAGCGAGTCGTGTGTGCCGTGTGAATGAATGTGCTAAAATTTTTTTAGGTCTATAAAGATACAGTCTCAGAGCATCATCAAAGAACTAGAGACCGGAACCCAAAACGAACCCTAATTTTCCTGAAACCTAATAAATTCGTGCCTGGGATTTCTCATCTAGTGTTCGTTGGCCAGGCGTATCCAATTTCGGGAGACCCTTGCTGGAAAAAGAAACCTCGTGCTTTGGGAATCGTATTTAGTTTCATCTCTAAACTTACGTAATGAACAAAGGTATTTTTCGTTAGATAACAATTCAATTGAGCCTATTGTGTCTGTTTCTATGTCTATAGAGAGTTATTGGGAACATACGAAATACCTACGAGAAAGAATGTTGTTCCGTTACCGACTATTTGCAATGATTGAGAGGATCCTTGACATTTGTTAATAAAGAGATGAACTGCTTTGCGTTCGAAATATGTTTGGTTTCTTTACTGTTTTCATTTCTTCATTTGTAATTTTCTCGCGTTCGGTGAAATATCCTTAGGGAATGCCAAGAGAAAATTGATTAAGGCCTGGAAGAGTATACTTTATCTACTTGATATAGCTAAAGTGGGGTTTGTTGAGGAATAAAAATTCCTTGGAATGTAAAAGTAAAATATAAACATAAATCTATCTGGAATGAGTTGTAATGAGTATCAATCCCTAATTTAATCGGGGATGGTGGAAATATCTCTTATACCTATTGACCTACTGATACAATTATGCCCAGTAGTTTGTTGAATGAATAATGGAATATAATAGGTACGTCAAAGATCTGAAGCTTAGTATAACCGTTCCAAGAAGTAGTATTCGCCTCTAAGCGATTTTGCTCCTAACCAACGCCCACAGGTAAGTTAAGAAAATGTCAGTATTGAAATAGCATGTTTCGAAACATCTTGACCATTACTAAGCAACGTTCAAGGAAAAATAGAGTATGTATTGTAAGCTGTGGCAATGGGGAAGTTCTCAATTGACACTATTTTTCAGCACGCTATATACCATATGTACATAGACATGTGAGATGAACTTCGTCAGAACATATAGTGATCTAAATAAGGCTATAATTTTCGAACTGTGATTCCTTAGATATTTGTTGTTAAAAATCTAGAAATGGTTTGTTACCTTAATTTTCCAAGCAAAATGAAGTCACATGCTTTGGCATAATGCGTTTATGAAAATATGCATATATGTATGTACATGTGTATGTATAATGCACATATGTATGTTCATATATAAAGAAAGGATTTTACTCAAAACGTTTTCTTTAATCCCATATTATGTACATATGTACAAACATATATCTTGAAACAACCTTCGTTTGTACTGAAGCCAAAAATTAAAGTTTTTGAAAAATTGCGTAAGCTTTTCCAGAAGGATGTTACCTTTCAAATTCAGTGATCATACTTTGTTAATGAAAATTCCACTGCTTTGCGACTTTGGTGCAATAGTAACGTTTGTTCCTTGCATCAGTGAAATTTATGAAATTTACTATATACATATTTCTTCTCATAAAAGTAATCAAAATCAGGTCGATAAATATAATAAAAAACATCAATTGGTTGTAATTGGCGGCATGAACACAAATGTCATGTTAACAGACAGATCTTGTGAGTACTTAATAATCCTACAGACCCCATGTAAAACATAAATACTTGTCGCAACAGACGTATGTGGTCCAGGGCCTAGCTTCTCGCCACCATTCGTGTTGTGCGTGTTATATTTTTCATACAAATGAAGGTACCTGAAGTTTAGAGCCATATCCGAAAGGCAAATTGAGAAGCTTACTCTTGACAGCTATTACTCTCGAAAGTTTGTCAGACATTCGGGAGAGGTGGGACCGTGAAAAAACTTTTTGGTGTTTCTGGGATTCGAACGTCGAACCTCCCGCTCAGCGATCCAACGCACTAACCACTTGAGCCACAGCGAATCCATGTAAAATGAAAGACATTAATTCATTCAAATCCAACGTCTATCACAACATATTGAAACATATAATTGTGAACGATTAAACGAATTTATGGAAGAATTTGTAAATAATCCTCTGAAGGCAAGCCTCTCCAGATAAGAAAAAATTGATTAACCTATACATATGTACATATATTTAAAAAAATAAAATAAAGAGTTTCGCTTACTCCGTAATGACAGAAAAATGATGTTTTGTAAAAAAATTCCTTGCAAGTATACCTACATAAAATTTTCATCACTACGAGTACATTGAATCTTCTGAAGAGAAAAGAGCTAATGATAAGTATCCCAAAAAACTTCACAGATGTCATGTTGTGAGCCAGGGTTGAGCTACGGTGGCAACTTTGATGCAGGTGAAGACTTATTTGGTCGGATGGGGAGGTACTCCAGTTACATTTCTGATCACCACCACCTTTGTCTTTTCAAAGCTATCCTTACGGCATTAAATATTTCTTTGTAGATGCCTTTCTGCACCCCTTTCCGTCTGAGGCTCTCCCAGATTTTTCCTCTGCATATCGAGTCAGTTTTCATGTCTATAAAGTAAGTAAAGACTTTTTTATTTTTAGCGAGGTTTTTTTCCAGCGCTTGTTGTACATTTGGTCTTAGATACTATGGTCTGGTAAGAATCCGCTTTGTTTATCTGATACTTTTCCACTCTTTCCCTTAGCCTATATTCTAGATGATCTCGTATATTTTAAGGGCTGTCGTGAGGAGCGTTATCCCCCGATAGTGATCACATTTTTAAGAGTCACCTTTTTTGTAGATTATTAGTATAACCCCATATTTCTAATCCTCTGGAATAATTCCCACTGTCCACGCTATATTTAATATTTCCAAGATATTCAAGGAATTCCGAAGCAATCTCATCAATACCCGCAGCTTTAGCGAGATTGATTTTTCTCAATGCTGTGTCGAGTTCCTCTCTGGTGAAACAGTTTTCCTGGTTATGTACTAAATCATTGCTTGAATCTACTTTAATTTCATCTTCTGTTCCCTCTGAATCTTCCTTATCTTCCTTGTTCAGTAGTTCTTTGAAAAATTTTTTCCATCTATTCACGATTTAATCTTGTTCTACCAATATCTTTCCGTCTTTTTTTTTAATGACAGTTCAGTCAAGGTAACATAAAAACTTCGCGGCGGTTTTTGATTCCAAGTTTTTTTTCCTTTTGGTAATCTCCATAAATTCTAAAAAGTGAATCGATTGCACATAAACACTGTCTTTTACATCTGGTCATAAAATTAACCGTGATACATAAACATTTTGAGTTAAATTTGGACTTTCCCATTTGGCCTTGAAACAGACACACAAAACTCACGGCAATGACAGACACAAGTTCTTCTCCCCGCACACCAAGATTAACATCTAAACAAGCTAAACATTATACATATAGTTCACCAATGTCATCTCTAAGCAGCGATCTAAAAATGCTCGACAAGCGCATAGCTAAGCAAATTAATGAATGCAATTCTCCATCAAAAAATCTGGTTGAAGAAAGCCAAAACATAATTATGGAAAGGTTGGACAGAACTATCATCGATTTCAACACCCGCTTTCGACGTTAGCAGAACGTTAGCTGCCCTAACAGTTCTTGTGAAGGTACTGCAGCAAAAATATGATTCTGCGGCGTGAAACAAAATGGACAGTGAAATCTCAGTGCTGAAAGAAAAAGTAGATCTCATGGAACGCGAAAAATTGTCCAGTGATGTTAGTCTGCATGGAGTCCCTATGACAGCAAAGGAAGATCTGTGCGTTATGTCTAGTCTAGAAAATAATAATTTCCAGCAAGACCCAACTTTTCAGCACTTTTTGCCAAATTGTTTTTTAATATGTTGAGGTAGCACATCTTGTCCATAATTTCCTCAATAAAAACAAGCTCCCCAACACCCGAGGCAGCCATACATCCCCATACGAGCACTCCCCCACCCCCATGTTTAACTGTGGGCAACATGTTTCGCCTTTCTAGCCCAGTATTCGGTTTTCGCCATACTGAAATTCGACCATCACAACGAAAAATGTTAAATTTACTCTCATCCGAGAAAATTATTGTTCTCCAGAAGTCCAGATCCTTGTTTTGATGCTCCCGAGCAAATTCAATTCGCTTGCCCTGGTTGATCTTAGAAATGTATGGTTTCTTCCTAGGTACTCTGCTATTATAACCAGCTTCGCGAAGAACATTTTGCACGGTTCTGGGTGTCACGGTCTTATTAAACTGGTCCTTAAGTTGGGCCGCAATAGAGGATGACGTTATTGTTGGATCTTTTTTGACAAATTTTACGACACATCTTTGTTCCTTATCAGTTAGTTTTCGTGGCCGTCCTGTTCTATGCTTATGTACTTCCAGATTTTGTTTGCCTTTAAACCGGTTTATAACGCTCCGTACGGTATAACGACTCTTGCCAACTATTTTTCCAACTTCACTCAGTGTCTTCCCCTCTGCATGTAAACGTAAAATTATTTTGCGCTCCGCTATACTTGTGTCCTTGGCTTTCCCTGCCATTTTAAACAATTTTCACAAAACTAGTAGGATTGCAAACTGATCTCATCAAAAATTTTACTTCGAATGAATTGTTTGAAATGTCCTCTGTGATGGCGCTTAAAGCTCAGAGTTGTTATGAGATGTCAGAGAAAGTTTAGGGTTAACATACAATGTCGAAGGTAATGTGTACCAATACTTTTTTCGCAGAAAAATTAGGTGTAATAATGTTTTGTTTTATTTTTTGTTACTGTTTAGTAAATTTTTTTTATAAGTTTTTTACTTTTTGAAATATTCTGGAGTTATTTCATCATAATAAAAGCGTTTTATAAAAGTTTGCTGGAAAATGGGAAGTTTTACACAATTATTTCAAAGAAAGGTCAGCTGTGCCAATACTTTTTTCGGTCAGTGTATGTACATACTTTGAACCTAATTCTCATACTTAGGCTGATTATCTTTAAAGTACAATTGAAGGGCTTATTGCAATAACATGATAAGCCACATTTTTTCACAAATCGAGATTTTAGCTGCATTCGACTCAGGAATACACTCACTCACCCACACATATACAAAAGGATGTAAAAAGCAAAAGAATTAACATTTTGCAAAATAATTATCGTGTTTGCCTGATAGCGGAAAGCGTAACAAGCCTCTCTACCATTGCAGTTGGTATTGTGCAATCGGGAAACAAAAACATGGATTTGGACAAAAATGCAAGTGATACCTACAATTTTTGTGAAAATAGTGATGATAGTATTGTTGATAAAGATTTTTTTCCAAAAGATGATACTGAACCTTCGGAAACTGCTGAGGTAAATACTTTTTCTTTATTTTTGTGGCTTATCAAGTTTTCGGGCAAGAAAACTGTTATTTTTTTTTTGAGTGGCTTATCATGTCTGTCATTCTATTTTAGGAAAACGCTTTAAATGCACCCCTAACAACAGCAACTAATGAAGAATCACCTCAAAGGCCGTGTAGATCACGTTGGAGATAGAGGAGAGATGAAAATTATGATCGGATAAGGAACAAAGGAAAAGCAGGGAGAAGCTTAATGATACTCATGAGGCTACTTTTAAATAATTTGCGATCTGGGATCCTACGATCTACAGAACAGTTACCTGTTTGGCTGTGTTCATGTAGGAAGAAAGAAAAGGTGTTACCACAAAAACCAGAAACAACAAAAGTCCATAAGAAATTTCTCGGCTCGTTATACAGTTAATGTAGATGGTGTGGATGTGCATGTTTGTTGAGGTTCTAAGCCTTCACAGACTTCAGAATTCCAGAGGAAGAGTTGATCATATCGTCAAAATGAAAGAAGCGGAGCAATTACTCCTACAAAGGATGGTAGAGGTAGGCATGCAAACCGACCAAATCAACTTAGTGCTGAAAGGAAGGAATCGGTTAGAAATCACATAAACATGTTACCAACGTATCAAAACCATTACAGCAGAATTAATATGGGAAAAACGTTCCTAAATTGCGATATGACGATTGCTAGTCTGCACAGAGAGTACTATGCACCTTAATAGATAGATAGATGGTCTTATTAATTGGCTTTGGAAGCCATTCATATTCAATTCACAATTGCATTACATCAAATTATTATTACATATATTGTTACATACAAATTTAGAATTTTTTTTTTTTTTTTTTTTTTAATATGCTTGTCTTGCAAATTCAATGACTGCTTTTTTAAATATCTTAAAATTTAATTCATTTGTCATATTATTAGGCAGCTCATTAAATAATTTAAATCCTTTTTATATTAGTGAATTTTGTGATCTAGCACTTAATAAATTACTTGCATTAAATAATACTTGCATTAAATTATATTTAATCTTATACACAAAAATTAAGACATTCATTACAATTCTTTGCTTAATAGACAACCATTTCAACGTGTTTAACATAGCATTAATGGACACATATCTATTGCTCTTTAAAATACACGGTATATGTAGCTTTATTTTGTAGCAATTGTAGCCTTTGTATCATTGTATCAGTACATAGAAAAAGAACAGTTGAACAATACTCGAAGTGTGGCTTAACTATCACATTGAAAATCTTTAATGTACTTAATAAACTTCATTCCTAATTCTCCTAAGATGAACTGAGCTGAACAAGGCATTGATCCTGTAAACGAAAGCGCCTATTAGAAAATATTTTGCACGGAGTATAATATTGGCTTCAAATTACCAAAATCTGATACATGCAAAACTTTTGATGAGACAACTATAAAGCTCGATACTGCAAAACGTAATAGGGATGATCCAGAACCACAAAGGTTAACATCGTTTTTAGATCAACATAAGGATACAGCTAAGGCAATGCAGGATTTGCTCAAATCAGAGACTGAATATTCAAAATCTAACAGAGCAAGGAAATGTGTCATATCCTTTGATTTGCAACAAGCTATGCTTATCCCGAAGCTAACCACTGGTCCTCCTTTTTATTGCAGAAAAATTTGGCTGTATATCCTTGGAGTACATGATTGCACGGCTGGACCGGGCTACATGTATACATGGATAGAAAATCAAGCCAAACGCGGATCAGAGGAAGTTGCGTCTGGGTTACATAAATTTCTCAACAATATTACTGACGTTGAAGATCTGGTTATCGTTACCGACAATTGCCCAGGGTAAAATAAAAATTGGCTCTTGATGTCGCATCATTTCCTAGTGGTCATACGCATTTGCCTTAATAGAGAAGAGCCACAGAAGATATGCTCCGGAAATTTACTCCCCAGAAGGTTGGTATAAGGTTATAAAAGAAGCAAATAAAAAGACCCCGTTTGTAATGACAGTTATGGAACAAGCCGATTTCTTTAGTTTCCAACACATTTTGGCAGGTCCGCGCACTTCGGATAAGCAAATTTTGGATTTCGCAGGCATATGCACCTTCCACTTTAAAGAAGCGAATACAAAATCTTTCTTCGTAAAACATAACATAAATGAGGAGTACTTATAAGTTAATATTTTGAAAAAAGGACCACCTGTATCCACACTTTTAAGTGAATTGAAGAGAAACTATGCAGAACAGATGAAAATTGCTGGGAACAAAATGCGCAATGCACAATCCCTACTTCCAAACATTCCACCTATTTACCATTATTTCTACAATACCTTAACATGTATGGAGACCGACAATCAAGATGAAGAAATCATTTACTGAAAGCCTTTATTTTTTTTAAATATATTATATTGAATATAAATTTGTTCTTTTTTTGCAAAAATAAATATATTTATGTTTACCTATGCAAGATCATGATAAGTACGGTGACCATCCGTCCTCTTTTTTAGAGGACAGTCCTCTTTTTGGGTATCGTGTCCTTTTTTTTTTTTTCTTTCGGAGGACAGTAATTTGTCCTCTTTTTACTAAATTGTCCTCTTAATGTTCTTTTTTTTCTTTGAAACCTTTTTTCTATGATCTAAACAAATACAAAAACTAACAGTTCCTTTGAGTTAAACTTTTAAATTAAGTACTTAAGTATTTATTATGTATTTTGTTTTTTTTTTTGTTATAATTATTTTTATTTTTTGTTTTAAGAACTGAACTGTATGATGTAATCTGAAGTACAAATAACTTGTTTAAATTAATTAAAGATTGTCCTCGTTTTTGCATCTGCAAAAATGGTCACTGTAGTGATAAGCCATAATACGAAATACAAAACTTTTTTTTAAAGGCATTTCGTTTGTTTATTTTTTCTCCATCGATGAAATTTGGTAAGTTATCTACCTATAGCATTTATTAAAAATGGTTAGAAGTTCAAAATGTTTGTTACCTTAATTTTTAGATTTATTTAAATCATTGGAACCCATTTTCTCAATATTTTGCTTTTGTGGCTTATCGTGTTATCAATCATGCATTTATTTAACAAACATGTTCCTATTGTAACAAAAAGTGTAAAATGTACGCATAACCGTTGGTTTACTGAAGAGATTGATTAGCAAACGTGATGCCGATTACAACAGGTGGAAGCGCTATAGGCTCCCTGAGTTTTAGGATACTTTCCACCAGTTGCGAAGCCTGGTAATCTCCAAAGTGAAACAAGTTAAATGGAAATATTAATAAAAACATTTTGATGAAAAACTTCCCACCAAAACCCTCTGGAAAAATTTGAGTGAGCTGTGTGTTGATCACAAGACAGTCCGGGAAGATGAGGACCTTGATCCCAGCCAACTCAATAAGCAGTTTGCAGATGTCATCTGTGTCAAACCAGCTTCTCAGTACCGCTCCGAAAAACTCAACCGCAGCCTACAGCTTGGACATGTCCCTGAAACCTCGCAGGAGGTAAAGGTAGTCTTTATCCCGAAAGCGGGGAAGCCAAGCCACATAACTGCTAAAGACTCTACGCCGATAAGCCTAAATTCTTTTATATTAAAGACCTTAGAAAAACTGTTGAATGTATACATCCGAAGTCGGCTCGATCCCAACATAATGTCAACGGCCCAACGCGCTTACACAAAAGGTAAAGGGGTCGAAACAGCCCTACACAAGGTGGTCAGCGTGATTGAGAAATCACTGCACAATTTACTCTCGCAGCGTTCTTAGACATTGAATGAGCCTTTAACAATGCTAAAACATGCGCGTTAAAACGAAATCTAGAGATGCTCAACATCGATCAAGCTCTGATTAATTTGATTTATCAGTCTACTGAACAATAGAACCGTAAATACGGCGATGGGCGATGGTGTCGTAAAAATTACGGCCTCCAGAGGCACCCTGCAAGAGGGAGTTATTTCTCCGCTACTATGGGTCTTAGTAGTTAATCAGATTCTTATAAGGTACGGGAGTATCAAGGTATTCGCATATGCTGACGACGACGTGGTTGTCATGGCGTCAGGCAAATTTCTATCCACCATTAGCGATCTACTTGAAGATGCCCTGAGGATACTTAGCTCGTGGGCAAAACAATGCGGTTTGTGTATTAACCCACTGAAAACCGTCCTTATGCTTTTGACAAATAAAAGAATCATTCCACAGTTCAAGCTCCCGGAAATTGAGGGTGAGATTTATCCGACAATGCAATTTATTTGGGTATTATCATAGATGGAAAACTTAACTGGAAATTCAGAAAGAGTAACGAAAGCTTTAATTGCATTTTAAACATGTAACCCCAAAACCAAAAATTAGACCAAAACTCACTTACGGCAGCTTAATCTGGTGGTAAGCAACCAGTAAAACCATCAACCTAACTGCCATGGCAATAAAATCCAAACTTGTTCAGCGCTGTCGCAAAGAGCTTAAGGTTCTTGACTCACAGCACAATGTAGGACTCTGCTGGGTTTCTGGTCACAAGAACATACAAGGTAATGACAAAGCTGATGAGCTTGCACGTCCGGGATCTGCAATGGATCGTAACCAAGCCCTCCAATGGATCAAACCCCCACTCTGTGATCTTAGGAAACGAGTAGAATGTAAGATCCGTATGAAGGCAAATAACAAATGAAACTCACTATCCACCTGCGAAATTTCCAGGAAAACGGCCAAACTACGATGAGTCCCGCACAAAAAAACTTATGGAAAATGACAGGAAGACCATATTTTTACTGGTGGGAGTACTCACGGGTAATAACCGCTTCTAAGATACCACACTATGAAATTAAATCTCAGCACTGACGACATATGCAGAGGATGTGGCGATGCAGAAAGCTGTGAAAACACACCCCACTTTCTTTGCCACCAGAGACGTTAGAATGATACAGGATATGTATGTATGTACGATGACGTAAAAATTAAAGTGAAGTGCACAGCTGGAATAACTGCTGAATTCGAGGTTAAAGTCGAAGTGCACCAAG
This sequence comes from Blera fallax, assembly GCA_946965025.1. Lineage (NCBI taxonomy): Eukaryota > Metazoa > Arthropoda > Insecta > Diptera > Syrphidae > Blera > Blera fallax. The sequence continues at coordinate 60,019,085 of OX337246.1, forward strand.
GCAGTTGCCAAAGTCCGTTGCTTTTCAATGTCGTGCAAGATTTTTTGTTGCAGGGGTGCATAGATTAAACGAGAACGACTTCTTATCTTTTTGCCGACGATAGCTCTATCATAAGTAGCGACGTGACAGCCCTTCAGAACACATTAAATAATTAAACTAAAGCGTTAGACGATAATGGTTTACGAATCAACCGAACGTAGACAGAACATGTGCTTTGCGATTTTTCCGAACCGCGAACCCGACTCCGGATATTCTGTTAGACGGAGAAGTCGTTCCGAAACGCGACAAATTTACATACTTGGGCTCAGTAGTAAATTTTGTGGCCACAAACGATAGTCGCTTAAATCGACTTAGGACGAAAATCATATGTTTTTATAATTTGCATTGGAAATAAGCATATTTAAAGACATAAAAAATGTTGGTAAAATTACGGTTACGGTGCACTTTGAGGATCTGTATGGGGTTGTTACTTAAGTTTTTTTTAAGTTTTAGTTTGATAGTTTCAGTATCCAAGTTTTTTTTTCCAAACTGAAAATTTAATTACAAAGTCCTTTTCCTGAAAATACTATTTTCGACTCAATCGGTTATCGCCTGCGGGCACAGAATTATCAGAGAAATTATGATGACGATGTTGCATACCGAATGAGCGTGGCGCGCTAACTCTACAATCTTTTGCGGCCGCAATATGCCACTTAAACATAAAGGTTTGCCTTATATGACTGTCGTGCGTCCAGCAGTATCAAAACGCGACCTAATTAAAACTACGCTTATTCGCCGAAGCCTTCATGTAAATAAACCGACTGTTGGAAAACTCCAGGCTTAGCGCATCAGCTGGTACTGTCACGTAGAAAGTAGATCGTCTGAAAATCCCGTCCGAATAGCAATAGTGAAGCTACATATGTACATCTCTTCAGACGATTGTCAGGTCTACCAATGAGCTGAAAATTAATAAATATCTTACAACGTTCAATTGCCAGTTCACGCGGTTGTTAGATTTGTCCCAATTTATGAAAATTTATTTTCAGATGGCTGATCTTACAATAGTCTGACAATGCTTTTTCTTACAACGTTGTCGGATCAAAAATTCCAATCGAAGTTCGGAAAGAGGCAGACGAAAAAACAATTAGATTACTCAAATGCAAAAACAACAACAAATTCTTGGCCTCAGCGAGGAGGTGATCAGGCGTGTACGTACACATTATATGTACATACATATGTACATATGTATATGTCAATGGTTAATAAATGAAAAAGAAGAGAAAAAATTTCGAGATACCTATACATACATATGTATGTGGATAACTCTTGGAATCGAGTTTTATTGGTGGTATCAATGACATTCTGAAAAATGGTCGCCATATATTGTGAACTACAATTGTGTACATAGTTAGTTTACTCAACTTTGTATTGGATCTTAAATGTATTAATATTCAAGACGTTTAATGATTACTACCATTGCACCTGTTTTTTTTTTCAATTTTGAGCCAACCCAATATTGTACGCATCTCAAGACTTTTCTTTGTGATGCTTTCTAGATAATTGCTGGAATTCATTCAATTGAAAAGGAAATCATAAATTGTTATAAATTAGAGGGGTAGGTATGTAACATTTTGGCAGTTTTTTGTTTGCATAAGAAATGAAACAGATGGTTTGTAGTTCGCTTGTGCTCCAATGCTGAAAAGTTTTCCATCTCAATTCAGATATCAGAATCAGATGAACAGCATTTGGTGGACGAATTGTGTCGGCCTTTTAATAAACCATTAAGACATGAAGCAGATATTTAGGGGTATGCGCTCACCGATTTAATTATGGTATACTTCTGAAAAGTTTTCACAAGGAAAAAAGGGAAACCCTTTCATTAAAGAAATTTTAACGTAAATATTGAGATGGTCTGTTCTTAAGAGTAAATGGCAAGGAAGTGTACTATTTGAACACCATCTATGACCAGCTGTGCAAGTACTATTATTCTAAGGGAAGAAAATGATTTCAAACTTTTTTAATAACGCAATATTTTTTTTTTTGAATCTTGAACGAATCGTAAGAATTGTAATGTAGTTGTATAAAACAATTTTTATACCCCATATTCGTTCTCGGGACAGACCGAATAAGCGACGTCAATGGAATCAACACATATCGAAAATAAAATTATCCACTTGTGTTGACAATCCATATGGAATGAAAAGACTGATTTCGAATGATTTTTTGCAACAAAGCAAACATTTAATTACATAGATGTAGAAAAGCAACGCATAAAAAAATAACAAAATAAAAACATTTCAGAAAAACGTAACAAATTTGTGTTTCGAAAAGCGACGTACATGAATCGAAATTGGGAAGGGAAAAACCGGACAAAAATCTGGCCAAAAGTCGATTTTTCAAAAAGTAATATATACATATAAGCCCTATACCAAGTAGGCCCTTGGTATAGGGCCTAAATATACGGCGCAGGGACATATGTCTTCGGTACATAATTCCCATTTTTCCTGCGGAGGAAAGGGAGAAATCATGTTAGCGAGCGAAGCACCCAAGCTAGAAATTTGGTTCAATTCAAGTTTGAGGTAGGTGGCTCGCTTCGCTCGCTAACAGGATTTCGCCCTTTTCTTAGCAGGGTTTAGCCGCTAACGCGACTTCGTCGCTCCGCAACTGTCAGGCGCCTAAAACTTGGATTTCTCTGAGCAAATTCTTAGAATTTCCCCCATAAATTTTTTTTCTGGATTTTATTTCAAAGATAACAGAGCAGAAAATTAGTTTGACTGGTTATATTTACTTATGTAGGAAACTCTTCAATAATGCCAAAAGGCATATCCTAAGAACATACAAAAGGGAAATAAAAAAAGCCAAACGTAATTATTGGAAACTCTTCTGCATAAAATAGAAAAAGCCCCTGAGGTCTCTAGGCTAAAGAAAATACTCTCTTCAAATTCAATAACTCCCAATTTCCTTAAGAAAAATGATGTGCCTTGGACGACCTTCCGCAAGGAATCGCTCAATCTTCTGCTTGATACTCATTTTCCAGGCAGTTCCCATGTGGAAAGCAACATGGTTCTCAATAGACCATCTGCATCAGTAACCATCCCTTTAAACTTAATCAAACAGAACAAACTCAATTCGGCAATTCATAGCTTCATACCATTTAAATCCGCGGGACCTGACGGCATAATACTACAGAAATCATCTTATATAATCATGCCGGTGATTGAGGCATTATTAATATGTTGCCTCGATATGGTGTATACCAGTATATGGTATATCCCAAAGATATGGAGAGAAGTTAAAGTAGTCTTTATACCCAAAGCAGGTAAATGCTCTCACACGAATCCAAAAGTCTAGTCTATCATCAATCCTCTTAAAAATTTTAGAACGACTAATTGATATCCACTTACGCAACAGTATTGATAGGAAACTACTGTCAGCGACCCAAGATGCATATTGCAAAGTTAAATCAGTGGAGACGGCATTACACTCATTAGTACGTAATATAGAACACTCCCTGTTCCATAAGGAATACATGATGGTTGTCTTCCTTGATATACATAGAAGGCGCTTTTAACAACGTCAGTACATCAGCAATAGCAGATGCACTATCAGACCTGAAAGTTGACAGCCCACTTTGCGAACTGATTAATCTACTGCTAAATCGTCTGTTTATCAGCTCCAAGCTGGATGAGATGTCCACTAGAAGATTTTTTAGTAGAGGCACTCCGCAAGGAGGTGTTCGATCCCCCCTTCTTTGGAATTGAGTGGTCAACGAACTATTGATAATCTTGGAGGGTGGGGATGCACGGCGGTCGCGTACGCAGATGACGTTGCTATAGCTGTCTCAGGGAAGCACCTAAATTCTCTAAAAGAGGTCCTACAAAACACTTTAAACAAGCTAACACGTTGGGCCGGTCGATGTGGCTTGGGTGTAAACCCCCACAAAACTGAACTGGTACTCTTTACCAGGAAATATAACATTCCGGCAGTTGACCATCCCTCTCTCAATGGCATCAGCTTAACTTCTCTGAAAAAGCAAAATATTTGGGTCTTATCGTGGATAGGAAGCCAAGCTGGAAAACTAACATTCAAGAAAGAGTCAAGTAGGCTACAGTAACAGCTACATGCAAAAAGCCGTTGGTAGTAAATGGGGCCTACAGCCTCGAATAATTCACTGGCTCTATATCTCGGTCATTAGACCGATACTCAAATACTGTAAAGCTGTCCAACGTACAGCTTGTCTGTGCATAAGCGGAGCACTACGTACAACTCCCTCTGCGCCACTGGACATTCTGTTCCATCTTATACCACTCCATATATTTAGCAAGCAAATGGCAGCGAATGCAGCCGTTCGCCTTGAAGCTACCCAACAGTGGTCAAGAAAAGAATTTGGTCACACCTCTATTCTGAATAAACTCAAAATCTACACCGAAGTTTCGAAGACCAAATTCGGAGTTAGTGCAGGTGTTTTCTCTGATAGGCTTAATCTTGAGCGCTCTTTCCGCCTTCCAAATCATTGTAGCGTGTTCCAGGCGGAAATTATTGCGATCAAAGAAGCCCTATCTTGGCTTAAGAAAAACGTGATATCTGTTAGAGATATCCGCATCTTTTCGGACAACTAAGCAATCACATCCCTGAAATCGACCTCTAAAAATTCTTTTGCAGCTCTAGACTGCCGTTCATCTCTTGTGTAGATGGCTGAGCAGTTCAATATTCACCTGTGTTGGGTGGCGGAGCATAGATATATTCAAGGGAATTGTAAGGCCGGTGAACTCGTCAGAATGGGAACAACTATACCTATCTTGCCGGATAGAGGCAGCTAAGGTATACAAGTAGCTACTCGCAAACTTAAACTTAAGCTGGATGCTGTCAAGAGTAGAATGAAGCTTCACTTAGGAGCCCCTAATATAACGATATAGGCGAACTGATGTATGTTGACATTAAAAGCCACTCACGCTTCATAAAAAGCTCAAAATTGTTTAACGAGTAGGTAGAGAGAAACTTTCTCCCATGATCCACGTGGGATCACAATGGACCTATCATTGGTCTAAGTGTGTTGGGAAGCCACTTTAACATAACCTAACCTAACGTACATTTGTATGTATATGTACTTATTTGATCCATGCCGTTCTGGGTATTTGAATTCCCTAAGGGACATACATAAGTCCCTTTTTCGATTTGGGACTTACATATGTTCCGATGGAGTGGGTACATATATGTATGTGCTCGTATGTATGTATCATGTCCATCGTTATTATTTCTCTACGTTACAAGCTATGTTCCAAACTTCAAATGCTCTATGGTACGAAAAGACAGAAGAAAATATAACCCAAAAAAACGGCCTTTCAATAAACGCATAATGTCAATGAGGAGTCAAGGATATTAAAGTTGTTTGTAAACGATTTTAATTATTTTCAATTTACTGTGAAATTTTTAACGACTCGGTGATGAACGCATAAAGAATGGTCCTTCAACCTTGAATACATCACTTCCTGCCTTAACGTTGATGACGTTAGAACAATAGAAGACGTGCTGGGAAATATGCCGGGATTGTTTCTGAAAAAGGGTGACGAAATGCGAATACAATCCAAACAGTTCCTCTTTTCCACAGTTAGAGCTGCGAAACAATGAACGAGGGCGAGAAAATGAGAGTGTTCAAACAAACAAAGGCTAAGACATTCGCGTATAATGGGTAAATTAAAAACGTTGAATCCATTTAATTAGCACTCAATATGTTTTGATTTGAGGGCGGAATTTATCTTTCAACGAAGAAAGAAGACTTTGATCACGGACGGATAAAAAACACTGAATGCCGACAAAATTCAACGGAATAGTTCATGTTTAAAAGAAGACATCATCAGTGACGGAAACTTTAAAAGCATTGATGCTGTTGACGTCGTCAAACGGGAAACACAGCAATTGAACGGTGAAAAATTACAGTAAAGCGTGGGCTGTCTCCCTTTATGCTTACTTTAAATGAATTTGAGAAATTAGAGGAAATCTATTAAAAAAAAACGGTATTCACTATGGTAGCCAAAATCGAACCTTCCTAAGATAAACTCAAACTATAGGCAACGAGTACTTGTATTTTTTGTTAGATAATAACATCTATTCTCAGTTTTTTCCAGGATCACGAAGACTATGTGGTAGACCAGGATCCCATTTTTTTTTGTATTTAATTTTAATTTTGAGAAACATGATTATACAGTTAGCAATAATATTTATACGTATGTAAGTGCAATACATCCAGTTTTTTTTACAAAAGTTTCCAAAGCCTCATCATAGAAACTGTTCTTGCTTAAGTAATGTTTTTTCTATGGAAATCAAAGCTGTCTTCGATAATCTTTCTTCAAGCGTCGTGTTTCTAGAGTGAAATTTTATACTCTTAAGTGCAGAAAACGATATTTCAACTGAACTGCTTGTTATTGGTATTGTAAGCATTAAGGAGTTCAGTTCAGTGAAAATGTATCTTTCAAATCTATATTTAGCAGGAATCCAGGCATGTTTGTATGTCTTTGACGAATATGTATGTTGCGGAATTGCGCACATTTAACTTATTCTTAAGTTTAACGTATTCAAAAAAAAACATTTGAATTTTTTAGGTTTTCGAAAGCTTGGACGGGGAAACTTTTTTAGTATATATTAAAAACTTTTGAATTCAACAATTCCAAAATATTAAATTGAACATATTTTGAAACTGTGGTCTGTTGTTTACAATTCGCATTTTTTGTTACTTCAATTTTTTCACAGCAATATTTTTTTTTTATTTCATTTGAAAAAATATAAGATTTCAAAGAAAATAGTTAGGAGCGTCTTAAGGACAAGAGTTGAATGCACCATTCATTAATTGAAAGCAAAATTAAGTTACGATTAAGTTACAATGGGGATCAGTTACAAATGATTAATAAAAAGAATACATGCAAATAAACTATTAACAAACTCAAACAATAATATTCAAAAATATGTATATTTATTTCGTCATAATTTAACGAAAAGAGCAAAAGCTCTTTTTAAGAAAACTGATTTGACTTTCGCACGTCTTATTAAATAAACGAGGTGCAGTAACCATATAGCAGTGAGAAAAGTGTGATTTTTTTGTGAACCGTACAGTTACCATATTAATACTGTTGACACGCTAATTATAAGATCCATATAATCTAGCATCTGATTCAGAACATTCAAAAAAAGTTTTTAATATTTTAATACTGTGAGTTCTACGATTAACCCTACAAAGAATCCGAATTGTATGTTTTTGCCTGATAAGTAAAGGTTCAATTTTATTCTTATGAGTACCACCCCAACATGAAAGACCATACTGCAGTCTAGATTTAAACAAACCATTGTAAACCAACTTTAAATTAGGTTGACTAGAGTATAGACTGAGATGATAGATCTGTCTCACAACTTTGTTTAAGTATTCCTTCAGCTAATGGTATAACTACTGCTAGCTTCAGAGATTCGGGAAAAAATTCCTCTTGTCAAACTGAGATTAAATATAAAACATAACACATGAGAAATGAAAAAAGAAATATGTTGTAGAACTACACTAGAAATCATATCCTCAGACGATGAGTTTGAAGATTTTAAGGACATTATACTTTTATGTATTTCCATTGAGGTAAAATTATCAAAGAAAAAGCTGTTGGGCTGATCAGTGTTAATAACGATATTCATCTTAGCTTTATTCTTATTTAAAATATCATTGACTACTTCCCATTCTTTTTTCGAGTTACCTAAACTCATAGTAAGTTTATTTTTGAAATAAGTATCCCGACAAAGTGGAATATCGCTTTTGAGCTCATGACAAAGTTTATCAAAAGATCTTTTAAGTCTTGCGTTAGTTGGATGTTTTTCAACACAAGCGACTTCTCGCTTTTTCTTTCTACCTATTTTTTTTTTACTAGGGAAAAATTCATCTACGGTTTAAGACATGGAAGCTGTTTGTCACTATTACTTTAAAGTTGACTATTGTAGAAAATAACAATTGAATCTTACTAAGTAATAAATCGAAAGCAACCGATGGATCCCCTATAAACTTCATCCCAATATTCAAGCATTTTAATGAAGGGAAATTTATTTTTTGAAATTTTTTCGAATAGGACTGTTTAGTTAGGGAAATAGGGTTGTCAAATTGGAGACTTGTTAAGCTATGATCCGTTATTTCAAGGTCCAATACATCTGCTTTATAATTTAAAATATTATTTCTATGTAACCTTAAAAAATATAGTCGAAAGTCCTCTGGTTAGTTTGTTAACCAAAGACACTAAGCCAAAAGAGGTTAAAAAAGGCAAGAAAAATATCAGTATTAGCTGAATCTGCCAAAGTGTTAATGTTAAATCTCCCAAAAGGACTTGGTTCTTGCATTTTTCATTTTCCAAAATATCGGAAAACTCATCCACAAAAGCCTTAATAGTAAACAAGTGCAATCTGTAAACAGCAAGAAAACTGAATCTAGCACCAGATATCTCACAAATTAAAATAACCCAGTCAGCAGTTTTAAGTAAAGGATAAATAATTTCACACACCATGTTACTCCTGTAAAATAGCGCCAGCCCACCAGCTGCATAAGTATTATTACAAAATGTTGCAAAGGTAAAATACGTAATTGTAGAATTAGAGACCTCATAATCAAAAATCCGTATTTCGGAAAGAAATCGAACAAAAGTGAGGAAACTGAAACGAATGTAACATTTGGACGCATGTTAAAGAAATAAAAAGCAAAATTTCTAAATTCATTAAAATATATTTTTTTTGTTTATCAATATACTGCTTTAAATAAAAAACAAAAAAATTAAAGAATTCAATCAACAATTCGTAATAAAAAATAAAATATAGTAATACTTCTAATTTTGGACGGACAAAACTAAAGAAACTTAAATAAATAAATAAATTACAGTACTTCTGCACCTGTATTAAGAATAAATTAATATTTTGTTGGACCACTTCTATTTTTTAAGAGTGCTTGGCATCGTCTTGGCATCGATTCAATTAAGTTGTCGATAAAGGATTGTGGTGCTTTTCTCCATTCCTCCCCAATTGCATCAAAAAGTTGCTGGTGGTTACGGAAATGTTGTCCTTTAAGCTTTCGTTTAGCTATTTCCCACAAATTCTCGATGTGGTTAATGTCGGGGGATTGGGATGGCCATTTAATTACCTCAATATTATTTGTTCGAAACCTATTTTGTATGTTTTTTGCCGTATGCTTCGGATCATTGTCCTGTTGAAATCTCCAACGTAGGGTCATATGATCCTCGGCATACGGCAACATTGTTTCTTCCAGGATATTTTGGTACTGGAATCGGTCCCTTGAGATGAAAACCATCCCCACACCATAATGGAACCACCACCATGCTTAACAGTTTGATTGCAATAGCGTGGGTTGAGTCTTTTTCCAACTGGTCTCCTTACGCGCATCATTCCATCAGAATGGATCAAATTTATTTTTGATTCATCAGAGAAAAGCACTGTCTTCCATTTTGCCATAGTCCAAGTTCCATAATTTTGCGCAAATGTTATACGATCTCTACGGATCTTTTTAGAAATTAGAGGTTTCTTTGAAGGTAGCTTTGACAACAATCCGACCTCAACAGCTCGTCTACGCGCCGTCCTTCGTGGATGTTTAAATTAAATTCTTTAACAAGGGCTCTTGCGGAAATATCAGGCTCGTCTTTTACTTTGCGGATCAGGAGATGGTTTTGTTTTGGTGTGGGTTTTCTGGGCCTGCCACCACTATGAATAACTTTTACCCAACCAGTTATGTATATTATATTTTTTAATCAGTTTTGAAATAACTGATTTATGGATTGAGTACTTGTTACTTATTTCCTTCTGAGTGACTCCACTTTTATAATCGTCAATTATTTTTAATTTTAAGCTCTCATTATACTTATTACCAGCCATTGTATATCCTTACTTTAAAAAAAAACGTGTTACACTTCCAATAAACAAATTTTAAGTGAAATCTTTCACGCTAGATCTTTGTCACTTCTTACGGTAAAAAGTAACGGTGCATAAGAAGATTTATTCTCTTCTTATGCACCGTTATTAAACAATATTTTTTATTGTAGGCATTTCGAAAAGTTTCTTTAATTTTGTCCTTCCAAAATTAGAAGTATTACTATATTTTATTTTATATTACGAATTGTTGTTTGAATTCTTTGTGGGCGCCGTGGCTCAAGTGGTTAGTGCGTTTTATCGCTGAGCGTGAGGTTCGAGGTTCGAATCCCAGAGAACACAAAACAATTTTTCACGGTCCCACCTCTCGCGAATGTCTGACAAACGTCCGAGAGTAATAACTGTCAAAAGAAAGCTTCTCAATTTACCTTTCGGATATGGCTCTAAACTGTAGGTCCCTTCCATTTGTGTGAAAAAATATAAAACGCACAACACGAATGGTCGCGATAAGCTAGGCCCTGGACCCTGGTCTGTTGCGCCAAGAATTTTTTTGTATTTTGTTTGAATTCCTTATTTTTTTTTGTATTTTATTTTAAGCAGTATACAATGACTACAATGAAATACAGAATGTGAAATACTGCGCGTGATGAATTTAGAAATTTTCTTTTTTTTTTTTTAACATGCGTCCAAATGTTACATTCATTTCAGTTTCCTTAGTTTTGTCCGTTTCCTGTATCTGGTAAATGGTTCAAAGATGCGAGATAAGCTACGAATATTTTAGTGAACTATAGAAAAACCGGAAAATTACTCTACGCTAGGATGGTCAATACAAAGACATTTCATGTCAACAGAATATGAAGAGGATAAACTAGTATTATTACTTATATTATTAAGAGGATTTTCAAAAATTCTATTATCATCGTTACGTCCCTTCCCTTCCCTAATCCCTAATACTTATAAAAACCAATATTATTTTCTGTTAGTTGCCTCCTAGCCGGAGAACCACTTATCCGATTTAACTGATTTTTTTTTTATTTCATAGATATGTTCACTCGTCAGGTTATAGGATATGTTTTGTTGCGCTAGGTAAAAATAACGAATAAGGAGTGACGATAATAGTGAATTAAGTGGGGAAAAAGTTCAATTTTACAGCTCTGACTCAATAATGGCTTATCGGATTTTAAAACAAAAAAATAGGTCAAATTAGTAAATTCGCCCCTGGTTCATTTGAGATTTAAAACATCCTTCTACGTTGAGTATCGTTGCAATAGTGTACGTGAGCATTTGTAGGCGCTCTAACGTGATCATGTTTTGAACTTTAGTCTGTGGTCATCCCTTTTCAGTGCAAACCATAGTCGAACTAAAATAGACAGGCATCTTCGGGTCGTTTGACAGACTCGCGCCTCCAAGCTAAAAACCACCCAAAATCGTATTTGTATTTTGATGTTTCAGCACTCATTAGATAATTCAATGACAGAGAAAAACATTTTGTATTGGTTTAATACAATATTTATCAGTCCCAATCAGACTGTTTGTATGAATTGGTTTGTTACCGTCGTTCGTTCATTCACACTTCTGCACGTAGATATTGTGCAAGAGTTAGAAAAAAAATATGAGAGAGAGAGAGTGAGAAGGCTATGCGCTAAATGTCCTTGCGAAAAATGAAGCAGGTACATATATTGGTTTGTGTTTGTTTGAATAGAATTATTAAAGCTCCATTAGACTAACGGTAGCTTAATACTTTTGCGTGAACGGGTCAATAAGATCGGGTTCGCGATACTCCAGATAGCAAATGTAAAACAATTTTTAGTGCGATCTACTAAACTGTGCTTTTCAACGTGAACATTTAATAATTATTTGTTTGAATAAAATATCTTTTATTTCATTATAATGAATACAATGTAAATTTTAGCTTTAGTTAAAAAAGATAAAAAACTTAATATTAATTTTGTAGTCCACGCGAGCAGAGCCGCGGGCAAACAGCTAGTTCAATCATAAAAACAAATTATTTATATTATATCAAAATCAGATTTGGAAAAATCCTCAAAGCTGCTAATTTAATTACCCCTCACCTTCCTTTCTTCTGAGTAGTACTGAAGAGTCCCTTATTCAGACGTATTTGCATTTGCTATATTGCTTCGGCTGTTTAGCCTTCCGCAGAACAGATCGCATGTATGCAGCAAGACTATCGTTGATGAATATCTTACTATTGTTATTGTGATACTCATCAAAAACTTTAGTAGACAGTTTATCTTTATTCACCCGCAACTTATTCATTATGCATACTTTACGAGCGAGAGAGGTAAACTTGCCGCACACGATGTTTGACACAGCGACATTACTTGTGGAGACATTGCTCTTACTCTTTATAGTTTTGACGTTGTATGATTTAATTTCATTTCGCTCTATTTGCACTCCCACACCTGCACTTTCAACTTTCTCACGTGTGTTGACATTAGTCAAGTCGGGGATACCAACAATGTCAACAACGCACTCTTTTTCTTTTTGTTCCAAAGCATTTAATTTCGACTCCAGAGCATTAGCCTTGTCGGTAAGAAGATTTCGAACTTCGAGAGTTCGGATCTTAAAGAGCGCGTCAGTGATAAAATTTTGAAGTTTAATTATTTCTTTGTAAAGCATATCCATCGTTATTGTTTGATTAGTAGAGATAGAAGTAGCAGCAGCAGCAGAAATAGTTAGAGCATTTATATCAGTTGAAGCATTTTAGGAGACATCGGCGACGTTAGCGCAAGCCAGATGATGAGGCAATTTCATAGAAGAAGGTACAGCTGCAGTAGAAGCAGAGCTTGATGTTGTAGAGTTGTTGGAAACAGTTGGCCTCTTTGCTGAATCCAGAGCCAAAGTGTTGGCTGAGTTGACCCAGCTTGTTCCTTTCAAGAAATTCAACGTGATAAGATCTCTTTTGTCTGCTTCGCGCACTTTGCACGTAAATATTCATTACAAGTATTGCATTTTATTTTAAGTTCATGTCTATCGACTTTATCGACTTTAGATATCTTGTAGATACACTTCATGTTGATCTTATTTATTTTAGCTCTACTTTAGAAATTACAAATAATTTTTTTTTTTTAAAGATTTAATAAGAACTTGCTGATAATTCTCAAACGATTGAATGTCGAATGATTTTGTTTGTAATACATTAAACAATATGTACATCGGTAAATGAAAATATGCCATTAAATGTGCTTAACAAAAAAACTGTGTTTTGTAGAAATCATCTTGCTTCGGCACCCCAAGTAACTGCGTTATCAATCATTTCTTTAAATAATATGGTCAAATTGTAAATATACAGACATATGTAAGTATGAACCACATTAATAAGTCAAGATGAATAGATCCATCTCGTGGGGACGACTGTTGGGAGTCTGCTCTTAAAAATTTGTTCCAAAAAAAGTTCTCGTAGTTCATTGGCAGAAAAAGGCCGATATTCCGGACGAACTAATAAAAATTAATTTAACTTCGTGAAGGAAATTCATAGATTGTAATAAAACAAGGTTTAAAATATAATCATTACAGTGTACGTAAATTGTATTTACTATCTAACCCTGGCTTGTGTTCCATTTGTGTAAATCACTGGACATAACCGCTGTACCATCTTAGGTTCAAGCTACTAGCTATCCACTCCAATTTTTAAATTTGATTAAATCCATCAATTTAACGAATACTTGTAGTGTTGTGTTGCTGTTTGCTTTCGCTTCAGTCGATATGGGCTTCTACAAATATAGAGCATATCGAACAATAACTAACATGTAGTAAGGGAAGAGAATCGAACAAAATCCAAACAAGCAAACCTTTTTCATCCTCACAACACGCAACGGATGTGCGGCATGTTCTGAAGAACACAAATTCAGAGAACATATAGGCTCGGCGGTTGTTGGGACTTTGAATGTAGTAGAACTTTTTTTCATATTGAGATTTCCTTTGCGTTGGTGCTCTAGTAACTGGAGAACAACTTGGCGAGTCGACGTCAAACTAAATTTCATTAATAACAAGTTGGTGTGTTGGTGTTGACGGCGCGAGTTAAACACCTTTTTTGGTGGTGGTCTTAAGACTGAATTTTCTTTTTTCTTTTAAAACTTACAGCTAACAATTCTTTAATTATTTCTACTTACATACTAATAAGTCAGCAGAAAGGGTTCATGAGTTCAATTGCGAACTTGGGAAAAAAAGTAAACGTTAGCAAAATGGAAATTTAATAAATGGGTCGCAAAGCAATGAACTCGATTTTGCTGATTGCAGCAATGAAAGCCATTGAACCTTTTGTGTTGATGTAGGGTAGGTTGGAGTTCTGTCAATACATTTTTGGAGGTGAATGTACGGACGGAACTCGCGCGAGTTACGTTTTACGCTGTGTCTAACGTAAGCACCGGCACTGCGGTGCGTGCGTTGCGGTGCCCGTGTCCGGTCAAAGCGCATTAGCAAATGTATGTATGCATATGTCCAAGGTAAGCTCGATATGCGGCAATGTTTGATATGTTTGATTTTGCCCGCATTATTGTGCGGAAAACTAATCGCGATAGAGGTGTTTATACATACATATGTATATCGGAAGTCCAGAAAAGAAATGTGTTGTGGAACAAAAGCAATTCCCGCTATAAAGATCGGTTACGGGAGACATGGAATGGGACTCAGTAGCTAACAATTTCGGAAGTAAGTAAGCAATGTAAAAAATTTTATATTTTGTTTATTGAAAAGTGTTGACAGAAGATATTTCGATTAATTTCTGCTTCTCGCGGTGGGTGATTATTTGTTTTGGAAAACTGAAGATTGTGGTTTTCCATTGAATTTCTTGAGGTGAACTTTTGCTCAAAGTTGTTGGGAAAAGTGTCTTGCTCCATATCTATGATAACATTGTGCAGAATGCAAACAGCTTTTAGAATATAAACTACATGTTCAACATTAACTTTTAATGAAATTCTAAATTTGGCAGAACTAATGCCTGCATTTGGCACTCAACTCTCATTCTGGCTCGTGACAAACGGTAATTAAAATCCGAGGCAGCTGCATTGTTTTGCAGTCGCCTTGAAGAGAACGATCTGACAAAGTAAGTTCTCAAGGGAAATGCTTCATCTCCTAGGAATACAAATGAAGCCTTCTGCTCAGAGCTAGGTAGCAGCTTTTCTCTTGGTTAAGCTAAATTACCATTCTCGATATTTTTATACTTAAATGGCTGAATTTGCAAAAACTCCTGCGTCACTATCTTTTCCATATGCACCCACATCGATCAATGAATGATATTTTGTATCAACCACCGCTAAGAGCACTACTGAAAAGAATCCTTTATGCATACATAGTTGTTATACATACTGCCTAAATTTGCTGGACACTTAAGTCTAATATGTTTTCCGTCAATACTTCCCCAAGCAGTTGGGAAAGTTCCATGTTTCAAAAAATTCTTCTGAAATCTTTTCGAAATGTTCATAAGTTCGTACTGACATATGTACATACACATATACATACAGACACACATTATGTGTCTTCTGAAGTGATTCCCAAATGGCCTTGCAAACCTCTATAACTATAGAGGCAATAGACGATTTCGATACCCGAAATGTAAAAGCAATTTGTCTAAATGATATTCCCGTTGATAGGTACCTGCAAAAAAAATATATGTATGTATAAACTTTCTTATTTCTAGAAGATGATGCTAAAAAAAAGTTTACGAGATCAATTTTGCAAAGAACTAAAATAAAATTCCAAAAAGCAAATCAGGTGATCCGCAAGACTGTGCTGCAACATATTCTGGAAAGTGGCAGTTTAATAGCTTACTTTTCTTGAAGGAAACAGTGTCTCCGAGAGATACTGACGAAAATTTGCCGCTGGTATCAGACAATTCAAACAACTTCACAACTGCAGCCGAAGCCGACAATGAAGAGTCAAATGCTGAACCAAATGGACCAAAACCAAGTTTCACTGAAACACACCCTCTTTAAAGAATTCTCCACCTCGTCGGAAGAGAAAAAGGGTGCATGAAAAAGAAACTGATGTCAAGCTTAAGCTTCTAGACATTGAAGCCAAAAAGCTTGCTTTATTTGAAGCATCGGAGAACGAAAATTCCCTCAATTTTTCCTTCACGTCCACGTGTCCGGTGACGAAACCCCCCTGCAGAAGACCAATTCCGTGGTGGAACTCAGAACTGCAGCGAATGCGTAAAGAAACCAGAAAACTTCTGAATAGAAGAATTTGAAAGAAAAAAATATAAGTGATTAATTCGAACTTCGAAACAAGCCTCTTATAGAAATAAAATCGAAACCCTTAGTGAAACCAGAAAGTTGGTCAAAGTTGTCAGAAACGGAATACCAAACAGGCCGGAATCGCTCATAAAATCGGATGGTATTTCCAGTGAGTCGATTTCGAGGCTTTCAGTCTCCTGCTCGAGACTCACTTCCCAAGAAATCAGGTAATGATGGAATATACCCAGCCGTGCTGAAACAAGATATCAGTCAGTTGCTGCCAACTCTGAAGAGAATCTTCAATGATAGCTTGGCAGTGGCTTACGTACCAATCCCTTGGCGAACGGTGAGAGTGGATTTCATACCGAAAATCGGCTGATAGGACTAATAGGGTGTACCCGCCCCGAAAAAAAAAATCTCTCCTCGAACAGATATTATCAACATGTATTAACGCTTGGACTTGGCTTGATATGAAGATTAATGCATGTCGGTGTTTTATAAGATTTTGTGATTTCGGAAATAATATTTCCCCCCCCTTTCCGCTCAAAAAGCGCCAAGAATGGCGCCATTTCCCGCAATCTGGGAACACAGCCCTAAACTACTCCTACCACGTGACTATCTCCTTTCCAGCGTCTCTCCAAGGTATTATTGGTTCGTATCATCCCAAAAATATTCCGGATTTTGGTGGCACTGACTTGGCCAACCCATCCTTGTGCCTTGAAGACACATTCGTAACTAACTCCCTTGGCCAATGTTGTAGGAAGGTAGATTGCAGAAACAATCCAGTCACTAATGGTCCAGTCCTGTTGAAGAAGTTCGTTTTTCGTCATATTCGGTTACCGTAGCGTCCTAGTCTTTGCCTCATCCCGTAATCGTCGCACATGGTCAACGGAAGGACAGCCCAGTCTTAGGCACACCACCGCATATGAAATTCCAAACTTAATCTTGTAAGCATATATGTTATGCATATATGTATGTACATATATGTATATATTAATGTATGCATGTGTGTGTATACATATATACATTTATGTATTTTAATGCACATATGTATATTGAAGGGAAGAAACAACCTAACTCAAAACAGCTAACAAATGGAATTACTCCCCTTAAAACGTGCATTCATTACATATGCATAAGTAAACTTAAAACTATTAATCAAGATTTCTCGCTGTTGTCCCCGTTGCTCTGCCGTCAGCAGAAGAAAAGACGCAGGTCAGCTGAGTCACCTCTGAGCTCTATGCGTACAAACACAAATAAAAAAGGGAAAAAGAATGTCGGGAAAGGTATAGCCTACTCCTTAACCTAACCTTAACTTCATAATACTATACAAGTATGAACCTTATTCAAGAAAATTAAAAAAAATTGGACTTGACTAATTAAAAACAAAAATGTTTTAAAACAAAAAAAAAACTTATTTGTTCTTTGGTGAAAGAATGCTTCATGCCAACGGTGGTCATATGTACATACATACATATATCTGCGTGCATGTATGTACCTATGCTTGTACACATGTGCAGTACATACATGCATATGTACATATGTAGATGTATGTTTTTTTATGTTTGTTGATATCCATTAGGCGACCCGCTAATAACGTCTGTTTCGACAAACTTAGTTAACTATTTTTTTGAAAGGGGAAAAGCAAAATAACAAGCATAAAGGCATAACTGAAAAATGTAGATAAAATAAAATGTTCAAAGGATTAAGCCCCTGTAAACTTTTTCGGCAAACTTAAGACAACCTCTTCGTGAAAAAACGGTAGCTTCTCAAAAGGTATAGTATATAGATCGCATAGATATCTACATGGCTCTGTTTCGGATTCCCCCCAAAATCTGAATGTACCTTTTAACTTGCAATAAAACAATTATGTTTGCTACAAATGAGTTGCGTTTTAAATTTTAGCTCTTTTTTTTAATAGGTACATATAGGCAAAATTTACCGTCAGCAAATAAAATTTGATTCCTTATGTGCACGTCACTGGGTTCCCTTTTGTTTTCTCATCGACCAGCTGCTTCCAATTACCAAACGCTTTGCGAAGAGGTAAACAGGTGACATTGTATCAGTCAAATCGTGAGTACACAATATTACCGGATATGCTATGTTTGGGGCCGACGCTTATATAAAAGACATTAGCCACGAAACCCAATTCTCTAAATTACACATGGATAAACAAGAAATAATAGCCGTATATTATTATCACCCATGATCCATATATGTAAGTATGTAGATCATTGGTTTGTATGCATTACAACAACGAGATCTTGCTTTTGATCAAGATCAATTTTCGTGATCCAAAAATTAGGCTATTCCTCACTAGAGTACACTTTCGTTCGTGAATGTTGGTACAATTATCGACGATTGTCAAACTTGTTCGAATAAATTTATCTTCTGCTCACAGTGATATAAAATTAATAATTAACCGAGAATCTCTGTAACCTAATAAGTGAGTAGGAACCATTTTGGATAAATTGGTGCCGGTAAAATGTACAAAGTCAAAACTAAAATGTATTTAAAAACATAAACTAAAATGCGAAATGCAAAATATTATTCTCAGTTGATACCTATTTGTTGACACAAATTAAAAATTTCCTCCTTAAAAAAAGCAAGCACATTCGCGTGGCAACCTCGCGCTAAATGTCAAAAAGGAGCACAGCTGTGCTATAACTCAGCTGTGCAATTTTTGATTTTTGATGGTTTGAAGGAAAATTCTCGGTATCAAACGAGGAATCCATGCTTTCAGCACAACGAAAAACCTGATGAGATACTTTCGTCGCTTTCAAATAAGAACTATGGAATACACAAATACAACCTAAATTAAATAAAGAAAAGCAAATACATATATTCATGCATTTCAAATGCAGCTGCTTCCACTTTCGCTTTTTTTTAACGTCTTAGTTTGACAGAGTTAAATGTCAAACTACTACCACAACGCAGAACTTAAGAAAAGCAAAAGGGTCAGCGTACATATGTATATATGTACATATAGTAAAGATAGTCGTTTAATAATCAAATACATTCAGTTCGAATTAGATCATAAATATTATATTTCGCATTCGAATTCTGGAAAAATGAATCGATTCTGTGAAAGTTCGAACGATTTGTTTCCTTGAACTTATGATCAAGAACACTCCAATCTCTACCCTCGAATCTACAAATCTGAAGTTCTGAAACCTACGCTACTTTGGAAACCCGAATACATTGTTGCACTAGTGCAAAGGAAATAAGATTCACAAATCAGCCATTTTATAACTTAGCATCTCCTTCACAGAAACCAGTTGTTAGACAAATAAGAGTCATATAATTATCATGACCAAAAGTAAGTAAATGTAAAATTAGGAATGTTAAATGAAATTCATGGGTTAACCAGAAGAATTCTCCGAACATTAAAAGAGAGGCAAAAGCTAAGATAATGAACGTAGACTGCTAAAAGGAAATCAAGACCACGTAATAGGATTTTGTCTACATACTTTGGCATCTTATGCTTTTATTTTCAACTAAATTATTCTATTGCCATATAAATTTGTAGGAGAAAATCTTTTTTAATCTCTTTAAAGGATATTCTTTGCTTTCACGCAAACGTCATTGGCCCCCTTTATACATCTTTCGAAAGTAGGCAATTGGATTGGATTTTTGTCTTTTGTCATACTTAGCCGTTTGGACTTAGTTATTTTCATGTTCTTATTTATTCTTCACAATTGCATACATCCTTTGATTGTAGGAGGGAGATCAAGTTTTAAATTGGAAAAGGCCGTAATTTGTCATCCTCATCATCGTCTGAATAGGTTCATTCTGACTAAAGGTCAACTTATTATATAAATAAACCTTATTTGAGGTCCCAACCGGGATTATAGTTTTTATACAAAAGAAAGCTATTCTCGATTTCATAAACAATTAAATAATTGTGTTAGATGTATTACAAGCAATTGACTTGGCATTAAAGGATTTCTTCTAAGGACAAGCCCTAAAAGCCTCCAATATGCTATTACAATTTATCTCCGTAAAACTTTCTTTAAATATTATGTATTTCCAACGGCAACCGGTAGCAATCAAATGCAACAGTTTCCTTTAAAATCAGATAAATGTCGTTTGCCTCAGAACCCAGAAGATAAATGATGCTTTTATTACGTTCCGTCTGCAATGCACCCACAAATACTATACAGAAGGTAAGTGGCAACGGAAATTTCGCAAACGCATTCTTTTTCATCCGGCAATACTGAAAATTGGAAGTGCACTTATGTATGTTATTTCTTTTGCACTTACAAATGTTACACAAGGAAATGTCTTCGTCCCTATGCGGTTCCTCTTTACTTATTTCGCCTTTCGGCCGAGCGTGTTTGAAGGTAGACTAAATAATAAATGAATTGAAACTTTTTGCCGTATAGTGTGGGTTGTTTAGAGACCACAGCGTAACGATGGCAAACAGTTAACAAACCGATATTTATTGGCTACGGAACAAAGCATTGCAAGAGATCATTTATTTGTATTATGTCTTCATCTGAACAACCCATTTCTTAAAGAAAACGTGCATGAAAACGAATATTAATATAATATTGTGATGCTATGTTCCATATTTGGAACATTGATTTTTGTTAGTTACAACCGTCCCAAATCCGAAACATGGTTTCTTGGAGCCTTACTTACCGTTCTATAAGGCTTTTTGCAGAAATGTTTACTTAAAATCACTTAAGAATTCTTTCAGGTGAGGTATTCTTACAAATTCAAAACCTTCGACTTAAAGACAACAAGACTATTCTTGGGACCAAACTTAAAAAAATACTAAATAATCAGACTTTAAGGCCGGACCTCAGCAAAAAAAAGCCAAAGGCCGCTGGTACCACCAGCAACTGCAGAAACACTGCACGTGTGGAGGAGCAGTTGCAGAACCTTTGTTTAGACAGCGTCTGCTCGTTACTCTCAGACGAGCGTACGAGAAAGGTAAGCACTGCGTAGATCCAAACAGGCCAGCTCATCACTTCCCATACTGTCAACTTCGACAGAAGATCACTGAGTCGCAGCCGAGAGCCCTACGGACCCTGGACTGACTACGTAATAAGTCGGAAAAGGAATGAATAGAAAATCAAGACCTGCCAGTAAATGACTGGAAGTTAATAGAGGAGTCACCCCACCCCAAAAGACTCCCTCAGCTCCCACAGCTCCTGTCGATACCGTAGAAACAAAGAAAACTGGCACTCCCTAATAATCTCCCTCACCCGGAGTCAATACCCCTTCTGCAGATGTAAAGCAGGTAGAAGTGAGGCTATTCAGTGCTACCATTGGGGAAAACTCTGTACTATTTGGGTATGATGCTGAGTCTCGTATATATATATTAGTCTCCACCACTCCAAGCTGGCATCCGCTAATCTGCTATTCCACCTCATGGAAAGAGGTTTTCATATTGCCATCTTCCAGGAACCCTGGTCAGCAAATATCACCGTGACAGGGTTGAGGAATCACAGTTATACGCTTTATCGCGTATAACATATATACACACATATGTACATATGTATGTACAGTGGAAGTCGCTTATAAGGACCACTTTAAATTGGTTGGTTTCTACCGTCCTATTCTACCGTCGGATATAACGACCAATTGTCGAAAGTACATGATCGTTGTCGTCGCTTATAACAACGGAATAACGGATTTTTTTTTATACATATAAATTTACGTACACACGTGTATCTGAACATTTCTTGTTAATTGTTGTGATTTTGCATTCAGTAGCACCAACGATTTGTTACGTCGCTGACGGTCGTTCTGCATTGTGCAGCTGTGTAGGTATCTATTTACAAATAAGGTAAGGTGGATTAAGTCGATTATTAACATTTTTCAGGCGAGCAGTTTTAAACTTTCAAAATTAATTTAGTAAAAATCGCTTGCACCAGATAGCTGTAATTTCTTCTGAAAATTAGTTAATTAGTTAGCTTTTAATGGCATTTTCAACGTTAAAAAAAAATTAAATTTAGAAGATATTGCTCAAAAACCGACTTAAAGTACTTTAACTTTTACTGAAATCACTTAAAATTTGATTAAAGTCAGTAGTTTAAAGAAGTCCTCTTATGGTAAAAATGGAGTCGTTCTATCGATCGTAGTGAACTTGCCCAATTAGCTGCAGCAGCAAGTTTTGAAGGTATGGAGGAGGGCGATATTGACGAGTTATTGATATCGCACGATGAAGAACTTAATAACGAACATTTGATTGGTATGAATGTTGAACACGCATCGGAAGAGGATATTGTTGCACCGGAAGTGGTTGTTGGAGAAAAGAAATTAACAACTGTTCTTATTTTGAAAGCGATGCAACTTATTTCACAGGCAATGGAATTATTTTCCATTTAATGATCCTGACGAAAAACGTAGTTGAAAAGCTACAAAATCTTATTTTACTTAGAAAAAAAGGCTGTAACAATTCAACAAACTATGGACCAATTTTTAATAAAATCAACACGACAACCAAATCAGTCGAAAGAAAAGTTCATTCAAACTTTAAAATGAATTAAATGTCTTCATAATACTTAACATAATATTAAAGTTAACTTTTCTGTACTTAAGTAGTGGTTGTATGAAATATTTATTTTCCTATTATATATTTGAATAAACATTTTTGTTGCAGTAAAATTAGATATACCTATTAAAAATAATAGAGATTTTGATTTTAATATTACATTTTATTCTGGTACCAATTAAACCAAATGTAGTGAAAATACATGGGAATCTATACTTCGATTTGCGTCGTCTTTTTCTGGTCCCAATTAACGACGGAAATCGGGGTTTTGCTGTATAAGCATCACAAGAAAGGATGGCATTCTTAATGTTGTGTGGTATGATTTTAGGTGCGTAAACAAACAAGAAGAAACTATCGCTATACTTGGAGACTCTTTCTTCCGTATTATAGTTTTTAAAAAGCGATCTGTTTCACATCAAATCATCTTGAAACACTTTTGGGAAATTTGGGTTGTGCGTCCTCGGATTTGTAGAAAATAACTATATGCGAACTTACGATTTCGGAGATCTTTTAAACTCTTGTTCGATTGTGCTGTTTTTAATCATCCACTGTTACGAAAGCGAGTCTTAAATTATAATTTCCAAGCTGCCAATATTGTTCAAAAATAATCTGTTGTTAAGTTGTTGAAATTTTCTCCCTGCATTTGCGTGCACAATCCGTTAATGGTTTAATTTCTCTTCCTAAAATGACTTTTACGGTTTTGGTTTTATGTAATTATTATCAATATTTTCGTCTTCTATGGTACTTATTGGCTGTTCTTGAAGTAAGTTTTGTTCCACTTGTAACACAATTTCCTCAAGATCCGATTCAGAAAAGAATTCGTGTGACTACCGAAAGTCATAGTCTGGATCCTTTACACTATCGTCACTATCTTGATGAAAAGATTCTTTTCTGTAAGACCTTAATTCGCACTCTGTGGCTTCTCTCAGCTTGGATACATCTATTGGAGACAATCAGTACAAAATGCAGTTTCTGTATCTGCATAATAATAAATTTTATAGAAATTTCCAAAATATTATTTTAGTGATTGTAAGCACTTTTACCATGAATCTCTGCACACGAAACATTAATGTCCTCTATTGATTTTAAGCAATTTGTGGTTAGATCGTCTGTATCTTTTATTTATTTGAATACAATTGTTAACTTCTTATTCAATATATTCGTACTTCTACGCCAAAAGATGATATGTGCCATTTGTATCATTGAACAGTTGAGCAAATTTGTCGAAAAATGGACATGTGAGCAAATTTGTCGAAAAATGGACATGGACAAAAATGGACAAGTTATGGAATATTGTTACAGATACATACATACATACCTCGATAAATAATCACATACCTGGAACTATGTATATCCCCATTTCGCTGATATGGTGGACGACCTACAACACTTTTTCAGAATGCAAGATTCAGCATTTTCCTTGCTCTTTCCATGCAGCTGCTTTATTTACTACGACACATATGTAGTATGCACATATAAAAATATTATATAGGTACTTGTTGACAGAACACTGAACGATTAGCTTTTCCTTATTTCTGGTCAGTACAACACAGAACGAGCACTAAAAAATCACCTTTAGACTGTTCCCAATGAATTCCGTTACTTATGTATGTAGATGGAAATAAAAAATTTTCAGCGATTTCCTTATCTAACCTTCTCCAGAACATACTTACATACATACATATGTACTTATGTATTTATTTGGAATGATTTTGGATAATAACGTTAGACGTAAATGTAGGTACTTAAGCTGTTATTCTCTATCCAATTTTAACCCTTAAATGCATATCGTTTCAAAAATGAAACACTAACTTTAAAGCCTATTTTCAAACATAAATTTTACTAAACTTCAAGGTTGGATGTATGTTTGTAATTCCTTTGTCCTGTTTCTTACGGGTGAAATAAAAAAGAATAACGGTTTTTGAAATACGTGCGAACAGAACTGTAATTTTATGCTGACAGACGATTCTGGCGCGTCCGGTGATTTGTTTGAATTCCTAAGTTGTCTTAAAAATGAATAAATAAATAAATAAAATCAATTTTCTCTTTACAAAAAAGCTTTTATATTGGTAAGTAGTTATATTTTCTGCTAATAAATCAGTCAGTAATGCATAGCGTTTAATTTTTGATTCAAGAAGTTTTTTAATAAAAAATATATGAAAATATGCGTATTGATTTTTTTTACTATTTTTTCATGAATCTACCCATTAATCTGAATATAATATATTTTTGGCTTATTTATATTTAAAATTGAAATTGTTTTGATATGCATTTTGATAAGCCGGCTTGGCTTATATGAACTAAGATCTTTTAAAAAAAAAATTTCTTTTGTTTTGTAATAGTGGCTTCACTACGCAAATTTATTTGACCTAATATTCTAATATTGAAGAACGGCTTATGTCTACTTTATTTAAATGAAAATATCATTTTAATATGTAACATGACTTAAAATGACGTAGAATTTTATGCCATAATAATTTTAATTTTGTCAAAGTGACCTAAGTCAACATAATTCGTTTTTTCTTTTTAAGAAATTACATTTTTCAAAATATTAAGAATGGTATAGTTAAACTTAAGACATGTGTACATAAAATACCTGCACAGAAATAATATGCCTGAACTAAGATGTTATACAAAATGCTAATTTATTCGATAACAATAATTAAGAGATTTTTTTAAATTTTAAAACCTACCTACAAGCCGATCAGGCCAAATTGTAGCTAATTCTTTTCTCTTTTCAAAAATTAAGTAAAACCATTTTTGGCTTATGTGGACTTAAGTCACTTCACTTTTTGTGTAAAGATATGTTGAATATAATTGGAGTTAATTTGATATGTTTCCCGGATATCTGCTTTTAGTCCTGTAATACTGATAAAATGGTTTGTATCTTTGCAGCTGCATATTGGTTTATTGTTTTTAGTTTTTTTCTGCAGTCGGTTAAACATATATGCCTTCTTCCACAATACCACTCATTCTCCAAAACTCCATGCTACAAGGTAACTCGAAGCGTATTTTTCACTCTTTTTTGATGAAGTGTCCGTGAATGAGTTGTCTCTTGGTATGAGCTGTCCGGGGATGAGTTGCTCTGTGATGATCTGTCCGTTAGGGTGAATTGTCCTCGAATGAGGTGTCCGTGAATGAGTTGTCCTGCTGTGAGTTGTACCCGACCATGCAGTTCATCAAACCAAATTTACCGAAACATTTCTACCATATTATCGGTAAAATGATGTTCGCGAAAGCAGAAGCACACACCGATCAAAGCCGATTGAATTGGAGGACCTACTAAGAAAGGGCTATTTATCGACTGCCCCTCCAGTTTAGTTGATGAGCAGTCTGGTTTTTATACTGCGTGATTTGGAAGATGTCTACCCGAGAGTGTTTCGATCTTGTATGGAGGAATCTGTCTGACCAAGTTGAATGTTGAATGTTTCTTTGCCGAACAACGCGACCGACTTTTGGTTACTTTGGTACTTTTGGTTAGCTTGCATTTTTCATTATAATTTACAGTTAATTGTTCAGTGGCATAATTTTCAATAAGATATAAAATATAAATCTATCTCGACTTACATCCATATACTCTGTACTAAAACTGACTAAAACGATATATGTACATACATTTTTTTGGTGCCTCCTGTGATGACTTGGTATTGCGAAATTACGTTTAACGGAATACAGTTATTTTCTTGAAAGTAATGGCGGAGTTAGGTAAGCGCGCGTTGGCAGTTACTACTATAAAGCGTATTGCCGCCAA
Source organism: Blera fallax (assembly GCA_946965025.1). Classification (NCBI taxonomy): domain Eukaryota; kingdom Metazoa; phylum Arthropoda; class Insecta; order Diptera; family Syrphidae; genus Blera; species Blera fallax. The sequence continues at coordinate 60,045,405 of OX337246.1, forward strand.
AATAAGTGCAGAGGAATTTAAAAGCTACGCATTTGGCCCGCGACAGGAAGAAAAGTCGTTACAAATGCACTTTGGTCGGTTTGTGGCAGCTCATGACCCACTTCTTGGTTCAGCTAAGCTTATGGAGATAGAGTCGCACGCAGTGGACCCGTTGACTGTTCCGATGGAACTTTGCAGATTTGGCTGGCATTAAAAGATACATTCGAAGCACTCATTCATTCTCAAGATTTTCCTGAGGCATACAAACTTGAGAATTGCGTGCGGCGGTGAAAGCCGATGTACCTAGTGTCGCTGGTTGGCGGTCTATACATATGCTAGTGGCTATGAGGAGGTGTGCAAGGCGCTTACATCTCGTTACGACAACCCAAAACAACTTGCCTTGTCACATCAAGGCTCCCTTCAGTGACGCAACAAGTATGGGATAAGAGTGGTACCTCCTATTGGCATTGGAGGTGGCTGACCGTTTTCAAAGGCTCAAGGGATTCAACCTTTGTTGGCGTGTGGCTCAACATATTGCCTTCAATGCAGCGGAAGTCATCATACTTTGCTCTGCCGTTTATCAACAAATATGGTTTAACCATCTGCAAATGGTCAAATCATTACAGAAGGAACACCCGCAACTAGACTTCGCTGGGTCGTATTTGGATCTACAACAATTCACTTTGCCACTACACCAGCTGTTGAGTCTACTTTGGACTTAGGGAATAAAAGAGACGAATTGTTAATACGACTTACTTTATATCTTAACCAATTCACATACGGAATATTAAAATACAATTTTAGTCTTTTTCTTCTTTCTCTGGCCGTACAAAGTAAAATAATTTTAATTATAACTGCCGCTTCACATGCGTAGCTTACAGCAAAAAAAGGAAAAAGAAAATGTCGAATGGGCTCGTTTACACCATGACACGTCTGGGACATTTGACAATTACTGGCCAGGGGTGGGAACACTCCCCCTGGTATGTAAGTCTACCTCCTTTTTGATGACGTCCAAGACAGCAAGCTTCACCGCAGGTCTCTCATAGATGCCTGATTGCGTGAATTTTGTCTGTCCCGGGTGCGCAGTACTTCCTGGCGATGATTCAACTCTTCAGCCATCAATTTGGAGGGTTATTGTGATTCATTATAAGAACAATGTTATCTATCTCTAGGGGCCTCACCGGAGAGAACTATTTAGTTCGACGAGTTATAGTTGGGAGGTATTCCTTTACACATCTCTCACAGAAATTTCGTATAAGTCAACCAGTTTCTTGGTAGTCCTTTATTGTCATCACTAAACAACGCCAGCGACTTTGATCCTACACTAGCAGGAAGTGGTTTGGCGTGGGTGCCTCTTAATTCTCATTCTCGATTGGTATGTAGGTTAATGGTCGTGAGTTTAATATGTTTTCAACCTCAAGCAGCATGCTCCTCAGGAGCTCATCAGAGGCATTACGGCGAGGCATGATTTGATACAATACCGTCTTGACCGAGCGCACCAACTTCTCCCAACAGCTACCCATGTGGGGTGAACCTGGCGATAAAAGCTCCATTTAGTGTTTTTAGTCATAAATGTCTGCATCAGCTTTTCTTTCTCGATCTGTGGATAGGCCACCTGTAGTTTCTTCTCAGCTCGTCTGAAATTCATGCCGTTGTCGCTGAACATTTCCGTAGGAGTTCCCCGACGAGCGATGAAGTTGCGTAGAGCGAGAATGCATGAGTCTGCTGATAATGTGCAGGCGATTTCAATATGGAGCGCTCGGGTAGTCAAACAGGTCAGCAATACTCCATATCTCTTTTCTGTGCCCCGCAGGTTGACGACAAGCAAAGATCCGAAATAATCGATGCCAACGAAAGAGAATAGTCGGCAAAATGAAGCTAACCTGGCTGGGGGAAGCTGTGTCATCTTTGGAGGTTGCAGAATAGCTTTGTCGTTCTTACATCGTTGACATTTCGTTCGCACGGCTCTCAATACTGTCCTCATTCTTGGAATGCAGAATCTCTGCCGTAATTCATTTATGACGGTTTTGTGATTTTGGTGATAAAATATGTTGTGGTAATTCTGGACAATAAGCTCCGTTATTATGTGTCGCCTTGGAAGGATTACCGGATACCTTAAATCCGTACTGCCATCTTTGTACCACTCAATTCTTCCGATAGCTCGAAGTAGGCCATTATCATCCAGCTGCGGAGAAAGAGTAAACAAGGAGCTTGACTTTGCATGCTCCTTATTTCGTTCAGCGCTGGGAGAGGAACACTTCCTTGATAATTTGGAGCGCGCATTGAGAAATGCTTTCTCCTTCGAACCTCGACAATTTGTTTTCGTTTCACCACTTGTTGTTTGTGTGTTTGGTATTACTACTCCCTACTCCGTTTGCGGCTTCTGCCACGCTGTATAGCCAAGAACTAGATTCTGGCAACGTACATACTGGTAGGGAATGTTTAAAAATAGCCCAGTTCAAACGAATGGAAGGCGACAACTTTTTCACTAGCTCCTGCAGCAGTGCGGGGTTGTTCAGGTGTGAAACTAAACCCGAAGCTTCCAGTGCGCAAAGGTTTTGTACGGCAATGGCGAAGTTAACTATAGTCTCCAATCGTTCAGTCGTTGGTGCTGGAGTGGCGCGGATTTTCCGCAAAGTGTGTGCACGATGAGTTCCGCTAGTTCGAACCTCATCTGGAGTGTGAACATTACTCTTGGGACGTAGCTGGGTTGATGTAAAAGGTTCTTCACTGCTTCCGCTGCCTGGTCTATATCGGCTGGTCGTATGCTGGTTGGGTCAATTGTTGCTGATGCTGCATTGGTGGTTCTTGCTGAATGTTAACGGGTTCACTAACTGACTGGCGATGCTGTTGCTGTGATAGTGAACCGTTGAGCTGACATTGGCGAGATTGTATTTCGGGCGGGTATCTCTCTACGGGTATCATCACCGCTGTGTGATGAACCATCATGTGTTGTGCGTTGGAAGCGTTTTTGGCGCACCATGGATTGTGGGAATGCGAAGTATCTTGTTGCTGCCGTGGCGTTAGCTCTAGGCCTAGGCAATATCCTTGGTATTTAGGAATTCGGATTCGGTATTAATATTAGCTCCATAACACTTGTGGGTTGAACTGTGCACTCAATTCAACCACTCTTGTATCTTACTGTTCGAGTCCGATGAGTTGTCGTCGTCGCTCTGGGACTCCTCTGCGAATTGGCTAAGAAATTGATATTTTTGCGGTACATACATTTGATCTCTCGCACGTGCTTCTTCTAACCTTTGCATTTCAAGTTCCAACAGCTTAGTCGAAGAATGCCAGGATCCTTTTGATGAGTTCATCTCCACCGATGCGCGTTTTGAGGTTATGGAAACAGCACGCGGCAGAAACGACAGTTCTTGGCTTACATTGGTATCCTATGGAAGACGAGCTTTTCCACAAAATAAAATTGGCAATCGATACGAAACGGCAAGTCCTGAGCGATACGGCAATGCTCTATGATCTAAATGGCATGTTGGCACCGTTCATAATTGTGGCTAAAATATTCATTCAACAACTATGGGGCAGGATTGGCATGGAATACACCACTTCCCAGAGAATTGCTGGACAAATGGCTGACCTTTCGGAATGACTTGCAACGATTGGCTTCAATCCGCATACCGCGATGGCTTGGCAAACACAGGGATGAGCTCCTGCATCTACTTGGGTATTGCGATGCCAGTATGAAGGCATACGCAGCAGTCATCTACCTCAGCACTACCGATACCAATGGACAGATCACGGTTCAACACTGATCACGGCAAAGACGTAGGTGGCACCTATCAAGACGATAACTATTCCAAGGCTGAAGTTGTGCGCTGCTCAACTTCTCACTACAACCATGAGAAGCATCAGCCAGGCACTGGAGCTAAACGATATTCCATATACGATGTGGAGTGACTCCAGCATTGAACTTTTCTTTAACTTCGGAAACCACCGACAGAACTCAAACCAAATGTGGCAAATCGTGTTGGATATATTCAACAGCATTCTGATATTGACAACTGGCACCATGCACGCGATCATTTATGGTGGCATGGTCCACCGATTGGAAAGGAGCAATCTTCTACTGATGACATCCGTCTGACTGCAGATGAAACTTTGACGATGACTACGGAATTTAAATTATGCTTGGGTAATTTATTAAATTATGCTTGGGTTCGTCGCTCTAGATGACAGAATTCCAAAATGGCTGACTGGCATACATGACTTTTGGCGAAATTTATGCGTTTTCTCCGATTTACTTATGAAACAGTTGGCTTCTTCAAACTTGGTAATCCTCGAAAAATATTTCCCAGCAATCCAGCTCTTATTGTCCTAGATGATACCGTTACAGCATAATTTGCTTCCATTCGAGCTCTTATTTCCACTGAAATAGCAAAAGGATTCCTTAGAGCATCCTTCGCTATCAGACTGCCCTCTCGTTTTGATGTTTTTCTTGGCCTGGATCGTTCCCGATTCACAAAAGTGCTAAGCTCCTGAAAATGGCATTCTGAACTTTTTTCCCTGAACAGTCAATATTCCGCGCGATTTTTGAAATATCTTCTTCTTCTTGGTATAAATTCTAAACAAGGCTCCTTTCCTCCTTCGTGGAACTCTTTTTTCCCATTCTTATTCGTAAATCTTCAACAAATATAGGAGCAATAAGTGGAATGCAAAAAATATTAAATTTGAATCACGTGCTTCATTACTTCCAATTGAAACTTACCGTAAGCTTTGGGTGTGCTAATTAAAGTGCCGCAACAAAACAGGCGGCACAGACGGTAAAACTTGTATATCGCGTGACCCCAAATTATAAGTTTTTTACAATTAAACAGTCAGTCATTGCAAAAACTTTTAAAACCTTTAATCTTAATAGTATGCGGTGTTATAAAAAAATAAACTTATATAAATTTCCCTAAGGGTGTGCTAATTAGCTTGCCAGCGCTGTACATAACGTGCTCACCAAGTAAGTAGTTCAGTCTACTACTAATAGAAATGTAGATGAAGCCGTTAATTCCTTCTGGAGAATGTATCTGTTGCCGACTGGTTTTTTAAAGATTTCTGAAATATTTTTTATGGTATGTCGACACGAACAGAGTTCATTTGCCACGTTCACATTGACTTCTTTTACCAAAAAGTAGGTTCTACTAGCATACTCTTTATAAATCGAACCGAAAGAGATTAAACTGAGTGACTTGCGGTCCCTATATATGTATGTAGATTCTCTGTGAAATGAAACTGACTAGATAATCGCTGCTGCTCCTTATCGACTAAGGATGTAACAGACCTTAGTACTTGGAAGAGGTCATTTAGGTTATTAAAAATGTAGTCGGTCAGTCTATAAGAATGTATGTATGTATGTACATATATGTATGAATGTACAAATATGTATGTATGTACATATATGTATGTACATATGTATTTTGTTACTCGACCATTTTACCTCTTGTAAAATACATACATACATATATGTACATACATACATATATGTACATTCATACATATATGTACATACATACATATATGTACATAGGTATGCAGTATGATACAGTATGCCCATAGAGACATGGCAATCGTTACCTGAAATCGGCTCTATATGGAGGAACTTTTCCATTCAATAGAAATGTCTGCAAAAACGGTAAAATATATATGTATATAAATTGGTTTCATAAAATCATTGATGTGACTGTACATACATCGCTACCACTAGCTCAACAACTGATGCTTGCGGCAGCTTTTTAAAAAAATTCTCTTTAAACTTATTGCATATATATGTATGCACTTACGTACCTAGATATGCACATATGTATATATGTATATATTATGACCTCTGATAGCATCACAAAATCCAACTCAGTAACATTTAGTGACAAAATTTGAGAAAATTATCTTATGTAGATTCCAATTACCGATATGGCTTGGTCAGTTTTAAGTTTAAGACATTGCATATTCTCAAAACTTGACATAAATAATAACGTCCTGAGTATTTATTGCTGAACCTAAATTTCCAAAAACTTCATTAGTAAATAAATTTACAGTCTATGTATGTTCTACACGATTGCATATTAAACTAAGTTACACGATAACCACAAAATGCATATTTGTCCAACACTCGCCACTCTCAGAACTGGGCATTGAATAGGAATGTTGGAAATACATACACCCAGGACACCTAGTTGCCTTATTGTCCTTGCGAGTGTCACTCGCCTACCTGACTCGAAGACAAAATACTTTCCCAGCCAAGCATTTAATTTGGAAGATGTTTGCATATCTGAAATTAGTTCTGAAGAATGGCCGGGTGAATTATATACTGTATCTGAACTGGATGTGACAAGGTTACTTGTGACTCTTACATTGGACAGGAGGGATGTCACGACAATTAGATAATCGTGACTGAACTGCAAAAAAGGAGGCAGTACGCACGGCTCAAGTTACGGACTTTTTTCTTTCTCTTTGTACAGTTGTTGTTCCCAGCAACAGCGGAAGTCGTTTAGGTTTTCTCCTTTAATTTCCGGTTATACTTACGAGTACAGCAACACCATTGTAATAAGTAAGGGAAAACAACTTTTCCAAAAACGACAAAGAAAAGGAAAACAAAATACTCGTTCTTTTGCTTTCTTATACTCCGATAAGGACACGAGAGCATGAAGATGAGACGAAAGGCGGCATGTTTTTTTTTAGGAACAAGCACTTGCCGTAGTTACTTAGCATTATTAGGTCTCGTCCTATCAAGGCTCTCGCTCTCTGTGAATGTTCCGGGTCAATTAGACGAACAATGGCCGATTCCATAAACGTGAATCGTGTTTGGAAATATAAATGCGGGTATTAAGAAGAGTTGCTTGCGCTTGAAAATTCAAACATTCTAACGAGAGAGTGTGAGAAAGTGAACGGATTTTTATCAGGGCGAATATTTTCGCTACGAAAATATCCTTGACGGCTTTGTTTCCTTTGCATTGGCTTTCAAACGTCTTTTTTATTTTGCTTTCTTGTGCCTTTTATCGCTCGTACTTTGCACTGCGAGTACAAAAGGTTAATTCCATTTTGTTTAATCTTTATTGCTCAACTATTTACTTATATTTGTGGGGTTCGGAGTGAAAGCAGGGGCGGTCAGGGCCTCGTCGGCTGGTGAAGAGATTCAAGATAAGCGGATTTGGAAAACAGAAGTGAGTATTATTACGAGGACGTGAAGAGCTTTATTTTGATCGATGTTTTAGAATATTGGCTTCATTAAGGGTACAAAGTGAAAGGGAGAATTTTTGCTTACGATGGTTACTTTGCATTCTAAAGACACGCGACGACCGGTTTGTATTTAATTTGTAAAGTTAAAATAAATCTATAGTATAACGTATTGGTATGTACGAAAAGAGTTCAAAGAAAGATTTAAATCTTTTGTTTGAGTTGCCTTTCCCAACTTCTGCATTTAATAATGACATTATGGAAGTCAATCTCCTGAGTTTAAATTAACAGCTTACTGGGGTAGGTACATGATAAGGGCAACACATTTAAATTAATTAGCTGAAATGAAGGTGATGCCTTCTTATTTTTATATTTAATAAAAAATGCACTGTGCAGTTTGACTTGAGGAAAATTGTTGTTGAATTTTCTATAACTCGAAAATAATAAATGAGTAATCTTTATTTGAAACTTCTGAAAATGGATTTAATTTATTATGCCCGTGTTCTTTCTTATTGTTTTAATTAGAAATTATGAATTCCAAATGCAAATATCGTAGCGTTAATTGAATTTTTTGGAACTCAAGTTTGACTGTTGTAAATAATATGTATCTCTAAAACTTTTTCAAACAAGCGGACCAAACCATCGGACTCAACTTTTTCTTGTGAGCGCTTATAAAATTATTCTCATGCATCAGGACTGTTAAGTTTTTTGAATTCATTCGCAGCAAATTGATATAAGAAATGCAGCCCAAGTGCTCCAGCATTTCAAGCACTAGGTTAAATTATATTCTGACGAAAAATATAAAAAACATATAGGACTAAATATTTCATAGAGGACAGGAATTCTCTATCTTCAAAAACTTAGTCCAAGACACACACGACGACTTGATACACAATCTCAGTTCACAATAAAATAAAACATGTCAAAGGTGCACACAATGTAGTGGCTGACGACTTTTCACGGTGAGATACTGACGTTACCCGGTATTACAGAACTTGCCACTTAACAAGTTGACGAGCTTTCGTTGAAGATAATTCTAATATTAAACTTAGTCCTATTATTATCGGGAACTACATTTAAAATAGTTGGTCTTATAGACCAATTTGGCGTCTTCCAATTATATTCAAAGTATTCGAGACAATATTGCTTAGGCGAATGCAGCCAGTTATAGAAGAAAATTGTCATATCCCGGATCACCAATTCGGGTTTACAAGCAAGCACTCTACAGTTGACCAAGTACATGCGTAAAATAACAGATGTAATAGAAAAATCATTTCATTTCATTTATTCATCAAACAGAGTATAATAATAATCTCTTTCAGACTAAATAGCGAAATTAAGAAGTATTAGGGATAATAAGCATACTACGTACATTCAATAAATACAATTCAAAAATAAACTTTTTTTTTTTTATACAATTTAAATAATTGGATAGGAAGGTTAGGTTAGGTTAGTGGGTTGACGGGCGCAAAAGAATTCTGCATCCGTCACACTTAGATCAATGCAGATCCATTGTGATGCCCTAGGGGTTTAAAAACCACCCATACTCTAGAACCTATAAGCAAACTATGGATATTGAAGCCATCCCGAGGCGTTTATAAATTTGTGCAAGTCGTTTATAGACTTGCCAGAAAGTTCCTCAAGGTCACAGAAGAAGTGTCTTCCAAGTGTTTTAGATCTAATATGACAGAGTGATGGGCAGTGACATAGAAAGTGTGTGGAATCTTCATGTACATCTTCGTCACCACATCCTCTGCACAGGTCATTTGTACTAAGTTTCATTTTCGTTGTATGATATCTCAGCATATTGTGTCCAGTGATAATACCTACAAGAGATGACAAAGATTTTTTGTTCATTTGTAAAATTCTCTCGGTTTTTTGCTTGTCGTAGAGTGGCCACATTTTCTTGGTTATAGCACAAGAATCAAGCACTCTCCATCTTTCATTTGCAGCTACTAATGTTTTGTCCCCTATCATCTGTTTAATGTGACAAGGCGGGATTTTTACAGTAGTGTCTGCCTGATTTAGTCCAAGCGATGCTCCTTTTCTTGCCAGCTCATCAGCTTTCTCGTTACCCGGTACCCCCTTGTGTCCGGGAACCCAGCAGAGTCTTACGTTGTGCTGTGCACCAAGAACCCGTAGCTCTTCGCGACAACGACTTACAAGCTTCGATTTAATTTCAATGGCAGAAATCGCTTTTATTGCCGCTTGGCTGTCAATGAAAAAGGTAATATCAGTGTGTGATAGTGCCTTCATTGCGACCTGATTAGCAGCTGTTGTCACTGCCAGGACCTCAGCTTGGAAAACGCTACTGTGGTCAGGAAGTCTGATAGAACTGGATAGGTCCAAAACTTCGGAGTAGAATCCCGCGCCAACTCCAATGTCCATCTTGGAGCCATCTGTGAAGATGGGTATCGATGATTCGTAACCCGATAGTTGATTTTCGTGCCATTCTTCTCTACTGGGAAAGGAAGTAACGAATGGTCTTACAAAGTCAAGGTAGGGTGTTGTGTAGTCTGTACATACAGAATTTTCTGTAAATTTACGTAGGATCTGCGCATGCCCCGTTATACTGGATTTCCAGCATCCAGTTTGGCTAAGTCGCAGGGCACTGTTTGCGGCAGACTCCTGTACGAAGATATCAAGGGGTTTAAGGTTGAGTATAGCTTCCAACCCCGCTGTGGGGGTGGTTCTCATTGCCCCGGTGGTGCCGATGCAGGCCATTCTTTGAATCTTTGTCATGGTTTTGAGGTTGGTAGCTTTACATAGCGCTTGCCACCAGACTAAATTACCATATGTCAGTATCGGTCTAATTACCGCGGTGTATAGCCACATGATGATCTTAGGACTAGGACCCCAGGTTTTACCGAATATCCTATTACAGGCATAAAAAGCTACCATTGCTTTCTTTGCTCTTTCTTTTATATTGAGATTCCAGTTCAATTTCCTGTCTAGGATGACTCCTATGTACTTGGCGCTTTCAGAAATTTTAAGTGGAGTCCCTTCAATTGATGGCAGATCAAATACTGGTATAGTCCTTTTATTTGTAAAAAGGATCAGCTCAGTCTTTTGCGGGTTGACCGCAAGTCCGCAGTTCTTGGTCCATGTGTTAACCATGGATAAGGCGCTTTCTATTTGGTCGCTTATGGTAGATAGGAATTTGCCTGTCGCTAGTAGTGCTAGATCGTCAGCATATGCTACTGCTTTAACACCACTAAATTTTAACTTAATTAAAATTTCATTTACCACAAGAATCCAGATAAGGGGTGAAAGTACCCCACCTTGAGGGGTGCCTCTAGATGCTGATACTTTGATATGAACACCTCCTATTTCCGAGTAGATCAGCCTGTTTTTGAGCATACCCATTATCCAGTTGATAATAGTGTTGTCCACTTTAAGGTTTACTAGAGCTCTTTTAACCGCATCGGTTTGGACATTGTTGAAAGCCCCTTCGATGTCTAGAAAGGCCGCAAGAGTGTATTCCTTATCAATTAGTGTCTTTTCCACGGTACTCACAACGCTGTGGAGCGCTGTTTCAACACTTTTGCCCTTTGTATATGCATGTTGGGCTGGAGATATGGTGGTCGGGTTCAATTTACTCCGAATGTAGATGTCAATTAGCCTCTCAAGGGTTTTTAAAACGAAAGAGGTTAGGCTAATAGGTCTAAAGTCTTTAGCGGTAGTGTGACTGGGTTTACCAGCCTTAGGTATAAAAACCACTTTGACTTCACGCCAAGATTTTGGTACATATCCCCTGGTTAGACTACTTAGGAGTATGTTTTTCAGGTGGGGTGTGATGTGATTTGCACATTTTTGTAGCATCATAGGAAAGTTGCCATCCATTCCCGGAGATTTGTACGGCGAGAAGGAGTTGATAGCCCATTTTATCCTTTCTTCTGTTATCAATTCCGCTGGTGTTGTATGCTCCGTGTTATCGTGCTCATCCAGGTCATTACTCTTGTGGGAGGTGCAGCCTGGGAAGTGAGTGTTGAGTAGGAGTTCAAGCGTATCGTAACAGGATTCTGTCCAGTGGCCGTCGGAGTCTTTAAGAGAGCCCAGTGCAGTTGATTCTTTGGCAAGAACTTTTCTAAGCCTAGACGAATCGTTGGTGTTTTCTATCTCACTGCAAAAGGCCCTCCACGAACAGCGTTTAGCTCGCTGGGTTTCTATCTTGAATCTTCTTTGGCTGGATTTGTAGGTTTCCCAGTCACTGTCTGTTCTTGTGTGTTTTGCAACATTGAAAAGTTTCCGTGTTTCTTTCCTGATGTTGTACAGTTCTTTTGTCCACCATGGAGGAGATTTTGTTCTGCTTTTCCTCGTCTCCTTAAGGGGACATGCCTTCTCAAGGGCTGTACCGAGAACTTTAGTTAGGTCATCGGTTGTCTTGTCTATGCTCTCAGGCTCAAGCATAGAATGTGTCTGAAGAGTTCCTGTCTTTATCCCTACTTCCATAATAAAGATATCACAGTTGGTTTTCCTGTGATTTCTATATGGTTTTAAGACATGATTTTTGTCCGGTATCAGAAATTCAATGATTTTGTGATCAGAGAATGTCTCATCTTTTAATACCTTCCATTGTTCTATCACTACTGTATTTGTGTTACTTACTAGAGTGATATCAATTACCTCTTGCCTATTTCTAATAACAAAAGTTGGTTCTGTGCCTCTATTTGCAACTAATATGTTATTTAGGATAAGGAATTCAAAAAGTGACTCACCTCTTATGTTGATGTTGGTGCTACCCCATTGAATGTGATGGGAGTTCGCGTCGCAACCTATGACTAGGTCCCATTTTTCTCGCGCGGCACGCTGAACAAGTAGGCGAGTTAATTCAGCTGGAGGTCCTTCTACTGCATCATATGGCATGTAGCACGATGTTATGATCAGCGGCGGGAGCCCGTCACGTTCATACTTGACTGTTGTGTGGTCTATATCACTGTAGGTAGATAGAAGAAAGAGATTAATCTGTTTCCTAGCCACTATACAGGTTCTGGTCTTACTATTTGTATTTACTTGAGCCGTTTTATACAGTACAAGTTCCTTTGAGTTTAGCCCCCTTATTTTGCCACCTGTAATCCAGGGTTCTTGAATTAGGGCCAAGTCTATCTGTCTAACCTCCATGAGGTAGATCAGGTTGGCGCTGGCCGCCTTACTGTGATGTAGGTTTATTTGGACTATCTTCATCACAGTGCTTTGTCGCCTCCTCCTTTTTACTTTTATTTGCCGAGTTGGCAATAAGCCTGAGCTTACATCGGTTTATACCGACGCGGACTTTGAAGCCTATCTTGTTCAGTAACGGAATTGATTTGTGACTGAGCAACACTGTCACTTCCGTACCGGATTCGTTGTATTCCCCTACTTCTAGCACTTCCCAGGCATGGCTCAGTTGGTCTTTATTTAAAGATCTGAGGTACCTTTCGATCCGATCTCTAGGAATGTAAGGTCCCCGTACAAAGAGCTTGGCCCTCGGTCTAGTCAACTGCACGATTTCTTTTTTGTCGATCAGACGAAGGTCAGCATTCGGCCAAGGAGCTTTGGTCCTAGAGATGAAATCTCGGAGCCATGCGAGAGTGTGAGAGTCTTCACAGGTCACTAATTTGAATCCTTGGATGGTGTTAAGGGTGCCAAAGAGTGGGAGGGGTTCTTTCTCTTTGACAATGAGGTCGTTTACCTCATCAAGGATTCTGATCTCAATTAGTCGCCATTGGTCCTCAGTTAGCTTCCGTGTGGGATTACCGAAGTCAGCAACGGCGACCTGCTGTCCACTAACGGCTAGCAGCGAAAATCTGGCTCTTTTCGTTTTGTTTGCCAGTGGGGAAAGGGTGTCGTTAAGCCTAGCTCTTTTGGACGTACTAGCAGTCGGCTCGGGGTTGGTATGGGGGTGCACATTCCCGGGCGTCTTGAGTTTGTCCGAAATCAAGGTTCGGCTGGGCGTACGTCGGGTCTTTTCTTTACGTTCGTCCGTGCTAGTCTCCGGAATCGTTCTGAGTCTTGTCTTGGCCTTGTCAAGAGCTTGTCTCTCCTTCTCCGTTAAGGTATCCGGAGTGCGTTTACTCAGTCGCCTGACGATTCTGACTGCATTACGTCGTTGTCTACGTAGGATCTCACGTTCGTTGAGTGCCTTACGTTTGCCGGTAGCTTTAGAGTCAGAGGCTATTTGCACTAGCCGCCGGGAATCGTTCGGCAAGACCTCTACGACTGTCGTACAGCTGTCATTAGTCGTGTCGTTTTTCGAGGGATCCTGACCTCCGTCACCTGATTTAGGGGGGGAAGTCGCAACCAGATTGCATGTGGAGCTAAGGCTCTGGATGTTTTCTGGGTACGCCTCCCCCTCTTTCACCTTACCAGGAGTTATCTTCTCTCCCTCCAGACCCGTACGAGCAAGAGGCTCGATGCAACGTCTGGTTGGTGAGTTCGGTAACCCGATGGTTGGTTTAGGTGGCCGTTCACTCTCTTTCTGTCTGCAGGTTTTGTTTGGATCTGAAAGCGTTGCCTGTGATCGCCTTGGATCAATTGGATAGGAAACTTCAACAATCAAATGTTACCAGATAAAGCTAATAACAGGTTCTTTTAAAATTCAATCTAGAACAATTTTCAAAAATATCTAATGACGCTAATACTGAGTTAGCCTCATTGATGCAACGAGCAATTGGTTCATTTTGAGCATAATTTGTTCGGTGCATCCTTTCACGGAAGTGGAATTGACCGCGTAAAATTCGGGAAGAAAAATAAAAATTAAGCATAGATAGCAAAGTATGACACTGAATTTGACAATGAATTAGGTCTCTGATAAACATGACACAAAAATATTTACGACGACATTCTAAAGTATTTAAATTTATTAACAACAATCTGGTTTTATAGGAAGGCGTTTCGATTCGCCAATTTAATTTGAAAATAAAAATCTGGTTAAACATTTCTGAACTCTTTCAATTCGATAGGAATGCAAATTATATGATGGGCTCCAAATAATACTGCAATACTCCAAGTGCGGTCTAACTAAAGATATGAAAAGGGTTTTCAAAGTGTACGGATCAATAAAATCTCTTGAGTTCCGTTTAAGGAAACCAAGCATAGAGTTAGCCTTACAAACAATATAGTCTATGTGTTCAATGAAGGTAAGGCGAGGATCAAGCAGAATACCCAAGTCCTTTTTTAAATATACTCTATTAAGTGGATTGTTTTTTATACCATATCCATACAAAATAGGCATGTAAGACCTAGATAGTGTGAAGCATTGGCACTTAGAAGTATTAAGGAGCAAATTATTAAAAACGCACCATTCTTCAACAGCATTTACATCTTCCTGCAAGAGATCACAATCATTTTCAGCCTTTATTGCACGAAAAACCTTTAGATCATCAGCAAACAAAAGGCATTCAGAGTGTTTGATAACGTTAGGAAGATCATTGATAAAGGGTAAGAATAACAACGGACCAAGGTGGCTACCTTGTGGAACGCCCGAAGTTACTTTAATAGGTTTAGAAAGGATATCATTTATTTTCACAAATTGGACCCGATTGCTCAGATACGACTCAATCCAATCAAGTAAATTAGAGTGAAAACCCAGACAGGAAAGTTTCCTTATTAATGCTTTGTGACAAACCCTATCGAATGCTTTTGCAAAATCTGTAAAAATCACATCAGTTTGAAGACCGATCTCGAAGTTATTTATAACAAAATTGCAAAAAAGTGATAAGTTTGTACAGGTAGATCTGCCCTGAATAAACCCATGCTGTTGGACAGAAATACAATTTTTTACAACGGATGAAATCTTGTTAGTAATTAACTTTTCAAACAGTCTAGGAATGGAAGAGGTTTTGCAGATAGGACGGTAATTGCAAACATTTTGTTTAGAACCGGATTTATGGATTGGAACAATGTGAGATATTTTCCAAATATCTAAGAAACTTCCAGACGCGATTGATTTGGAGAGGATTTGATGAAGAGGATAAGATAAAGAATTTGCACAATCTTTTAATAAGATAGGTGAAATACCATCAGGACCTTTACCTTTACTTTTTATACCCTTAAGGTCAGTAAGAGCTTTTTCAATATCTAGCCTATCAAATTGCAAGTCGCCAAGGTTGATCATAGATTCTAAGTTAGAAAAGAATCAGGTCGGCAAAGTATTCACAAATCGATTTAGTATCATCGGATGAAGAGTCCTTAAAATACATAAGATTCGGTAACCCATTTGTATTCCTTTTGGAATTTACAAAGTTCCAAAAAAATTTGCTATTCGATTTTAATTTCATTTCACAAAAATCACTTGAAGGAAAAATGATTTGAAGAAGGTCTGGCATGAAGGCTTAAAGTTCAAATTACGATAATATTTTGAAAACTTATTTTACGAATAGACTATTCCGCGTCAAACACGGAAACGAATATTCAGACTTTAAAGAAATAATGGCTTGGGTACCGCAAGGTAGTGTCCTTGGTCCATTTTGGTATCTATTATGTACTCGTGATATCTATACTGCAAGTAGATGGCACTGCTGTAGCTACATCTGCCGACGACACTGCTATCTTGGCAGTAGGCAAAACGGTTGGTACGACAGAATTGCAAGCATTGGATAGAGTAAATGAAACGACAAAGATTTGGCGAATCGCACTGAACGAGACCAAATCTGTTCGTATAAAATTTACTTATAAAAAAATAAATAATTTGACGATAATTTCAAACTCGGTTCGAATTCCATTTGCAAACGAGGCTAAATATCTTGGAATGATACTCTATGCAAAGCTGAAATGGAGGTCACATGTAAAGAATAACCGCAAGGAACTAGAAAACAAATATAGAGAAATATATTGGTTACTTGGAAAATATTCCAAGCTTAATATAGGAAACAAACTGCTTTTAAACAAGCAAGTGCTAAAACAACCATGGACGTATGGTATAAAACTTTGGGGTTGTACTAAAATAAATAAAACTAATATATAACAACATCTCCTTCTTCCACTTACCTTGTTGCGGTGGTGATGCTTAGTAAATTCTAGTGATGTCAGAGGGCGATTGCAGCAGGGCTACCCACACTCCAAGGCCTCTGACTGAAGGATGGAAGCTAAAGAGTGGTAAATCCTAACTATAGTGGTGTCAGCGTATAGTAAACCGTGCCCAAGGATGAAAGGTTGGAGGACAGACCAGCCACTAACGAGCTCCGTCCAAGACCGTTGGCTGAAAGTTTCTGGTATTGCTAACTAAATCTTAGCCTCCTCTCCTTCTTAAGATAAATATGTACTTCTATATCATTAGCAGCATTAAATCAAGCTTTGCAAAGTCCATTACATTTAACGATATAATCTCTAGTAAATTTGAAAATATTCAAGAAATAGGACTAATAAAATATTCAAGATTACGACTACACAAAAATATGTATATCATATGGTTTGTTGTGAGCTAGGATGAGGCCACGGGGGAACTTCGGTGTAGGTGAGGAGGACGGCGGCAAGCTCGCAGTTGCTCGGATCAGCTCGTCGGACGGGGTGGTTCTTGACACACCCCACCATACACCACCTGCTCGGCACACAAAATCTCATGTCTTGTAATAAAAAAAAAATAGAAAAAAAGGAGGAATAAAGCTACTCTACTACTTGACTTCGAACGGACTTCAAAAGATAGAAAAGAAGATAGGAGGAGAAAAGAAAATGTCCAAGGGCTTATGCCTATGGCCAGGAGAAAGACCGGGAAGGAATTCGCGAACTAACCTTACTAGCCTAACCTATACCTAACCTAACCTAAAACTAAGCCTGGGCTACCGATTGGGGCAGCAGGACTACAGACGCAAGGGGAAGAGCTCTCCTAGAAGCATTTGCATCACTGGACATTAGTCTGGCCAACAACGGTGCAGCGGAGACGTTCCGAAAGGCAGGCAGAGGGTCAATCATCGACATTACGTTCATGAGCAGCTCACTCCTGCGAAAAACAAAATGGCGGGTCAGCGAGGACTATACCCACAGTGATCACCAGGCGATCTTATTTAACGTCGGCGAAGAGAAACCCAAACTGCGTGCCACCCTAACAGGGCCGAAGTGGAAGGACACGCTCTTTGACAAAGACATGTTCGAGGAAATGCTGTGCACTAGCGCCACAACGAATAACGGATCGGCGGAGGCTCTTTCGCATCAGTTGATCCAGGTCATCACCACAGCGTGAATTATAACTCCGATATCTCCACTTTTATACTTATAAATGTTTTTTTATTTTTCTCTAAGGATTTTAACACAACTTAAATTAACATTAGCAAAGATTATTTTATTAGATATTAATATGTAATTAAACCACACTACTTCACGATCGAGTTGAGAGTGACGCTTAGCTGAACTGTCCCCTTCGATGCAGATTGATCTGACCAAAACACTTGTGTTTGGGAAACGGTTGCAGAGAGCATAAGCTTAGCATAGCAACAGTATGATAACCAACTGGTTCTCTGTCACTTGTGTTTGCCAAACGGTTGTAGAGAGCATAAGCTTGGCATAGCAACTGCACGATAAATAACTGGCTCTGCGTAACGATGATGAGGTTGATCATGATGATGATAGTGATGCTAGGTTCGATTATGTTGCTAGGTTACTCCTCCATCCCAAGAATGAACTGAATGAGCGTGTGATTGAAGTTCATATGTATCCTTAGGTCGTGGTGTATATGTATGTATGTACATATGTGCTGATGAATCATGTACTCAAATTTCCCAAGTCCATTAAAAGGGTGGATGAAGGTAACTTGTCCATTGTTTGATATATGCATGTCTATTTATCGGTATTTGTTTTTTTTGGATTGGAGGGAGGGGGGGGTAAGATGGGGTTGAAGTTAGGATTACTCAAAACAAAATCTAGTAAGTGTGCAGAGCTCCTCACCTGGAGGTAATGCGCCATTTAGTGTCGATCAATCATCCATCAACTCAAATAAGGAATATATTTCAAGGTGATTCCACTTTAAACTAAATCAATTTACTCAATTCAAAATTTTTGTTTAACATGTACATAGATGTACATATGTAAACCGGACCGAAACAGAAAACAATTATATTATTCCTCATTATAATACGTAGTTGTCTTTTTTTTCTTTTTTTTTAATTTTCTGTTTATGTACTTTTCTTTTATTAGTATCAACCGTTATTTTATAATTTCTAGTAACTCTATGCTCATTGAATCTAGGTGCCAACTTGTTTCGTCTGTCGTCCTGTTCATATATTGTCTCGTTTGGATTAAAATCTGGTGGGTCCGTGCGAGTCTTATTTCGTTTGTTTATGATATTATGTTTGTGATGTAAACTGCGATCATGAGCTAATTTAGCTAAAGTTTTGTAGTCTTTCATATGCTGTTCTAAATATTGGTCCTCGGTTTTGTAGTTCTCTTTGAAGGATAATGGATTTGTTTTATCTATGTGACCAGTAAGCAGTTCGAAGGGAGTTAATTTAGTGGTTGAATGAATGCTATTGTTATAAGTTATAACAGCTTCAACAACGATTTCGGCAATAGGTTTACTTTTATTTTGGGATTTTATAACTCTAACTAGTTCGGTCAGTGTTGAATGAAACCTTTCAACTGTTGAGTTGCCATTTGAACTTTTTGCGCATATGGTATGAAATTGTATATTATAAGCACCCAAGAAATTTCTAAAAATTGGGGACAAAAATTCGCTACCATTATCGCATACTACCATTTTCGGTATTCCATGATGGGAGAAGTAGGAGGTATACGCTTGCAAACTTACTAAATTTATCCACAAGAGTGAAAAAATGTTCTTTTTGTACCGAATATATGTCAACATGAAGTATCTCTAAGGGCCTAGAAGGTGTTTCTGTAATTTAAAATTTTAAGCGTTCTCGCTTTCGATCATATTTATACTTGTGACAAATGTCGCAGTTATTTATGATTCGGGCTATGGTGTTCTTCATATTAGGAAAATAAGATGTTCTTTTTAAGTGCTCTAAACTTTCGTCGATACCTCTATGATTGGACCTTGTATGGTATTCTCGTACAAGCTTTTCTTGGTCACCGATGTCAGTTATATCTTCGAGTAAACTACTACATCTTACTAACTTTAATCTATTACTATTACTAAAATATTTAGAATAAACTAATTGCACTGTTTTAAATGTGTCGTCATCTGTCAGTATTGCGCTGACTCGTTTAGAGTTTAAATAATCTCTAAAAATACATATAATAACAGATTCTTGGTTAATTTTTTCGTGCTCAATGATGTATCTTTTCTTCCTTTTAAATAATATCTTAAGTTTGGGATTAATTTTTTTTTTGTTTTTGTTCATCTTAAGGATAATTTGGTTTGAGAATTCATTCAATGGACGTTCGGATATAGGAATCCCATCGTCCGAATTTTCAGGGGCGGAATGAATAGTTGACCAATCATCCAGCTCATCTAAATTGTTTTGCATTGACATCAAATCTAAGTTTTCCACTTCATTTGTAGGTTCATTGGCCTCATTTGTATTTATTTCTACCCTGGATAATGCATCAGCATTTAAATTTTGCTTTCCTTTCCTATAAGTTACGTAATAGTCAAACTCTTCAAGTTGCAGCCTCCAACGGATTAGCTTGGAGTTGGGCTCTTTTAAGGAGAAAAGCCACATTAAAGCCCAAACTACAGCCAACAGTTCTTTTTCAATGGTACTGTAGTTCTCTTCGCTCTTGGATAAGGTACGACTTTCGAAACAAATCGGCTTATCCGAGCCTATAGCACCCTGGGATAATACTGCTCCTAATGCAACATTACTCGCATCAGTAGTAACATTGAAAGGCTTAGTAAAATCCGGATACTGTAGTATTGGGTCATTACATAAAAGAGTTTTGCATGTCTCAAAACACTTTATATATCTTGCGTCTATATTAATATCATTATTTTTACGAAGGCATTCAGTCATGGGTTTTGGTTTGTTAGCAAAGTCCTGAATAAATTTTCGGTAATACCCGAGCAACCCAAGAAATGACTTAATTTGTTTAGTTGTCCTTGGGATTGGGAAATTCTTAATGGCGCTAATTTTGTCGGGGTTTGGTTTTACCCCATCAGCTGTCACTATGTGCCCTAGAAAAGATACTTCTTTTTGGAGAAAAGCAGATTTTTCTAACTGAACTTTTAGGTTAGCATCTCTCAACCTTTCAAAAACAGCGTTCAGGCTCTCAATGTGTTCTTGGAGCGACGTTGAGTAGATGATTATATCATCCATCTATACAAGGCACGTTTTGCCTTGAAGATCTCTTAAGACGTTGTCCATGACTCTTTGAAAGGTCGATGGCGCATTCTTTAGGCCAAATGGCATGCGGACGAATTCATAATGCCCATTGTCGACTGAAAACGCTGTCTTTGGAATGTCTTTGTCCTTAATTTCGATCTGATGATGCATCTGCCTAGTTTATCCAAAATTTCACTTATATTAGGCAGTGGATATCTATCTTCAATTGTTTTATCATTAAGTTTGCGGTAGTCAATCACTAACCGCCACTTTTCTTTCCCTTTAATATCGCTTTTCTTGGGAACTATCCATATAGGAAAAGACCAAGGCGAAAAACTAGGTCGAATAATGCCCTGGTCGAGCATTTCTGATATCTGCCTTTGTACTTCCTTTTTATGAACATAGGGGTAACGATAGGACTTTGAATGTATTGGAATGTCATCTTTAGTTTTTATTTCGTGTTTTATTCGGTCGGAGAACGTTAAGTTGTGGCCTTCTTTGAAAAAGATATCTTCAAATTGTTTGCACAATTTAAGAATTGCTTTCTCCTCCTCCAAATTTAAATTATCAGTTTTTATTAAGTCGCAGATGTTCGTATTTTCCAAAGTTTGAGGGTTGGTGATAGAGAGGCTATGGATTTCTGTATACTCATCTGGACTCATGGATTGAACTTTAATTGGTTGTTCCATTAAAAAAGTCTGAGGTGAATCAGAAGTATTGATAACTTCGACGAACGAATACCAATTTTGAGCCTTATACATATCTGTGGCCACAAGCCATAACCGCTAAAGTCGACTTAAGACAAAAACCAAATGTTTCTATAATTTTCATTGGAAATAAGCATAATTAAAGAAATAACAAAATGTTGGTACAATTAACAATAATTTGCACTTTGATAATCAGTTTTGGTTTGTTACTTAAATGCGTAAGTTTTTTTTTCAAACTGAAAATTAAATTTGAAAATTCTTCTTCTGAAAATTCCATTTTCGACTTTAGCGGTTATGATTAAACTTCGTTTTATTATTGTTGGCTTTATGTAAATGCTTCCAGATTTAATG
This sequence comes from Blera fallax, assembly GCA_946965025.1. Taxonomy (NCBI): domain Eukaryota; kingdom Metazoa; phylum Arthropoda; class Insecta; order Diptera; family Syrphidae; genus Blera; species Blera fallax. Next base: position 60,066,808 of record OX337246.1, read on the forward strand.
TCGACTGGAAGACAACTTACAATCTTACTTAGACTAGGAACTGTGTAAACCTTAGACGTTAGGTTAGGTTTGTATCTTAAAGGAATTCTAACATTGCTTGTTTCCAAGAGGGAATTTTTTAAGTCTATTTTCATTGACAGTTGCTTCATCATTTCGGTTCCAATCAAGCCGTCAAAATAACTGTGGAACCTGAATACTAAAAATGATAAGGTTTCGTTTGTTTGGAATTCTAATAAACCCTTAACGCTTATTTGTTTGTCAACAATTTGAGTCTCAAAAATAGTTCTTAATTCTATAGGTTTTATGTATTCAGTTTTTATATTTTTTATGACACCTGGATTAATAAATGACTTATTGCTACATGTGTCTATGAGAAATTTAAGACTTTTGTTATTTAAACTTTGAATAGTTATGTATGGTAGAAGATTTGTATTATGGTTATTTAAATCTAAATATCCTATTGGTTGTCCGAGGCTTGTGCAGGAAAATTTCTATCGTCTATGTCGCTCTGTCGATTTGAGGTAGAAGGAGCATCTTCGTTTTGGTAGTAAACTCCAGACCTTCTGCCCTCTATATTGTGTAATTGTTTTTGTCTATTAGATCGAAAGCTCCTGTTTGTGTTGCCACTGTATGTATCCATTGGTTCAGGCGTTGGATACCTTCCTATTGGAGGATTTCGGCTTTGTCTAGACCTATTGTACACTCTGGAATTGTTGTTTTGCTCGTAATTATTCTGCCTAGTATTAGTATTTCCTGCAAGGTAATTATTATATCCTGAATCGTTATTAAAAAGTTGTTGTCTGTAGGGTGTATTCATGGAGGTTTGTGTGGATAACTGCTGATTACAAAAAGTTGGTCGAAAGGTTTGAGTCGTGTTATAATTAATCGGTCTATTTTGGTTTGCTCTAGCTTGAAAAGTGTGTTGTCGGTAGTGGGAGTTTTGAGAATAAGTGTAGTCTTGCTCTTGTAAGCAAAAACTTAATGCATCCGTTAATTTCATTGGTCTCATAGCCCTAATGTTTGACCCTAAGGGTTCCCTTAAACCCGACAAAAACGTGTTAAGACACATTTCCTGATACAACAACCGTTTTGCTTCAATAACCGTGACATTTTTTTCATGCACTTTGACGTGATTAATCATAGCCGAAAGAACTTCAATAATTTTTGAATAAAATGTCTCGACTGTACACTGATTTTGCCTGATTTGATGCAAATCCCTAATGAGCGTGGTTTCATTTCTCTTATCAGAGTAATGAACAATCAAATTGTTCTTTATTTCCTCCCAGTCTACAGCCGTACCATACATGTTAAGAGCCTCGTTGGCCTGACCAATAATTTTATTCCTTATGGATCTTATTATAACCTTCTTATAGCTAATATTGTGGTTTAGTTGGAGAATCAAACTTAAAATTTCTTCAACATTGTTAATGAAGTCAAAAAGAAGACGCGGATTGCCAGCAAATGTTGGAACGTCCTTAATCGCATCCGGAATTCGGAGGGAATTAAAAACATCCATAGCAATAGAATCATTTGAAAACATGTCTGAATTTTGTTTACTATTAGCCGCGGTAATTTTAATATCAATAGATGACCAATTAACACTCAACGCTTGCTTATTTAATTGAATACACTTTTTTTCCAACTTGGGGTGAGGAGCGAACTTAATTTCAATTTTTGAGCTTTGGTTTTGCGAAGGAACGGGGGCATGGGGAACCGATAAAAGACAAAATCAAATCTGGACTTACCTTGCTGCAATATATGAAATTGTTCTGGGAATCAGGTTCTTCTCGATGCTTGAGGGTTGAATCCACCACTCCGATATGCCGTCGAAGTGTGCACTTGCTTCTATCCAGCTTCTATCCAGCTACTCTTGATGTTCACTAGTATATACAGATGCTGGATTAAGCGCCCTATTGACTGCGCCAATTATAACTCCGATATCTCCACTTTTATACTTTTTTTTATTTTTCTCTAAGGAAAGATTATTTTATTAGATATTAATATGTAATTAAACCACACTACTTCACGATCGAGTTGAGAGTGACGCTTAGCTGAACTGTCGCCTTCGATGCAGATCGATCTGACCAAAACACTTGTGTTTGGGAAACGGTTGCAGAGAGCATAAGCTTAGCATAGCAACAGTATGATAACCAACTGGTTCTCTGTCACTTGTGTTTGCCAAACGGTTGTAGAGGCTCTGCGACGAGGCTGACTTGGACCACTGGGGCATGGCATATAGAGTGGTGATGAAGAAGCTAAAAGGCAACAGAGGTCCACAACTAACCTGCCCGGCAATGTTAAGAACAATAGTAGAGCATCTATTTCCCCATAGACCAACTGCTATGGTCTTCATCACGAGGGAGATCAGCATGGAGCATATCCCGGCAATCACGTCGGAAGAACTCGTTTGTGCATGCAAAAAAATCGGAGACAGCAAAGCACCTGGACCAGATGGCATCCCGAACCGGGCAGTCAAGGCGGCTGTTAAGACGAGGCCGGACATATTTGTAGCAGCTATGCAAAAGTGTCTAGAGGAGGGGGTTTTCCCCGCACCATGGAAGCTACAACATTTAGTACTGCTTTCAAAAGGCAACAAGCCGCCTGGAGAGCCATCATCGTATCACCCAATATGCCTACTTGATACGCTAGGCAAAATCCTAGAGCGTATCATCTATGACATACTACTTGCGGTAGCGGAGGAAAACGGAGCACTGTTAGTCCATCAGTACGGCTTCAGAAAATCGCGTTCTACCGTCGATGCTATAAAGGCGGTAGTAGATACAGCAGCTGAAGCAATACAGGGGGAAAGGTGGAGATGGGGGACGAAGAGATACTGTGCAGTAGTAACGCTAGACATCAAAAACGCGTTCAACTCGGCGAACTGGTCGTTCATTAGGAGATCCCTGATCAGAATGGACGCACCGTACTACCTGCTGAGGATAGTCACGGACTACTTCAGCAACAGGAAGCTAAGGTACCATACTGACGATGGTACTAAATACTACAGCGTTTCCGCGGGAGTCCCGCAAGGGTCGGTCCTTGGACCTCTCCTATGGAACATAATGTATGACGGAGTTCTACGATTAACACTACCCGAGGGTGTTAAAGTGATTGGCTTTGCTGATGACGTCACAGTGGTGACAGTAGCCAAGCACGTTCATGAGGTGGAGTCTGCAACGGATGAGGCAGTCAAAAGAATAAAGGAGTGGCTGGAGTCTGCCGGTCTGGAACTAGCTGCCCACAAGACTGAAGCTGTCCTCGTAACCAGTCACAAGACGGTGGAATATGCGAACTTCCGGGTCGGAAACCAAACAATCAGGTCAAAGGAATCCCTGAAGTACCTTGGAGTCATGCTCGACAACAGGCTGCGCTTCAAAACACACGTCGAGTACTCCAGCAAGAAGGCATCGCTGATGCAGGCAGCACTCTCCCGAATGCTCCCGAACATCGGCGGGTCTGGATATGCCCGCAGGATCCTGCTGTCCAGGGTGGTCAGCTCTGTCCCCCTGTACGCTGCCCCGGTATGGGCGGGTGCACTGGCGACTAACGAATGCAGGAGGAAATTATCATCAGTATATAGACTCTGCGCAATTAGGGTGATTAGCAGCTTCCGAACAATATCCGATGAAGCAGCCTGCGTATTGGCCGGAATGGTCCCCATCGACATCATCGCAAACGAGATGCAGAGGGTGTACCTTAGGCGACCCTCGAACCGGCAGGAGACAGCCAGATGGGACAGCTCCACAAAAGGCAGATGGACTCATAGGCTCATTCCCACCATAGAATCATGGACAAAGAGAGCGAGAGGGAACTGTAACTACCACCTCACACAGTTCCTGTCCGGGCACGGAGGCTATCGGAAGTACCTCCATAGATTTGGACACGATAGTTCGCCCCTGTGTCCAGAATGTCCAAATGAGGAGGAGGATGCGGAGCATGCAGTGTTCCACTGCATACGCTTTTCAGAAGGCAGAGCAAAACCCAAAAACTAATCGCTATGTATATGTAAGTAAAATTCACTAAATTTTAAATTAAAAAAAACTAATAAAAAAACTAAAGACTATTCGCTATTTAAAAAAAATCCACTAAAGTTAACCACTAATTCACGCATAAAAAAAAATTCCGAAAAGAATTCCGGGTTGTGCGGGTCCCTTGGAGCACCCCTCTTGAGGGCGAACAGCCCCGTTGCAGGGTACCGGAATATCGCGGTGCACCCTGTTATGAGGAGATGTCCGGGTGTTCTTTTGGGAACTCCTCTAAACACACATGTGTCAGCTTTCACACTTTATTGTAATCCTTAAAACTAAACAAGAACTTAAAATCCTAACCTTACACTAAATATATGTTTCTACTCTTAAAATTTGTATGATCAATTAAAATCAAGAAAAAATCCAAAACTACTTACGTTTCCTGGCTCCCCCGTCGTCCTGCCGGCAGCACTGGTGAGAAAACCCTGTTTTTTTTTGTCGTGGCTCTATGTGGGCCTGTACCGCGCACAACACAAAAAAAATCTAAGAGCAGAATAACTCTGTGAGCTCAAATAAATTGCTTAGTATTTCAGCTTAAAGCTATTCACTATATGCATGTGTTAAAAAAATTATTAAATAAAAAAACCCAAAAACTAATCGCTATATATGTAAATCGCTATGTATGTAAGTAAAATTCAATAAATATTAAATTAAAAAAAACTAATAAAAAAACTAAAGACTATTCGCTATTTAAAAAAAATCCACTAAAGTTAACCACTAATTCACGCATAAAAAAAAAATTCCGAAAAGAATTATGAGGAGATGTCCGGGTGTTCTTTTGGGAACTCCTCGGCCGATGTCGACGGGTAGCTTCCTACTTTTTAGGTGGAGCTGCTTCCTTGGCGGCGTTCCCTTTTGCTGCGGCGAAGTACACAGGGCGCTTATTGCTGCTTTCGGCTCTTTGTGGCCGCTAGGACGCCCTTAAGGCGGTCTGGTGGCGAAGTGTTGTAAGGGGTACTACCTCAGCGCACTCCGCGCTCAGGATCTTCTGCCAAGGGATTACCAGTTTTTATTTTTTTTTTATATTTAATTTTCCCCACCTACCTTCTGCCAAGGGTCTGCCCGATGGTGCTCCTTCCGTTTTTTTTTCCTTTTGTTAAAATTTCTTTTATTAATACACTCTTTTTTTTCGATTATAGTGCCAAACATACCCTATGTTCTTTTTTTTGTCACTCTGCGCCCCTTTTGGTATTTTGCATAATTTTTTTTTTGTATGCAAGTAATTTGTGGAGGTGCCAAGTGCGTTGACCGCTCTCTTCTGTGTCTTTTGGTGTATTGTCCATAATGTTGATCAGTCCCGTCTTGGTCTTTGTTAATATTTCTAAATTCCCTTTGTGCCTCTCATTTTTCTTTGTTTTCTCATAATTTTCCTTTGTTTGAGTCTCTCAAATATTATTTTTGTCCTTATCTATCTCTATCCTTTTTTTTTAAATGTCTATGTTGCATTTTTCGGGCACCTGGAAGGAGAGAAGAGCAGTTTCCCACCTTCCAGTTCCCTTCGTCATCTTTTCCTTATTGCCTATCTCTTATATAAACTTATTCTAATAAATAATAAAACTAACATAATTCAAATACCATACATAATTGCCTTCTAAACTCAATAAAAAGAATAAAAAAATACCCTGGACATGATCACCAGCCAAAAAAAGTATTGGTGGGTTCATTCCTTGTTGGTATAAAATTCACCAACAAGGGGAGAAGAGTGTACATGTAAAGGTGAAAGGGACAATTGTATAGTATTGTATATACAAGGCAAAGAGACGAAATGTCAAAACAATTGCTCGCTGGATCGACATGGACGTACATGGGTAAGTAAATTATTTGTTTTTCTTTCCCCAATTGCGGAAATATATTAATGTTTTTCGTCTTTTTTTTCAGGCTGTGCACACTGGTAAGTTTGCTATTGGAGTTTGTTCCTAGGATTCACCTAATGATCGGTTTATTCCTCCAGTAGCAATTGTTTTGTTTAAATTTTTTGTTTGCAAGATTATAATTATTATCTTTTTTTTTCAGAGGAAGGCGACCAGGAATGATGGGGATTGGGATACAGGCATTTAGGTGAGTGTGGATAGGGTGTTGTTTAAGTGTTTGGGAGGATATATTTAAAATTAATTTTTTTTTTCAGGATCACATCTCAAGGCTCCCGTAACAGGATCGACGACGGTTGACGAGTGGTCGTGAGACAAACAGCCTCGTATAAAAGCGAGTTTGGGGAGTGTGGTGGCCCTAAGTGCCGAAAATTTCTTACCAACGTGTGGCAAGGGCCCATGCCCTGAGTTAAATCTCGTTTTACCGTCATCGAAAGCTGGGCATGTGCATATTTTTTTCTCTATTTCAACTAACCTAATATCACAGTATCTACAAGGTGGCGCAAAATTAATGACCCAGTTTTGTTTTTGAATTACTTTTTTACTAAATAAATAAAAGGATTTTGAGTGATGGAAATCTTGATTTGGACCTTTGAAATTTTTTCTGTTACATGGTAAAGATGATATCCACCAAGTGGCTGCCGCCAGTGTTGATACACATTTGTGCCCGTTTTATCGCATTTTCCATGACTTTCCGCAAGATTTCCGGTGATAACTGTTCGCATTCCTGTCGAATATTCTGCTTAAGGGCTGCGATTGTCTGAGGCTTGTTGCCATGAACCCGCGACTTCAAGTAGCCCCAAAGAAAGAAGTCTGGGATGGTTAAATCGGGCGATCTTGCTGGCCATGCCAAATCGCCAAAATGGGAGATTACGCGACCAGGAAACGCTTCCTTCACAATATCCATTGTGGCTCGTGCTGTGTGTGCGGTTGCACCGTCGTGTTGAAACCACATGTTCACCAAGCCCCGCTCATCCAATTCCGGCAGTAAGAAGTCGTTTATTATGGCCCTGTAGAGTTCGCCAGTAATAGTGACCGTCCAATGGCGTCCTCAAAAAAATACGGCCCAATCACTCCTCCCGTGTGAACGCCGCACCACACAGTGGCTTTGAGTGGATGTAATGGCTCTTCGTACATCACACGCGGATTTTCAGTGCCCAGAAATGAAGACTTTGTTTATTGACGTAACCGTTTAAGTGTAAATGCGCCTCGTCGCTCATGATGATTTTCGACACAAAATCGTCCTCTTCGTTGTTAAGATTGAGGATGGCTTGACAGTAATTCACAAGCGACTGACGGTCAGGAGGCATTAACTGATGCACTGTTTGCACTTTGTTCGGGAACATGTGTAAGTCTTTCACTAAAATTCGCTGTAGGGTCCGTCTGGTGATGCCCAATTGCGTGGCCCGTCGTCTGGTTGATGTTTCTTCGTTCTCAGCGACATCAGCAGCCACAGCCGCGATATTCTCGGCCGAACAACCAGTCCGGTGGCGGCCATACCCTGCATGGTCTCCTGTGCTTCCAGTCTGTTCGAGTCGAGTAGCTAAGTGGCGGAATGTTTTCCCAGTTGGCGCGACGCTATTAGGAAATCGACGCCGAAATTCACGCTGCGCTAACACCACCGACCGATTTATTGGTCAAAAAAAATCGACACAATTATTCCACGCTCTTGCGGAGTATAGCGCTCCATTGCTTATCTGTTTGTATACTGCAGCTGTCTAGTTCACAAAATGTCAAATACGATTGACGTACGACGCCATTTGCAAAAATTATAACATCTTCCGATAGGATGATTAATTTAGCGCCACCTTGTATCACTCACGTCCATGCTGCGGTTGTAAATGTCTCCATACACGGTATGGCAATACCATAACCGGGCAGTTACATCTCGCAAGCCTTAGTATTATAATAAGTTTAATTATTATATGTACATACTCATATATAGTAGCATTTTTACACATTATTGTACTAAATCAAATAAAATAAAAAGAATTGAAAATAAAATTCAGAAGAATTTTTAGGCAAACCGAGGAGTCAGTCACCGTTGCACAATTTCAATCGTGCAAATAAAAAAAAAACTTAGATTCAACTGCCATACGGAGACTAGCCTTAGAGAACAATTTGAGAAGTTATAGACCAACCAAAAAACTAATGCTCACGAGAAACCACTTAAAAAAAGGTGAACTACTAATGCTATAAAATTATACTCTTCATTAACAATTATTAATTTTGGCCCAAACTCACTTGAATTGAAAAGTGGAAAACGGTACTTTATAGCGATGATTCAAAATTCAACTTAATAAATTCGGATGGAGCGTGCACAGTAAGACGACAAACGGGCAAGCGTCTTAACCCATAAAATTGCAAGGTCTCAGTTAAGCATGGAGGTGGCAGCGTGATGATGTTGACTTACTTTTCCGCTAATGGCGTTGGCCCTTTTCATCAAATAAACGGAATTATGGGCGGTTTAAGAACATTCTGGATACAGTTATTTTGCCCTTTGCCGAATGGGAAATGCCGCTCCTATGGGTGTTGCAGCACGACAATGACGCGAAAAAAACATCGAAGTTGGTTAAAGGATATTGGTGACCTTATGGTCATGCCTCAATTCTAAACCGGTGGAGTATTTCGAGACTCCGGACGAAAACGGACTACATCGTCCTACTAACAAACTGCAATCGGAGATTCTCTATCAGAATTCCTAGGAGTGGAATGAAGGGTTCGTATGGAAATGAACTGGCTATCTATACCGATTGATCCAAAGTGAATGTATGTAGCTACTACTGCTGGTGTCTACTGCGAGTCCCGAAATACAAACCGGTCCTTCAGACTTGAAGACGATTGCAGTGTTTTTCAAGCCGAAGTTACTGCCATAAAACAAGCTGCGGACATGATAAGCGAGAGTTACATCTCTAGAAAAACAATCAGCATATATTTGACAGTCAAGCAGCCATTTAAACATTAAAGTCAACATCGCTTAGGTCCAAACTCGTAAGAACATGTATTAAAAGACTGGGTGATATCTCAGTGACAGGTGAACCTCTTTTGGGTACCGGGCCAAATGGATATACTAGGTAATGTAAAAGCGGATGAATTAGGCAGGGCAGGATCACATCTAAGGGTCTCAAAGGCCCTTCCCGAGGCTAAAACACCGCTTAATACTTTGAACAGAAACATAGACATTGAGTCCAAGGAGGAAGGTAACATACGTTGGGATCGATTACATGTGCCATAGCCAAATCGTTATGGTCAGTTTATGACAAAAAGAGATCCGCAAATCTCATGAAACTCAGTCGCAGGTATATTCGTATAGCTTTCGGTGTTGAGACGGGACACTGTGTGATAGGCAATCATGTAGGACGGCTAGGACTACCGCACAACGACTTCTGTAGGAACTGCAGGGACGAAGAGGAAATAGAATTCATTTCCCACTTGCTATTTGATTGTCCAGCACTAGCCAAAAGGAAAGACACTTTTAGTAGCTACTTTCCTGAGGATCTGGATGATCTAGGAAACATTAAGCTGAACAATTTCCTGAGATTCATACATACATATATATATTATGTATATCTGGGTAATTTTGTTCAGCTGTCGATAGTGAAATTTACGATCTCAGGTGTCTACTAATGGGCACAATGGACTCATTGTTTGTCTGTTGAGCTGTTGACTATCTTACGTTAACTAGGGCACTCATTAACCTAACCTTACCCAGCAGAAATAGCTACTAGGTAATGATTAATTTAAGATAATATGATGCAGATGCTAAAAACAAGAGTGGCATCTATTACTTCTTGCCGGCTTTTAATCACAATTATACGTAGGAGTATTGCTGTAAACTGGTTAAACCAAAAACACCGCAGTTAAAATTTGTAATGAGATTTTATATTATACTGAAATAAAAGTCATTTGAATTAAATTTAAACTCCTTTAATTTAGCCATGGCTAAGTGCAGGAAACTTTTGTTCTAGAAATTGCCAGCCAGATCCATCCTTATTTAATGCTTTAAGAAAGTTTTTTTCTTCATCTACGTTATTTGATTGTAGAGAACTTGACGTACTTTCATCTTCCGTTACGCGTCGTTTGGGTACTGGAACTTCGTCCAAATATGGCAGCGGCTTTGAGACTTAAGATACTTCTGCATATTGAATGGCATGTTTGGATTTTTTAGAAAAACTTTTTAGATTAGTTGGACAGAAGTAACAATCGTCTGTGTGATTCTTTGGTTCGCGCCATGCCATCGGTACGCCGAAATTCATCTCTTTAATGATGCCGTGAGACCACCCTGTCAAGTACTTATACGTATAATAGTTTAAGCAACACACATGTAGGACCCCAGATTTATCCTGATTCACAATTGGAATGTTGATATAAACAACAAAAAAAGGGGCGAAATGGATTTTTTCCGATTTCAAAGTAAATTGACTACAAATATAACAAAATAAATTAGCGGAATTAATACAAACGCGGACTATATTGAATCTAAAACTTCAAACTAAATTTTTGTCCAGAGAAAATTTTTCAATTTGCCAATATAATACGTAAATAGCCCTAAATTTTCCAATCGCAGTCAAAATTGAAGAGCGGCAAATTTTTGTTTAGAGATGTGATACCAAATTAAATTGCTGATTAATTGAATTTACTAAGTGGGTGTAACATAAATCAGTAATCAGAATATCAGTGAATTTTTCAGTGTTGCATAATGTTATTTTTCAGATGCTTACCTCTGAACTTATGATACATTGGCAAAATTGTGCTAGAACTAGGTTAGGTTAGGCAGGTGGGCTGGCGAGGAGAGATTTGCTCCCCGCCACACTCAGGTCAATACTGATCAATTGTGATGCATCTTGGGGGAAAGGATGTCCCTTGCCCATTGAAACCCATTTCTGATACTAATTTGCTCCGATAATTATTGTTGCGAGTCTTTACATACAAACCACCTTGAGGATTTGATGAATTTCATTATCCTGTCTGATGGCGTGCTGGCGAGTTCTTCTAGGTCTTGGAAAAGTAATTCCCAAGGAATTTGTTCTTGCTGTGTTGGAGACCAGAGCAGTGGCATAGGAAGTGGGTTAGGTTCTCAAAAGCTCCCTCGTCACCGCAGTCTCTGAAGAGTTCTTTTTCCGTCAGATGTAGTTTTTTTCAAATGATACCGTATAGAGTTGTGCTCCATAATAACCCCAACGAGTATGGAAAGGGATTTCCTGTCTTCCCGTATAAGTCTAACTATAAGTCTCTCGGTTCTGCCTTTATCGAATGACGGCCATAGTGTCCTCGTGATTACACAGGTATCCAAGGAGGTCTGACTGGTGTTCGCCTCTTTATGGCTATTTTCCTTGCTTTAAGCTTGAGTGCGCAAGGCGGGATCTTCACGAGTGGTTCTGCTTGTCTTAAAATGGCTGCAGAACCCTCTCTTGCCAATTCATCAGCTTTCTGGTTATCTGGTATACCCTCATGTCCAGGGACCCAGCAGAGCGATGCTGTGTTCCAAGAACCTAAAGCTCTTCTCGATAGCACTTCACAAGTTTCGATTTAATTTCTGTAGCTGTCGGAGCGGGGCACCTCCGACAGAAGGTGTACTAAACTGTGGTAACTTTCCTTTATTTGTGAATAATACGAGCTCGGTTTTCTGGGAGAACTCCTACAGACTTCTGCAGCGTTGCTAATAGGGTTGAAGGCCCCTGGCTTGCGGATGCGATCGCCGTTAGTCCTGATTGGCGAAGGATTGTGGCGCTCGTGTCACCTGAAGAGATGGGCACATTCGGGGGACTGGCACCTGGCATTTGTTTGCATGCGTTATGCATGCGTTTTGGAGCTCCTAAACGGTTCACTCAGTTCCTCCCACTTCTTAGTCCCTAATCTCTTGACCGTCAACTTGCAGTTTTTTGACCTCGTGGATGCAGTCGACTGGTTAGAGAAGGATGAGCTGGCGATAGAGCAGGTGTCGCCAGATTCCAGAAAGAGTTTTTCTAGACTGAGTTTTTTTGCCCCAACGCTTTCCTTATCCGAAGTGAGAAGAAGTGCTTCTTCGTCTGTATCTCCTATTTCCACAATCAGTTTTCATAGAGCTAGAAGTGCGCGATCGGTTTACACTCTTCGCTTTGTTATTCTTATTATTTTTATGCATTAGGGTCCCACGAGTAAGGGGGAAGAATATGTCCACCTGCACTCACCCCCTATATGCAGGTAAGGAGAATTTGATTAAAACTGGAGCTATCCAGAGTTTGCGATAGCGACTGAGCAGCCCCCCAGCCACGCAGGCTTCGGCGCTAGAACTAAAAGCTGCGCTGTTGATGAGAACGATACTGTTGAACGATACTTAGTTTCTGATCAAGCCAAACTGAATCTGCGTTGGCTTATACTGAATTTTATCCTTGGAACCGTTATTTGCGATGCACAGCTTTCGTTTTGCGTTTCCTGTGTAGAAAGGAGGCAGAATTTGTGTTTTCTTAACCCTCCACTAGCGAACTTAGCACAGCTAAAGTCTATTGGCTCAGGTGCATATGTACATCCATTCATGCAAAAAAATGCATTTTCTAAGGCAATTCTTTCATACCCTTGATCATTTAATTTTCGCTTTGTGTAGCACTCAAAAAAATAATCATTATTAGCATTGGAAATTACTATAGCCTATGGAAAAACGTGAAAGCAAAGGACTCACACATTCACAGATGGATGCAACTCTTATCAGCATGCATACGTACATACATACATATGTACATAATTATGTCGTGCATGTTGCGAGTTGAATTTGCTTCATTTAAACCCCAAGTTGTTGCTTCGTTACTAATAAAACTGGCGAGTATCACTTTTTAGAACGAAAAGGAATAACATACATATGCACATACATACATATGTATGATCACAATGCTCAAAGAAAAGTATTGCATGAATTAATACTCATTCTCTTCCACAGAATTCTGGCAGCTGCAAAGTTCTGGAGATGAAGTATTTTAGTACTTCCATGTGGTGATTGGTAATAAAATTAATATCTTCAGATAAGCATGATATAAATTCCGCTGAAGTACTGTATGGAATCTTATGGAGGAAGGCTTGTGATGCTAATGACAGCAAAAGGATTTTCATTAATGAGAATTTCGCCCTACGGAGGTATGCCCATATAACGCGCGTTACTCTAGTGGTAATGAGTGTACGCATGTTTAGCATTAATACAGTATTTTCCTTTTTGTGAATTTTATTAATATTTAATTTCTGGTATAGCCTTATAACGAAGCTTTGTGTCGGCTGTTAACGACACGCATCATTTGGATTATCTACCAAACAGGAAATTATTAAAATAATCCAGATGTGCATTTTATTTCATTATATGTATACGCGAAAGTTGTGGGACTTAATCAATTCGAAGATACACATGTGCATGAACATGTATACATATATACATAAGTATATAAAAATAAGTATAATAAATTCACAGTCGATATATGTATGTATCAAGAAACGTGTGCGGCTTCTGGTTAATAATAAACATAATATTATAATCTCCTTTACTTCTTAGTTAAGATGGATGCACGGCCCGGGCTGGACCGGGGACTATCCAACACCCCTGCCGAGTGGTCTTGAGCTTTAGCGACCTGTATTCAATGTCGCACACCAAATTTATTAAGGTTCTTTCCAAATACTTGTTCCACCTAAGTTAGAGTTTTAAACTTCGTCTACAGCGTTGACCCATTGGGCCGGGACTACATTTTCATGTTACCGTTCGGGAGAATACATATGTACATAATGTTCATTTATACTGGAAGCGTAGTCGGGTGGAAGTCTGCTGATTTATAATATTGAAACTAAATTGTTTCCTAACGTAATTTTATTTTTATTTTAACTTTTTTCGCAGAAAAATTTGGCAGATTTTGTCTACTCAAAAACACGTGTCTCTACTCCTGACACCTGTTAAATGATCCACACACATTCGTTGAACACAAGCTTAAAATGACTCACCTTCGTGGAGACATTCTTCCCCTCTCGGACTAAAGTATCTATTGTGTGCCTCTCTCATGACCCTGGTATTTCTTTCGTAATAGTTTGTACGATCTTTGTCCAAGATTTGGGCATATTCACAGGATCTACACAGTTACGCCAGATAATAAATGAATTGTTCGGTACCGACTATCTCACAGCGAGTCCAGTTTGGGACAGCGAGTTCGTTTGGGGATATGAAACTAAACAAATTGGCCAACATGAAAATTATTAACATTCGAAGAAAGGTCATGCCTAGTTTTCATTTTGATTACAGCCCAAATTTGCTTCCTTGCACGTTCACAAGTAATTACGTTTTATTCCTAAAGTATCTTCGCATAGTCGGTGGCGTTGAATTTTCCATCAGCAAGGCTCCCAATGAGCAGATCAGGTGAAAGTCTCATTTCCCTTCCGAACAATATCACAAGAATTGGTCCCTTAATTGTGTCTTGTTGGGCAAACAGCTGAAGCAGTTGGTCCCAGCCATCTTGAGCGCTATTTATTAATTTTATTAGATAGTTGGTTAATTAATTTTATTGGATAATGTACAATAGTTCAATTCATTAGTACCACTAAGCCGTCGCGTCGGCCTGTGGGTGGAGTAGGATTTTCCACGCTATGTTAATTCCCAATATTTTCATCACATCTCGGAGCATATCAGATTCAAAATTTCTTGCTTGATCCAAATGTAATTCAATGCGTCTCTCATTCACTTATTTATGAGCCACTTCGCTTGCAGTTTGATTTCTTATTGGTAGCACCTCAACCCAATTGGTGAAATAATCCATTACCACGGGTATGTACTTGTGCCCATCTTTTGTAATAGGACGGAACAGGTTGAAATGAAACCGCCGCACGATTTTGTTTTTAATTTTTTTCTCAAAACTTGGACATTTTTATTGTATAATGATTTTTTTTAAAAAATTGTTTGTTCTTTTCTTTGTATTTCGACAATTTTAAATGAAACTAAAATATATTTATTGGGATTTAAAGAAAGAGTTACTAAATTTTTTGGTTAACAGAAAAAACAGTTTTACTAACTTATAAAGACACAACAATTCTTTCAAATCTACATGAATCTGTGGTAATATGACAGAGAAGTTTATGTTGAACAAGATGATTTCGAGGAATTTGCATTTTCATCTAAAATGTTTATTTTTATTTTTTGTTAAATTTGTTTAAGCCCAGTAGTGTAATGGGATGTATAGTTAAAGTTTTATGTTAATTTATTAGAAAAAATAAGTAAGGATAGTAGTAATAATTGAGTTTTTAAACTTAAGTGTCTATAAAAATCAATTTGGCAACAAAAGAAGCTTATGTAGACATAAGTAATTCTGATAGAATTAAATTTGGCGTATTGTTTTTTTTTTTAATTTTGACATAAAAACTTATGTACAATGATTTAAGCGGCTGTAAAATCTAAATCAAATCTTAATAAAACGTTTTAAGTGAACATAAGTTTTTTTGAAAAATGCAGCAAGGAACAAAGAATTGAAAAATTCGTGCGAATTATTTCAACGTACCTACATACATGTACATAAATGTTTCTATTACAACTATGTCGACTTAAGCTACTCTGTCTTACTGCTATAGAAATAAAAAGTTATGCGACTATATTATTCAATGCAAAATAAAATTACATAAAAATATAAATAATTTATTGAACTAATAACCTAATATTTAGATGTTTTACATTATTTCTTGATAACATCATTATCTCTTTTTGGCATTGAACTAAAAAGGTTCTTAAAATAACTAACACGTACGTAAGTCATAATGCCACATGTCTTTTATGACTTCTTTAAGATTGTGGAGGGATTTTGGTCTTCTGTCTCTTATTTTTTGACCATATAATGCCAACAGTTCTCTATTGGGTTACGATCTGGACTATTTATAGGCTATGAAAGAGACAAAATTTCTATCGAATCCTAAAAACATATTCACGTACAAGGAAGAGAAGACAGGCATGCTTGATAAAAAAGATAGTTGAAGTCAATGCACCTAAGAAAAACTTTCCGATTTTACTCAAGACAATCACAAGACGAATGGGCCACATACGGTCTGTAGTGCCACATATTTGTATTTCTATTCAGCTACACTTATTATTGTGTGATTGTCAAATGTTTTGTTGGACGCATTGATACTTTCAAAAAGCGCTTGTCCATCAAATGGTTTAAAAGTTTTCTCCAATTGGATGACAAAAACTTCCGCTTTATCGTAGGCCTATTCATCATAGATTTCATTTCCATAGTTGGAATCTTTTCCACTTTTAAGCTTTCAACGTTTGTTACATCCCCAATAATTTTTTTAAAAAAATATGCAATTCGCATCACGAGTTTTATGTTGCGGAGACCGATTTAGTTGCCATTTTTTACGCGTCTTATTCTCTCTTACCTTTTTTTATATTTCTAGGGAGCTTTTGAAGGCGTGATTATTCAGTGTGTCTCTCTACGAAGCATGCTGCAGGATTTCAACAAATCGATCAACTTTAACATAAAATTGAGTTCAATATTTTCTTCAAAACTTCTCTTGAAGCTTTCTTAATTAATTTTTCTAGTAATTAATCTAGCTGGTCCTTATTTTGCAACTAGGGAGTTGCTCATCGCCAGAAATGATCCTCTGTTCATTCTTCTTCAACATTTAAAAAGTTGTTAGAGATTCCGTTTGTAATAAAAAAGTCGATCAAATCGGGTAATTTATTGGTATCAGCCGGCGAGTATGTTGGTTTACCCGTTGAGTGAAAGTCACAACTGCATTCCATGCCCGCATTGTAACGATATGCATCTTTATCCCCAGAAGTTGTGATTTGCTCTAAAATCACGACTAATAATAAAAGTTGGTCCGGGCGAGTTAAATATAATTGTAAAATCACTTTTATAGAGTGCACTTCGATTTTGACAACATTAAGATTAAATGTTTAAAAAGAAAATGCAAATTTTCGTTCGCTCTGCCTGGTGTATCTGTGAGCTTTGCTGTGGACTTGGGTTCTTCTGCAATGGTGATCTCTGGCACGAGGGTTTTTTCTGATGTATCTGTGACTTGCTGGGGACTTGTGTTTTTCTACAAAAGTGATCTCTGGTACTCTCTTCTTTCGGCAAAATTTGACAATAAGAACGAGCAGAATGATGACGGCTATTAGTTGCAAGCTGTAACCTCCAACGTTTTTTATATTGTTTTCCGATTCTAATAACTAGATAAATTTGGTGTTGTTTGTATAGAGATCTTTAATCAGTGATAGGACTTCTTCGTATTCGGTGTTATCGCACAAGGGTTGAAGCAGTGCTGGTAATGGCTTTTCTTTGTTATTTCCTTGGATGAGTATATTCTTCCTTCAGCTTTTATTGTGGGATATTATAAGACTGTATAATGAATGCGTGGTCAGATTCTGGGTTATCGTGAAGAATATTTTTTCCTGGAAATGTTTCCCATGTTCGACAAATTGATATCGTGAATGAATTTCGAAAATGAGAAAAAATTTCCCTCGGAGAATATAGCTATGGTGAATAAAATATCCAGGGAAATTTAATGCAATTTCCACCGTAATTATTCCTCCGTTATTTTGAAAGGGAACTTTAAAAGGAGAACAGCAATGTAAAGAAATTTTGATGAAATTATTAAAAGTTGTTAACATATATTATTTAACATATGTAGGCCTTCATCAACAAATCCAAGACAAGGGGAGGTGCTGATTAATATAATGGAAAGAAATCGGGACTTCGCAAATGGATTTACCACTCAGCTCGGGAAAGAAGACACAAAGAAGTTCTGGAAAATGATAGAAAAGGAGCTAAACAGTATTGGACCGCCAGTAAATTTTGAATGGAAGGAAGTAATAGTTTGTTGATACATATTCATCATTTATGTAAATCTTTCAAACTTTTACTTATGGCTTGATAAGAAAAAGTACTTGCGAAAAAAATGTCGGAAAACCTGAAGCACAAAAATGCTAATGGAGGAGGGCCATTCAGAGAATACAAATTTACCACTATAGAAGAAGCAATAAAGAATATGTGTGCACTGCATGAATCTGTTTAAGGCTGCTCAAATGCTCCGAAGGTTGGGTTGCTTTCTTGCAATTAGAGGCGAGGAATACAAACTGATGGGCCAAAAAGGAAAATCCAACATATCATCATTGAATGCAGTTCTTTTACTGTATTTAGGGTTTGAATGATAGATCACGGTTCTTGTACCGTGTCTATTGCTAGTACATGAACTAGAACACCAAATTAGAACAGTTCCAAGCAGACTCACTTGGAATAGAATGAAAGGTCTTGATTAGCTGTCCAAAAACAAGTGATGATAGATATTTATTTCAAGCTATGTATACATATGTATATATTGCTAACTTAACAATAAAGAGAATAACAAAAAACAGAAATACGAAACTTAATGTTAGCATAATAATATTGATGACAATGTAAAAAGTATTCTAAACAGAAGATGAACGATTCAACATGAACTGCTGACATCGGATAAAATAACAAAATAAAGTAAAATTATAAAAACTTAATGAATAAAAGAACAAAAAGAATAAGAAAACTAAGGTGTTATGTTGCACCCGCATTTGGATTGAACTAAGTTCAATGCCAGGCAAGTGCTTTTATGTATCCGATTCAATGTCAGCGTCTGGCACTTGGATGCCAGCGCACTGTGAATACTGACCGTACTCAACATCCTGTCCCCCCATTGAACTGTGTTCAATCGTTCTTTTGACTCGGCTGCTGAAGTTTTCTTGGTGATGGAATGGGATATTCTGGTTGTTAAGGCGGATGCACGAGATAATTTTTTCTTTCGTTTATTTGGAAAGAGACTATGCAGTAATCCCTTACCCTTCGTTTTGTCGTTTGCTGTTTTGGTCTTCGTATTTGATGTGCCGTTTGCTACTATTCCCTGTGCCTAGATTGCCTTCAGGTGATTGTTGTACTGGCAGTGGCGCCAGTCGGTGTATAGCAAGACGAAACACACCAGAAGCCGTGTGTTCGTCGGGTACCCTAACTACCGGGTCCTTTAACCATATTAATTATCCGTCCCAATGCCCATTTAATACTTGGTTGATTATCTTCCTTAATTAAAACCATCAACCCTGGCTCCGCATTCTGACATTTCTCCTTCCACTTGTACCTGTAGCTGTAGCTGGCTTAGGTATTCGCTGGACCAACGTCGCCAGAATTAATTTTTGACAGAAGACACCAGTTTTCATCTTGTTAGAAGTGCAGATGTTTCTGGTTTCGCTGATGGATCAATGTTGCTGGTCAATGGTTCGCCAATAAGGAAGTGTCCTAGAGTGAGAGCAGTGAGATCGTTTTGAGATGATGACATTTGTGTTATTGGTCGAGAATTTAGTATAGCCTCGACATTAATAATAGCAGTCTCGAGTTCTTCATATGATAACGATGCCGAAGCCAATGTATGTAGTAGAATATGTTTTGGTGACTTGACAGCAGCTTCCCACAATCCTCCGAAGTGTGGTGATCGTGAAGGTATAAAATTAAAGTTCAACCCCTTCCTTGTACATGATGCCATGATCTTCTCTCTATTTCTTGCTGAATCCATAATTTGGGTTATTTCGGATACCACGAAGTTGGTAGCGTTGTCATAGTAAATATTATTGCAGTGGCCTGGTCTTGCCATGAATCTCCTTAACGGGCAAATAAACCCTTCTGATGTTAAATCAGTTACCAGCTCAAGATGACAATCCTTTGTTGCGAAGCAGCAGAGGACTGATATGTAAGACTTTTGAGGACGTTTTTCCCTTAGTTTGTAATGAGTGTAAATAGGTCCACAAAATTCAGTGCCTGTATTAAAGAATGGACGTGCTGGTTGGCTTCTGTCGGCCGGAAGGTTTTTCCCATCAATCGTGATAACATTTTGGGTCTTGATCGTGAGCAGAAAACACAGCTGTGAGCGATAGATCGAGCCAATGTTTTGCCCCTTATCGACCAGTATTTTTGTCGAGCGATAGCCAAGATAGTTTAAGGTCCAGCATGCTTGTTCTCCTGATGAATTTCCGTCAGCAATTGTTTCGTAAAGGGGTGAGAGTAGAGCAGCAATACTGGATAATTGGCGTCATGTTGTAATGCAGATGATTTCAATCGTCCACGCGATTGTTTCCTTCCTGATCGAGAAATGGTGTTAGAATTGTTAGAAGGCTCTTTTTGGATATTTTATTGTGTTTTTATAGATGATTTATGTCATCTTGAAATTCTGCATTCTGCATTAGTCTAATCACAGTTTTTTGAGCTTGATCAAGTTCGCTGATGTACAGAAATGCATTCTGTGTATTGCCTTTGTCAGCATCACATTGTCCGCCTTTAGGTCTCCTGAATCGGATCATATAAGAAAAGATGCGTATTGTCCTTTGAAATTAATTCTTGTGGGGGATTGTGTCCAAGATGTTGGATTTTGAAGAGTGAATATGTTCAGTGATTGCTGATAGCGAGATGCCGGTTTTTGGACCATCTGTTGATCTTTCGAATTTGAGTGGCCATATATCTTCACCACCGTGCAAGAATCTTGGCTCATTAAACGATAGGCGATTCCCTTCCAATTGTTTGGGTGCTGGTCATCTTGACAAAATGTCTGCGGGATTTTCCTTGGAGGATATATGTATGTACATATGTCGCCATTGATGTGGTGTAGTTAATTGTTGTATGCTTACTACTCGATTGGCAACGAAAATTGGAAGCGTGTCAGTCGAGCTTAAGTTTATCCAGTTGAGGACTATCGTTGAGTCTGTTCATAGAAATATATGTATTATCTTTTTGAATATCTGGGTCAGTTTGTAATCAACTCAGATGTCAGCTTAGCTGCACATAATTCCAATCTAGGAATTGTCGTTTAAAGGGATAACTTTGTTTTCTTTGATGGAGCTACTCTTGATTTGTCGCTGAGTAGACGTACTGTAATCTCATTGTTGATAATCACGGCTCTTACATATGCTGCTGCCCCATATGCCCTTTCCGAAGCATCTGCGAATATATGGTATTGCACGATTTTTGGAACCTTGTTAGAGAAAACATGTTTTGGTATCTTGATATTATGTAGTGACTTCAGAACTTCTCGGTATTTTAACCACTTTGTTTGCATATCTTGAGGCAGTGCGGCGTCCTAGTCGTATTTTATTTCCCATAGCTGTTGAAGAAATCATTACGCGGTTACTACGACTGGTGCCACCATTCCTAGTGGATCGAATAGATGGGCTATGTCTGAATAACCGCTTCTCTTTGTTACTCTTTTACTGTCCATCCACGATGTTTTTATGCACAGAGAGTCGGATTTCGGTAGCCAAGTCAGTTCAACTGTTTTGATGTGCTCTTCGATGTTGTTGGTGAAGTCCAGCTTTGTTTCTCTGTCTTTGAGAGGTACATATGTTTCTGATGAGTGATTCATGATTGGCTGTTGTCAAACAATCCGATCCTGTCATTACATCATCAACATAAAAATCTCTTAATGGCACTTGGAACCTAGGAGAATTAGTTGCTGAGTATGATCTTGAGATCCTGTGAATTGGCAAGTCTACGTTCCAGCGAAATGAACCGTTGAAAGGCTATATCCCTTGATTCCACAAATGGTAGTCTGACTATAAATCTTCCCTCAGAATTTCTTGACACAGTTTGATTAAAATGAGTGTCACAACGTTTTTCAGCAGCTGTCATATCCCTCTTTTGTGTTTGAGGATCCTCCAACTTCCAAAACTTCTCTATTTGTTGATCCAAGGACTCATCAGCGCTGCATATTCCGCACATAGCGTGTTTCCTATGTTCCCATACCTTTCCGGCAACTGTCCAACCCAGGACTGAGTTTTGAAGTGTAGGTAACGAATCTCCCAACCTTATTTGAACGACCGCTAATAGGGAGTGGAATATCTCGGTTCCAATTAAGAAGTCTATTGGACTGGGAGTGTTGAATTGCGGGTTAGCTAATGGAATGTTGTTTGGTATTTTCCATTTGGATGTGTCAAACATTCTCGCGGGTTGGCTTGAGGTTATCCTTTGTATTACATGCGCCTCAACGTTTTCGGAGAAGGTGTTGATACGCGATCCAAACTCAATGTTCACTCTTCGACTTGTCTGTTGAATATGTTGACCAATACCTTCAATCGTCGTTATTAGACGAGTTGTAGTGAGACCAAGTTTCCTTACTATTCCTTCCGTTATGAAGTTGAGTTGGGAACCTGAGTCCAGTATGGCCTTGCACTCAAAGGATTGCCCTTGATGTCCAGGTAGCCTTTATTTGTACATATGTGTACTTTGCGTAGTTAAGGATGTTGATGGGCAAGATGACGGATTGCCGAATGACTTATATGGTGTTGAACTGATTGTGATTACTGATGCCAATTTTGAACTATGTGGGTTTGAATTGACTGTAGAGATGATGTATTGTGTCTATTCAGCAGCCCCCAGAAGGGCACTTACATGTAGAATGTCATTTTCTCAAACAATTTATGCAAACTTTCGATCCCTTGACAATGTTGAGCCGTTGAGAGTACGATTATTTTAAAAATGTGGAGCAATAGAACAGGTGATGATTGTCGTTGCAACAAAGGCAATGAATTGTTGCCTGCGCTATGGTAGTGAGTGATTTTTGAGAGTACAATCTCCTGTTTGGTACGTCATTACCCCTTGGTTTACCGCCTAATGCTTCAAGTGATTGAAACCTTGTTTCTAGAAATTGAAGAAATTCTTTCAGTGATTGTAGTATTCTTAGCTGTTTTATGGATTGCTCCCACAATGCATGCGTGTTCATGTCTAGTTTTTTCACCAGAACATGGAGGAGGATTGGATCCCATGTAGTTGTGTCGATTCCTAACCCCCTCAGTACTAGGAGGCATTCCTGAGTTGTGTCGTGGATTGATTTTATAGCTGAGGCGCTCTCAGTGGTTGATGTTGTCTCGCTCATAAACTTGTTGAGCGCAGCAGTTACTAACAGGCACTTGTTCTCGAACTGCAACAGGGCAGGGTATCCGAATCATCTTCGGTTTGAATCTCTTCCAAGATAACTTAAAGATCGCGGTAAGCAGTACGAGCCATTTCTGGTTGGTTCCCAGTGATATATGGAGTATCTGGTTTGACGTGCTGCTCGATTAGCTGATGGTTTGTGACCAACTCCTGCCAAATAGCTTCGAGTCTTTGTAATCGGTCGGCCTTGTATTTGCTGGTTTTTCTCCGGGCCGTCCTTTTTGAAATTGGTTTTCAGCTTCCTTAGCTCATCCGCCATGTTGAGGGTTCCCATTGCAAATTATCCAAGAGGGTGTTTCGATGAAGAACTATAAAAACCAGGAAGAACTATAAAAACTGGTTCCCGCCAGTGTTTAAGCCCTGGTTCACGCTTTTTTGTAGTTTACGTAAACGAAGTGGACTTACTCTCCTCTTCAGTGTTTAGTCCTGACGAACGCTGCTATTATGTTGTGATTTCTAAATGCCCCTTACCACTGGTGAGGGGAAGCAATTTAAAATCATCACGTCGGGGTCACCAAAAATGAATACAGTTCTTTTACTGTATTTAGGGTTTGAAGGATAGATCACGGTTCTTGTACCGTGTCTATCAGCGGTATTGCTAGTATATAAACTAGAGCACCAAATTTGAACAATTCCAAGCAGACTCACTTGGAATAGAATGAAAGGTCTTGATTAGCTGTCCAAAAATAAGTGATGATAGATATTTATTTCGCGCTATTTATACCTACATATAAATTGCTAACGCATTTGGATTGGACTAAGTTCAATGTCAGGCGGCTGGCAATTGAATGCCGGGGCACTGTGAATACTGACGGTACTCAACAATCATACAAAAAAAAACTGTGCCAGCATACCCAACACTTGATCCCACTGAATTTTTTGAAATGATGTTAAACTCGCCAGTGGAATGCAATGAACAGAGGGATCCGGAGCCGCTCGTGGATTCAAATATATCAAGAAATGGTTCCACCGCTAGAATTTCGACAGGGCGACAGAAAAAAATATGACTTCACAGGGGGCCTTAGAAAAATAAATGCATCTGCAACGAGAATTGTGCGATAAAATTGGAGAAGCTGTCTCGCGTTTTGAAAGTCATCACGGCGAAATGGAAGCATGTGGTAAAAAAGTATATCGCTCCATTGATAGACTGTATGATCAGCACAATTTGAAAGAAGAAAGAATAAATCAAGCGCCACAACTTGGATATGGAAAGGCTGAGGACAGAAGAAATTAAAGCTTAATTCAATTTCAACAGCGTCTTCTAGAAATAGAAGAAGCCAAGCTCGAAAAGTTTGAGTGCAATAACTAATTTGTGGTTGGAAATGGATTTTTATTTATCTTTACATTTTTATAAAGACAAGTATAATTCAGTAAATAAAAAGTGAATTTTAAAGAGCATATCCTATATCCCTTCTTATGCGCAGAGCTTCAGTGGTGTACTCTGGATCGCTTGTAGCAGTAATCTCGTTTCGTCATCTATGAACAAATCAGGGGTTGGCACATTGATGGTGAAATCACTCTTGAAATGTATGCAAATGGTATGTAATGCGCAGCAAACATTTACAATTTGAATCGCTTTGTGTGGAAGGTAATAAAGCTCTCTTGCACCGAGCAACCATCTCCATCTACTTTTCAGCACCCCGTTTGTTCGCTCAATTATATTTCGGAAGCGCGTATGGGCTTCGTTGAATTTTCTCAAGCGTTTCTTCTTCGTGTGTCCTGTGAGGAGTCAATAGCCATGGCACTAAGGGATATCCAGCGTCCCCTATTTAAAAATTCATTTGAATCGAATTATGAATTAAAATCAATATAATCTTATTTACCTAACAACCACGAATTTCTGTTACCATTCAAATATTTTTGTTCCATCCATGATCTTAATTCACTGACCTTCCACACAAATGAATCATGGCATGCTCCAGGGTGTGTGGCATCTAGGAAACAATTCGCAATTCATCATCGCATACCTGCGAAACATGTATGAGCGCATGAAAGTCAAACATTTCAGCAAGCAAAAAAAATTACCAGGAAAACATTTAAAATACAAAACCCCTTTCTGTTTATTACTTCTGGTAAGCTGTAAAAATTCAATTATGTTTTTCTCTTTTCTTCTGACGTTATCTGCATGTTTATCCAAATTGGACACAGTTGTGTCTCAAATATTTTCAACACACTGGAAAGGACTTCTGAAAAAGATTATTGCGCTAGTCCAATCTCATGATCTTTTCCCACCGCTGTTTGATATTTACTCTGTAGTCATATACAATGACTGTAGTAATGATGAAATCTGAAAAAAACAAACTTGAGTGGAATAAACGGTTCGTAAAATCATTTAGTTTCTACTAGTTACGATGCTTCTGGTAACTTTAAGGGGTTAGATTTAAGAATGCGATTAATTAGTATTCTCGGGGTGGTTGAATATTAGTGCTGTCAAAACATTCGAAAATAAACTTCGATGATTCCAAGGAAAAGGGATTCCGATGAATATTTGCGATATGGGAATTTTATTCCCGGTAATTAAATTGTTAGGGGGTAACTTTTTTTCCCTCGGAGTTACCAGCCGATAAGGCTGATCAACTTCCTTGTCGTTAATGATGATTGTATTAGCTGAGGAGTAGTGTGGCGTTTGAGACTGCTTGAACGGATGCTATGTGTTGATTGCTGATTTTTTTGCACGAAGATGGTTGGCTTCTTAGTAGCTTAGTTACACATGAGGTATTACTTATATCTATTAAATTTGTTCCCACACAAATTTATAAACTATTAAATGTTTTGCAATTTCCATTAATTCCAAATATTCTTCTCTTACAATTCAGTACTGAGTTATTCGTCAACATGGATTCCTTCTTAACTGGTTTTACAATCAAATTGGAGAATTCTTCATCATCAGTAAGCGCTACATGGATAATATATGTACATACTATGTACACATTATATATTTGTTTTGTTAATCGCTACTTACCTCATTAAATTCTAAAATCTCCTCTATGCTTAAGTAGGGCATATTGTCCTTTTCGAGGATGTCCTTTACAGTATTGATTTAGAAATTTGACAAAATGAAAAAAATTATTATGTTGGCCTTGGCTCACTGCATAGCGTAATCAATATTTATAACTTCTTCTTTTACTATATTTATTTTATTCTTAATAACATGCAATTTTATATATTCTTTGTGTGATTTCAATGAGTTTATTATTTAATTGGTTACATTTGTTAACTCTTTTATTTTTTTCAATTGTGGCTTTGTTTATTATTACGTGCACATTATTGGTTTTGTTTAAAAGAACCTTAAACCTTGTGTGAGTGGCAACAAAAAATTACACTTACAAAAGTGTGCT
This sequence comes from Blera fallax, assembly GCA_946965025.1. Taxonomy (NCBI): domain Eukaryota; kingdom Metazoa; phylum Arthropoda; class Insecta; order Diptera; family Syrphidae; genus Blera; species Blera fallax. Next base: position 60,092,970 of record OX337246.1, read on the forward strand.
ACGGTACGCAAGTACTACCGTATATTTTGTTATTTAATTGTGAGTTAATTTGTGAATTATGTACATACACATGTATGTGAAAAAAAATTTATAAATGGGAAAAAAATATTTTTTTTTGAAATTTTTATTTGAAAACAAGTAATAATGTATGCTACTCGGCCAAGTGTTGCTGCAGCTATTGATCGGAGGCGACGCAGGCGAGGAATTTTATCAAATTCGTGCAATGCATCGCATACTGGCTTTGTGCATCACCTGAACTCCTTTCGTGTTTTGCGCTTTCGACCTGAAACACAAAGGCAGCAAGTACCTTTGAACACAAGGTGACAGCCTGGTCCGCGTTCTGGTATACGTAGAGCAGCCATTGGTGGATAAATTGGCTTTGTCCATCCAAATGAATGGAATTGAACAATGCATGCATACTTAGAGCTTTCCGATTAGGTACTGTAACCACAATGCCTTGCATAACAAGAGTGAAAATCATATATGTATGTACATATACATATGTAGAAACATAATATATCAGCTTTAACTTTTATCCCGAAACCAGCAATAAGTCCCTTTCTATGTCCCTTTCTAAGGGTGATAAGACGATGATGGAGATTAAAGTGAAGGACAGCACGTGTACGCTTGCGTCGGTATACCTACCGTACGACGAAGGCACTGATGTCCCATCCGGTAAAGTCAAGGCACTAATAACAATGTCTCAGCAAGGTAAGAGGAACTTAATCTTAGCGCTGATGCTAACGCCCATCATACTATTTGGGGTAGCTCAGATATTAACAGTAGAGGCGGCACCCCCGACAGGAGAACTTTTCGAAACCCGCGCAGGGCTAACTGGAAAAGATTTAACGAAGAACTGGGATGATCCCTTCGACCTTATCCTGAGGCGATCCGCAGGTCCACGAAAGACATTGATAAGATGGTAGATGATCTTACCAGTAAGCTCAACCGCTCTTTTGGAAGAGCCTGTCCTGCCAGGCGTGCCAGCGGAAAGAACCATCCACCCTGGTGGAATTCGAAAATAGTAGAGCGTCTGCGAACCTCAAAGCATAGCTGGAACCTCGCCAAAGACGGAGCTATCGAGTGGTCAACACATAGGGAAAACGCTAAGCTTCTCAAAAAGGAAATAAGATTCGCTAAGAAGAATTCCTGGAGAAGCTTCTGTGGATCCACTGAATGCACCACGGAGGCGGCTCGTTTGAGGTAGGCCCTTACCAAAGCTCCCTTACAGATGTCCACTATCAGGAACTGTGATGGCAGCTGGACAGACTCTTATGAGAACATGCTGGATTCTCTTCTGAAATGTCACTTTGCTGGCTGTGACGACGCAGGGACATACTGTCCGGCAACCACATCTATGCCAGTTAGCATTGAGACCGTAACTGTTGACAAACTGATTGACAATCAAGAGATTCTGTGGGCAATCAAATCGTTTGCACCATATAAAGCGCCTGGGATTGACGAGATACATCCTATAATGCTACAAGAATCGGGGGAATCTATTATTTTATGGCTGAAGTACATTTATGGCTGGTGTCTCAAACTGGGCTACGTTCCAAAATCTTGGCGGGAAATTAGGGTTGTTTTTATACCGAAAGCGGGTAAAATAAACCACGCAAGCGCCAAGAACTACAGGCCACTAAGTCTATCATCATTCTTATTGAAAACTTTGGAACGGTTAATAGATATCTACGGCAGAGATGAGATTGGGGATAAATTTTTATCGAAATCACATAATGCTTACATTAAAGGAAAATAAGTAGACACCGCTCTACACCGGCTGGTCTCTACAATAGAAAATACCCTTCAAGCTAAAGAATATACGCTGGGTGCGTTTCTTGACATCGAAGGGGCTTTTAACAATGGAAGTACCGAAGCCATAGTAGACAGTCTGTATAGGGCCCAAAAATATTCGGGAGTATGCAGATGGATCGAACAAATGCTAAGTACCCGCATAATCAACTCCACACTTGGAGACACAAAAGGTAGGATGAGAGTCAAGCGGGGCACTCCACAGGGCGGTATCTTATCGCCACTTTTGTGGCTCCTAGTAGTGGATGAGATGTTAAGCATACTAGAAGGTAGTGGCCTACGCCGATGATGTTGCCATCTTGGTATCAGGTAAATTCCTTTCTGTACTCAGCGAACGACTCAATTATGCACTACTACTAGTAAATAATTGGGCCAAAGGCAGGGGGCTGGGAGTGAACCCGACGAAAACCGAGTTAGTACTTTTCACGAGGAAAAGATCGATACCGGAATACAAATACACTCGTATGAACGGTATCGATCTGATACCTCAGAAAACTGCTAAATATCTCGGCGTAATATTGGATTCCAAAATAGATTGGAAAGCCGACATTGACAATCGAATCAAGAAGTCCTTTGTGGCATTAATTGCATGCAGAAGAGCCTTCGGTAAATCATGGGGATTCAAGCCTAAAGCGGTATACTGGCTATATACAGCAGTAGTAAGACCCATCTTATCCTACGGTTCGGTAGTCTGGTGGAAAACGCTCGAGAAGAAATACCAACTTGAAAGCGTTACAAAGGTTCAACGTGCAGGCTGTCTGGGGGTGACGGGATCGATAAGATGAATACCAACAGCAGCTCTGAAAACAATACTGAATCTGCTTCCACTTGACATATACTGTGCAAATTCGGCAGCTAAAACTGCACTAAGACTTAGGGAATCCGGTCTATGGATAGCTAAACCTTATGGTCATGCCTCAGTTCTAAATCGATGGAATGTCAAGCAGCCATTAAGGCTATGCAGTCCACATCGATAAGGTCCAAGCTCGTAAAAATTTGTAAAAAGCGACTGGATGACATCTCAGCGGCCAATAAGGTGACCCTGTGTTGGGTCGCTTGTGAACTCCTTAAGGGGCCTCTCAGAGGCCAGTATATCGCTCAGTACAATGCAAAGGGAGATAGAAATCGAGGCCATTCAGGAGGCCAATAAACGCTGGTACTATTATTAGATACGTGCACAACAGTCAAATCATTATGGCCAGTCTACGACAAAAAGAGATCAATCAATCTTATGGAACTAAGTCGGAGGGATATCCGAATAGCTGTTGGCGTCGTGACAGAACACTGTGTGATGGTAATCACGCAGCGCGGCTAGGATTGACACAGAACGACTACTGTAGCAGCTGCAGGGACGAAGAGAAAATAGAATCCGTTCGTTACCTCCTTTGTGACTGTCCAGCGCTGGCAATTAAAAGAAGACGTGCTCTTGGCAGTTATGTACTTCTTTTCAGAATTGAACGAGTTAGGTAACGTTGAGCTAAACAAACTCCTGAGATTCATACATTTATCTGGGTGGTTTAACTTAGCGGTCGAAGATTGATATTTGGGTTCCCAGGGTTTTAAATATTGGGCACAATGGACTCTTAGTGATCTAAGTGAGCCGTTGACAATCCTGTCAACAAGGGCACCCATTTCCCTTACCTCTATGTCGAATGTTGTTATGCGCAGGGGTCCGAATACTCGTATTTAGTGGAACTGTACCCCACTGCGTTATTCTATATTTGTCAGTCATGATATCGCCCACAGCAGGCAACTTTGCGGCGACCGCATTCGTATCATCGTCTTTTTCCACATTTTTCTACACCAGAAGCCTCATCCACTTCTTCCACTACCGTTACCACTATCGGACTGTATAGCTGCATTTATATAGATGTACTTATATGTCTTCAGAGCCATCGCCAAAATCATCACTATAGCTTTCAAGCTTGTTCAAAATCGTCACCCAATAATTATGCCGGTCTTGAGCACTTAGTCTAAAATCCCAACAAAAGAGAAAAGGAAATATAAAACTTACTGCAATTACAATATTACTTATTCACTGTGCGCTAAACGAAAATCGAATTGTAAACCTATTTTTACATATTATCTTACCGTAACGTCTGCTTACTACTCAAATGCAGATTTTCAAGTGAGACAGCAACCGCTGCAAGTACATTGAATTTCCTTCTACAAAACTTGTGTTGCCACATTCTTGCCCACGCATTTAACTGCGAAATGTATGAGAGTACCCAGGTACTCTGATGCTATTTTCGAGAACAAGTCAACAAAAAAGTTTTATAAAAATAACCCATGGCTCGATTTTCTATCTGAATAGCTCATTCGACACAGAAATGTTTTTTTAGCAATGTACTGAAAACAGTGACATAGTGGCAGCGGTGGGACAAATGCTTTTTGTTTAAAGTCTGTTGAGAAAGTACTCAGGTACCTTGACACCTATGTACATAAGGGTTAAGATAATCATGACCAGAAGATCCAGCTACCCACTTGCAGGCGCTGCTAATAAAATTTAGAGAACGCTTCCATTTGTTTGTCGATTTAAGGCTGTTGATAAGAATTTACATAAGTTTGCTTTAGGTTATAAATAAGGAAAGGATGCAATTGTTCCCTTGAGTTAACATTTTCCTTTACAAGTATGTACACATGTATGTATATGTATATACATCTCATCTATGAGTTTTGCAATCTAGCCGTCCCAAGCTTTCTTGTTAGTAAATGAGCGATGGAGTAGTCCAGCACTGGTACGTCAGCCGTACGGGATGTAAGGATAAGGAGTTAATTTTTAATATGAGATTTGTGCACAATCCTGCCAGATTGAGGATATAGTGGCGTGCCGATTTTCTTTGACTGTTTCCTACTCGAGAGTTCGGTGCCTAGTCTCTTATTTAGCTTATCATAAGCTACTTGCCCTGATAAATATTTTTTATTGGATGTTTTTTTCTTATTGTGATACTTTATGTCTTGCTTCTGTTTCTGAAGCAGCTTTTCGAAGTTGCTTTGTCTCGTCTTTTCATAGTCGTCTGGGTTGAAAGTAACGTTTTGTCCAAAAAAGGGGTTTACAGATCTTTTATTCGTCGTAGAAGAAGTTCTTTGAAGTTTCGTTCGTGCTCGTTCTCTTTGAGGCATCTCATTATTTCCGTTAGTGTTGAGTAAAATCGCTCTATTTGGCTATTTACTTCACTCTTGTAGGGCGGTGTCGTAAGGACACTTATTCCCAGTTCTTCTTTCATGATAAAGAGTATTGATGCTTAGTTCAATGGGGGCGCATTTTCAATAACGACAGACTTTGGTACACCATACTCGTAGAAAAAGATCGTCGTATGTCTTCGATAGATTTGCTCTTTAATACAATATTTTATTATGGGCGGTTAGTATTACCTTCCTTACGGTTAAAAAGATATCGAAGTTCAGTATGTGTCTTGGAAAGGTTGGTAAAGGTGTTTCGCTGCGTTTTGGCTGGTTAGGATGTCTCTCGTACTTGCTGCGCTTGCAGATTTAACATATCTGGGTTATCTGTTTAAATTTTATTTTATAGATTTGTAAAAGGTTTTCGGTGTTATATTCTGTTTCGGTTATTCAGGAAAGATGATTTTGAACTCATGGTTAGTTGTCTCGCATATGTTGAGAAAAATTTGACTCTTGAATGCATTAATGGGAATTTCGATGCTTGGGAAGAGCTCTCATTGCTGGGTTAAAGAGTTTGTGAAACAATTTAAAGAAGGTCTAGAGAGTGCGTCTAATACTATATTGGTTCTACCTGGCTTACATTGGAGTTCGTAATTGTACTCCTCCAAGTTTGCTTTCCACCTCTTCTTTTTGGTGTTGCTATTTTTGTTACTTAATGTATAGGTTAAAGGTTGGTGGTCGGTGTATATTCTGACCCTGGCAGAGCCATATAGATAATTTTGGAGTTCCAAGAAATATCGAAGATCTTTCAGAGTTTGTGGGCACTAGAAGTTACAAATAGCTTCGACTTTCGCCGGATTCGTTTTAATGCCCTCGGATGATATTATGCAGCCGAGAAATTCTACTCCGCGTATGTAGAACTCGCATTTGTCCAACAGAACCTTTATTTTGGCATTTTCTAATGTTTTAAAGACCTTTTGAATATTTTCGGAATGTGTTTTCTCACCTCGACTGAAAATAATAATGGCGTCTATACATATAGACCTAACATATCTTCTCGATATGTTCTCGAAAAATGTCGTCGAGGGCACTGTGGAATATGGAGAGAGCATTTTTCAGCCCAAACGGCAGTCTAGTAAACTCATATTTCCCATTGCTTACTGTGAAGGCGGTCTTTTCTATATCTGACTCCCTTAGGGGAATTTGATGAAAGCCACTTTTAAAATCTAGAACACAAAACCAGTTATTCTTTCCGAGTTGTGTTAGCACCTCGCTTATCTCTGGAATAGGGTAGCGGTCTGCTATCGTGACAGTGTTCAGTTTCCTGTGCTCGATCACTAATCGGAACTTTTTCTCACCGGAGGCGTCGGATTTTTTTAGTACGGGTGAATTAAAGGGTGATCTTGAAGGTCTATTTATGCCGTTGTTTAACAAGTCTTGGATTTGTCTCTTTACTTCGTTTTTTAAAGACATGTTTTAGGGATAATACTTTGAATATACGGGATTTTCATAGGTTGTGTGGATTTCACTTCTGACAGCCGTTGTACAGGTGAGCTTTTTGTTGTGTTCATCGAATGTCTTGAAGAATTTGCTACCAAAGAGTTAATTGCATCTCTCTCCTCTGGGGTCATGTGGTCGAACCTAATATTTACTGCATTGACATCTCGGGAATTTGAATTGATTCCTAATTACCATAAGGACTTGGCTTGTATGGACCATGGCCTTAAGTTCTTTTAGACTGTCATGTCCAAGAATTCCGTGGAATGACTTTAGGGTTGGTAACAAAAAAAATATAATTTTGATATCATGGAGGTCGAAAAGACTAAGATAGATGTGGTGGGTAATTTCGATGCTTCCAGCTACGGAGATGCATAAAAGCATTGTTTGGTTTATGTTTATTTGGCTACTAAGGAGACTTGGATATAATTTATATTAATTAGTAATTTTAGCATTTTTCCGCTCCCCATGCGACATATGGCAACGAAGGGCTTAGCGTAAAAAATGCTCTGAGCGGTTGGTGGATTCGGGAAAATCTAGTTCATTATCGTTAGGCTTGTAGTAGGCTGATTCAGGAAAATCTTCAACGTTTTTCGTGAGAATCATTTACAGCCTTGACTTCGCTGTATTCGCTCATTTCTTCTTGGTTTGGTTCGACATAAAAATGCTGCTGTGGATTAGATGTTTGCTAGTTTTGCTGTTGATCCCAGGGTTTGTAATATATTGCTGCTGGTTTGTTAGTTAATCTGCCTAACTTGGACGGAAGGTCCCTGAGTCTTGGGTTCTGATTTTATTTGTGGTTTCGCTTGCTAGTGATTAGAGTTTTGATTATAGTATGCTGGATATTGATTATAGTATTATGTATGAGGATAGATTGCATTGGTCTGGAATTATTTTGAGGGCTCATTTGCATTGCAGGAAAAAAATCTGCTGTGGGTATCGTTGTGGTTGACCTTGGGGTGAGTGATTTTCTGCGTGGGGCTTAATGCGGAATGAAGTTATGCGATGACGTTGCCCGTGTCTGGTTAGAATGTGTGTAATGCGATATAAAATTCTGATTTTCCAATTTCAGGCATACATGTAGTGCCTGTGGCAAGTCGGCCGGTGCTCGAATTCCTAAGAGCCTTGTGAGGTCATCATTAAGGCCTCTAACGAACGTATCGAGTGCTTTGATAATTTTGAGTTAGCAGCTTCATTCAATCTGGACTGATGTCCACGCAAACTATCTTGTTGAGAATCAAGGAAGGGTGGCTGTATACAAACCATCTGGTAGAAATTTTGGATCCTAATATTGCCCTGTACTAGCGCTATCATTTACACTTTTCTTCCAGTAACTAAATTCTCCTGGTCCTTATGAAAAGTTTATTAAACACCTGGATCCTGTCAAACTCAGATAATTCATCCTGGTGTTCTATGGCTATTATTTGGTCTACCCCGGCAGACAAATGCTAGCGTACTATTGGCATTCTGCGGTTGCTCGTAAAGAGATGCAAATGATTGAAACGATTGGTGAGCGCTCTCAACATTTGATGGGCCGGACTGGCCCATGGATAGGAGTGGATTTTCCAGATCTTAATGGCATGTCTTTTTTTTTTTTTTTTTTTTTCAAAATATGATTTTAAAGAATATTACTTTAAACTAATTAAATTAATTACTAGTCTTCTTAACATTTTATTTTCTAGAATTAGTGCTTTTTATTTTAAGCCTACTTGAGAGAGTATGAATATTTAATTTAGCATTTCCTTTTCTTTCTTATATTCGCTTTTACGTATTTTTTCTTCTCTGAAGTGCTAAATACAACAATTTCTTTTTTGTTTCTTTTCTTTTAGTTTTTATTTCAATAAAGTTACCTTTTCTTATTTGGGTATCACATAAAATAACTTTAATTTTTTTTTTACTTTTGACCTTAAATTTTCATTTTAGTATGTGCTTTGATTGTTTTCTTCTTTTTCCTTTTTCTTTTCTAATTTTGGACTTAAGTTAATTTATTTTTGTTTCGATATCACTTCAAATACAAAAAGTTTCTTTAATTTTAACTAAGAAAATTTTACGATCTATGTAAGCTTACAGTACAAACAATATTTGCAGGAGGTTCATAGTTGGTCCTGACGGTAGTGCGGGTAGCATGCAATGCTTCCCTTTCGTCCCCGGGCTTACTTGAGGGCTCTTGCTTTTTGTTCGAAAAATAAATGGGAAACCACAGGATTTATTATTATTTCGATCGACCCGCGATAGTAGGTACTTCGGTACATCTTGACGAATCTTGACTACGAGTACGTGCTACTTAAGGACGATTACGAACGAACTTTTCGATGAAAAATGTAGGAAACCACAGTATTTATCTTTATTTCTATCTACTGGCGATAGTACTTCGGTGCTTCTTGAGGACTCTTGACTACGCGAACGTGCTACTTGAGGACGATTACGCATGAACCTGAGGTTCCTGCTCAGGCGGAAATTTAATTTTTATAAATTAAAAATCATAAAACAAATATTCTCTAGGGTGAGAAGCCTTTTTATTGATTCGAATGCTCTTAAGAACGAACTTTCTTGTCGTATTACGATATCGGGCGTGGAATCCGCTTTTGCGTGGCCATTTCTTTTCAATCCAATCGGTTTCTCGACTTAATTCTTCGTTAGTTTTATAATCAGTATTATAAGAACGGATTGAACTTTCAGCAAATTCAGTTCGAGGTTTCGATATATCTTTAAAAGTTTTGTTTTGTGTTTAAGGATATCTATTTCTTTGCTGAGCTCTTCGCGCAGGAGTTCCATGTTATTAAACCTATTCCGGAGTTCCTTGTTTTCCTCCTTTAAACTTCTTATTTTGCAGATGTCCCTTGTTTATGCGTCGGCACTTTCGATGTCGTCAGACTTCTATTTTCGCATGCATTCGTAAAAGATAGTTACGGTGGAAATGGTTTTACCCTTGCACATTTTTTAAGAGGATCGCGTGGACACAATAACTGGCTCTCCCCAGAATCGACAGAACCGACCTCCGAAGAGGGTGCTCCTGGACGGCCACCTAGGGTACCAGTGTCTTTTGTTTTATTCATTGCGCATTAGAGGTATATTCTATTGTTAGCATAATTAACGATGGATTTTAGTAGCCTCTTACAACAGGCATATGTATGCATGTATCTACCTTGGGTATATTTTAAACCCTACTGGAATGGGGAACGGCTAGCCACAAGTAAATGTGTTCATCCGATACATCATTCTAGTTATATTTGCTTCGCCAAAGTTACTAAAATTATGCATTTACCCATATGACAACCGGGGAGAGAAAACCATGACGAAATTGAAAATAAATCGCGTTGATATGTTGGCCAATGAGAAGTGTTTCTTAACAGACTTATTGCCGTCTTATATCCGCATTATGTAAACCTAGATTCTAATACTTGTTCAAGAAACTAATGTACATATTTATCTTTCAAATATTGTTTGCCAGTGATCAAAAACTTTTCCAGTCATTTTCCTTACAGAAGTGAGCCAATGGCTGAGTTGATAATCCTGCTGGTAAGCAAGTTTTCAACCCAGTTTATGATGGACCTATTAACTTGAAATTTTCCAGGGCTTTTACTATTGAATCAGTCTTTACATTATTAAAAGCGTTCTCAATGTCGAGGACGGCTGTCATAGTGTTTTCTTTAGATCCAGTGAATGGTCAATTTCTCCAAACACACTTTTGATCACACTTTTTATCGATTTACCTTTAACATAGCAGTTTTTCGTTTCATATGTGGGTTGTGGGGATTGATCATTTTGCTGATAAGTAGAAAAATGAATATCTGTAGAGTTTTTTTTCGACGATCGACGAGAGAATAATTGGCCTACTTTTGTGGTAGAGTAGTTAGCTTTTCCTGAGATCAGCCTTGCTTCTTTCATTTACTTGGTAAGTACCCTGTATGTTAGCAATCTGAGAAGACTGTTACAAGTTGAGCTGGTATTAATTCATCAGGTCCTGCAGGTTTGTAGGGAACCTTTTCTTCCTGAAAAATGGTAAAGACTACTGTCCTGCAAGGGGTGGAAAATTAAATTTCTTTCTGCATATGTTGGTGCATATTATAAGTTTGCGGGAAAGAATAATCGAAAATTGACACACCTCTTTTATTTGTTGAATATTATAAAGTTTCAGGTACACTCCTAAAATCAAATTATCTTCTATAATCTTATTAACACGGTAGTGGACAACTTTAGTCCATAAATATGGCGCAGTGCTTAGTAAAGTTACATATGTACATATATCGTGGAAACACGATGTACTTTAACTTCAGATTTAATCTGCTTGATCACATTCGTTAAAATCTATAGCTAAACCAGCAATAGGACGAAACATCGAATCCACCCTTGTGATACACATTCTTCTTTTTGTTTAAAAAAAAAAAATACGTGGAAGAAAAAAAAAACGAAACCTTCGGGTATGAATTCATTGGAGCCTTTTGGGAAATTGGTTCCCCCTTTCGTGTAAATCTAATTACGGGTATGGCCACCAAGTTTATCTTTATCCTTTCATTAGGTATGCGGTTTAGATATTTAATTATTTTTCTGGATATAGCTATCCCTCTACCAAATAAGAAAGCTTGAGGCTGCCTTGAATTTTATGAAGAGTATTCTATGACATTTAAAAATTTGGATCACAAGAGAATATAGGCGGACATATAACATCTAAAGAGCGTCTTAAAAATATTTTGAAAAAATATTTTACGAGTAGTGGCTTAGCTGAAATGATGGATTTAAAAATTCAGAGCGCGCCTCAAAGAAAATCAGTAATTCATTTCCTGTTTATGCTCAAATCTTTGCATACGCACATAACCGTATTACTTTTATTTGGTTCATATCCCCTTCACTAGTATTTATTCAAAATAATGAAAAAGTGTATAACACCGGCACAGAGCTACGCCAATCCACAGTCTTATCTACCCTGAGGACATAGAATTTCAGATATTGGGGTGACGTCTTACCCATGCTTCGACGTCTACACCAACGTCTTCCCGGTGTCGGAATTGAATTGTGCTTGCGGATAAAAAGTAATTTCTGCTATTTTACGCAATGATGTGAAAAATTAAATGGAGTTCATTTGCGGTAAAATAAAATAGGCAAGCGAATTCTGCTGCCTTCTATGGCCTGACTGGCATTATGTCAGCACCTAGATAAGACGCGTTACGCCACCCAAAAATGAGCGAGACTCTGTCATGACGACGATGTACCTACTCCTTATGGCACTCATTATCAACTAAGATGCCTTTGTTTTTACAATACACTCGCACACTTACATTGAGCGACTGCAAAGGAAGCTCGCTGTTGCGCGTGGGTAATTTTGCGGTTCTCATATTTGCCAGTAGAATGGATGAGCTCGTTCATTTATGCGTTCAAGGATGAAATGGTTACAAGCAGCGACTATAGTGAGTAGAGTAGTAGGGAACTAGATGGCTGGGAGATGGCCTTCGCGCTTTTTGCCATTCAGAATACACTGATGGAATTTCAATATGAAATTATAATTAAGTTACCTATTCGATTTGCATAATGTACCCCAGTGGAGCCACTGTTTATAAAGTCATTAGTCCATGGTGGAATGGAAGATGTGTCTTTGCGCCGCACCGCGTCAATTTTCTTTTGCGTTTGGTTTCCCTTAATTGGACTGAAAAGCAAAAGAAAGGCAAGAAGAAATATTGACGTTGAGCGATATTCCCTCCTGGGAGGGAACTTACTTTATGCGTATAGTTCAGAGACGTTTTTCCGTTCTCTCTCTCCCTATTTTTATGTATTTTGCAAAATTGAATAAAATTGTTATTAATTCAAAAGACTTTCAAGCCCTAAGGGAGCGGGCTTCAGCGAATTATTTCCAATCTGAAGAAATGGAAATTATATTTATTTTTTCTGTTTTCTTATGCACACTCTGTGACAAATCGAAAGTCATGAGGTTCAGTCTGTATAGATGCAGACAGGAGGAAATAATTTAATTTACGATGCTCATAAAAATTTAAATATTTTAGACTCTGTGGTTTGGATGTTGACAAACACCTTTCTAGCCTATTCTGCTATAAGGGGTGTCTCAATAGGGGCGCCAGATTTAAATTTGACACCATTTGTCTCCAGCTAGCTCTATCTATAGCCATATGCCTCCAGTTTTGCACGCTAAGTTGGTTGAGGTCCCCTTCCACCTGTGTGCGCCACCTGAGTCGCGGTCTTTCTTTACTGCGCCGTCCCTCGGAAATGGAATCGAAGATTTTTCGGGCCGGAGCATTTGTGTCCATGCGCTCCACATGACCCAGCCATCTCAGTCGTAGAGTTCATACCTCTGCATCATAAAGCAGCACTGGGATGATTAAAGTCTTGTATAGGGTCACTTTAGTTGCTCGAGAGGGGCTTTGCTGTTCAATTGGCTTCTTAGCCCAAAGAAGCAGCCATTGGCAAGAGCTATTCTTCGTTTGATCTCAGCGCTGATGTCGTACTCTAAGTTCATAGCGGAGCCTAGGTAGATAAAGTCCCTAACTACCTCAAAGCTATATCTGTCTATGGTAACGTTCTGTCCGAGACGTCGATGTTGGTTGTCCTTCTTTGTTGATAGCATATACTTAGTCTTGCCCCCATTTGCCGCTAAACCCATCTTCGCCGCTTCGGCCTGAATACTCACGAACTCGCCAGTGACATCACTCTGCGTTCCTCCGATTAGATTGTGCGCCTGGTGTTAGCGTGTGAGTTTTGCACTTTTCTTTCAAGAACGATGTTAAAGAAGTCGCATGACAGCGCGTCGCCTTGTCTTAAACCTTTTTTGACATCAAAGATCTCAGTAAAGTCTTTACCGACCTTGATGGAGCAGCGTGCATTCTCCATCGTCATCCGGCACAAACGGACGAGTTCGGCAGGGATACCAAAGCTAGACTTTACTCTATAAATGCTGTCATACGCGGCCTCAAAATCGATGAAAAGGTGGTGTGTATCGATTTGAAGTTCCTGGGTTTTTTCCAAGATCTGCCGTAATGTAAATTTGGTCGATGGTGGACTTTCCAGGCCTAAAACCACACTGATATGGACCGATCAGGTTGTTGACGCACGGTTTCAGGCGTTCACATAGTACGGCAGATAAGATCTTATGTGCGATGCTAAGAAGACTGATGCCTCTGTAGTTGGCGCAGTTCAAAGGGTCTCATTTTTTGAGGATCCCCGCCTGCTTTAAATTACTCGGCATTCAGGCCATCAGCTCTAGCAGCTTTGTTGGATCTCGTTTGTTATCATCGTCAAGATTGAATGATTCATTCTGCCTGACAGCGGAATTTGGTCGTCGTCGCCGTTATACAGTCTGCAGAAATGGTTCTCCCATATCCTCAGCATCGACTGCGTTTCTACTACGATGTTCCCTTGATCGTCCTTGCAGGCTTCGGTTCGAGCCTTGTAGCCTTGGCAGGTTCCTTGAACCCTTTGGTAAAACTTCCGAACCTCATTCCTGCAGTAGCATCCCTCTATTTCCTCGATCGCGTGCTCTCATGCTCCTTCTTTTTCTCCTGAGAATCCGGTGTGGAAGAGTGGGAAGGCCGTCCTTCCGTTGATCACGTGTGCCGATGACGATGACGCGATAAGTACTTTGACGTTACGATGACAGGATGTGAAGATGAACGAACTTCCTCTACAGGACTAGACCACTAGTGACTGGGCTTTTTTCGGCGTAATAGGGGCTGTCTTCCAACAATTCCAAGGGTGGGTCGGCCAAGCCAGTGCCACCAACATCAGGTACGTCTCTGAGATGAGACGAACCGATGCCTTGGAGCGATGCTGGAAAGAGGATGGTTACGCGATAGGTGTAGGTTAGGATAGTTTTAAGATAGATTAGGTCTATGTAGGTTAGGATTTCGCTTATGGTTTTAGGTTAGTTAGGACGTAGTTAGGTAAGTTAGGTGTAGTTCGCGGTTTTCTTTCCGGCCCTCCTCCGTGGTATAGGCATCGTTCCTTTGACTTCTTTTCTTTACTCCTATCTTCTGTCCTATCTTTTAAAGTCTGTCCGTGGTCAGAGTAGATTAGCTTCCTATCTTCTTTCTGCTTTCTTTTTTTATTAGGTACAAGATTTAGGTTAGGTTAGGGTTCTGCATAAATCGTTGAACTCTGCGTTCCTTTTGCTTAAAATATCTCCGATGGCGCAGTGTCCTGTGATTCCTCCCGTTAACATGCAGATAGATGATCGGTCTAGTGCCAAAAGGCTCTTTGTTTTTGTTTTATTTAATTTCGGTTATAATGTACGAGAGGTGGCACAGTCCTCTCTGGATAACCAGGAGGAGTTAGCCCCTCTCTCTATTATGGCGTCAATGATATTATACAATCTACCAATGGGTGGCAGTATCGACGTGTCAGCTTTACTGATGTTCATCGGCGTTGGCTTTTTCGTTCCCTTCTATATTACTATGTCCAGGAACCCAGCAGGGCTTGATCGAAAGGTGCCTTATATTGATCAGTGCATCGCGACATTTCTTAACCGCCTTTGATTTGATTGTATTCGATTTAATCCATTTAAGGGCTGCTTGACTGTTAACGAAAATAGTTAAATCCTTCGGAGGGAAGTGACTATTTTCTATACATATAGCGGCCAGGATTTCAGCTTGGAAAACGCTGCATGCTTCTGGTAGTCTGAATGACTGCTGTTTTTGCAGAGCCTCCGAGTGAAAGTCTGTACCCGTACCAATATCCATCTTGGAGCCATCAGCGTAGATCGTGATCTCTTGATTTTGGTCTGCACTTTTGACTCTCAATCTTCTCGCCTTGGAAATATGATAGGGTGTCTATGTTGAAGTCATTATAGGGGGTCATGTAGTCTAATGTGGCTGTGAAGCTTTCAAAGTTAAATTTCCCACCCATTCTCTTTATTGTACGCAATATTGCCGCATGTCCATGGGTGGCCTGATTCCACAAGTTCGATTCTCTTAGTCTTAGAGCTCCTTTTGTCGCAGAGCCTTTGATGAACAGGTCCAGGTGCTTGCGGTGCGCTTCTCACAACTCCCGTGGTACAAAGTGATGCAAGCCTTTGTACTTTGTAGAGTTCCTTCATGTAGTCCTTTGTTTCTGTTGCTGTCCACCAGAATAGAGACCCGTAGGAGATGATAGGTCTAATGATTGATTTGAACAACCAATGTATGACGCGCGGTTACAATCCCCATCTTCTTCCCAAGGTTCTCTTACAGGCATAAAGAGCATTCAATCCTTTCTTTGTTCTTTCTTCAACATTCGTTTTCCAAGATAACTTCCGGTCTAGAATGACACCGAGATATTTCGCCTCAGTTGAGAGATTTGTTGTGGTGCCGTCTAGTTTTGGTAATGTGAGGTCAGCTAGACTGCTAGACTGCTTTGACCATTTAGAGAGTTCTTTAAGAGCAGATTCCATTAGTTCACTGATAGCTTGCAAGAATTTGCAATTAATCATTATAACTAAATCGTCTGCATAAGCTACAACTTTAATTTTCTTTTCTCAGAGGATTTTTGATTTTATTGACGGTAAGAAGACAAAGCAGTGGAGTCAGGACTCCTCCCTAAGGGGTACCTCTTGTTGTCATTTTCCTTACAGGACTTGGTCCAATGGCTGGGTTGATGATCCTGCAATTAAGCATGTTTCGACCCAGTTTACCTGTTGACTGTAATCCTTCAGGGCTTTCATTATGGATTTTGTTTTTACATTATTGAACGCACCTTCGATGTCGAGGAATGCTGCCATAGTAAATTCTTTAATCTTCAGCGAATGTTCAATTTCCCTGACCACACTATGGAGAGCGCTTTCGACCGATTTACCTTTCAGGAATGCGTGTTGCGCTTCACATAGGTTTTGGGATTCAACATTCGCGGTTGAGTGATTAGGTTTTCCTGCTTTCGAGATGAACACCATTCTTACATCTCTCCATTTACTTGGTATGTACCCCGTTCATAAACAAATTGTAAAGATATTTATGAGCTGTGGTACAACCATGTTTAGAGATTGTTGCAGCATTGCTGGTATAATTTCGTCAGGTCCTGCAGATTTGAAGGGTTTGAACGAGTTTATAGCCCATGCTACTTTGTCCCTATTTATCATGCTGGAGATCACCTCCTCTTCTGCACGTTCAAAAAAGACTGCTGTCCTGCAAAGGGGGGTGGCAGTTTTAATATCTCTGCAGCCGGTGAAGTGAGTTTCCATTAGCAGCTCAATACATTCATGGCTGGATTCTGTCCATGTGCCATCAGACTTCAGGATGTATCCGGGGACACAGGGGTCTTTGGATAATACCCTTCGGAGTCTTGCGGCTTCATTTTCCTCCTCAATGGATTCACAGAAAGATTGCCATGATTTTAATTTCGCTGTCCTGATATTACTTTTATATTCATTAAAACTGGATTTGTAAAGGTTCCAGACCTCAGTTTTCTTGCTCGTTTTCGCCCTATTGAAAAGTTTTCTAGTTTTTGTTCTAAGTTGTCGAAGTTCTGTGGTCCACCAGACTGCACTGGTTTTTTTTTGAGGTCGGCTGATAGGACAAGAACTGTCAAACGATTCTTTCAGAGTTTTTACCAAGTCGTCTACTTCCTTCTCTATGTTAGTCGTGTCTAGAGTAGCTGTGGCTGAAGACGGGGCTAGCTTTTCTGCGACTAGGTCGGAGAACTTATCATAGTTGACTTTTTATGGGTTTCTGAAAGGTTTGGGTTTATCTTTAATAAAGTTGAGGGTTAAGAGAATTCGGTTATGGTCTGAAATGGAACAAGTAGTGGAAACTCTCCAGTCCTCCACCAGGTTGGCGTTAGAATCAGTAGCTAAAGTTAAATCAAGAACCTCTTCCCTAATCCGATTTTGGAACGTAGGTATATTACCTCTGTTTTATATAATAAGATTTGAGAAAAGAATAAATTAAAAAATCGACTCACCTCTTTTATTTATATCTTTGATCCCCCATTGGATGTGGTGGCCATTTGCGTCGCATCCAATGACCAGATTTCGTACGCGTGACTTAGCATACACCGCTAGTGTTCGGACTGCCTCTGGTGGTAGTTTATTTTTTTCATGTGGCATGTAGGCGGATGATAGGAGCAAGTGTTTGTCCCTCCGTTCGCAGGATACCACAGTCAGATCTCAATTGCTGTAATGAGTTAGAAGAAAAAGATTAATTGTATTCTTTGCAACTATGCAGGCTCTCATTTTACCTTCGATGTGTGGATGGTATATTTTATAAATCTTGGACCTTAATACTTGAATTTTATCTTTTAAAAGATAAGGTTCTTGAATTAAGGCTATGTCCACGTCTTTCTGTGTCATAAAGAGCATCAAATCGTCGGTAGCAGCTTGACAGTGATGCAGTGTTCCACCACCGCGTTGTAATACACATGTTATAAAAATACGAATTGTTTTTTTATTAATCTTAATTTTTGTTATTTTATTTATTTTTGACTTTTTGTGGGAAAATGAAAATCAAGATTTCAGTATTTATACACAATGTTGACGCTATCTGTGTGACGTTCTCTAACGTGGCGGTTAGAACAAAAGGAGCCTATAAGTACACTGCAAAATAAATTATTTTGATAATCTGATATTTTCCGGCTTATGCCGCTCAGTCATAAGAGAGAGTGTGCTAGGCAGCAAATGGCCAATCCCGAAAAACACGAAAAAAAAGAGAAAAAACAAAAATGTTGCCTGCCACGCAATAAACTCCACTGGAATACATACGTAAAAGGCCCATACACGATACGATTCGTCTGTCCGACCGCGCTTTACTTTGCCACACACTATACGACGCGACGATTGGACAGATTTCCCCACACACAATACAATCAGTTGGTCGACAATTGATATTCATCCGACCGCCCAACAGACCGTCTGACAAACCATCCATCTAAGCAGAGCCAGACAGCGCACATTTGGTAAACCCTTCTTTGACCTCCTAATGGAGTTAGCGGAGATAAGCGTTGGGGACTTTATCAGTTTCCTCAATGTAACGCATTGGATTTGAACAATCTGTACTCTTTTTCTCATATCCCTTTTAATTAACGCCCGTTTTTACCGCCGATAGGTTACTTGGGTTGTACTTGAGTTGTACTAAAACGGCGCTTTTGCGCTAATTATTTTTCTGAATTTTTGGCTGATGCAACCACTTCTACCTATCTCCTATTTGGTTGAAATAAAATTGGATCTTTGTAAAGTTTTATAAAAACACTTGTTCATACGCGATCAATTAGTGTTCCCGAAAAGTTCACGCAACATGAGGTTAAGAAAACAAAAATCAAAGTTTTAAGAGTGAATGCATTACAAAATCCAAAACTTCCACATTGCAAACATTCAAAAAAATATACATAGAAAAAAAGTAATAAAAATTAACTAACCTATCATTCAAAAAACTTATCCAAAGAAACACAATTTAATGAAAAGTGCATACACACATGTTGGTTTTACGGACCATTTAGAATCATACGAAAATGCGTTTAAAACCATCATCGGCACACGTATAAAGGGTTGGAGGCAACGAAGGCGACTTTATGCTTTTTGGTCGAACTAGTATTAATACGGGGGTACATGTTCTAGCTTTATGCAGATTTTCGCTTAATACTATAGGTGAAAGACCATTTTAAAAAGGTCGATTTAATTAGGTAAACATCATTTAATGTGTGTTCTTACTACTCCATTGCAATATTCTCCGATGTCCTTTAGTCTTAAAACACAGAAAATCATATATACTTAGTATGAACATATATTCATATATGTATACGTTCGTCTTAGACATAACTTGACGACGCTTTAATTAAACAAAAAGTTCAGCATCTTCAAATTGTTTGAATTGTGTTTTTCTTCTTTCAGTATGACTACACTTTCCTAAAAAGCACGAACAAAGCTCGCCTTGTTGAATTTAATTAACTCGTCAAAAAGAGCAATAAAAGATTTTTACAGTGAAAGGTATATTTTTATCCACATCCCACGGTTTTCTTATTTCAAATGGCTGTGAGTTTGCTAACTCTTAAGAATAAAAAGCGTAAAAGGAACCGTGCTTGATACTTGATTGTGAGAAATATTTAATTAGGGAAGGAAATTGTGGTGGCCGTGCAAGTGACAGCTAACGTCTTTTGTCTTTAGGTGAGACAATTTTTGATGTCTTCTAGGAAGAACATGCGAACGGAACCGTAAATATTTACGCAATCAACAAATATTTAAAATTTTAAAACGAGGGTAAAAAAGGTGAATTTTTTCCACTCGCTTCTAGGGCAGGAATTGCGTTCGCAAAAATATTCTGCGTGGAGATTCCGATCAATTGTGTAGATATTTCTGCAACTCAACAAAAAGAGTGTACCTCAAGAGCAGCTTCTATTTTCTTCTGGTGAACAGACTTTCAAATTTTATATCTGCGGGCTTATGACATCAACCTTACTTTTAAAATCAGGTATTTCTTGGAGATGACTTAACCGATTTTATTCAAGAATTACCAAATAAGTATAAGTTGGCTGAGTAGTCTAACAAACGTTCTTAATGGCTTTATCACGACACATGGCCATGAGGTATGCTTAGGGTCATTATCTTGCTGCAAGAAAATTGACCGATCCAAGCCCGAACTCTCATGAAAATTGTTTTTCAGGATGTTGAGGTATCCGTATCTATTCATAATAGAGTTGATAAAAACTACATTACCAACCTCAGATGCCGCCATACACCCCCAAACCATTACAGAACTACCGCCATGATAACCAGCATTATACAGTACAAACGTATTGTTTGGGAATCTTAAGACTTTCCTGTCTCACTCATTAACTTCCATTGAACTTTTGAAGCACTAATCTTGAAATTCTGTTTACCTTTTGTACAATGATTAGCTTTTCTAGCTCCGTTAACTTGCACGGTTGCCCAGTGTGTGGCTTGTTTCTTGTGTTTCCCTGAATTCAATATTTTTCTATAATTTTTTTAATAGTTGTTGGACTCTTGTTAACAATTTTTGCAATGTCGGGGAATAATTTTTTTTCTTGGTAATATTTTATTACCAATTTTTTTATTTCCTTCAAGAGTTCTTTTCCTCATTGTACAATTTTTTTAAATTTTAGTAAATCTCCAATTAAATAAACATGTTAATAAAAGTAAAGTAAGCAATATGTACGTAACATTACCCTCAAGTACAACAAGTTTAAAATTACAAAAGTTGGCTCACGTACAACCAGCTTACTGAGTAATCCTTCTCAAAGGAAAGTGAATGTAAACTTGCTTTTGTGATGTGAATTTTCATATGATTGTGAAGTTTACGATCGTTTGTCAAGATAGGCACAAATTTTCAGCAAATTTTTTGTTTCGACTGACTCCGCAAATTTCAAACAAAAATTAGGGTGTATCTTACTAGTAATTTTAAACGGGTATTACCTTTTTTTTACTAATAATAGATTCGACGGAAGGTTGTATACTTACCTTTGTGATTACATGCTTACAAAATTGCTTCCAACTGCTTGATATCCTTTTAATTGTCCTAGGTAAACATAGTCGTTCACATATTCGATTGTTTTGTTATCTACAATAATTTCGTTTTGTTATAATTTCCTAATTAGCTTTGTTTTTCTGAGATTATTGTTAAACCCGAAGTTTAGCAATTGCGATTATCACAATCCCATCCGCAAATCTTATATTATTGAGGTATTCGCCGTCTATTTTTAATCCTATTGTATCCCCATTCATTGTTCGGAATATATCTTCTAAGTAGCACCGCCGAAAAAAAATGCTGGTGACAGTAAGTCTCCTTGTCTGACTCCCCCGTTCAGATCAATTTTTCTTCCTCTATTTTCTATATTTGTATAGAGGTTTTTAAATGTTCTTATTCTTATTTCGTTGACGGTGGTGTTCTTATGTTGGTGTTCTAATGTCGCGAATGCCTTCGTAAAATCTATGAAAACTAACTTCTGTTGATATTCATAGCATTTTTCTAATATCTAGTTGAATGTTTGCAAGTGAAGTGTTGTGCTAAAGCTTTGACTTAAGCTGGCTTGTTCTATTACTTGTTGCTCGTCTAAGGTTTTTCGAATTTTCGGAAAAATGCATTTTGCGAATACATTATACCTTTTACTGAAATCAGGCTTATGGGCCCATAATTATTGTTGGTGATTCCTAGCTGGCAACCACTTTCAAACAACCAAACCAATATTCGACTCATTCCATTGTGTAGGGATTTGCTCGGTATTTAAAATCCAGTCGAATATGTCAGACTAGGTATTAATTTAGATTTGTCTATTGAGCATACACCGTCATCTGCGTCATTTTTCATTTGGTAGCTCTTTTAGAGATGCCTCGATTTCGGCTGCTAGAAACGGTGGTACTTCTTCGGCATCTTCCTCTAAATTCACTGTTTGATTTTTGGATTCAACCATGCTTAGTTTAGAAGTATGTCGAGTCTGTACACTATTTTTCTTCTCTGATGACTTCAATATCCATTCTTTACCATCAGTCAATTCCTTATGTGCATTTTGTATTGATTTAGATTCTTCGATAATTTTCCTTACTATTCTATTACTGTAATCTTGAATATCATTTTTTGTTGCTTGTATACAACATTTTCTCAGTTGGTTAACCTCAGTTTCCTCCATAAATGTAAGTCGCATTTTTTGATGTAGTAATTCCCATTTCTTAATACGATCCTTCTTTGATTCTGTAAGCTTGTCTATTTTAATTGATGAATTTTTATGAATATTTTCTTCAGCTGCGCTAAAAATGCCAGAGCAAAATTGCTTTGTCAAGAATATCCCATCTGCAATCTTGGTATAAATTATCTAGATGTAAATGGATACTTTCTTCATCTAGAACTTACGGAATATTTTTTTTAAGTGCTGGTTTGTAGTACACACTCTTAACTATAAATGTGTCTCTTACCAGACTGGTGCTCGTCGAAGTCAAACTTATTTATGACGAAGATATTTATATATATTAAGAATCGACATTTTATTGGTGATAATAAAATCGATCTCGTTCTTTGTTAGTATTGGGAGATTTCCAGGTCCATTTTTTACATTTTTTGAAAATAAGCTAGTTCCTCTAAAGACTCGATAATTCCATAGCCATGTATTTAACTTTTCGCCACTTTCGTGTCATTCACCGTAGCCATAGTTTCCTATCGCAAGTTTTTTATTCTCTGGTTTACTGAGCAACTAAAAATCATAAGAGTATAGCCGTTATATAAAGCTTCTTCTTCTTTTTCATACATACATGTATTCGTCTTAAGCCCCAGAAGACAAGTTTTGTTTGAAGGCGACATCAGTAATAAGTTTCGACTTGAGTTAGTTAAAGATATGTATGTATATTAAAAGCCACTTTTTTCAAGCACACATTGCGGTGTGCAGTAAATATGTACTTAGATGAAATTCCAGAATAGAGGTGCTTACTGGATGGCTTTCATCAATTTTAATTTTTACTTCTTTCGAGAGTTCGGTACAGTATTTATGAATAACGATGATTCGCCCCTTAAATTTCCCGACTGGTGATAAGCGTAATAGCACTGTTTTTTCAGGTAGGTTTGCCGAATTCAACTATATACATATGTACATACATATATCAATATTTAGTGCCGTAGCTTGGGAGTATGTTTGCATGATGGTTTTCTATCAGCAATGTCTAGGCACTAGAGAACGATGGCTTTCCTCTTGAATCTGTCGCCTGGTAATATTTAGGCTTACCTTTACTTTTCGGTATTCTTCCCAGCCTCCTTCATTTTAAAGTTTCTGAACTAATTAAAAAAAACGCGAATTACTTAATGAGGAAAAAAATTTTATTTTGATACCTGAAACACTTTTCCGGCACTCGTCCAACGACGTCGAATAATTCAGTAATTGCGTAGAAAAGACAGACCACGCAAATAAATTTTCGTATAAAATAATAAATAAAAATTTCATGTATCTTAACAAAATGGAACAGCTTCATTAATGTCGTTTATACATATATGTACATATAGCTATAAATGCCCACATACATATAAACCTACCTTAGTCGAGTACTGTGTACAATAGTACCTATTAACACGCTATTAGGGACGTGCGTAAAACTTGAGTGTATGGCTAGCTTAATAATATTAATAATATTATTATTATATTATTATTTCTCTATGTTGCACATTGTATATACATCATAAACTAATACATTCTATGGGTTAATGTGAAAGGAAGGGAAAAAAAAATTCGTAATTTTATTCAAATGGCAAATAATGAGTAGTATCAGAATGTGAAAATCTTTACTCAAAAACACATTAAGCAATCAATTTCACGCCCAATAGCCGATACTATTTTGCTGCGAAGTACATTTCCCCGAGGATTCTTCTTAAAGCCATTAAAATCAAATATTTCTGTAATCAAATGCCCTTGATTTTCGATTGTTTACCGAAGGACAGCTATAAAATAAAACCAAATTCATTCAGTGTAAAAGATCAAGACATTAGGTCAAATAAATAGATACCATACCCTTTCATTCATTCAACACGTTCATCCAGAATGGCTTTTCATGTCAAATACAACACAAACACACTCAAATAATTTTCCATGGAATTCCACGGATTCCACCCTGCTATACAAGCAGTCAGACCGAATTGAACTCCCTGCGATTGAATCAAATTGACAAATACCTTTCTTTGGCCTTAATCCCTAACTGATTGATTTCGATGATCCTCGAGATTTGGAAGAGTAATGTTCGTGTTGAATTGTTATAATACATAGTATGTGCTGTGTGCTTCACGAAAGGGCGGCTGAAAATAATAAAAAAAAAGAAAAGCAAAAAAAATATGTCAAAGGATTTTTCATGTGGTACCCCTTTGTATTCATCAGATATAGTGTCTCTTCATAATATGACCCATCTTGTTCACTCCCCCCTTCCCGTTCCGCCAACACACACAAACACCCAAAGGATTTATTTCAATTTAATTTATACTCTCTTCGTAGTGTGGTCCATCCATCGAACTAGCGCCAGGATGTTGCATTACAAACAATCTGTGTTTAAATAGGGGCGAATCTGGATCCCTGGCAGTAGTGGTTCCGGGGGTAGACACAACAAACATTAGTCCACAGAATAGGACCAAACTATATTTTATTTGATAAATAGCAACAATGACGTCGAATAGCGAACCGCGACGACGTAAGGGACAACATCAGCTTCAGCCAACATCCAGGACAAAGCAAACAATCATCTTTTGACACTTCCTCGCGTCAATGCTTGCCAAACTAGTACTAGTTGTCTTCTGTGTGCTGACTAGAGCCGACTCTAGTTTTCTTTGATTACTACTATTACTGTGAGAGCTGTGAAAGAAAGTGAGGATTATGGGGTAGCTGCTTGCTGAAAAGGGTGATTTTCGTTCGACACAAAAGTGTGATAACTTTTTTTCCTTTTCCTCATCTTCCGTGAAAAGTTCTTTAATGAGAAAAGTTCTTGCCGGATGTAATCATCGTATAGCGTAGCGGCTGTGGCAGGCGGAGAACGACATAAAGCACACACAAGCACACTCACAAAATAGAACAGCCAACTATCAGCAGACTAAAGGATATTCATTTTGTGTCCTGTTTTTCCGGCTCTTTCTCTTTGGAACTCACTGTATTTTCCTATCTGCTTTTTGCGCCTTTTTGTACAAAGTGCAAACATGAAACGTGATAATTTGATGAAGAATTTTCTCTTAAATGGCATCATGGGAAATTTACTTTGGGTTTCATCTCATTAACATCGGAGGTTGATTGAAGTTAGACACAATTCGCCTGACAATGATGGTGTGTTGACAACCAGGATGGTGTTGATGGATTTGATTGTTTGTTTTCGTCGAAAGTTTTCGTTTTTTTTTCTATTTTATGGGAGACGGAGCGATTTTTTTATTGAAAAAGTCACTGAAATGTTAGTTCAAAGGAATTTATGGGGTTTTGGATAGGAATGCTATGTACCTAAGTCTGATAGATGTCATAATACCTTGTAGTATAGAGTGAGGTTAAGTCAGCGACGCATCTTGCTGAATAAAAGGGAATTTTTTCACAAGTAGACTTTTTAAAATGAATACTGTTTGCAGACGTAAGTTTGTTAAACCTGAGCGACATTGGACAAGGTCTTAACTAAGAATAACTTTAGATGCAACGAGAGTGGGTAGGTGTATCAGATGTATGAAATCCATCTGATCATAAAGAAGGCTACAGTAAAATTTTAATAATTAATACTTTGCCTCAAAAATCATCGCAAATTGTTAAAAATTAGAGTAAGTTCAAGTATTGTGGTATATGCGGGTAATGTGGTTTTCTAAACATTTGCCGATTCGAGTTCAACTTGTGTTTTTTTAATTACATGATATCTTCACCTATTCTGCACCGATTTTGATGAAACTTTTTTATTAATTTAAGCACTTTTCTAAGAACATAATAACACTAAAATTAAGTGATTCGGTTTTGGCATATTGGAAATTTTGGAACCATTTCACATGCCTTTTTTGAAACTTTGGGGGCGGGTTACGCCTCATTTTTGCATTTCCTCAGAGAAAAAATTTATACTCGTATTTTTTAGGTCATTTGAAACAAGAAAAAAAAAATATTGCACACTTCACATAATCGAAACCCGCCGCCCCTTCAACACTATAGTGAAAGTTAAAAAGGCGCCTCCTTTTACCTTTAGCAAATCTATATATATAAAACTCAATGTACCTACATATGTCTTTATGTTTGGATGTATGCTATAGACTCCCAAACCACTTAACCAATTGAGCTCAAATTTTCAGGCAACCTCATTGGAAGGTGAATTGAATACGCTCATTGAGCTCAGTGACACATGTAACTCTTAGACACATGTAACTCTTCGATAAATGTAAACAATAAAGTCTACTTCCTGTTTGCTCATCCAACCTATATAGACGTGTTTGTTTTTTTGCTTTATTCTTGATATATGGTGAATTCCATTGCCTTGACCAATCCATCAGGTTACGGGCCCAGCACGCTTCCACTGCGCAGTGAGTGATTCGCAAGCTGTTGATTCATCAAATAGGCAAATAGTTGATGACACATTTACCTCAACCGCCGATGATAGTAGTGGCAGCGTGTGGCAGTCAAGCGATTCAGTTGATAAAATTGAGTTGGCGAAAAATCCCTTTTTCTGCCGACGGGCTACCCAATCCTTCGTCCAAACAGCACGGCATTTACGTGGTGATTCGTCTTTAGCAACAGCACGGCATTTACGTGGTGATTCGTCTTTAGCAGCCACGTAAATGCCGTGCTGTTTGGACGAAGGATTGGGTAGCCCGTCGGCAGAAAAAGGGATTTTTCGCGATTATTTTCGAATTGTTATGTGGGGAGCCGGAATTGTCTCGCAATTTTTGCGCATGAATGCTAAACAATTCGACAATCTTCTTGACTTAACATACAAAAAACAGTAATCAAATTCTTTTTAGCACATACCCATAAGCTGTCAAAGGCTTCTCACAGCTGACAATTTCCTAGACGCCTGACAATGGCCTGAAAATGATACAAAAGACTATTCACACGATTGGTAGACACCTAATTTATTGTCAGATGGCGGTCTGACATTTGTCTGACAATGCTTATTATATCATACCATCGGATGGGCCATACTTTTTCATACCATGGATACATTTTTTTTTGTAAACTCATGTCAAAACTTTAAAGACTCTCCTTAAAAATTGTAAAAAACGAATTGAGCTGTTTTTCCTTGTTGCCACAGTGTCAAACAGTCTTGTAAGAACTTAATGATTGTCGAGTTGATGAAGGACAAAGCATGTATTGATGGCTGCACAAAAGGCTATGTAAATTTCATCCTAACTAATAGTATTCACCATGGGGCATTAATAATATTTATATCAATGTATTAAAATTAATTAAATTCTAAGCACTAAGAAACTAGGAAAGGTTAATCGTTAAGAAAAGTTAAGAAAGATTAATCGGCGTGGACGAGGTACTTAGCATAAGACATTGGTGCGTCGATATTGGTTATAATTATGCAATTTATACCGAAAAAGCCTCAGCGGCTTGGCAAATGGCAGTGACTGCGGCCTGAAAGACGCTGCAATAGTTCGAAAGATTAAAGGAGAGACGGATGCCTAAGTCTTCCGAAAAGACTCCGGGACCGACTCCGTCCTTGGTTTTGGGCCCATCCGTGAAAAATGACAGCGAACCGTTGTATAGGACACAGCGTTGCGTCTACTCTGTTCTGTCTGGTATACAGCGTTTGAAACCTAGGCTAAAATTAATTTCAGTAGAATGGCGGTCTGTAACCTTACGGAGATGCCATATTCTTGCCGACGATGTCGCTCGGGAGAAGGTGAAGCATGGTTTGAAGAAAGCGCCGCTGTTGAAGAGGTTCACAGCGTACCCATGATGCTGAGACATGCCACTCGCTAAGCTTTTCCATCTGCTTTAAGTTGAAGTGCCTCTTCAAGCCGGTCCACAACACAATTTCGCCGTATAGGGGAATCTATTTACAACCGTAAGGGGAGCTAGACTTCTGTTCCCACATTGATCATATTATAGTCAAGGCTAATTCTTCTCTCGGTTTCATAAAATGCTGGTCTAAAGAACCCTTACGTTACAAGATCCCTTTACATTACTTTTGTCAGAAGCCTCTTTGAGTATGCCGGCCAACTTTGGTCACCTTTTCACGACACCCACTCACTTAGAATCGAAGCTGTGCAGCACAGGTTTTTTGGTGTTGCCTTACGCGGTCTCCCATGGGCCGACAACCCCCATACAAAGATCGGCTGAAATTGGTAAACCTGCAGACCATTGTATAACGTCGCAAAGTCGCTGACATTCTCTTTGTGCACCAATTATAAATAAGTACGATAGATTCTCCGCATTACTGGAAATGATTTCCGTTCACACTAATCCCACGTAACCTTAGGTCTGTGCCGCTCTTTCGTCTCCCTCACCATCGCATCAACTATAGCCATTTCGAACTAATCTCCAGAATGTTGCGTCTGGCAACAATGCACAGAACACGCTTGACTGTCACTCCAGTTTATCCTCCCTTAGAAATTGTCTCTACTCTTCCACATGACCTTCTCCCCTTAAGCTAAGATTTCTAAATGTTAATTTTAAATTTTAATTTTGTAATTATTAAGTAAAGATAGGTTAAGATAGTAAAAAAAAAATAAAGTTTGAATAATTTAGCTCTATGTTATGGCTTGTACTAAGCTTCAATAAATAAATAAATAAAAAAGGCGAGTTGCATGACATCGGCAAGTGTTTGTGGATACTTGTCCTGATATTGAGCTATATCGTCTGCATTAGCAACAACCCTCTATTTCCAAGAGAATTTCGTTGAGAACAAGATTCTAGAGCAGAAAAGAAAGTACACCTCCCTTGAGGTTACCCCGTTGTGCTTCTTGTTTTTTAATAGCGCTACTCCAAAAAGAGTCAATAATGACTCTGCTCTGAGTATATGCTTTGCAACTCGGCATTAATAATCGAGTTGGTTTCAACTCAAAAAGCTTCCTCTATATCAAGGAATGCCACCAGGGTGAATTCCTTAACACAGAAAAAAATTTCGGTGGGGTGTATAATTGAGTGAAGGGCTGGTACTATCTACTGAGTCGTCAACGTAGAGATCGATGATTCTCTCGAGAGTTTTGAACATAAAAGATGTCAGACTAATTGGTCTGAGATCCTTGGGGAGTATATGTAAAGATTTGCCTGCTTTAGGTATGAAAACTAGGAATTAGGCATTAGGTACAGTTAATAGTGCCAGACAACTTTTCAGAATGCATGACAGGTTCTGCCGTATGCTTCCGAATGCTCTTTAAATCTTTTTTTATCTTTAAATCGGCGGTGCCTAGGGTATCCGAAGTTCGCCGCTAAAAGGCACACTAAAGTAGTGCCATTCATTCCATGGGCGCGGTTGTACTTATAGAAGCATGATAGTTTTGGAGAATGTTTTCGTTATGCTTAATGGTCTTTGTTCTTTCGTGTTTATCAAGTTTTTCCTGAAACTTCACCATCACGCCTTTGTACATTTCCTCAAGCTCTTCATGCTCGGTATAATAGTCGTCTCTAGTTGTTGTTTCAGTATTCTCCACTATTTCGTTGTGTGTCGCAATTAGCGCCAGTTTTTTTTTTTTTTTTATAACTCGCGCGCGCCAAAGGGAGTATGAATACCCTTATGCTGATTTCTCAGGGCTCGGGCGTTTGAAAGTTGGGGAAAGAGGAACATTGGTTTTTTTAGAAGCTGCATGGATGAAGAAGAGGAGGAAACTATTCCTTACCTTCTTTGTTTCTGCGCAGCTCTCTCCCGTAGAAGGAAACTCCACTTAGGAGCTCCCTATTATAATGATATGGGTGACTTGATGAATATTGACATTAAGAGCCTCCTACGCTTCATAAGAAGCTCTAATTGGTTTTAAAACGTGTAGGTAGAGAGAAACTTTCTCCCATGATCCACGTGGTATCACAACGTAGACACTTGGTCTAAGTGTGCTGGCGACTCCTAGCTGGCAGCCACTTCAACCTAACCTAACCTAACCTAACATTGGTTTTGTTTCGTACCGTGAGAACTGTTGTCCGTACTTGCTCAAGGAGTTTAGATTTTACATAAGGATGACACTCCGAAAAATCTGGTTGTACTTGTATGTCCTTATCTCCGTTCTCAAATTCATCCAAGTGAAAATTAAGGTCATCCGATCGTTCTTGAACGAACTCCTTCGCTCTCCGTACTTTGCGCTCTCTGGTGAACATCTCCGATACTTTCTTATCTATACTTATCTACTCCGCAATGTCTTTTTGTACCTGAATCAAATCGTCTGTATTCGTTTTGGTTTACTTCTTTGCACTGTAACGGTTTATGTGGCTTCTTCACTTCGATTTTCTTTATTTCTACCTCGATTTTCTTAACTTCTCATTTTATTTTTCGTCTCGAGTACCTAATTCGTTTAACTTCTCGAAGGATCAAAATTTGATACACACACGTTTAAGCACCTTGTCGTGGCTGGGGAACTACCATTAACTGAGGGTATAAACAATTTTTTTTTTACTAATTTTTGGTAAATATTGCACCTTACCGCTCTTGGGGAATACAATTACAAATCAAAACACGTCTGTTTGATGTCAGATTTAGTATAAACTCAAACTTTATTCAAATTCTTATCTCCATTTAGAAATGAATTATACTGACATTCATAATTCGTAATACTCTCATTCACATCATAATTTAGTGCATGTCAGCGCAATTTTGTTCCCATAAAACCACAAATATGATCGCCACAATTTTGTTCGTATAATGCGTTGAATACGATATATGTAGGTACATAGGTTGTGGGTTGTACCATAAATATACATATGTATGTATATGTACAAATGTACACTTCCAAATCACAATTTTATGTGATGAACATATGTTAACTTTTAATTTTCATTTTCAAACTATGTTTATATATATGTATATATGTGTATGTACATAAACACATATTCTATTTAAGCTCACGTTAATCTATTGACCTTATGTTGCTTTATTCGCCTTTTTTGTTTTATGGTAACTTATTTACTCCTATGTTTATTTGTTTTTTTATAAGAAAAAAAATGCAAATACTTGGCGCAATGGACCGTATGTCCAGGGCCTAGCTTCTCGCAACCATTCCGTGTTGTGCGTGTTATATTTTTTCACACAAATGGAAGGGACCTACAGTTTAGAGGCATATCCGAAAGGCAATTTGAGAATCTTTCTCTTGACAGTTATTGCTCTCGGTCAGACATTCGCGCGAGGTGGGACAGTGAAAAAACTTTTTGATGTTTCTGAGATTCGAACGTCGAACATCCCTCTCAGCGATCCAATGCACTAACCACATGAGCCACGACTCATTCTTTATATAGTTACGTCATCAAGACTCACGCCACCTACGACGGCAACCAAGTTCACGTAACCCACACATAATGTGCTAATGTGCTGTGGGCGTTTATTGACCATGTGTCATCAATTTTCTGTGGCATAAGTGCATTCGATCTCATTCGATTAAATTGCTTACCATGCATTCGCCACCCACTATGTTGAAACCACGATTTGCGGATATACTGTTTACACAGATGCATCCACGATCATATTTCCAATATGATCATATTCGAACCCAAGTGCATTGTTTACAGAGGTTACGAATGCAAGCTATGAAAAGAAAAGTATCAGTCTTCGCCAAACTCAAATACTAATCAGTCTTCGCCAAACTCAAATACTAAGCAGTTATTAATAAAGATATTTTAATAAATTCAAATCAGTGTTTCAATGCCCAAGTGCTGGGTAAAAGTTATATTTTTTTATTAATACGATCAGCTCGATATGTAATTATATATTTATTTATTTAGTTCGTAATATAATAAACTTATTGACATATTTATTTATAGCTAGAATAGTTCAAAAGTAATACCATCTAAGCATCATTATATTAATTTGAGACATAAGACTACACGGGTTTTTTTTTGTATTTTCCCAATAACTGTAGTTGAGACCTAACTGTATGCAGCGTAACGACGCCCTGAGCACCTGCATGTGAAGCGAAGGTCATCCGGTGTATGAGTCTTAGTTTCATATATGAAAGTCAGGGTGGGTGAGCTCGCTGCGCTCGCTAAAAAAAAAAAAATATTAACATTTCCTCGACTCCTCTGCATATAGTTTAATCTCGACTATTATTATTGGCAAAAAAAAACTCCATATGGTCTTATGTATGGCCGTATGTCGCTTTTTTTTGTTTGTAGGTACGTGTAAAACTTTAACATTAACTTGTTTTATTTCACAGAAATGAAAAATTTGTACAGTAGTTTGCGGATGAATTTTGAACTACATCACGACCTGTGGTGGTGTTGGCCGCCAAATTCTGATATCTTGTTGCTTTTCCAGGCATGTACTGGATCTGAATGTTTATTCAAAGAGACCGAAGCCTATATCGTCATCCTCAGATTCCGATTCTTCCTTCTTCTCCTCCTTTTCGGGTTTCTTGGCCTCAATTAAGTCAGAAGAAACATCATTAACAAACACTCTAAAACAACAATTGGACAAAAAACTTTTAACAGTTTTACAGAGAATTGGGGAGAAATTAAAATTTATCATCTTATGCACGAGGCCATTGTGCCATATCGAATCAAACGGTATCCGTATAATATTTAGAACAAATCACTATACATGTAATTCGATAAGTATTTTCTTAATATTAATAATTGCCAGGCGACAGGCGTTTATATACATATGTAAGCCTATATGAAAATAATTTGATAAGCTGACCTTTGTTATTAAAAAATTACTAGAAAAACTGGAGTGACTTAAAGCTCCCACGATATCAGCAAAATTAATTGTTTTCATTACAAAAAAGTCGAATCTACATACATACATATATATTTATATAAAAACTAGCGGACCCGACGAACTTCGTCTCGCCCAAAATTTACGTTTTGATTGAAATTATTTCGAGCATTCGCGATTTACCCGAAATTAATTTTTTTGATCGATCATTCGCGATCGTTGACAGGCACTCGATCGGCTACTCGAATTTCAATTATTGAATGAATAAAACACTTTTCGAATTCGATTGAATTCAATATCCTTTATTGACGCGGAATGTAAAAAGGCTGAGGGAATCATATTTCAGGTCAATTCAATGCTTTGTGGTAGACTATGTTCTTTGTTTTGTTGTCGGCGCGTAAATAAACAAAGATGAATGCTTTCCAACACGCGAACATGCCACATATAATTGGCCATGCGAGAAGCATGGGAATTCGAGATTAATCCCACACACTTTCAAAGATTGGCCCTGTGATTTATTTATTGTCATGGCGAATGCAAGGCGGACCGGAAATTGAATGCGTTTGAATTCAAAAGGTAAATCGGTTGGAATCATTGGAATTCTGGGAAGGAGCACTTCCTCGCTCTTGAATTTGCCTTTGAGTATCGTTGCTTGAATGACATTATTCTTGAATTTCTTTACGACCAATCTTGTTCCATTGCATAATTTTGGTTGATTGAGGTTCCGAAGCATGATGACAAGAGATCCAACCTTCAGTCGTAAATTATGTGGTGGTAATCCTGGCAAATCCAAT
This sequence comes from Blera fallax, assembly GCA_946965025.1. NCBI lineage: Eukaryota > Metazoa > Arthropoda > Insecta > Diptera > Syrphidae > Blera > Blera fallax. The sequence goes on from OX337246.1 coordinate 60,126,381, forward strand.
GAATTCAGGAACTCCGTTGGATAATTTGTTGCTTCGTCAGGATTAGTCACACAATAAATTGATTTGAACGAATGTAATTGTCCAGCAATTGCATTTTGAATTACGCAATTCAAATCATCGACATTCTTATTTGTCGCTGCCAAAATTGCGCGTGCACTCAACCAATCGTGGCTCACAAAATTCTGGACGATGTTTGGGAACACATTCGTAATGAGTTCCTCTTTCATCGTTGTGAAATTGCAGAAATTTGCCGGGAACGAAATCAATCCAGGGGAAACGTCGATAGGTACTTCTCCATTGCCAATCGCCAACAATTGATTCGAGAAAATCTCGGTAGATGGATCGTTTTGTAACGCAACTCGCATATCCGTCGTCAACCGCAGCTTCTTCACATAACGCCACAAATACGAAAGCTTAAAGCAAGCGTTGATTTCATCGGCTGCCGTTGATCGTGGAATAACAGGAAGCGCTTGTCGAAAATCGCCTGCCAGCAGAATCTTTGCGCCTCCAAAACGTTTTGTCCGCAAATCTTTCATAGTCCGATCGAGTGCCTCCAATGCTCGTTTGTGTGCCATTGTGCATTCGTCCCAGATGATAATGCTGCATGTCGGTTCGTCAGTTAGTTGTAGATTCAACGGCAGCTTCAACGCAGAATGAGCCACCTTCCAACAATGTGGCTGCAATGCCAGAAGAGGCAACCGCCAGCGCAATTTCTGATCTCGAACGAACCGAAGCCAACAATACTGAAATAAGGAACGTTTTACCGCCAGGCGCATCGATAAAGAAAATGCCTCCGTTTCGGTCGTCAATCGCTTTCATCAGTGTTGTAAACGTCATTTTGCTACTAAGTCAACAACGGAACGTTTGTTCGAACTGCTTGGCTCAAAGCGTCTCGATTCTCGTTCGCGCTCCAACTCTCGATTGAATGAATCGTACATTGCACGATTGGGTGCTGGCATGCCCAATTTGCACAACAAACTGCCGCACATGAGCAGACACATGTCTTCTATCAAAATCAATACCTTGTTGCGCATCTCATCGTTGCGCATCTTCATCGTTTCCAGTTCGCAATTCGAAGTGGATGTGCGAACTCGATGCAAAATATCGTCAGTCTATTACGATCAAAATGAAAAAAAAAGAAAATTCCCCATACAAAATGTATGGAAAATCGATTTTTCCAATTTTTCCAATTTTTTCTTCAAAATTTTCCATTTTTTTGCCGTAACAATGTTCCTTGTTGTGAGTTATGAGCGGTCTTACGTACGCCAACTCTTTTTTATATATATAGCTAGATATAATAAAAAACACATTATATCATAATTTAGCTGCATTACTGCCAATAGTTTTATAATAAAAATTGTACTCCAATATTAGTTAGACAAGTATTTAATAAGTGATGGATTCTAAAATTTTTTGTGAGCTTGTGTACTCAACGTATGTACTTATTTTTGTACTTACTATTGAAGAAATAGTTAAGAACGAAATTGTAAGCAGAGGTTTAAACACAAACCCTTTCTTAGCAATAATTTTCCTTAGAAAACAATTACCAAAACAGATTAATGTTCACTACCATGTCAACACGTCTAGAGGAAATCACAGCAATTCACAAGGGGCTTAAGTTCGATGCTCGGATGTATGTACATATATATAATACTACACATGTCTATATAATAATCGTATCTAAGTACATTTCGTTCGCAACAGTGCAAAGCAGCAGCCAAATACTTTTGTCTTTCTGTACCTCTAAATATTGTGAAAACTTCTCAAAGTGTGACAATTTTAGTATAAACCCGTCATGTGCGGGGAATATGTGAAATCCTTGAAGATGATTTATTGCACTCGCTCAATTTTAACCATCCACTTGCTTGCATGGGTGCACTCATAGGAATGGTTTCAGTGGCAAGAGTGGCGTAATCGATTAAAGTGTCGTCGCAAGTTTTCGGGGCGTTGACTATTTGTGAGTTTCGGTGGATAATGGAACGTTTTAAAGGCGCCGGTAAATTTGTTGGGTGTGTAGCTGCTGAACCAACGTATGGACGCCATCACATTACTTTGTTCTTAATTTTTACGAAACTACTATATTGCTGAAAACTCAAAATGAAATATTCTGTGAAGTGTTTACTTCGTTGGAATAGCTACACTTGTGCGTACCATAAAATATGAAGGTGTTCACCTCCACACCTATCAGTATGGAAAACGATTCATAATTTCAATGTAAAATCGTAGTTATACACATACAATATTATGTACACAGATGTGTGTACACATACATATATGTATAGTCATATTTAGGAGCAAATACGAGTATACATATGAACGTTTTTACGTTGAGTTGTTTTGCTTATTGCAAGTATCAAACGTGTGTGCGCCAAATTAAAAGAGCTTGCATGCTTCTCCAATGATTGGTATTAAAATGACAATTTTTCAAGATGAATTATTCAAATCAGCAAACTTTTGCTAAAGTTAAAGTGAACTAAATATTGCTCTCAAGAATGTTCAGGGCATTCAAAGCGTATGCAGGTACATACCTACCTATATTTGTAGAAATGTGCAATGAATTTTTAAAAGAAGGATCGCTGTAAAATGTAGATCGTGGTACTACTCCCCAAAGGGTATAAACCATCAGAAGAACAATCATCATACTGCTATCGAAACACCAATACGATTTCCGGAAGGTATGCTAAACAGTAGATACAACCAGCGCTGTTGTTACGACAGCACAAAAAGCTGTAGAAGGCAAGACGTGAAAACGGGTAGCTAGAAATACTGCTTAATTCTTGATATCAAAAATGTATTCAAGACTGCAAACTAGAATCATTTAGTAGTAGATACTATATCGGGATTGAAACTATTAAAGGCCCCTTAACAGGGCAATCGACATCTTTTAGCTCCAGTTATACAACTTCCCCCAGCGTCTGCGCTTGTGAAATGTGCAAAAATTTTGGCTTTTTGACATCTTGGGAATAACTCTCGAGGGTGATAAGGTACCGATTTATCATTACACATCAGTAGGAAAGGCAATCGATACGAAGTGTCGCTTCCCTGGAAAACACAGCTGCAGTTACATGGTAATCGAGCGAGTGCCTTGCATCGGATGCAGTCGCTTGTTCTGCGACTGTGCTCGGCTGGAAAATCAACGAATACAGTGCGGCTATGAAGGAGTTGCTATGCTCTGTTCCTGACACGATCATTAACAAAAGCGATACTACTGCCTGAATGGACTGGTAAAATTCTACTTATAGCGGATATCAAGAAAGCATTTTTGCAAATATTATTAGATGAGTTGGATAGAGACACACTTCGGTTCTTTTGGTACGGCTACAATGCCCGGAATCAACCTGTTGTGAAGGCTTTTCGAATGACACGTGTAACCTTTGGCATAGCGAGTAGTCCCTTTCTTTTGCTGCAACGTAGAGGAGAATTTTCGAAATACCCACGAACATTTTATATGGACGATCTCGTGGTTGGCATCGCCAACAAGGAGCCAGCAATGGAGATCTATCGAGAAGCTTCTCTTATCCTGAGAACTGCTTCAATGACGCTTCGAAAGTTGAACTGCAACAGCGAAAGGGTCAGACAGTGATTTTTAACGGATCAATTTGCTAACAATCAAAAGGTTCTAGGTTCACGCTGGGTAGTCATAACAGATGAATTGGACGTTGGTCTGAATCCCGTCGTCAAATTAATTAAATCTGGATCTCTGCAGTTATTACTTATTCGTGAGTGGCGAGAAAAAACTTGTTGGTGTTTTCTGGGATTCGAACGCCGTACCTCCCGCTTAGCGATCCTACGCACTAACCACTTGAGCCACGGCGCCTACTGGATTCATAGCGTGCAACGCCAGTATTATCCTACAGAAGTCGCTGCTCTTCGAGCGAAAAAGTTGTACTTTCAGAATCAAAATTAATTACGCTTTCTCCCTTTCTAAACGCTGGTGATGTTCGGCGAGTAGAAGGCCGTCTTCAATTTGTGGTGGCTAATGTCAACGATTTACGTGTAATTTACGTGCACGGTTCTCCGAGGAGTACCAGCTACCCAGGTGTTTGCACCGCTTCGTCGAGATCGAATCATCTCAACCCTACTATTTGAAGTAACTGGAATGGACTTCACTGGTCCTTTGTACATATGTATGTGACAGATCAATCGAAATCGGGAAGAAAATTTACATTTTGCTATTCAGAAGAAACTTTCAAACCGTTTGATGGACAAGCGCTTATTCAAAATATAAGCGCATCAGATATAGACAATAGCGTCATAAGAAACGCAACGCTAAATGAACTCAAGCAAGAAATAAAGAAATTAAAGTCTAAGAAAGCTCCTGGATATGATCTTATCACAGGAGAGGTTCTCAAAGAACTACCTAGAAAAGCTTTAATTAAACTTCTTTTCATTATAAATGCCGCGCTTAGACTAGAATATGTTCCCAGCCAATGGAAATTCGCGGAAGTTATAATGGTTCTTAAGCCAGGAAAACCGCCGAGCGAGAAAACGTCTTATAGACCAATTTCGCTTCTTTCGATTGTATCTAAAGTATTCGAGAGAATATTGCTTAGGCGAATAACTCCAATTATAGAAGAAAAACGTCTTATCCCGGATCATCAATTCGGGTTTAGAAGCAAGCACTCTACGGTGGACCAAGTACATAGAATAACAGATGTAATAGAAAAATCACTTGAAGGAAAAATGATTTGCTCAAGTGTATTCCTTGACGTCTCTCAAGCTTTTGACAAGGTCTGGCATGAAGGCTTAAAGTTTAAATTGCGACAAGTTCTGCCCTATCCTTTATTTAATATTTTGAAGACCTATCTTACGAATAGATTATTCCGCGTCAAACACGGAAACGAATATTCAGACTTTAAGGAAATATTGGCTGGGGTACCGCAAGGTAGCGTCCTTGGTCCACTTTTGTATGTATTATATACTCGTGATATACCGCAAGTAGATGGTACTGCGCTGGCTACATTTGCCGACGACACTGCTATCTTGGCAGTAGGTAAAACGGTCGAAGAGACTACGGAAAAATTGCAAGAAGCATTGGATAGAGTAAATGAATGGACAAAGGTTTGGCGAATCGCTCTGAATGAAACCAAATCTGTTCATGTAAATTTTACTTACAAAAAAATAAATAATTTGCCGATCTTTTCAAACTCGGTTCGAATTCCGTTTGCAAGCGAGGCTAAGTATCTTGGAATGACACTCGATGCAAAGCTGAAATGGAAGTCGCATGTAAAGAAAAAACGCAAAGAGCTAGAAAGCAAATACAGAGAAATGTATTGGTTACTTGGAAAGTATTCCAAGCTTAATATAGGAAACAAACTGCTTTTATACAAGCAAGTGCTAAAGCCAGTCTGGACATATGGTATACAACTCTGGGGTTGTACCAAAATAAGTAATATTAATATTTTACAAACTTTTGAAAATAAAGTGCTAAGAGGAATTGTTAATGCACCGTGGTATATCAGAAATAGAGATATACACAGAGATCTCGGCATTATAACAATCGAAGACGAAATCAGAAACTATGCGAGAAAGCATAAAAGTCGACTAGAAAGTCACGTAAATAATACAGTCCTTCAAATTTTGGATGACAGTAATTTACTGCGCCGTCTACAAAGAACCAAACCTTTGGACTTAGCGCGATAGTGAGCAACCGCGTTTAAACTGCGGAGCTAGCAGGAACTAGCAGGAAAATCCATTGCGCCGACTATAAAGGACGAATCCTTTTGACTTGACGAGATAAGGATTTACCGCGTTTAGATTGTGGATTAACCGCGTTTATATTGCGGAACCTGTAGGATCTTTCAATGGAAAGTAACCTACCAAACGCTTCTATTTCGTGATATAAAAATTGCTTGATAAGTTATTTCTTAGTTGCAATATCTAACAAATTTATATCGAAGGGTGGTGTTTTTGGTCAGTAAGAATCTGACACTACTATGAGCACGCGCTTGCTATTCTCATAGTGTCTATGGAAGATTTTCACCTACCCTCGGAAAAAAAAAAAAAAAAAAAAAAAACTTGTGCTGCTGTCCTTGCTTGAAACCTTGCAGTATTTTGATAGCTATCTAAAGTAGCACACCAACGGTTTCGATCCCTAATGCGTTTTTTAGTAACGTTAATTTGTTAATAGAGGAAAAGGTAGAGCATCTCATAATATGGAAGAAACTATGATGGGCTATAATGTCTTTTTCACTGTTCAAAACCCCAGGCCCTGACAGCATTCTGCCAACTATGCTGCAAAAAGCCCCAGTTAAGTTCACAAATAGGATCAGGGAAATTTTTTTAAATTGTCTAAGGTTAAGCTTCGTACCTACGGCATGGAGGGAAGTGTGGGTAGTATTTATACCCAAAGCAGGTAAAACAGGCCACCCATCAGGAAAAGACTACAGACCAAGTATCCTCTCGTCATTTCTCCTTGATACTTGAAAAGCTTCTTTACACTTATATACATAAGAAGTATTGCAACGGAAATTTATGTAAAGGTCACACATATTTAAAGGGTAAATCAGTGGAAACAGCTCTACATGAAGAAGAAGGTAAATTAGAAAGCAGCGCTTATCACAAGAAATATGCACTAGCTGCCTTTTTGTACATTGAAGTTGCTTTTAATGGCGTAAAATGTGAAGCAATTAAAAGCGCCTGGTAAGGATAATTCATTTGTTTATCTACCGAGCTTACCGAATAGTTACATTTTCTAATAATAGTTTTTTAAAATCACATCTATCAAAATACAAATCAATAATATCATCATACTTAGTTATTAAAAAGTTTTATACATCTAGTGATTGTTTCATTTGCTGCATAATTATAGATATGTCTTGGAATGTATAGAAAATGTCAAGATCGAATTGTTCTTTCTGGTGCATAAATGGTAAGCATTTCAAGAATTTCAGGACATTTGATAGGGTAGGTACGTTAAAACATCATATACAAACTTTACGCCATGAATAATACGTCTTTTTTGGAGCATATCCAAACCAAAAAGAGCACATCTGGTGGAATACATATGAAGGCATTTTGTCTAGATTCCATTTGAGTTGCCGTATTATATGTAAATCTAGTAAATGCTTTTTGAACTTTCCCAATACGCCTGCTTTAAACTTCATATGCTGGTTCCCAAATTATTAAGGCATATTCTAAAAAGGGACGAACAAGAGACATCTAAACCTTTGCTAAGCAAAGGGGTTCGAGAAATCCTTGCAGTTCCATTTAAGAAATCCGTTATCGAGCACAGCATTACCAATTGGCTGTGCAAGATATTCGTCACGAGAAATATCAATTCCACTTTTGGACATAGTTCAATAAGGAAATTGGTGATTAGAGGCACCCCCAAGAAGGGGTCATTTATTTCCTTCTCTGGGTTTTTGTCATAGACGTCATACTTAAGGATCTATGCAACGCAAGGTTTATGCGTCACTACAGATTTTATGGAATCAGCCCTTAATAGGCTCGGAAAATAGGCTGAAAAGTGTGGACTTCATGTCAACCCGGAAAAACAGATCTAGCACTCTTAAGTAAAAATACAAGATTGCACCCTCCGAATTGCCTAACTTTGCTGGAGTGCAGCTTTCCGCCTCGCGCAAGATATCTTGGTACCGTGCTAGACAGAAAGCTTGAAACTTAACGTTCAGGAAGAGTCCGTAAGACTCACAATGCTCTCTTTATATGCAAGAGGACAGCGGAAAAAAAATGGGACTTGAAACCGCCTATGATGCATTGGCTAAACATTATGGTAGTCAGACCCATTCTTACATATAGGGCTCTTATCTGGTGGAAGGCTGCAATAAAAAAGAATGCACTGGATATGTTGGCCAGAGTACAAAGAACAGCCTGCATTGCCATCACAGGTGCTCTACGTACTACGCCCACGGCTGCACTCGAAGCATTTTTATTTCTTTTACCACTGGATCTACATATGTACATATCTATAGAAATAAAATTACAAACAGGTAACAGCGCACTTCGTCTCACCAACGCAGCGCTCTTCAAAAGCAGCTGTATAGGACATATCTCTATTCTTAATGGATCATTCCCCAACATCTCTGACAAAGCGGATGAAAGTCTCGACAGCTGACTTCGACATGCCCTACGCAGTAATGTACCCTAATAGCGTATATGTATATAGCCTCTGCTATATTTTTCCATATCTTATCTTTTTTTTCTCTATTTTTGTACTCCGGATGAGTTAAATCCAATAAAAGAGCTCACATACCAGAGCATTAGCAATTTAATTAGCAATTAAAAATATTTGTATATTAAATGCTAACAATTCGGAGTACACGTATGATACAATGATTTGCCTTGTTGCTAAAATCGAACAAGCCAAGGAACGATGTCAATCCAAAACAGTTGTGAGATGTCAAAACGCGCGACCATAGTAGAAAATAGTAGAGAGTAGCTCTACTTCGACGTTGAGGTCGCGCTTACGATATTTACGTACAAAAACCGACCTAACGCGTGAGGTCTCATTTAGTTTTAGCCCATAAGATCCCTTTTTTCTACTCAATCTGTAAGTAGTTTAGGTACTTGGACATTGTGATAAAGGGGGCAACAAAACTGCCCACGTACTGGCCAAAAAAGGAGCAGAGCTCCTGGTAAAGATGTAATTGAATGGCCGTGGCTAAGAGAATTATTCTCGATAAAAATTTCAATATGGCCGACATAAGATGGTCAAACTTAGAAAGGCACAGGGTTTCTAAAGCCCTGTGTCCTGAGTTGGATCAGAAAAAATCTAGAGAATTAGTAAAGCTCAGCAGATCAAAGTTAGTAATGGCGATACGGATACTCTCTGGTCATTGCCTTTTGAGGAAGGACGCTATAAGATTAGGTTTAACGAGCACGGACACATGCAGGTATTGTGATGATCTACATGTCGTGGAGGACATTACCCATCTACTCTGTGAATTTCAAGCCATTGCTGGCAGTAAAATAAAGTACAACGGAAGATTCTTTTTCAACGCTTTAAAAGAGGTTGGATCGCGATGAGCCCACTATGGTGCTGTATTATGACGAACTCATAACCCTATATAACCTAACCTAACCTAATGCGCAAAATTTAAAAAAAAAAACCTATGAAAAAGATACGAAACAAAATAGTATCAATTCCTTCCAACAACAACTGCTTTGTTGTAATAGAAATATAGAAATTGCTGGCATTATCTTCGATGATAATCCACACCCAAAACGATATCCTTATTCTGTATTTGAAATACAGAGCAGGAAGCCGAATACCAATACCCAATTGGCAGGCAATAAGTTGCTGTCATGAAGGAAAAAAATATTCACACATGCTCCCTTCTCTCATTATTATTACGCGATATGTATTCCTGTCGGTTATTTACTGCCTCAGAAATACCGAGCACATTTGGTAGACTTTTGCTTGATAATGATTTTGTCACGTATTCGCAGTTAGTTTTTGTTCTACCTCCCTTACTTTCCCTGATCCTTTTCGATTGAGGACATATATATGTACATATGTATGTACGTGTACAATGGGTAGAAAAAGCCCCGTGGGAGGTGTTTTCACAAATGAATCATCGCCTCTCGTACCCACTCCTGTTTTCAAATAACAAATGTGTTAACTCTTCCGCATTTATACATTTTTTATGAATTTCGAAAACGGCGAGATTTTTCCCAATAACCGCCCTGGTTACTAGCTAGTATCATAAAACTGTATTGAAAAACATCAGCTCACGTAACTTACAAGAACTTTCTGTAAGGCTGATGGACTTGCTAACTCAGATAAGTAAATGGGAAAAAGGAAATACATGTAAACATATGCATGTTCACAAATTGAGGTCGCGGTCGAGATCAGATTTTCACAGATGTTCTTGATAAAAAAGGTAATGGTGCTACTGTAGTTTTTTTATTTCTCTCGCCTATTGTATATTGAATGGAAATGTTATTATAACACGAAACAAATTAAGTACATAAATGTATACTACATACATATGTACATATGCAGAGGTTTAGTGAAGAATTTTGAGATTACTTTTTGTATGGCCCAGTGGGCATCGTGGCCCAAGTGGTTACTGCGTTGGATCGCTAAGCGGAAGGTTCGACGTTTCGAATCCCAGAAACACCAAAATGTTTTTTCACGATCCCACCTCCCGCGAATGCCTGACAAACGTCCGAGAGTAATAACTGTCTTGAGAAAGCTTCTCAATTTGCTTTTCGGATATGCCTCTGAACTGTAGGTCTTTTCCATTTGTGTGAAAAAATATAACACGCACAACACGAATGGTCGCGAGAAGCTAGGCCCTGGACCACATACATGTACGTCTATTTGTATTTTATTTGTATGGCCCAATAAGTTCGGCTCTTAGAACTTATTTACTCAGTTCAATCTAGCTTAGACTCTATCTGTTTAGTGACATTAAATGTTGTGTCATCACACGCTCATAAATGAAATATGAATCAGAACAGACATCACTGTACATACATATGTATAATATTGAACTTGCATGAAAAAGATCGTATAAGAGAAAATGAAGAGAGGTTACATCACTCTCAAGACAAATCTTCAGATTGTCGGCTGAATAACCCCCCTCATAGATGCATGAACTGAAAGCCAGTGCATAATGATCTAAATTTCTCTTTGCTAGTACAGTAAGCAAAAAAAATTATTTTTTCGTTTTAGAAACGCCTGATTATTGGAGTTTGTCGTTGAGACCGTTGGATACGTTGGGATGGAACAGAGTCTACATTCTGTGCCCTACGACGATATTGCGATCTAGTCACCTGGACTAATTAGCAATTTTTTCTCTGATATTTAAGTTCGGTTTTTCGCTACGAGTTACGCCCATCGACAGATGATAGTACCTACTTATGCACCTGTACAAACATATGTAGTGTTAAACATTTGAGGATAAATTAATATTGTATGCTCCCCGGCCCTCATTGTTGGAGTTCCTGTATGCATGTACATATTTTCCAATATTTGTGTTTTTGTATTGGTGAAGCTTTGATTCGTCTTCTTGCATCTATCCCATTTTCATCGGTGACGCATTTCCCTCCTAAATCCATGCATATGTCATTATTCCTTTTCTACCATGGTGCGTTGAAGATACTCCTTAGCACTTTATTTTGAAATCTTACACTAGTTTTTGTTTGGTAGTTATCGGGATATGATTTAATTTAGTAGTAGTGAAGTTTGTGTGCACTGTGCTTTCATTAAGCTCTACAGCTGATTGCAGCTTCTGTGTTGATTTTATATTATCCCTTCGTACCGCTAGAATTGCAGTGTAATCAGCAAATGTGACCAATATGCTATATTCTTTCAGTTAAATTCAGTTTTATATTTATTTTTCAATTCACAAAATACTTTCAATTATTGAATTCAGGATCTTAATCATAACAAGTTCACAAAAAACATGAAAAGTATCGTTTGATTATAAACTGAAAAATAAGAAGATACATTCTATAGTTTAAATAAAACTAGTGTCGAATGTATCACGTATTATACTATAATTCGTATAAAATAACAGTACTTACAGTACTTACTGACTTATGTGTTAAGAGGGTGAGGAAACCAAGTATTAACGTACATCAAAATTTTTCATTTAGCTTTACCGCAAATTTAAACTAAGAAGGCATTTTTTAATTTGTCTAGTGTAAAAGGAAAAATGTCCGATTCGTCTAATCTAAAGGGAATATAAATTGTGTAATCTGGGAGCAACAGAAGAGTAAAAATTAAGAAAATGATTGATATTGAAAGATTGAGTTACAGCTAGATGGTTATTGCAGCTACCAAGTGAATGATAAGCTGGGTACCCGTCAATTGAGTAACCGCTCCTTAGAAAGAATATCTTTAAGACTCTGTTAAAGTAAAGATGCTTTAGAGTTGTAAGAGTTTTAGGTTTTCTAGCTCTTTCTAGAGATTTCTAGCCCTTTTTTTGTAGAGTTTCTAGCTCTGCGGGGTCACTAGTATATGGAAGATGCAATAAAGGCCCCAGCACGCAACATTGTGGAACTCCTACTTCAATATCCGTCAGTTCTGAGTATGAATCCTCCTGTTTTATTCTAATATATCGTCTGTTTAATATAATTCTTAAATTGCAGCACATTGTTTTGGTGAGAGACATCTTAGTATGGTGTTTTCTAAGTCCAAATTTATAATTTGCAATGAGATTTTTCATTCAATGATGCAATTAAGTTGTTTAACAAACAGTTTTTTGAAAAGTTTATACAAGTTTAGTGAGATCTAGATCTAGCTTAGTAACCAATGTGGATGGCTTGGCTTTTAGGAAAAAATGTTTAAGTTTTTGTTGCGTGTGTTAAAGATGGCCAATATTTGCCTGGTTGAGTGCAATCTTAGAATTACAGTTAATGAACATTTACCAAAATTGGACCATCTTGGCAGAATTCTGACGCGCGAGGATTGTAAATTTCTCAATAATTCTTTGAAGAAATGACTACAGAGTAGTTCTGTTTAAAACAGAATGGAACTCACTTCCTCCAGCAAACAACTGAGAAAAGTTAAATCAGCACTATAACAGAACATAAACCCGACGTTTGTAAATTTGAAGGGTCTGCTTGTCTTACCTATATACATGTATCGACTAGATCCACCTTTCTTATTGCAGAAACTTTCATAATCTCTGCCCAGCTAACTCCGGTATGTAATTGCAGGTTTGATGACCAGAGTGAATACAGTTACACAGGCTTTTTTAGCTCATAACTTACGTAAAATCACTTGGTCAGTGGAAGTGGATAAAAGTTTAATGTGTTTAATGCAACGTAATTAAAAGAATTGATCACCGTCCATTCCTGAGTTATCGCGGATCTGTTCGCGGATCTGTGTGCTATTCCTTCATACACCCTACTTATTCAGAGCTTGATAAGAGCACCTAGTCTCTCGATATATCTAGAAGCATTCATTCGAAGATTTTGTGGGATAAAGTAGGAATGTATAAGAGGATTTTCGATGCCCAATTCTTTATAGGCCACCGCACTGGCGGGATACTTATTGTGCAGTACACGGGGGACATCTGAGTTTTCTGCCCATGCCCACCTAGAGTTCTTTCTGGTCCTGGTCGAAATTGTTTTTATTTTTGCACTGATCGAATAAGTTCCAGGATTTTCTTGGTGTCTGAATGTTTTACATTTCGAAGCAGGTAAAGCATCGCTCCTAGCTGCCTCGATGTATAGCTTAAAGACGAATGATGTTTCGAGATCATTGTTGTCTGCACATATGGCAAAAATCATGGCGTCTTTCTTCATTGCTTGACTTAGGTATTCATCTGAAATTGTGCCCTGAAAAAACTGAAATGCTTGCTGCAAACGCGATCAACACTACGACCGAATAAAGATATGCAATCAAATCACTGTAGTTGAAGCATTAAATGAGTACTAAGCCCTTAGTTTCTAAATTAAGTTTGTCGACAGATATACAGTGAATGTATAGATACTCTAATGTACTACCACACCTTAGTCTGCAGAATTCATTATTGCGACAACCAGCGCGTAATTATTTTAATATGATGATTAAAATAATGATGATATGATTAAAATAACTACAAGCGCATATCTCAAATATGTACATATGTATGCACAAATGTGGCTTTCCTTGTTACCTGCGAGGGTTTAATTCATTCTATCTATTTTTAGAGATTTGTTCTTTTACCCATAATTAATGATAACCTTGGTTCAATGTAATAACTGAAGGTTCTATTTTCTCAAAAGTTCGAATGGCGACTATTTTTTTTAAAATCAAAAAGGTGAACGAGATTTTTTAAAATGCATAAAATATTGTAATATATTCATTCAAAGGATTAGTCAGTAACTCTTTAAAATGAAGAACTCGTCATCATTTAAATTAAGAACGGTTCTCATCTTTTAAACGTTTGTCTTCCGCAATAATTTTGCACTACCTTGTCCTGCATATCGCTGTCATTACTTTTACAAAATTTGTAATACAGTGCTTACTTGTTAGCAAATCAAAGATTACCACTCTAACTGTAGAGTCGGTTGAATGCAATCCAAACGATAAATGATTGACCTAAATTGGCCTACTTATACTACCCCTGATCCAGCAAAGCAAAACAGAAAATACAAATCTTCTATACCTATATATCTAAGTACACCATCTAATAATTAGATGTATGTATATCTTCCCCGACACATCCACTCCAAAGGATAAAGTGATATGCGGTTACTTATTACATACCCGCTGCTCTGTGCATGCGAATATCCTCCTTTTGCTTCTCTAGAACACAATTTCATATGTGCCAGGCAGTTCTGTGCTCATTGAAAAGTTTTGTCCATTACATTTTCAGTACACACGCCACACGAAGTACGAAGTTTTAACAAGACCACTTTGGAGGGTGGTGGTCGCTGTGCTATAATTCAATGTTCACTGCTTCTGCATTACAGGAACTAAAACATGTCCAATATAAAGCCCGTTACACCGATATACACGAGATTCTCATAAAAAGCGGAACAAAAACTTTAGGTACGAAAGGATGGGGTTATGTTCCAATGACCAAGATATTTGCTTCGTTAAAAGGAATATATGTTGTCGTACACATAGATTGTTCATTACTGTTGTATATGCTGAACTCTGTAAAGTATAAGAAGTTTTTTTTCCTTGACAAACAGCAATGAAGGAATCAAGGACATATTCGTTGGCGGTAAACCGTAAAATACTGGTTTAAAAAAGTTTTTCATCTTAATCGACCAGCGGTCTCATGAGAAATCGCCGGCAGTGGAACTTCATTTGCAGTTTATATTGACGTTCTTACGCACAAGCAGTAATGATATCAGATCTCGGTTTTGCACTCACGGTTTGAATTAAGTTAAATTCTCCATAATCGAGTATGGACAATCATTTTTCTCCCTGCAGTCGTAGCCGGACATAGGCACAAGTGGTCGCATGAATAATGGATATTTAAAGTTAGTTGTTAATTCAGTTTAACGTCAAAGATATAATGGTATCCGTTGGGAAAGACAACATAGATGATATCATAGTGTACATTTAGTTTCATAAATAGCATCAACAGAATCCGCCACTTTGTATATTACCACTCGTTGAGCCTTAACAGAGATGAATATAAACTTTCTGAAATCAGAAGAGAAATATATTTTTCGCAATATTTTTACTTGAAACTAGAAAAAATTGTCTTTACAACATATGTTAAGATTGATACATGATACATAGAACAATGAACAATGCCCTCTTTTCGGCGATTTTTGTTCCAATTATTTCGGATTCATCAATCCCCTCTCGAAATGGCCGGATTTCCCCACCCTCTACGTAAATGTGTTTCATAGGTCCTCCTTGAGAATTTACATACATATACATATGTACATATATGTATATGCTCTACCGCACATCGCTAAGTAACTACCTATAAACAGAAAAAAAGTTCGTGAGTTTTCCAACGTATATGTGTCGCATTCGCGCGATCTACATATGTATATTAGAAAATGCCTATTTAAGTTGCGGTGAACTATGAATTTAAATTTAAATTTTGAATGATATTGGGTTTTTCCATTTATTGTACTTCTTCTTCTTCATCTTCCTTTTGTTCGGCGAGGTTATGATCAGGATGATAGGGATCATAACACTCCCACTTTACTGCATCCCTACTGGTCCGCCTGTGGGGTTCGCCGATTCGACCTCAGAAAATATGTATCTGCAGGCCTCCCGGTTTCGGATCACTTCGTCACTGAGGCCGATCAAATGCTGCTGTTTTTGCATTTGGGTGATCCAGGAGTTTTTTGGCCTGCCTCTCTTCCGCGCTTCTGTAGGAACGTTGATTGACATTGCCCTTTTGACATGTTCCTTTGAACATCTCAATACCAACTGAGCCGATCGTGATGGGTCCTTTGACGTGAAGGCTTCCTCGGATCTTCGAACTTCTAATTCGATCAAGCTTTGTTACTCCTGCTGTCACGAAGCATCTTCTTCTCAGCTGCCGTTAATTTGCTCTCATACTTTTTGTACATTGTCCAGCATTGTGAACCGTATGTGAGCGCCGGACGTACAACTGCGGTGTAGAGCCTTCCCTTCAGCTTAGGGGGCATTTTTTGGTCACAGAAGATAGCAGAGTTTTCCTGCCACTTCATCCAGCCTACGCTTACGCGATGATTGATGTCGTCATCAACAGTTGCTTCGCTATTGATCATAGATCCCAGATACTTGAAATTTTCGCAATTGGGAATCACTTTTACATTCAAATAAATGTCTGGACTAGGTCGGAGTGGATCAGAGAATGGGCAGTACAGGTACTCTGTCTTTTTTGGACTAATTCGATACCCATTTCCCTCCAAAACATCCACCCATACATCAAGTGCTCGTTGCAGGGACGTTTGATCCTCACTTATGATGGCTCCATCGTCAGCAAAGAATAACTGATGCACTTTGGGGTCCGTCACTTTTCCTTCAAGCAGATAATCCAAGACTTACTCTTACTCTTGTCTTTGCTCCATCATACATGTGCAAGATCATCTGTACGTAGGGTTCTGGAACTCCTCGGTGTCTTAGCACCACCCATATCAGATCTCTTGGTTGTCTATCGAATGCTTTTTCAAATCAACCAACACCAGATGCAAATCCTTTAAGGCATCACGATGTTTTTCCATTATGATCCTTATACTTTGGATTGCATCTGTGGTTGATTTACCCGCGACAAACCCGCACTGGTCATCAGATAGCCGTATTATTTAACGCAATCGGCCGTCTAATACCCACTCAACGATCTTCATGGTGTGTGACATCAGCTTAATCGAACGGTAATTATCACAGTTTCTCGTATCACCCTTTACTTCGTGCAAAAGAAGAAGATTCCATCCACTGATTAGGCATTGGATCTTCTCTCATGAGTTTGGAGATGAGAATCAATGAGCCATCTAGACCCGATGTCTCCCATCTTTTTCCAAAACTCAGAGGGTAATTCGTCCGGCCCAACTGCTTTTCTCTTTTTGGAGGATTTGACCACTTTCCTAACTTCATCGGCGGTTATGTCGGGTACTTCTCCATAGTTAGGTACGGCTCTTGGAAAGTATAGCCGGGGAAACTGTTCGTTTAAAAGTTCCTCACAGTACTGTCGCCACCTCTGTAGAATTTTTTCGTCGTCCACAAGGAGTTGGCCTTGAGCATTGTTAAAGAACTTCGGCGAACGAATCTCCTGAGCATTTCTTCTTCTCTGGGCGGCTATCTTGAAGATGGTTGTACCCTTGTTCAAGTTGTTTTGTCGCAGCTCGTGGATAGCCTGGTTCGTTCGTATCGGCATTTCCATTTATTGTACATCAGTGCAAAAAGAAAATCAAGTCAGAAAGAAAAAAAAATTGGTAAAAAAGAAATTAACTGGCGATCTAATTAAGGACGATGAGAATGTATAGTTAACACACCCTATAATTTGGTTTTTTGTTTATGTTTTTTCTTTGTAAGCGTTCAGATAAAAAAAAATTGTTTTTCTCAAAACAAACTACAGCCCGTTATGCTTCTGCACATAAAAATTGTTTGCCTCGCTTGCTATGTAAAAAAAAATTGTTTTCGACTTGCATTGACGACGCTCGCAAATTATGTTACACCACATACTAAGTTAAGATTAGGTCGTTAGTCTAAGTTTAGAAGCGTTGGCAATAAGTTCTCATAGAGAATACATTTTGTACAAAGAATTTTGAAATTACATTTATGTAATAAAATTATTTAAATAAAAAAATAAAGTTAAAGACAAAGTTTGGACAGACAAGTTTTTTTAATTGGCGCCCAAAGTGGCACGATGCGAATGTGTGTTGGTTCCGAAAGTTCTTATAAAAGGATAATAGAACCTTCTGTTATAATCCTTCGCCTTATACCTTGAGTCACGAAGTAAAAATTTATAGAGTAATCCGATACTGGTACTACAGGAACAGGATTGACTGGAGCTGTAAAGGCACCAAGGAAGGAAAGAAGCATACATACATACGTAAGAAAAAAATTATTTTTCTGTAAGTGTATTTTTAAATTTGATTGATAAAGGAAAGCTTGATTAAATAAGAGATTACAGTAAAAAAATAACTATTGAAGTAGATTAAAATTAAATGAAAAAAACAAAAAAAATTATAAAAAAACATATCTGTTAGTTTTGAAATTAAATCGAAAATATTTTTGAATTAAATTGATCATTCTTTTTACTTTATTTGAAATTTAATTAAATTGAATATTTTTAAATTGAATTGATAATTTATTGTACTGTTATTAGTTACTATATTTTTTGTTGTAACTATAATTACGGTTATCTCATCATTATTATTCATTATATTGTAAACAACTGAGTAGAAAACAAAATTAGGCATGGATGAAGCGCAGTTATGCGCCATATTTGCAGTAGCGGTCCAAGCTGCAGTTGAGCAAACGTAACAATCTTTTCGTTCTACAATCAGTGAACTTAGTGACAGACTGGCTATTTTAGAAACACCAGCAAAGGTGTTTGAAGGCGTGATAATTGACCTTAAAATTGTAGGATCTGCTGATTCCGTGTTATCTTCTTTTAAAACGGTTCTTAATTTCAATGCTGTAATTGCTTATTATAACTTATAACTTCACTTACGCCGACAAAAGACCAATTTATCTCATTAAGCCGGAAATGTCTAACCTTAAACAGGGAAGAATGTCGATCAACGAGTTTTATGACGCGTAAATTAACACTGACTGTCAATAAGACTATTATGACTCATTAGGGTAACATGGCATGATCAAAAGTACCGGCAAGACCGGTATAAGGACCTTTATATCCGGCTTACAAGGCCAATGAGCGATACTTTACTCTCATCACTTTCAGATGTGCTCACTGCACTTATAAATTTTTTAGGGATAAATCCCTCCTGCCATATGTCAGCAGAAACTAGGAGAAAAGGAAATAAAATGTTTGATAGATTCAGGATATGCCAAAAATTATATCAAAAGTGTCCTCAATCTAAAAGCTATTAAGCCCGGAGAAACTTCATTATTAGTAAAATCTATACACGGAACAAACCGAGTTAAGTATAAATGTGTCTTAGATAAATTTCATAAAAATGCTCTCTTTTTCGTACTTCCTCACCTCGATACATTTGATGGTATAATTGCATGTG
Organism: Blera fallax; assembly: GCA_946965025.1. Taxonomy (NCBI): domain Eukaryota; kingdom Metazoa; phylum Arthropoda; class Insecta; order Diptera; family Syrphidae; genus Blera; species Blera fallax. The sequence continues at coordinate 60,145,440 of OX337246.1, forward strand.
ACTTTTTACGGCACATAAGGGCACGACTAGACCTAAAAAAGGGGAATTCTAAAACAAAACGGTGGAGAGGAGAAGTTATTGCACTTCTTCTGTAGAGATGTAAATCATATCTGCATAGTTAATGAAACTGTACCTTTAGAAATACGCGATCAATTTAATTTGCATCTGTACTAAGAAATCTGTTCAAGGTATTTGCTGATCCTAATGAGGCCTTGCCATTTAATACCGAAATAGTCGCAACCACCAGGACTACAGATAATGAGCCTGTGTATTCAAAAGCCTACCCTTATCAGCAGCTGCTGAATTTGTCAATAGATACCATATTATATTAACCCCATTTGGGTTGTTAATAAGAAGGGAGTCGATGAAAACGGAAAAAGTAAGATGCGGATGGTAATAGATTTCAGGAAACTAAACGAGAGAACAATGAATGATACATACACTATTACAGATACTTACGTCAGTTATTCTCGCTAATTTAGGAAAATCGTCATTCTTTTCCACATTAGATTTATCTGGTTTCCATCAATATCTGAGAACGATAGAGAAAAAACAGCTTTCCCTATAAACAAAGGGAAGTTCGAGTTCTGTAAGTTGCAAAATGCACCCACTATTTTTCAAGGGCCATTGATGATTTGAGGGATGAAATTGGATTAGAGTAGGCTTTGAATACACAGGCTCATTATCTGTAGTTATGGTGATTGCGACTATTTTGGTTTTCATTCATATTGTTGACTTGACGTCTGGAGCCAACACCTGCCGTGTCCTATGACACATTCTTTTCCCATTCCTTCATGCGGGTGCAGTTCCGAATAGTACTCATCTCCGATTTTTTTCAATTTTTTTGTACGTATAGTCGTAGTACCATGGTAGTACCATGATACAATTGTTTTTGAAAATTAAAAGCTTTTTCCCTAAAATACGAGCACGTTTTCAAAAAATTGAGTATATCTTCAAAACTTGTAAATGGATTAAAAAGCTTTTTATTTCAATTCGAGGTCCTTAATAGTAGCTTTCATATATTAGACTATAAGTACAAAAAAATTGAAGAAAATCGGAGATGAGTACTTTTCGGAACTTTATCCCTTCATTCTACCATTCCGCATGTGCAGTCGCATAGGTTTAAAGTTAGGTGTTAAGTTAATTTTCGTTAGATTATAAGTTTAGTTTAAGTTTAATTTCCAATTAATAACGAGGTTTCCTAATCCGAACATTTTTTTTTTTAATTTTGATATGAAATAAAAATTTAATTTATATACCCTCCATTAGCCATTCGGCGAAGTTCAATTTTGTCAAATAAAAAGTGACCTAACTACTTATACGCCGCGTAGCGTCGCCCTGAGCACCTGCATGTGAGGCCGAAGGCCGTCCGGTGTATGAGTCGAGGAAATATCCATAGGTTTTCTTTCTGGCTAAGGTGGTTGTCTATTTTTTCCTTCTTCTTCATTCGAAAGGGTTACGAATTATATAATTTATAATTACCAATGAAAAAGATCTGTGATAATGTTCAATCTAATGCATTATGTCATTCAAACCTCTTTACACAGATCTCAGCTAAACATTTATAATCTATCTAATAAAATACTTAAACCACTTCAATTTCTACTAAACAAATGGTAAAAAATCTATTTCTCACATGTCATTATCGCAATCAATTGCAATAGCGCTTTGCATTCATTAATAAAATATTGCGTTACTTAAGGATCCAAAATTCAAACACGTACATATGTAAGTTGCAGCTTGAAGTAAGTCTTTGGAACCACAAGTTCAGCGGATGTCTCATCAGATAATATTTTGCTTAGCATACGCACATAAATCCGCAATTCTACTTTGGATGTGTCACTGCAATTATTTCTAAAGCCTTCAAGATCCGAATTCTACATATGAAGTACATACGTATGTATTTATGTACCATTGCAATTAGAAGCAAATGAGAAATTTTTAATGGTTTGATATCAATTTTATTGGCATTTTATCACATACATATGTAGTATGTATGCACATACATATGAATGTCTCATCCCATTTATTTCCCGCGCTTCATCCCTTATACTAAACAACATGTAGGCCATACGGGAGTCTCATATCCTTGTCGGGAAAATACAATTTCTCACTTGATGTGACACATTACGTCCTCGAGGCATATAAAATCATTCCGATTCGATAGCTCTGTAAAATCCACAAAAATCATTGCCGCTCGATTTATTACAAACATGATTGCACAAATATTTCTTGTATCCACATACAGCTTCTGTAATATACATATGTATGTATGTATATGTACATATGTGCATGCATAAACTTTCTACCATAATTTGTAACAAAGACGATAACGCCGATGAACTTTGAATTTTCTTTCAAGTCTTATTTTGATTATATACATACTTATGTACATACTTACACATACATATGTACGTACGTGTATGGACATACATATGTATAATCACGTTAAACATAATCTGATTCTGTCTGTGAAAATACACAATTTAAGTGTTAGTTTTTTATTTTTGCAGTGATCGTAGTAACTGGCGACAAAAAATATAATACTCTTAAATTAGAGCTAAGTTTTTACCGTAAATAGCTGCAAAATAGCAAAATTTTTGTTTGCCCCAAATCGTAAACAAATTGTACACGAAGTTAATGCCTGATTTTATTATTGATAAGGGCAAAGTATGAGGGAAGGACGATACAATTTTATCTTTAAGATGTATGTATTTTAATAGTAGAACAAATGTTTTATGAATCTGAATTTCATTTTATTATATTGTCACATAATAAAATGCTTATAAGAATTCCCCTAATAGGTGACCTCCACCCAGTAAGCAAGGGCAATTTTCGCCACACTTGTCCCAAACTAATTTCTCTTTCCAACATTATATTCCTGAGAGGATAAAGTTGGAGAGTTCGTTTAGATTGTAAGCTTAGATCGTAAGCGTTAATCGTAGGTCTAGTTTGTTAGTTAGTTTGTAAGTAGTGTAAGTCAGTCGAGTTTTAGAGTTAGAATTGTAACCATTGCAATTACAATAAAGTTGAAACAAAAGTTAAATGTGATTTTCAATATTAAAATAATAAACTATAAAACTATATGTATGTACATATGTATATATTAATAAAATGTATCCTAAGATACGAACCTCACATCTGTGTTTCAGATATAACATTAAAATGCCCTCACTTAAATGAAGTTTTTTTATACAATTTTCATACGATATGATATGAATGTATGTACATTGTACATACATACATATGTATATACACGTGTACCTATTCCGCTGAGCACATCAAACGATAATAATTTTCAACTCTTGTATTAGTTCTTGTTTGCAGGAAAAAATCGATCAGCACGTTAAGTGATGTGAAAACTATGATTTTACAGTCATGGCACAATTCTATCTTGGTACCAAAACACACCAATCATATACTTCCATAGCAATATAGCCCAGCAATATCTCTCAAGCTGGAACAAACATGTAGTTTCTTATACTCTATCGAAACTAATTTCTGTGTGTATAAAACCGATACAGGGTCATAAGTCCACAGGCTATATGTCCACAATGGACTTTTGACTCACTTGAGTGGGTCATAAGTCTACAATTCGTTTGTGCCCACCGACCGTAAATTAGAATTGAAGTGACTAGCGGGCGAAAGCCTGGAAGTCGGGGTAGGTGAAGCTCTCTACGCTCGCTAAAAAAAAGCTATGGACCTTTCCTCGACTCATACACCGGACGGCCTTCGGCCTGACATGCAGGTGCTCAGGGCTCCACTACGCGGCGTATAGTTAGGTCTCTTTTAATTTGACAAATTTAAAGATATGCAGTAGAAAGTGACGCTTTATAAAAGTATCATAAGGCCAAATGCTCGAATTTGGCTTTATGTCACTTGGCCTTATGTCACGGCATCGCAATAATAATCATAATAAACACTAAAAATAAATTCCGCAATCCCAAATTGTTGTATTGAACCCATGCATATATTTTATGTCAATCTGCTCCTGAATTATAGTTCAAGAAAAAGAGAATGCAAGAGAGAATTTATGAATGAAAACAATTCGTTTGTGGACTTATGACCCACCCAAGTGGGTCAAAAGTCCATTGTGGACTTATGGCCTGTGGACTTATGACCCTGCACCTATAAACCAAGATATTAGATTACCTTTGTCAAGCTGCGGATTTGCGCCCTTGTTATAGATCTCATTTCTCTTTTATTTCGCTCTTTACTACATACAACACTAGCTTTGCGCGGGGTTTGTGTAATAAGAAGTCTCCCCCAAAGCGAAACTGTGCAAAGCGAACTAAGAACCTTTCTGAAAAGAGGAATGTAAATAACTAAGAGACATTCAAGATACCGTGGCTTATAATTTGGTTATGATTAATTAAAAAAAAACGGCTAAAAAGAAATAAACAACAAACTTCAAAACAGTAATTCGAACAAAAACAAAAGTTACAAAATTCCTACAATAACAGTAGTAAAAAAAATGTTATGTTTCTCAAAATGCAATTCGTGGTAAGGTTCCAAGGCAGTTACCTTGAAACGTGCTCGAGCGTCTTTTGTCTGGATCAATTTTCAAAGCACCTTCCACCAGTTTTTCGCCGAAAGCGAAATCACATCTTCAGCGGCAATGTCCTGTCCATCTGCTTCGAAAAACATAACTTGTCATCTCAGGATTCGCGCAAAGCGAAGTCACGCAATCGAATTTTAGTAGGCAAATGCATTTCGCGCAAAGGTGAAACCGCACAAAACGAAGTCGCACAAAGCGAGGGAGGATTGTGTCCTGTTAATGAGAATATTGAAAAAATAGCATGATGTAATTGAAACAGTGTTCGGACCCCAGAATTAAAATTCGGAGTAAATCAAGAAAAAAAGCGGAGCAAAACCAAGATTTGAGGAATAAATGTAAATGCAAAAAAACAAATTTTAAAAAAGGTTATTTTTAACAAAAAAAAATAATAATAATAACCTAAATTGCATCTGTTTTATTTTAATTAATTAAAGTGCGGAGTATAAAAAATAAATAAAAATTGAACATAAATACAAATTCATTTAAAAACAAAAAGCGGAGTAGATGTACTCTGATTGGAGTAAGGTCCGAACCCTGATTTGAAATGCTGAGTAGTGGTGTAAAAAAAGTATTCATTCAGTACAATGTATTCGTTACTACCATGTACTCATTCGTACTCGTTACCTGCAAAGTACTCAGATACGTATTTGCTACTCATTCTGTTTGCACTACCCAACACATTTCAGGGGATTCTTATTCGCCACAGATACATATGTATTCGAATACCAGTTATCTCTTGCAATACCAACAAGTATTATTTTAAGAGATTTTCTTACTCTCCCTACACCAATACTCTAATCGTATAAAATTGTCCTTTGTTAAATATGTCAACAAAACAATATCACCTCACAAGAACGCAGACAAATTATACACACGGCCACGCAATATGTTTTGTTTACTTTCCAGCAAACACACGGCTTCTGTTTCTAATGAATTATATTTGTTAGAGCAGGATACAATATTGAAGGAAACAAGGCAAGAGATTGCTTTTGTATTCGGTTCGCAGAAAAAGACAGAATTGCATTTGCATAGTTTCCAACGTGTTTTACATATGGTACTCGCGAGTATTAAGTACCTACTCGTTACTTTTATCCGAGTACTTATGAAAAAATAACGAATGAGTACGGGTAGACAAATGTATTCACATTTTACATCACTAATGCTGAGGCAGACTCAGATTTGTCTGGAAAGTGAGGAATTAAATTTACTTCTTTTCTTATTTTTCTTTTGTATGGCGAGTTTACGATCAGAATTATAGGATTAGAACCCTCCCGTTTATCTGCATTCCCATTGGTCCGTCTGTAGGGCTCACTGACTTAACCTCAAAAAGTATTTGCAAGCCTCTCGGTCTCAGATCACTTCGTTACCGAGGCCATATCACTGCTGTTTTTTACATTTGTGTAACCCAGAAGTTTTTTTTGGTGAAATTTGGATTTATGAGTTCGAATAAAAGGTTTATGGCTTGCCAGGTTTTAATTTTTTCTCAAACACTAATGAGGCTGGTGCTGTTGGTTGTTTTATCAATGAGTGTGTGGCTACTAATATTGATTTTCAAAGCGACGATATTTTAAAATTGTACTGTAAAATAAATATTGAACCTTAGTCATTTTCTGTGTTTATAGATTACACAGGTATTGTGATGACCTACATATCGCGGAGGACATTAATCATCTACTCTGTATGTCAAGCCATTGCTCGCAATAGAATAAAGTACCTCAGAAGATACTTTTCAACGATCTTTGTAGGGGAGGGTGGTTCCTTGAACCATATTTAGGTTCTGACAAAAATGACTTTTACTACAACTTCCGTCAATAGTAGGTGAAAAAGTTATTTAACATAATTTTTAGAAAATTAGTCCAAGATAAAAGTTTGATAAAAAAATTTAATTTCGGGTGTGTTAATTAAAATGCCACAAAAACAGGCACACAAATGGTAAAACTTGTATATCGCGAGACGCTGATCCTAACTTATTATTTTCTTACAATCAAACAGTCAGACATTGCAATTTGCAATATCTTTTAAAACCTTGTGAACCTTTAATCTTAATAGTATGTGGTGTTATAGATAAATAAACTTATATAAGTTTCCCTAAGGGTGTGTTAATTAGCTTGCCAGCGCTGTATGAATATATGAATATATGTTTTTATGTTTATATGTATATACATACATATGTATATCCAGATTTGTATATGTATAGCTATGAATTGCCTAATTTTCTATTTTAATTTCTTTATTATTATTAATAATTCTGTTATTATTATTTTGCGTGCGAGGAGGCAATTAAAACAATTTAAATATAAAACATTATTATATACACATACATACATACATACATATGTATGTACGTAATATCCATAAAGTTTTATTATTTTCTAAATGCCTCTAAAATATAGCACTAGAGAAAAAAATTATATTGTGATAATAATAATAACAAAAAAAGATTATCAATGCAAATCTAAGATATTACGCATACGACACAGTTGATCATCGGCATTATTTAACAAACAAGACAATAAAAAAAAAAGTAAAACCACCATACATATGTACATACTTATATTACCATACCACAACTACAGACATCCTAGGCATGTGCAAGTCCTACGGTCTAATCGTGCTTTGTTTGCCAAACAAAGCCGACACATGATCACTTACAGCAGTGGCGGAAATAAAACGAAGATTGACTACCATTTAGTAGCTAGTATCATGAAGCCCTGGGTTAAAGATTGCAAAATGATCTTGGGAGAGGCGATCGCCTAGCAACACCGTCTCCTCCTGACAGAAATATTTATGGAGACGTCGAAAAAAAAAAAAACAAACAAAGGTTTCTGCGAAAATCAAATGGTACAATCTGGATAAGGAAAAACGCGAAGCATTTATGGTCAAAATAAAAAATTACCTCCGTAACAACATCGATGAAGTAGAAGTTGAAGAGAGCAGAGCACAAGATATATGGGATTCCATACAGCGGTCTTGCTTAGAAAGAGCTAAATCACTGTTCGAAGTTTCCAAGGGACACTACCAACACGGCAAAGAAACATGGTAGTGGACTGAGGAAGCTAAAGTAGTGATAAATGAAAAAAAAAATAGCATTCAGAGCTTGGTCAAAGTGCCCTTTAATAATAGAGATGATAAACTTCCCCTCGAATTGGAATATAAACGTTGAAAAGTATCGCAAAGAAGAAGTGCGCCCAAATTCAAGTACGGAGCAGTGACGTTTATTCTAAGGTACGCAGGTGCTCCCCGCACACCCCAAAAATCCGTTTTAACGCCAAATTTTATTGTATACATGTTAGAATATATTCCATCTAGTTGCAAATCAAAAATGCTCAATTAAAAATACTGCTTTAACATCCACTTCCTTTCACTATGTTGTGCCGCACCGTCATAGCCGAAGTAACCAAACACTGCAGTCACAATCGCAACACCCTAAAACTACGTACATATGTATATGTACATATATAAACCATCGAACACAAATTGAAGTCGAACATAATGTTCTCCTCAAAATTGAAACGCGCTGTCAACTGAGCCAAGCAATCTACCCACACCAATTTGTTATTTAATTCAGTTTGACGTCGATTCGCCAAGTTGTTTTCCAGTTACAAGAGCACCAACCCAAATAAAATCTCCATATAAAAAAAAAGGTCTACCACATTCAGTCCCAACAACCGCCTGTAAAAACATTTGTGTTCTCCAGAATATGCCGCACATCAGTTGCCTATGAATCTGTTTAGAGGTGCCGAAGCAGGAGGATTTCTACAACTTCTTAATGCGTTTAACACAGTTTTTTTAAAGCATATTTAATGCCATATTTTCATTAACCGAGGTACTGTTTAATGTGTTACAAACAAAACCATTCGACATTGAATATCGTTGATCAAAATTGAAGTAACAAAAATGCGAATTTCAAACATGTTCAAAAATGTTGTTAATCCAATTCCAAAACGAAACAGAAATGGATGTAAGATTCAAAGCCATGACGGATGTAATATTTTTTGTAAATGTTGAATTCAAAAATTTTTAGTATTTACAAAAAAAGTTTCCCAGTCCAAGCTTTCAAAAGCCTAAAAAATAAGTTTTTTTTTTGAATTCGTTAAGCTTAAGAATGAGTTAAATGTGCGCAATTCCGCAACATTTTCGTCAAAGATAGGCATTTCTGAAATTTTTAATCTGAACTCTCTAATGCTAATCATACCAACAATAAACAGTTCAGTTAAAAGATCGTTCACTACACTTAAGCGAATAAAATCTTATTCTAAAAAGCATTACTTAAGGAAATCAAAGCAAGAAGAGTTTCTACGATGACCTTTTGGAAACTTTTGTGAAAAAAACTAGATATATTGGACCAACGTATAAATAATACTTAATAATTGTACAATAATGTTTCTCAAAATTGAAATTAAATACAAAAAAATAACTAAGAATAGACCTTATTTTCTGACAAAAATAAGTGTAGAACAACCTGCTGAGAACATCACGTACATATGATACGTTGCGCAAAGTATTTGTTTTTTTTATACTTGAAATTTTATACATATGTATGTACATACACATAGTGAAGTAATTGTGCCGATTACTTTTAAATATACTTACATCGTACATACGTATGTATGTAGGTAGTTTCAATCACTCTTTTCATATGATCATGTTAATTTTTTAACTAGTTCGTCATCATTAATCCGTCCGCATACTAGGCTTCTTATCGCTTCATAACTAATGTATTTTTTCCGTGATCAGGCAGTTATCCCGGCGGCACAACCTCCAACATAAGACATACATACATATGTACATACATATGGTTAGACTTAAGCTTTGTTAATTTTTTTTTTTTTTTTTCATTTACAATTTAAATCGTCGCGACGCGGAACCGATCCAAATTACTGCTTATTTGTGTACAACAACGCGTCCAGTATTGGATTCATGAATAATTGCGTAACTCAATCCACGAAATCGAAACACAAATGAGGATTCTCTTTTTGTATATATATGTACATATATACATTAGGGGAAGTGCTAGATAGACAATCGTTCATCTTCTTTGGCGTCTATTCAAAGTGGCTTCTGGTATGCAAGCACATTCGTGCACGAAACTCTCATGTAAGAGGATAATAAAAGGCAATAATACAATTTCGCTTCGTTTGTGACCACGAATTTAAAATAGGGATTGTGGAACAGAGGCGAAAAAAGAAAATCAATTTGTTATAACGAGAGAGAGTGTGAGGAATATTCGAAAATTGTAAGTGGAGATTTTTTTTGTTGCTTCTTTGCATAGATAAAATTGTGAACAAGACATGAAGAAATGGAATCTCTGTGAAACTCGGGAAAAGTTTGTCTTGTTTTTTCTTTCGCCATTTCTTTGGCTTATTTAATCTACTTCCTTCGTTCTTTTTTTCATTCGTTTGTTCAAAAAGGGTCTTATCCTTGGCGGTTCACCGAAGCAGCCATAAGGCCATAAATTTTCCCTAGAGTCATGCAACTTCTGTTGAACTTTAATAAGTTTCTCAACTGTATTGGCAGGTGGGTTAACATTCACTTTGCACACCTTGAAGTCAGAGTTCTCTTAAAAGGTCACAGGAAGGAATAAAAACCGACAAAATATGCTCTAACTTTAAATCAGGTGAAAAATAAATAGACTGTCACACTTAGAACAGTTAAATGGGAGTAGGACATGTATGTACATACTTTAATACATATATACCCAGGTATATTTTGCTACTTTTTCTTCTTTTTCAGTGCACTGATTAACAAGATTTTTGTGGTCTCCTTTCCAAATGTGCATAGCATAGTGTATTTTAAGAAATTTATCAAAAAAAAATACAGTTCGCCTGGAACGGATGGTATAACAAAGGTGCCACTTACATTTTTATCCCGCCTTAAAAAGTAGGATTGGCCCTGTTTGATTGAAATACAATGTTAAATGCAAACAGGCCATGTTTTCGATTTGTAAGTGACATCATCAAAAAAACTATTTCTAGGAAGTATTCTGAGTTTAAAGTGTTTGTCATCATTTATAGTCTTTATTTACAGATTATGGAGACATCCTCAAAAAAGGAAACCCTTTGAGCTAATCCAACTACAGTGGCATTAGTCTTCTTAACATCGCATATAAGATCTTATCTACCGTCTTAAGTATACACCTAAGGCCGTTCGGTCCACATCAGTGCGGTTTTACGCCAGGTAAGTCCACCGTCGATCAAATATCCGTGGGGAAAACCCAGCAGTTTCAAATGTATACCCACCACCTCTTCATCAATTTTAAGGCCGCGTATAGACAAACTTGTCTGCTCGAATGGGATGATGATGGAGAATGAACGCTGCTCCATCAAGGTCGGTAATGAACTCACTAACACCTATGATTTTTTTTATTGAAACTTTATAGGTTAGGTTAGGTTGGCTTGGCTGTCCGCACGGGAGTGCAAACACACTTAGACCAATAAAGGTCCTTTGTGATACCATGGATCAAAACCAATTCGCTACTCAGGGACGTCAGTTTAGTTGCCAGCAATTAGGCCATTCTTGTAAGTCTGTTCGTATTCGGTGAACTTAACTGAATCTGGGTCTTGGACTTCTGCATAATCTGCAATGGTTGCTGCTATAGTATTCAGTTTAAGATCGTGATGAAGGTCTACGTTCCTTATATACCATGGTGCAATTATTATGCTTCTCATTGTCGGTCGTATTCTGTACGTCCATACGGTTTTTAGTTTTTGTTTATACAGTAAAAGTTTATTACGTATGTATAGAGAAGAGGGATATTCTACCAACAAGCCAATGAATTTTTCTCAATTTAATGTTCAGTTCTTCTCTTTTCTCTTCTCGCCCTTTCCATTTAAGTTTGGCATTTAAGTATGTAGGTATTTTGCTGTGTTGCAGTAAAGGATTTAACTGCATTCCAGAGATGGTAATCGGCAGCCCCTGAAAGTTCTTGTTAATGAAATTAACGTGTACTGATTTATTAATATTAAGATATATGCGCCACTTTCTGGTCCAGTTGACTACAGTGTCTACAACATTTTCAAGGACTCTGGTTAGATCTATTTCACTTTTCTCTATTGCAAGTATTTCTGCGTCATCAGCGAATATGGCTATTGTACTTATTGAACTGACTGGTAGGTCATTCATAAAGAGTAAATATATTGTTAGGTCATTATAAAGAGTGTTTTTTTTAGAGGCGGAGAAATTTAAATTGAAATAAAATGCAGTAAAATGATTTGAATGTTCATGAAATGGGCTTTATTTGTCATTGCGTATGTGATCCAGGGCGCAATGGACCGTATGTCTAGGGCCTAGCTTCTCGCTGTGCGTGTTATATTTTTTCGCACAAATGAAAGGGACCTACAGTTTAAAGCCATATCCGAAAGGCTATGAGAAGCTTTCTCATGACAGTTATTACACTCGGACGTTTGTCAGATATTTGCGACAGGGTTGACCGTGAAAAAACTTTTTGGTGTTCTCTGGAGTTCGAACGTCAAACCTCCCGTTCAGCGATCCCAACGCACTAACCACTTGAGCCAACGCACTAACCACAATTCCAACATTACATTTTTTGCTGTATAAATATGCATATGTATATATTTTTGCTCCCAACGCTAAGACATCCAAAAACGACTCAGTGTAATTTACTTTGCGACCAAAATGTAATAACAGCCAGCTCGCAATTCCCGTATCTCAACATGTGTACTTATGCATGTTATACTGAACAGAGGGTGTAAATAACAAGTGAGCTCTACTTGTGTTCAGCCTCTCATTTGATAATTTAAAAATGATTGTCAGTGATTAAAATTGAGCTGATTCGTAAAAATAAAAAAATATCACACAGTGCATACACAAGATACTGACAGAAACAACAGTATAATGCAGTGGATCATATTTTACAAAAAATACATCTTGAGTAGGCAAGACGTGCCTTTGAGTTAACATAAAAACATAAAAGAGAGTTAAGTGACTAAAACCTAAAACCGTATTTTTTTAATCGTTTTAAGTATTAGAAAGGCTAATCAAAAGCTAATATATTAAAGTAAATGATACAACCTATAACAGAGTATTCACCCAACACACAAAGCTATCCTTTTTATTGAACGACACAATAAAGCATTCTGAAAATAATAGAGTGGAATCAGTCTGTGCAAGTCCGGGCAGTCAAGGTACATACCACAATGAGATTCTGCACTCATGCAACAATATACATATGTATGTATTGCAAAAATAGCTGTCTTTTTAGAAAAGACATTAAGAGTCTGACAATAAACAAAAAACGAGGGATGGAATAACTTACCTCTGAGTACTAAAAAAGGTCAAATAACAATTTAAACTACCCGCTAGAATTTCGTCCTTAAATCATCATTCACGAATGTAGCTGTGTATAACGGTGCCTTTAATTTGAGCTATGCCCCGAGTGTACAGCAAAAATAAGATATGTAGTACCAAGGGCACTGCCGAACTCTGGTGACGATTTGCTAAAATACGGAATATTCGGTTCCGGCAATCTGAAGACACGGACTCTCGAACATGTGCTCAGCCCCAGCAATTTAATCCATCTAACAATTCATGCACTTTCAAACCAAACATTTGACAACCAATTCGACATTTCCGCCGAAGCATGGGTGCCGTGACATAAGGCCAAGTGACTCAAGGCACAAGGCCAAATCCCAAAATTTGGCCTTATGTCGCTTTGTGAAAATAGCAAAATAACTTGATGTTTTCATTAGTTTTATTTATGTTATAGGGCCATATTCCTAAATATGGTCTTATGTCACATGGCCTTATGTCAAGGCACCTCAGGGACATGCCTGGAACATAATTTCTTTCATGTTTTATTAAATAAGCTTAGATACCTTTCAAATCAAAAACAGCACGGTGTGAGTTAGTGCAACGAGTTAAATGTTTACATTTTCCGAACTTGTCAGATAAACTTAGTATTGAAGTGACTAGCGAGCGAAAGCCTAAATGTCGGGGTGGGTGAGTGCGGCGCTCGCTAAAAAGAAAAAAAAAAAACTATGGATATTTCCTCGACTCATACACCGGACGGCCTTCGGCCTCACATGCAGTTTCTCAGGGCGACGCTATGCGGCATATATGTAGTTAGGTTTCTTTTCATTTAGATTCTGAAAAATTGTGGACTTATTACCTATTTTAGACTAAACAAATTGTGGACTTATGACCCAATGGGACAAAATGGAAATCAGATTTGGCCTTATTTCGCTTGGGGTTAGGGGAGGGAAGTAACCTCCAATAACTAGTAATGCATGTTTCTTAATACATACGCATATCCACATAGATGCATACATACACGGGTATATAAAGTTTACGGTGTATAAACAGTGAGGTAGGTAATTTGGTAATTTGGTGGAATTGAAAAAGTAAAATCAGGTTTAAATATTTTTTTATCGATCTTTAAGCTAATATCGCTTATCCTTATTTCTTAAAATTCAAATTATTGAGAATGCTGCGAGTGACTTAAATTTACATTCACACGAGAACTAAGGCCACTTTCTAAAACGAACTAACACCATATGACTTTAGTTCTAATTTGAAAGTGAAATAAGACCATAAGTGGATTATGGCGTTAATTCGCATTTGAAAGTGAATTAATGCCATTATGGCAGTTCATATGGCCTTTGTTCACGGCACCTCATGAACCATCTAGACCCGATGTTTCCCATCTTTTTTCAGAACTCTTTCCCAACTTCATCGACTGTTATGTCGGGTATTTCTCCATAGTTAGGAGAAACAACAGTTAAACTGTTGTTTAAAAGTTCCTCACAATACTGTCGCCATTTCTGTAGAATGTTTTCGTGATCATTGTTAATGAACTTCGCGAACGAATCTCTTGAGCACTTCTTCTTCTCTGGGCGGCTATCTTGAAGATGATTGTACCCTTGTCCAAGTTGTTTTATCGCAGCTTGTGGATAGCCTGATTCGTATCAGCAGGAGTAACACCACCATGTTTCTTTGCTGTATTAGTAGTGTCGTTTTGAAACTCCGAGCAGTGATTTATATCGTTCTAAGCAAGGCCGCTGTACAAAATCCCACAAGGCTCTTACTTTGGGATGTTCTTGATTAGGCTGTGAAAATCTAGGCAGAATGAATCTTTTTCCTCCTCTAGCACCCGACTCTTGGAGCATATACTCTGACAATATTCCACACTTCACCTTGTATCACCAAGTAGCTCTGCCGCAAGAATGATACCGGTTCCGTTTTTACCCTGTTCGGTTCCATCTTCTTCCCAGCATCATCCCTTCCAGTTCGTAGCAGCGACTACTCATACTTCCAACGTTCCAACTCACTACCCTTAGGATTCTTTTAAGCCGTTGCATTATTTTGCTATCCCCCGGAAACCAAATAGCTCTGACCCGAGCATTTCTGCTCGTCCCAGGATCACAAACATGCGTAGCATTAGTAGCGCCTGGCAAGGTAGAGCCTTTCATTTTAGTATAATTTGCCACAATGTTAGTTTAAGCAAATTTGCATTTGCCACGTGCATGCCCTTGTTATTTGTTATTGTTTGACAACCTTAATGACAACTGTAATCTCCAGTCGTGTCAACCCACGGATTCGCATGCACACGCATGCGGGACAGTTTTAAGATGTTAAATGTGTCGCTAGGCTCATCTGGATGTTTAGACTGCTTAGAAGTGCTTTCTCCTCTTAGTCGCCTTTTACGACAAACTCTACTCATCGGGGGTGCGCTGCAGAGATATTCTAAGTCCGTCCCTGCAGGTGTTAATACATTTTCTTTACTTATGCCAGATAATTAGCTTCGCTGTTAATGATCTAGTTTTACCTTACGTTTATTTTAAAGGCGTATAAATATGCCGAGTTCATGTTCTAATGGTATTTTAGCGAAACATTTAGGATATTTAAGCCAGTCAATCATTGTCAAAATTAGAATGGCCTGAGAGACCAAGCTTTCCTCTGCCTTGCAAATTTGTAGATGCTCTTTTGCTGGGAAGAAATCTACTAAGTCTGTGTGATATGCACGGTATCCTCTTAAATCCTGATCAATTTATCAAATATGACGTTATTAACCTTGATTTGCTTCTCAAGTTTCGCAAGAATTATGAAGAAAACTTGCGAAATTGGATCCTAATACCGCTTTGTTTAAAAATATGGCTTGAACATACATACACACATATGTAAAATACCCACACATATACATACATATGTACGTATGTGTACGTTCCACTGAACCTTGACTGGGTAGTGTCCTAACTTAAAAGAAAAGCAATTCAAAATTACCTTTTCTATAATATCAACATTATACGTTAACACTATTCATTCATCTAATATTTTAATCCCTTCAAGTACTTGGTGTCTGACTTGTTTCAATTTATTTTTTGCCAAAACCTGAACATTATCAATCAATTCAACACTTTTTTTCAAAACACATATGCACGACGCTTCAACACCGAACAGATACCACTTCGAAAAAATTCCTCACGTCCCAAAACTATTATACTTCGTCTCACAGCATCCTTTTTTAAAGAATCTGGAACGGCATCATACATAGTGATAATGGGAGCAAAAACCGCGCCTACTTTAAACTCTTCCGTTTCATACTTTAATTACTGCTCGTGATCGCTTCGCAGCACTTGATATCAGGCTCAAATCTCCGTTTTCTATTTGCCATATTATTTCTCTGGTTGTTTGCCAAATCCATGGAATGAATGCTTCCAAGCGCCAAACGAGTGGACAAAAAAAAACGCACACACAAAATCCCTGAGATAGAAGTCTAAAAAAGAAAAATGGAGAAAAACTTTTTTGGATAACTTTCCAAAACCACAGAAAGTTTTATGACAAACCTTCCTTGTTGTCTTTTCCACATTCCGAATCGATCCAACACGAGAGATGCTCAGAGATACTCGAACCT
This sequence comes from Blera fallax, assembly GCA_946965025.1. Taxonomy (NCBI): domain Eukaryota; kingdom Metazoa; phylum Arthropoda; class Insecta; order Diptera; family Syrphidae; genus Blera; species Blera fallax. The sequence continues at coordinate 60,161,867 of OX337246.1, forward strand.
ATGTACATCGTAGTCGTCCTCTTCGTCGTCGTATAACTAGGTTGACACCACCGATTCATACTGGCTGCGATTTCAGAAAGTGTTTGTTCTAGCGAACATCCTGAAAACAATCTGCATACACACATGGGTTATAGAGGAATAGAGACACTTTGGTCCTTGCAATTTTTTTTTTTTGTTATTTTTCTCGGTTTGCATCCCTGATTCACATTTATTTTTTTGCAATTGGTTTTTCGTTTGTGGTTTTTGTCTATGTATTCGTGCTGCTATGTTTAAAAGGAGAGTTTTCCCTTTCGTGGAATTTTTGGCCTATGCCGAAAGGAAGCAGCAAATAGGACCCGGCAGGACAGGCAAAAAATATTTTTCTGTTACGCTTGATTGCTACTTTGTAGATGTTCATGTGTGTTTCGAGACAAATACACGCCGAATCCGAGACCAAGTTTTGGAGTCGGACAACCATTTTTAGTGCCAACCCATATGTCGGAAGTTTGGAACCGTAATCTAATCACGGAAATTGATTATTGGTTCAGAAGAGTTTATTGGCAGTAGGAGACTTTGAAAAATGTTCCTTAAAATGGATTCGTCTGTAAAAAGATTACTTTTGGGGTAGTTTCGTTGGCCCAGGGCACAATGTGATGTAAGAGTATGGGTTTTGGTTGAGAGATACATATGTACATATGTATAGGTACATACATACATATATACATATGTACATATGTGCTGCTTTCAATCCTGAGAGGTGGCTAAGAGTGTATATCAAACTTTTCGATTCTTATTTTTGTAGATAGATATTCATAAGATACGAGGATGTAATTTGAACTTTACAAACCTCAGTTTCATATTCCTTAACTACTTATGTATATATGGCATGTTGGCACTAATGTTGTTGCAAAATGAAATGACTCCTTCGGTGTTCGCCAACTTTGGCTGTGCGAAGTGGCTTAAGTAAACTCCATACACTGATTAACGGCTAAATAATATTATACATTTCATGAATTCAATCCAAAGTTGACATAAGTTTCATGATGGTCGCTCATTTAGTAGTCTAATATGGGAGACAGACTGCTGGTATTGATACCATGGTATGGATACCGTGGTATAGTGAATACTATAACCCCTGACAGACTGCACTTCGTAGTATACGTTGACTTTTGCGCTACGTGGTATACTTTGACATTTGTGTTGCGCCTCCTCCAGCTCCTTACACATTTTTTGCAACACTCCAATATTGCGTCTTGCTCCTCGTAGCTCGCCGATATAATTCCTCTAAACTTCTCTTACTTCATTGTTTCCAATGCAGATAAAATTGTCCTCCTTAATCCATTTTCAAAACATTTTTCGTTGTGATTGCTTGCTTTTGAATTGTCAAAGAAGCTCTGAAGAACCACCAACAGAAAGAAAGTGGCGCTGCAAACAATAAGATGGTGGTATACCACCAAAAATTTGCGAATCTCAATACTAGGTTCTATTCATGGTATACTAGGTTTTAACGTGGTATTGCAGTGACAGACATGTGGTATAGAATGTAGTATTGCTATACCATGGTTTCAATACCAGCAGTCTGTCTCCCACGTAAGGCGCAGAAAATGCTTGGGTCCCTTCAGTGTCCCGAAAATGTTCAGTAAGCCAGAGAGCAAGTGGTCGATACTTTCGTAGAGAGACTTAAGAAATATACATAATTCTTAGCCTTTACGAAGAAGGAATCACATAAAGCAATCTAAGGATTGGTTACAGAATATATTCTACGAAGTGTTCATGTTGCTGGTTTTGCGTTTTACATGTGTATGTACATACGTACATACATGCTTTAAATTTCAATATGTCTAAGTAAAAATACGACTTTAAGAGCAACTTGCCAAGTTATGTTTTATTTCTTCCTCCAGGAGGAGATATCAATTGAAATTACACACATAACAACCATAAAATATCCATTATATCACACACAAATAGCTCTTTCGATTATCCATCCCATTGCCTCATATAACCTACAACTCAATTCCATTGAATGGCATTCATGCATCATTACTCCGGCTCATAGTTGAATAAGAATTTATATTGTTATTCTGTTGAAAAGATAGATGCAGAATATTATTCTGTCGGCTTTTGGGAATAGATATGTAGAAGTGTATTATTTAAGCATTAAAGATAGTTTTTGTTGTCAAATGAAATGTCTTTTCAAAGAACATTGACAACATTATTATTTGAGTTCTACAACTGCGGACACTTTTCTATTGCACAAAATATGTAAATATGGTGTAACAATTTCTAACTACATATGCATCTAATAGCGCAATTTTTGGAGAAGAAATCCTTACATAGATTAATTGGTACAGAGAAGTGAATAACTCTTCCACGAACAGAAACTTTACCCCTATCTTTATTGGGGAAAAGACCAACCAAATAAATATGCCATTCCAATTACAAGTGCGACTACAAGTACTTCTGAGAATGTCAATTGTGTAACGCAGTATGTGAAATTAATTACCTCAAGCAGCAGAAGGAATTCAGTTCACAAATTAATTTATTTTCCACCAAGCAGAAATAAATTCCATTCCCGCAAGGGTGTTAAAACAGCTATTGTATAAAGTTTCCATTCGATCTAAAGTAATGTTCGTTTAAGTCGAAGGGACCCAGTCCTGCATGTATTTACATTAGTATTTGCTAACAAATTTAATGGAATGCAAATGAGTTCTAAATAGAAGAGAGAAGTCCAAGGAAGTATGTAGAGGATATGTTGTGTTTAAGCAACATAAGTACATTTTTGATAATCAGTCGGGATTGGGATTGTCGGGATAAAGTTGGAAATTGAGTTCAGATAAAGTTGCCAAATATAAAAGTTGCTGATATGAGCGCTAGAAATGTGGGACCCATATGATATCTCATATTCTGAAAAATTCTATGAAATACTCATATCATATTAGAGTATCTAGGGATAATTGTTGAAATCGAAGTAGAGTTGCGAAAAATTAGAAACTGATCTGAATTAACAATCATCGAGTATTCGGTACAAACAGCAAGATCCCACTCATGATACCATGTAACCCGATGTAACCTTAAGGTGAAGGCTAACATTCAGAAGTTGATAGGCAGTACAATACAAATGAGTAAAGGGTACGTTAACGTAGCATGCACTTGCTAATATGTGCGGTTGGTTCGTAGTCTCATTCTCCTCATTTCTTACTCCCTTTACGAACCTATGCATTTCAAGAATTATTGCTCTTTTATCTTAGTGGTTTTTCTTGCGGGTAACTTTGCCCGTAGCAATACCAATATTGATATTGTAACTGCTTGAAACTTTTCGATGATGGACCGTGTTAATAAATAGTCATATTTTCCATCTACGCTGATGACATAAAAATATTCGGACATATTTCAACTCACACAGACTTTCACCCCCTCCCATATGACTTGATAACGTTTTAACATGGTGCCAAAAAAATTCCTTGAGCTTGATGTGAATAAATGACAAGTCATAACATATTCCCGCAAGCGTATCCACCAGTCCCTCAATCATAGCCCATCGGTAATCTAGCGATCTAGCTTTCATCTGTGACCGAGAACTAAATTTTCGCTGCCATATTAATTAAATTATTAGCACAGCCAATTCTGGCAAAGTCAAACGCTGGTCTAAGGAATTCTCGAACCCCTATGTAAGATCCCTTTACATCACGTTTGTCAGGCCAATTCTTGAATATGCTAGCCAATTGACGTGCTGTTATCTTATGTTATTTCGGTTATAAAATACGTTGTATTGGTTGTCGTTTAGGCCCTTTAACTTAGAGCCATTAACTCATGGTTCTTGGACAATGCTGATGGGCACAGAATTGTTATTTTCGGTTGATCGTGTGGTTAAGGCAATAGTTTCGATCCTCATATCCTCCAATAACTTGTTGGCAACGTCGACTTCGTCTTAGTCGTCGGTCAGACCTGAGGATCTGAATTTTTTCACTTTGCATGTCGAATGCCAAAACGGAGTTTACATCCAATCATTACTGTTTTCATTAATAAGAAGAGGGAATGATAAGCTATTCTTTTGGGGTTCCTCAGCCTTGATGACTTTCCAGTCATCCATGATAACCGTGAGGCTATGGAGCTTGATACAGTGAACTAACTACTCGCTGTCAATGGCCATATTTCGGAGCCAAATTCGGTTTCTCGGTCTGCTTGAAATCTCTCTAGTCAGAATCATCTTGAATCTCAAGCTATATACATAGTCCAGTAGAAGTAGCTGAACTACTAGTTCCTCCATTTTTGGGAAATGGTGTTGATCCACTAATAGACTAATATTGCATTGGCTCATTAGTTCCCTACTGGGTATGGTGGTATAGTGGGAGACCTACAAAATGTCCAATGTCCCAAACTAGTAAATCCCCAATTTTTAAAAAATGTACAAATACAAAATTACCAAACACAAAATCCCCAATCAAAATTTCCATTTTATGCCAACAGAGACCAATAATGCTTCTTATTGACGTAGCGTAAGCAATTTACTGTTTGTTGATGCATAGAAATGATTGACTAATAAGAAAAATGTTTAAAAAAGTATTAAACTTAAAATATGTACAAACAAAAGTCATCAAAAATGAGCTGTCGTCTCTTCACGTCCTCGTGTTGGTCCCGGACGGTGCCGTGGTATAACGCCAAGCGAAATAAAGCCAAATCTCAGAATTTCACTATTGCAATTCATTCACTTAGCAATAGTGAAATAAGACCATATTTCAACATTTTGATCTTATTGCGCTGCAATTTGTTATAATGGTGCCGTGACATATGCCGCGTAGTGACGCCCTGAGCACCTGCATGTGAAGCCGAAGGCCGTTAGGTATATGAGTCGAGGAAATGTCCATAGTTTTTTTTTTTCTTTTTTAGCGAGCGTAGCGAGCCCAACCACCCCAACTAAGTATTGAAGTGACTAGCGGCCGAAACCCTGAAACATATTTTCTTTGATAGGCCCGAACTAACTTTATAGAGGTTTTTATGTTTGAAGATTTTGTGTTTGGGGATTTTGGTTTATGATTGGTTATTATTAAACCAACCCTGGTATAATATGAGGCATGGTGGTATAGTAGTGACTAGTAGTCACTGCTTATATCTTCACCTACAAATTTCTTTAGAATCTGTGTATTTCCTTCGAAGTTATAAGCCATTTGGTTGGGCAATCCACAAGGCGCTCTTGGAAGGAGATTCCTGCATGTAGTGGTCTTCTGTAGGATGTTGAGAATTGTTTCCAATCATACTGTTGGCGTTGTTCTTATTGCACTGATCGTTACCACGCATATAATCTCTGCATTTTTGTCAATGCCCTAAGATTGGCTGTTTTGTTAGCGGTTTACCATCTGACTAAATTGCCCTATGTAGGCATAGGCCTAACTATTGTCGTATACATCCACAGTATTATCTTAGTGTTTGGTCTCCACCTGCTGAAGATTCAGTTATATGTGTAAACATCAATTGTTATGCTTTCATTGATATTGAGTTACGGGTAAGTTTTTCGCACTGTGAATTCTTGGGGGAATTCTCGACCTCAGTCTTCTGGAGATAGGCTCGAAGTCCGGAGTGTTTTGTCTGTAATGACCGTCTCAAATGGATTTTCTAACAGTTCCCTAATGGCAGATAAGAATTTCGTACATAGGCAATAACCTTACCTCCGTTTTTAAATATCAGAAGTTTTCATTCATGATAGAGCTCACAGGAAACGACTCCTTCTTGTGAAGTACCCCTTAAAGCAATGAGCTTAAAGTGGTTGTCACCTAGCATCGCATTATTGTTCCTTTAGTTGGGCAAACTAGCAACCACATTGATAAACTAAGAAATGTTATCCATATATTTGCACAAACAATTTATCAGTTTTTAAATTAGACGACGCGAGAGAGAAGGACATGTGCATCTCCTCAGCTTAATTGTGCAGTTCCGAAAGAAAGTAGTAAATAAATGTCTATTTGCTTTCCTGATGACTAATAGTCTCACTTTATGTAACATAAGTAACACACCAGCTTCTGGTTTTTCCACATTTCGAAAACTTTTTAATTTTCTACAGTCTGGTTAGAAAAATATAAATAAAAATATCTGGCGCAATAGACCTTATGTGGTCCAGAGCCTAGTTTTTCGTGATCACTGTGGGAGTTATAATTTTTCGGGAAAAGATTACTCAAACTATCAACGCTAAACTATTTATGCTTAGAAAAAGCTTTAGTTAAACAAATTTCGAAAACAGTCCTCTAACAAAAGTTTTATAGAAATAAAATAGGCTGATAGTCACTATTATAGCTGATAGTCACAAAACTTGACAAGGAAAAGTCAAAGTAGTTACGTACCTACGTAGATGATGAGGTGATCTCATTGTTCCACTCTGTGATTAGTAAAAATATAAAAGGGGCATTGTAGAAGTTTGGTTCTTAAGACACAAGCAGTGGACTGGGTATTAATCTAAGCAAAACAAAACTTACCCTATTCACCACAAAAATAAATCTATTCATCTTCACATCTTTTCAACTAAACAATCACTTATTTTCACTATTTTCTGGCGCTGGGTATCTAGAAACCATTCTCGATCCAAAACTAAACTTGTCTTTTAACCCTTAAATGCCCAAGGACGCCGATTTTGTCGAAAAAAATATATTACATGCAAAATAGAACACAAACAACTATTTCATTAAAAAAAAATTGTTTAAATTTTTTTAAACCCATATTTTTGACAAAAAACCGGTTGTATCTTTAAAGATACACTGGGCATTAACCCCTCAAAGGCGTTTATGAGAATAATTTAGTATTGATTTCTTTTCTGAGTGTATATATTGGAAAATTAATCTTAAATAACTAGCTTCATTGTTTTATTATTAAGGAAAAGTTTGAGTTTAAAGGTTTATGTGTTAAATTAAATGGATAAATAGTATATTTTACAAATAAATGAAAATTAGTGAAAAAACGAAATAAATGGTAGTAGATTTAGTGAACAAATTTGGTTCACTTGCGGTTTATGCTAAATTTATATGTTTTATATTATTTTCATAACAAACTGGCTTACAATGAAATTAAGTAAATATAATACAAATCAAAAATTTAATGCATAAAATTATAAAATGAAATAATGGGTAAAAGAGGTCTTATGCCAATGTACATATGTTAGCTGAAACGAGGTTGACGATTCTACGATGGTGAAGTAAGATCTACATATGTATTTATGCCGTGTATTGAAGCTACAAACTCTTCTCTGGTTTCTTGTTTAACCTTCATCATCGTTTTCACCTTTGGAAGCTTGCAATTCTTTACCCGATTTCTTCGGATAGTACCAATTGCAAGCATTCCTTTTGTGTGGGGATAAATTAGCAAGGGAATATCTCGATAGTAATTATCATAAAATGAGAATGTAGTACTTCATTAAGCAATCTGAGAAACAATATTTGCCGATGCTTGAGGGTCCACTTCACCTAGGGCCGGTACTTCAGGTGATCTGCTACGTATATATTTCAAATTTATATGCAAATCTGCTTGAGTCGCATAATGTAAATAGTTTAAAACACCACTTTTTCGGCTTGTTAGGCAAATATGGCCCATAAAATGAAGAGCACATTTGTTTGACTACATACAACCGATCTAATATTGGTACGCCATATTCAGTTTTTCTAATAATGGCCTAATAGATAAAGGCAGTCACGATTACGATCATCACTTTCATCTTCTTTAGTTTTGTCATTAAAATGAATATAGGAATGTTGTCGCATCACTATCGTTCGTACTCGGGAGTTTGAAGTAAGCCATGTAAAAAGGGATCCCAATAAACTTTCGTAGATCAAGAAGTCTAAAGAGGAATGATGTATCAAGGGCAAGTTCCGCATTGACTTAGGTTTCTTCAACGATACGTTGGTCCAACGACTAAGGAAAGAGGTACGATCGAACTTTAAAAAAAAAATCCTAGCCTACCACTTCTCCTGGAAGGGTTGAGTCTTCCTGTGCTTGATAAACAAGATTCGAATTTTCGCATTTCAAAGACTTGACATCAACTTTCAAATTGTAAAATCTAAAGGACATGAACTCCAACGATCGTTAATTGAAGTTGAGGTGCAGATGAGGTTCAAGCAACATCTGCATCTTCCAAACCTCCCACATCATTTATCATATTGGGAAAATCCTCTTCCCTATTATCTCCGTCCGTTTCACCCGGCTCACCTACATCATTATCTTCATATTCATGTACATTATAAATACCCGTAGAATGATAATTCATTGCAAACAAACGCAGCGCATAAAAAAATAGCAATAATCACGAAATAGGCCAAACTGCCCAGTGTATCTTTAAAGATACAACCGTTTACCGCAACATTACGCGAGCTGCGTTTCTTAGAATCCCATGAAACAAATTTATTTAACTTCAGAATAAATGTCTGTACCTGCAATGATTTTTTTTCTATTGAAATTTCACCAGGTTCAAAGAATTTTAATAATAAAAATCCTTTTTTTTTTAAATTCTACGAAATTCGCTTCACGCACGTAATTTGTGTATGGTAACTGTACTTTCAAAGTTAGGAGGCTGAAAAAATTATTTTGATTAGGATTTGAGTTGGTGAATAAGAAACTATTACAATCTTAGCTCTGGACCTTCTATTTAATAAATTAAAATTATTTGAATGGTTGTATCTTTAAAGATACTGTGGGCATTTAAGGGTTAATACTAAATAGAGAGTTAAGAAAGCTTGCATTACGATCTACATCTGCAGTAAGGCCTTGCCTTGTTTGCCTTTGGTAAGGGAAGCAATGGCGAAAAACTAATTATGTTTCAAATAACAGCAGAGATACCATGTCATAACCGACCAAAGTTCTTCAACTCTTAGGTCTTGATCACACCTTAAAATTTGTAGTGCAGTGCAGGCAGGCTTTAAGAATCTGAATATTAGTTTGCTAAGCATCACGTCATAAAAATCGTAAAAGGGATTTCTACTGATTTTGGAAGAAATTTGAAGTGAAAAAGTTCGTTGAAGCAAAAACCTTTTCAAAGACCAGCACCCTTATGAAAGAATTTTTAGATGTTCGAGACGCTGGCGGGCACTCAGGGACAACTACACATTCAAAAGAAATAAAGTCAAATATTCATAATCAAGTTGGTACGAAAACCACTGAATCGGCACAAACTCTCTCTCAGCTAGCGGAACAGTGCAAACAAGAACTCCCATGGCCAAGCAGCCGGTTCGTTGTCACGTTTCTCTTATATCTTCGAAGACGTGGTCCTAACCCCCCCATTGAACGGATAATAAAACTCCTTACAGTTTTACATAGCTCATGCGAAATTACAATGGACCCAATGTCAGTCCTGCTACTTCAGAGGGCATCCACCTATATCTTATATACTCTAACGTACCTTTGCCAAAAGTATTGATATCATTTTAAAGGTTTGCTAAGTTTCACACAACTATTCGGGCACAAAAATAAGTGAGATCAAACAGTGCACCAACATCAACTTGTTCCCCAGCCTTTAGAAGTAAAATTTGCCGGCTACAAAAAGTTATTCAAATTATAAGATTCATGCGTTTTAAACAGAAAATGTTCATGTTTACAGTTATGCACTGATGCATTTAAGAGAAAATAAGAAGTACTTACATATAGTATATTCCCAAACCAATGAGATTACAGTAAAAACTAACCAAAAATATCTAACACATCTACATATGTACATTATTTTAAGGAATATACAAAGCAAAATTGTGGAACGTACTATCACATTTGAACAAAATGAATATGACAAAAAAAAATTTACATATTTGATTTCATTTCACAAGGCTATTGATTTAAAATTTAATTTTCCTGGCTGTCTTGGAATTGCAGTAAAGCCCATTATGTGTAGTCCAAACTAATTCCACAAACTCAGCTGACAAGTTTTCTGACACAAAATTATGTTTGAAATCGATTCGGGCATTGACTAACAATAAACCAAAGAGAACAAAAGAACAGGACCTATGCCTACAAGTGCTAATGGGTTTATTGATTCATTTCACCGGAATGAACATTCTAGACCATAAGCTGTCGTCACCAGATACTCTTTGAATAATGGAAATTCAAAACATATTGCTTATTTGATACTTTAGATCAAAGAGCAGAGCCCTTGCATCGTTTTCGTCATCATCATATAAATGTAAAAATCTTTTCACCATATGCACACAGAAGTGAGCCAAGACTTAAGATTTACATACATATTCTCATATTTATTTAATTGCATTATTTCGCCCGAAAAGAGGAATATCGTTCAAACAAAGGAAGAAAGCAATTAAAATTCATTACGACAAGTTTTTGAAAATTACATTCTACTTGTGAGAAAATAAGGAGTAAAGCGGTAATTTGATTATCTCTTACAGATTAACGCAAACGTTTGTACGTACAAACGTGTGTATACATACTTATGCAGTCTGGAATGAAATGAGTTACATAAATATTTTTGCCTCTTGTTCTCGGTAAACTTCTAATTATATAGAGGAAAGCCACTTTTGTCAATTATCTTTCGAATGTCAGTTTCTTTTTAAATCATCGAAATCTCTGACCCAAATGAAATATTTCTCCATATACATAACTACAACTGTCAAACCACAATTTTCTTCGTCGGGAAAATATCCGTTGCGCGCCTATTAACTGCTGTTAAACCAACTCGAAGGGAATATCTCTGGTTCACACCTACCCACCCATCTTAAGTAGGGCTTTTAGTAAAACTTTGACACTTACTTAGGCATAAATCTTCTGCGAATGTCGATTTTACGCATAAACCTGATATCGAAAAGGTATTTTATTGCATGGATACACATAAAGCAGGGAAGAAAAAAATATTGATGAAGGAGCACAGCATAAGAGTTCCAACATAAGAATGATAATGTGAAAAAGGATACAAGCAAATGATTTGGGGGAGACAGCCCGAATAATGCTCGTGTTACTAAATCGTACATATGTACATACGTACAAGACATCAAGAAGGTGTGAAAACAAAAGGATCCTTAATTTCGTACACAGCACAAATTATAGTATGCCTTTAAACACAAAACATGGATGTGGTTATATTATAAGCTTACGGCTTGAATCCGATTTCCCGATGTTTAATCGGATTCGATTTTCATTTTTTTCAGTCGACGGTGACTACGATTGGTGTACAGTTTTTTTCGCTTAAGGACGAAGCGACAGGAAGTGCTGTATGAACTTTAACGCATCTGGGGTCTACTGGTGAAATGGGAAATTTAAACCGTTGACATATTTATTGTGACGTGTGATTTATTTTTATTCGATTATCAGCAGGATTTATTTACATGCTGATGTCGTTTTTCGGAGATGTTTTCCCTTAGTTTTTAGTTGATTGGAAGCAGCAGATATTTCAAAACTGTATTTATTTTTGTGGCAGGTCCAAAATTGGAGTTTTTATTTTATTATAATTAATTCGAAAAAATCTTTTCGTGATACTCCTACGATTTAAGTTTCGTCGTATATGTGAATTTTAAAACAATACTACATTAGATGAATCCACTATATCTGAAAGGGAATATGTATGTACATAGGGGCATATTAAAAATTAATATGTACATATGTATATACATGCGTATCACCAGTTACTTATGCGCATATAATGAAATAATTAAGACTTTGCACTTATAAATTTCGAAAAGTTTATTTATCTTTTTAAGTTCTCAATTGATTATACATATGCATATGTATGTATATGTATGTACAAGCAAAATGGGCAATTTAATAATTCTGAAACAAATCGCCATTAATGCCGGAGAAATGACAGAAATTCAATCCTAAGCAAGAAGTATGTACATACATACATATGTACATATATAATTGAATCAGAGTCTTTAATAATGTCTTAAAGTTTAGATTATTTTACTATGGATAAGATAGAGGAAAACAACTCGAATTCTGGTACAAAATGTTGATGAAAATGTGTATTTAACTGGAATTCAACAGAGTTCAGCGATCTAAAAGGATAGCTGACTTTCAAGAACGTTTAGATACATTCAAATTGGCGAGACGGGAATTAATATAAGGTTGTCGTAGGTCTTGTCCATGCCAAAATATACACCAAAAAAGCCAACTCGGAACATCCTAAGCACATTGTCTCTCATAACAATCGGAGTAATAGACAACCATTACTCGTTTAGATGAGAAGTATGTACTAGAATGCAACATTTGCAGAGTACATCATCTATTGATGCAAAAGCGACACAATTACCTAGTTCACTCTTCATTTGCTTTGCCGAGGTGGGTGGGCTTAAAGAGTTGAGGATTCTAAGGTTCTACAAACTTCCCAAATGAGGAATTGAATTGAAAGATGAAGACGTCTTGACTATGACGTAAGATTTGTTATGTTAAAAGTATATGTATATATCGGACAAACCAGACGATTTGACTACTAAAGGTGATAATCACAAAAGCCAGAATTCACCCATGACCTTTTCGACTGCAGTCGGGGCAAGGATTCTGGAAGCCCCAACCAACACGAGTTTTAACTTCGTCTCAGACGATCGTACGGTTACGGGCATAATGCTCATCTCTTAAGATTGCTGCAGTTCATTCTCCGACTTGCTCGTGAGGATGGATTGGAAGGAGGAAGAAACTGGCGAACATGTTTTACCTGGCATGCCTAGTCTCTTTGAACATAGTTGAATAGTTGATCATAGTGCTGTTATTGATGATATGTCTCGAGAAGCTCCTGCTGAACCAGCATCAGAAATGGGCCACTCCGATTGACTTCTGACTAAGAGCCAAAAAAAGGAGAAGGAAGAAGGCTTCGTTGGTGCGGCGCAAAGAATCTCTACCAGCTGAGCGGAGCGCAAGCTTCGAGCGTAGTCCTGTTTCGGTGGCGAAGAGAAGAGGATGCGGTCAGTGGAAGGTACTTCTACCGAAACTAACCAACCCCTTGGACCTGCGCTGCCTCCTCCCTCTCAAACTCGAACAGGATAAAACGGGAGGGACCGGCTCTGGGTCAGGCACACAGTACCAGTGGTCGGAATTTGGCTGTAGCGGATACTATCACTGGTAAGAAACAACCAATATCCAAAGGACGAAAAGAGAAGGCTTCCTACAATGAATGCATGTGTGTTAACTTTAGACTCCAGATCAGTTACTCTCGGGTTTGAAATATATCTATGTATATGGGCCAATGTCATTTACTCAAATTAATTTGCATCAATCCAAGATTGCTACCGCTCTTTCAAGCAGTTGAAATTCCGTCGTGCGGAATAAGCGCATCCATAGTCTGTGAGGTGTTCGGGTGTTAAGATACTCTGTGAGCAGAAATCCGAAAGACCGAGAGCTCGTTTCATTGTGCCAAACTCTCTCTCAGCGACCAAACTCGGATAGTTTTGTAGCCACGATGTGGTTGCTGCAGCAGTAAGCTATGAAACGGACGCTTTTGTCGAACCATGTACTAGATTTCATACTATCATCAGGCAATTAAGATAACAATTTTGACTTTCAACCAATTTTTGTTATGGCGAGAAGAACAAAATGTAAACAGTTCAGCATGTCAGAAACAAATGAGAGACAAATGAAAAAATATAGATGAAGACTGGGAAATTTTTCGATCCAAACTAAAACAATATAAGAACATAATTCGTCTGTCAGAAAGTGGATCTTATAAAGATATCTGGGAAAAGATCGAGACACTCGGTAAGGCCAGTAGGCTGGTTAAAGTTCTCTGAAATGGCAAACCAACCAATCTGAAACCACTTAAAAAATCAGATAGTACGTATACTGATACAAAGGCGGAGACTTTCAGTCTTCTGTTTGAAACTTATTTTCCACGAAACCAGATAACGATTAGATCACAGTTAGGCTCGATTACATAGGCTGAGCTTGACTTAAGTCGTAAAGCTGGGCATAGCTGGTATACTGCATCAGACGAGGCTATCAGATATGTTGAAGCATCATTTGATAGTTTCAAATCGCCAGGTACGGATGGAGTGCATGCAGCCCTTCTGCAACAGGATATAGTTGCGACCAACTCTGAACTGAATCTTTACTCTGTGTCTGACACTGACATACATTCCAACGCCTTGGTGAATGGTTCGAGCTATTATACCACACATTGGTAGAGATGACTATTCTCTCGCCAACAGTTTCAGAACTATACGCCTGTCCTCCTTCTTTCTGAAAAGTTTGAGGAACTAGCAGAGGTTCACAGATTCGCACTGAAGATTCGCCCTCTACCTAATATGCAACATGTACATAAGCGCCGAAAATCCTGCCTTAATTTTTAGTTATAATAATTTATTTATTTAGAATAATAATTTTTTCGCAATTATTTTTATTCGCATGAGCGAAATTAAAAAAAAACATTTCACGTTGCAAAGCTTGGCAGCACTATATTTATATTTATTTTTATTAATATTAAATTGAAAAATGTAATCCCTGGTAGATGAATGAATAAATAAATAATTCTGCAGCACCACTCAGTCTTGGATAGTCATTTTTCTGTATATTTTTATTCAGATCGAAACTGACATATGTATGTATGTAGCATTGTGTATGTTTTAAAAATGAGAATTCAACATTTAATTGTTCGAATGAAGCTTCAAGTTATAGAGACAAAGTGTTTCAACAAACCTGCGAAATTTAAACAGATAAAATATGTGAAATGAAGTGCAACAAATGGTGGCAACAATATTACGAAAATGTCCTTGGAGCGAAGCCAAAAGTAAAGGAAATGTGTATTAATCCTTGAAACAAATTATTTATTATTTTTTAAAATGTTTTAAGTCAATAAGCTAAGTGAAAAATAATTCGTTCTTATTTCAGATAGGAAAGCCAATTCAAAAGCTAATCTATTGGAACGCATATGGTAAATGTAGCTCTCCATTCCTGTATCTGGCGTATGCAACAAAGTACACGCTGGCTGTCATCAGGCCAATATTTCTATGTAGCTAAGAAATACTCCTTCTGCAATATTGGACATTATATTTAGACATATCCAAGTGGCTGCCAGTGCGGCTGCACAGAATGAGATAACAATGCAACCTTGGTCGGTAGCTCTATTCACTTCTACACAGACGGCTTCAAGCGGCGTGGGTTGGGGTGTTCTCTGAAAAGCTGAGCATGTTTTCCCGCCTGCCAGATAGGTAGGTAGGTAGAGGTGACTGTTTTTTTAATTTGGAACACAATTAGCGCTAGAATACGCCATTTTGATACCAAAAAAAACTCAGGGCTGACCCTTGCTGGCCTGATCATCTGCCCGCTCGTTTCCCTCATAGTTACTATGTCCTGGGACCCAGATGAGGGCGATATTTGATTAAGCACCCAATTTGTTCAGCTTTCCGGCATTGCTCGACCAGTTTTGAGGATGTGATAGCTGAATCGATGATTCTGATAGCAGTGAAGATAGCAAGATTTCGGTTGGATGTTGGGAGAGAGTTCGGCAGGCCTCACGAATCGCGAGAAACTCTGCTTGAAAAACACTGGCGAAATTCGATAGACGGAAATATTTCGAGACGTTCAGCTTGTCTGAGAAAACGCCTGCGCCAACTCCACAGTTCATAGTAGTATCAAAATCTTTGGGTACTTTACCGCTCTATTCTATTCTGCCCTAGAGAAACGTTTTCTGAAATCTAGAGTTGGGTTTTGTAATCAGTTTGATTGGTACCGTCTCCAGGACTTTACTATGGCCGTAATGCATAGTAGTCCACCACCCAGATTCTCTGCGCAACATAAAGTTGTATCTCTGGTGTGAAGTTCGAGAGGGAGCAATAGAAAAATCGCAGTAAGAGCATCCGTTGGACAGGATCTCAGAATGCTCGTAGTTCCTACGCGTGCTGCTCTTTGAACTCTTTTTGGTCTGTCGATATTGTACTCCTTGTTTAAGGCAGGCCACTATACGTTAGCCCCGTAGGTGAAAATTGGACGTAAGACGGCTGTGCACATCAAGAGAGTCATGCTTGACTGAAGACTCCATTTTTTGTACACTGTAGTGTATTTCAGACGGAGATCATGGCGATCAAGGAACAGTTATCCTGGCAGAAATGCAATGCAATACCTGTCAGGGATATTTGTAATTTCACTGACAGTCAGGCGGCAATCAAGTCAATGGAATCGTGCACTTTCACTTCGAAGGCTACTTTAAACTTTTTTTCGTCTCTCTCAAAATCCAAAGCATCTCTTCAAATGATTTCCGCAGGAATTGCAGTTATGAAGGGGAGGAGGAAACTCCTTTGCACTTCTTCGGCCTCCTCCCAAAGAAGACTGCTACATTTAGAAGCTGTTTTATTCAACGACCTCAGCGAACTGGGGTCTTTAGACGCCTCCTCCTCTTTTTTTAGCGATTCGGTTGGTTTGGTTAGTCCTAAGGTAGCCAAAATGGAAAGATTCTTGGCATCACAAAGAATCAATTTATAGAAGAGTGTAAAATCGTTCAAATCCAATCTTTTGATGTATACATATCGTAGATTGAAATGAATAAATAAACCTCTTCTGATCTAAGCCTTTCACAGCACAGGCACCACCCTAACCTAAACCTAGATCTTCATATATGTATATATACATATATCCCCCAAAATTATTCCATTAAATAACGGAATACAGAGATTTTCTGAAAACCTTTGAACAGCAAAATGTTTCCTCCTTTTGATGTCACCATTTATTAAAGCAAACAAATTTTTTGAACTATGTTTCGATTTCCATCCCCTTTAAACTAAAAAGTTATATCCATTTTATAACATCCTAATGAATAAAAAAATGTGAGTCAGCTCAGATCCAAATTACGGAAATTGCTTTCCATCGATTGTGGTCAAATGAAAAAATTTATCATTTATATCATCTCAATGAAATTTCGCTTCCATTACCTTACATAACCACATACAGCACATGCATCGAATTCCGCATTCGCAAAGTGAAAATAAGAATGAATATGGAGAAGAAATGTGTTAAACAAAAGCTTACCGTATAAGGATCGCAGTTATAACTCCATACATACATATGTAGGTATGTAGATCTTTTAATACAGCATTCTGAGAAGCAAAACGAGGACAAGAAATATATGACCAAAACTTAACTGGTGTAATCTCTCATGGAAAACTATGTTTCATTCTCCATTTCGTTTTTACAGTTACCCCAAGCTGGGTGAATTATACGATTACTTCAACGACTGGATTTCCAGCTTCCACAATTTTTTTTCGGTTTTTCGTAGTTTCTCTTCTCTTCATGTGGGGTCAGAAAGCCACAAAGCATTTTCGACGACGACCACCCTTTGAAGAGGGCAGAAGGAATAAAAAGGACACTCGGACAGGAGTAAATGGCCTTTGAAATCATATCATCTCGCTTCAGCGAGTTTTTGTAGATAGTTTTAGTTAACTTTTATTATTATAACTTCTCAGCAGGATCTGTCAGAGCTGGGTTTGGTTAATGGTTGCCATGCTACTTGTTTAAATTTAATTTATCAACTTTTTTTTATTTTTCATTCAATTTTTTAGACATCAAATTGAAATCAGAATTTTTCTAACTGTTTTCCTAATCGATTTTCTACACCTCTGCCAGTTTCATAACATTTCGACGGCAGGTTCTAAATATTCCATTCCTACTTTTTTGCCTAATGCTTCATGGCAACCCTGTGATTGTGATTTCATAGAGGAATGTCCAGCTTTAAATTGAATCCCACATACATATATATATAACCGTTGTGTAACGAAGCATGCATATATGTATGTACAAGTACAATGCAGAACGACAAAAACCTAAGCCTTGCTAATCATGGATAAATGGAAGGGATTGCCTAAAGAGTCCTTAGTTGATTATTATTGACTTTGTGAAGAGGTGGACATACATACATATAATAAATTCCAGATTACTGACAAATTCTGTTGGCCAATTTATGTGATATAAGAATAATTGATGCTGGGTAGTATAATCACAAAATTTGTGATTAAGGGTAGTTTTTATAGTTGTATTAAACTGATGTAGCTAACCGAGCGCATAATAACAAATGGTGAACTTGATTTTTAATGCCCAAATGGGTGAAAGTTAATGGATATCATAGATTCGATATTATTAGATACGAATTGAATTACCGGTACAAGTTATTTGTTTGCACTTTTATTTTTCAAATAATTTACTTTCAATTATATCGGAATCAAAGAATAATTCCGAGAATTATTTCTCCTGATAAAACAATGAAGTTGAAGATCGTTCTTAAAAGTCATGATCATCTCAAACCACATTCTATTATTAAATAGTATACGAAAATTCTTAAGCCGGTATTTAACAGAGAAACGTACATACCGCGGATCGTATGATATCCTATCTACATTTGCATTAATGTAATCTTGTTCAATATTTAAATAAAATGATATCCGACTATTCGAGGCTATATAATTGATACTGTCCCCATTTATGACATGTAGGCCGAAAATGAAAATTCTTTTCTCTTTTATTAACGCTTCTATCAGACTTGCTATAAGATAAAAGCCAAAGATTCCCTACCTTTATTCCTTCCATGAGTCTTAAGTCTGATAGGAAGTCAATTTCCTCTTCCGATATTCTCCCCTGCTTCTCCTTACCGTGGCCCTTCAAACAATCTGATTGTTTAGTTGGGACTCTCTGCAGACTGACCTTACATTTGTCGTTGTCCTCAAGTTAAAAACCAAGTTTAATGACGATAACATGGCAAATAATGCCATCGCCGATGAGGAGGTACGTCCCTCGTTCATATCGAAGGTACAACTCCAGGCAATACAAACATGGTGACTTCCGATTCATCGCTAAAGAATACTTTTTCCCAAAATGCGAAGGGTTTTCTTGCATGCTCCCTTGCAAATTCCATCCGATGTTTTAATATTTTTTTTTTTGATACATCGGCTTTTTGCGTGCAATGCACCCCGCATATCTGCTTCTAGCAATCTGTTACTGATGGTCCTAGGTGTAATTTGTGTGTTTAGCTGACATGGCACAGCTGAGTGAATATGTCCTTGCTGGTGAAAAAAGGATTCACCTTGCCCAGTCGACAAAAAAGCCTGTCCTATTTGGCAGTTGTTTTTCTCACTCTTTGCTTTCTTTTGGGGCTTCCTGTATTGCCTGTGTCCGTATAGACCTAAATCGCACCATACATCAGTTTTGTTTGGAGCACAGCAGATCCTTGGCGATGGTATCCATAGAAGCCTTCTTCTGACAGAACTTTTGGACGGCTAAGTTTCTTAACTCTGGTGTCAAACTTATTTTTTTCCTATTTTGTTAAACAAGATAATAAAGCTAAGATATTTGTACAAAAAAACTATGCAGCGTTAAAGATTTACCGTAAAATAACACCAAATACAAATACAAATTCTTGGCGCAACGGACCGTATGTGGTCCAGGGCCTAGCTTCTCGCGACCATTCGTGTTGTGCGTGTTATATTTTTCACACAAATGGAAGGGACCTACAGTTTAGAGCCATATCCGAAAGGCAAATTGAGAAGCTTTCTCTTGACAATTATTACTCTCGGACGTTTGTCAGACATTCGCGAGAGGTGGGACCGTGAAAAACTTTTTGGTGTTCTTTGGGATTCGAACCTCGAACCTCACGCTCAGCGATCCAACGCACTAACCACTTGAGCCACGGCGCTTCTTCAATATTTTCTCACCATTTCTAATTAATTTTCCAAATTATTCAAGCTTAGATCTTAACTACACCAGTTTGTTTTGTAAAATACTCTTTCGAGAATATATTTCAGTGACCGATATAAGACAAGAAAAGCGCAATGACATCTGCTAATTAAATTTTGCAGATATAATGGATGTGAAGTATGTAAGCAAGGATTAAAAAAAAGCTATATTCATTATTTTCATTGTTTCTAATTAGTTTTCCACCACTGTATATGCCTAGACAATTGCACCTTTCTGTAACTTTGCAGTGTGTTGTAGAATACTATAAGAATAATTATGATGTGATTATTGCGAATATATTTTTACCTACACCTACTTAGGTGTCGTTACAGTTCGTGGTGAATCTGGGCCTCACCCAACAAGTCTTTAACAAGTGGATGCTTCCAGTTGCACACTTGATCCCTTTCTACTTGTGCGGTCCACCTATGCGAAAACTTTCTCTACTGAGTTATTCCTCCGCGTTAGTTTCTAGTAGTTGAATGGTACATTCTGCCCGCCAATTCGCCTGCAAAATACTCTGCAAAAATAGTTTTTCTGCATTCCCAACACCGACTTTGACTCTATGTACTATAATTTTTAACTTCCCAATGGGAAGTTGTTGTGATGGGGCCGATTTTGTGAATCGCGAATTTTGACATATCTCCACGTTTTAAGGTCACCTGAATCCAAATCCAACGTTTTTACAGAGATGTCTGTGTGTGTGTATGTACGTATGTTCGTATGTGCGTATGTGCGTATGTGCGTATGTGCGTTCGGAATTATCTTTCGCGTCGATTATCTCGAGAACCAAAGATGATATGGACATGGGACCGGGTTCATTTGACGCGTAATTACGTAACTACGAACTGATTAAGTTTCCAGAAAAGTCGGTCCAGTAGTTTTTTGTTAGTAATTAAATAACTAAAATAAAGGCAAACTAGCTGAATTTTGAAACTGATGATTTGTACTATTCATTCGTACAGATTCTAAATACCTTCATAGTGATTTTTTTTTAATATTATAATTGTATGTTTTAGCAAAATTTTTATGAATGTCGTAGCAATTATTTAAAAAAAAATATTATTAAAAAAAAATACTTATGAACAAAAACTAGATGAATGTGTAGAATTTTAAATTTATATTATCAGGCCAGGAGAATAATGAGATTTCGAACTAGCCAACTCGTAACAATTAGTTATAATAAAAAAAATGACGTTGATAACAATAATAATAATAAAAAATGGGATGTGAATATATTCTTCGATATTAAAAAAATCTACAATCTTTTTGCAATTCAAGGTTGCTTTATTAATATGCAATTAATACAAGAATATTATGTTTGAGAAAACATTTGGAGGTAATAGTATGATGTACATTTAACATTAAAAAATTAATTGTGACGTGGAACATGGTTGTAAGTAGAAGTTATTAACCGTATAAGTTATTTTCGATGAAACAATGCTTTTTCATTTCTATAATTAGGTACATATAAATAGTATTTATGAAAAAATATTGTTATTTCATATTTTGATAAGTCTTATGTAAAGTCGATTTCTTCCATTTTAAAACCGATTTAATTGTATATGTTGTGTATGGGCTGATTGATGTTATGAGAGCTTCATCAATTTCTGCTAGTTATTATTTTTTTGTGATAAGCCAATATGGAAATGTTTGTTGAAGATGATAAAATTCTTGAGGATATGGTTAATAATGTCCTACTGATGATTTTGAACGGTTCAAGGTGAAAAGCAGTAGTTTTGTGATGCCAGTCTTGAACAATTAATGAAGAAAGTAAATTGTATTGTGCTGTCAGCTGCGTAGTCTGTTATCAATATTGTTGTTTAGTTACTTGTAAGTAAAGAAATGTTAATTCAGCATTCTTAGTTGATGAGTGGTATTGATGAGATATCTCCAAGTTGATGGTTTCTTGATAACGTGAAGAAGAAAATTTCATTGTTCATCAAACATTGTAGTAATTGTAGAAGCAAGTGTTTATGTGTAGGCCACTAGTGTTTGGGATTGAGCTTCATTAAACCTTTTCGTATGCGCAAAGATCTTGATCATGT
The DNA here is from genome assembly GCA_946965025.1 of Blera fallax. NCBI lineage: Eukaryota > Metazoa > Arthropoda > Insecta > Diptera > Syrphidae > Blera > Blera fallax. The sequence goes on from OX337246.1 coordinate 60,183,502, forward strand.
GAAAAAAATAATACTTATTAATTAAATAATGAATATTGTTTTTTTTATTTCTTTCCACTGGGAAGTTAGTCGTGTGAACCTTGCGGGTCGCACCAGACCACATTTTTTCTTCTTCATTTCTACAGGTTTCTCTTCCAGCTTTGTTAAAAAGACATTAATTTCAGCTTTTGGTAAAACTTCCAAACATCATTCCTTGACTGGTACCTTTCTTTGTTCTCCATTACCCGCTTCTTATGATCTTTCTTTTTTTTTTAAGAAAGCAGGTGTTGCACCTACTGTTTTCCTGCGTCCGCCTGCAGACTCTCCTCGTAAAACCAGGGCTTTCTTGCGGTAAAATTTCCTTCCGTCGATCGCATCGTTTTCAAATTTGGCTGACTATGCTTAGAGATAGTACAAATATGTCCTTCTTTCTTATTTTGACGTTAGAATCATCTAACACGATATTTCCTTTTACCCGGCCCTCCCTTCTTATTTCCTGGAAGCCAATTATGCCTACTTTACATCGATTTTATCTTTTGTATGTAGCATTACCAAAATTCATCAAAACCTCTAGGAAAAAAAAAATCTTACGAAGACAATAATTCTCATCTCAGAAATAAGTAGAAATCGAATAAAATGCTTATAGCAAAGGTTCTATTTTCTTTACCCTTTAAGTACTCGTTTGTTCTATGCGAACAAAAAATATATCCAATTAACAATGTCCAAAGAATCTGGAGAAAAAAATATACCCCTAATCGTCAGCTAATTGACTGAAATTAATCATCGTAAATTAGTGCAGTCATTACCGAGTCCCTTAAAGGAAACATGAAATTCAATTCACACATTTATTTTTTTATAAAATTCGGAAGAAGTGTAACGCTAAACCATAATGAGGCAGTATTTAACACGGATAGTAATTAATTTAATTAATCATTTTTTTCTCAACAAACGACAAGGGAAACATTTATTTTCCTAAAAAAAATTTAAGCTGAACTTACTTCAATTATACACAAAAGCAATTTAGATTATAAATTTAAATTTTGAATGATGAGTGTAAAACACTCGGTCGTTTTAAAAATACTTCGCACAGATGCGAGATCTGAAAAAGTGTGTTGTATTAATTAAGTAATAAAAATGTAATCACATTTTAATAACCTCATAAAGATAAGTGCTAATTAATGTTATAACATACCGGAGGAGTTTCGTACAAGGGACAGCAATTAAAAGTGTGATTCCAAAGGAGCTTTTTATGATGAACGCCATTTGCCTTGCAAAGGATAAGTTAAGGCAAGATGAAAGGCGATTGTCGATTTATAAAACAAATACGGATTTAAATATTAAACGATTTTTTTTAAATGGTGTTGAATTACTTTTTAAGTAAGGGTCAAACGAAAATTTATATAAAATTGTAAGCTTATTAAATTGCAGTTAAATACATCTTATTAAAAAATACCAGTATTTGGTGAACCAGAACTAAGGCCTATTGTATTTTATTGCATTGTATAGAAAGGCGGGAGACCCTTCGTTAGGCCTTGGCACTGCGGCTTCATAATGAGGCCTATTGTTCCTTTCCTGGTTTTATCCGAGAGCAAACTTTTTACTCCGGAGGCAGTCAGAAAGATCAGAATCTTCTCTGGGTATACGTCTGCAATGTTCGCAGATGAGGCGAAAAAGAGCCGAACACTCCATGAGAATATGAAGAGAGGATTCGTTACTTTCAAGGCATAATCTACATGAGGGTTCCGGAGAAAGGTTTATTCGGTGTACATATGCAGGTGTTTTTTCAGTAGACAGTGTGCACTGATGATTCCAGTCAAGATTCTTAGATTGTTCCTGTCTAATTGGATTTCCTGGGAGAGAGTTTGGGTAAAAATGTTTTGGAGCAAATCTGCCCAGGTGAGTTTAGCCAGGGACAGACTCCTGGTGTAGTCTTTGAATTGACTTCTGCTGACGCCGAAAAAGAGTTCGGAGTCGACGAGTGGTGTTACTGAACCAAATTTAACCAGTGAGTTAGCCATTTCATTTCCAAAATCTCTATGGGCTGGGATTCAATGTAGAATGACTAAGTTGTAGATGACCATAGCGGTTTCTAGTACGAGTCTAGATTTTATAACAGATGAGTCGAGATGAGATGAGAGCTGCGTGGCTGTCTGAGAAAAATATTGTTTTGCCTCCTGTGTTAGAACTTAATTTTATTTTGACACATTCATTTATTTATTTATTTTCATCAAACAGAGTTACAATGAAGTTGAACTCAAGAGATTACCTAATATAATAATAGATACTTATACAATTACACCAAAGTTATTAAAAACTAGAATTAATACATATTTAAATTTATTTCTATTATTATCAAATTCAATTAAATTGCAAACAGTGTTTGCTTCTCTTAAACATCTAGATACAGGTTCATTAAAAGCATAATTAACTCAATAAAAAGGAACATGAAATAATTAAATATTTTTTAGAACTCGTGTAGGAGCATAGAACCCAACTAGGGACAAAAGATAAGGGCAATCGATACGATAACTAACCAAATCACGAATAAACATTATTGAGAAATACTTTCTTCGAAAATAAAGAGGCGGAATTCCAAACAACTTCAACCTAGTTTCATACGAAGGCGGAGCCTCCGCCTAACAACTCTCGTAAATCGTTTTTGGATCTTCTCAATTCTAACAGAGTGAATCTCATTAAACTGATTCCTGACTATACAGCAGTTTTCAAGAGTAGATCTTACAAACGAAGAAAAGAAGTATTTTAGCGTAACAGGGTTGGAAAAATCGAGTTGCGTAAAACAAAGACTAACATTGAGTCACCTTTAATAATTGAAAAGTATATACGATTCAAAAAGTTAAGTTAATAGTCAAAAATTACACTGAGGTCTTTTTTTGAAGATATGGCTGCTAGTGTCATATTGCTTATAACTGTAATGGATTGAAAAGAAGTTGCGATAGTAACTCAGACTTTGGCATTTCCAGACGTTTAAATTTAAAAGCTATTACTGCACCAGATTGATATTCTTTCAAGATCCTCCTGTAGCTGAACGCAATCTTGCTCAGACTTTATACAGCGAAAAATTTTAAAGTCATCGGCGTACATTAGACTATGTGAATATGATTTCAGGAATGTCGTAGATGAATAAAAGAAAGAGCAGTGGACCAAGATGACTACCCTGTGGAACATTTGAATATGCATACGCTGGTCCGGAAAGTATGTTATTTATGCGAACATACTGGATACGGTATCTTAAGTAGGAGTTGATCCATTTTAGTAAGTTAGAATGTACATAGTCCAATACTCTCCAATTTTGTTAGAAGGATATCATGGTTAACTCTAGCGAATGCCTTGGAAAAGTCCGTGTAGATCATATTGCAAACCCTTCTCAAGACCATTTAAAACGTACATAATTGCAAAAAATTGATAGGTTTGTGCAAGGAGACCTACCAGAAAGAAAGCCATGTTGGTATGATAAAATAACTCCTTTTAGAATAGGTGAAAGTTTGTCACAAACTAGTTTCTCAAACAGTTTGGGAATGGTTGAGATTTTAAAGATCGGACGATAATTAGATATTTCTTGTCTAGATCCAGATCCATGAACAGGCAATATAAAAGATCTCTTCCATATGTTGACAAAGTCCCCATCTTCCAAGGAACGGTTGAAAATCAAATGGAGGGGAAAAGCAAAAGCAGCAGCACAGATTTGTAGGATAATTGGGGGGATGTCATCAACGCCAGGACGATTATGAGATATCAAATTAGTTAGTGCCACTTCTACTTCTATTTCAAAGTCAAACTACTAATATTAATAAAATTAGATGGCATATTGATATTAAGAGAATTTGGAACAGAAAACGGTCTATTAGTGTACACATATTGAAAATGTTTTGCAGACAGATTACATATATGTATGTAATTTAGAGATCAGTGTATGTAACACTGTTTGTGCTAGTATTGATGAAGGTTCGGAAACTCTTACTATTGACTTTTAGGTTGGATTCAACGGAAGAAATATATTTTTTGTATAGAAATTTATTTAAGACTTCAAACTGTTTTTGGAACAACCGATATTGTTTATAAAGATCCGCATCATTATTTGTCTTGCGAATTTGCTGTTATTATTTTTTTTTCCTATTGCTTGAATTTATAAGTCTTTTGCTATACCGAATTGGTTTAAAGCTAGTAATTGATTTTACCTTAGGAGTATACATATCAATTGCCACCTTTACAATCTCAGTAAATGTATTATAGGAGTCAAGTAAATTTTTATTATTTAACCCTAATGGCCAATCAACATTATTAAGATATGACGCAATATTTTAAAAATTAGCTTTAGAAAAATCTATGTATATAAAAAAGAGTTGGCATACGTAAGACCGCTCATAACTCTGGAACGGATGGTCCGATTTGAGCTGTCTTCTTTTTGTTGTCTTCGTCTCCGCCCAGGGAACATTTAACGGCGAAAAAAATGAGAAATTTTGAAGAAAAATTGGAAAATTCGGAAAATTCTATTTTCCATAAATTTTGTATGGGGAATTTTCTTTTTTTTTTCATTTTGATCGTAATATTACTATTCAAATGGTTGCAAAGGTTTAAAATTGGGAAAAGTTTCCCAGACAATAATTTTTTTCATTTTGAAGGAATAATACAATGAAATTAATTGCCAGAACTCCAAATTTGGAAAATTTTTAATCGGAAAAACCCTTTTCCCACACATTCGTATGCAACAACATTTGAATGCAATTTGACAGGTGTCCTTTTTCCTTCGTCATTTCACCATAGTCTGACTATACTTACTAACTATTCGCTCGACTAAGCTAATATTGGTCCATTTCCAATTAGAAGCTTGAATGTGTTCTGACGTTCCAGCAAATTCAAATGGGAGCCTCACTCGCACACACTTACATGTAGGTGGAAGCCATTGGTGCAGCCATTTTCTTTAGATCATTATTGTACAATTTGTTGTTGTTAAGGGGACGACAGGCTGCCCAAAATGTAGTGTTCAAAAGGAAAGAAAGGAAGAACACGCTACACTCTTAGATAGTTGATGGCAACGTGCTCATTCGCATGCATTCACAGTTCACAGACAGGAAAATTTAGGCTCCGCCTATTTTGGACTATGCCTGGACAGAGGAAATACAAGTTTGCCGTCTGTTATAGGTAGTCTATGCATTTCCCATTGATCTGTTGTTGCTCTACACTTGATGCTGCACTAAAATTACTTTTTGAAAATTAATTATCAGATTTTCAGTAATCAAATTGTGCCTAAACCATTCGTGAACGATTCCTTCATCTCAACCAAGTGAATTTCAGCCTGATTTTGATGATTGTTCAGTTGTCATCAGCTCATATTTTGTGATTTTGCAGGTGATTAAAGTTGAAATCTCAGTGATTTCAGTGAGTTTATCGAAAGAAGATCATTGGCTCACGCAGTCGCAATGGACGAAGATTGGACCCCTGAGCAAGGGCCCGAAGCGAATTAACAGCTTCGAGCACATGCGTCGCGAATTCGTGCAGGACGAACACAGGAGGAATGAGAACCACACGTAGCTGCTGAACGACTGAGACAGCAGTGCAATCGCGATCTGCTTCGTCAAGTTGAATCAAACGCCAATCGTCGAGTGAGAAAAAGTGCCGTGAATGTCCAATTACATCGCGCCGATTGTACGATTGGGCCCATAAATGTGATTTGCTAATATTGCAATGCGCTAAAGTTTCATTCGGAGACACCAAGATTGTGTTGTGCAGGTGGTAAAGTCAAATTACCACCGTTGCGTTGAGGCAACCACCAGAACCATTGCGCTGTTTGCTTTACGCCGAGTTACCAGAATTAAGACATTTCTTGACGAATGCCCACAAATACAACGGCTCATTTTAAATAACGTCATTCGACATTTAATACTTGCATTCGCCATGACAATCAATAAATCACAAGGCCAATCTTTGGAAGTGTGTGGGATCAATCTCGAATTCCCACGCATCTCGCATGGCCAATTATATGTGGCATGTTCGCGTGTTGGAAAGCTTTTCGTCTTTGTTTATGTACGCGCCGGACAACAAAACAAAGAACGTAGTCTACCACAAAGCATTGAATTGACCTGACATGTGATTCCCTGAACATCTTTACATTCCGTGTAAATAAATGATATTGAATTCGAAAAGTGTTTCATTCAATCAATGATTGAAATTCGAGTGGCATCATTTGTTATCGATCGCAAATGTTCGATCAAAAATTAATTTCGGGTGGAATCCTGAATGCTCGAAATTATTTCTATCAAAAAATCAATTTTGGGCGGGACGAAGTTCACCGGGTCCGCTAATTATATTTAAAATTGGAACCGGAAACTGCCGGCCTGAAGTACTGATAAAATTCGAAATGCAAACTAAAAGAAACATGAAAGATCGAATTAGGAAAAAGAGGAAACATGGAGTTGCTGATATTAACTCTCAATTCAGGATCAACGAAGGATAGATCGAGTACATTATTAAAAGCATAACTAAAATGGTTAATTTGCTTAAGATCGAATTGGGCAAGAGTATCAACAACTTCATATTCATAGTTTAGGGTTACGTTATAAGGCACTAGCCGAGATTCATCTGAATCATAAGTCCATTTAATATCAGGTAAATTAAAATCTCCAATTATAATAATGTGCTGATTATCTTTTAAAGCATTAAGGATGGAAGAAACATTTTCAATATGAGCCTTATATAGTTGATAAGAACTTCTTGGTGGAATATAACTAACAACTAAATAAACTTCAAATACACCATTGAATTTTTCATTAAGTATGAATTGATCAATATCTAATGCAGCAGCTGATGGAGGTATACAGACTTGAGTACATGGCAATGAAGAACGTACGGCAACCAACAACGTACGTTTCACAATCCAACATTTCGTAACAGCGATCTTTGCGGAAAACGGCGTATTGTTGAGAATTAAACATTTTAGCAGTTTGATGATTCGATTTTAGCCAAGTTTCAGTGAGAACGAAAATACTGAGCCGAAGAAGAAAAGAGAGACACTTGTTCCATTTTAGTACGAAGTCCGACAGAATTTTGGCAGTTGTTGAATATAGCGGTCCTTCGAAGCTTTTTCATTGCAACACACAAGATCAAATAGTTTGTCGTACTTTGCCAAATGTTTCTTAAACAGAGATTGAAGACGGTCAAACTCCATAGAGATGTGTCTAGACTGCCCTCTACACTAAGCAAGCAATCGTAAAAGTAAAGAAGTCGATAACTTTCTGCAACCCATACAAAACCATTGGAGTCCATTGGGAGTTGTGCATCTTAAAACATCCCCAATTCTGGCCGATAGTTGGACACATTTGGTGCGGAAAAATTTAAGACAACCATCACAAGATATATATGATATGTACAGTTCTTTTCTTATGTATTGTTTTATTTGATAAACTCGAATCTGTGGTGCATCGACCAGCACTCCTATCGCTTCGACTTACTTAACTTCAATGCGATCACAGATCCTCCCTTAGCCACACAACCAATTAGTGACTCAACTCAAAAAGGGTTTCACTCAATCATACTATACCTACGAAAGAGCAAAACTCTCTTTATACTCGTAATACGAGATACTCTTCGACGTGTCTTTGTTTTGCTCTAACATATATGTAAATATCGTTAACACTGTTTTAATGTTTGCATTCCGCACATCCCATATCCATTTTATTTATTTTATGATTTAATGTACGTTTCGTGGAAAAAATAGGATAGAACTTTAGAATAGTGTAAACTAGGGCTTATGACACTGTATTACCGACTAATGGATCGTAAGAGAGATAGTCAGACAACAAATGATAGCTGATTATGGCAGACAGCTTCCACAAATTTAAATATGTATGATAGATACATATATGATTGAGTGCCACTAACGCAATAGAATGTAAACAAATGTAAAAAAAACAGTTAGCAAAAAACTCCGTATCGATCGACGGTAAAAACAAAGCGGTGTTTAATGTGCGAAAGTTACGGGAAAAGTTTAGTGGAAGAAAAAAAAACAATCAGAATAATCGGAAAAACACGTCCGCTCGGTTTAGGATTCACAATTAAAGTGAATGTTTAATAGCAAGAACTTCTGGCTGAAAAATGGAATATGGAATATGGAATATGGACTCTCCATGTACGCCAGATCCAGTCCCAGTATCTATCTTGGATCCGTCCGTATACCAGACGAGGTCATGTGGAGATGGGTGGTGTTTGTATTTCTCCCAGTCCTCCCTTGGGGGGACGACGATAGAGAAATTTTTATGAAAGCTGTATTTAGGAAGCATGTCATCCAAGAACATGCTAATGCGCTTTCAGGCTCCATAGCGTCGAGTAGAGTCAGATGGCCTCCACGCTAGGTGTAGGCGTCGATATTATTCGAATGGAAGAGTCGATAAATGCACAGCCTCGCTTCCATTTGAATGTATGTACATATGTTTGGATCGGTGTTAGGCCCAGAATGACATTCAAAGCTGAGGAGGGGGTGGAGCGCAGACAACCCGTCATACAGGTGCCGGTTATACGTTGAACTAGTTCTATCTTTTTGACTGTAGTGACTTCGTTAGTCTTTGTCCACCAGGCCACAGCGGCATATAATAGCGCTGGTCTGACCACCATTTTATACAGCCAGTATATCATCTTAGGTCTAAGATCCCAATTATTTCCGCAAATTCTACGGTAGATCCAAAGGAATTTGCTGGCTTTATTTACAGTGCTTTCTATTTGTGGATTCCAGGACAATTCCTAGGTACTTGACTTCTCGCGGTAATTGGATGGTTTCGCCATAAAATGTGGGGCTAATTAGACGATCAAGTTTTCTTCTATTAGCAAAAGGGACTATAGTCGACTTCTTGGGATTTCTTTGTCACACCAGTTCTGTACTATGGAAAGAGTATATAGCAGCACTTCCGAAACGTAGTTTTCAAATTTACCACTGACGATAATTGCCACGTCATCAGCGTAGCCTATAACTTCAATTCCTTGCCTTGTCAGGGATCGAAGAAGGTCGTCTACGACGAGGGATCTTAATGTCCTCACAGGAGAATGGCTGCCCAATTCTGCTGATCTGCTTTGGAATAAGAGTCAGCGAAGAGAAGAGAGACAGCGGAGCGCAAAATTAATGTAGAATCAGCTGAAGGTCCAACTGCTAATAGCAGTCCTCCTTTGGTAACGAAGAAAATAAGGATAAGCTAGGCAGAAGGTACTTCAACCAGAAACTATTAATCTCTTGGAGCCAACAGTGCCTTTTCCTGCATCAGCTCGAACAGGTCCAAACCGCATGCGCATTTCTTGAAGGACATCTGTTCAAAATTCTCTTATTCATTCAGTGGCGGTATCGACATACCAAATCTAGTAGCGACGGGTACAGGAATCTAAGGATCCCAACTGAAGCAGACAGGCAAGTAGCTTTCAGAAACGAGTGATAGGAAATAGCAAATGTAGGAAGGGTTAATAATGTTCACAAGATGACAATCGTCGACCTCGACCCCGATCTCACGGGCATATGTACCTGTCCGGCGCAATGACATCAGAATGTAGACTGTTGCATAAATCGTAGGTTCGAAATGTAGGTTGTATTTTTATTTGTCTTGAATTGCTATTTTGTTGGTCACACCTAATAGCTGCATTAAAAACAGAGGACGCCTGGTATCTGAAGTACTCCCTTATCGACACATTTGATTCCAGCCAGTTCGGTTTATACCTTACCTTAGGGATGGGGCTCTTGAAAACTCTTAAAAACCGTATTATTTCTCCAAATTTGTTCAATTTTCCTTTTGCTTGGAAACGATTTTGAAGATCAGTCTGTAAGTTTAATGCTCTCTGGAGAAGATCCGAGATTTGTCAATTGCATACCCTTAAACATAGGAAAGTTTACGTCGTTGCTGAGTAAAGTTAACAGTTCACTACGATGGACCATAATTATACAAAAAAAAACTTCTGCTTAGAGGCATTCTTTCGAAGTAAGGACACGAAGTTTTTTGGCACGCATTTAATCCAATTGCATGTAATTAGTATTGTATAACCCGTGTTTTTGGATACTTACTGCGCGCCCAATATCTAGATAGCAATCTAATGCTATGTCTTGATTTCTTAGACAGTTTTCAATATTAATTGATGTGAAGTTCTGAAGAGCTAGTATAGTTGACTCCTGGGGATGATAAATAGGTGCAGGGTTTTCAAACGAATAGCCCGATTTCTGGTACGTTCATCTATAGATTTTATTTTTTATTTGAGAAAAAAAATGATCTGTCCTCTGCATTTAGTTTTAATTTTCTTTCCTGTTTCTGAAATACACCATTTGAAAGAGTATTGAACAAATAATAATAATAATATTTACATATCTAATAGGGAGTATGAGAAATGCATTCCGACTAGAAGTTTATTTGTCTGTACATATGTATACTGTTTGCAGTTAACGTTCCATCAGATTAATCAACTTCATTTTACTTAAGAGTTACTGCGCGTGTCAGACGGACTTTTATCTTAGTACTTTTACTTTTTTATACCTTACTTTTTTTTTTATACCATATATAGTTTTTCTAACATCTTGGTAGTGCCTTGAGTTCTCCACATTCCCCAATAAGCACTGCTTTTTGCTGCATAAAATAATTTTTTGGTCTCTGATTTTCTTTGTGTTTCACTATGCTATGAACCTGATGTCTGATTTCTATTTTTTGGCAAGCCTAGTGATACTAGTGATACTAGCTACAGAGCCCTTTTGTCAATACCCAAAAGACCTTGATCATCCCAGTTCTGCTTTATGGCGCTGAAGCATGGACTCTGTCGAAAGCGGATGAAGATATCCTTAGACGCTTCAAGAGAAAAATTCTTCGTAGGATATTCGGCTCCGTTTGCGCTGACGGGCTTTGGAGGAGAAGATTCAACGACAAAATTTACTAGCTGTACAGCGACATCAACCTAGTCAATAAACTGCGCATCAGTCGCCTAAGATAGCTGTGACTTGTGGACATCAATGCTCTGGCCCGCAGTGTCTTCGAATCTAACTCGGAGGGACAAAGAAGTAGAGGACGACCTCGCCTAAAGTGGCGCGCACAGGTAGAAGAGGACTTCAACCAACTCCGAGTGCGGAACTGGGGGCAGTTAGCTAAGGACCGAGCTTACTGGAGAGGCATGTTGGTTGACGCCTAGGTTCACTCCGAACTGTAGCGCCACCTAAGTAAGTAAGTAAGTAAGAAAGTAATAAGGGCAATTTTTGTATGATTTTCTGAAAACAGATAAAATTTTCAAAGAAATATAAATCGCTTTTTTTTTAAAAAATAATGTTAATGTAAAATATCTGACACTACCTCATTGAGATTTTTATATGGTTATATACATACATATGTAGGTTGACTTCTTGTGTATATAATTTCGAAAAAACCGGTGCGAATACGTGCGCCTTTGTTTTAATTTAATTTTTCCGAATCAACTATTTCAGAAAATTTGCTTATTTTATTCATTCATTTTCCTAAGTGGCTCTTATTTCTGTTTAGCTTCGCATTCATTACATCTTACATTTACTTTTTGTCTTTGAACAAATTAAAAAAAAAACATTTTTTTATATTCTTTTTCTTAAGTTAATTAACATGAATTTAGCAGCAAAATAAAAATTGTACATGTGTAAAATGGTCTTTGTGTATTTTGGTAGTTGATTCTTATACAAAAGAAGAGTTTTCAGCACGGACTGGCTATCCATTGAATTTATTCTGGTTCCAGCGGCATTTGGCCCCACTGTGTGACTCCTAAAGCAGGATAGTTTCCGACTTCGGAAAGTTGATTTGCAGTTTCAAGCCGTTGTGATATTGCTTGATCTTTTCGAAGTCACGTTGCAAGAGTATTGGAATAAACTCGATCTTTTGTACTTTTGTGTTCTGTGAAAGACGTTGCGTACGCTATAGCATGATGAAAAGATCCTACGAGATTACTCGAATAAATGTTTTAGAGGATGGGGGAACTGCTGTTGCAGACCGTTTTTAATTTCAAACAGAATAGTATAGAGTGCGACACTAATCGAAAATTCATCTAATAATTGAGTTTTCTAAATTTCGATTACTATCAAATTAACCATCAGTTCACTCTATCTAAAATTAGTACTCAGTAATTTGACCAATAGCTCTGAGTAGTGTGTTTGTAGTAGGGGTATGCGTATGATACAATTCGTTGTTTTTTCCTCGCGTTTTGTGATTTCGCTGTGATCATTTTGCAATTTATTATTTCGCATTTCAACAACTCGCATTTTGTTTTTTTGCAGTTTTTATTTGGCAAATTCTTATTTGGCTTTGTAATTATTTGGCCTTACGATATTGTGCATCCATTATTTGGCTTTTTAATAAGTTAGCATTTTGTTTATGACCTTTAACTTAAGTAGCTTAACTCACTATCACTTTGTTTTGTCGTACTGTCGTACTTTTTTTTAGCGAGCGTAGTGAGTTGGGCTGGGTGAGCTCGCTACGCTCGCTGAAAAAAAAAAACATGAACATTTAACAAAGCGCGAATTAACAGTTTGCCAGATAAGTGTGGGGAAAAAAAACGAAAGCCACTTAATAGAAGCGCGAAACATAGAAATGCAAAACATGAAACGCGAGTTTACCCTACGGCGAGATGAATGCAAGATGAAATGACAATTTGCCACATGACTTCTGCGAAATAAAGGACATGATAGTCGTGAGATAATAGTTTGCGAATTGAAAACAATGAATAATACCCTTGTGATAGTTCTGGCTCACAGGGAGCAGAGACCAATTTGTATGGCTATCGGTTTTGACTTGCACTAATGGGGTGATATTATAACATGTGTCGGTTTTGGCCTCTGATATGTTATGATACTTTGTGGCGTGTCCGGCTCTAGTGTCTGATACTTCGATGACTTTTTCTCGCGTGGTTCTGTCTTGTTATTGACTGCGAGGGACACAGCCCTCTTTTGGTCGACCTAACAAACTTTTCCAGTGACTTCAAGCGTTTTGCTTCGTCTTCAATACTCTTATTAAAGATTTTCATAGTTGTCAGCAAAGAATAATTAACATACTTAATATGCTGGATTAGGGTATAGGACAATTTTGCAATACCAACCCAAGGTCAAAAACTCATCCAGCATGTGAGAGTGTATTAGTGAAAATGAGACACGTATACGTTGTGTCTGCTTGAAGGAAAATCAAAATGTTTAGATTTTTGCTCAGCCGGGTAAACAGCATTTACATAGTGTATAACACACTCTCACATGGTGGATGAGTTTTTGACCTGTGTCTATGCCGCTTAAGTACTGAATCGAAAAAGTACATTTGTACGGTAATGTTATATGAGAGCAGTACAAAGGACTTAAGCAGCCAGTCAATTGAGTTTAAAAGCAGATCAAACCGCTGCCCAAACTTCTCTTGCTGTTGAGTGCGGGTGGTTTTAACTGTGGCCACAACCAATGAAACTTCTCACGCAGATGTTGACCTTGCTCTAGTTTTTTGTGAAACATTCTCAGCTGTTCTGCTTTTATTAACGGTATCACATCTCATTGCAATCTTTTGTGTTATAAGGTTGCTAGTCGTAGTACTACAATCAAACATTTTGAAAAGGCCTAGGGTGGAGACACAGAAGTTGAGGAATTAAAAATGCAACTTTTAAATCGTTTTTAATTACGGGCACGCTTCTGTACTTATTTACAAATACAAAAATACAAATTCTTGGCGCAACGGACCGTGTGTGTTTCACGGCCTAGCTTCTCGCGACCATTCCTGTTGTGCGTGTTATATTTTTTTCGCACGAATAGAAGGGACCTACAGTTTAGAGCCATATCCGAAATGCAAATTGAGAAACTTTCTCTTGACAGTTATTACTCTCAGACGTTTGTCAGACATTCGCGAGAAATGGGACCGTGAAAAAACTTTTTGGCGTTTCTGGGATTCGAACGTCGAACTTCTCGCTTAGCGATCTAACGCACTGACCACTTGAGCCACGGCGCCCACGTACTGTACTTATTTACATATGAAAAAAAAGGAATAGCGACAATGACGTTGAGATCTACATATACGTGGTGTGTTCGGACCCTTAACTCAAACCTTGACTCAAACAGCTCAACCACTACCCCGTACAATCTTACTTGTTAATCGGTTAAACAGCTGTGTTTTTGAACAGAAACTTGAGCAGAACTTGTAAAAATTAAGCTAGAAGACCTTCCGAAGCGAGGACGTGATACTACAATAGCATTGTTTTAAACCAGGTTCTAAAGATTTGTAACAACTAAGATAGAACGCAGTAGGTACTGAAAATAAGGGCTAAGAGACTACATGTGAAGTGAAACTCTAACAAATCCTTTTGTTCGGTGTTTTGACCGAGAATTCAATTTTATTTTCTATAAAATAAATAACGTAAGTATTAAATTACACAGAATGGAATAGAAACCTACATTCCTTACAATTTTGCCCTAAACTCCAACCTGTGCAGCGATTACAACCTTGGCTACTTTTCCGTTCTTTAATATTTTGTTTTTAAGGCTCTTAAGTGGCCATCCACTCGGACAGGGATGTAATCGCCGCACATGTGTCAGGCTAGGTAACAATATTTAATTTTGAATTATATTTATATTTTAAATTCTTTATAAAAGAGATCACCCCATGTTGGCCCGATGGCACAACTATTTTAAATGATTTATCGGGTGTTTTTTTAAAAGTAGCCTTTCAGGCGGGGATTATTGTGCTACGGTTAACGACAAAAAATAGATTAGTTAGTGTACTAAGCTTAATAGGCTAAATTTTTTTTTCGTTCCGATTTCCGATTATGCATATACACAATAGAATAAAAGAATGTATTGCCGTTATGAATATTTGCAATTTTATCATCGCATTCCAAGAAAATAGCACAGAGTTGTTGTTGTGCGATCGGAGAAATTGTTATTATGTTTTTACATACCATTGAAATGCGCCCCACAGAAAATATCATTGGCCAAGTGGAAAATATCATAACATGATATTTTTAGCAATATTTCACAAACTCTTTTATCCTTTCAAACGTTGAATTCGGTGGTACTATGTAGCTGTTTAATTTGTATGCCAGAAGAGGCAAAAGCATACTTCAGTTTTGATAAAATTGTTTAGACTTTTAGGAACAGGGAAATCATCCTAAAATGCGGTCAAACCGCTGGGTTTTCCTAGTCCAAATAAATGTATTAATTACATGCATAGTACAGAGTTTTGCTCTTTTTCTGTGGAATATTGGAAAACGCTGATTTAATCAATGTTTTTTTTGCGAATGTTATATATGTACTTGGATGTCGCAAGTTTCTTAATTGCAATAAAAATTCGTATGTTTGAAGCGTATTTTTGAATTCTACAATCAAGCCGGTGAATGACCGTTGAGAGTAATGTTTCCAATCAGGGTTCGCAATAGAAGAGAAAGAATATTAAATGGACTTACATGGCAAAGCCTCAATAATTCACGAATAACCACATATAAATTTGAAATCACATGATATTCGTAAATATATGAATTCCTCTAAAGTGTGTTGAAAAATCACATAACTCACACCAAACTATTACCCGTCCACTCGTCTAAGAGGAACAAGAAAAGTCGGTTATGCTACAGAAAAATGTAATACGTGCCCACCTGCAGTAATACGAAAATTGCACCCAATCGCGTTCAATATGTAAATGCCGACTATGCACATACAACTACTAAGTCACGAAGTCGTGCATGTAATACGAAAACCCTACTTCCCTCTGGTGGCTTTGGGGTCGAGAATATCCGCATATCGCAGAAGTCAACAAGGATTCTCCAAACGTGATGGGAATTCATTTTTCTCCAAGGACGTGAAAAGAATTCCGTGTTCCGTTTCGAAAAATTACTATGCATTTCGAGGAACGCCGATGTTCAGTGAACAGCGACAGGTCTTCGCGTGTACGGGGAAGAGAATAAAGTAATTCATATGATATCTATAACATTTTGAGATCAATCACCGAAAAATCGCATTCAATTAAGACAACTTTCAGTCTTCACGCTTTGCATGTGCGTAAAAGCGGTGTCATCATTATATGTACCATCAACCATACCAAGAGTCACGTTAAAAATATTCCAACCCACAGAGGGAAAGCCTTCACTAAAGGCACAATATTGACGGACATCCCTTCTTTCAGTTGACAGAAGACCTGACATTAATCGATTGCACTCTCACTCTGTAAAATGCACTAGATTGAGTAATAAATCATCAAAGACGACACCACTTTCCTGTTTAAGAGTAACAGCAGCAACACAGACCAGACACTGAACAGTTACCCAGAAGTGCTTCACAGCAAGCAGCATCATTCGTTAGTGACGTCGTTGTCGTTGTCCTATATGGGTCTTCTTGTGTACCCTCTGAATTGTCAACACTATGTGTCGAGATACTTTGTGCATGCATCTTGGAAAAGCATCTATTTCAATGAGTGTTTCCGTCCTTTAGAGATGCTTTGAGTATAGAGCTTAGGTGTACACTCTGGATGTTAAACTACCCGCGCCGAAGTGCGCATTCATAACCGTCTTATAGTCCTTATAGTGAAAGGACGCATTGCATACAAACAGCTGCCTGCCTCTGTAATGGAAAAAATGGCAGCAAAAAAGTGAATGATTTTTAAATTTAATGGATTGTGAAAAGCTTCCTTTTCGATACAACTTTATTCTTTGTGTCTCCTATTTGCATCTATGGTAAGAGGTGAGTGAAGAAACACTTGGAAAAGCATAGTAACTGCAATCTTGCGGCTCATGTTAATCATTTGAATGAATTTCTTTATTAACCACGAGCAGTAAATGAATCGGTGATATCATCTTTTTAAAAAGCATGTATTCTTTTTTTTGCGAGAACCGTACAAAGAAAAAGTAAAAAGTTACAAATAAGTGAGCATTAAAATTATGTGTACGACGCACATATTTTGAAATTATTAAATATTCAGAAGCTTTTAAGAAGCAATGTTGTCAGTAACAACTAACTAACATGTTTTTAGGCTTTGGGTTTAGCTGAACTCCTGGCTGGACCTCGGACTAAGCGGAGCTCTCCTGAAAGCTGCTCGAATTTTATCCACCTGAAGACTCGGCCGCAGAGTTGATTAGAGTTGCTTTATAAAGACCCTAATTCCTGGTCTTAGAAGCATCAGTGTCCTCAACATCGGGTACAAGATCTTATCTGCCATATTGTATGATCGAAGGGCAAAAATATTCAAAACACACAAACTGCTCAAGCTTTTCAACAAACTCACTTCAACAAATTTGTTTTTTTACTATAGGTAAATGACTTGAGGAACCTACTATAAAGTGAAGGCAGTTCTTACTCTCCCTAGTACTTTAACAGATTTTAATATCTCTCATAACTGAACATATGTACTTCGTACTGCTTGTAGAAGGCGAATGGCGAATAGCTTTGAACGTCTTAATTCTGTTTTATTTCATGAATTTTGGACAGACGTTTTTCCGAAGAGTAATCCATCCAGTGGTTTTAGTAAATTTGTAGATATCTTTAAAGCTCACGTTAGTTCATGTCTAATTGCTACGTAAAAAAAAGTAAACCATGAATGTCTACGACTTCATTAAAAAAGGTTGAAAAGGAAAATAAACTACATATGTATGTATTTAATGTAAAACTAGCGGACCCGGCGAACTTCGTCCCGCCCAAAATTGATTTTTTGATAGAAATAATTTCGAGCATTCAGGATTCCACCCGAAATTAATTTTTGATCGAACATTTGCGATCGATAACAAATGATGCCACTCGAATTTCAATCATTGATTGAATGAAACACTTTTCGAATTCAATATCATTTATTTACACGGAATGTAAAGATGTTCAGGGAATCACATGTCAGGTCAATTCAATGCTTTGTGGTAGACTACGTTCTTTGTTTTGTTGTCCGGCGCGTACATAAACAAAGACGAAAAGCTTTCCAACACGCGAACATGCCACATATAATTGACCATGCGAGAAGCATGGGAATTCGCGATTAATCCCACACACTTATAAAGATTGATCTTGCGATTTATTGACTGTCATGGCGAGTGCAAGGATTAAATCCACGATCTTCAACAATATTCGCACCGAATGACGTCATTGGAAAGGAATCGTTCTATTTGTGGGCATTCGTCAAGCAATATCTTGACTCTGGTAAGTCGCCGTAAAGCGATGAGTGCAATGGTTCTGGTGGTTGCGTCAACGGTGGTAATTTGACTTTACCACCTGCACAACACAATCCTGGTGTCTTCGAATGAAAATTTAGCGCATTGCAATATTGGCAAATCACATTTATGGGCCCAATCGTAACCCATGGCGGTTCGGTGTAGTAAATCGTGCAGTCATATTGGAAATCGGCGCGATGTAATTGGACATTCACGGCAACTTTTCTCACCCGACTATTGGCGTTTGATTCAACTTGACGAAGCAGATCGCGAATGCGCTGCTGTCTCAGTCGTTCAGCAGCTGCGTGTGCTTCTCGTTCCACCTGAATTCGTCCTGTACGAATTCGCGACACATGTACTCAAATCAGTTCATCCGCTTCGGCGCGTTGATCAGGCGTTTGATTTGCACGGCGGATCGCCAATCTTTGTGCATTACGACTGCGTGAGCCAATGTTTGATCTTCTAATCGGCGGCATAATGTCTCCCGAACACTGAAAGTACAATGTCGAAGAAGTTGAATTATCATCCTCGAAGCAATATTATCTGATTCGCACTGAAAACATTAGAAACGTTAAATGTTTTCAATAAACTCACCGTAATCACTGAAATTTCCACTTCAATCACCGGCAAAATCACAAAATATGAGCTGACCTTCATAAACTTCACTTGATTGGGCCAGCGCACATTTGATCATTTCCCCCACAGTAAAACTAAGTTTATAGAAGAGGAGGAAGAAGTGTACAGTATAAAATTGGGTTAAATGTTCATCCAACGTTGAAATGGTTTAACATCGGGGTAAGCTTCTAGGTGAAATACATTCAAGCTTCTAGGTGGACCAATTTAGCTTGGTTGAGCCAACCTCCCAAATGCATCGAAGTTTGCCGTCTAGTACATGTACATACATATGTATGTAGTTAGTCCATGGTGCAACGAAGAAGCAAAAAGGACGCCTGTCAAATTGCATTTGAATGTGTGGTAAAAGAGTTTTTCCGATTATACATTTTTTATAAATTTGGAGTTCTGGCAATTAATTCCATTGTATTATTTCTTCAAAATGAAAAAAATGATTGTCCGGGAAACTTTTCCCAATTTTGAACCTTTGCAACCATTTGAATTGTAATATTACGATCAAAATGAAAAAAAAAAGAATATTCCCCATACAAAATGTATGGAAAATCGATTTTTCCGAATTTTCCAATTTTTCTTCAAAATTTTCCAATTTTTTCGCCGTAAAAATGTTTCTTGGGCGGAGACGAAGACAACAAAAAAAAGACTGCTCGAATCGGACCATCCGTTCCCGAGTTATGAGCGGTCTTACGTATGCCAACTCTTTTTTATATATACAAAAGAAGCAACGTATGTAACAATGAAAGCGGTTCAATGTTAACCAACCAGTTAACCCGTCGTAATTTAATGCATATTTCGTTGTGCACACTTACTAAATTAAATACATACTATACATTCTATATTTGTGCATAATACTTACTTACTTGTATGTATGCATATTCTTAATAAGAAAGTAAAGTTTTATTTGAAAGCGGTTATCGTTATAATTTTAATTTGATTCAAATTATCTGTAAATTGTAAACTTAAATTTGTACAGATAACTTCCTTAAATAATGCGTAGTTCTTGCTTTTCGACCAGTAGTAGTACTGTGATTGTTTGACCAACGTCCGAGAGTTATAACTGTCATGAGAAAGATTCTCACCTCGCCTATCGGTAAAAGAATTAAATTGTTGGACCTTCTCGTCTTGAGAAAAATATAACGCACACAACATGAATGGCTGCAAGAAGCTAGACGCTGAGTGCTATTCAGAGTGTTGTAAGAATATGTATATAAGTCGAAATCGTCCTTAAATTGACTATGCGCCAGGTTTAGCCTTCGTTAATTTATATAAAAGATTCTCTGCAATACTCGACCGACTTTATAAAAGGGACGTCATGCAATAGAAAAAAATGCGGATTTGCCCATTTTCTTAGTTTGTGTGGGCAAATTAGTTGGAAATTTTGCAAAAACGAAAAATGGATAACACGGATATAACACGGTCAGGGTTTTCAATGACAATTCTTCTCAAATTTTGTTTAAGCACTGAACTTGCTATTGCATGAATCATTAAAATGCGTGTTTTTCTTTTTCTTTTTCTAATAGTTTAAATATACATACAGCCATAGAAAGATCTTGGAACGCGATTCCTGTTGAAACTTGCCGCAAGTTAATTGACTCGATGCCTAGGCGAATACATACTTTCGTAAAAAACAAAGGGGGTCATTATTATTATTATTATTATTATTATGTATTTCTGTCACAGTAAGAATACACTTATAAGTCTGTGAGAGATAAACAGTATAAATTCAAATAAAATTAACAATTCAAGTAAAGTAACAATTTAACTTTTTAAGTGCATATTTCAGATATTATGATTGCTGATATTAGTTGGGTTGAGATTGCTTGAAAAAAAAGGGGGTGGGGGAGTCAAAATCTAGTTGCTTTGGTTTGCTAAGAGAATACGTAACTCGATCTTAAACCGACGTATGTCATTCAGTTCTCTCAGGTTACGCGGAAGCGAATTCCAATGGCGAATAGCAGCAATGAAAAATTGTCTTTCAGATGTTAGGCAAGAGAATTGTGGTAGAATTATACAAGCAGATCTGTTAGATGCCGAAAATTGGATTTTATTGTAGAGATATGTCGGTTGCCTTGTTTTTATGATGCTAAAAAGAATAATAAGTGTACGAAACTTGAAGTAGTTTTGAAAAGACATATTCAACAAATTATTTTCCAAGTGTGAGATATGGTCAAACCTTCCGAGATTGTAGACATAACGGATGGTGCTGTTAAATGCTACTTGAAGCTTCCTTTTACTGGCAGCATCACAATTAGAAAAAATTTCACATCCATAGATTAGCACAGGAATTACCAAAGCTTTGGCAAGCACTAGTCATGTCCTCGGTGGTATGAATTTTTGAGCAGTCCACAAAGTACGAAGAACGCCGTATACTTTACCGATTGTTGCATTTATATGGTTATTCCATGTGAGTGTTCTATTGAATACCATGCCCAGGTTTTTCGACGATTCAACGAATTCTAGTGCTGAATTGTTTAACATAATAGATGGAAAATAGGATAGCTCTAACTTTTTTTTTGAAATAACTAAGCATTTGCATTTATTTGGATTAAGTACTAGGCTATTTTCCAACGACCAGCTCGAGATCCGTTGAAGATCTTCATTCAGTTCATTAGCGCAGGATTCTATAAAACCAAGGGCACAACTTTTATAAATTTGAATATCGTCAGCATAAAAGTGCATTGATGAATTCAAAATTACGGGTTCCATATCGTTGATATAGAGTGAGAATAAGAGAGGGCCCAGAATCGATCCTTGGGGAACGCCTCGCATTAAAGGAAGAAATTCTGATAAAACTCCTTCCACATAAACAGCCTGTTTTCTTTCTCTAAGATACGATGAAAGTAACTTTATAGCACAGGAAGACATGTGAAAGCAGTGACGTAACTTATAGATAAGAGTGGAGTGGTCAACCATATCAAAAGCTTTCGAAAAATCTAGAAGGACCAAAAAGGTAACATGGTCCTTGTCCAGTTTCTCTCTTATATCTTCTACCACGCTCATCAGAGCAGTGGTACAGCTATGTTTGGCACGAAATCCAGATTGAATAGAAATGAAAATGTATTCATTTATTTGCTTATGCATAATTCGTTCACAAACTTTGGAAAGAAAAGGTAGAATAGATATGGGTCTAAATTCATCACATGACGAGTTCTTAGGGATTGGTACTATTTTGGCCATTTTCCACTTTAGGGGAAAGATACCGGTTGTAAGAATGGTGTTGATCACATGTGTAATATATGGAAGCAGAAGTGGCAACATGGCTTTAATAAAAACTGGATGTACTACATCCACTCCTACAGCATTAGATTTCACAGACAAAAAACTTTCGACTATATCTGTGTTTTCTATCCTTGTAAAACAAAATGAAATGTCAGTTGGGACAACAGGACCACTGCTTGTACTACTTTCAACTTCTGCTGAGGCTATAGGATGTGGAGTTGATAAGAACCTACGATTTAGTTCATTGCGATCAATATTATTCGAACAGATTATTTTTTGTTTACCAATTCCTAACTCACGGAGGTTACTCCATAATTTTCTTCCATCTAAGTTTGTATTCAGGCGATTGGAATAAAACTGTGTCTTAGCGACTCTTATTTCACGAACAACACTATTTCTTAATTGTTTGTATATTTGGTGGAGCTCGTCTACCCGAAAGCGTTTCCATCGGCGGTAAGCCTGATCGCGTTGCGTCATTAACGCACGAATTTCGTTTGTTAACCATGCCTTAATTTTTTCTCTTACCGTTCCAGTTTTTATGGGGACGTGCGTATCAAAGATATCATTTATGTTGTTTTGGATAAAATCAACTTGGTCATCCGGTGAGGGCATGACATAAACAAGGTCCCATGGTACACAATTTATATCGTGTTCAAGAGCAAACCTGTCAATATTTTTAAAACTTCTAAAGCAATAATTAGGCGACCTTGTGGTGCCACTAATATCAAAATCGAAAGTAAGAAATATGAGGTCATGTTTAGAAAATGCTGGTGCAGAAATTTGATCATAGAAAAATACCCTGTCAGAATCATTTACAAAAAACAAATCTAACAAAGTACTGGAGGTGCTCGTAAAATGAGTAGGGACCTGGGTATTTACTGGATATAAATCAAAAGCATTCATATTTTCAGTAAGATGACTTTCCAGCAAAAGGTTGCTATTAAAATCACCGCAGACAATTATGTTATTTGCGCTGGTTAAACTTTCCTCTATTAAATCATATATAGGTGTTAAATTAATATTCCTATTTGGTCTATAGACATTGCCTAAGCGAATAGTATTTTCACCAGAGACTATGTCTATAAAAAGATACTCAATAGCGCTCTCAATAGGTGAGTTACATTTCTGTTTACAAGTCAGACACTCTCTTACATAAATTGCTACACCGCCACCAATGCGATCACTCCTATCTGACCGAAAAAGTTTGTAACCACTCAAAGCATATGCTGCATCCTTCACATCTCGGGAAAACAAGGTTTCCGACACACAGATTGCATCAACTTGGGAATCTACAAAAATTTCTCTAAATTCATCTATTTTCGGCAGCAAACTTTGTGCGTTTAGATGACAAACTTTGAGTCCTTGCCTATGACGACAAAAAATCCTAATCATAGATCGCAATACAATATCACTACCGTCACCAATGGAATTCACCCCGCCTTCATTTAAATTTATTTTTAGGAAATAAATTTCGTAGGAGAACCAAATGGCACACATAGATCATACTAGCAAGAACCGCATCCCTTTTCTCAAAGCAACAACATTGACGTAATAGCACAGGTATTAAAAAAGAATTCAAGCAAAAACAACACAAATGAAAAAAGAAAAGAAAGAAAAAAAGTAAACAAAATAAAAACAAAAAGATTACTGATAACGTTTGTTGAGCGGTGACCTTGATCATCATTATCGGTGTACTTCTTCTACTGCTACTATTGTTTTCCTGGTCTGACAACTCACGGCTATGGCATTCATCATTCGGTCATTCTCCACCAGTATTCCTTTAGCGTGTGCACTCTCCTTTACGTAGACGGAACCAAGGTGTGTGAAGACAGAAAACAGCTGTTTATTGCGCTTTAGACGCAGAGCTCTGTGGTAAAGGGAGCGATTTTTGCTGGTCATGCTCCCGTACATATGGATGTTCTTTTTGTTTTCTGCTTTGATGCCCACATCTTGGAGACAAAGCTGCCGTTCGTTTTTGCAAAAGAGAGCAACTGCTTGCAGTACGGTGTTTCTTTCGTGGGGAGAGCTGAATTTGACTATGATGGGTGTGTCTCTGTCTGTGATGGACGGTCCGTTATTTCGTCGCTGTCGCTGGGAACGAAAAACTGCTTTCAGTGTTGGTGGCATGCAGTTGATGCTGAGGCAAAGGTGGTGAAAGATTGCTTTTAGGTCCTCGTTCGGCAACTGCGGTATACCAAAAATTATGGCGTCGGCTGCAATTTCTCGTCGTTCGAGTTCATCACATCGTTTTTGGAGATCAGCTACTTCTCCCTCGAAAATCTGCGATTCAGCCAAGTGTGTGTTAATCTCATCTCCTTGCTCTTGTAAGCTTTTAATGGACTTTTCCAACTCTTTAATCTTTAGGTCAGCTTTCTCTTTCTCATTCTGGTTACTGAACAAACCAATAGTAATAATTAGAAATGAATTTACAAAAGAAATGAAGTTTTGTATTTATGTTTTCAATTTAATTTCAATTTATGTACCTATTTTTTTGATCAAGCATTTTTTTTAAATTAAAAAAAAAAAAACAATATTATGAACTGAAAAATTTCTTTTTTTGCAATGTACAGATTGCGTTAACAAAGCTCAACATGAATCTAAAAAAAACAATGTCTTTTCTCATTCATAGCTCAAGTAACGTCGTTTTTTTACATTTTACCTATTATTTTGATCAGCACGGTATGTATGTATAACGCGTACGTACACGTAAATCTTATGCTACATAAACATTACATCTTGGAATAGAAGTGGAAACTGTACAATGTATTCTTAAAATCTAAGAGGATTTTTTTTTTCTTGAAAGTGGTGATCTTTAGGTAAACGAGTGAGATATTCTATTGAAAACATCTCGCACAGCATATTCGAAGTCCAATGGTGCTTAAAAAACAATTACAGTACATAATAAATTAGACTTCATTAACAAGTGAAAACTGAAACTAGATTTAAGTCGCATCCATTTCCGGGCAAATTGCGCATTGAATTCGCACGCAAAAATGTGTGCAGCTAGACGATGACACAATTCGTCAAATTGAACAGTTTTTCCCATGAACATTCGTAGATACATAATGTTGTGTGTGCAAATATGTGGCAACATTGCATGCCACCCGCTAGCACATAAGTCTTCCGTGCTCCATTTCTATAAAATGTTTTCTCCCCGAGTATCTTTAGCCGCGATGCGATGCTATTACAAATGTATTGCACTGCTCCAATATTCCATAATCATTATCATCATCACTTCACATGATGTCGTCTGTGTGTCTATCACTGATATTTTTTGTTCCAACGAAGGAGGAGTGGGAAACAGGCTAAAGGAAGCTGTATTGACGAACTTGTTTCTCATATTTCCTCGCTTCCGACAGCAACGATATCGGAAATTGAACGTTGTTCACCGTTTTTGTCGTAGCATTTCTGTTTAAAAATTGCTCATACTTTTGTCGTGCTGTGTTTTCCTCTCGTATTTCCACTTCAGTGCTTCAGGAGCTTTCTTTTTTCCCGTTTTCTTTCAAATTGCAAGTCGCGTATAGTTTTAAAATGTGACGCGGTAGTAGCGCGCGCCGGGGGGAGAAGGGTAGCAACCCCTTTCCTTACATTCCATTTCTTTAAATCAGTGTTATATAAATCGTGGTGGTTATTGAGTTTGACAAATTCTCCAATAATGATATGGAAGATCTTATATGAGCCTTGCCTGCAAAAAAAACGTACTCTGCAATTTTCCAAATTGTTGGAAGGAACTTTTACGGACGAATCATCTGCATTATACAATGAGCCACTGACTGCAATTTTATCCGGATCCGAAGAAGAAAAAAAAATTCTAGGAATGGTATCACCCTCAGTTAAATGGTATGGGATCTATTTTTGCTTTTGGTTGCAGACTTTATTCCTTCATCGAATTATTTGTTGCCAAAACAATTACGTAGTTAAGCATGTATGGAATTTGTCACAGGAACATATTTGTAGTAATATGCAACATCTTAAAGTTTGAATGAGTGGAAACCTTAGTAAACGGTGCATTTTTTTATGTAATGGGGTGTGTAGGGTCATTTCTGGATTGTTCTCACTCCAAATGCGCCCAATGCCTCATGGCATATGAACCAATGGGTCAACTTGTAACTGATAAACTTTCGTTTTCAGCGGCGATATTTGCGTACGCACCTACCTTTGACATGTTGCTGTTTCGGCATCAATAAAAGAGTATGTGGTACGGGATTCGTCCACAGTTCCACGGATGGCTTGCTCAGATGAACAATTATGAGTCGCTTTGGGCAACGGAGATTTTGTTGGGATACATAGTGCACAAGAATGCTTAGTATTGTGCATTACATATACAGATACAACATCGGTAATTTTTGAAATAGCTCAAATACAAGCAAATGTTGCAGTATCATTTTTTGTTTTTGTTATGCATATCTATGCATGTTCATGCATTTAATGACTTTTTTAAATTATAATTGAAAATATGGCGTCATAATTCACGACTGTTTTAAAAAAAAGGAGCCCAATATAGTTCGTTCGGTAAATTAACACCAATTATCGGTCCCTATGTGGTCTCAAGTGCCGGCTGATTCTCACCCTACCACGCCATCTTTCATAGATTATTCAGTTTGCTACACCAAGTGTGACAAAGACTTGGGTCAGGAAGACGGTTAACATCTTGCCCAAATGGAAGAATTTGGATTGTTCCAAACGAACCAACCGTGGTTGACGAAATGACAAACTTCCCTCGAAAGCTCCATATTCGCCTTCATAGTCATTGCAACCATGCCATACTCCAAACATGGGACGTGAGTAACCTTGTACGCCGACTTTAAAGAACGAAACCGTTCGATTCAGAGCAATAAGAAAAAACTGCATTCAATGACGGTAACATTATCATTGCCTGCGCGTTAGCACAGATAGTCACGTGGCCCGACAGAAAGTATGTCAACATCATCGACTTTTGCCTGGGCGTAGACATTTGAACTATTGAAAGTGTGCAACAGACAGTTAACCACCATGCACCATAGCAGTGAAGTCAGAACACCACCCTACGGGCAGTCTCTGTTTACACCCCACATAACATAGCGGCCATAATCCGCATCTACAACTTAAATTCTGTTCATCAGCATTGCCCTAATCCACAATACCAATACCTCGTCTACCCCGTGTTGTCTAGCAGAGTCACACATGCAGTCAAATTCTGCATTGTCGGTGTTCAATACTTGCGCCATCAGCTGGCTGAGCATCTTTGTGCCGCGCCGCACTAACGGAGCCTTCTTCCTTTTTCGTCTCTTCAGGTCTTTGTAAGAAGTCCATCAGAGTATTCCACTTCTCGTCTCATTCGGCCATGATGGCTAGGGAAAGGAGAAGGAACTCTCATCGTTGTAGAGTTCGGGGTAGCCTTTCGAGAGGCAAATTTAGTCCACATAACCTGGCAGACTTACTATGTAGGTTTGAGCTTTTATTGTGGGGTAGACTTAAGGAAAAAGAAAAAAAATTGAAAAACACAACACAGCACTTAAAAAGAAAACGCAGCACGGCAAAAAAAAATTACGTATTTTACGATAATTTAGTGTGTAAATTTTACTATTTTAATAAGAAAAATAGATTAAATTAAAAAAGCCTTTCGGATATGGCTTTAAAATGTGGGTTATTTCTATTTGTACCAAAAGTTATTACACGAACAATCCTGAGGGGCTGTGTTCTAGACCAGATAGGGTCAGTTGCGCCAAATATTTGTATTTCAACGATGATGAATTTAGCAAGGGCACGAAGTGAGAACTCCTTTGTCTTTTCCCGCTGATACGGGGTAGTCTTCAAGGGGCAAAATTCTCACTACGGTCTAAAGTTTAGGTTAAAACAAAAAGTTAAAGCACACCACTTAACGAAAAAAAGCAATAAAAAACAGCAGCATTTTGTAAAAAAATTTACGTATTTAATTACGTAATAAGAATAAGGGAGTCTAAGATATTTATTTTACATCTAATACAATGTTTGATTTCAATTAAAAAAAAGTTTAGTTTTTTTTTTTTTTATATTCCTTAGTTTAGTTTGTTAAGTAATTTAAATAATACAATTTAAGTTAGGTTACGTCGAAACACATTAGGATAAGCATTAAGTTTAGCTTAGAACGCTCGCATAGGGCCAGTAAGTTATTATATAAGGTAGTTAAGTTTGTTAAACTAGTTTTGAGTATTTTTTGTCTAACATCTAAAATGTTATGGATCTTATCCTAGAAAGCACCAGAATTTTTTTTCACGGTCCCTCTTCTTGCGAATGCCTGACAAGCGTCCGTTAATAATATACAAATGTATGTCATGAGAAAACTTATTCATTTACAAAAAAAGGTATGACTCCAAGTTGTAGGTGTTTTCCATTCCAATATATTACACGCAGAACACGAATCGCCGCAAGAAGCTAGGCCCTGGACCAAATATATGTTTGAATAATAAAGAGTCAATCAGTTTTTATACCATTCCCAACATCATCTCGGACGTATGCATCGGACGACATGATACCGCTGATTTCCGAGTTTATGGGTATGTTGTTGTTGTTCCAATAATAAATTTCTATCGCTCCTTCAATGGGCTGACGCATACCACTGGGCCATTTTATAAATTGCATACATACCTACATACATACGTATGTATGTATGGATGTGGTTAAGAATTCCAGGGCTGGACACGACTTCGAAGTTCCGCTTTTAACCAAACTTGTCGCTGCTATTTTGATTTTCTGAATTTAAAGTACACTTTAGTGTATTGAAAAAAAGTAGACCTCTTTTATCATTTGCGGGTAAATCGAAATTGCCCTTATTTATTCTTTGCATGTATATATAACAAAATTATACCAAACCTTCTTTTATAATCATGGTCCACCTACTCTAAACGACGCTTGAAAATATTATATCACTGTTCATCAGGGAAGCTTGTCGATTTTTCAATATGTATGCATATCCAGTATGCACATACATATGTGTACTTGTATGTACGTATTAATAAAGATTCATGTACCAATTTTATCATTTATTAGTTAATATGTATATCCTGTAAACCGCATGAAGATTCCCCGCCACTTTCTTGAATGCCGTCATCATTCACAGCGTCACATTCAACGAAAATAAAGTGTGATGATTATTAAACGAAAACACAACCAAACCAATAGTCTCTTTTTGTGAAAGGGAAAGGCTTCGAGGTGGGGCTGAAACTTCTAAGTTGGCGTGGTAGCAGCGTCATTAACGAATGCGACGGGAAGGTAATGTGCTCGCCCTGGAGAACACATTGAAAGAGCAATTAGAAAAGTGTAATATGCGTCGGCATCCATGTGGCTTGTGGTGCTATATGAAAGTCTTATAAGGCACCTAACCTTACCCACGACTACCCATACCCTATCTACACGTTTTGATTCCAAGTTGCACTAATTAAAATTTTGCGCAAAGTGAAGTTCATATCCTTTCCAGATGCCTCTATATACCTTCTTCTGCTCGCCCCAGTTGTGGAAGGTAGGCTTACAGTTAATTACACACTTTAATTTAATGATGTTCGTTCTGGCAGCAGCACTCCTACTTTTCCAATTAATTCTCGATAGTCGCGTCGGTGCTCTGCTGGAGCTCGTTTGACTCCAACTAAGGGAAGAGGTAGGAAAGTGCACTTATGGCATCCACTAATCAGCCAAATTTAGAAGGTAGTAGTGCATTTAAAGTGTCTAATTGAAATATACATCCTCCTTTAGATGGAGTTGGAGTAATTCTCTCTCAGCTTTACGTATCTTAAAGCGTTTTGAAAATTTTCCTATGAGGAGGTATAGTACACATGCTATATTATACCTACATACATACATATATGTATATGGACACATGAACATACGAGTGGGTATACTCGTACATTACATATGTACATATGTGTGTGCCAGGGAAAAGATAGAGGTTTTGTTGTTTCTTTTCTTGCACCTTTTCTACTTTTGTGCCCGGTAGCCGGGCACGTTACAATTTACGATGTTTCAAAACTCACAATCGTACGTGACATTTGCTTTTTGTGATTTATTGCTTCTGTCAAGTAACACTTCACTGAAAGGCAAGACACCTATGGAACTAATATTGTGTATATTGAACACTTGATATGATGTCCAATCGATTAGTGTCATACAATGAAATGATTCATTGAGAATTTTAAAATGCACATCGTACCACTAGGTATTTGCACCACCAAAACAACATTTGAAAAAATTAAACAAGAGTCCTTAACTGTCATCGTTTTGTTACCTTTTTTCATTCTTATTCATACAACAACAGAATGCATAACAACCCCAATTTTCTCCCTTGTATTATAATTAGTTTAAAAAATGTGTAAAATCACAGCCGTCCTCAAAATGAATCCAATTATTGTCAATTTCCACAACATAATCGAACATCCTTCCGGCCATTAAAATACTATACAGGACAAACATAAAAATGTGAATGAGACACAATATTGCCTCCAGCTCGTATAATGATACTCTCCCCGCAGATGAAAACCAACCACATCGCAACCTCGCAGTTGCACGGCATGCCACTGACATAATGTTATAATGGCGTCCAACAGAGTTAGGGACCAAGAGAAAACGCGGTGTGATGTCATTTGTACGTGTGTGTTGTGTGCAATTAAAAGCAATAAATTAATAAAAATCACACTTGTGGCACTTAACGAAAGGCAATCACTTTGGTAACAAACACATATGTACGTATATACACACTCAAAAATCATTATATGAAAATCGTCTTGACCGGCATGTCTCCCCTTTCTCATACTCCACTTCATTCTCTGTGGTTGTTCTGGTTGCAGTCCACACTCCACACGTCCAGATGGAACGATAATTGTTATCGGCAAAGTGGTTGCTATAGTTAATTCAATTGAGTTGCAGTGGAAAATTAAGGCCAGTATCATGGAGAAAGAAAAAGAAAAACTTTTTTATACTGTACACCTCACAGGAGCAAGTGAAACCACTATCGTCCTGTTCACTTGGTTTGTTCATTAATTTCAATCGAACGAATGCCTTCGGAATCTCTTATTATTAAGAATTTAATTTGCAAGGCATGTACATACATATGTACATACATGGCTACATACTAACGCATACACTCAATTTCTTTTTCAGTGACAAGTAACTTCGGGAAAGGCTTTGTGTAGAACGTACATACACACAAAAAGGAAAATCTAACGTAAACATATTTTTCGCTTAAAGAATACGAATCAAATTTTTACAAATTCTGCCATTTATGTATGTATGTACATATGTATGTACAAACATATGTGTAAGAAACTGATTAAAACAACACAGCGCAGTTCAATAAACAATATACGAGTAATTCATATAATTCTTGATAACTGTCGCACAGTTATCATATTCGAGATGAAAATGCCGCTGATGATGTTCATTTGTCGATGCTAATGGTTTGACCAAGGTGTGATATGACGAGGTCTCTGCATCCGGCCCCCCTATTTATACTTAGATACTTCTTGTCTCCATCGTTTCATGTATTCGCTGCTTGTTGTTGTTTTCTTTCGGCCTTTCGATGATGGTAAACATTTATGAACCGTGTAACGATTACCTCGGCCTCTGGAAATGACTTTGTATAGACCAATAAAGAGAGAAGAAAGCTTTTTACCACTCGTAAACTGTGTTCGCTTAAAAGCCTCGAGGTCTCTGATATTGAACTGATGGGGAAGCTTGCGTTTTCTGTTGAAAGGTTTTTGTTTTCCTCCTGGATTTTCCCTATCTGCTGCCTGGCCTTGAAACGAATTCGCTCCCTTTCAGCGTGGAAATCTTTTAACAGCTCTTGTGTTACCAGCTCTCTTACTCTCAAATCGTCTTTTTTTCCGATTGGAAAAACGAATAGCATTTCGAAAATAGGACTCTGTAAAGATCTCGGTATCGTGCTGTTAACTGCAATCTGCACCCTGGATATAAACTTATACCATTTCTCCGGTAAGTAAGCTGACAGCCTCTTCAAAGTATCAAGTACTAGCTGACCCGTGCTCGCCTTGCTACGCCCCCTGCCATTTTTAAGACATTTAGCTTCTGAATCCCCCTTGAAAAAGATTTGTAGGAAATTGGGATTAGCGTTACTGTCAGGCATTAATGTTCCGATAAGGTGGTAAACTTGACCCTAAATCTTAAAAATAGGAATAAAGTTGCCTTCTGTTATGCGTTTATCACCAAAGGAGGTAATTTGAAAGGCTGAGTTAAACTTTCTGGGAATCTCTAAAAAAATTTTTTGACTAAAGATGATCGCTCAGTAGAATGCTCTTTAGTAGTTCCGGCAGTGCACCTTTTTCTCTGAACATTACTTTTCCGCTTGAACAACACAATCCAGCAGATTCTTTTGCCCCATTTTGTGCATCACAAAAACTATAAACATGCGACTCCTTTTCGTATGAAATGAAACATTCATATTAAAAACATGAATTTTTCTTTAGGCTCCGCGGTCGGACAACATTTTCACCGATAACCATAAACCGGTCACTAACAGAACCAAGTCTATTAACTTAGGAACTTTGCACATTTCTTAACCGAAACATTCGTCTAATTTTTGTGTCTTTACTCCTTCGCCCAATATCAGACTATTAGAATATCTCTTACTTGTTTTATCTAACGCAACACACTCGTTGAAATACAATTACGAACTCAATTATAACATCCCCAGTGGGAATCGCTACCACAGCACACACAGACACAACATGGACACAACCCATTCAGTATGCATGTATAACAGAAATATAAGAATAAGGAAACACATATCCTCCTATCGCCAGCCACCCGCCTCTGCTCATAAATTTAACGAAGAGGGAGCGAAAGGAGAATAAAGAAAAAAAAAAACGATTAACACCACTGAGACATGGTTGGGAGACATGATCAACGAAAAATTAATCAAATTCTATATTTTATAAATTATATTTTTGATATTGCTCAGCTCCTGGATGACATAGAATCATGATTTTGAACTTGAAATTCGCGTCTTTAAAAACTCTAAACGTCAAAACTAATTTGATTAAAATCGACAAAGGCAAAGTTGATGTTATTTGTGTTTCTAAGTTATTTTGTCTCTTTTTGTTGTCTCCCGAGCACAAAACTGTATAAGTAGCTTAATCTAAACCTAGTTCATGCGATTTCGTAATCAATAAAAAAAAATCATTAAAATCGGTTTAGCCGTTTTCTCACAAATACCGGACAAAGAAATATCAACTTCATTTTATAATAGTACTAGCTGACCCGTGCTCGCCTTGCTTCGCCCCCCGCCATTTTTAAGACATTTAGCTTCTGAATCCCCCTTGAAAAAGATTTGTAGGAAATTGGGATTAGCGTTACTGTCAGGCATTAATGTTCCGATAAGGTGGTAAACTTGACCCTAAATCTTAAAAATAGGAATAAAGTTGCCTTCTGTTATGCGTTTATCACCAAAGGAGGTAATTTGAAAGGCTGAGTTAAACTTTCTGGGAATCTCTAAAAAAAGTTTTTGACTAAAGATGATCGCTCAGTAGAATGCTCTTTAGTAGTTCCGGCAGTGCACCTTTTTCTCTGAACATTACTTTTCCGCTTGAACAACACAATCCAGCAGATTCTTTTGCCCCATTTTGTGCATCACAAAAACTATAAACATGCGACTCCTTTTCGTATGAAATGAAACATTCATATTAAAAACATGAATTTTTCTTTAGGCTCCGCGGTCGGACAACATTTTCACCGATAACCATAAACCGGTCACTAACAGAACCAAGTCTATTAACTTAGGAACTTTGCACATTTCTTAACCGAAACATTCGTCTAATTTTTGTGTCTTTACTCCTTCGCCCAATATCAGACTATTAGAATATCTCTTACTTGTTTTATCTAACGCAACACACTCGTTGAAATACAATTACGAACTCAATTATAACATCCCCAGTGGGAATCGCTACCACAGCACACACAGACACAACATGGACACAACCCATTCAGTATGCATGTATAACAGAAATATAAGAATAAGGAAACACATATCCTCCTATCGCCAGCCACCCGCCTCTGCTCATAAATTTAACGAAGAGGGAGCGAAAGGAGAATAAAGAAAAAAAAAACGATTATCACCACTGAGACATGGTTGGGAGACATGATCAACGAAAAATTAATCAAATTCTATATTTTATAAATTATATTTTTGATATTGCTCAGCTCCTGGATGACATAGAATCATGATTTTGAACTTGAAATTCGCGTCTTTAAAAACTCTAAACGACAAAACTAATTTGATTAAAATCGACAAAGGCAAAGTTGATGTTATTTGTGTTTCTAAGTTATTTTGTCTCTTTTTGTTGTCTCCCGAGCACAAAACTGTATAAGTAGCTTAATCTAAACCTAGTTCATGCGATTTCGTAATCAATAAAAAAAAATCATTAAAATCGGTTTAGCCGTTTTCTCACAAATACCGGACAAAGAAATATCAACTTCATTTTATAATAGTACTAGCTGACCCGTGCTCGCCTTGCTTCGCCCCCCGCCAGTTTTAAGACACATTTTTTTTGTATGTCCTTTCTATTGTGGACAGATACTCATATTACAAGGCTATAAATGATCATTTAGCATTGCTTAGACTTAAGTGAACATATTGGAAGAACTTTACTAAACATAAATACCTGAGTGCCATGACGTATTGGTTAGTGGTGCGAAAGGTTTGCAGTTCAATCCAAAATAAATATATCGTCTATTTCATTTTTTAAAAAAAGTGGATTCTTGAGAGAAAGCGCATAGGCATTGACGTCATCATGCCATACAGGGTGTGCAGAGATTCTAAACGTTCAACAATTCGATTAAAAGAATAAGCCCAGCTCTTGTCAAATTCGGTGCAAATTAAAAGAAGCTGAGAATAAAAACGGACGATAGAAGAAAAAATTATAAAAGCAGTTATAATCTCAGAATGGCAGGAAATCAGCCGAAAATGTACTTACCTATATAATTTTCTGTTTATCTTGTTTATCAGGAAAATTACCCCATTTATACAAGTTACATCAAAATCAGCCAGTAGCAGTTAAGTTAAAGACGCTTAAATGCAGTCGAGGAAATGGAGAAATGAAGAGAGGGGGTTGACTGGATTTCTGGTTAGCAATTTATTGGAGTGCTTCTCTGTACACAATGTTCCTTGTTATACTATCAGGTGCATATATGAATAGATTTTTTTCTGAGCTCACCCTAGAGCACGCTACGTAAAACTGCCCGTGAGAAAAGCATCCATTTTCTAAATCCACACCCACCATTTGCAGGGTCTGTCCCTGGGATTTATTTATTGTCATAGCAAAACAAAGTTTAATAGGAAATTGCAGTCTTTTAAATATGATTGGGATTCGAGGAATACACACAACTTCTCCTGCTGCACAGCCAGTTATTATTTCTGCTTCAATCATATTTCTTCTCAAAGATTTAACCTGCAGCCTCGTCCCATTACAAAGTTTTGGAGGATTTAAATTGCGCATTAGTATTATTGGGGAACCGATTTTAAGTTTAAGTATATGAGGAGGAACGCCTGCTGGTTCAAGTGAGCTCAAAAACTCAATAGGGTAATTTACGGCTTCGGTGATATCTGTCATTGTATCATTTGATTTGTAAGTTGATGATTCTGCTTCGAATTTCGAGAGAATCAAATCATTAATAATTGCAACTTTATCGTTTCTAGGAGCGAGTATGACACGTTCCTTCAACCAAGAGCTGGGCTTATTGGCTATGTAAAGCAGTTCAGTATAGATTTTATTTATTAGTTCTTCAATACTACTTACTACTGTTCCTAGTTCGGGTATGAGAGTGATATTTTCGTCGTAATCATTTGAAAAATTCCCATTACCAATTTTTAATACGTCTCTGCAAACCTTCCTGCAGTCATATCACCACCAAGATGAACGCGCATGTTCGTTGTCAGGGAGAGTCTTTTTACTTCAGTCCAAAGAACAGAAGATCTGAGGCTTGCATTTATTTCATCAGCTCTCGTTCCCCTGGGTACTACTGGCAAAGTTTGGCGAAAATCACCGGCAAATACGACAGTAAGTCCACCCATAGTCATATTATTAGAACGCAAGTCTTTAAGTGTTCTGTTAAGTGCTTCTACAGACGCTCTGTGTGCCATTGTGCACTCGTCCCAGACAATGAGTTTACAATCTTTAAGAAGTTTGCCAACTCCACTTTGCCTGGATATGTTGCAAACAGGATTCTCATTAGTGCCCACATTAAGTGGCAGTTTAAATGCTGCATGAGCTGTTCTGCCATTGTGTAGTAAAGTAGAAGCAATTCCTGAAGACGCAATCGCAAGAGCTATTTTTTTTCAGCTCTCAATTTTGCCAAAAGAACGTTTATAAGGAAAGTTTTTTCGGTACCACCAGGGGCGTCAAGGAAGAATATATTTCCAACTTCGTCATTTGCACTTTGTAATATGATGTTATATGCAAGCTGTTGATCGCTAACTAATAAGTTTTCTTTTTCGTTAACAAATTGTTCCAATTGTAAAGTATTGTAGAACATCTCTCGTACATATTCCCGATGTTTGCTACAATTCTGTCGGTTAGGAGAGGGTAGCCCTAATAGTGAAAGGGTTTTGCCACTTAACTCAATCGTCTTGTCCTCTATAGCGGTTAAAGCTTCATCATAAATGATTGAATCATAGTCTACGTCAATATCTGGAAATTGTTTTCTTTTTTTCAGTAAAATATCCTCAGAGAGTTCATTTTTGTATTTTTCCCATAGCAGAAGAGGCTGCGAGGGGCAACAAAATACTAAAATTACTACAAAAAGATCGCGTACTCTTGATGGATGTTGTCCCAAAATAGCTTCTTGCAATGTCGTTTCCCAATGCTGGTCATTTTCAAGTAAGCCCAATGCTTGGCATGTGGCTTGAAAATGTCGGTACATTACATCATTGTACAAATCACTAAAAGATTCAGGCCCATGAACTGTATGTAACAACATCCTCAGGTAGTAGCATTCTGCATTAGTGGGATGAACTGTGTATACTCTTCCTAAGGCATTTGATTTCCTTATTTCAGGGTAGCCTACTACAAGAGCACCTTGCTTTCTTCTGACAAATCGTCCGTTACTCCAAGTATAGTAGCTAGGTACCTGATGGTATAACAGAGTTTTGGCGAAATCATCCCGTCCACATAATTCAAAGAATGCCATTAGTGTGGTTTTTCGTGGTTCTTGTATTCTATCGCGAGCATTTCCGGGTGTGAAATACACTCTTTGTCCATTTTCCAAATGAACTGCTAAATGAACGATAGCAGGTGACCTTTCGTGAATGGAAAATGATAGAATCCGCCATACTGCCTCTGACGTGCTTATGTATCGACCAGTTAAAAAGGTGTTAATTTCATCTTTCCCTCCATCTAATGAAAATGTGGCTTGGTCCGAACCTTTATTAACGTACTTACATATGTACTTGATGGATTTCACAGAATGACAATATTCAACATTAATATGTGCGTTAAATACTCTCGATAATACAGGAAAGTAGGGTACAACCCAACGATTATCAACTGTAACATTTGTGTTCAGTTGAGCCAATTTTCCACCGTTTTCAGGTGACCGTCGTTTGTATTTTGGGTAGCCATCGTTACCTGTTTGCGTTTCATCCAAGAACGGCTTTGGAAATTTTTTGCTGCACTTACCGTTTCTCATGCAAGGACAATTAAGGTTTGATGGACCACAAGGCCCATGAATCATATTTTTTTTTACAATTTCGTGCAATAGAGGGTCTTGGTCAGGATCTGGTATTTCAGCGCTTATAACGGAGTCTATCTGAATTGGTCTTATTTTATCCTTTAACCAAACTAAAATATGAATATGTGGTAGACCTCTTTTTTGCCATTCCACCGTGTGCATGTTCGCTAATGTATCACCAAAAATGTTGTCTTTAATGATTAGATTCATTAGTTTATTTACTTTAAGATGAAATACACGACACACAACATCATGGCGGTCCTGTGGTTTTTGTCCAGGGAAGAGATTGTCACTTATTTCCAGCCACTTAGGATTGCACGTGAATGATATGAAAAGATCGGGGTGACCAAAAGTTCTGACATAAACCACAGCGTCTTGAGTACGCTCATGCATATACCTTGGGCTTCCCGTGAACGATGAAGGCAATATAACCAACTGTCCTAGATTCGCCACGTTTTCATTATTATTTACGGCATCGTGCAGGTCAATGTAATTTTCAACTCTTAAAGTACTTTGATTAGCCCTTATAAATTGCAGTCGCTCCGATTCTATTTTTGCATACATATCAACCCAGAATTGGTTCACGAGGGTCCTGAAGTAATGTAAATGGTTGAACTGTCCGGGTCGGATCTAGTGGCATTCCTAGCCTTAAGAACTATATCGCGTCTTCCAAATTCTTGCCCTACAATCAAAATTGCAACTTCGTTATCAGGCAGGCTATTATACCTACCAACGTGCTCCTGGGCAGGTCGCCTGTCAGCATGAATGACAACTTTAAGATCATCAGACATATTATTTTCGAGAGCTGTCTTAAAATCACGAACATAAGGGTTATTTTCATGCAACATTTCTTGTAAAATTCGAATAAAGTGTATGTTCGCGTTTCCTGAGACCTCAGACCTGCGATGAGCCTCAGCTTCTGAATTCCCCATGAAATAAATTTGTAGGAAACTGGGATTAGCGTTACTTTCAGGCAGTAATGTTCCAATAAGGTGGTAAACTTGACCCTGAATCTTAAAAGTGGGCATAAAGTTGCCTTCTGTTATACGTTTAGCACCAAAGGAGGTCATTTGAAAGGCCGAGTTAAACTTTCTAAGACTCTCTAAAAAAGTTTTTGACGAAGGATGATCACCCAGTAGAATGCTCTTTAGTGGTTCTGGCGGTGAACCTATTTCTCTGGGCATTACTTTCCCGCCTGAACAACACAATCCCGCAGATTCTTTTGCCCATTTTTGTGCACCACAAAAGCTACAAACCACAGACATTGTACCTACATGCGACTCCTTTTCGTATGAAATAAAACGTTCATATTGAAAGCATGAATTTTTCTTTAGGCTCCATGGTCGGACAACATTTTCATCGCTAACAATAAACCGTTCACTAACAGAACCAAGTCTATTAACAGTGGAACTTTGCGCATTTCTCAGCCGAGACATCCGCTTAATTTTTGTGCCTTTAAGGCCCCGACCCATAGAATCCGCTGATCCGTTGCTCCGTCGTTTTTAACTGACACATAAATAGAATACACGCATTGTTATGGACGGTGACCAATATCCAACGGATATATAAACTTCGACGGATAAAAAGTAGACGAACTTTCTACTTTTTCAATCCGTTGATCCGTTGGCAGCTCTCACACATTTACGTATCGAAGTTCATACATTCACATATTAAAGTTCACGCATTCACAAATTGAGAGTAAGCAATTTCATTGGTGGAAGCATTGAGATAAAGAGAAACTGTCATCGCCGTTGACAATCGGTTGTCATTTCTTTCTTATTATCGGTTGCCATTCTGATTAATTAATTCTGATTAGTGACTGTTTTGATTGTAAAAAATAAAACACTTTGTTTGAGGAGCAATTAATTGAAGTTGTTAAAACCCATACTTGCCTATATGACAAATCTTTGAAGTCATATAGGAATAAATTGAAGAAGGAAAAGACTTGGTTAGATGTGTCGGCAGCTATTGGCGTGGAAGGTAATATAATACAAAAGCAACTTTAAAATATATAGTTAATGTTTATTTTTATTCCCGTGGAGCAATGTCAGAGCCGATGGAGGTCATTAAGGGATCGTTTCCTCAAAGACCTTCAAAAGAAGGCAAAATCTGGAAGCGCTGCGGTGGAGGAAAAAGAGTGGAAATTTTTCCCGCCGTTGGAATTTTTGAAAGAGCACGTCGCCCCACGAAGGTTTAAATAGTTTTTTAGTTTTTTATTTCATATTTCATCTGCAAATGTATTACAGGACATTCTCAAATTCCCAATGGAATTTCACAGAAGAGGCGGGTAGTCCTACAGGGACGAGTGCTCCCAGTTTTTTTTTCCGGATGATCCAATTGATGACGGCCCAGAGATTTTGTTGGGAAGGGTAAACGACGACTTGTTTTCAACGGAAAATTTGTTACAGTCGAGACCCGATAGCCAGGCGTCCGCTGACACACCCTCAACATCTACGAGTGCAAGCAGAAAACGAAAAACCGACGAACAGGCAACCGATCGCTTCAATGTGTTGCTGGGAGTGGCCACCGAGTTTCTTTCAAGGAAGAAGTCTAAAGGACGGAATGATGACTATTACAAAGTCCTTGATAGCTTTCTAATCAAGCTGCCAGAGGATACGCAAGATGAAATGAAATCATTTTTGCTAAAAAAAGAGAAGAAATTGAAAAAAAAAAAATAAAAAACCATAAAAGAATTTAAAGCAATTTGTGTTTGTCTTTTATTTTATGATGAACTTGAACTCAATTATGGACAAGGTAATCTTTTAGTTTGCCTCTCAACTTGAATGCATCCTTTGGTGCGTTGTTGGAAAATGTCCTCTTCGGCTTCTTTAATGGAAGACTTGTTTCCTTCCGCCACAGACCGTGAACTATTTCCTCGCCGTGGTATTGGTCCACGTAGTCTGGGGGAATGTAGGTGGCATCATGCATCTTCACGAAATTGTGAAGCAAAACAGCTGCCTTCACAATTTTCTCCGCTGACTCCGGAGCCATATTTAGCGGGCCTAGTAGTATTCTCCACCGGGACACTAAAATGCCAAATGCATTTTCAATTACTCGCCTGGCGCGTGAGAGACGCTTGTTAAAAATCTCCCGGTCCAAAGGTATCCGCTCACCTAAATAAAATTATAAGTATTAATAAAAAAGAACTGGCAATAAAGTCTCAAGTACTATACCTGGATACGGACGCATCAAAAACGTTTTTAAAGGAAATGCCGCATCGCCAACAAAATAATGCGGAAAACTGACATTAGTATTGCAATTGCAATTGGACAGATACTGTTCTTCTGGTAGGTCAAGCTGGTTTGCAAATAACTTCCGTCCAAAGTCGGAGTGCCATAAAACACCACCGTCGCTTTGAGACCCATATGCGCCAATGTCAATGCCAGTAAATGTGTAGTTGGCATCGCAGATTCCCAAAAGTACGATAGAATATGTTCCCTTGTAGTTATAGAAAAGGGATCCGGAATTCGAGGGGCAAGTAATGTTTATGTGCTTCCCATCAATGGCACCCACACAGTTTGGCAGATTCCACATATTATTGAAGCCACTGGAAATCTGTTTCCACTCAGTTTGGTTTGGGACTAACAAGTATATATGGCCGATGGTATTCCAAACAACATCGCAGGTTTCATTCACTATTCTTTTTACACTTGTGAGTTCCATTTTGAATGCCATTGAATACATCTGCTTGCTACCTCCATGTGCCGAATATCTATAAAGATAAAAATGGTAAAGATGTGGACCTAGGTTAGGTACCATGATTAAAGTATTATATGTACTCACACAAAAGTCAAAAACAGCCTGCACTTTGCTGATATGACGGGTCTGTTGGAGTGCTTGGCTAAGTCTTCTTTGACTAAATTGAATAAGACATCAAACACTTCTTTGGTTATACGCACTGCCACTTTGAACTGTTCCGGATCATCATCATAAAGTTGGTCAAAATTGAGCCCAAAAAAGCCATGAATGTCTCGGTCCTCGTACAATCGACGAACCCAAAACCGACGACGGTTGTCCACAATTATTTTTAAATATTCGTAGGCTTCCGATAAAAGAAGTATTACAATGATGAATGTACAGAATTCGTCGTCCATTCTACTTTTTTTTAATAATTGACTTCTCACAATGAATAAAAACAATTTTTCGCAACACACAGCTTGAAGAGAATCTGTCAATGTGGGTGAGCGACGGATTCTATGGGATTGTTCTTTCCGGCAGTACGTCAACGTCAACGTCAAACTTCAACGGAACGACGCACTATGGGACCAGCCTGCGCTTATCGTCTCAAAAATCTGTAACTTTTTTTATTTTTAGTGATAAAAGGATGAAACTTTGTATACATAATCTTGAATATTTAAGCTTTGAAATAATGTACATATCACATATATAAATATGTTTTATTGTAATAAAAAAATGCACACAAATTTAAATTTTACATTTTTAGTACACAATTGAGGTTTACGATACAAGTAATTACATTAATAACACGAAATAAGAGCATTCATTCTTACCTTCAATGATTAGTTAGATTTTGCAAAAGAATATTAGAGCAGTTTAGCTTCTTCCAATAGTTCTTTAGAAACTTTTTCAATCGGTTTTCTCATACTTGATATAAATCAGATGAAAATAACAAAATATGAAAAACGTCTTCATTTATTGCTGTTCTCGAGCATTTTCTGGAGTGGGTTAGCCTTATTTTTTTTATAGTCTTTATTGCGTGACTCCTGTGCATCTATGGAAAACTGACCTATTGGCAATACCGCGAAGAACTGAAGGTTCTTGGCTCTCGTACTCTCGTCTGGTTCCCTGATCACAGGGATATAGCCGGAAACGAGAAAGCTGACGAACTTGC
Source organism: Blera fallax (assembly GCA_946965025.1). Taxonomy (NCBI): domain Eukaryota; kingdom Metazoa; phylum Arthropoda; class Insecta; order Diptera; family Syrphidae; genus Blera; species Blera fallax. The sequence goes on from OX337246.1 coordinate 60,225,998, forward strand.
AAGAAAAGGGTCTGCAATAGACCACAATCGAGCACCTCAATAGATTAAACCTCCACTTTTAACCTCAGAGAGCGAATTGAGTGTAAGATTCTAATGAAAGCCAACGATAGGTAGAAATCGCTTCCCACTTATGACATATTAAAGAAGCTTTGGCCAAGATATGGCAAAGCTAGAACCAACGAGCTCATAAATATCGACTGGAAATCGCTGTCAATGCTGATAGTAGCGCTTGCTGGCCATAACCTTCTAAGAAACCACACAATGAAACTCAAACTCAATGACGACAATATCTGCAGAGGTTGCGATGACGAAGAGGCTCAAGAGGATACACCTCACCTCACCTCACCCCAAGCCTATGTCACTTGACAAATAGAACCGTAGGAAGTTATTATTTCCAGGAAATACATGAATTATCCAATTTTTCACTAAGCGATCTTTCTAGGTTCCTGAGAATGACGCGATGGCTGGAGACCCCAATCACGAACGATTGATTCCATTATGAATGAAAAAGTTACAAAAGTCACGATTGGAAATCACGAATTCACTCATTTTGCGAAAATGTATTAATCTTTTGTATACATATATGTATGTATTTATGTATATATATGGACGAATTTTAACAACATGAAAACTATTGTGTGGAAAGAAAATTTTATTACAGCCGATATGTTTAATGTTTATTTATCATATAGCCAGAAATAAGTAGATCACCTGACCACTATTTACATATGTACCACGGCCGTCGTTAATCAATACACCGTTACGAGAAAAATATTTATTGGTCGCAATTTTACTTTATCAACCAGTGACCAAGTGACACATTAATAGCTTTAGAACAAAGGAGGGCAGATTGGGGCAACTTTTTTTTCTTCCTTACAATTACTGATGAACTAAGGAATAAAACGCTATATAAATTTTAACAGCGGCAAACAGCGCTAACAGTTAAATCTCGCTTTAAAAATTAGACAACAGAAAATTTTATAGCAATTCAGAAATAATTTTTTATTTCTCAATGGATGAATATGTCGAAATTGATTTTATTTAGAAAGTAGAACCTATAAGCTTTTATAAAATATATAACACCTATGTAGTTACATTTGCGGTTAAAAAGAATGAAGATGTTAAAAAGTTACTTCACAAAACTCTTTTTACGACATAATTTCTCTTAAAAACCTTAGGCATATTTTTTTGGTATAACGGTTGAGTGCAAATGTTAAAAATTTATTAAAACAAATAATTTAGACATCCATCTAACAGTTTTCATTAATATAAACATTGAAATCTAAATTTTGAAAAAATCATTTTTGAGACGATAAGCGCTGGTTGGTCCCATAGTGCGACGGAGCAATGGATCAACGGATTTTATGGGTCGGGGCCTTTACTCCTTCGTCCAATATCAGTCTTAGAATACCTCTTATTCATTTTAGCTGACGCCACACACTCGTTGAAATACGTAAAATTAGTAACTAATTCGGTTAAGCCTGAATACAATACTGAAAATGTGTAAACTCAATTGAAACATCCCCAGTGGGAATCGCTACCACAGCACACACAGACACAACATGCACACAATCCATCCACTATGCATGCATAACAGAAAAATATAAGGATAAGTAAACACACATCCTCCTACCGCCAGCCACTCGCCCCTGCTCATAAATTTACTGAAAGGAGAATAAAGAACAAAAAAATGATTATCACCACTGAGACATGGTTGGGAGACATAATCAACGAAAAATTAATAAAATTCTAAATTTTACAAATGATATTTTTGATATTGCTCAGTTTCTAGATGACGTAGAATCATGATTTTGGACTTGAAATTTGCGTAAACGACAAAACTAATTTGATTTAGATCGACAAAGGCAAAGTTGATGTTATTTGTGTTTCTAAGTTATTTTGTCTCTTTTCGTGGTCTCCCAAGCACAAAATTGTATAAGAAGCTTTTTCTAAGCATGGTCCATGTGATTTCGAAATCAATAAAAAAAAATCATTAAAATCGGTTGAGCCGTTTTCTTACAAACCCCGGACAAAGAAATTTCAACTTCATTTTATAATAGTAGTAGATGTAGTAGATTACGCGATTCGTTCTCTCCGACTGCCTGTACTCCTTTACCTGCAGTTATAAGAGTGTGCTCGATGTTCTCCTTGTTGCAGAAATAACTAAACGTGTCTGACGTGAATACACCACCACGATCAGTTCGACGTGGGTTACCCAACACTTGTTGCTTTTCCGAGAGTCGACGGACGACTTCATCTGCACTCGGCGTTTTTGTGGGATATATCCAAGTACACTTTGAGAATCCATCAACGACTGTTAAAATATATTTACGGCTCCTGTTAGCGCCTTTCAGATTAGCTAAAATACATTTTACGCAATTCGAGATACAGTTTTAAAGTTTTGTCCTTTAGTTTAGTTTTTAGTTAAGTCTGACAAACACCATTACCAAATATCCAAAATTCACTCAGACCGAGGAATACCCGCATATTTTCAACGGTTTTATTTTCAGAAAAATGTTCTACTGCTTTTATTTTACCCGGTGATGGAGTTACTAGGCCATATTCCAACACATGTTCTAAAAATCTACGTACTATTAGTGCGTCTGGCAAAGAGATAGCACTATGTGAATCGTCTGGGACCTACACATTTGTATTCAAACGGTTCTGCTCTTTTGTTTGATACTAAATTCAAGTGGTTATATCAACGATCCGCATTTCGGAAAAAACCCATTTTGAACAAAACATTACTAACATAAGCACCAACAAAATGCTGCCAGACGATCATATTTGATTTTACATATCTCAGAGGTATATTTATTTGCAAATTTTTTGGTTATATCTCACTCCAAAAAGTTGCAGCGGGCTCTTAGACTATAAATGGAACAAAGTTAAATTTAAATTGACCATCTTCAGTGGCAAACACGGTATATTTATTGTTGGTGTCTGCATCTGGAACATGGAAATACCCGTCTTTTAAATCCAGCGTTGTGTACACTTTTGCATCTTGCAGATCATCCAGGAACTCTTCTTTTAACGGCATTGGGAATCGATCTTGGAATCAATCACTTGGAACAAAAAGGAAAGCTCTCTCTCTGGTTGTCCCAAATTGGTTTAAGACGTGCGAAGAAATTTATAAATTTTTGAATAAACAGAAGAGATTCTAGCAATGAGTATATTTTTACATACGAGTATAACGCAAAGATCATACTGGACTTCCTCATTGGCCACTGCTGTCGCCTCCTCCTCAGCTCAAACAATCCTAAGCTTCATCCATGAACTTGATCTTAGCAACATAGCAGGCAAAAGCACACATCATATTTCGAGGGACAAACACCAAAAATTTATATGAGAGAGCAGTGCTTCGTAAGGTTTAATTTTATTGTTCATCACCCCAATTCATAAAACCAATATATACCCTAACTTAGTATTCAATTGACTAACAGCGAAAGGCTGAAAGTCAATGTGGGAAAGCTCGCTACGTTTGCATAAAAAAAACAAAAGAACTACACATTTCCTCGACTCATACACCAGACGGCCTTGGGCCGCACATGCAGGTGTTCAGGGCGACGCTACGCGGCATATAGTTAGGTCTCTTGTTATTTGTGATTTAACTTTCTGAAAAATTGTGAACTAATGTCCCATTTTATACCAAACAAATTGTGGACTTATGTCCCGATGCGATGGGACATAACCTTGGCCTTGTGTCCGACTCAAAACCATAAATCGATCTGTAAAACTGGCCTTGCTATGAAAAAATAAAAAAAACTGGGTGCGTGGTAACCACGCGCGATAGAAGTGAAACTTTTCTAGGCTTTGGCATGATCACTCTGCGAATAAACAAACCCTCAAACTTATAAATGCGAACTTCGACCATTTCAATAATCCACGAAAATCTCATTGATTCTTGAAGAACACTCACCTTAACCTCTCTAATCTCCTAATCAATTTTCGAATACGATAATCACTAACGAACAATAATTAATGCACTAGATAAATTACGCAAGACTAACTGACACTTGATAAATCGTAGGTTATAACTTGGCGACGGCTCATGCATCAACAATAACAGCAACACGCGTCACGCCAAATCCACGCGCATTTCTCTATTTACTCACGAGGTAGCCCGTCAGACGCAGAATGTACAGTTACGCAGTGATCGGAGTAAGAGCGGGGTGCGTGTAAGTACAACCGTACTCGAGTTCCCCCACTTCGCGACGCTCCCCTACTCTCGCGACTCTCCTCACAGCGTTCTGTTTTTTCGTGATGCTCGCGCGCTCTAAAATCCGACTCGCCCTACCGTGCCTAAAAAAGTTTCACTTCAAAAAAGCATATTTGGTGTTATTTCTCAAAAAAATTTGGCTTTATGTCGCTTTATTAAAGTGTCATAAGACACAAATGCCAGAATTTGGCCTTATGTCACATTCACAAATCGCCATATGTCACTTGGCTTTATGTCACAGCACCGTTTTTATTTCATCAGCGCCAGCTGATATATGGTCTATCTTACCATGGTAAATTTTAAGCAACTGGTTTTACCAAATTTTTAAAATAGTGTTCAAGTTTTTTTGATATTAGGATATTAGGATTTTGGTTACTAGTCTTGGGTATGTTAGTTTCATTACATTCAATTGTATCTAATTGATTGGGTCAATAATTCTATGAGTTATTATTTGATCCAATGGAATAGTTAAAATTCTCAATGATATCACAACTTACGAAACCGGGTGCGAAATCTTCTGAAGCCTGAAATGTTCCAATCGTTGTATGGTACTTGAAAGCTTTGGCGATTTTTATTAGTATGTATATTTGAATGGGATTGAGGCAAAGAGAAGATTAAGAGAATGTTGTCTACATAGTCGCTGTAAAAAAAAAATAGTTAAATGCCTATTTGACTTACTATCGCTATTTACCCTAATACGTAGATACAGTGGCTAGCAAAATTGAACACAAAAAATTAGAATTAGTTTTATTTGTTTAGCACGCTTTAGTAACTATGTTTTTAAGTTAAAAAATAATTTGAATTGTATAAACATAAAAAATAAGAAATGAAAAATTGTTCATAGTCAGTCAAAAGTATGCATTTTTGCATGTTTTAATATTTGTATGTTAACACGTTAGCTAAAACCATATGAAAAATAATATACTATTTGTAAAGTGCCGTCATAGTGATTGTTATTCAGGTATAAGTTGTTCTGATCTGGTGTTTTGTCATTTGTGACGTTTTATGTGTGTTTTTAGTGTGCGTCTACCGGTGGGTTACATGACAACCTGTCTGTTAACCAATGTGGTGTCACACATATTTTGCGGTTACTTTATTTTAGCTTTTTTTGTAAACGAATGCAGTGTACATGTGAACTTCCGGTAGTAGGTTAGGTTAGGTAAGTGGCTGCCAGCTAGGAGTCGCCAGCACACTTAGACCAATGGTAGGTCCATTGTGATACCACGTGGATCATGGGAGAAAGTTTCTCTCTACCTACTCGTATAAAACCAATTAGAGCTTCTTATGAAGCGTAGGAGGCTCTTAATTGCAATATTCATCCTTCGCCTATGTCGTTATAATAGGGAGCTCCTAAGTGGAGTTTCCTTCTACGGGAGAGAGCTGGGCAGAAACAAAGAAGGTGAGAAATACTTTCCTCCTCTTCTTCATCTATGCAGCTTCTACAAAAGTCGTTTGCAAAGAGGCCCAGCCTTGTAGCATGCTTGCCTATTAGACAGTGTCCAGTGATGACACCTATTGTGGTGCCGATATGCAAATCTATTAAGATAAATCAAATTCTTAGAGCGTTTTAGATCCACCTTTGGCCAAATCTGTTTTGTCGCTAGACATGTTGATCGATTTGTCCACCTAAGATGTGTACTCTCTCTACAGCATCCAGCTTAAGCTGGTAGTAAATACGGCCACATATTAAAAAAAAAATGTGTACCACTGGTGGCTCAAACGGCAGCCAAGAGAGAGTACACTGTACATGAGTACAGGGCAACTATTGCTTTTTTAGCACTTTCGTTGACTTTATCTCTCCAGTGGAGCTTCCGGTCTAACTTTAATCCAAAATATCTAGCGCTGTTCGAGTGACTAAGAGTAGAACCTCTCAGAGAGAAGGAATGGATTTTGTATTTTCTAGTAGAAATTACTAGCTCAGTCTTGGTCGGAATAACACTAAGGCCGATGCAACTCGTCCAGTTGACTAGTTTATTCAAGGCAAGTTGTATGACATTGGCAAGTGTCTGTGGGTACTTTCCTGAGGTGCCGTGAAATAAGGCCAAACGAAATAAGGCCATATTTGAAAATTTGGCCTTATTTCGCTTTAAAATGGTGAAATAAGGCCATATTTCAACATTTGGCCTTATTTCACTTCGGTAAAGTGAAATAAGGCCAATTTGGTCTTATTGCGCTGCAATTAGTTATAAGAGTGCCGTGACATATGCCGCGTAGCGGCGCCCTGAGCACCTGCATGTGAGGCCGAAGGCCGTCCGGTGTATGAGTCGAGGAAATGTCCATAGATTTTTTTTTTTTTTTTGGCGAGTGTAGCGAGCCCACCCACCCCAACTTAGTATTGAAGTGACTAGCGGGCAAAAGCCTGAAAGTCGGGGAGAGTGAGCTCGCTACGATCGCTAAAAAAAAAAAAAAAATCTATGGACATTTCCTCGACTCATACACCGGACGGCCTTCGGCCTCACATGCTGGTGCTCAGGGCGACGCTACGCGGCATATAGTTAGGTTTCTTTTCGTTTGACATTTTACATTCTCAAAAATTGTGGACCCATTTTAGACTGAACAAATTGTGGACTTATGATCCGACGGGACAAAATGGAAAAGGCCATATTTGGTCTTATTTCACAAACTGGATTGGCCTTATTTCACTTTACCGAAGTGAAATAAGGCCAAATGTTGAAATATGGCTTTATTTCACTTTCACGCAGCGAAATAAGGCCAAATTTTCAAATACCCTGCATCCGGTGCTCTCTATTTTCAGGAGAAGTTCGCCTCTCTGGGGTGTACCCCGCCGTGCTTGTGTTTTGATATAACTACCCCCAAATGAGGGAATTATTGCTCTGTTTCTGAGCAAATGCTCTACAATATGGCAGACTGATTCGCATATAATAACCCTACGTAGGACATTAACCCTTAACCAGGATACATGCTACTTGGACGGTAAGGCGGGTTCCGTGTCTGTGAGACAAGTTTATATAAATATTTTATTTTTTTATGTTTTCACTGGCCCAATGATTTAAATTTTCCTAGTTTTCGTTAAAAGAAAACTCATTTTATATAAAGCAATAAAAAAAATTATTATTTTTCGCACAATTGTTTAAAATCAAATAAAATATAAGTCAAAATCAATAAACGATAAAAACCCGTACGTACGTGTCTGACAGATACTGAGTACTGGTTAAAGGTAAATAATCGAGTTGGTTTTAACGTAGTTGAAAGCTTCTTCCATAATAAGGTATGCCAACAGAGTGAATTCCTTAACAGAGAGGAATTTTCGATGGGGTGTATGATTGAGTAAAGGGCTATCTCAACAAATTTGCCTTTCTGATAGGTATGTTGCGGACTATCGACTGAGTCCTTAATGTAGAGATTGATGATTCTCTCAAGAGTTTTGAGCATAGAAGATATGAGACTAATTGGTATGAGATCATTGGGGAGAATGTGTAGAAATTTTCCTGTTTTAGGTATGAAAACCACCTTTATCTCGGGCCAGGCATTGGGTACAGTTCTTAGTGGTAGATAGCCTTTCGGAATACTTGACAGGTTCTGTAGTTTAATTCCGAACGCTTCCTGGAGTTAATCGGGAGAGATGTCGTCCGGTGCTGGGGATTTGAATGGTTTAAAGATGTTGACCACCCACCTTAGCTTCTAATCGCTTTTTAGGTCAGGAGCGACCTGTGGGCGTACAGCCTCTACCGTGGCAGTTCTCAAATCGGGGATAGGTTTTCAGCCGGGGAGGTGCTTGTCCTTTAATAGATTGAGTGATTCGCTTTCGAAATATGCCCAAGATCCACCGGGACTCTTTAGGACACTTGGTACGTAAGTGATTGAGAGAGGACTTCACGCAGTCTAGCAGATTGGGACGTGTTAATAATACTTTGACGGAAGCTGCGCCAGCATCTACGCCGGACTTTCCTAACAGCTGCCTTAGAGAGCTTCCCAGTCCGAAGGTAGCCTTGTAGATTTGGCTCTATTCAAGTTCCTTCTGCTCTCGCGCCGAAGGTTGTTGAGTTCTGGACCCCACCAAGATGGGCGTTTGCCTACTTTCCTTCTTATGGCTGGACAAGATTTGGTGAATGTTAAGTTCAGGGCAGAGGTAAGAACGTTAGTTTGTCTAGCTCTAGCTGTGTAAATGGTGTGGTACAACCATGATTGGCTAGTTTAGCAAAGAGAATGTAGTTGTGTTTATCCCAGTTAGTCCTGCGACAATTGCAAAAGACTAAATTGATTTCTTAATTGAACTCAAAGTAAAAATCTGAGAACGAGTGACTGTTACCAACTGTTACAGACCAATTTGAGATCGCTGTGTACATCGTTTGTAAGGAGACAGTGATGTCTATCACTTCTCGTCGGGTTTTAGTGGTAAGGTAAGTACTAATCAAAAACTCGAAGATGGACCCACCACGGTGGTAAGCGTCTTCCCCAAATCCCGTGATGCTCATTGGTATCACACCATACCACAATGGCCTCACACCTCATATCGGCTTCCTTAACAAGTTTCCTCAGGCATGTTAGGGACGCGGGATCCGTGTCGTTGTATGGGGGGTAGCCAATGCAAGCCAGAGATTCCTTTTGTCCGAGGTGAGCAGTGTTACTGCCAGGTCACTTGAGCTATATTGTTAGTTTTTAGGTTTTATTAGCTTGTTAGGTTTCATTAAAATAGTAATTGTAAAATCAAGTCCCATAGAAAGGTATTCAGGTACTGTTCTTTGGCTTTCATTACATTATCTCTCTTATATATTTTATCATTACAATTACATTACAATAGAAACTTTGCAGTGAAGCTTGATTTCATCTGAGTTGTGGCAAATTGTTAGTGAAACTGACTCCATTACGCTTATTGGAATAATGAACAATCAAACTATTCTTTCTTTGTACATATCTTATTCCAGCAACTGACGTCCAACTTTATTAAGTCTCGTACTATACGTAACTTAACCTACGTACGTTGAATATTGCACTACATTTTTCTCAACATTAGATATGAATTCAAACATTGAATTTTTAGCACTGCTTCAATTTTCATATTTTTTTTTGCTTCGGTTCTTTCACGATGTATTAAATAAGGTAACTTAATGATACAAAAATATTTGGCGCAACAGACCGTAAGTGGTCCATGGCCTAACATCTTGCTGAGCTTCGAATTTCGAACCTCCCGCTCAGTGGCCCAAGGCACTAACTACCGAACTAGAGAACCGATTAATCTTAAACTTTCTATTCGATAATTTTGCCTAACATGTTTCGCTTGATGATAGTTATTCTTGTTTGGCGAAGTTCAGCTCCAGTTATTGGACTGGCTTTGTCCCATTGCTGTTGCGTACATTTCTTGTCTGGTCATAGTTTTAGCAAAACAAATAATCGTTAAATCCAGATGTTGGTATTCGGCGACTATAGGTTCTTTTGTTGCGCTATTTCTCTTGCGGTGTTGTTGCTCTATTGAAAACCTCACGTCAATCTGGCTAGCCCTTCTGTTTTAATCAGGGGTTCGCTGATCACTGGAAATGAATCTGCATATCTCCTCATTTAATAAATAAATCGATCAAATGAGTTATCGGTAGAAGTGAACAGTTTTAAAGGTTTTTATATCCAGGAAACGCTGTTGGGACATATGTATCACAAATTTCCTCTCAGTATAATCAGGTCAAGTAGCTTAGTTAATGTAAAAGTAACAAAAGTTACTATTTTAAGTCGGCGAAAGCCACTGTTAAAATGGTCAATATTTCTGTTTAATCATTAAGTATATTAATTTTTTGGCATCGGGATGGAGGTGCATACTCCGGCTTTTCTACCACATAAAGGAGTCATAAACTTCAAAGTAATTTCGTTAAGAGGCTATTTGATAAAAGAAAACTTGTCCCAACCTCTTTTCTGCCCGCGGAGAGGAGTATGTCCGCGCTCTTTGCTATGCTACTTTTATTGACTTATAAATTATAGTTATTGCCACTTTTGCACGTCGAGTTGTTTTATGCATGAGAATATCCTGTGTTCTCCGAGACAACATTTATTTATTGGAAGAACAAATAGCAATTGTAATAAAAAACGCAAAAAACACCAAATAAACTGACTGAGGTGGTGGGGTTGGAATGAGGCATGTCTCCCCATTCTAGATATGAAAATATATATTTTGCTGTTTAGCTCTTTTCTCCTGCTTGCCGTCGTCGATGTTGTTGCTGTTGTTTTTTAGTACGCAAAATTGTTATCATCCAACTCTTAATATTCAAGTGTTTGTGCTTACATTTGCTATTTCATCGGTGAACAACAGCCACACACAACAAATCAACACACACACAATGGAAGCCAATACCTTCTGTGGCACCCACGCACGCTTCCATGATAGAAATAATAACACTACAGCACAAAAAACAAACCGGGTGGAAGAACATTCATTTAACTGTTCATATCACTGGAATATCCTTTTTTGTACTTTTCTTTCCTTTTTTGATGTTATCCTTGGGTACTTCAAATATTTCATAAAGTTTAGTTTTAGTTCTTTTTCTCTGTTTGCAAATCGACGCATATATATATGATAGGTAGTGGTGGTGGGCCAAAAAAGGTCCCGAGCAGCAGTGTAAGCGGGTGGCACGAAAGGGCTTGTGGGAGGAAGCTATCTCGATAATACATATAGCAAAGAAAGTAGTTATGGTTGTTCAGAGAAACTTCTGCGCTCCTGCTATGCGCGACGTTAACCTACGAGTGAGTGTTGTAAATGTTTGCTGTCGTCATAGTCGTCGTCGTTTGCTTTGACGTGAATCAAAAACCAAATGGCGTCAAAATCTCATAAAATTTAACAGGACATTTTTTTAGTTTTATTCGTCATATGGTCGTTTAATGCTGCTAGGGACGAAATATCACAAAACTCTCTGGTGGTTGTGAAACAGTTTTTATTTATTGGTTCCACATTTTGATCCAGTTCGGGTAGTTGGGTATAAGGGGGGAGAAGCTGTAAAATGGCATAAAATCTTGTGGTTGAGGGATGGAGAGGGTCGGATTTAGATTTTGATAGTGTTTCGATCAAATCGACTGTGAGTAACAATCGGAGTTAAAATGGTATAAGTTTTGCGAATAAAGTAGTCTTGATTTTGATTTTTCCTCTGTTGATGCAAAATGGTCTGTGATTGGATACGATCTTGTAGTTGGGTTACGTTGGCACATTTTAGTTAGTGCTACTAATATGATTTAAAAATGCAAAGCACCAGACATTTTAAGTTTATATTGCGTAATAGTTTCAAATAGGAATGATTTTGGTTTACACTTTGATTAATTCGTTGTAGATAGTAATCTGAAAGTCAGAAACATCCTAATGTGTAAGACTTGAGAGTATACAGGTTTAAGCGGCATAATCCTTAAAGTGGAGATTCCTGATTTTTTGTTCGCCGGAACTTGGGGAATCTCCAGTTAAGGGATTATACTTCTTAACTGTTCTTATTGATTCCAATGCACGCTGTTCTTATGATTCTAACATCAATATTATCTTTCCTGTAAAGTCTATAATTCCAGATTGAACTCTTCTTAGTAAAAACAACCACTTCCGTCTTTAAAGGGTTGATTCCCAATCCCTTGCTACTGACCCAATTTGTCACTTATTATAGTCCAAAGTTGTGTCTATCATTCAGCATCGGAGAAAATTTCCCTGAAACCAGGATGAGCACGTAGTCAGCGTATGCTTTCGCGTTGAAGCTGTTTTTCTTCAGTTATACCATCTTATGCACTACATGGAACCATGTAAGGGGAGATAGAATTCCGCATTGGGTGAGTCCTATGCAGATCCTTTTCCGAATATGTAGTACCATCTTCCAGTGTTGAGTTCATTTCTTTCGATTTGAGTAAAGTGAGATCCAGTTGCAGAGGCCGGCGTTCAGCTAAGCTCGTTCTAGGCTGTTTAGAACAATGACAGCGCTCACGTTGTTGACGCCCCACCAATGTCTGACGAAGCCTCAAGAGTCAAATCCTTGATGGGCTGTATCTACCGATCTGCTACAGATGTACGCATTTTATGATCTAGATAGGTAGTTATCGCGTCCATGTTTCTTATGTACATATACATATGTACATCTAATAAACGTTCCAGTTTTTTCAGCAGAAGAGACTACAAACTGATCGCTTTGAAGTTCTTTTAGGTTGTGAGATTTGCTTTTCCGGCTTTGGCAATAAATATGACACGCATGATCTAGCTTAAGGCATCCCGCGAAAATACACTTGAGACATGGAATGCCAATTTCTACTGAGTTATGCAACATCACAAATCGAATGTTATCTACTCCTGGTGCCTTGTACGAAGAAAAAGTCTTGATTAACCGGGTTATCTCATCTTCATCTATGTATGTATGTATGCATACTTTTGCCCATCTGCTGCGCGTTTATTCCCGACTTCGTCTTTGGAATGAGTAGTTCATCTCTGGAAATTAATGTGCATTCGGGAAAGTGGGCATTCTCATGTGACTTTGCCCAGGTACAATCACTTTTCATGATATTAGATGCCGGCTTTTGTGTTTTAGCCAGGATGTTGTTTAGGCGAGACGATTCATTGGTTGTTTCCATAGATTCGCAAATGAGTCTCAAGGAGTTCTACCTCTCCTTTTGTCTACAGCTATTTTGTTTGTATATTCGTTCTAGTTATAGCATTTCACGAATATCACAAAATGACTTTGCACGTACATTCATATATACATATGTAAATGCATAATTCACATTCGTTGAGGAGTATAATACGTCTACACGACTCGGTCAATACGATGAAGTGTGTATGCAACTCTTATCTAAATCAATTACATTTCTATGCTGCCTGGCAAACATATTATAATTTTCGTTACTTGGGTGGGTATTCCGAAAATAATTTAAACCATAATAATCCCAATTAAAAGTTACACCACAATATATAACTTTCCGAAACGTTACAACCATCTCCGCTTAGAATACGCAATCTCTCAATACGTAGAGGAAATCATTCGTCCTCGTTAACTCGCAAAGTTGCACAGATGAGTTTGGTAGCTGTTTAATTGCCATTTCATATAATAAACGAGAGTATGTACATATATACATGTACTGTACATATATTTAAAGATGATAAGCAACCACTGTGACTGAAGAAAGATCCCATTATCATTTATGTAGAGAAATAATGGATTCGGCAGATTTCTCTTGTTTCACAGCTTTGTTATGATTTTGTCCTTTAGTTACTTTTATCAGCTTACATGCATACATATATATGTATATGTACATATATGTCATTAGTGCATCTACAAATGTTAAACTTTACTTTAGAATGGAAACGAGGCGTTCAAATAGATTTTTCTTGCACCTCTTCTTATCGAGCAATGACCATAGGAGCCATATTACATTGCCAATTTATTTACAATTTTCATATATTTCTGCGCTTGTATAAATGCATATATACGTATGTATATGTATATGTATATAACCAGTCGGAAAGTTGTGAAAACGTGAATATAAGGGTTGGAAACCAAAATATTAGATCGAAGGAAGCAATAAAATACCTAGGAGTAATGATCGACAATAGGCTACAATTTTAAGTGCATATAGACTACTCGAGTAAAACGGCGTCACTAATACAAGCAGCAGTTTCCCGAATACTGCCATTGGAATAACCTGGGTATCATAGAAGGATTTAGATATCCAGAGTAGTCTGCTTAGGTTAGGTTAGGTTGAAGTGGCTGCCAGCTAGGATTCGCCAGCACACTTAGACCAATGAGGTCCGTTGTGATACCACGTGGATCATGGGAGAATCCTCCCTCCAGCTACTCGTATTAAAACCAATTAGAGCTTCTTATGAAGCGTAGGAGGCTCTTGATGTCAATATTCATAAGGGAGCCTATATCGTTATAATAGGGAGCTCCTAAATGGAGTTTCCTTCTACGGGAGAGAGCTGGGCAGAAACAAAGAAGGTGAGGAATAGTTTCCTCCTCTTCTTCATCCATGCAGCTGCTACAGAAATCGTTCGCGAAGAGGCCTATCCTTGTAGCGTGCTTGCCTATTAGACAGTGTCCAGTGATGACACCTATTGTGGTGCCGATATGCAATCTATTGAGAGAAATCAAATTCTTAGAGCGTTTTAGATCCAGCTTTGGCTAAATCTGTTTTGTCGCTAGACATGTTGATCCAATTGTCCAGCTAAGATTTGCACTCTCGATAGCATCCAGCTTAAGTTTAAGTTTTCGAGTAGCGATTGGAATACCTAAGGTGCCTTTATCCGGCAAGATGGGTAAAGTTGTTCCTTCTTTGGCGAGTTCATCGGCCTTACAATTCCCTGGAATGTCTCTATGCCCCGGCACCCAAAACAGGTGAATATTGAACTGCTCAGCCATCTCCACAAGAGACGACGGCAGTCCAGGGCTACTAAAGAGTTTATAGAGGTCGATTCCAGGGATTTGATTGCTGCCTGGCTATCAGAAAAGATGCGGATATCTCTAGCAGATATCACGTTTTTCTTAAGCCAAGATAGGGATTCTTTGATCGCCATTATTTCCGCCTGGAACACGCTACAGTGATTAAGAAGACGGAAGGAGAGATTAAGGTTAAGCTTATCGGAGAAAACACCCGCACCGACTCCGTCTATGGTTTTTGACCCGTCAGTGTAGAGGTGAATAGAATCATCTTCTAAAAATGCATCGTCCTCCCAACGTGATCTGGAAGAGATGGTGGCAAGGAAGTTCTTCTCAAAATTTAGACGTGGGATGGTGTAGTCCGTGTTTTCGGAAGAGATTTTGAATTTATTCAGAACTAGCTGTTTGCCCGCGGCTCCGCTCGCGTGGGCTACAAAATTAATGTAAATTTTTTAATTTTTTTAACTAAAGCTAAAACTTACATTGTATTAATTATAATGAAATTAAAGATATTTTATTCAATCAAAATAATTATTAGATGTTCACGTTGAAAAGCACAGTTTAGGAGATCGCACTAAAAATTGTTTTACTTTTGCTATCTGGAGTATCGCGAATAACTCGATCTTATTGACCCGTTCACGCAAAAGTATTAAGCTACCGTTAGTCTACCGGAGCTTTAATAATTCCATTCACACAATCACAAATCAATATACCTGTTTCATTTTTCACAAAGAGATTTTGTCGCATAGCCTTCTCACTCTATTCGTTCATATTTTCTTCTCACTCTCACACAATATATACATACGTGCAGAAGTGTGAATGAACGACCGACAGTAGCAAACCAATATAATACAAACAGTCTGAGTGGGACTGATAAATATTGTATTAAACCAATACAAAATGTTTTTCTCTGTCATTGAATTATCTAATGAGTGCTGAAACATCAAAATACAAATACAATTTTGGGTGGTTTTTAGCTTGGGGGACCCGAAGATGACTGTTTAATTTAGTTCGACTATTAGTCTAAGAGCCCGGTGCAATTTTTTGGAGTGAGATACATATAACCAAAAAATTTGCAAATATAAATAAAAACCTCTGAGATATTTTAAATCAAATACGACCGTCTGGCAGCATTTTGTTGGTGCTTATGTTAGTAATGTTATGTTCAAAATGGGTTTTTTTCCAAAATGCGGATCGTTGATATAACCATTTGAATTTAGTATTAAACGAAAGAGCAGAACCGTTTGAATATAAATGCGTAGGTCCCAGACGATTCACATGGTGCTTTCTTTTTGCCAGACGCACAAATAGTACGTAAAATATCAGTTTTCTAAATAATAGGTATAACCACATACCGATTACTCTAAAACAATGATATGAATATCCTGATCACGAATATACATATATGTAGGTCCCAGACGTTTCATATGGTGCTATCTCCTTGCCTTTTTTGTAAATAACTATAGGTACCCAGTGTATTAAGGAAAGCAGAAATGCAGTAATATTTCATAGAAACAAATATTTCTTAAGCCGCAATATCTGATAAATTATGAAAAATATTGGCTCTTTTGCACATTACTCTTATTTCCTCAAGCTCTACAAAATGGCGTTTTCAAACCGAAAATTGTAGAAGTGCCAAAATAAACAATACACTCACGCTACCTATAAAATGTTTGCACTGAAGTGTACCTACCTTTGATAACTTTTTTTATTGAATCATAATAATTATTCACGTTAAAGAACACGGTTTGTAGATCGCACTAAAAATTGTTTTACTATGTATTACCACAGATAATAAATATACCCAGATGTCTCATTCATATGGCAAGAAGTGATATATGAAAACGAAATTCACTAAATAAAAGCTTTTTAAAAAGCTTAAACTTCTTACAAAAGAGGAAAAAACAGAACACAGAACATTTGTTTTTTCTGCTCACTTCTTAGTCCATCGTGTCACTCACACATACCCTTGTTTACCTTCACTGAAAAAATGAAACAAAAAAAATATTTTGTGCAACTGCGGTCGCGGAGTTCTGATGCCGACACGTTGGTAGGATGGATATGGAGTATAGATCGTATATATATATGTATATGTGCAAATGGTTGGGCTTATGTTATGTGTGCTTGTTATCTGTTTGTATGTACCTTATTTTCAGCACTTGATTAAAAAAATAAAAACTGGTAACTTTGTGGACACAAATTTGCTCCGAAAATGGGTAGAATATGAGTTTTGCATACTGCATTTTATACTTATTATTTATGCCCTTATAGTAACTGATCACTGCTCTTGGCCTACTTAAGTGAGGGTGACTAATGTTCGAAATTATTATAAAAAAAAAACTAACGAACTTAACAAAATAATCATTAACTTAAATTAGTTAATTTTTTGTCGGCGAGGGAAGGACATTCACACAGCAGGTGGCAAACAGATTTCTCCTCGTACCTGTAGCTTGTGCATTGGTCGATGTAAACTATACCGAGATGCTTCGCATGAATAGCAGTGGCATGGGGCTCAGTAATGATCCCAGAGATCACCTGTGCGTCACCCACGCTTAACCAGGGAGAGAGATCTAGTCTTGCTGCACACCGGTCATAAAGAGGACAGCCTATGACGTATGCAATTGTGGCCTCCTTCTTACAAGTTCATTAGCTTTCCAACGCCTACAATGTCTATCGATAGCGCGCAGTGCTGTCCAGTACTAACACTGTTCTAGTACGATAGACTCGTTGACAGTTAAATGCTGCGACGCTGCCTTACAGACCCTGGCCAGACAAAATAAGTTTAAATTTGGGTGGACACCCGGTCACCAAGGTATTGAAGGCAAAGAATCGGGCAAATTAATGATTGGGAATACCAACTTCTTCTTGAACGCTGGGAAAATGTCCCTGGCCTATGCCACTAGGCTAGGCCTATTAGCTTACGACTTCTGTAGAAGCTGCATGGATAAAGACGAGGAAGAAACTTCTTCTTTGTACATGTGAAACTCTCTCCGCCTACTTCTTCAACAAACTTGGCGAACTGGCTAATGTTTGCATTAGCAGCCTCCAGCGCTTCATAACGGGTAGCTAGCTCTCTTTGGAGATGCCGATCCTGTGGCAACACAATGGACCTTACTGGTCTAAATGAGGTTGCATATTTGCAGCTCGCCACGTCAACCTAACCTAACCTATGTATATAAAATGTAGGTGGATACCGGACCCTGCAGTTTCTCTTTTCGTCTACCTTCCACCAGTCACAGTATATGTTCATATGTTCCACGTCTTTCAGACAAGTCTACAGGTATTATCTTCCTGCTTAGGTGGCGCTATGGAACCTGAGCCTCAACCAGCAAACCTCTACCGCTATCCCGAAAGAAGTAAGGTCTGTCAGCAAAAACTGGCCGCGTATTCCTACAAGAACACTTCAGGAAACTGGGTATTAAGCAAAGTGGAGACTCTAGATTCGGCAGGAAACCCCAACGCACTTTCTAAAGGAAAGGAAGCACTGATTCACAAAAGAAGAAAACGCCTGGATGCTTACCAACTATTAGAAGAAAATCGACTCCAGATACTCTGATTCCAGGTAGCATAATAGATCCATAAAGACCGCAGTGCACCCACACCCCTATAACCAAACAACAGATAGCGTTCACTGCCTACCTATATTATGGAAAGGAAATAAAAGCAACCATACATACAACAAGGCCTAAATTGACAGCCTATTGCAGAAGGCCAAGAAAATTCTTGTAGGATTGATTAAGGACATACAAATCTGCGTTGCCACATAAAATGCTAAAATTGGCGAAAAACGATTTTCGTTTTCTAGTTGTCAGGACTTCTATGATCTTAGGCATAAATTCCTTCGAAGAATGTGATAGTATGTAGATAGACTTCAGCCTGAAAAACCGTAGTGTATGCACCGAGTGGTATAGCCTTACAAGGCTTCCTCCGCTTCCTTGCTTCGCATGGACGATTCGATGATTTTTCTGACCGGCATCCGTTCAATTTAGAAATTTTCCTCATGATTTGGGGTGTAGCCAGTGAATATTGAGTGGAGCCACGTATATCAAAGCTTTGTTGTAGGTTGGAGATGTCTAGACCATGAAGTAGAACATGTCATTAAAAAGCGTGTTGGGAAGGATTTGGGTACTCCAATTGGTATTCAGGAAACCAGAAAGCCCGTGATCACTAATACTAAGACTGACAAAAGATTCTGGAGGACCAAGAGAAAATAGTTCTGAGATTCAACCCTTAACTGGACGATGCAGTTCCAGGTATAGGGTTCGCTCCCTATTCGTTTTTCTTTTCCGCTATGTGGCTGATGTTGGTCTTGCGCCGACGGGGCTCCACCAGTCGAGTCACAAGGAAACACACTACCTATAAAACCGGGGCCCGAATAAAGACCTTCACGTCCACCATTATCCAATGTCATCACGTAAACCTAATCAGGGCTTAAAAACGAGGCAAAAACTCGGCCCTCCTCCAAACAAGTCCTAGGTCGTCTTCAAAATCACCCCGATATCCTAAGGTTTGATGCTCAAAAGACTACCAGGCTTTGAAGAGTATTCCATAAAAATGAACTTTAGGTTAGGTTAGGTTAGATAGGGTCATGAGGAAAACCTCATAAAACACTACGCACCAAATTTCATCACAAAGTGCAACGAAATGATTGACTGTTCCCGCCCTTCAGTTACACATTTTCATATACAACGCATACGCGTTTGCAAAACTTCCATTCATGAAAATTTATTCTTTTGGTGCGGTGGTATGGAAATCACACCGTTATGCAATTTCATCCCCCTTCCCGCATACCCCTTTACACTTCTTCACCTCGTTCGTTTGCATGTCACAACACACGATGAGAAAAAGAACTTTTCCCACACGATCGAACGGAGTGACGAAAAAGAAAAGCTTTATTTGTTGTACTTATTCTGAAAGCTCTTTGTCTGCTACGACGTTGTCTGCTACGACAAAAATTTGCTTCATTTTTTTGTATGGGCGTGCGACATCTGGGTAGTTTATTATCTGTGGTATTACGAATAACTCGATCTTATGGCGCCAGCGCACACCGGTTAAATATTCTCCCGCGGCAAACTTGGGGTAACTTCTTCTTCAATCGCACACCGAATGAATAATTCTGAATAAAATTGAGTATAAATGAACCAATTTTCATTGTATTGGTATTTCTGATGTATCTCTAAATTGACAACTTGTGTGTATTGGTTTACCCCGATGTTAAACCACTTCAACGCTGGATGAAAATTTTACCCCATTTCATACTGTATACCTGCCCTTCCTTTCCTATAAATTGAGTTTTACTGCGGGGGATGTAGTGTGCGCTGGCCCATTGAGCCGTTCACCCAAAAGTATTAAGCTATCGTTAGTCTATCGGAGCTTTAATAATTCCATTCACACAACCACAAACCAATATACCTACCTGCTTCGTTTTTCACAGAGAGATTTAGCGCACAGCCTTCTCACTCTATTCAATAATATTTTTTTCTCACTCTCACACAATATCTACGTGCAGAAGTGTGAATGAACGATCGAGAGTAACAACCAATAACAATCAATCCAACCCAAACAAAGTCTAATAAATACTCACGCACACTATTGCAACGATACCCACTGCTGCTCCACTGCTGGCAGTGGTCTCCACTGAAGGAAAATTGTGGGCGATGATTTAAATAATTGTTTTGAAGATTGCTCAGCTTCAGGACAACGTAGAAGGATGTTTTATATCTCAAGTGAATCAGGGGCGAATTTACTAATTTGACCTATTTTTTTCTTTTAAAATCCGATAAGCCATTATTGAGTTAGAGCTGTAAAATTGAACTTTTTCTCCACTTAATTCACTATTATCGTTACTCCTTATTCGTTATTTTACCTAACGCAATAAAACATATCCTATAACCTGAAGAGTGAACATATCTATGAAATAAAAAAAAAATCACGTAAATCGGATAAGTGGTTCTCCGGCTAGGTGGCAACTAACAGAAAATAATTTTGGTTTTTATAAGTATTATTATAGGGATAGAGGCGCGGCCGAATTCTTTTCTTGACCACTGTTGGGTAGCTTCAAGGCGAACGGCTGCAATCGCTGCCATTTGCTTGCTATATATATCGAGGGGTATTACATGGAATATAATGTCCAGTGCCGCGGAGGGAGTTTTACGTAATGCTCCGCTTATGCACAGACAAGCTGTACGTTGGACCTTACTTAGATAATCGCGATTTATAGCTTTATCTAAGGCTGTCCACCAGACAATCACCCCGTATGTGAGTATCGGTCTAATGATCGAGGTGAAGTCCAGTGAGTGATTCGAGGTTGTAATCCCCATTTGTTCACAATGCCTTTCTTACAAGAGAAAAGTGCTACTAAAATTCTGGCCGGACTGCCCAGATTAGGAAGAAGATAAGGCCCACAGTGCCTTATAGAGCAGACTTTGTGTTCCGAGGAAGATTGGACGGAAATATTTGGGTTTATATCAAGCGAGCAAAACGAGCTGAGAAATAGAAAAAAAATTATAAAAAAACAAGGTGAGCCGAAACAACAGATAGTTCTACGAAGTATCACCTGAAGGCAGTGTTCTGGATGTGGATTAGTACGTAGGCGCATTCCTGGCATCGAGTAACTCGGATCTGCAAATCGTGCATGCTGGTAGTCCGGGCTACTACTATCTGCAGAAGATTGCCACATCCATTGGCGCATCCATAAAAATAAAAATAAATCTCGGTACAAAAAAATTCCAGCAATATACATACGTACATATATATATATACATATATGTACGTATATATACAAACCTAATTGGAATACAATTTTTGTACTGAAATTCTAGTGCTCTGTGTAAATGAAAGCAAGTCTTCTTAAAAACCCGAATCCTCACGGGACTATCATATGTATAGCATGGGCCCTATGATCTAGCCAAAGCCCAAGGTATTGAGAACTTACGTAAAATCTTTCGCTATAAAGGCCGCAGATAACCACGTCATTAACAGCGACGGTCACATTACCATTTTTCAACAGACTATCTACTGGTGAGCATAATACAAAGCATGAACAGCAGCGGTTTGTTTTTGCCCAGCTTACAAAGTTTAGTTGTGAAACGCTTGGAAACCGAATTGGTTATCTGGAACACTACGCTTGTCCTCAAGCCACTTAGTCAGTGTCCTATTGATCACTTTTTCAAATACCTTGCCGATGTTTAGAATTATTCTTATCGAATAGGCTGTACGAAACCTGTATTACAATGCTCCAATGAACAAGTACATTATTCAGCACAATGTTGAACAGGTTAGTGTAAATATGTGTCTACCACTTCTGGAGGGACGTGTCGAAGCACAATGTTAGATACTTGATTTTCTAGGTTCGGCCAAATGCTATCATTCACCTTGTCCACTTCCTGGAAATTCGTTCCTATAGCCTCTACCTTTTCCTACGGATCTTCGATCACAAAGAAGTTGTCTTCACAAACCCCGTTCCCTGGATCTATGGCTGCTGTTACAAGTATATATTTGTTCGTTGCTCGTCGTTTGGGGGGCCTTAAGGCATCGCAGGTCATTTTTATTATTCCTCCGAAATATTTTATTTATTTGAGGGAACTTATTCGCTTTGTTGGCTTTTACAGCTAAAATGCAAGTTTACGGGCTGCAGTTTTCTTTTAAATGATTGGAGGTTTTTAATCAAGGACTTAAGTGTGCCGACCACCGATTGTTGTCTGTCAGTAAAACGTCTGTACAAGGTTGTTGATCTTGACATAAGTTTACTTTTTGTTGGTGAAGCGCGTCAATTGTTGCATTGCGGAATATGTGTTCGTTGACCCCACCATTTGAATAGACGATTTCCTCTAGAATTAGGTGTGATATTTCCCCAATGACTAAGTTCGGCGTTTCCGGCCATGGTGATATTCTCTTTCGACCACAGCTTAATGCATAGAGAAACTGTCTCGAGATCTCTTATAAAGTGGCTTGAGTGGCTTCAGATGCGTAGACTGCGACCATGTACAAGGTTTTCCACTATATAGAGAGATAGATGTACACGAAACACGCTTCCACGCTGAGTAAAAAAAAATGTTTAGAACCCCATGAGCAGCAACTTCTTTTGGAAAAGCAAATATTGCAGCAGTATAATTGTAATGTGTTAAACTTTTTTTTAACGTTTTCTACTAGACCTCGAGTTCGACTGTGCTTCTCCTTTTTTAGTCTAAGTATAACCTTATATACTTCACTTCTTTAACTGAAGTCAGTATTGTGCCCGTCAGCCGAATTGGCTTTAGTTCAACTTTAATTTTTCACGTGAATGGTACCATTGTATTTTTGCCTGAATTTAGGTTGAGTCCAGCCTTGTGGCACCATTTTTGAATTACTGTTAAACCCTTTTGTCAGAGAGGTCTTCCCCAAAATTACCTATGACAATCAGCTCTCTGTTTGTTCTCTCTTAGATAGTTGTCCACACCTTTTTTCATTGTTTTGAGTTGAAACGATATTAGACTGATTGGTCTATAGAGCCAGGCGGAAACGAGCTTATTGCCTATTTTAATCTGCCTCTGAAACAGCCGCTTCCATTTTTCAATCCAATTTGCGAGTTCTCGATATGTTGGCCCTATTCCCTCAAAGAAATTCCGCTCTTTGTTCTTAATTTTCCGTGTAGCTGTCGATTGATTCTTAGCAACACTTGTATTCCACCAACTTTTGTCACTGCTTTGTGCAGCTTGGCAGCAGTAGCAGTGTTTGAGATTGTGTCACAAAACCTTTTTAAGCTGCCCTTTTTAGCTTTTCTGATTTCCTTATTGCAGTTAGTAAGTTCTGTTCTGTCGCTGTGTCAATCTGCACTGTGCTTCGCTGCGTTAATCAGTTTGCGCGGCTTTGATCATAAGTTTGACAGGTTGTTGCTTCACCATGGTACCTATTTACTACTTCTATTCCTTTGATATGTTACAGCTTATTTCGTACTATTTCGTGAAGGCTCCAGTGATGTCCTCCACTGCGTTTTCTAGCTCTACGTAATAAGCTGGTGCTCTTCTAGTATGTAAATATTAAGGTATTTCAGATTGTTCCATATGGCTTCTTCAAATGTTTCCCAATTCGTACTTCTTGGTTTTCTTCTTAGATTGCCTGTGGTACTTAAACTTTCTAGGTTTTTTTTTTTTTTTTTTTTTTATAATTTACCCGCACACAATAATTCTGTGATCCGACAGATATGGCTCACTAGATACTCTCCAATTTCTTATTGCGCTTTCCTAACGTAAACTCAAGTACTTTTTGTTTTACTTTAAATACAAAGGTGACGTTTGTCTGGAAATAAACACCTCAAGCGACGAGTTGAGAATTAATTTCGAAAAGACTCAGTGGTGGTGTCGGTACTTTTCAATGATCTCATTGTGAGCATTAGCGCCACATAAGATCAAGAGTGATATTTGGAGTTTGTTGCAGTTGCTACAGCTCATTTGATATGGCTGATTCATTCCCAGCACAGTATGAACAAGCTATAATGATGCTGCTTCTCGCTCCCTCAATATACAGGGATACCCTTGTGTCCCAGATTACCTTTACATTTTTGTCCTCTGACTAACCCTTGTAAGATCAATGGCTCTTGAATCAGTGTTAGCCCCAGATCCTGTTTTGGTATCATCCGAGCTACAACGGCAGATAAAGCCGGCCATGGAGTAGTAGGTATTGTATTTGCTTGTGACCTGGCCGGTATAAGTTTAAACCCCGCTAGGGAAATAGTAACTACAGCCACAAAGCGCAACAAAAAAACGAATAATGAATTCCTCCAACTACTTCACCAAGAAAGAACAAATTATTCGAATATGTTATTCATAATTTTTTCACACTCATCAAATATTATTAAATTTTATCAACATGCGTTCGTATATTCTCCTTAGAGATTTTTCCTAAAGATGGTGTTACTCGTGCAATTTATTTTACCTAGTACTGCCATTGAGAATGCTTTCAAAGACGTTTCTTAAAATGTCAAAAATTATATTTCATTCTTTTAAGTGAAACCCACAGACAAATTACATGCAGCAGTTATGAATAACTAGCTGTTTGCCCGCGGCTCCGCTCGCGTGGGCTACAAAATTAATGCTAATTTTTAAATTTTTTAACTAAAGCTAAAACTTATATTGTATTAATTATAATGAAATAAAAGATATTTTATTCAAACAAAATAATTATTAGATATTCACGTTGAAAAGCACAGTTTAGGAGATCGCACCAAAAATTGTTTTACTTTTGCTATCTGGAGTATCGCGAATAACGCGATCTTATTGACCCGTTCACGCAAAAGTATTAAGCTACCGTTAGTCTAATGGAGTTTTAATAATTCCATGCACACAATCACAAACCAATATACCTGTTTCATTTTTCACAAAGAGATTTTGCGCATAGCCTTCTCACTCTATTCGTTCATATTTTTTTCTCACTCTCACACAATATATACATACGTGCAGAAGTGTGAATGAACGACCGACAGTAGCAAACCAATATAATACAAACAGTCTGAGTGGGACTGATAAATATTGTATTAAACCAATACAAAATGTTTTTCTCTGTCATTGAATTATCTAATGAGTGCTGAAACATCAAAATACAAATACAATTTTGGGTGGTTTTTAGCTTGGGGGAGCGAATCTGTTGAACGACCCGAAGATGACTGTTTAATTTAGTTCGACCATTAGTCTAAGAGCCCGGTGCAATTTTTTGGAGTGAGATATAACCAAAAAATTTGCAAACAAATATGTATAAACCTCTGAGATATGTAAAATCAAATACGACCGTCTGGCAGCATTTTGTTGGTGCTTTTGTTAGTAATGTTATGTTCAAAATGGGTTTTTTTCCAAAATGCGGATCGTTGATATAACCACTTGAATTTAGTATTAAACAAAAGACCAGAACCGTTTGAATATAAATGTGTAGGTCCCAGACGATTCACGTGACGATTTTTTGCCAGACGCACTAATAGTACGTAAAATATCAGTTTTTTAAATAATAGGTATAACCACATACCGATTACTCTAAAACAATGATATGAATATCCTGATCACGAATATACATATATGTAGGTCCCAGACGTTTCACATGGTGCTATCTCCATGCCTTTTTTGTAAATAACTATAGGTACCCAGTGTATTAAGGAAAGCAGAAATTCAGTAATTTTCCATAGAAACAAATATTTTTTAAGCCGCAATATCCGATAAATTAAGAAAAATATTGGTTCTTTTGTACATTACTCTTATTTCCTCAAGCTCTACAAAATGTCATTTTCAAACCGAAAATTGTAGAAGTGCCAAAATAAACAATACACTCACGCTACCTATAAAATGTTTGCACTGAAGTGTACCCACCTTTGATAACTTTTTTTATTGAATCATAATAATTATTCACGTTAAATAACACGGTTTGTAGATCGCACTAAAAATTGTTTTACTATGTATTATGAATAACTCGATCTTATTGCGCCAGCGCACACTGGTTAAATATTCTCCCGCGGCAAACTTGTGGTAACTTCTTCTTCAATCGCACACCGAATGAATAATTCGGAGTAAAATTGAGTATAAATGAACCAATTTTCATTGTATTGGTATTTCTGATGTATCTCTAAATTGACAACTTGTGTGTAATGGTTTACCCCGATGTTAAACCACTTCAACGCTGGATGAAAATTTTACCCCGTTTCATACTGTATGCCTGCCCTTCCTTTTCTATAAATTCAGTTTTACTCTGGGGTATGTAGTGTGCGCTGGCCCATTGAGCCGTTCACCCAAAAGTATTAAGCTACCTTTAGTCTACCGGAGCTTTAATAATTCCATTCACACAACCATAAACCAATATACCTACCTGCTTCATTTTTCACAGAGAGATTTAGCGCACAGCCTTCTCACTCTATTCAATAATATTTTTTTCTCACTCTCACACAATATCTACGTGCAGAAGTGTGAATGAACGATCGAGAGTAACAACCAATAACAATCAATCCAACCCAAACAAAGTCTAATAAATACTCACGCACACTATTGCAACGATACCCACTGCTGCTTGACTGCTGGCAGTGGTCTCCACTGAAGGAAAATTGTGGGCGATGATTTAAATAATTGTTTTGAAGATTGCTCAGCCTCAGGACAACGTAGAAGGATGTTTTATATCTCAAATGAATCAGGGGCGAATTTACTAATTTGACCTATTTTTTTGTTTTAAAATCCAATAAGCCATTATTGAGTTAGAGCTGTAAAATTGAACTTTTTCCCCACCTAATTCACTATTATCGTTACTCCTTATTCGTTATTTTACCTAACGCAACAAAACATATCCTATAACCTGAAGAGTGAACATATCTATGAAATAAAAAAAAAATCACGTAAATCGGATAAGTGGTTCTCCGGCTAGGAGGCAACTAACAGAAAATAATTTTGGTTTTTATAAGTATTAGGGATAGGGATAGGGATTAGGGATAGGGATTAGGGATTAGGGATTAGGGATTAGGGATAGGGATTAGGGATTAGGGATTAGGGATAGGGATGTTTGTTGCGTTTGTTCAATACGAAAAGTCTTCTATTTATGTTATTTTAAAAGGCTTCCATTTTCAAAGATCATTGGTGTACCTACCACTGAGTTTACTATACGTTGCAAACTTCAGTAATATGAAAATCAATTAAGAGTTAATATTTTAAAAGGATTTACTATGATAAATTGCGGCATTATATGACTGAAAGCTGAAATACCATCCGATATGCCAATGCACGGTTTGATTATCAGCAATCGACCAACAGTACCAATATTTATTTAACCCGGCTACGTAGTATGCATACAAATTAATTTTGCTTGAAAATGTTCACTTCTTTTACTGCACACAATGTAGTGAATTATTAAAACAGTTTTATTTTATCCAAAAGCGTTCATATGAATACATAATGCACTTGATGAGTTTTAATTGAAATTCATCTTTAATGTGTTTTTGTATTAAAACTTAACCCAGTTACGACATGTACATACTAACTTTCAGCCTTCCACCAGTGTGTATTCTCTCCGCTACAAAATAAGATATGCCATTGTTTAGTTTCACTTTGGCTCATGTATATTGTATTTCGCATTGTTTTTTTTCCAGTCATTTATTAAGCAATTAATTTGAAAGCAAATAATAATTACTGAACGCAATGGATACTTGATATTATATGTTGTGGTGCAGATGTAACGTACAAAATATCAAATACAGTGCTGCAAACACCATCTGCATAATTTTTAAAATTAGTTTTCCAAGATATAAAAGTAGGTTAGTGGAATAAATATATGTATGTATGTTACTTAGTCCAGGGAAGACATCAGATATGTGGAATCCCAAATTAATTCTAGTTAGTAATTCTTTTAGTCGACTTAGGCCCAGTTGAGTGAAATGAATAAAGGCTATCTTAAACCTGCTTCTGCTGGATATCTTCGTACAAGCATCGGCAGCAATTAGTGACCTAAGAAAAACAGACAGCTGGAGACCAAATACAATGAATGGGTCATTCTATGATCCTGGAAAAATATCTACTACGGACTACATAATATTCCATTCAGCTCTATCTACACAGACAGTTCAAAGATTGACATACATACATACATACATAGGTGTAGGATCAGGTATTGTTTTCGAACCATTGGGTATAACCAAATAAGCTCGTTTCCCGAAACACAGCTGTATTTTCCAAGCGGAGGTCCTAGCAGTGACAATAGCCGCCTCTAAGACTGCGTTGAGGCTATACCTTAAGAATGTATAACCTTTTCATCGACAGCCAGGCAGGAATAAAAGCGATTAATGCTACTGAAATCAAATGATTGTGAAGTGCCGTCGAAAACAACTAAAGGTTCTTGGATCACAGCACAAGGTTACGCTCTGTTGGGTCCCTGCACATGAGAGCATACCAGGTAAAGAGATGGCGGACGAATTGCCTAAAAAAGGCTCGAATATTGACTGGATCAAAAGACTGATCAGTAAACATTCCGCCTTGCACACTAATGCAGGGGTCAAGGTCTTAAGGGAGGTAGTACTACATGAGAAAACTGCGACGAACGGAAGAAGAACTATGTCGAGGAAGTGGAGATGAAGAAGTTAGTGAGGACACAACCTACAACCAACTTCCTCTGTCACTGTCCAGATCTCATCTACCTTAGATATAAATTTCTTGGACCAAACATCTTCCAGGACCTTGAAGAAATTTCCAGTAGATGAGTTAACGTGGTTTATAACAAGGTTATCCAATGAGCAAGTGTCCCCTAAGGGTATTGGGTATTTCATAAATTCTTGGTTCATTTGAGTAATGAGTTATGTTTGTATTAGTGAAGTTGGTTTATTCAATTGTTTTTTCCTGGTATCGTGACCAATTCTTACCTTGATGATTTTATTTTCTGCTCTAATAGCTTTATTGTTTTTAAAGTCTATGGGTGATACTGAGCATCGGCTACAGGTGACGTAAAATAAGACCCAACGTAATGAGGCAAAGTATGAATGGAATGGAAATAAGACCAAATGCAGCCATGGCGGAAAAAAGTGTTTGTTTATCTCTTATATCCAATTGCAGTTATTGTATTGCTTGTTTTATCTTAGAGAAATAATACAGTTAGTCATTTGATTTTCAACTTTTGGAGTATACTTTAAGATATAAGCAGACATTAGTCAGTGTGGTCTTATGATGTGTAGTAAGTAGTGGTGACGTGAAATAACGCCCTACGAAATAAGGCCGCATTTGGCATTATTTCCATTTTTACGTGGAAATAAGGCCACATCAGTCATGTGGCATGTGGCATTATGTCAATGAGTGCTGAGAAATAAGCGGGTCTTATTTCGTTTTTTGACATTCTTGAAGATTTACACTTTAATCAATTCCAAACCAATAAAAAACGTACATAACAGCTACAATCCGTATGGACTGGATCGCTTGATACCCTCTCCTCCTTTCTATGCAGCTCCAATAAAGTGGGCGTGGCATACTGCAGTTTTTTATCGAATTAAAACAGATAAATAAGTCTAAATTACGACTTATTTCATTAGTCTAACTTTGGGAGTTATTTCAACTATGTTTGGAGTTATTTCATATGTCTTGGAACAGCATTTGTATAGCAAACCGTGAAAAATGTATGGGGTTACATGCTGAAATAACCGTAAATGTTCTGCAAATATTTTTGTAGTTACACCAACGTTTCTTCATTGTTCATTGATATATGATTTAGAGGAAAAAGAGTTATATAAATTCAAATCTAGTAGTAGTGCAGCTAAAAGATACATTTGTTATAATAATTTGTGTAAAGCAAGTGTTGTAATTGATTTCGAAGGTTCCAAATTTTGCAGAAAACCTAAAAATAATAATAACCATGATAATCATGCAACCCAAGAAGAGCTCCGAGACTGCTTAGCTATAAGGCACAAAAAAGACTGCTTTGAATTTAAAATTTTGTCAAATGCAGAGGCAATTAATTGATTAGCAATAGTTCTTTTCCAAAATGTCCAACAAGTAGCAAAGATATATGCAATGTATTTAATCAAAATGAGTAATGGAACAATTTGGAATGTTATGATGCAGCGCAAAAGAAAAATTTTATAAGGGAACTTTTTTTGAGCATCAATTTTCGTACACAGTTTTTACCTACCATCGCCAAGGCAATAGAAAATTTGCCACCTTCAACACCCAGAAGTTATCTTTTAGATGGAACTTTTAATGTTGTACCAGCTTGCAATTACAAATAACTTATGATTATTCATTTCGCATACAATGAGCACAGCACGTAAGGTAGCTATCATTAAGCGTAAAATTATATTTCAACAAATTTATCTTTTAGGTTTACCCACTTACATATATATTTACATCTTAATGACCAATAAATCGGAAGCTATTTATTGCCACGCTATGCAGTACATTGAGTCTAGTTATTTCAAATTTCATCCAGACTCTTACAACTGATTTTGAAATGGTTTTTCCTACAGCATCCCATACTTCTTGCTGGTTTCATTATTGCCAAGCTCATAGAAGAAGGGGTAAAAGAATTCCAAATTTTTTTCAGAAGTTTCTGGCACTTCCTCTATTAAAACCTATTGATACAATGACAGCATTCGAATGTTTGGAATTGGAAATAAATTGCTTCCCCACATCCAAAAACGTTTTTACAGAATTCGTCGCTTATATGCAGAAACAGTGGATAGAAAAGGTATTAGCATTCAGTCTTTGGCAATTTTACACAATTTTTAAGTGTTATTTTTTTTATAGTACCTATAGTATAATTATACTCTATGGACTGTACAATTTTGAACTTTTGAAACTAGTTAACAATTATTTTTTTTTATATAGTCCCCACCGAAGGGTTTCAGTTTATAAGAAGGCCATACGCACTACAAGTGCTCTTCAAGGGTATAATAGCCAACTGTCTAAGAAATTATCGAAAATGGGCAATTTCTTTAAATTTATTGACTGTCTATTAGATGAAGATTATGCAATTACCAGAATTTTTTTTATAGCTATCGATGATACCTTTGATGTTTTTCAACCACCCAAAAAAAAAGATACAAGGAAAGAAATATTCTCATTGAGTTAGCCACTATTAAATTGGATAAAAAAAAAACAAACGACTTTTTAAATCAAATGACAAATCAAATAAATAACCTATTACTGAACGAAGATTTTACAATTTGCGATGACGATATGCATAACGAAGGAGAACAAACAGAGCAAAGAGAGAGCAATGTTGCTGAATTACAATACCGTCGTATGTTATGTATCATTTGTTTCGAAAATCCCAGAGAAATTTTGTTACAACCGTGTAAGCACTCTAAATTATGTTTTAGTTGTTATACACAAATATCAGAAAAACATATCAAAAACCATGCCTCAATTTTGTACTGGGCAAAAAAATAGTCGAATTTGTTGAATTCATCAAGCAAAAGATCAGTGTGCATCAATAAATCCGTAAACTGGTGAGTTCTATTCGTACCACGAACGAAAAGATAATGGACTCTTAAATCGTATTGAATCAAAAGCAATTACATGGGGAAAGGCTGGATAAGACTACACAAACCACACAGTTATAGCCACAATCTCTAAATTATGGTGCAGTAGTTCTAAAGACCATGAACGTGTCTAAGTCTGCGGTAGATAATCGTGAGATACGATTACAAACGCCGAAACGCAGGCAGGCAAGAAAACGAAACCACGAGCCAGAAGCTTCCTTCCTGGAGCTGGACTCTAGGACCAGAGTGCAAACTTAACCGGGTTGACTTCAGCACGCATGTGCCAGACAAAGCATACCTTACTGACTTGACCTGAAAACTTGTTTCGTTCACTAAGTTTTTGATAATGAATTTTCTTAGTAATCTATTAGTAAGTTAAGTACATAAATATATAAGTCACGTTATGTAGTCGAAAGGCATAGTATTAAGCATTTGGTTTAACTTAGAGTACCCGCATAGGGTCAGTAAGTTAGAATTACATTACATAGTTAAGTTAGTTAAGCTACTTTTAAGCGTTTTTGTCTACATGCTAGACAAATAATGAATTATGAATAAAAAATGAACTGGAAATGAATGAATGAAATGACCTGAAAACTTGCGGCACAGATGTGTAACAAGAGCTCCTCAGAATGGGGTCGTGCAGCGGAAGAATTCAATTCATGGATTCAATGATAACGTCCACAGCCAGACTAGCGGAACCAGTACTTGAGCTACTTCGACATATTTGAAGCTCGGGTCAGTAAGGAACTGGGACCGGATGAGTACCTAATTGGCTGAGGGCAGAGCTCGTATCTCCAAAGTGGGTTACTGACATCGATTTACCGGACCCTCGTCCAGGGGGTTCTATAACAGGATCTGGCCCTTCAGGTTGACAGCTGTATGTCAGGGCAACTTCCCTACCATGAAAAATTTAAGTTACGAAGCAACAAAAGCCTTAGCACAGGAATGCCCCTACATACTGACAAACGACATAAGGTTGATGGTTTTCAGATCTGAACGTGAAATGTTCGGACCCTTAACAGACCGCTTGTAGGCGATCATTTAGCAGGGCCCCTAGACTGCATTAAAGCAGATATGACAACCATCCAGGAAGTGTGATATGCCGGGCAAAGGGAGCATGAAACATTTACTACGTAGATTGGTACAAAGAGCAGAAGCAGCTCTTAGTCGGATGCAGAGTGGCTATACGCGGCAAGAAGTCTTGCACTTTCGACACGTGAACGAGAGTCTTGTGTCAATCCGCATCAAGAACAAATTTGCCAACATTAGTCTTATATGCGCTCAAGCCCTCACAGAGGACAAGTATAACGTCACCAAATAATGTTTCTCCGAGCTCCTCGACAAGACCTATGAGCAATCTCCTAAATATGACGTTAAAATCGTGTTAGGCAATTCCTCGGCATAGAACTTCTCTACTGCAGTCAGCGCTGGAGTACATGGTCTGGGAGTAGTCCCATAGTTGCCCAACTCTGTTGACACACGACAGAGGACAACGCAAGGAAGACGATTTTTCTTCGCAACCGGAAGAGGAACGCGTTACGCTTTATTAAGCGGCTTAGGAAAAGTGATTCCAAATCATTCACGTACAGGAAACGCAAGGCTCGGGATAGAGTGCGCAACACTCTTAAGCTTGTTGGGTCCAGTAGGATCGATAATAGACTGATAAGCGCAGGCCAAAAGAAAATAGGACTATCAGTAGAGAGCTCTGGAAGCTTACTGCTTCCTACCTCTAACACTGCGAGGCCTCGGCACACAGGCTTGAGTCGGTTCTGAGACGGCCCGGAATAGGCTACGCCACAACATTGCTGGAAGAACTGGTGAGAGTTCGACCACGATGCGGAGGGAATGCCATTAGTAATTCTTAATGGTGGACTGCAAGGATTTCAAATGGAATTCCCTCCGCATCTCAACCTTCTAACTCTCGACCACAGTGATGATGTTTTTCCATTGTATATAAGAATATGTATGTAGAGAACATGCCATATAACACCATGGTCAAACCATTAGCATCAGTCAAACCTTCCTCCATTAACAGCAGTATTTTCATTTTCAATTATGATAACTGTGCGAAAGTCTTCAAAAGTGATATAAAAAGCCAAACAAAAGCGTGAAGCGGCAGTGATTGTCTGTAAGTCGTTATATAAACTCATTTTGCTTAACTTTTCTTTGTACATACTATTTACCTAGTAAATTAATTCTATTGTAAATACAACTGCTCTTTAGATATTGAGTTTCATACATGTATAATGGTTGTTAATGAGTCCATTCGCAACCAAATTCTTTCCTGGAACTCCGCCGAAATGTTAGAAGTTTTGCTCTATTCTACAAGCACTCCCAGCATCATTGCTCGGTTAAAATTTGCAGTCATATACAGTGGTGTTCACATAAATAGCACACCTTAATGCGAACATCTCTTACGCAATTTCACTGTAATGCACAAACTGGATTACAGTGAAACGATAATTTAAGTAGAATTGTACCATTATGAATGTCAAAACATACAACAAGAAAAATTATGGCGTTGTTCTCTATTTTTCGATCGTTAAACGAGATTGCCATTACGAAGTGAGTGTTCATATAAACAGCACATCTTTAGTTTTTTCGAAATATTCCATGTTTTAAATTTTTTTCTTTAATTTTAACAAGGTGAATATAATTATTTTGATATAAACTACTCAAAACAAAATAGGGCCCACTAAGTTTTTTGGCTTTCATTTGAAAAAAATTAAAATATTTTCGCATTGATTGTTTTTTCGAGCCATGGGCTTTTTTGCCTACTCACTTGGAGGCAACGGTAAAATTGTTTTTCAAAGCATTGATAAGGACTCATACACATGCAAACTCTACAATAAAATGCTTCGTTTCGATAATGTTTACCAATTAAGTATTTTTTTAGGCAAAATGCAAAATAAATCTTGGGTGGGCCCTATTTTGTTTTGAGTAGTTTATGTAAGTCTAAACATTGACTAATTGCTTACATAATTTGAAATAATTGTTTCCTTAATACAGGACGAGAGACTATTTCGGCGCTGTCAGAAACATTAAAGTGTTCCAAAACGCTGATACGGAATACCATGAAGCTCATATGGGACACTCAATCCTCAGCGGATCCCGTAAGGAAAAATAGAGAGAAGAAATCCTCAGAAGATACTGACATGGTTATGTACAGGATAAGCTGCAATAACGTCTTCCGGGAAAGTAAGGCACAATTGCGTGACCAGCATGATGTCCAAATATCAGTAGTAACTGTGCGCCGTCGTCTGATAGAATTCCAGCTCAACGGAAGAATTGCCATTAAGAAACTTCTCGTGTCACAGAAGAACCGGAAGACGAGACTTGCTTTTGCATATGCTCACAAGGACAAGTCGATGTTTTCTTGGAAGAAACATTGTGTGGAGAGCGACGAAAGCAAATTCAATCGCCTGGGATCGGATGGCAAAAAGTACATAACCACCAATACAATCCCAGGTGCACTATTGATACGGTCAAACATGGTGGCGGGAGTATAATGGTGTGGGTAGCACTATCAAGGCATGGTGTTGAACCCATCGCACAAATTGGTGGCATTCTGGATCAACATCAGTACAAATGCATACTAGTGAGCCATTTGGTTCCAAACATTGATAAATCTATGCCTGTATCATGGACATTTATGCATGAGAATGATCCGAACCATTTTCGCGACTTGCAAAGAGCCGGCCTTTGGACCAACAAATATCGGTACATGATTGGATAGCTCAAAGTCTCGGTATAAATCCAATAGAGAAGATTTGGAACGATGTGGAATATATAGTGAAGGACTCAAATCCAAAGAATCCGGATGAACTTTTGGGGGTCGTCAAGTCAGCGTGGATATTATCCCTTCGGGTATATTTAAACGATTGGTTGAAAGTCTACTAAGGATAGCAAAGTAGTAATTAGGAGCAAAACCTCTCCTACCAAATACTTAAATATTTGTATTTTTAATCTTTCCTTTTCTTGTTAATTTATTGGTTCTTTTTTAAATTTGTTTGACTGTGCTATTTATGTGAACAGCACATTTTTAAGTCTATGAAGTCCTTTTATCTAATTTAAACCGATATTTTTAAAGAACTGTATTTCCTGTTAATAAACTGAAAGCTTTAATCATTTACAAAAAATAAATTAGAACAAAATTTGTAACAAAATATAAGGGTGTGCTATTTATGTGAACACGACTATGT
Organism: Blera fallax; assembly: GCA_946965025.1. Classification (NCBI taxonomy): domain Eukaryota; kingdom Metazoa; phylum Arthropoda; class Insecta; order Diptera; family Syrphidae; genus Blera; species Blera fallax. The sequence goes on from OX337246.1 coordinate 60,261,710, forward strand.
ACATAAAAAAAAAATTCAAAATTAGAACACATTTTACGATACACCAGCATAATGGAGCTTCCATCTGTCAAGATCAAGCAGCTAACGAAGAAGGAGAAATGGCTTTTCATCGTGGGCTGTTATGCGATACTAACACACGAGTTGAGTGTCAGTTTGATTTTATCTTATCTAGTAAACTTACCATATGCAACAAGGGATCTACGCCAAGGTTCGTAGGAAGATCAGACAAGAAGTGCTTGATATAACACTGGTCTCTTGTTCTGATCATTTAGCGGCAGAAACATGGAGCCTCTTAGAAGACGTATCTCTATCTGATCATAGGTGGATAAGATTTCGTATAGACCTCCAACTCAGGACTAGTAACAGCTACAGAAATTCTAGGAAGGTAGACTGGAACAGGTATATAGAGATAGTGAGAAAATATCTTAAAGATATGCCTATTCGCAATGGCGATCGTCATGATATAGATATGGCAGTAAATAATTTAGACAAAGTAATGAATATGGCGCCGTGGCGCAAGTGGTTAGTGCATTGGTTCGCTGAGCGAGAGGTTCGACGTTCGAATCCCAGAGAACACCAAAAAGTTTTTTCACGGCCCCACCTCTCGTGAATGTCTGACAAACTGTAGGTCCTTTCCATTTGTGTGAAAAAATATAACACGCACAGCACGAATGGTTGCGAGAAGCTAGGCCCTGGACCAATTCGGTCTGTTGCGCCAAGTATGTATGTATGTAATGAATATGGCATTTGAAAGGGCCTGTCCAATGCGGAGGAAGTCCATAAGGGCCCAACCTCCATTGCGGAGCAAAGAATTGGACTCCCAGAGAAGGCAGGTAAGGAATTTCTACAACAGGGCTAAGGAGGTAGCGGATGATACTACATGGGATGAATACCTAGAGCGCAATAGAGAGTTTAAATACTAGTCAGGCGATTCCCACCGTTTAAAGCACCAGGCCCTGATGGAATTTTACCAGATATGCTGCAAAAAGCTCCATAAGTCTCTCGTCATTTCTGCTCAAAACACTTGAAAAGCTTCTTGATATTCACATCCGTAGTAAGTGTTGCCACGGCATTCTATGCAAATCTCAACATGCATATTTAAAGGGAAAGAACCAGCATTACAAGACGTAGTAGGGAAAATAGAAACAATCCTTCACCTTATGGAATATGCATTAGCAGCCTTCCTGGACATTGAAGGCGATTTCAGCAATGTAATTAATATTTGTGTAGGTAGGTAGGTGTGTGGCTACGGGAAGTATCCGTGATAGAATCATTAATATGGCTAATTCAATGTGTCCAAATTAGATCGCCATAAGGTGTCCAAGGCCTTGTGGCCTGTGTTAGACCGTAGGAAATCTGGGTTGATCATAAAGGCAGAAAGGTCAGGGCTAAGAACAGCGACAGGAATACTCTCTGGCCACTGTCTTCTAAGGAAGCATGCTATGAGATTAGGTTTATCAAATACAGATGTCTGTAGGTACTGCAACGACCTATGTACATGCCTCAGAGGATATAACACACATACTCTGTGAATGCCAGGGCATTGCCAGGACAAGGCTAAAGTACCTTGGAAGATACGTCATGGAGGCAAAGAAAACTCGTTCTATTTGTTTTCAACCGCTGAATAGATTTTAGCAGTGTTTTTATCTCCAGTTGTTTTGAGATGGCAGTGTCCGAGGATGTCTGTTTATCCCTTGCGCGAAAAATATTTTGTGGAGCAAGTGGTGGTGGATCGCAAGCAACGGAGTGGCATAGTTTGGTTAACAAGTCAACAAGGTTCTCATTCTCCACCGTAGGTATTCAATGAATAATAGCATCTGTAGACATTTTTTCGCGCTTGAGTTCATCTATGCGTTGGGCCAGTAAGATTGTGCAGCGGTACGGGGGTCGCTTTAAGTTGTTGGACTCAAAGTGAGAGATCGACAACAATTTGGTTAACTTCTGCAAAATCTTCCTCAATCTTATCTAGTTTTAAAATCAGTTTATTATCCCCAATTAGTCTCTTCAAATCATCGATCTGTTTTGTTAATCTCAACTCAATGCAGTTTTAGGATTTTTTATCATCTACTGTGAGATTCGATTTTTGCGCGGGTGAATTATAAGAACTGATATGGTACGCGAAAAGATTAATCGGCTAAAGGATGACTTTTCCCCCGGTCCTGATAGTCTTCCCGCTATATTTTTAAAAAAATGTGTTAATGTTCTGTATCAGCCCCTTACAACTGTTTTTCGACTCGCACTCGCTCAAGCCGTTTTCCCAAAACTATGGAAGGACTCCTTTATTTTCCCTGTCCATAAAAAAGGCATCAAAACGACATTTCTAACTACCGACCCATAGCTAAACTCTCTTCTATACCCAAACTCTTCGAAAGCATTGTCTATGACTCACTATATTTTTACTGCAAGTCCATCTTCTCCCCACAACAGCACGGTTTCTTAAGGGGTAGGTCCACAACGACTAACCTAACCGAATTCGTTTCTTATACACTGCAAGCCTTAGAGGATGGAAAGGAAGTGGATGTCATTACCACCGACTGTTTTACGTTAAACTTACGTTAAACTCAAAGCCCTCTTTTACTTCAAAACAACCTTAATTCATTCCACACATGGTGCGACAAAACTTTTTACAACTTAACGTCGATAAATGTCAATCCATAACCTTCTCCCGTAGACGCCTCCCCCACCGCTCAGAACCTATTACTTCCGTAACGAGTCAATTCCCTCAGTCTCTACTATACGCGATCTGGGTATTATTTGTGATAGGGAGTTAAGCTTCCGTTCCCATATTGATCACATTATACTCAAGGCCAACTCTTCTCTCGGTTTCATAAAACGCTGGTCTAAAGAATTCCCTCACGTTAAAAAATCCCTTTACATTACCTTTGTCAGACCCCTCCTTGAATACGCCAGCCAAATTTGGTCACCTTTTCACAACACCCACTCACTTCGAATCGAAGCCGTGCAACGCAGGTTTATACGCTTTGCCTTACGCGGTCTCCCATGGGCCGACAACTATGTATATCTTACCCCCATATGAAGATAGGTTGAAATTGATAAACTTGCAGACCCTTGTAAAACGTCGCAAAGTCGCTGACATTTTTTTCGTCCACCAATTATTAACTGGTACGATAGATTCCCCCGCATTACTAGAAATGATTTCCCATCACACCAAGCCATGTAATCTTAGGTCTGTTCCGCTCTTTCGTATCCCTCACCACCGCACCAACTATGGCCATTTCGAACCAAGGTCCAGAATGTTGCGTTTGGCCAACAATGCACAGAACACGCTTGACCTTAACTCCAGTTTATCCTCCCTTAGACAATCTCTCCTCTCTTCCACGTGACCTCTTCCCTTATTATTATGTTTTAGTTTAAGTTAAGCTAAATACAAGTAATAATTGAAAAAAAGAATAGCTTAAGTTAGAATTAATTTAGCTTTAAGTTACAGCTTGTACTTATAGATTGCATATCGGCACCACAATAGGTGTCATCACTGGACACTGTCCAATAGGCAAGAACGCTACAAGGCTAGGCCTCTTCGCGAACGATTTCTGTAGAAGCTGCATGGATGAAAAAGAGTAGGAAACTATTCCTCACCTTCTTTGTTTCTGCCCAGCTCTCTCCCGTAGAAAGAAACTCCACTTAGGAGCTTGCTATTATAACGATACAGGCGACCTGATGAATATCGATATTAAGAGCCTCCTACGCTTCATAAGAAGCCCTAATTGGTTTTAAAACGAGTAGGTAGAGAGAAACTTTCTCCCATGACCCACGTGGTATCACAACGGACCTATCATTGGCCTAAGTGTGCTGGCGACTCCTAGCTGGCAGCCACTTCAACCTAACCTAACCTACAGCTTGTACTAAGCTTCAATAAAAAAATAAAAAAATATTGTTGGTTCTTCGCAGCAGTAGCGTGGGTCTCAGGTCGCAATGGTTGGTGTTTGTAAGAGGCCGACATGGTTGGCAAAGGAAGTGGAAACCGAAAAATAACTGAACTGATAGCGCAGTATTGCATCAAGAACATGTGCATAAGCGCGTAACTTTGGTGTTTGTGTACCGATAGAAAAAACACTTTACTTGAGTATATCTGTAATTGTACTTCAATAAAACTTGATGAAAATTGGTCCTTCCCAAAATTCATTACTATTTAAAACTTAATATTCATCATTATTTTTAAAACTGACCCTAAGTAAGTCCGTGTTCTTCGATAGGGTTGCATGAGAAAATGGCTTTTTTAGAATGTTCTTTGCAGATAGGCTACCTTCGTGGTTTAATGTAGAGAATAAAATCACCTAGTTTCTAGCAAATATGCCATAATTGTGTTGTTTTTATAATGAGATGGACTGTTAACGATCCCCAACTACTTTAACCAGCTCCACTATTCAAGACTCCAGCCTAAAGCTTTGAATTAGGTTAGAACCTTAAATAAATTGATGACTACTGTCACACACTTCCCAAGCACCCTCCACACAACTATCCATTATCACTTTGACATTTAAATAACTTCACTAAGTTGATAATATCTTATGATTTACATTTGCTCGTCAGGTGACATACATATAATAATCCGAGAAATTATTTACTCAATCTCTGGCAAATAAATCCATCTATAACCACCATCTCTAACGTTGTTTGAAAGTCAGTACCTAGCTAAGTCAAAAAAAATTAAGCATTGTTGTATCATTATAATATTATAATTCCTGCAAAATGATTTCAACTCTGCGATATACAGCCAAACTTCACAGATATGTAAATTAATCATCAAGCAACCCCCGTACGTCATTAAGGTATTAAACAGAAGGCAAGGGCATTTCAATTGCATTTAGACCAAAAAAAGGAGTTTATCTGCAAACTGTGTGTGGGGGACTACATATATAAGGAGCAACCACCGTCAGTTTAATGACTGTCTGTCTCATATTCTTGGCCTCACTGGGAAGGAATTCCTGAAGCGCTTGGCGGTTTATGATGATTTTATGGGGGTTATAAATCCCAACTACTTATGTATATACATACATATATACTTCTTGATTTCCTTTGCTACATCCTAGCCAGCAAACGAAACGGAAAGAACGGCAAAGGTGCTTTGCTTTTCCGAAAAAGCTGGTTTGGCGAGTGGACTGCAATTCCATGAATATTTGCCCATCAACCTAGTGGTTTTAGAGCTGCAATAAAATGGAAAATATCGCATTTATGTTTGATCTCGGAATTACATTGTCGTAACTAAGTTGAGAACTAGCAGTAATGCCTTTGAATATTTTTCAGACGAAGACTGGATTCTTATTATTTAAAATGCGTATTTGTTTCACAAAGTCAGAACTCGGAAATGAGCTTGGAAGTGAAGTGGAAAAATGAAAAAAAAATTCGCTTTCTAATTTAAGGGATAGCAATCTGTCGTCTCTGAAGCTCTGAAAATTTTCTAATGAGCTCAAATACGAACAAAGCACAATGCATTTGGCAGTATTTCTCCTCAAGTATTTTAAAAATTGTGTTGGAGGGAAGGTCATATTTCTCACACATTGCAAAATTTAAATATACATGGAAACAGAGAAATAAGGGAAAAATTAAGTAATGTTTAATATTTTACTAAAATAAAACATTACATTGTTACTCAAAGCTATATTTTTGATTTTGATATAGTTAAGCAAAAAACAAGTTCGAAAACATTTTTAATGCCAAAGTGGGTGTGGTTGAGACCACTTACGAAATCTCTTTCTTATTTGGCCCACAGGGAACAATTTTTAGGGTTCTGACTTTTGCTAGTGCGATGATCTTGTGACGTGTTCCGTCTTGGCGTTTGATAATGCCATGATCTTATGACATGTCCGGTTATGGCGCCTGGTAATGCGATGATTTTATCTAATGTGGTTCTGGCTTGTGCTTTGATCTACTGCCCTCTTTAGTTCACCTGACATCCTCTTCCAATGAGGATATGGTCTTCAATTATGTCTCAAAATATTTTCATAGTTATCAGCAAAGAAGAATGAGCATAATTTGCTCGAGCAGGGTATCGAACAGAGGAGGGAGACGAGAAAATGAAATAATAAACCACTTCAAGCTCATCTGCACACATTGTATGGAATTCTGATACTACGTTGCTGTTTGAAAATAATAAAAAACTATCGATAGCATTGGGAGTTATGGTTTTTTTTTTAAATATCAGATCATATTAGAAGCTTTTTCTTCTTATCTCAACATCTAAGTCCCAAAATGCGGTGTCATACGGAATGAACGAATGATATGTCTCAATCGAATGTGGTTTTTGATGACGATCATGATTTTTTTTTTATGGTTGTGCCAAAGGATGTGTAATCTTCATAGATATCAGTGACCCGAGCTACTGGCATGCACGATTCGTAGGCCTGACTGGGAGTCAGAAATACGCAGACGTGCTAAACCACACCCTGCATACATCAAACCACTCTCCCCGTGGAAGTGCCGTTAGGTACTACTTGGCCGGGCTGGTAAGCCTGTTAGGCAATATTCTCCTATTCGCCATTATGTGTTACTGGGCGTTTGCAGGTCGATTGTTTAAATTATTCGCGTTGCGTTGACGCTCTAGGTGCCTAAGGTCGCTCATTATAAGTACCGCGACGTTACTTACGATGTTCCAGTTATCATCATTTTGGAGCATGTAATTTACAACATTCTCGGGAGTAGCCCACTCCCCAAACTGGTCCCGGAGGGGATTCATCCCGTTTGCATATCATGAGCAATGAAAAAATACGTGTTCTACGTTTTCCGACACATGTTCACAATGTGGGCAGTTTGAGACAATTTCGTGTTTGCATTTGTAGAGGTATTCTCTGATACAGCTATGTCCCGTCACAAACTGAGTTAGGTAAAAGTTTGTTTCACCGTGATCGCGTTTTATCCATAAGTACATCGATAATTGGTATAAGACGATGCGTCCATATTCCCTTTGAACCTCATACTGTGGTTCCTTTTGTATTTCCTTTTTTCGTCGTGTACTCGACTGTTTCGAACTCGCTCACTTCGAAGTCTTTTTATTTCTTCAGCAAGTAAGTCGATGAGCAGTATTGAAGATACGATGAGAATAGCATCATTTGGAATCGTTCGAAACGAACTGGCGACCCTAAGCGCGCTGAGACGGTGGATGGATTTAACTACATGCACTTAGACTTAACTTTTGCGGAACTTGACCATATTTCTGCTGCATACATATTGATTGAACTGGCAGTTCTTGCAATAAGAAGTCTTTTATTTTGTTTTGTGCCTCCTACATATATTGCTCATTAGTCTTGAAAGCGCACTAACAGCTTTCTACGGTTTTTATCAAGCATATTCAAGGTGGTGTTTGAAGTTTATCACACCAAGGTACTTAATAAATGGTTGGGAAACTATTTCGTGCCGCCCGACTATAAACGATATCGTTTCACGGACTTTCCTACTTGTAAAGAGCACCGCTTCAGTTTTATGATCCGCAAGTTGCAAACCGCGCCGTCAGCTAGCCAACGACGTACCGTTTCAATTGTCCCCTTACAGTGGAGTACAACTTCCTCAATTGTATTAGCAACGATCACCACGGCGATGTCATCCGCAAAGCCGATGATTGACGCTTCTCTTGGAATCGGTAGGCGTAGAATTTCATCGTATATAGCGTTCCACAACAGGGGGCCTGGGACCGAGCCTTGTGGATCACCACCAGTTACGTCATAGGTCTTAATACCTTCGTCAGAGTCATAGAAGACGACCCAGTTTTCAAAATAGTTATTATTTATATTACAAAGACAGTCCGGTATTTCAATCCGATAAAGACTTCTCATGATGCGTTCCCAGTTCGCTGAGTTAAACGCGTTTTTTACATCCAGAAATAGCGCAATATTTCTTAGTACCGCCTTTCCAACGTCTGCCTTCTATAGCGACTAGGGCTTTCGATATTACGGCTCATGTGTATTATTACATATGTCCATATGTACATATGTATGTATACGTGCATATGTAGATTTTAACATACATACATACATACATAGTTTTTGGAATCTATAGTAATTTTTGTCTCTGAATAATATTGGTTCATGAACAAATGCGTAGAATTCAGTTTAAGTTATGTATTTACTTGTATGTATGTATAATGAACAAAAAGCAAGCGAGATAAAATAAGACTATGTTGGATTAAAACCCAACAACCAACCGGAAACAATTTTGCGTGTCCTGGTAACGATTTCTCAATAAATTTAATTTTCTTTAATTCTCAGAATAAAAATTGTACAATATAATTGGCTTCCAAAAGTATTTTCAATGTTCGAAATAGCCTTTGGTAACTGCAGTATAAATGTGTTTAAGTTAAATGTTTGTGGATCGAGATGATAACCTTCAGCCACGCAATATTACCGGGCAGCACAGGAGGAGCAAGGCACAACGTTTGGTTGGGATGTTTTTTTCTTTTTTCATCTGAAACGACCCTCGCTCAATTATGAATTTGTGTCCATAACAACGGTTAAAGAGCTCCATTACAAACCTACATATGTACATGTGTACATATGTATGTATATACTTATAACGAGAGAAGTGACACTGATATCACGTGAGTTACATACATGCATGCAAGGGCATCCGAGCGTTCACTTATACATGCGTACATACATATATACATATGTGCACTAAATGGTAGTGGTGGCGGTTGGCGTTATTACAACAATAGTTTTGTAGAACTTGATGTGGCCTTTAGGTAAGTATGTACGTTCGCCTGGCCTGAGTAGAAACGCAAGAGCATGTGAAGATATGCGGTATGACGTGGCGTCAACAAATTCGAAACAACCGCACCAAAGAACACTGAAATTCGGGCTTCTGCAGATGATGATGTATGTAGGGAACGGAGGGTACGACATATTTTCGAAGGTTTTGTAATGCGCTCTCCATTTGGCAGTGTGTAATGTTTTGCTTCAGCAACGATTGTCAGGGTATTTTTTTTGAAGCAACAGTAGGAGACCACCGTTGGAGGTATAACTAGAACAATTGGCAACTGCGTTCCTGTATAGCGTGTCATTGGGGGGCCATTATTAGGCTGACCATACGTCCTCTTTTAAGAGGACATGTCCTCTTTTGTCTAAAAAAAAAATGTCCGGTATCTTTTTGAAAAAAACATGCAATTTGTCCTCTTTTTGGGTTTTCTCAGTTAACAACATTTTTCGACATCTCAAACCTACAACAAAACTTTTTCTCAACACTAATTCAGAAATTTTCTGCATCTTTCTGGTGCGAACACGACTTAAAATATATTTGTACCTAAACTCATCCACTTCTGAACACAACGCCATCTTATTTTTATTTTTATTTATTTTAGTTGAATTTTTTAAAATTTATGTTTTTTTGTTTTGATAAATTAAAAAATATTATATTTTTTTATTTTGGTTTTTTTTTGTTCTTCAATTTTTCATTTGAGATTTTTGAAGGTGGCACGGATCTGGTCACCCTAGCCATTATACGGTCCTTTGGCCTTTGTTGTTCATATTTTTACGCGAGCGACAGCTTATGCTTTATGTTTTTTGAATTTTTGTTCTCGTTCTCGCGAGAGTGTTAATGATAATAAAATATTCTATAAACTGAGCTTGGTTAAAGTCTATAATTCGGCGGTGCTAACTGGTTGTCAGATTGTTAAAACAGTGGTAATTAAATAACAGCCATAGTACTCCAACTGTTGAACAGCGGGCGGGTCAACAGTGGATAACAGCAACAACAGTAAAAAAGACAGCGGCCGAAGACACTAAGGTTAGTGGCAATGACTCGCCGAAAAAGACAAAGGGTACGGAACCTACCCTGAAAATCCGGTAGAACATGGCGCTATACACTCTATGCAAGATTGCCAAAAATAAGTCGGAAGTGCCGAAGTTACCGAAAAAGACGGAAGTGACAAAATTAAATACCAGGCAATTGTTAAGAAAAACAACGAGCAGCTGGTAGCGCAACAGTCGAAGAACAAAAGAAATATGTCCATAGATGTACATAGATCCTAGGATGCGACTACGCATGCATTGAAAAGATGCAAGGTTGCTAAACTCTCGGTGGCACCACAGCAGATTTAACACGTTACGTCTAAGGCCAGCAATACCCAGATGCGACACTTCTCGGAGGTTGTTAGGAACCACCTGGATGCAAGTTGGGGATGAAAGCGTGGGGAAGCATCGAAGCCTTGCTATCAGAGATGGTGATAGACTTCCCGCTGAGATATCCAAGGGGACTCCTGCCAAGGAACCAAGGCAGGTTCCGCCGAATTAGTCAAGTGGTATAAGGTAATCAGATGTGAGGGCCGATTCTTCCAGGATTTTCTTAACGAGTGTGTTGCTAAAGTTAGCTGCGCCTGAGATGGCATGAAGCTTATTCCAGCTGAAGAAACCCCAAGGAGAAGTAGGGCCTAGCTTCTCCAATGTCTTCAACTGTACAATCCGGCGGTTCCAATGAATGATTGTGCAGTCATTATGGGTGAGGAATCCCAGAAGAACAGCTCATATTTCCTGCTTAAACATATTAATGCTTTTCTATGTCCTAGTTTTAGCTCTGCAGAGTTAAATTAGAATTTGCAAATAATAAAACTCTTTATATGCTCAGTATATAAGGGTCGGCATAGACCAGCACCGCCTGAGGAAGTACAAAAATTTACAAGCAAAACAACATCGAATATGGACAATCTGTTTCTGTGCTGTGACGCCAATGCAAGACATACGCTATGGGGCGATTTCCCAGAAACACCAAAAAGTTTCTTCACGGTCCTACCTCTCGTGAATGTCTGACAAACGTCCGAGATAACTGCAGGATTCTGTCGAAGAAATACTCCAGTCCATCGTTTATCGAAAGGCCGGATGGGACCTGGACAGATTCTTCTAGAGCATCCATTCCAGTATGTAAAAACAGTTACGCTGAAGTCCATCAGGATGCGCAACTCTCACCATGGAATGAAATTACATATAACACTAGTTACACATGAAAATACATCATGGGATATTGCCAGTTTCTCTTCGTATAAATCAGCCGGTCTTGAAGCCATATTTCCCATCATTCTCATCACATGAGTTCAGTCCCAATATTGAGACTAACCTGCAAAATGCGATTAGAATATAAGTCAATTATTTCAACAAGTGGAAAATAAAAATCAATGCAGAAAAAGTGCAATCAATCTTTTTTAGTCGAAAAAGAAAGAGTTGCTATCTTCCTAACAATCCGCTTAACGTGTGTGGGATAAGAGTTGACTGCAAACCAAGTGTTAAGTATCTGGCAATTCATCTAGATGAAAAACTGACATTCAAAGAACATATTTCAAACACCATAAATAAAGTAAACATTGCTATCAAAATGCTTTACCCATTTATAAACAAGAAGTCAATGCTAAAGCTTCAACAAAATCGTAATCCATAAAGTAGTATTTCAATCAATACTACTTTAATAAATAAATAAATCAATAGATACAGAAATGAATAATTAAATAAATAAATTGATTAGTTAAATAATAAAATACATAACTTAATAGATAGACGAATAGATAAATTATGAATAAATAGATAAACAGATATACACATATATAATAAATTGAAAAATAATAAATTAAATAGACAGATAAACAGATAGATATATGTTGTTCAAGCATTTAATTGGTTTACATGAATAAATAGTCATAATTTACCTATTCTATCTATTAAGTTATGTATTTTGTTATTTAACTAATCAAATTATTTAATTAATTATTTATTTATTTATTTCTGTATCTATTTATTTAATTATTTGTTCATTTATTTATTTATGTACTTATTTATTTATTTAATTGTTTGTCCATTATTTTTGTATCTATTTATTTATCTATTTATCTATTCATTTATTTATTTATGTATCTATTTATTTATCTATTTATTTATGCATTTAATTGTTTATTTATTTATTTATGTATCTATCTATCTATTTATTTATTTATTTATTCATTTATTATTATTATTATTTTTTTTTTTACTTGTATTGAAGGTTTTTTCGTAGTTTCCGTCAACCATTATTCTTTCCCTTCTCGTTTTTTTTAAAGTTCCAAAAGATAATGTTTCAGTTGAAAGATATAAAATTAGATATCGAATCTCTGTATGTAAATTGTGTGGCGACCTTATTGTAAATTTTAATACGAAATAAAATTCATTCATTCATTAAATGCTCACTCCACAATGAATTATTAACTTATGAAGTGGCATTAGCCCTAGTTTTCTATTCCATTTTATTTTACCTTGGGAATTGAGTTTAGGTGGCCGCCGTGGCTCAAGTGGTTAGTGCGTTGGATCGCTGAGTGATTTTGGTATAAAGACAATTCTTACTTACCGCCAAACTTTGGAACTTAGACACCAACCATAAATTAAGCCATGGAATGATAGATTCTGCCGACTCTTGTAACATTATCTCGTCCATACCAGGTGGTTTGTAGGGTGTGAAACGAATTAATATTCCACACAATTTTCTGATCGTCAATTATCTTGTCGATTATTTCCGTCACCATGGTCTCTGGCGTATGTTTAAATGCCAGACGAAAGGTTCCTGCGTCTACACAACCAGAAAAGTGACATTTCAGGTCAAGCGTGCTGTCACAGTTCTTGATGGAAGAAACCTTTAACAGAGCCTTGGTAAGGACTTTTCTCAAACGAGCTGCCTCTGTGGTTCTTTCGATAGAACCGCAGAAGCTTCTCCAAGAATTTTTGTTTTTAGCGAATTACTTCATTTTTGAGAAGCGTCTCTTATCATATAATGCTTACTGACACCAGGGTTTGAACTGTGAACCATCATCTTGACAAACGATGACGCTACCACTGCACCATTGCCACCCTCTTTGTGATGTTCCAGCTATATCTTGTGGTGCGCAGACGTTATGCTATATTCGGGTTTCACCAAGGAAAATGATTCTTACCGCTGGTGCTTGGAAAAGACAGGCTCTTCCAAGCAAACGTTGGAGCTTACTAGTATGGTCATGAACCATTCCATTGATGTCTTCCATGGAATTGCGGATTTCTTCAGGTCAGAGCTCAAGAGACCTTTAGGTTAGGTTGAAGTAGCTGCTAGCTAGGAGTCGCCAGCACACTTATACCAATGGTAGGTCCATTTTGATACCACGTGGATCATGGGAGAAAGTTTCTCTCTACCCAATCGTCAAAACAATTTTGAGCTTTAAATCGCCAACTCAAACCAACAAAACGGGAAGTATTACGAATACTTATGTCGATTTTTGACCCGCTAGGTTTAATTGGTCATTTCACTAGTTATTTGAAAATAGTGATGCAAGAGATATGGCGTTCGAAAGTAAACTGGGATGACGAGATTGAAGATGAGCAACATATGAAGTGGTTGACCTGGCTCAAAGAACTTTATCGAGTAGAAAACCTTCATATTCCCAGATGCTATGTAACAAATGCGACAATGTGGAATGAGTCAGAAGTACAACTTCATTATATTTGTCGACGCGAGCAAGGACAGCAGTGCAGCAGTTGCATATCTAAGAATAAAGTCGAAGAAAAATATAGTTTGTACGTTGTTAGGTTCAAAAACAAAAAACAAAAGTGGCACCAATTAAACTTACATCGATCCCAAGGTTAGAGCTCATTGCTGCGTTGATTGGAGCCAGACTTGCGGAGAGCATTCGAAAATCGTTGACCATCTCTATGACAAGAATATTTTACTGGTCCGACTCGGTGACTGTTGTAAGGTGGTTGAGATCAGATGCAAAGGCAACCAAAGGTCAGTTCGTCGCATTCAGAATTGCTGAAATACAAGTAACTAGCAAGATTGCCGATTGGAGATATATCCCTTCAGAAATAAATGTGGCTGATGATGCTACTAGGTGGAAGAAAGGACCTTCGCTGAACAGGGACGATCGTTGGTTTATAGCTCCAAAATTTCTGTACGCTGATGAGGCTGAATGGCCAGAAGACATCTCACTTCTATTCAAACAGAATCCTGAAGTCGTTGAGGCAGTTCATCAAATTTGCCAACCAGCTATTGCATTTGAAAATTTCTCCGATTGGCTCAAATTAGTTCGAGTGACAGCTTTCGTGTGTAGATTTATAAATGTTCTGACAAAAAAGCAGAATAAACTTGAGAGTATTAATTTCCTCCTGTCACACGAATATAAGACTGCTGAGATCGTTTTATTTAAATTAATTCAGAGTCAAGAATATGAGAACGTAATCAAATATCTAAAACAACAACAACAGGGCAGTTTACTATATGGAAATGATGAACCAAGACGTCGCAGCAGTCACATATTTTCGCTAAAACCATACCTAGATGATGAAGGAGTGCTACGATCCATGAGCAGAATTGACAAGGCGATTTGCGTTAGTATAGCAACAAGGCGTCCAGTAATTTTGTCACAGCATCACCATGGAACAATGCTATTGGTACGTGATTATCACGAAAGGTTTCGTCACATAAATCATGAAACGGTGGTGAACGAGGTTAGGAAAAGGTTTTATATTCCTCGGCTGCGACAATTCTTGAAGCGGATAAGAACTAATTGCAATCGTTGCAAGATATTAAGAGCCAAAGCAGCAAATCCAGACATGGCAGAATTACCAGCTGTACGCATTACTCCGTATACACCGCCTTTTTCGATTCGAAGTAGTTAATGGACGCAAGAAAGAAAAACGATGGATTTGTCTATTCACATGTCTGGTGGTACGATCTGTTCACATAGAGATTGCCTACAGTTGCAGCACCGATTCCTTTATCCTATGCTATCAGAATTTCTTAAGCCGTAGAGGACCTGTAAAGAAGATGTTTAGTGATCGAGGCACGAATTTCATCGTAGTAGAAAAAGTTTTGAAGGAAGATCTAAAGCAAGTCGACTCGCGTTCTATAGCTGAAAAGTTTATCAGATCAAACTTGGAGTGGTATTTTCATCCGCCTGGGTTGCCACATATGAACAGATCCGTCGAACGTTTAATTAAATCAGTCAAAGTTGCTTTGTATGCTGTAAGCGACATCATCACCTACAAACCGAACGATGAGCTGTTTCGAAGTTACTTGATGGAAGTTGAGGATATGATAAACTCGAGACCATTAACATACCTACCACTAGACAGCGAGGAATCCGAAGCGTTAACACCAAACCATTTTTTGCGGCACTTAGTAGGAGAAATTTCACTTACACAGCCTGAAGATATTGAAGACGACTCTAAGCTGTATAAGACAAATGCGCTTATGTCCCACCTGTACGCAAAGCACTACTGGAAGCGATGGATCAGGAAGTACGGACTTTAACAAGAAGGGAAAAATGGAACCAAATTGTTAAACCACTAATGGAAGGAGATATCGTTTTGGTCATCGACGAGAGACTTCCACGCAATCGCTGGCGAAAAGGGAAGATATTAAACGTGACTTTGTCAAAAGATGGTCAAGCCAGGAGCCCAACAGTCAAAACTTTGGACGGTATATATGAAAGACCAGCTGTTAAACTAGCCAAGTTGGACGTCAATTAGGAGGTACATTTGTGCAGAGCTCGAGACCAGTCTACCGAGGGGGAGAATGTCGGAAATAACCAAAAATTACTGAACGTTCGCTGAATTCAACCGTCGCAAAGCCAGAGCTCGGTTTCTTGGTCTGGCTGCTGCCATTGAGCGCCGCCAGTTTTTTTATTGAGCAACAAGGTAATAAAGTTGAGACCATTTTTTTACATACCTCGCATCTTTTTTTGTGACTGTTACCTATTGCCCGACCATTAGAACCAGCAGACGTTTTTTAAGCAGTTTTTTAAGAAGTTACTGTAATCTTAAGCACCCAATAGTGGGTTAATAAATTTAAATTATCTAAGTAGCTTAAAAACAGTAGTATTTTCTTTTTATTTCAGTCACAAAAAGTAGTGACAACTATCGTCCCGTCGATCGTACGATAAATACAAAACCAAAGAATGACATATTCAAGGGGTGAATATGGCTTCAGTAGCTTTCAAACTGTAAACGATAGATGACACGATAGGGATGGAGTTACATGAAGTAGACTACAGACGATAGCGTTTATTGTATCGTTTAGACGATGATCGTCTTAAAACTAACGTGATGAGAGCCCAGTTATTTTTCTCAATTCACCAATAAGGAACAGGACAAAGAAACTACAAACAAACAGCCAACCTTGAAGTTTAATAAGATTTATGTTTGAAATTAGGCTTTAGTGGTTCATTTTGGCCTTTAAATTTAAGGGTTCAATTGGCGGAAGACACCTTTCACTCCCAAGCATTCCTCTTTAATCCATCCCTAAACTTTGAGTACAGATGAGAAAAATCATATTCAAGGTAAGCAACCACAACTAACTCTTTCTTTTTCTTTGCCTTTGTTCTATATATCGTTTTTTTTTTTTTTTTGATGTTTTCTTCCTTATGACAGTTAACTTAAATCTAAATTGCATACATAATTTGTATTTTTTTTTTAATTTTTAAAACATAAATATATCTATTTACATATGTATAAAGTTTACGTAAAAACCTATAAGAAGATCAAAATAATATTACTTTGATAACGTGAAATAAACTAAAAAATTTTCGAAATGGATATTTCGCTTCACTGGACACTAATAATGTTTTTGATTAGTTGCACATACATGTACATAATAGCAGCAAATAATTTTTTTATTATTATCGATTGACAAATGGTATCGAACTTAAAAAAAGGGCGTAATTCATTGTTTTTTATGGTATTTAATCCCATACAGTGGTGTTTAGCTTAAATTCGATATTTATTGACCATTTAATTTGGAATTGTTGAATAGCATTAAATGTTTATTTTCATGTCCACAATGCATTGATTTTGAGAAGCGATGTGGCTAATTAAAAGCGCTGTTTCGTCACCGCTCACCGCCGCCGGTAGACTGTCAATAGTAGTAATGATTGTTTACATAACGTTCGGTCAATGCAATATGTATAAATGTCCTTATTACTCATAGGCCGAGCACATATCCTTTTGGCTTCTGACGCATTCGCGCGTATTTGTGTCGCTCAAATGAATCGATTCGCTTATCATAATGGATTGCCAATGATATTTGGTGAATAATTAATTTTAATTAATTCGCTTAAATGGGAAGCCAATTTAGATGTGGTCATGGTGCCTGACCGAAAATATTAATATTTGTCAAAAACAACATTAAAATTAAATATTTCACAAACACGTTCGCGCTAGGGTTAAATGCATATAATTCAATGCGATGGGAGTGGTAAGAGTAAAGGGAGTTACAATTTTATTGATTCCTCGGTGATTGGTTTTGGTTGATTTCTATTGCTCTGGATTAAAAGCAACTAATGAAGTATAATTTTCTGCATGATTTTTTGTTAAGGAACAAATTTCGCAATTTTATTTAGCCATGTCTCTCGTACACATTATGTAGGTTTCATACCGGTCTCTGAAAGGTAATATTATAAATCAAAATTTTCATTCTTACTCCAAATTTAACATTTTAAGCAGACAGTCTTTAAACATAACATTTTAGTTTCTGTTCACGAATAAAGGTAAGCCCTTGATGGTGAAAATTTCCATTGTTTTAGTTATAAAACATTTAACTTATATTGCGTTAAATTTTCTTTTTCCCCAATGAAAATGGAGGCTATTAAAATGTTGGGTTATGTTATGAGCTTCGATTGGTCCACACGTAACTTAGGTGCAGATGAGGAAGACAGCTGCACGCTCGAGGTTACACGGCTTAGCTCGTCGGACGGGAGGTGGTTCTTCTCAGTACACAAAATTTTCGTGCCTGACAAAATAATCTAAAAAAAAGAAAGAAGAAAGAAAGCTACTCTACTTTAACCAAGCAGGGATAAAAAAATAGGAAATACGATAGAAGAAAAAAAGAAAACATGTTTAATGACTCATGCCTATGACCAGGAGAAAGACCGCGAAGAACTTCGCCACTTAAACTATGACGCCCAACGTTATTTTGCCTTCAACGGCTAGAGGCACATTGCGACTCCAAGGGGATAGTTTTCATTTTCGAAGGTCGTTAGCTTGGATTTACCATAGTGTTATTACCCGACATTGTATTTTTTTACATTTTTTAATTTTTGTTTTCTTTCTTATTTATTTTCCGTTTAAGGATTGTTTAGGATCCTTGTTTCATCATAGACTTAAAACAGCTGTCCAATTGTCAGGGGATCTCGTCAGTTAGTCAGAGGCCTATGATGAAAAGGCCAAACTGCTGGCTGTTGTCCGAAGATTAAGGGTATCAGCCCGAGTCTTCGTAAGACGTGAGCATTGATCTTGAAGCCGAGTTCTGCTCTAGATCCTCGGCTATTCTGGCATTAGGTCAAGAATTCCCTTCAGCAATAGTTAAGAAACAGAGTCCCCAGCCACAACCTAACAAGTTTTATTTTCTTTATTTGTAATTATATTAATTTTTTTTTTTTAATTTTTGGATTTTAAATTTTTTTTGTCCTAAATTTTAAGACTAGTGAATTATTCCTGTTTTAACTTTGGTATTTGAATTAAATAACTTATAAAATGGAAGGAAGAAGTAAAAACTTAGGAGCGACACCAAAAAAATCTAAATCTGACCGACTGCTTAAAGGAGGCCGCAGCTCATGCTATGGACGGCGTTTGATTTTCATCTCTTTGGTCTAAACTCCATACTCCCGGAGGTGCCGAAAATAATTCGAAGGGAAAAGAAAAGGTATCCGCATCCATTAGAAGACTCATATAGGCCAGAGCAACAAGGCCTTCCAACAGAACAGAGGCATCTGAGAGAAAAAAGTAGTGTAGGGCAAGGTCAGTGTATAAGCCTGCAGATAGCAAACGTCGGTATCGGCTACTTTTGGAAGGAAAAGAGCAACTGGACAACGTTCCGACGATGACGATGATAACAGCGACTACTTTATTGGTATACGGAACAGAACTACCGAAGATAATGAACAAGTTACGCAACCACCAATGCCATGAGAGCTACACCAACGGCAGGTCTTGAGGCGATCCTCAACCTGCTACCGCTAGATGTCTTCATGCAGTCACAGGCAGCTATGAGCGCCCTAAGAATAAGCCAGTCTGAAAACTGTAAAATAAATACTGTGGGTCACTCAACGATCCCGCAAAAATACATTGGCCATGTACCTACCACGGACTACATCACGCCATATTTAGGCTTCACGAGACCGTTCTCTTGCGCCTACCGCAGCAGAGAAGATTGGAAAAATTACAACTTACCAAATGCGCAATCCATATCTGTGTACACAGACGGGTCCAAAATGGGCACTGGCGTTGGTTCTGGCATTTTCTCTGAACCACTGGGGATAGCACGATCAATCCGACTCCCAAACCATGGCAGGGTTTTCCAACCGGAAGTCCTGGCAGTGACAATAGCAATTCGTGAGTCTGAGGTAAAGTGTCACCTTTTTTATTGACAGCCAGGCTGCTATTAAAGCAATTACTGCCGTTAAAATAAAATCGAAGCTTGAGATGTGCTGTCGCGAAGAACTCAAGGCTCTTAGCACGCAGCATAAGGTCGTACTCTGCTGGGTTTCTGGACACGAAGGAATGAATACCAGGCAACGAGAAGGCTGACGAGCTGGCAAAGGGTGGCTCTGCATCGACCACCGAATTGATAGACCCATCCGTGAGAATCCCGCCTTGTACACTAAGGCTTGAAGCAGGAGAAAAAGCCACGAGAGAGGCAAACTACAGGTGGAACTCCATAGAAAGCCGCGTTATCACAAGGACCACTTTTGACAAGGATAGTATCGAGAGACTTTTTCGGAAAGACCGGAAATCCATTTCCACCCTCGTGAGTATCATCACAGGGCGCAGCACTCTACGGTATCACATGAAAAAACCGCGCTTGACATAAGAGGAGCTCTGCAGAGGCTGTGGCGATGAGGAAGCGATTGAGGATACAACCCACTACCTATGCCACTGCCCCGGCATCCAACATTCTAGATACAAGTTAATGGGGAGACACTTCTTTAATGACCTAGAGGATCTCTCCAGAACGCCAACGGAGGCTCTGATGAAATTCATCAAATCGAAAAGATGGTTTTTTGTGAAGGACCACAAAACAGGTAAATTAGTAATTAAGTTGTGTATAAATGTATAGACGTAAGGTTATAGTAAGTAAGGGACGATTTTACCCCAAATGGGTAATACAATGGGTTAGCATTGACCTGAGTGTGGCGTGGAGAACTTCTCCCCGCCAGCCCACTACCTAACCTAACCTTCGCAACAGATAAATCTCTCAAGCTGTTTTCGCGGAGACCACGAAAGAGTTGCTAATCTTCCAATAGAATGTGAAAACCATGAATGAGAAAATATGCCACTTGGAGGTCTCTGCAGCAACACAGAGACCACCTGGTGCATCACAACTAGATAACATGACGACGACTAGACATCAGGGCACTATTTCGACAACCCATCCCAACTCTGCGCAGAGTGAATGAAAATCCAAGGCCGCGTTTGGGAAAGAACTCCACGCAAAGACCCCCAATTCATGAAGCGAATAGGAGATCTTCACAAATGGAGTATCAAGTTCAACGTGTCACCTAAGTCGATGACGGTCAAAAGTCATGAATTAAAGTGCTTTAACCAAAGAGCAAGTATTTGCTAATTTTCATCACATCCTATCAGGGCCAGACGAAAAATGGTACTGGCAGTACCTAGAAGAAAATCGCGGAGATTTATTTTTGAACCACTTTGACCTTAAAGCATATAACAACAAATACCACCATGAGATCCTACGAGCAATAAGGGACAGGAGGCAGAAGTCTCGACGAATTTTATGGGTAACATTTTCTTTAAATGAGACTTTTTCCTTTATAGCCTTCCCACAGAGAAGGTGCAACCTATCTCGAAACTTCAGAACAAATTCTCTTAACAAATTTGTACCTTCAAAAAATAACTGAAATGGTTCGATGATTCCAAAAATATGATAAAAGGATCTACTTAAGGAAGTAATAGTTAAAATTAGGAACTATCCTCCTTCTTATGGAACCTTCTACGTGCGACTTGAGTCGCGGTAGACCAATTTATTTTTCATGGTCACTGATGCCCAACATCACCATCACAATACAACATCCCGGATCTAAACATCTCTTGGTGCCTAACATAGACATTGCACGTTTCTGTTTTTAATTATGCACAATGCTTTGTTAATTAACAAATAAAATAAACCATACACACAACATGACCCAAAATACTCGTAGAGCTAAGTAACCACAGCATTGACACATGTATGTCATACAATGTACTTCGTCTCGCCTCTCTCCTCTCAGACGGATGCACAAGTGCACATCATGGATAACAATTGGCTCAATTGAAAAGCACAATTTAAATGAGTGATGCACGATGCACAGCTGAATTGTTGAACAGAATAAAATTAAGGAAAAAAAAACGCTGAAGGGTATGAAACCCAAATAAATAAAAAAATAAAAAAACGTTCATGTTGGCCAATTATTTCCTTCCACAATGTTATCAGTGTGGCGAACAATTAAATTGCAGCACCATAAGTCACTGTAGACCACCGAGAGTCAGCGTAATATTGTGCACTCAAAAACTCTGACGAGGGTGTAGGTTGGCGGTGGTACAGAGTAGAATGAGGGTCAACAGAGACTGTGCTCCACATTAAAGGGAGGATGGAAATAATAAAGTGTACGTCATATTGTGGCACAACATAGAGAGTTCTGAACTACAAGTACAGTATATATGAAGGTTATATTTTTTTATGCGCTCATGTTTCTAGCGTTGTTCACCCACATGAACACATAATTTCCGTACATGTGCAACATAATAAAAGGCTCCAAGATATTGAGGTGTTTTCAAAAAAATTATTTTTGAAAGTTTAAATTGCTTGGCGTTCTGATACATGTATGTAGAAACCAGATCAATAAAGGAATACAACCAAATAGTTTTATTATAATAATAAAAAGAGAAACAATTTAATTTAATGCAGATTTACTAACAAGTTAGCTTAGGTTAGGTTAGGTTAGGTTGAAGTGGCTGCCAGCTAGGAGTCACCAACACACTTATACCCGATATCACGTTTTTTTTAAGCCAAGATAGGGCATCTTTAATCACCATTATTTCCGCCTGGAACACGCTACAATGATTTGGAAGACGGAAAGAGAGCTTAAGATTAAACCTATCTTAGAAAACACCTGCACCAACTCCGTCTTTGGTTTTTGACCCGTGCGTCGGAGTAGAAGTGAATTAATTCATCTTCTAAAAATGCATCGTTCTCCCAGAATGATCTGGAGGAGATGGTGATAGTGTAATAATAAATATGGAATTTTCGTTCTAACTTCGAAATTATGCTTCACTTAAGAAAATCAACTTTTTGCTTCTAAAGATTTTGTTTAGATTTCGTGTTTGAATTTGATTGGACATACATATATACATACGTACATACATACATACATATGTATATGTGTGCTATCAGATGGCATATCACGTTTTTGTCAAAAAATATAACTACAGCCATTTACTTAAGACCAGTTATTAAAAACGAACGTTCCCGGCTATGACATTTAAGTCAGGTGACTGTGGTGGCGTTTCGATCACATGGGGGCAATTATACAGCAGCCATAAGCGCACTTTCATTGCCTTATGTTTGGGATCATTATCTTGATAAAATTTTAAGTGATCCAGTATACCAAACTTGTTCGCACTAGCTGCTAAATTTGTTTTTAATATACTTAAATATTAATCCTGGTCCATAATTCCATCAATAAAGTGCAGATTACCCACTCCAGTTGCTGACATGCACCCCCATACCATTACTGATCCTCCTCCATGTTTAACTGAGGATTGCAAGTTTTTTTCTCCCTCGGTTTGCGCCACACATTAACGTTTCCATCTGACCCGAAGATGTTAGTACTCATAATCTTTTGCAAGACAATTTTTTGCAAACATTTTTCGTTTGCATTTGTTCTGTTTGCTTACAAATGGTGCGCCTAGCTGTTCGGCCATTGTAGTGGTGTTTTTTCAAAATAATGTATATTGTTTCTGGACATGCTTTTTTGTTTAAATATTTTTCAGCTTCTTGAGCAAGTTTAGGCGCACTTATTTTTGGATTTTTCTTTACTTTACGTATAATCCATCGCTCGTCAGCTTCATTAAAAATATTTCGGCCGCTTTGCTTACCTTTGGTTTTTTTTTTAATTTTTTCTTCTTTGTAGCGTTTGATAACATTTATTGCTACGCTAAATAAATAATAAGGCAGAGAAAGTGATGTACGAGTTTTACTTTGATACACTGTAAATACACGATCAGTAATGACAGAATGTCAAATTTCGATACTCGATACTCGGTGTCTTTAGTGGTCATAAATAAATCAATATTTATCAGCCACGTATTGTTCGATTTACTGATGTTGTATAGCAGCTCTGCAGTAGTGGATCTTCCATTTTCACTATACGCACGGAACCTATACGAACACAACAATAAAACAACAATGTATCAATATCTGGACACATCTGTATTCGACTTTCATGGCAATGGAAGCCCAACATAAATATTTAAAAAAAAAATCTGTGGCAACACGAAATAGTAGAGAAATTTGAAATGAGTATGGGGAATTTGCATTGGCTGCCTTAGAAGGCTCCTTCAATAATGTCGTATTAATTATTATTAATTGCCTCTGCAAAATTATCGTCACTACGAAAAAAAAAAAACAATTCCACTTTCGGATACAACCTAAGTAGTAAATTCATTATCATAGAAACTCAACAAAGTCATTAACAAAGTACTAAAAGAAATAAGTAATAAGGGTTTTCCACACGCCGATGACGTGGTGATTTTAGTTCAATGTAAATTACTTAACACATTTAATGAAAGGATGGAATTAGCTTTTAACCTTAAAAGACGAGGTTGTGGACTTCACGTCAACCCTGATAAGACAGCACTAATACTTTTCATCAGAAAATAAATGATATTTTGTATTCTTCATACTGGCAAAGCTGGCATCCCTGTCGGAATACTCACTGGCCATTGCCTTCTGAGGATGCACGCAATGACAATAAGTTTATCAAATAACCATGCATACAGGTACTACAGTAACCTACACGTCTCAGAGGATATAACACATCTGCTTTGTAAATGCCAAGGCATTGCTTGGATCAGACTAAAACGCATTAGAACATATGTATGTATACCATTGTTCTGGTTTTATGAAAGTATATAATATTGTATTTAATTATGTAACCGAAGAACTAAAGAATCGATTGCAAATAGTATTGTGCTGACCAACTAAGTTCCGCGCTGTTTGCGATTAATTTAACAAATTCCACTTTCAGGGGCTAAGCCGAACACTCGACCTCATCGCTTTCCTAAGGATATGCCGACAAATATATGGCATAAAGCCTATTTTCACTCAACTTCGAGGACTATTACAAACCATAAAGGTCCATAGATAACCTAAATAACGCAGCACTGCTCGATAAGAACGCGTATTTTTGCAAACGCACATATGTATGTATGTACATATGTATGTACTTACGTAGATACGAGTACAAGTCCATCTCTTTCGTTTTGTGCAGACGTGAAAGAAGGTTTCCCAATAATTAAACAATTAAAACCCTCCTCGAGCGCAAAAATGGAGTAAGGTAAATGAGTAGATTTTATTGATAGAGCGCTAAAACCCTCCTCGATGTCAACATGATGTGTGCTCTGACTCGTAGTAGGAATTCATAATACCCGTACCAAATACGGATTCGTAATACAATTTACGTTCCAGGGGGAGTATCGCGAATTTGCATACCTCTTTTTTGTTAGTTATTGTTCCGTTACAAGACCGTGCTAGTAAGAAGGAACTATTGCCTTCTACTACGCAAAAAATGTGAGCGATGAGTTAAGTTATTTAATTTTACGTTGCATAAAAAAATCGTAATTACTTCCAAATGCAAATTATGGCCATTCCTTACGGGTACTGGACAACGAATAAACTATGTATTTGAAATATCCTACAGGTAATTAGAATAGCTATATATGAGTAGAATAAATAGAATGCATACCTATCGGTGGCAAAAGAATGCAGTTGTTTACAAAATAATCATATTTCATGCCTGTGCAACGAATTATAACCATATTTATAATTTACATTTACATTTAGCTGAGCTAACGATTTTATTCTGATACTTAATTACAAAATTCCTTATTGATTGATTTTTATTCTTTGAATTGCAAGAGTGCGTTTCTTGCTATTTGAGAATTTGAATTCTTGGAATTAACTAATAAATAAATGCAAGAGTGCATTTCTTACAAGGGAAACGAAAATAACAATTAAGCATACATTATGTATGTACATATGCATGTATGTGCGTCAACTCCAATGTTCGCTCGACTGTGGGGGCTTTGGAGGTAGTGGGTCAGCTGGATGAGCCTGCGTAACTCCTCCTTCTTAAGGTGAAGCGATACCGATAGGGCTGAAGCGAAATCCTCTTTAACTTTGATGATGTATGATCTTGTAGTGTGATTCTCATTTAGTTTGGAATGATTATTCCTTAGCATAGGGAATCTTAGTGTATAATAGTGTATTGTATAAAACGGGAGTGAGTTTTCGAATAAAATAAGTCTTGATTCAAAACTTGACTCGACCAACTGCGGCAGTAATTTGCTATTATCTTTCAGCGAGCTGCGCTTTAAACACCTAAAGAAGAGCGTGCTGTGCTTTATACAGCTTAGGCGGTTGGCGATGAGAAGTGAAATAAATTCAAAAGTAACGTCATTAAAAATAGTGAAACCTGGCGATCCTAAATAATACATAACATGGCGATTCCGAATCATTGTAATGTCTTTTGATTCTTTCATAAGAAAAGGGCAAATACTACCCATACAAGTATCCCGAAGGTAATTGTTGTAATGTAAGGTTTGTGACGACTTCTTTGGTTTGTGTCATTTGCGTAGGGTCCAAAAAGCTTCATAGTTCTGCAGCTGAAGAAGATGAATTTTTGTTAGCTTGAGAATGTTGGTGATTCATTTCGCCTGGACGTTTGCGTATATAAGGGATGCGATTCGTACTTCGTCCCAGAATACGCTCAGGTTATTCCTGTAGGTAATGCCATTAGCTTCTACGCAACAATTCATGTAATGGAGTAGTGCTGCGCTGTCACTTCACGGGATGTTCAAATGCAAGTGGAATTTATGAATGTATTTGGAATATCACTTACTTCTATAAAAGGCAAATCAGATTCGATGTATATATGTATCTGCCACGAAATTTCCGAATTTACCTAACGGATTTGAGTGCAGTTTTCTCCTGTAGATTTAGAATTCTTCTGCGGAGTTTTTTCTATACCACATATTAAGTTTCTTTTGACAAAAACCTTCTAAATAAACAAAAGAAGTATTAAATTTGATTTTTTCCCCATTTTTCGGTGGTTTATCTCAATTTTTCTTAACTCTCGCCAAACAGAACTAAATTTAATTTACATATCTATGTAGAACTTTCATTAACAAATTGGTATATATATTATCTCCGTACGTTACATTAGAGAAAAGTTATAACATTATTTTAACATAAAACATATATTATTTGCATTGTATTGCGAATACGATCAGCGGAGACCATTGCCACTATCGGTGCCCAAGCGGCGTTCGTGTTTATGCGTGTTCATTCTGTAGTTATGCATGTATACATATATGTACGTGTGCATTCATACTACTTGAGCTATGTTATTGTTATTTTTGATGCTTAATAACAATAACAAAAATTAATAAATATTAAAAAGTGGTATGTACAAGGTATGTACATATGTATGTACATAAATGTAAATGTGGTTATTGTAGGTACATACATATGTATATTATCGGCGAGTGTATATGTATATCAACTACTATTATTAAATGTAGTTGATATTTCTTTGTCCGGTATTTGTGAACTGAACCGATTTTATTGATTTTTTTTCATTGATTACGAAATCGCATGGACCAGGTTTAGATAAAGCTACTTATTCAGTTTTGTGCTTGGGAGACCACAAAATGAGACAAAAAAACTTAGAAACACAAATAACATCAACTTTGCCTTTGTCGATTTTAATCAAATTAGTTTTGTCGTTTAGAGATTTTAAAGACTCAAATTTCAAGTCCAAAATTATGATTCTACGTCATCTAGAAAGAAGCTGAGCAATTTCCAAAAATATCATTTGTAAAACTCAGAATTTGATTAATTTTTCATTGATCATGTCTCCCAACCATGTCTCCTGATAATAATTTTTTTGTTCTTTATTCTCCGTTCGCTGCCTCTTCGCTAAATTTGTATTGTTGGTATGTATTTCAACGAATGTGGGGCGTCAACTAAAATGAGTAAAAGATATTCAAAGCCTGATATTGGGCGAAAGAGTAAAGATACAAAAATTAAGCGGATGTCTCGGCTGAGAAATGTGCAAAGTTCCACTGTTATAGACTTGGTTCTGTTAGTAAAAGGTTTATTGTAATCGGTGAAAATGTTGGCCGACCGTGGAGCCTAAAGAAAAATTCATGTTCTCAATATGAAAGTTTCATTTCATACGAAAAGGATTCGCACAAATGTGGGCAAAAGAATCTGCTAGATTGTGTTGTTCAAGCGGAAAAGTAATGCTCAGAAAAATAGGTGCACCGCCGGAACCACCAAAGAGCATTCTATTGGGTGATCATCTTTCGTCAAAAAAATTTTTTAGAGAGTCCTAGAAAGTTTAACTCAGCTTTTCAAATTACCTCCTTTGGTGGTAAACGCATAACAGAAGGCAACTTTATGCCCACTTTTAAGATTCAGGGTCAAATTTACCACCTTATCGGAACATTAATGCCTGACAGGTAACGCTAATCCCAATTTCCTACAAAACTATTTCATGGGGAATTCAGAATACATTTCTGTCTTAAAACTGGCAGGGGGAGAAGCAAAGCGAGCACGGGTCAGCTAGTTTATAAATATAATATAGTTTTCTTCTGATTGAAGTATTAATTCATTTTGCCTGTATCGTTAAGGTTTTATAGAGCTTCTTCGCTCTTCAGTAGTTCTTTGTTGCTTCTTGGCAAATAGGAAACGTGCAGAAGTAGGTGTTTTCATATTTTTGGACATGCCTTATCGTGGTGCAGAATGATTTTTTCGTTACATGTTAAAGTTAAAATTTGTTTCGATCCATTTATTGGAAGCGATATACATATGTAAATTGGACTTCTCTGGTCCTCCCTCTCCCTCACCATCTCTCCTGGGGGTCAGTCTTAGCCTGACGGACACGGAGATGGACAGTGAACCTACTGGCCTCTCTCTCGAGGATGACCTCCTGTCATCAGACTCAGATGAAGCCAACAACACCGTGATAACGGTTTCTGAAGCGGGTAGTAGCTCAAATGCTGCGAATCCTTCAGATTAACCTACATCACTCCATCACGGCCTCGGCCTCCCTTATTCTCCGACTCAACAAAAATGGAGAAGACCTTGTCTTGATCCAGGAACCATGGGTTGTTGGCAACCGGGTTTGTGGCCTCAAGACTCCACACTATAAACTGTTCTACGCAAGGGAAGAAGGTAAACCGAGATCCTGTATCCTTGCAAGGACCCATCTTAATGTATTTTTACTCTCTAATTTCAGCAATCAAGACATAGTCGCTACCAACCTGGAATTAAGTTCAAGAAATTACTGGGTGGTATCGGCCTATCTGGGTCACGATCAAGTGGGCCCACTCCCTCCAGACATCTTAGGGAGCTTGATTGCTAAAGCGGAGAGCCTTAAAACTGGCCTCATCATTGGATGTGACGCAAACGCTCATCACTCAATCTGGGGCAGTTCCGACACAAATGAAAGAGGTGAGCAACTTTTTGATTATATCATTAGTAGTAATCTCCTAATCTGTAACCGGGGGTCCAAACCGACCTTCATTACTCGCAACCGACAAGAGGTCTTAGACATCACCCTTGTCTCAGACCATATTTATAACTCGGTAAAGGACTGGAGAGTCTCTGATGAGCACTCCTTCTCAGACCACCGTTACCTCCAATTCAGTCTTGATGACCGGGTGCCTGTTCAAAAGGCATTTAGAAATTATAAAAAAACCAACTGGTCTCTTTATAGGGAACGTTTACTAACGCTTTTACCCTCCAACTTGCCTGCTAAACTAAATAGCACTGAGGATCTTGAGAGCCTGGTCAACATCCTAACACAGGCACTCAATGGAGCCATGTCCGTGGCATGCCCACTCCGTAACCCCCGAGGCAAAAAGAAACCACCTTGGTGGAATACAACCCTCAGTGCACTCAGGAAAGAAAGTAGGCTCCTTTTTAATACTGCTAAAAACTCCCGCGAGACGGCCGACTGGGCCTCATATAAATTGTCTCTCAAGAAATACAAATTTTCTCTGAGGAAAGAGCAACGACGTTCTTGGAAACTTTTCTGTGACAGCATTGAAGAATCCTCGGAAGCGTCCAGGTTGCGGAAAATCCTCTCAAAAAGCCCCTCTACACCCAGCTACCTTCTGTATCCGGATGGTCACTGGACCACCTCTGCGAAAGAGTCCATTGAGTTATTACTGGACACTCACTTTCCCGGTAGCTCCCCTGTTACTGACCCGCGATTAGCAAATACTTCGGCTCAATCGTACAGTAACTCTTCGGGTTTAGTAACCACAGAAAAGATCCAATGGTCCGTGCGCAGCTTCAAGCCCTTCAAGTCCCCAGGACCGGATGGTATTATTCCTGCAGAATTACAGCAATGCGAGGACATTGTGCTTCCATGGCTCAAAGTCATCATGTCAGGCTGTCTAAATCTGGTCTATATTCCCAAACTATGGACCGAGGTGGAGGTCATCTTCTTACCTAAAGCAGGAAGGGGCTCGCACGTGGAACCAAAAGATCTCCGACCCATCAGTTTATCGTCCTTTCTACTTAAAACTCTAGAAAGGCTAATCGATATCCACTTACGACAGAGCATCAACCCAATTTTGCTCTCGCCGTCCCAGCATGCGTACTGCAAAGGCAAATCGACTGAGACAGCCTTACATTCGCTTGTGCGCATCATTGAAAAATCTTTGAGTGTTAAAGAATACACCATGGTGGCCTTCCTTGATATTGAGGGTGAGTTTAACAACGTCGAGTCAAAAGCGATCATCGACGCACTTACAGATCTGAAAGTGGATACCTCGCTCAGAGTGTTAATCAATCAAATGCTCACATGCAGGATTATTAACACACAGCTGGGCGGTGCATCGGCTAGAAGAACTGTCTGCTGCGGCACCCCCCAGGGTGGTGTCCTGTCACCTCTTCTGTGGAACCTGGTAGTAAATAAACTACTGGTGGACCTAGACAAGACAGGATGCAAAGTGATCGCCTATGCTGATGACGTTGCCATCGCTGCCTCCGGCAAGCACCCAAACACTCTCAAGGAAATCCTCCAATATGCTCTCCTTCGGCTCACCAGATGGGCCTCCGTTTGTGGACTGGGGGTTAACCCCCACAAAACGGAACTCGTCCTCTTCACGAGGAAATACAAAACTCCACCCATAGACCCTCCTATGATAAATGGCACCAGTTTGACCTTCACTGACAAAGCAAAATATCTGGGTCTTATTTTGGACAGAAAACTAAACTGGAAAGCCAATCTACTAGAACGCGTAAGGAAAGCCAATGTAGCTCTCTACTCCTGTAAAAAGGCTATAGGTAGGAGTTGGGGTATGAAACCTCAAATCACTCACTGGCTGTACGTGTCCGTTATCAGGCCTATTTTACTCTACGGCGTGATCGTTTGGTGGCCCGCTCTTAACAGGGCTATCCACCTCAATCAAATAGCTAAGGTGCAAAGATCTGCATGCATGTGCATCAGTGGTGCACTGAGGACTACTCCTTCAGCGGCACTGGATATTATGTTCAACTTGCTGCCCCTTGATATTTTCAGTAAACAGATCGCTGCCTGTACGGCCATCCGTCTGAAAGCCTCCTCTCAGTGGTCCAGCTACCACGCTGGCCACTCCTCGATCCTGGATCTCCTTAACTTCAAGCACGAAAATACAGACTACACTCCGCCGAAAATGTGCTTCGACCGTGACTTCCGTACGAGCATCCCTGAACGGGATGTATGGGACAATTCTCCTCCTATCGATGGTAACTCGGTACACTTTTTCACAGACGGTTCTAAGACCGAAGGCGGGGTGGGATGTGGTGTTTTCTCCGAGAAGCTCAACCTAGAGTTATCGTTCCGCCTCCCTGATCATTGTAGCGTTTTTCAGGCGGAAATCATGGCAATTAAGGAAGCCCTGTCCTGGCTGAAGTGTAATGTACTATCTGTCAGAGATATTACCATTTTCACTGACAGCCAAGCGGCAATCAAGTCTCTGGAATCGTGCTCGTTTACCTCAAAGGCCGCTCTCAACTGCCGTTTATCTCTCATGGAGATGACAGAGCAGTTCAACATTCACCTATGCTGGGTGCCAGGCCATAGAGACATTCCAGGAAACTGCAGGGCAGACGAACTTGCCAGACAAGGCACTACTCTTAGAATTCTGTCTGATAGGCAGTCCCTGGGTATGCCCCTAGCTACATGTAAGCATCTACTAAAGCTGAATGCTATTAGCAAGACCAACCTAAGATGGGAAAACGTGTCAACGTGTCTCATCTCGAGACAGATCTGGCCCAGGCTGTGTCAAAATCGTAGCACTGAGTTGGTCAAACTAAAGCGATCACAAATCAGCTGCGTTGTTGGTGTTCTCACTGGACACTGTCTTATAGGCCAACATGCCAAAAGACTTGGCCTCTTTTCAAATGACTTCTGCAGAAGCTGTAGAGACGAGGAGGAGGAGGAAAGTATCCCTCACCTCCTATGTAACTGCCCAGCTCTGTCGCATAAAAGAATGCTCTTTTTAGGGTCCCCCTTCCTTGAAGTACTTGGTGACATAGCGTCCTTAGGCGTCATGCGCATCTATCGCTTTATCAAAAGCTCCGGTTGGTTCTGTTAGTCCATGAGTAGCGAATTGGTTTTGATCCATGGTATCACAAAGGACCTTTATTGGTCTAAGTGTGTCTGCACTCCCGTGCAGACAGCCAAGCCAACCTAACCTACATATGTATGTATATTAGGTAATATTTTGCTTTTGATAATTTGGTATTCTCGCTCTCAATATTATATTAGTGTTATGATAATAAGGGTGTAGCTCTAATAGGTCATCTAAATGTTCGCTTGACATTATTTCAATGATTTGGTTGCTCATGTAGTTATAAATTTCGTGTAGTTCGTTTTGAATTATATTTTAATTAATATTATTATAATTATTGGTGCTAACTTATTGTTTTTTCTGGCCATGTTAAGAAAATGTAGGGCTTATTTTATTTCTCCTACACTTTCTTTTGTACAGTATTTCATCATTATCCCAGTTTTTAGGGTGGTTTCTTGATACCTTTAGTCTATCTACATATTCTTGATTTTGTTAACTCTTCAACTTTTTCTTTTATCATTGGGTAGAGTTTTGCTTGAAATTCGTTAATTTTTTTTAATTATTCGTGATCGCTTGAGAATCTAACAGTATTGTTAAAGTAGTACATACATATGTAGCGTCTTTTTAAAGGGGGTAAATTTGGTGGTCGAAAGGATAGAGTTGTTATAAGTTATGATTGTTTCAGACAGAATTTCATCATGTTCTAAGTCGAGATTGGCTCCTTCGCATAAAAGTATGACTCCATGAATTTCTATTAGTGTTGAGTGTAGTCTCTCTACTGTTGAGTTACTAGAGCTCTGTTCAAGAGAGGTAAAGTGTAATTCAATCTTATATTGTTTGCAAAAATATTTAAGGGTATTTGCGGTGAATTCTGAAAATTGATCGCAGAAATTACTTTTGGGTATGTCGTAAAGGCTTATAAAGTTTTTGAGTGATTTAAGAATGGAAATACTGTTTTTAGCAGGAATGGTATATACTGAAGCGAATTTTGACGATTTGTTAATCATGATTATGAACTGTTGATGATTGATATAGTAGTTATCGATATGAATTATGTGTCATGGCTTATGTGGAGTTTCTTGTAGTTGAAATTCAATTTTCGAAGGTTTTTTACTGTATTTTGATTAATAATTTGTTTAATTTTATTGTGCATAAACGGAAAGTAATACAGTACTACTCCACTAATTCCAGCACTCGGTAATTCAAACACCTATTTTTTACATTGGGTATCTTGTAATTGGAACACTTGCTGAAATTGGTAGTCTGTAATTCGAATTGTCTCGTTTCATTGCTGAGTGCTTTTACAGTTACAGAGTTAAAAGTATTTTCCTAGAAATATTAGGGGAAAACATTTTTACGATAAAGACGTGTTGATTCCAGTTCAATAGGCTGTGAATTTATGATTTTTTTTTTGCGAATTAACATTGAAAGTTTGCGTCCAGTTAGTGTTTTTGTAAAACCGAGAATTTCATCTTTTGCCAGACTTTTTTAAGCAATGAATTCTTCCTTTTTTGTTTCGGGTGAGCTCGCTACGCTCGCTAAAAAATAAAGTATGGGCATTTCCTCAACTCATACACCGGACGGCCTTCGGTCTCACATGCAGGTGCTCAGGGCGGCGCTACGCGACATATGTATACATGCATAGTTAGGTCTCTTTTAATTTGAAAAATTTAAAAAACCGGTTTGGCCTGACAATCTAGGCCTAGGACAAACTAGTTTGGTCGGTAACATATGTATAAAAAAATTACATTAAAATGCAACAACAATTATTGTTAATGTAACTTAATATGTAACTTATTTTGGCCTTTAAATTATATTTTCGTAAAGCTGACATTAAATGTGCGTAATTAAATAAATAATTAACATTTAAAAATAAATAATTGCTGCTGAAACCACTGTTGCCGTTTTGACTGTTTTTCAGTCAGTTTTGACTGGATTGATATGAATTTAGCTGGAACATTTTTTAAAATCCAGCCAGCTGGTTATTTAGCTGGATATAATTTTTTTTTAATTTAATTTTGTTTTGAAGTGGCATTTTTTTCCAATCAGTTCTCTTAAAAATTAAAATAACCATAGAAAAACAAAAATATAAGAAAAACTTTTGCCGAGAATTAACTATTTTTGCTGTAAACTTGGAAACAATTTTTAATATTTCTTGATTTGTTTCAATGTATGTACATATATGTACTATTAAGCGTCCCCTAAAACGATCAATATTATTGTGCAATATATCGCCCGATGGATGAAAGAGGAATGTGTTTAATCATGAAACTATATTAAATGATCTGGCAGTGAGAGTGAACGCAATGATTTTCAGAGTCAGAAATTCTTTTCACTTCGTTTCTGAAATTATTGTGTAAACAATTAAGTTTTGAATCAACTGCTGTTTATCAGCTTTAGGATATCTTTTTTTTGTATTTTGAGAGAGAGAAATGGAAAATTATATTGTTAATTTTTTATTTCTGTTACTGTGTGTAGTCCTTGCTCCTTACATTCCACAAAGCCGGCAGATTTTCGTGCATTGCGATGTACTCCAAAAAAAACTGTTCTGTTATCCTCTTTTGTTTTTACAAGACACTTAAAAATAATTCAACAAATGTTGTGCAATATTAGGCACAGATGATACAATTTTTCTATATTGGGCATATCATATCAAGCCCATTTTGATTTTACACAATATACTGCACAATCTGCAATATTGTCGATCAATAATATTGTGTAATACCACAATAATACTGATCGCCTAGGGGCCGCTTTAGAATGTATGCGTATTAATTTTATTTTTATTTTTTAATAGTTTCATTTTTATAAAATATTTTTAAACGTTTTTCATTTTCTAAACTAAATTTCTCTTTAATGTATATTCATTATATTCATGCATATGTGCATACATATGTATTCAAGTTCATATGTACATATGTATGTGAAAGAAAAATGGATTCTATGTTATTTTATTTCGAATAAAATATTCGTTTTTATATTGGTTGGATTTGTGTTTACAATTTTTTGACTGTTTTTTTGACTGGATTTCGGTTTTTTGATTGATTTTTTTCCAGTCGAATCTGACTGGAAGGACAATTTCAAAACGACAACTCTGGCTGAAACATGCTCGTCGGCCGTGAACGAAGTTCTCAAATTCATCTTTTGCCTCATTGTCTTACGAAGTACTCAGATTCATCTTTTGCCTCACCCTCTGCTCGTCACTCTCATTCTCTCATTCGCAACTTCTTCTTTATTTGGCTATAGGGAAGAATTTGATTGGTGGACACACAAAGCCACACAAAGAAAGACAACAAGAGTCACGAGTAGAGGCTATTATACATATTTGTTTTTACAGAAATAATTGCGGGCTCTTTCTTTCCTTGCTGCGAGAACTTTAGAATAAAAAGTGTGTCGTTAATCGAACTTTGCCAACTTGAATAACAATAAAGCCCCTGGCTATGATTTAATAACCGGACACATCCTTAATAAACTTCCAAACAAACACTAATTAAACTTCTATATATCTAATAAACGCTTCACTTAGACTGTTCGATCCGTCCGTGGAAAGTGGCAGAAGTGGTAATGGTTCTGAAACCGTGAAAACCTCCAAACGACAAAAAATCGTACAGGCCGATATCGCTCCTACCAATAGGTAATATGAAAGGTATTTGAAAGACGCATTATACCTGACCACCAATTCGGTTTCAGAACCAATCATTCCACAATTGACCAGGTTAATAGAAATACCGATGGAATTGAAAAGCATTAAACGAAAAAAGATTTGCTCTAGCGCTTTTCTTAACGTCTCTCAGGGATTCGACAAAGTTTGGCACATTGGCTTGAAGTACAACGGAACACTTATATTAGAATCCTACCTTGAAAACAGATTATTTCTTGTCAAACACGGAACTTTAAGAAAATCACCGCCGGAGTTCCGCAAGAAAGTGTCCTTGGTCCTTATTTATTTTTGCTGTACACTCGGGACATACCCCAGACTGAAGGCACCGTAGTAGCTACGTTGGAGACATTTCAAGCCTATATGGACTTATGTTATACAACTCTGGGATTATACTGGGGTTGTAAGCAATAGAAACTTTATTGAATCATTCCACAATTAAATGATAAGAGCAATCGTGAATGCTACCTGGTATATTAGAAATAATGATATACAAACAGACTTAGGAAATAACACTAACAAGACGAAATAACAAACTTCGCTCGTAAGCTCCGTATTCGCCTTCATGGTCATTGCAACAACCCCGCCATGCTCCAAACATTGGACGTGAGAAACCTTGGGCACCGACTTTAAAGAACAAAACCGTTCGATTTATCAGCAGGTGGTTTTGCCGAAAATGTACCTGCCTCACTCGAATATTAAAAAAAAACTCGAAGCTTAAACTACTTGATAAGGAAAACTTAGTAGTATTTAAATTTAAAAGTAAAGGGAGGGTGTGTTTAGTCAATAAAAATCTGATACTACTATGAGAACACGGTGTCTCATAGTGTCTTATGAAAATTCTTACATACCCACGAAAAAAAATGTCTTTCTCCACTAGAAATTTGTCACCCTTTGTAAATCGCATTTTACAA
This sequence comes from Blera fallax, assembly GCA_946965025.1. Lineage (NCBI taxonomy): Eukaryota > Metazoa > Arthropoda > Insecta > Diptera > Syrphidae > Blera > Blera fallax. Next base: position 60,298,111 of record OX337246.1, read on the forward strand.
ATGAAGTCTGCAGTTTATCTTGGCCTTTTTTCTATTGTTGCGCCAAAAGGATGTGTAATCTTCATAGATATCAGTAACCCGAGCTACTGGTATGCACGATTCGTAGACCTGACAAGTTGCTGTCAGGAATACGCCTACGTGCTAAACCACACTAAGCACACGTCGCGAGGCTGGTTAATCTTTTAGGCTATATTCTCCTCTATGCGGTATTATTCACGTTGCGTTTCTGAAAAATAAAGTTCACGATATTCTCAGTAGTGGACCACTCAAAAAATTGGTCCTGGAGGGCGATTCTCTCGGTTTCATATCGTGTGCAATGAAAGAACACATGCTTCGAGTTTTCTGAAACATTCCCACAGTGTGGACAGTTTGGGATGGTTTCGTGTCCGCGTTTGAGGAGATATTCTCTGAAGCAGTCATATCCTGTCAGAAACTGAGTGAGATAGAAGTTCATTTCGTCGTCTACCGAACCGTTTCGAACTCGCTCGTTTCTAAGTTTTTCAATTTCTTCTGCGAGTTAGTAAGACACGACGAGTATAGCATCGTTTGAGACAGTTCGAAACGCGCTTTGACCATATTTCTGCCGCGTACATATTGAACTGATCTGACAGCCATTGCGACAAGACGTATTTTATTCTGTTTTAGGCCTCCGATAATACTCATTAGCTTTGAAATTGCACTCATCACTTTTGATGATTTTTTTCACTCCGAGGTACTTAATAAACGTTTGAGAAACCACTTTGTGTTCTCCTACTCTAAGCGATATCGTTTCACAAACTTTCCTACTTTTAATAAGAACTGCTTCGGTTTTATTATCGGCAAGTTGCAGGTTATAGGTCTTCCTACTGGAGGACGATGTTTTCTTGTTCCCAACCTAGAATTTGATGCGTTACACGCATTGACTAGTAACCGTGATTTTGCTTCAATTATTGCCTCATTAACGACGAAACTCAAAATGTCTTCATTCAGCGTGCTTAGGCTTACGTTCCACTTAGTTCGCTTGTGTATAGACCGGTTAATTCGACTTGCTGGCCCGTTTTCGGTGGTGAAAAGTATAGCATTGTGATCAGTGCAGCCACTTCTACTACTATCGAAGTGATTCTACTTCCTTTTTTATCTTTTTTTAAGATCTACTACTTCACGTCGGAAAAAAACAAATCACTTCACTTTTTTAAAACACTTCACTTTTTGTTATTTTGTTTGTTAAGAGGATGAAATAAATGTTCCTATAATATATCAATTCAAAGTTTTTATATTTTGCTCAAGAGTTTGAATTTGTGAAAACAAAAGTCCCAAACAATCGAGTAGATAACTTGGCCTAGTGTCGTTTTATCAAAGTGTTATAGTGGCAAGTGCCAGAATTTGGCCTTATGTCATGGTACGTTTTGAATCACTTCACTTTTTCGGATTCTACTTCCTTTTTTTACTTCACTTTTTGATAATTAAGTGGCTGCACTGATTGTGATCACTCACTCCATAGAGCATGGCGTATTAGGCCGGCGCTTGCAAAAGCTATGTCGACAATTGATCCCGATCTAGCTGTGCAAAAGGTGTTACTAGTTTCATTTTTAGCTAAGACGATATCCAAACAAAAAAAGGTTTCAAGTAGAACAGTCCCTCTTCAATTCGTATATGAACTGCCCCATTCTGTGGCCCATGCGTTTAAATCGCCCGCTTTTATGACAGGAGTCCTACCTGTAGCGTCGGCAACTAGTCTATACAATAACCTTTTGAAGCTTTCGATTGTAGCGCTAGGTGGTATATAGCAGCTATATATATAAAAACCATTTATCTTAGCCCGCACAAAGTAATCCTGAGCTACCTCCGAGTATTCCTGGATTTACGCGTCTCCGCAAGCCCAGATTGCAGCCTTATTCGTTACGTCGGTAACCCACTTGTTTCCTATATTGTTCACAGAGTATCGCTACATCTATTTTTAGTTCTCGAACAGATTGTTGCAGGTGGTCATGAGCCGCTTCACAATGGCTGAGGTTAAGCTGTAAGATGTTCATGTTTTTTTGCAAAAAAGCTTCTAATGCATTTTTATATTTTGGTCATTTTCTGCTAACACATTTTTTTCTCGTATTCGGCAACAAACCCAGCTGATCCTCACTTTACCGATTTTCAGCAAATTTCTCGCGATTTCCGCTGATAGGCTTATGTTGGCTGTTTGTGCTTCACCATAATGTTTTTGATCATAGCGGCTTTGTGTTCAAAGTTCACTTAATCTGTCAGAGCAGCACAGATCTCCTCCTTTGACATCGCTTCGTCGATATCCTTGCATTCAAGCTAGATCTCTTGTGTTAGGGAAGCGTTGAGTGAAAATGGCAACGTCCGGCGTTTGTCTTGTTCTGATGATTCGACTTTGAAAAGAAGGTAGATTGCGAGATATATGTACATGGCTTCATTGAGTCTAGCTCTTTGTTTGTAGATTCATTTGGACAAAATGACAAGTTTCTTTTAGCATTCTTCTGGGGCTGCGACTATTTGAGTTGGTATACATAATATACTTTAAAAATTTAAGAGAAGCTCAACACACACGATAGAAATATAATCTTCTTCTTCCCTTTGTTCGGCGAGGTAATGATCAGGATTATAGGGATCATAACCCTCCCACTTTACTACATCCCTACTGGTCCGCCTGTGGGGTTCGCTGATTCGACCTCAGAAAGTATCTGTAGATCTCCCGGTTTCGGCCGGTTTCGTTACTCAGGCCAATCAAATACTGCTGTTTTTGCATTTGTGTGATCCAGGAGTTTTTTGGCCTGCCTTTCTTCCGCGCTTGTGTAGAAACGTTGATTGACATTGCCTGAATAACAGGGTTCGTAGGATTCCTCCTTTGAACATGGCAATACCAACTGAACCGGTCGTGCTCCAATTTTTTCGAAATGGGTTCTTTGACATGAAGGCTTCCTCGGATCTTCGAACTTCTAGTTCGATCAAGCTTTGTTACTCATTTGTCTTGGTCTATTTGCCCATATATTTACGAGTATGTACAATCAAAACTTTGCTTTAGTACCTCATCACAATTTGCTATTTTGTTTTCAATTTGTTTTTATTTCAATAGCTCCGAGACTTTTTAATAGACTACCTTATCATATTAGAAGTATAAGAAATGAATCTATTTTCCTCAAAAAAGTAAAATTATAACTTTAAGACCTGAATTGTAAAGATGCTTTTGATCTACTAGGTGTTACTATTTTTTTCCCGTGTTTAAAATTCTGTACTTAATATTGTTGTGACCCCACTACATTCAAAATCATTTTTTTTTTTAAAGGTATTCATGTTATTATTGCTTCTTTCGCTTCTAGTTCCTTAAAAATATAGACTGAAGACTCTTTTTTATTCAAGGTGAATTATTGAAAATTATTATTATTTTTATAGTTTATAGATTTTTAATTAATACATTTCGAAATATGAAATATGTACATATATGTAAATCAGATTAAACTGAACTTTTTTTAGAGTTCTGAAAATAAAGCTTAAGCTACAAACTTAAAATTAAAATTAGTGAGAGTGTGAAGAGATTAAAAGTTGCCGGTGTCATTTTATGCAAATAAGGTAGTAGCGCACATGTGCTTGTCTTGATCTTCTTTTAAAAGGAATTCTAATTGCGACTGCAATTAGCCTCAGCAAAACATATATGTACATACATATGTACATATGTATGCATGTATGCACATATATGTGTAGAGTAAGACTTGCATTTTGATCAATTCCCAGAATTGATTCACACATTTAGTGTATTTTAAAAGAATGGACACGGTACAATTAATTTAAATACCCAAAGGGATGGAAGCAGTAGCATTTTGGATAAATACACATGTATCGACAGCAATCATTATTCATGTAAAAAGGTTGTTTATCGCATCCATGCAAGAACACATTAACGACTGCTGCCCAATGGAAAAACGTTAAGGACAAACTTTTTATCCTCACCACGTTGCTAAAGCTTTCACCATACGATATTACGATATTTCTCGTAGTGAGAGATAAATCTGTATGCTGCAAATTATAAGTAAGGTCATCATTAATTTGGTTGAGGTGCCTTATAAAGAGGTCATGTAAGAGAATGTTCTCGAGTATACCCAATAATCGGAAATTTTTTTTGAATTTAACAAAGTCATTGCAATAAGCTGTCAATAGAAAGTCCCAAAGGAAAAAAAAATACTCACGTCGTCATCTGGTATGCATCTTCAGAATTTCAAAAAGAGAATGTGAGAGAGTGGGACGTCATGCAGTTAGTATCCAAAGCTTTTTTGCAGACAGCATCATAATCATCATCCCTTTGCAGATATTAGCTTACTGTATTTAATTCAATGTCTCCTTAGCTTTATGGTTTTAATCTCTCACTCTCCCTCTCTGTGCTGTTCTGCTGAGCTGACACCTCATTGTGCTCATTGAAAGTTCAAAACCACTAACAACTATGACTTTTTCGGTGTGGACCGTTTACTTTGTGTTAACTTTTGGCTTTTTGTTGGTTTCGAAATTATCCTGCGAACTCGTGGGCGTCTTGGGTGTGAGAATTTTGTTCGGAAAAAAGCGTTCACTATATTGTACCGGAGATCTGCAAAGTCTGTATAGTAAAAAATCGCGCATAGCATGAAATAATGCGTCGAGACAAATATGAATGGATCTGAGGTTAGGAAAACAAATGAAAGACGCCTACATACGTAATGGGCCAGGATGTCTGTTGAGTGGGGTGAGAGAGCAAATTCTTCAAATTGACGGAGTCACATTCCTTTTGCAGAATGTAAATCTCAGAATCTGGAATTACAAAGATTATTTCAGATAACTGTGAATTGGAGTTTTTCTACCATAATTCATCGAATAATAATTCATATTTACATACACGTAGAATGTACGTAGACCTGGTATAATAAAGGAATTCTGCACCAAAAGTTTTGAGTAACAAATTAAAATTGTTCTTTAAGTTGTTAAGAAAAATATTGATTCCTACTCTACATTTTTAACAATTTAAAAATGTCCGTTAATTCGTTTGTACATAAGAACGTGAACGTACATTTCTATATGGACATCCCTATAAATTTAGGATACAAATACAAATACTTGGCGTGGTGCAGGGCCTAGCTTCTCGCGACCATTCGTGTTGTGCGTGTTATATTTTTTCACACAAATGGAAGGGACCTACAGTTTAGAGCCATATCCGACAGGCAAATTGAGAAGCTTTCTCATGACAGTTATTGCTCTCGAACGTTTGTCAGACATTCGCGAGAGGTAGGACCGTGAAAAACTTTTTGGTGTTTCTGGGATTCGAAAGTCGAGCCTCTCGCTCAGCAATCCAACGCACTAACCACTTGAGCCATGGGGCCTATATATTTTGGATAGTAATTTTAAATTTATTGATAATCTGTTCACCGAATAATAAAAAAAAAATGTTATTGTCCTTATTTATACAATACGTCATTTAGCAGCAACTAATCTTATTGTAAAATGCTTCACCTGACTTTAATTCAACGGTAACTTAACAGTATGGTATGGACGCGACAAAGCAAAGCAACAAAGGTTGTTCTTCATTAAACTAAAGAACGTAATTATTTGCTTACGTTTATAGAGAATAAGAAGGTTTCGATTTCAACAAATATCGGCGAGATTCGTTCTTAGACACGTCGGAATTTGATTCGTGCGAAAAATATAACGTAAGCAATACGAATAGCTGCGAAAATTTATCTAATAAAATTTAAGCAACTAAAATTGAGTTGAATTAACGAATTTTTGACTTTTATAAGAGCTTAGTAGTTCCAGAATTTATGTAAATATGCATATATACATAATATAGACTAAGTCTGCGTCATTATCAAGTATTTTCAAATATATTTGAGTTCCGTTCACAAAATTTCAACAATTTAGATTTTTGCAATCAAGAAACTGATAAAAGTTTGACGATATATATACATACAGTGGTGGTCATTGAAATAGAGCCAGAGCCATCTTAAAACGAAAAGGAGCTTGTTCTTAAATATCTTTCTATTTCATAATGCTGTCATTTAACTTTTAAATTGTATGTATGTGTATACTAAAAAGTTTATTTTAACAACTGTCTGACACAAATATGCAATTTGACTTAGTAAGCTTAGTAAGTCTTTCAATAGTGCCGCATCCACTTTTTTTTAAAGAAATGCTTAAAATGTATTTTAAGCGATACTTTATCATCAAGATATTATTTCATTACAATTAAAACCTACACAAAGCCAGAGAAGTACTCTTGCAAAAAAAGGTGAACATTATCATGAACATACATAATTCATTCATCTTTGTCTACTATTAGAAACTCGTAGCGGAAGCAAACATTTTCAAATCAAGAGCTAGTGTAGGTGGCATACATATGTATGTTCATACATATATGTACATATATTCGTAACAGATGGCTCGTATATCACTACACACATTTATATACGTTTGCTTCAGATATATGTACACACATATGTATATACATACATATGTACGTACAAATATTATGACGTACATAAATATATACATACGTATGTACTATGTACTACACACATAATAAGTGAATTCATTATTACATAGATTTTAAATGCATTGGGTGTGCGTTAACGGATTGTGTTTTGTAAATTTTTTTCTTTGCCTTGTTTTAAAGCACGTGCAGTATAAACATGAGGTAAAATTTTTTTTATGAAAATCTGTGTGTTAAGGTTATTCATAAAAAATTCACCCAAAAAATAGAATGCAGACTTCTACGGTTCCCAACTATATGTATGTGATTCCAAGCTATTGTTTGGATTTCACTCTGGGAATTAGTTTGTTTCCTCTATACAAACCCCAACTGTGAACAATTTTTATAAATGATAAAATGCGACAGCAGTCAAACAAGGTCAAACTTGAGATTCTAATTCACAAAAATAGAATTAAATAATCGTACGAGTATGTTGAAAATAAAAGTATATTTTTTAAATGGCAGTAACTGAACTGAGGTATCAACCCCAAAAATTGTTTAATATATCTCCCCAGTCCCTAAAAAGTATTGTTACTAAGAAATAACGTATTCATCATTGGATTCCACTAAAAGCACGTACAATTACTTTTTTTCATTTAGTAAAGAAGTACAATGGATATTTAGAACTTTTCGAATACACTCAAATAACCAAATACATGCTGGCCTTAAGCGGGACAATTATTTTCATCACAATTGAAATAAAATATTTGAGATGATAAAAGAAAGGGTGAGAAAAACATTCTTAAATTATTCCATATAGCATCCAATATTGTCGGCTTAGTACCTACTAGCCGAAACCCTTCAGTTTATTTAGAATATTTTTTTTGCTTTTACTGTAAAGAAAAATAGTCCTTGGAACTCTTTTATGTAGTCATGTTGATATATGTACCTCTGCTTACCAGCTGTGTTTTTTAACGAGGGTGAAATGCCACTAATTTTTTTATTGCAAAAGAAAATGACATATTAAAAACTCATTGAAATCAGCGAGTTTTGCTCATAAATATGGGGGATGTTTTAATTCGAGAAGCATTTGGTTCAAGTAGCCAACACCGGTACCAAATAGAATATGCGGAATATTTAAGAGGGGTGAATATAGTTTATATCCTACTCGTAATTTCATACATGTTTGTTGTATATAGGCATAATTATATATTTTCACATTAAAGTGAAATTCGAAACATTATTTTTTTAAATATTGCACTTTAAGAATTAATTCAACCTATAGTGTGTTATGATATCAAAACGTCATTTGTGATTTTTGGGATCTGGGACTGTCGATTTTCCGACACTGAGACGGCACAAATGTATATATGTACATACATATTTGTACCGAAGTCAGGTAAAATGAATTGATGCGGTACACCGTACTAACTAATTTTGAATGGTACATTTGTGTATCACCTAATAAAAATCCTAGAAAACATTGATCGTGGAGGCAGAAGACGTGCGAATGAGCCGTGAATCCGTTTGGTGATGCATAAAAGCTCACATTTTGACTTCCATCATTACTTCTACAAAAATAAAATATTGGATGCCACATGATTGATTATCTTTAACCGACAGTGGCATTTTAAAGAAAGAACTTGTCTTAGACTTGTTGTGCTCAAATTTTTGGTATTGCAAAATTGCCTTGGAAATACAACAAATCTAGTCATATGCCTATTTTGAGATAAAAGAAAAAGTATTTGGCGCAAATTGGTCACATAAAGTCTGAGGTGTTATAGTAACAGTTAATGCCGTGCGCAAAAGGCGTTATTAAGAAGCTTCCCATGACTATTGTCCGGACATTACTGGAACAAATGTAGTCGCTTTCATTTCCTATCACGCTCTTACCAGAGCTATGTATCTTGTGCTTTCGCACTTAAAAAACACAGTTACATATCTTAAATTTTAAAATATACCACATTTAAAACTTAAATTCGTAAGGTAAGGAAGTATTTCCATCTATTACGTAAACTTGCAACGTACTTAGTTTGTTTCTGATTTACATATTTGCAATATCAATCTCTTGTAAGCATCACACTTATTAAATATAAAGACATTTAAATTTATTACTTAAAATTTTTAATTGGTAAAAAAATGTTGAAGCAAACTTGGTTAAAATCTCAAATCCATTGAAAATTATCATAGTGGTAATGAAATAGGTAAAATAAGGAGACTAACAACTTTGTATTTTTCGACGTCTGTAGTCTCTAAGAAATTAGACTTTACTGTATTATGATCTGCAAAATGCCATGATTTCTACTTCTCATGCATTTTCAATTATGTAAGTTAAAAGGGTGGTATTTTATGTCTTTTAATCAACAATATCAACTCATTTCTTAAGAATTTTAGCCTTATCTCAAAGGACATGATTTTCTTTATTTTAAAATGTATGATCTAGAACAGTATATCAAATTTAGAAACGTTTCTTGAAGGTGTCAGGGCTTCAAAATATGTAAAATGTAAAAATATTTTGAACAAATCTGTACAATATATCTTCACTTCTACCTTGCATTATCACTTAAATGTAGTAGCATTGCAACATTGATAAGAATTACCTTGCAGTAACCTAGTTACGAGGACGAAGATAACAACTACTGAGATGGACAGATATGAGGGGAGTAGTAGGAAGTATCAGAACATTCCAAGTGAGTAGAAAACGGCTGTAACTACATAGAACTTAAGACGCATGAGAGTTCTGCAGTTTGCGTGCATGATATTAAATAAGTTGATAACAAAAAATCCCCCCATTGCAACAGAATACCAGTATTTTTCCCCAACTTAGGGTTGGTCCACATTAAGCTTTTTCTACAAAACAGATATGTAGAAAACTTTTTGGTGCAGAGAGAATTTTGCTATTGAATACCATCCACATTCAGCCTGTCGATTATTTATACACACCGACTTCGAGAGTAAACATCACTGCTGTGCTGAGAGAAAATCTGCAGATTTTTAATGCGCACCCCCACAACCAACCATCCCCCTAGAAAGTTTAAACGCACCGAGAGAACATAGTTGTCGACGATTCTTCATGAGAAGTCGTCGTACGTAGTCGCCGTCGTGGTTGTCATTATCACCATTTAGCCATCCATACTCGCTTGCCAGTATCTGTGTGTACCATAAAAATCTTTTAGTGAGAGTTTGCGATCCCGCGGGTACGGTCGGAACTTAAGGGATTATATTTAAAATGAAAAATTAATCTTAAAAAATAAATAATTAATTAAATAAAATATCCAACCAAAAGTTGGTTGTAGATACAATTAATCGGTTCGGTTTAGTGATTAAGCGATAGGAAAATATATATTTAATGCGTTCGGGAGATCACAGTTGACAAAAAATCCAAACAATACCCTGCATCGGCTAACCAAAATAAATTGGATTACATTTGCAGTTTGTAAAAAATTATTTACGGTTGAAATCATTGCAGTGCTGCGATAGTACAGTGCAACAGAGTGAACTGTGCCGCCGCGCGGCCTTTGGGGGCGGCAAATAATTCACTCAACGTGATGATGATAATGGGGATGGTCGTCGGTGGCGATAATTGCGTGGGCTTTTGAACCACTAGAGCGGATGTAATTCGTACCACTAAACTACTGCTGCTGCAAATTTAAGTCTCATACATAGATACACAAAGTATCTATCATCAAAGAAAAATTCGTACGAAAAGCAAAAAGCATTTTCCCTTCTACCCTGGGTGCTGCCCCGATGATAACATAATACCGTGACGAAGAATATACGCGCATTAAAATGGTTGAAACAAATCGAAATGTCAGAAACACATAATTCGGGATGATTTGTGGAATGTAAAGAAACAATCTTCTTCGGTCTGGTATTTCGGTTCTCGTTTTTTTTTCTGCTTACTTCGTCGTGTATCTGTTGGTCTTGTGCCCTTAACTTCCCGCTGTTCTTAAGCTTCGTATGCTGTCGTACTTAGAGTGTGCTTTTGTTTTTCTGAAAATTTTATGCTGTTGCTTCTGGATCTAGAGGCAAAATTTATGTTATAATCTCTACCTATGAATGTCGGTCAAAATATACACAAAGTGGTCGTGTTTGAGGGGAAAATATCTAGTTTGTGCCACTAACGTCAATTATCTCTAATGGTAATTGCTGGCCAATTTATAAGTGAAGTATTTTCTATTGTGTTGAATTGCAATAAGGAGAAGCAAAAAATGCATCAACGCAATTGAAAGAAAAGAGAGGAAGTGAAAAAAAATAATTGTTATTTATCGCAAAACTTGTGCAAACGGGTTAAAAGAAAGTGAAAATTAATTAACCATGGATATCCAATCGATTTTCTTTATTATTTGTTTATTTATTGAAGAATTTAACTCGACAAGGATTCGGGTCAGTCCATCTGCTGCCATGACACGAAACATAGAGGAAGAAAATGGTGAGTCAGCTTTAGTAAATAATTATTGGCGATGGATATTACAAAGATACATATGTACATACATATATAGGCCTCGATGTAGGTCTCCCTATTTCCACGTTATTGAAGTGTATCTCGTTACTAATATTGTATTGATCTGAATCCCTTTGCAAGTTAGTAAACTTTGATTTACTCGTACCTACCAAACTTTTTAATGACAAAATTAATTCCAATTCTGCCCTATGCACATATGCAAAACCCTATAATAATTTAACCTAAAAATCACAAAGTCGGAACAGGTCCAACGTTTGATTATATTTGCACGACTTGAAGGTTTAGTGTTAATGACAATTATCTGCCCCTATTTTATAAAGCATATAAACATAGAGATAAGTGGATTGTAATTTGGATGCAGAGAATGTTAAAAAAATATATATATTTACTTACATTCATATGTTGGTGGATTCAATGCATAAAGTTTGCTTGCAAATTGGTAATAGGACATAAAAATGTGTTTCGGAATCCTCTATGGTAGTTAAAAAAAAATACACAATTTAATCACCGTAAATATATTACACATGCACATACATATTTATATGACTAAGTTCGATTCAAATTTAAATAATACCTCAGTTCCATTGAATTGCCTTCCCTATTATGGACTAGCTATGTATTGATTATACGATGTCGGTGTTGTCAAAACCATTAGTTCTATTTTTCTTCGCAGTAAGCACATTAATCTCGAAATCTCTATAAAAAAAATCCCGGTTCCTCTCCTATGTCCAATGTTATATTGTTTGGTTAACATACATATGTTGACGTAAAGACTCATTGGAAGTCGCGCAAAATTACTTTAAATAACCCTCATTCATTTAATTGTATTTAGTACCCGTTGGAGAAAACAAACATCTTTCTAAATTAAATTCGAACTCGATGTCGGAATATACTCCAGGGAAATAAAAAAAAAAATTATTTTATTTTTTTACTACTTTTAGGACTAATTAAAATGCACAGTTAGAATAAATACCGTCTATCAATCCAATTTGACTTAAAATAAAACATTTTATAGAAGGAAATTTTTTTTTATAAAGTTGGAAATCAGATTCGCATTCAAAAATTAAAAACATAAATTTGTAATAATAATGCATTTAATGCAAATTATTTATCAAAAAAGATAAGCTGGGCGCCGTGGCTCAGTGATCCCACTGACAAATGTCCGAGAGGAAGAACTGTCATGAGAAAGCTTCTTAATTCGCCTTCGAATATGGCTCTAAACTGTAGGTCCCTTTGTGTGAAAATATATAACCCGCACAGCACGGATGGTTGCGAGAAGCTAGGCCCTGGACCACATATGGTCTGTTGCGCTAAGGATTTGGTTTTTTTTTTCTTTGTGTTTTGAAACCGGGCTTGAAACGAATACAAACATAGATATTTTTTTTTATTTTCGAATGAAAATTCTATTGATATATACAATTCTTCTTCTTCCTCTTTCCTTTTTCTTCGGCCAGATTATGATAAGGGTAATAGCACTGTATAGCACCAATAATCTGTGGTAATAGGGATCAAAACGCTCAAACTTTACTGAATCCCTACTGGTCCACTTGTGATTCGCCGTATCGAAATATACAATGAACTATCTAAGGTAGGACATTTTTGATATCTTACATATCAATAAAAATCCTGAATAATCATTCCCATTGTAATTTATACACTAAGTGAATAACCATAGGTGTAAAAAATGTGGAAAAGATAAGTTTTGTTTGAGAAATGAATTTAAAAAATACTGTTTTTACGCAAACTCACACATAAGCTGGTTAAAGTCCTCGTTATAGCTTGTCCCATTAGGGTACATCAATTGTAAAACTTTGTTGTATAAAAGATAACAAATTTACGAATATGTCATTTGTTTTTCTTCAAAGCGTAGCTTCGTCAACAGATTTTATTGTAGTAATTGAAAACGCCAAACAAAAAAATGTAAAAGCAACATTTTCAAAATTTGTAATTTGTTGGAGATTTTAAGAAACAATACAGAATTTGAATTTTATCCGCAATGTGATGATGTTTTTCTTTTTTTCTTCCTTATTATTTCTGCCGTTCGACTGACATTCGCGGACAGCAAAAAAACCTTTGGTGTATTTACTCATTGAAATTCCCGATCTTTAGTAAAATATGTACACCTACGACAACGCCCACCCATCGCGATCAAATATAGTAGTGAGAAAATGTATTATTACGTTCGTTTAATATTTATTTTAAGCAAGAAGAAGAAAAGTCGTATAAACAATTACAGCAAATCCGACAGCGTATACAACTCTGTTCAAAAAAGTGGTAACAAAATTAAATTCACAACTGTCTTTTATAAGAAGCTTATTAATTTTTATACATATATAAAGGAAAGTTATTACTATCGTAAACATTTTATCACTCGAGATCTTAATTTGGTATTGCTGTTGTTGGGCGACTCGAAAAGTATGTCTCGAAATTCTGACATACTTATGTACGTACGTATGTACATACATATGTTACAATAACTCACATATAAATGAGAAAGTTTAATACCACTCAGTCGTGCCAAATGATAACCATCTATACGAATCTGTTATTTAGTTTCATAAAGAGCTATTTATCTATCTACAAAGCAGGAAGATAATTCAGAAAGAAATGCATTTATATTTACTCGTATTTAATTTTATACATAGATATGTGTGAATTTATACATTATGTATGTATAAACTGGATATTAGATTTAATGTCGACTAAATTATTATAGAAACATTCAATTGTTGTGTAGAAACAGTAAAAAACACCAAAACACTTCTAAAAGAAAAATAAACAGATTAAAATAAATGTTGGCAAGCCTTGAAAAGAATCTCCCAACAGAAAAGTGACTTTCACAATTGATTTGAATGTAATTTGCTTAGCGATTTCAGGTATTATTTAATTACCTGAAAGATCTTGTTAAGCTTCAAGTTATCAAGTTATCAAATTTATCTACAAATACGTTTTGTATTGTCATAATCATGTATAAAAAACTAAGGCGTTAGCAAAGGACTAAGCACAAAAAAACAATAATAAGATTGTTGTGAACAACACAATTCCCACGCAATTAACAGTATACGCTGGACATCGAAGGTGGGTTTTCACCGTCTGAGTGATGGTCATCCAACACTTGTATGACAGACAGTAGAGGTGTCTAGTTTATGCTATTAATTTTTTGTAAAAAACTGTATATAAATAGTCTAGAAATAAAGCATTGGTTGATTCGTTAAAAAACCATAGTCCAAGGTGTTTGCTTATTTACGGGACCCTCCACCAGACTTCAGGCTCACAACTTCATATAATTCACCTTGGTCATCATAACAAAGATACTCTAAAATCCTCCATAAAGAGCTAAAATGTGTAAGAAATAAAATTCACTGGAGTTTAATTGATGCGTATTTTGATACTGGTCCTTTATCTTTTGTATGTAATTCTGAATTATGTGATACTGCTTTTAGATTTATGAACGCGTGACACTTATAATAACTGTCAATACTAGAAAAGAGTCCTGTCAAAGTGGATATATTAAATATTAATGTTCAAAGGAACCAAAAAATATGAACTATAACTTCAGTCGTAGTTTTGTTACCCATAAATATTTTATTTTTTGTATAAAAGAGTTTATATACGTGATATCTAGATATTTTCTGAGTGTGAAGAACTTCTTCAGTTGATGATATCTAGTACTTCTATAGTATTGTGCGGAAGTAATGTTAAAAAAAATGCAGTGTGTGTCGAAAGCTGTAGTTCAATTGGCAGTACTGTTCGCATAAAAGGCATAAACTAAGGATAATAATTTCTCATGACTTATGCTTTACCCCGTATAATATCCTCAATAATTTATAAGGCATTCATCCGCCCAAAGCTGGAATACGAACACACACATTTGGTACGGTGCATTCAAGACCGTTTTGCACATTCTAGGGTTTAGAACCCCGCGTTAAAACTTATAGGTGACATTGTGAGCTGCATAGTCTCATTAGAACATCGCAGAAATGTTTCGTGTCTTTCTCTAATTTATGTTCCAGTAAAATAGCCATTTGCATTCCTCCTCTTCAAAATTTCACCCGCAATTCTCGTCACGCTTCGAATGCATATCAGACTCAAGTCCAACTTCGGACGTACTGAGTTCGGATTGGTATACGACACGTATAGGGAATGATCTTCCAGGCTCTGTATTTCCTCATCGTTACAACCTTCAAACATTCAAGGTCAAAGTGCACCGGTACCTACCTCCTCTGTTCCTCTTCCCCCTTTTTTCAAACGCCCGTGCCAGGAAAAATCAACATAAGGGTAAAAGAACGTCTAGTGAGGAGTCGCAATGATCAACGATATTCGCCAATGACGGATGAATTCTTTTGTTTATAGCTCGTAGTTACTCAGCAATTAAAATGTATGCAAACCAGTGTTACAAGTCTCTACAGTTGACTTTCTCTCAAATGTAAAAGAAAACAATCTTTATTGGAGAATGGCAACAAGCCAAAGATATTCCCCTGAAACGAAAGGGATAAAACAAATAAAAATTTCAAACATTTTTTTTAAAGCAAACGGATATGAAGTGGACAACTTGTCAAATGAAACTTCTTCAATTTTGAATTCCATTCTTCTTGAGATCACACGGCCTAAGTTCTAAAGTCTTGTCCTGATATATCGAAAATCCCTAAATTGTAAATATGTAGTCCGCTAATTGTAAAGCGCCGTAAACAGTTGTTTTAGCTTAAAATTAAGCATGCAGTGTATTCGAACTATTATCAAAATTATTAGAGCCGTTTTTAAATGCGTATCGAGATTCCTGTTATTTTTATACCTCACAACCAGGTTTGACACATAGTTTGTAGCATAGAGAAATAATAAAGACTGGCTTTATAAAGTATACATATACACACATGATCAGTATCAACAGCAGAGTCGTCCGTTTGTCTGCACATCTTGGGCCTTGAATATTCTTATCCGAAGCTATTTGTTCTCCCAACTAGTCGTGTTCTATTTAGATTTAGAGATTTGATGCTGTCATGTATTTTTTTGCCTTCGCTTCTGATTCACAGTATTTTTTTTTCCCCGATCCACCTGATGTCATAAGCATATCAATTATCAACAGAGCGATCAATTTCTCCAGCCTTGATTGGAATCATTTTCCTCAGTAAAATAGATAGAGAAAATACAGTTAACAAGCAAATTATTCAGATTATTAACTTGATCACTATTAGTTCACGGATTGCACTGATTATCTTTACATATATACTGTGTACTGAAACAAGAGCTAAGAGAAAAGCCGGTGGGTTCTTTAAAGAGTCAACCACTTTTCACTTTTGTGTATACAAGCATGTACATACATATATGTATATCAAATATTGCGCTGCATCCCCGTTCGAGTAGATCTTGGACCGATCTCACCCTCAGTGGCGGCAAGTGACTAATTTTATTGGACATACCATGTTTTGAGAGTATTGCTAGAGCATTTCAAAAATCAACTTAAGAAAATTACGCGTGTTCAATTATTTATTTATTTATTTAATGCTAAACTTAAGAACTAGCAAGAACTTAAAGCTTAACTTAAAAACAATTTTTTTTTTGATTTGGGCCCAAGGGCCTACCAATTTTTAAAATTAATGTTATGCTCAAATTAAAACTTAAAGTAAGAAAGTGAGGGGAACTTCGGAAGGAGTTATGAGGAGGTCTGGAGGAGCTTTATGAGGCAGGATCGGCTAAAATGAAAATCAATAGTCCTATGCGCCTCGTTGGTCGAAGGCAACATTCTAGATATGGGTTTAAAGTGGCCATAGTTGGTTCGGTGACGTGGCTCAAGTGGTTAGTGCGTTGGATCGCTGAGCGTGAGGTTCGAGGTTCGAATCCCAGAGAACACCAAAAAGTTTTTCACGGTCCCACCTCTCACGAATGTCTGACAAACGTCCGAGAGTAATAACTGTAAAGAGAAAGCTTCTCAATTTGCCTTTCGGATATGGCTCTAAACAGTAGGCCCCTTCCATTTGTGTGAAAAATATAACACGCACAACACGAATGGTCGCGAGAAGCTAGGCCCTGGACCACATATGGTCTGTTGCGTCAGGAATTTGTATTTTTTTTTTTTTTTTTATGTTTGGGATAAATTTTATACATAAGATTATATTTTATGAAAAATACAGAATGTTTAAAAAATATCGTGATTTCGCAAACCTAGGGGAGTTGCAAAGCTTTGTAAATGATTTTGCTAGTTGTTTGTATTGCCGATCTTACTGAAAACGTTTGTGCAAATATGCGTCCTATGTAATCAGATGGTGATAATACTTAGTCAAGTAGAAGAAGAGGTAAAAGTGGTAACTAATCAGAATTTTTCTTTTTTTAAAGACACACCTTACCTTAATAACAAGACGAAGCAAATTGAGAATATTCTGTGTCCGGATGTTATAAATGAATATAACAAATATATGGGAGGTGTGGAACTTAAGGATTCGTATTTTAACCAAAGTCACACTCGTATCAAGTCCCGCAAATTTTTCTACACAAGTTTCTTTAATGAATTTTAGATTTCTCCAGACACCCACCTAAAAATCCACCCCCAAAATGTTAATGGGTCATCTATAGAAAAAGTCATAGTGTTCAAAATCAAAAAATCCTGTAAAAAATGTTAGTTTGCTTTAGACAATTATTATAGTTTAATTTGTATCTTAAAATACTAGAAGTGGATAATCGACAAAATATTTATTACCAAATAGGCTTACTTTTCACTTGTTTAACTGCATTTAATAATCACAACGGTTATGACAAATATCACATTTACATCTAAATTGAAACTAAATAAAGAGGTGAACGACCTATGTATATTGTAGTCTTTAAATAACGGTGCTCCTTAAGTGGAGAGCAAAGTGCTTTTTCATTTTACTTAATCGTACATATGTATATGTCCAACATTGAGAAAAGAAAACTATGCCAGTATTAAAATAAAGTAAAGGACACATTATCTCACTAAATACACAAAATTAGCGCAAATTGACTTACTTAGGACGCAGATTGACTTACTTTAAATGTACAATCAATTGTAATGCTGAAGAATCGACATCTTAAACCATATCTATTTATTGTAGGATCGTTTGGTGCCCTTGAACAAATGTATTCTTTGTACAATTTTCTTCACAATTGAGTTTAATTTATGTATATATGTATGTATGCACAGCTGTATATTTATGATTTTGTTCACAATAGCTGAAAAGTTGTTTTTTCATTTATTAGATTCTACAATATTTTAAGTGCAGGACACGAAATTTTCAACCGCACATACATACATACAAATGAATTCGCTCATGCGCCTATTTATACTAGACTCTATATATACATGTGGGATCCCAGTGCAGTGGATCTCACTATTTTAATTGTATACACGTCACAAAGAAAAACACTGTATATTCATTTGATTCACTTTATTAATATTTATTTTCAGTCCTTACGGGTTGAGCGCAGTTTGATGACTGACTCACTCTTATAGTTATTTATTTTACGAGGGATAGCAAGAGAGAGTGTAAGTGTGTGTGTGAGGTTCAGCGATTGTAACGACGTCCTGATCGTGTTGTTAGTCGTCTGTCTTTGTCGTCGTCACGTATTCCCACATTCGGCCCTCCTGACGTTTTCTTCGGCTCGAAGAAACCAGCCCATGGCTTCATTCCATCTACAGCAGCTTTCGTGGAGCGTGGTCCCTCGTGGTCACCCATCTTTTCCACCTCGTACCGATCGTGCTTACAAATTTTCGCTATCTTATATGGCCCAAGGAACTTAGGTTTCAGCTTTAAACCTGAACCGAACTGGGTACGACGTATAGCGACTAAATCGTTCACCTTGTAAATCTTGGGAGTCTTCCGCTTCTTGTTGTAATAAAGCCGATTCTCACGCTGGATTTTGGCGATATTGGTCTTAGCTTCTTTTCTCACCTTTTCTCTTTCATCATCTAGTTCCTCGATTTCCTCTTGACGGAGAAAGTCTTGAAACCTTGGTACAACTTTGACGTTCATCTCCATTCCCGTCAGGATTTTAAACGGCGATAACTTAGTGCTCCTGGTCGGCGTATTATTTATCATCTGCTGAGCTTTCGCGACATGTTTATACCACTGAGTGGGATCTTCCAAACTCATCTTAGTCAACAACGGAATTAGTGTGCGGTTGACTCGTTCCACTTGACCGTTTCCCCGTGGCACTCCGGTCGCGATGAGAGAGTGCATCATTCCTTCTTCTTGGCAATAATCGGCAAATGCACTTGAAGTGAACGCCGTTCCTCTATCGGAAATAATTCTTGACGGATTTTCGAATATAGCAGCTTGTCCTCTCAATCGACCAATTACCTCTTCACTGGTGGTACTTTTCGTGGGGTACAGCCATACAAATTTAGAAAAAGCGTCGATCACGACTAAGATGTGATTGTACTTCTTCCGGGTTTCCTCCATCGGTCCAATATGATCAATATGATAGGTTTGCAGCGGCCGATCCGACTTATCTATTGGCGAGAGAAAACCCTCCTGCTTTCCCATTTTTCGTTCCGCCATTATACAGCTGACGCAATTCTGGATCATCTTTGCCACCTTTGATTTCAACTGAGGAATGAAATATGTCTTTTCGATCATTTCTGCTGTCTTCTTAGCTGAGAAGTGCCCTTCTTTATGCGCAAGTCCTATAATCTCTTCCTCCATGGCTGATGGTATAACAATCAGTTCCTTTAGGGCGTCTTTGAACAAAATGCCGTTCTTCAGATAGTAGTCTCCATGTTCCTAGGTGTCCTTTCCTTTTACATTCGAATGAGCGATGTCCAGTCTTATTGCATTTGAAACATTTAAAATCTCTGACCGGACATGAGCTAGCCAAATGCTTTACATCTCCACATTTAAAACAGTGTCTTTCTTTCTCTTTCTTGACTGGTGTTGATGGATGTGTGGACATTGTACTCTGAAATTTGAAAGTCTCGTACTGTGCCTGCTGCTTGATTCTTTCGTAGACTTTGATCTTCGTTTTAAGCTCGTCAATCGTTGAGGCTTCATACAAAACAACTTTGTTCACTTTGTCATCTTTTATCCCATTTATGAAGTATTGCACAATTGACTCCTCGTCCATGCTTATCGGCTTGGCGATTCCTATCAGTGTGTACAGATATTCCCTAAATGTTTCTCCGTTTAGTTTACGTCGACTACGTAATTGGCGATGGATTTCTGCAGAGCTAATAACCACTTCAAATTCTTTCTTTAAGGCTTCTTTAAGGGTGCTCCAATTTCTAATATTTATTTCTCCCTGTACGAACAATTTTGCGGCTCCTCCTATCAATCGCTTGGCATAAATATATTTCTGCAGATCATTCCAGCCAACTGTTGTGGAAAGATCTTCAAATTCTACTATCCAGTTTTCAACGCTCTGAGTTGGTGCTCCTGTGAACGTTGTCGCACTTTCTTCGACATCCTTAAATGTGAAAGACGTCATCGCTTCGTTGTCTCGTTGCGTGTATACGTTCCCGCCACGACTTACGCGCACCTCTCCTACTGCTGTTGATGTAGATGCCGTTTCAGCCTCTTCAAATTGTTCGTCTTCTTCTTCTTCGCCGTGGGACAGGCCGAAGTGTTGTAACAGTCTGTTTTGTAATTCGTTCCTGTTCCCCGTCGTTATCAACCCTATTTCTTTTAACTTTTCTTTTAATTCCCCCACCTTAAGTTTTAATACTTCCTCCTTATTCATCTTATTTACCACTTGCTATCCCTTTACAAAATGACGTAAATCTATATATATATTGGGTTATAATTATAGAAATAAAATGTCGAAATCAAAAAAAAAGACAAAACAAATACATTCAATTATTTCAATTTTCGTTCAATTCAAAATCTAATTCAATTCAAAATTTAATTCTTTCGACTCTTAAATTAGTTAATCTTTTACTCTTCTTTTCTCTCTTTTTTTTTTGAAACTAGACTACTACACGAAATAATTATATTTGGTTTGATCTCACCGCCTCGTTGACTTCTCTTCTTAGTGAAACTTCTTCTTCGTTTTCCTTCTTTCAGCTGCTGGGTGTGTTCTCTTCTGACGTAATCTCTTCTTTTGTGTTTTACTCGCCTGTTGCTCTCTTCTGTTCTGCTCTCTTCTGAATTTGTCTCTTCTGATGTTTTCTTTTGTTTCCAGGAAATCACCGTTAGGACGTATCGGCGTCGCCTGTCTGCTTGTGGAATTTTGTATTCCAATCACCTTTTTTAATTTTAGATCTCTATTTGAATTTCGGTTGAGTCCCCAAAAAATATGTGGGATCCCAGTGCAGTGGATCTCACTATTTTAATTGTATACACGTCACAAAGAAAAACACTGTATATTCATTTGATTCACTTTATTAATATTTATTTTCAGTCCTTACGGGTTGAGCGCAGTTTGATGACTGACTCACTCTTATAGTTATTTATTTTACGAGGGATAGCAAGAGAGAGTGTAAGTGTGTGTGTGAGGTTCAGCGATTGTAACGACGTCCTGATCGTGTTGTTAGTCGTCTGTCTTTGTCGTCGTCACGTATTCCCACATACATTTATGTAGGTGTTCACACACAACTGCACTGTTTACGAAACCGCTAAGTTGCCGAATGTCAATTTAAATGAAACAGACATCAATTATAATTATTATTTAAAATAATACGTTACACTACGACCTAATGGACTATTGTGCCCTCTGCAAATTCCTTAGGAAGGTTTGTTCCTCATAGGGTTCCCCTAGCATGATAATTCAACTAATAATTTTATTTTAGGGTTCCATACTCTAGCTTTTCCTAGACGAGAATCGTCGGCTTTACTGTCTCTAGTTCAGTTTCTTTGAGAAATCTGAAAATTAAAAGTGGATTCATGGACGCCATATCCTCATATGATATCTGGTACTTTCCAAGATATTGCATTCTTTTATGGGTCAGAGCTCCACAAGACTGCAGAAGATGTTCTAGAGTTCCCTGAACCAATTGCCAAAACTTACCTTCTTCTTTTCCTTAGATGTTCCTTGAGTTAGTAGTTACTCAGGTTCTGCTGTCCCTTTCTTGATCGCAATTAATGTATAAATCCAGATTGATTTGAATACGTCTATGGCACATATTTCTACTTAAAAGGTGCTGGTACTTTTGAACATGGTTTTGGAGTATTTTGTGCTTGGTCCAAATATTTTTGCTCCCTTAGGTTAGGTTAGGTAAATGGGTGCGCTTGTTGACAGGATTATTTAAAATATTTAAGAGCCCTGGTAACCTAAATATCAGTCTTCGACCGCAAAATTAAAGCACCCAGATAAACTTTCTGAAAAGAAGTAACTGCCAAGAGCACGTCTTCTTTTAGTAGCCAACGCTGGACAGTCACAAAGAAGGTGACAAACTAGTACACTAGTCGTTATGCGGTAACCCTAGCCGTACTGCGAGATTACTTATCACACAGTGTCCTGTCACGACGCCAACAGCTAATCGAATATCCAATAACGATTTGGCTGTAGCGCCGGTATCTAATCGGCACCAGCTTTTATTAGCGTCCACATTAGATTCAATGTCTATCTTCCTATATCCGTGTGGCCAGGTACCCAGCATAGGGTCACCGTATTGGCCGCTGAGATTTCATCCAGTCGCTTTTTGCATATTTTTACAAGCTTAGATCTTATTGATATGGACTGCAATACCTTAATGGCTGCTTGACTGTCGACATGGATGCTGATTATTTTTTTCTGAAATATTTCCCTCAATAATCATATCTGCAGCTTGCTTTATCTTCAGTGCAGTTTGGTAGTGGGATGATGTAGTCCGTTTCCATCCGGGTCTTGATATATTCCATTGGCCTAGAATTGACGCATGACCGTAGGGTTTAGCTATCCATAGATCGGCTTACCTTAGTCTTAGTGCAATTTTGGCTGCCCAGTTCGCACAGTATATGTCAAGTGGAAGCAGTTTCAGTATTGTTTCCAGAGCTGCCGTTTGTGTTGATCTCATCAATCCCGTGACCCCCAGACAGCCTGCCCGTTGTGTCTTTGTAACGCTTTCAAGTTGGTATTTCTTCTCAAACGTTTTCCACTATACAACCGAACAGTAGGATAAGATGGGTCTTACTACCGCAGTATATAGCTAGTATACCACCTTAAGCTTAAATCCCCATGATTTCCTGAAGGCTCTTCTATATGCATATAATGCCACAACACCCTTCTTGATTCGATTGTCAATGTTGGCTTTCCAGCTTAGTTTGGAATGCAATATTATGCCGAGTTTATGCAGTTTATGCAGTCTTCTGAGGTATCAAATCGACACCGTTCATACCAAGGTATTTGTATTCTGGTATCGATCTTCTCCTCGTGAAAAGTACATACAAACTTGGTTTTTGTCGGATTAACTTCCAGATCCCTACCATTGACCGAGTTATTTACTAGTAGTAGTGCATAATTAAGTCGTTCGCTAAGTGTGGGAAGGAATTTTCTGAATACCAAGATGGCAACATCATCGGCGTAGGCCGCTAAGTTGGAGCCATTCATATCTAGTATATTTAATATCTCATCCACGACTAGGAGCTACAAAATGGCGATAGGACTCTGCTTGACTCTCTTTCTTCCCTTTTGTATTCTTAGCATGTTAAAAGCCCCTTCGAAGTCAATATACGCACCGAGAGTGTATTCTTTAAAGTAAAGACTACTCTTTGCAGAGCAATATTATCTACTGATTTTCCTTTTATGTACACATAATACTATTTCGATAAGAATCTATCCCCAATCTCTTCTCTGACGTACATATCTATTAACCGTTCCAGTGATTTCAATCAGAATAAAGATAAACTTATTGGTCTGTAGTCTTTGGCATTTACGTGGTTTGTTTTACTCGCTATCGGTATGAAAACCACCCTAATTTCCCACCAAGACCTTGGAAGGCCTTGGAACATAACCTAGTCTGAGACACCGGCCATAAGTGCGCTTGATACATGGGATAATAGATTCCCCTGATTCTTGTTGCATTGTGAGATGTACGTACATACATATGTATATCGTCAATCACGGATGTTTTATAGGGTGCGAACACAAGATTTTTTGATCGTCAATCAGTTTGTCAACAGTTACGTCTCAATGTGAATTGGCATAAAAGTGATTGCCGGACACTATGTCTCTGTGTCTTCATAGCCAGTGATATTTCAGGAGAGAATCCAGAGTATGCCCAGCTCCTGTGATGCATTGAAGCTTCTCCAAAAAATTTTCTTAGCAAATCTTATTTTCTTTTTGTTACGCTTTCAAGTTACGATTACATATAGTTAGGTCAGTTCTTAAGATATAATTAAACAGAATCTCCCTTTAACTACTAACAGTCTGAGCTACCGCAAATACTATGATGGACGTTAGCATCACATCCAAAGATTAAGTTCCTTACCTTGCTGAGGCATTGTTAATAATGCCTTGACGTTTCTGGGGGAACATCAGTGCCTTCGTCGTACAGTAGGTATATTCAGCTCCGAAGAATATCCGCATATACCTCTCCCATATTACCAATACCACACTAATGGCCATTATCTCCCAGTCATTCAAAGGGATCGCTGAATTTAGTGCTTGAAGGAAGTCGAGGATTTCATCCTTACCAACATCCATATCTGGTACCGTTAGTTTAGCTTTATGCTTCTCTGGCACCTCGTCTCGGTGGACTGCCTTGAGTGCAGCTCCCGCCTAGGGTTCGAATGTGGGGATGACTCTCCTGGTGAAATCATGCGACATTTGGTCTTAGCAGTCGAGTTTGCTGATTCCGCATTTTCAGTTGGTGAGGCCAAATGTCGGAGCAGTTGCTCCAGTGCCCCCTCGAATATGATCGAAGATCGCCTTGATCTCGATTGACTTTCTCTGTTCGAAGATGTACCATCCGCTTGGCTTGCCAAGGTCCAGTACAGCAAACCGTAAAGCACCCCGGTTGGTCCTGCTAAACTGAACAGCCGGATTGGCCTTCATCCCTTTCACCGGAGCGTTGGCTTCTTCTTGGGATCTTTCCATTTTAGCCAAGAACAGTCCCCTTTTGTCTCTTGTAAACACAGGCGGTCCACCTTTACCCATCTTATCGACTTGGGTGCCGGTTTTATACCTCAGGTTCGTCTTAGCGACAACCTCCTCCAGCGTAGCCTTACCCGTCCTACCTGTGCTACACTTTTTAATTCCACCACTTTAATTCCCGTCTTGTCGCCTTCGGTCCCGGTTTTATACCTCAGTTACGTCTCATCAACAACCCCTTCCGGTGTAGCTTTACGCTTCTCACCTGTGCTGACCTTCTTAACCCCCCTGGGGCCCGCCTTATTGGCGACAGCTTCTGTGGCTTGTCATGGTGCTTTTTGGTCTCTTTGTTGTTCTGGATCTTCTTATCGATTGCAATCTCTGATCTCTTTGAAGCCTTAGTACCTTTTTCTGTACTTGTTTCCTTTGCACCGGGCCTTCTCAAGGCGATTTTTCCTATTGTCTCCTCATCCCATGCTAGTTTCTCATTCTCCATATCGGAGAGCCAGGGGATGCCTTTTCTACGAGGAAGTGCTTAAGGTGTATGGCTTTCTTATACTCCATAAGCCACCAAACATTCATTTCTGGAACGATGCTCACACCACCACCAGAATTAGGGGGTGACTATCTCTTGGTTTTCGGCCTTCACTGGAACCTGTTCGAAGTGGATGCACGCTCGATGTGGTTACCTCGCATAACCTGCTTAAGCTCCGATACCACAGCAAAGTGGATAGCTAGTCGCGTCAGAGCGCGTGTTCCGTTTCCTTTATTAGTTCTTCACACTTCTGTATACGTGTGGTTGCCCACTCTCACATAGACGAATTCATTGATTCATTTATTTTTGTTGCTGAACTTTGTTAGGAAGTTCTTTCAAAAATGTGCTTTCTAATAATATCGTCTCTGAGGATTGCTAATGGTAGACTGTTTTTGAGAAGAACCTCACATTCCTTTGATTTGACGCACCTTTGCCTTTCTAATCCTTCTTTTGCCACCCTTAGGATCGTTCCATTTCCACAATCTTCAACCACAAAGGTGCAAAGGAGTAAGTTCCAGGAGCACTTCCATGGTTGCGGTTGGACATGTTCTCATGGCCCCAGTAATACAGACGCATGCAAGTATTTGCACTTTGTTGATTGTCTCCCTCGCTGTGACAGGTATAACAATAGCAGTGTACATCTATCTCAGAATACTCTGGCTATATCCCTAAGATTTTCCCGCAACGATCCTGCTTTTGCATGTTTCTTCCAAATGAGCGTGTTGTGTATGTGTAACCCTATTTATGTACTTCACTTATTTAACTGGTATCAGTATCGTGCCCGACAGCCGGATTGGCTTTAGTTTACGTCTCCTTTTTCTCGTGAATGGTACTATTGTAGTTTTGGCTGGGTTTAAGTTATGTGTTTGTCCTTTTTCCCCACTTTTGGAATAAACACGTCCTTGGCCCATCTACACAGGTTCGGTATATAGCCCAGATTTTAATACAGTTTTGTTATCTCAGGGGCGATAAAGGGTTTTTAGAACCTTCTTGAGTTGAGTCTCCAAAAGATGTTCAGCTCTTTGCTCCTAATTTTCCGTGTACCTGCAGTTTGATTTTCCTAGAAACGTTAGCATTCCACCCACTCTCGCCAATACCTTGTGCGGCCTGTCAGTAGCAGGAGTGTTTCAGATTGTCTCACATAATTTGTTGAAAGCATTTTTTAGCTTTCCTGATATTCATATTGCAGTAAGTAAGTTCCATTTTGAAGCTCTGCCAGTCTTCACTGCGCCTCACTGCGTTAAGCAGTTTAAACGGTTTGTATCTTAAGTTTGACAGGTAGTTGCTCCACGATGGTACCTCTATACTAATTCTATTTTTTTTTTATGGGACGGCTTATTTCGTATGCATTCGTGATGGCTTTACTGATGTCCATCAAACGTTTTCTAGCTCTAGGTGGTGAGCTAGAGATTTCCTAATATAAAAGTGCTTCAGATTGTTCCCTAGCTTCTTTAAAAGTTGCCCTATTCTTTCTTAATTCTGTGATCAGTGGCTCGCTAGATACTCTCCAATTTTTTATTAGCCTATTTATTAGCATGCTGTCTAACGTAAGATCTAACTGCATTGGCGTCACATTAAAACAGCAGTGAGATTTGGACCTTGTTGCAGTACTCCACTAATTGCTACAGCTCATTTGCTACAGGTGGTTCATTCCCAGCACAGTACGCAGAAATTATGATGTTAGTGCGATTCGCTCCCCAATGTCCACGGATACCTGCAGTGGCACCTTGGGTCGCATATTCTGAAAGTCGAATAAAATTAAATTTATTATTTCTAAGAATGCATACCCTTGAACAAGCTTTCAAGATCTTGAATTAGTGAATCAGATGTCCTTGCTTAAGGCTAGAGCTTTCTGCAAACCATCCAATGGGCAATATGCGTGTAAAAAGTAGGCCCTGAACCACATACAGTCCGTTACGCCAAGTATTTGTTTTTTTTTTTTGTCTTTTCAATGCAGATTACTGTAAAATGCCTTATCATGTTAAGCACAAACTTAAGATTTACCTATGTATATAAAACTCGTTATATATATTTAAAAAGCCATCTGCTTGTTTAGTCAAAGGAGTTTACTCAAAGTTATAATATGGGTATATATAAAAATATGTATGTATATATACATACATATATTATATTATTTATTTTTGTTTCATTCGTTATACAATATTCCTTATGGAATTGTATAAGCTCCTTTAAGTAAGACTTGTTATTTTTTCTCAACACTTGCTATGTGAATTCTCGAGGAGCATTACTGTGGATAATCCCACACAAAGAGCAAAACACTAAAATTAACATAATGTGAGGAGAACATAATTACTTCAAATGAAATTTCTTGGAAAGGAATGAAGGCGCGGCACTCATAATAAGCTTACAGCATGTAATTATGGTAAACCCTAATTTGTATAATTCTCATAATATTTGAAGCTGTAAGTGGAAGAGTGCAACAAAATCAGAGAGAAAGAGCGCGTTTTTTTTCAATAGAAATCCTTTTGAGAATATTTTATTCGGAACATGCTTCATGAAGATGTTTTCTTTTGAAGTTGGGTTTTCGGTAGGTTTGTTAATAAAATTCTTAACGAGTGAATGGAAATTTGTCATGCTTAGAGATTTGCTGTACGCATGTAATGTGTAATGAATCTTTGACGCGAAAACGAATGTAGTGATGTTAATAGAATTTTGCTATTTGAGGTTCCGATCTTTTTTTTCTCTCTTTTTTTTAAAACAAACAAATTAAAGGAAATCGTCGGATTCCTTTTAATCAATCGAATATGTGATGTATAATAATATCCATTAAGTGTGTTCCCCGCGGTTCTCTGGTTAGTGTACCACTTCTCATGAATGTCTAACAAAAGGCCAAAATTAATAACTGTCAGTTTGCTTTTCGGATATGAATTTAAATCGTATGTCCCTCCCGTTTGTGCGAATGGTCGTGAGAAGCTATACCCTGGACAATATACGGTTAATTGAATCAAATACCAAACATTCATTAAATTGGCGCCTTTGGACCTTCTGCAGCAGTCAGTCCTTTCGAGGCAATTTTCGATGACTTTTTCATAAGCTTCGGGCGATATCTCCGCCGATTTATTAGCATAGACACGACTTTTAGGGTAACCACACTGT
Organism: Blera fallax; assembly: GCA_946965025.1. Classification (NCBI taxonomy): domain Eukaryota; kingdom Metazoa; phylum Arthropoda; class Insecta; order Diptera; family Syrphidae; genus Blera; species Blera fallax. The sequence continues at coordinate 60,326,602 of OX337246.1, forward strand.
TGAATTTAGAATTATAGTTAAAGACCCATTACCACTGGTGGGGGGAAGCCAAAACTGAAACTCTCAAAACTTGATCGAAAGATGAGTCGTTGCATTTAATTTACTATTTTAAATACTAAAACATTGCTTACTTTACAAATATGTATGTATGTATGTACATATATACAACACTTAAATTACAAAAATATTATTTGCTAAGTCAGCAATCATGCGTATATGTATTTGTTTTTGCTGACTTGACTTAGCTGACAAATTTAGTTAACACAATTTGAAATAGAAGAGAATTGAAAATTAACAAAATAGCATAAAAAGATAAAACAAAAAACTGTCTGATTTCATACCATGAAATTATTTCGTTGGGCCTTATTTCGCGTCACCGGATGACAACTCCTTCGCATGCGTTAGCAGATCCAATTCACATCTGCTGACATTGGACCGGCGATTAAACATCGGATGCTGTTGCTGGCATAGATATGTTTCGCTGGTTCTTGTGCACTTGGCTAGCTCCTCCCTCGTCATTCTCTAGTAGGATTCTCATAGCAGATTCACTGTTAGATAAATTCAGCGAAGGAGTCGAAACAGGTATGATCCTGAATAGTTCAAAGTCTTCTGTGTTGACTAAAGGCACTTTTATGTCGAATATGACATTTCGCTCCGTTATTCTTGCCCTAGCCGTAAAAATTTTATACAAACTTCAATGCGTTTCGTCTACTGCTACAGATTGCTGTGGAGGCAAGTGGCTCTTTATCAATGTTAGTTGTTATCGAAGTTGGCCTGGTGTTGTCACCAGGCGGTTGATTTTGGCATAATGCATGTAGATCATTCAGAATATTCAGGTCGCATATGATGATAATGCTAAAAACTTCTGCTGCATCATTCTGGTGGTTTGACCCTACAGAAATGCTCTTCAGGTTCTCTAAGCCGTTTTTGGTAATGGTTTCAGTATTTTTCTGTAAGATGTTACTTGTTGAGTAGATAATTCTTATTTGATCGTGTTTCCTGAATTGCTCATAGTGCTCAGCATATGACTCGTCCAATACGCCGAACAGCTTGTTTGCTACGGTAGCAATGATTTCGAATGGGGAGCGTTTTGATCTAACCTTGAGAGAATTTCCGACTACTTGGGTAAGCAGCGAGTCGTTGTTTCTTTTTATAATCGCCAACTGATGATTGAATTGATGATCTATTTTATGAGTCAATACGTCAGACCTATTTTTACAAAATTCATGCATATCCTGAACAAGTTCCTGGAGTCCTTCAAAGTATCTTCAATTACAATAAACAATTATTTTCCAATCGCTGATTTATCAGATTTACACTACCAATATTCTCCAAGTAAATTCCTAGACGGTTTTTGAATTGAGTAATCTTAACGGGATCATTTTCTTTGTCTTAAGCCAATGCGCGACCCTGTCCCAAAACGATCATAACCAAACCTTAATGGGTGTGTGAGTTTTCGATTATATGCGTCGTTGTTTGAACCTGGTTCATTAGATCTGAACTCTCCTTCGCCAACCAACTTATAGATCTACTATGACCTTGTTCAAAATTTAATTTACTGTAGATTTACTGTAGATTTCGGTTTCTATACCTCGCTTGGCAGTAACCTTGCTTCGACAATTGGTAATAGTCATAGTTTTGTGATGGTCTCTTGATATACTTCTTGTTGCAGTAAATAGTTGCAGCTCGAACATAGTTATCCTTCCCAGCGTGTGTTTCGGTGATGCCATCTTGTTGGAGATAACCAATCATCCTTAACCAAACCAATAATGCGAGTGTTGATGTTCTCTTCGGGTCCTTCCAATTACCTTGTTTGTTGAAGATATGATACATAAGTATTTTGTGGGTCAAATTTTCCAAAAATCTTGAGTCCTTTTTTGTAATAACCTCTAGCGGGATCTATAATTTCGTTTGTCACCTAAACAGGGTTCAGATGCTGCATTGGAAGTGGATCCAATTAGGAAATGACCAGGAGTGATTATTGAAGTATCATGTCATTGATTACTTTTACCGAAGGTCTTGAGCGCAAGCATGCCTCTATATGCACAAGAAGAGTAGATAGTTCTTCAAATGTAAGATTGGTATCACCAATTATTCTTTTAAGGTGAAATTTTATAGATTTAACTCCTGCTTCCAAAGGCAGCCGAAGTGCGGTGCTGCAGGTGGTAAAAAATGCCACTGTGTTCCATTCATAACTAATCTTGTTGAAGCATCTCTTTCACTTGATTGATGGTGAAATTTCTTAGCGCTTAAAGTTTTTTATTGGATCTGAAAAATGTAGTGCCATTGTCGCAGTAAATGTGAAGTGGCAATCCTCTTCTAGATATGAAACGCCTTACCGCTGCTAGAAAGGTTTGTGATGTGAGGTCACTCACTAGCTCAATACGATAACATTCAAATATTGCTAGATAGCCTTTTGCCGTCCGATTTCCTCTTCCTTTCGACATTCGTATTTGCAAAGGTCCCGCGTAGTCTACCCCAGAGTGCGTCAATGGCCTGGATGGTGTTACTCTTGGATATGGAAGCATTCCCATTATTTTCTGTTTAGGCGATGCATTAAACCGATAACATCGGACGCAGTTATGTACAATTTTTCAGGGCAATCGTTTTGCATGAGGAATCCAATATGTCTGCCTCAATGTGGCCATCATCAGATTGATGCCCCCATGTAGCGTTGTCTGATGCACATGTTCTGCAAATAATTTTGTAAAAACTTTGTTAAATGGTAAAATATACGGATGCTTTTCTTTGGAGGTTATGCTGGCGTGCTCTAGACGACCTCCAACACTAAAATTTCGTTATGGTCCAGACGACGGTTTAATGACAATAGCTTGCTCCTTTTGGGGACATCATTTCCATTATACATCTCATTTCCTCCGGAAGCGCATCCAATTGCACGGACTGGACTGTAATCCTTTTTGCCTCTTCAATTTCGTCAACCGTTAGCTCCCCCGTCCGCCTATACTCTGCATGATATGTATAGTTGAACAAAAATCGCTTGCAGTAGGTTTTTTGATCAGCATTGTGTAAGAGGAAAGTTTATCCATTATGGTGTCCTTCTTTGGCACGAAGCTAGCACGAATCTTGATTCAACTGTTTGGGTTGCCGAAATCTCCTCGATTTCGTATTGTAGAGGCAAGTGTGCTATACTCCTGCTAAGTCATTTCGGTCCATTTCACCAAACGCAATGATGGTTATGTTGCGCTGGAGTTAAGCCTCTTGATGCACATTCTGCTGGATTGTCTACAGATCGGATTTGTCGTCATGAATACGAATCCGTTGTATCTAGGAATTTCTTGTTAAATGCATTTTCCTTATCCATGACAATGCAATTGTTGAGTCCGTTCATGCGAATATCTTTACCATCTGTGTCCCAAATATCTCCTCCAGCCACTACATCACCTACGTAGAAATCATTTTGACAATTTCAGAAGCTATTGGATACCTTTTTTGTTCATCGGCTAGGTCCATTGCGAGTTTATACTCCTTTATTGGTTGATTGGTGTCACTTCGCCGTACGATACGTTGATAGTCCTGATGCTCGCTATTAAGTTTTATCGATCGACACATTCTTTTCAATATCGGCAGTGACATAGGTTCTCCATCGCATTATGATTGTTGTAATATCCTCTTGGAGCCTGGGGCCCACCAACATTAACTGATTCAGACTTACTTCGGTAGAAGTTTGCCGATCTATCAAATAATACACGCAATTTAGTCGTAGTACTATCTCAGGCTTTAGTACTGCATGATGGCGTAGGTAGTAACAACAGCTGGTCTGCTTATCCGTTATGGGCACTTCTACCCTATTGCCCTAATTGTACTTCATTCATCACCTTTACGTAATCAGCTTTTAGTTTCTTGTTGGTGCTGAACTTACTCTCAAGCCGTCGCAGCCTTGCTATGGCTCTGTTCTTCGATTCCCCTAGTTTCTTGCCATGGTCCGTTTCCTGTTTAAAAGGAATTTTGACAACATATCTTCCATTCTTATCACAAAATGAGATTCGTGATAAAAATGTCCCAGAATCTTTCGAGTTGGGTTTCTAATGATTTTTGAACGACAAGACCGACCTGAGATAATTGGGAATTTCGTACTATAGGGAAATTTCCAACTTCTTCCAAGAATTATGTCAGAATGTTAATTGTTGGATCTGCTAGCTTGATACTCTTAAATTGTCCAACCGTTATATTATTGGCTTTTTATCAGATAAAGTTCTTGTTAATTTTGGCTCAACAAAAGCTTCTACGTTAATTTCGATGTTCACCTTCTTTAGTCATTGAATCTGATGGTACCAGCGACCTTGGAGCAAGGTCTTAAGCTCCATATACACTTGTTTAACCTTTCCATACGTTTCTTTGAATGTATAGAGCATAGTGCTTAACCTTTTCTTTAATTTTATTGTGATTACTGTCGAATTCCTTCCGAATTGCCTGATTTTTTTCCAGACGCTCTTCCTTATAGCGTTGGTGTAATTTAGGTACATATTCTACTTACTAATTGAAAGGCCTTAAATTCATTATCAGTTACGATTTTCCTTGGTTTTTCAAATTTGGAAAAATTCTTTTCCAATACTTTTATTCCTTTTAACCAATTTTTGTTTGATAAGTGGTAAGTATAAGCTTTTTGTTAATTTTTCAATAAGAGTTACGAAGGATTGCCCTTGAAATGTAAATACAATACATCCATTATGTAGAGCGTCGTTTGGAAACTCAGGTATTTTTGTGAGATTAAATATAGGATTGCTCGGATTTGTTTTATATTCAGTTTCTAAACAAGTTCTACAAATATTTATTATTATGTGTATCTCTTTTATTAAATTGGGGTAATAGATCTTATTTTTAATTGTGTCATATGTTTCTAGGAATAATTTCTATGGTGTGATACCTAGGGATTCGTTGGTGTTCCTGTGTTTCAATTTATTGTGCCCAAGGGTGCATTTTATAAGTTATATGTGCTTATTGTGTCTAAAAATTCTATTAAAGCCTGTTTAATCTTAATATATTCTTGGCATGATAGGTTAGTGTACCTACATATATACCTATTTTTCCTGGTTTTATGGTTCTGATAAACAAATCCTTCCAATAAGACTGATTTTTAGTCATATCTACTTGTATTATCCTAATTACTACTTCTATTTTTCGGTAACATTGTTCGTTAGTATTGAAAAATGGTCAGGTAGCTAATCAGACTACCACTAGGAATTCTTTATAAATGGTCTATCAAACTTTGGGAACTTAAGTATAGGGCTATTGACGATATTAAGTTTCAGTGTTTCAAGTGCTTGAATATACTCTGCATCATTTGCATTGATCTCATTATTTATCTGATCATGGGATAGGCTATTTTAGTATAATCATTTGCGAATTTCTTGTAATATCCCGTCGTTACAAAGAAAAATTTTAATTGCTTTTCCGTTTTTGGTATTTTATAGTCTTATATGAATCCTATCTTATTAGGATTAGGCTTCACCCCATCTTAAGTTAAAATGTGTCCTAAAAATTTGGTGTATTTGTTTGAAAATGATCATTTGTCAAACTGGACCTTTAAGTTGTGTTTATAATAAAGTTCTTAATGCATTAAGATGTTGTTCCAGACTTATTAAAAATATCAGAATGTCATCTACATATGTAAGTAGCCCACACATATCTCTTTGATGCCCTTCCTCAAAAATTGTTCATCAGTCTTTGAAATGGCACTGGGGCATTTTTAATGCCAAATGGCATCCGAGTGAATTCATATAATCCATTTGGTGTAACAAATGCCGTTGTAGTTTTAATTTCATGCATTATAGTTTCTGTATTGGTCAACTGATCTTCCTCTTCGTACAGTAAATGTTTAAGGAGTTCATTGATTTTTTCTCTTTCTTGCATATCCAAATGTAGCGTATCTTTATCTCTGGTTTTTTTTTTGTCATTTATGTAGCTCAAAACATTTGATGGTATTACTTAGTTTCATGCATACATCGATTACCAATGTTTATTTCCGTGGCTTTGGATTTTATTAGTAGAGCCATTCCAATTAGTAATAAGTAGCTTTTTTTTGGGGAGTCTTGTACCATCAAATTTAACTACGACTACCTAACCGGAATACTTTCGGTGCTTAGGTGATTATGTTTTGAACTCGTTCTTTCGTAACGCTATTTATAGTGTTCTGCGAAAACTTTAAAATGATTACAGTTAACTGTCTTATAATAGGGTAAGTGTGGCACATACATATGTATGGCCCGCACTTAATTTTTTTTTTAATAAAAAAAATTATTTTTCTTTCAGAAAATACTAAGCATCTGATATAAATAAAAAATAAAAGGAACTTCAAAAAGCACTTTTTTTTGTCTAAATGTTGTCGATCTATCCTAAAAATTCTAGGTTAACATATATTTCTATTTTATTGAATTGAGTTATTATTCGCCTGCTCTTGTAACTGATGGATGTTTCACTTCAACCTTTTGCGTCCGAACTGGATTTATTTTTTTCATGTGCTGGAACTTGGGACACCCCTATTAGTTTGCGGTGTGTCCCGAGTTCCTGCATAAAGCACTCGAAAGTTGGCTTTTATCTTTTTCTGTTTTGTGGTTCTTTTCACACTTCACGGATGAAGGCTGCATTTCGCAATTCTTAAAACATTGCAAAATGTTTTCGCTCCTCTTTAATCCCTCCCATGTTGCAACCTGGTAGTCTAGGTCTACGACATTGATACTCCCGAGACCATCCAGTTTGCTGTTGCGTGAAAGCTGAACCAAGAAGAAGGACAATTTCCACTTCTCCCTTTCGGCCCTTGCAGTGGTGAATGTCTTGAACCCTAAAAACACAAGACCGTCGCACTGTTTTTCTTTTAGCATCTGAAGGAGCTCATTTCGCCCGATAAATTTTTTGATTTAGTTTAGATTTTATTATTTCATTACTTACTTACAATTCTTCTCAAAAATCAAGAAAGATTATTGCCATAGCCGTCTGCCGATTGACATTTTTTTTTCTTTCCTTAACAATTGTTGGTTTTTTTCTTTTTTTTATCACTTATCACTTCACTTACTTCTATAAAAGGCAAATCAGATTCGATGTATATATGTATCTGACACGAAATTTCCGAATCTAACAAACGAATTTGAGTGCAGTTTTCTCCTGTAGATTTAGAATTCTTCTGCGGAGTTTTTTCTATACCACATATTAAGTTTCTTTTAACAAAAACCTTCTAAATAAACAAAAGAAGTATTAAATTTAGAAGTAGAAGTAGAACTTTCATTAACAAATCCATTGGTATATATATTATCTCTGTACGTTGTCTTAGAGAAAAGTTATAACATTATTTTAACATAAAACATATATTATTTGCATTGTATTGCGAATACGATCAGTGGAGACCATTGCCACTATCGGTGCCCAAGCGGCGTTCGTGTTTATGCGTGTTGATATTAAGTTGATATTTCTTTATCTGGTGTTTGTAAGAAAACCGCTGAACCGATTTTAGTGATTTTCTTTTATTGATTACGAAAGGCATGGACTAGGTTTAGATAAAGCTACTTATACAGTTTTGTGCTTGGGAGACCACAAAAAGAGACAAAATAATTTAGAAACACAAATAACATCAACTTAGCCTTTGTCGATTTTAATCAAATTAGTTTTGTCGTTTAGAGTTTTTAAAGACGCAAATTTCAAGTCCGAAATTATGGTTCTACGTCATCTAGAAGCTGAGCAATATCCAAAAATATCATTTGTAAAATTCAGAATTTGATTAATTTTTCATGGATCATGTCTCCCAACCATGTCTCAGTGGTGATAATCATTTTTTTTGTTCTTTATTCTCCATTCGCTAAATTTATGAGCAGAGGGGAGTGGCTGCCGATAGAAGGATGTGTGTTTCCTTATATCCTTATTTTTCTGTTATACATGCATACTGATTAGGTTGTGTGCATGTTGTGTCTGTGTGTGCTGCGGTAGCGACTCCCAATGGGGTTGTTATAATTGAGTTTGCACATTTTCAGTATTATATTCAGTTTAACCAAATCAGTTGGTATGTATTTCAACAAATGCGTCAACTAAAATTAGTAAGAAATATTCTAAGCCTGATATTGGGCGCAGGGGTAAAGAAACAAAAACTATTATTAGACTTGGTTCTGTTAGTGAACGGTTTATTGTTATCGGTGAAAATGTTGTCCGACCGTGGAGCCTAAAGAAAAATTCATATTTTCAATATGAACTTTTCATTTCATACCAAAAGGAGTCGCATGTAGGTACAATGTCTGAGGTTTGTAGGTTTTGTGGTGCACAAAAGTGGGCGAAAGAATCTGCTGGATTGTGTTGTTCAAGTGGAAAAGTACATGTTCAGAAAAATCTGTAGGTGCACCGCGGAAACCACCAAAGAGCATTCTACTGAGTGATCATCTTTAGTCAAAAACTTTTTTAGAGAGTCCCAGAAAGTTTAACTCAGCCTTTCAAATGACCTCCTTTGGTGATAAACGCATAACAGAAGGCAACTTTATTCCCACTTTTAAGATTTGGGGTCAAGTTTACCACCTTATCGGAACTTTAATGCCTGACAGTAACGCTAATCCCAATTTCCTACAAATCTATTTCATGGGGAATTCAGAAGCTGAATACGTTTCTGTCTTAAAACTGGCAGGGGCGAAGCAAGGCGAGCACGGGTCAGCTAGTTTATTATAAATAATAAAATAAAAGCTAGTATTTTTCATCATAATTAAAAACTTTTTGTTACAATATTTTGCCGATAAGCTAGGGCTATCTTACAGTACGCTACCAGGAGGGTTACATTCAGTTCGTTGAGCTTGCTCAGGATTTCTTCATCGGAAATTTGATCTACTCCAAAAAAGTGCCGTCTAGTTTTCCGGAGCGTAGGACATCTTCCCATTAGTGGAAGTAGTTCAGCTCGCAATTCTAGCATAAGTGATATATCTTCGCTGCTTATTATCGTGGAAGTAGTTCCGGTCTCCCAAGTCATGGTCCAACTGACTATAAATAGATCGATGCAGTGACTCTAATTTTCTCTTTCAAATTGTTGTCTGAAGTTAAAATCCACTGCTGCAATCAACTCGTATAACTTTGGCTTCCATGATTCAATGATTGATTCATTTGAATCCCAGCTTATTCCACACGTGTGCGCTAGGTCGTTCCAATTACTGTACCAACCATTATTGCATCGTAGTGCTTCCAGTGTAACTTTTCTTGGTAATCTTTCCAAAGGCATGTTGAATACTTTTAAAATTTAGTCTACCCGCAATTTCAGCGTCTTTGTAGCCAGTGGGAAAAGTACAGTCTCCAGCATTATGGCGTATTTTGGGGTGTAGAGCGGTAAATGAAATATCCTTTTGTTGTAAAACCTCAATAGTTTTTCCACTTCCTCAAACCGCCTTTCGCCCCATACCTGGGCCGCGTACAACATAGTTGACTCGGCGACCGCTTCGAAAACATGAAAATTACTGCTATGTGCTATGTATTTGTTAGCAAAACATTCTCTCCATGTTGTATTTATAATGGTCTTGGCTTTTGTAGCTTGCATTTCAGGTGATCTTCTATGCTTACGTTTTATGTGAAAAGCATGCCAAGGTAGTTCAAAAACCATTTCTCGTTTCTACATATTCTTCCCCAAGCTTTTTAAAGATAATCGAAGCATTTTCTCCGTTCCATACAGCTGCCAGCGTTTCTTCATGAATGTTTTGTATTACCCTCCCAAACAAACTTTTTAAACATTCCTTTGGCAAAGAGTTTATACATTACGGAGCCTCTGTTTATTGAGTTTAATCTTTTTTGGAGTACGGTCGTAAATATCTTATAGGATGCATTCAAACATGATATGCCTTTCTTGAATATTAGGAAAATCAAAGTTTCTTTGAACTGTTGCGACACCACACCATGATCCAAGACATTATTAAATAAGCCTTCCAGTGTCTTAGCAACTTAGGTGTTCCGTATTTATAGAATTCCGTGAGGATTATATCCGATCCAGGTGCATTGCCATCTTTTAGCCTCTTATATGCATCATCTATTTCCGCTACAGTAATTGGTGCATCCAATTCTTCGCTGTCGAAGGCCGGTTGTGCAAACGTGCATGGAGGATATGTTATTGGATTCAAAAGTTGCCTTAAGTGCTGGAACAAAGGATCCGTCTCTAAGGTTTCACTGATGATGAACTTTTTCCCATTAAGCTTCGAAACGCATCTCCAAAAATCAGATGAATTTTTACACTTGGAGAGCTTTTTTGCTTCCGCCTCATAGTGCAGTTTCCCCTTTCTTTTGCATAAATCCTTATACTTTAAATTTGCTTCAATATAAATGTAATCTCCCGAAGAAATCCTCGTGTTTCGAATCATTTTCAGCCATGCGAATGAGTGTTTGCTTACCATTTTGCATTCCTCGTCGAACCATAGTTTGTCGTTAGCTGACCTAGTTCCTACGTTATGAATGCCTGGCCGATAGATGGTTCTATCCCTCTCAGCAACATTGTTGCAAATTTCGCTTTTTCGTGGTGAAGGGGAGTGACTGCGTCGTCGATTCGTTTAACAAGTTCTTTATTTTCTTATACTGATTCACTGTATTACAGTGCATAGCATGCCTATGTCCATTAATTGATTAAATGTAAAAATTGTTACCAATGGCCGACTTATGTACATATGTAAATAGTTCAATTGTCTCTTTTAAAAAACTGTTGATAAGAGGCATCTTCGCCTTCGCGCTCTTTTGGTGTTGATGTTGCTTCTGTTTCTGCGGCTGTTGTCTCTGCGGCTGTTGTTTCTACGACTGTTGTTTCTGCGGCTTTTTTTACCCCGCAAACTTGCTTTTGTTGTTGCCGCTGGCTTTGCTGCAATTTTGGCTGTTCTTTTGCTATCCGCTGCTGTTCTTGTTGTTGGGAGCGCTGGAACTGCAGCTGGCGCTCCTTCTCCCTTCTGACCATCTGTTTGGCCTTGATATCGAGCACCCTCTGCTGCAGCTGCTATATGCTGCTGTTTAGGCACTCCAGCTGGTCGTCTTCTTCATCACATTCAGAGGCCGCCAGAGAGACAAAGCCTTTGCTATCCCCCATATGGTGGCCTTCCCCACCGTTGGAAACGTGTATATGGGTAATCTTCCTCGTCGGCTGAGTGACATTGATTATTTTCTGCTGATGGCTGCTGTTTTTGCTGATGGCGCTCCCGCCCTCCCTTCTCCTATCAGATTTTCATCCTTCTCTTTATAGACCCGGTAGTCACTGTTGCTGAGTGGCTTTCATTATCGGCTGATATTTGTTCTCTGTTTGCAGCTCTCGCTATGGGGGGAAAACACTTTAATGTTTTCGTTTTTTTACTTGTTGTTGTTCATTCTATTTAGAAGATCAGGAAAGTATTGATTTCACTTTGTCCGCAGAGGAGCTCGATCCCGAGTTCGTCGGGTTACGGTTAGCTATCACTTCCTATGGTCTAAAACGCTGCCCGCTATTGCACTGACTATTTCAATATTTAAACATTTTTCTTTAAAATTTTAAAATTGTATATGTGGATCCGTCGTCTTTGAGACTTTTCAGCATAAGTAGCTAATTTAAGAAGAATAAGTTATGGTTTTCAATCTTGCTGCACTTTTTGACCCCTTTCCCTCATTTACGCCTTTCTTACACTAATACTAGCGACAGAAAAAATGTTTATTGTGTGGGTGTTGTTAGACTTAAAGCAACTGTTCATAAATTCGAATGTTCAAAAGCCTCGACATCACCCTGAATAAAATGTATTCGAAATTTGTATTAAATAATTTACTCATTACACATTTTGCCACCTAAACTGTAATTGAAATTGAAAAAAATATCTACCTAAATTTAAAATAAGAGAACTAGGTATGTTCACACAATTTAAATTCAAATATATTCGCAAAAAATTTATTTTTTAGAATGAATAATACATCAGCTTACAAGCTGAAAGCTAAGCCTAACGAGTTGTGTTTGTGTGTTAGAAAAAAGTAAAATTAAATTCAATTAAAATAAAACAATATAATCGATGTTATTTCGAGGTATTTGCATCGGCTCCGTGAAAAAATCCGAAAGAAAGAGATTTAACCATAAATCCATGCATATGCATTATGTAAATCTGTCGAATAAATTGAATATGAAAATATTAAAGCGCGCGTACGTTTATTTAAAAATGGAAATCAACTTTCATCGGGATTGGATTTTACACTTCGTTTTATTTATTAATTTTTTTTTTATTTTTCAGTTTGGTTTAAGGTTTGCTTGAAAAGAAAATACGATTTTAATACTCTTTCTCGTGATTAACATATATTGCATAAAGTGTTGGGGTGTTGGTGGGTGAATTTATTGGTTATCGTTCGACGTGATATGTTATGTGGTTGGTTGGTTTCAGAAAAGTTTAAATTGTATTTAATATAAGTTGTAATACGTAATGGATTTTAGATAGTTTAATGAATGAATGAATGAATGAATTTTATTTCGTATTAAATTTACAATAAGGTTGCCACACAATTTACATACAGAGATTCGATATCTAATTTTATATCTTTCAACTGAAACATTATCTTTCGGAACTTTTAAAAAAGGAGAAAGGTAAGAATAATGACTCTGAAGGAAACTACGAAAAAACCTTCAATATTAGTGAAAAAAAAAAAAAAAAAAATAAAAATAATAATAATAATAAATAAAATAAATAAATAAATAAATAAATAAATAAATAAATAAATAAATAAATAAATAAATAAATAAATAAATAAATAAATAAATAAATAAATAAATAAATAAATAAATAAATAAATAAATAAATAAATAAATAAATAAATAAATAAATAAATAAATAAATAAATAAATAAATAAATAAATAAATAAATAAATAAATAAATAAATAAATAAATAAATAAATAAATAAATAAATAAATAAATAAATAAATAAATAAATAAATAAATAAATAAATAAATAAATAAATAAATAAATAAATAAATAAATAAATAAATAAATAAATAAATAAATAAATAAATAAATAAATAAATAAATAAATAAATAAATAAATAAATAAATAAATAAATAAATAAATAAATAAATAAATAAATAAATAAATAAATAAATAAATAAATAAATAAATAAATAAATAAATAAATAAATAAATAAATAAATAAATAAGTAAATAAATAGATAAATAAATAGATACATAAATAAATAAATAAACACACAAATAAATAAATAAGTAAATAGATGAATAAATAAATAAATAATTGAAAATAAATAAATTAATTAGTTAAATAATAAAGGAATACATAACTTAATAGACAAACGAATAAACATATGAATATATATATAAACAGATAAACATATGTACATACAATATAGTAAATTTATAAATAAGAAATTAAATAAACAGATAAACAGATAGATACATGTTGTTCAAGCATTTAATTGGTTTACAAGAGGATTGTCTGAAAAAGCACAGTTTTGCAAAAATTTGTCCGTCAGCTTAATGATTCTGTCGGAGATCAATTCAACATTCGATTGGAGATGAAGATCAAAGGTAGAATGGTATCTAGATAGATTAAGCATCATTTTCAACAGTTTGTTTTGGGATACTTGTAACTTCCTTATATGGCATATTGCACAATTTCCCCATACTTGGCATCCATAAAGTAGTATTGATTGAAATACTACTTTATGGATTACGATTTTGTTGAAGCTGTTTAGCATTGACTTCCTGTTTATAAATGGGTAAAGCATTTTGATGGCAATGTTTATTTTATTTATGGTGTTTGAAATATGTTCTTTGAACGTCAGTTTTTCATCTAGATGAATTCCCAGATACTTCACACTTGGCTTCCAGTCAACTCTTACCCCACACACGTTAAGGGGATTGTTAGGAAGATAGCAACTCTTTCTTTTTCGACTGAAAAAGATTGATTGCACTTTTTCTGCATTGATTTTTATTTTCCACTTGTTGAAATAATTGACTAATATTCTAATCGCATTTTGAAGATTAGTCTCAATATTGAGACTGAACTCATGTGATGAGAATATGCCTGTGTCATCAGCGTAGATGGCTGTTTCACATGCTGGGAGCCTTGGGAAGTCGGAGGTGTAAACATTGTAGAGCACTGGACCAAGAACCGAACCCTGGGGTACTCCTGCGTAAAAGTGCTGTAAAGATGATGATTTACCATTAACGTAGACTCTAAAACACCTGTTAGTCAAAAAGCTTTGTATAGTTTTAACTAGATACAGGGGAAATCCGATGTGAATCATTTTGTACACAATCCCATGGTGCCAGACGGAATCAAAAGCTTTCTCGATATCGAGCAAAACTAAACCCGTAGATTTGCCTAATGCACGGTTCCTCTTGATATGCTGACATATTCGCAGCACTTGATGAGACGTGCTGTGGTGACTCCTGAACCCAAATTGCTCATCAGGAAATATACACCTGTCATCAATAAATCTCATAAGTTTCTTTTTAATTATTTTCTCGTAAACTTTGCTGAGACAACTGAGTAGACTTATTGGCCTGTAACTATCTGCAAATTGAATTTGCTTCCCAGTCTTCAAAATCGGTACCACTTTCGCAATTTTCCAGGTATTCGGGAAATACTGGAGTTTCAGGCATGCATTTATCAGGAAAGTTAAAAATCGTATCCCTGATTTCGGTAATTCCTTGAGATATAGATTTTTAATACCATCAAGGCCATCAGATTTCCTCGCTCGCAAACTTTTTAACACTTCCTCGATTTCCATTCGAGATACATACTCGTCTGGGGATGTATCACAGCTTTGTTTAGATAGTTTAAAAATCTAATTAAAGGATTGCTTCGTAAATTTTTCAATGAATTTTCATTGCCATGTTGGCTTACATATGTACATATAACAAAAGATGTATATATATATATATATATATATAGATATATATATATATAAAGGACACTTATCAGACATTAAACATTTTTTTCATTTTTCATTTTTAATGCATTTTTATTTTAGGAATTCATTATTACTTACGAGCTAGACAAAAAAACGCTTAAAACTAGCTTAACTAACTTAACTTAATCTAATTCTAACTTACTGACCCTATGCGGGTGCTCTAAGCTAAACCTAATGCTTAACACTATGTCTTTCGACGTAATCTAACTTAGAATTAATTATTTATATAAATGACTTAACAACTAGTAACTAAGGAAAATTTATAAAAAACTTAGTAAACGAACGTTTTTTTTATAAAAAAAACTTAGATAAGAACTTAAAAACAATCTTAAAAATAAATCTTAAAACTACCTTAACAATAAGCCCTAAAACTACCTTAAAAAATAAGCCTTAAAACTACCTTATTCTAAACTATATATATGTATATATACATAATATATATGTATATATACATAATATATATACATATATATATATATATAATATATGTATACACGTAACATGTATACATACACATATTTTTTTTTTTTTTTTTTATATCCTACACCTAAATCTTAAACCTATGTAAGCCGGCCAGGCCGACTTTGCTCCATAGGAGGAGCTACCCAGAATCAAAAGGAAACGACGAGGGAGTTCCCTCTCCGTCCCCTAACCACCAGAAACTCTGATGCTGCCTTACCACGTCTCGCAAATCGCGACATACTATCGCTCTACTGAGCCGAAGACGCTCCGTCATGTTGAGCGCGACATCTCGGTCGTAGTTGAGTCGCCTATCCACAGCTGTCCGGGTAACATGGAAGATAAGCGGCACCGCTGCTTTGTCCTGTATCAGACCTTCTCTATCTAAATAGATGAACGCCTCTGGGGGAATGAAGCCGTTAAGGCGCACGCTCTCATGATACATATCATTGGAGTAGTAGGCCCCAGAGATCAGGTTATTCATCGAGTTCATTGCCCTTGCAATGTGCCTTCGAATCATCTTGATCAAGAAATTATCCACCCTGCTTATGTCCGCCTTGTTATAAAGGATCTCATTGGAGTAGAATTTTATGTACTGAGACTCTGGTGTTCTGTATAAGCGAAGGCAGGCCCTAAGGCAAGCCCTCTCAAACACCCGAATCCTTTCCATCGAGCTTGCTCCCACGTTGAACCACACGGGACAACCATACACGAGCATGGGCCGAATGAGGGCCATGTAGCAGATTACCTTCACCCTCGCATCGAGTTGGCTGCTATAAAACAGTCTCTTTGTGAGGGCGAAAGCCGCTTTGGCTCTGGCCAGAGCAGCATCTATATGTTTGTTAAAATATAGATACTGGTCTAGCCAGAACCCAAGGTATCTGACTACATTTCGAGACGCTAATGGTTGTCCGTGCTGTCCCACTATTGAGAACTTTCGCCAATTCTTTCTGGTATCCGCAGAGGCCCCAGATAACGACGTCCTAAACAGGATGGTTTCCGACTTCTGGAAGTTGATTTTCAACTTCCAGTCGTCGCAATATCGCTTGATCTTATCGAAGTCACGCTGCAAGAGTATTGCAATGACCTCGATCTTTGGTCCTGATCTGTACGCTATCAAGTCGTCGGCGTACGCTATAGCATGGTGAAGAGATCCTACAAGATCACTTGTGTAAATGTTAAAGAGGATCGGCGAATTTACCGCACCCTGTTGCAGACCATTTTTAATATCAAACGTACCAGCAGAAGTCATATTGCCATTTTTCACAATGAACTGTCTACCGGTGAGCATGTTACAAAACATGTATAGCAGTGGTTTACTTATGCCCAGCCTACTTAACTTGTAGAAGAGTCCTTCTAGCCATACGGTATCGAAGGCCTTCTCCAAGTCAACCAGGCAGGCACCCGTGCACTGTTTCTTGCTTTTGTTCCATTGGATATCCGACACCAGTTTAGACGCGGCATGTATTGTATCATGCCCCGCCTTAAAACCGAATTGGTTATCCGGAACAATATTCATGTCCTCAACCCACTTAGACAGGGCTCTATTGACAACCTTCTCGAATACCTTGCTGATGTTCGGAAGGAGACTTATCGACCGGAGATTTGCCGGATTGGACGTATCTTTACCCCTTTTGGGAATTGGATGAACCACCGCTGTTTTCCAGTGCGTCGGATAATGTGCATTATTCAGCGCATTGTTAAACAGGGTGGTGTAAATGTTCACCGCTTCTGGAGGGAGATGTCTTAGCACAATGTTAGACACTTCGTCGATACCCACGGATTTCTTCCTTCTCAATGATTCGAAGATCGCTTGGAGTTCTACCTTCGATATGAACGGGGGATGTACCTCCACATTGGCGATGACATTATTTGCCATATTATCGTCATTGAACTCGGTGAAACCATTGTTCTCTGATCGCCAGTGCTGTATATCATTTTGAAGGCAAGAGTTGTGCACAAGGACTCGACTTTCCAGGTCGTGGTTCGGGCAAATACTATCATTCACCTTATACACTTCCTGGAAAGTCGCTCCTATAGCCTCTACCTTCTCCTGCGGATCTTCGATCACAAAGAAGTTGTCATCACTGACTGCGTTCCCTGGATCTATGCCTGCTGTTATAAGTATATGTTCGTTGTTCGTCGTTCGGGGGATCTTAAGACATGGCAGGTCGTTCTGATTATTCCTCCGAAATATTTTATTTATTTGCGGGAACATACTCGGGTTGCTGGATTTTACAGCCCGAATTTTTTTGTTCCAGTGCAAATTTACAGAGAGTCTGTAATTTTCTTTTATTAACTGTTGGAGGTTTTTTATCAACGACTTAAGTGTCCTGATCTCCGAGTTTTGTCTGTCCGTAAACCGTCTGTACAAGTTTTTAAGTCTTGACAGAAGTCTACTTTTTTGTAGGTGAAGTGCGTCTATTGTTGCATTGCGGTATATGTCTACGTTGTCAGTTTGTTGATACCGAGGTATCGTTCTGTCCATCGTTTGTTTAATGGTCTCGTCCATTCGTTGTAGGTATCTGTCGATCTCCTCATTTGACAGGTTCCTATTGGACGGTGGGTAGAGCGAGTTCGAGGAGAGTGCTCTTGTTAATACTCTGGAGAAGCGTGTCCAACGCGTCCTACTGTAATTGTAGGGATACGTTTGGACAAACTCCTCCAACTCCGCAATCTCGTTGGGAATTGTGATTTCGGCACTGAGTCCGCAATGGTCACTGTCATACACGAATGTATGTAGGCAGTTTCTCGTTTGTCGGTTCGTGTTGGTCAGTTGTAACCGTACGTCGAACAGCAGAAGATCCAGATAGGAGCCGGCGCTAGGATACGACGGACTATCGGTAGCTTTCAAATCGAGTCTATACTCGACATTGTGTAGACCCCACCAATTGAGTAGTAGGTTCCCCCTAGAATTTGGTATATTATTTCCCCAATCACTATGCTTGGCATTTAAATCTCCAGCCATAATAAAATAGTTCTCCTCCGACTCCAGCCTTAGACATCGAAAAAGTGTCTCGAGCTCTGTTATAAATGAAGTGGTTTGAGTAGCTCCGGAAGCGTAGACTGCGACCATGTACAACCTCTTTCCACTACGGAGAGGGATGCACACGATACAGGCCTCCAGCTCCTGAAACCTCCGCACTTCACCGCTGTACACAGCCTTATAACGCAAATCTTTCCTAATGAAGATCGCAACACCTCCCCCTTGAATGGAGTTGGGTCGGTCTCTTCTTATAATATTATATTTACTGTGCCATAGTTTGTGCTTCTGGGATAGCTTTGTTTCGCTAACCAAAAGTACGTGAGGGCTTTGGTCTTCTAACAATTTAAAAAGTACGGTTCTTCGCTCGATCCTTATCAGTGAATTCACATTCACCGCAAGGATCCTCAATGATTTCTCCGCCAACGTAGCCATTACGACTGGTGGTGCGCTAGGTCCGGCAGAAATGCGTAGATCTGGTCTACCCGTTTCGCCTGCTCTTCTAACTGACGCTGAAGCTGGCTCATTTGCCCTTGAATTGAGAGCAAAATAGCCAGCATGTCAGGCTGAGCCTCAGGTGCTTTAGGCACTGGGACCTGTGAAGCAACCTTCGGTTGTTGTTTTTGTACCGTATTTCCCCGGCCTGACACCATTTGGGCGTAAGTCCATTGGGAAGTAACGGCTGGTGTTTGACTAGAAACGGGTGGACGCTTGACTTCGACCTTCTGCTGACGAACCAGATTTATTTTCTTCATGTATTGAAACTTAGGACAACCCCGATAGTTTGCGGTGTGTCCCGAGTTTCCACATAAAGCACATGAGAGTTGGGCCCTATCTGCTACCCCATCCTTACCCAGAGAACATTCCTCTGCTTTGTGGTTTTTACCGCACTTCACGCATCGAGGCTGCATTTCACAGTTCGACGCGGCGTGCCCAAACCTTTGGCAGCGAACGCATTGTAAAATGCTATCGCTCCTTTTTACTCTTTCCCATGACACAACCTGGTAGTCTAGGACATTAATACTCCTGAGACCATCCAGTTTGCTACTGGGCGAAAGCTGAACAAGGAAGAACGGTAGCTTTCGCTTCTCCCTTTTTGCCCTAGCAGTGGTGAACGGCTTGACCCCGTACGAACTCAAGCCCGTCGCACTGTTTATCCCTCAGCATTTGAAGGAGCTCCTCCGGCTCGATAGACGAGTCCATCCCCCTCAGCAGCATAGTTTGCAGCTTTTCCCCCTTCGGGGTGAAGGAGAAGAACTCCGTCGTCGAGACCTTTAGTAAATCTTTGATTTTTTTATAATGCTCCACTGTATTGCAGTGGATAGCATGCCTATCCTGACTTAATCTCTTAATGTAAAAATTATGACCTATGGCCGACTTACATAGGTCTATGGTATCCTTTAGTTCCATTTTGTAGGTATTTATCGGCGGTACCTTCGCCTTTGCACTCTTCTGCTGCTGCTGTTGTTGTTGCTGCTGCTGCTGTTGTTGCTGCTGCTGTTGATTTTGCTGCTGCTGTTGTAGTTGCTGCTGGTGTTGTTGTTGCTGCTGCTGTAATTGCTGCTGCTTTTTCGGCTGCTGTTGTTGTTGCTGCTTCTTAGGCTGCTGTTGTTGTTGCATCTGTCTTATCGGCAGTTGGCTTATTTTTTGCGGCAGCTTTGTTGATGATGCCGCTTTCTTCGCAGTTTTGTCAACTGCGCTTATTGTTGCTGCTTTCTTTGGTGGCAACTGGTGTTGTTGTTGTTGTTTTTGCTGGGAGCACTGAAGCTCAATGTGCTCCTTCTCCCTTCTGGCCGTCTGTTTGGCCTTTATGGCGAGCACCCTCTCTTGCAGATGCCTTATGCTGGAATCAAGGGACTCCAACTCGTCTTCCTCATCTTCCGATTCGGAAGCGGCTAGCGAGGCGAAACTGTTGGTGTCTCCCATACATTCTTCTTTATCATCGTCGGCCGACCGATGACGCTGCTGTTGAGCTGCTGCTGAGTTTTTCGTCGATGGCGCCCCCATCCTCACTTCACCCCGCAGCTTTTTGGCTGAAGCAGAGAGCGAGAGGCGCTTAACTAAGTTAGGAGTTGGCCTTAGTTTTGCCTTCCTTTTAATTATAGATTTGGGCGCCACTGCTGGTATGCGGCTACCCATAACTGCCTCATCGGCTGGTGCGGAATTTTTTCCCACTACTCCCGCTATGGGGTTAACGGATGCCTCAGTCCTATCCATCACTTTTTTTTTAATTTTTTTATTTATTATTATTATTTTTATTTTTGTGTCTGTCACTTTTTTTTTTTTTTTTTCTTTTTTGTGTCTCTATCACTTTTTTTTTTTTATTCTGTTTGCTTTCTATTTGCACATAAAAAGCGCACCACACACAAACACTGGTATTTTACCCCGGCGCGCGCGGCGCGATACCGAAACCGGGTAACGGTACCAAAACACCACCACTGGGCTGCGTTGCCGCTGAAGCGTATACTGCTTGCTGCAGAAATTAGAATTTATGTTTTTTTTTTTGTTTTTCTTTTAGCGAAGCCGAAACACGTCTAGGTACCGCGAAGTTCTGTGAACGACTGATCAGACATTAAACTGTAAGGCATTCATTCATTTGAAAGTTACCGTTCAAAGCACAAATAGATTTGAACTTTTTGCCTATCTAATCCAACCTGCATCATGAAGAAATTTTTTTTTTTAATCAATAAAAATAAGTTCACTGTTAAAATATGATCTGGTGTCAAAAAACTCCTGGATTACACAAATATAAGAACAGCAGCATTTGTTTGGCCTCAGTGACGAAGTGATCCGAATCCGGGAGGCTTGCAGATACATTTTGAGGTCGAATTGGCAAACCCCACAGGTGTGGGGATTATGATCTCTATAATCCTGATCATAGCCTCGCCAAACAAAAGGAAAAGAAGAAGATGATTTTGGTGCAAACTATCAATTTGCGAGTATAGAAAATCACAATGGTAAAGGCATAGTTAAACCTTGATACTTCTCGACAGGACTTAAGTTTAGGTTTAACTCTGATTATTAGCTAAGCTACGTCAGTACATCTGGCCTTGACAGGTGTAATACGAGTATCCATTTGTTTGGCAGCCCTTCAGTTAATCATACGCTTGGAACTTTTGAACCATTTGCCAGAGAAGGAACATTAAACAGAAATATTGTGTTTGGTGAAACGTTTCTTTGGAACTTATTGGGTCCCTTACATTTCTTTTTATCAAAGAACATATTTAACGAAAGTTGGAGGCTTAAGGTTTTCGAATATGTAAGCAAAAAAATATTTTCTGGAAAAATTTGCTAGTAAAAAAAGACAAATATAAATTTCATATGCATATTAACACAGCAACCGATTTAGCAAATTTGTCTCAACAAACAATTATTTACATTTATAACCATTACATGTAAGATTGTAGTTTTTTTTTGTACATTACTCAAAACTATTTTTCATAAAATTGAGCATAACATTTGCTTATAATTATTTTTTTAATTTTAGTCGGCATTAAAAGGTCGAACTCCGAAAAATAATAAAAACTTCGTAATTACCATCTGTTAATACATGCATAATAAACACAAATACAATATTCAAGAAGTTTCGTCAGAGCTGTTTTCAAAAATGAATTTTCACAATAAAATAAATATCTATCAATATTGTCCCCTCCGAACTAAAATTGTGTTCATCAGCGAAAGATTTCTTTTATAAGTACATACTATGCAGGTAAAAGAACGTTCACCAAAAACGTACGTTTTAGGTTAGCGCACTATATTGGTTGTAAACTGTTTAAGACAAGTTTTAACTCTGGGCTGTCAAAAGGTACTTGAGAAGAACGGTTTCATTGAAGAATATGCTAAATCTCATCCCTTTAGACCTCTATTGCACGAGCAAAGCTGGTGGTCTGCAGCACCCAGTGGGTACGGATCTAGCATTTAATAGAATGTCCATTATTAAGATTCCTGAAAGAAGCGACTAAATCGGACTATGTACATATATACTGACAGCCGTATGTGCTGGAGCTGGAGTCTTTTTTAAGCTCATAGTATTCAACTGAGCCTATTGCATTGGTAATGATTTCTTTGATTTGCAAGTCGATGTTACGGCCATCATGTACACAACAGCGAAATTAATTAGGGATAATAATATGGTTATAAATACCTAACAGGTAGTGAAAGTAAGGAGAAGTTTCACCTTTTGCAAATATTGAAATGAGACATAAAAAATCTGTAA
Source organism: Blera fallax (assembly GCA_946965025.1). Lineage (NCBI taxonomy): Eukaryota > Metazoa > Arthropoda > Insecta > Diptera > Syrphidae > Blera > Blera fallax. The sequence continues at coordinate 60,349,139 of OX337246.1, forward strand.
TCTTAAAATATTCTTTTTGTAACGTCTGAAAATGTAATTAAATGCGAAAAATTCTGCGGCGGGTACGAGCTAAGTAGAGTGGATTTCAACATTGAAAACGAAAAGTCGTGGCAGGGCTGGCCGGAAATGCGTATTTGGATATATGTACATATGTAAGAAGTGCATCAAGACAACCTACCGACTTAGCTTCATTGAGTGCAGGGATAAGGGGACATTTCTCAAGATCTTTTCTTCACCTTTTACAAACTTTCATCAAATGCAGTTATTAGGGTAGAGATTTTGAAAAATTAAACAAAATTATTTCTAAGAAGGCTTTAGAACATAAGGACTGGTGCAAGAGTTCCATGGTTCTAACTTATCTGACATGAGGAACTTATTTCGGATGATAAGAAGCGACTTCGTCGAAAATATTGGTGCATTTATTCTGAATGGTAGGAATTATGAGGTCAAGAAGGGCGAGCACACATTCGAGAACACTAGGCGTGCGTCAATCATATATTATTCTTGTCATTCTTATGGTGCAGTTGATACGATTGAAGAATTCACAGGAGGATCAACCCTTCTCTGTTCTCATGCCTTTGATTATGATGAACCTTATAAGATTGTAACTTAAATCTATCGAACATGTAATATTTTACATAGTTCAAAAACTAATAATTCTGCCTTCGAGTTCATGACATATTACACATACGCCGCCGATAAGTACAACAGAGCAAAATATTGCTCACCTTTTAATATATTCTCACCCTCGATTGCGAAATTTAAGTGAATGAAATGACTTGCACTATTACATCGGGTATGGAGAACAAGTCTCTCGGAATCGATGGTACCTATACCATTTAAATTCAACAATAATATTAATAGAGAAGCCCTGTTTTATAAATTCCTACTGCTAGAAATTTCATCAACATTGTTTTCTGTTATAAAGGCTCTCTACTAAAATACAGTTGCAATATCTGGGAATTAATAAGGTACGTTTGAGCTTTTCCCCATTAACAAGGGCGTTAACCAGAGACACGTAATGACCTAAAAAACACGAAAATAATTTTTTTCCTGAGGTAATGAAAAAAATTAGCGGAACCCACCTCCAAAGAAAAAAAAACTACGATTTTGCAGTCAGTCAGTTTTGCTTGTAAGCTGACGATATTTTTGAAGAAAATAAAATTGTTTATCTACATACATATCTATCTAATAAAGTTGTGACGGTTATCAGCCTGATATCTATGCGGCTGTTAAAGTTCTGAAATCACCAACAGTGGAATCAAGGTTAACTAATACCTATGCCCTATGTTGAATGTTGAAAGAAAAAAACTCACAGAAGTGGATCCCTTCCATGCACTTCTCATTCAAAAATCCTTGCACGAAAATTGTAAGCAATTGTAAAGGCTGGGCAAAGGTCTTTGTTAAAAAAAATTGCTCTTTACCTGATTAAAATTAGCCGCTCGGTGGGACTGCGAGTAGCACCCAATCCTTAACACAATTAAATTTGCTTGGTACTTACTAAGAATTTTAAAAATCTGTTGTCGAATCTTGAAGAAGCTTGAAAATATACTGTTAAATGTATATAACTTGAGTACGTCTAAAAGACAGGATCTGAAATCCAATTTCAATGTGCTTGTATATATGTAAAGCATTAAGTTTGGCGTTGTAGGTTATGTTTGGCGTTGTAGTAGAAGAAGCAAAGAAATTTGTTTACTTCCTCGCGTTGCTTCTTATCCCTTATTAGCGCATAATACACCGTTACAGATATGGAAACCGCTTGAAGCAACTTGTGTTTTTCTAGATGAAATAAGCCAGATTAGTATGTCAATAAAATTAACATACAACTTTTCCGTTCGCAAATGGCAGATTTGGTGTTAGAAAGCTTAGACTGGACTTGTTTCCGAGGTTTATATTACTTGTAATGGTTATACCAAGGTATTTGTACTCATTATACTAAAGAGGTCATCCTGTCCATTATTATATCATTTTCCATTTAATACATGCTCTGTTCACTTTTGGAAAAATTCTGATTTTGGACTTGTATTGATGATAAATTTAAGTACTATGTCATCAAAGTTCAATAATGTCGGAACTGCAACGTCTCCTCCAAGGTACTGTTCGATGCCATCACTGAAGATGTACAGAGCATTACGTGTTATTATAAATCATGAACAAAAAGAGAAAAGCAAATGACAGCTTCACAATCAGTCTATAAATTATACAAAACCACGCGCTCTTTTTCGGGGGTTTTCTCTAAAAATTAAGATTTTACTATTCGAAGTAATTTACGAAGAAGATTGAGCTTTATTTTTAAAATGTCATTAGAATCAAATGACATCAGCCATACTCATTCTTTTAAAAATATTTTGAAATATTTTTTTCTGAGCAAATCCTTCCAGAAACTAAGATAGGACTTTTAAGAAGCAGATAATTCGTCAGAACAAGATTTATAAGAAAGAGATAGCATATGTATCTTTCAATCCGCTCCAAGCGAATTGTAACCTTTTCTACATGTTCATGTATTTGCTTGCTGGATTGAATATTTCATATTTGTTGATATGTGTATGTGCATATATATGCATGTATGTAGCTGCTAGAAAAACGTCAATGGTATGTCCGGTTTGGTGTTAAGAATTCGTGTCTCTCGCTTTGGAGAATCGATTAAGTGTCCCAACCATTCGTCGGATTTCGATGTTCTCAGTTCGACTAACACAATTTGCATCGGTGGGTGTGTATGCCCCATTGCAATAGCCGTATTTGACAACCTCATGTAAAGTACAATTTTCGAGTAAGTATTGCTTTGTGGTGGTATGAACAAAAACTTCTCACTGAGCAACGCATGAAACCGTCATCAACCAATTGACAACAATGACTTTGAATAATCTTTGAATAACCACTTTTATAGTTTATTATATAGTATATTTTGATAGGACCACATTCAATGAATACAACATACTAATTAAAGTTATTCAAAGTTAGGGTTCTGACAAAATTATTATCACATCGGTTTTATTACATGATAAGAAAATCAATTTATGCCTCAACGAAGTATTATTTAAGAGGTTTGAATTTTTACCATCTTTTCTAGCATCCAGATTAAAATCGTCATCACTCAAGCTTTCTAGATTTTATTAATAATAGTTATTGCTACCAATTCCATATTCCAGTATCACCCTATTTACATGCATACATATATATTAAATTTTGGTTCGATGATGAAAACGCGAACATTATCCCCAGAGTCGCTTCTTATTATTACTATTTTTATATTTTTATTATTGGATTTTTGTTTAGAAACACATGTGTCGTGTTTAAACGAGTATGAAGGTGTAGATGGAATCGAAAAGGAAACTACTTTGTAAAATAGAACCGATTACCTTATCTTCACTTTAAAATCAATTGCGAATATGAACAAAGCCTTTTCAATAGATTGCAGCACATGCAATAACCCAACCAAAAGCTCGCGAATTTACTTAACCCTTTAAAGCCCACAGTATCTTTAAAGATACAACCATTCAAATAATTTTAATTTAGTAAATTGAAGGTCCAGAGCTAAGATTGTAATACTTTCTTATTCACCAACTCAAATCCAAATCAAAATAATTTTTTCAGCCTCCTGACTTTGAAAGTACAGTTACCATAGACAAATTACGTGCGTGAAGCGAATTTCGTAGAATTTAAAAAAAAAAGTATTTTTATTATGAAAATTCTTTGAACCTGGTGACATTTCACTAGAAAAAAAAATCATTGCAGGTACAGACATTTATTGTGAAGTTAAATAAATTTGTTTCATGGGATTCTAAGAAACACAGCTCGCGTAATGTTGCGGTAAACGGTTGTATCTTTAAAGATACACTGGGCAGTTTGGCCTATTTCGTGATTATTGCTATTTTTTTTATGTGCTGCGTTTGTTTGCAATGAATTATCATTCTATGGGTATTTATAATGTACATGAATATGAAGATAATGATGTAGGTGAGCCGGGTGAAACGGACGGAGATAATAGGGAAGAGGATTTTCCCAATATGATAAATGATGTGGGAGGTTTGGAAGATGCAGATGTTGCTTGAACCTCATCTGCACCTCCACTTCAGTTAACGATCGTTGGAGTTCATGTCCTTCAGATTTTGCAATTTGAAAGTTGATGTCAAGTCTTCAAAATTCGAATCTTGTTTATCATGCACAATAAGACTCAACCCTTCCAGGAGAAGTGATAGGCTAGGAATTTTTTTTAAAGTTCGATTATACCTCTTTCCTTAGTCGTTGGACCAACGTATCGTTGAAGAAACCTTAGTCAATGCGGAACTTGCTCTTGATACATCATTCCTCTTTAGACTTCTTGATCTATGAAAGTTTATTGGGCTCCCTTTTTACATGGCTTACTTCAAACTCCCGAGTACGAACGATTTTTGGAGTTTAATAGAAAATCGATGCGCCCCATAGTGATGCGACAACATTCCTATATTCATTTCAATGACAAAGCTAAAGCAGATGAAAGTGATGATCCTAATCGTGACTGCCTTTATCTATTAGGCCATTATTAGTAACACTGAATATGGCGTACCAATATTAGGTCGGTTGTATGTAGTTGAACAAATGTGCTCTTCGTTTTATGTGCCATATTTGCCTAACGAGCTGAAAAAGTGGGGTTTTATGTTGTGCGACTCAAGCAGATTTGCATATAAATTTGAAATATATACATAGCAGATCACCTGAAGTACCGGCCCTAGGTGAAGTGGACCCTCAAGCATCGGCAAATATTGTTTCTGAGGATTGCTTAATGAAGTACTACGTTATCATTTTATGATAATTACTATCGACATATTCCCTTGCTGATTTATCCCCACATAAAAGGAATGCTTGCAGTTGGTACTATCCGAAGAAATCGGGTAAAGAATTGCAAGCTTCCAAAGGTGAAAACGATGATGAAGGTTAAACGAGAAACCAGAGAATAGTTTGTAGCTTCAATACACGGCATACATACATATGTAGATCTTACTTCACCATCGTAGAATCGTCAACCTCGTTTCAGCTAACATATGTACATTGGCATATGACCTCTTTTACCCATTATTTCATTTTATCATTTTATGCATTAAATTTTTGATTTGTATTATATTTACTTTAATTTCATCGTAAGCTAGTTTGTTTTGAAAATAATATAAAACATTAAAATTTAGCATAAACCGCAATTGAACCAAATTTGTTCACTAAATCTACTACCATTTATTTCGTTTTTTCACAAATTTTCATTTATTTTTAAAATATACTATTTATGCATTTAATTTAACACATAAACCTTTAAACTCAAACTTTTTCTTAATAATAAAACAATGAAACTAGTTATTTAAGATTAATTTTCCAATATATACACTCAGAAAAGAAATCAATACTAAATTATTCTCATAAACGCCTTTGAGGGGTTAATGCCCAGTGTATCTTTAAAGATACAACCGGTTTTTTGTCAAAAATATAGGTTTAAAAAAATTTAAACAATTTTTTTTAAATGAAATAGTTGTTTGTGTTCTATTTTGCATGTAATATATTTTTTTCGACAAAATCGGCGTCCTTGGGCATTTAAGGGTTAATCATCGTTTTTTCAGTATTGCCTCCCACGGCAAATGTCAATATGTATGCGTATATTTACGGTAGCATAAGCATTCCAGTACCACACAATTTCATTTCGAAAAATCATTGCTCTTTACTGTATTCATCAGCTTTACCCAAAACAAGACGTCACTGCCATCGAATAAAAGTCAAGTGGCCATTGACAACTTGGTCACTTTAGTGTCATATTAAACCTGCTCTCCCCAAATGTATTGCGGCAACCATTGAACCCTTAAGTACGCATACCTGAAATGAAGACAGTCATATATTGATTACGGCCTTTCATTCTGTCCGTTTCTGCCATCCTCTCTACCTCTGTCGTTTGTGTTTCACTACAAAAGTGCAGACATTTGCCTTTATTTCTCAGAGATCTATCCTATCATCAGACTCAGCACCCTAGGGAGGAAAAAGTATCAATAATGTATAAAAGGAAACAAGAGACGAAAAGTCCCCCAAAGGACAACGAGATATTGAATAAAGTGCCTCCGCGCGTTCTCCTTGCGACGCAGAGACTAAGGATACCGTAAGTCAACTCAACGACAGGTATCTTCGTGCGTGTGCATTAGTTGGATACCAAGAAAATAAGTTTACTTTTCGACCGAGAACGTTTCGAAAGATATGGTAATCCGATTAGGAGTTGTATGGCCTCCGTACTCTTTTGTTTTATTCATAAGGACGAAAAGAAAAGAGCCCGCTACTGCCACACCAGTTCCTAAATATTATTTAAATCAGTCACAGAGTAAGTCTCTCTTGGTGTTGTAGGGTGTTTTTACCTTATCAGATTTATCCGTAGGTAAGAGTAACTTTTGATTTTTCGCTCTTTGGTGTAAATGTCATTCTTGAGATATTCACAACAAACCTTCAAGAGCAATTTCGTCCTATTTTCGTTGGCGTCATCGGCAAGGGTGAATGATAAACGGCCTTCGACATGACTTAAAAAATATAATTTATGTTACTATATAAGTATGTATGTACACCACCAGACATGGATGGTTAACGAAGGCTTGGAGCACGACATATACACAAACATATATTTTTCCACATGACTTGTCAGTGTTTCAATTTTTTTCTAAGAATAACTGGATTATGGTTCTTTGTACGTGCGAAAGAAAAAATGAAATTAAGATTAGGATAAGGAGTATAAAAAGAAAAAGGACAAAATGACGAACCACCAAAAAAGAAGAAGAAATCGAAGAAGCAGCGCGGAAAAAAAAACCCTGGCTAAAATGGCAAAAGTTAATCTGTACAAAAGCGGGTGGAGTGGTTGAAGGGAAAATGATAAATTACCAAAATCGATAGATTAAGGATAACAAATTTTCTTTCAATTTTTACGATGAGAGAGATTGATTGGGTTGGTCTCAAGCTTATCGACTCCTTGGCGGTTATAGTTCACCAACCCAGTTTCATAAATGCGTGTGTGGGTGAGAGCTTTTGTGATATCTCCAGAGTACTAATCATAACGTGGCATTTTAAATGTCACATGTTATAGGCGTTTTGGTGTGGAGGACATTTATTGGACACTCTTGGCGATTGTAGATATGGATGTTGGTTAGTGATATTAATGATTGGATAATGGCGTGCGTCTGAGAGTTAAGTACCGGAAACTTTGTTTCAATAGTTTTTGTTATAACCACAAGAAAGAAAAAGTTTTTCTTAAGTTTCACTGAGTGAAAGTTTTTCTTGCTCAAGTTTTCCTCACAGGATGCGCTGACGCTGAGGCATTTAAGAAGTGTGAAGTTTTTTTTTTTAAATAAAAATGTGTATGCGACGCTAATGAAAATAATTTTTAATGTCGAGAGAACTCTAATGATAAAAATATCGGTATATCCTTCCAAAATTTTTTTTTTCTTGCAAACGTAAACAATGGAAGTTTCTTTAAAACTTGTTAATAAAAGAGTATTATAACTGTGATTATAGCAACTTGGAGTCAAACGAAATTATTTCTTTCAGATTTTTAATACTTTTTGAAAATATGTACATATGTAGATATGTAAGTAAATACAATATACATGAGCATACAATTTAAAAAATAAAATAATACGCCCTATATTCCAAGCAAACACGCTTGCAAAAGCGTGTATGTGTTGTTGTTTTTTACGAATTTCCACACGTTCCTTGCGTGTTTGCGTAACATACATATATGTAAATGTATGAGTATGCGTTGGTATAGCGTGTCCCTAATTTCGTTCATGCTTGTGAGAGAATTCGAATAAATTGGAATACCGGGAGTAGGCATCAAATTTTGCATTCCTCTTTCTTTTTACTGCTAAAGCGATAACTAATAAGTTTTGCAACGTTAGCAAAGTATGTCATTTCTCTGATTACTTCTACAATAATGTTGGTGCAAACTGTACACGAAATGTAATTACATACATATAGAGAAATTATGCACAAAAGTGTGTTGATGTAAAAATGGTTGCGTTGAGTACGGCGTCTATTCCCTTCTACCGAGTGTCTCAAACCTGGCTTACGATAGTATACAAAAAAAAAGAAAACACTGAAATCTCTGACACTAATTTAAAGGAACTAAAGGCTATAAGACCAAATACTGAAGTAGTAGAAGATAGGTATGAAGTAATTAGTACATATAAAATATATTATACCTATAAAATTGGTGTCTGATAACAAAAATTTTTGAAAAAGAGAACATTTTTATTTATGAAGTGTAGGTTACAATGCATTTATGTTTATTCAACTTTCAGATGAAAGTTAACACAGTGCACCCGTTCCACGCGCCAAGGTCATGACAGACAGCCAATCCAAATTCATGGAGTCAGCACATTCAGGTGCGAGTGCGATCCCACGGTCCCAGTGCATTGGGATCCTGTTACATACAGATAGTCGCCACCGGATACGCGTGCAATGACCGGATTGGCTGTGTCAGCACAGTCCCGGTGCATTAGGATCCCGTTACGCACATGCCATTGCCAACGGATGCGCGTGCAATGGCATAACTGCCGAATCAGCGATTCGCATCTTGGAGCTGGAGGTTTCCTAACGGAAAACATTTATTTGAGCGGCAGTTCTTATTGGACCTTCGGAGCGCGGACACCGGTTATTAGATTCCGCTATAATAAATAAATATATAAATTGTTAAGAATAAAGTCGAGCGTTTTTTATTACTGTAAGTCGAACAGTGGGTGCGCCTTCGGGCGCACGTTCGCGTTTTTTTTAACTCACCGCGACGTGGGAGTTTTAACTGGCGCCCGAGCAGGGACAGCTCTGTAGACGACATCCTTTTTTTTCCCGTGATTGCTTTTGTCCCTTAACCAGGACACGAGATCGATACGCTCTGTCAAGCGCAAACCACTGTCCCCATGAGAACACAGTGCTTATACATCGATCCTCGAAAGCTTCCATCGTCCCCATGAGAACACGACTGGAGATCACAAGGGAATCAAAAGGATTCGTGTGAAGTCAATCGTGCCTTAGTAGGGTGCTCACAATTATAAACGTTTGCGCCTAAAACGGATAACACGATCCTGCCGAAAGAACTGTACCCAGAAGTCAACCGTGACGAAATTGTCTTTTTTTTTTAGTTTTTTTCTGAAAATACTACCTCGGAAAGATTCCCGAATTAACTGTAATAAAATAAAAAATGCGGATTTGCTGTATAATCCTTTGCATAATCGCTGTTCATGGCTACCAGATTTTTGACTACCAGGCACCAATTGTCACGATAAAGGAAGGCAAAGGATGGATCATAGACGGTCACTTCAAGCTAGTGCACGTAATTGACCTGGCGCAATTTGAAAACTTGATAGACAAGGTCAACTCATCGATGAACGCGGCCACATCAGCCACACCAGAGAAAAAGGCCACAATTGAATTTTACTTAGAGAGGATTAGAGAGAGGCTCGGTCAGCTTAAAGGAAAAACAGGCCGAAGTGTAAGGTCCATTGACTGGATAGGGTCAGCCTGGAAGTGGGTTGCGGGAAACCCCGACGCTATGGATTGGAACAAAGTCCTCTCAAATGAACAAGAAATAATCAGCAATAATAACCAGCAATACAAGATCAACGACAAACTCTTTAGCACCATGAAGGAAACAACGAAGAAGGTTAACCGGATGATAGACCTGTACAAGAATGAAATCCAGACATCCACTGCTGTAAGGAACGCACAAAATATCCTGAATGAAATCTTGGTAGTGAAAGACGAAATAGGCGAGATAATACGCGCATGTCAAATGGCCAAAAGTGGCTCGGTAAACACAAACCTCTTGGATAAAGAAGAAATAAACAGGATCATAGGGGAAATCGATACGCTACCGTACGCTAACGAAATCGAAGCCGTGGAATATGGGTCCCCGTCGGTTTATACAAATGGCTCACTGTTACTCTACGTTCTTTCAATGCCAAAGGTAAAGAATGAGGAGTTCAACCTACTCTTAACAAGGCCGTCAATTGTTAACGGGTTGCAAGTCGACATGGAATTCGACAGGGTACTAATCAACCACAAGGAAACGTTCGGGATCATAGGAAGATGCCTTTCCATAAACAGCCTGGTAATATGCGACGAAAAATCCTTAGAGAAACTTGAGGAAGACAGCTGCGTGGCCAGACTCTTGAAAGGAGGGCATACAACCTGCACTTTCCGAACGAATACCAGGGAAGTTATTGAGCTCATAAAGGAGGGCACGGTATTCGTGACAAATTTTAACGGCCTTCTAATCTCGGCAGATGCCTCAAGGGCCCTTAATGGCACGTATGTGATTCAGCTGAACAACGAGACGGTCCAGCTGAAAAATAAAACCTTCTCGAGTTTCACGCACTCCAGCGTTCAGGTGCTCCCACCCGTCCTAACAAACATCACCAATCGGACGCAAAAAATTGACCTGGAACACGTACATAGCATGAGCATCAGTAACATAGAACGGCTGAAAGATCTCACGGAGCAATTTAAGATCTCTTCCTTCATGGATGTCTCAATTGTCGCGTTGGTGCTGGTCATAGCCTGGATGCTATGGCGTAAGGCTAAGTTGGACTTCAAGTTCCCATCCGTAAACCTACCTGATAACGAAACCGATCCTGTGACTCACGAAGGACAGCCTGGGGTCCACGAATCCCCAATGGCACAAGCATGGTCATCGACCTCTGACGTTACGTTTGATCTACGGGACGTAGATCTTTGAGGGGGGAGGAGTTAACACAGTGCACCCGTTCCACGCGCCAAGGTCATGACAGACAGCCAATCCAAATTCATGGAGTCAGCACATTCAGGTGCGAGTGCGATCCCACGGTCCCAGTGCATTGGGATCCTGTTACATACAGATAGTCGCCACCGGATACGCGTGCAATGACCGGATTGGCTGTGTCAGCACAGTCCCGGTGCATTAGGATCCCGTTACGCACATGCCATTGCCAACGGATGCGCGTGCAATGGCATAACTGCCGAATCAGCGATTCGCATCTTGGAGCTGGAGGTTTCCTAACGGAAAACATTTATTTGAGCGGCAGTTCTTATTGGACCTTCGGAGCGCGGACACCGGTTATTAGATTCCGCTATAATAAATAAATATATAAATTGTTAAGAATAAAGTCGAGCGTTTTTTATTACTGTAAGTCGAACAGTGGGTGCGCCTTCGGGCGCACGTTCGCGTTTTTTTTAACTCACCGCGACGTGGGAGTTTTAACTTGAAGCATGTCCAGTACGGCCTTATACAGGCGCTTGGTTATGAAAATAATCTAAACTGTACTTCTGGTCTTTGCAATCAATAATTTTTGCATAAAAACAATTTGCAACAATCCAGTTGTATCTACAATTGTAGCATAACAAACCTAGATTCAAAGTAATTACGATCAAATCTGTGCAAAGGCTCTGTTAAACCAACATACTACCCACTTTATTTGTAACATTTGTAACATACATACATACATATATACATAATTAGAGCTAAATGACTCTTTTCAAATTAAGCGTAGGAATATCTATTATGTACCTACCTAAAATAACGTAAATTATATCTACACGTCTAATATTTAAATATCGAACGCTGTGCTTAACAATTAATGAACACGATTTTGAACACGAAGAGAGTTGGTCTATAATAACATAGTGTACCTACTCGTAGTAACACATTCATATTTCATTACGGCAGCCACTAATAAATGTTATGAATAAAAATTTTTGTTGGAATTTTAGTTTGAGTAACCTTAACAAAAATTAATTGTTAATTCATCGAAAATTTAATGGAAAGCGCATTTTAATTAATAAATGTGCCTTCATAAAACCACTAATTTTTCAAAATTCATGAATTTATATTTAAAATAAACAAAAACAAAAAATTCTTCAATTCATAACGAAAAGTTTGAAATTTGTGTAGAATGAGAAAAGGTAACATAATATTTATATAGGGAAAAACAATTGCAACCATAAATAGAAATAAAATAAATTAAATGAAATCAATATTTGGTATGAAAACCATTATTTTGAATCACTGCTTTGCAGCGACGTGGCATTGATTCAATTAAATTTGTAATTGTATCATACATATGTATGTAGAAACCGTATTTAAAATTACTGGTAAATGACGTAATATCTTTTCGTGCAAGATGAACCAAGGATATCTTCATTTGTTTTCAATAAAGTCCATGTTTCCGTACCTTAAAGTAGGACTTGGATGATAAGGGTCTTATATAGTGACTCCTTTGTCTTCAAGAACCAGCGATTGGCAACTATTCTTCTTTGATTTTTTTCACATAGAGAGTCAAGGTAAACAAAGTTTATTACTACATCGAAGCTGTTATAGCTCTTCAATGTAACGTTCTGACCGATTTATCGGTGTTGCGCTTCGTGTTTGGTCGATTGCGGATTTTCCTGGCCCAAAACGGCACTGCTAGATGCCGATCAGGTTGCTGACGAAATGTTTCATGCATTTACACAATATGAGAAGTAAGATTTTACATGCGATAGTAAGGAGGCTGATGCGATTGGGGCAGTTGAAAGAGTTCTATTCTCGAAGTTGGCCAACCAATGCTGAGATTCCATTCATACATATGTATGTACATATGTACCTATGTATTCATCTAATCAGATAATTGATTATTATAATTCGGCAGTCAAGTCTTGGCTTGGATATGCTATCCTCACTTCAGTTTGGTAAAGTGGACGAACGTTTTGGCTATCATTGGGTATATGGAAAGAGCTTTCGCTCAGTCTCAGCAGACTGAGATTCAGGATTCGGACACCAGAATTAAGATTTTGGAGTAAATTGAGAAAAAAAGCGGGGTTAAACCAAAATTTAAGGAGTAGATTTGTAAATAAATGTAAAAAAAAAATTAGGTTTTTAAAAAAGTTTATTTTTAACGAAAAAAAAAAGTAATAATAATACATAATAACATTATTTGCATCTGTTTTGTATTAATTAAAGCAAGGGTGGGGTATAAAAAATTAATACAAAATGGAACATAACAACTAATTCATTTGGTACATAACTTTTAACAAAAATCATAAATAAGTACACAGTGTTATTTTAAAATAGCATAGCATAAAATTGTGTTAAGAGCTTCACAAAATAAAACCAAAACAGACGGAGTCGCGACAAACAAAACAGAATTGTGGAGACTAGATTGAAAACAGTAATACACACACCGATACAAATAAGAACGACGAGACGAGAAAGAAACAAGAAAAACTTGGATTCAGTTCAGAATCAGACATTCAGAATTTTTTTTTAAACAATTTGAATGGAAGAGTGATGCCATTCCAATATTTGGTTAAAAAATGAAAAATGTTTCTGTGTGAAGAAATTGGAGCAAAATTTTGATCGAAGCGGAGTGTCGGAGGGAGTAGATTTAAAAAAAACAAAAGTGATCGGAGTAAGATCCGAACCGATGTGAGACGGGGCGAAAAGTACCGGGATTAAGCGTTTGCAATAAGCGAAAGGTCAAATTGGTAAAACGGAAAATAGAAAAATTAATTTAAAATCGTGGGAAAAGAAAAAAGAGTTAAGTATATGAATGGTGATTCACTGAAGCCAATGCTGAACAGATTGGAAGGTAAGGATATTTAAGAGGAAACTAAAAACTTCTCCAAAGCAGGGTTCCAAAGACTAGTTTAGCTGAAGTTCAAGTTCTTACCAAAAAATTGAAGCGTTTTATTGATCAAGAGGGGACAAATTTAGCAGAGGAGAGAGAAGTACGTACATTTCGAAATATATTGAATTTTTGTGTTCAAGTTACGATTTTACAATGTGTAAAGAAATTAAACATTACGTTGGTTAAACAAAATCAATGCGATATCATTTCTTCTTGATTTTCCTTGTTTCGTTAAGATGTCAGCTCTTCTAGAGCCGTCGAAAGAGGTGTCTTCACTTAGTTTTGTTTGTTCTTCTTTGTAATGATCCCCACTTTCGTCTTCCTCTAAGAAATGTTTTGATACGTTATGCAAAAAAAAAAACAGGCCAAAATTATTTTTGGTGCATTTTGTGTGGAAATTCCTTTTAGACAGGAAAACCTCCGTTTTAACTGACCAAAAACACGTTCAATAATAATTAGTCTTTCTTTTGTAAGTACACTGTTATAATTCTCTTTTACAAAAGTAGATATTCTTCGAAATGCCGTCATTATAAAAGGAGTGATTGCATAACCCTCATCAGCGATGACAACACACGTAGGACTATTAAGAAGTATCTGGTAAATATTTGAATTTTTATATATTCTCATGAATCAAGCCGGACCATGAGATATCCACGCTGGTAAACTTTTGAGCTCCTTGCATGTCGCTTGCACGTTAATTGAATGAAAAGTTAGAAGTAGATCATAACATTACTAAGAACACAAACATTTACTATTGATGCAATAAATGAGGGAAAATTGTTTTTAAGCTGCCATAAGAACTTTTCCTTATTTTTTTCCGCTATGCTTATCCGATCTACATGGTCCGAATTAAATCGATAAAGACTTTCAAAGTCCCGATTTCGCGCAATGACACCGAGAACTTTTAAATATGCAGCCATTTGACCTAATGAGACAACAAATTTATAGTCTTGATATTTTATGAGCCTTATCTCATTGTTCTGAGACATTGTAGTGTTTTTTTGCATACGAGAAATCAAAGCATGAGAACTATCTCATTCGTTTAGCAAAAGCTCAGTCTCTATGATGTGCCTTATTTTTTTCTGCATACGACTCCAAACTGAAGTTATAAAAAGTAAGACTTGAGTATGAGTCTATTATAGAAAGTTGGTCTTCGTCGTCATTAAACAGTCTGCACAGATAATTTTTTCATATTCTCAGCACAGACTGTGACTTTACCACAAGGTTTCCTTCTTCAACTGTACAGGTATTTGTTCGGTCTTTGTTGCCGTGACATGTTCTTTTTACCTTTTTGTAAAGCTTCAGAACATCATTTCTGTCATCTCTCTATGTCTCTGATCCCATGCCCCAAATGCTCTTTCATTTCCTCCATCCATCCTCGTCAAACCAGGGGTTTCATTGTGCAGGTCTGGTGAATGGCAATATACAATGTAGTTTATGCTTACCTCTTTCATTCATCCTTTTCTCTTTTCCTGTTAGAATAACCTAGCACTATTTTAACATCATGCTGAGGATATTACTCTCAGGTGTCGTCGAGAAGCTAATAGAAGCACTCCTTGGCAGGGTCGTATTTTTTCTCTGTGGGGGTGTGAGTACATATTAGGCTTATGTTTACCCTTGAAACGAATTAATATAAGACGTGCACTTACATGTTTAAAGCTAAGGACCTGCTTAGTGTACCACGTATAACAAATCCACACTGAAGGATCGCTGCTTTTGCTTACTTTATCGATCATCACAATAAGTAGATAGACACACTTTTTCGTCCTCCTTTTTCCAAAAGTAATTCGGCCTGACTGAAACTGTGGATCATCGTTGAACGTGGATTATGTTTGGATAGTTGGTATATCAAAGCTGAACTTCGCACATGTAATCTCAGAATTGAAAGCAGTGCTCACAAAAATAAAATGTGTTAAAGTGCTTAATCTTTTAGCTGTTATCAGATTTTTTATAACTAAACTGTACGCCTTTTGCGTAAACCTTTAATGAAATCCCCCTTGTTATTTAAGTAGTAAAAATTAGGACTATCAAGGATATTCATTCACTGTCTCAAACGAATTGCTTCTCTTTCTACTATAAAGGGAATGGGAATAGGAATTTTAATACAAGTTAACCCTGTAATGCTTCAACTCCAAATCAACACCTAAGCAGTATGGGAAGCTACCATTCGTCGAAGTGCTACGAAAATTTAATCAAATCACTCCTATATGGCTTAACCCTCGAAAGACTGGCTTACTAGAGCTGGGTCTTTATTGGTCTAAAATCCAATTGACCTAGGAACTTCAGTAAAACGATTGCAGAATTTAGAGAAGAATAATGCATATACGTATGTATGTATGTGAGTTTATTAACTTCCCAATGGGAAGTTGTTGTAATGGGGCCGATTTTGTGAATCGCGAATTTTGACATATCTCCACGTTTTAAGGTCACCTGAATCCAATTCCAACGTTTTTACAGAGATGTCTGTGTGTGTGTATGTACGTATGTTCG
The DNA here is from genome assembly GCA_946965025.1 of Blera fallax. Taxonomy (NCBI): domain Eukaryota; kingdom Metazoa; phylum Arthropoda; class Insecta; order Diptera; family Syrphidae; genus Blera; species Blera fallax. The sequence goes on from OX337246.1 coordinate 60,365,257, forward strand.
TATGTGCGTATGTTAGTATGTGCGTATGTGCGTTCGGAATTATCTTTCGCGTCGATTATCTCGAGAACCAAAGATGATATGGACATGGGACCGGATTCATTTGACGCGTAATTATGTAACTACGAACTGATTAAGTTTCCAGAAAAATCGGTCCAGTAGTTTTTTGTTAGTAATTAAATAACTAAAAAAATAAAGGCAAACTAGCTGAATTTTGAAATTGATGATTTGTACTATTCATTCGTGCAGATTCTCAATACCTTCGTAGTGATTTTTTTTAATATCATAATTGCATGTTTTAGCAAAATTTGTATGAATGTCGTAGCAATTATTTTAAAAAAAATATTATTAAAAAAAAATACTTATGAACAAAAACTAGATGAATGTGTAGAATTTTAAATTTATATTATCAGGCCAGGAGAATAATGAGATTTCGAACTAGCCAACTCGTAACAATTAGTTATAATAAAAAAAATTACGTTGATAAAAATATTAATAATAAAAAATGGGATGTGAATATATTCTTCGATATAAAAAAATCAACAATCTTTTTGCAATTCAAGGGTGCTTTATTAATATGCAATTAATACAAGAATATTATGTTTGAGAAAACATTTGGAGATAATAGTATGATGTACATTTATCATTTAAAAAATAAATTATGACGTGGAACATGGTTGTAAGTAGAAGTTATTAACCGTAAAAGTTATTTTCGATGAAACAATGCTTTATTTCATTTCTATAAGTACACATAAATACTATTTATGAAAAAATATTGTTATTTCATATTTTGATTTGATTTCTTCCATTTTAAATCCGATTTAGTTGCATATGTTGTGTATGGCCTGATTGATGTTATGAGAGCTTCATCAATTTCTACTAGTTATTATTTTTTTGTGACAAGCCAATATGGAAATGTTTGTTGAAGATGATAAAATTCTTGAGGATATGGTTAATAATCTCCTACTGATGATTTTTAAAAGGTTCATGGTGAAAAGCAGTAGTTTTGTGATGTCAGTCTTAAACAATTCATGAAGAAAGTAAATTGTATTGTGCTGTCAGCTGCGTAGTCTGTTATCAATATTGTTGTTTAGTTACTTGTAAGTAAAGAAATGTTAATTCAGCATTCTTAGTTGATGAGTGGTATTGATGAGATATCTCCAAGTTGATGGTTTCTTGATAACGTGAAGAAGAAAATTTCATTGTTCATCAAACATCGTAGTACTTGTAGAAGCAAGTGTTTATGTGTAGGCCATTAGTGTTTGGGATTGAGCTTCATTAAACCTTTTCGTATGATCATGTGAAAAAAATAATACTTATTAATTAAATAATGAATATTGTTTTTTTATTTCTTTCCACTGGGAAGTTAGTCGTGTGGACCTTGCGGGTCGCACCCAGACCACATTTTTTATTCCTCAAACAAGATAGCGCCACTTTTCCTTGAAAGACTAGCTACTTAACATCCCTCCCACTCACTGGAAGATTACTTAAAGTTCAGGACGAGGCATAAAACATAACGTGCGATGTGCACATATGTGTACATGTACATTCATATGTATGTACGTAGGTAATTCTGCCACACTCTATCAAGTAAAGCTAACTTCAAAAACTTTCAGTTGAAAATCGACCGTAATATGCAAACAACACAATAAGTGTGGTGTTCCCATTATTAACTCGCTCTTACAATACCACTATTTAGATTCTACAATAGAACACCAAACATTAACACAAAACATTTTCTCATCCACGGAACAATGTAAAACAAACTCAGTAGTATCCATAGTTAATTATACCCCTTTTAATATAGTCAAGAGTGCCGCAATGCATCTTCCATACACGGCAAAACAATGCGCTGCTTCCCTTCGTTTATTTATGATTCGAAACTGGAGAATAGCACTACCACTAATACCAAGCACTCGGAGGATGTTCGATTTTTGCCAAGCATTACCGTCGCGCAAGGGTGAAAAATGGAAAAATAATTTGAAAACAAGAAAAAATAAAACAAAAAAATAGGTATGTGTGGTCTTGCAATTACGCACATACAACTTTTCGCCCAATTTCATCATCAAGCTACCCTCCTGTGTTTAACTGTTCCACCATCTTCATCATCCTACCATTCAACTACATCTTCTCTCTCCCCCTTCCAGCATAGGAAGTGTACTCATATCCTGGCGGGAAGCATAAGGCTTACAAATTAATTTTTCGCTGAAGGGTGAGAGAGCCCGATCTTTTCGCTCTGGTAGTTGTAATTTAAAGTACCAAGCAATTCCTGCGAACCAGGGTCTGTCTTCTTTCCAAAGCAATGCACAGTTTGAGGTACATATACTAGCACGTGGGTGAACATGTTCCACGCTGTGTTCAGGGTGTGGGAAAAATTGGTACTACATAGTCTGACCTCTTTTTTCCTAGGTCACAAGTAGAAAAAAAAAACGTCAGCGGGTGGTTCTTTAGCAAAAAACAAGTTTTTAAACTCGTTTCAGTTCCATTCGAAGTTTACAATTTCATTTTGTTTTGTGCCTCTACTACTACTGCTCGTTCTACGTGATTTATATGCATGCATTCGTGCTGTCGCCTCCTCACCGCATGAAAATTGTTTCGAAGTTTGAATGATGCTATAATATGCATTGATGTATGTAAGCTGAAGTATGTATTTTGAACATGCATGCGATTTCGTAAACTATTTTCGGAAACTCGTATAAATATCAATATGCTTATAAAAGACAAAAGAGGGTAAGTCCCATGAAGGGCATTATGAGAAGGACATGAAGCACCGGCTATGGCTCTACAAGAGAGCAGTACTAATGTGATGGTCAACGAAGATGAAAAATAAAAGTTTTCATTTATGTAATTTATCGTGTTGGATGTTGGGTGAGAACAGCATGTAGTACGGATGAGGAGAATTGAAAATGAATTGCTTGTCGCATCAACAATTTTTTTTTTTTTGAATACAATGATAGTGCCAGAAATTTTGAAAAATTGATTGTGTTTTGTTTATGGAAACAAATTGCATACATAAACTGAAAGCAAACCTCTGAGGATTTTTGGCTGCCACGAATTTGAAAGGAATATATTACCCTAAATAATTCAAAAATGTTATTGAGTTATTAGTTAGTACGTAAAATATTTTAAAGTAAATTAAATGTAAATCGCATAAGCGTGCGGACTTCACCTACATATGTACATATTGGTACAACAAGTGCTTACATTGTTGCGTTTCAAAACATATTCCATTTTACCAAAAAATTTGTTTCTCTGCGTCCTAGATACATATGTATTTACTTTCCATTTTTTTTTTGTCGGGTTAGAAAACATTTCACTGGAGCACTCAGACGCAACTGGCCCATTGTACTACCAGAAAGCAAGACCCAGTATTAGCCATTTTGCTGGAATTTTTTCGACTGTCGGAGAAAGCTAAAATACAGAGCTTAAAGTATCACCACTCACCCCATCAGCACATAAGATCTGCCAACTGATCGAAGCAAACGCAGGAATGATCCGAAATATCGTCGCCCTCTCCACAAGCGTCCACCACCTAACTAAATTGGTTGTCTCTTAAGCTTAGCCGCTAAAATGCTTAGCAAAAGAAAAATGTCCCATGAGCCAATAGGTTGTCTAAAGTTTTTTCTGCTGAATGACAGCAAGAATGCCGCGGAATTCTTGCAAACGTTCAGAAGCGATGGTTTAGTCCACCTGCATCCTAGATAGCTGTGCCACACACAATTGTGTTCTTGAGAGACCCAATCGTCAATGGAGGCCCTGATAAAGGACGCGGAAAGTCCCAACGCAGATTCAGATCCTCAGAAAAACGTCTTCTGAACCTTGCTTAGCAATCTCATAGGGAATCTCATTTCCCGCAATACCAGCGTGGCCTGGAACCCAAACAAGAGTCACAGAGTTCAGCCTTGCGACCAAATTCAAAGAGTTATAGCATTCTCAAACTATTTTGGAATGGGTTAAGGTATTCTATTCTTAACAAGGTAGCCATTATGATTGCATATATGTATGTACCTCTGCTTGAAAATCAGTGGCATGTTCACCTAACAAGTGGTGAAGTTTAGTGTTGTCGGTCTACATGAAGACACCAGCGCCAGATCCGTGACCAGTTTTGAAGCAATCGGTGAACATTCGACTACAGACCAGTTCTAGCCGAAGTCAATTGTGAGCGCAAAGCTCTTAATTTACTTAGCAGCCGAAGTTCCGGTGTCATTGTATCGGTCGGCATATCAATGGAACCAGGGTCGAAGAATAAGTGTAGCACCAGGTCATTAAAAATTCAGTGCGAATGATACCAAAAGCCACCTCGTTTGAGATATGTACATATGTATTAAAGGGAAGTAAATCAAGCAAAGCATCTAGAGCACAAGCAGGCGTACTCGGAAAACAGACCGTTCTTTGAAGTTTAGTGCGAAGGCAATCACATACTTACTCGAGACCCCTACACCAAACAATAAAGCTAGAAAAGGGTTATCATAGCCGTTTGGATCCAAAGAACTTTTTTCGGTGATAAGCCCCATGTCTTACCCTTGTAACAGGCACAACACGAAAAGTGGGAAAAGCTAGGCTCTTGAATGTATGTGCTAAGCAGTTTGCGTTAAATATTATTATTACTTACATATGTATATTTATAACTTATTTCGCACAACCGTTGCCTCCATACTTTTGTACGGCACTCAAGTGTGGGGATACCGCTCCTGCGAAGAAGTGGAGAAGTTTCTACGCTACTTCCTAAAGCGTGCTTTTCGAATGCCGATAAACACGCCTAATTATGTACATACATACATACATGCTGCGTCTTAAAACTGGGACATCATCAATGCATTTAAATTGAGAGGGGAGCTAATAAAACTAAAATTTATACCTCTATAACCCGATCTTCCAATTTTGTGCAGTTTCTGCAATAGGAGAGTGAGAGAGAACGTATCTTACTGCCTAGGGGAGTGTCCAATTTTACAGGAGTTCCGCATAAGATACTTCAGATCAGAGGTCCTGGTTGTAGAAGAAGCAGTTAATATCTTGAACAAGGTTGGAATCGTTTATGCTTTTCGCTAGAGAAGGTATCATCGAGAAAGATTTTTAAACTTTGTGTCCACTTAATTCGCTTACCTTAAAATAGTATAAAATCAAACAGTTGTTAATCTGGTAGACGGCATTATGCCAAACCAAAGTAGACTAAGAACCTTTTTATGTAATTCTTTTAAATAAAATAAAAGACTTATTAAAGGCTAACTTAATAAACTAAGTATTTACATATATCACTCTCCGAGTAATACAAAGTGAGCGACAAAAAATTGTGGTTGCAGTGCAATTTTTCACATTTTCATGATATTGGTCTGCCAAAAAAACTTTAAAACTCATTTCAGTGGTCCAATGCACTAATTTATAATTTGCACGCACTCAAAGGGTTATGAATCCCCTTTAACATGTTTTCACATGGTGCGGGCGTTGGAAAGATAGATAAAGAGAGAGAGAGAAAGAGATCGGTGTAGTGGTTTGAAACTCAGCTGTATTAGGTTTCACATTAGCTCCAGGAGTGGTGTCCAGAATAACTGGGGAGATTTGATTGCTGTCATCTATTTTTTGCCTTCGCTTCCGATTCACAGTGTTTTTCCCTAGTCCACCTGGTGTCATAAGCTTACATATCAATCATTAACAGAGCGAACAATGCCTTCGCAGTAGTGTTGTCATAAGCTTTCGCAATTGATCGCTTCTTATCATATAATACTTGTTGACACCAGGGTTTGAACTGTGAACCATCAGCTTGACAAACGATGACGCTACCACTACACCATTGCCACTCCATAATTACTGGGCCACAGCGCATATCATACCAAATGCCGAGAATAGTAGATGAAGTTAAAAAAGTACATAATATGTAATTGTTTTTAAACACAGTTCTTACATTGAAATCCTAAGATCTGCCTCTGCAAATCAGACTATATACATTCACATGTACGTGCATACTCGCACATATATACATACATATGTATACAGATATTCTTAAAAATAACTGCGACCATGCTTATGTGTATGTATACATTAAACAATGTGCGTAAGGGCAGTAAATTCAATTCACAATATAACCCAACAGAAAAAGAAGGTAATACAACACAATAAAATGGATAATAGAATTTGTCAAGATAACTGCACAACAAACGAACGTAGAATGTACCTGACGTATTATTTGAAATCCAAATACAAACACAACACAAACTCATCGAAGAAGCAGCCGGAGTAGTTCTGTTCTTCTTACAAAAATGAGAGTACAAAAAGAATTACGAAAATCTTGATATATCCTTGAGTGCAGAGAACTGGAAACCGTAGGTGGAGCCCAGCGACAAATACTAGTCTCCACATACATTTCCAATGCGAATTTGATTTATCTTATATCCGTGTATAGTTGGATGTGAACAAAGCAGTGCCTTTAAACAACAACTCTGCAGAACTCGTTTCTAGGAAATAGCTTCACCCGAACTGTGATGCTGATGATGATGATTCTTGAGCTTCAAGTGGAAGTGCCCGGTGCATGGCATTCTGGTTAGAGAGAAGATTTCTCTACTACTCAAGTGGGTGTATAGACAATTGTACGTATAGTTATCTAGTAGAAAAGATATTTATGACACTCCCATATATGTATGTATGTATGTACACACAGAGATAAAATCTTCTTTACCAGATCATCTCGTGCACCTTCGTCCTTGTCGCAGCATTTATTGTGCAAAACCCGAGAAAATTGTTTTCCATTGTCAATAAGGACGAAGACAGTTTATTTCAGCAATGACAGTAGCGGGTATAAGATCCTTAAGCTATTCAGTAGTGAGGTGTGTGCATTTGTTTTTGCAGACATTATTATCCTGTCAGCTAAAATAATCGAAACTCCTGACATCTCCTCAACCTGACGACGATTTAATTCTAATTGAATCGAAATGTTATTGTTCGAGATGCTTCGTCTTTCATCCTTCCAACAACCTTTATCTTCTACACAACCGAATTCTATTCTATCCTTAGTTTCTCTTCGGTTCGTGGTTTTTGGTTAGAAAACGATGAGTTCTGTTTCCTACGACTGAAATAATGTTCCATGTGTCGAAATTAAATGAGTACTTTCTAGGATACTCGAAAGTCCTTTACGATACTTTATCACAAAAGAAAATCATATTTCGTGGTTTTTATTGATGATTCTTTTCCCTGCACACTGTTTCTTCATTACCATCATCGGCAAACGTGTTTTGTGTCCCAAATCGCATGCAAAAATAAACACATTGATGTTCGAACGAAGGATGCTGGAGGTAATGGTGTGCACAGTTAGTTAATTGGAAATGTTCCTCCACTCCGAGGGAGGGAATTTCTAATTTGACACTTTGTATGACATTTAATTTGTTTGTTCTTCCAAATGATAATTGGGAACGTCTTTGCTGGAGAATGGTTTCTGTAGTGCTGACACCTTTTCCCAGGAAGTAGATTTTATCTGTGCAAACATATTTGTGGGTGTTATTTCGGGATTTTACTGCCAGGGTAGTGAAAAAGTTGTCAGAGCCTCGTGTTTTTCTTACTCGAAGTAGTTTTCTGAGCTTAAGGGAAGGTGAATTGGGTAAGAAACGAGATTTTATGCTCAAATAAGCACTAAGAGTAAACAAAATAATAAAAAGTGTTTATGTTGATTGATTATTCAGAAAGTTTTTGCATTTTAGCTGTTGTGCTCTTTGCTTAGTGGTGGAAACATATTGTTTTATGATTAATAAAAGCATTTATTTCTTAATCGTGCAACTTTTATATAACATCGGAAAGGGGAAGAGCAAATTCTAATAGTTGGCACAGCCATTTATTAGCCAAATGTTAAACTGTAAAAAGATGGAACATTTTATTACGTCCGTAATTATTGTAAGACTAAACATTAACATTTGTATGCGTATATACATATACATACATACATATGTATGTAATAAAAAAATCTTGAATTTGTCCATTGTAAGGAACCGAGCTTTTGAAAAGGTAAGTTCGAAGAAAAGTGGTAGATAGCACTGGTAGCAATCATCAATTTTATAGCGTGGACGCTTTAGCTAAACGTCGAAGTTTGTTTTAGAATAATTGCAACCGCAGATTACTCAACTTATACTTATGTTTTTCTGTGTAACCTATTTTTAGTTGGTGTAAAAATTTTTTTAACGCTATAGAAATATTTGAATTGAATTCTTGACCGAACCCGGGGGAGTCAGCTATCGAAAGATGAATGTATGTATATGAACACTTTAGCACCATTTGTGATATTTTTCGAGAAGAATTTATTAAAATTTAGTAGACGAAATTTCGCTCTTTAACTAGGATTACGTAGTGATGATAACGTAATAACCATTGTGACTCGTAACAAAATAAGGTTTACTAGCTTAAGTGCCTATTTCGCTTCTATGTATTGTGATAGTAAATTTTTAGTGAATTTTAATCTGGACTAGAATTAGGCTAAAAATCAACACTGAAAACAATATAACCGTACTCGGTATTAATACCAGATTTTAGGTTTAAATTTTATATATTTTCGCACTTTCGCTGAGTTTAACCAGCTTGAAGAAAGAGAAAAGCAAAGAATCAGCATGAAGTATCGAGGTGTGTACATACATATGTATGTATATCATCAGTAGTGGTATCCAGAAGGGAACTTGAAATGTGATATCATATAAACCTTTTAAATGTATTAACAATCGTATGATATAGCCGCAACAACTGTTTACTTTTATGTATAAACTTCTCATTAAAAAGAAAAGAGAGCAAGTTCTAAGTCAACCGTCGAACTCAGTCAGTCAGTCAGTCTTTTTGTGTGGCACTATTTAGTTGCCTGTAGTCTACGCATAATCTGAACGTTCCATTTTTCTTTTTGGTCAAAACAATCGGAGAGGCAAAGGGTGAGTTACTTTCGCGTATTATTTTTCGGTTCAGTAAATCATTCAAAATTTTTCTTAATTCAATAGTATGTACGTATGGTAGCCGCCGCGGTGCGCAATTAAAACTCACATTTGAATTACACAGATTAATTTTCATTTCATAGGAAATATTCGAATTAGAAGCGATTTTATCAGAATTGGTGTGTTTCATAATATCATAAACGCGTTGCTTATCTTCGTATGTAAGATTATTATTAATCTTCAAATTAAAATCATTTTTATCATAACAATCTATATTCAAAATATCTTTCGCGAAATTATCGTCATGCAAATCCGTAAAATTGTTGTCATATTTGTCGTTGAAATTATCATCACAATTATCTAAGTTACTTAAATTTTCATAATTTTTAAGATTATTTGTCATATAATTTGAAGTCAAAATTGTAGAATAAGTACCATTATTTGTTAAATTGTTTTCATAATTTTTAGCATAATATGTTAATTTACTTTTAGAATTTTCCAAATATAAAAGCAAAAATTACTTCTAGCGCCAGTGTTGAGTATTTATTCTCCACAGGCAGAAACTGAACTGCATTGCGATGCCAGCTCCTTGGGTTTTGGAGGAATTTTAATGCAAAAGCAGTCAGATAAGAGATTCCATCCTATCTTCTTTTTCTCCAAGAGATCAACACCAGCAGAGTCAAGGTACCATTCCTTTGAACTCGAAACACTTGCGATCATATACACTTTAAGAAGATTTCGGACCTATTTAATGGGGATTAACTTTAAAATTATTACTGATTGCAAGTCTTTAACGCTTACACTAAGGAAAAAAATTATCAATCCTCGAATTTCAAGGTGGGCTTTAGAGCTCCAGGAATATAATTATTCAGTAGAGCATAGGGATTCAAACAGACTGAATCACGTCGACGCCCTTAGTAGGTGTCATAACATCTTGTTGATACAACCAGATTCATTCGAATATGCACTGGCTTTTGCCCAAAATCAGGACATAACCATTCAGAACATTGCTAATATATTAGAACACAAACAACACCCGTTTTACGAAATGGTTAATGGTCTTATCTACAGAAAAACTAAAGATTCTATTGCTTTTTATGTTCCAGAGCAAATGGAAAAGAATATTATCCAAACTCACCATGATGGACTTTGTCATATGGGTGCGGATAAAGTATTTGAACATCTTAGACAGACTTACTGGTTTCCATCGATGAAACAGAAAATCAAAGACTACATCAAGTCATGTTTAAAGTGTATTTACTTTGCGGTTCCATCTGGAAAAAAGGAAGGCGAGCTTCACAGTATTCCAAAGGGTAATAAGCCCTTTGATACACTCCATGTAGATCATTATGGGCCTCTTCCAGCTGGCGTAAAAAATCTAAAGAAATACATTTTTTTGGTAGTGGATGCGTTCACTAAATTTACCAAGCTTTACTCAGTGAAGACGACAAATTCCAGAGAAGTCATTCAGAGTTTGCAAAATTATTTTTCAAATTACAGCCGACCAAAACGATTGATCTCGGATAGGGGATCTTGTTTTACCTCAGATGAATTTCTGTTATTTTGTAGAGATGTCGATGTGACACACATAAAAGTCGCCACCCATTCTCCCCAATCAAATGGACAGGTGGAGAGGGTAAACAGGCTTTTGACTGCTATGTTGTCAAAAGAATCCGAAGCCGAACCCGGTGAATGGTCGAAACATTTGGATAAAATTGAATTCTCCATAAATAACACCATTAATAGGAGCACAGGTGTATGTCCAAGTGTTTTGCTGTTCGGTGTTCTCCAAAGAGGTGAAAGCAATGATATGGTCCGCGAGTATTTAGAGTATGAAATCATTCAAAAAGAGCCAATAGACATAGTCGAAGAAAGGGAAAAAGCAAGTATTAGAATCATGCGTAATCAAGAAAAAAATAAAATGCAGTATGATAAAAATCACAAAAAACCTCATCGCTATAAAGTAGGCGATTATGTGGTAGTTAAAAATGTTGTCACTATTACAGGTGTTAACAAAAAATTATTGCCTAAATACAAAGGTCCGTATGAAGTATACGAAGTATTGCCTAACGATAGGTATCGGATAAAAGATTTAGAGAACTTGCAAGTTTCTCGGAACCGATACGACGGGATTTCAAGTCCCGAAAATATGAAGCCGTACGTGGTAAGCAATTAAAATCAAAATATATGTCACATAAAAATAAGAAAATCATTTTATGGAATTGGTCGTGTCTCATTCTCGATCAGGTACTTACGGTATTTGAAAGCCAACGCTTTTATAAGTCTCATTCAATTATAAAATTTTATCTGAGAGTCATTTTGTGTTGAAAATATCAAATAGTCAATATTTGTGTAAATCGAGGCGATTTAAAGTCAGGAATGGCCGAATTGTAGTCAAAAATCCACTCAATTGTCATACTCATGTAATCCCTTATGTATTCACATATTATTCGTTGTATAAACCTTTTAAATGTATTAACAATCGTATGATATAGCCGCAACAACAGTTTACTTTTATGTATAAACTTCTCATTAAAAAGAAAAGAGGGCAAGTTCTAAGTCAACCGTCGAACGGGCAACATCAGTCTTTTTATTTCATCCGCTTGGTCCATCCTACAAACATTAAATCGGGATAGCAGGAAGCTATCCCAACAATCTGTATCGGCGACATCAGTAGTGTTTTTTTTTGTGTTTATTAGATGACAGCTACTCTATAACTGAACAATAATTTCTACAAGAACATTGTAAGTTATTACAAATATAGTTAAAATAAATTAAATAAACTCAAGAGTAAGCACCTACATATGTATATATGCACATACTTCCTTTATCAGTATGTGAAAGATTAAAGTCTTTTAGGGGGGGTTTCTAGCTCGAACTGGTCCCCCAGGCTGGTCGAATCTGGATGGTCGACTTTGTGGAATGAGTGGTTGTTTTTCGTGTTGGTGCTTGTCGGAATGGGGTTCATTTGAAGTGGTTGATCTGTCTGCAGTATTTGTCGGTTCGTCATCCGTTAAATTAGAATTCATGTTTACGATGTATTTACGACTTAATTGATTGGTATGTCGCCGCCATGTTTTCTTTCTTACTTGAGTTGCGTAGTGAATAGAAACAGTTTTGTTGAGTACAATACTAGATACCCAAGCTGCTTCACCGCGATTGTAATTCCGAGTGTTAATGGCTTTATTTGGCTGGGAATCCTTCGGTTTGACTCCGTGTTTGATGATGAATTGCTCCTGTTGACTTCCTGCTTCTGCTTCTTGTTTCTTCATGCCTTTTTATTAAATATCGACAAATTTGTCGGCCTAGTCTTTGGGCTGTGTGTGGAACGGTGGAGTCAGTATGTGCTGGATACCACCTTTTGCGCAAAATTCCGTTGGCCGATATCACTAGGTCCGGATACCCGAATCTGGCAAAACTTCTGCAATTACCTCAATAGTCCCTTTGACTGTGGTCGAGCTTATCGGAAAAATGTCTGGCCATTTTGAATAAGCGTCGACTATGACCAAATACATCCTGCCTTTGTATGGTTCGCGAAATTTGGACGAATTCGTGACTTGATTGCGTCAATCGTCAATGATCGTCAATGTTGGGCTAATAGATGCCTGCATGCCCGGACCACACCGGGATAACCGGAGTGTAGCTGCTCAAGTACAGATATCTGCAACGACAAGCGGATTACCATTTTATTTTGCAATAAATTACACGCATTTGATTCAATTGAACCCTTGGGACGTCGGTAAAATGTCCTCAACTGATCATCCTTGATAGTTTCTGTCCACAATGTGCGGATATTGTTTTAGAAGAGAGTCTCGTATGATTTCCTTCCGTACCATTTGGAAAGTGATAGACAAAAGAAGAAACGCATCTGCAAAAGCTGACTTAACTTCAGCTTCAACGTGAATAGCGGCGATGACGAAATCTTCTTCCATGTGAGTTTATCAACCGCGAAAGAGCATCGATGTATTCAAACTTTGTGGACTGATATAATCCACGTTGAAGTCATACATGAGCAACGTAAATACCCAATGCTGTAGGCAATGTGCAGTGTAGACTGAAATCCCCGGGTGACCGTCTGTTTGCTGTTTTCATTCGGAAGCTATTGTCTCGCGACTATCGAAATATACTTTCTCTATTTTGCAGAAGTCATGTGCCAAATTGTCATTTCATCTTGCATTCATCTCGCCGTAAGGTTAACTCGCATTTCTTTTTTTGCACTTCTGTGTGCAGCGCTTTCGTTTTTTTCCCACGGCTTATCTAGCAAACCGTTAATTCGTGCTTTGTTACTTAGCCGGTTGGGTGCCGTGACATAAGACCATGTCATATGTATGACCATATTTCAAAATATGGCCCTATGACGCTTTAAATTTGTTTGGTCTAAAATGGGACATAAGTGGACACAGTGGAAATGTCCATAGTTTTAGTTTTTTCTAGAGAGCGTAGCGAGCTGACCCCTGGGGTGGGTGGACTCGCTCCTCCCATTCATCTTCGTACATTTCGGAGTACATTAACATAAAAACATAAACTACCACACAAAACTACGCAGAATCGTCTCATCGACGTAGGCAAAACAAAGTGATAGTAAGTAAAGCTAAGTAAGTTAAATCTTATAAAGGAAATAATAAATACCGAAATAATAAATGCAGAATATCTTAAGGTTACATAATTACAAGCCTAAATAAGAATTTGAAATTAGAAACTGCGAAAAAAACAAAATGCGAGTTGTTGAAATGAGAAGTAATAAATTGCGAAATGATTGCAGCGAAATAACAAAATACGTGAAAAAACAGCGATTTGGACCATACCCGAAATCCCCTTTTTTGCCTCAAAAATTGTCACAAGAAGTTGATGGTCTGTCCGTAGAATAAAGACTCTGTCATATACATACATGTATGTCCATACAAGTTTATGAAACTTCTTCTTACAAAATATCAGTGCTAGTGCTCTTCTCATTGGCTGTAATTTTCATCCGTTTTTGATAACGCTCGCGAGACATGTGCAACAAGTCTTGTTGAACCATCAGGTAACTTATGCATGAGTACTCCACCAATGACGTCCTTCGATGCGTCTCCTGCTCCGGATCGAAGCTCCGATTGCAAAACCAATTTCGGTTTGTTAAAAGCTGCCTGGCAATCTTTCGACCAGGATAAGGGCACGTTCTTCATCAAGAATTTATCCACGGCACCTATTTCCCGAATATTTTTAATGAATTGTGAATAAAAATTTTACATCCAAAGAAATGCTCGTACTTCTGTGACATCTTAGGGCTCTGGTATGCTCCCAATTGCTGCGGTTCTTTGGGTGTGCCCTGCGCCTATGTTCATCGTTAACGAATCCCAGATAAGAGACTTTCCACTGGTAAGACGCACACTTTTTCAAACTTCAGACGGACATCCTTGATGCGTTAAAGCGCGGACTTTAAATTCTTGCTATAATCTTACATAGTTTAATGTCGTGAAAATAGGGTAGACACTGATTGGCTTTAACCTGGCGTAACTGTTACCACACATCAATTGTACTTATTATATCTCCAAGTGGTAGCCATCGGCTACTTGCTGTTGTCCACCTGGACTTGGCTTTCTAAACTTATAAGCGCGAGTGTTGACCAGAAGACAAAATTAGGAGCACTATAAACACGACAGCGGACGAATTCTCCAGATGGAACCAACGGATTCGCGATAAACCTCCGGAGCGGAGATAGTACCTTATACGGGATAAGGATTTCCAAGAATTAGTTGTGGTCTTGGAAAAGATATGATGGCGGAGGAGCCCCAAAAAGGCCAACGGTAGCGCTCACACCCCGAAGTGGGTCATCGACATTGGTATAACCGACCCCTCATCCTAGGGGTCTCTAAAATGGAATTGGTCCTCCAGGTTGGGGGTTGTGCCGTCGGGGTAACTGCCCGGTCACGGAAAAAAATACATGTTATGAAGCTCCAACAAGCTTTGCAGACAGTACACCAGAAAGGTCCGTCAACATCGTGGCAATGATAAAGTATTCGATGGGTGTTGATTGTCAAGATTGGTTGAGACTTCTCACTTAATTTAATCGGCAAGTAAGCGTCAGAAAGGTCAATGTTTGGAAAGAACTACCTCCAGCAAGTGAAACGCATTGAAATTCTTCAAACACTGAAACGGGCGCGGTCAGCCGGTCAGCGTTTCTTGCCAACTGCTGTGTTCTTGCTAAAGTTTGGCTACCCAATTACATCCAGAATTTATTGGACAGAATATTTATATCTGACGATATGTCGACCTGCAACCGAAAAGGATGTCCATTAATTTGTACGGTACCTACGCTTTTCGGTGTGAGCATCTTTGGAAACCAAAAAATAACTTTTGATTCTTTAAAGACTGAACTTATTTCTGTTTTGATCTTCTTCCGCCTTTGCCAATAATTTGGTTCTGATGTCAGAATCGTAAATGCTAGTCAACTCACAGACAAAAATAAAGCACTTGAAGGCATCGGTGGCCATTGAGGTTATCTTGAACAGCTCACATTGCTTGTTCACAACACCAGCATACTTTTAAAAGGAATCGATGTTTTCTGCTCTATCTTAAAACAGTTATAGCGGGTCGTAAATAGAGGAGTTTTTTTTAGAAGATCTCCGTTAGCTTCTGCACAGTTTCGTCGAACTTCAACTCCCGCATTTATTTTTTTTGAAAAACTAGATTTGCGTATCGGTTGTAAGTGGGCTCACTTTGCGAGAATCGTTCAATTTCTAACCCTTTTCCTTAAGAACGCTTTAGCACCGGGACTACCATTTTATTTTAGGGCCAATGAATGAGTCGAAATTATGAAGTAATTTGTTTTTTTCGTTTAACAATAAGGCTTACCAGATTTTTTGTATTATTATTATCTCTGTGGCCGCAAGCGATAACCGCTTTAGTCGAAAATGAAGTGGTTCAGAAAAAGCACTTTGAAAATTAATTTTCAGTTTGGAAAAAAAATTTACACATTTAAGTAACAAACCAATACAGATTCTCAAAGTGCAAATTGCTGTTAATTGTACCAACATTGCATTTCTTTAAATATGCTTATTTACAATGAAAATTATAAAAACATTTGATTTTCGTCTAAAGTCGACCTAAGCGGTTATCGCTTGTGCCCACATATTTGTTTAATTTCACCAGTTTCTCAAAATGCTAGCGGGTTATTATCTTGAAGACGGTGGTGGTTAACCATTCTAGAGAACGGAAAAATGTAACTGGTGCGGAAGGTGGTAAGGGTGTATTGAACTTACATATATGTACATATGTATGTTTTATAAGCAGGTAATCGTTGAGTGGGTTTAAAAATGCTACGTTATATTCTTACTTTACTGACACTGGTAACACTAAAGTGATTATATCAGCTCACCACCTCATTTGGTGAATACACAAAAAAAAAAGCATGCAACGATAAAAGAAACACAAATTCCCCTCAGTTAAGCTTAATACCTACTGCACTTTTTTTATACTCTTCATTGGCACTGCAAAATGATAATGAAGAGTGACTTCATTGAAATTTTTTAATGGCAAGAATAGATTAAATGAATTCATGGAATTAAAATTTTTATGTTAGGTACATCAGTCAAGACTTCACAGTCGATTGAATTTCTAAAATATTGTTTACTCGCATGCTTTCCTTGTATGCATATAAAGAATTAAGAATAAGTCATCACAATAATTTGATCAAAACTGAAGTAACCATTTTCCTCCCCTAGCATACATACATATGTGCATATGAACTATTCAAAACTTCAGTATGGAAGCAATCCTCATTCTTTAAAACTAATATCACCGAATTCAAAATTTGAGGAGATAAAATATTTTCTGATATTTTGACAAAAATATCGCATTTTCCTTTTGGCCAATCAGGAATTTCAATGATATGTAAAAATGTAACAACAATATCTCCAATGGAACAACCACATCTCTATGAGCTTTTCTCGGAATTCGATGACAAAACTGCAAATATTCATAACGGCAGCGCATTCTTCATTTTGTTTTATTCTATTGTGTTGCATACACGGCACGAAAGAAAAAAACTGTAGCCTATTAATATGCAACGCATTCCTTCTTTTGTTTCATTCTATTGTGTATGTTACCACAATGGATCTACCACTGGTCTAAGTGTGTTGGTGACTCCTAGCTGGTAGCCACTACCCTTAATTTTTATCACTTCTGACAAAATTATGAATAACAAATTACATTCTAAACTGGATCCATATTTCATAAAATTCGGTTTTGAAATAACACCTTAATCGGTATGACAAAAAAAACATGTGATCATTATTATGTACTACATATTTCTTTCCGAAGTTTTTTATTTGCATTTATTTAATAAATTGCTTTTTTATTAAATTACTCATTCACATATGTATTAACTTATTCGTTTATTTATGCATTTATTTATCTTATTATTTATTTATTTATTTATTTACATGGCTTGATTTATGTGTACATACATATTATTTATTTATTTAAAATTTTATATTTTAGTTCTTATCCTTTTTTTTATTATTGTTTTATTCCACTGTTACTTACGATATTTTGCACTAAGTTATTGCAGTTAAACTGAATCAAATATCTATTGGTCCTACTTTTGCAACGCCTGTCCTTCTCTTCATCTTTATGATTAATGCCTAGGGAAGGTATCTGTGCGAATGTTTTTAGTAGGTTTTCCGTCAAAATATCTGTATTTGAGTGTATGATATTGTTTTATTAAATTTTTCAGTAGTAATTATAAATTATATAACACATCTCTGTAAATTGTGACATTTCGTCCTAAATTGTATTATTTCTTGCTACATTAAAGATCAAACTAAAAAACTATTCGGATTAAAAAAAGGTAATTTAGCTCGGTGTGCTCCGTTGTCTCTTCAAAAATATACACCGCCGTTATTGTGGGTCTATGTATTTGAACTACATACATAAATGAAGTTAGCAGCCAGTAGCTATATTAAAAGTTTTATTGTAAGATTAACATGTAAATCTTGATGGCTTACATGAGCTACGCCCCTTAGTGCTGAATTCTAAAGCAATGACGATTTTGGAAGATTATTAAGACCCTACCGAACACATTCTGATTTGGCTGATTTTTATGTCAGACCACAAGCACACCAGTTTAACAGATTTTATGAAGATCCTTAGTTCTTGAAGTAAATGAATGAAAAAAGCCTTAATTTTGATAAGGGGTAGATTGAAGATATGCAGAGCAATGCCCTAACTTCCCCACTAAAAAGGGAAAACAGATCGGAACTGTGAGGAATAGAATTATTTTCCCGTGTGTCAAAAATATTAGCTGTTATTGTTTTCAACGTAGGTACATAACAAGAATTTTTGTTGTTGAATCTTTCCAAACGGAGAAGACTATCGTAGACTATTAACTGTGCCTTGGAAATGTCGCCAAAGGAGTTTATTTTAAGTCTTCTCTACCTGTTCTTTTAGAGTATAATACTGCTATGCCCATTAGAAATTTCCTTGCTTGTTGAATAACAAGATAATAAAATAAGTGCCTTCTTCTGCACACAATCAGTAAACGACTCCTCCCAAGAATGCGAGGTGTACGCGACCCATATTAAGTTCTTCTTCTTATATGATCTGTAATGAAATTGAGTACATTAATTAAAAACCTGAAATGCGAAATACGTACATATGTATATGTATAGCTCATAAAGTTTGCTACGGAACTTTAAGATACTTACATTTTTGGATAATATTAAGAGATCATGAGGACAGCATTTGAAGTGAAGGGAAAGACGGTCGTATAAAGTTTAACTTTTTGAATATAAGCAAAAATAGTGAAATTCAAAGTTCTAAATAAATAATGCATACATATATAAATACATACCGTATGTATGTACATGCTACATGTGTGTATTTTCCCTCAGATATGACTTTTTATCGAAATCGTTTTAGCATTTTTCGAGAAAGCTAAAATTTTGGGGAACAGGTCTAAAAGATTCCAGATATACAAAGTAAATTCTTCAAGCTTTGTATATCTGGCTTTGGGGGTGGCAATGGTGTAGTGGTAGCGTCATCGTTTGTCAAGGTGCTGGTTCACAGTTCAAACGATTGTTCAAATGATTGGTATGCTTATGACATCAGGTGAACTGGGAAAAAAATATTGTGAATCAGGAGCGAAGGCAAAAAAATTTATGACAACAAACAAAATCTCCCCAGTTATCTGGACACCACCCCTGGACCTAATGTGAAATCTAATACTCCTGAGTTTCAAACCAATACACCAATCTCTTTCTCTCTCTCTATCCTTCCTTAGCCGCACTGTGTGAAAACATATAAAAGGGTATTCATTTCATAACCCCTTGAGTGCGTGCAAATTATAACAAAAACCTGTGTAGGCTGTGGTTTTTCAATTGTTCGCAATACATTGTGCAGAATCCATTCTGTGGATTGGCTTGAAGAAGTCAAGTGTACTATTTTGGCCATTTCTTGAAAAGTTCTTAAACTTTCACTAAGATCTAAACTTGACATTCCGTTAAAGTTGTACTGTAAATATATATCAAAGTATTCGCAACATACAATGATGGACAAATTTTGTGGCACTGTTGAAACATTGAAATAAAAGTAAGGTCTTCGTAAACCTAACATCTAATTTTTATTTTAATCCAAAAACAGCAATACAAACATATAGCCTATACAAATAAGAAAAAAAGAAAGAAAAGGAACTACAGTACAGAGCCAAATCGAAAATGTTTTTTTTGAAGCTTTCTCACGACAGTTACTACTCTCGGACATTTGTCAGACATTCGGGAGAATTGCGATAAGACAAAAATTGGTGTTTTCAGGGATTCAAACCTCGAACCTCCCGCTCAGTAATCCAACGCAATAATACTGTGCCACGGCGCCCACACATATACTCTATAGTTCGAAAAAAGAAAGTTTAATTCAAAAATTTCATTAAGAGGAAATTAACACTCCAGACATGAAATTTAAAGTAAATCCTTCAAGCCCTTCTACGATGTACCCCTTGGTACAGATGAGTCCAATTGTAGCACTTAACTTTCTGAGTTTTTTCATTCTAGTATAGGAATATGTTTTTGTTCACAAACTTTAATATTTTTTTAGATAAATTAAGTCAACTTTATTCAGTGGAGTTTAATTCGTATGAATTAATCACATAGTTTGTTTATAAAAAAACAGATGAAATAAAAAGATATTGTTACTGGACATTTAACTCAATTAACTCTTAACTCAATAAACATACACTCTCATTAATGTTTCTGCATATATACATGTGTATGTATGTATGTATGTACATATGTAAATATTTCTCTCCGAATTAATTCCAATTTATTTATACTCCCATAAAAGCAATCAATATCTGTGTCTCTACAACGGAATCGATTAAGCGATTTTAATGAAATTACCAAATGCAAGTCTTTGACGTTACGTTTTTTCATCAAAAAAATTGTTCGGTATCAGTACTCCACGAACCGGATCCGTTATTCGTTAATTTTTATCAGAAAAGGAACAAAAAATTAAGAAGTACGTTTATATAAACACTGATATTCAGAGATGAAAAATACAAAAATAAAAAACGAGCAATCAAGTATCATGGTGCGTATGAGAATATTTGGAAACCCCCTAATGTACAAACTCATTAATCCGTGCATGTTTACCAACTTTTCCATTGTTTGTTTGTGATTTAATATTCATGAGAAGTTTTTTTGACATCTACATACATATATGTACATATGTACATACATATGTATGTATGCAATGTATGTATGGATGTCCCTTAGGTCTTTCATCACAAAATATACGGGCCAGTCATATGCATGTCATTTTGAAAATTCATTGTTTTCCTTTTCAGCCTAGGTTCTTTAACCACTTCTGACGAAAAGTTGCATAGAACCACCAATTCCTCTCAATGTTTAAAATATCTGGCAGTAGCTATGACATTTACGAACTTATGCATACATAGGTATGTATTTATATTGAATATTTAACCTACTCATTTATGTAGAGAGGGTCAGTATCTACTGCTTGGTTATGTAAGGCTTTGACTCGATAGTATATTCTCCTACCTGTATGGTCAGGCGCTCAACCCTCTTGTGGCTGCTAATGAGGACAGCCTGCGTTTGTGGTCCGCTGATTCCAAACCTGTTGAGCAAATCCATATCTTCACGTCTTTGATGGTATTGTTGCAGTCTTGAGTCACCTCCTCTAGGGTTTTAGCCACTACCACCATCGCAATGTCATCGGCGTATCCAATTATTTCCTCTCCTCTTAGTCTCCGCATACGTAGTACTCCATCATACATAATATTCCACAGGGCTGGCCCTAGCACTGATCCCTGTGGGACTCCTCCTGTGATTTTGTATCTTGTCGGCCCTTCGTCCGTATCGTAGGAGAGGGTTCTGACTTTAAAGTAAGTAGTTGGTAATAATTCGAAGCAGGTAGTTTGGAACTCGAATATTCCTCAGCGTCCTCATTATGAAGTTCCAGCTGGCCGAGTTAAATGCATTTTTGACGTCCAGCGTAACTACAGCACAGTACCGTATTCTTCCGCAAGGATTGTGTTGGAGATCTTCTCTTAGCGATTGGAAAGATTCAGCTTTACTCTTTTTACTGAGCTTCCGAAGCTCCTTTCTTTTCTTTAAGAGTTCATCTCGTATCCCTTCGCAGTCTTCTCTTTGTCTACGTCCTGCTCGCTGCTGGCGCCTTTGCATTTTGAGACAGTCTGCTCTCACTTAGCGATGCTATCGTTCCACCAGTACACCGGGGCTCTCCCATTTCCATTGCCTTTGCGTGGCATGGATGCGTCGCATCCTTGAGTGAGGGAAGTCGTAACCTGTTTTGCCTATTTTTGTTTTGTATAGAGATCGGAGACATGCCATTTTGTTTTTCTCGCTATAACTCTACTGGCGAAGGTTAGATCTATGATGCAGCCAGATCTGCCGTTATTAAACGTGTCTTTGTTTCTTTGGTTTAATAGTACAAGGTCAAGGCTAGCAAACATATCCAGCAGTGCTTCACCTCTGTGGTTGGTCCTCGTACTACCCCATTCTACTGCCCATGAGTAGTCTCCGGCTACAATTGATGGTGATTTTCCTCGTATCTCCGCCAACAAGTAGGGCAACATCTGTTGGTACTCTGCCATCGTTGCGGTCGGTGGGGCATAACAACTGAAGAAGTGGATGCCCTTAATTTTGGCATAGGCGAAATTCGGTTTCTTGTTTGCTTTTTTGCGCTCAAATGCATATTTTTCGCACGTCCATATCGCCGCTGTTTTAGTGAAATAACCTATCCATCTTGAACTGGCGTGAATAGTTTTGTACTGCTCGCGTATTAAGGCTAGGTCTGCTTTTTCCTTTTTGACTGTCTGTGTAAGCAGATCCTGTGCGGCTTCGCAATGATTGAGGTTTATCTGGATGCACTGCATTGCTTCTCGCATCGCGTTTTTGTATGCTACGCATCTAAAGCTTCCAGTCGCATGGTTGTTTCCACCTTTACAGATCGCGTCACATATGGCACACTTTGGTTCAGCAATGCATTTCTTGGCTATGTGTCCCTTGCTTCCGCAGGCACGTTTTTGGGCGGTCCACCTCATTTTTGCAGTGCCTGGCAATATGGCCGTATTCAAGACATTTAAAACATCTTGTAGGTGTGATGTGCTCGCGTACTATGCACCTAACCCACCCGATCTTTATACATCCTGCAGCGAGTAGTTTGTTGGCTGCATCTGCTGTGAGTGTAATAAGGGCGGTTTGTGTCCCGTCCCTTGTCACTCTGATTGATTTGATGGCATCTTCCGTTATGCTTCCTGCTGCTGGGAGTTGTTCTCCAATAGTCACGCATATCTCCTTTTGTGCCGTCGTTTCGTCTAGGTTGCGTAGCTCAATGTACATATGTATATGTATGTATGTATGTATGTAACTAGAGGCAGAATGTATACTGTCTCTGCAAGTGATCAGGGGAAATTTGAGCGGCGTCTGGCCAGTTCGCCAGGGCTTTCATTTCCGTCAAGTATGTATGTGTAAGATTTTAGGATGTTCAAAGATTCTGTGAACACACGCGCACCGACTGTGAATTTTTAAAGAGTCTACACTGTTACGTCGAAGTCTGTAACCAGCTCTCGATTTCTACATTTCGCCATTGTAGGAAATTGTGTGTCAAAATTGTTTTTGAAGTACATTTTAGGGGTAATGTAATCTTGTTTGAACCGACAGCGAGAACAAGCGTTATCTTGAAATTGAAGGCTTTTGCTGAAAGTTATATCAAAATAATATTCTCCTTTTGCCAGTTGGAACAAAGACTCAATTCAATTTACCTTCAATGACTCTTGTGTCAATTTCAAAAACTATTCGAGGAGAAAAATAAATAAAAGACGAAACGGTTCCTTACGGAAAATTCAAAGCAAGGACATCACGTCCAGAAGTCAAACAGCAAAATATTACAAAGTGAAAGGTTGATTGTTTTGTATTTGATACCCTAGTAGGAAACTCACAATGGTTACAGTTTAACCGCTTTTAGGATATAGTTGATATACAATAGTAGCATCTATGACATACACATATGCACACAGACGAACACCAAGTCCGCCTAATCTCATGATTATCCCTTTCTTTGCTCTATGTGTGGTGAGATGAAAAATTGATATGAATTTCATAAAATGAAATAGAGAACGATAAAAGGCACTTGCTCTCCCACTCTTAGGATAGATTGTGGAAGTTCACTCCACGTCTACACTCTAACGATGGCTTAAAATTATATTTTCTTGTAAAAAAAAAACAGTTGAAATATTCAATTTTTATTCTTTCCGATGCGGGTGTGCACGTGTACATGAAAATGTTTCATTGAAACCTTTTGTTAGGCGATCTTTGAATAGTGCATTCGTAATAACATAAGATATGATAGAAGAGACCGATTTAACAGATTGATATGTATGAAGTGAAACAGCTCTATCTACATATTCGTATTACGATGCACAAGAGGCCATGATTTGTGAAGTCATAAGAAACAGAATCAAAAATGCATGCGGCATGTCCGGTGATACTAGAGTATATGTAGAATGTAGCCAGTTTTGAAGAGATAATCTGCTTATATACAATGTACGAGAAAAATGCACAAAAGTATGAATATTAAGTAAGATTGTGTTACGTTTTTACAGTTGGTCTGGAACTATGTATGTATATGTATATGTATGTACATACATACATACATACATACATGCATACGTATACCAACATACAAGTATATGTGAGTGCACAAAGCGTTCTGGGAGTTTGACCCAAATGTGTTTAAAAGAAACGATATGATAAGTGACAGTATTAAAAGGTCACCAGAATCTGATGAATACTTTAAAACTCTACGTATCATTTGTGAAGGTCTGATGAAACAAGGTCTCGGGCTTCGGTGTAACTGCACGCAATTTTTAATTTTTTTTTTAGGACAGTCTGGAGGATCATAGAGAAGAATTGCCTGGAATATTGTTTTAAATAGTATACGTTTATTTTTATTGTACCAGTTGAAAGCTTTCTTGATTTCTAAGAATACAAGGCTTGTTGCAGGGTTTTATCTATTCTTAGCCATGTCTCTGTGACCAGTGCAATGTCTACTTTTTGTTAGACAAGAAAGTTAAAAAATTTTATGTGCATATTTTGAACGCCCTCGCTTTCCAAGTTACAATAAATGCCCCGTCAAACAGAGCGCGTTTTAACGCCCCGTTTGAACGACGTGTTGTAATACACAGGAATCTATTTCCCGCGTCACACAGTACGACTTCAAACGCGGCAGGGAGACGCAGTGTTGTGAAAAATTACAGATTATTTTTTCAATAAGTTTTGACGCGGCGCGTTTGAATTAGTTTTGCTGTGCATTGTGTCCTAGATTGAATTTGTTTAGGATTTTTGTTATTTTATTTATTTTTGATATTTTGTGGAAAAATTAAAATCAATATTTAAACACAATGTTGACGCTATCTCTGTGACGTTCTCTAACGCGGCGGTTTGGAATGCCGTTTTTAAAGTTCATTTTATTTTTCTCATACAACTAAATAGACTGGTAGACAATTTTATACCTAGCGAAATATTTTTAAGAAAATAGTTATAAGTTGGTATCGGTGCCGTTGCTCAAGTGGTTAGTGCGTTGGATCGCTGAGCGCAAGGTTCCTCGTTAGAGTCCCAGAAAACACCAACAAGTTTTTTTTCACAGTCTCACTTCTTGCGAATGTCTGACAAACGTCCGAGAGTAATAACTGTCATGAGAAAGCTTCTCAATTTGTCTTTCGGATATGGCTCTAAACTGCAGGTCCTTTCCATTTGCGTGAAAAATATAACACGCACAACACGAATGGTCGCGAAAAGCTAGACCCTGGACCACATACATCCGTCGCCCCAAGTATTTGTATTTTTGTTAGTAATAAGTTGGTGGCAAAATCTGTTTTGATTTAATAGCTTCATTGACGATAACACTTTCTTCGGCATCAGGTTCACACATCAAACTGATAACAGTTTTTATTATTAGCAGTCGAACTCATTTTTCATTTACATAGGTACATTATAGCTACCAAACAAATATTTTTGGGGGAGATAAACTTATCCTTACCAGAGTCTATTATCAAATCTTTAGGGAAAACTTGTATAGTACTTGAAGTCACGCGTGCACACTCGACTGTATACCTAGGCGATTACAAGTGGAATGACTTGTTGTAAAAATGTCTCCGCGAATTGTTCAATATACATGTACATAAATGTATGGTTACATTTTTGGGAAACGTTTAGTTTTTACATGAAAATTGTCAACAAATGATAGCTTTATATTTTCAAGGTCAAAAATAAAGTGTTTATTCTCACGTATGACTTCCATTACAACTTTATGCCAAGTGTCATCTCGAAATATGTATTTAGACTTGTTTGCAAACGTCATTCGGACCAGGCTTGTAAATGATATGATATAATCCATTTCATTCCGCGTTTTTCCTGGTTTTTGAAACAATATGAAATGTGAAACTTTTCATTGACTCAGAACATGAGCGCACCATTAACATATGTATATTGTAGAGTAACTCAATTAAAGCTTTGAGGACTTCTTCTGCAATTTAATCCTAACCAAGAGTTGTTACATTTTACACTACAGTTTCTTGAAAACACTGAACTGCAGAACAACGCAACAATTTACCTCGGCTTTAAGTTCATAAGGCTTCATTATGTGTGGGTACTTAACATAGAAACATTTCTTGAAGAATTTGCAATTAGTTTTTATGCTGGTCTGTTTTTTTAGGTTTTGCTCATCGTCGGAGCGACTAGAGAATGATCAGAGGAAATGCATCAACACATAAATTTATTTTTCAACTTTTATGCAATTTCCTTTGCAATAAGGATTTAATAAATCAGTTCATGAATTTTGGCGTTATCGCGGAGGGTGGTATATTCGCCCTCTCGTCGTCTCATTGTATCTACGCACGATACAAATGAATTCGGAATTTTTATGAGATGCGTCTTGGAGCCTTTTATGCATGATTTGTGGTACAGATTACTAACTTTTTACTAAATCCTATTTCCCTTATGGGTCCTAGGGCCTCTACTACGCCTAGGTATCATCGTGCACGGTTCATGATAATGAGCTTCAGCACTTCCCCAATTGTCGTGACTCCTCTTCAACTGTGCTGCGCCAAGTATTTTTGGATCGAGCCGTTCTTCTACCATCGTGTGTTAACAGATTCTATTGCATTGCGCAGTTTGCTAGGGAGCTGTCGCCTTTTTAAAATGGCGACCAATCAACTGCCATATCCGTCGTTGTATGAAATGAAAAATGGTTCCTACCCCGATCTCTGGTAAAAATGCTCGTAAGGCTTTTAGTAGTCACCTATTAACAAGCGTTTGTATTTTTATTTTATGGTAGTAGCGGTCATCTTCCAAGTGCTGCACCCAAACAACAGCACGGATTCAACATTTGAACGGAACAGTCGTAGCTTGGTGTTTAAGCGGATAGCATTGCTTGACCTTATCATGGACATCATTGCAAACGTAGATTTTGCTTTACGGATTCGGATGACAATGTTCTGTTTGGTTCCACCTTCGGTCGAGACAATGCTCCCAAGATATCGGAAACTCTCTACCGGTTGCCGGTTGCTAACTTGAGTTGATGATTTATACCGAAGTTCACGATTTTAGTTTTGACAACGTTAATCTTCTAACCCACAACATTTGTCTCCCTCTCCACACTTGCTGTCATTTGGTGCAGATACATACATAATCTTGTAAGAAAGTAAACAAACGTCGTCCAGAGTTGTCCAGATGTTGGAGTTGAGAAGTAAGAGTCCAACGAATTCCTCCATTTTCAGTAGACATAGCTCCGCGAACCACATCGCTACTCAGCAATAAAAAAAAGTATAGGCAAAATAACGCAACCTTGTTGGACCCCACTTTGGATCTCGAAATGATCTGACAGCTTGAACATGACATTTAGACCCATCATAGGTTAGTTTGATAATAGCTACTAGTTTATCGGGGCTCTCCTGCCCAAGGCAAGCCAGATAAACTTTCTGTTGACACTGTCGGACGCCATCTCAAAATCAATTAGCTTCAGGGTGTTGATGTGGTCGACACAGGAGGACCTTGTGGAACGCCTTTTAAAAATCAATGAATAGCAGGTGAATTGATGACCGGTATTCAACTCACTGTTCAATAATGATCCGCAGGGTGTTGATGTGGTTGACACAGGAGGATCCGGAGCGAAAACCTGCTTGTTCGGCATCAATTGTATGTTCCAGATATCATTTCACTCCCTCAAGAACTACTAAGGCTATTACCTTAGCAACTGCGGAAAGTAAGCAAATCTAGTTTTCGTACTCCATAAGACTACCTTTTTTAGGGAGCCTGACAATCATTACCATTCATCGGAGAAACTTTCTGCCTCCCAAGTTATCTTTACAAGAGGATATAAAAGCTCTGCTGATGCTGTTGGAGCGGCACGCAAAAGCCCTGCGGGAATATCATCATGTTAATAAGACACTTAATGGTAACTTCGATCTCGATTTAGGTATTTCTTTTGTTATAACACAAACGAATTACAGTTCAGGTAGAAAACTAAAGGTGCACATATGCAAAAGATACATATGTCTACAAAATTCAAAATAAAATTAGGGATTTGTACGAAATTGCCTATTTTTGCGATATTATAATGATTAATGAATATGAGTGGAAGAAAATATTTTGAGAATGATTCAAATCAGTGAATTTTGACAGAAGTTATTATTTAAAATGATCGCCAATTGGAATGTTGTTTTCTTCTTAGTAAATACATACATATATATGCATATATGCATATATATGTACATATATTGCTCTTTTTGTATATAATAACTTGTACGGTAATGTATAAGATACATATGTGTATATATATGTATATATGTACACATCACATATACATACATACATATATATATATATGTGTATATAAATATTCACATATATATATATACATATACATATGTATCCTATACATACCCGTACAAGTTATTAGATGCAAAAAGAGCAATATTTTTTAAGAAAACAGCTTTATAAGTGAATGTGGATATACACATATGTATGTACATAAGTATGTACAGCTTGGGGTAGAAGAAATTAAACACAATGATAAATGTCCCCAGTGAATGTGTGTTCACTCTTATACATTATTCGAGTTAAATCAAAATAGAACGATAAACCCTAATAAATGACATCAAAAACCCCTACATACTCGTTCCACTTACACCAAAATAGCATACTCTGATGTAGAAATTCACTGAAAAACATCACTATTACGGAAGCAGCCTAGTGTGGGTGTGGTGTCTGCCTCTCAGCATCACTTAAAAATCAATTTTCAGCCGAACAAAAAAACAGATAAACAATAATTTGTTTGTCGTGTTGAATGACGCGTGTAGGTCGGCCAATTCTTCGCTCACCACAAATAATTCCTCCCCATCGAACACCTCTCCCTCACAGAGACAGATATGGAACTACGTTTCGTCAACACTATTCCCTGGAAATCTCTAATCCGACCCAGGAGTTGGGCCACGCTAATGATGATAATATTCAATGGCATTCACCATCATACGGACAACAAAATAACAATGCGAATAATGGGGGCATAAAATCACTCCGTTAAACAGGAAATACCCTTATATTATCCATTGGAGATTTCGGCTCATCTTATACGGATTTGGGAGTTTTATTTGATGTTGATGGTGCCCTGGCTACAATCACTTATACGTTGCTGGGGAAAAGTCGAACCGAATCGGCTGTGTGTATGTTTGTATGTGGTGTATGGTGTTAGAAAATTCGACAGCGGAAAACAAGAAGGGAAACAAAAAATGAGCTGTGGTTGAGAACCTTGGCAACGCCGACGGCTCCACTGCCAACGCCCACTTTCAGAATCAAGACATGAAACTATTTTTTTTTATATTTGTCTAACATTAGGGTGTTACCCAAGGCGCCCAGTGTGAAAAAAATATTTCCACTGGTTTTATGGGTTTCGAGTATTATGGTGATAATTTTTTTCAGAGATTTGTGGAGAAAAAAAATTAACTTGGAATGCGGATGATTTTAAATCATGGCAAGGATCTTTAGTCGCGAAGACACTTGATTCAAGTTCTTATACAAATGGATCACTTACAGATACTCGCAAAAGAATACGAAAAAGGGATATGGGTGTGATGTGAAAGCTTAAAAAAAGCTTTTCGGATATGGCTCTAAATTGTAGGTAGATATTTATCTTTAATCTGATATAACAGACCTAAACCACATACAGTCTTCAGCGCCAATACATATTTGTATTTTTGTATTTGGGATATGAATTGTCTTTTTATAAAATTTGGTAACAGTGTCGACCTTCGTTGACCTTTTCGACTCTTACTAAAAATATTTACTAAATATATTTGAACTGGAAATATATAATTTTAAACTGATTTCTCATGATTTTTCAAACTTTATACTCCATTCAATAGATACAACTTAGTCTGAAATTTTAAGTATTTTGTAAAAATAAGAGGTTAATTGAATTATAGCTAACAAGTTTATTAAATCAGTAAGCAAAGCAACGGATCCATATCATTAAATTATTCAGCTTTTACTGAAATATTTTGCGAAAGTCCTTACATATATATGTACACTTGTATAATGCTTTTGTGCTTTTTTTAAGAACTGATTTAGAAACGATAGAATCAGTTATACCCGCATAGTTAACTTCTGTAGTGACCTTATAAGCAATTTAATTATCAACCTTTGAATTATTTGGTTTAAAATACTACTAAAAAACTTAATTTTTCCCACTCTTTCTATACATTCAGAACTTCTTAATGTGATTATGCATTTTGTATAGGTACTGTTACAAATTTATCTTTTAATTGAACAGGCGGAGTACAAATTTATTAATATCTTGAAAATTTTCCAGGTTATACATATACATAGATTTTGTCACTGCTCAACATACATCAATAGACCAAAGAACAGATTCAGTTTCTTCTTCTAAGTGTATAATTCACGAAATGCCCACGTGAATTTGTGCGAATAAGTTAATTTATCCCAAAGAGCCCTATTTTTATCACACAGGTCCATAGTACCTTTTTCTGATATCGAAATCAAGTATCGCTTGTAGAATTTTTTTTTTATCTATCAATGCATATGGCGATTAGCCTTTCGACTCTATTCTTTTCTCTGATTCGGTGTCGCAAGGCAAGCGTGGACCGTTGGGTGTAAAGTCTAAGAGATGTCCACAGTCTTTTTTTTTTTTTTTTTAGCGTGCGTAGCGATGCCACTTATAGGCCGTCAAAGTGGGACACCTTCGATTTGGAGGTACACTCACTTTAAATGGTTTAATTTCTGAATTATTATAGTTACAAAAACAGTTTTGTACATTTTTAAGAGGCAATTAAGTAGCGCATAAAAAATGTCAGGACTTTGTTTAATTTTATGTAGCAAAAAAAAATATGGCTCCTTAAACTCAAAATTATGAGTTCGGAGGATCCATCCACACGAATTCGGGAAGCCAGGCTCAACTAGAGAAGCAATACGAATAATAGCCGACGCAGCAGGCTATCAAAGAGCAAAATGGAGATGGCAATTGAAGAAATACTGCGCAATCATTACTCTTGAAATCAGAATCAGGTTTCAATAATCAAGCACTGAGAAATATGCGAGTACCGACCTACTTAATCAGAATAGAGATGGATTGCTTCGGAAATCGAGTTCTCCTCTATAAAACCGATAACTAGGTGGCTTTAAGCGGTACAAAAGGAAGCGAGGTGTTTCACAGGGATCAGTGCTGGGCTCATTGTTGTGAAACATTATGTACGATGGAGTACTATGACTATAAGTACTAGAAAAGTCATGGATTGTTGCCTTTGCGGATGATGTTGGAAATGTTACTGCCGAATTCGTGGAGGAGACGGAACAGCTTGCCAACGCTAACAAAGCAAATATTTTGCAGCAATGACTCACTTCGTGCCTAACGCACAAAAACAACAAGAACAATTTTTGTACGCATCTTTCCCTCTTCTAGTTAATAAAAAATAGGATGGTCACTTGCAACGGACATATTTGGTATACATATACGTACATACATATGTATATGTACGTCATCATTATTAATGATGGTTTTTGAATCATTTTAATTTTCAGTTTTTAATTCTTTTTTGATAGCTTGTCAAGAAGCTAAGACTAATGTTGACTTTGAATATGTTGCAGAAATAACTTTCTGTAATACTCATTGATAATATTTTGCAAAAGGCTGTCATGTTACATCTAAGAAAGTACGAGTACGTTAATGGCTTATAATATTCAAACAAAACAGTAAGCACCTGATGATAAAAGATCCGATACGTACATATGTATGTATGTACATACCGAAATGACAATAAACTTAAGGGTTCGTTACGGCTTTGAAGCTAAAGGGTTTTCCAATAGGGACGGGTAGACTTTGACAGTTCTTGGCAGCCATGTTGTTTTATCTGTCGTTTATTTTCCTGTTTTTCATTCCCATCAATTAAGCTGCCGCGCATACAGAATGCTGTGTGCTAAAGATATATCTGGAAGGAAAATTGATAAATTTTTCTCGTCAGACATTCGAGAGCGTTGGACCGTGAAGAAACCTTCTGATGTTTTCTGAGTTTTGAGCTTCAAACCTCCTACTCAGAAATCTAACGCACTAACCACTGAGCCACGGTGCTCATATCTGCTTAAGTTAACTTTGAAGTTCAGTTATTTTTTCTTATATTTTCTCACTTAAATTACCTTTTGTCCTCTTCTTTTTTAAATCTATCGCTATTTCTCAATCGTAAAATATATTTATTTAAAAAATAGCTCAAAAAATTTCATAGAAAATTCCCATTTATATATATATCTCAAAAAACAGTTAGTGCATAAGTATGCACATATTATATTAAATCTCGTGTTATGAAGTACATAATTTGACAATGCTAAATATATATCTATGTATATATGTATGTATAATGTTCTCACAAAGAACACAACCCCTAATTGGGTTTAAATAGGCCACCATAATTTAGTGTTCAAATTTAGTTAAATCATTGATGGATTTAGGCGTAACAACGTTTTGCAATCCTTATATATTTCCATGTGTAAAATCCCCTCCACCCTAATGTTACTGGCATAGACTACAGCCAGAGTCCATTTTCCTATTTACATACCTGTCAATGAAAATCAATGTGAAAGCGAACCATAAATCCTTTCATAAGGTCGTTTCGATCCATTCAACTGACCCTTGAGGGTATACTGCTCGGATATTTGATCCTTCACTCTGTTCTATGCTGTATATGTAAGTATGTACATATGTATTAAATATATGTACATTGCCTAAGTTCGACCTTTATAATTATGTATAAACATTACATTATTTGTATTATTATTACAAAATACCGCCATACCCACTCGCAACTGCCGCATTAAAATAAATTAAAAATATGATTTTTTAAAGCACCCACACTTTTTATTAAATAGATCCTTTTGCAGTTGACCTGATGCGGCTATTACCACGTAGTTGAACACATTTCCCCTGATACAAAATAAATGTACTTATTATTCCAAAAGTAATAATGCCAATAACCGAACTAATGTTTGACATGCTTAGCGTCGTACCAAGGCGGAGTTATTAGCCCTACCCATTCCTCCTTCCGAGTATATGTAATGCAGGTCAAAAAGGGACGAATATGAAAAGATGAGGATGGAGATTTCAAGATAAAATCCCCATGAAAAATTAGCAAAAGGTACATCTCCCACATCACCATCACTGTTTCATTTTCAGAGAATCTACTAAGATACGAGTATGTCATACTTTAAGAACAGGAATCCAAGATCGGTCGGTTTTGGGAAGAATAATTATCGACTGTAATAGAATATTACCGCTTATCGTAACTCGGAAGGAGCACCAAACTACCATAACCTCTCCGTCTATAAGGATATGTATATACATACATAGAATATCCTTTGCGTAACTCACTGTTGGTCGCATAATCACTACCCTACTACTGCCATGAAGTTCTGCTTAATTTCCATAATGAAATATTTTCAGGAGTAAACCAGAAAAATCTGGTCGCATATTAATAATAATTGCCAAACGGGTTTGTCCTGTCAACCCTTGGTGTTCGCTTTAATCATTTTCCCGGGCTTTTCGTGCAAGCCGAACATGTGTACGTGTATACAGACAAATGTATGTACGTGTATCTGTAGCCACTTTCTTCATGATGACGGACGATAAACGGGCGCACAAAGAAAATGATAGAGGTTTTGGGTTGAATGGGATTTGGGGGGCCTCATGATTAATTTGTTGCAATGCGCGAGGACGAAGAGCTCTCTCTCTCACTCTGCGTAGCGAATACTTGTGCAAAGTTTGGAGCTAGGATTTAGTTAATCGAGGTAGGAAGAAGGAATGTCAATACAGTCTGCCGTTAATATTTATGGGGAAATATATATAAATCGGAGCACAGGAGGTGACGTTCTGAAATAATCCTCCAATAGGACAAAAAAGTATGGACGAGAAATGATTCAACGGGATGTGGAAAACTATTTAATCTGGGAAAATACTCATGATTTTCATGAAATGATAATCGAAGCGTAGTATTAGCGAATAAAATAAATATTTGGTATGTACTTATCTATATATCTCCGTTTAGATGCCTGTTTAGAGTGTTTTAGTGGTCAAATAGTTAAAATCTTGGTCTTTCGTTTTTCCTTGATGTAAAGAAGCGAACGTGCCATAAACTTACATACATATGTAGATATACATACATATTTATAAATAAGTAACTATAAGAAACAGACCTAGCATATCTGTATTAGTTTTTATTTATTCAATTTATTAAAATAGGTGTTTTTTGGTACAATTTTATAAGTATTTACTGGACCCATTTGTAGATAAAAAATGTAAACATATGTTACATGTACATAGTTGTCAAAAAAGTTTTATTAAATCGGTATCGGAGGGTTTATATTGAAAAATATTATACAGAAAACAAAAATCTCTAAACCGAAATCTGAATAATAATAATAATCTAGAAAAAATCTTGAATGGCAAAAATCTAGAATTAACATTCATTTGTGATGTAATGGTAGCTATTTGCGCGTTAGATCCAGTCTAAAACAAATTATTGGATTACAGTGAAGGAATTTATGTACTTGGAAAAAAAACTTTTTGTGACTTTATTGGATATTTGGTCTTTCGAGATTTTTGAACTTTCTACATTTTATTCCTATCAAGATTTTTTCCGGCCTAAATTTTAGTTGTTCTAGGTAACGTCATGATCCGTTTATTCGAAACTAAAGCCGGGTATGGAACCAATACCTTTAATTTTTTTTTATGTATCCTTATGGTGCGAGTACATTCAGAATTGCACATATGTACACATTATGCAAATAAATTTTACAAGACAGGTGCATAAATTCCGACATTTTTCACTTTACTTATAAATTCGTGACTCCGTTCTCAATCTAATTTACTATTGAAGATTGAATTCAAAATATTATTTTATAGCCCCTGATGACTTAAACATAAATCTTTACCTAGTACTTCTTCGTCGTGTATACAGTTCTAATCTAATGGGCAATACTCCGTCAGGATGCCAAAAACTTTTCAAATTTCCTATTATTTAGCTTCATTCGTCTAATAAATGTATTTATTTAGAAAACTCGTCAAAGCGATCAACCTAGAACGTAAATATCCAGTAGAAAACAGAGTTTGTTAGTCTTCTCGTGGTATTCTATGTCTATTTTTCTGTTCAGCAGAAAAGTCAAATCGAAGCCCCAACAAGGGCCTGTGAAAATTCTTTGTGGCTTTCATTATGAGCTGAACGGAGTATATTACCTCGTCATCTAGCAAGGAGTTAATGTTGATGGTTGATATTTTACCAAATCCACATCATAAATTGGTTACTTTGAAGCATGTATTAACTTGACATTAGAAATCCTTAAGCGATCATCCAATGGGTACCAGCTCATGCTCCATTCATAAATCGAATTTTAATATTTGTCAAATTATGCTACCGGCCTTAAACAGGGAACGAGTTTTTTTTTCAAATTGCCTTTCAAGTCACG
Organism: Blera fallax; assembly: GCA_946965025.1. Classification (NCBI taxonomy): domain Eukaryota; kingdom Metazoa; phylum Arthropoda; class Insecta; order Diptera; family Syrphidae; genus Blera; species Blera fallax. Next base: position 60,400,679 of record OX337246.1, read on the forward strand.
TCACAGCCAACCCATTATGATATTTGATGTACCTGCCGATGATGCTGCCACAGTACCATATAATGCTGTTTGCATTATTTATTCATAAAGTGTTGTGCATTGATGTTCTTTACAGGATTTGTCCATTTTCCTTCAGATTGACTCATCCTTTTTACATTACATTGTACACGTCAAACTTTATTCATAACTTTCCTTTCCTACGCAACAGCGAAAAAAGGAACGAAAAGTCCCTCACTATGAATGCGTATTACCAGGGAATCAATTTTACCCGTACAAGGGAGCAATTTAAAATGAGTTTTTAATTTGCCATTGCTCCGTTTTTATCTGAGTATACAACAATAACGAAAAAAAGGGGTGAAACTTGTTAGGGTGTTAAGACATCCATTAAATTTCTGGAGGTCACAAAAGTGAGCACCGTTTTTTGGGTGCTTATGGCCCATGCCGGTGGTATTAGGTAAATTTTATTATACTTGGCTTTCGATATTTAACACGAACTGTGGGAGTGCTATTAATTCGGTTTCCTGGGATATACGCTAAATGTACGAAGGAAGAGGTTATTGGAATCCTTATTTGAAGTTTTGCTAATTGAATTTTAATTAAAACATAGAAATTTGTTTCGAAATTAATTATCGGATGATGGTTTGGTCTTAATTGAAGAGAAGAGAATGCATGGAAGGAAATACTTGACTTTGGAAAATGAGACGGGTAACGTCTTAATGAATGGCATCAAGTTTTAAAAACTAAAATTAGTGAAATAATATGTTGCTAAAATATATGTACAAATATAAATTAAGCCTTACACCTTTGCAGGAAAAGTACATTTACAAAGAGGAATATATTTGTAGTTCAGCTTAAGTACGTTTATGATGCATATTAGTCAATTACTATTTAAGTTTATGATATTCGCTACGATTTGTTTCCAGTTACAATTATTGAAAATGAATAGACCCCATGGTATTGGGAAAAACATGGTAGCGAATTTCCGTACACAGGAAAAGATATCATGTTTTTTTTAAGTTGACCGTAATGACGAATTGCTACCGTAAAACGTGGCCCTATTATCTTGCACTTAAAATTCCATTGTACATAAGGCACCTATGCGAAAACATCCGACCTAAGCATACCAAACGTAAACGCCACCAAATCATCGCTTCACAATCAGCTTAAGATTTTGTCCTTGTTAGTGTGTCCTCGTTGTGAATTGTTGAAATTGATTCCACGAGTACTCGTATATTCTTTGCCTCTGTTGTGTTGGCTGGCGCTAGATATTCCTTCCTCAATCGCTCGACCGGAAGCAGCATAAAATCGTTTTACTTTTTGTATTGAAAATTCTTGTTCCTGCATCCAGTTAGCCAAAAAGCCAGCCAACCAGCCAAGCAAACCATACTAGTAGCCTTTATCGTGTCGTGCACGAGACTTTTTTACACAAATTGAATTGAACAAAATGAAAACCATTTCATCTAGGCGACCGATAAAACGAGTAGACTCTTGGGCTGTTGTGTGTCCTAAGGTATGAGGTAGAGCAGGGAAATACAAGAGGGAAATAATGCACAAAGTGAAAAACTTTAAGTTGAAATCTATATCCAGTTGAGTTGTTGAACGTATACCCGCCATTTTCACCCACGCCATCGAAGAACGGAAGCAGTAACGAAATGGAATTTCTCTAGCATTCTGTTTGCTGGAATATATAGGGCAAGATGGGAAAATATAGCGAAAATCAGTAGGGAAGATGGAAAAATTCAAGAGAATTTATAACCCATTCTTTCTTTTTGCTGTTCACTATCCTTTGTGCGGTAACTATCTGTAGATTCAATTCAGTTGAAAAGATATGCAAGTTGTTGACGGGAGAAGTTTTCATTTATTTCTTTTCATCCTCTTCAAATGCTTATTGTTTTCATTTTATTTTTTATGTTTTCTTTTGTTTTATTTCGTTTGGGTTTCCAATTTGTTGCCGAAAATGGCTTTAATAACGTTTAAAGAGTTTCATTTTGATTGCAGTGCAAATAATCAAAACTGTGCTTTTTATGAAACAGGAAATCCACAAAGAATCGAGAAGTCCAAACGATGTTTATTTTAAAGTGAATTTTCAACGGAGTGTGTCATTCAGATTCAATAAGCTTATCAACTGTAGATGCTTAACTTTAAATCGTTTTCTGAGGAAATAAGACGCGATGTCTAGTATGCTTCAATATAATAAACTATGAATGATTTTGTCGGAATATTTTAATACACATATTGGTGTGAAATATGGAATCCTGCTACCCATATACATATGTACTTATGTTCCTGACTGACTACTTTGAGGACTTTTTTAGACGACAGTAATATAAGGGTGTTACTATATGCAGCTTAGATTGTTAGGCTAGCTGATGATATTAAAAACCTACAAAAATGATAAATTAACTGGGAACCTACTGTAATGCGTGGGGGATGGAAGTGAATCTCAGTAAGTGCGAAATCATGGCTCTCAGAAGGGGTGGAGAGGGGTGACCATCAATTCGCTGTTTTCATTTTGCAAACTATTATCTCGCGACTATCAGAATGTATTTCCTTTATTTCGCAGAAGTCATTTAGCAAATTATCATTTCATCTTGCATTCATCTCTCCGTAAGGTTAACTCGTGTTTCTTGTTTTGCATTTCTATGTTTCGCGTTTCTACTAAGTCGCTTTCGTTTTTTTCCCACGCTTATCTGGCAAACTGTTAATTACTTAGCCGGATGGGTGCCGTGATATAAGACCATATTTCAAAATATGACCCTATGACGTTTTCTTAAAGCGACATAAGGCCATATTTCGATGCATTGAAAAAAAGGACGATAGTACGATAAAACAAAGTTATAGTAAGTAAAGCTATGTAATTTAAAGCTTATAAAGAAAATGCTAACTTATCAAAAAGCGAAATAATGAATGCAGAATATCAAAAGGCCAAACTACTACAAGCCTTAATAAGAATTTGCCAAATAAGAACTGCAAAAAACAAGTTGCGAGTTGTTGAAATGGGAATAATAAATTGCGAAATGATCGGAGCGAAATAACAAAACGCGATAGAAAAACAGCGAATTGTACCATACCCGGTGTCGGGCTTTCTGTAAAGGAAAAATGGAAGCATATATTTATAAAGGAGAAGAAGTGAAAATTACTGTGGAATACAAGTACATACTTGGATGTAGTACTAACGCCCAGAATGTCTGTTCATAAGCTAAAAACCAGTAGGAAATACGCAGTCAGGGCCAGTAGCAATTCCGTCTGTAAAAACTATTTTCAGAAAAAGGAGAATGGAATGGAAACATTTCCAGAGAGCATGCAGATCAGTACAAACTTACTGCGCTAAAATATGGCGCTTCTCATGGTTCGAAGAGGTGGACAAATTCCAACGATATTTTATAAAACTAGCCTTAAAGTTGTGGGTACCGTGGATCAAATTCGAATTCCAGAAAACACCAAAAAGGTTTTTAATGGTCCCACCTCTCGCTAATGTCTGACAAACGCCCCAGAGTAATAACTGTCATGAGAACGCTTCTCAATTTGCCTCGGTGTATATGCATTTTTTGAAGAAAAAAAAATTGATTTTTGGTTTCTTTATTCTAGTAATACTAAGTTTGATACACAGTAGTGTCAAAGAGTCCACTATGCTTTGGCTCCCAAATAAGAATTGGCAAAGGATACTCAAATACCCAATTTATTAGAATGTAGTATGCGCTGTCTCTTCATCATTTTGGAACCAGTTGTGAATAGATTTGCCCAGCAGGCCCCAATATTGAGCGGCATTAATGGTAAGCGAGGTACCGGCTTAGATTTTAAAAAAAATATGGGCCAGTGATCCTTCCGGAAGAAACACCGCACCAAAAAGTAGATACACTTAAGTAGTTGACGAACTGCTTCTCCGTTGCCCATATGCTGCAGTTTTGTTTTTACCTAACGAAATAGTATAATCAATCCATTGCTGGGAGTCTGTAAACTTATATGCTTGCACCAGCTGAACTTTATATTGGAACATATGCAGTGCGTCCGAACGAAATCCACCGAAATAACTCAGCCCGAGATGCATCGAACGTCTACTTGCTGTTTCTGGACTCTACATACTCTCCAGTACACGTTGAATATTTTCATCCGTTTGCGCCTTACGGGGTCCTCCAGTACTTCTTTACTAATCCTTCTCTTCAAAACGTGCAACCAGACGATTTATTGCTGGTACTGCGATCCGCATCAGTCGACCACCACCAAGAAATCCCTAGTTTGACGAAGAATGCCGGCAAACACATGCAGCTAAACAAGACGCATACAAGGCAGCGCTGCAAAGAAGGACGAATGCTGCTCTTGAGCTCTACGAGCATAAAAGAAGGGAAGAACATCGGCTTCTCCAGAAGAAGAAAAAAGAGTACGTGAGGCGCCCGATCGAAAATATGGAGAGATTATACTCCAGAAATAATGTACGGAAGCCTTACCAAAAGGTAAAAAGAACTAGTTAGGCCAACAAGACTGGTACGGAAACCTATCGGCCGAGTTGTTCAAGACAGCTGGAAATGACTTGGTAGAGAGCATACACGAACTTATTTCCAAGATTTGGTCAGACGAGTGTATGTATGTATACCTAATGAATGGAATTTCAGCATGGACTCCGTCGAGAGCGGATGAAGATATCGTCGGTCGTTTCGAGAGAAAAATTGTTTTAAAGATATTCGCGTGAGGGAATTTTGTTCGAAAGCAATACATTTAAGTGTATTATTGAACTGTGTTATTAGAATAAAAAGGTTTTTCGAAATTTCGGGAAAATCGCAGAGAAACCGAGAAACAAATTTTGATTTATTGAAACTACTACTCTATCTGAATACCAAAATTCAATATTGTTTTCATATTTATTTAAGTATTAAATTATAAATTTAAATAAATTCATCAGCCTTTGCATAACTGTTACAGATAGGAAATAAGATAACCATATTTCACCTTTTTTTACAATTGTACATATTTGAATTTGTATATATTTGAAGACACTCAGGTTTTGAAAATATGATGAAAAATAAGTTCTTACTTTTCACAGCATTTTTAAAAACCTAAATTTTTTCACGGAATTCGAATTATATACCTATTCAGTCGTGCACTTAACTTTTTCTTCTTTAACATGTTAGTTGAATGGATAACGTTAAGTAGCCAAGTTGGCTTATATGAGTCATTAGATAGTCTGTGAGCAACCACTTAAACCAAGTTTTCCTCAAAAGTCATATGAAAAAAAAAAACTCCAGATTGGTTTTCATTCTTAAGAATTTGAAACAATAAACCATCTCCACCATGGCTGTTCAAAATTAGTCTATTCTTGTGTCCGAAATTTAATCATTTTCCCAACTTCGTACACAACACTTTTATAAAATTATAAATGACGTCCCATTCAGCTTATAATTATAGACATTACAGTGTAACTTTTAAGAAAATTGGAAGACTAGGAAAACTTTTCAAAACAAGTTCATATTCAATACCCATGTTGCAATTTTCCGCATAAATAAAATCACATATGAGTCCTTTATGTATGAATAATTCCTTAAGAAGTCTATGGTCATCTCTCGCTCATAAATATTATAAGTCTTGGTCGCTTGACAATTTTTTTTTATAATACCACACTAACCGCAGCACGTATACCAACTCGTAACTTATGTATTATTTCCTCACCCAGCGTATACTTGCTTCTAGTTTTATTTGTTTTGGTTCATATTCTATGCAAAATGCTTATCCTTAAAACTTTTTCGTTGCTTCCGTTGACTAGTGCTCATAAAGCAACGTTATCAACTGAGGGAAAATAACTTAAGACAGAAGGGAATTTCATATTCTTCATAGGATAGATGTCGTGAATGCAAAAGAAGTTGTAAATCCCTTTTTGCTGAGATATGTATGTCTGAATTCGAAAGAGGGCAAGCAATATCATTGAGTGTAAAAATATAATAAAAGGATTGCATCTGAAAAGGCGGACGCATAAGATAAAATGTTCATACACGCTACAATATATGCGTCTAAAATGGGATTATCACTGTTGACTGTAACTACAGATTTCAAATAACTAAACTGTATATGTATGTATGTATACCTAGTACAAAATACAGAGAAACCAAAACCAAGTTCGCACAGAAACACAAAAAAAAAAAGACTTCAATGAAAGTTCTTGAGAGACACATAAGGAACTGAGGAACTGTATAGTTACCCATGAATGAAGGAACTTGTGCTATGCGACATGGTTTCCTTACTTCGCTGTCCTTAGTGAAATATTTACATGCTATGCCTTTAGGGAGACTGCACTTCTTCGTTGGTGTTGAATTTTTATTTTTAACTCAAATATATATACATATATTCATATATGTATGTAAATATGTATGTATGTTTCATAGGCCATGGTCGATGGTGTCTTCTTTAAGGGAATCACCCTGCCTATGAGAGTTTGTAGGGCATGTGTATAGTGTTAGAATGAAGGAAAAAAGCGGAGCACAAAAGTATTTGTGACCTTAAATTCAAAAGAGAGAGTATAATCTAAAATCAAGTTTTTGTGAAAGGATATTTTACTTTTTCTCAATTTTGATATATTAATGACAAATTTCTACTGCAATTTTTAGGACAAATCATTTCATTCGCATAAAGAACGAAGTGCACATCGATCTTCTAAGCTTTCCTCTGCCAAGATAGGAATAACATAGAGTACAAAGAGAAATCTTATTTGCAAGCAGAAATGTCTAATTCTCCAACTATGCCGAAACGTCTTTATTATTCTTTAGAGTAAATATTTATAATTCATTCTTAAAGATGAGTTTAAATGTTATCTTAAAAGAATACATATTTACATGTGTATATGTATGTATCTTGTGAATGTTCGTAACAGCGTGCTTGGAAATATGCTCCCCAAAGTTCGGCGAAAAAGTAGAAAGATAATTCAGAGTAGGTCTTGACTACTTACATATATTTATGTATCCTCTTTATACGGATTATAAGGATTTTATTAGAATTTGGCGTAAGAGGCCGTCGTCGCCGAAATGCGAAAACTGTTTTGTTAGTTTAATAGTGGATCTAAAAAGAGCAGAAAATATGGCAGTAGATTTAGTAGAGTTTGAACTGCTAAGATAGGTTGAAGGTGATGAGCGAACAGGACTTTACTATGAGAGTGAACAATGAGCGGGGATTAAGGAAGTCGACAAAACAATACATCAAAGATGCTGTTAGTCTTCGGAAGCGTTTTGACGGAGGTCATATACATAATTTGCCATAGACGCATTGATCCTGCTTACATTCCTGCTGCATTAATTTGTCTGCCAATTCCTTGTTATGTCACAGTGGCACTAAAGGAAATGCTAGGAAACTTCTACAACGATTTGACAAACACCCAGCAAAGATCGTCATTGTTGGATATCTTGAGTATTTATGTAGCTAGTGTTGTTTTAATCTGTATTTATTTCTATTTCTTAAGAACGTGAAATTATTGCTCCACACATTTTTAAAAGGTATTTTTTAAATTGTTTTCCATTATTATATTTTATATGGAATCATTGATTATATAATATAGGGTGATTTAGAAATTTCTGGGCAATTTTTCAAAACAGAAAAACAGCCCAGAACAGACAGCCGGGACTTGTAATATTTTTTCCGTATCTGCATCTATAGATTGGTTTGCACTTATTTACCGATAAAGTCGTATGTAAAATTTGATTTCTTGTTCATACATTCTTTTCTGTCAATGTACATAGAGATTTGTGGTAGTTACGAGTCTTTAATTTGCTCTTTCTACGCGCCACTTGAAAAGTCGAGAATCTAATTTTATATTACAGACCTAGTCCAGCGCAAACCTACATATGCACATATATATGTATGTGTGTATCGTAGACTCATGTGAAGATGTCAAAAGTGTGGTATGGGTAAGGCAATACAAAAATGTGTTTTCCTTGAATCTTTAATTTACATAAATTATAGAATACTAAGTTGAAAGCTTCTATTTTATGTTTTTAATCAATATGTAGTAAAATCGTTTAATTTCGCTCTATGAAAGTGGATCATGGAATACACTACACACCAGAGAAATTCGATTTAACTAGTTTAAAAAAGACGGAAAAACTTACAAGAATATGTTCATACTGTTAAAATACGCCTAAGGAAAAGCAATCTCAATTCTTGTAGTCCACGTAAGGTTTTTAGGAAAATCCACATATCAAGAAGATTGCAGTTTGCGAGAGAACATTTGTCGTGGTCCCTTGAGAAGTGGAGGAATATAATGTAGACTGATGAGAGCAAAACGGTTCACGGTCCCACCTCTCGGGAGTGTCTGACAAACGTCTAAGATTAATAACTGTCAAGAGAAAGCTTCTCAATTTGCCTTTCGGATATGGCGCTAAATCGTAGGTCCCTTCCATTTGTGTGAAAAAATATAACACTCACAACACGAATGGTTGCGAGAAGCTAGGCCCTGGACCACATAGAGATAAAAGTGCTCTGTATGGCAAAAGAAAATAAGAAGAGAAAGAATAAGGCGTCCACCCAATACAGAACATGATCCTAAATTCATCATAAAAGCTATAAAACATGGGTAGAGTAGGTATCATAAACTTATAACATCTCTTTGAAAAAATAGATTTATGATTATTTAATTTAATTACGTTAAAAATGAATTGATGTACCTACATATTACATGAAAATAACGCTTTTTATATTTATAATACGAATTTTTTAAAACCATTTCTTTATTCGTGGTCAATGCTACTTCTTAAGATGCACTGCCTTTATTTTACTCGCATCTGTACATACATACATATGTACATACGAATGTACACATACATATGTGACGTTACTGAAATTCTAACCTTGAATCTCCCACTTAGTGGTGCGACGTACTAACCACTGAGCCACAAATCAAGGAACGGGGAAAATTGCATCTTCAATTTGACACAGAATTTGTGAAGTTTTGGTTATTTGCTTTCTTGCTGTGCTACACATCGTTAACAGACATTCGTCTGTTTTCTTAATGGTACCGTTGAAATAGTAAATTAAAGGTTGGTATTTGCCTTTAATACTTTTGCTGCACCTATCTAACGGTTACTGTATAATTTATCTTGCGCCTTATGTTTTCACCATTCAAGTTTATTTCGCCTGGCTTCTTATGAAATAGCATTATTGTTAGGGTGGTTGCTCGGTTGATCGAAAAGCTTAACAGTAGAAACACATTGACACAGCAACAGCACACAGCAACTTTGACAGCCGCCGGGCAAAAACAGCCAACGTGATGTGAAACACATTGGCACAGCACAACAGCACACAGCGAAAACTGACATCTTAAAACTTACTTGTGTATTTGAAAAAAATTAAAATGATGTCCTACTCTCGAGTAGTTTACATAATCATTGCTTTACATAATCATTCGCTGCACTTCCTCGAAACAAATAACAAAACAAATTCTTTTTTTGCATTTGAGGTGACAAATATAAAATATTTTCAGGTTGGGAGGTCTGAAAAATGAAGTTGAAGTTGCTGTTGCTGTGCTAATGTGTTCTGTTCCATTGAAAAGCATTGGTTCTAAAATTTTCGCTGTGGCTGTCAAAGTTGCTGTTGCTGTGTCAATGTGTTTCTACTATAACATTAAATTAATCATCTATTTGATGTGCAGATTTTTATTTGTTACAGCTGTTGATTACTACACTCCAGTAATTTTACACAGTTAAATCGAATTTTATTCTGAGTTATAAAGAAGTATTTCAGATTGTATTTTCCATACATTTAGGGTTGTATGAAAGTACAACTAAGAATAATGCAATTCAAATGTTTAATGAACATCAGTCATATTGGTTTTACTTGAACTCTTTCCTGCAACGCTCATTATTTGAACTGAGTCAGCGTGTGGCTTCCGTTCAGTTAAAACAGTGGTTAATCTACTTTTGTATAACTGGCCCTTATAGCCTTGAACCAAACAATATTTGAAATTAAAAACAAAATGTTTTACAATAAGTTGTGGGTATATTACAATCTGTCCGTCGAAACACCCTGTTACAGCTTACAGAGATTAATGTCTTTTTTTGTGAATAATACTCAACAATCCCGAAACTTTTTTTCTCGTTAGTAATAAGATCTGCTTTTATTCTCCACAGGATTAGATTGTACACAGTCTGCAACTGAATTAAGTCAAAGAGCTTGTCTCCTACTATATAACTTTTTATTTTGTGTCGCTTACTGTGGAAAAATCAACTAAATCCCTCTTGTCTTTTACAGTGATGCGCCAAATGCTGTAAGCTGTCACTTTTAAACTTTTATTGCTGTAATTTTGGTCACAACGCAAACAACTAGAAGCATATCCTTAATGCTTTGTTCAATAACATTTACGTGTCCAAAATACCACATTACACGACCCACAGCAAATTCCTTTTCAATCCAATTTCGATATCTCCTCGCTCTCCGTGGTTATTGAGAGTCGCCACAACGTCGCCTACTAATCCACTTCCAATCAATTCCCTTACACCAAAGGACAATAATACCAACCAAAAAGCCAACAAGGAGCAACAGCAGCGGCTAAGTAGGATGATAGCTCCAAACAAACTTTATCTTATTGCAAAAAGTTTTCCTCCACTCTCGCTGTCAACGACGACAAGAACGACATCGACGACTTTTGCTCTCCACATCAATATTTGTTCGAGATACATATCAATACATAGCGTGTGTGTGTGCCATTTTCTATACTCGTATATACACGAATGTACATATTTATATTTTTAATTTGTCTTAAAGCACCCATGTCATACCTCAAACCACCCGCCCACATCCTCCCAACCAAACATCCTCACTTCAACATAAAACCGAAAAAATTGCGTAAAATCAAAATTCAAATGCAAAAACTTTTACCATAAAATTTTTTTTATTCCCAGTGAATTAGATACCGGGAATATATGTGTGTATACACGAATATGAACAGAACAACAATAACACGAAAAAAGGCAGCGGAACAAAAAAATATTTGCCTGATGTCTGATAATAATTGGCAGGCGACACACTAGTCGTCCTCTCTCTCAATGTTAACGAGTGTCCCTGTTTGCATTTGTGGGTGTTTCTTTTTTGTATTCCATTTAGCGCTCTATTTGGCGCTGTGTGTTGTCTGGAAGAAGTTCTGTCACGGGGATCAAAAATGCCTCCATAACATCCTGCAGTTGTGTGTACGGGCGAATCTCTTTAAATCCGTAAACTGATGTCATCAGCATATTCTTGCTACCTTGGTTTCCGGTTTTGCTGTAGCTATGTTTCTATGTATAGGTATGTACATACTCGTATCCATTTCATACTGACCGTTCTCACCCACATCCGATAGTCATACATAATTCAAATTTGTGCTGAATGCAAGTGAAAACTCTATCCTGGTTTTTGTTGTGAACATACTTTTCTAATTTTTCATCCCATTTTAATTTTTTTCTAACCCTCATGTAGTGGGTAAAAAGAAGGACATAGCATAGGAATCACAATTCAAATCATTATCGTAGACATACATTGACCTAAACGGGATGAGCACTTGTTTGTTGGAAGCTGCTTTTTCGGGAAACAAGAATGAATACTTAGAAATTGGCAGGGTAGACGAAGTAGTGTAGTTAATGAAATCAACTCTTTAGAATGTACATTGATATGTAGACGATAAGGTCAAAAATTGTTTATGCTTTTAAGCTTTTCGTATACTGGTAAAACAATTGAAGAACATAGAATTGCTCAAAAGTTTATAAAATCTAAATCGAAGTATTTATATGTATGTATATCTTGCTCTTGGTTTCGGTAACTCAGTTAACCACTGTGAATAATAGTCAAATTTTGTTATTCCCGTGGTATAATCCTGATCAATTTCTTATACGTGTTAGTTAATAACAGTAACAACTACCTACATCTCCTTTGAACGGAAAATCCACATATCACAGTACTTTACCCAACAGTTCGATAGACCAGGGGAATACAAATGGAAAACTAAGTGAGGAGCACGAGAAACCAAGCAACAACAACAAGTAATCCAAAAGGACATCACAAAGTCACGAAATGTTCTCCTGGAGTGCCATCGAAAATTGTGCGTTCACTCTACATGCGCCATCTTTTTCTCCATACTCCCTCAATACATGCGACAAACTCGAATAATTTTTCTTTCAAATCAGTTAAGGATTTCCTAATCCTCCTTCAATAAAGACCATGCATCTGTGGCGGAGGGTTTTGTTAGTCGTTGTTGAGACGTCCTTATCCTTATCTAGCATTGCAATCCTGTCGTAGTATTCCTTAATTCATCTAAAAAGTCATCTGGAAAATGTTGTCTCTAGTATTGGCGGTGGAAATTATTTTTAATCTTATCAAGACCGGTATTGAAAAAGTTATTTGACAAACTTTGAATACATTGTAGATCCTTTTTTGGCACAACGGAACCACACCGTGTTATTGATATTTTCCAGGATCTGTAGTGTTGTGAAACTTTGATCAATGGTCCTAGTTCTGAAAGCATTCTAAATAAACCATAAGACACAAATGACTTAACTTAAACAAAATTATATTTGCCAGTCTTTGTTCTAACGCAGACCCACCCTCATAGAGGATTCTCACAAAGCTATACTTAAATTGTTCTTAAACTATCTTAAAATAATAAAGTGAATTCATATATAAACGAAATAAGTGTGCAATTTACCTGTACATTTTTTCTTTTCTTACGTACATACATATGTACGTCTACCATACATATAAATTCAAGTTCATATATTCAAATGCATGAATTCATATTAGTTTTAATATACTACCTTATTCCTTCCTGGATTCCTAAAAATATGTGTACATAAATATTAACTCCAAATTGTATAAGTATTGAAATATCCAAGAATTTGCATACATACATATGTACAAATATAACGTAAATTAGCAAGAGAGCTTAAAAAATAAACGTTATAAGTAATGAAAAATGTCTATAGATTGTTCTTCTACATTTACCCTATTTGGGCAGCAAGCTAGTGATTTTAAATTTATTATTTGGCCACACCAGAGTCCGTACATGATCTGATTCGAAGATCTTATTTCTCTGGTCTAGAATCCGGCCAATAATATTCATCTATGGTATATATGTATATAAAACTAAGTGGCAAAATGAGTATGTTTCCTTCTACCTCTCGTAATTTTCATCCAATTTAGTTGGTTTTTTTTTTTAAAAATGCGGATAATTACGGTTCAAAGGTGATAGGTAAAAAAAATTACATAAACAATCAAAAACATTGAAAAAAAACTTATACATTTTTGTGTGCGATACCGCTGTGGTATACAGTGTACTCCTTTATAAGCGGACACCGACGGTTACGAAGAATTTGTCCGCTCATGAGAGGTGTCCGGTTATGGAAGAACATACAAAAGGGACCATTAAAAGAAATGTCTTTGAAATCTGTTAGTTGTGAGGGCTGTCCGCTTATCAGGGGTGTCCGTAATGAGAGAGTGCACTGTACATATATACCGCTGACTAGAACAAAAATATGCATTTGATGCTGTGTGGATTTATGGCCAAGAATGTTGTTTACCAAAAAGCTTTGCAATAATTTTTTCAATTTTACCCAAATTGTTAAAATGAGATTTTTTTAATGCCTGGCGAAGCGGGCGGGGTTTAAGCTTGTAGTCGAACATTCTATTAATTATCAATTCATATAACGTTAACATTGACTTCACTGCCTAATATTTTCGCTCGGTACAATAAACGCCTTAAGAAAATTGAACACGTCCCTCTTATTTTATATAGCCCCCAAAAATAAAAGCCAAATTAAAATAATCATACTTAAAGGAACAGTAATTTACTAGCACCCGAGTTAATGCACGTCAATCTGATGGCCAAATAATCATTCCTAGCCCCAAAACTGCAAATGATAAAAGCTTCTCTCTAGACTGTTATTAGTCATTAGTAATTTTTGTTAATTGTTTCCATTTGCCCTAATATGAAACAATTATGAACAATAACGCCCACCACAAAATGGTCCAATTTTATCTTTCGGTTTTCGGACATTCACCACCATTCACTACTACCACTTCTACATATTACCGCACAAATGTGGTATGCTACGTACATACATACTTGTATAGTATTCTGAAAATATTATCTAAGCTCCAGGATCCGGCTTTCGTCCGAGAGAACGTAAATTCCCTCCGATAAAGTTATACGCATTTGTTGGTCTACTCTGGTCTAGTTATATCCATCGACTGAAAGGAAATTAAGTGTCATCTTTTCGTCGCATGGCAAGGACATTAATTTATTGTTATTTGGTTAAGTGGTTCTGCTTGCTGCCATCGATAAGGAGTGACAAACAAGGGCACAAAAACAAGAAGGGAAACAACAATAGCTCCCCAACAACAAACAAAAAACGAAAAGGAGAGGACAGTAAACGTAAACTTTTTATCCACCACTACTAATGCCATCCCAGAGGTAGCCATAGAGTCCATCCATCTATTATATAACTTTAAGAAAGCACACATATATACGCCCGCGCACTCACTGTGTCGACTCATCGGTCGAATATCCTTAAAGATACATCGAAACTATATAAATCGAAGGCACAAACAGACAGCAGGAAAAAAGTTATAATCGAGTTTTGGTCCTTGCCAAGGATGAAAATTAAATTCAGATTTTGTCATAAATTTTATATTGCTCTGGTTCCACACGGAGCTGGGTACTCTTTCGACCTTGTGTCCTACTGTTACTTCTTCTGCAGTCCTTTAGTGTTTTTTTTTAGGTTGTGTGTGTGGATTGAAGTGTTGAGGCACTGGCAATTGCTGTGCATTAGAGCAGATATTCGGATATTCTCCAGCAAGTTATGAGTTTGTTATTAATATTATGATGATTATTACCACAATGACTTGAAAACTCGCACAGAACCACCCTAGCACTTCCAATCATTAATCAGTGCAGTATTTTCAGGTGGGGCTTGAAATGTGAAGAAGAGGCCTAACTATTATGAATTAGATCATTGATAACTTTAGTACTTAAAGTTATTTTAAACCTGGGTTCTGACCAATACGTCCAAGTAGAGAAACCCAAATATTTATTTTGGGTTTCGCCAATTTTCTTCTTTTCCTTTTTCTTTTTCTTTCTCTAACAGGGCCACAGACCCTACTTATCAAAGCCTTTATAAAAATAAGCCATGGAAATACTACTCAAATTCGTGCACTCATTAGCCCGCAGTTGACCGCATATACAGTCAGATGAAATTGAGGGACCCAGTTTTCGAGTCTCTACAATAGTAATACCAAGATAAATCAAAAGCAATGCTTGCTCTTTTAGGTGCAGATAAGGATGCTTTACATTATATTTATTTGCCTGAATCTAGCTTGTTTTGAACGTAAAGGGTCATTCATTTCGTGGTTTCAAGTTGGTAGCGCTGGCATTTGACACATGCCAAACTTAGCTGTCATTTGAAGTGTCATAATATTAGTTGAATATTTGCTATTTACGATAATGGATCGCTTAACAATCGAACAACGCGTTAAAATTATTAAAACTTACTACAAAAGTGGTGATTCAAACGCAGCCACTTTTCGCGCATTACGCGATTATTATGGTCGTCATAATCGACCGACTACGCAAGCAATCGGTAAAATTGTGAAGAAATTTGAAGAAAGTGGAATCGTTACTGATGTCGTAAGTCCTGTGCATCATCGTAATGCACGCTCCGTCGAAAATATGGCTGCTGTAAGTGCAAGTGTTGCTGATGATCCGAATTTATCGATTTCCCGGCGTTCGCAGCAGTTGAACGTGTCGTACAACTCACTATGGCGTATTTTGCATTTGGATTTGCATCTCCATCCTTATAAAGTTCAACTTACGCAACAATTGAAGCCTGCTGACCATTCACAACGCCGTAGATACGCTTCTTGGGTGTTGGAACAACAGACAATAAACACCGATTTTTCGAACAACATTTTCTTCAGTGATGAGGCACATTTCTCACTCGGTGGGTATGTAAATAAACAAAATTGCCGCATATGGGGCTCAGAAAACCCACTAGTGATCGAAGAGGTGCCGTTGCATCCAGAAAAAGTGACTGTCTGGTGTGCTCTATGGTCGAAAGGTATCATTGGTCCGTATTTCTTCGAAGATGCCAATGGGCGGACGGTTACAGTCAATTCGGAGCGATATGGTCGAATGATAACCGATTTTTTTTGACCGGCTATTGAAGATCATGACTTGGACGAAGATCATGTGATTTAACACCGTTAGATTTTTTTCTGTGGGGCTACGCAAAAGACCGTGTTTACGCGAATAATCCTCGAACTCTAGACGCATTAAAAACCAACATTACTCAAGTTATGGCCGAGATACCGCCCGAAATGTGCGAAAAAGTGGTTAAAAATTACTTCAAAAGAATCGCATGCTGCGAATCTTCCCGAGGCGGCCATTTGAATGATATTGTTTTTCACACTTAATGGCAAAGTCCAAACTTTATAATGAATTAAAATTTTCATCAAAAATTTATGTGCTGTGTGTTTTATTTAGCTTTACTTTCGAAACCGAAAAATGAATTACCCTTTATTTACTTTAAAGGACGCAAACTACATATCTAATAATACTTACTGGGGAAAGGCTATTATTCAGGCTGCTTTGAATTGTTTAACCATAACAACAAATTGGTTACAATAGCAAACTTATTTGAAAATACTCGTGTTGTCTTCATCAATGTTTTTAAATAAGATTCTGGGTCCTTATTCGTATGGATTTTTGCTCCTGTTGTATTTACATATTTGTACTGTTTCCATTTACGATATTTTTAAGTATTGATTTCTCTGAAGTAATTTAAATCAGGATGACGATAATATTTTAATAGATAACCTTTACCCCTCATAGCGTAGACATCCATTATATTAAACCACCACAATATCAACCCACATCCCAAAACCAGTGACTTGGAAAATCCCATACCTAGCAGGATCAAAAGTGGTACCACCACACCGCCTATTACTTTCGCTTCGAAATGCTACACAAAAGCCGATAACTACGTTCAAAGCGTTTCAATCAGATAGTTAAACACACGGCTTACCTAATTGACTTTATACCATGCTGTTCATCTACACTTCACTAATTCCTACACGAAAGTTTGTTTCGTGCATGGTTAAGGCAAGGTACAAGCATAATGATAGGCGCAGTTTGCAGGTGACATTTTTTTTAAATAAATCTACTTTGGCGTTGAGATTTTTACTGGTGTGGTTGACTTTACCGTTACCAGCTTACTTACTTATGAGGGCTCACGAGAAAGGATACTACTTTACTTTCACTTTTCCGTTAAGACCATAATTTTCGTCTTTCGCAGAACTTATCTGAGAACTCAATGAGCTGGTATTGTTTTGCTTGAGTTTTAAGATAATTCCAAATGACACACCCCGAAGAAAATAATAACACAAAGTATAAGCGAAGTCGTAAAAGTGATCTGCTGCAGAGACAAAGCAAAGGATTATGCTTAATGTCGGGAATGAAAAAGAAAGAAAAATAATGAAATAAGACCTCCTTTTCCTTTAGTCGCATCCCTCTAGTCCTCGTTATTCTGGCCCTACTGTGCTGAACTCGGAATTCAATTAATTTTAATCTGATTAGCATTTTGGTAGTTGACTGTAATTGTTATTGAGCGAAAGGATAATGATGTCCTTTAATTAAAACATTCACACGCACCAATGGGGTGGCGCGCACGCAACTACCATACAACACCCTTCCCAGGGGAATCCGATTTAAACAAAAGCACTCCCGCAACGGTGAATGACAAAAGAACACACATACATCGGACGTCTAAGACCACCACTAGAGGAGTGGGGTAAGTCCATTTCTACGGTCCACTTGGTGTCAATGAACAAGAACACAAAAGGATCACACGCACACCCCCCAAAAACACTCTGGGATTTTTCCGGTTCCAAATAATTAAAGTTGAATTAGAAGTGTGGACTGCAAGTGGATAAGCAGACAATTTTGCTTCGTATCTGTTTCGTATTTTTTTTTCTGTTCTAATTCCCCATGACTGTGAAATTTTACGTGAAATGTCACTAGTTTTGCTCTATTTATTTTTCTACATTGTTGAGTAGGAATATTGTCGAAAGGACAAAAGGAAAGGCGATTGTTGAAGTGAAATGAAGCTGAAAGCATATCAAATTCTATTTTAACTGTATACTAGAGTTTTATTTCATTGCTTTCTGAAGAAGGGTCAAGCATTTAACGTAATCTTTGAAGTAACGCATTTTATTAACGCCCTTGTGATGGTACACCCGTTTATCCATGGATATACGAGTAGTTACATAGATATACATATCAGCGAGTGGTCTTAGAAGGATTTTATTCATACGTAATAAAGAAATGTTTCCAAAGGATTTAAGAAAGATATGACTTAAATTCAGACTCATTCCTTATCCCTTAGCCTTAAAAATTACTCAATAATCTTGTATTGTGAAACATTAGAGAGAAGAAGACAGTTTTTTTGAAAAAATATATAATTTTTGATTTTGGGAGCGGACTTCTTGTAATCCTCAAATAAGTATAAACACCATATTTCGTTTGTAATTTTCATGTTTATCAAAGTAAGGCATTTTGAGTGTCCTTAAAAATCCTAGCGATTATTTTTCAGCACGACCACATGTACATATGTATGTAGATCAAAGCTATCGGCTTTATTTCTGACAAAGTCTTTCGAAGTTTTATTATTTCGGAAGTCTACTTGTACTTCAAAGGATGCAATTCATGAAATCTCAATGCTTTCTTTTGTAATTGCACTGACTTTTACCTCTTCTGGTGAGTGAAAAGATTAAACACAGCTGAAGTCATACAGACCAATCAGTCTTACATCGTTTCTGCTAAAATCAATGTAAAAAGCTGTAAACAACTATTTGAGAGAGGATGTATTAAACACACCCCCTTATTACAGTCCCCGGCCATGTCGGAATAGATGGTGACGAAGAAGCAGCAAAACCCTTCATTGGTCCTGGATCATTCTGCGGAATAGGGAATCATACGTAACGCAAGGAACTCACAAGGATGGAGAAGGAAGACGGGGCGAGAATCTGGATCAACCCTCCAGGTATGAGGGAAGCTTGTAAAGTTCTGGGATGCAACAATCGGAAAAGTTTCGAAGCATGCATCTATCTTAGAAGAAACAGCCTACGTATCCTAACAAACTTTATAATGGGACACTGCAAGTGATCTAAGGAAACTAGGTATAACAAATGAAGGCCTTTGCAGATTCTACAATGGGTCCAGCAACTGACATTGTTTTGAAAGTCGTGATGCTGTGGCAATGTATTTGGCTGTTGACGGGAAGTTGATGATGCTAATGTATCCCTAAATTATACATAGTTACGAAATGGGATTATACTTTACTTCTTTCAAAACAAAAAAAAAATACAAGTATATTGTAATCCTTACAGTGCGAATAAAGTAATAATGTGATCTTATTACTTTTTTCCACTTTCGTCAAGAAATTAGGAAACTGATTTATTCTGGCCTCTATGAAAATTACTAGCCCATGGTAACAGTTCACTTACGGATTTTTCCTTCATTGTCCTATCGCCGGGAACCATACCTTTTATATTTATTTGAGCAAACAGACCATAGGTTAGGTTAGGTTAGTGGGTTGACGGGCGCAAAAGAATTCTGCATCCGTCACACTTAGATCAATGTAGATCCATTGCGATGCCCTAGGGGTTTAAAAACCACCCATACTCTAGAACCTATAAACAAACTATGGATTTTGAAGCCATCCCGAAGCGTTTATGAATTTGTGCAAGTCGTTTATAGACTTGCCAGAAAGTTCCTCAAGGTCACAGAAGAAGTGTCTTCCAAGTGTTTTAGATCTAATATGACAGAGTGATGGGCAGTGACATAGAAAGTGTGTGGAATCTTCATGTACATCTTCGTCACCACATCCTCTGCACAGGTCATTTGTACTAAGTTTCATTTTCGTTGTATGATATCTCAGCATATTGTGTCCAGTAATAATACCTACAAGAGATGACAAAGATTTTTTGTTCATTTGTAAAATTCTCTCGGTTTTTTGCTTGTCGTAGAGTGGCCACATTTTCTTGGTTATAGCACAAGAATCAAGCACTCTCCATCTTTCATTTGCAGCTACTAATGTTTTGTCCCCTATCATCTGTTTAATGTGACAAGGCGGGATTTTTACAGTAGTGTCTGCCTGATTTAGTCCAAGCGATGCTCCTTTTCTTGCCAGCTCATCAGCTTTCTCGTTACCCGGTACCCCTTTGTGTCCGGGAACCCAGCAGCGTCTTACGTTGTGCTGTGCACCAAGAGCTCTTCGCGACAACGACTTACAAGCTTTGATTTAATTTCAATGGCAGAAATCGCTTTTATTGCCGCTTGGCTGTCAGGTCAGGAAATCTGATAGAACTGGATAGGTCCAAAACTTCGGAGAAGAATCCCGCGCCAACTCCAATGTCCATCTTGGAGCCATCTGTGAAGATGGGTATCGATGATTCGTAACCCGATAGTTGATTTTCGTGCCATTCTTCTCTACTGGGAAAGGAAGTAACGAATGGTCTTACAAAGTCAAGGTAGGGGGTTGTGTAGTCTGTACATACAGAATTTTTCGTAAATTTACGTAGGATCTGCGCATGCCCCGTTATACTGGATTTCCAGCATCCAGTTTGGCTAAGTCGCAGGGCACTGTTTGCGGCAGACTCCTGTACGAAAAAACAGACCATAACTTGGTAGGGAATAGCATTCAAATTGATATATGTTTTCTGCAGCTTTCAGAAATCCAAAATGTTTTTTTCACTTTCAAAATCCCTATGAAGTCCAACAGTACACTTTTTTATATATCTGATACATTTCTCCACATTAGCATTATCGTTGGACAGTGTGATTGATTTCTAAGGAGACGAAGTTCGAACGCGTGTTTGTTAAAATTCAGATCCTTCCAGATAAGTCACTGCTTGTTGTCTTCTTATTACAGGTTTACTAAATTTGCGCAACACAAAATCTACAAAATTCTGCTTTTAAGTTGATAGTTACTAGCCCAAAATAATTTTTTACTGGTAGGGCTTGTTGGATTCGTTAGAAAACCAAAATTGAACTAGATTGTGGTACCGATTTTGTAAACCATCAGCCTTGGAGTTTTTCCTTACTCCATTCCATTCTTTCAATTTTGCTCTCCTGTCTGTCTTCACCTCGGCCTTAGCGGGCAGACGGATTTGCTTCAAACTTATTTACAGATTGATTTTACTTTTGATAAGTTTTCCGAAGGAACACATTGTAAATATTTTCATTTAAATATACATACATACATATATGTATTTGCGAACAAGAGTTAATACATGCAAGTAGATACAACGCAATCGTTCACTTTATTTGACGTATCAAATTATGCAGAAATTATGAAAAACGATATTTAGTCTAGATTATTGACATAAATATATGTAGGTCGCTTATGTATGTACGGACATATGTATATGTCTTACATACAGCTCTGTGCAAAAAAATAGCACCATGTTGAGTTTTGTACTTGTGATGCTATACATACATTTCATGCTACCCTACGCCGAGTGGAATATGCCTCTCACGTCGGTCCTGCACCAAGATAACAACCCAAAACATACCAGCAAAATGGCCAAAGAATTTTTCGACACGAATAGGGTTCAGGTTATGTAATGACGGGTTCAGGCTCCAGACCTGAACCCGTCGAATACCTTTGGTGAAATATTAAAAAGCCGTATGTAAAGCAAAACCAAAAAAGAAATACATACGTTGCAGTTATGGGAAGCTGTGCAGGCTGCGTGGAGAGATATTCCATTTCATGCAACGACGTTGCGCCGTTGTGCATACAAATAAAGTAAATAAGACTAAATATTAAAATACTACTTCAATTGGAGACTAAAAGTTATTAATCTCTTATGTATTTATGAATTTTTACTCTTGGTGATATTATTTTGCACACTCCAAAATTGACCGTTTTTCGTTTAACTGAATAATTTTTTTTGTTTTTACATATATGTAATAATCTTTTTTCATGTTTCCAAGTAGCGGGGAAAACTGAGGATGATTCAATTAAATCTTCACCACAGCAAAGCTGTATCAGCAATGATGGCCAGATGTTTTGTGAAGGAGGCGATTGACATTGCTCTGCTACAGGAGCCCTGGATCTTCAAAGGAAGGATTAGAGGTCTACCTGAAAGTGTTGCCACTTTACACTATGTGCGATCTGGCGAAAGAATAAGATCTTGTGTTCTGTTGAGGCATGGAGTTAAAACGGTTATGCTACCGCAACTATGACTTTGTGGTAATACGAGTAGGAGCGGGTGCAGGCAGCTTTGTTGTGGCATCTGCATACCTGCCGTATGGCTCCCTAGAGCTTGCGCCAACAAAAGAGAGTTTCTGGTGAATGTCTGCAAGGACAACAACGAAGACCTAATGATAGGTTGTGTGTGGTGTGGAGAAGCCCCAACGATAACTACAGAGGAGAAGCTTTATTCGAGTTTGTAGTGTGTAAAGATGTGACTCTGTGTAGCAATGGAATGCTAGATAGAATATCAAATTGGAAGGTAATGAATAAGGCAATGATGTCGGACCACAGAGCCATATCATTTGATGTTCAATACGGATCTAAAAGCAATACAGATCGAAAATACTTTAGGATTTCTAGGAACACGGACAAGGTAAAATATCTAGATGTGTTACGGGATAAACTGAATGGGTGGGTACCCAAAATACCGAGAAGCACTTGGGATGTATAGTCGCTGCTGAGGTATCTACAATCAGTATGACAATGCATACCAAGAGGCGTGTATCCCTACTTTGATAGATGAAAAGGATCCCAGGCCTTTTTGGTGTAGGGAACTTGAAATTCTAAAAAAGAGGTGAGGAAAACTATTAATCCGGCCATGAAGGGGGATGATCCCAAATCATTGGATGAGTATAAGGTGAAGAAGAAAGAGCTAAAAGGAACTCTACGACGACGTAAGAGGGAGTCATAGAGGGAATTTTGCTCGAGTGTGAGGAGCACATCTGAGCTCAATAGTCTTCAGAAAATTGTTTCCAGGGATCCAGTTTCCAAAGTCAGACTCTTTCGTGACAGAATGGGGGAGATTGTGGAGACACTAGATCGTACAAATGGGGTCCTCATGGAAACACACTTTCCGAAAAGCTTTAAGTCAGATAAGCCCTGGGCCCCGATGAAACAGGGAGCGAACAGGATCTATAGGGCAGAAGCGGAACGGATAGTAGCGCCAGAAGCGGTCAGTGCGGCGATAGCAACATTTTCCCCTACAAGACCGCGGGACCGGATGGTATTTTCCCCTCTCTGATGAAATGGGGTGCAGATCTCATTGTATAGAGGCTTGGGGTTATATTTATTTCTTGCAATAGGCTTTATACCATTAACTTGTTTGTTAATGGTGTTTCTTCCAAAACCGGGGAAAAAGGATTACATCGAAGCCAAGTCCTTCAGACCGGTCAGCGTAACATCGTTTCTGTTGAAAACAATGGAAAAAATTGTGCTGAACCATATGTCCTTTGAATTGTAGACACCATGCAAACAGAGCTGGCAGGTCTACGGAAAAAGCGCTACACTAGGTTGTACGCGTTGCGGAAGAAGAAATATATACCGGAGGCATTGCAATGACCGCAATAATGGACATTGAAGATGCCTTCAATAAAATATGCTTCGAAAGTCTGCGAGTAGCCTTAGAAGATCACGGGGTTAACCCATTGCAGGTGAGATGGGTGGACAATATGCTAAAAATAGAGAATTCAGACGGGAACTTCAAGACTCAGAGGAAGGGTTAGGAGAGGTTGACCGCAGGGAGGTGCATTATCACCCACACTATGGAATATAACTGTGAACTCTCTCCTGAGAAAACTTGGAGAGACTGGCTTTCACACTGTGGGATATGCCGATGACATAGCAATAATGGCAAGAGAAGGTAATGAATTAGGCAATTTATGAACGTCACAGCAGATACCATGAGGAATGCACTCCGAGTGGTGGAGCGGTGGTGTCGTGAACAAGGACTCTCCATTAATGCGGAAATGACAGATCTAACCGCCTTCACAAGGAAGAAGAGAGATCTGGATTTGAGCCGTTAACACTTCCTGGATCGCAACTAAAGGTGACCAAGAAGGTTAAGTATCTGAGAGTATACCTAGATGCTGGACTAACTTGGAACCTTTATTTAGAAGAAAAGATCCGGAAGGCGCAAAGGGTGCTTCATCAGCAAACGTGTATATAGACAAAGGTGAAGAGTCTCGCCGAGGTCAGCATACTGGTGGTACACCATGAAATTTAGACCAATTATCACATATGTTTCAGTTGTATGGTGGCAAAAAGCCTCCCAGAAAACTGTTAAAAAGCGTTAAGATAGAGTCCAACGTCTGGCATGTTAAGGGATAGTCGGTGCAATTCGAACGACTCCAACATGCGCAATGGAAGTGATCCTAGGCATTCTGCCGCTGCATCGACGGTACTTCGTCTGTACTGGGACTACTGGCACTGGCGCGGTACCGTCTATGGGCATAGAAAAATCCTAGATATCGTAAAAAAAGAGATCAGGGAGCTGAATGTGCTCATGGACGGTAGGTTACCGGAAGGTATAACAAAACTCTAATCGAGGATGGAACACCTCCGGATAAGGTGATATAGGCATATTTACGGATGGATCCATGATAGATGGCAGAGCGGGGGCAGGTATCTTTCAGAAGAACTAGAAGAACTAGCCTGTCATGTTAGTCTGGGGAAATATACCTTAGTCTGTCAAGCCGAGATGATTGCTCTGTTACATGCGTTGGATCACCTGATAGAAGGTCAAGTTGTTGTTAAAAATGTTACTATAGCACTGGACAATCAATCAGTGATTAGACGCATGGTGATTACCTCCCTGGCAATGGAGTGTAGTGTATTCATAAACTCAATGAGTGCTTATCTCGAAATGAGGTGACGCTGCTCTGGGTGAGAGGGCACATAGGCACTGTGGGCAATAAAAAGGCGGACTCTAATCAAAGCGAGCGTCAACCAAAGAGTTCTCTGGTCCGAAACCATTTGCTGCAATAGGCAAAGGAATCCAAATCTAAATTCTCATTTACTTTTAAAATATTACTTTCACAATTTTTCGCGAATGGTTTGTGCTATTTTTTTTTGCACAGAGCTATAATTATGTTAGTATGTAACGAGAAAGTTTCGTACGACCTAGTGCGCATAATTTTTAATCAATGAAGAACAAAGGGGTGATATTATTTGTTCAAAAGTTATAAGAAGGGCAGAGAACACCTACGTGTGTATGTATATTTGAAAGTACAACAGCTTCCCATACTTTCTTTATTTCCTTAGCGATCCTTATTTAACGTTCGAGCTTCAAGGACAAAAAGTGGTAATAATTGTTCAATGGATTACACAGCAATGATAAGCATTCAACCACAGCCACCTTTTTTACCTATCCAATATACTAGTATCTCTTACTCGGTAAACTCAAAGTACGTACATGACGAACTCAGGATCACCAATATAAATACTGTGCAGCGCGAGAGAACTTCACGCACGACCGAAATAGAAACACTCACTGTTTTATTTCGCTATAACCATAAAATCCGAAAGTAGAACAAATTCGGTTTCTTCCTTGTGAGAGAGCTACATACATACATACATACATACATACATACATATATGTATGTATTTTCTTATAGTTGCACTATCAAAAAATGACAACGAATCGTTTGTTCTTTGTTGGATCTCTCCTCTCGTACAATCAAAGTTTCAATGCGGGCGAAGGAGGAGAAAGACCAACATCCACATCGAAGAGGAGGTGAACCGAAAACAAACGATTTCTCGGTATAATTTTATTAGGAACCTTCTGTTAGGTGAACCAAACGTTGAAGGATATTCTTCCTTCCATATTACATCAAGAAAGAGGTACCATTACGATGTGTATGTGTACGTTGGTTGTGAGCATGTGGGAAGGCGTGGAGAAAGTCAATATGATAATATCCCTCATTTCACAAGAAGTTTTGTCATTCCTATTACCTTGGATATCTGCAAAATAGGATCTAAACAGCTGAGTCAGCTGCTCGTATAAGGACTTGCAATCAACGGCTGATGGCTTTTGACAAAATCATAGCAGAATGTCCTTTCCCCCTTTTTTTCTCCGTCCTTCATCATCACTAAGAGAAGGGTGTGTATGCTTCTTCAGGTATCGACGACATTCGAATGGGTAGCATGTGGGTAAGATACTTATACAATACATAAGTGAGTATTACGTATCTGGGGATATTTCATTTAAAAAGTTTTTTAGGATAACACACACAAACCCTCATATCTACTATGTACAAGGAAAACTTTGTTTGCAAAACATGGAGCAGGGACACGCAAATGTGCGGGGAATATCGTATCCTTATTGAATTGCTCTTGATATGTTCCTTGTATTGGTATTCGCGGGCAACATGTGCACTGTTACCAATAACTATAAAAGAAATGACTTTCTGTGACAATGTATCTTGGCAGTGGGTAGAGAGTCATTTGAGATGATTTTCCATGTTGTTTCAAGGTAGGTCTTAAAGTTAATGTCCCACCAACCCATGGACCACACACTTCCCAGATTCTTTGATATGACAGTTTAAATTATATGATGTCTTCGGTCAAAGTAGCATGCGTTAGCAAAGTGGGTTGCGACGATGGGTATATACATATGTACATACATACGTGCATACATAGGTATGTACATACATACATTCAGAGACAGTAATGAACCATAGTTCGGGTGAAGTTCATAATATTTTATGAGTTACGTTTTACAATTACTCAATAGTTTCGTAAAATGAATCGATTTCAAATGTGCAGATTTTGACAGTGCACACATATGTATGTATGTATATATGTAGATAGTCTGTACGTGGGGTTTTCCCTACAAACCAGGATACGAACAGCACTCTTGGTAGCTATTCTTAAGTATGTCACGAAAACATTCTCGAAAGTAATAGTTTAACACAGATAAAGTTCGATGCAAGATGCGAGTTTTGACAAAATTAATGACAAAGGCAAGGACATTTTCTTACAACAGATACAAAATTTGAAAGGCATATTTTCACATCAGTATGTCGAAATGCTTGTATTCTATACATAAGTATTTTAGTACCTCTGGTATTTACTCGTATATCGATACCATTAAAGTATTAACGTGATTATTTTAGCACTGTACAGAAGTAAAATTCCGTTGATTTAGAATTAAGTTTTTCGTTTCGGGTGATCATAAACTATAGATATAAAGAATGAAGTAAACCCGTAGTGCGGTACGTAATACGTAAGGATTTAGCAAGGAGACCCGCTTTTTCAAGTTACACTCGGAGAAATGTCAGTTTTAGTCCAAATCTCGGCATTTAAATTTTCATATAAAACTTTTTTGAAGCAAGTAATAATGGCACATTGAACTGTGCTGCTTCTGGTTCTAAAAATTCCAGTACAATTTCGCAGTAAGAATGCAATACATTATCCACATCCCTTTAGACAAGACAAAACGTTTATTCACTTACATATGTATATGTATAATGTTCAATAATATAGCTCGATTTTTAAGTGCTTATGTCGTGCTTTACAAAAGTTTTATTGAATTGGAAAGATATTGGGCAACGATTTTTAATCCATTTTTGAATATTTCATATTCCATTACTAGAATTTTCAAAATGGTGTTCCATTTCCAAGTGTTACGCGACTAGATTAGTGAAAATGCCTGGAAGACGTCAAAATTCCGTCATCTCATATCATCTGCCACCATAATATCTTACGAGTGCTCCGGGACTGAATGAAGTAGATATTTGTTTATTTTCCATCTCACCGGTTTATTGATTATGTTAAATACTTCTGAACAATTAGAAAGCACATAACAAACTGCAACTAGTACGACAGATACAAAAACAATGAAGAAATTCTTTAAAGCGTAGGTACTTAACAGTGCAGATACTAAAAGTGTTCGAGTTTTTTTTTGGCATTAAAAAACAATAGATTTTTTTTAGTTTTAACTAGAACCCTATGATTTTATATTACTTAATTAAAATGATTCAACATATTTCAGAAATTAACTATTATTTGCCATTTATTTGATTGTAATATCTGAACAGTTTGTGAAAATATTCAACTGAGAAATCAGTCGCAGTGGGCGTTCAACTTTTTTTTGGTTCACTCTATGTATACTCAAACATATATAAATTCGTGAATAAATCTCAACAATACATCGCACTCTATGAATAATTGACCAATTCTATCGCTCAACCTGTATAAATTAATTGTAACAGGAATAAAGTTGTTACACTTAATTTTGCAAAAGTCGTGCTTTCTTATCGAAAAAAAAAACTCAGAATAACATTCTCAATTAGGGATTGACATCAATTATTGCTAATTAGCAATCTAGAACCAAGCTCATAAAATATCAATTTTCGGAATTAGACCCCAAAATAATGTCGATCTAGCGCAAATTATAGCCCACAACCAAGTAGTGTTGCTAGGAGTGTTTGAAGAGAGGGAAGAAAACTTTGTTGTGACAAAACTTTTCTTATATTCCTTTTCATATGTTCAAGTCACATATAAAACTTGTGAATATTTGCGCGTGTGTGTATATGAGACCCTTTGCCACACGGATCATAAAGAAGCAATTGGTGTTAGACAGGAGGATAATAATTTTTGGTTGCCCATTTTGGTCCGCGCATTATCCTTTCCATCTACCAATATTTAAAGCTAGGACCGTAAGAGAATGGATGCAAGAATATAGTGCTGCTCTTACCATTGTGGTCTGCACGGACTTCGATGATGTCAGATATAATTTGTGGGTACATAAACAGACTGCAGCATGGGTGTTGGGGCAAATTACCATGCACATTATTCTTTGTGAAAGTGGAACATTTAGAAGTTGCGAATAACTATCAGATTGCACTTTTCCCTTTCGCTATTATTAAGATTACAAATTAACATGTGGTACAGGCAGTTTTTTAAAAGAAAGAGAAAAACCTGCATACCTGCAGATAAATTTGTAAGGCTGTATTTAGGCTGTATTACCGGGTGCCCACTTGTTAAGGTTATTGCATGTGGGCAGCGTTGTGTAGGTACTAGCGGGAGTTGTTCACAAACTTTGGTGAAGTCAAAGTGAAATAAGGTAATTTTTTTAAGATTCTTTAATCCTGCTTTTTCACATATCAACGTCAATGAGCAGCATCCACGCTTTTAGTAAACATAGCATGGTTAGAATTAGTTGAAATTCCCCATTGGATTTGAAAGTTTGTAAAAGTTTATTACGTGCATAGCTTCAACTTTTAACATATAAACGTGTTAAGGATATAAGTTAGTTAAAGTAGGAGGTTACCGACTGACTGAAGGGTGTAAAATGAAAAAGGAGATTAAGATTATAATTAGATATTTGCATTGAGTTAAGTGATGTGATTCTTTTAGCAGTAACTTTGTCATTCCGGACAGCTTACTCAGGTCAACAAAATTGTATACAATAGTATATAACGTCGACGTATATAATGACGTGTCGGATATAATGACCAATTTTCGAAAATAAATAATCGTTGTCGTCGTTTATAACGACGGAATAAGGGTTACTAAAAAAATACCCTTTACTTCCAGTACTACTACTACTACTCCTTTTTTGGTGTAGCAGTTGCAGGAACTCAAATTTTATTCATTTCTTCGTTGTGCTTGGTGGCTGTGATGTATGTTACCCTAGCGAAGTTTGAACTTGCTGGGGGCTACGTCTCAATTTAACACAATTCATTTAATTTTGGCTTTAAACGCATTTTTTATTTAGCATTCATTATTTCTTACATGCTAGACAAAATCGCTTAAAACTAGCTTAACTAACTTAACTATGTTATGTACATACTAACATATTGGCCCTATTCGGATGCTCTGACCTAAATATAATGCTTGTTCTAATGTTTCTCGACGTACCCTAACTTAAATTATTTAACAAAACTTTTGAAACTGTAATTGAACTGGAACTAAAACTTTCTTTAAAAAACTTAGTAGCTGAACCTTTTTATTTGAAAATTTAAATTTATACAATAAATATGTAGATGAGGGCCGAGTTGGTTGCTATAAAACCAACCAAAGCGAAAGTCTAGTGTATTTTTGTTAAAATATAGATATTGTTCTAGCCAGAGCCCAAGGTATCTGACCACATTTCGACAAGCCAGTGGCTGCCCGTGCTGTCCCACGATTGAGATCTTTCGCCAATTCCTTCTGGTGCCCGTTGAGGCCCCAGATAACGACTCTTAAACAGGATGGCTTCCGACTTCTGGAAGTTGATCTTCAGCATCCAGTCGTCGCAATATCGTTTGATCTTATTAACGTCACGTCGCAAGAATACTGCAATGACCTCGATCTTTGATCCTGTTCTGTACGTGATCAATTCGTCTGCGTACGCTATTGCATGGTGGAAACATCCTACGAGCTCGCTCGTGTAAATGTTAGAGAGGATTGGTGAATTAACCGCACTCTGTTACAGACAGTTTTTAACATCAAAGGTTCCAATAGAAGTCATATTGTCATTTTTTACAATGAACTGTCTACTGGTGAACATATTATAGAGGATGTATAGGTAGCAGTGGTTTGCTTGTGCCCAATCTGCTCAACTTATAGAAGAGTCCTTCTAGCCATACAGTACCGAAGGCCATCTCCAAGTCCACCAAGCAGGCACCTGTGCATTGTTTCTTGCTTTCGATCTGAATATCCGACACCAGTTTAGACGCGGCATGTATAGTATCTGCCTTGAAACTGAATATTTTACCAGATCAATATGAATGTCATCAACTCACTTAGTCAGGCCCCTATTGATCACTTTTACGAATATCTCACTGATGTTCGGAAGGAGACTTATACGTACATACATCAACCAGCAGAAGATCCAGATAACAGCCGCATCGTTCCGATTACAACTGGAGATGCGGTATCCCTGGCATAAAAGTGTAGATCTGGTCGATCCATTTTGCCTGCTCTTCTAACTGACGCTGAGGTTGCCTCATTTCACATTGGATAGGGAGCAAAATGGCCAGGAGGTCAGGTTGGTCCCTATATGTTTGCCCGGCCTGACGCCATTTGGGCGTAGGTCCATTGGGGAGTGACGGGTGGTGTTTGATAGGGAGCAGGTGGACGCTATGCTTCGGCTTTCTGTGTGCAAATCGTGTTTTTGTCATGTAATGGGAATTACGATAACCCAGATAGTTTGCGGCGTGTTCCGAGTTTCCGCATAAAGCACATAGGAGTTGACTCTTATCAGTTGCTTCACCTTAACCCACATTGTAAAATGGTTTCCCTTCTTTTTACTTTTTCCCAGGTTACCACCTGGAAGTCTAGAAACTTGGTACTCTTTACACCACCCAGTTTGCTGTTGGGTAAAAGTTGAACCAGAAGAACGGTGATTTCCGCTTCTCTCTTTTGGCCCTTGTTGTGGTGAAAGGCTTAGTCCCTACCAATTCAAGATCCTCTCACTCTTTCTATTTCAGTATCCTAAGGAGCTCCTACGGTTCGATGGACGGTTCTATCCCCCTCAGCAACATGCTTTGCAGTTTTTCCCCATGGGGGGCAATTCCTATAACAAGTTTTTAGTTGTTTTACATTATATCCACAACAATACAGTGGTGTCTTAATCCTCTTAACACCCTTTTTGCAGTTTCTGCTGCCGTTTTTATTGTACTGCTGTTGTAGTTGCAGCAGCTTTGGCTGCTATTGTTTCACCTGTTGATTTTACGGTAGCTTAAGCTGCTGTTATTTTGTTATTTTGCTGCCTTGCGAGCAGCTCCTGTTGCTGCCGGCCTTGCTGCAGTACTTGTTGCTGTTGAAGCCACTATTTCTGTTGTTGGGAGCGCTGGAGCTCAATCTGACGCTCTTTCTCCCTTCTGTCCGGTTGCGATTTAAAGCGATCACTCATATCCTTTACTTAACACTGTTTATTGTTTTGTGATCACTTATTTTTTTATATTTAAAATAGAAAAAAACTATAACACATTTCCCCGGCGGGATCGTAAATTCAACATTTTATGCTGTTAGCTGAAAATCAAGACCGGAAAACGTTGAATTGACTGTCGTTTTCGGTAATATCAACAACTTCTTTTTCTCCGTCAATGTTCATCTGATTGCAACATTCTTAATAAGCTAGTTATCGTATGTCTAATAAAAATTCAGAGGAATTTTTTTGCCATGGGACATTGTTCAACATTTTCATTATTTCAAATTAAAGACATTAACTTAGGTATGCTCACAGTTCTTAGTCGATGTGCAATTTTAGTTAATATTCTAAATCTTAAAGGTCTGTGACCGTTTGCCATTTCTGTGTTCACAAATTAAATATAAATTGGGCCAACCCCACCCAATCAAATAAATTCTAATGATGTTCTCAATGGCGAACCATTGTTATAATTTGTGTCAGCGGTTTTTAACAATTATAAATGACCGGATGATGGCAAGTGATAATTACCAATATCCCTAATTAATGCAATTCGCTGATACATAAAAAAATACTTCTAACCGAGCATTAAGTCCAATTTACTAATTGATTTAATTTAATGTAAAACAGTGAAATTTCTCCGCCGTTTACATCCCCAAAAGCTTCATTAGAAAAACGATGATATACATACCTATCACCACCCACAGATTTACATTAAGTTTAGTCACATAGGCAAAAACCTTTGCATACAAAGTACAAACATATGTATTTATATACATATGTAGTTAAGAGACTCGAGGACATCTAATAGCTGAACTATTGTAGTTTAACCCCAAATCGTTTATTCCAGGGAAGCAAACCATGTTCAGTCGATTTATGCGGTAATTTAATAAATGTTAATTAGCCAATAATTTTATTGGCCAGCATATGACTGTGATTATTTCAATAGAGTATTTAAATGTCCTAGAGTTAGGTATACGTTTGACACACATACGTACATACTTACATATGTATGGCTGTTATATGTAATTTGAAAGTAACGAGGGGGAAGGAATCATAATTTGAGCTCCAATTTTCTTTGCTTGAAATTTTCTATGGTGCGGTAACGGCTTTTTAGTGTGATACATATGTACGTACATTATGTGCACAGCATGATACACAATGATATATTGTACCTTACATAAATCGTTTCCCAATTGAATAAAGTTCTCGATTGCTGTGAAAAACGGATCAGCGTTGTGAGTGAGTGGATGTATGTATGTAACATACACATGTAAGTACATACATATGTACGAAACACTGTAGTTAATTGTGCTTTTTAGTCTGTGAATGAACGACGTCTAGTGGCCCTTTTGTTATCATTTAAGTTTACATACCACAGCCGTATGTGACAGCTAAACTTTATTACTCGCTTAAGCTCATGTCTGGCATTTGGTAATAAAACGAACGAACCGTGGGTGTTAGAGAATTGATTTGCCAAATGGTGGGTTAGTTGTTTTGGAGAGGTTTTGAAGTATAACTTCAAGAATTTTATGTGACTGGAAATTTAAGATTCTTCTGTAGTGCTTCTCGTTTTGAAATATGTGAAGATCCTCCCGCGTAAAATATTTAAAGTTCTATTTTTGGGAACTCCAACAAGTAGATACGAGAAATATGGCTAGTCAAGTAAATACATACATATGTACATAAAAATAAAGAAGTCGTTTTTTTTATAATAGACAAAGCCCGTCGTTAGGTGAAGTTTCCTTCCAATTATGAGGAACAGCTGAAAGCACATCGTGATTAGCTAAGTAAATAAATAAATTGCATAGCATCGGACTTCGCCATTTTAATGGGGGGATTGCTGTGATTCATTCATATGTAAGTACGGCATGCACTTTTAAAATACGCACAAAAGTAATTTGTGAATTTGCGCATGGCATGGCTATTACTTTTAAGTGCTCTATACCTATGAAAGGGCGAAAGGTGGGCGCCGTGGCTCAAGTAGTTAGTGCGTTGAATCGCTGAGCGAGAGGTTCGACGTTCGAATCCCAGAAACACAAAAAAGTTTTTTCACGATCCTACCTCTTGCGAATGTCTAAAAAAATCCGCGAGTAATAACTGTCATGAGAAAGCATCTCAATTTGCCTTTCAGATATGGTTCTAAACTGTAGGTCCCTTTTATTTGTGTAAAAAATATAACACGCACAACACGAATGGTCGCGAGAAGCTAGGCCCTGGACTACAACGGTCTGTTGCGCCAAGTATTTGTATTTTTTTTTGTATACCTACGAAAGGATTTAAAAAATAGCCCAATGGGATTGTTAGCCATATACAAATTAAAGGAAGATTCAATGACGATAGAAGCTTTTTTGCAACAACCATAAAGAATAATACAAAATAGAACACAAATAAATTGAGTTCCGACAGAGGGCGTTCTTCGTCTTGATCATTAATTTATTTTAATAATTTATTTCAAGAAAATTTAAAAAGAAATGTAAAACTTTGTGTGGAAAAAAAGAAACAAAAATGGATGAACATTTATTTGAATACAAAATGTTAGAAACTAGAGAACAAATCAATGTGATAATATGTGCATGTACATGCACATGTACATATGTATGTATGAATGTAGATACTGGGTTTCTCTGCAATTCACTCATTTTTCTGAGCTACAGTTTTTTTACCAAAATTCTAGACTTTGCTCTTTCAAATACATATTTAATTTAATACTTTTTTATTCTAGATTTCACGACCGTCCAAAAACGAATATGCATTTTTTATTAAGAACTGAACGTATCACATTTATATGGCCCTTACTATAGTTAATCCCAAAAAGGGATTGATTTGAGAGTTTGCTCAAATTAAAATTGTCATAAAATTAGCAAAGGTAGATGGTTAGGATATGAGTGTGTAGATTGATGACGTCTCACTCTTAGCACAATATATATTCATATGTATGTATATGTACATGGTACAATTATTTGAAATTCCCGCAAACCACGTGATGCATTTATTTTTAACCAGACTGTGCTGTACAGATAACATACAATTTGTTTTCGTCTATTGATCACGTAATCCGGTAAGTTGAAAAACATAAGCGTTCTGTGACAGTACATGTATAGGTACATCTTAGTTTAAAATTTTAAGCAAAAATAACCACTGGAACAGTACGATAGTTCACAACCAGCAAAACCTAAAGTCCGCCTCCTGATACGTTGCCTAATTTCGAGTTGCGTTAAAACTTAGAAGAAAATGAAGTGTGCGGTAAGTTCCTTGTAAGGAACGGAAGATTCCCCTTCAAGTTTTTTTTTTCTTTAAATATGAAAGAAAAGTTTATTTTTCATGCTCATTTTATTTCAAAGTTTTTCATATGCATCCATTTATTTATATACTTTTTCTGTTAAAACATACACAGAAACAAATATAGTTATTCGTTGGCAGATGGAGAAAAGTAAAAGGGAGACATGGACATAGACAGGGCAATAAGACAAAAGAAAACAATAACAAAAATGTCAAATAATAATTGAACGGAATGACATGAACTCGTATTTTGTTTTTCTTTTTAATAAGAATTTATGTCCTTGTAACGATAAAGTGCTTGATATACTTAATACAAAAAAAAAAAAAATACATCACAGTGTTGTTGTCCTTATAATTCCTTTTTCTGTATATCTACCGCCTACACACTTATACATCTTCAGAATTGTTGCTGCACCGATATCCAACCTCGTTTCCATCTCACTTCAATTTTTCTGAAAGATAAAAATTCAATATTTTCTTTTCTGTGGCCTCGGGCCGCAGCACAAAAGCCGAGGAAAACAACAACGTAGAGAAAAAGGCACAATCTTTAAAGATCAAGTTAAGAATAATATGTCCTTTTTGCGCTCCGACTTTCCTTAAGCTTAACATTTTTATGTTGTGGACTTTGGTGTCTTCCCTTTCGTTTGACTCTTAGGGGCCGCCGATAGGACTCTGGCATTGTTGTTGCTCTTGGTAATTTTTATGTCAGTCAATTTGGAATTTCCTCTTGTTTTTTCTGTTTGTGTCCTGTACACTTGATGTCTCTTTTGCCTGCTGCTGTCCACAACAGGAAGGCGAACGACAACCTGCAGGCGAGTTTTTAAAAAATTGAAGTTTTTTTGTTTCCTACTGATTGGAACATCATCAAAATTTCTACAATCAAAAAATAAAATTAAATTAAATTGGGAAATGTTATTTATTCTTTCCAAATAACTATCCTACTGAGATATATATTAATTTTAATGCAAAGTTTGTAATATAGAGAAGAAGGAGAAGAAGGATTTGATCCCATAAAGTAGTGTACAGCCACAGTGTCTAAATCTTGTTGACGGTGAAAGATAACGATTTATTTTGACTCTACATTTTAGGCTAGAAGAATCGACAAATCATACAATCAATTCTTCCTTGTGCTAAGAATTAAGAAATATTTTTAGTTAATGGGAAACCAAAATCTTTGAAGATTTTTCCGTGAAATGTTTACTGCATTAGTTTTTTGCTGTTTTTGTTTTACACGAGTAAAAGGGAAAGTATTCATTTCGTGCAAAATTTTCGAGTTCGAGATTATGATTTATTTTGGTATTTATATTATATTACGCTTATAGAATAACTCGAAAAATGGAAATCTTAATTCCGTCTTCCTGTTGGTATTTGCGCTCAACTGCTGCCTAAGCGGATGGATGATTTTTCTGCAAATTTGAGGTCTAATCTCGGTTGATTTCAATATGGGAATTTTCATCTTAAGCTAAAAATAGACTTTATAACGAGCCATTGTTAAAAGGTCAATTTCTCTCAACAGGAATTTGTTCGAATTTCATATTTGAGTTTTTCGTTAAAATTGGAAGATATGTACATAGCTTGGCGGATTTAGTTAAATAAAAAAATGAGCAATATTTTGCATTTGCAAGGATATGGCATACCAAAAAATAGAAAGACAAATATTTGGCGTATGTGGTCCAGGGCCTAGCTTTTTGCTTCTCGCAACGATGTGTGCATATTTTGCAACTCTTCTTCATTTAACACTCCTTTGCGCTATGTCCATCTCGCAAACAGTTGAAAGACAGCTTCGACCTTTGGACCACATCTAATCGATTTTTTGGCTTCATACTTAGAAAGCTTTTGCAGTTCTACAATCGATAAGACTCGCTACAGACCACGTATTTCGACTGCTTGACAGTTGATTATTAATTGTTGAATTCTCTACTGCTTTCTAATCCTCGGAGGGAATCTACTCTGAATTAAATAAAAAATTCACTTAGTTTTGGAATATTTGTTGTCTCTTGATTGTTGTTATAACATTCTTGATTCAGGTTTAAAGACACATCAACTGAATTACTAATGGATCCCAGGAGTTTACATCGGCTCCCAAATTTTTGATACCATATAAGATTTCTCTTGACGTATCCATGACAGTTTTCTAATCGAACGCATTTTAATTTCAAACTGATTTCAAAGTAAGCAATTTTTGGATGTTACCGTTGACCAATGCTAATGAATTCTCCGTTTCGTTAGCAATTCTATAACTGGTACGTAATTGCTTGATGTCGGTGACAAGTGGTTGAGGTAAACTAATCTATCAAATAGTTGCCAAAACGATGTCCACTCTTCATACTTGCCGCTAATTGATGGTATGGTTATGGTCGGTACTGGTTGGTGTTGTCGATGTTCTACTTCTTTAATTTGGATGTAAGCATCTTAATACATCTGCTCCATTTCAAAGAATTCATTGTTAGACACGTACCCCTGCTCAAAGACAGCTTTTTTGAATGACGACATGATCTCATCATTCAGTGTAACCAGCCTTGCCCATCATTCCTTAATTTGATCCAATTTAAGTCCCAGTTAAACTGCATTTTGACTTAACCTCAAGGTGTTAATGCTGCGTATGAAGCTGTTCTTAATGCGGTTCAACTTCTTAAATCTTATAAGAATTGTTTTCTTCACGGTAAAAGCCAGAAGACACCTATTCTGGGTAACTGGGGTGGCAATGGTGTAGTGGTAGCGTCGTCGTTTATCGAGCAGATGGTTCACAGTTCTATCCCTGATGGCAGTAAGAATTATATGATAGGAGGCAGTCCGATCAATTGCGAAAGCTTATGACAACACTACTGCGAATGCATAACACTGGCAGTAGGTTTGTCATATGGCTGGTAAAATTGTTCGCTCTGTTGATGATTGATATACATCAGGTGGACCGCAAAAAAAAAAAAACAGAATTAGGCAATGAGGGGCCTTCTGCCTATCCCTAGGGAGGCCAGATAAGACCTGCGACCTAGAAGATCTTTTGTGCTGTCCCTAGGTTCTCGTAGTAATGGAGAGAATATTTGTCCCGAGCAAAAGGAACCTTTCGATCGTTTTTGCGGATGACTAGTTGAATATGTTTGGTGAACTGAACTCCCTTCCAAAGTGTCTTTGCCTGCTTCGAGCCATGGCGGCACAATTGCACAGGATATGCTCGGCAGTCTCTTGATCTACCAGACATAATTGGCACCTGTCCGTAAGACTTGCCCATCTTATGGAGATGGTAGTTGAGTGATCAGTGTCCGGTGAGGAAGTCCGTAAAGAACTAAGCATCCCGCTTGTTCAATGTGAGAATTTCCTGACTTCTCTTGCTATCGGAAGCATTGATGAATCTCCGGTTGTTGAGTTCCATTTATAGATTCTCTCGTGATGATCCCATTTCTCAATTTTTATGTGGGTAAGCCGCAAAACGGAGATTGGCCAATGAATGAAGATTGCGATCCTAGTTTATCTAGCTCATCAGCAATTTCATTGCCCTTTATTCCCTCATGTCTTGGAACCCAAAAAATTGTGATTTGATTATGAGCAGCGTGTAGGCAGTTCCAGACGAGCTTGGACTCAAAGCAAAAGGAGTTCAGAGCCTTTATCGCCGCCTGGTTGTTTGAAACTATTTGTTTGTAGTTGGGGCCGTATATACCTGCACCAACTGTGTTTTTGAGCCATCGGTGTACCACACAGAGTGGGAACTGAAGGAGGTTGGAACCCCATAACTCCATAAATTGCGTTTCGGAATGATGGCTTTGAAAGAGCTGGCGAAGTTCAACCGAGAGGGCATAAAGTCCGTAATACGTAGTGACGGACTGAAAAGCAAAAGAATAGTATTTAGTATTTTTAGATGCCCAACTAGATCCCCCAGTTTGAAGTTGCACGAAAGATGAAGCTTTATGGCAGTGGCTGTGGCCGACTTCTAGATACTTGTGTGCAAGATCTAAAGAGTTTCCAGAGCTGCTGTAGGGCACGACCCCACTTCTTTCCGAACAGTATTGAGCAAGCCCATAATGCTGAGGTAGCCTTGGCTAGGGTTTTGTCAAGATGTGGATTCTAAGTAAGTCTTTGGTCTAGGATTACTTCCAGGTGTTTGACTTCCTTTGAGAATGGAATCTGGACGCCATTTAGCGATATGTTTGGGAAATTCAATGTTCTCTTTCTAGTGGGAATGATGACAGTTTTATTGGAGTTTACACTTAACCCCTCAGTTTGACGCCATCCTCATACCTTTTTTAAGCACTAGACTTGTCAGGGTAGTCTCACTTTTGCCTCTGATTATTATTACTAGGTCTCAGCGTAACCTTGAGTAAGACAGCCTGAGTCATTTAGGTCGTTTAGCAGCTGGTCAATCACTATGAACCATAGGAGAGGGGTGAGAACCCTGGAGATTTGAAGGGGTTTTGAGTGGAGATAACCCAATTTCATGGCGTTAGGGTCGAATAAACGTTCCGATAGACTCTTAGTTCTTCGGTTGAGTGCGTTGAGCTTTCAGTAATATCTGACGTTGGATCAAAAGTTTCAGAGCCTGGGAAGTGAGTTTTTAGGTTTCGCTGTGGCTGTTAGTGAAGCTGCCGTCCGAATTTTTTAATAGACCAATGCCGTTGTTGTAGTCTTTTGATGGAGCTTTTTGCACCCTGACTGACGTTAAAAGATCATCTGTGCTTTCGCAGAAGAATTTACAAGTTTTTTTCTTGGATTTCCTGATAGCTAGGTTGTATTTTGTGAGAGCTGTTCTATATTCGCTCCATAAATTAGTACGTTTAGCTGCATTAAACAGCCTTCTGACCTTTATTTTCAGAGCATTAAGCTCTTTATTCCACCAGGATACGTCACGGTTAACAGATCGGTTTTTGATTTTGCAACTATCTTCGTAAGCTGATGTGATTCGAACATTTAATTGTAGAGCCGCCTCTAGCTTTTCAGTTGGGTCAATGACTGGGGAAGTAGGTTCTATTGCACTTCTGAGGAGTTCGGAGTATAGACTCCAGTCAGTATGTTTTGGTACCCTATTACTAATTAGTTGGCAGCGTTGAGTCTTCAGATCAAACCTGATGTGAGAATGGTCTGACAGTGAGGCTTTTTTTGAGACGCGCCAGTTAGAAATTAAGTTGCAGGCAGTTGTACTGGTTAGCGTTAAGCTTAGTACTTCCTGCCTGATTGAGTTGACAAAAGTAGGCTTGTTACCCCTATTTAATATAACTAAATTGGATTTAATAAGAAAGTTTAGGAAGGACTCACCTCTTTTGTTGGTGTCGCTACCCCCCCAGTTTGTGTTGTGGGCATTTGCATCACAGCCTACGATTAAGCTTTTGCCCTTCGAGTTACAGGTCCTTACCAGGTTGATAAATTCTCTTGGTGGGGCAGATGGTGAGTCCCGTGAGAAGTAGGCTGATGCAATAACAAAGGCTTGTCTACCTCTATCGGTACGGAACTCCGACTGGATCGCGACTAAGTCCTTACTAATGAACTCTGGTATGGAAAGATAAGTTAGAAGGCTATTAATTCAGATAGCAGTTCTAGGTAGAGTTTGCGTGTTATCATAATTTACCTTGCATGATTTAAGATGAAGGCCTTTGATACAGCCTTGATGGCACCATGGTTCTTGGATGAGCATGATGTCCATGTTGTTGTGGATAAATCTTTCTTAAACCTTAGTGAGCACTTAAAATTAGTCGACCCTCTAGTTCTTTCTGGATCTGACGGATTGCTGACTTATTGCACTTGGAGATAATCCTGAATTTTTATTTTTTTTTTTATTTCTTTTGGTTTTTTTTTTTGTTGTTGATGTCATCAATTGACCTAGTAAAAAAAACTGCGCATCAGTCGCTTAAGATGGCTAGGACATGTATAGAAACTTGGCCCGTATAGTCTTCGAATCTAGTAGACCTTGCCTAAGGTGGTGCGCACAAGTAAAGTGGGGCCTCAACCAACTTGGAGTGCGCAACTGGAGCAGTAAGCTAAGGCTAACTGGAGAGGTTTGTTGGTTTAGGCCCAGGTTCACCCTGAACTGTAGAGCCACATAATATGTTGCCACATAATATACTTGCGCTTTGTAAGCCTTAGGTTAAATTTCATTGAACTTAGCGCTAAGAAGTGCAAGGCGTTAATTATGAGTATTGTTGTTTGTCCTTTTTTTTATTTAGACGACAGCAAAAGAATTTTCTTTATAGAATTGAACTAGCGGGTACCCGGCGTTCGTTGCTGCACCTAAAAAAAGAAATACATCTTTTTTTATATATAATATTTTTTTTTTTAGAGGAAGGGGAAATCTTCAAAAGATACTGATGATCCGAGTAATCACTATGCCGGATTTTTACCGACTAAAACCGCCTCCCACATAATTGCGATCTAGTCACATTTTTTTTCTAATCTAATCTGTAGGGTTTTTGTCGTTTCGATAGTTCCGCCCATCGACGTCTCGCGACAGATGATAATTTTTAATTTTTATTAAAATTCTTCTATTTTTCTATTGTAATGCTAGCGGATACACAATATTTTTGGTTTGGTATGTAAATGTATAGATTTGTTGATGTTCCAACAAGCGACATGCAATTGGCCTTGAGAAAAGCACGCATTTTCAAAATTTAAGCCAGCAATTTTGAGTTTAAGGAGCCATAACTTTTTTATGGCTGCATGAAATTACCAATTGTCTCTTCAAAATGTACAAAACTGTTGTTGTAATTATAATAATTCATAAGTTATACCATTTAAAATGATTATAGCTCCAAATCGGAGGTGTCCCACTTTGACGGGCTATAACTCCAACTGGGGTTATAATCTCCAGTAAAAGGATTATACCTTTTAAGTGTTTATAGATTACGGTGCTTATATGTATACAAGTATATGGCTACAATTAAGCAATATAAATATATATATAGGAATTCTGGAAGGTATTCTCTTCTATATGATGGGAATATTATCATGGATGGAATATTATTAAAATAAAATAGTAAAAATATTTTCGGAGACTGCAGATCATTAAGAAGTTAAATTTAAATTAGAGCAACAAAAGAAGGATCTTTATAGTATATAATAACATAATAATTAAGTAATATTGGGTACCGAAGGTTACCCAACACTCAATTATTTCTTCTATTTTAATGAAAAATGTACATATCTAGGTGTCTCGGAATCCATCATCCGAAATTCATTGGAAACGCAGTCGAATGCCATCCCACATAGTAAACCATTTGAATGAAACATCGTTTGACATTCACTGCATCATAAAATACGAAAATGTGACAGACACATACAAAATATGAAGTCCGGTGGAGGTGGCACTCACCCAACTTCAATCCCTTTCTAGATACTTCTCCCTCTTTAGCCAACATTAGCTCCACGCGTAAGGTATCGTTTGTCCTTTTCAAAATTGAACACCAGCTGTTCACAAGGATTCGTAAATGAGAATTGGAAAATACTTTCCAATATTTCAACTTATTCTTTCTGAATTTTACTCCACCAATCTCAGTGCGCCCGTCGTTAGAAAAGGCGTATCATATTGAATTAAGAGAAAAGCTGAAAGTAAAAAAAGTCCTTTCAATAAAGAATACAGGGTTATTGATC
The DNA here is from genome assembly GCA_946965025.1 of Blera fallax. Classification (NCBI taxonomy): domain Eukaryota; kingdom Metazoa; phylum Arthropoda; class Insecta; order Diptera; family Syrphidae; genus Blera; species Blera fallax. The sequence goes on from OX337246.1 coordinate 60,443,414, forward strand.
GTATTCTATCGGAATTTTATTCGAATGGAAATAATCGATGTGTCACATAAATTTCAGTTCCGCTTGTAACAGAATAGCACAGCAGGGAACTCTATGCTATGAATGCTATGGAAAAAGGGGATATCTTTCGTCTTTCTCGTAGAATCGCAGAAGAAAATCACAACTCCTTGCATTATTACCATTGTGCGCCAACGCCGCAATAGTATAGAGTGTACGGAGGATGAATGAAAAGTAAAGCTTTACATTTTTAATAATTTGTGATGCCCACATGTTGTCTGTGTAATGCAGCGAAACTAATGGTAAAGTAAAAAAAAACTAATCGGATGCCGTACATACATACATACATACATACATATGTAAATACGATTATGTATATAAATAAAGTAAAAAAAAAACTAACCGGATGCCGTACATACATACATACATATGTAAATACGATTATGTATATAAATTTATATAAACTTTTGATTGTGCATACAACTTGACCTCCATGACTGGCAGGGTTCTGATTCGCTGTTGAACTTATAAGTCAATAAGTTATTCTTTGTTTTTCCTTCAAGGGTAGTCGAACTATGATCACATTATTCAATTTAAAATGTGCGGCCAATCGAGATAAAGTGCGTCGAACTTAACAATAGCCGCTAATTCAACAGGATCCTTCGTTATCCACAATTTTTTTAACTACTAAACTTGCGTCAGAACTTTTCATTTATACTATATAGCCTCAAAATTAACACACTCTCATGCAATTACTTTCTTTAACTTTTAATTACAGGACCACTTGTTCTATCTGAAGCTATTCAAGGTTCAATGGGTCGGCTGCCATGTAATGTAACACCGCCGGTGCCTGAGGATAGAGTAGCATTAGTAATTTGGTACAAAGTGGGATCAAAGACTCCAATATATAGGTAAGTGCTCTCAGACTAAGCTTTCATGGAAGTTTGTGCTTTCACCTTGACCACAAACCCTCACACACACTTGCTTTCATTATTACTACGTTCAGCGATATTATATGATATCGTTGATAAAATTAAACTCTCTCCTCTTGTTCTTGTGATTGAATGTAATTAACTATCAGGATAGACTGAATTTATTAAGACTAATAAAACGTTCCTCGACTGGGAGTAGTTGTAGTTTAAACTACAGGGCGTAGATTGTAGGGTGTGTATTACACATAATATTTGGAATATTTTCTGTTTGAGAAAGAATTTAGGTAAAACAAGCTCTTGTGTTTTCCGATGCAGCTGTTGTTTTTCCCATGTCCTTCATAATTTAAGACCTTAATGTTTTAAGCATCGCTAGACAAGGAGTAGCTGTAGCTTAAACCACAGGGCATACATACATATGTACATCGTTTATGGGTTGTGTATTACACATAACATTTGAAATATTATTTTGTTTGAGAAAAAAATAGGTCTCACATGCTCTCGTAATCGCAAATGTAGCAGCTATTTTTCAAATATTCTTCATAACTTATCACCACTTCCCTTAAAGTTATAAGCCTGTTTTTGACGTAAAAATGAAGGGTATGCACGATGATAAGAATTTAAAAAGAAAAGAAGAAACCGTGAGGTGACAATACGAATTAATTCCTATTCTTTGCAATTTTTTTAATTTTTTTAGTAAGTAAAATAAGAAATATAAAAACCACCGTAGTCGGCCATCTAAAATCTTAGAAGAGGAAGGATACTAGTTTCTTAAATCTTGAATGCATTCTTACTCGACATCTTAAAATTACATACATGTGTGTTCAAACATGTTATACAGCGCCATTTTTTTTTTTTTTTAATTTTTTCCAAAATCATGCCATGCTTCTGAGAATGGTTACATAGAATATGTCCTTCAGATAAAACTAGTTATTTTCATTCTCTTCCTCGATTTCATACCAATATGTGAGGATACATAATATATTAGTTTAAAATATTCCTGGGGATTATGTACTTAAAAAAACCTTTTGGTCCGACATACTGCCTTCTGTCAATTGATATATTCGCGTTAGCTCTTTACATCTTAACAAGAGTATACATATATTGGTTAAAATTTTTTGTAAAAGATATTCACTTACGCAAATACCTGTTAGAAGTGAAATACAAGCATCTGGCTGTTTGCAATTTTATTAATTTGTCCTTGCACACATCCCTTATAAATTCTTTATGTCCACAAGGAATACAAGGTCTTTTGTATTCATATACTTGTATATGAATATCGGTATTTCTAGTAAGTTAGTTAGTTAGATCCGAATTGTTTTTAAGTCATAATTTTTTCGACGATATGCACAACTGAACGACCATTTTCAATGTACAGCGTCACTGTTTCGGCACATTTTTTCGGTGTATAGCGATTTATGGTTAAAACTGTACCGAATTGACGTTTGAAAAGCATGTCTACTCAAGTCAATCGGTTAATAAATGTCAAAGTTATACATTATTTACATACCGACATAAAAGATGGCGCACCCTGTCGTTCACAATTCAATAGATTTAATAACGCTGAGGTTTGTAACACTATTTTTGCAATTATTCGGTTGGTCGATTGTTATTCTCATAAAAAATTGTTTATAGTGCTAAATGACTTGGTTTTTGACTGGGGTGTGAAAATGACTGAAAAACATTATAATCGTACACCGGTTAATATATTACACTTTTCGGAAACCTTTGATAGAGTTTGGCAAAAGATGACCTTGCATGAACCTAAACAATATTTTATTTTTCGCACCAATGCTCTGAAATGTGCGGAAATTAAAATTTAAATGTACATATTTTATAGGAATTAATGGGGGAATTCTATGTACTAGGACGTAACTGTGCCACTGCTTGTTACTCAATAGCCAGAGAAATTGAACAAAAGCTAAACACACAATGAAGTCAAGCCATTGTCATATCTAGTGCAGTTCTTCACACATCATATTTTCTGAAAATTAAAATTATTGGTAGCAACTTAACTTGGCGCCTTGGCGAAGTGGTAAGTGCGTTGGACTTCTGCGCGGAAGATTTGACGTTGGAATGCAAGAAAACGGTAAATAATTTCTTCACGGTTCCGCAACTCACTGTCATGAGAAGCTTCTCGATCATGTCTTTCGGATATTGCATTAATCACAGGTCCCCCCTTTCGAGCCTTCAAAAAAAGTACTGAGATTTCAAAATCCAAAAGTTGATATTCGGCTTATAACTTATCAGAAGTACAAGGCTATGGCCAACTTCGAAGTCTCAAATCCAGCCCTGTAACGCTGGAATATACGAAGTGCATGATGCACTTCGAAAGTTATTCGGGACATGCAAGGGATTTCGGCAAGTGTGGGTCTGGGAGTGAAGAGAACAAAACCAAATAAATGTTTTCAACAAACAAAAACATAGGTATTTCTCCGCCGCCTTGGCCACTCACGTCACTTTTGACAATTCCAACTGCGAAGTAGTTAAGGTATTCACATACATACTTCGGGTAAGCATTAACCCCACATACGGCATCTTATTGTAGATTAACACTGAATCACTCTGTGAAACGTCTGCTCATACATACGGTTTCAAAACCAGCTGAGTTCAAAACTCGGGGGAAAAATTGATGCTCTATAGAACTGGTTCTCCCAGTTCTGTTATATGAACCTCTTCCGAAAGGAAGACTTGTGTTGCAAAACCCCAAAAGAAGGACCTATGATACTTCTACGATGGATGTGAAGGCTTGTCGAGTTCAACGAAGACGATTTTCAATTCTGTACCACCAATTTCAAGGCATCCAAGAAAATCGAACCTCCGTTTTGGGGACCATTCATCGAAGATGCCAGAAGGCATGGTACGGAGAACTGGAAGAAATGTGCCTGAATCCTATAAGGATGGAAGGTTGCAGTCTCTTATGTGGATAACTTTCATGCGTCAGAACTGATATCATATCGTCGGTTAAAAGGTAAAACTCTCTAAGTGCGCTTAGAGATGATTGGAGATAATGAGGTTTGAATGAATTTTTCCTGCCGTAAGAACCTAAAAAATTATAGTTGATGAAATTAAAAAATAATGAAACTGGTGTTTTGAATCGTTTAATCGATATACGTATATAGTCGTTATACTTACATACATATGACTCCCATAGAATACTTTGGCCAGTTGTTATTCTTACTCTTTATTAATGATCGTCCGAACGTCTTCAAACACTCTGAATGCCTTTTGTTTGCTGATGATCTAAAGGTTTAGCGTGCAATTAAAAGTGAAAACGATTGTGATCTTTTGCAGGAACATATTAATGCCGTTGAAGAATGGTGCGTTTATAACAATTTGCTCCTTAATACTTCTAAGTGTCAATGCTTCACATTATCTAGGTTTTGCATGCCTATTTTGTATGGCTATGGTATCAAAAACAATCCACTTGATAGAGTATTTTTAAAAAAAGACTTTGGTATTCTGCTTGATCGTCGCCTTACCTTCAATGAATATATTGACTATATTGTTTGTAAGGCTAACTCTATGCTTGGTTTCCTTGAACGGAACTCAAGAGATTTTACTGATCCCTACACTTTGAAAATTCCTTTCATATCTTTAGTTAGACCGCATTTGGAGTATTGCAGTATTATTTGGAATCCGTCTTATAATTTGCACTCCTATCGAATTGAAAGAGTACAAAAAAGTTTAACCAGATTTTTATTTATATAAAACCAGATTGTTGTTAATAAACTTAAATACATTAGTAGATATGCCGTCGTAAATATTTTTTGTATCATGTTTATCAGAGACCTAATTCATTGTCAAACTCAGTGTCATACTTTGCTATCTATGCTTGATTTTTTTGTTCCTTCTCCAATTCTACGCGTACAATTCCACTTCCGTGAAAATTAACCAATTGCTCGTTGCATCAATAAGGCTAGCTCAGTATTTTTGAAAATTGTTATAGACTTTAAGAAAAACCTTCTATTAACTTTATCTGATAACTTTTGATTGTTGAAGTTTCCTATCTAATTATTGCTTAAAAGAAGAAAGCTTATTTTTGAATTGTATTTATTGTATGTACGTAGCATGATTTTATCCCAAATACTCTTTATTTTGCTATCTAGTCTGTAAGAGAATATCATACTCTCTTTGATGAAATAAATAAATAAATAAATAATATGTACTTTTAAAAAATTGTAGCGTAACGCTTACACCTTATTTTAAAGACTATTGACTAATAACATGTTTTGATGCTTAAAAAAGCGATGTCACCTATTGTAATATGATTATACAACTATACAAACAAACTTCATAACTGGGCTTGAGAGGCTTCTAGTGATCTAGAAGACATAGATTTGAAAATATTCTACGTAACGCGACCACGAATAATACTTGCTGCAGTAATTGCTTTGTAAATGGAATGTAACTTGTAAGACACAGGAATGTCCATTTACCGAATATATGTATTTATGTATGTACATATTATATCAGTTTGTGTTATTTCAGTTTAACAGGTCGCTTTCTTCGTGGAAAGTTGTAATCGAAAAATATTTGTTGCTTTCTTTGTTCGCAAACTCAGATCAGGATATGGTTTTTTTTCAGCCTGAACTATTCAAAGTTATCTGCAAATTAAAATGGTACAGATCTGGTAATTATGTATGTATTTATACCTGCTGTTTAAAGGCGTGAATTCAGTAAATGCATCAAAAATAACATCAAAAACCATTATGTTCAAAAATCGTCCACTCTTATATTAATTAGGGTCAACTTAAACTTAAAGTAAAGTAATAATATCAAATAAAAATTTAATTACCAAACAAAAAAAAGTGAAATACAGTCATAAAATATTTCAGTCTACAGCAGTGTACCACAATAAAAAAGTAAAAAAGTCATCGTCGTTCTCCTTCCAGCCAATAAATTCACAAAAGAAGTACAAAAGGATGAATAGGAGAAAAAGGGGAAGACTAAAAGAGCAAAAAAAAAATCAAACAACAGTCCTTTGATTTGCACAGCTTTCGGTTGCGTACAAACTTTGTGAAAAGTTTTTTCTTCTTTGTCTCCCTCGCCAACCCTGTTCTCATTTATTTTGCATCGCACCGCAACCCTAATTAACTTTACCAAATATCCAATAAAATATAGCTACACCAACTAAGAGAGTAAGTTTTTTTCATTCCTTCGCTTCTTCTCTTTCTTTCGCATTCGGAAATATTTTATGTATTCACTTCGTAACTTTCAAGGACTTCCTCCATACCGGATAAATTGCGAATGCTTAACTTTTCCAATTTTTTTTCCATGTCCCTATTAAATATGAGTAACCATGGCGAAGACAAGAAATATCTGCTCAAAAGTAACTACAATCGATGGATTGTAGACCTTATCCCATTGGGATGTCCTTTTCACATTTTCAGTGATATTATGAAAGACAATCTAGTCTGCAAAGGATGTTAATCACAACACGTGAAAAGGATTACATATGTAGCTACAGATTTTTAATACCAATTGTTGAAATAATGGAACGTTCCGAAATTCTTTATTTTCAGCGATCTGGTTAATATCATAGCATGCGGCTAAGCTTTGGTTCTGCCAAAATATAAATATTTATATGTTCACGTCTACATTAGTTAGTAAAAATAACAGGAGTGGTAAAGTTATTGTAGCAATGTCAAGCACCTCGACTAAATTAAGTTTCTCGACATTTTTTGTGCAGTGGCACATATAACTGATAACAGTCTTTGGACGCGTCTTTCAAGCGACGTGGTGCTACATACATACATATACTTGTAGTTACGGCACGAAAGTGAAATAAAATTGCAAAATCTGTTCAAAAAGTCTATATTTTTAAGTTAGTGGTGTCTGTTGGATAGCTATTTAATAGTGAACTAAAGATGAGCGTACGTTGAGTCTGACTGTATAGTATGTAGAGATGGACACTCGGCTCGCTATGTTAGACGAAGTATCTCTTGCTGACCTTACTTGCAATCTTTCAGCTCAGATGTCTAACAAGAAATCCACGTCAAGAGGTGGACGTGCAACGAAGGAATTCCCTCGATGAAATCAACGGTCACGTCCACAGCCAGAGCTACTCCGACATATTTGTAGCTCAGGTCAGTAAGGAACTGTGAAGATGGGAGGGGGTAGAACCCTTAATGGACCAATGGTAGCGTGCTCCATTATGATCGGAACACCTCACTAAAACTTTCGATGTCAATGAAGCAGATGTGATCCGCTGTCGTGAGACTTCTTTAACATAATATTTGAAAGTGTTTAGGATTTGAAATATGCAGCTGGCAGTAACAAGTCCGTCCGCTCAGCATCAATCTGTTTTCGTCATACCAACTCATCATCGACACCGGTACACATGCAGATAACAGGGCAGTTGACGAGAAGCCGTAGACGAGAGTGGTTCAATAAACACATCCTAAGTAGTTCTGCTTTACATATGTAATCTTTCTCTCTTTTTTTTTGTGTAAACACATAGACATACATATATTATAATATTAAATAAAGAAAAGTGAAATAAACTTGAGTTAATTCTAAACAGAAAGAATTGCACGAAACTAAAAAGCCATCGCTGAAGACACAATCTTTCAAGTACGCCGACGATATTGACATCATTGGTAGAACACGCCGCGTGGCTAAGTGCCTTGGATTACTGAGCGGGAGGTTAAAGAGTCGAATCCCAGAAAGAATAAACAATTATGTTCACGGCCTCACCCCTCGCGAATGTCTTACAAATGTCCGAGAGTAATAACTCTCATGAAAAGTTTCTTAATTACAAAAAGAGTTCGAGATACGGCTCTGTACTGTGGGTCCCTTTCATCTGTCCGAGCACAACACGAATGGTCACGAGAAGCTAGGCTCTGCATCACATACGGTCTGTTGCGCCAGATATTTGTATTTCGTTTTTCGGTCAAAACACCAAGTATATGCTGTCAGCAAGATCGACGAATTGGACAGGACGTCAAAGTGGACAGCTGTAATTTTGAGGTAGTAAGGGACTTTACATACCTTGGCTCTGCTATATATTCTGGCAACAACATCTCAGCGGAAATAAAACAAAGAATAACCCTTGCCAATCGCTATTTCTGTGGACTGATAAGACAGTTAAGACAGTTAACTAGTAAGGCCCTATTAATAAAAATCAAAAGGTTTGGCCTTTTCAGTCTTCTAACTAAGTTGTTTGTATTCAGGAGTTGAAGAATTTCAACTTTGCTGTGGTTTTGAAGCCTAGTTGTGTGTTTCCAAACAACTCTTTTGACCTCATTATCTACCATTACAATTTTCGATCTCCATGTAAATCAGTGTTACATATATATGTACATATGTACATACCATAGAGCATTAACAATACTGCGAAGTTAGTTCTGTTCGTTCATCACCACAGTCGAAGCCCATAGGTCCAAACTGAATTCAAAACTTGCTTGTAGAGAAGTATTTTAATACACTTTAAGTGAAAGGCAGGATTTTTACAACTAGCCAATACATATTTCTACAACGTGCGTATATGTATGTCTAGTTCTTCGGGTTTTTTCTTCACATGGGCCTTCCAGCGCAGTTTTGCGTCAAGAGTCATGTCTAAATATTTTGCTAAGTATGTTTGAGTATAGCACTGCATTATTATTATTGAGTACTGGTAGGTGTTGCACATTCTTATTTGTGCAGTTAGTATTTTTTTTACAGGTCGGTTTGGAATTAACTGTCCTTTGCAGCTTTTCTGTTACATCCTGCATGGTTTCTGCTACGGCAAGTACAGCTGTATCGTCTGCAAAAGTAGCTTCGGGTTTTTCTCGGGTTTGTGGTGAGTCACTTGTAAACAGAAGGAATAAAATAGGACCTAATGCACTTTCTTTTGGTACAATAGACTTTATTTAATTAAGTATTGAGTATTCGTCGTCTTGCTTTACTCTAACTTAGTTATTTAACTAATGTAAACAAATTAAATCTGAGAATCAGGTTTGATGTGCAACTACTCTGAGTGGTGGAAAACAGATGTGCTGTCGATGTAATGTAACGTAGGGTTACGTGGATGTAAGGCTCACGCGTTCCTCGACAAATTGTTATCGCCAGACTTTTTTCTACACTTTGTCGAAGGCCTACTAAGGAAGATAGCTAAGCATATTTTCTTTTCTTCCAGTGATCTATAGTTGAGTTATTATTCCTGAATCCGAATTGATGATTTGGCATTGATTTCTTTTCTTCTATAATCGGATGCAGTCGCTTTATATGCGAATGGGAGCCTCGTCCTCGTTTATTTCTTCTAACTTTTGTAAAAAAGAAAAACTTTCTCAAGATACTCAGCAAACAAGGATGCTTTCTGCTGGTTGATTTCCGCCCAGTCTCCATTGCTTTTGTTTATTGGTGGAATACGTGTCACTGGTCTGTTCGCTTTGTTTAGTTGCTTTCCACAATGAGTAATCGGTACTATTGTCATTTGTCTCATTTTTGTACTCTTTGATTTCTTTTCTAAAATTATTGTTTCGTTTATTAAGCCTGTTTTTATCAGCTGGCGCTCTTGTTTGTTGCCAACGCTTTCTAGGTTTTCTCTTTTCTACGACCATTCCAAGAATATTTTTAGGCAATGTATTCCCCTTTAACTTTGGTTCTGTTTCGGGAGTTGCAGCCTATGCCGATTCTTGTATATTAGAGGTAAGTATACACTTTTGATTCTATGGGTTGAGAGAATTGGAGGCGTAATTCCAAATCCTGCCTGAAGTAGTCCCAATTAGTCCTTTTATTCACCAGTCGTGGGTTTTTTTTTTCATAATGATTTTTTCACTGAGTCTTAAGATTACTGGGGAGTAATCAGAGCTTAGATCAGGTCTTTGTTCCACTCCTGTAGTATTCGTGGATATATTCATAATTTCATAATTTTAAGAATTTCTTTTCCTTTCGTATTTGTTAATCTTAATCCCCAGAACTGGTTTTTAACCTTGAAGTCGCCGCCGATTATAGGTATATCGACTTCCAAATATTTCAAGAAGATTCACAAAATCATTTTGCTTTAGCTTATATTTAGGAGCACCAATACACTGTTGCTACCGTTATTAGACCATATTAAACTTTTACTTTTTCAGAAGTACCCCCCTTTCACAAGTGAAATACTTCGGTTTTTCAAAGTGATTAATAGTTTCTTTACTAATAACTAGTTCTTTCTTTTGCTATGTTATGGGGATGATGATTATGGTATATTTTTTATCCTTGCAATATATTTTCTATTGAGTTACCGGGCTCAGTTTAAGGAACAGCATTTTTTATCTGGCTTTTTGCAATACCTACACCATTATCTAAAGTTATCTGCGCATACGTTTTACTGCCTGCCCGGTATTACGTCCGTCCTCCTGCAAGGTGGAATTTTCTTTCTGAGTATTTTTAATTTCAGGGGCATCTTCAGTTATTTTTCGTATACACCCCTATCGTGGAGTCCGTCGGAATTGAGTTTCACTTCACCTATTCGATTCCCTTTCATTTTCTAATGCTATCGTGGAATCCGCCGAGAACGTCTCCTTATCGACAAGCATATAGGAAAGGTAGTTTCTGGTGGCCTTTTGGTCATATTTTCAGCAATGTCTGGTGATTCTTCCATAGAGTTTACCATTGCTCTAAACTGCAGTCTGGTTGTAGTTTTTTTCTCTGATATGTACACTGAGTCCAAAGAATATCCGTACAGACACCAGGTTTTAATACTTTTAATGAAATTTTCATAATTTATTGGCGTAAAAGAACAAAAAAAAAATCACGCAAAACCAAAGAAGCAATCTTGAAAAATAGATAATGAACAAAATTAAGAACTATTTATTGTAATAAGATAAGACATGAGTAATTGAATTCAACTCCTTCAAAATAATGAACAAAAAGTCTCCGTAAAGTACTTGTTTTCAATAAAAATACTATATTCATCGAAACATCGCTGCTATGTAATTTGTTGGTCCTCCTTTATAATTGACTAGCTGTTTGCCCGCGGCTACGCTCGCGTGGGCTACAAAATTAATGTAAATTTTTTTATTTTTTTAACTAAAGCTAAAACCTACATTCTATTAATTATAATGAAATAAAAGATATTTCATTCGAACAAAATAATTATTAAATGTTCACGTTGAAAAGCACAGTTTAGGAGATCGCACTAAAAATTGTTTTACTTTTGCTATCTGGAGTATCGCGAATAACTCGATCTTATTGACCCGTTCACGCAAAAGTATTAAGCTACCGTTAGTCTAATGGAGTTTTAATAATTTCATTCACACAATCACAAACAAATACACCTTCTTCATTTTTCACAAAGACCGACAGTAACAAACCAATCCAATACAAACAGTATGATTGGGACTGATAAATATTCTATTAAACCAATCCAAAATGTTTTTCTCTGTCATTGAATTATCTAATGAGTGCTGAAACATCAAAATACAAATACGATTTTGGGTGGTTTTTAGCTTGGGGGAGCGAATCTGTCAAACGACCCGAAGATGACTGTTTAATTTAGTTCGACTATGGTTTGCACTGAAAAGAGATGACCACGCACTGAAGTTCAAAACATGATCATGTTAGCGCGCCCATATGTACTCACGCACACTATTGCAACTATACCCACTGCTCCAGGACTGCTGGAAGGAAAATTGTGGGAAAATTGTGGGCGATAATTTAAATAATTGTTTTGAACACTGCTTCTCTGCAGGACAACTTAGACTGCTTTATATCTCAAATGAATCAGTGGCGAATTTACTAATTTCACCTTTCATTTTGTTTTTAAATCCGATAGGTAAGCCATTATTGAGTAAGAGCTGTAAAATTTAACTATTTCCCCACTTAAATCACTATTATCGTTACTCCTTATTCCTTATTTTACCTTACCCAGCAAAACATATCCTATAACCTGAAGAGTGAACATATCTATCTATGAAATAAAAAAAAAATCACGTAAATCGGATAAGTGGTTCTCCGGCTAGGAGGTCACTAACAGGAAATGACTTTGCCTTTTATAAGTATTAGGGATAACTATAGGTACCCAGTGTATTAAGGAAAGCAGAAATTCAGTAATTTTCCATAGAAACAAATATTTTTTAAGCCGCAATATCAAAATATTGGTTCTTTTGTACATTACTCTTATTTCCTCAAGCTCTACAAAATGGCGTTTTCAAACCGAAAAGTGTAGAAGTGCCAAAATAAACAACACACTCACGCTACCTATAAAATTTTTGCACTGAAGTGTACCCACCTTTGATAACTTTTTTTATTGAAACAAAATAATTATTCACGTTAAAGAACACGGCTTATAGATCGCACTAAAAATTGTTTTACTATGTATTACGAATAACTCGATCTTATTGCGCCAGCGCACACTGGTTAAATATTCTCCAGCGGCAAACTTGGGGTAACTTCTACTTCAATCGCACACTGAATGAATAATTCGGAGTAAAATTGAGTATACATGAACCAATTTTCATTGTATTGGTATTTCTGATGTATCTCTAAATTGGCAACTTGTGTGAATTGGTTTACCCCGATGTTAAACCACTTCAACGCTGGATGAAAATTTTACCCCGTTTCATACTGTATACCTGCCCTTCCTTTTCTATAAATTGAGTTTTACTCCGGGGGATGTAGTGTGCGCTAACCCATTGAGCCGTTCACCCAAAAGTATTAAGCTATCGTTAGTCTATCGGAGCTTTAATAATTCCATTCACACAACCACAAACCAATATACCTATCTGCTTCGTTTTTCACAGAGAGATTTAGCGCACAGCCTTCTCACTCTATTCAATAATATTTTTTTGTATTAAGGAAAGCACAATATCTACGTGCAGAAGTGTGAATGAACGATCGAGAGTAACAACCAATAACAATCAATCCAACCCAAACAAAGTCTAATAAATACTCACGCACACTATTGCAACGATACCCACTGCTGCTTGACTGCTGGCAGTGGTCTCCACTGAAGGAAAATTGTGGGCGATGATTTAAATAATTGTTTTGAAGATTGCTCAGCTTCAGGATAACGTAGAAGGATGTTTTATATCTGAAATGAATCAGGGCGAATTTACTAATTTGACCTATTTTTTTGTTTTAAAATCTGATAAGCCATTATTGAGTTAGAGCTGTAAAATTGAACTTTTTCCCCACTTAATTCACTATTATCGTTACTCCTTATTCGTTATTTTACCTAACGCAATAAAACATATCCTATAACCTGAAGAGTGAACATATTTATGAAATAAAAAAAAAAATCAGGTAAATCGGATAAGTGGTTCTCCGGCTAGGAGGCAACTAACAGAAAATAATTTTGGTTTTTATAAGTATTAGGGATTAGGGATTAGGGAAGGGATTAGGGATTAGGGATAACTGTTTTACCCCGGTTTTTCATGAAATTAACTAGCATGGAGGTGTGGTCCATTCCTCCATTAAAACAACTTTGAGTTAAAACAATTACATCATTTTTTTTTTAATTTCACTTATATTTTTGTAAACGAGAAGACGACATACAGCAGCCAAGCAATGCAATCCGCAGTGAGTTTGATGCGGATGAGAAATTTTGTTCGGGAAGAATTCTATTCGAACGTTTTCTACGATACAGTGGAACTCATTCACATTACCGACATGGGGAAATTTTCACTTTGCCGATTTGACGATACCGAAATATTTTTTTCGGTGAATAATTCCTTCCCACCGGCGGATTCCACTATAGGGGTGATAGTATTTTTCCTGTGTTCGCCTTGGTTCAACTGGTTAGTGTGTTGGATCGCTGAGCAGGAGGTACGGCGTTCGACTCCCAGAAAACACAAACAGTTTTTCACGGTCCCACCTCTCGGGAATGTCTGAATTGTGCCCCTGCTATTGCCTATTGTTATTCCTGCTGAGGCATATGTTCTTCAAATCTTTTCTGGTTATAGTGTCCCAGTAGTTTTTTAGCTTGCCTCAGGCCTATAGTGTTGTTCCAGGTTCTCGCCCTGTCTTCTTTCTCCATTTTCCTGAATTCTTCGCGGATGGTATGTTCCCCTATTCCGCAGAATGGTTTAGAGCCAATGAAGGGTTCTGCAGCTCCTTGTCTTGCCAGTGACTCTGCTATTTCATTGCCTTTTATCCCGACATGATCGGGTACCCAGCAGAGTGTAACTTTATTATTTCTGCCTAATACATTAAGTTTGTTTAAGCATTCCCAAACAAGTTTCGACTTAATAACATAGGAATCGAGTGACTTGATAGCTGCTTGACTGTCTGACAGTATTGCTATGTCACAGTTTCTATATCCTCTTTCGAGATTGAGTTGGATGCATCTGTCTATAGCATGTATTTCAGTTTGGAAGATGCCGGTACTCTTGCCCATGGGTTCTGAGTGTTTCGTTCTTGGCCCAAACACTCCTGCCCCTGTTTCTTCCTCAGTTCTCGAGCCGTCTCTGTACCACTTTATCGCGTGGTTACTCAGTCCATATATTGCGGATTCGTTACTCCATTCTTTCTTATTACTTAACTTGGTGTGAAAGTTTTTCCCAAAGTTAAATTTTTTAATACTGTCATCCCTAGGGATTGCCAGAAGGGGAAGTTTTTTAAGAAGTTCGTCATACTCTTTCGAGCTGACACATTTCTCCCTTCCAATTCCTTCCTTTGCCATACTTAGGATCGTTCGCTTTGCACTTTGCTCCACTACGAGGCGGAGCGGAGTCAGCTCTAAGAGTACTTCCATGGCAGCAGGTGGACATGTTCTTATGGCCCCAGTGACACAGAGGCACGCAAGTCTTTGCACTTTAGTGAGTCTTTCCCTCGTTGTGACCAGACAGGTTCTTTTTGCCCAAGCTATCGCCCCATATGTGATCGTTGGCCCCACAATGGCAATATACATCCATCTTAGAATGTTTGGGCTGAGTCCCCAAGACTTGCCCTCAAGGCTCCTACATATCATTAGAGCGCGGGTAGCCTGTTTGGATATCTCCTCTGTGTGCTTTTTCCACATGAGTTTACTGTCTAGGTATAGCCCTAGATACTTTACCTATTTTACCGGTGTCAGTAACACGCCCGACAGTCGGATCGGTTCTGTATGTTTTTGCACTTTTCCGATAAAGTATCTGTCATTTAAGAGTATGTGTTTCAACTGTGACTGTGCCCGTCAGTCCATCGATTCAGCCATATGTCTGTATTTTAATTGTAAAATTTTTTTTCTCCCCTGGAGACATTATTTGTAAGGAACGGATCAATTTTGGAAAAAAATAACTAAAAGGATTTGTATATATTTTTAAATGAAATGTTGAACAAAAGAATGTTTTTTTTGCATTTATTTTTCAATACAAATATGTATGGCATAATTCATAACTTTAAATTTTCCGGTGCTAACTTTACAAGGGCGCAAGAACCCGTAGTGTTGTGCTGGGCGGCATGTTGAGTCGAAATTCAATCCAACTTAGATTCACAACGTTGGCTGAAGCTTTTTTTAAAATCATGATAGGTTAGGTTAGGTTAGGTAAGGTTGCTATCCTGCGTAATCGCAAGGATTCACTTAGACCAACTGAGGTCCGTTGTTTTGCCACGCAAGCCGGTTATTTCCGTTACTCCTGGAACCATTTAGGTTTTCTGCTTTCTAGCTGAGGATAGTTCTGAGCAACCGCAGTGAAAGTGAAAAGGGGATTCCTCTTTTTCTTCGTCAAATGTAAAATCATGATACTTTTTTTCTTAAAAACACTGCATCTTATCGATGCACTTGCTACCCAATGGTAGAGTAGTTAATACCACCTTGAAGGTTTGGTTATTTTCAAAGTATGGCTCAAGCTCGGTAAACCACTCCAGAAATACCTTTCTTCATTGGTGGCAAAAATCTGATGAAAGGTTATTTCTATGTCACAAATAAAAAAAACTCAGTAGATATAAAACAAGGTTAATCATTACTATCTACTGAATTCCATTACTTACGAGTATACAAACATATAAGTTCAAAAAGACTCTCTACATGACCACTTTTCTAAACAATACCTATATTATACGTATGTACATAGTTACCTAGGTATATTCGTATGTATTATACTCGGTTGCACAAAAGTTTATGTTTAGCCGTTTCCACTTCGTTGTCATCGTCAGTGTTCCTTGATGAATGGCAATTAACTTCAAGAAATGCAAGTGTGGCAAAGTTTTATCCATTTTCCTGCAGCCCTCTATTTCCTATTCTCTGCGCGTCCTTTCCGGTTTATTTAGTCTTAACTGTATTTAATGGAAAATTTCAACAAACCACTTTACTTTATTTTTCAGTGTCGATACAAGAGACTCAAACTTCTCTCAGGGAACACACTGGTCCGATGATGCATATGGCGAGCGTTTGTCCTTTGCAGTTACTGGTAGGTCTGCAACTCTTAAAATTAAGGGAACACGACAAGAAGACACTGGAGAGTATCGTTGCAGAGTGGATTTTCAAAAGAGCCCAACGAGGAACTCCAAAGTCAACTTGACTGTAATCAGTAAGTTTTTGTGTATTTTTTTTGATTGTGTTGAAAAGGGAAAGGTTCTTACGTAATCCCTTAGAAATTGTAGTGAGTTAAATTAGAGAAGTGTTGTCACAGATATTGCGAGATATTCCGTTAGCTAAACAGGTATATACGCATTTTATTGAAGCTAATTGTAAGAAAACAGATGTACATATATAGGTATGTACATATCTGTACATATGTATGCAGAATTCAAAAATGAGTTTTCATCATCAAAAGTAACGGCATTACACATCCCACAGTTGTCCCCTGCAATGGAAATGCATAAATGCGAAATGAGCTACCATTCACAAATATGTAGTTATTGTTAAAAGAGATGTCATCTTCTACAACCCTTTCCTAGAATTGTATCTCGATGCAGAGGAAAGTGCTGGGTGAGCAAACACAACATTTATAGATATCCCGTCTTGCCAGACTCTTAACAAAAATTGAAAGACGTCCAAATGCTTCTTACGATTTTGCGACGACGGGGACTAGTAATTGCGAGAAAACGCATAAGATGCCATTGTGTTGGGGAAACACATTTACGTGAAGATCCATAAAGTGCATCCATAAAACGGGTAGCAAGAAAAGCAAATTGCACGTTACGTGTTCCCACTTGCGAGCTACGAGCTGCCAGCTTTGAGATCACATTGTTGGAACGTCGTAATGATGCTCGTTTGGAGTAATTTCACACTATTTGCAAACGAGACGACTATGTCGTCGACAATAGCAACGAGGACAGATGACTGGGTATAATATTCAATGTATGTGAAAATAGGAAACGGACTGTAGAATGGTATCGAAGCCCTTGATTCAATTACATTGAGCACCATGTATGTATGTAAATTGATTTATCACGGCTCAAGAAAACGTCACATTTAGACTGCAGTTTGTTGCAGATAGATTAATTCAGATTACATACAATTATATGGAGCCTTCTTAAGTGACCTAGGTGGTCATCAGGAATTATGGTATGCAATCTTGAATTTGTTTCAGGGGCATGTATTTTCTACTCCATTGGCTGGTTGACATAATGGGAAGAGCTTTGTAGTCGGCTCTATTATTGTTTGGTACTTTACTTAAACTGGTAATTCCTTCTAATTGTAAGTCTCTCAGATATACACCACTTCGCAAAGTTAGCTCTATTGTTTTATCCCCTCCATTTTTAAAAAAAATTGTTCGACGTTATATAACTTGAATAGCTTAGTAGCCCTCGATTTTTTTCACCAAAACGTTCTGTTTTAAGGTGACGCGACAGTTCGGGATGAACCAGGGTCTCAACGAACAAGCCTTCCCAGTCTGCGCGATCATTAACAAGCTGCCTCCAGTTGCTGCGTAGACCGAGTTGGTTAAGGTCACCGTTCACTTGCGCCATCGGAGATGCGGTAGTCCTTTTCTGTGTAGTCTCTCAGGGGTAGAATCAAATGCATTTTGGAGTTGAACATTGGTATTCGACCGCTCTACATGACTTAGTCGTCTTAGTCTCTGCACACGTATCTTTTTGACAAGGTTTGTGTCGCTGAACAGCTCGCATAAGTCGTGGTAAAATCTTCTCCTCCAAAAACCTCCACAAACCTTTAATGCAGGCCAGAGCATATATCGAACGTTAAACTTTTTTCTCGAAGATTCTAAGCGCGCTTTTAGCCGATTTTCACAGAATCCATACTTCTACATCAAGCAGGAGGGGGAAGATGATGTTCTTGTATATCGTCTTCTTTGCTCTTCTAGATAGGGCCTTGCTAAAAACTCTATGGCCATAGAAAAATCTTTTGGCGAGTATTATTCTACGTTGGATCTCCGCGTTAATGGCGCAATTTATACCAGGCTCTGCAACGAATTCCTTCACTAACTCAAAGTTTTATTTGTCTATCGTAACGTTCTGGTGTCGATCGATTTGTGTTGACCTGACATTTTCTGCAGTACCAGTTTGAAAAAACTGCATGACATTGCCTTTCTAAAACCTACAGTGATATTGAGGGCCCCTTTGGCGACTTTCCGAATGAGTTTTGCAGAATCACAGTATCATATGCGGCCATGATTGATGTGGGTATCGATCTCAAACTCAAGGATTTAACGTAAAGTGAAAATTTAGTCGATTGTCGATTTTTCAGGCCTAAACGCACTGGTAACTCCAACGAGTTCATTTACGTATGGTTCAAGTGCTTCACCATTACACCAAATAAAATGTTATATTCAATGTCAGGAGACTTATTCCTATGTAATTGGTGCAGGTCCTTTCTTATAGATCGGGTATATGGTACCAAGGTCACAAGCACCGGGCATGCTTTCTTCGGACCATCTTTTACAGATGAGGTGGTGTATTTTCCCTGCCACGTCATCGCCTGAAGCCTTAAACAGCTCTCAGATGATGTGTATATGCGTGGGCCTTGCATTATTTAAGCCTAGATTAACAGTATAACAGTCCGCAGATATAGTCTTTCCATATGTTTAGTACTAACTGGTTCACTACTATGGTATTCCCGTTTTTTTTCAGATTGTAATTAGTTTACCTAGTTTACCTAATCAAATCTTAATGTATTACATTTACGTACTCACTATCTACTTTTCAATACCATTTTATTCTCCAACATCCAGTCGAGACCCATTTGACATGAATAATGTAGGCTCCCCAAAGGCTTTTGCGGTCGATTGCGTTTGCAGCCTTTCACTGTTGAACTTTCTCATAGTGGTGGTTCTGGTCGCGACATTACTAGATATTTTTATTCTTTCCTTTACTACAACAAGTCGATGTTTGCAGTTCGGATCATTCTAACATACAGTACATTGAAGGAATGTATGCCATAGATCGCAACGTGATCAATTTGTTTGGCGTTACTTTTTCTCTTCTATGTACCGTTCTGAGCTTGGCGTTCAAATCTGCAAACACAATCCTACAGTCATATCTCGAATATTTCTCGTAGGTTTCCGCTGAGAGCTTGTAGACACAATTTTTGAAAAATACGCCTTTCTTTTCTGTGGGCACAAATGAGGCTGATATTACGAAATTCAACTCTGATGCATCACTCGCTCACTTATTTGCGGAAATTGAAAACTTTTTGCCTTTGTCTTCATCTGACAGGAATGTTGCATCGAAACAGCGGCCTTTGTATTTTTCCTGCGGTCGTCAACAGTTAAATCAGTCCATTTATACGAGGCCCATTTTTGTTTCATATCTAGAAATATTCGCTTTCGTGGCCGATAAGTAACTTCTGAGCACGACCTGATTTAGATCTTAAACCGGTTTTTAGTGGGGGCTTTTTACCCAGTCCCCTATTCCAAAATCAGGTAGCACGTTTTTCTAATCGGTTCTTCATGGACGTTTTCTGTCTTGCCACTTACTCCTTGAGAAGATAGCTCAGGAGATACTATTACCTAACGCTCGTCGTTCACCTTTCCGTTGGAAGGGACTTGGGACTTAAGAACATAACTGGAAGAAAAATTGAAAAACTTTCCTATGACAGTTAATACTATAAGAAGTTTACTAGATATTCGCGAGAGATGGAGCCGTGAAAAAACTCGTTTGATGATTTCTGGGATTCGAGCCTCGAACCTCTCTCTCAACAGTACAAAGCACTTTCCACTGAGCCACGGCGAAGTTTTTTATCAGAACATTTATATGTCACTGAAAACAAGTAAATATTTACAGCCTATCCTAACCTATGAATACCCGATTCGAATGAGCTATGTTCATATGTTCATGTGCATCCGTCTTTTTCTATGTACATACATACATATGTATATTTAAAAAAAACTTTGGCATTTACTTCATGTTCAATTCGTCCACTCGCTCACTTTTTGCAAGTGTTTTGTCTAAAAATCAAGTTTTAAATTTTTGGGGCTATATGGAAATTGGAGGTATACGGCCACGATTTGGCTTTATTTTAGAAATGTTGTTAGTTTCAAAGAAAATGGGATATAAATAATGTTAGTTCCAAGTGGGTGAAAAATCTACTTTAAAATAGTTTTTCGTCTCATATCTCTTCAAAATCGAGGGCATACATAGTTTCTAAACAACAATATTAAACGTTACCTCGCTTTTTTCCTTAGAGCAGATTACAAATGGATTGTAACATTGCTGTGTGATTCCTTCTTTTTTTTTGTTCTCTAAATTTTTATTTTAACTTAAACATAATATCCGATCGAAGTTATTTTTTAGCAAAAATAACACATAGTACGCTTATGCGTCTTGTTAAAAATAAAGCCCTCCAAGCTGATTTCATCACATCTCTTATGCAAAATCTGTGAATGCATTTCTTTTCTTAAGTCTAAATTATCATTGCATAAAATTGATCATACATTCAAGAAATTCTTTCTTACAGCACCACCAGAGAATTTGGTTATACTAGACAGCAAAGGTAATCATATACCGCATTACATACTTGGTCCTTACAACGAAGGAGCTTCCGTGAATATCACATGCGTTTCAACAGGAGGTGAGTGTAATTGTATATGACACACATTTTCTCATTTATACTTATTTATACAATATAATAATTTTCAAATTCGAGTACATCTTTGTCTGATAGTCTTACTGCCGAGTGTCTTTGGGATCAATCTCTTTCGTAGTAATGATGATGAAACTCTTTTTTTCCGTATCAGATTATCAAATTACTTATGAGTCAAAGACTTTTTTCTTTCCCTTCTTTAAAAAGATCCTGCTTTAGACAGTTGAAATCATAAAAGTACGAGTATAACCACAAATAAATTTTCATTTGGAAGGTGGTGTGCGGCTTCCGTAGGCAGTGTCTTGCCAACTCTTTTAAAAAGCGTTTCTGCTGTTGCAGAAGCGCTCAGCAAGAGATCAATGTCTGTGCAAAACCAACAAGGAGGAAGATGCGGAGTAAAAATATCGCTCTATTTTATGTACTGGTAGGGACGAGGAAGAAAATTCTAGTTGACTAATGACTTTCTTTTTCTCTTTCGAGAGCGTATTTCTTTAGGTATTTTTGCTGAGGTGTATTATATTACTATGCCACAAAATGATGGGTACCTTCGGCTGGGGAGGTGGGGTTATTTATGAGGACGGGAATATCCTGCCTGTGCGAATGCTAGTTAATTTGTTTCAAAAAAAATTAATGTTGTGCGATATTTTTTGTATACATTCTTTATATAGTCGGCGAGGAGAGGAACAATGTTTCAAATGGTGTTAGAGGATTATAGGTACACGTAGGCTTGTGGTATTATAAGGCTTTCAAGTTAAATATTATTCTATCATTTTGATGTGCCATTTTTTTATGTCTTCGTTTCACTTCGCGTAGTTCGTAGTGACAGTGCAGCTTATCTAAACGACCGTGCCGAACGTATTAAAATGAATAAGGCCGTTGGTAAATTGAGTAAACACTTAAATAACTTTTTCAAGGAAAGTACAATTTTTCAACACATTATTAGCATGTAAATTCAAAATCCTTATTGCACTATGCTTTTCTTTACTGTCTATGAACTCTGTTCCTGTGTTTACGTTATCTTATGCATGTAATCCCAGCAAGGAAGATCGTTGCAAGGATTTTTAAATATTCATTCGTTCACTTTTTCACTAATGAGCAGTTGTAACGGTCATTCACCGCTCCGATGTTTTGTAATGGGGTATGATATGGAGCGTGAATTTCCTAGAATTTTTTCTTACCTTTTCGTTCTCTCTTATGATTACTGTTGTAATTTTTTGAGTGTGATTCAAATTATGTAGTATTTCGGTATGTTAAAGCTTTAAGAGTTCGAACCGATACTTTTGAAGTTTAAACATTGTTACTGCTTTTCCACGCGTTTTTAAGTGGGGGCTATTTTAAGATTCTTTGTCCTTGCAGTAGGCAAGGTCATTAAATGGAAGAGAAAGAAACAATGAGTATTTCAGCACGTTGAAAGTTATAAAAGTAATTAAAATTAACAAGAAATAGCCACCGTAAGAATAAAATTAAAAGTCATTAGCACAGAATTGAAATTACGCCTTAATATCCGGCTAATATGTAGAAGGTATTTGCGAAAGACACAAAGAGAAAGGTTTTCTGTCTTTATTAACCTTTTGACTTTTTTTGTCCTCTTCTCTGGTAAAACTATATACAACTTATTGTAACTGAAATAAGCAACAGCACAATAATTTATCACCACCTAAATATTTACATTGGCTTCATTAAACACATTTGACACGTATTTTGTAACATTTTTTTCCCCGGGTGGAGGTCAAAAATCATTAAAAGAAACTATAGGGATTTTTTGATAATAGTATTCTCAGTCACTAAAAAATCGGCAAAGTAAATTACACTTACATAGGATTTTATAACTGCTTTGTTCACGTGCCTTTCAAATCGATTTTTGCGTTTTCGCGCAAAGCTTTTAATGTCGTCTTCCACAGTGGCAATACTGAAATCTCTATGAAAAGCGTTGTTTCTTATGTACAACAGCGCACTGATAATAACTCCTACCACATTGTTTTCTGAAGTTTGTAAAATATTGTGATTAGTTTTTCTGGTGCAACCCCAAAGTTGTGTAGGTGCTATAAGTACGAGTACGTATGCCCCCCACTACTTGAGCACTTGCTTAATCAATCATTATCATCAACAACTGAATCGATTGAGCCATTTTCGTCCTTCCGTTCATGTATCGTCAACTTCTTTGGCCTTACATTTCAAGCTGGTAAGGTAAAGTCCAAAATATAAGCTTTGTCCGGCCATATGTAGAACCAGTGTAAAATTTGTTTGAATCCGCTCGCAATCAGGCCTAGGTATTTTTCAATATTTTTGCTAGAAATAAAAAAATGTATTCAGAAAATATTCAGATATTAACCATATAGGACTGCTCCACCTTTTAAGGACATTACCTTTTTTAAACTGTTAACGGTGCTTTGATTTAAAAATATTATAAGAACTTGGGGAAACATATTGAAGAGAAGAAAACACATCTTTCTTTCAAGAAATCACTTTAGATTAGTTTTGCTTTTGTCCAAACCATTCTGTATGGACACGGCTGCTTATTTACATTTATTCAATGGTTCAGAGAGTGGCCACCCTTCTAGTAGATTATTTCAAAAGTGCCTTTCCAAGTCCCCATGTTGTTGATAGCATCAGTTTAATAGTCGGCATATCTGAAAAATTTATTTTGAACCTAAATAAAATACAAGCTAGGTACTCAATGGAATTAAAAATGGTATGGTCTGCTCTTATTAATTTAGCTAATAAACTTGTTATTGAGTGCCATCCTAAGCTCCCATTACTCTAACACGGTAAAAGGGCAATTCCTAAGTTTCTTAAACTTACTAACTTTTCACAAGCCAGCGAACTTACTCGCATACCCACATACTATGAATTCCTGTCACAAATGTAATTATATTCCAGCCCACTTTGCACCTAGAAATATTATCAGTAAAGGAACATTTTAATAGAATATCAAACGATGAACTTTACTAGCAATATAATGAAAGCACCACCATCAAAATTCCATTAGACGCAATTTTAATGGCAGCTTGCACTTAAGAATCTTTTAAGTGGTCACAAAGGTGCATGCATGAATGTATGTGCTTATGTACGTACGATACACTTCTACGCTAAAATCCTATAACCAAACGAACAAAGATATAGAGTTGAAAAGTGGAAAAAAAAGTTTAGAAACTAAACTTAAAACTTTCTCCTCCATACATAGCTTCCTACGATCTCTTATCAAATCGCTGTTACCAAGGAGCAAGCTAATTGAATTATGCGGCATAGTATGACGACAATTTTATCTATGTATATCTTCTAAAAAAAGGAACTTTTGTGCAATATAATTTTAAGGCCCGTCGAAATGAAATGCACACTACCAAATAAATTCATTTGCATACAGAAATTACTTAAAAGTCGTACTATTGCAGTGCATAAGTTGTTCTAAAGTTTGTGCAAAGTTCTGCCTGGTTTCACCTGTTTCCACAGTAGTAGTGTCCTTGGGCTGCATTGCATGCTTCAATTACATCCATGCATATTGCATTGTTGTATAAATAGAAGAAAAAAAAATATTTATAGTGAGCTCCAGTGGTTAGTGCGTTGGATCGTTGAGCGGGAGGTTCAAGGTTCGAATCCCAGAAAACACCAAAAAGTTTTTCAGGGTCCCATCTCTCGCGAATGTCTTACAAACGTCCGAGAGTAATAACTATCATGAGAAAGCTTCTCGATATGGTTCTAAACTGTAGGTCCCTTCCATTTCTGTAAAAAAAATAACACGCACATCACGAATGGTCACGAGAAACTAGGCTCTGGACCACATACGGTCCGTTGCGCCAAGTATTTAAATTTGTATTTGAAGTTTTTAAAGTGAGTCGTTGAGCGTAAGCTTTTAAAATACCTTTGATTTTGTAAACTAAGATAACCAAATTACAAACCAAAGCATTATACCGTATCATATGCATTCTTTAAATACTATCAAACCTTTTATATATTCCCCACCAGTATTTTGATAAATCTACGTATTAAGGGAGGCATAGTAAGGTAATTAAGTTGGGCTAAGAGCATTTTACACCCCGTGAAAAATGAACCGTTACTTCCCAAAGGCAGGTATGTATACATATATTTTATGAATCCTGTAAATAGAAAACTTGTAGTGAAGCTTTACAACTATCCTGATAGTACATTAAGACCAAAAAATAGCTTACTGCATCCCAGTTATGAGCTAAGAACTTGTTCGTGTCTCTCGCAGATGGACTCTGCTTCAGATTCCAGCATCTTTCATGGTTCGCTTGCTATTTGCAGAACTGATTCTCCTTTCGATAAATTGAAAACTCAATAGCATCGAACCAATCTTAGCCCATTATATAAGCGCCGTGCAAGCTTTCGCTTACCAGAAGTGGCAGATTGCAGGTTTTGTTTTTTCAACGAACTGATGCTTCTACAACCATCTTTATTGGAACGCTTGTACGTCCACAAGCGTTCAACGAACCACGAGTAGGTTCACAGCGAGGATTTCCAAGAGCTTCAAGACCTAACCGGTATCGAACTGGAAAGCCATTGCCTGCTGTTTATTAATGTAAAGCGATACAAGTTCGGCCTCCGACTAATGAAACTACATCAAGACCAATTCCGATTACTTCATTGATTGAGTGATTTGTTTCCGCATGCTGGCGGTGATGACTGGGATTTGAACGATTTTCATCCATGCCTAGCGAGAGACTGTGTCGAAGACGTACGTCCGCGGCGTTTTGATCGTTGACGCGATTTTATATGAAAACCTGCTTTAGTGTGTTCGTCTGACATGCAAACGGAACTTGTATGCCCTCTTCGCTGACAATTATTACACACTGAGTTCATGGGTTTGTACTTGGCAGGACTTTCTAGCAAAAAAATAGTTGTTGAACTAATGTCTTTTGGAACTTATTTATTATAGGTTTGTCTAATAATTGCTCTGCCAATTTTTCCATGTGTTCTTAAAGTTTTTACCTCGTCTTCAAGAGGCCACGCGCTTAAAAGGGTTTTAATAAAAAGGCGAGATTGAACTTCGACCTAAATACAATTTTTTTTAATTACTAAAAATTTGGTTTGTCATTTGCGTTTCAACAATATCTAGTATTGATCATTGTAAATCATTAATTACATTTTTTATAGTACCCCATTAAGGACAAAATAAGCATTAATTTGTATAAAACATAGGCGCTACCGACCATTTGTGTTCTATAACGACAGTGAAACTTTTATTTCTGTTCATAATTTGTTTTGCTATCTTACATACATATATCTCAGTACGACAACTGGATCTGAACGAAGAAGGATAAAATTGTGACAAATGACTTCTTTTCGAGTCCATCAAAGGTTAAAGCCTTAAAATAGCACTAAGCTATCAAAATAACAAAGCGCAAAACATCCGGAAGCAAATTACTTTACATCCCTATTTACCATAATAAAAGCCTGATCCCCATTTTAACCGTCAAACCGCTAAAATTGCCCGTATGTTTCCTTTGCATCCCCAGCAATAAGCCTAGCTGTCACTCAGCAATCCACCACCAGTCCCCACAGCCAGCCACAGTATAGCACCATTGGAAATAATTAGTAATTCACGAAACAGGTAACAACCTTAACCCGGCAATAAAAGTCCCAGGAGCTTGAGTTCAACACTAATGACATCGACCCAAGAGAGATTACGCACACACATAAATGTAGTGCCCTACCCAACTACCTCCACGCGCGATTTTCACCGTGAATTCGGCGTTTATTTTGTTTGAATTAATTAAAGACATAAATTAACCCGGAATAGCGGTATTTAGCTGTCTGCAAAATTATGTTTACCTAGAAAAGTTCCTGCTTGAGAAATGCCTCCACGTTTCTACTTCTTTTCATTTTTGTCAACATCTTCTACAGAAGTGACAGCACTTAACTGAAATGTGTGGAAGGCAAGTGTTCCAGTGTGGCTCAGATAAAAGAGTTCCGCTTTTATAAGGTTGTTTATAATAGATGCGTAGTACGCGGAATCAGGCCCTACTTCACATTTTCACAAGAATTAATTACATACGAGCATTAATGCAAAAGTTTGTGTCTAATGTCAATTGTGTGTTCAAATTGACAATGGAACGATGAAATCACACAAAAGGCGCTTCTGCTCCTAAGGGCATGTGAACTGAACAGCAACGGTGGATTTCATTATGCAGAGTGGATTGTCAGAGCGCTATTTGTTTTGCTATTCGTTTTTTATAAGTAATTAAACGTGCATATTAAAATTGAGTGTTTCATTAGAATTTATTAGTCTGAGTATGGAAACAAATTAATCATTTTAAACGTATGTAAAGAGTTATGCTCCTTAGATGATAAAACAATAACAACTAGTCGTTCAAAAATTCTGACAAAATGTTGATTTGTTTCTGTATTCTGTTCCGATGACCTTTCTAAATCCCTTCAAGCACTTATAGATTACATCTTTCACTAATCCAATTAACCGGCAACTCGAATCAACACTACTTTCAAAAAGCAAGCTAGAAATTGCAAATGAAGATAATATATTTCAGTGTGCGTACTTATATGTATATATGCACATAAATTGTTGCAAGCCTATAAAAGGTTGAATATAGCCGCTACCCACGGTATTGACATTAATTTTTTTTAATTTTCTCGACACGAAATGTTAGTCTTTCTGTGTTTCACTACATAACCAAGAATGAGCCACCCATGCAATTGTCAACCCTCGGTGATATAGCAAATCACATAAAAAGGAATCACACATCCTCCGCAAATGACCTCTCTTGGGAGCAATATAAAAATATGAACTTCGAAGAATGATATTATGACCTTTTGTTGCTCTGTTCTCTTTCTTATGACAAATTACCATGAGGCGAATGAAATTTTTTATTGTACTACAACATCGTGTGTATGGAGTTGGAATTGTTTCAAAACAATTTTCATAAAGCATTTAGATTAAAATCTCAATTTGTAAATTTCCTATTCTTTTCTTATCCCGTCTACGAATATAGATATATGTAAGTGTGTGCATAGGCGTTTGCTTCAAGAGCAATTCTGTCAACTGCCCGAGAGTTGTTTTGTAAAATGAATGATAATTGGTTAGCTGAGACGTATGTATGTATGTATGTATTGTAAGGAATCTTCTTAAAGTTAAATGAAATGTTGGAAAAAACTCACATTTCAGGCATGTTGTAATTAATTTGTTTTTTTTTTTTTTTAATTTTTGTATAACACAAGAAGAAAAGAAGAAGAAAATATATGAAATATTATAAATGGGAAAATATTTTCGTAAAATATGTAAACAAAAGTTTCAAGTC
Organism: Blera fallax; assembly: GCA_946965025.1. Classification (NCBI taxonomy): domain Eukaryota; kingdom Metazoa; phylum Arthropoda; class Insecta; order Diptera; family Syrphidae; genus Blera; species Blera fallax. Next base: position 60,471,481 of record OX337246.1, read on the forward strand.
CATCATAAAATCACATGGAAGTTAATGTTCACAAAACTTGTATGAAGTCTGTTTTACTCTATGAACCCGCTCGAAGAAACTGAAAGAGCAGAGTTATCCAGCTTTCTTACATATGTTACAAATCTTATAATATGTCGATACAAATCAAATGCAGACAAGGCTAGGCTAATCTTTTAAGCTCTTCTACTTACTGTTCGGAGCCAAAGCGACGGAATACGCGCACGTCTATACTGCATCTGATATTTCTTGGCTAATGCAATTTTAAGAAAACGTCTGGTAGTAAAGTTAAATTTTCGTTGAAATCTTGGTTTTGTCTCAAAATATCCATATGTAGGTCCACAGAACCCAAATAGGAAGTTAAAAGTAAATGTATCAAGCGTTTTTGGCTGACAAATATATTAAAGGGAATCAAAGTCTCAAGCTCGAAAACAATACTTGCATTAATATTTCTCTTTTAAGCCTAGTTTTATGTATTGTGAAATATTTCTACGATATCCCTGTTATTATTGACTTAACATAAAGACACGTTCGTTCGGCTAATAGATATGTAAACCATGTTTATAAACCAGTAAATAGGTTTTCTCTATCCACTCTTACTCACACCTACTAACAAAGGGCAATCAAAAACCAAAGTTCAACGCACCTTAATGAATTTTATGGAATACTTGATACCAAAAAAGCCTCTATATTGTGAACAAATACATACATATATCCAATATTGTTGTCCATAGTAACGATATTCGTAGAATTAATGAAAGACATCTACCCGTCAAAGAACGCCCCGAGAAAATTAGTAACAACGAGAAGAAGCCACCCTCCCCAATTATGGTTGCTCCCCCTCTTATTTGCTAATCTCATAAAAATTCTTAGAAAATTCGGTGCCTTATATCAGTACATCCCGCAGATACATACTTAATTACACTTAAGTACATACCAAACCCCCAACATTGAATGACATTCAGACGCAAAATTAGCGTAAAATGAGAACAAGATACTCGACAAAGTCGTCATCGCCCTTGTCATATATTTTAATCCGTCAACCTATTTGAAAGATTAAAACAGTCAACAAAACACCACCCCCTGAGCGAGGATGAATGAAAAAGGATATTTCATTACATGAATCCTGATTTTTTTCTTATTTATTTCACTTCAGTCTTTGTGTACTTCTGTCGCTAACGTAGCTAACCTCTCGGGAGAGTTCTCTTATCGTATGTCACGTGTATACTCTATATATTCCTCTAAGGATTCGAATAAAGCGCAGAGCAGGAGAAAAGAATCCTTTATCCATTGTACTGGCTGCTGTTATTATGCTTCATGCTCTCCGTCCTCGTTGTCGTTGTTGTAACCCCTTTTTAAGTGTGAGAAGACTTCTTCGAATTACAAGAACCCGCGTTGTTGTGAAAAAGAATATCCTATGTGTAAACGAGTAGAAAAATAATCCTTTATCCTTAAATGAGTTGAAAAATCGTAATTTTTCTTTTCACTCGAATACATTGTCATCGTGCCAACAAGATGAAGAGACATACACACACAATCTCGAGATGTCATTTTGTGTGTTTGAGGATCTTTTACAAGGGTCATTTTTTCATTTTTCCTCTTGTCAAGCATGTACTTTACTTACATTTTTGTTTTTTCTTTCTTTTTAGGACGACCACAACCGAAGGTTACCTGGTGGCATGAAAACACTCTGCTCGATGACACTTCACATCCATTGTCAGATCGGCGAGTTGCCAATGTGCTTTCGCTAGGAAAGCTAAAAAGGAGAAATCTCAACATGCAGCTGACGTGTCAGGCATCGAACAATAATCTAACAACGCCAATTAGTAGCACTGTCACTCTAGATATGAATTGTAAGTACGATTGTGTTTTTGTGATGTATTATGTATGGGTATTTCTGCTATCCTTGAAAGATAGTCACCACAGCACAAATGAAATATCCTCTTTGTTGACTGCAGTAGGAATACTTGTCTTTGTGTGCATACTGCAACCGCCTCAGAGGCAGAGGAGCATCGTGCAAAGAGGACTTCTTTTCGGAGAAATTCTCTCTTGTTGCAAGACTTGCAATTAAAATTAATTGTGTGTGACAACACAAAGTCCTGCTCCCTGTCATGTTTACAAGTAATTGTTCAAAATCTGTTCTCCTACTTCACTACGTCACATAGCTGACTCGATACATGCCTTCACCCATGGTAGACTGTAATTACCGGGTCTCCTTGGGTAAGAAAGAAGTTATTGGAAACAGAGACTTTTAATTATGTAATTGTAATGATATTGCATGTCAACTGTAGAGTTTCTAGAACGGTGTGGTGTTCAATATCATTTATTTAAATTGATAACCGGTTTTACAAGCAAAATATGACTTTGGTATTCAAATAAATATATACGTACATTTTCTGGAGTTCTATGGTATTTCAAGTATGTAACGTCGGGTTGGTATACATACATATTTGACACATCAGTCTAGTATCACTGCAAAACAATGAGTTACTCAATTGGTGGCACATGCTCGAGAGGATTGCTTCATAAATAGGATTGGAATGTTTTGTAGTTTTATGGCAATCAAATAAATATGCGAACGGAACGAACTTCCCTTTAGTTTTCGAGTGATCTTTTCTTAATAGGTTTAAAATTGGTAATCGCCTTACGGCATTAGTTATCGGCTCGTTCGGATCAAAAGTTGAGTTCTTTCCGTACACGTGGAAACCTGGAGAGCGTAGCATATTTGGAATCACATTAATAAAGATGTTGCTGAGGATAGGAAATTTGTATTCCACCAAAAGATCTGGAATGCTCATCACAATATGGCTTAATAAACTCTTAAGCTCAGTTGGGAGGCAGTATACATAATTAGCCACCGATGAGCGTTATGTCTAACATATCTGTGTGGGAACTGTGTCATACGAAAACGGATATATGTATGATAATCTGGTGTTTAATCAATAAGTTTGTTATAGGCTGTTTTTTTTTTTTTTCTTACCTTGGAAACATGCCCACATCAATGATTTCACAAATTACATTGAAATCAGTAAATTTATATATTAAAAACATGCTCTTGCGTACTTTTAGTGATACGTGTTCCGGCTTCTATTTTAATGGTAGTGAAATTTTGAGAATAAATTTAAAAACAATGCACGGGTGCCTGCGTGATTGACTTGGAGAAGGCCTTCGATACCGTGTGGCTCGAATGACTCTCTTATAAGTTGTGCAGGTTGGGCATAAGCTAATCACTCGTGCTCATGCATTATAATGTGCTCACCAGTAGACAGTTCGTTGTAAAATACAAAAGTACAAATAGTATGCAAGAGGATGCAGTTAGTTCGCTGATCCCCTTGATCGCGTGTATACTTACCAGAGCAAAAGATCGAGATCATTGCAATGCTTTTGCAACGTGAATTCAATAAGATCAAGCTAAATTGGGAACAAAAGATCATCGTAAATGCCTCGCTTACAGTAGCTAATTCGAAGCAATGATAAAGTAATCTGCTTGTCCGGCCCATGCTCGCATATGGGTGTCCCGTGGAAGCAAGCTTAGTAGACGATTCGGGTGTTTCAGAGGGCGTACGTTTAAACAGAACACCATGATCTCAGTACAAAAAAAACTATTCCCATGAGGTCGTAGATATATGTATGTATAATATAATTAAGTTGATTCGAAGGCACATTGCAAAAGTAATTAAAGCGATAAATTAGATAATCTCCTGGGCTTAGCACCCCAACTACATGTATCTTGACAGAGTGCGTTCCTTTATTTACATAAATACATACATATATAAATCATTATTACCAACAGCCAAGTCAATTAAATAAAATATAGCCATTGTAGCGTGTTGAAATTGACGATGAGCCCTCCAAAATGTCTGCTGTTCTCAAAAGTGAAATGCAATATTCGACTATCAATTCCAAGTCCGACTAAGAGCAAGTCCATCAAAAAAGTTAAATTGTTACACCTACTGTTGCAAATGATAATAACGACCGTCTTCGCAAGAAGCATATATATGTATATGTACATACCTTGAGGTCAACTTGTTAAGATGGAGAGTATGCCTCTGCCTCGGCGAATATTGCAATGTTGCGACGAGTAAGCTATGGAACAGTGTTCCTTCGTACTGAAAGTTTTTCTGTCCTTGTGATTTCTCTTACTTCAGATGACAAGATGAAAATTGTAGACTTATGTACATATGTCACGATGGGATGGGGTATAAGACCACAATGGAATTATGGCCTTGTGTCCGACTAAAAATCACAAATCGAACGGTGAACGGTTTTTGTCATTGGGAAAATAAATAAAAAACGCTTTGTGAAAGCGTCATAGGGTCTTATTTTGAAGTATGGTCTTATGTCATGGCCTTAGGTCACGGCACCCAACCGTGGGAAAAAAACGAAAGCCGCTTAATAGAAGCGGAAAAGAAATGCGAGTTAACCTTAAGCGAGATGAATGCAAGATGAAATGACAATTTGCCACATGACTTCTGCGAAATAGAGGACATATATTTCGATAGTCGCGAGATAATCGCTTGCGAAATGAATACAGGTCACCCGTTGTCGAGTGAAGTCCATAACGAAGACGCATGTGTGACTCATTGTTCACATTGAAACTTGTTTCTTTAAATTTTTTAATTAACGTTCGAATTGATGACTAATTTGGAGCATTATTTCGACTGACTTTTCCACGAAGCTTTTGAACTTTTCCAGACACACTTTTCCCATTTTTATATTGAATTGTCTTTTGTGTACCGTTCTACATTTACTAATCGAAGCATTGTTCGATGTCAATTAAGAAACTTTAAGGGTTACCAACGTTAGAGGAAAAATTAAATCTCTTATTGGGACACCCTTAGACCATCCATTGTGACATTGAGTGGAATTTTTTAATACATACATATGTACCTACATACACATTCTAGTGTTCACATTTATCTATTATTTGATCCCATTTTTTTTTGCAGTACGTCCGCTTGTAGTGAAGCTACAGGGGGAAAACCGACCCCTATCCGCCGATAACTCATATCAGCTGAGTTGTGTTGTGGTTGGATCACGCCCGGCTCCCACGATAACTTGGTGGAAGGGGAGCACGCCAATGAAGAACACTCATGAAATCGTAAGTAAAAGACAATCATACACACAGTGTATCGCCTTCCAAATCGTATACATATTGGAATTAAAATTGCATAAAATACGAGTATATTGATTGAATTTTCGAAACCTGATATCCTTGCTCCTACGTTAGCTGTAAACACATCTATCTTCTTAACAACGTACACATTTCGTTTGCTCTTTTAATTTTGTTCTGCTTTGCTCATTTTTCATTTCATATTCTTCTTCTCATCATGATGTCGAATGCGCGCCTCTGGGGGGTGTATATGATGGCTCTGACTTGGATGGAAAAAAATACACACACACTCCCACACGCGTAGTCGAATCCGGATGGAAATATGACAACGTCAATATTGACTTTTACACCGACAATCGACGACAGAGGGAAGTTTCTCTCGTGCCGAGCTGAGCAATCGATGATACCTGAATCGGGAATGGAAGATGGATGGAAATTGGATATATATCGTAAGTAATGAATTATATCTTTTTTTTTTGCTTTTCGTAGAAAGATACTTATATCCGTTGAATTACTGAAGTTTGGCGTGGGAATGCGGATGAGGTACTGGGAATATATTACTTCTTCTGCTTTCGTGAAAATCAAAATTATTTCTTTTTTCCTCTATGCAGTTATGAAATCGTTAATATTGACATACTAAAAGGGCGAGTATTTAATATTCAGTAGGAGTACCGGTTATGTGTTCCTTAAATAATGAAAATCAATTACTTCTTTGAAATTGAGGTTGATTCGAGTTAAGATGAATTAAAGTGATCCCCACAACCGACATGACTTGTACTAAGTATGTATGAATGTTTGTTTTGCCTTTTGATCATAGCCTTTACGTACATATTAAGGTTTTCGAATATATGTATGTACATTGAAGCATATATGTACATACATAGGTAGCAACAAATATTGTGGAAGCTTATAAAATGGGGCACGGCTTAGAAAAACTTTTGTTCATGGCACCATTTACTTTCATCAATACGGACATGGTGCCAAGGTTGAACTAAAAGATTTTGTATGTAGCAATGGCCAGAGAACGAGTTCTCTTTCCATACTATCTAGTTTTAAACCATTCCAAATTTTTAATTAGGATTGTTAGAAGCTAAGGTAATATCTAACAAACATCAAGTCAAATATTTAAGAATCCAGAAATAATATTTAAATATAAAGTAGATTTCGGAAATAATCTCACAAATAATTTTTTTGTCTATAGCGAGGAAGAATAAATATTAGTTGAGTATAACTTTATATTGAATCTGAACGCACAATTAAAAGAACAAACATTGTTAAAGTGGTAAGCCCACCGAAAGTGGGTCGTGTGATCACATTGTGCATGTCCATGAATGAAAAAAAAAATCTATTACTACTACTTTGTTTCTCTTCTTCTCTCTATAACATTTTATTGTCTTAACGTCGCAAAAATTTGTTGAAGTTGCCAAAAATATATTACTTAAACATTTGTTCAATTGTAAACGTGCGACGAAAATTGCGTAGTGTGCAATGCAAGTCAACCATTTAGTGATATCGACTAGCTGCCCTCCGTATTTTTTCCTATGGGTGCAAACTAACCAATATTCTGATGTTTAAAGACAACATTCGAAAAGAATTATTCGATATAACATCGGAAATCTGCGAGTTCGTTGTGAAAATATGCTTGAAGGAGCTCGCATTTGCACCGCGGGCGGAGTCGGCTTCTTGACAGACATAAAATTTCATATATAATAAAAATATAAAATCAATCAACAAAATATAAATCCTATAGATTATATTTCATTTAAACATTATCAATAAAATCATTGGTCTGGAACATAAAACGCACTGTGTTTAATTTCCAGCCCTGGAAAGTAGCTCCAGTACAAGAAAATAAACTGGCTGAGAGTAAATTTCTAGCTGACGAGTACTTAATCTTCATATGGTTTTCCAGCTGAAATTGTTCAAGATACACTAGAGGAATAAAGTTCAGAGACTCTTAAATTGTGGTTACAAACTATAATACTGACGTTTGGACGCAGCTTTGATAGTAATATCTAAAAGAAAACGTGTCACAAATATTTCGTAATGGACCCTAAGACCTTGTAATTCTTTTGTTTGGTGCTTTCCTCCACAATGTGAAATAGATGTGATTTATCTAATGCTAAATTTGAAATTATTCATTTTCATAACTTGAATAAGTTATAAACGTGTTGAACTAGTTTAGAGTTGTTTCCCAACTCCTTCTGAAAAGAGAAGAAATCACTATGAAATTCAACCTCAGAAAAACCTGACAAGCTAATATTATCTGATTACACACAGCACAGCAAGCAGCAAAATTTAATTTCCCTTTTCTTTTCTTTGCTCCGTACAAAGAAAACCCAAGAAGGAATTTAGAACATGACCAAAATGAAAACTATTCTTATCTTCCGCCCATTTCTTAGCTATTGTGTCTGCATCCAATGGACGTGGATATCTGGACTAAACCTCCACGAGTGAGCCAGACAAGTAGTTGTGGAAAATTACGAATTCTGCACTAGGTTAATTAAAATTTGTAGGAAATAACAGAAATTTTAGCGCAAGAATACGCTTCAAGCTTTCTTTTTCAAATGAACAGGTGGAATGGAATTAGAGAATTTTATTACGACTTTTTTTTTGTTACTATTAATTTCATTCTCTTTTCTCTTCTTTAGAAGGAAATTGAGGAGAAAAAAACCTGTTTTGTTTTGAAGAGGTCTGAAAATTTAATTTCTTCCAAGAAAGTGAAAAGAACACTTGAAGCATTTTATGTATCCACTCAAGTTAATTAAAAATAGGAAAAGTCTTTAATTAAAATTTAAATAATTACATTAAATATCTGATGGGGACAAGGCGTTACAACTTGATTTCGACTAAGGAGTCTGGGGCTTCAACTATGGAATTCTAATATTAAAATTATCGAAGGTTCATAACACTGGGTAAAAGCTTACCATTCCAATGTATAATGATTTATTTAACTACTGAAAGGTGAATTAATGTGTCCTTTTAACCTTTTATCCACAAATAACACAACCTTTAACACAGTAGAATAAACTAATTTATTTTTCTTTTTCAGATATCCCTGTGGTAACATTAGAACTTGGAACAAACAACATGAACTCGTCATTTCGTGAGGGCATTGATGTTTTCTTCGAATGCAATATTAAATCCAACCCATGGGTCTATAAAGTAAGCTGGCGGCATAATGTAAGTTAACCCTATTTTCAATTTATCTATTTTCTTCGCTGTTTCATGATATGAAACAAAGGACTCGAGAGCCTTTTGTTGAATACATGCAAATAATCGACTAAAAACAAACTTAACTTACATACATACATATGTACATTTCCATTTCAATTTATCGAAATTATGAAATTCTTTGTGGTATATGCAAAAGTTATACATCTACAAGGCCGACCGGATCTTAAAAGAAAACTTATTACATATATTAGCTCTCTGTGCTTTTTTTTTTGAGTTCACGGTAAGCGCATTATGACTACATAGATTACATTGACGTAGGACGCTTGAATGGGAGCTGCTTATTGCTCGGTATTTAAAAGAATGACGCCACATGGTGAGCACGTACCAGATTTTATTCAATTACGCCCACCAGCTCCTTGATTGTTTTGATAGCAATTATTTGTGCTGTATACATACGCAGTGATGAAACGCAGCAGGAACTCGAACAAATTCTGTCATTAATACTCCTCATCCTATTTCAATGGAGTTGACTATAATTATGTTACATATGCTTTTGAATATTTTATTCGATTATAATACCTTAAATATTTTAAATTTTCTGACAAAGTTTTCTTCGTTATTACAGAACATGTTACTGGAGAACAATATTGCCGAAGGAATTATCGTTGCAAATCAAAGTTTAGTCCTACAAAACGTTAGTAGAGCACGAAGTGGGGTTTACACATGCGTTGGCAGTAACCGGGAAGGCGACGGCGAGAGTAATCCTGTTCAATTGGATATACGATGTAATTATAAAAGTGTTAATGCATGTCGATTTTTTCTTCATAAATACCAAGCGAAGTGAGTTATTAAAATAGGTGTGTGCATAGTATGAAGTGATGATGGTATCGCGGTTCAGTGCAGTGCGTTAACTAATTGTGCGGGTAGTTAAGAATCCACTCTCAGAAAATATCAAGTAAATTTAGTACTATAAATAGTAGATGAAAATCTTCTCACTAAAGCTGTTCACATCCGGCAGTAAAAGAGTCGGTAGTAAAAGAGTCGGTCCTTTTCTTTCTTGTTGTTCGCCAAATACGAATGGTCACAAGAATGTAGAGCAAACTTTCTGTTGGCATTATTTCAATTCAAGATTAGATAAAGTTTAGTTAATGAAGGGTGTGTTATTATTCACTTTTATTATTATGAATTAATGTGTATGAATGAAATAAAAACATAGGGAACCAAACCTATTTTATTAATGGCCGACTTGAAAACTATTTGGTATTCTTTCTGAATAGGAGCAGGTCCAATATCTGAGCTCCTGTTACCTTTGTGGCGCTGCCGAAGATCCTAGATCTTGAAGTACTTAGGCATTATTCTTGCAGGCCGGGCAGTAACATAGTAGACGTTGGATTGATTCTACTCATTTCTCATCTCCGCAGCTTCTACATAAATAATTCAACTCCTCTTTCCATTTGCGATGCAATGTCCAATGATCACAACAGCCAAAATGATGTTAGAGGATCGATCAAATATCAGAAAGCTCTTTGCTTATAACGTACAAAAGATGGCACAGTCCACCATGGATATCCAGAATTAGTTGACCCCTTTCTCTATTATGCCGTCTTATATATTATACATTTTGACAATCGGTGTAAGTTTGAATGCGTTCGCTTCGCTCTTCGATGATGTTCATTGCCGACCCAACCGATCCTTACCAAAACATCCACGTATTCGTTTTACAAATTTAAGAAGAGAGACAAGCTGAGACGTTCGTTCTTATTTTTGTTATGAGAAAAGTCAAAAATGGAAAAGTAAATAAATAACATAAAAGTAGTTGAAAACTTTTTAAGTATGTACGTAGTAGATTATTGAACTTTAAATGATGGGGATGCGGGTGAAATGTGGTTTTACAAGAATGATAGAGTAAGATGACAGATAATGCAGTAAGATTTTAGTTATTTAGTGATAAAAAAACTTTATACAGAATTGAAAGATTGAAATTAAGGAAAAATTGTGATTTTTTGTTTGTTTCGTACAAGTGAACGAACTCCGAAAAAACTCTCCCTCTGCTACTATGCGCCGTTCATTTATAGCATACCTTCTCTTTTCCAGTCGTGCTTCCACATCCCGAACTCAGCACTGGAACCTTCCATGCTTCTCCTGCCAGCTATTCCCATACCATTTTCGGCGCCATTTTGGAAAAAGCGTATTTCGCTGTTTTATGGAGCCCTGGTGGGTTAGCGAGGAAATAAAATATTTTCGTTGCGAGCTCAAAATTCCCCGTCGAATGAGGGGTCGCATGTCACACGGCCGCCTAAATAACTTTTAACCGCCATCCAATGTACAGCATAAAAGTCACCGTGTCTTTTATTTGCCAACCTTGGCAAAACATTGGCAAACCAAACAGCTTTCATTGGTAACTATCCGAACAGAACTTTTGAGTTGTCAAAAAGTTGTTGACTGCAAAGCCAACGAGAAGTTTTGTTCGGATTCCTCGAGCGCTATGCAGGGCTCCCGGGGACATTGCTGTTTTACCATCGATGATCGGATGAATGGTGATGGAGTAGGCTTTGGTACTCGTCTTTTCTCGTCGTCTGTGGAGGTGCTGATGTCTGGTGAAGTGGCGGTAGCAGTGGAGTGTCGAGCGGCAGTAAACTCGTGGTAATGTTGACCGGCGTGGTGGTGGCAGAAAAGTGTCGAACAGCGATGATCTTGTGGTAATGTTGACCGGCGTAACAATACTTTTTACTACAATAATAGCTACATCTACGATTATTCACATAAAATCTTAATGTTAAGTAAGGAACAAATAATAATAACAACTGAATGCTACGGTGACATGAAGAACTGCTGATGGAGGTACTGCAGGTCACACACCGATAAAAGTAGATGACTGGTACTTATGGTATTGCTGGTCAGCGTATTGTTGACGTTGCATTATTTAACAATCAATTTTTCAGCAATACTGGCCTTATTAAAGTAATGACGCAAGTTATATTGGGTTCCAATACGGTAATTTTGCCAGACCATAAACACAATTCAGTGAACCAAAAGCTTTACACGCTAAACCCGCTCTAAAGATCGATTTTATACAAATGTGGACTCAAATAATCAGTGATCTTAGTTTTGTAAAGTTTACCATAGACCGTAACGGACTCTGTGGTTTTAAATGAAATAAGGGTCTGTGATGCAGTGTACAATCGAATCAATATTGTGTATTTCTCTGGATATTGTGGACTCTGCTGAATCACTCATTTGCAATTGATGATTTTGCACTTGTTCTTGGGTCCAATTCAACCCAATGTTTTAAAAAAAAACTCTTCAAATTTAAATTGAAGGCAATTTTGAGCCTTTTAATGCTAATTATTGAGGGTTATATTGAAGTCCTAATTAGAACTCTTGAATTTGAATAAATGGCAATGGCCAAATGCCCACTTAAATGCCCAAAACTATGGCATAAATTCTTTGTCTATACCGTAGAATAAAGGACATTAGTGATGTAAAATGTGAATACATTTGACTACTCGTACTCATTCGTTATTTTTTCATAAGTAGTCGGATAAAAGTAACCAGTACTTAATACTTGCGAGTACCACCTAAAAAAAACACATTGGAATCTATGCAAATACAATTCTGTCTCTTTTCTACGAACCGAATACAAAAGTAGTCTTGCTTTGTTTCCTTCAATATTGTATCCTGCTCTAACAAATATAATTCATTAGAAACAAATTTCTCTTTTCACTTATGCCAAGCCGTGTGTTTGCTGGAAAGTAAACAAAACATATTGCGTGTCCGTGTGTATAATTTGTCTGCATCCTTGTAAGGTAATATTGTTTTGTTGACATATTTTACAAAGGACAATTTTATACGATTATAGTATTGGTGTAGGGCGAATAAGAAAATCTCTTAAAATAATACTTGTAGTGCAAGAGAGAACGGGTATTCGAATACATATCTGTGGCGAATAAGAATCTCCTGAAATGTTGTGGGTAGTGCAAACAGAATGAGTAAGCAAATACGTATCTGAGTACTTTGCAGGTTACGAGTACGAATGAGTACATGGTAGTAACGAATACATTGTACCGAATAAATACTTTTTTTACACCACTAAAGGACGCTTCTCAAATCCGTGCACGTCGATATTTTGAAAAAAAAAATTGTCTTTAAAAATCATCCATTGACTTCGTGCACAATTCGTCTACACATTGTATAGGAACATGCCAGCTTTCTGCTGATGTTTTCTTCAAAAATCAAGATTTTGCTTTTCAGCCGACCAACAGCTAGTAGAAAAAAGAGCACCACCATCTCGAACAATATCGCACGTTTTTTCCTGTTCAAGGTAATCGAACAGACCGATTAGTCTCTTATGTCAGAAGACTTAAAATATAAATCATTTAGCAGTAGATATAATCGATCCCAATGATTGCACTAAAATTATTTACCATTATTCCTGATATATGCGTTTCGCAAATTTAATTTTTCTTGTTCACAGTTGCTCCCGTCTGTCGACCAGGACAAAGAACAATCTACAGTTCAGGGCGGCATGAGACGGTAAAAGTGGCTTGTGAGGTTGAAGCCAATCCATCAGAGGTGTCTTTCATTTGGAAATTTAATGCATCTACGACGGAGAGTATTGACATTCCAGCTTCCCTTGTTGCAATCGAACGTGGCCGCAGTGTCGCTCATTACACGCCTATGACCGAAAATGTAAGTATACATCGCTGAGTCAATATCTGAATGTGTCACTAACATATGATATTCATCTGCTTTCAGGACTATGGTACGCTGCTTTGTTGGTCCAGCAACGAAATCGGTGATCAAAGTGAGCCGTGTATCTACACAATAACACCAGCAGGTAGGTGTGCTAATCTGCTATTTCGTTTACTTTCCCATGCACAGCAGCATCTCTTATCTTAAAGTATTGTTATGTTAACAACGTTGCCCACTCCTTCATCTATCTGTACGAGATATGCATCTGAATAGAACTCTGTTGTCGTCGTTATCCTCTTTAGCTGTAGAGGAGAAAATCTCTACCGATGGGTTTGGGTATCAAAACTTCACTTAAAATATTCTACGGGTACTAAAATGAGGAGACTACGGCAAATTCTCGCCAGAATTGATGATGGACTTTTTGTTACTCTACCACTAGAATCTTCACTAGACTTGTACTCATTTAATCTTCGTTAATACAGAGTGTTTTTGTTTCAGGCACAGAGCACAGAGTGCTCTTGTTTCAGGCTTCTGCAAGGCTTTACTTTTTTTTAATGCTGGTACTCCACTTTCAAGCGGGTGAGCTAACGCGATAATGTGTATACTAGCACAACCAATGTTGTGTACACTGCCTAGATACTGGCTTAATACTTAATTCTGTTAGGAATGTTGCTATGTTGTAAGATACAAAATAAGCATTGACGCGTTGAAACACGGTGCTTTTGATGCAGATTGGAGATGCAGTATTATCTTGCTGGCCATGAAAGTACTTTGTGTGGTACTGTTTTCTACGTAACTTCAATAACTTCGTTGCAAGCATTATTGCCACTATATTTGTGGAACCACCGCCGTCACTTTGGAGATTATTTCCCAATACGATTTCAAATAAGCCATGAAAAGAGGATTGTGGCAAAATTGAATGCACGTGCACAAAATTCGCTATCACATTTCAAATACACAAATGACCAGCTAACCAAACTGAAGTACATGCAATTTCTTGAATATGTTGTAAAGAAGTTCTAATCCTATTTCCTTGAACTATAGAAATTATTAGTTTATAGTTCTTACCATATTACAGTAGTATCATATCAATTACATTTTCCACTATTTTACTCCAGTGGTCATTTGCATAGTTTTTTTTTTTAATTTTTACTGTGCTTGGTGCATTTTAGGTGAACCAGATCCGCTGATCAATTGTACATTGCTTAATCAAACTTCAACGGGATTTCAAATTGAATGTTTGGAAGGATTCGATGGGGGCCTGCAACAGGATTTTATTATGGAAGTATATGTGAATGGAACCACACGCCATCCGAGAATTTATAAATCAAAGTATGTTACATTTGAAGTATATGCATTTACATGTGTACGAGTATGTACCACAATTATTGTGGTTTTGATGCACGTTGGTATTATTTGTGTGTTTTATTTCAATATATGTTTTATTTCTATATTTAAGGAATTTTTTATTACAAAATATTTTTCGCACAAACCCACAGTTTAGAGCTATATTTGAAATGTTTTTTTTTTTTAATTGAGAAGCCCACTCATGACAGCAAGTTATTACTATCGCACATTTGTCAGACATTCGCGAGAGGTGGACCGTGAACTTTTTGGTGTTTTCTCGATTCGATTCGAACCTCGAAGCCCCCGCTCAGTAGTCCAATGCACTAAGCACTGAGCCACGGCTCCCACGGTCTTTTTTCAGTTCATATTTGGAGAGTGTTCGATAACAATTTACTATGGAGCGTCTACATGGCCTACCGCCCCAACAGGACGGTGCCACATTACACAATCAAGAGATCTGATATGATCTGATATGAACCTTACGTACATATGATATGTATGATGGAGCAAAGGCAAGAGTAAGATACCTCGCCGGAGTCACCAAAGAGTTCCGAATCAAAGTCGGTGTGCACTAGGGGCCATCTTAAGTCCTTTGCTATTTATTGCAGACCTAGATTAGCTGCTTCAAGCAAAAGTGACGGACCTCAGTTATTCATTGCTGACAAAGAAGCCATCAATAGCGAGGATAAAACGTCCCTGCAAAGAGCACTTGATGTATGGGTGGATGTTTTAGAGAAAAATTGGTATCGAATGGCACTAACAACAGGAATTGAATAAATCTAGAATTTTTCTTATCTTTCTACTCCTTTTGTTTGCCTTTTTTAATAAGAGGACTACCTCTGTCATACATAGTCATAGGGACCCCATTATCTTAAAATGCCCAGGGCACCCTATAGGTTAAAGACGGCGCTGACGGTCACACCTATCGCGAATGTCTGACAAACGTCAAGAGTAATAAATGTTATGAGAAAGCTCCTCAATTTGCTCTTAGGATAATTCGAATTTTACTACGTGCTTGACAGACTTCATTTGTGATTTAAATTTCGAACTGAGAATATGGCTGTGGAAGTTTTAGTTGTGACTCTTATTATAGATGAAATTTTGAAAAGTGAGGAAAATGAGAAAAAAGAATCAAACATGGTTTAAACCTTGGATAAAAAAACGAATACATTTTCATCAGTAAACTTGTTAAGAGAATTGGAAGAAAATTCTCCTGAAGATTTTAGGAATTATTTAAGGATGGACTCTCTAACGTCGTAGAAGCCAACATTTTGACAGGACCTTTGAAAGGTGAAGATGATCTCATTTCTAGATCTAGAAACGAATTACATTTTACATGGACAATTTATATGTTGCGTGTTCTAGAGTTGGCAAAAAGACAATCTCTATACCTGCACATACATACAATGGAACAACAAAAAATATTGTATTCAGGCACAGCAACGCGTGGCAGGGTACAGCTAATAATTTGCCACAATTCAGGAAATTGCCGTAAAGGGCAAAAAACTCCTGCCAAAACTTTTTCTCTGCGCTCGACACCATATTTTTATTCCTAGCTGCGATGTTTCCTCGTCGAAATGCTCTGAAGTTGTTCGACAGGCGTTCACATTAAACGACAAGTCTGTCAAGCAAATCAAAAAGTTGGAAAATTTGATAAACCGTACTACAAATCGGATGACTAGCTTGATTAGTGTTCAAATTGTACGATTTAGTCGGTCGTCAAGCGAATTAATCAAGCAAATCGTATAGTGTGAACCCCGCTACTCTATAGTTACAAAGAACATTTTGTACTTTAAGTAATAGTATTTATCCCGATATCCTCATTAACTGTGTGACTCACAGTCATCCGTCCTTCAATTGCAAATTAAGTGGATGTTTGAGGTATTTTTGTCTCAATTTGTTATTTAGTTTTAACACCAAATAATTAATACATGGCTTTAGCCTCTCTCAAGATGTTTTACGAAGAAGCGTGTACTTACGTACAGTTGTTAATATAGTTCAGTATACAAATCACAAGCCTTAAATGCATTACGTTCTTAATAGATTTCCTCCCAAGTTTCAGAAAGTAGCTCAATATTCAGAAGTTTAAAATTAGTCTGTTATCGAACTCATAGAGTTCGGAATATGGAATTAGTCATATGATGCGATGCTAATGCCCAGAACACAGTTTGGGGCAGCAGCAAATGTAATACACCTACAAAGAAACCATTTCCTGAATTACATACTATCATCAGACTTAGGTTAGGTTAGGTGTGGCAATGGTGTAGTGGTAGCGTCATCGTTTGTCGAGCTGATGGTTCACAGTTCAATCCCTGATGTTAGCAAGCATTATATGATAAGAGGCAGTCCGATCAATTGCGAAAGTTTATGACAACACTACTGCGAAGGCATAACACTGGCAGTAGGTTTGTCATATGACTGGAGAAATTGATCTCTCTGTTGATAATTGATATGCTTATGACATCAGGTGGATCGGGAAAAAATCCTGTGAATCAGAAGCGAAGGCAAAACAAATAAATGACAACTATCAATCTCCCCAGTTATCTGGACAACCACCCCTGGAGCTAATGTGTGAAACCTAATACACCTGAGTTTCAAACCACTACACCAATCTCTTTCTCTCTCTCTCTATCTTCCTTTCAACGCCCGCACTGTGTATAAACATTAAAAGGGTATTCATATCCCCTTGACTGCGGGTAAATTATAAAAAAAAAAAAGGTTAGATTGAAGTGGCTGCCAGGTAGGCCAACACACTTAGACCAATGATAGGTCCAAAAAAGTTTGAGAATGCAAGAACTCTATAAATTTGGTCGCAAGATTGAATTCTTTAACCCTTTTCTGTGTCCCAGGGCACACTGGAATGCGGGAAATGAGATCTCCGACAAGATTTCTAAGTAAGGCTTAGAGGAAGTTTTATCAGGACCTGAGCCTGCGTTGGGTTACCCTGAGATAGACAAAGCCTGTTATCCACAATATAAGTTATACGTATAACTACGAAACGGCTATCAGAAGAGCTTTTATTTGAAGCTAATAACCCCACTTTTTTAATTTTTTAATAAATTATATTAAT
Organism: Blera fallax; assembly: GCA_946965025.1. Lineage (NCBI taxonomy): Eukaryota > Metazoa > Arthropoda > Insecta > Diptera > Syrphidae > Blera > Blera fallax. The sequence goes on from OX337246.1 coordinate 60,488,877, forward strand.
TTATTTTACGATTGGTTTTTTAAAAAGGAATGGATTGCGTCCGCTCCTAATCAACTTCATTTGATACCTGGGGATTGCAAATCAATGTCTATGATATTAAATATTATCAACAAAGGTAGTGTGGGAGAGAAAAGATGTTTAATAGTCTTAAAATTGAATTTCAAAGTTTTATTTTTTTAATTTTAAACTTTGTTTGAAGTATATAATATAAACATAATTAAAAAAGTTACGTATAATCAAAATGTTCTTATCCTTCACAACTTCAGCGAAAACCTGCGTTGCCATCAGAAATAAAAAGTTATTTTAAGTCGATAAAGTTATTAAATGAATACACCATCTTCTTTTGTGGTACACTAGCGTCCATCCAAATTCCGGGAGATATAACTACGAACGTTTCTCAAACGTCAATTCACCAAAACTAGTTTTATTAATGTTCCATACCTTAAGGCTAGAACCAATAACTCACGCTCTTTACAAAGGTTGTTAGATTCCCAGCCTGTGCGTTCACTTTTTATACCTATAGTGTATGCTTTTAAATATGATGGCAAGATTTCGTACTTTTGATGGACCACCCGATGTAAAATTTGTTTGTTTTCTTGTTAAAAGAAGTTTTGTTAAAAAAAGCAAAATTTTATTCAAATAGTTCTGAATATATATATGTATGTATATTTAGTTGACAGACTTACAATATTGATAATTTAAAAGTTTCTTTTTATTCATGTTTTAATTTTTCTTTTATTCGCACAAGGACGCCATTCTTTGAAGTCAGAGGCCTTATTCCTGGAGCCGGGTACAATGTGTTCTTGGTGGCGCACAATAGCAAAGGCCGAAGCAATGCAACAATCCTGCAAGTTTATACCCTCAAAGATCCGGAGAAGCAAACAGGTAAAATGTCATACATTGGATGAGTTTTTTTTTCTTATCCTGTGTACACTCCGTATCCTTGGGTACTCTACACGCATACACAAGCACAATGCTTTATTTCTTTGTCCATTCTTTATTTACACAAAACTTTTATGAGTTTGACTTTATTTTTATTGTACGTATCCTGTGTTGCACCATTATTTTCTGTACTCTCCGCACAACCTTTGTTATCTTCTATTAATTGTACAACCCTCCAAAAAAAAACGAACACAATGGATGTGTCCTTGTAGTTGTAATTACATTCAAAAAGAGACCAGCAGACAATGCAGTCGGAAACAATGACAAAAGTAAGAACATTCAAATTGTTTACTTTTCATTTTGTAGAGTTAATTTCATCGTTTTTTTTCCCCCGTTGCACTGAATCCTTTTCCATAATATAACCTGCAATCCTGCAATAGAAAAACAACAATCGCACTCATTGGAGCGCATTCACAAACATACACTCACTAACCAGTCACTAGATAGTAATCAAATTATTCCTTCAAATAGTGATTTCGAAAATTACAGATCTATCTTTGGCGTATGCACCAGTTATCGAGGACATTCGACCATTTCTGGGTATATTGGTGGGCATCGTTGGGAGTATATTTCTGGTAGCGCTCATAATTGTCATTATTGTTCGTATGCGAGGGTCATCCGGCCGTGACAGAAACAATTATTCCCATCAAGTTAGTCGAGCTGGTAACCTACACAATGGACCGTCAATTCAAGACATTCGAATTGGACGGGAGACATGCCAGACGAGCAGTGTCGATAGTATTGACAAAAATCCGGACATAATACCACAAGGTAATTATAAGTCACTTCATAACTTTGTAAAGAACAGAATAAATATATGTGTGTTCTCTCGACTATGTTGGTGGTGTGATTGGACTTTTTGTAGACGGTCGTGACGACGAGGATGAATGGACAACGAAAGGACATAGTCGAGCGTATGCTACAGCGGCATTAGCTGAACAAAATGCCGTAATTACTTCATCAACGTATGATCGAATACCAACCTATGCAGTGATTGACAAAAAAACAGCGCAGAATCATATTCAGCAACAATTGCAGCATCAGCAACAACAGCACCAGCAGACTGCACAACAGCATCTTCATCATCATCATGGTACGCCGCAATACATAACAACGTATAACACCTTGATACCGGTGAGCAAGATGGGATATGCTACTCAGCAGCAGCACCAGAATCAGCTCCAGCAACACCAGCAGCAACAGCAGCAAGTGAACAAGGTAAGTAGTTTCATAGAATGAGCAGAATGAGGGACATGTGCTAGTACCACAGTGCAGAACTTTGCAAATTGGCGAAAGTGGAAAACCGCAGTTAAATTGAGCAGCGGTGAAAACTTTGCTTACTACATAGTTGGTTGGCAGTTCTGTTCAATGTGCCGCTAAATTGAGCGCATTTCACACACTTGGATGAGCTTTTCATTTCGCATTACATGCTAATTGCATGGCCTATTAGCTTTCAATCAGTTCGGTGAATATATGTACACATACATATGTACATAAATATGTGTGGATGAATTGTAATATGATATATGTACATACGTCTGTTCATTTTGTATATGAGACAGGAGTTTGAGAAGTTGCACGCTACGTTGAACACTAGTGCTGGTTGCGGGTCCTTATTTTTCAATGAAAGTCTATATTATCCTCCAGTTTCCATACCTAATTGTTAAACTAACAATGGAAGTTGTTGAATTGATTTTCTTGCCAACGATAAATGGGTTGCAATACATACTACCTCCTGTTGTGAGGGAGGTATTAATCGATGGTGTCCCTATTCCGAAATGTTAAAACAGAAAGAGGTGGGAGTATTGCTATGAGATATTTTGTTTAAAATCCTTATGTGAAGGCAAACGATTGCGAATATTGAAAAAAAAACATTAAAATGAAAGTAACGAATTTTGGCACCCAAAACTTACTTTTTACTTAGATCCTTTTCAAAAGATTGCACATAGGCACCACAATAGATGTCATAACTGGACACTGTCTAATAGGCAAGCATGCTACAAGGCTAGGCCTGTTTTCGAACGACTTTTGTAGAAGCTGCGTTAAGAAGAGGAGAAAACTATTCCTCACCTTCTTTGTTTCTACCCAGCTCTCTCCCGTAGAAGGAAGCTTCACTTAGGATTCCCCTATTACAACAATATAGGCGACCTGATAGATATCGACGTTAAGAGCCTCCTACGCGTCATAAAAAGCTCAAAATGCCTTAACGAGTAGATAGGGAGAAACTTTCTGCCATGATCCACGTGGTATCACAATGGACCTATCATTGGTCTAAGTGTGTTGGCGACTCCTACCTGGCAGCCACTTCAATCTAACCTAACCTAACCTAGATCTATTTGAAGCCTTTTATTAGCTCACATATTTATAAAGATTTTTCCATTAGAATCTGACTTTTCTAAAAATGTTCGCGAAAATTCGTACATAAGGGAGACCAATATCCATTTTTAGGCGAAAAAATCATGAAGACCGGCACATCTTCTGTATTGTTCGCATTTCTAAACATATATGTACATATGTACAAAAATATGCAAAAAGATATTTCACGTTTTTCTTTGAGAGTGCTAGCTTTTTCTTCATCTCAATCGCTACCACATTGTGCTAAGGCAGTGTCCAATTAGCCGTCCATCGGCTCACTTGCTTGCCAAAGCCGTTTCGCTGCTTCAGAGCCTGACGCAACCCTCCCAGAAAGGACAAACCTCACTAAAGCACGCTCATCCTGGTCGGAGAGTTTTTTGGGCCTACCTCCTGGAGAGCTGTTTAAGTCCAGTTAACATTTTTTCCTTAGCTGAGCAATGTATCATATGTCCCTTTGATCAGAACCTCCGCAGCTACTTTAAAATAAAGCTTGCCTTGTTTAACATAAAAACAAACAAAAATATGGTGACAAATTAACAATAAAATAAGAAAACCTACACAACTTAATGTGGTGTAACTTTAAAGGCAGCGCTTGGGTAGGTTAGGTTAGTTTGGCACGAGACACACAAACCAGACCAGTAAAGGTCCTTTGTGATACCATGGATCAAAGCCCTTTGGCCACTCAGGGACGAACAGAACCTGCCGGAGCTTTTTATAAAGCGAAGGATTCACATGACGCCTAAGGGCGCTATGTCACCAGGGTCTTCAAGGAAGGGGGACCCTAAATGGAGCATTCTTTTATGCGACAGAGCTGGGCAGTTACATAGGAGGTGAAGGATACTTTCCTCCCCCTCCCAACAGCTTCTGCAGAAGTCGTTCGAAAAGTGGCCAATTCTTTTGGCATGTTGGCCTATAAGACAGTGTCCAGTGAGAAAACCAACAACGCAGAGGGTCTGTGATCGCTTTAGTTTGACCAACTCAGCACTACGTTTATGGTCCAGCCTGGGCCAGATCTGCTTCGAGATGAGACACGTTGACTCGTTTTCCCATCTGAGGTTGGTCTTGCTAATAGCATTCAGCTTTAGTAGCTGCTTAGATGTAGCTAGGGGCATACCCAGGGACTGCCTATCAGACAGAATCCTTAGAGGAGTGCCTTGTCTGCCCTGCAGTTACCTGGAATGTCTCTGTTGCCTGGCACCCAGCATAGGTGAATGTTGAACTGCTCTGTCATCTCCATAAGAGATAGACGGCAGTTGAAAGTGGCCTTCGAGGTAAAGGAGCACGATTTCAGGAACTTGATTGCCGCTGGGCCATCAGTGAGAATGGTAATATCCCTAAAAGATAGTACATTACAGGACAGGGCTTCCTTAATCGCCATGATTTCCGCCTGAAAAACGCTACAATGATCAGGGAGGCGGAACGGAAATTCTAGGTTGAGCTTTTCGTAGCAAATACCACATCCCACCACGCCTTCGGTCTTAGAGCCATCTGTTAAAATGTGTACCGAGCTCCCATCGATAAGGGGGGATTTGTCCCATTGTTCCCGTTCAGGGATGCTCGTACGGAAGATTCGGTCAAAACACATTTTCGGCGGGATGGAGTCTGTATTTTCATGTTTAAAGTTGAGGAGATCAACGATCGAGGAGTGGCCAATGTGATATCTAGACCACTGAGAGGAGGCTTTCAGACGGATGGCCACACAGGCAGTGATCTGTTTGACGAAAATATCAAGGGGCAGCAATGTGAACATAATATCCAGTGCCGCTAAAAGAGTAGTTCTCAGTGCATCACTGATGCAAATGCATGCAGATCTTTGCACCTTAGCTTACTGAGTAGTATGGTGGAAAGCTCTGTTGAGAGCGGGCCACCATACGATCACGCCATAAAGTAGAATAGGCCTGATAACGGACACGTACAGCCAGTGAGTGATTTGAAATTTCATACCTGGTCTATTTACAGGAGAGAGGCTTTCCTGAGGCGTTCTAGTAGATTGGCTTTCCAGTTAAGTTTTCGGTCCAGAATAAGACTCAGGTATTTTGCTTTATCTGTAAAGGTAAGACTGGTACCATTTATCTTGGGAGGGTCTATGAGTGGATCTTTATATTTTCTTTGATTGCGAGGGATTGCTAACAGGTTCTTACTTTTGTATTTCCTTCTTATTAATTAATAAATCTATCTTATTTATTAAAACAAAAATTCTAGCATTAAAATTTGGTTCCATTCGCACACCAAAAGTTTTTAAAGTCTTGTTCTGTCTTATTCATATGAATTTTACCCATTAATGCAGAGTAACGTTAATTATTGCATGGAAGGAAATTCTTTTGTTCATATAAACTTTTTATTGTAGTTGCTTATTGCGATAGCGTGTCTCGGTGGTTTGTGCGTTGGACTACTAAGAGGGACTTTCGCGAAAGTTTGACAATCGTCCTAGAGTAATAGCCGTCATGAGAAAACTTTTCAATTTACCTTTCGGATATGTTTATGTTCCTTTTCAGGATCTATAAAGATTTTGAATAAGAATCGTACGTTTTAACAAGCTGCTTATATTATTGCCCATGTATCTTGATTCCTGCTTCAGAATGCTGTAGAAATACAGTTAGAACTGGCATTACTCTACTTTCATCTTTTTGTTTATTTAAACAGACTCGCTTTTGGCTTCTCTCCTTCGAATCTACCCTGTTTATGTTATCGTTTTTTTTTTCTCAAGTTTATAATTTTTTTTTACAAAAAAAATGCCTTATTTTAGCTGTCCTTGATTCTACACTTAACATTATATGAAATAAAACACACACAACGTAGATTCTATATCAAGCCTAAATTTTGATCATGGCCTGAAATAATTTTTCTCTTGGTCCTTGTTTTGAATTTTATTCCTCCAACCCATACACCAATTATTTAACTTTTCCTTACAACCGCTTTGATACTTTTTACTGCGCGTAAATTTTATTCCTCCAACCCATACACCAATTATTTAACTTTTCCTTATAACCGCTTTTTACTGCGAGTTCCCATGAAATATGTGTGTATATCTGACATTCCTTGCACTTGCTTCAACCAGCATGAATTGAATTTAACAATTAGAAATTCACGAGAAGAATGTGTATGCATTTCCTTATAATCCAAATGACTTTCTTGCAATACCCTTGCAAAGTACAATATGCCTGCAATTTTCAGTTAGCAATTGAAATCTTCCAAATTCTGTTTTCAAAATTTTAACCTGAAATTCTATGTAGTTCATTCTGAATTGGAGATAATAAAAGTTCTAAGGATTCTTAAGAGACCTCCTTTAGGAAGTGGCATAAAATTTAGATAGATAGATAAATTTATTTCGTATAATATTTACAATGGTTACCGCATATTTTACAATACAGACATTTGATGTATTACATCTTTCTACTGAAACATTATTTTATATAGCAGCAAGCTTTTCTTTTTAGACATAAAGTTACACTTTGAAGGAAAATAACTACAAAAAACCTCCAATTTAAACAGCTTAAAAAAATATGCATATGTATATACAGTAGACGCTCGATATAGTGAGCTAATGAAAACCGGGCCTGTTCACTGTATCGAGATTGTTCATTGTATCGAGCGTGGACTTCTTGAAGCAAATTGCATCAAAATATGAATGTTTTTACATACATACATACATACATACATACAATACATCGAAATTGAAATACACTTATCCCTCTGCACGCGGTTTCACTTTGCGCGAACCCCTTATCCTCGCGCTAGGCGAAACCGCACAAAGTGAGGGACGAGTGTATAATTAAAACTTTTCTGTCGAGTTACTAAAAAACAATCCAATATTTATGAAAAAGAATAATTTTTTTTAAACACAAATAATTCATCCGTAATGCATGCAATGTAATAAAAAAATAAAAGAAACGGCAGAAAACATGCCGTTCTCTACTGATAGTCAGAATTTTTCAAAATTAAAATTAAATTAAAAGTAGTAATTTTAGTAAAAATCAAAAAATGAAATTTTTGATTTCCCTCCATAACACTGGACAGCTAATTTTTTTATCAAAATTGGTTTATTACGTTTATTTTTGTGTGTTCTATTCGAATATAATAGTAAAAGTTTAATATCGGTTGCCATTTTTTAAAAACTATACATTTAAAGTTTTAGCAAAGTATAAAAAAACAATAGAAATGGTATGAATTGAGAAGAAATTTGCCTCCTGTTTGCTGATCTCTTGTAAATTGACTGGGAGCATCTCTTGCTAGGGTCCAGTAGTAATCCGTTTTTTCACAAACCCACCTCTCGCGAATGTCTGACAAACATCCGAGAGTAATAACTGTCAAGAGAAAGCTTCTCAATTTGCCTTTCGGATATGGCTCTAAACTATAGGTCCCTTCCATTTGTATGAAAAAATATCTCACGCAAAACACGAATGGTCGCGAGAAGCTAGGCCCTGGACCAAAACGGTCTGTTGCGCCAAGTATTTGTATTTTTTTTTTAAAGTAAACCTACCTCTACCATCTTCATCATAAAGATTTCAGTTAATTTAAAAATTATTTTTCTAGTGGCTTGCTGATTCACTTTTAACTTAAGTACTCCACTGACATGTTATGTGTTGTCACATTAAGTGCATCCCAACTAAATAACCGTGAAGGAAATAATGTTTGATATTATCGCACATCAACCGGGTGATCCACTTAACACTCTTCTATACTCACATATTCACAACAATGAATGAACACGAAGCGATGATGGTAACAGGAAGGACCTTCAGGGCATTGCAGCATAAACAAAAGGAAACGCTAACGTTCCTCTTTAATTTTTCACACACAATGTTCCCCAAACAAGTAGAGATAGAGTGTCACCGCTTAATGTGCTTATGATTCTGAACATATCCCTTCACCACATGGTACATAAAATGTGCGCCTGTGTGTGTATTGTGCCCGGAAATTATCGCGTGCTTGAAAACAGTGAGAGGAAATGTGTATTCCACTGAAATCTGAGCATTTCCTTTTTTGCGGACATGATTTGTTGGTCTTTTAGGCAACTCCGTCGGCAGTGTGGCAGCCGTTGTAGGTTGCCACCACGGTAGCCTTAAACACTAGTGCGTCGTTAAAGGAATGACACCCTGCCGAAGGTGACGGCAATACGAGCTTACCTATCCCAATAGATAATAACCAATGTTGGTTATATGAAAACGACCTGTTCATCCTGAATACGTAATGGGAGCAAATATGTATGAATGTAGTTATACATACATATGTAGCTATGATTTTATTTCTCTATCGAAACAGTGACACTAGTGGTGAAAATTAAGTGTATCTCTCGTATAGCTGCAGCTCGGGTTATGACAGGAGGCTCGAGAGACTTGATGCCGTTGTTTGGTGTTTCAGTGTTTCTCGTTAACGTCATGTTTTTGATACCCATGTAATATTGCGTTCTCGCGATGTTCTGGATATATTTCCGTCTTATAGAATAAGTGGAATTTAAATGCAATGACTAAGGTCTTGGAGTGGTACTTATGACAGCTTTCAGGTACAAATGAACAAATTACTTTTTACACTACGTGTTGATTGCAAGAGAAATGCGAGGATTCATTGGGTTTTTAGTCCTGGTAGGTTATAGATGAGGGTGGATTGGGTTTATTTTTCTTAGTGTGCATGCTGTACCTATGTACATATAATAGATACTTGAAATGAGGATGCAAAACAGAAGCGAGAAATAAGTGAACCGTTTTGTACAAAAATTTTTTTCTCATTTTTTAGCTTACATATGTATGTATGTAAGTACTCATTATTAATTATACTTTAGTTGCAAAAAAATGCGTTTCGGCGTTGCTGTAGACGATAGTCGCTTCTCATTTGATTACCAAGAAAAACTTTTATTTGGTTTTTACGAGTGTCATATGTTTCAATAGCGATTGCTAACAAGTCAGCTGTTAATTTGCGCTTTCTATTTGACATTTCTATTCAGTTTAAAATCTTATTAAGAAACTTCCAAACAAATCTGGTAATTTTTTTTAAAAATCACTCTTCTGTTCGTAGTAATTTGATACACATAGTGAAAATCCAAAATTGTCTGTCGTCATTGGGTCTTATTTCTTTCTAAATGAATACGAACAGCGCGTCCCATGGTGCTCGTTTTTTAGCGATGGTCATTGATGCTAATAACCCAGCATACTTTTAAATCATTGCTCATTATCATATAAATATTGTAACTACTGCTATTCGCATATTATAGCTTTTTCTTTTCAGCGATTTTTTTAATGGTCAGTTCAATGTTCAGAGGGAATGGAAGGATAATATCCATCAAATTAAATTCTCAATACAGCAGGAATTTAAAAATACATTTTGTTTTGCAAATCTCAAATTGGAATTTGCGTTCTTTGAGCGTCCTCTTTGGACCTTCAAAACAAGTCGAATTAAGATTTTCCGCCATTTACCATATCCAAATTCCAAGAATACTTGAAAAACGTGGTTCGTTTATCCGCATTCGAGAAAGATTAAACATCAAATTCAGGTTCTATCGCTCTTAACCGTAAATATTCGTTTCTTGAATTAGCCTTAAATGTATCATTTATTTTACCACTGTACAAACATATATACCGCATAAGTAAGAGCTATATCGTTTGAATATCCTTTAAACAGTAAGCAAGTACACTACGAAAACAGTTTTGGTATACCCACTACCTTTTGTACTTTCACTAAATAGAATTTTCATAGAATCCACAGAAGTTAAATACGCCCACTTGGTAAGCTTTAAAAAATGTTCATGCCAATTATGCACTTCGTCTACTGCGAGCTTGGAATAACAAAGTCCATTAAAAACATATGTATGTACATATTTGTATATCATGCTGAGACTTTGACTACCTACATAATTTGACTGCCCCCAGCTATTTCCCGAAAAGAAAGGACGTTTAACGTTTTTGCAAATCAAGAAAATTCTATAAGCAGCTATGTTATGTATTTATTCTATTGTAATCAAAAATTGCACAAAGTAACATGTAAATTTTACGATAAAAAGAAATAGAGATTGAAGAGCATGAAATGCTTAAAGTGAAGAGAATAAAAGTAAGGTTTACCTTTTTTAGTTGCCAGTTCAGTTTTACACGGCATGCCTACCTGATTATTTTTATATTTTGCATTGGAAAATTGCAAAGGTGCGGAGAATTTCCCTTTCCCTAAGATTTAAAATACTCTATCCCTACAGTTTATCTTATTTTAAATGTAATTAGATGCATCTGTCTTTTGGGAAAGGTTGTCCCTTTGAAAGTCCTTATTCGCATTTTTCTGTAGAGTGTAGAGAAAGTGTGTATACCTTAGACTTAAAATACATCAGTCCATCTTACATTTCGTTTTATTCAATTTTAACAAGGTGCCGTTTTCTACTGCACTACTAAACACTCGAATTACTGAAATTTATTTAGTCAAAGAATCACGAAAGTGACTATTTGATTATATATATGTATGTACGTGAGATATTTTGAGCACATGCGAGGACATACCAAAGTAATTTTACACATATGGTAAACAAATATAGAATACTACATAAACCTGAAATTAGGCAGCTAGCACTCTACTTAAAAATGTATTCCATTGTAGTTTCTATGAACGCAGATTGCCAAAAATTACATTAACAGAGTCAAGTCTTAATTTTGCAATAATCCTAGCAGTCCTAAAGAGCATTAATTTTGACTTCCGAGTAAGGAGTCTTCAACACATTTGGTTCGCCAAACATCCGCTATTTATAGTGATGTTCGGGTTTTCTGAACCACTTCGTTATATTTAAATCTGTCGGTGTTCCTTGGCATTCTGTTGAACTTCCGATCTCTTATAAAATTAGACACATACCGAATGTCAAACAAGATAAGTCTGTGAACTGAAAACGTTAGCCAATTTATTACCATCCAAATTTACAAAGGTCGGCTTTAATCCTCTGTTAACAATACATAGGTTCTCAAAGGCTTAAAAAGCGAGTAAAGCCTCTCCTCTGTAGTTATCGCTGATACCACCGTACATTGTATTGTGTACATTTGCATCGCAACCAATTATTAATCCTTCTATTCTGTCATTGCAAAGCTTCACCAATAGCTCTTCTTCCCTTATAAGAGGATGTACTATGAATTATGCAGAGGCTACAATAAGCCTCATGCACCTGCCCCTATTCGCACAAACAGAGGGTCTGGTGTGCATTAGTATGTCATCGTAACTGGTTGCACACCGTGACCCACCATAGTACATTACCTAATTCATTCTCCGCATCAGTCCCCTGCCCTTTCCTTGGAAAATCTGAAGTTCCTTTAGCAGAGCAAAGTCAATTGAATCATCCCAAAAGCATTTGAGCTTCTTAGCTGAGGCTGAAGTGAAGATTCAATTAACAACTCTTCAGATGCCCGATATTGCGTTGTTGCCTTCTGTAAGTTAACGAAAATCGTCAGCGTTGTTCAACCAATCTTCCCGTCTCCACAACTCTCCGTGTGTCGAACTCTCTATCTAGAAGTGCTCTTCACATTTTAGTCGACACAGCCCAGAAACAAATATCATTAACCTTTCTATATATTTAAGAATATGCAGCTGATCCACATTGTGATTAATTCCCTCCAAGAGAGAGATAATCTTCTCTACGGCGTCACATAAGCAGTTCTTGGACTTAACGTCTGCTCATTTTAATACTCCTTCTAAGGATAACTCCCTTAACGGCCCGACCCATAAAATCCGTCGACGTCGTTCCGTTGAAAGTCGACGTTGACGTTCACGTATTGCCGGAAAGAACAGTTAAATAAAATCCGTCGCATACCTATGTACGTTGACAGATGACATCCGATGACAGTTCCTCTACATTATCTCAATGCTTCCACCAATGAATGTTCTTAGTCTAAATTTGTGAATGCGTGAACTTCAATGCGTTAATGTGTAAACTGCCAATGAATCAACGGATTTAGACAGTAGAAAGTATACGTACTTTATCCGTCTTAGTTTATACATCCGTTGGTTATGGGTCACTTTCTATAAGAATGAGTGTATTCTTTTTAGATCTCAGTTAAAAATGACGCAACAAGGGATCGTCGGATTCTATAGGTCGGGGCCTTTACACCTACATACATACATACATCGCTGGCATTCTGCGGAAAAGAATCTGAATAGATATTTTTTGAAAATACTCAACTGAGTTACTTCCAGGACTCCCTCTCAGTCAATGTCGAAAACACATCTTCGGACATCGCCGCCGCCACATAGTATTAGTGGACCCTACGAACAAAGTCCCACATGGAACTGTCTAAGGTGGCGCGAAAAAGTAGAAGGGGACCTCAATCAACTTTGATTGAGAAATTGGAGGCAGTTAGCTAAAGAAATTTTCTGTCACACTAGTTTTCTAACCATCGGAATATATAAATATACATATATACATATGTAGGTAAAGAGTTAGCATCTTATCCTGTATCTATACAAAATTGACCTCTTTTTAGACTGAAATCTGCGATGTAACTTTTTTGGTTAATATGTTGGATAATACAGAGACTACATACCAAATTTGAGGTTAAACCGTATATGCACAGAGAGACCCCATTTTTTTACTTCTCTATAAGAGTAATTCTAAAATGCTAATGACATTTGGTTTCTATGTTCGCCCTTATTCGAGACCAATTACCGTAGAACATCTTGTATAGTATATTCGATATTCCTTTGATAAACGGAAATGTCCATTCAATAGAAAATGAATTCAACAAAAAGCAAAATACAATAAAATGTTGCATGCGTCCGAAATGAATATGTTCAGATAGTCAATAGGTATAACAATATCAAAACATATAGATATTTTCATATGTACATCCATACATATATATATTCGAGGAAGCGTGGAAATAGCCAACAAATTGGAAAACTAATTTCATGATTATTCCAAAATGAATAGCAATGAAATTAGTCCATTTTTATCCAATTCATTGGTTTTCCCCTTCTGAGCCGAATTTCGTATCTTAGCATACATAAACATACACAAAATTTCCCGAATGTTCAGACGAGTAATGTATATTGACTTTAGACTGGTGACTTATATATCTGTATTTATATTTTTGTATTTTTTGATTCAGAAAAAATAAATTGAATTTACTTTTATTAATTTGAATCAAGTAACACCAAATATTTTTCTTTTATTTTCATGCTTGTTGGCATCCAAAAATTTACTGAAACAACTTTACTGCTGCACATTATTACAACTCTAGACTGATTTAACATATGCAGAGTTAGCCGCTACAGGAGGACAAAGGATACCCTATTGCAGTGCAACTCTAGGCCGGCCAAGACAATCTGATATAAAACGGGCAGAGCCGAATATTTATTCTCAGGTAATAAATTTGCCCGATCCACATTCTTCAGAATGTTGAGCGGGATAGCGAGGTTGTTATTTATATGAAATTTTTGCCGCAGTCAAGGCAGAAAAAGGCGAGAACAAATATGGAAAAGGAAAGATCTAAAGCACGCACATAGCAAACATAGAAACAAACCATTCGAAAACTCAAAGCACACAGAGTAATGCTTCCTTAGATGATTTTCAAAATGTAGACATGCCTATTGTGTCCTGGTAGGAAAGAAATAAACGAAAATTTATGTGAACTAAAAAGAAATTCCAGAAGAAAAAACTACGAACGTAACAACAGAAAGATTGAAACTAGGAGGGGCGAATGACCAACGTGCACAGTAATTTTATTTCTTCCTTGCACTTGGTGTGCGCAATCGATGCAAAATTCATTGTTATCCTTGTTAAATTCCTGTGGTATCATTGAGGACAGTGCGGAAGGCACAAAATAACTACTATGCTCGACTGAGTTTTACTACACATTTCATGTGTTTGATTATTCGTACATACATATGTACATATGTAGGTATATGCTTTGCCTCTTCTGAGTGAGTGTTGCCACTGCTATTGATACATATACCCTACTTCTGTTGTTGGGGATTTCATTTTACTGATGTTTTGCATCGAAGAGATCCTCAATTTTATTTTGGTTTTTATTTTTGAATAATTATTCTGTTCAATTAAATATATATTGCTTCCAGTCGTGCACTTGGCCGATTTACCCTGAAATTGTTCAATATCGCATTCGCCGATTTAATGGTGGTTTAATTTAATTTATTAATGTTGAATTCTTTGGGAATGCTTTTGATTAATTGTGCTGCATATGCACACCGGATTTACTTAATAAAGAAAACCAGATGATTATAGTATTGAATTTTTCTTATTATAATACATATGTACACATTATGTATATATGTATGTATCACCAAGATCTCTAGAAATAAAAATGATTTCATATCCAGTAACTTCTCCGAAATATCCTCGCTGATAATGAAATTTTATACAAAATGCATTCACACTTTTCGAGTGCTTCTGAAAAGATTTTGACATATGAAAAACTGCATGGATTCTTCTTATGTTGTTTTTATTACATTAAATACAATAGTTATAGAAAGCGCTTTTTCAATTTCTGTCAAATGCGTCACTATGTACGACTATGTGGACCATTAGCGGTTGTAAGTCAAAGAAAATGTTTGCCGTTTATTACTTAGTCCCATCTGCCGTTCTGTTAATTATTTCCTTAATACGCTGGCAAATGAGTTAAAATTTACTGTGAGCTTAGACATGAGTTCAACCGTGGTTGTTAATTTTTTCTGACCTACTTATCTTACGTTTCATTGACATTCGGTGATTGTAATGTCCAATGCATGGTAACTATAAAATTTTGTTCTTTCCACTGGGTTCAAGGTCCACTGCCTTGCTTTGGATCAGAATCCTCTTGCAGTTCCAAATGCTGATTGTTTATCCAGTAGAGTTATACTTGAGCAGACCAGATTTCTTCGCTTTGTATTCAAAATTTCATTTGCGCCATATTTAATAGTGCGTTTAAAAAATTTCGCATCCTTCACGTTTAAATGGACCAAATAAGCAGAAAGAAGACTCGTCTGACCAGAAAATGGTTGCTCCAGTCATGAACGTCATTGTCCCCAGCCAAATAAAGATGATTTTGTACGGGTTTTCCACCAAGAAAGACCTTCTTTACAGTATTCTATGAGTCTATGAAAAGATTTACGATAAGATGAAACCTTGCACTGACGGTTTTTTGTCAAAATTTCCTCAACTAAAATATAGGACTCCGCTTGAATACTTCAAATGTTAAGATGATATACAGTTAATATTGTCTATTGTTTTAATTGTCTATCTTGTTGACGTTTACAGTTTCTTTGCAACAATTAACCATATTGTAATAATGTTGTTTGTTTGTTCGCATGTATGTACTTATGTGCATTTGTTGTACTCTCTTCAGTGTGCGACACATGTTTTCACTCATCAGTATAAACACCTGCTGGCTTGCAACTGAAATCTCCATGATTCGAAATGAACCCATTTACATACATATGTACAAGATGTCGATTATTTACGTGTGGATGTGATAGTAATCGCTTTTTGGTCAACAGATTTAATGTTGTATTCGTGGATAGTTATCACTATCTAATTAAATATTTAACATCTATATGTAAGTCTTTTAAAGACGCTAACAGACCTTTATCTGCCAACTTGTTTTTCCCCTGAAAGCACGTTCACTCTTCTGTCGCATACGCATTATCCCTACGGGATCCTACGGGATCACCGATGTAATAAAGGAGATTGGATCAGTGTTCACTGTCCTTCTTTTACGCCTTTATATCCCTTTGTTATTTTCTGGCTGACATATTTATAACCCATTCTAATCTCTTGTTAACGTAAGCGTCACTGCATTGATCGGCATTGAAGTCTGACCCACTTTCTCTTCAGGTATCTCACGCTTACCTGCTAGTCTTTTCCTGTAAATACCTACCTACATATATACCTATGAAGAAAATATAATTTTCATTCTATTCCCTGAGAGCTTTAATTCTTGTTGCAACTTAATTAGACTTTGCTAGATTTATTCGTTTCGTCTCTCTCTGGAGTTCTGTGCAGGGGTGCAGTAGCCCACATCTTTATGTTTCTTATCAGATGTTAAGTCCGCCGTCCTTATACTAAGACCAACATTCTTAACTGTAGTAAGCTCACTTTCCTCATTTGCCCGCTATCTGGAGGCAGCCTGCGTGTCAATTTTTACTATGATACTGATGTTGCATCTCGTAAGCAAGTACAGGGTGTCCGCCGGGAAGGTATACTACTTTGTTTGCTTATAATTTTTGATTAAATGAAAGAGAATGGATCTTATATTGATAAATGTTTTATTTAATGTCGGCAATTATGTATGGAATACAATATCAGGTAAATGTCCGCCTCTGCTAGCCTCACAAATGCGAGCCCTTTTGAGCACATTTTTCATCACATTCTCACACATTTCACGCGGTATTTCATTAATTTCATCACGAATATTTTGTTTGAGTTGCTCAAGCGTTTCTGGTTTGTTTGCATAAACCTTGCTTTTCAGATATCCCCACAAAAAGAAGTCAGGAGCAGTCAAATCAGGCGACCGTGGAGGCCAATCAACATCACCATTTTTTGAAATAACTGATTTTTTCATGAAAATCGGGGTTGTCATGGGCTAGCTGTAACATCGTATTGGCATATGTACGGCGGCGTAAATGGTCTTCTTGAAGAAGCTCTTGTGTCAACTGAATCTTAAATGGAAACAAATGCAAATCCTTGTGCAAAATTGTGGCCAAAGTTGTTCTTTGAAGACCAAGCTCCTGAGCACGGCGTCGAACTGAGGTTGATGGATTGTTTTGAACACTTCCTTGAACAGCAGTAATGTTTTCAGCCGATCTTGCATTACGTTGTGGCCCATGCTTGGGCCTATCACCTACAGACCCTCTTTCTTCGAAATCATTCACTACACGATAAATAGTGCGTTTTGTTGGCACGTTGTTTCTCCCAAAAATTTCACGTAACTTTCTCATCGTCACAGTAATCGATGATTGATTTTGATAAAATGTTTTAACGATTAAAACACGTTGGTTTATCGAATGTTTTTCCATAATAAATTTGCCACGTGTCTACTTCACGACTGCCAAATATGAACTGTCAAGACTAATGTTTACCAAAATGGCGGCAAAACAAAGTAGTATACGTTCCCGGCGGACACCCTGTATTTGAGCAGCGATGAAATATAATCGGATAGCATTCGCTTCATATTTTAAGTAGTCTAAGTAAAGACGTCCACGAGAGAAAGTCCATGACTATTGCTGTCGTTTTCTTACTGCTAATCTGCAGTTCTTACGTTTTGTGTTCGCACATGTCCATTCCAACTATAATTTGATATCAATATTTATAGATTTAACTCAATGAACTTGCGAAAGTTCATCTAACTCACTTAGAAGGATTTTATGCGACCAATAAGGATAATGGGTTTTGATTCCTCTTCCGTAGCTTCCGTAGGTAAATTACATGGCTAACGCGAAATCATACTACCAGTTTATTAGATCGTATCCCTAGAGATCCAGATAATGGTACATAATTGGACAACATATTTTAACATTTGTGGCTTTTTCATTAATTTCAATAATATGGGAGCCATACAGCTATGTGATAGTACGAATACGATAGTATTTGTGGAAAGTATATCTTTCTTTTTTTGGAACCAGTTAAGCAAAAGAAGGAAATATTCCAACGCTCATATGTATGTATGTATGTAGTTGTGTTATGTGTTATTTTTGTGCAAAGTTATTGAAAATTACATCTAGGTCTGCACTACACTTTCGTAATTTCGTTAAATTGCTCAGAACCTATTAGATAAGATAAGATAAGCTTTTGTTTTTGGATATTCTGAATGATCCGTTCTCTTTTACATAAGGTAAAAGTCAGTACTCGCTTTGACCGGAAAAGACGATTATTTGGGATATTTAAGAAACTTCTAAGAGACTGCTTTAGAGTAATATTTTCTTACGAATCTGGAAACCGAATTCGGAAATGGAAACCTAGATGATGATAATTCTATTGGAAAGCCTACTGGGTCTTTTGTGAGAACGCAATTCTTTGTAAAGGTTACAATTGGTCTTCCGACATGTACGTTGTCGAAAAGAATAATATCTACTATCTATCTACATCCGTTCAAGTGATGATCACTTCGAAAGTGGTAAAACGTGGGTTATCCTTCTATTCAGTCAGGTCTGATTGAACAAATGACCAGACGTCACTCATGAATCAAAACAGTGTATGTACAGTGGCGAGCAAAACTGGATACATAATCTGAGATTTTGTGTTCTTCGAATTCGAATGAAATTTTCAAAGTTTATTACTTGTTTAAATACTAAGAAAATGATGTATTAACGAATATAATCGTGCAAGTAGAACGGCCAAAATCAATGAATGTTAATTCATACCTCTATGTATCCACTTTTGCACGTTTGAAAAAAAAACGAGTTTTAATAGATTTAATATTTTGTCCATAAGCCTTTATTTTTTATTACAGATTTTACTCGTTTTGGCATACTCTCTACCAACTTTTAAATGATTTGTTCGGAATTTTAGACCATTCAGACTGTACTCTCAGCCACAACTCATACAAATTTGTAGGGGCTCTTTCGTACTCCCCCAGCCTTCTCTTCGCTATAGCCGATAGGTTTTCAATTGGATTCAAATCCGGGCTTTGCGCTGGCCAATCTATTGTCTGAAAGCTTTGATTTGCGAGCCAGTTATGACTCGTTTCCAGTCTTCCACAGTCCAGTTCTTACGGTCTTTACAGAACTTTAGCCTAGCCTTTACGTTTTTTCCTGATAACGCTGGTTTTTTTCTTTTTTACGGCTGATACCAGCCCGATTCCACGCAGCGCCCTTCTAGCGGTCCACTCGCTTACATTTTTGCCAACCATTCTTAATGCAGCCTTGGGTGTTCTCACGTCTTTCTTAGCCATAACACGCTCCATAAGGCGAGCATCTCCATCAGTCAACAGTTTTGGACGTCCACCTTTATTTTGCACCATCTCAATTTTTATTATTTTTCTCACATTGAGTACTGTGCGATGGCACACACTGAGTTTCTCTACTATTTTCCGTGCCGAAAGACCTTTTGCAGACATCGAAATGATGCTGTTCTCAATATTAACAGTTATTTTTCTCATTTTTCCTGGATTTTAAACGAATGCACTTAATATATTATAAAATGATAAAACAGTTCTTCTAGAAATTACTTACGACCCCTCAGTGTGTTGTGGCAATATGAATGATCAAAAAATCATAGAACGTGACAATTTTTAATGTACGGTTAGCGGTATATTAGAAAAAATAAAGACAAAATCAAACGTGCAAAAGTGGATACATGGAGGTATGAATTAACATTCATTGATTTTGGCCGTTCTACTTGCACGATTATAGTCGTTTATACATCATTTTCTTAGTATTTAAATAAGTAAAACATTCGAATCGGCTTCGAGGAGGATGTTTTATTTACAAAAGAACACAAAATCACAGATTATGTATCCAGTTTTGCTCGCCACTGTATGTAGTCAGATTGGGCTAACATCATGCCTTCGTAGTCAAGTTTCGAAACGTAATTACAAGTAGTTCACCGGAATACAATGTGTATCAACAACCATCTTCGTTGGAACGATCACATATTCGAGGTCGCCAAAAATGCTGCAAAATGTCTAGGATGACTTATGCGGTGCAAGAAATAATTTACCCCTTCTGATCTGGCCACAATTTATAAGGCATTCATCCGCCCATATCTGGTCTGGTGCACCAAAGATCGTTTTGCACATTCTAGATAGGGTCTAAAACCGCGCGATAAAACTTATAGATGATAGAGACATTGTGAGCTCCATAGTCTGACTAGAACATGGCAGAAATGTCTCGTGTCTTTCCCTATTTTATCACTTCTTTTACAAAAAATGTTCCAGTGAAATAACCACTTGCATTCCTCCCCTTCAAAATTTCACCAGCAACACTCGTCACTCTTCGAATGCACATCAGCTCACCCTCAAGCCCTACTTCGGACGAAGTGTCCTTATACATATTCGTACGTAATACAGAGATTCACAAGCCGAACGACACGTATGTATGTTGAATGCTAGTTGGCAATGTGCTCGTATGGGGGTGCATGACAGAGGTTAGGTTTGGCAACTTGGTTTTCATAGAGTCTGCCATGGACAGCTTTCTATACTTAGACATCTTAAAAAACAATCTTAAGGAGAGTGCTCTTAAATTCGGACTGGGGAGGTCGTTCATCTTTCAGCAGGATACTTCCCGTTTGGTGCAAGAATGGTTAGCTCGTAACTCAAGACAGTTGAGTACACCACCCCAGTCTCCTGACATGAACCCCATATGGGATGAACTTTGAGGGAGACTCAAGGATCGACAAATTTCCAGTAAAAGTGAGCTTAAGAAGACTAGAGCAAGAATGGGGCCAAATACAACCGGCCGTTACAAAAAACTGGTTGAATCTATGTCAAAGCAGTTATAGCTTCGAAAGCAAATACAACTTCATACTAAAACAAAGTTTCTGTTAAAACACGTTATGTTATCTTGTCCTGTACGTAAACTTTTGTCACATTACTTTCCGTGATTTGAAAAGAAAGACGAGTATTTTTTTAAGTTTTTAATTCTTTTTAAAACTAAAATCCAATTAAGTTTGTTCTCCTAACTATAACGATAATATATATCCCTTTTTTTATTAACTTCCCAATGGGAAGTTGTTGTAATGGGGCCGATTTTGTGAATCGCGAATTTTGACATATCTCCACGTTTTAAGGTCACCTGAATCCAAATCCAACGTTTTTACAGAGATGTCTGTGTGTGTGTATGTACGTATGTGCGTATGTGCGTATGTGCGTATGTGCGTATGTGCGTATGTGCGTATGTGCGTTCGGAATTATCTTTCGTGTCGATTATCTCGAGAACCAAAGATCGTATGGACATGGGACCGGATTCATATGACGCGTAATTACGTAACTAAGAACTGATTAAGTTTCCAGAAAAATCGGTCCAGTAGTTTTTTGTTAGTAATTAAATAACTAAAAAAATAAAGGCAAACTAGCTGAATTTTGAAATTGATGATTTGTACTATTCATTCGTGCTGATTCTAAATACCTTCGTAGTTATTTTTTTTTAATATTGTAAATGTATGTTTTAGCAAAATTTTTATGAATGTCGTAGCAATTATTTTAAAAAAAATATTATTAAAAAAAAATACTTATGAACAAAAACTAGATGAATGTTTAGAATTTTAAATTTATATTATCAGGCCAGGAGAATAATGAGATTTCGAACTAGCCAACTCGTAATAATAAAAAAAATTACGTTGATAACAATAATACTAATAAAAAATGGGATGTGGATATATTCTTCGATATAAAAAAATCAACAATCTTTTTGCAATTCAAGGTTGCTTTATTAATATGCAATTAATACAAGAATATTATGTTTGAGAAAACATTTGGAGGTAATAGTATGATGTACATTTAACATTCAAAAAATAAATTATGACGTGGAACATGGTTCTAAGTAGAAGTTATTAACCGTAAAAGATATTTTCGATGAAACAATGCTTTTTTTCATTTCTATAAGTACATATAAATAGTATTTATGAAAATATATTATTTCATATTTTGATAAGTCTTATGTAAAGTCGATTTCTTCCATTTTAAATCCGATTTAATTGTATATGTTGTGTATGGACTGATTGATGTTATGAGAGCTTCATCAATTTCTGCTAGTTATTATTTTTTTGTGACAAGCCAATATGGAAATGTTTGTTGAAGATGATAAAATTCTTGAGGATATGGTTAATAATCTCCTACTGATGATTTTTGAACGGTTCATGGTGAAAGCAGTAGTTTTGTGATGTCAGTCTTGAACAATTCATGAAGAAAGTAAATTGTATTGTGCTGTCAGCTGCGTAGTCTGTTATCAATATTGTTGATGTCACAAGTTAAGTTACTTGTGACTTCCGTACAAGTATCCCTGAACGGGATGTATGGGACAATTCTCCTCCTATCGATGGTAACTCGGTACACTTTTTCACAGATGGTTCTAAGACCAAAGGCGTGGTAGGATGTGATGTTTTCTCCGAGAAGCTCAACCTAGAATTATCGTTCCGTCTCCCTGATCATTGTAGCGTTTTTCAGGGGGTAATCATGGCAATCCTGGCTGAAGTGTAATGTACTATCTGTCAGGGATATTACCATTCTCACTGACAGCCAAGCGGCAATCAAGTCTCTGGAATCGTGCTCTTTTACTTCAAAGGCCGCTCTCAACTGCCGTTTATCTCTTATGGAGATGACAGAGCAGTTCAATATTCACTTATGCTGGGTGCCAGGCCATAGAGACATTCCAGGAAACTGCAAGGCAGACGAACTTGCCAGTCAAGGCACTACTCTAAGGATTCTGTCTGATAGGCAGTCCCTGGGTATGCCCCTAGCTACATGTAAGCATCTACTAAAGCTGAATGCTATTAGCAGGACCAACCTCAGATGGGAAAACGTGTCAACGTGCCTCATCTCGAGACAGATCTGGCCCAGGCTGGATCATAAACGCAGTACCGAGTTGGTCAAACCAAAGCGATCACAAATCAGCTGCGTTGTTGGTGTTCTCACTGGACACTGCCTTATAGGCCAACATGCCAAAAGACTCTTTTCAAATGACTTCTGCAGGAGCTGGAGGGACGAGGAGGAGGAGGAAAGTATCCCTCACCTCCTATGTAACTGCCCAGCTCTGTCGCATGAAAGAATGCTCTATTTAGGGTCCCCCTTCCTTGAAGTCCTTGGTGACATAGCGTCCTTAGACGTCATGCGCTTCTTTCGCTTTATCAAAAGCTCCGGTTGGTTCTGTTAGTCCATGAGCAGCGAATTGGTTTTGAGCCATGGTATCACAAGGGCCTTTATTGGTCTAAGTGTGTCTGCACTCCCGTGCGGACAGCCAAGCCAACCTAACCTTCTTGTAAGTAAAGAAATGTTAATTCAGCATTCTTATTTGATGAGTGGTATTGATGAGATATCTCCAAGTTGATGGTTTCTTGATAACGTGAAGAAGAAAATTTCATTGTTCATCAAACGTCGTAGTAATTGTAGAAGCAAGTGTTTATGTGTAGGCCATTAGTGTTTGGGATTGAGTTTCATTAAAATTTTTCGTATGCGCAAAGATCTTGATCATGTGAAACAAATAATACTTATTAATTAAAAAATGAATATTGTCTTTTTATTTCTTCCCACTGGGAAGTTAGTCGTGTGGACCTTGCGGGTCGCACCCAAACCACATTTTTATAATTGAACAGAGTTTTATTATGAAAATATCTGTTCAATAAACTTCACCTATAGTGTACGTAGACTTTTGTCAATAAGTGTAGGTACCAATAGTCAAAATGGTCTCCGTACAGATACCAGGTTTTAATACTTATAAAGAAATTTTTATAAATTACTGCTGTAAGAGAAACAAAAATCACCCAAAGCCAAAGAAGCAAAATCAAGAACTATTTATTGTAGTAAGCTAAAACAAAAGTAATTGAATTCAACTCCTTAAAAATAATGAACAAAAAAGTCTCCGTACAGTACTTGTTTTAAATAAAAATACTACATATATTCATTGAAACAAAATCGCTGCTCAGTAATTTGTTGGTCCTCCTTTATTATTGACTAATTGTTTGCCCGCGGCTCCGCTCGCGTGGACTACAAAATTAAAGTTAATTTTTTAATTTTTTGAACTAAAACTAAAACTTACATTTTATGAATTATAATGAAACAAAATAATAAGTAGTCAATTTGTTTTTATATTTTAAATACACACTCCGCAATCAAAAAAGCTTGGAAGAACATTTCCTTAAATTATTTGCAGAAATTGTACCAGTCTATGCCTAATCGTATTTTTGAGGTTACAAAAAATAAAGGAGGTTCCACTCACTACTAAATTTTTCGAATGCATTTGATAAACGTTAACAAAAACCGTCGCGAAGGTCTTATATTTATCTTCTTCTTGCAAATAGGTAGACAATAAGACCCTCTTTGGAAATGCAACAACAAAAAACTTTTCCTTAAACTTTTTCTGTAATAAAAAACCTTTATATCTGATTGAAGCTCTGAACCTATTCTAGTGATGGGGAGGTATTTATGTCTTTTACATTTTTTTCAAAAATTTTTATCGCAGCGCCTCTTTGTACACAACATTTCTCATTGTATTATTCGGCGCAAGGATGTTTTATATATCAAATGAAACAGGGGCGAATTTACTAATTTCACCTAGTTTGTTTTTAAATTCGATAAGCCATTATTGAGTTAGAGCTGCAAAGTTAACTTTTCCCCATTTAATTATTCCTTATTTTACCTAACGGAACAAAACATATCCTATAACCTGAAGAGTGAACATATCTATGAAATAAAAAAAAACGTAAATCTAGGAGGCCGGAGAACCACTAACAGGAAATGACTTTGCCTTTTATAACTATTAGGGATTAGGGATGACTGCTTTAAGCCGAATGAAATGAACTACATAGCTTGGAGGTGGTCTGGGGACCAATCTTTGTCCATTCCTCCAGTAAAACGGCTTTGAGTTGAATTTGACTCGTAATGGTATGCTGAAGAATTTTTTTGTCCAGATAGTCCCATAAATCCTCCAAAAGCTAAGGTCAAGTGAATGATCAGAATGTTTCATTTGTCTTGGAGCATTAGAAAGCAGCCATTCCTTCACCAATTCTAACGTGTGCGTGGGATTGTTGTCTTGTAGAAACGAAAAGTTGTTGACCAGACCCAATTTATTTGCGCTTGAACTAAGATTTTCCCTCAGAATGGTTAGAAACCCATATTTGTCCATTTTGTTTTCAAGAAAAACCAGATTACCCGCGCCAGAAGAAGCCATACATCCCCAGACCATGACATTTCCGCGTCCTGAATATGACCTTAACCTTAAACGAATTGTCCTTGTCGATGTGTTCAATGGCGTACTCCAATCTGGCTTTCTGGTGCGTTTCGTAGGGCTTCCTCCGGCTCAGCGGACCGTTATACCCATTTCTCTTTAGCACATTTCGTTTGTAAACAAACATCAATATTGTAATTTTTTCCAAGTTAGCACTTGGTTTAGGGTTTTTGGTCACAGTTCTGATGATCCTCTTCTCTAAGCGATGATCAATTTTTTTTCGGTCGCCCTGATCTCGGTTCATTTGCCATGTTTTATTTTTGTAAACTTTTGTGCGACATATTCCACTGATCCTCTCGGTCTTTTAACAATTTCAGAGATTTCAGCTAATGATCATTGCTCCTACGTTTTTCAGTAATTTTATTGGAAATTTTGTAATCATAAAAAAGAATTGCTAGTCTTTCATAAATAATTGTTTTTTTTTTCTTTAATGTGCTCTGTTTTTATTGAAGTAGAAAGATAAATGTGAAAGCATATGACTGTACGGAGACTTTTTGGACTCTGTGTATGTATGTTATTTTGAAAAATTAGAAATTGGAAATTTTGTAGTACAATAATTTATTTTGCTACGCAAGACTCTGCACATAGGTCATCTGTTCTCACATCTGGTTACTTTCTTCCTTTTGATCCTAATCGATATTTTTGTCATTGGAAAAAAGCCAACGAATTCGTGTGCTTCAACTTGTTGAAGAACTGAGGAAGACGCCGCTGTTTCGTTATCTCCGACATATGTAAGTTGCCCACATCTCATGGAATAAGATTTGTATCGTGGGTTTTCACGAACCACGCCGCGAATTAGTCGCTCAGATACTTGAAGTGTCCTTTTCGGTGTGCTAAGATTCCGATAAATACAATGTTACACTTGTTGAATAAGTTCCGGGCTTTTCTTGCTGGCCTAAGAAGGAACTGCGTGTTGTAAAATCCTAACATCGCGATTTAAATAACTGTGCCATATGCATTTATGATGACTTGCATATACATACGTATATACATGTTGGTAAAGTAAATATAACTTATAAACAATTGTATATATTTATAAGTACACACTTATACATACAAACAAAATTGCTACAATGTTTCAACGGGTCAGCAAATTATCTAATTAGTTCTACTATTGTCAGATCGTTGGGCTTCCTCGTTTTCTTATTTTATTTTATTTTATTTCTTAACCAAAGTCCTGTCTCTTATTTCTTGTATTTTTGTATCTTTGCTTTACAATCTCCAACAAATTAAAACTAAGTATGTACATGGGTACCTACTCGTGCATATGAACATATGTACATACATGTATATATATATACACACGGGGTGATTATCAACTCGAAGACCCGTAAAGGTATACATACATAGGTTTAGATGCTCACCCACGAAAATTTGTGCTAACTCTCTTTTCGATTAATTTAACAATAAACTTTCTTTTTTCTTTCTATACTCGAACGCCTTTTGAAATGGTGCGCTTACTCGTGTGCATTTTTTAATCACAATATGGAATCTCATGCTATCTCATTGAATCTTCAAATTGGATCATCTGGGTGGCCTACTAATCTTCAAATTGAATCAAAACTAATGAATTCGTATGTGTGTCGCGACCTTGGTATGACAAATATATATATACATATATCAGATTGATTTGGCGCACCATCCAATGTACTCTACTAGTCCTATGTTCGGGACGAACACAATCACCGGGGTGACTATGTCGCATCCTTCGCAATTGGCCACGTTTTCAGCGACAGCACCTATATTCGCATCTCAGAGAAGTGGGATGAACCCCGGAAAAGTCCTTACAGCAACAACCAGCAGTCCTGCAGGTAATGGAGGAGCCCTCGTCGGTGGTGGCGGTGGAAGTGGCATGCAATCTCCAGTAAGCAGTGGAAGTATGCTTTGCCTGACTAGTATTGGTGGAGGAGTTCCGAGTTTGCAACAACAGCAGCCACCATCATCGACAGTAATATGTACAAGTATAGCGCCACCGCTAGGTGGCATCAGCAATGGGCTGCATCCTGTAGGAGTTCCTTCGGCAGCGGTGGCGGGTTGTTTCGGAGAAACGGTAAATAGATTTTCCACTACATAACTTTACCAGAACGGAATAAATTCTATTTTGTTGTTTGTTCCTACTGTACATACATATTTATGTATGTGTGTACATATTTTGTTTGCTTGAAAGGATTTTGCCTTTGTTTCACAGTGTTTTAGTTTTTGCCATCCTATGCGCATACTTTTTCTTAATTCTTTAATTTGTTTCGAACGTCTTTTTGTGTGTGCATGCGACCTTATTTACTATTCTTCACTTTTGTCGAGCGTTGAGCGCGTCGTCGTTGAACTGTGAAGGGCTGTGTGTTGATTTTGTTTTTCTCTTATTTTCTTTTAGTTATATGGTCTTTTTCCAACTTTCATCTGAATGATTCCTTTTCCCTAGTTCCTTTACTTTTCGCGTGCTTTTGTGTAAACAATTTACCCATGCATTTGTACCAAATTTTTTCAACTGGCACTGAAATTTATTGTAAAGCATGTAATGTGTGTAACTACTTCTGTTGGTATTTATAATTTTTGTGAAAGTATCTACATATGTATGTCTATTTTATGAAATAATTAGTAACACAAATGGGCTAAAAATTAATGAAATAATCAAAGAAAATATTTCTACTTATCGAAAAGTGGTAATTGAGTTCTCACGATGCTAATATATTTTTGGTACATGCTTGTAATACCTACATATTTACATACATATGTAAATATGCACATATGTATGTATGTAGGTACATATATCCATTTCAAGGTATAGCCCGTCAAAGTGGGATACCTCCTATTTGGAGGTATAACCATGTTAAATGGTATAACTTCTGAACTATTACACAAGAACAAGAACGGTTTTATATATTTTGAAGAGAAAATTCAGCAGCGTTTACAAAAAAAAAATTTATTCAGTCACAAAAAAGTTATGGCTCCTTAAACTCAAAATTATGAAAATTTGCTGTTCCAATTTTTTACTTAAAATGCATTTTTCTCAAAAGTTTTACTAAATAGAAAACTTTTTTTTATGAAACTTTTATCTATGTCAAATTTTCTAAAAATTTAGCTAAACAACTTTATGAACAGAAGGTGTAGTAAAAGCCATTTTTGTCAGACAAAAATGGTAAAAAATAATAAAAAAAAACCATGGTTGAAAGTTGACTGCTTTCCAGCCAGATTTGACTGGATTGATATGAATTTAGCTGGAAAAATACAAATACTTGGCTCAACGGACCGTATTTGGTCCAGGGCGTAGCTTCCCGCGAATTGAGAAGCTTTCTCATGACAGTTATTACACTCGGACGTTTGTCAGACATTCGCGAGAGGTGGGACCGTGAAAAAACTTTCTGATGTCGAACCTGCCGCTCAGCAATCCAACCCACTGACCACTTGAGCTACGGCAACCTCAGAATTTAGCTGGAATATTTCTTAAAATCCAGCCACCTGGTTTTTTAGCTGGATATAATTTTTTTACTACTTTTGAAAGTGTTTTGAACCATAGAAAACAAAAATATAGAAGAAAAACTTTTGTTGTGAATTTACTATTTTTGCTCTAAACTTGGAAATACTAGTTTGCGACCCCTAAACCGACCCCACAATATACGCAGATGGATGAAAGAGTGCTACAAAAAAAGAAATGTGTTTAATCAACAAATATTATCGAGCTAGTAGTGAGAGTGAATCCAATAATTTTCAGGGTCAGAAATTCTTTTCAATTCGTTTCTGAAATTAGTGTGTAAAGAATTGGGTTTTGAACCAACTGCTGTTTATAGCTTTTTGATAACTTTTTAATAATCTGTATTTGGAGAGCATTTTTCTATATTGCTAATTTTTTTTTATTCATGTTACTGTAGTCTTTGCTCCTTACATTCCAGAAAGCCGGCAGAGTTTCATTCACTTCGATGCACTCCAAAATATATTTTCTGTTTGTTCTTACACTACACTTGAAAAATATGTGAACAGACGATACAATTTTTCTATATTGTGCAATAAATATCAAACCCATTTTGATGTTACACAATATATTGCACAATCTGCAATATTGCAATAATATTGTGCAATACCACAATTATATTGAGCGCCTAGGGACCGCTTTGAATTTGTTTTAAACGCTATGCGTATTATTGTTATTGTTATCCAATAACAGAAAAAACTTCACAGAAACACTCTCGGGCCAATATCAAAGATTGCCTGAAATCTGGTGGTTGGTGGTTTCGGTACATAGGTACATTGTGTTTTATATACATACATATATAGATTTTGAAACGCTTTCTATTTTTTAAACTAAATTTCACTTCAAAGTATATTCATACACATGTATGTACATACGTACATATGTGAAAGAAAAATTGATTCTATTTTTATTTCGAATAAAATATTCGTTTTTATATTGGCTGGATTTTTAGCTGGATTTGTGTTTAGAACTCTTTGACTGGATTTTAGTTTTTCAGCCAAATCTAACTGGAAGGACAATTTTAAAACGGCAGCTCTGGTTAGGTCAGGGAGATCTGAGTGCCCAAGAGTTGGGGCCAAATCGATCAATCCACCGTTCATTAAATGTTTGATTGAGCAACGAAGTCACCCTGCTGCTACTGTGACAAGGTGAATTGCACTTTGTAAGTCCACCGAATGGTTTTGATAAAGAGCCCGTCCTCTTCTTGTTGACGCAGTAGCCATTGGCAAAATTTCTCTCTTCTTTGAGCATCTCCTGGTAGTAGATCCTGTACCGGCGGATCTACGCTACTTAATTGTCTCTTCAAAATGTATAAAACCGTTCTTGTACCTATAATAATTCAGAATTCAAAGTGGCTATATTTACTTCATTAATACTTAAGTAATAGCATAGCGAAAGTTGTCTTATTACTTACTATAGTGGCTATAATGAAATAATCTAAGCATTTTTACTAAGAATTAATTCATATCTGCTATAAAAAGAAAATCACAATTTTCTTAAATAGCATAAAGCTCTTATCACAACGTATAAGATACATGGAATTGCCAAAGAAAACTTTTCTTAGATCCACTTAAAAAAAATTGTCAAACAATTAAATCTCATCTGTGTTACATCAGAGGGAAACGGTAACGAAAAATACCAAGAAAATGGTAGAAATCATTAACAAATAGGATCAAACAGACATCAAATACAAATGTCTATGGTAAGCAGATTTACCAGTCAAAAGCTTCTGTAGGACTAAATATTCGAGAATTATTTCTTAATTGGAATAAAGAATTAATCTTCATTTCAATGTCATACATAATTGTCAATTCGAATTCCAATTAACGCAATAACTACTGAGCCATGGTACGCACTTAATAATTTGCATAACAGCTCTTTGACATGATCAAATTCAACTAAGTCTTCCATGATCGAATCAACTTTTTTACCAGTGAGCTCGAATCAACTGATCTATCGTTTAAAGCCAATTTTGTAATTCGCGTAGTCATAAATCTGTCACAGAACAAATTGAAATAATATTTACAGGATGACTTTACCTTACTGATGTTCCACTTCGCTTTAATTTCAACTGAAATCGCCATTTCTCTTGAGCTTGCTCCATCGGTCTCAACCGACTTTCTTCACCGGTACATACATACATATGATTAAAAAAAAGCGACAATGCAACTCCTTCCAAACTTTAGCACGTAGCCCGTATAAATCCACCTGTGTAGTTATTATTTCATTAGACTCATGAACAAATGAATTTATGAATTTGAACTCATCTAAGTCGCTGGAATTAGATGATATCATAAGAGTGCATTCTTATCAAAAGAGATACATTCTTCTGGCTCAGAAGATTTTGATGTGCTCGTTTACTTCTTTTCCTACCATATGTTAATTTTTTCGATTTTTCAGCCAATTGAATATTCCATTTATGAGACATGCACGTCAACTTTCCCGCTCTTTCAGTACACAATGCAGAACAAGCTGGATCCACTGCAGGTTATATAGTGCTAGCAATACTAGCACATCACTATCTCGTCGGTTGCAGTTAGTAGACGAGTTGAGCTTGTATTCTCAAAAGTGTGGTTAATAATAATTGCTACCTTATTAATTAATTGCTATCCTTACTCGATCTTCATTCAACATCGATGAATTTATATAAGACAGGGTTCTTTTATTTTTGGATGAACATAAATATATTCCAATTGTATCTTCCTAAGTAAAATTAAGCTTCTTACCACAAAAATGTGAGTATCAACGCCGAAACCTCCGAGTCGTAATAGGTGGTGACGGTAGTATTAATGTCATATAGGCCCCATTTGCATTTAAATTCAAAATTTGTTTTTTTAGTATTACTTCGCTTGTGAATATATGTACATACATACATATGTATGTTCATATATTAGCCATCCAGCCACTTTAAATTTCATTGATGTGAATTAAAATCATTTGAGTTGTCTAGTGTGGAATCGGAATAATGTTTAACTTAGAATTTCTTTTTAGGGCCTTAGTTAACTTCAATATATTTGTACATACATTCACACATAGTTATTATCCTTTCAGATAACAAAGTGTAAGGACGTGAAGTGATGGTCGATGAGGGTTTCATATAATATTTATTAGCATCGGTCCGAGTGCCCCAAATAGCACAGTATTATAATTGCTTGATTTTCTCAATTGGTTAAAAAAACTTTTTTCTTGATACATATTTTAATACTCTTCAACTTTAGTTAGTTTTGTAACATGCGCTTTTAACAGTCCTCCCATTCAAGCAAGATAATGACCCAGTCTTCCACTTTATTTAAATATCGTTCAATAACTCCAAAAAAAAATTACAGGTATGGTAGTTTTAACTCCGACTTCAAAGTGCCTCAATTTTCACTGCCTTTAAATGGGATACCTAAAGCTTTCCACTTTATGGCATTTCGAAGTACCATATTCCCATAATCACAGTCCCACTTTTGTCGTCGTGCCCCGTACACATCGGTGTAAAATCGACCACAACAAGGCAACAAAATTCACACAAACAACATCAAATCGTGTCATAAATTTTCATCCTTGTACTCGATTTTACATAAATAACACATAAAATACTTTCTATTTGTCCTGGAAAATATAGAACTTTATGCGTCCATAACTACAATCAGAGGGTAGTTCCAGCCAACTGCAGACAGGGTGAAAAGGGGTGGAACACTACACAACCAAGATCATTATAAAAACAGAACAAAACAAAATAAAAGTGGAAGGAGGAAAATAAGGCGTAAGTGCCCAACGACTATCGTCCCGCACACATAATGCCCATGTATTATGAGACTGGCTTAGAGATGTGGCTGCAAGTGAATGTTTGGCACCCATGCTCCCCATCCCTTCAACAACCGACCAAAATAGGTTTGCAGAGTAAAAGAATTCAGCGAGAAAGAAGAAAAGAAATAATCGCCAGAGAAATTATGCGAATTGTGTTCTACGAGTAGTATGTAGGGTGGCGTGATAGTGCTTCGTTTTTCCTTTCTTTTCTTTTCTGCATAATTATTACACACTCTAAGGAGGTATCCTATATTCTAGTGACAACGAAACCCCATTTAAGGATTCGTTACACAAAACGAATACCGAAACAAAGAATAATACAGAGGCGAAGAGAACGAGAAAAAAACAAATAAAATGCTGAAAGTAAAAATATCCTGAGAAAATAAACCGAAAGTAAATGAGGTTACAATTATCCTTGCGTTTTGTTATGCGAATGCGGTCTAATACGCCTTAATTTTATGCTTTAATCGCTTGAACTCACCAGGGCTATGCTGAGCAGCAGAGAGGCGAATCCTGGGTTCTGTTGGATTTTAAAGCCAGCCAGCGAACCAATTGGAAAGGCATAAACAGTTGTGGGATTGGGGGATTATGTGGGTTTAATTTTATTTTCTCTACGACTTAAGTTGTTTTTGAAGGGAAGAAGGTTAAAGAGAGTAGTCATTGTTTTTTTTTTTTGGTCGCGGTTTGTATTCTTATTGAAATGTAATTGGAGAACCATGACCGTTACCATGCTTAGGTCAGATTTAGATTTAAAAAACTGAGGATGATTTTTATTCGAATTAAATTCGCATTACCTGAGCTTCGGAATGTAGTGAAAGAGAGAAAATAAAAACGGAGGCTTATGTTTAACTGCTGAGAAAAATAAAGAACTGGTACTTTAATAAAATCAAGGCTTTTCACCGAGTGATTATTGAAATGAACTGACTATAAATATGCAATCGAGTTAATGTTTTGAAGGTAAGAAAAAGTCCACTATATAACAAGGCTACATATTTAAGACTACATTTGAGAGAATCTGTACCGTAAAGTCAATGAACTTTAATTGTGTCAGCGAATGTTTAATATGTATCTAAGATTCTCGCAACATGTGAACTGCTGCTTGAGCAAATCGCAGTCAACACCCTCAACAATAAGTTGGCTGATGGCGCGATGTCCCTTATCAGTAGACAAATTTGACTGAGTCACAAGTGCTCGGATTGTCTAATCAGACTGAAAAGGTGGCTTATAAGCACAATAATAGGTGTCGTCACAGGACACTGAATTCTTGGCTGGCAGTCCATCAGACTAGGCCTTCTCTCAAATGACTTTTGCAGAAGCTGTGTGAACGAAGTACGTACGTAGCACATATACATATGTATATGCTATGCTACGTGCCAAGCTCTCTCTTTTCGAAGAATATAATATAAAAATCCTCCTTCTTCTACAACCTTAGAGAACTGGCAAACATGGAAATCGGTTGCCTCCAGTACTTATTAACAAGCTTCATGTGGTAGTTTTTGATTTTTGATATCACAATGAACGTATAATGGTCTAAGTGCGGCTGCATGTAAGTAGTCTGCCACCAGAACCAAACTTAACCTACCGCGGACTCTCACTGATCCTGACATGTGAACTCTGTTTCTGATTGGTATGTGTTCAAGGTTTACTGGCTGGCAGCGTTCGTTTTGAGATTAATTACCATTAAATACGCCAAACAGCTGGATTTTTATACATGAAAAGTTAGAAGAGTAGAGCAAGTAGGTTTAATAAAGTGAAAAGTGGTCAATGGAAATAAATAGGGAAGGAAATGAAAGAAAAAGACACAGCCACTGCTATCTAATACCCGATAATATGTATACCCCTTTTATGATTTCACCAGCGTTGCCAGACGTCCGGATTTTGACGGGACGTCCCGATTTTTAGCCCAAAATTAAATGTCCTGCGCGGGACAGGCACAGTCCCGCTTTCAATACATTTGTTTATTCCTCTCTTTCAAATACAGTGGACTCCCCCTAAGTCGAATTTTCACGGGATACCATGATTTGTTCGAGTTAGAGGGAGTTTTGGAAAAATTCGAGTTAGAGAGAGAAACAATTTTTTTTATTTTAAAGCGTTTAGTTAATAAAAAAAAAGGTAAACATAATTTAAAAAAGTTAACAAAAAAAATTAATATAAAATAGGAATGCTAAAATATGGCGAAAAAATTCGAGTTAGAGAGAAATTCGACTTAGGGAGAGATCGACTTAGGGAGAGTCCACTGTATTTTCAAACTTCATTCAGTATTCATTCAATACATCACCCTCAGAATATATCGAAAAATGAGTAGGGAGACTCTACATCTGCAAACATAAACATACGTAAGCACTATTCTATGCTAGCACAATGACAAATAACAAGCAAAACAAAAAAACTCTCTTTCAGTAAGAGCAGGCCAGCTTAACCTCTTTACCGTTATCGATAATACAATAAAGACACACAGGTGCTGTTTCCAGCACCAACACGTTTACTTTCCATAATAAGTTTGCATAAACGCGGTTTTCTCCACATCTATAGACCATAATCATGACGGTGTCATAGCTTGAACGTAAATGTATATTATTTTGCTGTGCAAGTGTGCAACTCCTCAACTTGTTGACAGTCGCAGTAGGCGGTTGCAATTGCAAAGGTAGTGTGTAATAGGGTAGGTAGTAATTATTACTTATTTGATATCCCCTAAAACTTAGACACAGTTATTGTTTTTAGTATAGTAACGTATTTTCATTAAACAAATTTTTCTATGTCTATCATCATTTTAAACTTAATTTGAATCTCAAATAAAAGGATACCTAAGTAATAAAAGACTACTGACTAGGTACTTACATTTTTTTATGTCCCGCTTTCGACGTAAGAATCCCGCTTTTTTAATCAAAGGGTTTCAAAATCCCGCTTTGCCCGAAAAAAAAAATCTGCCAACGCTAGATTTCACAGATAAAATTCTTAACCAATGGAGAAATGAAAGTAAAAAGGAAAATTAAAAATAGTAAGTTATGTACACACATAAGTATCTTCAAGTACACCAAACAAAATATGTACGTACATATGTATGTATGTATATTGGATACAGAGACTAGTTTCTTGTTCTCAATCTTTCTGAGATAAACCTTGAACCCGTCGCTCAACAATCCAAAGCACCAACGATGAACATTCACGAGAAGTTTAGGCTTATAACATAATATATAACAATTTAAATATGTATGTACGTATGTACGTGCCACAGCGCTAATTGAAGTTCTGAATTCTCTGCGACTGCTCTTGTTGGCATATAGGTACTTATACATACATATCTTACATACATGCACATACATATGTATGTACATACATACATACATACCTAGTAATGAAGTCTCTCCACTATTGCAAAAATTATAAATCTATTAAATAATCATCAATAAACCAAGTTACATGAGCGATACTCTCTTAACCTGAAATATTTACTTAATGAACCTTATGATATTTTGAAAAATTCACCTTTTCTAAGAATTTCTTTTGATATACATACATATACTGCAGTAGATATATATAATTGAATTTTATGCTTACCAAAAGTACGGTCAACAATTTTCATCTGACATAGACATGCCTCCCATGGGGAATAATTTCTTATTTGATTGAAATCTATCCATTCTTATATGTAAACACTCACGAAAAATCAATTTAATTCCCATTCGCCAGACCCACCCGTCCGCTATTCTTGGGAGCCGTTATAAATAGCTATATAATGGAATGGACCTCTAACGATGATATTTTTCTCATGAAAAGATCGAAAAGAATCTTCATCTTCAATATATGATAACATGTCCCAAACAAACTTGATTCCATTCAATTTTTTTGTTATTGTGATTCTTCTCCACCCGAGGACAGTCGTCTATCACTCGAAAGGACGAACGGAATATGGGTATATACAAACATACATATGTATATTCAAATTCTCTTTCTGATCCAGGGGGCAAAAGGGAAAAGATATTCATTTTGAAAGTTAAAATGTTTCGCTTCCCCCCAAGTTGTTTGTTTTATTCCCGTTTCGTTTGACTATTTTGTCAAATATTACTGGTTCGCTTTGGTATCCCGCTTGTCCCATTGTGTGCTCATAAAAACAAAGATTTACGTCCTAATGAATTATTCAAATTGGTAATATAAAACAGTAAGGGAATGTAGACAAAAATCTCTGCGCTACACCCCCCGTCTAAACGAATGTCCGAACGAATGGGGATTACGAGTCAAACACTACATTGCATAAGAAACTTAAAATACAAAAAAAATAAAAAATGACGCAAAAAATGGAAACCTCAACAAAATAAAGAAAAGATATCAAATTTCTAACCCTCCAATGAAAAAAAATCTATTCTACTATAGATACATGGGCTAATGGGGGTTCTCTTGAACAGAGACACAAATGGTAGTTGTAATAGTACCTTGTAAACAAGCAAATTTATTTTCCATTTTCCATTCTCATTCTTTCTCTATGTCTATGTATCGGCTGGAATTTGTTTGGACTCGAGATGCTGCTGCTTCTATTGTTCTTGGTAAACAACTTTTAAGTGGGTTGTCATTTAAAGTTAAAAGATTTTCATAAAAAGAACAAGGAACTCGTGTGGGGTCGGGGTAGAAATCTCTGAAAAATGGATTTAAATTGGTCACATGGGGGTATTAGGCCGAACTGAAAACTTTTTTGTTCCCGAACCCACCTAGCGTTGTGTGCATATACTCATGTGCGAAGAAAAGAAAAAGCTAAATTTCCAGCAATTTGGAAGCAGTTTCCCTTTTTTTTTTTAAGGTCAAAGACAAAGACCATGGGGAATATGTTAGATACTTCTGTAAGGAGATAATATTTTAAGCATGTTAACTTACTTTATTCGGGGAATACGTTTTAGAATACATATGGGAATATTTGGGTAAATTATAGAAGTAACCAACAATTTTATTCCATTAAGTATGCGAAGTATCTGCATACCTTTAGTATATTTAAATCAATTTCAGTCAGAAGGTAATATACTCATGTTATATTAACTTTTGGTTTATTTAATCAATGGCATTTCCACCTCACAAGAACAGAATTTTGTGAGTGCCAACGGCAAATTTGGAAAGTACTATAATCTCACTTAATTAGTATTCCGCAATATTAATTTGGATGTTACAGTCACAAATAGATTTTATTAGTCAAACTGTTTCAATATTTATCTTGACAATATCCATGTCTCGGCACTGGTCGTAGAGTTCGCGGTAGTACATTATCCTACAATCGTTCTCCTCGCAAACAGAATAAAATATTCGAAAGAGTCTACTATCAAATGCAAATGTAAGCTGACATAGACCAATAAGGTCCATTGTGTTACCAAAGGAGTTAGTTATGAAGCGCTGGAGGCTGCTAATGCTAGCAATATCCAGTTCGCCAAGGTTGTTGAAGAACTAGGCCCTGTCTTTCTTATAAGACAGTTGGTGCGTTTAAGATCTAGTTTAGGCGAGATCTGTCTTGTGATTAAACAGGTAAAACCATTTGCCCAACTGCGATTGATATTGTTTGTAGAGTTAAGCTTGAGTAGCCATCTAATTCCTTGGAATATCACTGTGGTCCGGCACCCAAATATGGTAGATATTGAATTGTTCAGTCATCTCGTTAAGATAGCCTCTCGAGAGCTGAAGGAGACGGATTCCAGGGACTTAATCGCGCCTTGGCTGTCAGTAAAAATTAGGATATCCCGTTTAGATATCACATTGGACTTGATCCACGGCAAGACTCCCTTTATCGCCATGATCTCCGTCTAGAAGACGCTACAGTAATTTGGGAGGCAGAAGTCGATTTTTAGGTTGTAATCATTGGAGAATATACCTGCCCTACTCCTAATTCTGTTTTAGATCAATCCGTATATAATCGCATGGATTTCTTTTGCAACCCGAGATCCCCTTGCCAGACTTCTTTAGTGGGAAGGGAATACGGGTTTCAAAACGTTTTTCGAATAGAAGTCGAAGAAAGGTGTAGTCAATGTTTTCTGGGAGAAAGTTAAGTTCGTGGAGAATGGTGGAGTTTCCAGTGCGTAGACTAGACCACAGAGATATGGCCTTCATGAGGCTGTATACGCTTCCACCTGTTTGCTTTAGAGATCTAAGGGTGGTAGATGGCACAACATTCGGTGAAGTTCTTAGAGCTCCACTTATACATATGCAAGCCGACCTTTGCCCTTAGATCAGATGTTTGCGGCGAACGACCTCCTCTAAGGAAGTCGAACAAACGATTACGTCATGTTAATATAGGCCTGATAACTGCTACATATAGCCAGTATGTAATTGGTAGCTGTAGTCCCCATCTACTTCCTAACGTTTGCTTACAGCAGTGCTAGTAGCTTTCTTAGCACTTTCTAGGATGTTGGGTTTCCAGCTTAGTTTCTTGTCAAGAATAATTCCCAAGTATATTTCTTTATCAGCCAGTGTCGGACTGATACCGCAAAGTTTTAGGGGATCGAAATGCGGAATTTTATATTTCCTCGTAATGAAGACTAGTTCTGTCTTATGAGGGTGAACGTCTCTACCACGGCAAGCTAGGAACGACTAATGATGTTAAATTCTCCTGTGTATTCCAGGACCTGAAAGAATTTGTTGAAGATACTGCCTTCCATGTTAACACCTGCCATATGCACTATCTACTGTAGCACAATATTGACGAAGCCGCAGGGCAGTCTACCGCCTTACATGAATTAGATGCATGTGTTAAATAGCCAGAAGCCATCGAACTTCTACACAACCAGATGATTAGTCCTATCATATGAGGCCTTGAAGTCGTTAGGTGATGTGTTTGAACCACAATTCATTGATCTTTTCCAGGATTTGCCTCAGTGTGAAGACTTGGTCTTCTTTGATAGTTGTTGTTAGGATCGCCTTTGTTGTTATTAGTGAAAATGTATCTGATATTTAATTCATTAGTTATGCAGATACTTTCGCCGGAATATGTACCTATATCTGGCTAACGATTCTGTAAAAATGTCCTTCAGATCTGGAGACCTTTAGTAAGCCGAAAACGCCAACGTCTTTTATAGTGGAAAAGGTAATAACATACTTTTTCATTGCCTGAAAGTGGGTTTTCTTCCTTATCAATCTCTCGATATTATGCCGTTTTAGCAGTTGCTTGAAGTGCTGTTTAAATACATTTACGATTCTCTGTGCATCGATGACTATGTTCCTTGAGCCAGCTGCCATATGCTTGGCTTCCTTGTAGAATTGCCGTCTGTTCCGCGAGTTTTCTATTTTACCTCAAAAACTGCATATGTACTTATAGGTATGTATGTACTATTTTCATCTCTTTGATTCTGTTGTCTCAATACTTTTCCCTCAGATGTGAATGCATTTTCATGCTGTCAGGTCGACAAGAAAGGTGTGTTACGGTTACACACAAGTACGTCGTAGTTTACCCATGTAGGCAGCCCAACTCAGCACACCCTCATCACTTGTTTACTATGAGACAGCTATCCAGCGGACAAAGTGTGGAGGTGATGAAATATTTTGCGAATCAACATTTGATCCCCATAAATTCAGTTAGTATTTTCTAGAACAATATGATTCCATTCCATGCATAGTATTTCTAATGTCAGTACAGCAGCAGTAGTTGAGACTACCTTTACTACTCATTTTTAAAGTCTCTTGAATTTCGCGTGGAAGTTCAGTTATTCATACATAACTAGAATATTCTCAGTAAAATGTTTAGATACTAGTAAAAACTCTTGTCTGCCATTTCATTTTTATATAAGTACATACATACATATGTTTAAGTTTACCCAGTTAATTGCAAATAACGTGAACGTGATTTAATCAAGCGTAAAGATCTACGCTTTCAAAAGTCAAGTTAGCACCCATTTGTATGAGTCTTGTTTATCAAATTATCCAATATTTTAAGGATAACCCAAAGCTTGGATATTACATATAAATTTCGCTATTCAAATTCACTATATTTAGCAAATTTTTCAAAAACAAAAATAGCAAAATAAGTGAAACTCTTTACTAAATCAAAGTGTCGTTAATTATGCCCATTTTCACAGTGCGAGCTTAAGTGATCATCCAATGATAAACTCAGGATCAACACAAATTTCGTTTTCACAGTGGAGGTTTAACTATAAACTCCACTTAAGTAGTGGTTTAACTTATACCACCGACTGCCGTGGCTTTAGTGTCGATCCAGAGAGTACATAGTTGCCAATATTACTCAAATAATATTAACCACAAAATACATTAGAGAAAACCTACAGCAACCAAAGCAACCAAATATTTTGTCTGGCAATGCTGTTGAAGGCAAATGTCAATTTAATTTTTCTGTGAACAAATTGTAAACAAATAATGGAAGTAGTTGCTTGTTTTTCGTGAAAGAAATTAAGGAAATGATAGACTCGGATGAGGAAAATATGAGTGACGAGGAAAGCTACTACACCATTGTAGTGAGTATTTCAAGAGAAAGGGTTATTCGCACTCGAACAAATCATTTCAACATCTGGGACGATGTCGACTTTTACAGAAGATTCCAAATGTCCAAAGTTTCAGCCTTTCGTGTGTTGGAAGAAATTCGCCCTAATATTAAACATGCAACAACTTGATAAATATTAGAAAGCGTTTGCATTTACCGTTTCGTCAAATACATCCTTTCCTTTTTAAAAGAAAGCACTTGATACGATGAAATATAAATTTCGTTTGACATTTCGTGTTCAATCACAATAATTATTTTCCATAAATGGTTCACAATGACACTCAATCCATGGCTTAACTAAACCACCCTTAAATATTGACTGTGAAAACGAAATCTTCTTAAGTCAAGTTTAGATATGCTCGATCCTACACTTATGTAGCTAAACCAACACTTAAGCTCGCACTGTGAAAACGGGCATTAGAGTTTGGAAAATTATAGGGATTATAAAAAATTATTGCAAAAATCGAAAAATTTACAGAA
The DNA here is from genome assembly GCA_946965025.1 of Blera fallax. NCBI lineage: Eukaryota > Metazoa > Arthropoda > Insecta > Diptera > Syrphidae > Blera > Blera fallax. Next base: position 60,530,195 of record OX337246.1, read on the forward strand.
TATTTTAATTAATTTTAGCCCTGTCGGTCTGTCTGTATATCATCTTAATTTTTCAGCTAGAAGTGCAAACATTGTTTAGTTTCTTTATAAACTTTGTAATAGAGACAGTCTTTTTTAAGAAAATTGAATATGTTGTACCGCCGCATCTTTTCGGGAGCATTACCTTAAAAAATCGGAAGTTCGTGTTTCCGAAACTGTTAGATCGATAGCCTGTTCTGGAATATTTTCAAAAGAATGCCTCTTTTATTTGGGGGTGGCAATGGTGTAGTGGTAGCGTCATCGTTTGTCGAGCCGATCGCTGACAGTTCAATCCCTGATGTCAGTAAGCATTATATGATAAGAGGCAGTCCGATCAATTGCGAAAGCTTTTGACAACACTGCTGCGAAGGCATAACACTGGCAGTACAAAATACATAATGCTATTAGTTAAAATAATACCCTCCTCCTTTGTCCTTTGCTTCATCAACAGATGTTATGTTTCCAAGAACAGTCTTCAAGCAGGGATTTTAGAATTTAGATAAATTAAGGTTAAATGTATTCAATATTGATCAATAGAAAATAACATATTTGGAGTATTTTATATCACCTGGTACGGGATTCCTAATGGCCGACATGAATATACATACCTATGTAAATATCGTCACATTTTAGTAGTAGTGCAAGTGCCGATATAATTTAACCGATGTTAACTTCAAAAGATACAACTTGGTTGAGAACTACAAGAATTAGGGACGCAACCCCTTTCAGAGTTCTGTATATAGATTACAGAATTCTATAGCTCTCACTCAGCGTCCAGTAGTTTGTCTGTCAGTTTACACGCTGCGAATATTATATGATGAATTTAGCCTAAAATTCTGTAAAATTATGACCCTTAGACAACGCCGGCATTATAAAACAAAAATTCTGAAGATGGCACCACCAAAACAAATGCCTCGGTGAAAATTTGTAACCGCTGTTTGAGCATACTTCAAATGTGTACCTCATATACATTTTTTGACATCTTAAAGAATAATGCAAACTGCTTGCCCATTTTTCCGAAGTATCTGACCTAAAAATTTAGAAAAATTACAGTAATAGAACATTCTCGAAAAAAAGAAGAAAAAAAGAAAAGGTTCTACCCTTCGTTAAGGGTATGTCGACAACTGTAAACCGGGTGCCTACATCAATGGAAGCGTGGGAAGTGGTTGATGGTGGGGGATGCTGTTTTTCATTTTCCTCATTTACTATGTTTCTCTAAAAACAAAACGTCGTACTCACATTCATCAATGATGACTGAGAATGGTTTGATTAAGCTTCCTGAAAATGATATTCTTAAAAAAAAATTGCTCAGAGTCTTGTGGTTTTAATTAGTACGAAAAAACAATTCAGTTTTAATGAGTGGTTAATTTTTTAGGAAGCATTGAACTCTAAAAATTCGTGATGGTTAATGAATTAACTAATTTCATGAATAAATTTGAAGTCGAAATTTGAAAAAAGAAATAAGTAAATATGTAGTAGATATACATATTTCAATCAATTATTTCAAAATTACACGTCTCCTTGAAGATTGAGATGGAGTAGAGTCCTGCATGTTTTCTTAACACTTTCCCTTATATTTTAAATCACTTCGTTTTAGTGAAATTTGTTGGACTGAATTCCAGAACATGTTGAAAACTTTGCCAATAATAAATCATAGCATGGCTTACTTTAACTTTATTCTCTTGTTTGCTCATTAATGCATTTTTTTATGGTGTTTCAAATTTTCAAATTCCTGACATAAATATGAAAAATTTTCAAATCTTTCTCATTGCAGAATCAATCTACTCATAATATTTTAAAAACTGTTCCCGAAGAAGTGCACCATCCAATGACCGCTGATGATTTATTAAAATCAAAAGAACGCAATATCAATCACGCAACGAGATTCTGACGGTAAATACTTTCGTTTCATACACGAGTTCTAATTTTTGATAACATACCGACATTGACAATGCTTCAATTGCAATGGCACCACTCAAATAGAATAACATTATTCTGATAATTGCCATGTATAACAAGGAACACTAACATATGACAGGAGAATCGAATATGGAACTGTTTTTTTAATAAAATTTCATTCAATCATCGGATTTACCAAAATTCCTTCATGCTTAGAAAAAGTAAATTATTATTTATTAAATTTGATCAATGAGTTAAAGAACATCATACAGTTGGATTGAAAATTTAAGGAAAACATGCTCTCAGCAACATTTTTTATTATTTAAAAATAGTTTACGAAAGCCTTCTATAGACTGCTTAACTCATCATACGATACCCCTACTTACATACATATAAGCAATATGTTCTTCAATATGTAGGTACAGTGAACAGCACCTTGTGAATCTTAAATAGAGCATGCAGTGCAGGTTCAACATTTCCCATAGAATAATAATCTCTATTAAGTGCTTTGTGGTATCATCACATTTTTTCGATTCTGTATGTAAGAACCGACAGTACTTCTTTCTTCTTAAAAAATGTTGATCGATTTCTTGCGAACATATTTTTTGCCGGAAATTAAAGGTTCTCCTTACTTTCCAGTACCAACTCAGAATTAACGGTCACCATGTACACATGTACATATGTATGTACGTTTGGTTAATCATTCTTAGTACCTATTCATACACAGCAGTTGCAACCGCCCTTGAACTTAATAAATAACAAATATCAAAATATTAACCGCGCTGGCTGCTTAGAAATTCGCTCGATGGTAGAAAGTCGGCTTAAAAAAAATTACAACCCCTTTAGAAGATTACAATCAGTGCTCTCAGTACATCTGTGGAATCCGAGCGGTTGAGGTGTTTCGGGACAGTTTTTGTGCTTATTTATTTATTATTGGCAGTTGAAGGATAGTGTGGTAACCGTTTTGTGTAAACGCCTAACAAATACTGCTCAGTTCAAATCGAGAGGTTGAACCAACGCAACGGTCTTCTTCGTGTATGAAAAAGCACTTAGACTTAATTCATTCCTTTTGTGTTAAAATTTTCCAATGTTCGCAGATTTCTTTGGGCTCAAAGATGTGAATAATATTGAAATGTCCTTGACTGAATTTGGTGTCATTCATTTTCTGGTACTATATCCTACATAGCTACAAATTTAGATTTGATAGTTGCCTAATTCATTCACACTTTTGTAGTTGCGATGTACCGTAAAATCACATCAACATAATGAGTCAAGCAACTTATTTTTACTTTTGTATCTTACCTTTGTTTAAAGCCACTAGTCCGTTGATTATGCTCAATAAGGTTGTTAAATTGAAACACTCTAAACCAAAATAAAAAAATCTTTCCACAAAATCTTAAAAAATCATAAATAAGGGTCAGCATTTTCACTTAAATTTTACTCTGCAAATTTCCTCAATAAATTTAAAATGTATGATAAAAAAAACAAAATGCATTAAAAAGTACTTGCATTTATATACTACAAATTCATATTTACTACACACACATTTTCAAAAAAATAAAGAAATTCGGATAGACCATGTTAACAATTTTTATAAGCAAACAGATTGTAAATAAAATAAACACAAAGGATAGAATATAAAACAGATTTTAATGTAAATTTTAACGAAAGAGCATCATCAAAATGTCTAAAGAAAAACAACTGACATTGCTTGATTTATTTAAAAGAATAATTGTAGGAGAAAGTAAATTTCAACTTAACTTAAATAATTGTAAACATTGAACTCAGTTAAAGAGAAGAAGCTGTTAAGAATATCTATATTGTTGTTAAATAGAAATCATGAAACATACTAAATTAAATGATCTAAACAAAATTGTAACTGTACTAAATATAATGTTTTATACGTAATGCGAATAATAAATATTGAAAAAGTGGAAGTAATGAAATATTTAGGTAAATGTCATAATTGCTATTAAAAGTAATGGTAATCAGCATACGATCTGCTGCTAGTGGCGAAAAAAATGTTCGCCCTACATGTGTATGTACATTTGCACATATGTATGTATGTACAAATGTAATTATCCCATCATTCTTGATAACAGTTCGACAAATACCTAAAAGAAAGTTATCCTGTAAAAATCACTCTGTATTGTAATTTATATATTTATAAAAGTAAACTCAAAAATTAATAAAACAAGAAAATTATTAAACTAAGTAGGATAAAAATGACAAGAGCTTACGGAGTGAAACTTTGTTCTCGTCGAAAACTGCCTTTCGATTGATTAAAGAAATGAATTCTTTATAAAGATATAGTATATTCTAGGGTAATTATAATTTTGTTATTTGTACATATACACAACATGCTAAAACAATGAACGATTTTTTGAATAAACAATAGTTATTATATGAATGTTTTACTTCTTTTGTATTTTATTTTTTAGTAACTTTGAGTTTAATCGTTTGTTATTTAATTTTAAATGTAATAAGATCTAAAAGTAAAGACATAAAAGAACTAATATTTAAATCAATTATTAATAGGTATAGATACTATAAAGTCATACAAAGACTAACGGCTGTATATAGTGAATGTATTATAAAACTGAAATCAATAAGAACGTTTTTTGAATATAAATTATTAAATAAAAATTTGAAAAAGTATATGTGCTCGCATTATTTACTAAATATTTCTAAAAAAAGGATGCCATTATCATCTCTAAATGTTTCGAGCTGCCATAATTTATTTGGAACTTTTGAATTCAGGGATGAGGCGAAGACATCATTGTTGTGTGTAACCTAACCTTACCTAACCCATCTGGTTTCGCTGGTCGCATTTCTTAAAAGCTTATTTTTATTGTAATTTTTTCAATACTTAATAGATTTCTATTTCTTTTCTTTTGTATTTATTTCTATTTCATTATTCTATTTCTTATAGTTACGAATGCAGTACCATTTTTTTATACTATAGTACATGTACATACATTACGCTTTTGTTATTGTTAATGATTGAGTTTAATTCAGACAATCCAGAAACAAAGTCACAGGTTAATTTTACGAGTACATAATAAACAAGTGTTTGTATGTACGTACATTGCATCGACATAAATACGATTTAAGGATCTAAGGCGTGGTAGAAATTTGTAAAAACATGCAATGTTATCTTTCTTGTATGTTGTATGTTACTTAATTCCGACAATCTTATAAAACTGGTGAGAAAACCAATGTTCTCAACTATCAAGTTCACACGAGTACATTGTTTTCTCCAGTTCTTAATAAAATTGTAGAAAATATGCAGCCCATGATATTGAAGGACTACTATTTATAAGATATAGAATAGTGTACCACGTATGAAACTAACAATTACGCAGCAACTTGCCTAGGTCGCTGTTCTTATTTCGTCATTCGTATCCGACAACAGGCAGTGTACTGCTGAACAATTGGCAGGTGCCTAGACTGACCCAAAGCAAATATCACAGCCATCCAGGAAGGATCAAAAACTGTGACGTATACTACAGCAGAGGCTGCGCTTATTTGCATCAGCATTAAGTGCTGATAATCAATGGGAACGCTGAAAACAGGCCATCAGTAACGCTGCAATTGATAAACTGGATATCACCTGACCACCCCCAAAAAGTCCAAATCGATCTTCATGTTCTTATCAATTTTAAGCCCGCAAATGACAGCATTTGTATCGACGAGCTGTAAAAAGCCATGCCACGTTTGGCAGGGATGTCTGCGCAGAATAACAGTAAGGATCGTTCGGTGCTCTATTAAGGTGGGTAGGTAATGACCTCACCGCGATTTTTGTTTTAAAAAAGGTATTAAGAAAAGGTTAAGCGCTGTTGACTTCTTCAACATTAAACTTTAACGAGTTGTGCGAAACTCACAAGAAAACACCGGAGGCACTATCTTTCAAGACCCTGTGCAACTACTAGCATACGATATTGACATACATACATCTACTACTACATATTACAAAATGAAGTTGATATTTCTTTGTCCGGTGTTTGTAACAAAACGGTTGAACCGATTTTAATGATTTTTTTTTATTGAACTCGAAATCGCATGGACCAGGTTTAAATAAAGCTACTTATACAATTGTGTGCTTGGGAGACCACGAAAAGAGACAAAATAACTTAGAAACACAAATAACATCAACTTTGCCCTCGTCGATTTTAATCAAATTAGTTGTATCGTTTAGAGTCTTTAAAGACGCAAATTTCAAGTCCAAAATCATGATTCTACGTCATCTAGAAGCTGAGCAATATCAAAAATATCGTTTGTAAAATTTAGAATTTGATTAATTTTTTGTTGATCATGTCTCCCAACCATGTCTCAGTGGTGATAATCATTTTTTTTTTCTTTATTCTCCTTTCGCTGCCTCTTCGCTAAATTTATGAGCAGAGGCGAGCGGCTGGCGATAGAAGGGTGTGTGTTTTCTTTTCCTTTTTCCTTATTTTTCTATTATACATGCATACTGGATAAGTTGCGTGCATGTTGTGTATGTTTGTGCTGTGGTAGCAATTCCCATCGGGGATGTTATAATTGAGTTTTTGCACATTTTCAGTATTGTAGTTTAACCGAATCAGTTGCTATGTATTCCAATGAATGTGTGGCGTCAACTAAAATGAGCGAGAGATATTCTAAGCCTGATATTGGGCAAAGGAGTTAAGATACAAAAATTAAGCGGATGCCTCGGCTGAGAAATGTGTAAAGTTCCACTGTTAATAGACTTGGTTCTGTTAGTGAACGGTTTATTCTTGTCGGTGAAAATGTTGTCCGACCGTGGAGCCTAAAGAAAAATATATGTTTTCAATATGAATGTTTCATTTCATACGAAAAGGAGTCGCATGTAGGTACAATGTCTGAGCTTTTGTGGTGTACAAAAGCCGGCAAAAGAATCTGCTGGATTGTGTTGTTCAAGCGGAAAGGTATGCTCAGAGAAATCGGTGCACCGCTGGAACCACCAAAAAGCATTCTGCTGGGTGATCATATCCTTCGTCAAAAACTTTTTTAGAGAGTCCTAGAAAGTTTAACTCAGCCTTTCAAATGACCTCCTTTGGTGGTAAACGCATAGCAGAAGGCAACTTTATTCCCACTTTAAAGATTTAGGGTCAAGTTTACCACCTTATCAAAACATTAATGCCTGACAGTAACGCTAATCCCAATTTCCTACAAATCTATTTCATAGGAAATTCAGAAGCTGAATACATTTCTGTCTTAAAACTGGAAGGGGGCGAAGCAAGGCGAGCACGGGTCAGCTAATTTATTATAAAATAAACTATGTGCTAAAGTTTTATAGCATCCAGAAAGATACATATCCCTCATATTTCAATCCAACCATCAAAAGGTAAATGTGGCCTTGTGCATATAAAGTTTTTTTTACAGTAAAGTGCCTGCAGTAGAACACTTCATGCTCCGCATCCTCCTCCTCATTTGGAAATTGTGGACACAGGAGCGAACTATTAAGTCCAAACCTATGGAGGTATTTTGGATAGCCGCCGTGCCCGGACAGGAACTGTGTGAAGTGAATTACAGTTCCCTCTCGCTCTTTTTGTTCATGATTCTTGTGAGCTTGTGGGTCCACCTGTCTAAAGGTCGCCTAAGGTACACTCTCTGCATCCCCTTAGCGAGGATGTCGATGGAGACCATTCCGGCTAATACGCAGGCTGTTTCGTCGGAAATAGTTGGGAAGCCGTTGATTATTCTGATTGCGCTAAGCCTGTAAGCTGATGAAAGCTTCCTTCTACATTTTATGGTCGCCAGTGCACCGCCTATATAGGAAGATCGACTACAGACTGGACTACAGAATCTCGCGGGCGTATCCAGGCCCTCCGATGCTCGGGAGGATTCGAGAGAGTTCTGCCTGCATCAGCGATGCCTTTTTACTGATCTTCTTGACATGAGCTTGAAAGTTCAGTCTATTTTCGAGCATGACATTAGGATCGCCTAGTGAACTTCCACTTTGACAAATTGAACGCATTTTTGACGTCGAGCGTTACTACTGCGCAGTATTTCTTCGTCCCCCACCTCCACCTTTCCACCTGTATTGCTTTAGATGCTGCATCTACATACTACCGCCTTTATGGCATCGACAGTAGAACGCGATTCTCTGAAGCCGTACTGGGGCTCTGACCTTCGCCACTGCAAGCAGTCTGCCATAAACATACATATGATACGCTCAAGGATTTTCCTAGCGCATCAAGCAGGCATATTGGTCGATACAATGATGGTTCTCCGGCGACTTTTTTTTTTTTTATAATTTACCCGCACTCAAGGGGTTATGAATACCCTTTTAATGTTTATGCACAATGCGGGCGTTGAAAGGAAGATAGAGAGAGAGAGAAAGAGATTTGTGCAGTGGTTTGAAACTCAGGTGTATTAGGTTTCACACATTAGCTTCAGGGTGGTATCCAGATAACTGGGGAGATTGTTTGTTGTTGGACTTGTTGCCTATGGGGAAAACCCTCTCCTCTAGGCACCTCTGCATCATTCTTACAAGGATGTCCAGGCTCGTCTTAACACCCGCCTTGACTGCCCTATTCGGGACCATCCGGTTCTTTGAGTTCTTCCGACGGAATGTGCTCCATGCAGATCTTCCTTGTGACGAAGATCATAGTAGGCTTTTTGGACGCGAATACGGCAGTTCATCCACCCGGTTGTTCGCCTTATCTGTAAGCAACCCCACTGTCGCGGTCTGCGTGCCACCGTAGGCCTTCAAAAGGCTGAACACGTCTACTTCGGTAACCCCGATGTTGTACTGGTTTTGATTGCTTCGCAGGTGTCCTTCCTAGTGGTGACTTCGTCGAGGTCTTTGATTTCGACCGCGAATGTCTGCTTTAGATTGCGGATCTCCGACTCTGCGCCAAGGTTCTCGCCGATTAGGCGCTTGAAGTGCTCGGTTCTGTTACCAGACTCGCGTAGTTGGAACTGGGTTCGCCTACTCTTTGTGACCAATTCACTCAGGTTGTGGAGCTTGGGATCCACCTTAACCCTGCGGAGTATTTCCTTTCCCTTACATCCTGCTCGTTGTTCACCGCACTGGCCTGCTCATGTTTTATGGCTCAGTTTTTTTGTGAGCTTGACTATCGGCTCTTTCCCGGATTTACCGCCCTTTCTGAGGCTCCACTTCCCCGCGGGGTGCCTTGTTCGCTTCGACTGTGGGTGACGGCTTTCCCGGTGTTTCGAGTTCGGCAATTCGCTGCTGGGCTCCGACCTTCTTTTGGCCCCGAAATCGTCTTCAGTCATGTGGATGTTGGGTGGCATTATTTTTGCAGATCACTTCTTTGGCCTTTTCGTCCTGCATCTCAAGCTTATAGACCACTTGGATGCTCTCTATTTCATTTCGCATTTGCTTATGGATGAAGCGTCTTTTGCCATCCTTTAAAATTTTCACCAGGGCTTTTATTTGTTCCCCTAGTCTATGGAACACGGAGGTCTGGGTGTGGATCCAGAACAGGTAACAGAATACAGCAAACGTCAGTCCACATGTCAATCACTCTCAAACGTTGTTTCCAGTATGTCATAATTACGAGTTTACTGGGCTCATTCGTAATGCCTAAAACGGCGGTGATATTAAAAATATTCCAATGGTTTGTATCTACCAATGGAAATGTGGTTTCCCCCGGTGTGACTTATTTTTGGCCGAGGGCGAATAACAGTAAGAATAATCTTCATTCTACATATGGAGATGCCGACGCAAAATTATGTATGTGAGTTGTGTACATCCATATGTGAAAACAATGAAGGGGAATTTGCATGTAAAATTAATTAAAATTGCAGGCGTCTGGGCCTGGAAAGAAATGCATAACATTTTATGAACTCCCTCGGATCGAATCAGACCGCTGATCTTACCAAATCATGTTGAAGAAAACAGATAGCACAATAATAACAACACAGATGTCTACCAACCAGAACATTGACACATTTATATAGGAGAAACCTTCGGTGGTAAAATTGCCTGGGGATTGCATTACAATTCCGTTTATAACACGGGTACGGTAAAAGTCATTTAAAAGTGTTGTGGCTGCTTTCCGAACTGTGCTATCCTATTAAACAGTACTATAGGCCGACATGGTATGGGATTATAATACAATGGAATGCTAAATTCATTGCAAAGGATAGAAGAGTTATAAATCTTATTAATAACCTCGCATTTCATAAATTGCTTTATGGAGCCGCACGGATACACTTCTGCACTTATCCTATCCTTAGACTATTGCTTCCCGCTGCTTTAAATCTCAGTATAGATGATTATTACTAAAAGACGATTCTCCATTTAGATAATGGACAAACATTATCTACTTTTTCAGAAAAACCTGCCTTACTTAAAGATTTATAAATGTGTAATAGAGTTTCTTGGATGGTTTGGTTTTTCCAACGAGACATTTGTTCTTTCGCTTGTCTATAATGTTGCTGCAAATACTGATGATAAACACGTCGCGGTCGATCAGATGCTGATGAAATAGAAAAGGTATTCGAACGCAATATGAAAGAAAATTGACAATCTTTTCGTTGTTGATAGACTGTATAATATGTATGTGTACATATGTATGTTTCTTGGAAATGTCGAATGAAGACAATGCAGGCAAACAAGCGTATGCATATGCGAGTATCAATAATTTAGATGCAGTTGTGAAATATATTTTATTATTTCTGAAGTTGACAAGGCAAAAGAGAGGGTGACAAACCTAGCGAGCAAACAATTTATCTTCAGTCCTGTTTAATTGATAAACTAAGGCCACCTTACCGCTGGTGGGGGGTGGTTATAGTTAACAAATGAAACACCTTACTATTGGAGTTGTCGTATTCAAATCCTGAAAGTTCTCGCCAGTAGTTGGTGAGATCATAATATGCGATTATCTTCCAGTCATTAATGATTAGGTTAATATTCCCAATTTTTTCAAAGTAGATCCCCGGGCGATTTCTAAATGGTGTAACTTTGAAACCTTCAGGTGCTGCATCTAATGCCGTGGCGCACCTTCTGCCTAATGCTATTATCACCAACATTGTGTACAGGAATCGTAACCATGGTCCCTTCTTCAGCTTTCTCTTCTTTTCTTGAGTGTTGCTCTGAATTTCGTCTGGCAGTTTTATCGGTCGATCTTGGTTTACTGCCTCCGACCTTAAAAATGTTGACAAACAAGTAGTTGTGGTAAGTTGATCAGTCCGCTTACTGTCGTCTAGTTTTTCCCTTTGTTCTTCGTTATCGCTTATTGGGAGTAGACAGATCTTAGTGACTGGCCTTTTGTAGATCTTATTCCTTGCCTTGATGGTTACTACACGCACCAGACCATCTTCTCCAGCATGCGTCTCTAGTACTTTTCCAAACATCCATCTTGTGGGAGGAAGTTGTTCGTCTTTCACCAAAACAATGTTGCCAACCTTAAGATTTTCGTTCCTTGTTGTCCATTTCGGACGTTGTTGTAGTGTCGTTAGGTATTCTGAACTCCATCTTTTCCAGAAATTTTGTTGCAATCGTTCTATCAGCTGCCATCGCGTCAATAAGCCTTCTTTTTCATTTAGTCTATGCCTTTCCGGGGGTGCCAGTAAGGTTGTTCCTATCAAGAAATGACCTGGCGTCAAGACATCTATTTCAGGATCGTTTGAGATTGGACAAAGAGGTCTTGAGTTTAGGCATGCTTCGATCTGACTTAATAGCGTAGACATCTCTTCGTATGTCAACTTGTGCTCCCCAATGGTTCGTTTGAGATGGTGTTTAACTGACTTCACTCCTGCCTCCCATAGGCCACCAAAGTGGGGTGCCGCTGGGGGTATGAAATGCCATTCCGTATGGTAAGTTGTTAGTGCCTCGCATATTTCATCGTTGTACTCTTTCGCCTCCCATGCATTTAGCTGAAGAATTTTGTTTGCAGCGACGAAATTCGTACCGTTGTCACTGTATAGGTGCCCCACATAGCCTCTCCTGGCGCACAATCTCTTAAACGCTGCTATGAAGGTATTTGCTGTTAAGTCGCTAACAACTTCGAGGTGAACTGCTTTTGTTGCCAAGCATATAAATACTGCTATATATCCCTTATATGACTTATTTCCCCTTCCTTTCGTCGTCCTGATGTCTATAGGTCCTGCATAGTCGACTCCTGTATGTAAAAATGGCCTAGCTTTGGACACTCTTGATTGTGGCAGATTTCCCATCATATGAGTTCTCGTTGAAGATCTGTGCCGAAAACACGTGGTACATCTACGGACTCGTTGTTTGACTGCACTTAGACCACTCAGAATCCAGTATCGTTGTCGTAGATGTGCATGGGTAAGAGAGTAGCCTCCATGTAAGGTGGTTTTGTGAGCCTCGTCGATCAGCATGGTGGTCAAATACCCGAAATGTGGGATAATTATGGGATGTTTCTGCGAGCATGACAGTTCTGCTTTTGCCAATCGTCCTCCTACTCGCATCACCTCGTTCTCATCCAGGAATGGGTTAAGGCACCGAAATTTACTCTTCCTGTCAATTTCCCTTCCTCTCTTCAAGTTGTCGACTTCATTCTTGAACGTGGTCCGCTGCACATGTCGAATGACTACGGTCGCAGCGCTTTCAATTTCTTGACATGTGATTCGTCCCCGCAGTTTATTGTCTTTTGATGATCGTGAGTTGTGCACAAATCGTTTACAAAAAGCGAGTATTCTTGTTATTCGTCTAATTGTGCTATACTGCGACAGCAATCTTCCTACAACATCTGGTTCCATTGTTGAAGTAAAGGTGTTTGTGTGTAGTTTCTTAACTTCCTCGTTAGTGCTGTGGGGCGTGGAGTCAGTGTAGTTCACCTCTGCCTGCGCTAGCCATGTTGGACCTGCCCACCAAATTGAGTGTGCGTTGAGTTCTGAAGGCCATAGTCCTCTAGACGCACAATCCGCTGGATTGTCCTTACCCTTTACATGGTGCCATTTGTCTGAGCTTACTAGTTTGGTTATTATCGTTACTCTGGCCGCTACGTAGTTTTTCCATTTGTTAGGGTTTCCAGTGATCCATGCTAAGGTTATTGATGAGTCTGTCCATGCATGTGTTTCCAGATCTTTTATTTCTAATTTTGCCTTGGTTTTTTGAAGCAATTTTGTCAATAGTACTGCTCCGCAAAGTTCGAGTTTCGGTATTGATATCTTTTTTATTGGTGCCACCTTTGTCTTAGCACATAGTAATCTTGTGATAATTTCTCCAGAAACAGTTGCAATTCTTGTATAAATCGCGGCTGCGTACGCCCTCTCTGATGCGTCACAAAATCCATGTAGTTCTATGCGGTTTTTCGATTCGTATTGGATCCATCGTGGTATTTAAATTTCTTCTATACAAGACAGTTGGCTTCTGAAGACTCTCCATTCGTGAGCGTTTTCATCCGAAAGTATTTCATCCCAAGTTTTTCCCGATTTCCAGAGTTGTTGTTGTATTAGTTTTGCTCTTATTATAATTGGAGCTAGCCAGCCCAATGGGTCAAATAGCCTAGCTGTTTCTGACACAATTATTCTTTTTGTCAAATTTGTATTTGCTGTTACAATATTGACTTTGAACTCAAACGTGTCGGACTCCGGTCGCCAGTATATTCCCAGGGTCTTAATGGGATCGTAGCCATTTATTTTGAATCTTCCTTGCTCTTGATCCTCTGATGTTATGTTATTCAAAATGGCTTTTGAATTTGAAGACCATTTGCGTAGTCTGAATCCTCCGTTCGCCATGAGTTGTACTAATTGCTTTTGTGCCTCTACCGCTGCGTCTAATGTATCTGTATTCTCTTTTTCATCACAAGCGAGTTGTTGAAGTGTTCTTGTCGCCAGATATGGAGCTGAGGAGGTTCCGTAAGTCACGGTGTTTAACCGATACTCCTTAATCCTTTGTGTTGGGCTTTCTCTCCACAATATACGCTGATAGTCTCTGTCTTCCTGAGCCACTAGTATTTGGCGATACATTTTTTCAATGTCCGCCCTGTAGACAATTTTATGTTTTCTCCATCGCACTAGTATGGAGTATAAGTCCTGTTGTATGACTGGACCTGTAAGCATTGTGTCATTTAGGCTTACTCCTGAACTCGTTCGTGACGACGCGTCAAAGACCACTCGAACCTTGGTTGAAGAGCTTTCTGGTTTGATGACTGCATGGTGCGGTAGGTAGTATGCTTCATTCGTTGACTTCATAACCGACATTGGGGTCACTTCTTCCATATGTCCGAGTTTAATGTACTCCCTCATGAATTGTACGTAGTCCTCATGGAGTTTGCTATTTCGCGTACATTTTTTCTCCATCTGAAGAAATCGAGCTAACGCTCTGTCTTTTGACTCGCCCAACTTGCCTGCGTCTTCTTTGAACGGTAGTCGAACTATGTATCTTCCAGCTTCGTCCCTCTTGTGTGTTTCCCTGAATATTTCTTCGCACCGAGCTTCTTCTGCCGTGTGAGCTCTTTCTTCTTGAACTTCTTCCATTTCCCAAAATGTTTTAAGTTGATCGTTTAGCTCTGTGTTGGATATTAAACAAACTGTTGTTTCGTTTGCCTTGGAGCGATGTTGAATACTTCCAGATAGTATCCAACCTAATTGGGTGTTTTGAGCGACTGGGGCGCCGTGGTTGCCTTTAATCACCCCTTCAAGAATTATGTCCTGGAAAACATCCGCTGCTATCAGCATATCTACGGCCGCCTTTTTTTTGTATGATGGATCCGCCAAAGGTAAATGTTTGATATGATCCCAATCGTTGGTTGTAAACGATTCTTCCGGTAGTACCCTTGTTAGCTTGTTTAGTACCAGGAATTTTCTCCATAGTTGAAATTCTGATGGGTATATGGACTGAATTTGTAGGTCAACCTTACTGTTTGCCGTTCCTGCATGCGTTGCTCCAAGGCCAGTAATAGAAGCATTTGCTCTTTTCCGTTGTAGTTGCAGTCTTTGTACTGCTTCTTCGGTGATGAAGGAGGACTGAGAGCCCTGGTCGATTAGGGCTCTGAGGAAGTAATCACAACCCTTCCAATTGGTTTTTACCACTGCTGTTGCCAATAATGTTTTACTACGCTGTTTATTGGCAGAAAAGTTCGTTTGCTGCTGTTGAGGTTGCCTGTCTACGTGGTAAATGTGGAGTAATGTGTGGTGACGTTGGTGACATATTTGGCAAGTCTTGCCCGACGGACATCTTGATGTTTCATGATTTGGTTTGAAACAATTTTTACACAGCTTTTCCCTTTGGACAACCTCCTTCCTTTGTGTGACTGGCATTTGGATAAATTTACTGCAGGTGTGAAGCCAATGAGCGCCATTGCATGCTTTGCAAAACGGAGTTACAGTTGCGTAGAAAGTTTTGAAAAATCCCTGCCTATTGTTTAATGGCCTTTTGTCTCTTGGTCTGTCCACCTTTTTCTTCTTTTCTTCCAAATTGTCCAGAGCATGAAATTTGTTCTCCAGAAACGTAAAAAAGTTGTTCAGAGGCTGCAGATCTTTCGGTTTTTTCAAAGACTGTTCATACGCCTTTCTCGTTTCGTTTTTGCGAGATAATATACAGTATTATAGGGTCCCAGCTCTCCGTGTCAATGTTCAGTCCCTTTAATGCATTGACGCACTCCATCGATGTATCGTGTAGTCTTTTTAAATTTTCTGCAGATTCCACTTGGCACTCCCTTTGGTTAATCAATGCCTGAATTTGCGCATTCACTAACATTCGCGTGTTTTCGTATCTGTTTACCAAAGCTTCCCTTGCCGTCTCGTAGTTGCTGTCCATAATCTGCAAGTGCTGAATAATTTTGGCTGCTTCCCCCGTTACATTTGTTTTTAGGTAATGCATTTTTTGAGCATTCCCAAGCTTGTCGTTTCTATGTATAGCTTGCTCGAATAGATCGAAGAATGACTTCCATTGTTTATAATCACCATTGAATGTTGGTAGCTTTAAAACGGGTAATTTCAGCTCGTGGTGCGTATTCTCTGTCGTGCCGTCTTGCCTTGTACCGATTGCCTGCTGGATCTCAAATCCATCGATCTTCTTCTGCAAATTCACCATAACAGTTTCGTAGATTTCCTCTAGTTCTTCGTGCTCATCCATGTAATCTTCATCGGTTATTTCTCCTGTATGCTCTACAATGTCGTTATGTGTTTCTACTATATTCATCCATTGGTTTCGCATTGCCTGTTGTTTATGGACATACTATGCTTTTGATGTTTGCGATGATTTCTCCATCCTATCCACTGATCTGAAGAATGCCTGCTTCTGCGCTTCTTGACGTTTCATTCTTCTTTTCTGCTCTTCATCTTGCTGGTCAGCGTTATTCGGCGACTTCCTGTACCCTGATGTTGAGGGCGTATTTATTGGCATAGCTGTATCTGAGTTGCCAACTAATTCTGCTGCTCTTGGTACGGGGTTCACTCTCTGGGCCTTAAATTCTTCTTCCAATATTTCCCTAAGCTTGCCTTCTAATTTGTTTCGTAGTGTCGTCATCGTTAGTTCTACTTGCTTGTAGAAGTTGGCTTCAATGTATGGATGCCTTTCGCTGAATTGCTCATGCCTTCGTATTTGTTTATCTCCGTTTTCAAACTCCTTCCAGTGGTGGTCAAGGTCATCTAATCGTTCCTTGACGAATTCTTTCGTTCGTCTTACCTTGGGTTCTTTCGTGTACTTTTCGGATATTTTCTTTATCCATTCAGCCCTCTCCCGCTGTTGTTGAGCCAAATCGTCTACACTCGTCATTGTTATCTTCTCCTATCTCGTCTCGTATTTTCACTATAAACACTATTCACTACTTTTAAAACTTCTTCGATTCTTTTAGTCGTAGTTCAGTAACTCGAAGGACCAACTATGTTTAATTGATAAACTAAGGCCACCTTACCGCTGGTGGGGGGTGGTTATAGTTAACAAATGAAACAGACCTGACATTTTGAAACGTTCGAATCAGATACAAAAAGAAACATTTAAAATTATTCAGTATGTTTTTTCGTTTGTTTGTTTTGTCTTAATTTCATGAGTGGTCTCTTGATAATTACATTAATTAACAAACAAACAACGTTTTTAAACTTATTGCCTTGAATTTTTAAGATTTCAGGTTGGGTAAATAAAATCAATTTCAATTATTTTTTCAGTTGTACAGAAATCGCTTTATTGGAAGAGTGGGTTAGTTGGACATTTTAAGGTGAAATTATTTAATTTCAGATACATAGAGCTTCAGATCATTAGATCATATTGAAACCACTGACTGGATTTTGATAGGGTTTTCACTTATTAATTTAACCTAGCTTCTTCTTCTTTCTTTATTAACCATTGAAATACATAACGCATATGTTCACGTACATAAATCAGATGTTTAATATTTCCCCACTTGGTGCCGCATTGCTTGGAGAGGTATCTATTTAAAACAAGCAACAGGGTTAAAGGTTGATAATTACCTTAACAGTAACTAATCTAAATGCTTTCATACTAATACTAATACTTATATTAACATATGTACATACGTAGGCAGTTGTGATTTTAAGGAAAATGGTGAGGTAGTATCGACTATCAACTAGTGTTACACCTGAAAGAAGCATACAGACGCAATTTCCACAAAGGCAACGCGTGCTCTTATGATATGCAGAATCCTAGCGGAAAAATATTGGGGATGTAGTCCGAGCATCCTAAGAAGGATGAACCCCGGCATTATAATACCTACGATAACCTATGGATAATTAGCTTGGGCAAAGCGGGCGAGTCTAATCATAGCAAGGGAGACACTCAACAAGGTTCAAAGCACCTCCGGCCATGAGAGGTGCTCTTGAACTAACTAACTCCCTTGCACATAGTGGTTGAAGATTGTACAAATAAGAAGATCTTAAGGATGGAAAAAGAAGGATAGCAAGGGAAAGATGTATTAAATCGAAAGAACTTTATATTCTTCCCAAGAAACATAGGACAATAGTATTAGAAATTTCGACATTGAAAATAACTTTATATCGAGGCTCAGCTACAAAAATGAATGGAGCAATGAATCCACAAATCAAAGACTGATAAACCATACGATAAAGTGGTACACAGACGGGTCGACAACTAATGAAGGAACGGGTGTAGAAGTGTTTGCACCAAGAACAAATACGCTGAATCCATGGGCAAAAGTACCAGCACTTCAATCACTCTCGACAGAAAATACATTACTTGGACATAGCAAGACATTATTGACAGCCAGACAACAATCAAAGCGCTTGACACTTACCTTGTCAAATCCAAATTGGTGTAGACAGGACAGGAGTAAGAAAATAAGCCTCTACTAGATAACGAGAAAGAATTCAGGAAGCTAGAAAAACAAAACAGTACTAGACCTGGGAATATAAGTCAAGGTCTGCGGTAAACCGAAAATTATTCGAAGAATAACCTACGCATCCTAAAGGGGGCACTGCAAACTCAAGGAACACCTGAGGAAACTGGTTAAATAAGAATATGGTTTATGCAGCTTCTGCAATAAATCCAGGGAGTTTTCTCAAATATAATTACTTATTGCATTACAATGAACACTTATGAGGGAATAAACATCCCCAAGGCATTTGTAGGGCACACAATAGACCACTAGGTCACAGTGTTATATACCCTTTTAAATAATAATCTTCTTCTTTTTTTCCTTTTGCTCGGTGAGGTTATTCATAACCTCATAGGGATCATAACCTTCCCACTTTACTGCATCAATACTGGTCCGCCAGTTGGATTGGCCAAATTGACCTCAAAAAGTATCTGCAGGCTTCCCGGTTTCGGATCACTCCGTCACTGAAGTCAATCAAATGTTGCTGTTGTTGCATTTTTATTCTGCCACTCTCCCGCGCTTGAATAGGAACGTTGATTGACATTGCCTTTTTGACAGTCAACCTCGTAGGTTCGTAGGATCCGTAGGAACTGCGGTGTAAAGCCTTCCTTTCAGCTTAGGGGGCGTTTTCCGGTCACAAAAGATAGCAGAGTTTTCCTGCCACTTCATACACTCTACGCTTACGCGAAGCCTCGGTATTTTTGGACTAATTCGATACCCATGCATCAAGTACTCGTTGCAGGGATGTTTGATCCTCACTGATGATGGCTCCATCGTGAGCAAAGAATACTTTGCGTCCCTTTCCCTTCAAGCAGATAATGTAGTATAATAAATAGCAAAGTACTTAAGATGCTTTCCTGGTGCAGTCGGTGTGTTCTAACTGGGAACTCTTCGGTGACTCCGGCGGGGCATCTTACTCTTGTCCTTCCTCCGTCATACATGTCCAGAGTAACTCGTCCGGCACAATTGCACCCAGTAGAGGGTGGCTCTGTTGTTTTCACTTAGTCGATTTATTTTGTCAAGGCACTCTCACACCAGTGTAGACCTTATTTCATAGGAGCTTAATGCCTTGATTGCGGCTTGGCTATCCAACAGTATCGCGATGCATTTTGATTGCAATTTGAATTGTTTGATTTGTTTTGTGTAAAAGTAAACTGTTGGTCTAAATACCCAAATATATATTTTTTATTTATTTTATTTTATATATTATTGTTTTATTATCGCATTTCCGCGCCATTACTCCCTTTCTGAGTACGTTATCTCGTACGGTGTGTCGAAGTCGAACACGGGAGTAATGTCGTGTTTTTATTGAATTGACACTTATAAGTTCGTTTAAGATGGAGCAGTGTGCTATACTGCTTCTCGTAAAGAGGCCTAAGTTAGTTAGCCTTAGCGCATTGTTTCCCGCAAGGTTTTTAGCTTGTAAATCAAGCGGCAAAAGGTGAAGAATGACGTGCAGTGCCGCTGAGGGGGTCGTTCGGAGTGAACCCGTAATTGCGGCACTGGCGGTTCTTTGTACCGCCGCTAATTTTCCTAATGTTGTTTTCCTGTTTGTTGCTTTCCACCACACAAGTGCCCCATATGTGAGAGTGGGTCTGACTATCATTATATATCTACAGCCAGTGCATCATTGCGGGTTTCAGCCCCCAGGTTTTGCCAGCTATTCTCTTGCATATAAATGGAGCATTATATGCCTTTTTGATTCGTTCCTGTATATTTAGATTCCAGTTTAGCTTCCTGTCTAGAACTATACCAAGATATGTATGTTATGTGTAATCTCTTGCCCAACGACTAAGAGTCTTCAGAACGACTTTCATGAGTTCGCTCAGACTGTTTGGAAATTTACCCTGAATTATGTTCACGACATCATCTGCGCGTGCGGTGAACCCTATACCTATTGAGTTTAGTTTTTTCAGAATCATACCAATAACCATACTAAAGGAGATAAGACTCCTCCCTGGGGAGTTCCTCTGATTATCGATTTCCTAATAGAGCTACATATTTCCGAGAATGGAGTTGATATTTCGCGTATCGAGCATTCTACGTAGCCATTTTGTTATTCCCTGCTCGACCTCCGTGCTATCTAAGGCCTGTTAAATGGCCCTACTCTCTACGTTGCGTTGTTCAAGGCCCCTTCCATATCTAAGAAGGCCGCTAGAGCAAATTCCCCATGATGCAGACTAGCCTCTACTTTCCCCATTACTTGGTGCTGTTTCTACCGATTTCCCTTTCATGTATGCGTGATGTGGTTGGCACAATTTGCTCCTTATATGGGCATCTAGTAGCCTTTCCAAGGTTTAAAGCACAAAGAAGAAGAGACTTATTGGCCTGAAGTCCTTTGCTATCATGTGGCCCTGTTTGCCAGTGTAGGTGGGTAGCATCCCCAGGTCTTGCCTAATATGCTTCTTCACACCATCAGTCGAACAACATTTTTTTTTTTAATTTTCGGACTTTTTCTACCGGTCAACAAACACTTTAAAATTCATTTTCCAATACTTCTAAGGGTTTTAAAGAGGCCCATCTTCCGAGACGATAGTCCCTTGATGCCACTGGTATATAGCCTAGTCTTAGACAATATTTGGAAACTACCCTACACCTATTTGTAACCTTGATTCGAGTCGAATATAGTAACAAAAACTGTCCTAAATGTTTAAAAACCCATGCTATTAGAATTTTTTTGTAAAAATTCCGTTAGGGGCGGCTGCAGGCAACTCTGTATTAAGTCTTAAAATTTCTATAATTTCATTCTGTCCTGTACCTAAATTAAGTAAAATACCACCGCAGCCGTGAGGTAAATTTTTACTACATAGCTGGAGTAAAACAAAAAAAAAAAAGAACATCCAACAGCCTCCTTAATTAATCAACAAACACAACACAACATCAAAAGGACTCCAAAGTCTAATTTGTCAGAGAAATTCCTCGAATAAAATGACCAAGAGCATGACGATTGACAAACGAGGCCCATTGCTCTCTCTCTGTCTCTCTCTGCCGGGATACACATACAGCATGACAAAAATCCATCCCTGATATAATGGAATTTCATTGCGATGGCAGTAGAATACCAACACGAATGCTACAGCAAAAAGGAAACGCACGAAAAAAATCGGCAGCAACAAAAAAGGAAAAAAAAACGTCGAAATAAATTAAAACAGGACTCAAAATTCCTTTGATGTACAACATTTTCCGATTTGGAATGATATTTGATTTATTGGACCCAGAAATGACTGGTGGCGGTGGTGGTTGGGTAGATGATGGGGAGAAGTATGTATCGATTACACGATGTATCGCATCGCGATGTTCGAATTTTTTTCAAGGAGAGTTTGCTGCTGACGCCACGCAGTGTACTTGATTTGAATGGCTGTTGTTTTTATCAGTTTACTGTCCGTCGGCTTAGTGGTAAATGGGTATACCTCAATTGTATGGTTTTGGATTTAAGGCTGAATGTTGTTATATGTAGGAATCAATTAAAAATATTTATGCCTCGCAAAATTGGTGTCAACTTATGTTTACATGTGTACATATGTACACACTTCTATACTCACTTTTACTTATGTACTGTTTCCCCTTGTGGGTCCTAGGGCCTCTACTACGCCTACGCGCCATTGTGTACGGTGCCTGGCAATGAGCTTCAATTCTCTCCAGTTCTTAACCAATTGTCAGGACTCCTCCTCAACTGTTCTGCGCCGTATATTTCTTGGACGAACCGTTCTTCTACCATTTTGTGTTAACGGAACTGTCGTTTTTTCGAAATTTATGACCAATCCACTGCCGCTTCCGTCGTTGAATGGTTACGACTAGTTCATAACTAGTTCTCTGGTAAAGATGTTCGTTAGAGATACGGTTAGGCCAGAGAACCCTTAAGATGTTCCGTAGGCACCTATTATCGAACGTTTTAAGTTCTTTTTTTAGATTTTAGCGGTCACATACCACCTCAGTGCTGCACTCATACAACAAACAGCTCGGATTCATCATTTCAATGGAACAGTCGTAGCTTGGTGTTTAAGCTTATTACATTGATTCGCCACATCATGCACATTATTCCAAACGCAGACTTTGACGATTCGGTTAACAATATATCCTGTTCGGTTCCACTTTCAGTCGAGGCAATACTTCCAAGATATTCTATTCACTCGTCAAGGAATCTTTTTGTCTCCCAAGCTCCCTCTATAAGAAGATATAAAAGCTCTGCTGCTGATGTTCGAGCGGCTCGTAGAAGCTCCATCTAGCCCTATATCCTTATTGTTCCTTAGCGCATTGACTGCGGTGACGAACTCATCTTTACTGGGAGTAGAGGAGCGAATTTGGGAAATTGTTCCTTCGGCAACAGTTTGATTTGGATGCCTATACTAGTAGCTGGCGAATACATGGTTAAGGACCATAGCAAAATGCTCCTTCCATCGCTTGAGCTAATCCTCATCTGAAACGAGTACCGAACCATCTAAGCTTTTCGCCGGATGTTGGCTAGAGCGATGAACACCTGTCAGCTCTTTGGTGATTCTGGAAACGGTTCTGCTACCGCACCTGAGCGCTGCTTCGGTGTTGATTTAGTCACGTTTGTCTCCTCGTACTCTATGCTGCACTTCTTTCATTTTTCTTCGATGCAGAGACTCTGTATCTACAGTATGAATTCTAAGTAGCTAAAGTTCTTCAATCCGCCTCCAGGTATCCTCGGTAAGGTACGTGTTATATCTTGCCTGCCAACAATTCTTTCCGCTTCAGATGTGAAACAATTTTTCACTCATTTACAATATGACCAAATTATATCGAAGGAGAAATTTTGAGAAATTATTTCTCACCTATGATTTAAAATATTTTTATAGAAATACCATAGCGGCCAATGAACTAGGGAAGAAGAAATAAAATACGAAATAGAACAGAGGTTACTTACCCCTTGAAAAAACGCCAAATGCAAAAATTTAACTCCTGCGCCGGCTATTTGCCACTTTAAGTGAGAAATTACTTCATATCATAAAAGTGTATTTATTTCCTACTTGAGGTGAATCTATTTTTCTGTACCGTACAAATACGCAAGTCAATCAAATAACAACAAATAAGGGCTCAACGTAGAATTTCATCTTGTATTACCTAATACCTACAGTTGTAAATTTGAAATAAAAAAGTTTTTTGTTGTTAAAAATCTCGAAAGTAAATTTTCTTTCGAGATTTTTTTCTAGATAACGTCTTTTGAGATTTTTTTAGTTCAGTTTTATATCATTGATTTTCGAGATGTTTTTCATTCTAGATTTTAGTCGTTCTAGCTAAAGTGTAGTTGCCCGAAAACCACCACTTTAAGATAATGCAAGTACTACGTTACTTCGTGTTTACATAAGGAATTATGACTGAGTCTATTTAAACTCATATATTTATTATTCCCTTTCATGTTCGTTAAATGCGTTAAACCTTTGACCATTCGTGTATCTCTTTTATAACTTTCCGGTTGAGTCCTCAATTGTAATGTCCGTTGCTAATATTGCTGTATCATCATCAAAGGTAGCTATTTCTGTCAAATCTACTCGCGGTATAGTTTCGGATTAAGTACACTGGCAGTGACCATGCGTTTTGTGCGTGTTATATTGTTCGCATCAATGGAAGGGACCTACCGCTTAGAGCCATATCCGACATGCCTTGTTTTTTATAAGCTTTCTAATGACAATGTTTGTCAGGTCTTGGCCCATTCGTAATTATTTCTCTTTATTGGTGGTGCTTGCGCTTGAGATTTTTAAATACCCTTCATAAATTTCCAGAGTGAGAAGTTCGTATCTCGATTCGCAGTCAGTGCTTCAAGGTGGGAAAAAATATTTATTTTTTTAATTCCCTTAACATTTCCTTGAGTTAATTGCACAAATTTTTAAAGCATCTTATCTTGCGGAGTACGAAATTGTTGCAAATGGAATTTGCGTGCTCAACTTATTACTTTCACTAGTTCACGTATTTCTGTACTTTCCATTTTATAAGGAGTACATACTATTCTACGCGGCACTCTGTGTACTCTTAAAGAAATGATTAACTTAGACTCGTAGTTAATGGCGTGTTTTCAATGGTACGTTAAATCTGGTTTTCCTTCTTATTCCTTTCAGAAGTTTTCCCAATTCCAGTTAGTCTGAGAGGTCCTCTTGTTTTTATCAACATTTTGCTTAACAAAAAAATGACTGGTGAGTGAGCAGAAGAAAAATCGGAAATTTTTTCGATTTATATAAACACTTAAGGTACTCTTTTAACAATGAAGATGTTTTCGAGATGTTTTCTTGAATCAATTGGCCAGTAAGTCGCCTTACGTGTCGATTGAAAGTCACAGCTATATTTCGAACCAGTTTTAAAAAGCATTTTACCTTTGGTTGTATTAGTCCTATTTCCTCAAAATGTATGTTTCACGTGAAAGCAACCAGCAATAGTAAAATTTGGTTAGGTAAAGTGATTCAATAGTACGAGGATGGGTCAATAAGTCCCTGAAAATTAAAACAAATGGCGCCACCTCAAATCCAACATTTTGCTTTTCAAGAAGAACCTTTCAAAAGTACGAACCCAAATTTTCAGACACATCTGTCAAATATTTGAAACAGACGCCGTAAAAAGTACTCTTCCAACAGGACAACGCACCGGCGCACAAGTCCGCAGTCGCAATGGCAAAATTGCATGAATTAGTTTACGAATTGCTCCCTCATCCAGCATATTCTCCGGCAGGGGGCTACTGCGACTATTTCCTGTTTCCAAATATGAAAAAATGGCGGCGGTAAGAGATTTCTCTAATGAATAGTACTATTTGGAGGGCTAAAAGGAGATTATGTTGAAAAATAAAACGTTTTTTTGCGAAAAGAGTGTTCTTTATTTAAAATTTTCAGGAATTTATTGAGCCACCCTCGATTTTTTTCATTTTTAATGTCTTTTATTTTAGAAATTCATTACACGTATCTTATTTGCTAGACAACAAACACTTAAAACTAACTTAAGTATGTTATGTACTAACTTAGTGGCCCTATGCTAAGTTTAACTTAATGCTTATTCTAATGTCTTTCGACGTAACCTAACTTAGAATATATTATTTGAATTACTTAATAAACTATTTAAACTAAGAAAATTTTCCAAAAAAAAACTTAGTGAATGAACCTTTTCTTCTAAATTCAAATTAAAATTAAATTAAGTCTAAATCTAAAACTTACGAACTCTCTTACAATAAATACTCTCTTAAAATAAATCTTAAACCACCTTGAATATTGCGGCCCGATACCGCTCTACTAAACCGGAGGCGCACCGTAGTGGTGTGTGCGACGCACAGTGTGACAATTTGCCTATTTAGCGGGATTTAATTAAAAAATCTGCTTGCACAAATTTAAACAAAACCCAGCTTTTCTTGCAGCTTAAACCTTCCACTTAATGACTGTGAACAAATTTTTATGTTAGAAGCATTTGCAACTAAAAAAAATGATCTCAAAGTTGAAGTTGTGTACAATTATTCATAAGAAGGTCAGGTTTGAGAGCAAGAGCTTCAGTTTTTTTTCAAGTGGTTCGCGTGATTTTAATTGAAAGTTTTATTTTATTTTAATAAATATAATCTTATTGAATAGTAGGTAAGTTGATTTGGGATATTGGGTGCTTTTAATTAAATTAAGGAGGAGAGGAAATAAAAATTAAAGATAAATTTATGTGTTGTATGCATTCATTAGAGCAAAAGTATAGTTATTCAGTGTTGTTCAAGTTAAACACCCTATTTATTGTAGAGCTTTGTATGTTAGTAACAAAAGAGTGTTTTGTCTTTTTGCGCACAGGTGCGACACCCATACTTAATTTTTCATTTGTTTAGGATGGCTACCGAAATTACGAAAAACAAATTAATGATGTTTGGATTTCTAAGATCAAAATTAAGCGCTTTGATGCTGCGTTTTCTTCTGTTATGGACTGCCTTAATAATATTACATTTTCTGAGGACGCAATTAAGTCAATAAAGGCAACCTTAAGAAACTCATGCTTGAGGTTTGACGCAAAGATGACCAAAAGTGGTTCCCATCGAGATCGCTTCGAAAGCATTAATTGTTCGTGGTTGAATGGAACCCAACACTACCACAAACAAATTTAGATGAAATAGAATGAAATAAGCGATTTAGGAAGGCCGATAAAAAGCTTTGAATGCATGAATGAATGCTGTGAAAAAAGCAATATGAGAAAAGTACAAATCCTTTTAGATTCGTTTAGCGCTAAAGAAATTGCAACTGCGCTGCGAATGAAGATTGTTATCGCAACTAAGCAATTATCAATGTGCTCTCCAAAAAGAGGTTTGTTTTTCATTTTAGTCAAATTATTTTTTTTATCTTTAATAAGGTTCAATTGTAAGGAAAACACTGGAAACTACTACTTTTGGCTTTTTGTCAATGTCTGTAGACGAAGCGTTAGCAATGATAACAATCTACTTATCAATATGAAATAATACGCCAGAAAATAAATAAAACTGTTCGCAATTTACTGCCCTCTTATCAATGAGCTCTTGGGTCAGGGTTCCCAATTCGAGAGTTTTGCAACAGAAACAAGGGAACTGTATCTAAAAGAACTCTGCAGATTTTGCGGTGACGAGGGAGCTTTTGAGGACACAACTTCCTATGCCACTGCCCTGGCCTCCAACACAGCAGGAACAAATGCATAGGGAGCTACTTTTTCCAAGACCTAGATGAACTCGCCAGCATGCCATCAAACAAGATAATGAAATTTATCAAGTCCTAGTATGGTTTGTATGCAAAGACTCGCAACAATAATTATCGGAGCAAATTAGTATCGAAAATAGGTTTCAATGGGCAAGGGACGTCCTTTCCCCCAAAGGGCATCACAATGGGTCAGTATTGACGTGAGTGAGGCGGGGAGCAATTCTCTCCTCGCCAACCTAACCTAACCTATCTAAAAAATTATGGTTGGTAATGTATTATATGGCAGTTAGTGTACACAAGGTCTTATTTCATGGAAAACAATTAATTGCAACTTGTATTCTTCCAATCAGGCAACTTTCGGAGGAAGGTCAAGAAGCGAGGAATAAGGAAAATAGATAATTTAGGGAACTCTTTACAAGAAAAATTTCGCGATTCGACACGAACACAGACCTTCTTAATAGATTGTTAATATCCTCAGATCCATTTTTGGCAAGTAGCTATGTATAAGCTGCATTCCAAAGAAAAAAAAAAGTTTAATTGAACATGAAGTTCTGCAACTTTAGACATACCAAACGAATAATAAAGTGCAAATTTTCGGTTCCATTAAGTTATTTTTTGTCAAAACTTGTGTAGATATGTTAATATTATTTATTACATTCCTTTCTATAAACAATTTTCATAAAAATAAGGAAAAAAAAATCAACAAAAACATTTATTTCCAAGCGTGATTAATTTAATCCCGCTAGATTAGCGAAATGTCACACTGTGCGACGTGTCGATAGTAGTTGAGTTGCCTATCCACAGCTGTCTGTCAGTTGACCTGTTTATGTTCGCCCTGATATACAGGACCTCATTGGAATATAATTTTTTGTACTCAGACTCTGGTGTTCTATATAAACGAAGACAAGCCCTAAGGCAAGCCCTCTCAAATACCCGAAGCTTGCTTTTCATCTAGCTTTCCATCAAGCTTGCTCCCACGTTAACCACACGGGACAACCATATGTGAGCATGGGCCGGATGAGGGTGAAGTGCGTTAATTGTTGCATTGCGCTATATGTCTACGTTGTCAGTTAGTTGATACAGAGGTATAGTACTGTCCATCGTTCGTTTAATTGTCTCGTCCATTTGTTGTATATACCTGATGGTCTCCTCGTTTGATGGGTTCCTATTGGACGGTGGGTAGAGCGAGTTCGAAAAGAACTCATTACTCTGTTATTACTCTGGAGAAGCGTGTCCAACGAGTCCTACTGTAATTGTAGGGTTATGTTTGGACAAACTCCTCCAACTTCGCAATTTCGTTGGGAATTGTAATTTCGGCACTAAGTCCGCAATGGTCACTGTCATACACAAATGTATGTAGGCAGTTTCTCTTTTGTCGGTCAGTGTCGGTCAGCTGCCACGGTTTGTCGAACAGCAGAAGTTCCGGATAAAAGCCGCTTCTGGATACCACGGACTAACTATTGCTTTCAATTCGAGTCTATACTCGACATTGTGCAGACCTGACCAATAGAACAGTAGATTTCCTCTAGAATTTGGTGTGTCATTTCCCTAATCGTTATGTTTGCCGTTCAAATCTCCGACCATAATGAAATAATTTTCTTCCGATTCCATCCTTAGGCATTGAAAAAGTGCCTCGAGCTCTGTTATAAATGAAGTGGTTTGAGTAGTTCCAGAAGCGTAGACCGCGACCACGTACAAATTCTTTCCAATGTGGAGAGGAATGCACACGATACACACTTCCAGCTCCTGGAACCTCCACACTTCACCGCTGTACACAGCCTTGTAACGCAGATCCTGACTAATGAAGATCGCTACACCTCCTCCTTCAATGGAGTGGAGTCGGTCTCTTCTTATAATATTACTAGCTGTTTGCCCGCGGCTCCGCTCGCGAGTTACAAAATTATAAAACCAATTACTTTTTTACGAATGTACTTTATTCACTTCATGTATCTTACTGACTGACTCTTACTCTAATCAACCGTCGGAAGGCAAGCCAAGTTTTATTGCTGAATTGCACTTGTTGGAGTTCGGGCATTGCCCGCCGAATCAATATTAGGCAATCACAATTGACCTACTTCCAACAAGTGACAATAATGCAACAAATGATAAATGCTTAATGGACACTCTTTTGAAATCCGGGCATTGAACGACGACATGACTAAATTATAAATGACCCAATTTCGAAAGAGTGCACCATGCAGTTTATCATATAACTCCTCCCTTCCTTCTCTGAAGATTCTCCTGAATCGTTTCAAATGGTAATTCTATTGGTTTATTTAAATTAACATTTACATTTCTATTTCTTTTGATGATTAATAAAATTATTATAATAAAAGCGATTATAATAAGACCTGAAGTTCCTGCAGATATAAAAAGGTATTTTTTTGTAAGATATATTTCCTGAATTTCGTTTATGTTACTTATTTCTTTTAAAGTAAAATTGCTAAAGCGCAAATGTTGAGTAAGATTGAATACTGTTCTTTCCTCCAGTTTTATGTCAAATTTAAATTCCGTTTCCTTATTGCTAATTACTTCATTTCCAATTTTAATGCTACAATTATATATTTGTATTAAACAGTTAACACATTGTTCAAAATTTTTTTTGTTACATTCATTTTTGATTTCATATATATTATTTTTTACAATGACAAGATTATCTGTAATATATACTATCTCGAAATTATAATTTTTCCTTAGCATACACGTTTTCCTTTGAATACAATCGTTTCTTAATATTAAATCTTTGGAATACACTACATCATTTCTTAAAGTATAATTATTACTATTTAAAGTTACATATCGGATATTTTCTGAATCTAATTCCAAATGCTGCATGTTTGGTATCGGTATATCTATTTTTAAGTCTACTAAATCAAAAGTTTTTGGAATTTTGATTGCTAATACTAGCATTTCATCTTCTACTCTAATGATACCTGTCTTTAAATTTTGTAGTCTGTCTATGTCCAAGTTTTCTGATTGTAATTCTTCATAAGTCAATAGTCCAGGGTGTACTAGTCCTAGCTTCATCATAGCTATTTGGTCCAAAATTATGTCTATTTGGTCTTCTATCAGTTTTGTTCTCAATCTGACCTCAATTTCCTCTAGTTTGTTTATCAATTGTTTTTCGATATTGTTTAGTCCTTTGGAAAGGTCTGCGAATTTGCGTCGGTCGTCGTCAAGAGTTTTCTTTAGCTTTAGTATATTGTCTGACAAGTCTCTGTTTATAGATATCTGTTTATTAACTGTTTCAATTAGATTATGATCATTTTTTTTATAATTTCCAGATTTTGATCTATGAGTTCCCTGTCATCGTTGTCCATAGTCCCAAACAACCATTTATGGGCTTTTCCTATCACATTAATCAATCCTCTTTTTGACCTATTTCTTGTTAATATTTTAATCTTCTCTGTTAATTTAAAAAAATGTAAAGTGAGTGTATTTGATGAGTTACTTGGGATGTCTATCGCCAATTGGTTCACTAATTTTGTTACTTGATCTAGATCTATTAAATGTAGGATGATGTCGAAGTCCTTGACTATTTTAATTTCATTAATGGTTACCGTTGCCATTCCGGTCTGTGACCTCAGAGGTGATATCATCAGCTGATATGATATATCATGAGGTGATATCATGGAGCACTTCTGTTTGATTTCTAGGTTGTCTTGTTATGATAATTTGCGTTTTACATAGGTTTACTATTCCATCTTTAATGGGTATATGCGTTATTATGCTATAATTTCCTGAGGGGTCGGTTTCTGATACCGCATTGTTTTCATACATACGACTTAGGAAGTCAGCTACTATATTTTCTTTACCTTTTAGGTATTCTATTTCGAAGTCAAACTCTTGAAGTTTGAGCAACCACCGCTGATTCCGTTGGCTGAATTCCTTGCCTGAGTATTTATTTTTCATATATTTAATTGGCATGTTTTTGAGTTTAAACTTTTTTCCCCACAAATAAGGCCTAAAGTACCCTGTAGCCCAAACAATTGCTAAGAGTTCCTTATCGGTGGTTGAATAGTTCTGCTCATGATCATTCAATGTCCTAGAGGCATATGAGATAGGTTGCCCATCTTGAGTTAAAACAGCTCCTACAGCATAGTTGCTCGCATCCGTGAAAAGAGTAAATGATTTAGAGAAGTCTGGGTATTTGAGGATCGGGTGTCTAATTATCATAAGCTTTAACTTCTCGAATGATTCTATATATTCAGGGTCGGTAGTGTTTATTTTGGTGTTCTGTTTCTTCAAGTACTTAATCATAGGATATGCGATTTTAGCATATCCTTGAATAAATTTTCTATAGTATCCCGTGACTCCTAAAAAACCTTTAAGCTGTTTTTCAGTGCCGGGTATTTTATAATTTTGGATCACTTCGATTTTGTTAGGGTTAGGTTTCATTCCCTCTGAAGTTAGGATGTGCCCTAAGAATTCTGTGTTTTTCCGGAAAAATGAACATTTAGTGGCTTGTATTTTTAAATTGTGCTCTTGAAGTCTCTTGAAAATTTTTTCTAAGGCTAATAAATGCTCTTCAATAGTAGTTGAAAAAATTAAAATATCGTCTAAATAGACAATACAAATTTTATTAATATATTCCCTTAGAATGTCATTCATCAAACGCTGAAATGTAGCCGGGGCATTCTTAAGCCCGAACGGCATCCTGACAAATTCATATAGACCCATTGGAGTTGCAAATGCTGTCTTATGTATGTCTTGGGGCCTCATTAATATTTGGTGATAGCCCTTTGCAAGATCTAGCGTTGAGAAATACTGTGATCGCCCTAATTTTGTGAGAATTCCCTCTATGTTGGGCAATGGAAACTTATCATCGACAGTGATCTCGTTAAGTTTTCTATAATCAATACACATTCGGTATTTAACTTCACCATTGGTATTTGGCTTTTTGGCTACTATAACCACTGGTGATGCATACCGACTTTTGGATTTCCTAATGATTCCCTGAGCCTCCAATTCGGAAACCTGTCTAATTACTTCTTCCTCATGTTTCTGTGGTAATCGGTATAGCCTACAGTGAAACCCTGTGTTTCCTGGAACTAAGTCTATTTGATGCATAATACTTTCCGTATTGGTCAATATATTTCCTTCTCTATATTGTAAGTTTCCATATTTTTCAAGCAGATTTCCTAGTTTAGTTTTTTCCTCCAAATTCAATTCTTCCATAGTTATTATGCCTTCATCTTTCAATTCGAAACACTCCCATTCACCTATGCTGTTCTGAGTCATAGGTAATATGGTGTCATTTTTTAAATGGATTTGCTTTTTTTCTAAATTTATATCTTTTACAATATTTTGGATAATGTCCATCCCTAATAATAAACTATAATCCTTGTCTACTAAATTCATGCCATATGCTTTTATGAAAAAATTAGAATTATACCCAAATTCATGGGGTACCGGAACTTGATAAATTGTATACTGTGCATTGGTTCTACCATTCACAGTATTAAGTTGAATGAACACTTTATCTAGTTCTTTATATGTTTCTTTTATTTTATTTGTATTTAAGATAGTGATAGTACTACCTGTATCCCAGAGACAGTAGTGCTTTTCATTATTTCTGATAAAGGGTGTTAATACTTTGTTACCGAGGCACCGTTGAGAAAAACCGGCTCCTCCACAGAATGAACTTCTTCAATCGGATATTTATAATTTGATTCCACCATATTGACGTCCCTATGTTCGATATTTTTCTGCGAACTTCTAAATTGTCTAGATGAGCTAGGATTCGGTTGATAGTTAGATCTAAACCTATATTGTCTACTGTCGGACCTGGAATTCGGATTCTGTGACCTAGAATAATTTGTATTCTGACTAGAATAGGGTTGCTGAAAACTCCTTGAATTTTGTGGTGTTTGGTCAGTAAATCTACCTTGCTTTGATTGAAAATTCCTTAAATTGTGTGATCTTTGGTCAGTAAATCTAAATTGATTTGATTGAAAATTCCTTAAATTGTGTGATCTTTGGTCAGTTAATCTAAATTGATTTGATCGAAAATTCCCCTGTTCATAACTTGCATAATCATATAATATTTTCTTTACTTCCTGTAGACTGTCTATATCTCTGACTTCCTTAGCTAAATTACCGATGCAAAAACTTTTGATTTTTACAATTATTGTATGGTATTGTAATTTCCTAAAAGAGTCACTATCATTTTCGTATAAAGCGGCTGTTTATTTCCGCAACTAAATGTTCTACTTTATTAATTAAATCTACTATCGAACTCACTTTGAGGTAAAATATCCTGTTCGTTAGGTCCATTATATTTATCACAGGTCGAAAATTATGTTTGAACGATTCCTTGACATCTTCCCACGATTCCAGTCCATTGCTAAGTACAAGTTCTTGAGCTCTTCCTGTCAGTTTGGTTTGCCTTATAGCTGTCCATATCTCGGGTCTTCTCGCCTCTTCAGTAGTAGCCAAATGGGTATCCACCAAGTGTATAAAACGAGTCAGAGTCGACTTGTCTCCATTAAATTCTTTGATGTAATTTATCTCCCTCATTAAGTTAGCTGTACTGTTGAACGATGCGTGTTGCAGTATAGATATGGCGTTGACCCTGTCTACTAATCCATCCAGGGCAGCCGCCATTGACTGAATTTCACTCATTATTAGGTATTTCCTTTCCTTTTTTTTTTTTACTTGCACAGTTTCAAAATTTTCAAATTCACTTTTAGGATCGTTTGCTTTTTTATGTACAGTTCCAAATATAGAATTCAATTTTCAAATTCACTTTTAGGTTCAACCGTTCGACTGCGCCAGTTACAAAATTAGAAAACCAATTACTTTTTTACGAATGTACTTTATTCACTTCATGTATCTTACTGACTGACTCTTACTCTAATCAACCGTCGGAAGGCAAGCCAATTTTATTGCTGAATTGCACTTGTTGGAGTTCGGGCATTGCCCGCCGAATCAATATTAGGCAATCACAATTGACCTACTTCCAACAAGTGACAATAATGCAACAAATGATAAATGCTTAATGGACACTCTTTCGAAATCCGGGCATTGAACGACGACATGAGTAAATTATAAATGACCCAATTTCGAAAGAGTGCACCATGCAGTTTATCATATAACAAAATTAATGTTAATTTTTTTATTTTATTACATTGTATTAATTATAATGAAATAAAAGATATTTTATTCAAACAAAATAATTATTATATGTTCACGTTGAAAAGCACAGTTTAGGAGATCGCACTAAAAATTGTTTTACTTTTGCTATCTGGAGCATCGCGAATAACTCGATCTTATTGACCCGTTCACGCAAAAGTATTAAGCTACCGTTAGTCTAATGGATTTTTAATAATTCCATTCACACAATCACAAACCAATATATGTACATACCTGCTTCATTTTTCACAAAGAGATTTTGTGCATAGCCTTCTCACTCTATTCGTTCATATTTTTTTCTCACTCTCACACAATATATGTATACGTGCAGAAGTGTGAATGAACGACCGACAGTAACAAAGCAATCCGATACAAACAGTCTGATTGGGACTGATAAATATTGTATTAAACCAATACAAAATCTTTCTGTCATTGAATTATCTAATGAGTGCTGAAATATCAAAATACAAATACGATTTTGGGTGGTTTTTAGCTTGGGGGGGCGAATCTGTCAAACGACCAGAAGATGACTGTTTCATTTAGTTCGACTATGGTTTGCACTGAAAAGAGATGACCACACACTGAAATTTAAAACATAATCACGTTAGAGCGCCCATATAAACTCACGCACACTTTTGCAACTATACCCACTAAAGGAGGTCACTAACGGGAAATGACTTTGCCATTTATAAGTATTAGGGATTACGAATAACTCGATCTTATTGCGCCAGCGCACACTGGTTAAATATTCTCCCGCAGCAAACTTGGGGTAACTTCTACTTCAATCGCACACTGAATGAATAATTCGGAGTAAAATTGAGTATGCATGAACCAATTTTCATTGTATTGCTATTTCTGATGTATCTCTAAATTGACAACTTGCGTGTATTGGTTTACCCCGATGTTATACTGTATACCTGCCCTTCCTTTTTTATAAATTGAGGGGAGTAACCATTGAGCCGTTCACCCAAAGTATTAAGCTACCGTTAGTCTATCGGAGCTTTAATAATTCCATTCACACAACCACAAACCAATATACCTACCTGCTTCATTTTTCACAGAGAGATTTAGCGCACAGCCTTCTCACTCTATTCAATAATATTTTTTTTCTCACTCTCACACAATATCTACGTGCAGAAGTGTGAATGAACGATCGAGAGTAACAACCATTAACAATCAATCCAACCCAAACAAAGTCTAATAAATACTCACGCACACTATTGCAACGATACCCACTGCTGCTCGACTGCTGGCAGTGGTCTCCACTGAAGGAAAATTGTGGGCGATGATTTAAATAATTGATTTGAAGAGTGCTCAGCTTCAGGACAACGTAGAAGGATGTTTTATATCTCAAATGAATCAAGAGCGAATTTACTAATTTGACCTATTTTTTTGTTTTAAAATCCGATAAGCCATTATTGAGTTAGAGCTGTAAAATTGAACTTTTTCCCCACTTAATTCACTATTATCGTTACTCCTTATTCTTTATTTTACCTAACGCAACAAAACATATTCTATAACCTGAAGAGTGAACATATCTATGAAATAAAAAAAAATCACGTAAATCGGACAAGTGGTTCTCCGGCTAGGAGGCAACTAACAGAAAATTATTTTGGTTTTTATAAGTATTAGGGATAGGGATTAGGGAAGGGATATTTATTGTGCCATAGTTTGTGCTTCTGGGACAGCTTGGCTTCGCTAGCCAAAAGTACGTCTGGGCTTTGGTCTTCTAACAACTTAAAAAGCACGTTTCTTCGCTCGATCCTTATCAGTGAATACGTTTCGCCAGCTCTTGTAACTGACGCTGGAGCTCATTGGCTCATTTGGGTGAAAGCTGAACTAGGAAGAACGGTAATTTCCGCTTCTCCTTTTTGGCCCTTGCTGTGGTGATTGGCCTGTCCCCTACTCAAGACTCAAGTTTTTCCCTCAGCATCTGAAGGCGCTCTTCCAGTTCGATAGACGAATCCATTCCCCTCAGCAGCATAGTTTACAACTTTTCCCCCTTCGGGGTGAAGGAGAAGAACTCTGTCGTCGAATCCTTAAGAAAGATTTTAATTTTTTTATATTGCTACACTGTATTACAGTGGATAGCGTGTCTATTTTCGCTTTAACGTTTAATATAGAAATTGTTACCGACTTACGTAGTTCAATTGTCTCCTTTAGCTCCATTTTGAACGTATTTATTGTGGCACCTTCACCTTACTGCTTTTCTGCTGCTGTTGATGTTGCTGCTTCTGCTGTTGTTGCTGCTTCTGTTGTTGTTGTTGCTGCTTTTGCTGTTGTTGCTGCTCCATTTTGGACGTATTTATTTGTGGCACCATCACCTTACTGCTCTTCTGCTGCTGTTGCTGTTGTTGTTGCTGCTTCTGCAGTGGTTGCTGCTTTTGCTGCTGTTGCTGCTTTTGCTGCTGTTGCTGCTTTTGCTGTTATTGTTGCTGCAGCTTAGGTTGTTCTTGCTGCTTTGACTGCTGCTGTAGTTGTTGCTGCCTTACTGGCAGCTTCTGCGCGGCTGATTACGATGCTGCACTAGCTGCTGTTGTTGCTTTTGCTGCTGCTGCTTTCCTGGCAGCTGCTTTTGTTGTAACTGTTGCTGCTGGCACTCTTTTTCCCACCGATCCATTTGCTTGGCTTGATGGCAAGCTCCGCCTGTTGAAGCTGCCTTATGCTGGAGCTCAGACACTCCAGCTGCTTATCCTCGTTTTCCGATTCGGATGTCGCTAGCGAGGCGAAGCTGTTGCTATCACCCTGCTGCAGTAATTGTTTTTGATGATGACGCCCCCATCTTCATTTCCGCCTGCAGCTTTTCAGCAGTAGCTGACAGAGCTGGGTGCTTTACTAAATTGGAGGTTGGCCTCAGCTCCCTCCTCCACTTCGCTCCGCTTTCCCTAGCTACTGTTGCCCGGTGGTTTTGTTTAACGGGCACATCGCCCAATGTCATTTTTTTGCCCGCAACTCCCGCTATGGGGAGCACGGACCTGTCACTGTTATCCATCACTTGTTATTTTTGTGTCGTATCAGTTAGTATGTTTGTTTATTTTCTTTTTAAAATTAAAAAAAAGTGACGATTTTTACTTTCCTCGGCGGGGCTCGATCGCAAGTCCGTCGGGTCACCGTTCACTGACACTACGACTAGGCTATTAGCGAGTTCGTTAACGCCTGCGTTCATAAACTGAAATACAAATCGAACTTATACAGGTGGACAGAAATCTAGTGCGTTCGTAAACATCAAAAATGTAAACAAGTCGACTATAGCTTAGCTTCGTATCTCCTCAGAGGAGTAACTCCCAAGGATCATTGACCTGTACCTGTACCTGTAGCACGACGAGGAGGTGCATAGTCACGCATGGGGTGGTGGAGATTAAGTTGTACTACTTTTAGCATCATAGCCAGCTGGTGCAGATCTTTCAACAATGGCAGCATCTACATATCTCCTCTCTGATGGGTCATGGGTTCGTAAACGCCTGCTTAGTGTGGTGCTGCCCTGTTCGAGTGGTGCTGCAATTTTTGACAAGTCGTAGTACACTAAGAATTTCTAAGTCTGCACAAGGAGTATGGGATCCATGGTGAGCGAAATTGACAGGAACTGAGGGATCGGACGTAGTCTTTTTGGGGGTGAGTGACAGCTGTTAGAAAGGAAAATTATACGCAAAAGTGATTCTCCCTTTTCATCGCCAATTGTCTCTAATAAAAAATTTGAATGATAGGTATGTTGAGAAATAATAAATATTTTTCCGTATTAGATCTACGCAATGGATTTCATCATGTCACAGTAGCCGATATTTCTTTTAAATTAACTTCCTTCGTAACCCCTATAAGGCAACATGAATATTTAAAAATGTCGTTCCTCTTGAAAAATGCGCCGTCGCGTCGGTCGGTTTCGACATACCTAAGTGTGTAAGGGATGTTCAAAGCTTCTTCGGCCTCTGTTCAAACTTTAGAAAATTCATTTTTAATTTTTCCCTTATAACAAAACCATTTTACGATTTTTTATGCAAAGACACCGCTTACCAGAGGAATTAACTAGTTTCGAGACGCTTAAGACTAAACTATTGTAGGCGCCGATATTAGCAATTTATAGACCAAATAATGAGACAGAATAACACTGCGACGTAAGTAGCATCGGCTATGGAGCAATTCTTTTGAAACGTCAAGTGGATGGGAAATTTCATCCATGTTTCTATTTTTCCAAAAGAGTTTCTGTTGTAGAGTTCGAGACATCATAGTTATGAATTAGAGACGTTCTCGATCATCTATGCCCTTAAAAGATTTAGTATTTACTTGTCGGTAAACCATTAATAATGGTTATTTTCCTATTAGCTGGAAAAAGTCTAAGCTTTTAGCAATAGCAAAGAAAATGAATGCAAGAGACATACAAGAGTTCCATCATATTTCACTTTTACATTTTTCGTGTATAATCCGAAATCAAGAAGCGTCCTTAGAAACGGATTCGGAAAAGAACAACAGATTTTTTTTCGACACTTGTGATATTGCAGCATTTCATATAAACCTCATATCACCTCATTGACTCCATGCCTCCTCGTTGTGCTGCAGTAATTCAAAGTAAGGGTTACCCCACCAAATACTAATAATAAAATATAATTAATATATACTTTTAATAAATTAATATCGTGCTTTAGTTTTGGCCAACACTGTATATGGACTTAAGAGGATCACAGTTCAAAGCAAAATCTGAGTTATTATTCTAACCTTAAAGTGATCCGCACTCTATAAATAATTGCTGGGAAAAAGACGATTCTTTTGTAAAAAGTCCCACACGATTTTGATTAAAATTCGTATTTCAGTTCGTTTATAAATAATTTACCCCATGAAGTACCAGATTGATACGATACGTTGTAAATTTCAAATACTACCGACATGTCGATGCATTATGCGCATCTTTAGTTCTTCGAAGACAGTGCGAAATTAACAACTTCGTTTTCGGAGTACAGGAAGCTATTTAATGATCTCTGAAGAACAATTTGTCTATGATTGATCTTTTCATTTCAATTCAAAGCAATCGCGTTTTATTCTTTGTCTATCTGTGAATTCTTTTTTCAGCACTCAAACATTTGGTCCAGGGCCTAGCTTCCCGCGACCATTCGTGTTGTGCGTGTTATATTTGTTCACACAAATGGAAGGGACCTACAGTTCAGAGCCATCCGAAAGGCATATTGAGAAGCTTTCTCATGACAGTTATTACTCTCGGACGTTTGTCAGGCATTCGCGAGAGGCGGGACCGTGAAAAAAATGTTTGGTGTTCTCTGAGTTTCGAACCTCGAACCTTCCGCTCAGCGATCCAAAGCACTAACCACTTGAGCCACGGCGCTTTCCCATACTTTAATTATATGTTGGCTATCCCCGTTCTCTTCATGTCCGTGACAAGCTAATAATACATCGCTCAACTTTTATTTCCGCATTATTCTTATTAATATCTTAATATTATTAATAACTCACCTAGTACAACTACGCTTCGCAACGCACAGCTAATATATGTATGTGGCAGCAGTTCCCTATTAACAACTCTCACATCAAAAATATTACCACCAACAAACCCTCTTACTTTCATAATAATGCTGTCGCGCACCCAAACTTCTTAAGACAAAATGACATATTTGTCTACCAACACTACAATCAATGACATATTAGTCCAATCTGTATGTCCACCGCTGACAAATTTGATTTAAAATTTTGGAATATAAAAAAAAACATCTCATCATGTCGAACTGATATAAATTTTTGGATTTGGAGTAAAAATTGCATTCTCCTACATAATTTATGAGCAGGCCTCCAGTTGTGACACCAATACGTGGGTACTTTGGGTGGTTCTGCAGAACATGCTATACAATCCTCTATCTAACTTCAGAAAGTGAAGACAAATATCGCAAGTCAATGCTTATTCAGGGTGTTGTTCGTATTCCATGGATGAAGAGTTCCCTAGAAGAAGAAGGATCTACATTTTTGAATCCTTATCTGTGATGTTGTGTATCTTGAGAGTTTATCTTACTTCTTCCTTTGAGGCTACAGCGCGCGGGTGTACATTGTCCTTGAATGGGACTGTCAAATGAGAAATACGAATAAAATCGTTGTCGTGCAAGAAGTGGGTGGAGATCTGCAGCCGAGAATAGTAGAGTCACGTGGAAATTGGAGATGAAAATGAAAGAACTTATTGGCATGAAATGTGTTTTGTGCTCATGTTACCCATGTTGTATATCTAACATATGTACATAGGGATATAGATTCAGATTGTGTAAGACTGTGTGGCAGAGTTGACGGCAACGATGGCGTCTTGGTAGATATACGGGAAGGGAACTGCTTGAGTGAGCGAGAATATTATGAAACATTCGATTGATTATTTTATAATATTTCAATTTATATGCCGTCACATCAATATCATGTGTCTGTAAGATGAAAAGAGTGCGCGTTGCGTTGCGTGTTAATAAAAGTCATTGGGAGTTGCTTATAGAAATATGTGTATGCTCTTATTGAACACTTATTTGTACAAGATTTGACTAGTCCTCGGAGTCATGGAACAAATTAAATGTCACGTCCTAGGTGAGAGGCTTATGCTAATAGTTTATACAACTGTGAATATCACTGCAAACAAAATTGGAATTTTGTTTAAGGTCAAAGACTCTAAGCTTATACATATCTCAATGAATTGGATAAGATAACCAACTGGATTTAAGTGATGTAATCATCGGCTCGTTGGAGTACCTATGTATATATGTAGTCATTTGCTTATGACTTTTGAGCCATTGCATTATCCACTAAACACCATTCTTTATCCCGAGCTTATTATAAATTTCCACAATTCATATCCAACTGTTAAAATATTTCCGACAGATAAAACCATTTGTAAAACTTAAGGGCGATTCATTATAGGAACTTTATTAAAACCTCCCTGTACAATAAAGAGGAAGCATGCTACACTGAAAAATTAAAGAACGAAAGCGCAGCTTAAAATGAACCCACAAAAGGGCATAATAAAAGGCAAAAAATTAGTTCGGCAATTTCTTTTGTAAATGACTATGCTTGCACATAAAAGGGCAGATATTGGTTTTGTGAACATTTTCGATGACCGCATTGTGATTTGATTAGTGTTGGTTTTGCTACCATAAAGAAGCTCGAAAAAAGAAAAAGTTTGCTTTGTGTGTAAGTAAAAACCTATAAACAGTAGCCCGATCTTCTGAACAGATTTTCTTGAAACATGATATCTGGACTCTGTAGGGATACTATTCAAGGGAAAATTGGAATGTTATTTCTACAAATGCTCTTCTAAGAATTTGTCCCCATTTTGTATTTCAGTTATAATATAACTGTATAGGTATCGGTACAATACCAGTACTATGCTGCAAGTACCATTTCTAACGATATGTTCTTTACTAATTGACCGATTTTAAAAAATGTTTCGGCAATATTTTTTTTTGTTTAGGTAATAGCTTATAGTGATTGATATATTCAAGGACTTGGTGAATTTTTTCTCAATTGCCTTTCACTCACAACACGAATGGTGGCGAGAACCTAGCCCTGGACCACTTATGGTCTGTTGCGCCTAGTATTTGTATTATTTGGTTAAATTCTTATAGAAATTAATGTAAGACCTTGATATGGATGTTTATATTAAGTGAGCTGTTTATCGGATATGATTTTCACAATTCCGTTAAAATTTTATATTCAAGACATTTTCTATATGCATACATAGTGAGCACATGTCCATAAAATGTTAGACAATGTTTTTCATTGAAACGTTATAAAGTACTTTTCAATTATTTTTTTTTTTTTGTTTTTTGTTATAAAGTAGTACACTACAACTAGTATGTGTAATATTTTACATACGCATAACATTTTATGTTTAAATATCATACATAAGTGGAAATACTACTAAGATTTCTGAAGATTTTTCATGATTTATTGGATCTGCGTTAGGTCTTTGTAATGTTTTCATTTGTAAAGAATTCAATAGCAGAGTAGTAAGAAGTTAAGGTACATATGATTCGATATCATAATTTCCGATATCATTTTTGTAACCAGATATACATAATATATAGGTCACATACATATATTGGAACAAAGAAAGGATTTCCGATCTTCATGAAAATAAAAATACGAGAAAGTAAACATTTGAGTAATGCTTAAATGCCTGAAATGCAAGTTACAATAACTTAGTATTCATATCTACTGTGAAGGAAAAATCAGACGATCATGTTAACTATTCTCAATTTTAATGATATTACTTTTCTGTGGAAAAGATAAACTTATTAGACATGTTTATTCCTTTGCATAATTTGTTTTTCAAATGCTGCACTGTGAATTGCACCAGGAAGTTTTCATACCCTCTGCATATATAACTAAACATTCATAAGGCTACATTTGGATTGGTACGTCGTTGGCTAGCTAACTTGCCGATCATAAAACCGAAGCGGTTCTAATTAGAAATAAGGAAGTTCGCGAAACCATATCGCTTAGAATCGGAGGGCACGAAGTGGTTTCTCAACCGTTTATTGAGTACTTCGGAGTGATTATTGACGCCCGCTTAAGTTTCAAAGACCGTCTAGAGTATGCAAGCAAAAAATCATCAAAAGTGATGAGTGCACTTT
The DNA here is from genome assembly GCA_946965025.1 of Blera fallax. Taxonomy (NCBI): domain Eukaryota; kingdom Metazoa; phylum Arthropoda; class Insecta; order Diptera; family Syrphidae; genus Blera; species Blera fallax. Next base: position 60,572,711 of record OX337246.1, read on the forward strand.
CAAGGTTGATGAGTAATATTGGAGTAAGAAGTCTTATCGCAGAAGCCGTCAGTTATATTCATATGTACGCGGCAGAAATATGGTCAAGTCCCGCGAAAGTTTAGTCCTATATGCGTAGAGTTAAATTGGTCCACCATCTTCATGCGCTTAGGGTTGCCAGCGCGTTTCGAACTGTCTCAAACGATGCTATACTCTTGGTGTCTTCGATGCTACCGACTTACTCGCTGAAGAAATGGAAAGACTTAGAAACGAGCGAGTTCGAAATGGTTCGGCAGACGACGAAAAAAGAAGATGTGAAAGGTAACGTAGTATCGCAACTTGGCAACAATAGTGGAACGAATCCTCAAAAGGAAGGTGAACGCATCGTCTTACCTATATCAGCAAAACGAACTTCTACATATATCACTCAGTTTCAAAAGCGACATGGCTGCTTCAGAGAATATCTCTTCAAACGCGGACACGAAACTATCCCAAATTGTCTACACTGTGGGAATGTTTTGGAAAACGAGAGGCATGTGTTCTTTGCCCACGATATGAATCCGAGAGGATCACCCTCTAGGACCAATTCCGAGAATATTGTAGACTATATGCTTCAGAAAGACGAAAACTGGACCATGGTAGGTAACATGGCGCTACGCATACTCAGCGGTCTTATATACCGCGTAGAGGAGAATATATCCTAAAAGGCTAACCAGCCCCGCGAAGTAATATCGTAATAATGAGGAGAGTGGTTCGACGTGTGCAGAGTGTGGTTTAGCAAGTAGATGTATTCCTGACAGGTCTACGAATCGTGCATGCCAGTAGCTCGGGTTACTGGTAGCTATTATAACATTATACATCCTTTGGGTGGGTGGGCTCGCTACGCTCGCTAAAAGAAAGTACGACAGTACGAGAGTAAGTAAAGCTTACTTAAAGTAAAACTTATAAAGAAAATGCTTACTTACCAAAAAATAATGAATTTTAAGGCCAAATAATTACAAGTCTCAATAAGAATTTTCAAAAATAAAAGCTGCGAAAAAAGAAAATGAGAGGTGTTGAAATGCGAAATAATAAATTGCGAAATGATCGCAGCGAAATAACAAAACGCGTGAAAAAAAACAGCAAAACAAAAAAACAGAATTGTACCTTACCTATTCCATGTGATGAATATTACGCATTCAACGTATATACACCCCATTACAAGTAAACAACAGCTAATGCGCCATGGGCATTGCAAGTTATTGAATTGCAAGTCATTTAAGCTCTGATGAATGGCCTTATAGCCCCATTTGTAACAAACAATACCTCTAATATCAAAGCTGTAGTGCATAAAAGTGATTATGTAGATTTTGTACTTCGTGTTTGACACACGCATTACTTCTATGCGTATCTTAGTAGTGTATTAACTTATTTTTCTTTTTCAAGACTCTAAAATTAATGACAACGGCTAGTTCTTCGGTTAGTTACGAGTGACAGCGGTGAAGGGGTCTACCTGCGTCTCCTGAGGTACTCGTGGAGTTTTAAGGTGCACAAACTGTTTTGAACTAACTTCACTTCACACCGTATATCTCTAGAATGCATAAAAGTACATGGTTGTTTTGGTTTTATCACAAAGAAAATTAAATAGCAATCATCAGGTAATTAAAAACATTTCAATTTAAAACACTATTATCGTGTAACATGAATTAAAAGAAATAAATATTACTCTAAAATTGTTAAATATTTCGCACAAAAAAAATTCACATAGGATACGTAATTAACCTCATATAAATTTTGAGTATAATTTTCAGTTTAAAGCAAAAGTTTGTAAAATAATTTGAAGACAAAAATATAAAATTTATGGAAGATCTCTGTGATTTTAAAAGCAGTAAAAGAGCACATGATAAATAAATACGTTTAAGAAACTTAGAAAAAAGCTCAAAGTATAATTGAACCAACCAACCACCAGTCTATAGGTTTTGATACTTACCAATGCAGTCTATTGTCGCAGTATATATTACGAATACTTAATCTTAAGTTCGCGGAATGAGATGGAAACAGAATGAGATATACATATGTAACTCCTGCTATCCATTTGCGTCAAGTCATATTGGAAGTATGGGAAGACAATTTAAATGGTAGTCTAATTTTCCGGTCAAACATTTTATGCTGAACCGGCTCGAAAAATATGTTGGTTTTAGAACATGAAGACTGAAGACATTGATGAATGTTATAAAAATCCTCCTACAAGTTGCTTTATCTGTCCTTCCTTTCGATGAATAAATGATCATTATTGTGATTGGCTATTATCCACTTACAAACCATTCTGACGGATTCGGAGCTCTGGTCAGAAAGGACTTTCATGGTTGAGTGAGGGCCGTGGAAAATAAATGGTAGCGGATGAAGCCTTAAGTGGGCAACAATGTGTGTTACTGACATCGGTTAAACCAACCCCTCATCCCATGGGTTTCTATCGATATAACTGGCCCACCAGGTTTGAGATTATGATGTCCGGGTACCTTTCGGTTACCTTTTCGGATTTTCGGATAACGATGATCCCGCTAAATGGCATTTGGTTCCGGGTGTGATGTCTGATTCCCTCTTGCAGCAAAAACTTCGGATCGACCTTCAACCCTGATATCTCCACGATTTTCTCCTCTTTTCGGATTAACTGACCCAGCATTGAGCAACTTTTGGTTGGTACTAGAAAATGCATCCCCTTAGAAAGACGTCCGGTAGCAACTGTGATATTCAGCTTCTGCTATTTCTGTATTTATGTTGCGCTAACCATGAAGTCAAGTATTTGTATTTGTAATCATGAAAAAATACAATATCGTAGGGTTCTCGATTTGAATAGGTCACGTTTTTTCCCGTTTACGTCCAGACGTCATTGTTATCATAGCAAACAATCCGAACAGACTACAACAGGCGTTTGAGAAGTGGTTCAATAATCTGAAAAGAAAGTGGTGTAAGAGAATCTGCATATAACATGCGAAGAGGATTAGAGGGAGTTGAATCTTACGAATATCATGCAACCTCTGTTAGCTGTGATGGAAAAATAGACCAAGAAGGAATAAGCCGGACCAAAAGATCAATGTCAGGGTACTTTATTTATGTGATAAATAACACAATAGTGGATATATGAGAGATAAAGATAAAGACAAAACTCAAGCTCTACATATATATATGATCTTTGAAAAACATCTTTTTGTTTTTAAGTTTGGGAGCGATTGAGGAATATAAAATAATCTTAAATTTCAAATTTCATTTTTTTTCATTGACTAGTACCTAATTATAACAAAAGTAGGAATAAGTTAAAAGAAGTAACTATAATTAACATAACAAAGTAAAGAAAAAAAAAACTAAATTTAATCGCCTGGCCTTCTTTGCTGCAAATATGTACATCAATTACTTCGTCAGTATTTATTTCTATCTCCCGATGAATTGACATTAAGGCTAAACCAGTAAGTCGATCTTCACCGGTAGAGTTTCTTAAAAAAAGTTTTTAAGCGTTTCATCGTCGAAAACGTTCTTTCTGGTGTACATGTCGATACTGGTAAAGTTGCCAAAATTTTTAAAAGTCGATGCATGTCGGGAAAAAGATCTTTACTGCAGTCTCCTAAAGCTGTTATGGCGTTCTTTGAACGCTGGGCCTCTGGTTGTTCATGACATTAGGTGTGTTCCCGTACCTGTCCAAAACAACGAAAATCTACGAAAAGTTACGAAAAACTACGAAATCCTGTTACCGTACGGCAAAATTTTGTAGTTTTTCGCAGAAGAGATAGCTCACGAGAGAGTAAGAAATTTCCCCATGCTGCGAATTTTAGCCCAAGAAATTTCTGTGGGTAGATTTATGAGATCTGTCAAATAACCGAAATCTGTCAATTTAATTGTTGTTGTTTTTTTTCATTGGCAAAAATTAATTTAATTTAGAAAAACATGGAAGATTATCTTTGTTAATTAATTTATTCAATTTTAAAATTCTTTATTTTGGGAAAAAACATCATGTAGGTACATAGAACTGCGGACGGAGCAGAAAATACAAATATCCAACTGAAATTTTCTTTAAGCAACATACATATGTTTTTGATATTTTAAAAGTGGGCAGCTTTTGTTGTTCAACGCGTTCCCGTACTTTTTGGTGTTTGTACCTCTCAGTAAGAGATTTTCATCCCCACCCCTTGAAAATTGAAAACCTGCGAATTTTGGTGCAGAAAGTACGGGAACAGACCTAATGTATCCCAATCCAAAAATCTTTTATAAAATTTAAAATTTTCTTCGTTAAATTTTGTTTTGCCTTTGCCAAGTATTGACGGGATCAAAATATTTAGTGATGATAGAACGGTCTTATGGTCCTCGAACCGCGTTTCGAGCTGAGTTATGAAGTCGTCCAAAAGGGGAATCATAACAACTATCCTATAAAAGTTTTCAGGATCAGACGCGTTTACATTGGCCCTATGTTGCTGCCTCAACACTGTTCTTGAAATTTTCAAGGTTTCAGTTTCATCCACAATACTTAAAAGACCTTGCGCAGTCTCAAAAATATCTTTAAATTCTAATTTAACATTTTATCGAAGAATAAAGCGGATTGCAAAATTTTGCACAATGGTAGCTCATTTTTGTTTGGATTTGCATTTTACTAGAAGTTCTGGGCACAAAATCGTGTTACCTACTTATTGCTCTGTTCTCAAACCCCTGTGATCCCCCCCCTAGTTACGGCCTTGAATAGCACTATACGATACCGAGTGTTTACCGCTATAGATAAACATCTGAGTAAATTTTAGGCAACAGAAATGAAGTACATACGTAGGTTAGCAGAAAAAAATCAGTATATCGAAAGAATACGCTTACAGTTATGGCAGTAGAAGTAGATTCTACACGCAATCGAGGAGAGACGGCTAAAATGATTCGAACAGCATGTCGCAGTAGAAGTATTGATAAAGAGTTAAAAAAAATAGGCTATAGAATACCTACAATCACTTGTTTACTAATTTATTTCCAGGTTGATCGCTTACTATACATAACTAAAGGAACAGAAACAGCAATAGCAACATATAGAGGCTACCTTAAATTCCATCAGTAGAGAACTATGTAGAAATACATATGTACATTGTATATACACATTTGTCCTCTTTAATGCAAGTATCTTTTGTTCTAAACTCTTGGCTTTACATGCATACATATATGTACCTATATAAGCAACAAGCGTATTGGTGCGCCCTTAGATAAGAACAATAATAATTCATATGAAAAAATCCGGAATTTTTATTAAACTAGAAAATTAATTTAAGATTTTTTATAGCGATCAAATACGAATGCTAACCTTTGAACACATACACACATACATACTCATGTAAGTCTTCTTCTTTGCTTAGTACAAAAGCCCTTTCTATTATCTGCAATTTATCACTGTGTTAAATTCCACATTAATTAAAGGACGAAGCAAATTGAGTGAACATATTGACAAGACAAACAACAAATCCAAGAAAAGAAATAAACACAGAGCGTAAATAATCCTCTAACCATTAATCGACAAATCAAAACATTCCACACATATCCAACCACCCCAACAGAAAGAACGCAGCAACTAAAGCGAAAATAGCAAAAACGACGACGACCATTTCCGCCAACGTACAACATAGGAGTGTATTACCCAGTTCGACATGGCATCTTGAAGATGTTCCCCCGTACACCCAGCCTGCTTTAACTGGAAGAGATTCACATTTTGATGATTGTAGAGGAATGCTGTCCCTATAATTCCCCGCAAATTGTCTTCGCATTGTTGATGGTTGTTTCTGTGGAGACAAATGACAGCGAAAAGGACTTATTGGCAAGACATTACTCATTACCTTCCTATGCGTAGCACAGGCAAAGGGACACACACGAGCAATCTTTTAGGTTATATGTGAACGTATAGACGAAGTTTATTCAGGATTTCCTAATTATTTCCAAAGAAGTATTGACAGGGATCCACTCCCCCACTGTGTGTGTTTCTTTGGAAATTCTCAATTCGGGAATTGGTGAGCTTCAGTTGATTTAGAAAACCACAGATGTCCGTAATTTGAGCATAACACGCGAATATAGTTGATTGAGTTCAAGGTGACTTCGTTAGGAAGTTTGATTGGTCGGATTATTTGCTTTGGCAGAGTTATGTATGTGGCGGTGGTTGTATAATCAAATGAGAAGATACATGCCTGTCTATCCGCATTGTTCGCGCAAGGTCAAAAGATTTGTATTTTATTTCCATACTTCATTAAGCATGAAATTGTATAAACATTTTGAATTCACAATAAGCAAATAAATATGAAAGATTTGACTCTAAATTTAGGATTTGATTGCAGTGAACCGAAAGATGGTGACTAAAGTAAGGATACTTCTACGATTTGGTTCTATTGCCCCATATAGATCAATGCTATCGTATGATATTTTATCGAGCAATTTTTCTTAGTGTTCTTTCTTCAAGAAATACAATTGAAGACAAAGGACCATTATTTATATAATAAAGGAACTCACCATGAATAATGACAAAAAATAATATACTTTGCGATATTTCAATAAAAGATTTCAAAAATGTTTGCTTCTTGTGTTTGTAACATGGAAATAACCAAACTCGACAGTGGCCCAATTGTGCACTGAATGTAGATAGGTACTGCGATGTACTTTCTACGTCCTGAATGTTGTATCGATCCTGAGAAAGGAAGATATAGAGTACACTGAGATGCAATGCTAATTTATTAAAAATCATTGAGGTATTCGTTTTTGTTTGGATGCTCTGACCACATTCGTCATTTGATGATGATTACACCAATCATTAATGTGTTTGTAGATAGATCAACGATGGATTATTGAACTGGGGCAATATTATTAAGGCCAAGAACCATACACTCGAAACCAAAAATGGTCTACTTATGTCACTCAATTGAGCTCGTATGAAAGGGGAGTGGCTGAAAGACTGGTAGACTACTGCCAGGACACGAGGAGTGGAAAATCATAGGGTAGCCGATGTTCTCGCGAGATCCGAACCCTAAATTACTCGTATTTAAAGTCTATTGTAAATAAATAATAAAATGCATATGTATTTATGTACGTCCAAAAGCTTTAAAGAAAAATATACGAAAAGTTGACAGCGCCTTTTATCGGACATTTTTCCATATTTGTATGTACATACATACATATGTAAGTCCTCGAATATTTATAAACCCCACTCCTCAGCAATACACATATCCAAGTATGTATGTACATTGCATGTACATATAGTCAAACAAAATGGTACTACCTACAGCCTTTGCTGGATCTGTAAAATAACAACGAATCTGATGACAGTTTACCGGATGCACGGCCGAAGGCAATAAGGTATCCTTAAATATACAGAATACAACACTTTGTGTTTACAAACTGTATCTAAGGCAAGAGAGCGTAGGAAAAGGACAAACAAAAGTGCTTGCACATTTGTGTAGATGAGTGCTAAACGGATACGTGGCGACAGAAACGAGGACTTGTAGTCAGTACTTTCCCAAATAATTGCGCAACTATGGGAAAATAATCGTTACTATGGTAAAGCTGCAAACTGTTGAGAATCTACGAATTACTTTAAAGATCTTGTGGCCCCACTGTATGCTATCTCTAATGAAATCCTCCATTAGAGATTGGTTCAAAAATCTGTAAGCACTAGCATTCGATGGTCCACCAGGAAATTCGACATGCATTTCGAAATGACATCGGCTCCTTTTAGGCGAAGATTTGGAGCCCGCTATTCTATGTACTTGGAACAAGATAGGGTCCAATGACAAAAACTGAGAAGGGGTTATTAAGAGTTAATACAATCCGGTAGAAACCACATAAAATTACAGCGTCTTTGGTATGGGACAATACCTACATACATATGTATGTAATTACAATTGCGATAACGTGAACAATTATAAACCGGACGACTTCACGTTTGCGATCGTTGAATTAATGAATCCATTTCATAACTATATCACCACCCATGTATTTGCATTTTTTGAGATTAAAATAATTTTATTTGCAAGTAACCGTCTTTACCCGAAAGAGTAATGAAAATGAAAACCATTTTATAAAAAGTTGAAGTTCCATTATTTTTCATAAGAGAAAAGACAAGAAGAAGACGAAGAAGGTTGAAATGGTACTACTGGAGAGATCTGCGAAAAGGTCCCGTGCACTTTTCAAGAAGAAATTTTGGGGGTGGAAGTCTGATGGTGTGAGGCGGTTTTTTTTAGCGGGAACATTACCATTAGCCTTCCCATCCACTAGGATGAACAGTGATTAATACACTGGTGTCTTGAAACACAACTTTTGCCATTTTTGGTAAATAATCAGGACTCGGAATGGCCGCTATTCATCCAGCAGAGCAACCAAGTCGTGGTTTAATCGACATGAGATCAATGTTCTCGAATGGCCTGCTTGCTCACCAGATCAAAACCCTATTGAGAACCTTTGGGGCATACTGGTGCGAAAGGTTTACGCCAATAACAGGCAGTTCAATAGCGTGGCTGACCTAAAAGCAGCAATAACCACCTCTTGGCCGCAATCCCACAGGATATGCTGAAAAACCTAATCTACAGTACGCCAAATAGGGTTTTCGCCCTAATAGAAAACAAAGCAGGTCCTACAAAATACTGATCTTTAAAGAATTATGTGTACTCTACGTGCAGTAAATTTTTATCAAATTAAAACTGAAGTGGTGATCGCTATGAAAAATGCGAAAAAGTGTTTTCGTTTCTTTTCTCTTATGAAAAATAACGGAACTTTTCAACTTTTCACAAAATGGTTTTCATTTTCATTACTCTTTCGGGTAAAAACGGTTACTTGCAAATAAAATTATTTTAATCTCAAAAAATGCAAATACAGGGGTGGTGATATAGTTATGAAATGGAGTGTATGTACATACACTTATAATTTTTTATTCTGCTGATAACTCACGTATGTACATATATACGTACATACATATGTATGTATTTAAATATGAATGAAGCAGCTTCAAAAGCAAAATGACGCGACACACACGGTAGGGATGATCGATGTTCGTCGATGTTCACAAAACATCGATGTTGAGAGACTAAATTCTTAAGTAAGTAAAATATCGCATAATCGCGATGTTAAGAACAAAACATCGCCTTTCGATGTTGGCAAAAGAGAGCCGACTCTTAGTTGAAGATTTTGAATATTTTTTTTTTATACATACATATGTATGTATTTGCTGTATGTATCTATGTACATATTATTCCAAAACTTATACTTAGTTACGTGCTTTCGTCTTGTTTGTTTTTTAAACTTGTTCCTTATTGGTAAATAAATACGATACCTAATAGATATATTTAAGTATGTTATTTTTAACGCCATTAGTCGGTATTTTATAAAATCGTTCATGTTCTTTAACGTATTTAACATGTTTTGAGTTCGGTTATTATCGATCATCGATGGAACACGGAATGACTTTAAATCAATAGAAAAAATAGAAAAGGTCTTCACAGACCTAAAATGGATAAATATTTCGTAATTTTAGTTAAAAACATTTATGATTTCACAAAATTTTTGAAACTCATACGAACTGCAACATGACACTTCACTTCTAGAAAAAATAAAAAAATAATTTTTAAGTATTCAACAAGACAAACAAAATGACATTTTATCCTTTGAATATTCCGGAAAAGAACTAGTGCTCTCATTAAAAAGCTATTTGGTTAACACATGTAGACTCATATAACTATATAATATGTACATATGTATGTATGCAAGTAGAATTTTCTACATGAATATATACGGGTGGAAAGCAAAAACAAAATAACGCAGATGTATACAGTACAGCCAAACAAAGTTTTGTACTATCCTGCTCACCACCTTTACCTCGTCGTTGACTCCACCATCCGGTTAAAAGGACACACATTTCTTCATTAGACTCACTTTGGATGTGTCAATTACAAACGTAGTCTTGGATGTGGCAATAAATTTGCTAGAATCCGACCCGGAAAAAGGTAGAATAGGTTTTCCGTTGTCTTTTTTACATTTTTGTCGGCTTTTATTTTTTATTTCCTTAGAACATTTTTCTCCCTTACGTTGCAATAAAATATGAAAAAAAAATAGGCCAAATATGATGAAAGGTGCTCCACACTACATTTAACATTAGGGTTGCTGGTAACGGCGGCAATAATAGTGATAGTCACCCAGGTGAGGGCGATGCTTAAATAATTCAAATGGATGTACATTTGTAGGTATTGTATGTATGTATGTACGTATCAGAATAAAATATCTCTAAGAACCAACATATGTTGTTTATTTCATAGGAAATGAAAACGTCATTTAGTGACTTATCTTCGGGTGAGGTTATTCACTTATTCTTCTGTTTTTGTTGGGTTGGTTGTAATTGCATTTCTTGATTTATTTCCGACGACCTTCGCATTTTTTACGTTTATAACGTAGAACCGTAGATAATGTAAAACTGATCCCAAATCTGTTCAGTGCCAATCGTTTAGACTTGATATCGTTGAAAAGAAAAATATTTGACAATTTTACTATGGACGGCAGTAGCAGTAGCAGTAGCTTTCACAGCAAAATTGTCAATAGACCATTTTTTACTACTTTAGTTGCCCATTCTAAATAAACTACTTATATATGTAGTTGCCACTAGCGTATGTAACGTAAACCCATAGACCATACTCAACAAATGTAGGTAAAAAGTAAAGAGAATGCGTGAATTATCTGTGATTCGATGTTTACGATAGAGGCATGCTTTGAAGGTATATATTTAACGAACTTTTTAATTATGTAAGCCAATTGTGATACCTAGTCAACAAAGGAACAGTAAATTTAATATTAATTCTTTATCTTTCGACTTTTAAGGATAGATATAATTAATGTTTCTATAATAGTGGAATACATATTTAACGATATTCCAAACATACCACAGAGATACATATGATAACTTACAATTAATCTTTCTGTATTGAAATTGAGTTTGTTGTTAAAGAAAAGCATGCATTGAGTGCAAGGCACAACAATAAAAAACGTAAGTATACATTTGTATATTTGCATTGAAATTTCCTTAATAATCCGCATATCAAAGATAATGTAATATAAAGAAAAATTTAGCGCCGTAGCTCAGTGGTTAGTGGGTTGGATTACTGAGCGGGAGGTTCGAGGATCGAATCCCAAAAAGCACAAAAAAAGTTCTTTCACGGCCCTGCCTCTCGCGAATGTCTGACAAACTTCCGAGATTAATAACTGTCATGTCAAAGCTCTCAATTCGCCTTTCGGATATGACTCTAAATTGTAGGTCCCTTCCATTTGTGTGAAGAAATATATCCTGCACATCACAAATGGCTGCGAAGCTAAGCCCTGGACCACATACGGTCTGTTGTGCCAAGTATTTGTATTTGTAAGAAAAATTAGAAAAGAATACACACTAATATATTAGGTTAGGTGAACGGGGGCCCGCCATGACAGGAAGCTGCCAACGGCTCACTTAAACAAACGATGAATCCATTGTGCCCATTAGAAGACCCTTGAACCTAAATTTCATTATCGACGGCTGAATTGAACCACACAGATATAAATATGTATGTATGTATGAATCTCAGGAGTTTGTTCAGGTCCGCAAGGAAATAGCTCCCGTAATTGCCTTCCCTTTTCGTGGCTAGTTCCTCTTCGTCCCTGCATTTCCTACAGAAATAGTAGTGGGGTAGTCCTAGCCATACTGCATGGTTCCCCATCACACAGTGTCCTATCACGGCGCAGACAGATATTCGAATATCGCTCCGACTGAGATTCGTAAGATCTGCAAGTCTCTGTATGACCATAGGGTTTAACTAACCATAGTTCAGCTTCCCTAAGTCTTAGTGCAGTTTTAGCTGCCGAGTTATTGCAGTAAATATCAAGTGGAAAAAGATTCTGTATTGTTTCCTAGGCTGCTATTGTTGCTGATCTCATCGATCCCGTTACCCCCAGGCAGTTTGCCCGTTGAATCTTTGTCTCCAGCTCCTTCCACCAAATAATCGAACCGTAGGTTAAAATGAGTCTTACCACCGCAGTATAGTTAGCCAGTACATCTTGGCTTTTGCTGGGTTTACGTCCAGACTTCGACCTTTGACCCATTCATCCAATCTAGTTGAGTCTTTCGCTGATCACGGGAAGGAATTTTCCTGATATCAGAATGGAGACATCATTGGCGTAGGCCGTTACATATGGGTAATCATTTCCTCAATTCACTTACATATACCCGGATCTATTTGGATATACACAATAATATATGTATAAATATTATATGCTAGTTTTGTTAATCTACTAAAACTAAATTTCAGACTACAAACAAATATTTTTTTATTATCTCTATTAAAGAACCGTTAATCCGTTAAATTTCTGCTAAGAGTTTAAACTAAATCCTCCTAACCCCATGGGCTGCAATCAAAGGCAAAAACAGATAGACGGGACGATCATACCAAACGCCGTTTCGATTAACTCAAACGTGACCTAAAATCAACCGTTGCTACTCTTCTGAAGAGTACTCTAAAATGGAGAAATTAATTCTCATCGCTCGGACTTTGTTTTTTCTTAGTTCCGCTAACTTGAACCATTACCTGAAGATCTGGGGTGTAAAATGAATAATATCAGCAGTGAGCTTGCAGCAACTCGGCTCACAATTGTACCAACATATGTAGTTAAGGAAATTAGGGCGGCGTCCAGCAAAATTGATAAAATACCGGATCAAATCAAACCTAACCCTTCCATTTATAATACTTTAATACTTGCTGAAATACTCGAGACTCATGCCAATACTCCAACAAAATCCACCAATCACCCTGCCTTCACATCACCGAAACTTATTAATTTTAGAACTACATGGATCCTCTTAAATTGGAACAGGAGGCAGATTACACTACTTTCATCATCAATAAGCTGATACTTACTGGGTGCGGAAACTTTTTTAACAGAAATTCGCTATAAATGAATGCCACAAAATCTGCCCATCCAATTTCAAAAATCCTAGCTGCTTCAAACTCAACATTCCATCCAAATACCAATGGCTTTTTTGGTCTTCCCCTGGCGATGTTTTCCGGTTGGGCAAAATGATTATGGCCGAATGGATTCCCAAAGCAAAAAATAAATCTGGCTTAGCTCTACAATAAACCTAACTCTTACAAAAAACCTAGATCTAAACCTAGCTAATTCTAATAATTATAATAATTCTAGCCTTATGCCTAGCTCTAGTTCAAATATTAATCCTACCCCTTACCCAACTCAGTGCCAAACTGGAGTTTTAAAGCGGGACTTTTTCCCACTTTCTTTCCACAGATACGCTATACCTTCCTTCCTAAGACCACAACTACTCAACGTGTTTCTTTCAATCTATCACCCAATTCCTGTCCCCCGTCAAGCCATGGCTCTTCTACTAGTAATACTCCCCCAACCGTCAATTACCCGAATTTCATTCACTCCCACCTTCTCCTTCCTCTTCGTCATCCAACCTTCTATTAATTTTTTTTGGCGTGGTACTGTAGATCCTCAAATTCTTCACATTTAACCTATCCTAGCACTACTGCCCCTTCCGCGTCCACGGCCTCTCTTAACAATCCTACCCCCTTCTCTGCAATTCGGTAAATTCGCCACCTTCAACAACTCCTCCTACTTTCGACCCAATGCTTCCACCCACTGATAAACTCACCCCTAAATTAGCGGACCCCACTTCAACGATCAAAGACCTCGATGGCCGCTATATTATGTCAAGACGTGATAACCGGCTTTTTGAAAATGTTCGCCTTTACCTAGCCTTTTTATATGACAAGCCTGAATCTGTCTGCATCGTCGGCAAGATAAAGACATAAAAAATTATTCATAAAAAAAAAGATTTGTATGTACAATCTGCAAAGCTTTAAGGGCTTGTCTGCAGAAGGCTGTTTACAAAAATTTTATATAAATTTGAGTTCTGTAACCATGATATCCTTTAATCACTTTAAATTTTAATTTTAACTTTGATTTAATTAATTTAAATATTTCTATGTATCTAAGTTTAAATAAAATTGCTTGGCTTTTTTCATTAATACAGATTTAGAAAAGTTTCTGAATTCTTTCGGAAGTTCGTTGAAAACTGTTGGGATTTTTTTTTTTTTTTTTTATATATAACCCTTGCCCATGTGGCAGACACTGCGACCTAGAAGATCTATTGTATCATAAGGGTGTTCTTAGTCTAAGAGACCGTCTACCTCCCTAATGAAGGATAGTAGGTCCTTAGTTACAGAGTTTTTCATTTCTGCTGGCGTACATATTTCTTTATAGAAAATACGTCTCCTTAACCAATGTAATGCTGGGCAATTGCAGAGAATGTGTTCGGACGATTCGTCCTCCTCCGAGCAGAACCTACATTCCGTCTCTGAGCCCAGGTTAAGTTTGTTAAGGTGGTATCTCAAGCCACAATGGCCCGTGAGAAAGCCCACTAGCTTCCTGATACTTTCCTTAATAAGGTTAAGTATATCCTTATAGGAGTAGGGTCTGATTAGTAATTTGGATTGTCTCAACCCTGGGACATTTTCCCAGTGGTCCAGACGAAGCTTGTGTTCCCAGTTACTAATCAGCGCTGTGGCGAATGACCAGTTAATGCCACAGTAAGGTTCAGGTCTTATGAACGCAGATTCTGAGTCAGCCCTAGCCAGTTCATCTGCTAGCTCATTACCTGCAATCCCTTGATGGCCATCCAAGTTTTACCTTGTTAAGTCTCGCCAGGGATTGCAGTGCATCGTAGCAGTTTTTAACTGAAATGGAGTCCACTAAATTGGACGACAGCGCTTTGAGTGCTGCCTGACTGTCTGAAAATATAAAAATTCTAGCGCCCTTAATACCCTTACTAAGGTTTAACCTAGCGCAGATTTCAATGGCATGGAGTTCAGCCTGAAATACCGTGGGACACATTCCCATAGGTATCGAGACTTTGGTGTTGGGTCCAAAGACACCAGCTCCAACTCCAGATTCCATTTTTGATCCGTCTGTGAACCAAACTAGACCTCTAGGGTCTAATACCGGAACACCATTAGACCAATTTGCACGATCTAATATTTCTACCTCAGATAGCCTACCGAAACAGTACTCCTTGACCATGGTGTCAGGGATGGTACAAAACATGTCTCTTTTGGGGATTGAGTCAAGAATTTTCAGATGTCCCACATGGTCACCTGATTTATACTTGTATTCTATCTGCAACTTGATAGCACACCTAGCAGCTGTCTTCTTAATGAAGATATGAAGGGGTGAAAGCCCAACGATTGCTTCTAAAGCTGCCGTCGGGCAGGTACGCATAGCACCTGTGATGCCGAGACAGGCAACTCTTTGTAACTTCTGGAGTTTAGTTGCCGTTGTCCGTTCAAGAACTTTCGGCCACCAGATGATGGCCGCGTATGTGATAATAGGCCTCACCATCATTGTATACATCCAATGTATCATTTTTGGATTTAGGCCCCAAGTTCTGCCGTACAGGCGCCTGCAGGCCCACATGGCCTTATTAGCACGCTCGATGGCGAACTTGATATGAGAATTCCAGTTGAGCCGTTTGTCGAGGATAACCCCGAGATATTTGACTTCACTGGAATAAGCTAGAGTAGTGCCTTTGATAATGATAGGTCCTAGATTGACCAGTCTTTTCCTAGTAAAATGCACTAGAACAGTTTTGCAGGGATTGATGGATAGTCCTTCTCTGCTACACCATTCTAAAACATGTAGTAAAGCACCTTGCATGACGCTGGAGATGGTTGCGCTGTGCTTGCCACTAATAAGTATCGCCAAGTCATCCGCATAACCAATGGCGGTATAGCCTAATCTGTGAAGATCGACTAGAAGGTTATCTATGACTAGTGACCATAGAAGGGGAGAGAGAACTCCACCTTGGGGACAGCCCTTAGCTGCGGTCACAGACACAGAAACTCCTCCCGAGGAGGAAGTCATAATTCGACTTTCGAGCATGGCTCTTATCCATTTGCTGGTCGAATCTTCGATGCCTCTGCTACTGATTGCCCTCTCTATTGAGCTGTAGCCAGTGTTATCGAAAGCGCCCTCAATGTCAAGGAAGGCACATAGGGCTATTTCCTTAGAACCAAGAGTTCGTTAAATTTTCTTCACAAGATAGTGAAGAGCCCCTTCTGTGGATTTGCCCTTCCTATATGCAAATTGACTTGAGTGCAGAGGGGTAGACAAATCTAACCGACCTCTAATGTGAACATCGATGAGTCTCTCCATCGTTTTGAGAACAAATGATGTTAGACTTATGGGTCTGTAAAATTTAGGCAGCGCACTGGGCCTATTGCCCGGTTTGGGAATAAAGATCACGTTTACCTGTCTCCAGGTAGTCGGATGTATCCCCAATAGTAGCTGGCTCTAAATAAAGCTATGATACCCGGCATGATGAGGTCGATAACTTTCTGCAAAAGTGCTGGAAAGATACCGTCACCGCCGGGGGCTTTGAATGGTTTAAAGGAGCTCACCGCCCATTTAACCTTATCTGGACTAAAAATTTTTCCGGATAAACTATGGACGAACCTGGAAAATGGACCTCAAGTAAGGTTTTGAGAGTGTCCATACGGTCCGACGTGTAAGTGCCATCAGGTTTTTTTATTAAGCCTACACAGTTAGTATGATCTTTAACGAGTGCCTTATGGATTCGTGCTGCTACTGGCAGGTCAGCAATGTTTTCGCAACATTTTCACATTTTCCATGTAGCACGTTTGGATCGCCTCAATTCTAGATTGTATTCAGTAAGAGCGGACCTGTATTAGTCCCAGCTCTTCGTGCGTTTAGCATGGTTGAAGAGTTTTCTAACTTGCTTCCTAAGTTTGGCAAGCTGATCATTCCACCAGGGAACCTTTCGTTTACACAAACTGGTTTTATGAATACAGCTGTCGTGGTAGGAAGTAAGCAGCACATCATTCAATTGGTATGCCGCTTCATCTAGGTCCCCTATGGACTCGATAGGTGTAACGAGCATATCCAATTTTGGGAGAACAAGTCCTCGATATAAATTCCAGTCCGTTGACTTGGGATCATATCTACTAGAAGCATGTGACAGTTTGCCTTGAATGTCGAACCTGATGTGTTGATGGTCCGACAGCGAGGCTTCGTCAGAGACATGCCAATTTTCAATAAAATTATAAATACATAAATGGACTAGCAAGGGTGAGATCAAGTACCTCTTCCCGAATCGCATTTATGAAGGTAGGTTTAGAGCCTCTATTTAAAATATCTACACAACTACTAGTAAGGTATTCTAAAAGACAATCACCTCTTCTGTTGATGCCACTACTGCCCCATACAACACGATGCGCATTTGCATCACAACCTATGATGTAGTGTAGGTTGATTTTTTGGCAGTACTGAATAAGTCCTTGGACCTCTGTAGGCGGGATGATGTCGTCGTCGCCGGGGAAATGTGCCGAGGCACACACGATGTTTTGTGTTCCGCTCTCGGTCGGGACTTCTACGAGTAGTGTCACCAGGTCCTTCGTGATGTATTCTGGAATAGGAAGAAAGTTTATATTTGTGCTTATTAAGCAGGCCGCCCTTGGCACTGGCTCCCCACACTTAAAAATTAACTTACTTGACCTATTCCGTAGACCTTTTAATTGTCCGCAAATAACCCAAGGTTCTTGGATAAGACCAAGGGTTATGTTTTCTTCGGCGAACCGCTTACTAAGGGTAGCGGACGCGCCCTTAGCATGATGCAGGTTCGCCTGTAGCACTCTTATTGTGCACATTAATCCTCCTTCGAGGATCTGGCTTGCCGAAGTAATTGGGCCTTTTTAGGACCCTTACCTCTACGACAAGCAGCTTGAGTAGAAAGACCCTGTGGTCTGCTTCTAGTCTGCTCTGGAACCTTCCAATAAGCGTGCCCAGTGGCGCCGCTTGACGGATGAGGTGAACCGGTCACTTTACCGGTCGAAGGGGCTAATGTTTTTCTGCTTTCTTTGCGGTGACCCATTGGTCCGGCTGGCAAATTAGCAGATGTATTGCCAGAGACAGTGGGACCAACATGCCCAGTGGCGCTGCTGGTCGAGGAAGTTGGTCTTGGGGCCTGCTTTTTAGGGACGGCTCCGGAAACATTCTGATCACCATGCCCAGTGGCGCTGGTGATGGAAGTGGCTGGTGTTGCTGCCTGTTCCATGGGAGTTGATCCGGAACCGTCAGGAGTAACATGCCCTGCGGCACTGCTACTAAAGGGCAGGGTGGGCATAGTTTCCACCGCAGGTAATGGTACAGCCTTCGCTGTCTCAACTATACCGCTGTCCGACGCTGAAACCTTGTCGGTGCTCTTAAGGATCAGCTTGACAAAATTAAACCGGTAGTTGATCTTGCCTTTTAGGAAGTTGAGCCTTTTCATGGAGGCGTCGTCTATCGCTAGCACGAGATAAAGGAGCGCACCTTCCTTCTCTCTCTGTACGACCTTCCATGTGTTGGCCTGCAACTCAGCGTTCTGAGAAGCGATTGTCGCTAGGATCTTCGCAGAGGAGAGCTCAAGACTCTGTGGAAAGAACCCTCGGACGATGTGTGATTTCGAGAAAGACCCCTCTTCCACCAGCGTCACGTTCAGTCCACATTTAGCTCTAATCCTCTCAAAGTTCGAGCGCATCCACTCGGCAGTAGAACTGTCTGCGCAGATGAAGATTAGCCACCCCGATCTGAGATGCGAGCCTGAAAAGGATGGCCACACGCCACTGTTGCTCATATCAACCTGACAGCACTAGCCACTTGGCTAAAAGTGGGAACATCAGGTGCAGGTCCTGCCTTGACCTTTTTGGCGGCCGAAGCCGGTGGGGTCTGATCCTGTGATCTGACCCGCTTATTTTCGCGTTCAGCAGGGGGGGCGGAAGAGGCGGTTTTGGCAAAGATGAGAGCACTCTCCCTATCTTTGCCTGTGCGTAAAGCATGTTTAAAGTGTCTCCTTTCTGTTGAATTGAGTTTGACGAGCCCACTCTGCTGATGCTGGATCTGTAGACCGTCTAGAATCTTCCCAATGGAAGAGCATCCGGATTTCTCCGAGACGACGCTACAGGCATCAACAAGGGTAGATGCGTCAGAATCTGAAGTGGCCGACTCCACTTCTACAGATCTGGGGTCTTGGGAGGGTTCAGATGGGGCCCATATGGCATCGCCTTCTGACTTCCTGACGTTGTTCGGCTGCTCAACAGCAGACCGAGAATTGGAGACCGTTGTATTGTTGGCCGATGAGAGCACTAAAGCTTCTCTAGCTACAACGGGTTGCTCAACAGCAGAACCCGAGGTTGATGCGATAAGAGATGCATCGGTCTTTAAGTTTTTTATATTAATATTGTTAATTTTGGACCCACGAGTCTCCGGGAAAGGAGGTCGCCCATGACAGAGCCCGGCATGCCACAGGAAGGCTGGCTTGAAACCGAAGGTAGCCAGGTATTCGGAGTTCGCATACTAACGACTAAGCACCCTCTTAGCCATGCATCCCTCAGCGTATGCTGTTCCACCTTGGATTAGGGATTTAATATTGGGGTTTACTCCCCTCGTCGCTCACTTTAGCCGGCTTTCATGCCGTTGCCGCAACCGTTCAACCGGGGCACAGGAGAGGCACATAAGCACATAAGCACAGTAGCAAGTTCCTCGGCTGGATGGTGACTGCTACAGCATGAGGGCCGTTGCCCGGTGGCCGCCACGAGGAGGCAGTGAGTCTTCTTGAAACGTTTGCCTGTAGGGATCGTCCAACGACTTTACCCTACAGGTACGCACCTGACCACCAAAAACTGTTGGGATAGTAACGTCGTATTTCCGTCGACCATATTCGTTCCAGTATCGCGGGATGGTATATAACTGTTGAGCTCTTCTTCTTGTGTTGACGATTTGCTGGGTAGGGACTTTGTATGCGCCGTCATCATGAAAATTTGATATTACCTCCAGTTTATGTAGCTGCGTTATATTAAGAAGCTTTATATCGCTGGTGTTGTGTTGTCTTTCGTAGTGTTGTTCTAGTTTAGCCCTTTCCACAATTTTTTTGTAATTTGGGTTGTATACTTTCAAGACCAGTAAGTTGCCGTGCTTTTCCCCACGCTAGTATGCCGTACCTTAAGTGGGATTCCAATAACCCAAAGTAGCATTGGCGTAAAACATCTGCTGTGCAGTGAAGACTAAGATGAAACAGAGCATATGCACTTTGCCGTAATTTTATTATAAGCGCATTTATTTGATTACTCCATTTTAGATTATAGTCCACAGTAATACCTAGATACTTATACGTGGATACATTTTCGATAAAAGCTGTGCAGTCATCTTCCTTCTGAAGACGAAGATGATCTCCTACTGTATGCAAGCATTGGGGTTCGTGCATTTTTATTTTCACGTTGTGCCTCAGAATGTGTGGTGGACGAATATGCATGACTTTGTTTTTTTAGCATTTATTACTAGTCCGTGATCATGGCACCATGCTGTTATTACGTTGTATTCTTCTTGCGTTATTTTCTCTGCTGCCTCAACATCTCTATGGCTCACTACAATTCCTATGTCGTCTGCGTATCCGTAGCCCGTGCTTTGTTTAAGGACTGTGAACAGGTTATTTGTATTCACAATAAATAGAAAAGGTCCTAATTTTGATCCTTGTGGAACTCCGTACGTACTTTCCTCTTCCTCGCAATATTCGTATATGATTTGGACTCTAAACTTTCTGTTTTTCAGGTAGTTTTCAAACAATTTCCGACAGTATAAGTAAGTTAATGTTTTTTAAGCATTCATTCATAATCGACAAAAATATATTCCAATTCGTCCTTAGCCATCTTATATTTAAAAAAAAACAGGATAGTTCGTTATTTTTTTTTATATAAGTAGTAAATTCAATGTCATAGTCTTGATTCAAAAAGAGAGTCTCCCAACCGAGCATTTGGCCATGAGAAATATCTACAACCGTTTTCATGAGAGCTTTAACATTAACTTTTCCACTGCGGCCAAAGACCTTTCCACTTTTTCTTTCCATATTGATTCCAAACGTTTCAAGTATCCCCAAAAATCTCGCAGCAACTTCAACAACTATTTTCGTCCCTAACTCCTTTCCAGTCGCTTCATCTCACTCTGTCGGAACTGCCCACAATTCCCATTCCCTTACTATCAGAACGTCGGAGGACTTCACACCAAAACCTCGATGGTGCACCTTAACTCACAAATTCTTCCCTACGACACTTTTGCCATAACTGAAACCAACCTTTGTCCCTGTGAATTATTTATTCATTTACGTATTTATTTACTTCTGATTTAGTGGTTTTTCGCGCTGACGGCCAGGATAAAGACAACCTCTCCTTTGGCCGTGGTGTTCTTATAGCCATACATTATGGTCTTGATCGACTCTCGTTAAAATCTCAAATGCCACTTCATTTAAATTCGTATGTGATAAAATATCTGTATCCAAACGATCCAAAGCGTACACATTCTTTGCTGTTATAATTGCCCTTTTCAACCCGCCCAAGCATACCAGCTGGCTATTGATGCAGTTGACTCTCTGTTTGATGTCGCCGATCGCGGTGAAGATTTTATAATTATTAGCGACTTCAACCATCCCCTTTCGCAATGGGCTCCATCGAAGAACGAATCATCTTTTGCTCCAACTAATTCCTCCACAGAAAAGGAAGTCCTACTTACTGATCGTCTTTTCGACTTCGGCTTTTTTCAGATTTGTGGTATCACCAACAACCTTGGTAGGCAATTAGATCTCATTTTTACATCCGACACCCTTAATTCCCTAGTTACTGCGAGTAACCATCTTCTCTCCACCCTTGACCACTATGACCCTCCACACGCTCTTACATTTTCCTATAAACATGGTAACATTACCGTTGATTCAGAGTTGATTCATATGTGCCGTAAAAAAACTGCTCGTCATCCCCTCCCTAGTAAAATAGTGAATTGCGTACTCTTCGCAATGTCAGAAATAAATTATGGAAAACTTACCAGAAATCCAGATCTGTCTCAGATTTTACAATCTCCCAGCAAGCCTACTCCCGCTTTTCCCTACTCTTCGAATCCCTCTATCTTCAATACGTTGACCGAATGCAATTGAACCTAATCACAGATCGTTGTTTGACAAATATCCGAGAGTAATAGCTGTCATGAGAAAGATTCTCAATTTTCCTTTCGGATATGGCTCTAAACTGTGGGTCCCTTCCATTTATGTGTGGCGAGAAGCGCCAAGTACTTGTACTTGTATCTTCATAAAAAGTGTGTTTTATAAGAAAACCGTTTTTAGTACCCGTACTTTTATTGCAAGAAGTACATATGTAAAACAGTTTTGTCAAAAAAATAATAAGGGCGAAAAACCCACGCTTACCCACATGTGCTGTAAGTAAATATCGGTATGATATATTATCAATGGAAATGCAGAAAGTGCAGGCGTTTCGTAAATGTCATTTTTTAGACAGCAAATTTTTCCATGCTCTCTCTGTTCAACTTTCGAATCATTTTCGGACTCTACTGTGCATCTGTTCGACATTTCATTCAGAGATTTGGATTTTATCATTGGTGATACGTGAGCTTTTACTGTTACCTGGCTATCAGTATAGGGCCCAAACCGACCTTGTCGACAGCCGTTCAGCGGCTTCACGAATAGGTAAAATCTCTGCTTGAAACACACTTTAGTGGTCCGGTAGTCTAAAAGACTGGCTTAATTTGGGACTCACTTTTAAAAAAAATTGCTTTTTACAATATTATCTCATCACCTATTAAAAAAATCATTACAAAAGCTTTTATAACAAATTTCTGAAGAATGGGGAAAGTATACATTAATGCGTATATATTGTACATATTTTGGTCACTTTTAGTATAGGTATAGGAAGTCTTGACCTACCTGATCAAGATTCCTCGCAATGTTTTCTTGAAGAGATAAATAAATAAGATATACCCATCACAGACTACGTACACTACATACATATGTACGAGTATGTACGAGTATATGTTTAGCAGCACCATTTGTGACGGAATGACTGTAATTTTTTCGGCCTACGTTTCCCATTATAACTGTATTTTATATAATTAACATTCACATGTGTGTACCTTTTATGAGTGCACCGCAGTGTGCGTACGGTACACAAACAATAAATTGTGTAGCATCAATGCAATTAAATTTTATTTCTTAGCCGATTAGCTACTAAAATTCTGCTAACTATCAAGGACTGCGCCAACACAGATGTTGTGCCGCAGAACGTGTCAATATTTGTTCATTTTTATTAGTGTGTAACAACAGACTGTGCTCTTTTAGCATTTAATAATGGGCTACAGAATGTTAAACCCAATAACTAGCCGCAGCAATTGGCTTATACATGAAGCTGGCGCACTAGCGCTAGTTTAATTAACTGCTACGCAGTGTGTAAGAATGAGGGTGTGTGTCCTCGGGGATGGCAAGCAGATGCATTTGCGGCAGGAGAAAAGCAGAATTTAATTTAATGGATAAAAGTATAATGAGTGTGTGATTACTGTATTGTTTAGATAGCGGGGAAAAAGGATATTTTCATTTTAGATATTTTATGATAGCCTCAATGGGTGAAATTGGCATGGAGAAGTTCCAATTATTGTATTTGCATTAACAATTGTTTGTCTATGATTTGATTTCGGGTGGGAAATAAGGATAGGTAATGACGTTAAATTGCATTGTGGTTGATAGAAGAACAGTAGTTATTAGGTTGTGGTAATGACATGAATTCCCCACCTCAACCGAAGAGAAAACAAACAGTTGTTACGACGAAATTATCGACTTGCTGTATGTCTCTTTTGGTTACTGTGATAGGGGGATACTATTGTGGGCTTCATTTAATATACTAGCGAACAGGCTGTTGCGGAAATGTGGGCAAATATACCCAGAAACGGCGGATGAAAAAGTCGTTCTAAGTAAAAAGCAAACCATTTGCTTGACCTCAATCAAATACTACACAAATTATTCTCTTTACATATTAACAATTTATCGCCAAAGATCTAGACCATAATGAAGGAATTTGACTTATTATTTTCCAAAAGTTAAGATAAAGACATTTGTTAGTATTTTTTTTTTAAGAATTTCGGCTTTTATGCCATGTCGTCGCCTTCTCCACAGGCGTCTCAGATAGAGGTATCACTTAAACTTAGCACACTTATTTGTTTGGCAAAGGTGTAGTGGCCCGTAAGAACGCCAGTAAGTTGTCTACAGTCCTTCCTGCTAAGGGATAGCAAAAAAAACCGCCGATTTCCTACAGACGTCAGGGGCTATCCGTTTAGTCTGCCTATATCCTGGAGAGCTATGCCACCCTCGATTGTGCCCATTAAAAACCCAATCGTCAATGGCAGTCGTGACCAAGGACGCTGGCAAACCGAGTCTTATCATTGCCATGTAGATCCATAGGACTTTCCTTGGCGATAAGTCCCATGTCTTACCAAAGGCACCCTTGCACTGAAAGAAGACTGACTGTGTTTTAGAGGGCTTTAGTTCGACATGTTTCGTCCAGAGAAGTTTACTATCCAGGATTACTCCCAAGTATTTAGCTTCCTTGGAGAGTTGAAGCCATCTGTGCCTTAGAACAGACAGTCGCTAGGCAGGATCCGACAGACAGAACGGCAACATCATCTGCATAGGCCTGAGCGTAGACGTTAGAGCTATTGAGTGTGTTCAACAGAGAGTCAACCAGCATGCACCATACCAGTGGAGATAGGGCACCGCCTTGAGGGCAGCTCTTATTTACACCCGTCATAACACTCCAGCTGCAGTCCGCATCTCCAACCAATGTTCTATTCACCAGCATTGCTTCATCCACAACACCAGTGATTCGTCTACCCCGTGGTTTCTAGCGGAACTGCACATGCCACCAAAAGTCGCATTGTCAAAACCACCCTCAATGTCAATGAAAATACCTCTTTCCTATCAAGCGCGCATTCATTTCTGCTAACCAGATTTTGAAGCGCAGTCTCCCAAGTTTGTCCGCGTTGATAGGCATGATGCATCTCCGAGAGAGGATGCGATCTCAAAGCAATTTTGCGCACATGCAGTTTAACCAGTCTTTCCATGCTTTTCAGCAGAAGTCCCTCGGAGCACGCCGCTTCCGGAGCTCGTTCGACCTGTTGGGTTTCTCGGCTCAATCCGTCAGCAGCAGCACTTCGATTGGCTGTCTGTCTATTTTCGCGAAGATTAAGCGTACTAAGTTGGACATTTCCGCTACCCTCTTCACATTTCCAGCCCAACTTCCCAAACGTATCGGTGAGAGCTGCAGAAGTCTTCGGAATTGGGCATTCTTGCTACTCCTGTATATACGCCTAAGTCGGCGGGGGGTGTTTCTATGATGGTTAGGGCCTCCAGAATCCTTGCCCCAGCCGCAGTCGAATAGACCACGGGTGGATTTTCGTCTTAAGAGTGCCACCTGAAGAAGTTATCTTTTTTTGTTTCTCCATTCATACGTTTTAACTTTTTTAACATCAGAGTCAAGACGTCCTTACCGTTTAGTTTGCTGTCTCAGCTGGGATCTTTCCAGACCCTTAGGATCTTTGATTCTTAAGCCTTCTCGCCACGACAAGGAAGCTGAAGAAGGGGAAGATCATTCTTACTTACTTACATACAGAAGTGAAGCTACAGTTACATTGGTGTGAACCTGGGCCTCCATCAACAAGCCTCTCCCGTTAGCCCGGTCCTTAGCTAACTGCACCCAGTTGCGCACTTGAAGTTGGTTGAGCAGCTTAGGCGAGGTCTTTCTCTACTGCGTTGTTCCTCAGGGTTAGATTCGAAGACTCCTTGGTTTTGCCCTCATTTACAGCTAAACCCATTTTGGCAGCTTCCGTTAAAATACTAGCGAACGCACCAGTGACAGCCGCCTGTTTTCTGCCAAATATGTCGATGTCATGCAAAGACTTTTGAAATATTGTACCTCCGATGATGGTTTGTGAGTTTCACATATCGTATGTATGTAATTCTTCCAAGTATGATATTAAAACATTTAGATGACAGCATATCAGCTTGTCTAAATGTTTTTTGACCGCACCAGTTAACTTGGTCAAGGACTTCTAAATAGCCTCCATGACTCTTATCTTTCTTAAATTAAAGAGACTATCTTTGTCAGTAATAAAACTTTGTATGGATGGAAAGATCTTGATTAAACGTGGCTTCTTAGCCCTTGACAACTCCGCTTTAACACCGCGTTACAACTTTTACAAATTTTTTTTTGATTTTTTTCTGATTTTTTCTTTTTATATATTTTTTTTGTTTTTACTTTGTATTTTCACTCATTAGTTATGAGCATATTTTTATTTCTTTTTTTTTTATATGTACATATATTTTTATTCTTCCTGAACTACCTATATTTTTTACTTTTACACATATATATATTTTTCTTTTACTACTCCTTTTTCCTTTTTAAACTGTGACTCACATCAAGTTGCAGATCAAAATTTCCTTTTTTTCCTTTACGTCACGAGTCACAATTAAAAAAAAAAAACTAAAAATGAGAAAGGGGAACAAATTTAAGTTTAAAAACAAGCAGTATTCCCTTTTAGTCGCCAGCGTTAATATTTGCCAGCGATTTACTCGCAGGTTGCGTCCTTTTATCTTTTATGGATCTCCGCCATGTTCCCATGGGAATGGCAGAATGTGGATTAATAAATGCAGTATTTTCTATTATTATTCAAGTCGGAATGGTTGCTGTGTTCCCATGGGAACAGCAACGTTCATTGAATAGAGCGTACTGGCTTGCCAAATTATTTATTTTCCACTAATCATCCCTCAACTTGTTCATGTAAGGAGGAGATGATTGAATTATTATGATTCAGCTTTATTCTACTTAAGACTAACTTAAAAGTATATTCCAGTGTCTGTGCAGGGTTCAATGTAAGTACCTTATGCTCCTTTCGGCTGAGTCGGCTATTCCCATGGGTAAATGAATACTATGACTGGCGCGCCAGCATGCTGAGCCAGCATAACTATCATAGGATCCGGATCGAAAGCCATGTGATAGACTCACTGAAATGGCTCTTCGTGCATTCTCTGTGCCCCAGAAAGGCAAATTTTGTTTATTCATATTTGCTTAGGTGGAAATGGGCTTCGTCGCTCATAATGATTTTGGATACGAAATCATCCTTTTCTTGCGACAGGTTTAACAGAGCTTGGGAGTAAGTTAACCTCAATTGACGGTCAGCAGGCAGCAATTGGTGAACGGTTTGCACTTTTATAAAGGAACATTCAGCAGATCTGTCACCAAAATCTGACGCAAAGAACGTATGCTGATGCCAAATTGTGTGCATCGTTGTCTCGTCGATGTTTGTGGACTATCTCGCACGTCCTCGGCCACAACAGTGATATTTTTGGCCAAACGGGGCCGGCCACTTCTTGCGACATCTCTAGTGGGCCCGGTTTGCACGAGAAGCTCCGCCAAATGCTTAATTGTTCGCGCACATGGTGCATGCAGAACGACGAGGAAAACGACGATGAAATTCACGCTGCGTTAAAACAATAGACCAGAAATTGATCAGATAAGCAGTAGGTAACAATTATTCCGCGTTCTTCAGGTGTGTATCCCTCCATTGCTTGTTGTCAACTAATTCTCTATCTGTCTTCAGCATAAATGTCAAAACACAATGACATTTGACGTCATTTACAAAAATTGTGGCACATTCACATTATGACAAAGTACCTTGTACTTTTTATTTTAACCAATCAGTACTTCTTAAACTTAAGCTTATAAACGTGTTATTACTCTAGAATGTTTATCAGACAATCCTGAGAGGTGCGACAGTGAAAAACAAACATATGTACATATGTGAATGTTTTATCCAATTCTAAAATTCGTATGCATAAAATCTACTCCATAATGAGAACCCTTTGACTTCCTAAGAAATTGCGAATAAAAAACTTCTCAGCCCAAAGTCAACGAGCCCTTTTTTCAAAAATCTAAGAAATGCTTTAACACTACAAATGACTTATACCTAACCCATGAAACGGAGAAGACAATCATTTGCATATCTTGATAAATTTCAATTTGAAATAAATTTCGAATTTCAATTCCACTGAAGAACCACGACAGGGTATATAAACAAGTACTACAGTACACACAGGCAAAGGATACTGCTATATCTGGCGAAGCGTTCTTCTATTTTGTGATTTTCTCTATTTTTATCTGGCGTTGCTTGTTTGCATTCGATGACTTTCTTTTTTGTGCAAAAAACAAAAGGAGGCAACACAAAAATATAATAGGGGTCCTATTCCCTCGCCCCATAACCGAGACACATTGACAACACTCACTGTTGAGCCCCCACACTCAGGAATGAAATAAAAAAAAAACAATTTGGCCCTAGAACGTCGGAAGAAAGCTCCGAAAAAAAAACACTTAAAATGGGATTGGTCTCTTGTCAAAGTTGAATTTTTATCGCTCGCGTCTCGTACTCGTTACTCTATGAAACAACGGACAGAAGACTCCTTTTGTGATAAGATTGGAATATTTGCATAAATTATTGTGAAAAGATGGCGACAGTGACAAAGGGGTGAACAATTTTAAATGTATATGACTCTTACAGTATGTACGTATGTATATGTATTTCCTCGAGGACGACGGCCAGGAGAAAGGGAGAGGGAAAGTGAATACAACAAACACAGTTTGACATTTTGGCGGCATATTATTACTGCAGTGCGATAAGTGTCTACTTGCTAAGTCAACCAGATAAAGTAAACTTTTGTAAAAAATATTTGCAAACTCTTTATAAAAAGGATATTTTTCTTTTTGCACCAAAAGAAATAGGGGTGTTGTTTTAAATGTCTATTTGTGTTGCGACCCTGGAGTTTTCAAGTGATGTTGGAATGAATGGAGAATTTACTTGGCTTATGTTTACAGTAAATAAAAGTTCCAGTAGCCACTCAATAAAAGTTTTAAGAAATACGGCTTTGTTTATTGAATAGACTGCTACTGGAGTGGATGGGCTGAAAGCTGATGACGCTAATCCTAATGCGGGAGTTGTTGAAGGTAGTTCTGGTACTGGTTTTTCTGAGCAGAACATTAGCAGAAAAAAGTTGAGCATGCGTCGTAATATTGCTTAAGTCGCATCTAAATTGGACGCTAATTCTGCATGTTTTTTTGTTTGAAATTGTTAAGCTAAATTGTATTAGAAAAATTCTTAAATTTGTAAATTTAAACTAAAATTGGAGTTCCTGCTCAATATGCAAGATCTGTCCCCGACGGTAATTTCTGGTCTGATGGGGTAACGGTAAAGAGTCGTTCTTTCGTTGAGAAACAAAAAAAAACTAAATTCTGCGAATGCTCATGTACGAGTAAACCATCCGACAATACTGATCCGAGTCAAGCCATTAATATTCTCCAATCGGTTTGGGTTTACTATCACAACGCCAGTGGCTGCAGAACGAAGACTTTGGATTTGTTTACGGCTTACCTGGTTTCATCATGGAATTCTGTCTGTGCAAAAATCTTCGACAGCCGAATCTACAATGACTTTCGCCTTGATCGCTGTAAATCGGTTGAGGAACTTAGTTGACGTGTGCTGGTTACTGTTCAGACAATATTTTCCTGCAATCCTAGACGGAGAACAAATGTGTGTTTCTGTTTATGTTAAGGGTACTGGAAAATGGATTTTCTTCATTGTTGCTCATGTATAATCAAAAAGTAAACTGGAAACTTATGAAAAATGCATTGAAAATATTGTAATTTGATCTGCGTAAAGCGCGAAAAAGAAATTCCATTTGTCTTAATTGCCTTTCGGGTGCATGTACATATGGGAACTAAAGCTAACAAGCTTGGATAGCAATTTATTTGATTAGTATGAAGTAATATAGAAAAAATCGCATGCATTCTCCATTAACGAAAAATGTCTTGTGGAACTTAGGAAGGCAAAAAATAAGATGAGGTACGGATCTGGCTGTATAGCTCATAATGTGCAAGACCCGCCTGAAGAAGTTCATGGGATAGTCAAACAATCCGGGACGAAGAAGAAAGACCTACTATTTGGCTGCGACGCTAACCCAGGACCCTTTACACAGTGTGGGTATAAGCAAAGGTGGTACTAAAATTTTTGTTTGCTCAGATGTGATATATCATTGAACCTTTTGAGTAGAGTCCAAATATATTTTTTGAAATGTTTTGTTTTTAACCCATTAGTGACCAACGGCAACCAGAAGAGCTAGAAAGTTGAAATTTTGAACTCTGTTTACTTTTGGATAGTAAAACCATAATCAATAAACTTTTTTTTTCTAAGCTGCTTAATCTTGGCTTGAGCCTCTGGGTCCATATGGACCCGCTGGGCTATATTCAATACAATTTTCGTTTTTCTGTTATATATAATAAATCAAGTGTTTTTAGTAGGAACAACTTTGTTTTACGTATTTTTTATTGAAAATATAAAGAATCAAGCACAAAGAAACAATAAACTAATAAGTTTTTATTATATTTATGATTGCATTTGATGCATAGGCCATCGTCGCATTTTATGCACATAGTTCTGCCTTTTGATTCGCAGCTTGCTCCCGCACATTTCCTTTTTTTGCCATCTGGAACTGTTACAAGGTAGTGGCCAACATTGTCGTACCGTTGTATATACTCCCAGGACTCCCTTGGACGGCGATAATTTGTCGGTGGGTTTATATCACCGTACGTACGGCAATAACGAATAGCTATCTGGCGTCTGAATTCTAGCTGACTCAAAGCGCCTCCTGCGTTTCTGTGTAACAGCCATGCATTCTGAAGTTGGTGCAGCACCAGATGCGCCTCGTTTGGATCCCCTTATCTTCCGTGGTGTGTTAGGAGCCTCCACGATGTTTTGAGCTGACTCCTCTGCTACTACCGGTAACTGTTTATTAGTTGAAGTCAGGATTTGTCGGATACTACAGCGTACAGGTGTTTGCGTCAATACTGCAACACTTTGATTGAATAGTACAGACGAGCTACATGCTGCTTCTTCCGATGTAGCATCATAGCTTTGGGAAGTAGAGGCTGAAATTGTACTGAAGTCATTTCGAACTAATTTTGTGTGTTTGTAAAAATTCGAAGGTTGAATAGGCCTGACTTTTTCTGGTAAGCCAAAAACTGAAGTGCATTCTGAATTCGAAGGTCCATCAATAGATCGTAGTAAACTGACGTCTAAATTTTGAAAAGAATGTGTCATTATGTCTTCTAAAGCGTCGTCAAAAAAACGTGCATCTTCATCTTCATCTACGGCATCTTCGACTGGCTTTCGTAATTCATTATCATGTTCCGATGGTTTCATTTCTTTTACAACTAACTGAAAACGGGCCATCATCTGATTTCTGTTTAGGTTTCCAATGTCACCATTTCCGTCTTCATCTCCGGAATCTTCATCTGAGTCGACATTAGCACCACTTGGTGGCTCAATAAATACCGATTGTACTTCATCATCATCGTCATCCAATGTTTGTATCTCTGTTAGGTAGTCTATCACCTGTTCTACATTCATTCCATATCTACAAATAACCGAACATAAAAATATATATTAAAAAAAAATAGCACTGAGTATGGTCCAGCGGGGCCATATGGACCCCGAGCCACGAGAGTAGATCCTGGCTGGCCAGGATGTCTCAGATCGTCTTAAAATTTATTATTCGTTAACTAAAGCATTTGGTAAACATTTGTTCACAAAAATTTGTGATAATAATAAAAAAAACTCTATTTACCGTTTCTGTTGTGCCATTTTTCACTTTTTTTCTTTTTTTGAAATCACAATCACAAGCCACAAGCTACTTCTTCACCACAATAAGCTCAACTGAACTGATTTTAATTTTATTGCGTTTGTTATACTTTTCTCTTTGCGATGTAACTGCGACAATAGCAATTGGACGCAAATTAAAAATTGCATTTCGCTGGAAAGCTTACCATTGCGTGCGGGTCCATATGGCACCGCTGGTCACTAATGGGTTAAATATAACGTCATAGTTCGAGAATGTTTTTCAAACTATCAAGTTGATTTAGCTACATTTTTACTTTTAGCTACCTTTTCTTTGTCATTCTGAAGAAGTGGGTTGATAACTGGCGATGAAGCTGTCCTATGCTTCTTACTTAGTCTTGCTTTCTCTTTTAGAACCCAGTCAGTTTCTCTCTGCAGTTCTTTCTCGTCGGCAAAGTAGTCGTTCCTCATTTATCACATAAACGGTATTCCCAGTTCTTTTTTTTTGATTTGAGTGCATTTTTATGGGTCAATTGAATGCAAAATTTAGATTAGCAGAAGAGGATGAATTTTTTGTTTCGTACAATGCATAAATTGTTGTGTGCTATGCATGCAACTTAAAACTGTGGATCTGAATTATTTACTTTCGCTTTTTAGCGAATAAAGACTGTTTTCTGGACAGCAATGTTGTTTTGGACACATGTTATCGTTATTATAATTTCTGGGATGTTTGTGAAAAAATAAATTGAGTTTCTGCCAGTTGGACATCTGGTGGTGTTGGACGGAAGAACTTTCCAATGCACTTTGAGTCGAGAGTATTTTGTTCGAAAAACAAGATGGAAATAAAGTTAGAAATTTTTACATTCAATATATCGTTTATACTATTATACTCATAATATGCCTCCAAATCAAGTTATTCGTAAATGTATTCGTGTGCTATGTATAATCTGATATTGATATTTTGTTTTTTAAGATAGTGTCATACTTTTACATACATATGAAATTAATTTTAGCTACGAAAACTGCTTCCATTATATAGTTTAGTTATGTGTATGTAGGGCGCTGTGGCTCAAGTTGCTTGTGCGTTGGATCGCTGAGCGGGAGGTTCGACGTTCGAATCCCAGAATCACCAAAAAAGTTTTTTCACGGTCCCACATCTCGCGAATGTCTGACAAACGTCCGAGAGCAATAACTGTCAAGAAAAGCTTCTCAATTTCAGGTCCCTTCCATTTGTGTGAAAAATATAACACGCACAACACAAATAGTCGCGAGGAGCTGCTCATCCACACTCTGATAATATGTCGAAGAAAAGTAAGAAAACTGTGCTGCTGGTTCCTGTCACAAGTTTAATTTTTCACCAAATAATATTAAAATCGATTTATTTTATCGTGAGATTTAATATAAAATGTTTTGTTTTACGGATTATCCAGTCGTTTAAGGCACATTACAGAAAAAATGTCATAAGAAAACAAGTTCTTGCTATTGAAGGCAACTGCATTGAAACATTTTTGAAGGAAATTACAGTGCTAAAAGCGTTACACATAGTAAAGATATCCTGGTGGCTAGTTACACCACAAACCATTGAAAATTGCTTCAATAAGAGTTGGATTTTAGAAGAAAATGCTCACACTAGTAAAGATCTTAACGAAATAGAGGAATGTGTCCTAGACGACTACGATGAAAACTTTTTATATCTAGAGTGTCATGAAAATTAAGACTGTTTCGGGGAGATAGATGAAAGGCATCTTGTAAACGAAGTGCTGGAAGATGAAGAGGAAGAGACAGAATCGGTGGAGATAGTGGACACGCCATCATTGTCACGACCAACTAGGGCCGAAACAATGGAAGCGTTTTCGTGCTCAAATGATATTTTGATGGTGACGAACAGTAATAATTGGTACATATCAAAGAACTGCTCTTTAAAAACCGTGACAAAGTACTTGTACAGAAAAAAATCAAAGATTATTTTGCAATAACTTCTAACTAAGATATTTTTATTAAAATAGTTGCATTATACATATGAATATGTATAATACTTACCTTCAAAGTTCTTACTTAGTTATATGTATGTAGTTCTTAGTATATTTATCAATAAAAAAAAGGTTATTTTTGATTTGTTGAATTACTTTAGTTTACGTTTTGGAAGATGTATGTACATTCATATGTAAATATTACTGAAATATTTCGAAGTTTCTTATATCCGTGGTGTACTGTAATAATAAATAAAGAATTGAATTCTTTTAAAAACAACGAAATATAAATAAATAGATTATGTAATACAGTCAGACTGCAATTACATATTTGTAAATATTGTAGACAAATTAGCCAAGCATCTGATTAAAGTTAGGTAACATTAAAGAAATGTTAATTTTGTTGAAAAAATATTCAAAAAAAAAAATAATAAAAAACGATGTCCTCTTCATTGCTTTCATTGACAGCATCATCATCACTCTTGTAAAACTCTATTTTGGTTTGAAGTCATTGCAACATATGTTTTTAACAGTGGAATCAATACTTATGTACACACATATGTATGTGCATAATTGCATCAAGGGATCCCTTAGTACAGCAAAATCAACTCTCTAAAAATCAACCCACGTTGGTCAGTATAGGAATTACTTTATTCCAATCGAATAATGTTAACCTATTTCACTAATTCTCCATGTTTTCAAAGAAAGATGGAGTTTTTAAATTTGCTGGAAATGTGGCTAGCTATATCCTTTTTCTCCCACTTTCCCATTCTAGCAATACAAAACCGTACCGTGAAATGTTAGAGTTATGGACTACCGACATCTACACTTTCGAGAAAGATTGAAAGTGAGTAAAAAGTTGCGGAAATATAAAACGAACAAATGCATATAATTTAGCTTTTAAATAAAAAGTCGCCCAAATTATTAAAAAAAAAAATAAATAGTCTAATCTGGCAACCGTTCCTATACATAATTACTATCCTGATGGTAGTCTAAAATTAATTTACATTGATCATTTTTATAAAAGAATTTACTACACCATACTCCTAATCTTCTGAAGGAATCAGCGTTTAAATTTTGCTTAAATGTAGACGTCGTAATCAAATTTCTCAGGCCTCAGTAGTCATCGCACTAATTAATAATTCTTAACTTTTAGGCACATGAGCTAGGTAAGGTTTGGTTGATGGGTTGATGAGAATGGATTGCTCCGTTCCCCATCACACTTAGGTCTGCGTAGGCCCATTGTGATGCCCTGTTTAGGGGTCCGTTCTTGTTGTTGTTGGATTGGTCGATTTTCTCCTTACTCGTTTACCAACGCTGCCCAGCCGTTTCGATGATCTGGTAAACCTGAAAAGATTCGTTAGCGGAATTATGGATATTTTAGAAATTTCTTGGAAGAAGTAGATTTCTAAAGGTCTGTTCCTCAACTGACTGAGGCTAGGACAGTGGCACAGAAAGTGGGGTGTGCCTTCACAGCTGCATCACCACATCCTCTGCATATGTCGTCAGTGCTAAGATATAATTTCATAGTGTGGTATCTTAGGAGATTATGACCCGTGAGTATTCCCACCAGTAGAGATATGGTCCTTCTGTCATTTTCCATAAGTTTTTTGGTGCGGGACTCATCGTAGTTTGGCCATGTTTTCCTGGAAATTTCGCAGGTGGGTAGTGAGTTCCATCTGTTATTCGCCTTCATACGGATCTTACATTCTACTCGCTTCCTAAGATCACAGAGTGGGAGTTTGATCCATTGCAGGTCCCAGAAGTGCAAGCTCATCAGCTTTGTCATTGCCTTGTATGTTCTTGTGACCAGGAGCCCAGCAGAGTCTTACATTGTGCTGTGAGCCAAGAACATTAAGCTCTTTGCGACAGCGCTGAACAAGGCACATGAGCTATGTAAGAGGCTTATGAGACATGATGATTTTAAATATGCTTATTTGGCCAGAGGACATTCTCAATAGTGAAATAATATATTTTAGTGTCTGTTAGAGTCTTACTAGTTAGAGCCTTACTGACATAGGCCGATTATTTCGGATTGCGCCGAAAAATTCCGCGCATCGGCTAACTAAAGTTTGAATACTTAAGTATGGGGTCATTAGAATTAAAATCTATACACTGTATATGTAAGTGTTATGTTCGAAATAAACTATTTTTCAATTATTTTTAAACATTCAGATAGTCATTCAGTCATGCGAGTAAAATTTTGAATAAATTTGGGGCTTTTCTAACGTGTTTTGAGTATTAGGGATTGAGAAGTTCTTTATTGCTTTTATACGGTTTTACTCCTGCAGTTGTAACCGGATAGCCTAAAAACTAAATTTCGTTATCTTATATGTATAATTAGATATTTTTTACATTCTTGTAACAAGTGGAGAATATGATGATATTTTCTGGGTATGCAGTTGTTACTCTCGGACGTTTGTCAGACATTCACTAGAGGTGGGAAATGAGGTGAAAAATTTGCTATTTTCTGGAACTGGAACGTCGAACCTCCCGCTCAGCGATTCAACGCACTAACCACTTGAGCCACGGCGTACACGGCCATTAATTCAGTCTCTGGAAAAATTCAACGAAAAACAAATTACATAACACAGAGTTACTCATGAGGCTTGGAATAAGAAAAGAGACAGAGTCATAAAATCTCTGGGATCAAATGATAGCAAACTAAACTTAAATGAGAGGAAATAAGTAGCTTCCTTATTATCTGCTTCGTGCAAGAAAATATTTGCAGATTTCTTAAATTGGTTTCAAAAGCATTATAATTGAATTCAAATCGTTATGAAACCGTGAATTCATTCATCTGAATCTTGGATTCAACCTAAGTAAGTATCAAAAGTATGTACGTACCATACATCAACATACATTTCGGACATTTTCCACCTTCAACGAATCCTATTCAGTCGAGTATAAATAACGCCATTAATTTTCACCTTAGCAACTCTAGGGACACACTTTTTCCATTCCATTTAATCCCTTTCCATTGTTTTTTTAATCAAAAATTAAATCTTTATCACAGGTCGGTGGTGCTGCTCAGTTTATTTCCATTTACCATGGTCACCCACTCTGGTTACGTACATACATATGTACATATGTACATAGAGCATACATTTTATTTTGAGCCCTCATTTCTCTGCTTCTTGATAAAGGGAGTGAGTGTGATCCGGAGAGTATTTAAACTCGAATATGGCAATAAACGGCTCCTAAAAATACTAAACTTCCTGGGCATGTGACAACATTTGATAAACGAAAATCGATGCGACAATAAATCACATGAAAATTTCAGTGGTCAGACTTTCTAGCAGAGAATAAATCAGTTGCAGGACACATTTTTTGTCTAACGGCTCATTCTCCACCCTTTCCGTTCCCCAGAGACAATATCACTGTAAACCAATTTTATTTAATAAAAAAGGAAGAGAGGCAAATAAAAATTGCGATTGTACACTATGGTGCCAAAGGGATACAAACCTGCTTTGTTTCAACCCTAAAGCCGTAGTGTTACGGCCAGCAGGTTGAGGTGGCTTAGGTTTGGTGTGAGGGTGGCGAAGGGTGGCGAAGTGAACATTGTGTTTGGCTCAAAATGGACACAATTGCTGGGTCCCACTGATATTTAAGGACTCATTTAAGTTTTCCAAGTCATTTATTCTTCTCTCTGCTATTAAGCTGCACCCTGCTGCAAATAAAAACAATCATTTGAAAGTCTATTGGATTTTGGGATTTATGTACGTGGAGGACTAATCCAGCAGTCTGTACAGTCCAGTATCGCCGCCTGGTTAAATGGCTAAGGAAGAACTGAACCGCAGGAAGGGGACCGAAACGAATTCACACATTGAAACAAATTGACATTTTCGCAATTGCATGGGAGTCAAGTGCAGATTCATCCGAATAAATTTTCCTCCATCTTTTTTTTGTATTTTGTTAGTGTGCTCTTTCTGACAAATGCTAGCACAAAATTTTTTTCTTCTCTGTTGGTTTATGTGTATGTTACGGATTGGATGCTATATCCTCAAAAGGAATGGGACAACTTCTCCAATTAAATACGCTTTCACTGGTTAAATGCAATGCCGAACATATCAAACAGACGTTTTTGGTATGACTAAATAAAGAAGGAAGGATTCGCACTCGGGTGTGAATATAATTTAAAAATGTATCTAAGCAAAACCACAATACATTTTAGTTTCGAAATCATAGTATGTGTGTACTCCTGCTATGTTTCTGTTTGATAGTGATTAAATTTGCAAATTTTTTTATCGAAGCAGTCGATTGTATGATAAGTGTCACGCAATGCCATCAAAATGTCAGTGAGAATGATGTATTACTTTATTAGCAAACCCTATGATCTAAGTCCCAAAGATCCTCTACCTTACTATCAACCTTGTCGTGGCGTCGTAGGGGCTGAGTAAGGGCAATGATTCTCGGGAATTACCCCAGAAGAATCCTGAAACCAATGGGTAGTCATCCCCCCCAATCCAGGGTGTCATGCGAAACCATGCCCATTGGATGGTTTGCAGTGAGGGGGTATACCGACTGAAGTATAACGGAGCATCTCTGAAACCAGGCCGAATCAGAGAGTATCCATGGCCTTACCACGTCATGCGGGGCTCTGATGTGGCGGAAAATATGTTTCCCTAGCTACTCGTGGGATTCAAATTCAATGAAACCAAATAAACTTAACAAACATAAGAACCTATTTAAAGGAATGCGGGATATCACTGCTTCCGAAATGGCAAGTCGATTGGAGGACGACATCCAAGAAGACGAGCTGGACAGTAGGCCAGGAACAAGCCGAAGGAGCATTCTTCCAAGGTAAAGTTCAGACCAGAGAGGAAGAGGAGGAAATGGCAGGTCGGACGTTAGTCACAGGATAACACCTCCAAGGCGAACGAACGACTACCAGAAGCCAAAAGAAAAGAAAGATGACACTGCTGTAAGAAAAGAAGAACCCCCCAGCAGGAAAGAGCACACCTCCCAAGGAGAAGAAGAAGGGCCAAAGGAGATGTCCTGAGCAGAAGCTCGAAAAATTTCCAGTTTACCGGCTCCTGGTCAGCCTGGAGGACTAGAAGACCCACTGAGAAAGGGCCTCAGTGGAGCAAGTGCAAAATGGTACCTGCAATTCTTAGCCCAAGGTTTTAAACCTGAAGAGGCTAGTAAAAAGAACGAGGATAGGAAAACGGAGTCAAAAATATCACTCCAGAAATCCTTAACCAGAGGAAATGAGGAAGGCAAATCCACACCCCTCCCGAAAAAGAAGCCGCAAAACGGCAAAATGTAGCGGAGCCTAACACCGCCAATAGCATGGTCAAGACAGCGGGAAACAGCACCGCAAATACAGCCAAAAGGCATAAAACAGTACCTGAGACCAGTTACGCAGGGGCAGTAAAAAACCTGCGAGTGGCAGGCCTCCAAAAACAGTGGATTTCCGGATTTCCATGTCCGTTACTGTATGTCAGAGTAGCTCAAATAGACTTCCGAAAGCCTTTTTTTTGTTTATAATTTTACTCGCACTCAAGGGGATATGAATACTCCTTTAATGTTTATACACAGTGCGGGCGTTGAAAGAAAGATAGAGAGAGAGAGAGAAATAGATTGGTGTAGTGGTTTGAAACTCAGGTGTATTAGGTTTCACACATTAGCTCCAGGGGTGGTGTCCAGATAACTGGGGAGATTGTTTGTTGTCATTTATTTGTTTTGCCTTCGCATCTGATACACAGCATTTTTTTCCCGGTCCACCTGATGTCATGAGCATATCAATCATCAACAGAGCGAACAATTTATCCAGCCATATGACAAACCTACTGCCAGTGTTATGCCTTCGCAGTAGTGTTGTCATAAACTTTCGCAATTGATCGGACTGCCTCTTATCATATAATGCTTGCTGACATCAGGGATTGAACTATGAACCATCAGCTCGACAAACGATGACGCTACCACTACACCATTGCCACCTTATTCTGATTCAAGTCGCTGTGGACGTCACTGTTGCGTTGGTTCCATCGAGGGAATGTCTTCGCTGCACATCCTTCCTCTGAGGATCTCTTGTCAGACATCTGAGTTGCAAGATTGCAGGTAGGGTCAGTTAGAGATGCCTCGTTTGGCACATGCGTGCTGATATTAACCAGCCAAAAATTGCGCTGGTCCGAATTTCCAGCTCCACAAGTGCAGTCAGACTCAGCATACGATGATGTGTTTTGCCCACCATGATCTTTACAAGGTGGAAACCACTTTTTGGATAAAAGTGAACAGTCCAAGCAGAACAGAGTTCAGATGATAAACACGAAGAGAGGTCCGAAAGATATGGCATCTAAATTTAAATGTTTTGTTTTGTTTGTTTGTTAGCCTTGTAAAATAATAATAAACCATGTGGTTCTTTTATTGTCACACAAGGGCTTACCAATTGATACATTGTTAAGGCGTTTTGAAAGCAGCGAATGCTAACATAGCGTATAAGATTGTATTTAGTACACTTGGAATGGAAAGAAAGTTTTCTCCCAAGTAGTACTTATCTT
Organism: Blera fallax; assembly: GCA_946965025.1. Lineage (NCBI taxonomy): Eukaryota > Metazoa > Arthropoda > Insecta > Diptera > Syrphidae > Blera > Blera fallax. The sequence continues at coordinate 60,612,759 of OX337246.1, forward strand.
GTAATTGCATAATTGCTTCCAATTTTAAGAAAAGCTTAAATTATATTTAACAATAAGACAGCTACAGCCTTTAAGGTTTGGACAATTATCATTTGCGGATCTACTTATCTTAAAATTTTATCAGAAAGAATATTTCACTGTCAAAAACTAATTCACTTTAGGAACCATTTTAAATATCAAAATCCTTACACCATCCCAGAGCTTTGTTTCCTTTTCTATTAACTTTGTAAGTACACACGCAAAACTCTGTTGAGATAAGAATAAGAATACATTTCGCAAACTTGCAACTTCTCCGTTGAACACTTCCTGTGGATAGGATACACAATTTTTTTCCAACCGTTAGCAAAAGCAAAGAGGTATTAACCTCTTTACATATATTAAGCTAACAAAAAACCGAAGAAATGAAAAATACATCCTCTAACATTAGCTCTTGTGCTAGACAAATGAAACTCTACAAAGGACGAAAGACAAAAATGCTCTCGGATTTCGCTTCATTGCAGTGAATGTGCATCATGCACCCCCACAAGCCCCGACCGCATTAGATCATGATCTTGTCCTTGTAATCATTGTTTTTAACAGAGAGTGATTTCTATTTGGCTGCTCGGGTTGGTGTTATTATACGAGTATACAGACAGACTCAATGTGTAAGGCTCGCTGCACTCCTATTTTGTCAAGGATGGCTTATACATACATACGTAATCTTTTTTTCATCCAAATTAACTCTTTTAAATAATGAAAGCGGTGAGGGTTATTGTCAGAAATGCATTGATTTACCAGCGACCAGGATGAAAGTACTGTTGTACAGTACTGAAGTACATTTGTATTGCAGTACCTTGTACTTGAACTTGAAAAAAAAAAAAAAATAAGTAGAAAATCTCCAAGTACAAGTATTTTTTCAAGTATTGTTTTCTAAATACATTTACTGTGTACTGGAATACTGCCCGGTCTTTTCCGAAAACCGATCAACCGATAACTTTGTGCACAAATTATGTAATATAGGCTTGTACGACAAGACCCTGAATACTGCGACATATGTAGAGTTCCATCGTGTCAGTACAGGAACAATTAGTGACCCATTTAGAATGGAATCAATGTGTTCTGCCGACTTGGGGTATTTATTATTTATCCAAAGCGTATTACAAATTGCTCCTGCTCAATTTGGAAAAGGTCCAATAATTTAAAAAAGTAAATTTATGTAGTTGACTGATATATAAGTGCATCACAATTACATTTATGTAAATGCCTCTTGAATAAACTTACGTCAGCTTTCAAATATTTGAGAAAGGCTGTAGTAGCCATCATTTATAGTGTAACATGCACACCGCACTTGTTTTGGCAGAGCGTAGTAGGAGTTCTCGTCACAAAACACTGGTAACTCATTGTCCACGCCATCTATGATCAAACTTATAAACTACTAAAATATTCCCACCTTGAATTTAACACTTCCCAGAAGTAATCTTTATCAAGGAAATTAAAGGTGGAAGCTACTTCCGTAAAATAACTTACATAGCTTAATATATCTCTCAAGCAAAAGGAATGTGCTTTTCTGTAGCCAAATAATCCTTCTTCATCAAGGAAGTATCCGATCAACAGACTTATTTCATGATCATTAGCAATGAGATCGAACACTTATCATCATTAAAATTAAAATTGGTAATCCCAAATTCCTTAAATGACTTTACGAACTTCGAATCATTATCCGTTATTGCGGCGACAACATTTAAATCATTTAGCATTGATATCTGAAATTAAGTCCAAAATTTTTCTGCAAAATTAACTCTAGGAAAACTTCTACACTCTAGTGCCACCGAATGTCTCGTGAAATTCTGGTCCAGCCAGTTGCAAGTTTATTCAAAGAAACTAGGACTAGTAGCACACTGAATATCAGCAGTAGCGCAAAAATACTTGGCAGATTTCATTAAGGTGTCTATCATATTTTTGTAATGTTCATTTAACAAATATACATATGTATGTGTTATTTTAGGTCTGCTACCGGTCCTTCAAACAATTTGACGAAATTCTGTCCTGTTATAATTCAATCCTTTTAAGTAACTGTTCAAAATCTATGTAGTCAACACTGAAAATAAGAGCAAGCAGCTGCATTTGTTCATTTAGCTAAGTGGTAACGGTGCAGAAAGGTCGTGATTTTGATTTTCTTAAAAGAGACTGCATTTTAACTGCATTTTAACTTTCTCTTTTTATTTCAACGAAGAGCAAAATGGCAAAGGGAAAAGGTTGACGGAGGAGGAAAAAACGAAAATTAATGTTTTTCAAAGTGCGCTACTCAGTGAGGAAAGTAATAAAGGATCGATCGGGGAGAGTGGTGAGATATTACATCCGGCTTAGAGAAAATCTAAGCACGAGAAAAGGATTTTCTGCATAAGCTTACACAATGAAAATGAAAATGAAAAAAAAAGAAAAGTTCAATTTATGGCACATAACCTATTTTTATTTTTAACAATAACTTTTTGAGTGCCTCGGTTCGCGATCGGTGTTCTTTTTTCTGTACTCTTCAACATATTTGCCGAGGTCAAATATGCTGATTCCAGTCGATGGCGATTTCCGTCGTAGATGCTGATTTCGTTTTATTCAATGAAATGGAATTAGGTCGCTGATCATCCGGTGTATTGCTGACTGTTGTGGCTGGGGTTGTTGGCACTTACATAACTCACGCGAATATCTCCGAGGGGCAATACCAAGCTTACTAGTGCCAAAAAACATTATTAAATCAGCATCACAAGGTAGCCCGAATAGCTTCGCTAGAAACAACATACATACATTAGAACGCAAAGTGGAGTGGCGTTATATTATCTGATGAACCTCGACGGTCCAGATGAGTGTGCTTACTGGCATGATCTGCGGAGTGACAATCCTCCAAAATTCAATGTGGAATTGCACGGTATGGGGCGCTTTTTGCTCTTTTGGAAAGCCTTAATGCTTCATTACCACCAAAATCAATTTAGAAATGTTAGAAAGTGAACTACTTTAATTTTTAGATGATGTCGCCAACGAAAGAGATTTTGTTGTTCAGCAAGATAATGCTGCTACTCATGTGCCAAGGTATTCTAAGGAGTAGTTTTCCTCCAATGATATCCCTTATTGAGGGGCCGGTACGCAGCCGTGATATAAATTTTATTGGAAACCTTTGGTATAATGGCAAGGGATGTTTATAAAAATGGCCGCTAATATACCACAGTAGCTTCGCTAAAGCAGAAATTTAAGGAATCATGGCAGCAGATAAATGATGGAACCATTTTTCTTGTCAACCCCATGCCAGAGAAAATTTCGCTTTGACACAAAAGAAAAGAACACAGACGAAGTACTGATAACAAGTTTCTACATTTTGCTCAGAAAAAACCTTTTTTCCTAGTTTTTCGTTCCTTAGTTTAAGGAAATTTCGCATTAAAATAGCATATTTTTAACAAAAATAACAAAACAGAAAAAATTAAAATTTATATTTTTGTTTGATCATAAAATTTGACATTTTATCTAATAAAATCAGTTCAGATATATTTTTCATCTGAAATCCGAATCAATGTCAAGTTATGAGAAAAGAAATCAGTGCGGTTATATGTACCTAGATATGTATTTCGGTCACTGTATGTACAAATAACACAAATAACGGAAAAAACGAAACTGTTCAGTACTTAACCGAAGAATTTTCCGCTCAATATAAAACTTCTGATTTCTAATGAATTTCGAATAAATTTACTTGGGGATAAAACTAAATTTTTCGCTTTCTTCAATTCAACATTGGTTTGGAAAAAGAAAAGGTAGGGTCTTTAACAGAGTCATCGGAGTCGAAATTCAAATCCATATCTTGCTATGTCAATTACCGCAATTAATGGAACAATCAAAAATTATGTACGCATGGACTGGTCGGAAATTCACACAGGTCTGACGTACAAAAATCATACTATACTAGCTATACTAATCCTCTTTAGGTATGAGCAATGGCGCCCGATATTTTATTTTTTTTTTTTACACCAATCGTGTATTTTAAGTTGCATGAAAATCAGACCAGAAACGGAATTGTACTTAAAAAGTACTTGAAAATGTACTGGGCAGAATTGCTCTACACAATAAATGTACCTAGAAGAAAGTACTTAAAAAAAATAATTGTACTTGGTGATTTACAGACACCAAGTAGGTACATTCTACTACTTTTTTCAAGTACAAATACAAGGTACTGGGTAATTGACTGGTACTGGTACTTAAAAGTTTACGTTTAGATGAAAGATAATATTATAGTTTTAATTCTGATAAAATATTTCGTAATTTCATTATGGTATAGTTTGTGAATGGAAATACTCGTACGCATACTTATTAACTAAGATGAGTTTTAATTTTTTCCTGGCTATATTAAGCTTATGCCTTAATACCGCCCACTCATGTTCTATGGGTTTGAACTCCGATGTTCGTGATTGCCAAGCCATTGATGTCATTGTGTTTCTTTCACTGGGTATATAAAATTGTCATTGTACTGAGATACATTGAGCATATTACTATCCTCTTGAAGCTCCCAGTTTCGACTTCTTGTCCCGTAAAGTATTTCTGAAAACTTCAGCAAGCCACATTTAAACGACTTCAAAATAGATGCATGCAAATACATGCAAATCTTTGTGCGAGAAGCATCGATAGACGTGCAACTTTGTGTTGAAGAAATTTCATACCGTTTTCTGACCAATCAAGTTTAATTAGACTTAATAACTAAAAATTGGACTCGTCTGTGAATATAATTTTACTCCATGTGCAATCGATATTTTCCAGAGTGCGTTATTTTTGGATGCGCTGTTCACCAAGTGAGAGCTTTTTCAAAATAACGAAACATTTTCTCCTAGTCGCTGCCTAATCCCTTTAATAAATGTAGGATCGAGCCAAACTACAGACATACTACTCTACCAAACCCAGAAATACACAAACACATATGCACACATAACGTTGACAGAAGTAAAAGACATACATAGTAACGGACTGACGAACAAAGAGCAACCCTTTTTCCCTAGCCAGTATTTGCATTTTGTTACGAACAGTCATCAAACTCCTTCCGAGTAGTTAAGACGTGCGCAGACAACTTATTTGTTTATTTTGTCAATGTAAAATATTAAGTTAATAAGATTAAATTAGTAAATCTGAAGTGAATAAAAATCCTACATAAATATGATACCTCGTGCCGAAGAGGTTTTTTCTGAATGGCCTGTGTGGAATTCTGTTTGACCATTTTGACGATCATCATGTCTTGTATTTGGTGGTCGTCTGTATTAATCTTCTGCCTGGTTCATCATCGACGTTTCCAATTTCGTCACAACGGCTAAACATAATTGTAGTCAAGTCAGAGCTTTGTTCTTGTGAAATTTTTCGAACTCAAGATATTACATAGTTGGAACAAATATTATTTTGTGAATGGCAGGAAAGACCAACAACTTTTTTCACGGTCTCACCTTTCGCGAATGTCTGGCAAACGTCCGAGAGTAATAAATGTCATGAGAAAGCTTATAAAAAGCCTTTCGAATATGGATCTTAACTCTTGGTCCTTTCCGAAAAAGGGTATTTTTTTATTACGTTAAATGTATGTACATACGTTATGGATATGCAATTTTGACTTCAATAAATTCTTTCGTTACACAACTTGTCATATTATGTACATACATATATATGTATGATCGTATCCCATTAAATTCATGAGGCATTGACTTTAAGATCTTAAGAGGAAGCTTTAAAATTTTAAAACTGGGACTCCTTACGTAAATACTGGATCAATACTATTTCGTTTGTTATCCGTTATTTTCAGACTGTTTTCTTATTACTGCGCGCACAACAGTCTTCTTTATAGAATTCCATTTCCCTTTGAAGCCCCGTTTACCTCATTAATAAAGTTGTGTAAAACCTATTGCAAAGATTCATTCAAAAAGTTTCCTCACCTGTTCCTATGTCCACTCATTCTCATAGCACCTTTCATATCAATATATCAACTTGATTGAATTAAGTATCCACCGCCTCATCGATCACTACCCCAAAATTCGGTTCTCATATTTTTCTAGCTATCATTAACTGGCATCGTCTATTCTGACTGGTCCATTGGACCAGGACTACTAGCTCTTGTATTTTATATCCTCGAAAGGGTCAAGATCGCTATACCAGACAATACTCTTTTTTACATTTTATGCAAATTTATCCTTTCACTGACAATATTTTTCCTAAAAGGGATATATTGCTGCCTGACCAGGTTTATCATCGTACGTCATGTCATCCCTATGCTACAATACAACCCTTCGACTGGGTTTTTATATGAAAAACAAAAGCTAATAAAATGCTTTCTCCTTATTTCACACCGTTTTTTGATTAAATACCTCTGCCCGGCCCGGAGCTGGTGTCACACATGTTGGGTTGTTAAATGTGCCGGGTCATAAACAAAAAGGCAAAAATCGTAAAACAAGAAACCGAGAAGAGCAGCGCCTAAACTACTAACCTGCAGGAATATTTTACCATAAAATTTATAAATTTAGAACGTTTATTACACGTCATCCCTAGATCGCTCGGAGGCCCTCAAATTTCATCACACTATCCCAATTCCAATCCCAGGGAGTTCATATTGTACATGTGTGTAATAAAATGAACTTCCACTAAATATAATTCACAGCTAAAACAAAAAAGGATAATATATTTTGTAGTATCTGTATCTGAACCCGTTTTTTCCCCATTCATGGACTTGGGTGTATATGGATAGTACTGCCAAATGTGAACTGCGTTCTTGGCCAGCAACAGTTTTCAGGGTACATGGAGTGTAGCTATGAAAAACCGCCCCAAAAAATGGAAACAAAACGAACCGGAAGAGGCGGCGGAGTTATTTTGTATCTGAAGAAGAGGGCTGCGGTATATCCTTTCGAGGATAAGGAAATAAATTGGTTTTATATGCGGCAATATATTTTGCGGTTATTGGTATGAGAATCAACCACTTGTTTAATACGCACGTTGATACTACTGCGCCCTCCCGCCTACGTACACAGTGGTGGTGTTGAAATTACATTTGTGGCTCTTAGATAAAATTGTATCCAAGAACAACATTTCGGGTTTTAAATTGTTCGCGTAATGCTAATGAACCTATATTCAAGAGTGAAATTGATATTTTTAACGCCGACAGTGGTACATATGGCATCGTGAGAGAAGTGCTGCAGACAGACATTAGTCGCTTGTTTTATGGAGTAAACATAATGAACTTAACCGAGTAGATATTTATTGGTTGCGTGTAATTTTAAGTGTAACCATGTCATGCGTGCACACCTTTCCTCTTTTTAAGGTGTGGGAAAATATTCAAATGAGTGACTATGATGAGAATTCGTGTGATTTAAGGATGAAGAGGTTATGTTTGTGGGAGCAGCAACTTACGGTGTGCTTAAGTTATTTTTATTGGGGTTGCTGGAGGTGGGTTGTAAAATTTATTTAATTTGCCTCATCAAGTAAGAAATGATGATTAGGGGTTCATAGCGACAAGTAAGGGTGCCATTTCGCGTCTTCATTTGATTAGAAAACGAAAAAATTATGTATGTACATATATTCTATGTACCTCTCGAAAAAAACTTTAATATTGTGTTTTTCCATGTAGGAAATGAAGACACAGGAAATGGTTTGTACGCTTAGCCTATGTTATATTACACGGTGCCGACAATTTTAATTTGTTTGCGAAGAGTCAAATGTATTACAGGCAAAAGTTTTCGTTCTCGCTTCCTTTCTCTAACGACATTGTTAAACTAAGCTTTGCATTCAAAAAGAACATGTCGCAGGAGTCCGCACAGTAATGGTTAGCCCACCAATTTGAAAACTAATCCGAGATTTAAATTTTTTGTATTTCAGACCTTCTATCAGCACGTACCCGCATATCAGGAAGTTATCCCTTTCAGACTGGGTTTTCTAAAAATTTTTCGAATTTATTTTACATTTACATGTAGGTTGCTTAGGTCTAAAAATACGAATATCTACATATTAACTTTTTCGAACCTTCATTACTCCTTGGAAACTTAGCATGAGTGGCTCAGGATTTAAAGTTGCCAATATACGTGAACTGCAACATGAAAAAAAAAATTTGTTTCCCCATTTTTTGCAAGAAGGAACTAAAATTCATTTAAATTATGAATTTCCATGGTTTGTTACGTGGACGTTGTTTCTTGCATAGATGTACCCTTCAAAACGTTTCATATGAGAGATCGCAAAATCCGGCAATTGATTGTAGGCGACAACCCTTTAATTGATGGAAGCTCACCAACACTGAGCTACACTAGAAATATAAATAATATTACCTCTAAAAAAGCAGAAGAAAAAGAACAGGGAAATTAAAACAGCGCATGTACTTTATTATGCATTTAACATTGTTTATATGCTTAGTGTTTCTGGCATTCGAACCTCCAACATGCTCAGAGGTCCAGCGCATTTCATTTTCAATGCATTTTTTATTCTGTATTCATAATTTCACACGCGCTAGGCAATAACGTTAAAAACTATCATAACTATGTATATAATGTAATACATACTAACTCACTGATATTTAAATTATGTCTTTCGACGTAACGTAACATAATTTAACAAACTAAGGCAAATTTTACAAGAACTTGTCATTTAACTTTTTAAACAAGCTACCTTAAAATAAATCTAAACTTATACACGCAATTCCTTCGCGTGACTATCTACCTTTTCATGGTGCCAGGTCTGAAGTAGGTTGGTTATGCTAGGACTCACATCGAAGGTGTTTTCCACTTCGAATAGGTTCCATTGAAGGCCGAAAACTAAGAGGTAGTCCAGTGGTGGTGTGAGCACAAGATTAAAACCGTACCCAAGAATGAAAGATTAACAGGCTTTCATACAGCCTTACTCTGATATCGGCGGCTCTGTTGGAGCGAATATTTATTGCCGTCCGTACTCGTGGAGAAAAAATTTCCAGAAATTAAAAAAAAAAAAACAAATCAGAAGAACAGCAGAGAAGGCCAGTGAACTATTATCACTCATGGTGATGGCAGAAGCTATTGACGACGTGGCATCAGAGGCCATCATGATGGACCAGGAGACCTCGAGGGAGATGGAGGAGCATTTGCTTGCCGGATCCGTGGAGATAGCCCAAACTTACTAAAGATAAGGATAAGGATGCGACAATTAATGGCAAAGATGCCGTCGTTAAGATGAACCAGAGCGAAAAGGCTGCCAAGTAAAGAGTATGTCGCCAAAAAGAAAAGATCCCAGGAAGAGGTAAGTAACCCAGCGAAAAGGGTAAACGTCAGTACAACGGTGGATTTCAGCGGGGCTACGCGAAATGCTCTACAGCTTCCTGTATTGGATATCGTTAAGTCTAGCGGGCAATTCTCCTTCGAACAGGGGAAGTTGATCGAGAAGGCTATGTCCAAGGCTATCTTCGACCACGTTCGAAAAAGTATTGGTAGTACTGCTCTCACGTTTCGCCTAACTAACTGGAAGCACAGAATTAGCGAAGAAACCGCAGCCAAGTGAGACGGCTACCACTGTGAAGAATACTTTGACGACCAATGAAGGTAGTACAAGTAAATCTTCATTACAGTGAGACCTAACCTTATGCTGCTCCTTCGAAAGCAAAAAAACCTCAATGTACTAATGCTCTCTTACTACTGCTCAGCAGACCAAACGGTTGTGGAGGTAAAAGGAAAGGAAAACATTTACGCGCTGACGCCTGGAAAAATGAAAGCATTCGCCACAATGTCTCATCTAGGTAAGAGGATCTTAATCTTAAGAATCTTAGGCTGTAATGCTTATGCTCATCATATCATTTGGGGCAGCTTAGATACTAACAGTAGAGGCGAGATTTTGTTCGACTATATATTAAGTACTAACCTTACTATATGTAATTGTGGCAATTCACCAACTTTCATTACTACTAATAGAAGTGATATTACCCTTTTATCTGGTAACAATACCGCCTTGATTTCAAACTGGAGATTGTCAGACAAGGCATCATTATCTGATTATCTACATACTTACCTATCTACCACAAGGAAAACTTCTCAAAAAAGAAATTAGACGCGCTAAGAACTAAACAACTAAACAATGTGATCACTGAAGCAATCACACGGATTAAAAGAATACTTAGTACCCGCATAGTCAGTTCCACTCTATGAGATGTAAATGTCAGAAGGGGAGTCAAGGCTCCTAGTAGTGGACGATTTGGTCAAAATACTAGAAAATCACACCTTCAATGTAGAGGAATACGCCGATGATGTTGCCATGCTGGTAGAACAAAAACTCCTTCCCGTGATCAGTGAAAACTTAACTTCGCACTTCTAGTAGTGAGCGATTGGGATAAAGGGCGTGGCCTGGAACTAAACCCGGCGAAAACCGAAATGGTACAAGGAAAAGGACAATACCGGACTACAAATACCCACTTATGAACGGAGCTGATCCTATACTTTAGAAAACTGCAAAATATCTCGGCGTAATATTGGGCCCCAAATTATATTGGAAATGAAACATAGACAATCGAATCAAGAAGACTTACATTATGCATTATATGCATGCAGACGAGGATTCGGGAAAACATGGGGATTTAAACCTAAGGTTGTGTACTGGCTATACACTGCGGTGGTAAGACTCATTTTAATCTAAGGTTCGATTGTTTGGTGGAAGGCGCTGGAGAAGAAATATCACATTGAAAGCGTGACAAAGACTCACTGGTACTGGTGCTGGTGTCTTCTGGGAGTCTCGAAATACAAACCGATCCTTCAGACTTAAGGACGACTGCAGTGTTTTCAAGCCGAAGTTAATGGCATAAAATAAGCTGCGGACATGATTATGGAGGGTTAAATACCTGGAAAAACAAACAGCATCTACGTTGACAGTGAAAAAGCCATTAAGGTCAGTACCGGTAAGGTCAAAGCTCGTAAAAATGTGCACTAAAAGACTGAACGATATCTTAGTGGCCAAAAAAGTGAACCCCTGTTGGGTACCGGACACATAGATATACCAGGTAACGTATACCAGGTAATTATCCAGCCTAACATATCAATTACGCATATCATACAGTTGGTCAAAAATTTTGTTCAATGCAAGTAAACTCGATCTTTGATTTTAATAGTTTAATGTTTTAATAGTTTTCCACCTCTCTGCAAAGTGGGCTCTACTAAATTCCTTCCCTACTTATGATCAAAAATATTTCTAATTTATAAAAAAAACATTTGTAAATAGTCAAGTTGACCCCTGAAAATAAATATGTACTATTTAAAGAAATAATAACTAAGTTTATCTTTCAGAGAGTTTTATTAATCAAAAATTATCCAAAATATTTTTCGGTCTGTCTTCTGTGTGATTAAATTTGAACTGATTAATTTTGATGCGATTAACTTTATTGCATTACAAAATTTTACTAACACATACTGGGCTACATACGAATGAATGCATATTACGAGTGCTAGATATCAACTGACATCAGACTGCTGGGTCCTGAATCTACAATATATTCAAGAAATCTACATATGTATGTCGTGAAAAATTGGTTCAACTCGTGAACATTTTTGGGTAATGATTTGATAAATAAAAGTCTTGTCGCTTTGAGTGCACAAATTATTCCGCATAATATTCATTCACATTCGGGAAACTACCACACATTTTACAGTACAGAGATTTGATATATTTTTATCTTACTACTGAAACAATATATTTAACAATTTGAAGAAAGTATTTTTCGAAAATGGTTACATTTTTGAAGGAAAGTGCGAAAAAAAACCTTCAATTTAACAAAATAATAAAGTGAAGTTAAAGATAATTATAATAATAAAAGATAAATAAATAAATGCATACATGAATAAATGAATAGATAGATAAATAAATAAATGAATAAATAAATATTTATAAATAAATAAATAAATAAATACATACATACATATATGAATAAATAGATAGATAGATAAATAAAAAATAAATAAATAAAAAATGAATGAATGAACTAAATAAAGCAATAAGTATATAGGTAAATAAATAAAGAGAGAAATGATGAAATGAAATTGAATTTACAGACTTAATTGAATAATAAGAGGATTATCTGGAAGGCTATATTTACTACTAAAATTGTCGGTGAGTTTTTGGATTCTAGCAAAGGTCAATTCAATATTCGCTCTTCTGTGCAAATCTAGGGTACAGTGATGGCATGGTAAATTCAACATCATTTTTAAAATCTTATTTTGTGCTACTTGCAGCTTCTTAATGTGACATTTTGCACAATTTCGCCATACTTGGCACCAATAGAGAAGAGTGGCTTAAAAAATGACCTTATGAATTATAATTTTGTTTTCAGCCGATAATGCTGATCTACTGTTGATGAAGGGGTATAACATTTTGATAGCGATGTTAATTTTCTTCAGAGTGAACTGACATCCCAACTAACAGAGATCGGTGAAAGATTAGTAACAAAATTTTGAGAGTCTTGGCTTGTTTAGAATATACTGATATTCCGAAATTTTTAACCGAAACAAAAGATCTATATATTCACCTTAACAATTGATACTACATGTCAAATAGCGTCCACAAGTTGCTAACGCATGAACCAAACATAGTCTCATCGTTTGACGTACATATGTTAATATGTACCTATTGGCTTTCTTTCAGAAGCTTTAGGGGAAAGCCATAAGGTAATCCAGAAAAACCACCTTACCCTCACACGAAGATCATCCAGAAAACTTTCAAACTAGGATTTAATAACCCAATCGCTCCTTATAGCCGACCCAGCCTTATCGGATTTAAGGCATCCAATATTAAAAAGTCTGGGCCGATTGATGGCAGCTTGAAGGAATATTTATTTGTTGACAATATGGAATTGTCAGCTTCAGCTAGATATTATCACCTCCATCATCGCATCATCACCTCCACGTGGTGCCTGCTGGATAGCTCTTAAATAGTGAACCAACGATGAGCGTATGCTGAGTCTGACTGTACATGTGGAGCTGGACACTCGGACCAGCGCAAGCTCAGCCGGGTTAACTCCAGCACGCGTGTGCCAGGCGAGGCATCTCTTGCTGACCTGACCCGCACTTTGTGGATCAGATGTCTAATAAGAGGTCCTCAGAAGGAGGACGTGCAGCGGAGGAATTCCAACGGCGGAATCAACGGTGACGTCCACAGACAGACCGGCGGAAGCCTTACTCGAGCTACTCCGACATATTTGGAGCTCAGGTCAGTAAGGAACTTTCACGACTGAGGCAGGGTCTTGAAAAAGAGATGGTGGCGGAGGAGCTCTTAATGGGCCAACGGCAGCACTCGCATCCCCGAAGTGGGTTACTGGCATCGGGTTAACCGGCCCCTTGTCCTAGGGGTTGTATAAGGGACCTGGCCCTCCAGGTTGGGGGTTGTGCGTAGGGGCAACTTCCCTACCACGTAAAAAACCCTTAGTTACGAAACAACCAAATGCCTCGGAAAGGAATGACCCTACTGTTGACGACCCTGGCAAACGAAATAAGGAGAACGATTTTCGGATCTGCACGTGGAATGTTCGGACTCTTAACAGACCACGTGCAGCCGATCAATTAGCAGAGGCCCTACACTGCTATAAAGCAGACATCACAGCCATCCAGGAAGTGCGATGGGATGGGCCGGGCAAAAGGAGGATGAAAAACTGTGACACCTACTACGGTGATTGCTACAGAGAACAGAAACAGCGCTTATTCGGATGCGGATTTGTTATACGCGGCAGACTTAGGCAAGAAGTCTTGAGCTTTCGACACGTGAGCGAGCGTGTCATGACAATCCGCATCAAGGCTAAATTCGCCAACATTAGCCTAATATGCGCTCACGCCCCTACAGAAGACAAGGACGACACTACCAACGATTGTTTTTACGACCTTATCGAGCAATGTCCTAAATATGACATTAAAATCGTGCTAGGCGATTTTAACGCCAAGATAGGAAAGGAGGACATCTTTGGTAGAACAGTTGGTAACCATAGCCTGCACGACACCACGTCTGGCAACGGACTCAGGCTGATTGATTTTGCTGCGGGGCGAAACGTCACAATAGCAAGCACACGGTTTCCTCATCTCAATATCCACAAGGGGACCTGGCGGTCTCCTGATCATGAAACGGTCAACCAAATTGATCATATTGCTATCGACGCAAGGCATGCCTCCAGTATTCTGGATGTCCGAACCTTCCGAGCAGCCAACATCGACTCGGACCACTACCTTGTTGCAGCCAAGGTACGAATGCGGATATCCCGAACGCCACAAAGAAGAATAACTGTGAGAAGATTTGACGTCGGAAAGCTGCAATCGCAAGAGACCGCCAGAATCTTCGCCGATCGCGTATCCCGAAATCTCGCCACGACTCCTATGCCGCCAGCATCAAGTGCCGAAGACCAGTGGCAACGTTGCCAACATGCCATCAGAGACGCCGCAACTGATGTGCTGGGTTTCAGTCGACCACCACCAAGAAACCCCTGGTTTGACGAAGAATGCCGGCAAGCACATGCAGATAAACAGGACGCGTACAAAGCGGCGCTGCAAAGAAGGACGAGGGCTGCTCGTGAGCTCTACGAGCGTAAGAGACGGGAAGAGCATCGGCTTCTCCAGAAGAAGAAAAAAGAGCACGAGAAGCGCGCGATCGAAGATATTGAGAGATTATACTCCAGGAATAATGTACGGAAGTTTTACCAAAAGGTAAAAAGAACGTGTCACGGCAACAAGACCCGTACGGAAACCTGTAGAGATGAGGGAGTAAACCTGGTAGTAGAATCACAGTCGGTACTGAGAACATGGAAAAACTTTTTCTGCAGACTGTATAACGGCGATGAAGATCAACATACCGCTGTCAGGCAGAATGCGCCATTCAACATAGACGATGATAGCCAAAACTTCCGTCCACCTGACCAAAACGAAGTAAGGATAGCAATATCTAAGCTTAAATCTAACAAAGCTGCTGGACCTGATGGCCTACCGGCCGAGTTGTTTAAGGCAACCGGAACTTGACTTGGTAGAAAGCATACACCAACTCATTTCCAAGATTTGGTCAGACGAGTGTATGCCTGATGAATGGAACCTCAGCATCGTTTGCCCGATCCACAAGAAAGGAGACCCCCTCAACTGCGCCAATTACAGAGGTATCAGTCTCCTCAACATCGCGTACAAGATCTTATCTGCCATATTGTGTGAACGCCTGAAACCCTTCATCAACAACCTGATTGGCCCCTATCAGTGTGGTTTCAGGCCAGGAAAGTCCACGGTCGATCAAATTTTCACACTCTGGCAGATCCTGGAAAAAACCCAAGAAGTCCAAATCGATACTCACCATCTTTTTATCGATTTTAAGGCCGCATATGACAGCATTTATAGAGACGAGCTATACAGAGCCATGTCTAGTTTTGGCATCCCTGCCAAACTCGTTCGTCTGTGCAGGATGACGATGGAGAACGCTCGCTACTCCATCAAGGTCGGTAATGACCTCACCGAGACCTTCGATGTCAAAAAAGGATTTAGACAAGGCGACGCGCTGTCATGTGACTTCTTTAATATCATTCTTGAAAGAATTGTGCGAAACTCACAAGCCAACACCGGAGGCACAATCTTTCAAAAGTCTGTGCAACTACTAGCTTACGCGGATGACATCGACATAATTGGCAGAACACAGCGGGCTGTCACTGGTGCGTTCGCTAGTATCGAAACAGAAGCCGCCAAAATGGGTTTAGCTGTAAATGAGGGCAAAACAAAGTATATGCTGTCGACAAGAAGGGACACACAACATCGACGAATCGGACAGAACGTCACAGTCGACAGCTATAACTTCGAGGTAGTAAGGGACTTTGTCTACCTTGGCTCTGCTATTAATTCTGACAATAACATCTCGGCGGAAATTAACCGAAGAATTACTCTTGCCAATCGCTGTTTCTTTGGGCTGAGAAGGCAATTGAGTAGTAAGGCCCTATCTCGAACAACTAAGGAGACTCTGTACAAGACCTTGATCATCCCAGTCCTGCTTTATGGCGCTGAAACATGGACTCTGTCGAAAGCGGATGAAGATATCCTTAGTCGCTTCGAGAGAAAAATTCTTCGGAAGATATACGGTCCCGTTTGCGTTGACGGGCTTTGGAGGAGAAGATTCAACGACGAAATCTACGAGCTGTACAGCGACATCGACCTAGTCAAAAAACTGCGCATCAGACGCCTAAGATGGCTAGGACATGTAGAGCGAATGGACACCAATGCTCCGGCCCGCAGAGTCTTCCAATCTAACCCTAGATATTATTCAGGATTTGAAACCAACGATCATGACTCTGATGATTCACTTTAATCTAATGAATCTGAGTAGAAATTTTTATTAATAAGTAAAAATACCGACTTTTTGTGGTTTTAATGAGTGCCTTCAATTGAAAACTTATCGTACTTAAATTTTTCAATCATATTTTAACCAAAAAATATTAATTTTTTAACATTCTGACTTTTGTCCACTTCCCCCAGCGCTAGAGTTTGGGTAAATAAGGGTAGTATTAATATTCGTTTTTATAGTAGAGATCAAGTTTATTTATTTCTTCAATTATTTGTATCCAAATACCTGCGCTGCATATGTCTGGATTGGCCTTCTTACTGTTAAAACAGTTTTCATTTACATTTTACGGCTACATTCGTTTTGCTAAGAAAATATTTCTAAGTAGAGTTGATACTGTTTTTTGCCGAGGAGTTCCTTCTTTCCGCATGTTTTTTAAATGGCAGACCAGTGGTTAACAGGACACCTAAATAAACGTATTCTGACTCAATATTTTATTTACCCTTGAAGAACCCTTTTTCTTTACTTCAGACTTCCCTTCATAAACAGCATAATTTCAGATTTATTTAAATTTATCTCCATGTTCCATGCATCACAATAACGTTCAAGCCTGTTAATTATTCCTTGGAGTATTTTAATGTCTTCTGGCAGTATGATTAAGTACATACATATCGTCAGCATATATCAGCAAGCGAGCATTGGAGTTATTGATTTGAATAACACCTCTCAAATAATCATGTATGTACGTCGTTTAGGTAACTGGCAAACAATAATGGGGATAATAAGCAACCCTGTTTTACTCATACTAATGTTTCAAAGTTTTCTGATTATTCTTCTCCTATCCATATCGCGGATCTAGTTGGCCTGTAAATGTTTTCAATTAGGTAGATACTCCTAGTTCATGTAGTTTGTATACCTAATAAGACGTCGTCTGGGTACTTTATCAAATGCATCTTTAAATTCTAAGAACGCACAGATTTCTTTCTTTTGTGCAAATTTTATATAAATTATTGCTGACAGGTTGCAAATGTTATTTTTTCTGCAGTATTTTATCCTGAAGCCATGTTGATATTCATTTATAACGTTATTATTTTTCACCCATGAGGTTAAACTATTACGTATTTAAAATTCCCATCAATACTTTTGCTATGCAGTTCATGACGGAAATTCCACTCTAGTTACCTGGTTCCTTTACGTTTCCCTTTTAAAATATTGGAAATAGGTGCTACACTCTTTATAAAGCTTTCCTCTACTTCTTCCTTATCAAAAATTACGTTGAAAGTTCTTGCTAGATCTTCGAAAAAATCGTTTGTGGCATTTATTAGGAATTCATATGGGATCCTATGTTCACTTGAGACCTTCAGTTTTACTTTAGATAACGTTTCGTTTAACTCTATTGCTGTTATGTAGTTCTTCGCTTTGTGGAGATTTGGGGCATAATATACATTTAATGATTCCTCAGGGAGATTGAAAAAGGGTTGGAAAATAGCACTTGATTTCGAACCATTTGCACTTGGTCGCGTGCAATATTGTATGCGTGTTTGTATTTACCACTCAGTTTTTAATAGCATTTTCTAAGTCACTTCAAGATATCTTCAAGAGAAATTGTTTCAGAATCAAAAGTAATTTTTAACGACTTGGTTGTATTCATTAAAATGCAAATACTTTTGTATATATGTATGTACATACAGTGGTTTCAACGAATAAGCGGACAAAGATCACTTTAAAAAAATAAATATAAAAAATAGAAATTTGAGAAACTTCGTATGTCATTTTATTCCTATTTCATTCTTTATTTTTAAACAATAAATAAAAAAAAATTCATTTATGACTGTAACCGTATTACAAAACAAAGAGCACAAATATTCGCATTCAACGAATAATCGAGCACAGTTGTCCTACTCACTTAAAATATAAAAAAGTAAAATAAAAAAAGGCTATTAATACTTTGCAGAGTACCCTTTAGCTTGCAGCAGAGTTCCCGGATTGCGGGAAAAGCGCCAATTTTGGAACTTTTTGAGTGGAAAAGAGGAAAAGGGGAAACTGCCTCAAAAAGCGGAAAACGCATATTTGAAATATTATTTTTGAAACCACAAAATCTTATATGTAATAGCAAGTTACCAATATGCATAAATCATCATTGTCGAATGATTTTACCGAATGATTTTACCGAATAGCGTAAGAAAGCATCAAGTCAAGTCCATGCGTTAATACACGTCGATAGTTTCTGTTCGAAGACGAATACTAGGAAGGTGATACGCGTTCCGATCGGATTTTCTTAACGTTTCGGAATCTTTCTCAGCGGAAATCTCGATAAGGCTGAATGTATTATAGAGGTTCAATTATGTGATGATATTTACGTTTTTTTAAAAAAAACATTTAATGAATACCTGTGGTCATATTGACATATACATAAATACATGCACATGTGTATGTGTTAATTTGTTTTATTAAGCCTTAAGTTATTTTTTGTTTTGTTAATTGTTATTAATATTTAGTTAGTTTCGTATAACATTTTAAGCTTTGATTGAAGTTTCGTTTCTTGTTTTTGTTTTTCCCTTGAATTCAAATTAAAGTAAGACTTTTTTAAAACGACAAATTTCTGTTTCTTTTTACAAGGTGGCGCAAAATTAATCATCCAATTTTGTTTTTGAATTCCTTTTTCACTAAATAAAAAAAAATGATTTTGAGTGACGGAAATCTTTATTTGGACTTTTAAATTTTTTTCTGTTAAGTGGAAAATATGATATCCGCCAAGTGGCTGCCGCCAGTGTTGATACACATTTGTGCCCGTTTTATCGCATTTTCCATGACTTTCCGCAAGATTTCCGGTGATAACTGTTCGCATTCCTGTCAAATATTCTCCTTAAGGGTTGCGATTGTCTGAGGCTTGTTGTCATAAGCCCGCGACTTCAAGTAGCCCCAAAAAAAGAAGTCTGAGATGGTTAAATCGGGCGATCTTGCTGCCCATGCCAAACGCCAAAACGGGAGATTACAAGACCAGGAAACGCTTCCTTCACAATATCCATTGTGGCTCGTGCTGTGTGTGCGGTTGCATCGTCTTATTGAAACCACATGTTCACCAAGCCCCGCTCATCCAATTCCGGCAGTAAGAAGTCGTCGGTTACGTCGTAGTGACGTAACCGCTTAAGTGTAAATGCGCCTCGTCGCTCATGATGATTTTCGACACAAAATCGTCCTCTTCGTTGTTAAGATTGAGAATGGCTTGACAGTAATTCACACGCGATTGCACTGATGCACTGTTTGCACTTTGTACGGGAACATGTGTAAGTCTTTCACTAAAATTCGCTGTAGGGTCCGTCTGGTGATGCCCAATTGCGTGGCCCGTCGACTGGTTGATGTTTCTTCGTTCTCAGCAACATCGGCAGCCACAGCCGCGATATTCTCGGCCGAACGAACAGTCCGGTAGCGGCCACGCCCTGCATGGTCTCCTGTGGTTCCAGTCTGTTCGAGTCGAGTAGCTAAGCGCCGGAATGTTTGGCCAGTTGGCACGACACGATTAGGAAATCGACGTCGAAATTCACGCTGCGCTAACACCACCGACCGATTATTGGTCAAAAAAATCGATACAATTATTCCACGCTCTTGCGGAATATAGCGCTCCATTGCTTATCTGTTTGTACACTGCAGCTCTCTAGTTCACAAATGTCAAATATCATTGATGTACGACGCCATTTGCAAAAATTATAACATCTTCCGATAGGATGATACATTTTGCAAAATGCGACAAAAAAAAGGGGAAATTGATTTAGAAAATCTTCGAACACTGGCTTGTAGTACTGCCTGAAGTTTTTTCAACACTGACTGGACCAATTTTTAGCAGACCAGGGGTTCTATAGAGTTCCATGCTTGCAATAGAGCCTCCTTAAGTTAATTGAGCGTGTTAAAACTTCTGGCGTACACCCTTCCTGCAAGTTCTCCCTATAGGTGCTCAATCACTTTTAAGTCCGATGACTGCGGAGCTGTATGTAATAGCTTGGGGCAGTTATGTATCAACCAAAGTTTTGCAACATACATCCCTATACCATAACTGAGTCTCCTCCGTGCTTAACAGTTGCACGAGTGTTTTTATGCTGAAATTCAGCATTCGGTTTACGCCACACATATGACTTACCATCCGATCCATGCAGATCCATGGTATTTGCATGGGTTGGTATTGGAGTTGAGGCAAAAAGAAAAAAGTAAAATAACAAGCTATATTTTTGAATTTCAGTTTCTTGCAACTGTGGTCGAATCATGTACATATGTACATACATACGTTCGGTAGTGTATTTGTAAGGTAAGTTACGGGAGTGAAAACTACTTCCCCTGAAAAGAATGATTTCAGTATTTTACTTTATACTTGTCAGGGTTTCGTATACCTATCATATTGTACATATTTATAAATGTACGTATATAGATCAATAGAATTCTGCTATTGGTCTCACTAGTGCATCTGTCAGCAACTTCTAGCGTCTAAACTATTAGGTACGTAAAACATATCCATAAAACTAAAACTGTTTTTGAAACCACAGTTAAATCACATAAGTCAGCGTAAAAACAATTACAGTGCGTGAAATGAGCAGGAAAACATCATCTAACATTACAATTTCTCCGCATATGTGAAAATGTCTGCGTAAACTGCAAAGGCAAGCACCCAGCGAATGACCAAGATTGCGATGTAGGTAAGTCCGTAACTCAAAAAAGTCCGATGCACACCAGGATGAAGCAGACTGACGCAAAAATGGCAATATAAGGGAAAAATACCGCAATGAATTAAGACCAGTAAGATAAAGAAAAACCTAAAATTGGGCAAATAAAAGTCTCAAGCAATAACAGTATATTTTGTCAGACCAAAATGGTCAAAAAATCAAGAAAAAATCCGTGGGTGTTATTAGGAGATCTGAGTGGCCAAGGGTTGGGGCCAAATCGACCAATCCACCATTCATTAAATGTTTGGTTGAGCAACGAAGTTACCCTGCTGCTACTGTGACAAGGTTTAACTGATTTACAATCGTTATTTTGTTCAGTAAGTGTTTTTGTAGCTTTAATAGTTCAGGAGTTATATTATTTAAAGTGGGTATATCTACAAATCGGAAGTGTCCCTCCCCCTGCAATACGATTTTTTGTTCGCCGAAACTTCAGGAATCTCCACTTGAAGGATTACACATCTTAACTGGGTCACCCTGTATGTACGCATACATATGTATGTAAATGCGTTCATTTCAAATCTTGAGAGGCATGATTGATTTCAGTTCTGTTCAAGCCGTGCCGTCAGTAAAGTAAACCAAAATAGGGATGAGTGCTAAATATGTACAAGCAACTTTCGGAAAGAAAGAAAGTATTCTCAAGATGCGGGGCCTAAGCAACTACGAATTTTTGTAAGGAATAGCTGTGCACTACTTTATTTCCACTTTAACCTGATCCATGTACCTATCTCTCATTTACTTACGTAAGGTAAATCACATTAATATCAGTTGAAATGTTTTTAACAAATATCTAATAAAGCTTAATGTTGTGCTGATAAAGATTGACTTTAACGCGGTCCTAAACTAAAGTTGACAAAGTCATTTTTGTATCTAGTCAAAAATATTCAGCACATAAATACATATGTATATATGTATGTATGTACATATGTATGCACATATCAGCACTACCGCCACAGCTTCTGTAAATCTTTTTGGAACAGAGAATTATTTTGAAGTTATGAAATTTATATCCCCTTTAAATTTTCTCTCAACTGTATCTTTACCCATAAATAAACAAAATATACCCCAACCAGTAAAAAAAAACAAAATAAAATATATAAAGCCGATCCTTTATCACGATCCTCTTAACCCAATGTTTGCCTCAGTCACACACACTCCCAATTGTCATTCATTGTTCACAGATGCCACGGAATAAGCGAAGAGCATAAATCCTGATTCCAAAGTGCCAAAAGCACAAACAGTTTTACTGCACACCACACACACACACACATCGTGGGCTGCATTTTTTTTACATCCTTCACAGAGCAATAAAATATCATCCTGTCGCTGCATTCATCGCCATTCGACGTCATCGTCGACGCTTTATTTATTTCAAGCTTAATATAATATCCCGTTGATGTTTACCCCTCAGAGTCCTTTACCTCAAAAAAAGAGAAAAGGACAGAATCCCGTGCCGCTGTTAAAAACCCTTATCCAACGACAATCAAACAAGGACACTTGGACACTATAAAAAATAACGTCACCGCTTTGTTTCTTTTTCCTCCTTTTTTGTAATAATACATGAACAAGGATTTAGCTTCAGTGGACCAAAGAATTTTTGTAAAAAAAAAAAAACAAAAACTGAAACCGAAGTGAAAATGCATTTCACAAAAAAGGCGTATGAAAGAAATTTATGGTCACATGTCGCCTGCAATGCAGTTTATTTCAGTAAGGACAAAAGAAAAGTACGACAAAACCGACCGAAAATTGGTTAAAAAAGCAAAAGCCGGGAATGCAAAAAGAAAAATTCTTAACACCAACACAAAAATGCACCATGCGCCGGCAAGCGACACTATGTGGCCGGTATTAGTATGTATAACAAAGCCATTACCACATTACACGCTACAATTCAGAATCAAGTAAGACACCGCTCGGTGGCGACCCTTTGGGACTGAGTCAAAACAATTTGGCAATAGTGTTTTTTTTTTCTGACGGCCCTTTTAGTTTTTTTTTCGGGCTTCACATGGTGTGAACATTATTTGAATTTTATGTAAATTTTTGACAAAACAAAAAAATTTAACGAAAAGCTACGCGATCAAAATTAACACAATAGTGTGTGGGTGTACTATAGCTGTGCTTTAATAAAACAGTTTGCACATCATTTTGGCACAACGCCTATACACCTTGTCACATTCCCACTCCCCCCCCGTAAAGGTTTTATTTCACGCTGGTTGACATAAATAACCATTGTGGTGATAAAATTCAGTGGTATACTTTTTATGTAAAAAAGAAAATAAAACAAAAGTTCTGCTTCACAATACTAATTGCCCATAATTACCCAATTATAGTTCATCGATGGGGCGTATTATGCAAATTGTCTCGAGTATGTGTATGTACATATATGTTAAGGCTACTATTTCGTGACATTGTTTTTCACTGTTTAGAAGCATTTAATTGTTCAAAATAAATAAAGTAAAAAAAAAAACGAATTGAGTAATTAAAATGCAACCATAAAATGGGCCGGCTGCATAAAAATATTTAAGAAAAAAGGAGGTATCAAATTATGAAATTATGTAAAATTCCATACATAAATTTTGTGACAAACTGTCAGACGAGAAGCCACTAGAATAATTTAAGCGGTCTCATCATCTTCTATTTCTATTGTATGTGTAATCCGATATTAAGGTAATCTACTTTCAGATGTTCGTTATTCTCTTATCGATAAAATTGATATTACTAGTGCATTCCCTCTAAAAATGAGAAACTATTAAGTAATTTGGTTTGCCAATGTTTTGCTAATGTTGACAAAGAAAAGACATGGTGACAATCTAATTAAGTTGCTGTAAAATGGACATCGACATAATTAGCGGATAAAAGTTATTTTGGCGGCCGTGTGACAAGCGACCGCTCATTCGACAGTGAGTTTTGAGATCGCAACGAAAACTAAGTTTATTTTCCCCATAAAACATAAATAAAAATATTCTTTTCGGTCCTTTAGCCAGTAATCTAACAAAAGAAAACAAAATTGAAACTTGGAGGAGTATTTTAAAAATCGCGCAAAGTTAAATGTAGTAGGTTAGGTTAGGCTAACGATGGAGCCATCATAAATGATGTATGGGTGAATGTTTCGGAGGGAAATGAGTATCAAATTAGTCCAAAAAATACAGAGTACCTGTACTGCCCATTCTTTGATCCACTCCGACTTATACCAGACATTTATTTGAATGGAAAAGTGATTCCCAAGTGCGAAAAGTTTAAGTATCCGGGATCAATGATTAATAGCGAAGCAACTATTGATGACGACATCAATAAACGTAGGATGGATAAACGTAGTCAGGAAAACTCTGATATCTTCTGTGGCCGAAACATGCCCCCTAAGCTGAAAGGAAGGCATTACACCGAAGTTGCTCATCCGGCGCTCACATACGGTTCGCAATGCTGGACATTGTACAAAAAGTATGAGAGCAAATTAACGACAGCTGAAATGAAGATGCTTCGTATGACAACAGGAGTATCAGAGCTTGATCGAATTAGAAGATCGCAGATCCGAGGAAGCCTTTACGCAAAGAACCCATCTCGAGAAAATTGGACACGACCGGCTCAGTTGGTATTGCCATGTTCAAAGGATTGATTCTACGAACCCTCACAAAAAGGCATTGTCAATCAACGTTCCTACACAAGCGCAGGAGAGATGCAGGCCAAAAAACGCCTGGATCACACAAATGCAAAAACAGCAGCATTTTATCGGCCTCAGTGACGAAGTGATCCGAAACTGGAAGGCCTGCAGATATTTTCTAAGGTCGAATCGGCGAACCCCACAGGCGGACTAATAGGGATGCAGTAATAATGGGAAGGTTATGATTCCTATAATCCTGATCATAACCTCGCAGAACAAAAGGAGGAAGAAGAAGGTTAGCCTAGGTTGACGTGGCAGGCTGTAAGTGTGCAATCTCAATTAGACCAATAAGGTCCATTGTGTTACCACATGGCCAGCATCTCCAAAAAGAACTACCCATTGAACCAGGAGGAACTAATGATGACGCGCTAAAGGCTGCTAATGCTTGCATAAGCTGGTTCGCCAAGGTTGTTGAAATAGAGGGCCTCTAAATGTAGTTTCCTACGAGCGGAGAGAGCATCACATGCACAAAGAAGATGGAAAATGGTTTCTTTCTGCTCTTTATCAATGCACCCTCTCAAGAAGTCGTTAGCAAAGAGGTCCAGCCTAGTGAAGTGCCTACCGATAATATAGTGCTCTGTAACAACACCCATCTGCAACTGGTACTGTTTGTAGCATTGAGCTTGAGTCGCAATTTAACTGTAGCGATAGGTATACCTAGATTCACCTTATCAATAGGGTTGTACCCTGCCTGGCGAGATTGTCAGCCATGCAATTTCCTGGAAGGTCCTTGTTACCCGGCACCCAAATAAGGTGGATATTGAATTGTTCAGCCATCTCGTTAAGAGACAGGAGACAATTTAGGGCAGTTCGAGAGTTGAAGATGACGGATTCCAGAAATTTGATTGCGGCTTCGCTGTCGGTAAAAATGATTGACATGACATTGTTGTTAATCCACGACAAGGCTTTCTTTATTGCCTGGAAGACGCGCTACAGTGCTTTTTAGGTTATAATCATTGAGGAATAGACTTCCCCCTACTCCTGATTCTGTTTCTGTGGTACCGGATAATAAAATCTGGACATATGCATATGCGAGAGGTTCTTTGGCAAAATTGGCAGAAATATGGAAATATTTATATGTAAAAGCCTAGTTTAACTTAAACCTGTGCAAATATTGGAGGTATGTTCTAGAAATTTATATAATTATTTATGAAGTTCCACTCCGAGATAATACAGCATAATAGGAAATTCAAAATTTTTAATCAGACGTCATTATGTCATTTAACAATTTCGAATTCATTCGTTATATTTTGCCAACAATTTAGCAATTATTTTCTAAAACATGTCCACAATTGTTGTTTTGAGTTACAGATAGTGGGAAATTCACCAATTTCCCATTTGTTAAAGACAGTTTTAACAATTGTTATATTGCATGTTCATTTTGTTGTTTCGACGTACAGAAACTCTAGTTATAAGTTGAAAATAACTTCTTGTACAAAGCTTGTTGCTTCGTTGTATAGGTCCCAGGTCTATGTATTGTACATGCCAGTAGCTCGAGTTACCGGTATCTATAAAGATTACACATCCTTTGGCGCAACCAAAATGCGCCAAAATTATGCAAACGATGACGAATAATAACAATATTTACCCCAAGGTTGTCAGAAAAACATACAGTAGCAGCTGATAAAGGAAAAAGTCTTGTGAATTTTGAGATGGCTGCAAAAATTTTAGTAGATAAGTAAAAAAAAAATAAAAGTTGTTGAATCATATTTTTCTTGCCATTTGCTCCAAGTTGGAGCGCAACAAATGGACGAGACGTCCAGTGTTTAGAGGGGCACATTTGTGGTAGGTAACAGTCGGAGGTAGTTAATTGGACGTAGCCAGCTAGTGTACCTCTCTTTTTATTCGGAAAGTCTAAAAAAGCCACTCAATAAAGGTCCATCTTCATTTTAAGGAGCCGTAGCCGCGGACTAACGAGAATCTCGAAAACTCCACGCCAGCAACACAAAAATCGGTAAAAAAAAAAAAATGGACGTCCCAGTTAGGCTTCACAGCCACCCCCAATACAATTTTCCTACCGTAGTATATTTTACAAGAGTTCTGGAAAATAATAGCAAACTTTGGCAGCCTTCTGAAGATCTCATCCAATATTTCGCTAATTTGTTAAAAATAAAAATTTAAAATAAGAAGAAAACCTTGCTGCTTAAAAATAATGTTTCAGTAGAAAGATTTAATACATCAAATCTCTGTATTGTAAAATGTGTTGTAACAAATCCATTGTAAATTATTATACGCAATAAACATATCTATCTATCTAAATACTAGATTTTTCTTGATACCTATGTTAAAAATGTAAGATTGGACTCAAGAAGTTGGCATCTAATCCCTGTCCACCTAGAGCATACATATGTTCTCTGGAAGAATGAAGGAGACTTTAAGGTTTGTTGATTTACACGTATGTACGTACCTTTAAAAGAGAACTCGAACTTGAACCTCCACTGAGTAGTCCAATGCAATAATCACTGATCCACAGAGCTCACTGAAAAGGGCACAAGATTGAGATTGAATAATATAATAACTTAACACGCTTTATCATGTTCGTTTTTGCATGCTCGTAAATACCGAAATATTTACATAAGTATGTATGCATCTACTAACCGCATATGTGCACATTAATCCTGTTCGTGGACCTTCAAATATGAGTAAGTAATTATTTCAATAAACCGCAAAAAAATATTTGTAATAATGATAAAATCAGCACGTTTTTAAAATAATTTTTCATTATGTTTTCTCTTTTTTTTTGTCAATTAATTCAATTAATCAAAGGGGGTGTAGTTTGCTTCTGCATCGCTCTTTGCAGCAATTTATTTTAATTATGCGCGAGGATAGGTAATATTTGCGTGGATTTTATCGTCAAGTGAAAGGATCTTTCAATTTTAATTATTAATTCTTTTGCAAAAGCTTTCAATCGAATTAAATTTTTAATTAGCATTGTAATTCGTAGTATATATATGCTTATGTATAAAAGAATTATTTTGTTCATACATACATAAATGTAGATATGTAAAGGTACTCGCTGAGAAGCGTACTCTTTATAAAATGCAATAGATTTAATATCTGTGATCCTGTCACCTACGTGACATGCACTCGATCGCATTGCATGTATGCATATGTATGTAGTGCCATTCTTGTACAACACGGCAGTTGTTTAACCTGTTTCTAGCTCCTGAAGCATCGATCTAGTGTTAGGACGCTCCTGGCTTTCGTTCTCAGAAAAGTGTCCCACAGTCCTTTCTTGAAAGCCTTTCTCTACATAACTGTCTGTAGACTTGCACACCAAATTAGTTAAAGTCCCTTACTTTTATATTCTCTTTAAGACAAAGTTATCTACTTTAAAGCCTTCTTAGCCCAAAAAAGAGCGGTTGGCAATAGTTATTCTTCGTTTGACTTCAGCCCGGTTCGAGTTATAGCTCGTCAAAGTGGGACACCTCCGATTTGGAGGTACAATCACTTCAAATGGAATAAATTCTGAATTTTTGTAGCTACGAAAACAATTTTATACATTTTGAAAAATTCAGTGGCACATAAAACAGTGAAAACTTTTTGTAATTTCATGGAGCCACAAAAAAGTTATAGCCCCTTAAAGTCAAAATTATGAAAATTTCTTCTTAACTTTTTTTTCTTAAAATGCATTTTTCTCGAAACTTTTACTAAGCAAACAACTTTTTTTTTTATAAAACTTTTATCCTTGACAAATTTTCTAAAAATTATGTTATGTTACAAATATTTTAATATTCTCTGTTTTATTGTGTATTTGAAAATTGTTTTAATACATACTGCCTTACAATTATAACTTTATTGCATAAAATTTATAATCAAAGAGTGTTTCACTTCAGCCGGAAAGGATATTAGCATTGTTTAATTTTTCACTAAAATGCTATAAAATCCTAATACTTATCGTTCATATTGTTATATTAGATTCTGATAAAATTTTTAAATTAAAGAGCAATCTTCGCCATAAATATGTTTTAAAAACCCATTTTTTGTTTAGTATTAGTGTGGCAACAAAAATGAGACTTATGAAGCTTTGAACACAAGTAAGGTAAGGTCTTTAATGTTCTATAAAAACAATTTTATCAGTTTTTGGTTTGTGACACGAATATTGATAGCAACAGACTAACTGTCTCAGTATAGCTATTTAAAGTTAAAGAAAGAAATGAAATCGGAAGATGGATTAACTTTTGAACTGTAGGTACAAACATATGTACATAAGTACGTTTTGAAAAGACAGCAGGAGTAAAATTAAAAAAAAAAATGTTTTATTAAATTTTGAAGCGGAGGAGGAGGATTAAGTGAATTTTTTTTTTTTAGATTTTATTTCTAAAATAAAGTTATTTATTTAAATTTTTAAATTCACTTAATTTTACTAAAAATTATTTTCAATGTTTTAAAAAGAAATTAGTACGTTTGTGATAAATTTTTAATATACCTCTATACATATGTACATACGTGTATGTATGTTTGTGGGCAAAGCCAGATTGGCTGAAAAACAACTGCGATTTGCGTGTTCCTTCAAAACTTAAATTAACATACATATGTACATAGAACAACATGAAGGTGTTATTCATTTTAAAACATATTTTTCTCCTCCCTGATTAAATGGCAACTACATTCATATGTATGTAGTACATGCATAGTTGCTATAATCACACTCAATAATTATAATAAAAGTTGTCAATTATGAACCCACGCATCAAACTAAGTGCACATTATGTACTCGCTTAATGAAAATGCCCAAACAATGAAGAAGAATAACTTCATTGTGTCCGAGCAATATTTCTCCGTTTTACCTTCATGCCTCACGCAACAAAAGAAAAAAGTACGAATAAATCATCATCAAAGACCTCTTAAAGATGGAATACGATGTTCCACCTATCGACGATATGAAAATAAATGAGTGTAATCTTAGCTAAGATACCTCCTCATAAACATCCGTTTTCCTCATTGTCGGCCGCCCATGAAAGTCAATCTATTTAGAAACATCGTCGTCGTCTGTACAGAGACGAGATACTCGTAGATACCCATACCACAGACGTTGCCAATATCGGTTGCCACAACGACGGCGACATCAATTTTGCATAAGGACATTTTTCAAAATAAACGGGTCGCCGGATGCGATAGACACCGATATACTCGTACATATGTCAGGGAACGGAAGGAATTGTGCATAAAAGAACCTAACGTGTCTCTATTTCTCCTTTTCACTCTCTTTCCTAGGCTAATAATGTGGAGCACAACGAATGTTGTATTGGCATCCTATGAAGGAGCCGAAGTCGTTTCGAAAGCCTAACACTGTTGGATTGTCTATTTTTCCATTCTGTTCGTTGTTTTGTAACTGCAAATGAGGGAAAGGATACAACAATGCCGCAAGGCGAATCCACAATTTATAACCATAATTTACTATCCACTTTAGTTAAAAAATTGTCTCCCATAGTGATATTCTTCTAAGCGGATGCCAAACCGAACGAAATTTTACGCTGCCGCCGCTGCTAAAGTGTAAGACGCGGACAGCAATATTTGGCGCCGACGCTTTTAGGTTTCATATGTACGTAGTGTGATACATGTTTTATAATATGTTGTAAATTAATTTTTATTTTTTTAGATGTCATGTAACCTTTTTGTGGAAGGGGCAGTGGTTGAGATCAAATAAATTTCACTGAGTAATTGTGCGCAATTATCCTTTGATTGATTGAGTTTTATTCAAGAACTACATAATGCGTACATATGTATGTACATATGTATAATGCGGTGTATTTTTTACTAGATTGTGAGATGTATGATACACATGTACATATGCACTATGTACGTATGTATGTACAAATCTATATGTACATAACACATATATTGTACATACATAAATACTTACAAATTTTAAAGACAGATAACGTTTACATTGTGCATACGTACTGTTAATAATATAGGGTGCCCATGTAAAGAACAAGCGTTGTTATTACAATTAAGGTCAATTTCATTGTGGGGGAAAGGGTTCGGTGCTTGTGGAACTCTCGGCCCCCTATAAGAAAATTCTTATAATTTTTGTCTTTGGGTTGGAATAATCTTCAAACTTTGATGAAACTGCAGATATCGTTTTGGGACAAATTTTGCAAATTTTTTTAGAAAAAAGAAAGATTCACGTAATTTCTTTTTTCTTAGAGCGGTCACAGTTCAATGAAAAAATTGTTTCAATTTATCATCAAAATTAACGTTACTTTACTAAGGGCAATTTTTAAAAGTGTTTACTTTGCTTACATTTGACATTCAAATTATATTGTATTATTCATAGAAGGCTTTCCACATTTTCCACTGAAAGTTTTTCAAGTTTTACAAAGTGACTAATTTCTGACAATTTACTTCCTAAACTATGGCTCTTCTAATTTTAATACTTGAGCAATATTTGACATTTACAAGGACTTGGTGCACCATAAAACGTGTCAAAAAATAATAATATAGGTTTTTTAACGGATTTTGAAATACAAAAATAAAAATGCATTTAAGGATTTTGGTTGCATTTAACATTTGAATGATTTGTAGCGATAAATCTTAAATATTAAACCAACTGTCAAATTTGGCAGATGTATATGACATTCTTGCTCAGTATATATTGGTAAATCATCTTTGAAAGACTCACGCCTCATTAACGCTAACGTGTTGTGGAAATTTATTTCCAAAATACATATGTATGTGTTCGGTTCGCCAAATTTATGGAGGGCTTCATTCGTTTTTTGGTACGCATAATCGTCCGTCTGAGCAAGCTATTCATCAAACGGTGTGCGCGCCGAAGAAAATATATCTGTAAACGATAATATGACCGAAGACCCGGATTTTGTCAGTTTATAGACGTTGACAACAACTTGACTTCTGGCCGTCCATTACGTGGATGATTTTACCACATTTACCCTGCACCCGTATAAAATTCCATTGGTGCAGGAATTAAAAGCACACGATCATCATTTATGTCGTTCGTGCACTGATAAGCTCTGAAGTAGTAAACAGGCTTATTTCTGGCTTAAGATGTATGTTAATGGACAGATTTGCCGAGTGAACAGATTCCTGAGGATTCCATTACGATAGAGTTCTTATGCTAAAAAAAACACATTTTACTGTTTCCATTGATAGATCAGGAGTACCTACTTAACTGGGATCCATGTTGTTTGAACATATTTCATGAAAATCCTAAGGCTGGGTTCATTCTCCTATTAAACTGCGTTGTATTCAAACGTCGCAGCTGTAATACTCAATTTGTTACTGAAGAAAATTGATTGTTTCCGTAAGTGAGTGAATAATCTAAACTCGTTTTTTTCCTACTGTATTTAAAATATGACTTTTTATTCTGTTTTGATAATATGTAGCATACTAAATATGTGTTAGTGCAGGTATGTATATACTTGTCCACTTTAGTCACTTGTGCTCCGTTTCCGGTCAATAACTACACGTTTGCAAATTTTTTACCGGGGTTGATTGACCAAAACGTTTTTCATATGTGTCATTCTTTTATGCTCTAGAAGTTACGTTTCTTATGTATGTACTGTACTTCTAGGATCCATCCTTTTTAATGATACATTTTTTTTATTTCTTACTTTTTTATCGGATCTTTTGTTGATTATTTGAAGAATGAAAAATATTATGTATGTATATGTGCATATATACTTACAAATACAAATACTTTGCGCAAACGTTTGTGATACAGGCTAAAGCCTGAAACGGACGTGAAGCAAAATTATAGAACACGGCTTTATACGCACATACATATGTAAGAGGACACATTTGTTTGCTGCGCAACCATGCGTTGCTGCAAGACGTACCTATTTCTAATTTTGATGAAAACTCCCAGTAGTAGAACAAAAAAGTATTACAATTTAATACAATTTTTGTGATATGACGTTTCATGACCCTGTTTAGATGGTTACTCATGAGTGCCCTAATTGCTAGGCAAGCTAGTTCTTCTATGTCGTACATCTCGCATCATTTTCTTTCGGAAAGAACCGCAACGCGAAACTACCTACATACATGCTTGCCGACACACAACTGCTCCGATTCACTCATTCCGCCCCTAGGCTTCAGTAAAGTAATGCAGCACTGGGTATTACGCTGTGTAAGCACGACATGACTACCCACTACGTAGTGGAGAGTAATCATCTAAACAGGCTCCATGTAATTGTAATTTTACTATTTAAGGTCGCGTGCGTTGCTGCTTCCAGCCTGCAAGCAGCTTTACTGCACGTCTGTTTCAGGCTTAAAGCTTCTCGCAACCATTCGTGCTGTGCGTGTTATATATGTATTTGTTATCTTTTTGTTTGGAGAAGCTTTCTGAGGACAGTTATTACTCTCGGACGTTTGTCAAACATTCGCGAGAGGTGAGACCATGGAACATTTTTCTGGAACTCGAACGTCGAACCTTCCGCTCAGGGATCCAATGAATTAACCACTTGACCTAAGGTGCCCACGAAGCCGCCAAACCAAAGAAAGGAAATAAACGTTTGACGCTTTAAAATATAAACTTTAGGTATTACATACGTATATCTTGAGACGATGGAGTGCAAAACGAAAACAGCGAGGGAAT
This sequence comes from Blera fallax, assembly GCA_946965025.1. Classification (NCBI taxonomy): domain Eukaryota; kingdom Metazoa; phylum Arthropoda; class Insecta; order Diptera; family Syrphidae; genus Blera; species Blera fallax. The sequence continues at coordinate 60,645,937 of OX337246.1, forward strand.
AGTATCGAGTCAGAAGAAGGAACAAGAAGAAAACCTGCACCATAGGAAATGAGAAGTGGTCACCAATGCACATGAAATGGTTGAAGAAGCAGCACTTTTAGCAACTGCTGGTTGGACGGACGTTGTACTTACAATCAACGAAGAAGTACGTAATCACCACTCACTGCACAACAACTTCTGTTAGCTGTTGCAAAAAGGAAGGATAACAAGGTCGAAAGGTCTAATGGCCTACCTATGGTGATGATAGAAATTTATTGCAAAAAAAGTCTTTTATCACAAAATTTATGAATATTCGAATGGAGTAAGACTAGAGCTCAGAGATAAATAAGATAGGTAAATCTTCGACTTAGTTAGCTACCACCCACCAAAGCACCATCTGTCCACAAGCCTGTTTCTTAGGCCCATGCGCCAATCACTATTTCTAGGCAGTAAAGAAGATCATCTAACTCGGAGTCAAGACCAAATCCGGCAAAGACAGATTGGGTTTGACCGAACGAATGTGTTTTGTAATGTCGCCAGTTCTTCTGTATGGCACCGAGTGATTCACTATACTCAGGTCATCAAAGCATACATATATACATACATATATACATATGTACATACAGGGTGTCCCAGTTAAGAGGTATAATCCTTTAACTGGTTATTCCTGAAGTTCCGGCGAACAAAAAATCGTAGTGCAGGGGGGGGGGGGGGGGGGTCGATTTTCACCCCAGTTCGTCTTATAGCCCGTCAAAGTGGAACACCTCCGATTTGGAGGTACAATCACTTCAAATAGAATAACTTCTGAATTTTTGCAGCTTCAAAAACAATTTTATACATTTTGAAAAAACAATTCAGTGGCGCATACAACAGCGAAAACTTTTTGTAATTTCATGCAGCCACAAAAAAGTTATAGTTATTTTGTACTTAAAATGCATTTTTCTCAAAACCGTGTTCTATAATCTCCAGTTAAAGGATTATACCTCTTAACTGGAACACCCTGTATATTGATGGCAAATGAAGAATATCTGGCACTAACAATACAAACAACATTAAGAAGTGGATGTACAGTGGTGTTCATTTAAATAGCGCACTCTAATGCGAATAACTCTTTTTTTGCAACTTACACTGTAATGCACTAAATGGATTCCAGTGAAACCATAATTTAAGTAGAATTGTACTAAAGATCGTGGGGTTCTTCTCTGTTTTACGATCGTTAAACGATATTGTCATTGCGAAGTGAGTGTTCATATAAATAGCATACCTTTGGTTTTTTCCAAATATTCTGTGTTCTATGTAGTATTTTTTTGTTTAATTTTGACAAGGTGAATATATGTAATTATTCACAAGGTGAATGAGAAGACGAAAATACTGCACCGAGGGAAGGAGGAAAATATATAATTGCTTCCATGATACAGGACGACGAGAATGTTTCGGGGGTGGCAAGGACATTTGGTTGAACTTTGCCAGATCGTCAAGTCAGCGTGAGATACTATCCCTTCGGGTAGATTAAGGCGCTTGGTTGAAAGTCTACCAAAGCTTTACAAGGAAGGAATTAGGAGCAAAAGCTCTTCTACAAAATACTGAATCATTTTTATTCCAAATATTTTCTTTTCTTGTTCATTTATTGTTTTTTTTGTTAGATTTGTTTGACTGGGCTATTTATGTATGTGAACAGCACATTTTTAAGTTTATGAAATCTTTTAATTTAATTTAAACTAATATTTTGAAAAGAATTTTCTGAACAAAATTTGTATTTAAATGTAACGGTGTGTAGTTAATAAAGCCAAGACAAGTCATTTACATTAGTAAGGTTACATCGAGTGTATGAACACGATGTGCTATCCAAGAGGATCTTCGAAAATAAAAATCGACTGAGTATATTTTTTTTGAAACACGATATCTGGGTTGAATAGAATTTTTTATCGTATCTAATGAGTTTGCAAAATAATAGAATATACATACATACATACATATGCAAGCACGTGCGTGCAAGTTGTGCAATGTACACGTTCTTGAACTTGACCTTCTGTCGGTATCGCGCACGACTGGACGATGTCTAATAAGTAGGCACATCCATAGATAAGAATGTATATTTGTATGTACGAATGTGTGCGTGACATACCCTAATACTACAAATGAGTTCACTCTAGTACTTTATTTGGCAAACAACAAGCTTTATATGTATGTATGTTTTCCCAAGTTCAACCGAATTTAAATAAATTGAACCTACTAAGGCAAAGTTAGTTAGAGGAATCTCTACTGCCACGAAGATAAAAAATAAACGCTCAAATTGAAAACAGAGACGTCAACGCCTCTCGCGAGTATGCACTCTCCACCCACTGCCGATGCAAAAGAAAAGCAACTATTGTTTTGCATCAAGCATACATTCATATGTAAATACGTTTTTGTTTCCTCTCCCTTTTAGGAAATGTAATTATTTTTCCTTTTTGCATATCTAAGGAATAGTGCGGTAAACTAGAAACAAAGGATCACATTTTGTGTCTGTAGAGTGTGCAGCAGGAATGGCATACCAGAAAACAATTCAAGAAAAGTTTTCCTATTGACAAACACAATATAATGATGAATTTTATTGACGAAGCACACACAAGTTCCTTAGGACTATTCTGGGAGGTTTCGCGGACTACGGCTTTATGTATGTACATATGTATGTATGTACATATTTCTTTTTTTACTTTTGTTTTTGCAGTGTCAAGGAAGAAGGAAATTGCTATAAAATTGCAGCAAAAATAATAAAAGTAAATTGTTTTTGAAGCTGGAAAATTCACACCACGGCGTGAAGTAAATACATACATATGTACATAGAAGTGAGGAATAAAATGTATGCATACCCCAGGAAGAAAAGTGTTCGAGCATTAGCATGAGAGTGACAACGAAATGTTACAGTGGATTCCGCTTTATTGGGGCACCGGATAATCGGGACAGCCGCTTAACTGCGACAAATGATAAAGAACGGAAACGAAATACGAAATGTATAGGTACATAGATGAATTTGTTCTGATATTGTGGACAGCAGCCGCTTATTCGGGACATATTCATCACACATCTTGACAAAAAAAATATCGCCACATTGCTTGTCTGATATGTCAGACAACAGCAAAAGCAACAATAGCGTCTGTCTAGATGTCTGTGATGACTTCGTAAACTTACTGAGTACCATCGACAAGTACCTAGCGACTTTAGATGTGAAATAATTTTTTGAGTTGTGTGTTTTTTTTCATTTTTCTTCAACATACAAGTATAAAATGTTTATTACATTCGTTTTCATTTACTTCGTCTTTCACTTCGTTGTTTGTTACATACTTATTTGGTTTCTTTTTTACTTCATCATCACTTCGTATTATTGGGACAGCCGCGCCGCTTAGTTAGGACAAAACGATCTAGCCCGATGTGTCCCAAATAAGTGAAATCCACTGTATTTGGCTTTGTGAAGCATAACCGAACGTTTCTTGTCTGCCACGAAGAAAGCTAAGTAGCTTTATTTACATGCAGACTTACCGCATGTGTACCCACATCTATGCTCATACATATGTATGTACATACATACATACATACATATGTGTGTAGATGTGTGGCGAACGAGTATGCAAAAGATTTCCTTTCTGAAAATTGTAAATAAGATCAAAAGTTCCAATTTTTTTCTTGATTCTGAAAGGAGACATATATGGCAACATAAGTACATTTTTTTATATATAAAAAGTTTTGATTTTGTAAGTCTTACCGGTATATTTTTATTCCTGTTTTTTATACATACAAAAGACAGGTATTGCATACTTCGCTGCTGTGGTCTGGGCAAATGTGCCTTTGGCAATTACTGACCGCTGTTTTCGTCTTTTTATCTTGAGTCCTAGGACATAAGAAGCACCTTCCCTGCTTTGGAATCTTTCTTTGAGGTTCTCTTAATAAAGCATCCTCGCAATGCTGTGGATTCCACTGACTCTCGAAGCACTTTTTCGATGGTACCTCTCAAATGACTGTGGATAGTTTGTTCCAACCGCTTTTGCATATGTATATGGTTTGCCAAAGACAAACCTAAATTATGCAGAAAGATGTTTCGCTTCGAAGATTCCATGCTTCCACCTCTGATGTTACAAATTTAGCATCACCTTTGCAACCCGGCATTTTCAAAACAATGTTTCTCGCTGCTGCCCGACCACTTGACGATGAAGGCTGTGTCCAACGAAATCCTTTTTTTCCTAAAATAACTTTCAAGTGATGCCTTTCTTTTTAATTTTCTTGACCATCTTCACAGTCAATTGCCACGATTTCATCGTCTTCTTCAGAATCCGCCTCTATTTCATCTAAGCAGGCTTCATCTTCTGTGTCCACATCGTTATGGACGTCCACAAGGAGTTCTCTAATCTCGTCCTCATTGTAGCTGGCTCTATTTTGAGACATATTGTGCAAATATTAGAACACGTGTGCAGTTCTGCAATTAGGAACGTTTTGTAATATAATTCTGAAATGATTCATCAACTTACCTTGTAAAAGTTCCAAAAATTAAAAAAATTTCATTCACTTATCTTTAAACAAAAATATTACACAAACACATATGGGGCCCGAGTACACCCCAGTGGCTACGATATCTTAAGTCCGAAGAGAGGAAATGCACTAAATATCTTTCAAATATAAAGTAACTAGCTGTTTGCCCGCGGCTCCGCTCGCGTGGGCTACAAAATTAATGTTAAATTTTTCATCTTTTTTAGCTAAAGCTAAAACTTACATTGTATTAATTATAATGAAATAAAAGATTTTTTATTCAAACAAAATAATTATTAGATGTTCACGTTGAAAAGCACAGTTTAGCAGATCGCACTAAAAATTGTTTTACTGTTGCTGTCTGGAGTATCGCGAATAACTCGATCTTATTGACCCGTTCACGCAAAAGTATTAAGCTACCGTTAGTCTAATGGAGCTTTAATAATTCTATTCACACAACCACAAACCAATATACCTGCTTTATTTTTCGCAAAGACATTTAGCGCATAGCCTTCTCACTGTATTAATTAATTTTTTGTTTCACTCTTACACAATATATGTATATGTGCAGAAGCGTGAATGAGCGACCGACAGTAACAAACCAATCCAATACAAACAGTCTGAGTGGGACTGATAAATATTGTATCAAACCATTACAAAATGTTTTTCTCTGTCATTGAATTATCTAATGAGTGCTGAAATATCAAAATACAAATACGATTTTGGGTGGTTTTTAGCTTGCGGGAGCGAATCTGTCAAACAACCCGAAGATGACTGTTTAATTTAGTTCGACTATTAGTCTAAGAGCCCGGTGCAATTTTTTGGAGTGAGATATAGCCAAAAAATTTGCAAATAAATATAAACCTCTGAGATATGTAAAATCAAATACGACCGTCTGGCAGCATTTTGTTGTTGCTTATGTTATGTTATGTAATGTTATGTTCAAAATGGGTTTTTTTCCAAAATACTTGAATTTAGTATCAAACAAAAGAGCAGAACTGTTTGAATATAAATGTGTAGGTCCCAGACGATTCACATGGTGCTATCTCTATGCCAGACGCACTAATAGTACGTAAAAAATCAGTTTTTTTAATAATAAGTATAACCACATACCGATTACTCTAAGACAATGATATGAACATCCTGATCACGAATATATAGGTCACAGACCTTTCATATGGTGCTATCTCCCAGCCTTTTTTGTAAATAACTATAGGTACCCAGTATAGGAAAGCAGAAATTCAGTAATTTTCCATAGAAGCAAATATTTTTTAAGAGGCAATATAAGAAAAATATTCTTTTGTTCTTTTGTACATTACTCTTATTTCCTCAAGCTCTACAGAATGGCGTTTTCAAACCGAAAATTGTAGAAGTGCTAAAATAAACAATACACTCACGCTACCTATAAAATTTTTGCACTGAAGTGTACCTACCTTTGATAACTTTTTTTATTGAAACAAAATAATTATTCACATTAAATAACACGGTTTATAGATCGCACTAAAAATTGTTTTACTATGTATTACGAATAACTCGATCTTATTGCGCCAGCGCACACTGGTTAAATATTCCCCCGCGGCAAACTTGGGGTAACTTCTACTTCAATCGCACACTGAATAATTCAGAGTAAAATTGAGTATACATGAACCAATTTTCATTTTATTGGTATTTCTGATGTATCTCTAAATTGACAACTTGTGTGTATTGGTTTACCCCGATGTTAAACCACTTCAACGCTGGATGAAAATTTTACCCCGTTTCATACTGTATACCTGCCCTTCCTTTTCTAGAAATTCAGTTTTACTCCGGGCGATGTAGTGTGCGCTGGCCCATTGAGCCGTTCACCCAAAAGTATTAAGCTACCGTTAGTCTATCGGAGCTTTAATAATTCCATTCACACAACCATAAACCAATATACCTACCTGCTTCATTTTTCAGAGAGAGATTTAGCGCACAGCCTTCTCACTCTATTCAATAATATTTTTTTCTCACTCTCACACAATATCTGTGTGCAGAAGTGTGAATGAACGATCGAGAGTAACAACCAATAACAATCAATCCAACCCGAACAAAGTCTAATAAATACTCACGCACACTATTGCAACGATACCCACTGCTGCTTGACTGCTGGCAGTGGTCTCCACTGAAGGAAAATTGTGGGCGATGATTTAAATAATTGTTTTGAAGATTGCTCAGCTTCAGGACAACGTAGAAGGATGATCTATATCTCAAATAAATCAGGGGCAAATTTACTAATTTGACCTATTTTTTTGTTTTAAAATCCGATAAGCCATTATTGAGTTACAGCTGTAAAATGTAACTTTTTCCCCACTTAATTCACTATTATCGTTACTCCTTATTCGTTATTTTACCTAATGCAACAAAACATATCCTATAACCTGAAGAGTGAACATATCTATGAAATAAAATCATGTAAATCGGATAAGTGGTTCTCCGGCTAGGGGGCAACTAACAGAAAATAATTTTGGTTTTTATAAGTATTAGGAATAACGAAATAAATAAAAGTCATGGCACTCTTCAAAAATAACGACTTTTATTTTTAAAAAAATAAGAGTTTGAATTTTGAAGTGGGGTGCATTCGCACCCCATATGCATTCTAGGGTTAAAACGTTTGCGGAGTGTTTTTTTTCAGTTAATTTTTTTTTGTTATGAAATGGCAGGAAACGATTACATACATATGTACGATAACCATACTAAATCTCTAAATTTCGATGCCTACAAGACGGGGCTTGAACAAAAACAGATCGCTGAACAGCTAAAGGTTCAAGAGTCGACAATATATAGGATCGTCATGAGGTTTCACAAAAATTTACCGCTGGAAAAAGTACATTCTGGTGGTCGGCCTCGCAAAATGGATCATCAGACGGATCGAAAAATATGTTTTTCTTAGAGTAGCCATTGATGCCAGCACTGTTTGTAGACGAGCGAAGGAAGCCAACTTAAGGTCGTACAGGGCAGTAAAAAAACTGAGTTTTGCTCATAACTACGCAAATTGGTCACTCCAGCAATGGAAAACCGTATTATTAAGTGATGAGAGCAAATTTAATGTTCTATCTTCAGGCGGTAGGTATAGCCTATGCACGACGAGAGCCAGGTACTCGATATAATCGGCAACACGTTCGCGTTATACTTAAGCATGGCGGGGGGTCTACTATGGTGTGGGGATATTATTCTGGTCAGGGGTGTGGATCAAATCAAGGGTATCACGGATGGTTTTGGATATAAAAATATGTTAGAAACGGTTAATTTTCCTTATGCTGAGGAGAAAATGCCTATGTTTTGGAGGTTTCAGCAAGACAACGATGCAAAACATACTTCAAATTACTACATACATATATCAAGGAATTCCTGTCATCCATGGAAATAAAGATTTTGGATTGGCCTCCACAATCACCGGACTTGAATTCCATACAAAATCTGTTGGGTGTGCTCAAACAGCGGGTAAGAGGGCAGTGTTTCTCCTCAGGAAAGCTCTCTTTGAAACCTTAAAAAATTAATGGGATGAATGTCAAGGTTCTCTGAGTATACATATGTATCTTATTATCTCTGTTTGTAATACCTTTGAATTTTTAACTGTTAAAAATGCTCAAGGTTTGATCAGAAACGTGCTTGTTTTAGAATTTTATCTTTACCAAAAAAACGAAATACTCCATAGATTTAAAGGTACAATTGTGCTCATACATTTAAGTCACAGGATGTAGAGCAGTAATTTTTTGTTTTACGCGTCTCCTTTTCCAAAAACATAAAATAATAGCAAAGGTAGTGGTTTTAGGTTTTTTACGCGGTAAAGTAAAAAATGCAACTCCCTTATATCAGAGGAATAAAGATTTTATTATTTATCGGCGTAATCAACCGCGCAAAAGCACACTTGCTGCAGATTGACAGATGGCCCGACTAAGTAGGTCTGATCCTTTTCTGACTTCATCTCGGTTAAGACCCCAATTGGACGTAGACTATGGCATAAAAACCTCCCTACAAACTGTCCGCAAATGCCTGAAGGAAAATTGTTTGAGTGGAAGAATTGCGAGACGTAAACCAAATGAATCGAAGAAAAATATTGCACGAAGGTTACGATTCGCCAAAAGAACATCTGCCTTAAGAACAAATTTTTTGGAAAGTGGTCATCTGGAGCGATGAATCAAGATTTACTGTCTTCCAAAACGATGAAAGACCATGTGTAAGGTGTACTTCATTGAAAGAATTGGATTCCAAGTACACCAAGAAAACGGTAAAGTATCTTGTCTCATCGGTGAATGTCTCGGGATGCTTCACCTCATTGGCGTTGGCGTTGATCCGAACGTTAAAATAAATGAAAAAATTATACGTAAAATGTAAAAACACATATTAAACAATAATTTAAATGGAGAGTTCGGTGATAATTTGCCACTAGCATGTGTCTTTCAACAAGATAATGATCCAAAACATTGCTACGGGGTCGTTAAATTTTGGTTGGAGTGTAACCGCGTACACGTTCTGCAAAGTCCAGCTCAATGTCCCGACTTAAACCTTATAGAAAACCTATGAGGTATTATAAAGGGTCAGTTGCTGAGAAAAAAACTGCACATAAGAACACTCTGTGGCAAATTATTCAACAGGGGTGGAACAAAATCACACCCATCTAATGTACAGCGCTGGTCAACACTATGAACAATAGATTCGCCAAAGCCATTTAAGTCTATTAGTTAGTAAAATTTTGTTTTCCACAAAATATTGTGATCGTGTTTATGTAGCTTAATTGTATGATCACAAGTGTATATTTCTTTTCTTGCTAAGATGAACTTAGAAAAGCAATAACTAAAATGTGCCCCCAGGACACATCTTCATCTTCCGATGAAATCGCTATGAATGCGTATCCGCTTAGAGAAAGTGATTGCAGTCCCTTTCTTGAAGAGTTTGACTCTGATATTTTTTTTTTGTCATTCTTAAAAATTGCATATCTTACGTTTTACTAATTATATGGTTGAAATTGCACAACTATTATTTATTTTGATAGTATAACCAAGGGACTTATTAAGTGGCTCAAAGTCACCCACCCCAAATTCGAGGTGACTTTGTGCCGTACTTAAGAAGCTTATCACTTTGTAACCATAGGTGGTATCTTACATTTCATTTCATGCTCGTGATTGCTGTCTTTAAGATAAAAATTTGTTGTTTACTTAAAAAAAAAAAATTAACAAAAATTAAATATATAAAGCACTAAACCCTAGCACAAAGTCACCCCACGGTATGTATGTACATACATGTACATGTATGTATGAAGCTAACACTTCCGTTGGAAAAGGGTAAGACTACTCACTGAAACTTATAACCAGAGACCAATTATTCACATCAACATTGGATTCCGAACTCGAGATGTGAATTCATTGACGTACCCAACTTTGGGATAGACATTTAGTAATTGTATTTACGGGAGTGGGCCAACCCGTCGTTCTTAAACACATGTACATACATATGTTTATGTACATATATACATATGTATGTATATACATATAACGAAAATCTCAAAAGTCGAACAGAAAAATTTACATAAGAATTCATGTAATGTTGCTGCTGAAAACAGAAGTCTATGATGCGACTATTATTGTATATGTACATATATGAAAGTTTTATTCATATTAATAGAATGCTAGGTCATTAAAATTGTGGCCTCTCATTTCCGTCGTACATACATACCTATGTGTTTGTAAGTAGGTATGTACGTACAACTCTCAGCTTCAAAAACAAAAACAAATTATTACAACAAACGATTACGAGCTGTTTTTTTCTATATGTTTGCCCTCCAGCTACATGCAGGCATGCCCACAGATTAGATGCGGAAGTTGCAGAAGCGAGGAGGAAGAAGAATCCATGCCTCACTTGTTGTGCACTGGCTAACATTAGGAAAGCCACATTAGGTCATTACTATTTAAATGGTGTCAATGATCTTAAGAACGCCTCCGTAAGAAAAAAGAAAAGTAATTGGTTCCAGCAGTGGACAGAGTGACCCACCTGCCCCTACCATGTGGCAGCATAATGGACCTGCTTTAGTCTAATTGTACCTTATCGAGGGCCACATCAACCAACCAATCAACCAACCATTTTAGCTTTGTGCACGTCAAAATTCTTACCAACCGCCGTTGTGCCCTGTCTTGTTGCAAGACGATCTAAAACTATAATTTTAGTTTCCAGGGAAATGGTCTTCCTTTTATAAGTTTTTGTTATTGGTGCCATTTGGCCAAGACTGCCATAAATTTTAGTTGTTAAAAATAAAGAAAAAAAATTCGAAACTGTAACCTTTAACAAAGAGATTTGAATTCTTTTTCTGATTCGTATAAAAGGAAATTTGTATAAAAACAGAACTGAGTGCATTGGAATATCAACCAAAGTAGTAAGTCCTCTAGAAAATACCAATAGTAATGCAAGGTTGGCTGTATGAATGGGTAGAGAACTTTCTGAGTACATACTTTGAAACGGTCTCGGGAGTATAAAAGGGATGCCTATATACCCAGCACTCTTTGCTGTATACTTAAATAATCTACACGAGTACACATTTTTTTTTTTTTGGCATATTGAAGTTAAGATAAGATCCGCGGATGCGGATCGCAATCTTATTAGATGATGTAAAAACCTTGCAGGCAGTTATAATACTATTAGAAGAATATTGCAGCATATAGCATATGAAAGTCAACTTACAGAAATCAGGTATTATTGTATTTAGGCAAAGTGGAAGAGAATCTTCTAAATAAAATTGAATATTTAAAGGCGATCAAATTAAAATTGTGTCAGAGTACTGTTTCCATGAGTGATTATTACTTCAAAATTTCATTTGGCAAGCATTTCGATAGCAGAAACAGTTCAGGCATTAATGCCACATGGAAAAAGTTTCTTAGCAGAATGGAAAAATTTCTCAAATCGAGGTGACAACTATTCCAAGCAGTCAGTAGAGCAATTAAGCCCTACGCGGCACAAACATGGGAGTATAAGCATTTAGATCATAATGATAAGCTACTATGGTATTTCCTTAAACTAATTCTGAAGCTCCCAGTTAACTCGTCAACGTTTGCCCTATATGTGCATATATAGAAACCGGAATTTATTGTTGACATTTTTACACAAAAGAACTTCAAATTTACATCTGCAATACATTTACAAAACATTTTTAAATACAATGATTGAAGAATGCCTCATTGTCGAAGAAAAGTATAGAAAAAAATAAGTAAATAATCTTGGATATGCAAGATCTGTCCAATTTATATAAATATTTTCTTTCAGGCCCTTATTGCGAGTGTCGACCAGCGTTCGATTTGAAAAAAAGTCGATCGACAAATTCCGTTTTTGGTATTGTGTATCTCAATCGACAAAGATATCTGTTGCTGTGAGTAACTACCGTGATTATTGTGAATACAGCGTATCTATATTTTTGACATTTGTGTTGTTGCTTTCTGTTTTAGTTTTCGTGTTACAAACAAAATGGTTCAATAAATTAATGTAATCAATGTAATTGTCTAAAAACATATATGTACATAAAACACATTTACATAAATGGATTTCAGTGAAATAAATAAGAAAACTTAATTTTCACAACATTTTTTTGACGATTCGGAAGAAGAAACTATGTACATATCTGCCACGACCAGTTGAAAATTGCCCGGATTACTAATTCGCTTTTATTAATGAAACCAATTGTTTTTTATCTCACTACTTGCTCTGTAACTAAATTAATTATTATTTTTGAAATAAAAAGTCAATACAATGAAATACATTGCATTTTTAAGCATAACAATGCACTTCTTGCACCAGTCGATCGGGAAAATGTAAACGAAAAAGATCGACGGTCAAAACCAAAAATTTCGTTCAAAATGGAGATTCCCAAACCAAAATTCACTTTCGACGATCGACTATCGACAAAAGTCGACAAACGACACTCTCAATGAGGCCCTTACTTTTTTTTGTAGCAGCCAAACCCAACGCTCTGAATCCAATTCAATCCACCACCGGAAATCGGTTGCATTCGATTGCCAGTTCAAACACTTTCATAAATCTGACCAACGAAGTCCCATAGGTAATTCAACTCAACATTGTGGATGAGGGTTCGAGTGATTCCTATACACGAATAAAAAAATTATTTAAAATCGATTTTATTATGGCCCTTTGTACATTGAATGAATTCATGACATACATACCTACCCTACATAAATGATCCAAATTGATGGCATTTGTAGGAAAATGCGCGGTTATTTTATGTAAATGTGCCTATTTGTTTAAACTATTTTAAAATAGTTTATTGAGAATGCGTTTAAATTTTTTTCTATAAACATCTACAAAAGTATTTTATAATAAAAACGCTGGTAATTTTTTTCTGAAAAATTTTAATTTTGGGAATAAATGAAAATTAAGAATTTTTCTTAGCCTTCCATGACTATTCTCCTTTATGCCTACTATTGAATTATAAGTAGTCTTAATATGTACATACATATGTACATATGTAGATGAACGGACAAACGGAACTTAGCAAAGAAGCTAAACTTTTATCTAAATCGAAAATATGCTCACGAAACCAATACATGTACATACATGCCTACATATATATTTATATCTATATGTACATAAAAGCAAGTTATGAGGTTGGGCTCAGCGCCATCATTTTCTGATTTTTTAGCAATTGAAATATCAAAGAGAAGTCGGCACAAAAAAGGCGCGGAACTAAATAAAATAATATTCGGTCGCGGGTGTACATTTTAAGAGCGTTGTGTGCCCAAAACAAAAGCAAGTGCAAATTTCAAAAGGCTCCTGGGTGGAAGGCACGAAGAGCAGGATTGTTAAAAAAAATTCAAAAATAAAAAAATCGCCCGAGTTAAACCGCATAAATTGTGTAGCGTCCGCACCAGATGACAATGTTGTTTTAATTTAATCTTATTTTCACTTTCTGTTTTGTTTTTTTATCAATTGTTTTTGCATGGGATGAGCATTTTTTTTTGTTCTCCCACAATTGTATTTGGTTGGCAGCCTTTCTTTGTTTAAATGCAAATGCATTCACGACCGAGTTTGCATCTCTGAATCCGGTTAAAAGCCGGTATACAAACCACCGCGCAAGTTATCAAATTTGTTTCACAGTCTAAGTTTTCGAGGTGGAATAAAGCATTTCCTAGGATACTTTTTGGCTTAATTTTCCTGTTCAGTTGCCTGAGTTAAAAAAGACTACATGCAGTCAGCAGTGGTTCATATTAGGCGATTTTTAATTTAAATTGGGAAATGATGACACCGTCTATTAAGTAGGCTTTTTATACATAGAGTGTTTACACTCATATCCATGTAGGATGGTGAACACATATCGCATGTTGAAAATACCATATCACTAGTAGATGCCAGTGACAAAAGGATAAGAAGACAAAGAAAGAAACACCGATCAAAACAGGAGACTGGAGAGTATTTATTTTTTGCAGATGCGATTGAGTTTGGTTTTGTTTCTAAACCTTAGCTTACTACTATAGACCAATAGGTTTTACCCGTCCTAATTTCTAGATCATATTGTCAGTATTTAGTAGTTGTGTTATTCCTAAATTAACGTGATTCAGAAGCCTAACTTTATATATTTGAGCAACTTTTTTAATTTCATCTTCATCCATTTCAACAGCTAGATTTCAGCCTTTCGTTGCATTGACTGTCTATGTTTCATACTACTTTATTTTGGATGTTTTGAATTTCTTGTCTGGCATGTGACAGTCCACAACTGGAACTACATAGGTCCATGATGGTTTCAGAACTTGCTTATATAGCAATAAATTATTGCAGTTGGTCAGGTACGAGTATGAGAATCTCCCAATAAGTCAATACATTTTAGCGCAAGTTAAAGAAGTTATCTGCATTGTCCTATTTGTATAGTTTCAGATACTCCCAAATTTTAAAGGAAAGTAATTACACTGAATTTTCTTAAGTGTTCCTAAGAGTTAATCCAATAGCCTTACTCTTCAGAAAGTCTTAGCCAGCTTATTTCGGGGAAGTGTTGCGAGCTAGGATGAGGCCACTTAGGCAACTTCGGCGCAGGTGAGGAGGAAGAAGGCACATTCACGGTTGCACGGCATAGCTCGTCGGTCGTAATGGTTCTTGTCACAGGGCTTATGCCCATGGCCAGGTGAAAGACCGTGAACGACTGCGAGCTAACCTGGCAAACTAAACAACCCCTTAACTAAGCTAAAACATAATCTAACTTTATATTAACCTAACTCACTCCCTAATCGCTGTTACAACTTTACAGCCTCTCTCCTTTTCATAGGTTCGTCATGAAAAGGCATGACAAATGTTGTTGACAAAGGTTGGACAGCCCACCCTTCATACTTTGCAACACAAACCGATTGTTAACTTTCGGCCGACAGTTTTGAAAGATAGTCGCTTGAAGGAACCTTCAGCGACAACCTGAATTCGTAGAAGAACGTTAGTCGGTCATTGTCTCAGTCATTTTTCGTATGTTTTATCCTCGTTCTTCTACAGATGACAGTTCATCCGTCCTTTCACACACCAATTTTAACTAAAACTAAATAGAAATTAAAAAATTTAACTTACTACACTAAACTCTGAGTAATTAAAAGAAATCAAAATTGTTCACTAATTCACTGCGTTAAAATTTAAACTATAAACTAAAAACGCTATAAAAAAATTCACGAAAAAAGCAGCACTGTTGCAGGGTTGTGCGGTGGTGTACCCTGTGGGGAAATCTTCCTGTGTATAGAAGCACCTCTGACGATGTCGGCGGAGCTCCCCTGTTTTTGGTGGTGGAGCTCCTCTAGTGGTGTCGACGTTGGAGTTCACAGGTGGTTGCGAAGTACTGCTGTCGGGCGGTGAAACAAGCAGTTCGCTCCTCTTAGTATTCGTGGTGATGGTCCGCATGGCCGCTAATGAGTCGATCTGTTGTCTTAACGTTGGAAGACTTGTACCGCTTCAGCTTTCTCCGCGCGGAGAAAGCAGTGTCACACACTATGTGTTGACCGCTCTCTTCGCTTTCTATAGATATCATTTTCGTATTGTAGATCAGTTCTTGGTCCCTAATTGTTTTTCTCCTTACGTTCCCTTTGGCTCTCTCATATTTCTTTGTTTTTGTCTATTTGTCCTTTGTCTAAATCTCTCAACTTTGCTTTCGTCTCTATCTTTTATCATTGTTTCTCTAATATCTCTGTTGCATTTTTTGAGCACCTGGGAGGAGAGAAGAGAAGTATCCCACCTTTCATTCACACAGGACCGGACTGTTATGGACATGCATATGTATATACATAGGTAAGTAAATTATTTTCTCTTGTTATTGCCGAGATTTATTAATATTTTGCTTTATTTTTTTTGCCCAGAATGGACAAGCAGGTAAGCTTAGTTACATGGTGATAGAGATTGCTCCCGGGATTCCTCAACAAATATGCTTTTTGTAACAAAATCCAGTGGCAATTGATTTGCTTACATTTTTTTTCCATTATACTTTTTTTGTCTTTTTCAGGGGGAGGGGGAGGAGGGACTTTTTTTGTCTTTTTCAGAGGGAGTGGGTAATATTTGGCAACAGGAATTCAGGTGAGTGTGTTTTGGAATGGAAGGGTATCTTTGGGATGTTTGGGAATATACGTATTTTTATTTTGTCAGTAAATCATCAAAGCTCTCGCAACAGATGTTATAATAATTTACACCTAAGTAGTTTTAAATACCAAAGCTTAATTTTTATATTTTTTTTTCCATTATTTTAAAAAAAGATCTGCTCGGGACCATTGCTACTAAACTTGATTTTTCTAGTTACGCTGAATATGTTATGGGTAAGTCTAGTTCTATCTCCGTCTTCATAATGAAGAATTCTAGATAGTTTAGTAGTAGAAAAACTGAAAGAAATTTCAATTATTGGATCAAAACTAGAAAAAGAAAAATTAGTGCAAATCTCTTCTGCAAGCCAGTCATGACTTGCCTCCTTTACTGCATTTTATATGACAAAGTATAAAACCTTAATTCAGTTATTGGAGGAAAATAAAATGAAAGCGAATGAATGAGGAATATACTCCATACGGAATAGGCGTTTTTTGAACTTGCGAAGTGGACAAGAATGCCCAATTTCTTTCTATTCCCGTATGCTGACACAGACTGAAAGGAATTCTGTGCAAATAGACAAAGGGGCATTTGGGATTATTGCGAGCGCTTAGAAGTCCCACAATTTGCAAACTAGCCTACTCCGGTCATCATTTTGCCTAGGATGCTGGGATGGAGATCCACTCAGTGAGTTGGTTTCACTGGAAATGAAAATCACATCAATATTATTGAGGAATACTATGTCAACATCGTTGTATCAAGCAAATTGCCAACACGACTTTTCAATGCTTCTTGAGGGACTGGCCAGCGATCTAAGCAGAAAAAGATTTCAAGCCCCTTCACCAGCATAGAAACGAAATCACGGAAAACAAATGTTCTTTGTTACTGGAATCGGATCATCGTTGCAGAGACGCGTAGAGACATCCTGAAAATAGTCCATGGCGATCATTCTAGAGTGATGAAAATGAAGAGTCTTGCCAGGATCTACACATGCATATATGGTGATCGAGAGTGGATGCGGATATAGAGGGAATCATGAAAAGATGTTGCCCTTGCCAGCAATCATGTCCTGAGAACCCACAAGCAATAATTCATCAGTGGGAAGAGTAGTCGAGACTGTTCATATCTTCATATTGACTTCGTTGGCCCCTTTCAAGGCAAGACGTCTTTCATTGTATTAGACTCTTTCTCGGAGCAGCTGGAAGTGAAACTGGTGTTCACTACAAGTACACACGGTGAAGGTAATAAATAGTCTTCGATCACATTTCATCCGATAATGGAGCAACTTTTATGTCAAAAGGGCTTAGCAATTTCTAACCTTAACCCCTCCATCCGGACAATAACCCAATGTAATAATCAAAGAGGGATTTCGTTGAGAATCCTAAACAACTTATGTTCGATGAACAGGGCTAAAAATTATTTAAGAGGTTTGCCTTGGATTTCAGTCATTTCAAAACAAACTGGTCCGGTCTCTTAGTTTTAGCTAAGAGGGGATGTAGCATTTGGACCATACCACTTCCTCAGTCGTCATAAATAACAGCCACCAGTTATCATGATGAGAAAGTGGTTTTTATCGCGCCATTCTGATAGACATTCATGCCAGGCCAACTTCTATGTTTGTTAAAATAATACACGATCTGTGTAACATAGAAAAACAGTACTTTTTGTTAACACTGACAATACGTGTTTTACTTGGATCAATAAGGCCCAATTTTAGCTGTGAATTTTATTGCCAATAAGAAATGAAAATGTATTCCATGTAGTCTAGTAAGAAATAATCAAAACAAACAGCATTTATGTATAAATGAAAGTAGAAAAGGAATATGTATGTATGTAAATCTCTTAATATTCCATTATCAAACTTGTTAACATTAATTTATCACTTATTGATAAACAGTTCAACTTACTCTTCGATATTTTGAACAATGCACAACTTAACACAACAACAAACGAATTGAACTGAGCGATAAAATATGCGCATACCCTGAGATACATGGAGTCAAGGCAGGAGTCGAGAATTTGCAAGCATAACTGTGTTTGCTCATGTGGAGGAAAGCAACTTGATGCATTTCGGTCTCGGGCTTGAGCAAATGAGAGAAACATTTTTGGAGACAAAATTGTAAAATTTTCCATCAATCTGTCTCACTTTCAGAGGTTCTAATACTCATCATCCCACTTATAGAGGTTCTTTTTGTAAATATGAGTTCTGCTAACAGGGGTCAAGCAATAAGTTCATCACAAAAATCCAAAACGTGTGGTGATTCGTTTGGAGATGCAACTAGTTCATGTTTCTAAATGAGCTCGCAGAGAACTCAAATTAAAAAAATTGTTTTTTTCAGATTCGCCGGAGTATTGTCGGATATTATTGGAAAGAAAAAGGCAAATGAGGACAATTTAATTACTATTCATCAAAATCATATTGTGCTAAAAAATTCTACTCTTAAGATAATTGGAAATCGGACATCGGGGTGTCTGATCCCCTTTAGTCGTAAAAGATGTTTTTCTTAATCACTCGTTACATTAACATAGCTCTTAATTTTAATACCTCTCGAACCTGGTATTTTGTTATATACCACCTGTTTTGTGTCTTATAATTTGAAGTTTTATAATTTGAGTCGGTTATGATTTTTTTCTATTAACTTTATTGTGAAGGAATGGTCTGACCGATTGGTAATGTACCTACCTTACATTGAATGACAAAAATATACAATCAAAAAAATAGTGCGCTAATCGCTGAGTGTGGAAATCGAAGTTGTCTACGCTAGAATTGTTACCTTGAAATTTGAGGTACGTGGACTTATAAGACGATTTGGATTCTCACGCTGAACACAACTTGCGTACAACGAAAATGGACTTAAATGCTAAATGAGCACATATAGTTAGTATGTTACGTATGAATTGCAATCAGACATAAAATATTAAACAAAGAGTGAAAGTAAATGCTTTTTAATAGCTGTCGCTCAGTATCACAACTTTTGCAGAGGTAATTAAATTTTCTATATTTTAAAGAATTATTTGTAGATGGTGCCCTACTTTTAGCGAAGAGGCAAAGTGCAGAAAACGAAAGTACCAACAGACATAACAGCCTTCAAATTGAATAGATGAATTGTATGTATTGTCGTCCGTTTCAGTGGGAGGCGTGACGCAGTGGCTAGTGCGTTGGACTACTGCGCGGAGGTTTGACGTTCGCATCGTAGAAAACACCAAAAACTATTTTCACGGTCCCACATCTCACAAATGTCTAAGTAATAACTGATATAAGAAGTCTCGAAGTTACTCCCTTCGGATAAGGCAATCGAAGTAAATAGGTCCAATCATTCGTGCGAAAAATATAACACGCACAACGCGAGTGGTTGGGAGGCCATATACATATGGGCTGTTGTGGGCAACAAATATTATTTTTTGACACCCTCCATGAGGAAGGTGTTAGCCTATAGATACAGCAGATACACACATATTTTACTTTACAGAGGTTGTGGTTTGACAAATAAATATAGGGAAAATAAGCACTAAAGAAGGAAGTCTCAAAGCAATAGTCAAAAAGAAGACGTACACAAGTTTAGGAGCAAATATTCAATCAAGCACTCTACCATTCCATTTATAAACACTAACAACACTAACAAATGCAACTTAATAAGAGTAAATAACCAATTTGCTCGAATATTCAAATCCCAAATTTGTCAGATTCATTGTCTAATGCCGGTCAAATTACTCGACTATGCCATGAACCACTCAATCCACCACCGAGCACAATATACTACTCTGTCTGGTATTTCTTCTTCTTTATTTGTACAACGATTCGGAGAGTAATATTTATGACTACCACTCGAAGCGTTACTGATTTCCCTGGAGAAATAACTCAACCAAACATGAGTACAACGTACAATCTGTTCACATTGTGGCCCATGAACACCAACACTTTGGCCGTGAACACACAAATTGGTGGACAAGCAATCCCAATACCAACAGAGAAGAAGGAGCAGAATCCTAAAATGGCCACAACACCACCACTATGCCAAGTGGAAAATATTTGTTTCTTCCATTTTTATATTTGATATCGAATACAACAACTGTTATAGGTCAACGATTGGAATACGGTTACAGGGATAACCTATGCCAACGGAAACAGGTCTTAACCATAAATTTTCTAGATGATTTATTTTCTTTCGGTGCTCGCGTCCAGTTGTTGTTGGTTGAGATGGGAGTAGTGGTAGTGATAGAGGTCCATTCGAAAAATAATACAAGGGAAAAATTCTCCTTTTTCATTTGTTGGGTGGAACGCTTGTGTTTCGCCCGAGGAAAATTCAAGAAGCCCACCAGGGAGCAGGAGTAAAAGAAGGACAGCTTGAACGATGAAGTTCATCGGAACAATTTTATGCGATGATCGTGATATAATTTTATTGTGCAATTTTTCATGTATTAACAATCCCTATCGACCATATGCGACCAAATCACCTCCCAATAATTTTATGAGTATCCATTTTCAGGAGAGGGTAGCAGTAGCATTTCATGTTCATTTGTTCGGGGAGCCTTTCCTGTTCATTTGTTCGGGGGAGCCTTTGTTATTCATCCGTGAGCCGGAGTGCCGGACGTGTCCGTGTTGCGTTAATTTTTTGTCTGCTTTCTCTTAGAAGTTATTTATTAAAGAACAAATTGACATTGGACGAAATTGATATGACTGTCAATTTGGCGTTAATTTTTTGTTTGCTTTCTCTTAGGTGACATAGATTAAAGAACAAATTGATATTGGACGGGTTTGATGTGACTGTCAATTAAAAGGGTTACAAATGCTTTCTGACTAAATGTTTGGGATGTAAATTAAAATTATATACATATGTAGGTATGCCAGTGAGTGAATAAAAAAAAGAGTAAAAGCGTAACTCTTAGTTGAAGAGTTCACATTGGTAAATTTCTATTTGACTCAGATCTTAAATAGATTGTCTGCGCTTAAAATTGGTAGTTATTTGAAAATGCATTATTCATCGCAATAAATTATCGTAATGTCGTATGAAATTGAAATTCGCACACATTACGCGCTGCGTTGGCTTCTAAAAGGAGCAACGGAGTCTATGCGAATTCATTCCTTTGGAATGGATGAACTACATTGGTCGTTGAGGCTACAAGGAACCCCCACCGTCCTGGATACCGTATAACATCTCATTTAGTTCTTCACTATCACAGCTATAGTCACCTTCACAAGCACGTATGTCCTTATATACATGTATGCTGTATAACGCTTTAACTGTAAATCGATTTTCAAGGTGCCTTTATTTGTACATACGTATGCTCGCATATGTATGCATGCGTTTACCCAATAAATTTTTAATCATTGTGCCTACAATATCGAGCAATGGCTTTTTTTGAACCTAGCAATACCACAGAAGTTCCAAGCGAGACAAAAGAGGTAATGACTCTTACTTGGGTGATTTGCAATTGTCTTCTCCAAAAAATAAAATAACTAGATTCTTTATTCTATCCTATTTAATTTGCCCTTGACTAAGTTAAGATGACCTAAATTCTAGATTTGGCGGACTATTGTCGCATAATTGCGTACGCTTAGAAAGCTATTAACACAAATTATTATATTTCTCCTTGTTTCAATTCTATATTCTCTGAAATTATGTATACTTGTATGCTAGTGCAAAATTCAACGTCAGGTTTCCGTAGCGAACAAGTTCTTTCCTCATTTAAAATTTTAATATTTTTTTAAAAAAAACTTTTGCCGCAAGCATTTTCGCAGTCATGGTCGTCATTCTTCGTTATGCTTTCCTCATTAAAATGGACTAGTGTTCGAAAGATATAAAACTCACATGGGTGGTACTGGTACCTTTCATAAAAAATGGAGGATTATACTTCAATTGAAGTTATTTTTTAGTTTGTTTTCAACTGCTTGCATTTCTGTTACAAAATCTGCACCCATAATTTTAATTCGTGCAGAGCATCTACTCTTAAAACGGTGCAAAGGACACCCGCTTTATCATTTTGTCATATAAGCTTTTCGAGTAATTTACATATGTCATAAGGGATTAGCATATCCTGATTTATTTTTATTAGGGTTCATTGTGAAAAATACTCGTTAAATGTGTGCGTTTGTGTATGACTCCAACACTAAGAAATGGGGTCATTTAATTGTGCTGAGCCAGCAGGATAGGATGTCAGCAAAATAATACCCCAAAACAAAAAAAAGAAAAGGATTTTCATATTATCCTGAAAAATGAAATATATGAGCCTTTGTTGACAGGATACGGTTAAAGGTGAAAGGCTTAGCACATTCATATTTGTCCGTTTTTTTAAGAAGTACTGAAGTGTTTTATTTTCTTGACAGATTGGGAATCCGTGCAAGAAGTTAATTAGAAGAGTCAGCTGTCGGCTTAAGATTTTTGTTATCTGTATTGTGTGCTTTGAACTGAAAAGTTTAGAAAAGACAAGGGGAGTCAGAGAATTATCTTTTTTACCTTACTCACAGTTAATTTCATCACAAAAATTCCATAAAAGTAGTAGTTGCCCAATATTGAAATCTTTTGTGGAAATACGTATACTGTTCTTCTAATCCTTATTTGGGGTTATATGGCTATATGTATGTAAAAGAATAGACCGTGTTTGGCTTGTCCTCCGTGACACAATAAATATGGAGCATTTGTTGCACAAAAGTACTTTTGTATAATAGAAGAATCATGCAAAAAATTACGTATGGTATGAGACTTATGGTTATGCAAAGATACTCGTTATTACCATTAACAGATGCTGTTTATTCAATTTTCAAGAGGTATTACTGAACAAGATATTGGTAGAGGTTTATCGTAGACGAGAAAAGGGCGAGGGTGTTACAGTTTAAAGTGTATACTATTCATTTTCTGATGCGGTACTCAAAACTGTTAATAATCGCCAATGTCATTTGGTAATAGAACTAATCGAACCTGCTGATATTTAATTTAATATTTACTACCGCGAAGTGTTTACTACTTTGTTATGGTACATATACGCTGGATGTTTTCGGTGGTCTTTACGGTCCATGCGTGTCGATTCCGTTGCTAGAACCCGACACGGTTGAAGCGAACACCACTGTGTTGGAGGCATCTGAACGTGATTGCGATGGTTCTGCGAGGACATTATCTTGGTTCAGGAAACTTGCGTCGTAAATGACTTTGTATCCATACATAAGACTCCTCAATATATGTACATAAATTAATCTTCGGGAGAAATGAAGATAAGCACAGGACATCTGTTCTCGCGAAGAGCGCGCTAAATACATTTCTACCCTCTAATTGCGTCGATCGTGTAACAGTAACCGCAAGCCTCGAAGTTGGATCTTGGCGATAATTGCCCCAATTCCAAACAGTGCAAATCACACCGAAAATTATACAAAATGACAAAGAAGAATTAAGTCGGCAACCGCAACCGGTAAACATAATTGGATTCACCGATTATAACAAACTACATTGCCTTCTTAAGTCTTTGCTATCAACGGACTTTAAAATGTGTTCAATATGCAACAACATATGAAAAGTTAACGTTAAAGATCCGGATGGTTATTACACCATTTCTATACCCATAGAATATGTGTACATACGTACATATGAATTTTTTTAAGAAATTGGTTAATATGAATAACCCCAGAGTCCGCTGCAATTTTTTGGGGTGAGATATAAACAAAAGATTTGCAAATGAATATAAACCTCTGAAATATGTATGTAAAATCAAGTATGACCGTCTGGCAGCATTTTGTTAGTGCTAAGATTATCCTGTATATCCTGTATAAATCCAATCGTTGGATTATCTCAGACAAAAAAGATCAGTTCGAGTGATTAGGAGGAACTAACCCATTTATTTAGAATAAGTATGTATTAATATAAATAATAGAATATAGTCAGAAAGAGACAAACATATTTAGATAATTGGCTATAGTAAGTCAAAACCTAACCTACATACAAAGTGTTCTCACAAGGCGTCACTCTGAGAGAGTTATTTTTTAATTCTTTGACATTTTTTTTATAGCACCTTTGACGGATCAAGAACGTAATTGTATTTAGGGTTCTTTATAGATTAGATTACAGAACCCAATTGCTCTTGTTCGTGTGTTCATCTGTTCGTTCATCTGTCTGTCATCACCATCTAGCTTATAAACTATAAAAGCTACATGCAAGAGTTTCGCATAAATTTGCTATATATAAAGTTATGGCTTCAACCTGTGCAGAGACGGACCAAGAATATCTCTGCAGCGCCCTCCGATGAGTAGCGTCGTATAAGGTGACTAAGGGGATAATTCACATCTAAGCAAATTAAACATCCTCTTGAAGACATCTTGAAATGACTTGGTAAATAGAAACACGCGTACAATATTGTACGCGCCCAAGTGCGAATGGTTCGACATCAAGTACTACATAGCGAAAAGAAATCATTTGTGCTGCTAAAAATAGATATATAGAAACGAGGGAGACCCAATTCTCAAAGAAAGTACATCAAAGCAAATCATAATTAAGATTACTACCAGAAGTTGGATAGTAACATTAATAAGGTTAAGGATAGTAAAGAATGGTGGAAAGTTGTTAAAAAAATAAGGAAACAGAACTTCCCGATAAATTGCGCAATATCAACTACGAAATTTAGAAACTATTTTGCAACCCATTTAAATCCACCTCAGGAATCATTAAATGTATATTATACCCCAAATCTCCACAAAATCGAAGAACTAAATAAAGAAATAACACAAATATCTAAAGTAAAAGTAATAAATGCCACATACGATTTATTAGAAGAACTAGCAAGAATTTTCAACGTAATTTTTGATAAGGAAGAAGTAGAGGAAAGCTTTATAAAGAGTGTAGTATTTCCATTATTTAGAAAGGGAAACATAAACGAAACAGGTAATTACCGTGGCATTTCCGTCATGAACTGCATAGTAAAAATATTGATGGGAATTCTAAATAATAGTTTAACCTTATGGGTGGAAAATAATAACATCTTAAATAAATCTCAGGATAAAATACTCCACAAAAGATAAACTTTGCACCTGCCCCCAATTGTTTATATTAAATTTGCACAAAAGAAAGAAATCTATGCGTTCTTTGTAGAATTTAAAGATGCATCTGATAAAGTACATACCCAGACGACCTCTTATCATGTAGAACTAGGAGTATCTACCTAATTGAAAAAATTTACAGGCCAACTAAATCGGCGATATGGATAGAAGAAGAATACTCAGAATACTTTGAAACACTAGCATGAGTCCTTGATCCTATTTTATTTTTCTGTACCTATACACTCGGGACATACCCCAAACTGAAGGCACCGTAGTAGCTACGTTCGCGGACGATACGGCTATTTTAGCAATGGAAAGTTCTATCGCGTTAGCAACTGAAAACTTCAACGAGCTTTGGATAAAATCTACGATTGGACAAAACTTTGGCGCACTGTTCTCAACGAGACCAAATCGACACATGTTAACTTCACATAGGTACAAGAAAATCTAAAAATCCAAAAATCCCATCAGAGTTAATTTTTATTTATTCTCCAAGGTGGGCCAGTGAAGGTGTAAATATGAGAATAGTATATTAAAAATCATTACAATGAAATGAGTTTGATTTATTATTGAATAATGCTTATTAATCGATAGCAAAAGGATAATATAGGACAAATGTTCACCATGGCTTAGGCGACAAAAACCAATCCCTTTGTCCAAATTTACGATGACATCCCGGCATAATTGCTCCTTTATTCCAACAATATGCCTTATTATCTCGTCCTTTGGCTCTTGAATTATTGCTGGCTTACTGGAATAGATCTTACTTTTAAGATAACCCTAAAGAAAGATTTCTAAAGGGTGTCAAATCTAGATGGAGCCTACCTATTGAGGCATGAGATTGACACAGGTGAATCAAAGCCAATCACGCTATCACCACGTTCATAGGCTACCTTGGGTAACTATGTGATAGTTACCGTTCTATTAAGCAGATGTTATACACCATGAAGTTCGTTGAGCGGATATTAAATGGCCGATTGCGGAAAAAAAATACGGCTATCTGATGAACAGTGCGGATTTGGCGCGGTAAATCAACCACCGATGCAATCCAAAGTACATACATATAAGGATCATAATGAATAAACATCACAATTCCTTAAATGATTTGCATATGGTGCATATGGACAGACAACCAAGAGAGTTGATATGAGTAGCGCTAAGACATAGAGGAGTTCCAGAACCCCACGTACAGATGATTATGGACATGTATGACGGAGCAAAGACAAGAGTAAGATTCCCTGCCGAAGTCACCGAAGAGTTCCCAATTAAAGTCGATGTGCACCAGGGAAGCGTATTGAGTCCCCTGCTATTTATTGCAATCCTTAAAGGGAAAGTGATAAACCCCAAAGTAAATAAGTTATTCTTTACTGACGAAGGAGCCATCATAAGCGAGAATCAAACGTCCCAGCGAGCATTTGATGCACATACTTAATGTATGGGTGGGTGTTTTGGAAGGAGATGTGTATCATATTAGTTCAAAAAAGACAGAGTACCTGTACTGCCCATTCTTTGATTCATTCTAACCTATTCCAGACATTTGTTTCAATGAAAAAATTCTTTGTCCAAAAGTTAAAACATCTTAAGTCGACTAAAGTGATTTTAGCTGTTCAGCTGTTTTTGAACTGCCCTTACCTTCAACTATTTTTTAATTTCATCCTGATGTCAATACCTTTAAAATGGAAAAGTTGCAGCCGTTTGTAAAATAACTTAAGTCGCAGGTGTAGCACGTTGCGCAAGGTAAAATATCTTAAGTCAAATGTATCAAGATATAAAACATCTTAAGTAGACATATCCCACTTTTCTTCGAAAATGTATCTCCCTAATAGCAAAAAAGCCACAGTCGACTTAATATATTTTATCACACGAGAAAACGTAAAATCCTATTTCTTAAGTCCACTTAAGATGTTTGACTTTATTAATTTTTATGGCGAATCTAATTTTTTTATTTAGGTAAAAAAACTTAAGTCAGTTAAGCTGTTTTATCTCACATGATAATCCCATGATTATCGAAATTTAAAGTAGAAAAACATCAATAAAAGTGACTTAAGATTTATAACCAAGTCATATTTGATTTGATGAAACCACGTATGAAAGTGAAATAAAAGCTAAATTATGTACCTAGACCTTAAACAAGTAAAACACAAATATTTTTATTAGATTCTGTACTAAATTTACTTCAATATTTCATATTTCATATTTTTCTACGCCGCCTGATTGTTTTCAGAACATTTTTGCAAACTTGAAATTGCTCTCCTGAGAAGTATACAAAGCAGACTTAAGATGTTTCACCTTTTCAGCACAGATTTATTCTCAGGTGCAAAAAGTTCAAGTACATATCTGGGATCTATGATCAATAACAAAGCAGCTATAGATGACGACGTCAATCATCGCGTAAGCGTAGGGTTGAAAGTGAATTTGGATGAAGTGGCAGGAAAACTCTACTTTCTTCTGTGACTGAAAAATGTCCCCTAAACTGAAAGGAAGGCTTTACACGGCAGTTGCTCGTCCGGCGCTCACATACGGCTCGCAATGCTGGACAATGTACAAAAAGTATGAAGGCAAATTAAGTGCAGCAGCGATGAAGATGTTTCCCATAACAGCAGGAGTAATAAGGCTTGATCGAATTAGAGGGTCAGAGATCTGAGGAAAACTTTACATCAAAGAACCCATCTCGAAAAAAATGGAGCACGACCGGCTCAGTTGGTATTACCATGGGGATCCTACGAACCCTGACAAAAAGGCAATGTCAATCAACGTTCCTATACAAGCGCGGAAGAGAGGCAAGCCAAAAAACTCCTCGATCACACAATTGCAGCATTTGATTGGTCTCAGTGATGAAGTGATCCGAAACCGGGAGGCCTGCAAATACTTTTTGAGGTCGAATTGGAGAACCCCATAGGCGGACCAGTAGGGATACAGTAAAGTGGGAGGGTTATGATCCCTATAGTTCTGATCACAACCTCGCCGAAAAAAAGGAAGGAAGATGTTATATAAAGTCATGACGCAAATACAAAGCCGATTGTCGATTTTTTTTTTGTTATACTTCTTAAATTAAGTGCATAGTATTAAATATATTAATATTTTGTGATAGAAATGCAGGTAAGGAGTGCAGTCTGAGTAGCTCAAAATAAATAATATTCTGTCCCTATCTAAGTCCTATGAGCATTTTTCTTTTGATTTTTTATTTAACTTTTATCCAAAACAAAAAAATACAGCCTATCCAATCAAGTAAATATGTTTTAAGTATTTTCAATAAAAGCGTAAAAGAATATGTACCTATCCTTATTTATATAGCATGTAACTTTAATCAGACTCATCTATGTAAGTCTGGAATTTCACCCTCACTCTCGACATTTAATTCAAAATATAAGGGATCAGCTAAATTGATTTATTGATTCCACATTTTCCGGACCTATGAACTTTTTAGGCGCACTGTCATTAAGCCTTTATTTGTATATATCCGTGGGAATTTTCTTGTATGTGTAAGACGATGATTTCTAAATTCTTTATGGCATGCTTCTAAAGCCTCTTCTGGGAGTTGCCTTATGCGTAAGTCGAAAAATAATAAATAAATAAAGTAATGGACATTGAATGAGTAGTTTGTGAACACTGTTAGGCATATATTACCAACTGTAAAGCTGAAATTAAGTTTATTTGAAATATGCTCTCACGAGTAGGGAGATATTGTGTACGCTCCACATGACGTTGTAAGGGCATCGTAACTCCCTGATTTACCCTGGTTTCAAAGAGACTCCGTTCGAATACAGTCGGTATAGTCCTGACTGCAAACCATCCAATGGGCACGGTCTTGCAAGACCCCCTGCAAGACTTGCCGTTATTCAGCCCCTACACCGCTACAAGGTTGGTAGTCGAGTGGGAGTATCATAAGATGCTTGCTCACGTGTCGAAAGCTCAATACTTCTTGCCTAAGTCTGCCGCGTATGACAAATCCGCGTCCGATTAAGCGCTGTTTCTGCTCTCTGTAGCGATCACCCTAATAGATGTCACACTTTTTCATCCTCTCTTCGCACGGCCCATCTCATTGCACTTGCTGGATGGCTGTTATGTCAGATTTATAGCAGCCTAGGGCATCTACGAGTTGATCGGCTGCACGCGGTCTGTAAAGGGTCCGAACATTCCACGTGCAGATGCGCAAATCATTTGCCAAAATCATCAACAGTAGACTCATTCATACTCGTATCTGAGGCTTTTGGTTGCGCGTACTGCCGTTGGCCGTGTTGGTTCACCATTAACTAGCTATCCAGCAGGCACCACATGCAGGTGATGAAGCGTTTTTGCTAGTTTTGTTCCGAAGGTTTTCAATTTCCACAAAAATAAATCTGGGGTGGTGTCGGCCACCAAGATGGTATGGACAGCTTTTAAAAAAAAATAAGAAAATACATATGTATATGAAAGAAAGACTATTTCTCGGAAATGTTTTATGCAGTTTTTTTCACAATTGATATTTAAGTCAAAATCCGTATCAAACATTGGTATTTAATTTTATTAACAGAAATTTATAGATACTTGTATTGAAATTTTCTACTTATAGGTAAGAAGGTGATTAGGTCATTGCATCTGAACAGCACAAGCCTGGGTTGTTACTGTGGTTTACCAAACAGTCGAAAGACTTCAAGGAATAAATATTTCTTTATTTAATATCGACTTCCTGGTTTTGTACATATTATTTAACGGTTAAATGTTGAAACTCTTAAAGATTGACATTCTCGGCGGTATTAACAATGAAACAAACTACTAGAACGTTTGTAATAAAGCTCTTACACATGTAAGAAAGACAAATTCTAAGTAAGAGTAAATTAATACTAAAACATGAATAAATTATTGGCGTATCTACGAATTAACTGGAATTAGGGGATTGATCTGCAACGGAAACTTATAAATATATGGTAAAATATATGACATTGTGAGAATGAAAAGTTGCCACCATAAATCCAGTATCACTTTACAAAAAATTAATGATTTTAATTTAAAGACTGTAGATGTATGTAGGTGGTTTCCTCTTTTCATTGTATAGCAAAAGTAATCTTCACGCACATATGTAGATACGTATTGTTATATTATGCCTTCTCTCCTGTGTGTTTATACGAAGTGTTACTTTTCATTTGCGAAAAATTAACTTAATTTTAAGCAACGGAACATTAATTGGATGCTGAATACACTTAAAATATTCAAGCGATCCTGCGGAATAACAGGCCCAATATTTAAATTTTCCAACGAAAGCGACATAATTGCATCCCTTTATCGCCAATTCCACCAACCCTTTCGCTGTGTACAACTTGTAATCCTTACGCTTTAATTTTGCGGCTGCCAAATGGGGAACACCAAAAGGTCTCTCCCTACACTATACACTTTAATTTGGCTTTTCTCAATGAGTGAGACAGCTGAAAGGCTATCCGCGATTCCATGAAAACCCCCCCTTTAACGACGATAATTAAATGACCCACATAATAGCTGCACTGTACGATATTACTCAATTCAGGATAATGAAAAAAAAGAAAAAAAAAGAGCAAGAATCCGCTTTTTTTAATCACAATAATCAGCCCTTTAATTTTCCGGTATTAAAATATGGACGACGCACATCAAACCGAAAGCACTTTAACATGATAAGGCTATTAATCACTGGAGAAGTCTTGTCTTTTTTAAGACCACCCCTTTGGAAACCCTAAGTGAAACAGTGTATCCTGTTTTGCATTTCGTTGCAGATCATCCTCATTCTCCATTTCTGTATCGCTTCATGCAATCGTTAAAATAACCACTGCAGCGGCGAAAGACCATCCAACATCCTTTGCATTGTTAAGCTCTTCTCCATGGCAAGACTAGTCTCTGAGACGGAGTTCCTTCCGCTCTTCTCCGAACTGAATACATATGAATTTATAATTTAATTTTGCTCAGAGCTACTAGTGTGGAGCGTGGTTTGGGCGACATCGCTCACCCACTAATAGCCTGGGGAGTGGGCAAGGACGAAAAAGGATATTTTGCACTTCAAGTGGAAAAAAGGCAAACAGAGTTAAATAGCTTTATCCGATTACAAAAGGCAAGGGTTAGCATTCAGCAAACAAAAATATTATTTTTTTTATAATTTTGTTTTGCTTTGGTTCTCGCAGAGTTCGGGGGAGTAAATGATAATAATGTGGCAAGGCAAGGAACTCTACCCGACGCGCGAGTATCTTTTTGTGGGTTGTTTACGAATAATAAAAATATTAAGTAAAAAGGGAAAAAGAAAAACGAACAAACACATTAGCTGGTGATGGGTGGGAGGTGGCCGTGGGAGTAAAGTTCACTCCTCGGAAAGGTAGGTTAATGCAAATGTTTTTTTTTTCGTTGATGTGGCCAAGGCTTTATGGTACAGTTTGAGCAAGAGTACGATTTTTATTGCTGTTTTTGTTGTTGTAAGGGGTTGATGGCTGAAGTTATATTCATTTTGCGTTTACCGGACTCCAGTCTGAGAGACATTTAAGGAATTATTATCCGTTTTTCTACGCGCGGTACTTTGCTTACGGGTTATGAACCCATTAACCCAAAGGAAATAGAAGTGGCAAAAAGTTCGTTGGACTATCATAAGGTAAGTGGTGCTTGTGGGTTAGCATTTGGCGTGGGGTTGATGCGGTAATTATGGATGTAAAACGGAAGATTTAATGTTACTTAAAGACGTTGACATGTCACTTAATCTATGCTATAAGTTTTGTGATAATTGCTGAAGTCATTAAAGACAGTTTGCTGATTCGTTTTATTTTTAATTTTTTTTATTAAGAATTCTTGCTTCTGCCTTATCCATTGAGACATTAAATTTTTGGAAATTCAGACGTCGTAAACTGATAAAAAATGTGAATGCATCTGGTCATGATTTCCTTCTACGTTTTGTTTTTGGAATACCTTTTAACAACAGTTGACAGTTACTGTCACAATCAAGATGCAGGTCGATAAGTAGTAAAGCATTGTTATAGCAGTAACAGCTTTAATGAATTATGTAGAGTGTGAATATAATAGTGTGTATACAAGATAATCAAAGAGATCAGGAAAACAGAAAGAATATCAAAGTGCACACAGCAAAACAAAAGGTTAATAAAATGGCGCTGCACATTGGAAGGCTATTCTTAAACTTCAGCCCAAATGTTTTTGCAAAAATGACGTTTGAATGACCCTTTTTAAAATGGTTAAGCCATTGCTTTAAGGCCCCAACACAGACCTTTAGAAAATACGAACTTGTAGTACGTGTGCATAGAGTCAAATTTAGTGTTTAGTCAAACTGCTAGTTTCTAGTTTGCTGGCTGGTACCACGGGCAAAACTGAAATTTTTGTGCTGGTTCCAATTTTTTTTTTTTTTTAATTCTTGGTGCATCTAGGTTTATTTTTTTAAAAACTCTGATTTATTTCGACTTTGAAGAAGTAGTTTTCTTGAAATGTACGTAAATGGAAGTAGGTCGCGTCGCCCATATATGAGTGTCATGTTCCAGTTTTACACTAGGATGACACTCACATGTGGGTTTCATGTACCAGCGGAGACGATGGTGACACTCACATATGAGTGTCTTGGCGTTCAACGTGTTAAGAAAGAGTGAAAAGAGTCCATACTCGTCCACATACGTACTTGTCCATCCGTATTTGTATTGAGATAAAGCAAACTTAAATATATTTTGTGTCCGTTCGAGTAAAGTAGACTATTAACATGTTCTTCCCAAATTGCCCGACGAATTAGACAACATATCCGACGTTGTACGATGTCTAAAGCATTTAACTGGCCAACCAAGAGAATTCAACTCCTGGAAGAAGAGTGTGGAGAGAGTACTGCAACTCTATGATGGTATAAAAAAGTCTCCAATTACTTAGGGATCTTGACAAGCGAGACCTTTCTACTCTTTAATATCAAATGACCTCACTCGTTCAGGGAAATCTTTCTATAGAAAGATATATTCCATATAGGTTATATGGAAGTCTCTCCACACTCTTCTTCAGCAACGATGCTCTGAACATACACATACAATCGTATATGGACAAGGCCCTACACACGTACAAATCATTAAAGGTTTACGTGGCGATTTACATAGGCTCATAGAAATGAAGGAACCCGCCGACTTGCCACAATCCCTGCACCTCTGTTTAAAGTTGGAAAACCAAAATTTTTGAAGCCACTATGCTATTTCGCACCACGGTCCATTTCGTGCTGTGCATTATCAGGTCGTACCCACACCTCCTACTCGAAAGAATGCAAAAACCATAATAACTCCTACCCTAAGGGAAGTAAAACTCCTTTTCATCCCCAGTTAGCTTACTTACCACATTTATCATTCAAGCCCAATCACAATATGAACTAAAATGCATATAGGGAACTACCGTTTAATCCTATCGAAACTATGGAGAATTCAATGTACCAACTACACCACGTACCGTCGCACCCAAGTCTCAAACAAGCCCCAAGCCGATGGACATATGCGTCTAAACCAGTTGACTATATGAACAGATCAAAGCATAATGATATTTTCGGAAAGAGACCCGCAGACGGAGTGCACGAAGCACGTAAACTAAATAAATATTAGCGGAACCTCAACATCGAACCCGTCGAAGATAATCGGGATAAATACGAACCAATTCCCAGGATGAGGAATAGGAACAATTCTTAATGGAATATATAGAAACATACGAGAGAGGATACACGCCAGCAAGGTCGATTTCACAGACATCCATTTTTTTGAGACTAAATACCTAAATAGCTCTTCTCTGCCTTATTTTGAATGCAGAATGAAAAGCAGAAAATGGTCTCAAATCCAATACCAAACTCACATGCCTTCTAAGCTAATTTCATAGGGGGCAATATATAGGTAATCAGTCATGTTTAAATGCGAAACGTAAATCTGATAACTATCCATCTACCCTCAAGCTTGCCAACACCTCCTCGTCGTCGGACCCCAAAATTGTAGCAAACCTATTCGCCCACTTTTTTAGTCAATCGTTCACTGACCGCATCCTCGAACCTGACCTTAACTACTTCTCTTATATGGATGACTGCGCTCAAACGTCCTTAGTCTCGGTCAATATCACCCCGCAACTTGTCACTGATAAGATTAACAAACTTAAGGATGACTACTCCCCCGTTCCCGACGGATTGCCCGCTATTGTTTTAAAGAAATGCGTGACACACTTGGCCCTACCCTTGACTTCACTTTTTCTCATGTCCATTTCCCAAGAATCTTTCCCCCTCCTTTGGAAGAAATCATTTATCATACCCATTCACAAGAAAGGCCCAAAAACCGAAATATCCAACTATCGACCTATCGCTAAACTGTCATCCATACCCAAACTCTTTGAAAGCATTGTTTACGATACAATGTTTTTTCATTGTAAATCATTATTTTCCACTAAGCAACACGGGTTCCTCAAAGGTAAATCGACAACCACCAACTTAACAGAATTTGTCTCTCAGGCGCTTTGCGCGTTTGAAGACGGTTGCGAAATCGACGTAATAGCCACTGACTTCAGTAAAGCTTTTGATAAAATCTCTCACCCAATTATTACTCTCAAGTTGAAAGCCCTCGGTTTTCAACCCGGTTTTATCAAATGGATCCAATCCTATCTTGCAAATCGACAATACGAGGTTATATTTAGATCTCCTGTCTCTAACCCCTTTATGGCCACATCAGGCGTCCCTCAAGGCAGCCACTTGGGTCCTTTAACCTTCGTCCTTACTACCAACGATGTCGACTGCATTATCAAAGACTCCTGTCTCTCCGTCTATGCCGATGACATGAAAATTTTTAAAGTCATTTCTTCTACTACAGACTCTCGCTTTCTCCAAGACGACCTAAACAGATTTTTTATCTGGTGCCAGAAAAATCATCTTGAACTTAACACTAGCAAATGTCAATCCATCACATACTCCCGTAAACGCCTTCCACCACCCCATAGGGATTACTTTTTCTGTAACGAACCTATCCCTTCAGTCTCATCATTGCGCGATTTAGGTATCATCTGCCATAGGGAGCTTAACTTCCGTTCGCATATTGACAACATTATAAACAGAGCCAATTCTGCGCTTGGCTTTGTGAAACGTTGGTCTAAGGAATTTTCTGACCCCTACGTTACCAAATCACTCTATATCTCCTTCGTCAGACCCATCCTCAAATACGCTAGCCAAGCTTGGTCCCCTCACTATGCTGTTCACGTCCGACGTATTGAAGCCATCCAACGCAGGTTTATACGTTTTGCTCTCCGTGGTCTTCCTTGGGTTGATAGTTTCAATTTGCCTCCCTACTCTGAGCGTCTGAAACTGACCAACCTTCAATCTCTCGAAAACCGTCGCGAAATTGCCGACCTCCTCTTCTTACATCATTTATTAACTGGTCACATTGACTGCCCAGCGCTTCTTGCATTGGTTTCATTTAATACCAATCCCCGCGGCCTTAGGTCCATTCCCCTCTTCCGTCTCAGTACTCACCGCACCAATTATGGTTTTAACGCACCCTTGTCCAGAATGCTTCGTTTGGCTAACAATATGGAAAATTCGTTTGATTTTCACTACAGCAGAGCCACTCTTCGCAACATCCTCCAGCATCGCTCCAACTCAGCCTAGCCATTGTCCCACATCTCTCCTCCTCTAACCCTAATCCCTCTCTCCCTTCTCTCGATAGTTCGTAAGTTTATCTCTAGTTTTTTAAGTATAGATTGTTTAAGTACGGCTTGTATTAAGCTTAATAAAGTGCCGGTAGAGCCGGCGTCAAATCAAATCAAATCTAACCTATTCGGCCTAAAAGATTTCAAAATCATAATTTTTCTTCCATCCTCCCTAAAATCCTCCCATGTAATTTTAGGCAACTATAGCCTAAATAAACCTTTCGAGGTTATTTATACTAAAGATATCTGCATGGTCATTATAAGACCAAGTGAAGATTAAGATAAAACAATGCACCTACACAGCAGTGAACAAAATTAATATAAAAACCGAGGAAAGACGTAAGATTTACGACTTATTTCAAGAATTCCCCAACCTTTTCAGCGAACACGACAAGAAACTCTCTTTCACCACCACCGTTTAGGGTGCAATTCAAAAGAATTCAGAAACACTTGCATATTCCAAATTCTACCCATCTTCGCAGGATAGTGTTTAAAAAGCTTAACTCATCTGGTGAAAAAAAAAAAATATAGAATGGTAGTTGACTACGGCAAACTAAATACTATAACCATTATCGATAAATATCACATACCTGAAATTTATGAGGTCTTAGCACAACTCGGCGGAAGCAAATTGTTCTCGGTTGTTGACCTTAAAAGCCGCTTTCATCACATTTCCTTAAATGGATCTGATATCGAAAAGACAGCCTTCTCTGTGAATAACGGAAAGTACGAGTTCACAAGGCCGCCTTTTGGCCTCAAACGGGTATTCGATGACATATTACGCGAACATATTACTTGTATACATATATGCAAATGCCTTCCCCTTCTTCAGCTGACTTGTCGTGGCAGGAAAGCTTAAGATTCACGGATCCTAAGGGTCTGGAAAGATCTCTGGCATGACATAGAACTAAACGCTGAGGACGTCTTGACGCAACGGACCATATGTTGTCCAGGGCCTAGCTTCTTGCGAACCATTCGTGTTGTGCGTGTTATATTTTTTAACACAAATGGAAGGGACCTACAGTTTAGAGCCGTATCCGAAAGGCAAATTGAGAAGCATTCTCTTGACAGTTATTACTCTCGGACGTTTGTCAGACATTCGCGAGAGGTGGGACCATGAAAAAACTTTTTGGTGTTTCTGGGATTCGAACGTCGAACCTCTCGCTCAGCGATCCAACGCACTAACCACTTGAGCCACGGCGTCCACATGTATGAATGGAGAAACAAAAACGATTATCTATTCAAGGTGGCACTCGAGAGGGTAAAAAGCCACACGTGGTCTTATCGACTGCGGCTGGGGCAAGGATTCTGGAGACCCCAACCATCATACCAACACCCCCCGCCGACTTGTATACAGGAGTAACAAGAATGTTCAGTTCCGAAGACTCCTGAAGCTCTCTCTCCGACACGTTCGATAAGTTGGACTGGAAATGTGAAGAGGGTAGCGGAAACGTTCAACCAAGTACGCTTAATCTTCGCTCAAATAGACAGACTGACAATCGAAGCGCTGCTGCTAACGGATTGAACCAAGAAACCAAAAAAAATTAACGTGCTCCGGAAGAGTCTCCGAGAGACTCCTATTTAAGAGTCAAAAGCAGAGGAGAAAAAGGAAACTGGCAGCAGAGCGGCGCAAAGAAATTGCAGTAGCATTCGAAGGCACAAGTGCTGTTGGCAGTCCCCAGGTGGCGACGATGAAGAGGGACAGTTCGGTGGAAGTCACTCCAACCGAAACCATTCAGCGCTAGACCCAGCGCTATCCCGTCTTCCAAATGCTGGAGCAGGAGTAAACGGAGGAAGAAGAGTTCGAGCTCTCCTATCGATGGACATATGCGCGTACTTCATACGTGCACGTTCGGCAAGCCAGTTCCTGCAGATGATCCTCACAGTGTTTGCACTCTGCGTTGGTCATGCTATGTCATTGCCTCCCTTCCCGATTTGAATGGCCCAAGAGAAGGTGACGGCCTCCTTATAGGATACCTTCTCATTTCGCCTTTAGCCACCGTGTTTCCTTTCTTTTTAGTGGATTTGACCGCGAAAGCCACATTGCGTCCACCGGAACTGATTTCATCCGGAATTAGTGGGTGGGCAACGCGCAACAACCCTTAATGAGGAATATGTAATTCATGATTTAAATGGAGTTAATGATGAATTTTAGAATAAACTTAGTAATTTCGTTATCCGTGCCCTTAAATATAGAAATGAATTGATTAATTATTTCAACTATTGAAATCAGAACTAAAAAAAATTTAGCCAGTATTGCCAGTATTAGATAGATTTTTTTTAATAATTATAAATATTAATAATTAAAACTTGAATTATGTTATGCCAAACTACCGACAGATGACGATAAGTCATAGTCGTACATTCTTTGTTTCATTAAGAAGCCAATTTTAATCTAAACGTACAGAATTGTTAAAAAAAACGTTTTCCGGAAATAAAGAACTTACGTACATAGAAATTTTTGCAATAACATCGAAACCCTTAATGAAACCGGAAATAAACCGGAAACCGGAGGCCGGAATCGCTCAGAAAAAAAAACCTGGCGGTACTTTCGCTGAGTCGAAGGCAGAGGCTTTCAGGCTCCTGCTGGAGACTCACTTCCCAGAAAATTCAGTGACCATCGGCTGGCAACCAATCTCTACCATTGAGACTATTAGCGGGCTGACGCGAATAACCCGGCGTAGATGGTATACTGCGTCGGTCGTGGTGACGAACGAGGCTATCAAATAATCTGTTGCGTCTTTTGATGGTTTCAAGTCACCTGGTCCTGTTGGAATATACTTGGCTATGCTGAAACAGGGTATCTCCTTTCTCCAGTATGCCTCTGCTCTAGATGCTTTGATTAACATCCCCCTTAATATTGATATCATTGGGTGTATACTCAGAGCCATTTTCCGTTTTAAAAGAAGTGGTTTCTGGCACAACTTGCTTTGGATTTTTGATGACCTTGCGCTACGTCTGTCCTATGACCCCTGCCTGGATATGTCATCTGATGTAATGACACCACAATTACTTCCCTCATGTTCTGGACTGGCTTTGGCCAGAGTCTGAGCCAGGAAAGGAATGCACTACTCAACCCTTAAACCTTCTCCAAAATAATTCGCGAATGCAAAACCTCCTTGAATTTGGTCGCAAAACTCTTGTCTGGGTCCCAGATCACACTGAGATTGCAGGAAATTAGATCTTCGATGAGATTGCTAAGCAAGATGTTTTCTCAGGATCTGAACCTGCGTTAGGACGTCCCGCTTCCTCTGTCAGGGCCTTCATTGATGATTGTGTTTCTCACGTACACAATTGTGTGTGGCACGGCTCTCCAGGATGAAGGTGGACTAAACGACTGCACCCAAACGCTTGTAAGAAATCACCGGCATTCTTGCTGTCCCTCAGCAGAAAAGACTGTGGAAACTTATAGGCGTTCTCACGGGACATTTTCTTTAGCGTGCTAGGCTTAAGTGACACCGCTGATAAAACAATATGAGACCTTCGTATCCAAAATCTTCTCTAAAACTAACGAATACGATCTTCTTAAGCTAATTTATTTATTTATTTATTAATATACATTTCATCTACAAGTTGAATATTTTAACAATTTTAAACCATAGTTTGTACGATGCATGCATACGACGAAGCCAAGCCAAGAATTTGAAAAATTCAAGCGCGTTTAAAAAAAAAACAAAATTAGAAAATTTTGTTTTCTAGGAATATGCACTGATAAAAGGGCACCATCCTACGAGTATGTCATAGTACACTAAGAGCGACCGATCAAAGGCCATAAATAAAGTCATTAGGGATTCACTGCATTCCGTTCAATGAAGCCGACCATGGAATTGGGTTTTGACGTTATGTAATCCACATGGTCACTGATTGATCAAAAATAACCCCGATATCTTTTATCTGATTTACCATAGTAAGATCTATAAAATCGATTTGATACCCATGTATAATTGGACTAGAAGATCTGCAAAATGTAGTGGTAGGTAGGTTACCTACCTGTTGTGGTTGTGGTTCAAAGAGAACTCAATTAGTGCTGAAGTACGCCGTTTTGTTACCACAATACTCGTAAGAACCTATATTAAAAGAAAGGAGTTTGATTGGTTGTGATTTTATTGTGGTTAAACCCTGCCTCCAATTTTAATTTCAGCTACCCTCGAAAAGGGGTTTACCGAACATTTCAATCTTATCCGAATTTACTCTAAGTTCAATGCTTGCGGCCTATGAAGATATCTTATCCAGAGCAATCTCCATGATTTGACCTATCGTGGAGAGGAAATTTTCTGACATTAATATATCCACGTTTCTAGTAGTTCGGTTTCTTAGCATGTATACTATCCAAAGGAACGCCTCAGTAGAACGCCCTTTAACATACATATGTATGCATGCTGAGATTTCGAAAACGGAGAACTTTCCAAGGTTTCACGGATGTGGATTGGGGAATGTAGTTTAGATTTAAGCTACTCCTATAAATCGCGATTAGCCAGGGAATTGCTATGTCTTGCAAATTCTGCAGCATAATTGGCATAGTGCTATTATGGCCCGATCATTAATATGGGGAGAAACTATTTATAGCCCCTAAGGTTTTAGCCTCCTTCGTGATATTATTCTAGTCTTTGGACGAGTGCACATAGAACTAACTCGTTCCTTGTCACCGTGACCGCATCCTGGGAAGTGTGTATTCATAAGGAAATTCAGAGTTACCGCAGAAGAAACTGTCCAGGTTCCATCAGACTTTTTTAGGAAAGATGGTTTACTGTGTCCCTTATACAGAATCTTGACAAGCTTTATGGATTCTATCTAACCCTGCTTCTTGGCCTTTCTAATAGATTCCTTGTATATTTAAGGGCAGTCTTTGTAGGGGTGCCAGAAGTTGTGGTTGTGGCAGATATTGAAAATCGCTCTGGTTATCTCCCTGAGCTTAGACAGATCCTCATTCCACTATGCTGGGTGTTTCTTTTTACTAAAACTGACTGGACGCGATGCCTTAAAAGCAACGTTCATTGCATTCTCGAAGGTTTCTACCTTCAACTCAATTTCAGTAGTCTAGTTGATGTTGTTAGTGATAGATGCGTTATCTACATAGTTTTGACTTAACTATTCGATTGACCTTTGTCCAGTTTAATCGTTTTGGGTTTCTATAGGGTTTAGGAGTCTCAGGCTCTAGATATCGAAGAGAATCCACTTATGGTCCGAGGTAATAAAATGGCAACAATAGCGGCTGACAGATGTTAGTGCTAGTGTTTCCACAGTTAGAAGAGTGATTAACTGTGTCAATTACGTAAAACGGCCGAGTTTTCAAAAAAGCCACCGTTGTACCATCAGCGGAAGTGTATGCGGTTGGAGTTTTCGAGGCACCATATGACTTGGCAGAAAAAATTGCTTTACGTGGTTTTTTTGAGGAAAAAATTTCAATTTTGATGGACCTGATGGGTTTAATTATTACTTTCACAACATGAGAAACACAAACGTTTTTTTTTAACCCGGTATCATAGTGGAGAAGGTGGTGTTATGGGGGACGGTTATCTACTATGTAACTTCAGTTCCAAAGACCAAAATCCATTTTTCAATTAATTGTAAAAAAAAGTGCACAAAATCATTCGATGTAACGAACAATTTCGTTTACGCGAACGAACATTATATCATTCGTTATATTGAACGTCCACTGTAATTTGTTACGTTTTTGCTCGGACATACATATGTTTGTATGTTAGTAATCGATTTGATTAACACAATACTGCTTCCATGATCGGCTGCAAGCAAATAGAAATCTGATTAAATTTCATTCAATAATTTTTTTCTTTTGCTACCACGATGAAGTTGCTTTTAATATTTAAAGAGTTCTTTTTTATGTGGGCTCTCCTCTTTCGAGTACGGATTAATTTGAAATTACACCATTTTTCCATTATCAGGACATTCAGTGAACGAAAAAAAGAAAAACATAAGCAAAGTAGACTTTGGGATTCCACCTGGCATCGTGCAGTGCAAATGAGATGAGAACAACTGCCATCACTAACACCGTCATCATCACCACCATCATCAACGCCGTCATCACCTTGCCGCAATGGTTTTAAACTGCGAAAAGGATCCTTTCAGGGTATTTTCCGCACACTGCCTGATGCCCAGCGTAAAAGCTGTGTGAAGTTCTCTCCTAAAGTAGTAGATAGCGGCATGGAATGAAATAATTCGTCGCAAAAAAGGACTTTCCAGGAGCGCGTGAAAAAGTCCTCTCATCGTCATCGTCATC
This sequence comes from Blera fallax, assembly GCA_946965025.1. Taxonomy (NCBI): domain Eukaryota; kingdom Metazoa; phylum Arthropoda; class Insecta; order Diptera; family Syrphidae; genus Blera; species Blera fallax. The sequence goes on from OX337246.1 coordinate 60,687,849, forward strand.
ATCATTCATTCATTCATAAAAGAACCCTCGTCGCATTTGGCATCAAGACGAAATAGAAATTCTCCTGCTTTGATGTTTATTGGAGCTTAATTTCATTAAATGTGAAAATATTTTGGTCCTCTGTACTCTTCCACACTTCCTACTTTGCTTTTTGGGAATTGGTTTTTTTAATTCTGTTTCTGAGAAAGAGGAGGAAAAGATTTTAACTTTATAACATACATATGTATGTATGTGTGAACGTATATTTGCATTGCCTCTTTTCCTCACGAAATAAAATGTTTACCAAATATAAAGTGCTGTCCTGGAGAGAAACATGACGTAAGAGTTGAGGATGTTGAGAAAGATCTTAATGCGAAATGAAATTACGATCATATTCGAATATTATTGTGAATATTGAGATGGCACTCAGATTAAATTATGCCAATATAATGGAAAGTATTCCTTAAGTTCTTCCAATGACTAATTTTTTTTTGGCCGAGGCATTGATTTATTTATAGCATTGTTTAGTAAAACAAGTTCTTGAAAATAGACACGTTCGTAAACTTTACCGCTATATAAACGACTTTATTTAAGTCGTAGCAGATTTCGGATATATGTATGTGACTCGTTTCAATGATTCGCGTTATCTGCATTATTTACATACGTACATACGTACTTCATAGAGTTTGCCGTCCTATACTCGACTTTGTATTAATCCGATAAGAAGAAGACCATTGAAGAGTTAAGGAAATATTCCAAAAACCACCAACGCATTTTTCATTCGTCCGTGCTGATGAGGACTTATAAGTTCAGTTAGAGGCAATTCACCCTTTAAAAATATAATATAATGTAATCATAATATAATAATGGGTGCATTAACATGATCGGGCGAATTACATGAAATGCAAAGTAAGCACCATTTCAAAGCCGAATAAACAATTCCTGGAATTCGCTCGATCACATGTGCAAACTATGCACCTTTTGTATCTATGAGTTACAGTTACAGGTAATTTTACCCCCTTCGAAACATAATATGTATGTATGTATAAACATGTGATGCACACATGATCGAGGGAATCATACGTGAACTATATGAAATGCGAAGTAAGCGTCTGACTGACATCCGGCACCATTTCTAAACCGAATAAACAATTCCTGAAATCACATGTGCAAACTGTGCATCTTAGCGTAAGTAATTTATAAGTTAAAACAAATTATTGTAATTTAGTTTTTAGCGAACATCAATAAAGGACGGACGTTTTGATTGAAACTAAAAATTCGTGTTTTTTCTTTAACAGATGAAAAGTTCATCTTAAAACTCTTATATAGTGTAGAGTGGTTGGGTTGGGTTGAGGGGTTTGTCCCCACTCAGTCAGAGATATAATTACACCAGAAAAAAGGTGCATTGTGATACCATAAAGAGAGAACTGAATTACCAGCTCCGGGAACAGACATGCAACAAAAGGCAGGGTAACCAGTTTCGGTATGAACCCATGTCGCAAGCAATTCGCCTTTCAGGCATTAAACCAATTGTTAACTTTTTTGTTTTGAGGTACAGAAACTCTAGTGATAAGTAAAAAATTACTTCTTTTACAATGCTTGTTATTTGTTATTAATAATAAAAAATGTTTAAAAATATTTTTTTTTTTTCAAAAAACTATGAAAAAATAACAATAACATTAATACGCATAGGATTAAAAATTCATTCTTAAAGCGACCCCTAGGCGATCAATATTATTGTGGTATTGCATAATATTATTGATCGTGTTCAGACAATATTACAGATTGTGCAATATATTGTGTAAAATTAAAATGGGATTGATATGATATGATACGCACAATAAAGAAAAATTGTATCGTCTGTGGCTAATATTACAAAAGGATAAAAACTTTATTTTGGAGTGCATCGAAGTCCATGAAATTCTTTGTGGAATATAAGGATCAAAGACCACAGTACCTAACAGAAATAAACAAATCAAAAATATATTTTTCCATATCTCTATCTCCAAATACAAAGACAGATATCCCAAAGCTGATAAGCAGTTGATTCAAAACTCAATTGTTTACACACTAATTTCAGAAACGAAATGAAAAGAATTTCACATTCACTATTGTCCCTGTCACTAGAGGCCCCTTTCGACTCGAGTTGACTCCCCAGCGTTACACTAATTGACGCCCTGCTCATTGCAGGCTGACTCCTCTTAGAAACATCAGAGGGCATTCCTTTCTCTTTCTTTCCGTCGAATAATGGCCTAGTTTTGGTGGACTCACTGGCCGAGCTTTCACAAGAGTGTCCTCTTAAAACCAGTTGGATTCTGAGAGTAACTTAGATGTCGGCGATGGTCATTTATGCTTAAAGAAATAGTGGTTGGCAAAAACGGTTCTTGGCTTGATATTGGCTCTTAACAACTATGATATTTATAATTGAAAGTATGATAATTGGGTTAACTATGCTGTACATAAAATGTTCAAAAAATCAATTTTCTATTAGCTTGCCCGTCACAGAAAGGTTCATTGTACATTTATCACTTAAAAATACAACTGCGTGCTTTTAGTGCTAGGCAAAATTTTGACCATTCCATTTGAATAACATCTTTTCGTAATCCTGCCTGAAATAGAATAGATAAAGAGAGGGTATAAAGACGAATTTTATGGAGTATACAAAGACCATGATCTTAGCAGAAGAGTCTGAATACAGCGACTAAGATGACTGGGACTTATAAAACATCAACGCTGCAGCTCGGAGTTCACCCCAGAGGGACTACATAGTAGAGGAAAGCCCCAAGTGAGGTGAGTGGCACCACATATCAAAGCATTCTATCTATTCTCAAATATGAAAGTTCATTTTCGCATATATTCCGAAATGTTCTCTTTTACTCGTAACATAAAACAATCTTACAAAACACGACCTAAGGAAATACGTATTAATAAATTTTTTAATTTTTTTTTATATTCCTGCGAGCATCCATACTTCTTGGAACAATTTCTTTTTTTACAGAAAAAAAATTGTTTTTAATGTATGCATATGTATATACAAAAAACTCGCTTGGAAAGGCCCTTTATTCCTCTTCCTCTTTTACATAGTTCTTGATAAAGATGGTAAGTAGCTTTAAGTAAAAATTATAAAATAATTCATATCTTTTTAAATGCTTATGTTAAGCTAACAAATAAATAAAACGTTGGTCAATTAAGACAGAGTACGTACTTACATACATATGTATGTATGTAAATAGAAAAATATAATTACTGTAACGTGACGTAAGAAAATATATATGAATATTTTATTAATTAATTAATTTTTAATTTTTTAATTCTTTATTCTCATTTTCATTAATATGTGGGCGCCGTGGCTCAAGTGGTTAGTGCGGTGGATCGCGGAGGTTCGACGTTCGAATCCCAGAAACACCAGAAAGTTTTTTCACGGTCCTACCTCTCGCGAATGTCTGACAAACGTCCGAGAGTAATAACTGTCAAGAGAAAGCTTCTCAATTTGCTTTTCGGATATGGCTCTAAACTGTAGGTCCCTTCCATTTGCGTGAAAAATATAACACGCACAACACGAATGGTCGCGAGAAGCTAGGCCCTTGACCATATATGTATGTTCCTCTGTTGCGCCAAGTATTTGTATTTTTTGTGTTTTCATTGTATAGAGATTAAAATGCAATTTCCCAAAATCGGAGAAGTGAAGGCATATAGAGAGTGGATTACCAATAACTTTGCTTAAGCTGCTTCAGCTATTAATACTACCACTGGCAAAGGTCATCCAACCAAAAAACAAGTCTTTTGAGCTATGATTGTAAATGATTGGAAATCCACCTCTTCCTCTCTTTTTTAGCACTAAATTACACCATCATTCCGTAAAGATATGGAAAAAACCAAAAGACAGTCATCTCTATTTGGTGGTGGTATGAGCACAAGACTAAAACCGTGCCCAAGGATGAAAGGTTTGGGGATATAACATCAGCCGATGACGAGCTCTCACACGTGATATCGGCGGCTCTAGCGGCGCGAATATTTATATCCGACTGATCTCGTGGGACCAAAACTTAAGCCCCTATTCAAACAACAAAAAATCAAAAAGAAAACAAACTAAAGGAAATAGAAGCAAACGAAAAGAGGTATGCAGAGACTTAGGCTAGGGCCACGCACTGAGCGACTGAGCGATTGAGCGATGAGCGATTGAGCGATGAGCGACAAGTCTGAGCGACGAGTGGCCTTTTACTGAGCGACGTCGCTCGAGCAATTAGTAGTGAAAATGTCGTTGTCGAGTCCTGTACGTCGTAGTCTTTCACTGGAAAGTCGTGCCCATATTTTTCGATTGTTTATACGGTCCAAAAAAAGAAAATTTGGTGTACATCCTATAAATCGAGAAAGATCGGACTACGGTGAATTCTATCACTTATATACAAATCTTCGTAAATATCCGGACCGATTTTGGGACTACATGCGTATGTCAGTACCATTTTTTGATTTACTGCTAGAAAAGGTTCGACCAAGATTAACTAAACAAAGGAGACCAATTTGTGCAGAACAGCGGTTGGTTTTATTATTAAGGTAATCTTTATGGTAATCTTTAAGGCTGTTCTGCCATAAAACCGGGCGGCTTTGGACAGCTGAAATCAAAATTTTCAAATTTTATTTGCTCCATTTTCACTTTATCGCTGAGCGATGAACTACAAAATTGGAACAAAATTGAATTCAGAGCGACGTCGCTCTGTCGCTCAGAAAAATCGCTCATCGCTAAGCATCTACGTGGCCACAGCCCTACGATTTTATATGTTTTAATTTTTTTGCGTCGCTCAGGTGCTCGTCGCTCAATCGCTCATCGCCCAGTCGCTCAGTGCGTGGCCCTAGCCTTAGGATGCACTAAAAGCTCTGTACATAAAGAGCATACACATCCTCACTCTCCGATTTGGAGAAAGGAAAAGTTACGTGGGCCAATGAAGTCATTGTGAAAGACGCCTTGACAAGATCGGAGGCAAACGAAGACAAGGGTAAGCATGCGGCAATCAACAGCAAAGATGCCGTCGAAGACGAATTGGAGCAAAAGTGCACTGCACAGTGCACTAAAACATCTTGCACCGAAGCCAATAAGGTGGATCCTAGTGGCACCAGTATGCGTAGAGCAGATGAGAGGTGGAAAGTCACCATCAAGGCGGACCTAGAGAAGCGGAAGCTTTATTTGAGCTACTCCGAAATATTTGGTGCTCAAATCAATAAAGAACTTTCAAGAATGAGCAGGGTCTTGCAAAAGAGATGGTGGCGAAAGAGCCCTTAATGGGTCAACTACAGTGTTCACACCTCCGAAGTGGATTACTGGCATCGGTTTAACCGGCCCCTCGTTCTAGGGGTTGCATATAAGGATATAGTCCTCCAGATTGGGGGTTGTAAGTTGGGGCAACTTCCGTACCATATTAAAAAGCCCTAGTTACGAAGCGACCAAAAGCTTCGGATTTTAACCTACTTTTTGCCACCCTTTTTGTCCAACTAAATCGTCGGTTCAAAGGTAAAACTCACTAAGTGCAAAGTTAGCCAAAATGACTTTGTATCACCAAATACCGTAATTTTCATCTATCGCTAAAAAAGTCATTATGTCCATTAAACGATTCAAAACACAAGTTTCAGATTTTTAAATTTCATCAACTGTAATTTTTAAAGTTCTTGCGACAGGAAAAATTTATTCAAACCTCATTACCTCCAATGAGCTCTAAACGCACTTAGTGAGGTTTACCTTTGAACCGACGAAATATATATCATACAGAACATCTGCCTCCACCGCCGTTTGAAATACTTGGCGTTGATGTTGATGAAAGTCGACCAGTAGGACGTTTATCCTTGACTCTTCAAAGTCCAGCAGTAATTTCTTCACGAAATTGGGACAACTGCAGCAGTTTTTTTTGCTGTTGTCCTCCATCACCAGATTTTTCCTCTGCATTCACTCGACGATATAAAATGTACGTATTTGTAACAGTCATATCAATATCAATACAAATCGTAATCATATGATTACAAGTCTTAAGATGAATGCGGTAGCGACCAATAAGTCCGGTCCGGCTTCATATAAATGTTACTATTATTTTCACGAATAATTTGTGGACAATCAACTTCAATCCACCGTTGTCCTATTTTTTTGTATCAGGTAACTTAGCCATTTAGGAAGTCAAAGGATTTGCAATTCCTTCTTAGGTTGATGCAAGTCTAACATTTCTTTTGTCTTTCCACAACGCCTTTGAAATATCTACACCATACAGCGAGCACATACATACATACATATATTCAACTGCATATTTTGGCAAGGTATTTATCATTTTCAGAAGGCAGTTTGCATTTTGGAACTCTGGCTGAATTATATGTTCCAGCAGATTGAATACCTCGCGCACCAAGATACACCATCAAGGGTGTATATGATGGACAAAATCGGGAGTCATTGCAACATTGTAGTGCTGCTGCAAATGTTGATAGTGAATTTCGCCTGGAACATGATGTGAGTAAGGTATTAGGTATTAGTAAGTATTAGTAAGGTATTTCGTATTACGTCATCATCGTCGAAATCATTGTCGGAGTAGCTATCTGAGACATCTGATTCATTTCTTTCAGTTTATAGTTTTAACTTTTTCGCCCTCTCATATTCAGAGAATTTATTTGTCTTCTTTATTATTAAACGAACTCCTTCCATTTTTGTACTAAGACAACGAAAGCATCTACTATATCCAGGTAAAAATAAAATTATTTTACACGACTGAGGGGTTGAGTCTTTCTTTATGTTTAATAGCATTTCTAAAGGGTTATGAGAAAGACTAAAGAGACGACTATGGTTCTTGGAGATCTCAAATCTTTCATTTGAAGAAATTTGAGCCGTTGGGTCAACTACAATTCATTTTGGTTAATAAATAAACTCGATCCAGCAAGAATAACATTTTAACAAAAAGAGATAAAAACGGTGGCGATTCGTTCGGTTTCACAGTGTACTTAAACTAAAGTTCCAGTTCATTAAACGCAGTTGTGTAGGGTATGTTTGAAATGTTAAGTTTCAGTTATGGTATTATTAAATCAATTCGATATTTTCTTCTGTTATTGTTTTATATATCAACTGATTAAATAGGAAATCAAAGAAATATTGAAAGAAAAATGTAAATAAACGTGGATTGTGCTAAAAAAAAGATTTGGAACTTCTTTTCGACCCGCATACGGCGATTTGTTATTGGAGTTGGTTCAAAAATATAAAACGAATAAATATAAAAAGAAAAAAACAAAGATTCAAGGATTCATTGTTTGAAAACAGTTGCAGTTACATGTATAACATTTGCACTGATAGCCACCGTCTGTTACTATTAAATGTTTTCCAAGTTCCCTGCTTTCAAACTAACACATGTTGTTGAGGTATTACTTCGAATTTTCTTGACCATTTTTGTCTGACAAAAATAGCTTTTACTACAACTTCCATTAATCGTACGTAAAAAAGGTATTTAGCATGATTTTAAAAAAAAATTAATCGCAGATAAAAGTTTTATAAAAAAAAAAGTGTTCTTTAAAGTAAAAATTTTGAGGAAAATGCATTTTAAGTAAAAAATTGGAACAAGAAATGTTCATAATTTTGAGTTCAAGGAGGCATAACTTTTATGTGGCTGCATGAAATTACAAAAAGTTTTTGCTCCATTAAAGTTTTATGCGCCACTAAATTGTCTCTTCAAAATGTATAAAATTGTTTTTGCAGCTATAATAATTCGGAAGTTATACCATTTAATGTGATTGTACCTCTACATCGGAGGTGTCCCACTTTGACGGGCTATAACTCGAACTGGGGTGAGTACGATTTTTTGTTAGCCGGAACTTCAGGAATCTCCAGTTAAAAGATTATACCTCTTAACTGGGATACCGTACGTATCTGCTAATCACAATGAACCCAGTTCGGACTGAAATGTGGAGGCAGTCTAACGCACCTGTGGTTTAAAAACCTTACTTTTACATAAAGACTAATAGAGTGATTAACTAATGTGTCTACATTCTGATCACGCACAAAGGCTAATATACGATGTACCTCCACTAAATTAAGTTGTTTTCCTTTATTCGTTTTTCTCGTCACTTTACTTTTCTATATTTTATAACGTCATATGCTTTCAACGGGTTGTATTCAAATGCAATGACGTTGTATCGTGCGTGCTGCTTCTCAGAGTATGACAGTTGTAAGTATATGTCTTTTGTAATGCATCTAACAATGGCCATCATTCTCACGTCACGACCCCGGTGAATTAAAAGCAAACTGAATGTGAGCACTTTTGTAAATTGCAGTGTAAATATTTTTTCATGTCAAATAATGTGACATTTCATGCATTCTTCATTGAGAAATGGCACATGCTAGCTAAAGTGTTTTGATCCTTGCCACGCTCTGTTGAGTAATGTAGGTAAATATAAAAGAAAAATGTGTTGAGTTAAGGGGATGTTTCCTTTTTTTATTATAATTTTTCAACGACATTGTATGCATAATCGGTATAAGGGAAGTGTAATGCAAGAAGCAAATGGAGAAGGGAACATTTCATTTAATGATATGCGATTATCATTGTGTTGACACGGTTTATGTACGCATACGTTGGTATGTATGTACATATTTAAATTCTGTGAAATTTAAGGTTAAAGTGCGAAATTATTGAACTTTGCATTATCTTACAGTGTGTATGTACCCTTCATACACAGGCTCATACTACAAATAGGTCATCGGGTCACAGCATATTTTACTTAAAAATACATTTTTGTAATTTGTATGATTTTTAGTGTACAAAAAAAATCTTTTGGGTTATTTTTGCTCTGAAACATTTTTAAATACTTTTTTTCTTCCGAATCTCATAACTCTAAATATGAAAAACTTCTAGTTTGCCTTAAATAAAAAAAAAAACAGTAAAAAGAATAGATTTGACATTATTTTCTCCTTTTAATTTCTGAAAGCAGGCATACTGAATGCAAAATGTGTCCAAACTTATTTCTTTTATTATGGAAAAATTAAATATGTACTTACTTTCATCAATTAGCATTCATTCAGTAAAAAGACAAAATAACAAATCAGTCAAAAGCGACATCATTTTTGCTCATTGTTAGAATATCCTTCGATCTTTTGTTAGAGCTATGTATATATAAATTTCTTTGCATGTCTAAGACTTGTCTATGAGTTCCAGTGTGAGTGCATTTTATGTCGTTCCTAACAAACTACCTCTATCTTTATCTGGCTGAAATATAGGCCACGAAAGGGTTCAGGATCTACGAATTTTGATTGAGAGCCAGAGCCAGAATAAGCGAACTCATTGCCAGCCATTTCTTTGTAACCAGAGATCCACAAGTGTGAAAAAGCTTTTTGAGGGACAATTTTCAACTAATTTCACTTCAAAGCTGTATGATTTGAGGGTTTAAAGCTGCTTAGCTATTATTATACCTTTGTTGTTGTTGGTATTTGGCACATCTTGGTGTCGACGAAGCAAACAGGGAGGTATTGTTGGGAAAAAGATTCAAGATTGGCTTTCCTCGGGTACATGTTATATCTCTTCAGGACATGATAAATGAAAGCAATCCAAGTGCACATCAAGTTTATTTGCAACCTCTGTGACTACCTTTTCAAAGGGGGGCTGACATCATCCTCACTGAAAAGCCAAAGAGTGTAGACAATAGTGTAAAGGGATAGGGGTTTAAACTCAAAGTCATTGCCAATAGCGGTAAGTGGAAGATCTGCATTGAGGCACAAAATTAGTTATATCGAAATTTTATTCATACCACAGCAAAACATAGTTTACGGGATTAGAGTTCAGGGTAAGTGATTAAAGATTCAAAAAAATTTTTTTTTAACATTTGCTAACCTCCTTACGACTCACCGCACTTTACACCCAACGATAAGCTAATAAACTGCATCAACTGGACCAGAGCCCAAAAAATATGTTTAATCGCAGGGACGCCAACATCAATAAAAGTGGTGACTCTTTAGCAGATTATTTAAATATTGAATGAATATTAACAATGAAGAAACTTTATAAACAAAATATCTAGCTATAACTCTTACTGATGAAAAGTCTATCCAAATGGTGTCGAGTAGGTGGGCTTGTAGTGTAGGCTGATAGGTAGGTATGTAGAAATGGTAGCTTCACCGTTTAACGATGAGGCTTAGTCACGTGACCTGATTTTCAATGTTATTATTAAAACATAGAAGAATAAAGCAGAAATCCTCTATAACCATCTTATGGCATTTAGGACTAGTTCGCTTATCTTATTCCCCGAGATTTCGTCAAGGTTGTGAAAGAAGGTTTTGCCAAGTATGCAAAAGAGGAAATAAATCACTATTTCTTTCTCTCAGTCATTGTTTCTGTTGTGACAATGTGTGTTGAATGCGATGCTTAATCTAGCCGCGTGTGTTCCTATGGGCCAGTAACTCGTATTTATCGCTTTGATCCTTTCAATGTCTGTGTGAATCCTGTTTTGTAGATCTTGTGTTTTGAACCAGTTGTAGTTGGGCCAAATTTGCCTTGATATGATACAATTCTGCATCCCGTGCTACCTTGTGGGTAGAAGTGGGTATTCATTAAAAGCTCCAAGAACTCTTCAGAGGAATCTGTCCAAGTCCCATCCGGCCTTTTTATCAACAATGCGTTGGAGTGTTCGTTGAATAGAATCCTGCCTATCGGAGTCCTTAATATTTTCAATGGATTGTCTTGCAGACAATTCTCCTAGGGTTTCTGAAAGGCTTGGGAGGCTCACATTATAAAGCATCCAATTGTGGTCCGGAAGCGATCTTTCGGTTTGGTCGGTTTCACTGAAATCGTTCTCAGGCCTGAGGTCAGAAAATCTTAACTTTGGCATGCTTTTTGCCAAATCTCAGTTTATAATTTACCTTTTGGAGTGCAGCAGAAACTGCTTGTTTATTAAAGCAGGAAAGGTGAACTGTTCTTCTGGGATTTCAGTTATTCATTCGGACCTTCCTCCATCAATCTTCATATTGGGCAGCCAGATGCGGGCCCTAGGTCTCCTTGTGATTTCTATAGCAGGGATAAACTTGAGCTTAATGCCATCCCAAGAAGTGACGCCTCTGTGTAGTGCTAGTCCTAGATGTGCCAGGTTCGATTTCTGCTTTGCCGCCACCGGGAGTTTATCAACCTTGCATCTCTTTGAGGCATGAGTGGTCCCATCCGATGACCTATTTCTTTTGTTCTTCGACTGTTATTGCGCTACCAAGACGTCACTTTTACCTGTTTTTTATTATTTACTTTCATGTTTTCATTTTTGTTTTTGTTTTCGATTTTGTTTGTTTTTTTTTTTTTTTTTTTCGTTTTAGGTTATGTGCACCCTGGCAAGGACTTACCAGGATGAGGCATTAATACGACCGACTTCGCCTGGGCATCGAAAGGAACCGTTCGCGAGCAGCTCAGTTTTTCACTCGCGATTAACTCCCGACCTAAATCTTAATGAACCACAGCGCACGATTGTAAATTGTTAGCTGACGCGAAACACTTGTCGCCTTGCACTACTTTCAAACCAAAAAGTCTAAGAACAGAGAAAAACATGACCACATAGACTACCTATTTTTGAGTTATGCCAACACTTTCAAAACTTGTCCAGCTAGAACTCAGTCACTTTTGAAAATTTAATTTAGCCCAGATATTTGGGATGGCTGAACTCTCTGTACTGGAAAATGTAACACCACTACCACCATCCTCAAGAATGATATCCACATCGGCTAGCTCATCGTAGTTACAAAACAGCAATACAGATTATGCAGCTGGTTCACCACATGCTACTAGCTCTGTAACAACCACGTCGTCGCAACATGGAGCATTCTCTACCATGAGGGAGGTGTATGAAAATGCAAATGAGCGCTTCTCTTTTGAACACAATTTTTAAGACTATTACATATTTTGATTTACGTAACGTTTACTTTATTCACAAAAAAAGTGCACATATGTACATACATACATAATAAATAATATTCTCACCTTGAACAAATTGCCAGTCTTTTCTTTGTTCCTATTGGCTTTCTACAGTGCGTTGAAATTTTTAAGATCCTTGATGCGATGAGTTCATGTATCATCTCAATTGCACTCGAGACATACTAAATAATTGAAGAAATGGTCTTCAAATAAATTGAGTTCATTACAAAGAAGATTGAATTCACCATAATAGTTCCTTTTTCTTATTTATTTCATGGACCCACTACAAGGCGCGTCTTCCGTGTACCCATAATCTGCATTACATGCTAAAACACGACTGAATCAAAATTACGACTCCGACTTGAATGTAATAACGATGCTCCAAAGCGGCAGAAAACTTCGTTTACTAACCTTTTTGCAACAGTATTAGTAGTTTGGTTTGGAAGAGCGAAAACCTCGGCCCATTTTGAAAAATGGTCCATCAAAACGAGTATACATACATACCTATAATCTCGGTTGGTAGGTGGCAGCGGTCTTAAGACGTCAACAGCAAGGCGTTGGAACGGTTCACCTGCCAAATAAAGCTGTAGCTCCCCACGGGTTAACTTTAGCACGCGTGTGCCAGACGAGGCATCTCTTGCTGACCTGAGCCGCACTTTGTGGATCAGATGTCTAACAAGAGGTCCTCAGAAGGAGGACGTGCAGCGGAGGCATTCCATGGACGGAATCCACGATGACGTTCACAGACAGACCAGCGGGAGAATAACTTGAGCATATTTGGAGCTCAGGTCAGTAAAGAACTTTTACAACTGAGGCAGGGTCTTGAAAAAGAGATGGTGGTGGAGGAGCCCTTAATGGGCCAACGACAGCGCTCGCATCCCCGAAATGGGTTACTGCCATCAGGTTAATCAGCCTCTTGTCCTAGGGGTTGTGTGAAGGGACTAAGCCTTCCAGGAAGTGCGATGGGATGGGCCGGACAAAAGGAGGATGAGATATCTCCAGTATTCCTGATGTCCGAACCTTTCGAGCAGCCAACATCGAATCGGACCACTACCTTGTTGCAGCCAAGGTACGAATGCGAATATCCACGCCACAAAGAAGAATTACTGTAAGAAGATTTAACGTCAAAAAGGTGCAATCGCAAGAGACCGCCAGAATCTTCGCAGAACGCGTATCCCGAAATCCCTCCACGACTTCTATGCAGCCAGCATCAAGTACCGAAAACCAGTGGAAACGTATAATATAGACGATGATAGCCAAAACTTCCGTCCACCTAACCAAAACGAAATGAGGATAGCTATATCCAAGCTTAAATCCAACAAAGCCGTTGATCCTGATGGCTTCCCGGCCGAGTTGTTCAAGGCAGCTGGAAATGACTTGTTAGACAGCATACACCATCTTATTTCCAAGATTTGGTCAGACGACTGTATGCCTGATGAATGGAATCTCAGCATCGTTTGCCCGATCCACAAGAAAGGAGACCCCCTCAACTGCGCCAATTACAGAGGCATTAGTCTCCTCAACATCGTGTACAAGATCTTATCTGCCATATTGTGTGAGTGACTGAAACCCTTCGTCAACAACTTGATTGGCTATCAGTGTGGTTTCAGGCCAGGAAAGTTCACAATCGATCAAGTCCTCACACTCCGGCAAATCCTGAAAAAAAAACCAAGTCCAAATCGATACTCACCATCTTTTTATGCATTTTAAAGCCGCATATGACAGCATTTAAAGAGGAGAACTATATAGAGCAATGTCTAGTTTTGGCTTCCTTGCCAAACTCGTCCGTCTATGCAAGATGACGATGGATAACTCTCGCTGCTCCATCAAGGTCAGTAAAGACCTCACCGAGACCTTCGATGTCAAAAAAGGATTTAGACAAGGTGATGCGCTGTCATGTGACTTCTTTAATATCATACTTGAAAGAATTGTGCGAAACTCAAGAGCCAACACTGGAGGCACAATCTTTCAAAAGTCTCTGCAACTACTAGTATACGCCGAAGACATTGACATAATTGGCAGAGCACAGCGGGCTGTCACCGGTGCATTCGCTAGTATCGAAACAGAAGCCGCCAAAATGGGTTTAGCTGTAAATGAGGGCAAGACCAAGTATATGCTGTCGTTTAAGAAGGGACACACAACTTCGACGAATTGGATAGAACTTCGAGGTAGTAAGGGAATTTGTCTAATGTCTACCTTGGCTCTGTTATTACATAACTCTGAAAATAACACCTCATCAGAAATCAAACGAAGAATAACTCTTGCCAATCGCTGTTTCTTTGCGCAACTGGTGGCAGTGAGCTAAGAACTGGGCTAACTGGAGAGGCTTGTTGGTTGAGTCCGAGGTTCACCCCGAACTGTAGCGCCACCAAAGTAAGTGAGTAAGTAAGTAAGGCGAACACTGGGAGGAACTATAGATCGATTCACCAGCGTCACCGATTATCCTGTATCCACCAGCAACTGTAAGTCCACTGATATAACTATCTAACTGAACATTGTGGATATAGTCGCTGACTGCTGATAGTTTTCCGACGCCACAGAAACAGTTTGGTTTGTACTCATACATCGTCGGTGACGATGATTGTTGTTCCGAATCGTGAATGGGTTTTTAATCTGAATAAGTTTGGTCTAGCTTATCTATGATCACCCTGGAGTTAAGCACTGCATAGAATGCTGACAAAGTGGAGTTGGCACTGCCAGTTATTTTATCTCTGATAAGCTGTATCTCCATTGAATTCGGCTGGTGGCTTGATTGAGTCAGGGTAACATTCATGAATCAATAAAGCGATAGAGACTGGAGCGAATGTTTCATGCGACTTATAGGCACCAGATAATGTTATACTGAAAACAACTGTTCTCTTCAATGAACTTTTACTGTCTTTATTTTCCTATTCTTAAAATCTACCTTAACACAATTTGTGCCTACTATGCATAGAACTAGTATCCTACGGTTGAGGTGCTCGATATGCCAATAACTGTGCTAAATAGATGTGCAAAATCAAATAACTTGCGACTGTTCAAAATTATGATGTAATTCCCATGGACTCATTAATGTAATTGAGGGTTGCAGGACGATTGCAGCTCAAATACAAAGCACAAACATAGCGATCTTCTGGACCTGAAACTTCATGAAAGGGACATATTTCGCATTATCCTCGACACTGTTGCGGTAGTTTATATGAGGTAGAAATATTAGGTCGCGTAAACTAGTTTAATGGAGAACCGGTGCTAGACTCACGAAGTCTGGTCTGCTTTACCGACGGATCGAAGAGGAAATCTGGAGTTGGAACTGGTTTCTTTATAATTAGCGCGCACCAAAGGGGGTATGAATACTCTTATGCTGATTTCTCAGGGCACGGGCGTTAACTAGTGTCCTTGAACTCAGCGTATATCTGTATTGTAAACTGTGCGGTAGCAAATCCTTTGCAACATTTATACGAAATAAAAATTATCTATATAAAATTCGTAATATATGTACATATGTAACACTTCTACTTTGCATTATTGTTAAGGTGAATAATTTTGAGAAATGTTGTAAGCCTTATTTATTTTGCACTTGAATAAATGACAACCTATTTTGGTTACATTATTCAACAAATCTCATGAAAATGATACCAGTGCTTGATAATCTCAATAAATTAACCCTTTGTCAATAAACTACGAGTTTTACAGGCATACAATGCCGACATGGCATTTGACTCACCAACGAGATGCATTCATCGGCTGACTTGATTATCATCGATACTAATTAGGTCAATTTAAATTGCATTTCAATGTGATTCTAATCAATTTTGTGTCATAGAACCCAACATAAAATGCCATTCGATTGAGGGAAGAGTGTTTCATATCTCTAATGTGCATACTCAGAATTCGCAATAAACCTCTAAGTCGACACAAATTTACCACATTATTGACACTTGATGTCAATCTTTGCAGATTTATAATACTTCGGAGCATGGTGATATGTGCGTTATTTACAAATTGTTTCGTAAAATCAAAATGAAGGTAGAAGCATTTAACGAAAATACCTATGTATGTATATTTACGTTGGTTCTGGTGACAGGTGCTTGTTTATTTTTGTCGACAACAGCTTTAATTACGCCATAAGCGCATCAAGTTGCAATAACTGCAAGTTCATAAACGTGGGTCTCACCCATACCCAATACATTCTCTACCAGTTGACTTCAAGTCTTCATTGATTTTGGTCGTTACGTGAATTTCAAATTTCTACTACATAATTTCTAAGCTTATAACTGGTAACATGTTCAATATTTGGCCACTTTGGTACTTTTATTGTGGAAGTGGTTCATATTTTCGTTTACAAAATGAACCCAGAAAATCCCACAGTTGAATCTAGAATTCCAAGTGAGAGGATTTACCTCACACTTGCTTTGTAAAGAATTTAAGCCAGCAGATTAGTTGAGGCGCATCGAATGAAATTGCACTTGTGTAACGCGAAATGAGGCAAGAAAACTATTTTATCTCCATGATGCATAGTACCGGAACCGGGATGGACCAATTGTAAATTTACGGTGGATGAAAGCCCGATGGGAAATTTCACAACTGTAATGTTGCGGCTGATAAAGGTCTGTCACGTGGTAAAGGATTTGTCGGTTGCAATTGCTTGACGTTAAGCTATACTTTGAAATGTGACCATCACTAACTCTTGGGTACTTTCAGTGATTGATGAGATGAGAAATTAGAGTTTCGATTAAATTTATGAGCAAACGGACATAGTACAGCTGCAGGTATTTCAAGGGTTCATATGGTGATATTGGCCTCATACTATTTTCTTTGCAATACGAATTGTGTTAAGTTTCGTCGAAGTATTTTCTTACAAATTTATAAACTAAAATACATATATCATATCATCATTTGTATCTTAAAGGTATGATAATTGTATGCGAAAACTCAGCATGTATGTATGTTGTTGTTAATTATTTGGTTGGGAAAACCTTTTGATTAAATTTTATTATTTTTTAGCAGCAAACACGCTAAAATGTGCTTTTGCACAAATTATTTTCTCAGTAAAGTCTGAGTTATTGAACTGCAGGGTTAAGTACCTTTCGGTACGCATGATACATATCAGTGGCGTGGCGTGTCAGATTTAAGAAAGCCGAACCAAATCAGAAATCAGTCCTATCTTGTGTTTGTTCGTTGCATATTTACCTGGCCGTACAACAACAAAAACACTCATATTATTTTGCAAAGCATTTTGTATGATAAAGAAAAAAATAATATACGCATATTAAATAAAATGATAGAAATCATATTTCATAGAAATTATTATTCAATTATTTTAAAATCAAATTTATTTAATGTTGGAAAAAGTGAAAAGTTTCATCCTATCCGTACTTTATTTATATTCCAAAGCTGTCCAACGATTTGCAAAGATTCTTTTGTAAAAATTAGACCTGTCTTTGATTTTTAGGGTAGTAATTTTTCTATCGATACTGTACTGAATCGGAAAGCCTATCTTCTGTCTGAGAATTTCTTAGATAGGTGTGAATTCGCTCTAAGGCTAAAAAGAATCTTTCCACAGAAATTAGAAGAGTTATTAATAAGCTATTGAAGTTTAAAATTTGAGGAAAAGTATCTTTTAATACCTCACTCTGAAGATCGAACTAAAGAATAAGAACATAGAGCTGAAGAAGTTAAGGCGTTATATACGCAACTTAAAGTTCATTTTTTAGAGCAGTAAAGTCGAAAATTCCAGGAAAAATATGTATTAGAAGAACATTTTTTGATCCAGGCATGACTAAGCAAAACTATGATATTTCGATTTATTTAATAGATCCTAGAGAATTAAGTCATTAATTAATTTGTACCTTTCTTTAATCTGGGTCACAAACTTGTCTTTAATTTCCACAAAAAGTCGTCTATAGTTAGTTTTGAAATCAATACTAGAAATGAGCAATTGGCGCTTTGTGGGAGCTCAGTACATTCAATTATGCTATCAAAAATCGATTCAAGCTTATTTAAAAACTCGGAAGACATCCAAGATTTAAAGCTCTTGATCTCTATCTTAGCAACTTTAACGTATTCGTCTTA
Organism: Blera fallax; assembly: GCA_946965025.1. Classification (NCBI taxonomy): domain Eukaryota; kingdom Metazoa; phylum Arthropoda; class Insecta; order Diptera; family Syrphidae; genus Blera; species Blera fallax. The sequence goes on from OX337246.1 coordinate 60,705,776, forward strand.
TTTTGAATTAAATAAGAAATTTTAACATTGATTCCTGGCTGATTGCTATTTCTCGAAACTTGGTATTAACGCAGCAATTCTCTAAATCTTAATTTGCATGTTCGTCCTTGATCTCTATTTTTGAATCGATACCTATTGTTTTAATTGTTGTATCATGCGTCTCTTATATGCAATTGTTATTAATTTTTATTATTCCAGTACCATTAAGTTAATCTATGTATTTTCATTGGCTTTTACATGTGCGCTTGTACTGAGTTTCTTCAGAAATACTAAACAAAAATGTTTTCTCTTAATTTATGGAATATTTATATCGACAGCCAGGCAGTTCAAATCCCTCATATCCAGCATTGTAACATCTAAGGCAGTGAAAAACTGGCGCATATCTCTCTCCTAGCCTCATCGCTAGGCAACTATGGCCAAAACTAGACTAAAGACCTTCTAACGGACTTCTTAAACGTAATAGAGGAATCCTCTCTACTCTAAGGAACGTAATAACCCGACAATGCACGACAGGCAAGCATGCCGAAGGATTGGGTATCCTCTAAGCCGACTTCTGCAGAAGTAGCAGGGACGAAGAGGAAGAAAAATTAATCCCTCACTTCTTGTGCACGTGTTCTGCACTGGCTAACATTAGGAAAGCTTAGACTAGGTTAGGTAGGTGGGCTGGCGGGGAGAAAATTTACTCCCCGCCACACTCGGGTCAATATTGACCCATTGTGATGCCCCTTGGGGAAAGGATGTCCCTTGCGCATTGAAACCCATTTCCGAAACTTATTAGCTGCGATAATTATTGTTACGAGTCTTTGCATACAAACCATCCTGAGGACTTGATGAATTTCATTATCCTGTCTGATGATGTGCTGGCGAGATCGTCTAGGTCTTGGAAAAAGTAACTTTCTAGCAATTTGTTCCTGCTGTGTTGGAGACCAGGGCAGTGGCATAGGAAGTGGGTTGTGTTCTCAAAAGCTCCCTCGTCACCGCAGCCTCTGAAGAGTTCTTCTTCCGTCAGACGTAGTTTTTTCAAATAATACCGTAGAGAGTTGTGCCCCGTGATAACCCCAACGAGGATGGAAATGGATTTCCTGTCTTCCCGTATAATTCTCTCGATTCTGCCTTGTTCGAAGGACGGCCATAGTTTCCTCGTGATTACACAGGTATCTAAGGAGGTCCATTTGGTATTCGCCTCTTGTATGGCTTCAAGCTTAAGTGTGCAAGGCGGGATGTGCACGAGTGGTTCTGCTTGTCTTGAAATGGCTACAGAACCCTTTTTTGCTAATTCGTCAGCTTCCTTGTTACCAGATATATCCCCATGTCCAGGGACCTTAAGCTCTTCTCGACAGCACTTCCCAAGTTTCGATTTAATTTCTGTAGCAGTTATTTCTTTTATAGCTGCCTGGCTGCCAATAAAAAAAAAGGTGATACCCTCTTGTGGTATAGCCCTTACTGCACAATCACGGGCGGCTGTTGTCACTGCCAAGACGTCCGCTTGGAAGACGCTGCTGTGGTCTGGGAGGCGTATTGATTTCGATATTCCCAGCGATTCGGAGAAGATGCCTGACCCTATGCCAGAGTCCATTTTAGAGCCGTCTGTATATATGGCAATGGATTGCGCATTAGGTATCTGACCTCTTTACCACTCTTCCCTGCTAGGATAGGCGCTTGAGAAAGGTCTATTAAATCTAAGGAAAGCTACAACAGGTCATTACTATTTCAATGGTCTCAATGAACTTAATAACGCCTCTAACATTAATAATTTCATAAAGAAAAGCAATCTGACAGAGTAATCCACCTGCCCCTACTTTGAAGCACAATGGACCTAATTTGGGCTAAGTGTACCTCATCGAGGGCCACATCAACCAACCAAGTTATAACTAAGGTCTAGAATTACAATACCAGTTAGGACAATATTAGGATAGTGACTGTTTCAACTTTTTCTAAACTTTCAACTTTACTAAATGCTTTAATTCCATTGTTTTCAATATGTCTGCTCAATTCTTCATATTTGGTTTAATAGCAATTTTTTTTTTATTCTCTAGCTTTCTAAGTTCTTTTAATAGGTTAGTAGGTTAGTTAAGGTTGAAGTGGCTGCCAGCTAGGAGTCGCCAGCATACTTAGACCAATGGTAGGTCCATTGTGATACACGTGGATCATGGGGGAAAGTTTCTCTCTACCTACTCGTTAAAACCAATTTGGGCTTCTTATGAAGCGTAGGAGGCTCTTAATGTCAGTATACATCAGGTCGCCTATATCGTTGTAATAGGGAGCTCCTTAGTGAAGCTTCCTTCCACGGGAGAGAGCTGGGCAGAAACAAAGAAGGTGAGGGATAGTTTCCTCCTCTTCTTCATCCATGCAGCTTCTACAAAAGTCGTTCGCAAAGAGGCCTAGCCTTGTAGCATGCTTGCCTATTAGACAGTGTCCAGTGATGATTCGTATTTGAATAGGTTGATTGGCTCGATAATTCTAGGGTGCGAAATATATACTTGAATAAACAATAAACTGTTGAATATCTGTTCGATTTCAATTTCAAGTTGCATTATTTTATAGTCACAGAAATAGATATCAGCGCTATATCTATTTGTATAATTATTCTCTCTTGGCATTGATTTCCTTTGTTTCTCTTAGATAATGCGGGGACCTGTTTGGTGAACAGGGTCCTGAAAAATAGGGTTTTATATTAGCTTTGTTGAACTTCTGTTGCTTGTTTTGGAGACTTGAGGGGGCTGTGGGTAATCCCAGTAACACATACTGCTGGTGTGGATAGCAGCGAAATTTCGTTAAGGATGTTCATATGCGCTGTTCATATGGATTCATTAAACTTGCATAAAATATTGAGTTTTAGAGCACTGGCGGCAGCAGTTTATTTAACTCTTGTATCAAGAGGTGGTAGGTCTAGTAGGACTTCCAAAGCCGGCAAGTCTCTGTACCTTTTGAATGGTGGAAAGTGAATACCTGAAAATTTAGTCTTTTCCCACCAAATTAGAAAGGCATAGGTAACAATGGGAGTGACTATGGTAAGGTATGTCCAGTAAATCAACTTGGGCTTAAGATCCCATTTCATATCAAAGTTTGGAAAAAGCCAATAAGGCTTTTATTGTCTTTGATATGATTCCATCTATGTGACGTTTCCAGTTGAGTTTTTAGTCTAGGGTTACTTCTAAATATTTAACTTTACTTGAAAGATTAAATTGGACAGCGTTTAGAGTTATTGTCTGGAGACTTAGACTTCTTCTCCTAGTGAACGGAATGATGACAGTTTTTAATGGAAAAGGTGATAAGACACCTCCTTGAGGACAACCTTTAGTGCTTTTGATGGAAAGTGAGAGATGACCAAGATCGGCAGAGGTAACTCTGGTGCTTAGCATAGAACAAATCCCTTTAGTTTTGTTTTTGTCGATAGCTTTGGCAGTGGCTGCCGATTTAATAGATTGAAAAGACTCGTTGTCAAAGCTCAGAGATGTCTAAAAAAACACAAAGTGTGATGTCCTTGTTTAATAGTGACTTTTGAATTTTTTCAACAAAGTGGTATAAGTCTGTAATTGTTGATTAACTTGCCTGACAAGCAAATTGCTGACCGTTAAGAGAGTGCTCTACTAAAGTGGTGTTTCTGATATGGAGATCAATGATTGGTCTGGAGGATTTTGGGTCTGGAGGGGGGAATGAAGTTAAGTTCGAAACTGGATCTGAAGACTGAGACCAGGGAGTCTATGATAATTTTGATCCCGTGTTGAATCAGGGCGGGGAATATACCATCATGAGTTGGAAGGTTTTGCTTTATTGAAAAGCTTTCTTACCTTATGCTTTAGGCTTTCTAGCTCATCGGTCCACCAGGGAATATCACGGTTAGACGTGCTAGACTTAGGTCGACAACTGGATTCGTGAACTGACTGTTCTGAGCTGAGACTTGCGGTAACTTCATCAAGAGTGTTGTGAAAGTCAATATTTGAGAAGGGATAGTTGTATTCACACCTGAGGGTCTCTGTGTAGACGACGCAGTTTATACGTTTAGGAATTCTGTCAATGGTAATTGGATGTCTTCATGAACTCAAGTAAAATCTGATATACATACGTGTGGTCAGACAGAGAGAGTTTCTTTAAGATGTACCAATTAAGTATTAAGTCAGAGTGGGATGAACTGCATATAGCGATATCCAGAACTTCTCTCCTGATAGAATTAATTGACTCTATTTCAAATTTCAATATTTGTGGAAATAAGAAAATTTAATAGGGACTCACCTCTTTTATTTATGTTACTACTTGCTGATGATAGACAGCTGACCCGATTAAGTAAGTCTGATCCTTTTCTGACTTGATCTGATAGGAGCTGATAGTAAAAGCTTTGTCGGCGATTGAGTGGTAATGTGTGTGTATATGTACATCCGCGACTGTAAGTGTTGAATCAGAAGCTACTTCGGCAAATGCTTAGAAACCAACTGTTATTTGGCGAAGAAAATTGGAAGATTTTTTTTCGGTCGTTTCTTATATAACAGTTATGATGACGCCAAGATCATTCTGATTTAGGAGTGTACTGCGTGACATGCTATCCGTGCAAGAATGGATTTTTTATTTTTGTTGTTTTTTTAAGTTATTTTATATTGAGCACAAAAACAGGTGTGATATGTACCAATAAAATCTGAAATAACATAGTTTTCGGTAGATTTGGAGGTTATTTTGGAGGAAATATATTTCATGTTATATTAAGTAAATTGTATGCAACTGTTAGTGCTATCATAGGTCGATAGCCATACTGTACGCCAGAAGAAGAAGTTTGGTTCAAAAGCAAAGTGCCCAGGTAATAGTATTCAAAAATGGAGTAATGTTCTTTGGAGTGACGAAACTAAGCTATATTTCTGCACCTCGAACTTTGCACACAACGTAGTTTTGGTTAATTTCCTTAAGAGATTAATTAACTCCTAGAGTCATACATATACCATCTAATTAAGTTGATATAAACTATTAAAAGACTTTTATTGGAAATACAACAGTAAGGAAGGCAGGAAAATTTTATTTCGAAGCAATTTTACTTACTTCTTACTTTACTTATGTCCTGTTTCCCCTTGTGGGTCCTAGGGCCTCAACTACGCCTACGCGCCATCGTGTACGGTTCCTGGCAATGAGCTTCAGCTCTCTCCAACTCTTCCCCAATTGTCGTGACTCCTCCTCAACTGTTCTGCGTGATGTATTTTTGGGCTGACCCGCCCTTCTACCATCTTGTGTTAACGGATTCCACTGCATTGCGTATTTTGCAATGAAACTGTCGCCTTTTCGAAGTGTGTGACCAATCCACAGCCACTTCCGTCGTTGGATGGTTTTGCTTATTGGTTCCTGACCCGTTCTCTGGTAAAGATGTTCGTTAGAGATACGGTTAGGCCAGAAAACCTTTAAGATGTTACGTAGGCACCTGTTGACGAACGTTTGTAGTTTTTTTGTGATAATGGAGGTCGCCTTCCAAGTGCTGCACCCATACAACAGCACGGATTCAACATTAGAATGGAACAGTCGCAGCTTGGTGTTTAAGCTGATTGCATTGCTTCGCCATTGGACAACATTTCAAACGCAAACTTTGCTTTGCCGATTCGGTTGACAATATCCTGTTCGGTTCCACCTTCGGTCGAGACCATACTCCCAAGATATTGGAAGCTCTCTACTTTCTCTGCCGGTTGTCCAGCAATGTTAACTTGAGTTGTTGAGGTAGTGCCGAGATTGATGATTTTGGTTTTGGCAGTGTTAATCTTCAACCCCACGACATTTGCCTCCCTCTCCACACTTGCTGTCATTTGGTGCAGATCCATAATCCTGTAAGAGAGTGGACAAACGTCGTCAGCGTAGTCAAGATGCTTAAGTTGAGTTGAAAGAGTCCAACGAATTCCTCCGCTTCCAGTAGACAAGGCTGCTCGAGGCACATCGCTAATCACCAACAAAAAAAGTATCGGCGATAGAATGCAATCTTGTCGAACCCCACTTTGGATCTCGAATTCCTCTGACAGCTTTCGTCTATGCAAAACGTGGCACTTAGACCCATCATAAGTTGCTTTGATAATAGCTATTAGTTTATCGGGTATACCTCTCCTGCGCAAGGCAAGCCAGATAAACTGCCTGTTGACACTGTCGAACGCCTTTTCAAAATCTATGAACAGATATTTTGGACAAAATAATCAAATCATTTCCATTTTATTTCGTCTCAACTATTTTATTGGCGAAGTATTAAAATGAGTTATATTTTTATATTATTTTATATGTTTGTATTTATTAGTTGTATTGGCTTTTAAATTTTGTTAAATCTGTATCCGAAATGAATTAAATGGATTTTATTTGAAACCAATAAAATTATGTACATTTATATATATACAATTAAGAAAATTAGGAAAATTATTTACTCCTATTTCACTGACTAACTGTTTTCATTATGGTTGCATCAAGGGATGTGTAATCTTCGAAAGATACAGATTCGCAAACCTGAGTACTCGATTTCAGGAATACGCCTACGTACTTACATACACCCTGCACGCTTCCACTACTCTCCCCGCGAGACTTCCATAAGGTATTATTTCGCGGGGCTATTTAGCCTTTTAGGGTCTACTCTGTTCTTTGTCGCCTTTTATTCTTAGGCACTCGATATTTCTGAGTTCGACCTGAACGCTGGTCACATAGCAATTCACTTCGTACCAGATGTCTTCCGACTGTATCTATATTATTTATGATGTGTCTGGGTTCCGTCAAGTTTGAACCTCTTGGTATAAATCCAGACCGTGAAACATTTCGTCTTCTGCGTCTTCTTTGAGGTTATCACAGCAAAGATAAAGTGCTGAGTTAGCGTGCCCGAATCTGTGAAGGTACTTTCTGAATCCTCCACGACCAGTAAGGAACTGTGTGATGTTGCAGTTCACCTTTCCTACTCTCTTTTTCACCCAAATTTTTATGTTGGGGATGAGTTCGTTCGTGTCCATCTTCCTGTTGTGGCGTCATCCCATCGATTTTGCCAATTTGCACGCACTAAATACAAATACCCTTTTAATGTTCACACACAGTGCACGTTGAAGGAAGATAGAGAGATAGAAAGAGATTGGTGTAGTGGTTTGAAACACAGGTGTATTTGGTTTTACATTTGCTTCAGGGGTGGTGTGCAGATAACTGGGGAGATTTGTTTGTTCTTTTTTCCTCCGTTTCTGATTCACAGTATTTTTTCCCTGTCCACCTGGTGTCATAAGCAAATTAACCATCTAACAGAACGAACAATTTTTCAAGCCATATGACAACCCTACTGCAAGTGTTATGCCTTGGCAGAGTGTTGTCATAAGCTTTCACAATTGATCGGACTGCTTTTCTTATCAAATAATGCTTGCTGACATCAGGGTTTGAACTGTGAACCATCAGCTCGACGAACGATGACTCTACCACTACACCATTGCCACCCGATATTTTTGCTTTAATAGTTGTTCCATGCTGTCGATTCCCGAGTTTCCTGTTGTATACTCGTTTCATTTCATCCACCAAGATATCGATGGGCACCAAGCTAGCTACGACGCATGCCGCTTCCTCTGACACTATTCTTTTGTTGCCATAACGTCAGCCCACACTGGGGATGCTTACAGTAGAGCTATATTAGCTAACCCGTAGATATGAATTGTAATAAATAAATAAATCAACTTATGAGTGCAATATAAAATATTTCGTAAAATAAATAAATAAAAGAAGTAGTGCCACACCTACATACTTATTAAGAACAGGATTCAAAATTGATAGAATGTGTATTGGCGGACCCTTCATAGACCTCTATGTATAGTTTTAATGATAAATGTTGAAGAAAAACTAAGGAATAGGGTACAGCACAATCCTTTCTATAAAAATTACGTTTATTCGATACGTTTTGTTCAAATTTTAAATGAGAAAAGTTACGAACAGATAAAATAGACAAAAAATCTTTTGGAACACAAAGGGTACAAGACTAAAGGAAATAAGAAAGAAAATTTCCTCTAAATGCATGAAGGTCTACCAAAATAAGTTTTTTTTTCGTCTTCTAAGTTTTCCGTTTTCTGTTTGTATTTTGAGTCATAAAAGTACAAAGGACAAATTACATCAACAGCAAGAACAACAATACACCTGCAGTGTGGCAAATAAGTATTCGCTAAAAAAGAGAAAGAGCGACGCCGACAGAAAGAGAGATTACACTAAGTTACGAGCCAAAAAAGGAGAAACGACATTTTGTCCTTTGAGGCATCAGAGCAACACTACTTATCGTACGACACGAAAAGAACTAACTAAGACGTTTTTTATTTGAAAAATATTTCCGACAAGAGTACGTGTTGTTTGTACAATGAAAGTATGTGCGGAACTTGAAAAGAAATGTAATTTTATATCAAAAACTTAATTTGAAGATCCCTTTGATGCAAATGTCAAGAGAAAGTTTTCGCAGTATTTCACTGAACTTTTCTGTGCTGAACGCTGCTGGAGTATTTTTGTCCACGTAGTTGAGGAAAACGTAGTGGAATTAGTTTCGCATTCTCATGAAGGTAAACATTTGTTAATTTGAAAAGTTTTCCATTTCAAGATACAATGAGATTGAGTTACACATTTCTGGTTAAGGAGGAAACGAAAATGCCCATTTTATTAATCTTTCTTGGGGCATCTATGTACATACAAGAGGTCTCTGCTCTTTTTATTGTTTTAATTTCAAATGCATGTCTAGTACGTACATACATATGCATATGCGCGAATTCGCTTATGATGACCAGGACATATCTTCGGAATTGTATAAACAATGTTACTCAGAGAGCTTATGCACCTTAAAAAAAAAACTAATTGATTATTCAGTTATCATATTCCTTCGTAAGAATGCATAAGCATTTAGAGCACCTGCCAAACATCATGAATTTTGAAACCATCCACCACGATAAGTGCCATTAAGCCAAACGGTGCACTTACAAACACAAGGGATTCCCTCTGTAATATCATTTATCCCAAGAATTTCCTTTTCCCTCGGTTGGTTGTCAGTTGCAAACCGAGTATTATTTTTGACTCCAAATTGTTTAAGTAGTATGAGTGTGCTAAATGTGGCAAGAAACTATTTATGACAACTTAAAGTAAACTATACTTTTTGCAGTTTACTTGTGGTGAACGAGTACATACTCTGAAATGAATTCAAATATCTAGATGGTTTACGGAACTGCGTATTCAGATCCATGCATACTGTATAAGCATACATACATATATGTATTTTTGTACGTATGTAAGTACACATAATAATATAATGTACTAACGGAGCTCGTATGATTGATTTCGTGCGATAAGAGTGATGCTATGAACGCCTTAAACATACAAACGTTCTTTGTTTTTGATTGGTCTGCACCAAAAGAAATGTAATTTCAATTAATTCCAACATCGTTCAAGAATTTCAAAACAAAGTGCTGAGAAATATAGTCAATGCACCATGGTACATAAGGAACAATGACCTCCACAGGGACCTAGGAGTGGAATTCGTCACAGATGAAATTAAAAAAAATGTACGAAAGCACGAATCAAGGCTTCTACTACACACAAACACTGAAGTAGTACAACTTTTGGACAACGGAAACATAGCACGAAGGCTCAAAAGGACAAAGCCATTTGCACTCGTTTAGGTCAATTCAGAAATAAATATATACATTTTTTTTTTCTTTTTTTTGATATAACCCTTGCCCATGTGGCAGACACTGCGACCTAGAAGATTTATTGTATCATAAGGGTGTTCTTAGTCTAAGAGACCGTCTACCTCCCTAATGAAGGATAGTAGGTCCTTAGTTACAGAGTTTTTCATTTCTGCTGGCGTACATATTTCTTTATAGAAAATACGTCTCCTTAACCAATGTAATGCTGGGCAATTGCAGAGAATGTGTTCGGACGATTCGCCCTCCTCCGAGCAGAACCTACATTCCGTCTCTGAGCCCAGGTTAAGTTTGTCAAGGTGGTATCTCAAGCCACAATGGCCCGTGAGAAAGCCCACTAGCTTCCTGATACTTTCCTTATTAAGGTTAAGTATATCCTTATAGGAGTAGGGTCTGATTAGTAATTTGGATTGTCTCAACCCTGGGACATTTTCCCAGTGGTCCAGACGAAGCTTGTGTTCCCAGTTACTAATCAGCGCTGTGGCGAATGACCAGTTAATGCCACAGTAAGGTTCAGGTCCTATGAACGCAGATTCTGAGCCAGCCCTAGCTAGTTCATCTGCTAGCTCATTACCTGCAATCCCTTGATGGCCAGGAACCCATCCAAGTTTTACCTTATTTAGTCTCGCCAGGGATTGCAGTGCATTGTAGCAGTTTTTAACTGAAATGGAGTCCACTAAATTGGACGACAGCGCTTTGAGTGCTGCCTGACTGTCTGAAAATATAAATATTCTAGCGCCCTTAATACCCTTACTAAGGTTTAACCTAGCGCAGATTTCAATGGCATGGAGTTCAGCCTGAAATACCGTGGGGCACATTCCCATAGGTATCGAGACTTTGGCGTTGGGTCCAAAGACACCAGCTCCAACTCCAGATTCCATTTTCGATCCGTCAGTGAACCAAACTAGACCTCTAGGGTCTAATACCGGAACACCATTAGACCAATTTGCACGATCTAATATTTCTACCTCAGATAGCCTACCGAAACAGTACTCCTTGACCATGGTGTCAGGGATGGTACAAAACATGTCTCTTTTGGGGATTGAGTCAAGAATTTTCAGATGTCCCACATGGTCACCTGATTTATACTTGTATTCTATCTGCAACTTGATAGCACACCTAGCAGCTGTCTTCCTAATGAAGATATGAAGGGGTGAAAGCCCAACGATTGCTTCTAAAGCTGCCGTCGGGCAGGTACGCATAGCACCTGTGATGCCGAGACAGGCAACTCTTTGTAACTTCTGGAGTTTAGTTGCCGTTGTCCGTTCAAGAACTTTCGGCCACCAGATGATGGCCGCGTATGTGATAATAGGCCTCACCATCATTGTATACATCCAATGTATCATTTTTGGAGGCCCACATGGCCTTATTAGCACGCTCGATGGCGAACTTGATATGAGAATTCCAGTTGAGCCGTTTGTCGAGGATAACCCCGAGATATTTGACTTCACTGGAATAAGCTAGAGTTGTGCCTTTGATAATGATAGGTCCTAGATCGACCAGTCTTTTCCTAGTAAAAGGCACTAGAACAGTTTTGCAGGGATTGATGGATAGTCCTTCTCTGCTACACCATTCTAAAACATGTAGTAAAGCACCTTGCATGCCGCTGGAGATGGTTGCGCTGTGCTTGCCACTAATAAGTATCGCCAAGTCATCCGCACAACCAATGGCGGTATAGCCTAATCTGTGAAGATCGACTAGAAGGTTATCTATGACTAGTGACCATAGAAGGGGAGAGAACTCCACCTTGGGGACAGCCCTTAGCTGCGGTCACAGACACAGAAACTCCTCCCGAGGAGGAAGTCATAATTCGACTTTCAAGCATGGCCCTTATCCATTTGCTGGTCGAATCCTCGATGCCTCTGCTACTGATTGCTCTCTCTATTGAGCTGTAGCCAGTGTTATCGAAAGCGCCCTCAATGTCAAGGAAGGCACATAGGGCTATTTCCTTAGAACCAAGAGTTCGTTCAATTTTCTTCACAAGATAGTGAAGAGCCCCTTCTGTGGATTTGCTCTTCCTATATGCAAATTGACTTGAGTGCTGAGGGGTAGACAAATCTAACCGAGCTCTAATGTGAACATCGATGAGTCTCTCCATCGTTTTGAGAACAAATGATGTTAGATGTTTTTTTATAATTTACCCGCACTCAAGGGGTTATGAATACCCTTTTAATGTTTATACACAGTGCGCGCGTTGAGAGGAAGATAGAGAGAGAGAGAAAGAGATTGGTGTAGTGGTTTGAAACTCAGCTGTATTAGGTTTCACATTAGCTCCAGGGGTGGTGTCCAGAATAACTGGGGAGATTTGATGCTGTCATGTATTTTTTGCCTTTGCTTCTGATTCACAGTATTTTTTTCCCGATCCACCTGATGTCATGAGCATATCAGTTATCAACAGAGCGATCCCGTGTGGAGTTTAGTCAGTTCTCCCATCGGGCGCGTCCCCAGGTGGCGGATTGGGGGGCCCTGTGAGCGTGTGTACCATATGGTGCACACAATCACAGGGTTGGTGGAAATATCAAATACCACCCGCGTACCAAAAAACTGACAGGAGGTGGATACTCTATAAAAATCTAACATGGAAGAGACGAAAAGGAATGAAGTTACGGTGCAGGGATTCGGATCCCCAGTACCGGCGGCGGAGAGTGCGAAAGCAGGCTCAAAGTCGTCGAGATACAATGACTGCAATAGAAATAGAAATGAAAGCAATAGTGTTATTGCACCGACTACAGCAGTGGTAAACTTGGCTGCTGTAGCCAGTAATGTTACAAGTCACGAGTCTAACGACGCGAATACGGTCCTTGATCCGTTCAGAAAGAGTACACGGTTTGCGCGCTCGCCAATAAAAGGCGCTTCTCCTAGAGACAATACGCGGTCGTATTCGAAATCGTCTTCACCCACAAAAGTGATAGACTCGATAAAATCCACTGATACTGCTCAAGACGCCCAAAATAGCAATGTCAACCACGAGAGCACTAAAATGCTACAACTCGGACTGAAAATAGACGGCCTTATTAATTTTTACAGGGACAAGCATAACGTCCATGGGGAAATTAAAAAAATGGGCACGCTCATTAAGTCTGTTTTCCGGGAGGCGGAATCCGAGCTTGCTGATCTACGAAGTGAGATAGCTGTTCTCCGAGAACAGATAAAGCACCTTAGTCGTAGTTCCAACAATAGCCAAACGACAATAGCCACACAAACGAACATAGCCCCGGCCGAAACAAAAACGGGAAGAAACGTGACGGGTAAAGAAACACGGCCGACAGACAAGAGTCAAACGTACGAACGGCCTTTCAAAAGAACCAGAGAGGATGACGGAATAGGTAGCCGGTCCGAAGAGCAACCAATAAAAGATAATGCTCGGAAAAAGACGCGGACGAACTCGCCAAAGAAGCCAAACCGCGACAACAGCTCAAATTCGGCTAAAAAAGCTTTAGTCTTGGATCAGAATAAGCAAACAGGAAAGGTAATTAAAACAAAACCCAAGCCAAATCCAGAGAACAAGTCGACACAAGAGTGGGTTAAGGTTGGCAAGAAAACGCGAGGCGCGAGTGGCAAAAAACCGCGACCTGATGCGATAGTTATCAAAAAAACCGGAGAACTATCGTACGCGGACATGCTTCGGAGACTGAAGTCTGACCCTTCACTTCAAGAAGTAGGGTCGAATGTTAGTCGAATCCGGAAAACTGCGAGTGGAGATCTCCTACTCTCGCTTAGCAAATCTGCGAATCCTACAACTGCGTTTTATAAAGACAAAATTAAAGAAGCGCTGGGAGAAAGTGGCAGTGTTTGGTCCATAACGCAAGAAGTCTTGCTGGATTGCAAAGATATTGACGAAGCCACATCGAAAGAGGAGATATGTGCCGCTCTATCAGAGCAAGTTAGTTTCGAGATCAAAACTTCTATGATCAAAAGTGTTAGAAAAGCCTATGGCGGAACGCAAACTGCTAAAATAAGCATTCCAGTGGAAATCGCGAACAAGCTGCTTAAAATCCGTAAAGTACGCATCGGCTGGGTTTACTGTCGCATACGAGAAACAATTGTGCCAAAACGTTGCTTCAGATGTCTTGAGTTTGGACACTTCGCGAAAGCATGCAAAAATCCTCAAGATCGATCGGTTTTGTGCATTAAGTGCGGAGAGCCTGGTCACAAATTGAAGGACTGCAAAGGCAAACCGAATTGCTTACTATGCAAAATTAAGTGCATAAAATCTGATCATATAACTGGTAGCATTAGATGTCCAGAATACCAACACGCGTTAGAAGCTATTTCGAAAAAAATATGAATATCTTGCAGCTTAACCTTAACCATTGTGAAGCGGCTCATGACCTTTTACAGCAAACGGTTCGAGAACTAAAAATTGATGTAGCTATACTCTGTGAGCAATACCAAAACTTAACCGACAATAAATGGTTCACCGACGCCACGAATAAGTCCGCAATCTGGGTGTGCGGAGACGCGTCAATCCAGGAATATCCGGAGGTTTGTGGGGATTTCTTTGTACGGGCTAAGATAAATGGTATTTATATATACAGCTGCTATATACCACCTAGTGCTACTATCGAAAGTTTCGAGACGATTTTGGATAGGCTAGTTGCGGACATTACAGGCAGAAGTCCTGTCATAATAGCGGGCGATTTCAACGCCTGGGCCACAGAATGGGGCAGTTCATATACTAATCGTAGGGGGACTATTTTACTTGAAGCGTTTTCTTGTTTGGATATTGTTTTAGCTAACAACGGAAGCACAAACACATTTAGTACAGCCAGATCGGGATCTATCGTTGACATCACGTTTGCAAGTAGCGGCCTTATACGAGATGATAGCTGGCGCGTGAGCGATCACTATACACATAGTGATCACAATGCAATTCTCTTCACCGCCGGTTTTAGGCCATCAATTCGCAATGATCGCACAATACTCAAGCGATCTAAATGGAACGTAAATACTCTTGATGAGGACCTTTTAAGCTTCGCCATTAGTGAGGCGATAATTGAAACCAGAACCGCAGAGGAATTCGCAACGGAGGTATCACGGGTATTAACCAATGCGTGTAATATATCAATGTCCAGGCTGGGAACGGAAAAACATCGACCACCAGTATATTGGTGGACCCCTGAAATCGCGGAGCTGAGATCGATGTGTCACCGAGCACGCAGAATTTATCAGCGATCCCGAACCCGGAACGTTCGGGAACAACAACCCGAATCCGCCCGAATTGCATGTCGAGAAGCAAGAACTCGTTTGAAAGAAGCGATTAAGTGTAGCAAACGTCTTTGCTTTAAGGACCTCTGTGAACAACTTAATAAAGACGTCTGGGGTAAGGCTTATAAAATTATATCAATGAGGCTAAAAGGCCCCCGTTAGCTATGATAACTCGTGAAGAATTATTCGAAGCATGTAAGAAGATAAGCGATAGAACGGCTCCGGGACTGGATGGAATCCCAAATAGAGCCCTAAGAGTCGCTATCCACGCTCGACCAGACTTATTTACTGAAATGTTTAACATCTGTCTTCACGAGGGCGTTTTCCCTGAGCCTTGGAAGCGCCAACAGCTAGTTTTACTCCCGAAAGGAAAGGGGAGCCCAAATGAACCGTCGTCCTATCGTCCTCTTTGTTTGCTCGATACAGTCGGAAAAATCTTTGAGCGAATAATTTACAATAGGCTCTTGCCAGCTATTGAAATAGCAGGAGGCCTATCAGAGCACCAATACGGTTTTCGCAAGGCACGCTCCACGGTTGATGCTATAAACGCGGTAATATCGAAAGCAAGAACCGCTATACAAGGAAAACGTTGGAAAGGCGGTACTAAGAAATACTGCGCAATTATAACTCTGGACGTAAAAAATGCGTTTAACTCGGCGAACTGGGAACGCATTATGAGAAGTCTTTATCGAATTGAAATACCGGGCTATCTTTGTAAAATAATTAATAACTATTTTGCCAACAGAGTCCTCTTCTATGACTCTGACGAAGGTATTAAGACCTACGACGTAACTGGCGGTGTTCCACAAGGCTCGGTCTTAGGTCCTCTGCTATGGAATGCTATGTACGACGAAATTCTACGCCTACAGATTCCAAGAGAAGCGTCAATCATCGGCTTTGCGGATGACATCGCCGTGGTGGTCGTAGCAAAAACAATTGAAGAAGTTGTACTCCACGGTAACGAGACAATTGAAACGGTACGTCGTTGGCTAGCTGACGCCGGTTTGCAACTTGCCGACCATAAAACTGAAGCGGTGCTCATTACAAGTAGGAAAGTCCGTGAAACGATATCTCTTAGAGTCGGGCGCCACGAAGTAGTTTCCCAACCATTTATCAAGTACCTTGGTGTAATTATCGACGTTAGGTTAAATTTCAAGCACCATCTTGAATATGCTTGCAAAAAATCCTCAAAAACTGTTAGTGCACTTTCAAGGCTAATGAGCAATATAGGAGGCCCAAAGCAGAATAAAAGACTTCTTATTGCAAGAGCTGCCAGTTCAATCAATATGTACGCAGCAGAAATATGGTCAAGTGCCGCAAAAGTTAAGTCTTACGTGCGGGGAGTTAAATCCGTCCACCGTCTCAGCGCACTTAGGGTCGCCAGTGCGTTTCGAACGGTTTCAAACGATGCTATACTCGTCGTATCCTCAATGCTGCCCATCGACATACTTGCTGCAGAAATGAAAAGACTTCGAAGCGAGCGAGTTCGAAACGGTCGGGTAAACGACGAAAAAAGGAAATACGAAAGGAACTGCAGTATCGCAACCTGGCAACAGCAATGGAATGAATCCTCAAAGGGAAGATGGACGCATCGTCTTATACCAATTATCGATGTATGGATAAAACGCGATCACGGTGAAACAAACTTTTACCTAACTCAGTTCCTGACGGGACATGGCTGTTTCAGAGAATACCTCTACAAACGCAAATACGAAATTGCCCCAAACTGTCCACACTGTGAACATGTTTCGGAAAACGTAGAACACGTATTTTTTCATTGCCCACGGTATGCAAACGAGAGGATTGCCCTTCGGGACCAGTTTGGGGAGTGGGCTACTCCCGAGAATGTTGTAAATTACATGCTCCAGAATGATGATAACTGGAACATCGTAAACACCGTGGCGGTACGCATAATGAGCGATCTTAGGCATCTAGAGCGTCTACGCAACGCGAATAATTCAAGCCACCGCGCTTCAAACGCATAATAACACATAATGGCGAATAGGAGAATATTGCCTTAAAAGGCTAACCAGCCCCGCGAAGTATTACCTAACGGCAGTTCCACGGGGAGAGTGGTTTGATGTGTGCAGGGTGTGGTTTAGCACGTAGGCGTATTCCTGACTCCATTAGCCAGGTTTACGAATCGTGCATGCCAGTAGCTCGGGTTACTGGTATCTATGAAGATTACACATCCTTTGGCGCAACCATAAAAAAAAAAAAAAAAAAACCCCGTAAGATTTAGGCAGCTCACTGGGCCTATTGCCCGGTTTGGGAATAAAGATCACGTTTACCTGTCTCCAGGTAGTCGGGATGTATCCCCAATAGTAGCTGGCTCTAAATAAAGCTATACCCGGCATGATGAGGTCGATAACTTTCTGCAAAAGTGCTGGAAAGATACCGTCACCGCCGAGGGCTTTGAATGGTTTAAAGGAACTCACCGCCCATTTAACCTTATCTGGACTAAAACATTTTTCCGGATAAACTATTTGCTCTATTAGCAAAACCGACCCTATGGTCAGCTACGTTCGAGTACAAGTGTTGTACATGGGTGGACGAACCTGGAAAATGGATCTCAAGTAAGGTTTTGAGAGTGTCCATACGGTCCGACTTGTAAGTGCCATCAGGTTTTTTTATTAAGCCTACACAGTTAGTATGATCTTTAACGAGTGCCTTATGGATTCGTGCTGCTACTGGCAGGTCAGCAATGTTTTCGCAACATTTTCACATTTTCCATGTAGCACGTTTGGATCGCCTCAATTCTAGATTGTATTCAGTAAGAGCGGACCTGTATTAGTCCCAGCTCTTCGTGCGTTTAGCATGGTTGAAGAGTTTTCTAACTTGCTTCCTAAGTTTGGCAAGCTGATCATTCCACCAGGGAACCTTTCGTTTACACAAACTGGTTTTATGAATACAGCTGTCGTGGTAGGAAGTAAGCAGCACATCATTCAATTGGTATGCCGCTTCATCTAGGTCCCCTATGGACTCGATAGGTGTAACGAGCATATCCAATTTTGGGAGAACAAGTCCTCGATATAAATTCCAGTCCGTTGACTTGGGATCATATCTACTAGAAGCATGTGACAGTTTGCCTTGAATGTCGAACCTGATGTGTTGATGGTCCGACAGCGAGGCTTCGTCAGAGACATGCCAATTTTCAATAAAATTATAAATACATAAATGGATTAGCAAGGGTGAGATCAAGTACCTCTTCCCGAATCGCATTTATGAAGGTAGGTTTAGAGCCTCTATTTAAAATATCTACACAACTACTAGTAAGGTATTCTAAAAGACAATCACCTCTTCTGTTGATGCCACTACTGCCCCATACAACATGATGCGCATTTGCATCACAACCTATGATGTAGTGTAGGTTGATTTTTTGGCAGTACTGAATAAGTCCTTGGACCTCTGTAGGCGGGATGTTGTCGTCGTCGCCGGGGAAATATGCCGAGGCACACACGATGTTTTGTGTTCCGCTCTCGGTCGGGACTACTACGAGCAGTGTCACCAGGTCCTTCGTGATGTATTCTGGAATTGGAAGAAAGTTTATATTTGTGCTTATTAAGCAGGCCGCCCTTGGCACTGGCTCCCCACACTTAAAAATTAACTTACTTGACCCATTCCGTAGACCTTTTAATTGTCCGCAAATAACCCAAGGTTCTTGGATAAGACCAAGGGTTATGTTTTCTTCGGCGAACCGCTTACTAAGGGTAGCGGACGCGCCCTTAGCGTGATGCCCGTAGCACCCTTATTGTGCACATTAATCCTCCTTCGAGGATCTGGCTTGCCGAAGTAATTGGGCCTTTTTAGGACCCTTACCTCTACGACAAGCAGCGTGAGTAGAAAGACCCTGTGGTCTGCTTCTAGTCGGCTCTGGAACCTTCCAATAAGCGTGCCCAGTGGCGCCGCTTGACGGATGAGGTGAACCGGTCACTTTACCGGTCGAAGGGGCTGATGCTTTTCTGCTTTCTTTGCGGTGACCCATTGGTCCGGCTGGCAAATTAGCAGATGTATTGCCAGAGACAGTGGGACCAACATGCCCAGTGGCGCTACTGGTCGAAGAAGTTGGTCTTGGGGCCTGCTTTTTAGGAACAGGTCTGGAAACATTCTGATCACCATGCCCAGTGGCGCTGGTGATGGAAGTGGTTGGTGTTGCTGCCAGTTCCATGGGAGTTGATCCAGAACCGTCAGGAGTAACATGCCCTGCGGCACTGCTACTAGAGGGCAGGGTTTACATAGTTTCCACCGCAGGTAATGGTACAGCCTTCGCTCTCTCAACTATACCGCTGTCCGACGCTGAAACCTTGTCGGTGCTCTTAAGGATCAGCTTGACAAAATTAAATCGGTAGTTGATCTTGCCTTTTAGGAAGTTGAGCCTATTCATGGAGGCGTCGTCTATCGCTAGCACGAGATGAAGGAGCGCACCTTCCTTCTCTCTCTGTACGACCTTCCATGTGTTGGCCTGCAACTCAGTGTTCTGAGAAGCGATTGTCGCTAGGATCTTCGCAGAGGAGAGCTCAAGACTCTGTGGAAAGAACCCTCGGACGATGTGTGATTTCGGGAAAGACCCCTCTTCCACCAGCGTCACGTTCAGTCCACATTTAGCTCTAATCCTCTCAAAGTTCGAGCGCATCCACTCGGCAGTAGAACTGTCTGCGCAGATGAAGGTTAGCCACCCCGATCTGAGATGCGAGCCTGAAAAGGATGGCCACACGCCACTGTTGCTCATCTCAATCGAGGTGTCTATAACAGCCTCTTGGAAAAGAGCCATCTGCTCATTTGAGAGGGGCTGGGTTGATAGGTCAACCGGGACAACACCCAACCTGACAGCACTAGCCACTTGGCTAAAAGTGGGAACATCAGGTGCAGGTCCTGCCTTGACCTTTTTGGCGGCCGAAGCCGGCGGGGTCTGATCCTGTGATCTGACCCGCTTATTTTCGCGTTTAGCAGGGGGGGCGGAAGAGGCGGGAGGGGCGGTTTGTGCAAAGATGAGAGCACTCTCCCTATCTTTGCCTGTGCGTAAAGCATGTTTAAACTGTCTCCTTTCTGTTGAATTGAGTTTGACGAACCCACTCTGCTGATGCTGGATCTGTAGACCGTCTAGAATCTTCCCAATGGAAGAGCATCCGGATTTCTCCGAGACGACGATACAGGCATCAACAAGGGTAGATGCGTCAGAATCTGAAGTGGCTGACTCCACTTCTACAGATCTGGGGTCTTGGGAGGGTTCAGATGGGGCCCATATGGCATCGCCTTCTGACTTCTTGACGTTGTTCGGCTGCTCAACAGCAGACCGAGAATTGGAGACCGTTGTATTGTTGGCCGATGAGAGCACTAAAGCTTCTCTAGCTACAACGGGTTGCTCAACAGCAGAACCCGAGGTTGATGCGATAAGAGATGCATCGGTCTTTAAGTTTTTTATATTAAGATTGTTAATTTTGGACCCACGAGTCTCCGGGAAAGGAGGTCGCCCATGACAGAGCCCGGCATGCCACAGGAAGGCTGGCTTGAAACCGAAGGTAGCCAGGTATTCGGAGTTCGCATACTAACGACTAAGCACCCTCTTAGCCATGCATCCCTCAGCGTATGCTGTTCCACCTTGGATTAGGGATTTAATATTGGGGTTTACTCTCCTCGTCGCTCACTTTAGCCGGCTTTCATGCCGTTGCCGCAACCGTTCAACCGGGGCACAGGAGAGGCACATAAGCACAGTAACAAGTTCCTCGGCTGGATGGTGAGTGCTACAGCATGAGGGCCGTTGCCCGGTGGCCGCAACGAGGAGGCAGTGAGTCTTCTTGAAACGTTTGCCTGAAGGGATCGTCCAACGACTTTACCCAACAGATACGCACCTGACCATCAAATATATACATATGTGGAATGTACGTATCTGGACATCTACCTAAAGTATGTAAGCAGAAAAATAAGTAAAGTACTTACTTCATTATTATATCATCTGTCGAGAGACGTCGATGGGCGGAACTCTCGAAACGACAAAAACCCTATAGATTAGATTAGAAAAAAATTGCTTATTATTCCAAGTGACTAGATCGCAATTATGTGGGAGGCGGTTTTAGTCGGTAAAAATCTGGCATACTCGGATCATCAGTATCTTTTGAAGATTTCCCCTTCCTCTCAAAAAAAAAAAAATTAATTCCAACAATGTGTATAATTTATTTCTTAAATCTTCTTCGTTGATTATGTGCATTTATTGGCTCAGTTATTAGTTTTTACTAAAAGTTATTAGTTTAGGTTCACTAAATTCATTACTTTTTAAGTGTTCAAATAATTTATTTCGAAAATTTTGAAGAAAGGTAATTCAACATCGGCTACATTCACAGAACATGAAAATAGCCTAATGATCAGCACAAAAAGTTTGAGTAAAAAAGCATTTGAGGAGTAACCGTTCTCTCAAACGACGACTTTATACATGACCATCATTTTTGCAGTTGTCTTCTATGGCACAGAATCATGGTCATTATCAAGAACGATAAATGAAAACATCGGTGTTGATTGATGAACTAAATAAGGAAAAATACACTTGCGTTTGAAAGATCCTCGTAGTCAGATGTCATGAAGGGAGAAGCGGTCTGTGGAAACAGCAATAAAATATTATAAAAAGTATAAATAAACCCTCTCTCATTTCAACTCACCACCTTCCGACTCTCACCTCTTCATTCTTTAATATATTGCTCCCATCCCCTTCCTCACTCTCACTACTAATATATTACTCCAAAAAGCCGTCCAAAGTTGTCATTCCTGAGTATGTATATTGAAGATCATTGAATTTACAAGCTAATGTAAGCGGCAGTATGTGCTTATACCGATCAAAGAAATGACTTTTTTTAAACGGATTCTTCACATTAGCAAATACTTGCATTTACAATGTACGGCCGCACCAAGAAATGTTCTTTGAAATCTGTCCGGTTATGAGGGGCGTTCGTAAGGAGAGAGTGCACTGTATAATACAGTATAACCTCTCTAATTCGTCACCTTTCGGACTGGAAGTATGGTCGGAACGCAAAAAAGGTCGTATTATCAGAAAAATAAAAATAATATTTCAAATTTGCGACACTGTATTGATGCAAGAAAAAGTTTTACACTGAGCTCATATTTTTTGTTATTTGATTGACTTGGATATTTGTATCACACTTTTGATGCCTACGTTGTCAAGGTAAAAAAATAATACGGGATGAAATGAGCAAGGCGATCAAATTTTAGAAGACCTGTTTGCATTGATCTAACTTGCTTGCTTGCATGAACAGGGAATCAAACACTTTTCTATATGAGCAAATCTAGAATAATAATTCTAGATCTTTGCCGTTCGTGATTTTTTGCTCAAATATGAATAATAGCTCATAAGTCATGATACTAGTGTAACTGATGCCTTCTAAGCTTTATAAACTTCAATGTAATGGCTTAATAGGCAGCCTTATGAGAAGTAAATTAATTTCTTATTTTGTCTAAACCCTATTTTTAGTTTTTATGTATGTATTAGTTTTTAGTGACCTAAATATTACGGTTTGGGATTTAATTAAAAACTAAATAAATACTTGGGGCAACGGACCATATGTGGTCCAGGGCCTTATTTCACGCGGCTATTCGTGTTGTACGTGATATAGTTTTTGGCAAAAGTGGAAGGAACCTACAGTTTAGAGCCATATCCGAAAGGCAAATTGAGAAAATTTCTCATGACAGTTATTACATTTGGACTTTTGTCAGACATTTGCAAGAGGTACGACTGTGAGAAATCTTTTTGGTGCTTTCTGGGACTCGTCGAACATCCCGCTCAGCGATCCAACGCACTAACCACTTGAGCCACGACGCCCATACTTGGTATTTAATTTCATTGGCTATATCTCTTAGTACGCATTTGTAGATCGATTTGAGCATACTAATTTTGCAGATCCAGATGATGCAATGCTTTAAAAAGTACGAAAAAGTGTATGAATGTAAGTATACGTACGCATATACATATGTACTTATCTCAATAGTTGTTTAAGAAAGATCAGAAAAAAATACTTGATGAGTAACTTATATTACATAGATGAATATATATATGTAGGAATATCTATTGTCAGAATAGTATCGAGTACTACCTTGCTACTACTCGCGTCGAAATATCGCTAGCGACAAGAGAGGAAACAGCACTTGTCAACACCAATTCAATTACTTCCAGCACATACGATACGGATCTACTTTCAAAACAAGTACATATTGATAAAAGCTTTTTGCACCTGAGTCCATTCCATGCTGTGTTCGTTTTATTCCGCTCACAGCCAGGATCGATTTTATGAAACACTCCTTCAGTCACACCTTGATCCAAGGTAAGTGTTTCATTTCCAAGATTTTATTACCACAATTTTTCCATCTTCCCCTTTACGTCATCACCCACAAGACGCCACAAGGCAAAGAAACTGGTCGTTGCCATCCCATCCCATCATTTCGCATCGTAATTTCGGGCCGCTACTCATTCAACTTTTGTAATTAGATTCAGGGAGCTTTGTATTTCAAAAAGCAGCAAGCTTATTAATTATTTTAATTGACTCCAAGGACAATGTAATATTTCTTTGATGTTGGTATCGTTTCTCTTTCATTCCCGCTGTGCTGCTTTATATGGCTGGCGGTTTACCCCTAGCAAGTAAAGGGGTGGCAACAGAACCAGGCACAGCAGCTTGATTAGTTCTCGAGATAAGTGGCATGAAATTGGACTTTTGTTACTTCTAGCACTGTGAGTGTAAAGTGTTGCGCTTTTTTCTCTCTTCCTTAAAGGATTCCTCTGTCGGCTGTCGTCGTCGAGTCGTTTACATGAAAGCGTTTTTATGGTGAAGAGCCTAATCGTAAATTATTTATAACCGAACTGAATGAGTGGTTACTTTTTGAGACGAAAAGCAGAAATTTTTTGTTGCTGTTGTTGATAATAGTGGTTGCAAAAACCATAAGGTCTAAAAGTATATTTAGCAACCAGGAGCAATTGAAGGCGAATGTCGCTCTCCCAAGTCATTTGTACACTGCATAAATTCTTTGAATTTTTATCAACGACAGACTGCCATCGTTTGCTAATAAAATTAAGGTATGTATATTGATAGTGTGAAAAATGAAATAAACTCACATTATTAGAGGCATGATAAATACCTACCTCTATCACTGAATGTATGCTTTATGTTAAATCGAAATAGGTACATTCATGGACAGAAGAAACTATGCCAAAGAAGAATATCTCAATAGATGTTTCTTCTCCAAATTGTGAGAAATATGATTCATAAAGTAAGAAAACATAAGAACCCGCCCCAAAATGATTCCAATGGTAGTCACTGCACCAGCTTAGTTAAATTGATACATATACATATTACTATATTTTTCTGATTGCTTTGTAAAAGCTATAAAAACTACATATGTTAGCATTACAAAAAGGCATGAAAAGGATTTAGAACGAGTATGAGATAGAAGCACCGTTATTAGAAAATAGAGGTTATACTACTATTTGATATGCATGTATTAATGCTTTATCTTCCTAAGGGCACATAGGTAACGATGCATTTTTGAATTGTTGTAATAGTTACACTTATGTATACTAATGAGTAGCTAAACCAAATTCCAATGAATAATTGGATTTTTTCAAGAAGAGCCTAAAAAACATGCATGAACCTTAATGTTTTCAGAACTACCTAATAGATCGGATCGCAATCGTTTATTTCGACACTTTATCCAAAGATGCAATTGTATATAATAAAGAGGAAAATAAAATCATTCCTGTGTTGGATGGGCTGGTCACTTATTGCCAGTTATTTGGGTCTTAGTCTACGTTATCACGGATGTCTTCAAATAAAGAATATATTGAATGCGAAAACTGACCTTAATTATAATTTCTTAATTTGGCTTGTTCGAGAAACCTATAGTCAAACATCATAAATTTCATAAAGAGTTATCCGTACAGTCAAGTTAAATGGTGGTTACACACAATAACCTATTTTTTCCTGAATAATTTACTCATTTGCGTGCAGGTCAGGCCTTCTTTGGACATAAAAAACTCTTTGTAGGAGAACTTATAAGAAAACGTTTACTGTTCATTGCGTTTAGCTACCTCGAAAATGTCGTATAAATAGGGAAAGAAATGTGCACTTCGGATAGTCGCTCTGGAGTTCAGGTAACAGTAGCATTCAAAATATCCGATTAGAGAAATAATGATTTTTTCACCGTCTTATCGGTCGATCTTAATTAGTCTTATAGGTACGGAGGCCAGATTATATTTTCTGTGCATTTTCAAAAATTACATTTGTTGTTAATGTTAAAAAACCTCCTTTTCAGTGGAAACTTATCATTTTGATGCTACCACTGTTTGTATTCTCTGGAATGACAATTTTCCATTTTATCTTCAGCAATCAAATTCAAATAACTATGTAGCTATTCAGAGTCTTTATAAAACAGCTTATCTTGATGAAAACGAAATACCTGTAAATCGTTTGGATTTGCTGACAGAATTTGAAGAAACACTAGCGAAGTCTATTGAAGATAGTCACTGCGAGGTAATTTGTTTTTGTTTTTTAAGTATGGCTGAGTTAAAACGCAACAAGGTCTTTATTTTACTGAATCTAAACATGTAACATCATTTCATATCTTGGGTCCAAACACAAATTATGTGCACACTATATTGAAATTAAAAAAAAATCATTATTAATTCGGCTATAGTGTGGTAATGTTCATATAAGCTTAAAGTGCAAATAAGCCACATAATCAAAATAAAATATCTTTGCCAACGATTTTCATAATATTTTGATTCATCTGCATCCGTGTAGTGTGGTTGCCATACAAGTATTTTTTATTTCATTGGAGGCGTTCATTCCATTAACCGATTTCAAGATTTTAGTTGCTGCTGTAATTCATAAGCTCACAAAAAGCCAGTCTTACTTCTAGTTCAAATATATGTAGGATTTTTATTCACTTCAGATTTACTAATCTAATTTTATTAACTTAATATTTTACATTGACAAAATAAACAAATAAGTTGTCTGCGCACGTCTTAACTACTCGGAAGGAGTTTGATGACTGTTCGTAACAAAATGCAAATACTGGCTATGGAAAAAGGGTTGCTCTTTGTTCGTCAGTCCGTTACTATGTCTTTTACTTCTGTGAACGTTATGTGTGCATATGTGTTTGTGTATTTCTGGGTTTGGTAGGGTAGTATGTCTGTAGTTTGGCTCGATCCTACATTCGGCTATCCTGATGTTCATTCGCCCCGAATGAAGAGCTTAATGGCCCCACTTCTTCATAAACTCTGCTAATGTATTTGTATTGCGAGGTCCTTCGGTATCGCCCACTTTTTCAACCTCATTTCTACCGTTGCTCAATTTGTTCACGATCTTGTACGGTCCTAGGTACTTAGGTCTTAGCTTCATACCGAAACCGAATTGTGTGCGCTTAATGGCGACTAATTCGTTCACATTATAGGTTTGTCCCTGTACCCTTGCATTGTCGTATGTCCTTTTATTTTCGAGTTGAATCTTCAGAATATTCTCGCGAGCTTCAGTGCGCATCTCATCTCTTTCGTTGACCAGCTCATTCAAAGCGGATTCCTCCATGATCTCGCCAAGATCTGGATACTCTGGAACACGCATTTCTAGCCCGGTCAGGATTCTAAAAGGAGTGAACTTAGTACTTCTCGAAGGAGTATTATTAAGAGTCTGCTGAACCTTCTCCACATGCTTGTACCAGCTGTGAGGATTTCCAAGTTGTTATTCCCAGCATCGGAACGATGATCTTATGGATTCTCTCCACCTGCCCGTTTCCCCGAGGGACTCCCGTAGCAATTAGCAGATGTTGTATCCCTTCACTTTTACAGTGAACGCGGCTGAGGTGAAAGCCGTTCCTCTATCCGATATGATCCTTTTCGGGTTTCCGAATATAGTGGACTGCCTTCTCAATTTCTCAATCACTTCTTCTGATCCAGTGCTCTTGACTGGGTAAAGCCAGGTGAACTTTGAAAATGCATCTACAAGCAAATGATTATATTGTTTATTAGTCTGAGCCATTGGACCCACATGGTCCACATGATACGTTCCTAGTGGTCTGTCTTCTTTATCAATAGGTACCAATAATCCTTCCTTCTTTCCTACCTTCGACTGAGTTATGATGCATGGGATACAGCTTTTGACAATATCCGTTACTTTCTTCGCCAAACCAGGAACATAGAACGTCTTTTCTACCAAATCCTGGGTCTTCTTTACTGAAAAGTGTCCTTGTTGATGCGCCATACTGATGATTTCGTTTTCCATCGAGGACGGCACATGAGTTCTTTTACAGGATCCTTATGTACCACTCCGAATTTAAGAAAGTAGTCTTCATATGGGTCTTTCTCTAGAATCGTTCTAACAGCTCTGATCCATGTGTCTGCCAACTGTGCTTCTTTAATACGATGGTTTAATGACTCACCGATCATCAAGCATGATACTCTGCCTAACGCATCCACATGTTTCATCTTAGGTGCTGGGCGGTATTCGATGACGTAGTCGTAGCCCTGTAGAAACATAGCCCATCTCGACACTCTTAGTGGAACGTCCTTCTTTGCCATTGTCATTTTAAAAGCAATTGCAATCAGTCACTATTTTAAATTTTGTCCCCAATAAATAGACGCGCCACTTCTTCAAAGCCTCTATAATTGCTAAAACTTCGAGCTCATACCAGTGGTATTTTTCTTCTACTGGCGAAGTTTTCCGGCTCATGAACTGTATAGGGTGAAACTGTCGGTCTTCCGCATCCTTTTGCAGTAAAATTGCCCCATACCCATACATGCTGGCATCTGTATGAACCTCGGTTGATGCCTGGGGGTTAAACAGCTTAAGCACTGGTGCACTTACCAACAACTCTTTCAACTGCTCGAAAGCTAACAACTGTTCAATATTCATATTGAAAGGAGCATTCTTGCGCAGCAGGTCGGAAAGCGGTTTTGCGATTACGGCGAAGCCTTCAACGAATCTCCTAAAGTACGACGTCAATCCAAGAAAACGTTGAAGTGATTTCCTATCAACGGGTACTGGGAAGTCTCGTATTGCTTTCGTCTTCTCAACAGATGGTCGGATCGTATTATTCTCCAAAATATATCCCAGAAAATCTATCTTTCTTTTCAGGAACTGGCACTTCTCCCAGTTGATGCGCAATCCATATTCAGCCGCAACTTCCAACACGCTCCCAAGTTTCTGCAATCCATCATCCTCATCCTTGGAGGGAATGATGATGTCATCCATGTACACAACCGCCGTTTCGTTCTGAATCAGTTGCCTCAATATTGACGAAATGTATCGACAAAATACCGCTGGTGAATTTGATATTCCAAAGGGGACGTATAAGAACTCGAACTGACCGCTATGAGTGACAAATGACGTATATTTTTGTGAGCTCTGTTCGATAGGAACGTGAAGAAAACCATTGGCTAGGTCTAAACTGGTGTAAACCTTGGCGCCTTGTAACCTTTCGAGCACATCGTCTATTAACGCCATTCGGAAGCTGTCACGTATCACCCGTTTCTCGTTTAACTTACGATAATCGCAACAAAGTCGTTTCTTTCCGTTCTTTTTCTGTACAAGTACTATCGGGGAGGCGTACTCCGACGTACTTGGTTGGATGATTCCTTCGCGCAACCGCTCTGCCACCTGTTTCTCCACGAACTGTTGATCTACATACGGCATTCTCCTCGGTCTTTGGTATATCGGAACGTCATCGGCCAACACCAACTTCATTTCAATAGGCGATTGCTTTTCTCCTTTCCTTTCGCGGGACGTAATCCATTATCATCTTTCTTAGCTTTTCTTCACAACCATTCTTCAGATATTTAAAGTCGATGCTCGGCTCGCTTATAAATTCTCCCTTCCCTGCTGATAAACACATTATTTAAAATTCTCTCTGCAACTCACCTAATTCTGTCTCCTGGCTACCGAATTCACTTAAACCAGCATATTCACATCCTTCACGCTTAACGATGCTTTTCGACACACTTCTATTCTTTGCGCGCCCTTGAAGGCCATCATCGCCTTTTCGAACTTTAAGACTCATCTTGTGTTCTGGCTTCAAACACCCAGCTTCAATCCTTTTTCTTGACTTCGTCTTTCCATCCACTGCTTTTCTGATGTCTTGCTTTCTCTTGAATATTAGTCCGCTTGTCCCCATTTTTACGTCTACGTCATTGAGAATCTCATTCCCAATTACAGCTGAATATTGTAGATCCAGTTCCCTGACCACGTGGAACATTAACAGCAAATCTACTCCATCAACCTCTACTTGTGCCTCGAAACAACCTAGAGTAATAACCTTGTTTTGTCCTATACCACACAGCTGTTTCTTACTTGAGTTAAGTTCAACATAGTCAAGCAATGTTAAAGTATCATAGCGCAAAAGATTTACGTCGCTTCCCGTATCGAATAATGCCGACACGTTGTGCCCCTTAATCACGATGTGTTTGAAGACGCGGTTGTAACTAGTAGCTAAGTTTACTTGGACTTCCCGAATTTCTGCTGTGCCATCTGATGTAGCAGTATGCACACGGCTTAATTCCTCCTTTGCTCTACCTTGCCCTACCTGCTGACCCCTGTTTCCACATTCCGATGACTCATGACCTGGCTGTCCGCAACTATAACACCTTAACGAGTGTACTTTGCAATCTCTCGCGATGTGTGATGTATCTCCACACTTGAAGCATTTCCTCTCATCTCTTTCTTGCTTCACTGTTGATCTACCTGTCGACGGCTGCTGACCTCCCCTAGAGTATGTTGACTGCTGGTTTGGTCCGCGAACCTTTTCGTATATTCTTATTTGCTCTTTCAATTCGCCAAGTGTTTTCGCTTGGTAAAAACCCGCTTTATTTTGTTTGCTATCTGGGATTCCTTCTACAAAATATTCGATGAGGCTTTCATCATCCAGCACCATGGATTTGCCTATTTCCATCAAGCAGTACAAATATTCCCGCAATGACTCTAACGGCTTCTTTTTCCGGTTCCTCAATAAGCGATGGACTTCAGCGGATGACAAGGTCGTTCCGAATTCTTCGATGAGTGCTTTTTTTAACGTTTGCCAATTTCTCAATCCAGGCTGGCTTCGGACGAAAAGTTTGGCTGCACCCTTCAACAATTGTTTACTGTAAATAAATTTTTGGAGACCGTTCCATTGAACTGTTACCGCATTTTCCTCGAACTCCTGCACCCATAGATTAACGTCGGGGTGAGCAGTTCCGTTAAATGTTGGTAGAGAATCTTCAATATCTCGTAGAGTGAACGTTCCTCTTCTACATCCCGTTTCTTGTTCTACATCAGAAACGGTATCGAAATCCGTATTTGCTTCTTCAATTTCGACATCTCGTGATAAACCGAGATGCTGTAGAAGCCTATCCTGTAGTGTTGTTTTTAGTCCAGTATTTAGTAAATTAAGTTCTGTTAATTTTTCCTTGAGTCCCTCTACTGTCAGAGCTAACACTTAGGGATTCATTCATCACAATTTTCAATAAAATATGAATTAAACGAAAAAAAAATAGCTAAACCAATTTAATCAATTCAATAAGATAACGAAATTATCTCAAGCAAATTTAGTAAACCAATAAATCAAAAGTAGCGTTAGAATTACTTTACCGAACAGTCATGCAATACCCTTTTCTTGATTTTTCTACAAATTTCACTTCCTCTTACAATGACACGATCTGTTTTGTCTCCTTTTGCTGGTGAAATAGCATGCAACCACGGTTCGACTTTTCACCGTTTTCCCTTTTATAAGTATGTAAGTAGGTATACGAAATATTTAACACTTCCAGTTTTTATGGTTATTTGGTGTGTCGACCGCTTTGGGTTGATGCCCTTTATTAATTATAGTTTTTATTCTTTTTATTCTCAACTTTTTATTCTTTGGCTCAATTTAAGGATTTTGGTTGAGCTCCCAAATTTGTAGGATTTTTATTCACTTCAGATTTACTAATCTAATTTTATTAACTTAATATTTTACATTGACAAAATAAACAAATAAGTTGTCTGCGCACGTCTTAACTACTCGGAAGGAGTTTGATGACTGTTCGTAACAAAATGCAAATACTGGCTAGGGAAAAAGGGTTGCTCTTTGTTCGTCAGTCCGCTACTATGTCTTTTACTTATATACTATTATATACTATTGTATATTGCCTTTGGGCTTATTAGGGCGGAGCAAGATGACATTTTACTAGCCGAATTCCAATAAACGTTAAGTTCTATGCTGCCGTAGCTAAATTTTGCCTTTGAAAGTTAGCTGGGTCTTCATAGTATAAAACAGCAAATTGGTATTCATCCGTAAAAGTGGGAAATAGCTCCCACATCAGACCGATGGACCTTCGTCTGAAAACTGAAAATTGTAGAAAGATTGATTGATGTAATTTTTTTAGCAGCGCTGCTTCTCTATGTATACAGATATGCTAGTGCATACTACAAATAAATAGTCAAAAATTATGGTGTACCCTCCATGTGGACGCAACTTTTAACAAAGTCAAAAAAGAAGCTATTAAAATGTGGTTTTCGGAAGCGGAAATTAAGCTATTATAAGTGCATGGGGTCAATAACTTCCCGGGAACACAAATTACTGCGTACCCTTGCTCAATTTTGGCAAACGAAAGAAGAATAGATGGTTCAAAAACTAATGAAAATTGCTATGGTTTCCCTTTCGCTTTCTTCCAACCAGTTATGTTGTGCGTGTTATATTTTTCGCGCGAACGACACCTACGTTTAATGCCGTAACTGAAATGTATAATTGAGAAACTTCTCATAACAGTTTTACTCTCTCACTTTAGTCAGAAATTCGATACAAAAAAGCCCATCCATTCCAATGTGGCGAATCTGGTTACGACCCCTGATTCTTATAACATATTGGATCCTTCACCTAATTTATTGGGCTGACTGTTCTTGCCGACGACCACTCTAACGTGTCCTATTTGTCTCACCAATTTTGTACGGGATTTCCATTCGATATGGAGGTATTATCTATCCGAAAATGGATAGCATGTAAGATTTCTAAATTTATATTCCTTTTTTATATTATTTGGCATAGATGGCTCTCCATTCATCCAATCTTATTTGCAGTGTTAAAAAAAAGCGATATACTTTACTTAAAGAGCAGAACCTATACTATTGTATACACTTTCCATTTTTTTTTATTTATTTAGATAGATAGATACTTACATAAATTTAATCTGAAAATTACTTCGAGGTATTTGGATTCCTTGATGATCTCAATCGCCTTTGCCTAGGAAGCCCAATGCTCTGATTGAACATACATATCTCCAAAAACGTCTTTAAAAAACACAACTTTGGACTTACTCAAGTTCCCCATTAACTTCATTTATAATTTCTTGCAGAACACTTGGGGAACGAAATAATCTGCTTTATGGGGAATTTGATTTTAGTAGCATTCGCATAATCTACGGTACTAGGTCTTGATGATAAGAATAAAATACAGTCAATGTGAAGAGTTGCATTACCGTCGTTTATTTTTCAAAACAATTTGGCTTATTCAGTTTCGTTGTTGAGACTTTAACAGAACCTATCGAGCCTTTAGCAAAGTCTAGCAAAAGTCTAAATATTTACAGAGAAAAAGTAAAGTTTGATGAATTTTTATAATAACGACTCAAGTAGGTATCTACATATACACACTAGAATTAAGATGTAGAGTAATTTTTTCAGAATGCAACTTAGAAGTAGTTAGAAGCTAAAAAAAAACTATGGACATTTCCTCGACTCATACACCGGAGGGTCTACAGCCTCACATGCAGGTGCTCAGGGTGCCGGCATATAGATAGGTCTCTTCTTATTTGACATTTTACATTCTGAAAATATTTGGTCTTATGTCGCTTAGTCTTATGTCACGGCACCTAGTATTGAAATTTGACAGCGCGGCGTGTGAAATTCACTCACTCTACGTAGTGAGATTCACATTAAAAAATTCAACATAGCCAAAAGAGTGGGGTGCCTGGCTCAGTTTTTATTGCATTGGATTACTAAGCGGGAGGTTCAAGGTTCGAATCCCAAAAAGCACGGTCCCAACTCTCCCGAATATCTGACAGACGTTCGAGAGCAATAACTATCCTGAAAAATCATCTCAAGAAAAAAAAAAGCCTTTAAACTGTAGGTCTTCTTCCATTTGTGTGGAATATATAAAACGCACAACACGATTGTTCACGAAAAACTAGGCCCTGGACCACATTCGCTCTGTTGAGCCAAGTAAGTTCTTGAATTTCTACATAAATGGACTGTATTAACAATTCCATGCGGTTTCGAATTTTTCTATGTTTCAAAAACATTATTATATAAATGACTAGCTGTTTGCCCGCGGCTCCGCTCGCGTGGGCTACAAAATTAATGTTAATTTTTTATTTTTTTTTAACTAAAGCTAAAACTCACATTGTATTAATTATAACAAAGTAATTATTAAATGTTCACGTTGAAAAGCACAGTTTAAGAGATCGCACTAAAAATTGTTTTACTTTTGCTATCTGGAGTATCGCGAATAACTCGATCTTATTGACCCGTTCACGCAAAAGTATTAAGCTACCGTTAGTCTAATGGAGCTTTAATAATTCTATTCACACAACCACAAACCAATATACTAATATAGCCTTGTCACTCTATTCATTCATAGTTTTTTCTCACTCTTACACAATATCTACGTGCAGAAGTGTGAATGAACGAAGTGTGAATACAAACAGTCTGATTGGGACTGATAAACATTGTATTAAACCAATACAAAATGTTTTTCTCTGTCATTGAATTATCTAATGATTGTTGAAACATCAAAATACAAATACGATTTTGGGTGGTTTTTAGTTTGGAGGCGCGAATCTGTCAAACGACCCGAAGATGACTGTCTATTTTACTACCACTATGGTTTGCACTGAAAGGGATGACCACAGACTACAGTTCAAAACATGATCACGTTAGAGCGCCTACATATGCTCACGCACACTATTGCAACAATACCCACTGCTGCATGACTGCTAGCAGTGGTCTTCACTGAAGGAAAATTGTGGGCTATGATTTAAATAATTGTTTTGAAGATTGCTCAGCTTCAGGACAACGTAGAAGGATGTTTTATATCTTAAATGAATCAGGGACGAATTTACTAATTTGACCTATTTTTTTGTTTTAAAATCCGATAAGCCATTATTGAGTTAGAGGTTTAAATTTAACTTTTTCTCACTTAAATCACTATTATCATTACTCCTTATTCCTTATTCTACCTTACCCAGCAAAACATATCCTATAACCTGCAGAGTGAATATATCTATGAAATAAAAAGAAACACGTTAATCGGATAAGTGGTTCTCCGGCTAGGGGGTCACTAACAGGAAATGACTTTGCCTTTTATAAGTATTAGGGATTTGTAGTGATCGTGCACTCAATCGCTTACTCAAACGTGTACTAAATTAGACACTCAAAAGTTAAACTCCCACTCACTCTCCCTTTCCAAGTTAATACTCATACTCAGAACGAAATGAAAATCAGTCTTTCGATTGCGGTCACGCGATGCGTACCCCAAGAACTGCCTAGCTTAAATTAAATTTAATTGTGTAATAAAGACCATTCAATAAGAATAAAGGTGTTGTGATTTTAAGCGAACATATAACCACCACTTCATTGGTGACCCCGATAAAAGTATTCGGCTTTTGATAGGGAACTCTTGGCCGTATACTTAGCAATAAAGCACTTTCGATACTTTGTCGAAGGAAGAGAGTTCACAATATACACAGACCATAAGCCTTTAACAAAATCGCTCACCTCAAAAACAGAGCGGAGCCCTCGTCAAACTCGTCATCTGGACTTTATCTCGCAGTTCACGAGCGACATCAGGCATGTGAAAGGCAAAGAGAACGTAGTTGCCGACCTGCTATCTCGTTTTACTCACCCTGAAGCAAATGAACTTAACGAAACAGCATTTGACTTGGAAACAATTCGCCAAATGCAAGAAAGTGACGACGAACTAAAATCCTTGAGTGCCGATACATCTAAATTCAAGGGTGAAACTGCAGTCAATTCAATTAGCAATAACGCAAAACTACATCTGGTGCGAAACAAGCACGGGTATTAATCGTCCTTTTGTTCCGCAAAAGCTACGTAAAAAGGTTTTTGACTCACTTCACAACCTTACTCACGACGGGATACGTGCCACTCGCAAACGAATTACCTCAAAATATTTCTGGCCATCAATTAATAAGGATTGCAATAATTGGTCAAGGTCATGCATTTCCTGTCAACGATCTAAAATACACAGGCATGTTAAATCTGAGATTGGACGTTTTAAACTCCCATCCGGAAGATTTGAACACGTCCATATGGATATTGTCGGTCCGCTTCCTCCGTCCAAAGGTTTCTCCTATATATGGACTTTGGTTGACCGATTCACTCGCTGGCCAGAAGCATATCCTATCAGTGACATCACAGCTTCAACTATTGCCAAAACCTTCGTTCATCAATACGTTTTAAGGTTCGGTGTTCCTAGCGAGTTAACTACCGATCAGGGTACTCAGTTTGAATCGAAACTCTTCGCAGAAGTAACCGAGCTGCTAGGAACACACCGCATTCGTACCACTGCCTATCACCCTCAGGCGAACGGAATGGTTGAACGTTTCCACCGCCAGCTTAAATCGTCACTCATTGCTCGTGAAAATACTTTCAACTGGAGCGATGATATTCCGTTGGTCTTGCTTGGGATCAGAACAGCAGTGAAAGAAGATTTAGCATGTTCAGCAGCCGAACTTGTCTACGGACAAACCTTGAAAGTTCCTGGTGAATATTTCGTGCCGACTAAGCCTGATACAGAAGTTGGTGACCCAGCAAACCTACTGCAGGCATTAAGAACATCCATGCAGTCAGTCATTCCTTCGAGCCCTCGCGTAACTCCTCAATCGAATGTACATGTTCCTAGATCCCTACAAGATGCTGATTTTGTCTTCGTAAGAGTTGACAAAGTCCGCCCTGGATTGTCTCCACCTTACGAGAGTCCCTATAAAGTCGAGCGTAAACTTCGAAAACAATTCATCGTTAATGTTAAAAATAAAAACTTGTCAATCTCAATTGATAGACTAAAGCCAGCGCATTGTTTATCCGACAAATCAAGAACCGCAGGTGTAAAACAATCCGTTAGATTCAATTACTAGGATGCGCTTCGCTGGTGGGGGAGTGTGTAGTGATCGTGCACTCAATCGCTTACTCAAACGTGTACTAAATTAGACACTCAAAAGTTAAACTCCCACTCACTCTCCCTTTTCAAGTTAATACTCATACTCAGAACGAAATGAAAATCAGTCTTTCGATTGCGGTCACGCGATGCGTACCCCAAGAACTGCATAGCTTAAATTAAATTTAATTGTATAATAAAGACCATTCAATAAGAATAAAGGTGTTGTGATTTTAAGCGAACATATAACCACCACTTCAGATTAAACAAAAACCGATTGTACCAAATAGCTGTTATTTCTTCTGAGAATTAGTTTAAAGAAAATGTTTTTAAGATTCTGTTCAATATTCTAAGTTAGCCGTTTTGACAAATGTTTTTTTGTTTCAGAAGAATTGGTTGGCTCATTCTGCCATAAGCAAAATCTAAGAAATCGTAACGGTTATAGAACATAAGCATTTTTATCTCAAAGAAAATTGGCGAATTGTAAAAACGTTAAATTTGGAAAAACTTCGTTAGCCAAAATAGTTCTTTTTCTCTTTTTATGAAATTGCGTTTAATTAAACTTAGACGTAAAATAATGAATTAAGACGTTATTCCAAATGTTAATTTATTCGTTTATATAAATATTTAAGTCGTTTTATAAAGCTTTAAAACCGACTCTAGAAGAAAGCCGATCAGGGAAAATTGCGGGTAATTTTTTGCTCTCTCCAAAAATTAAATAAAATCGTTTTTGGCTTACAAATACTTGGGGCAACAGACCGAATTGGTCCAGGGCCTAACTTCTCGCATCCATTCGTGTTGTGCGTGCTATATCTTTTCACAGAAATGGAAGGCATGTATACCTACAATTTAGAGCCATATCCGAAAGGCAAATTGAGAAGCTTTCTTTTGACAATTATTACTCTCGGACGTTTGTCAGACATTCGCGAGAGGTGGGACCGTAAAAAACTTTTTGATGTTTCGAACCTCGATCCTCCCGCTCAGCGATTTAACGCACTTACCACTTGAGCCACGGCGCCCACTCGTTTTTGGCTCATATCGGCACACATAAATCGCTTTGCCTTATTTGTAAATAACTATAGGTACACTGGGTATTAAGAAAGGCAGAAATTCAGTAATTTTCCATAGAAACAAATATTTTTTAAGCCCCAATATCTGATAAATTAAGAAAAATATTGGTTCTTTTGTACATTACTCTTATTTCCTCAAGCTCTACAAAATAGCGTTTTCAAACCGAAAATTGTAGAAGTGCCAAAATAAACAATACACTCACGCTACCTATAAAATTTTTGCACTGAAGTGTACCTACCTTTGATAACATTTTTTATTGAAACAAAATAATTATTCAAGTTAAAGAACACGGTTTATGGATCGCACTAAAAATTGTTTTACTATGTATTACGAATAACTCGATCTTATTGCGCCCACTGGTTAAATATTCTCCCGCGGCAAACTTGGGGTAACTTCTACTTCAATCGCACACTGAATGAATAATTCGGAGTAAAATTGAGTATACATAAACCAATTTTCATTGTATTAGTATTTCTGATGTATATCTAAATTGACAACTTGTGTGTATTGGTTTACCCCGATGTTAAACCACTTCAACGCTGGATGAAAATTTTACCCCGTTTCATACTGTATACCTGCCCTTTCTATAAATTAAGTTTTACTCCGGGGGATGTAGTGTGCGCTGGCCCATTGAGCTGTTCACGCAAAAGTATTAAGCTACCGTTAGTCTATCGGAGCTTTAATAATTCCATTCACACAACCACAAACCAATATACCTACCTGCTTCATTTTTCACAGAGAGATTTAGCGCACAGCCTTCTCACTCTATTCAATAATATTTTTTCTCACTCTCACACAATATCTACGTGCAGAAGTGTGAATGAACGATCGAGAGTAACAACCATTAACAATCAATCCAACCCAAACAAAGCCTAATAAATACTCACGCACACTATTGCAACGATACCCACTGCTGGTTGACTGCTGGCAGTGGTCTCCACTGAAGGAAAATTGTGGGCGATGATTTAAATAATTGTTTTGAAGATTGCTCAGCTTCAGGACAACGTAGAAGGATGTTATATATCTCAAATGAATCAGGGGCGAATTTACTAGTTTGACCTATTTTTTGTTTTAAAATCCGATTGAGTTAGAGCTGTAAAATTGAACTTTTTCCTCACTTAATTCACTATTATCGTTACTCCTTATTCGTTATTTTACCTAACCCAACAAAACATATCCTATAACCTGAAGAGTGAACATATCTATGAAATAAAAAAAAAAATAAAAAAAAATTACGTAAATCGGATAAGTGGTTCTCCGGCTAGGAGGCAACTAACAGAAAATAATTTTGGTTTTTATAAGTATTAGGGATTAGGGATATGGTTACACAGGCCTATTATTCCAGGTTGATCTCCTCTTAAATAACTTTTATATGAAACGCATTTTTTTAAGTTACATTTTGATTGATTGATTGATTATATGATTTTGACATTATATATGAAATAAGTACGACCTCAGTACCTGTTACAGCATTGCCTCTTGCATCTTCAAAGAAATATAACCCAAATGGTACATCATACAGTCAGTCGACGACGATTTAATGGTCATTGGTGTATCAATTGAGGGTTTTCAGTGCCCCAATAGTGGTTTATTTGTTTATAAACAAAGCCAGCCGAGATAACTTGCTTGATATATGATTAACACTAAAAAATCATTCGATTTTTTTCGCATACTTACAATTGAACAATAATTCAAATAAAATATTTTGTTAACTTCAAAACATTATTGCGACGTTTAATGCTTTACAATTAATGGTTATCGACTTCCTTCTACGCCTGCTAGATATGAACTGATAACAAGTCATAACCGCCTAAGTTGGTTTTTATACTTTTTCAGGAGAGAAGTTCAAAGTTTCAAATCAGC
The DNA here is from genome assembly GCA_946965025.1 of Blera fallax. Taxonomy (NCBI): domain Eukaryota; kingdom Metazoa; phylum Arthropoda; class Insecta; order Diptera; family Syrphidae; genus Blera; species Blera fallax. The sequence continues at coordinate 60,744,721 of OX337246.1, forward strand.
ATTACAAATCAGGAATGTTGGTTTTTAAGAATATTTTTTAACAAAATTTAAGCAGATGTATTCCTTTATGGGCGCCGTGGCTCAAGTGGTTGGTGCGTTGAATCGCTGAGCGGGAGGTTCGACATTCGAATCCCAGAAAACACCAAAAAGTTTTTTCATGGTCCCACCTTTCGCGAATGTCTGACAAACATCCGAGAGTAATAACTGTCAAGAGAAAGCTTCTCAATTTGCCTTTCGGATATGGCTCTAAACTATAGGTCCCTTCCATTTTTGTGAAAAATATAACACGCACAACAAGAATGGTCGCGAGAAGCTACGCTCTGGACCATGTATGGTCTGTTGCGCCAAGTATTTGTATTTTGTTTTCCTTTACATACTTCTCAAAAATAAACAAACAAAAAAATAAATAAAACAAATATGATGGTGCTTATAACTTATTTTTGTCGTTTGTTTGGCCACTGAAGTGACAGTCAAACCAAAATGACAACCAAACAAAATCACCCTGAAAAATAAAACGTACCGTATATATATATATATATATATATATATATACATATATATGAATATATTCCTTTGAACTTTTTACTAACTACTATTTTTCACTTTCACAGAGCTTCATTGCTTTTGATAAGGATATTTTGACTTTTGTGAATTCATTCACCAAATCAATTTTTCATTCGAAATGGCATTCGTTGAACAATAAATTCTTATTTGTCTACAACAAGGAGCAACTAAATATTACATCAGAGTTTAAACACAGTTTCTTCAAAGTTAAGTACATAATAACTAAGTCGTTTACATTTTCCCTTTGCAGGTATTTATAGCTTGTTAAAACTTTTTTTACAACAATCAGCTTTTTACTACCAACAGATCAAGCCAATATTCTGTTTGTGGAAATTGGTAATGAGACTTCATTTGATTTGAAAACAAACAAATTTGTTGGAAGCCGGAAAGATCACCCTGAAGAACTAATTTTTTTAGACACGTACCATGCTGAAACGGGAACTTTTGAATTCAATCGAAATTTGTACCCGGATAAATTTAAGGATTTAAAGGGTCGTGAATTGATTGTAACCACATTTACGTATGCACCGTTTTCGGTTTTAAAAAATGTAAGCTTTTAAAGAAGTGTTTTTGTAAGGAATTAGAAAATGTTCGTTTTACAAGGCTACTGTGACTAATGTGATGGATGTTGCAAATGGAAACGAAGATCCTTCGAAAAGACTTTTATATGACGGAACAGATGCAAAAATTTTGTTTAATTTATGTCGGCTGTATAATTGTACAGTACAAGTTGATTCAAGTACGTATAATATTGTCTACGTATATCTGGTTGATATCAATTAACATCAAAATAAAAAATTGCTTTTCGTACAGGTGAAGACGAAGAATGGGGTTTTGCATTTGCAAACTATACTGCAAATGGTGCATTGGGCTTAATTTTAAACAAAAAGGCAGATATTTTAATGATGGCTATGTATATGTGGTAAGTGACATTTTTTTCAATTAATTTTGCTGTCTCCATTGGTGGCGTGAAATGAATTTTTGTACGATATGCTTTTGCTTTGCATGCGTGAAATATTTTGAGTAAAACATTGCACAGTTTGAGGCAAAGATACAGCGAATTTACCATTAAATACAAGTCAATAAAACACAGTTTCACTTTAAGTTACTAATTTATTAATTTTATAATGCTTATTAAATTCACGTTCCTCTATAACGAATCTGATCTACTATCTAGCACTGCCCACAAGCGACTGACTTACTAAATAGTTTTTTTCTGCTAAGCTCCGTTGCGATCATAGAGAAAGTAATAAACAACAACATAAGTACATACATAGGTACTGCTTCTAACACTAACAGTACAGTCAGCAACTAAGCAACTAGACCAAAATCTGAGCCAAACATACATATATACTAATATTTTGAGTAAGGATCTATGGGTGTCCATAACTTACATTTATTTTCCTTCGAATAAGCGTAAGTTAGATCGAATAATTGCTTCTATTAAATTAAATTCCTTTTTCTTTTTACTGTAATGTACTTTAGTCTGATAAGATGTTTCCATATTATTTGTTCAATTTCTAGTCATCTTATTTTGCCAACGTGGCGCGTGGTTCACAAAGCGACCTATAGTTTTAAAGAATTATAAGAAAAAATAAAATTTCTCGTAGAAGAAAGGTAGAGTGATAGAATAAGCGAAATTTTATCAAGGTTCATATTTTAACATGTCATCAAATTGTATCTTTCTATTTGGTGCATAATGAATTTCCAACTCAAAATAAAATGTTTGGTAAAGTTGACAGAGCTTAACAGAACCTTTCAAGAAATTCTCAGCACATTTCAAATTACTTTGCTTAGGCTCAGATCTCATTAGAGATCTCATTTTTCGCAATTCCAATGTGACCTGGAACCCAGACAGGAGTCAAATAGATTAGTCTTACGACCAAATTCAAAGAGTTCTTGCATTTTCGAACTATTTTGCAACGAGTTAAAGGGTTGAGCAATGCCTTAAGCAGAGCCTGACTGTCACTACAGATGCACATACTCTGACACCTCCACCTATTCTTAAAAATATAGTCTGTAGCCATTAGGATAGCATACACCTCACGCAACAGTGGCATGCACACCTAACGAGTAGTGAAGTCTGTTGTTGTCGGTCTCCACAAAGATACCAGCGGTAGACCCTTGACCGGTTTTGGACCCATCCGTGAAAATTGCACAGCAACCGAAGTTTCGGTGTCATTGCATCAGACTGCATATCCATGGAACCAGGGTTGTATTTATTTAACTTCATAGGATATTTGGATAGTGACACCCTTTAGCACTAGCTGAGTCAAAACGGTCACGTTTCTCCTTCTCGTAAAGAGAACAACCTTAGTTTTTAGTGGGTTGAGCGAAATCCCACTCCTAGTGCACAATTCATCGATTATATCTAGAATTGCCTACGCGTTATCGCAGACAGTCTCTTGGCATGGCCTAACAGAAAGTATGGCAACATAGCCCGCGTATGCCTGGGCGTTGAAATTTGATTTATTGAGAGATAGATAGATAGATATTTATTTCGTTTTAAATTTACAAAGGCTTGCCACCACACAATTTACATACAGAGATATGATATATATACGAATGTATATCTTTCAACTGAAAAAATTAAAATTACTTACAATTTTATTTCGAATTTGTGAATTATAATCGGGGGAAATAACGAGAAAAACCCTCATTTAATGAAAAAAAAAAAATAATAATAATAATATATAATAATAATAATAATAATAAATAAATAAATAAATAAATAAAAAAAACATAAATAAATAAATAAATAAGTAAATAAATAATTAAATAAATATATTAGAAAACAAAACAAATAAATTTATATATTATAGAATTAACAGAATCATATATTCGCAAGTAAATAGATTTACAAATTAATAATTTAACAAGTAAGCAAATTAACAAAACTAAATTAACAGATAAGTAAGTATATTTATAAATAAGAAATAAATATATTAACAAACGAGAAAGTAAACATATATAGACATATAAATATGATGAAAATTAAATGAATAAAGGCAAAAATAAATTAACAGGTAAATAAGTTAACAAAAAACAGATACTTAATAAACTAAATAAATTGAAAAATAAATGAATAGTATATAAATAAAAAAGTAAATAAATAAATAAATAAATAAATAAGTAAATAAACAAATAGATAAATAAAACATATATAATATCAATATCAATCCAACCTGTGGTAAATGACATTTAATTCATTAACTAAAGGGTTATTAGGTAGGTCACATCTAACCAGAAATGTGTCGATAAGCTTTTGTATTCTATCGGAGATCAATTCAACATTAGCTCTGCTATGCAAGTCGAAAGTGGAGTTTTATTTTATTTTTTATTTTTATTTTTATTTCAATAGGTAGCTAACAGTTCCTAAAAACCTTATTAAAGCTACACAAAAGTTAACATATATAAAATCATACTAAGTTATACTATCTGTCAAAAAAAAATAATTAAATTAAAAAAGGAGTTATAATAATATAATAATTGTATGAATCAACCTAAATTTTATAATTTTATTGATTACATAAATCCATTTCTAAAAAAATTTAGAAAGCAAAGGCAAACTTGGACAAGAATTAAGAGAGTAAGGCAGGCAATGAGGAAAAGTGACTTGGCACAGCTCTAAAAATTTTCGATTTAATAGTTGTTCTGCTTACACCAAAATCTAGGATATCAAACGAGCGGAAGTGACGATTATGATTGATTTGCATCTGAATCATAGGTGATTTTAAAAAGGCATTTGTTCGAGCGAGGGGTACGATGAATATTTGAAGTGGATGTCTGTTTGGCCTAGATGGGTACCTTATAAATATTTGCTCCAATAACAAAGACGATGATGTTTTCCCTGTTAGTACGTCCCTTAAATAGATCTCACTTATGACCAGCCGGCGCTGAGAGAGTGAAAGAATCTTAAATACTCTTAGCCTTTCGACGTATTCGTTATGATTCGAATAAAGTTTGTACTCCAGATACCTAGTAAACTTACGTTGAATTCGTTCTAGAGATTCACTATGCGTTCTATAAATGGGAGACCAAACAACTGCACCGTATTCTAGAATACTCCTGCACAGCAGATTGTAAAGGTGAATGAATGATTGTGACGTCTTAAAGAACCTACCTACTCGAAAAATGAAACCCATAATACTTGACGATTTTTTTATGATATATTCATAATGAGCATTGAATAAAAATTTTGAATCAAATATAACTCCAAGATCTTTATGCACGTATTCTCTCTTAAGTTGGTCCGAGTTTATCTTATATTCAAATATTATTGTGTTTAGTCATCCAGAATACGACATAACAGTGCATTTATTTGTATTGAGATGCAATTTGTTCACAGTACACCAATCAGATAGAGTTTTTAAATCTTTTTGCAAAGAAATACAGTCCCTTACATTATTGAAGACTGTAAATAACTTTAAATCGTCGGCGTATATTAAGGTGTTAGAAATGAGATTATTAGTAATGTCATTAATATACAAGGTAAATAACACAGGGCCCAAAATTAATCCCTGAGGGACACCTGAACGCGGATAAAATGGTCTGGATGAAACTTTATTGATAACTACTTGATGTTGTCTATCTGCAAGATAAGAATTAACCCATTTAACAAAATTCTCATGAAAACCAAATGCGAGTAGTTTCTTGAGTAAAATGTAATGATTTAACTTGTCGAAAACCTTCGAAAAATCTGTGTAGATCACATCAACCTGCGAACCTTTATCAAGTGAATCAGCTACAAAGTGAGAAAATGTAACTAAATTTGATATTGTTGATCTACCGCGAACGAAGCCATGCTGACTCTCACTTAACTGTGGTAAAATACTACGAATAATTGAAATATACACTATTCTCTCGAATATTAAGGACAGCGCGTTGATAATGGACACAGGACGATAGTTCTTAATGTCGGAGGCACAACCACCTTTGAAAATTGGATTAACAAATGCAGATTTAAGGCATGCAGGAAACAATTTATTGTTCAAAGACTTATTAAAAAGCAATGTGAGAGGATCCACAATGGATACTGCACAACTTATGTAAAAAAAAACTTGGGGATTTCATCCGGGCCAGCGTTCTTGTTGACATCTAAACTGTTTAAAACATCCATAACATCGTTGGTTCTAATGGGACTAAGTATTATAGACAAATTTGGGTTTGTATTATTCCATACATTATCAATTGAAACTTGTGGTAAAACATTCGGGTCATCGTAGTTACTACGAAAGTTCGATGCGAAGGCTTCACATATGTCTTGGTTAGTGGAATAATCTTTGCCATTGATGGACATAATGTTAGGTATTCTATTGGTTTTGCATAATTCTTTTGAATATGACCAAAAGAACTTCACGTTTGCTTTAAGATTCGTCTCGACATCATTAACATACTTAGCATAACAAGACCGGATTTGTTTCTTGACCAACGTACGCATATCCTCAGGTCTGTTGAATTTACGAACTAACTTTAATATCTTCCATTTTTCCTGGATAGATTTAATTAAATTGGTAGAATACCATTTTTTTTTTTTTTTTTGCCAAGGGGGCGGGGGGAAAACGCTAATGCGCACGAGAAAGAGGCCCGTTCTGTTTCAAGTAGTGTGGGACTCACACGCCACAAAAAACCCACCTTTGACCCCTTTTTTTTCTTCTTGACACCTTCCACTCGGGCACCGATTTCGCATTACTTCGGCGAGGTGTCGTTTTCATTCCCCTATGGGGACCAGCTTTTTCATTTCGTCTTCTGTTTCGGGTTTATTTCTCTTCTTGCCGGTAAGGCTTTTAACTTCTTGTAGAATTGTTTTCTGAGGGCATGTTAGCTTCCTCCTCGCTTTTCTTCTTTCTTAGCACCGTTTCGATGAAAACACAGATCCTGTTCCAACTGGTCGTACTCGAGATCATCTTCTGGACTACGTTGTTTGGTGAGAAGCTGCCTATCTCCGACTCAAGCCTGGTCCTCTGCGTTGCCCACCTACTGCAGACGAAGAAGGTATGGTAGGCATCGTCTTCCTCGGAGTCTTCGTACTGGCAGGCTGCGCTGTTTATATTTCCCATTCTGCAGAGGTACCGATTGAAGTATCCATGTCCGGTTAGGAATTGGGTGATGTAGTAGTTTACTTCACCGTGTTTCCGCTCGGTCCATGCAGCAACGTCTCTAATCAGCCTCGCGGTCCATCTTCCCCTGGTTTCACTGTTCCACCTCCTTTGCCACCTCTCTCTGGTCTGCTCTTTCGCTTCCGCTACTGTTGCTTCGATCCCCAATTCCGTCTTGTTGTCGTAAACGTACTTTTTTTCTGCTGCTAGCAGGTCTATAGGGGTCACTCCCGCTACCACGAGGACAGCTGGTTCGGACACTGTGCGGTAGGAGCTAGTAACTCGAAGGGCACCTCGTCTCTGCACTGCAGCCATTTGTTTCCTGAATTTTTCCACGTTGAGTGCCTCAGCCCATATCTCACATCCATACAAGAGAATGGAGTGAGTGATGGACATAAGCAATCTCCGTTTACTCATTATTGGGCCTCCGATGTTTGCCATGATCCTGCTGAGTGACGTCGTGACTTTCGTCGCTCGCTCTGATGCCGATCTTATTTGGTCCCAGTAGGTTAGTTTGCAGTCCAGGGTCATCCCCAGGTACCTTACTGCGCTCTTGCTAGTGATTGTCTCTGTACCTACTTGGAAATTCACGTGAATCGGGATCCGTCTCCTTGTTAGTAGAAGTATCTCAGTCTTCTCGGCTGCTAGACTTAGGCCATGGTCCGCCATCCACCTTTGCACTTGTCTCATGATCTGGTTGAGTTTTCGCTGCGTTTCTGCTACATCTCTTGCGGTGATCACTGCGCCGATGTCGTCTGCGTACCCTATGAGAAAGGTGTCTTCAGGTATCTCCAACCGGAGGATTCCATCATACGAGACGTTCCACAAGTCCGGACCCAGTATTGAACCCTGCGCTGCTCCTGCGGTGATGTTTTTGCTGCGGCGTCCTTCTGCAGTGTCGTAGAGCAGTTTCCGGTCTTTAAGGTAGTCCCCCAACACCTGCAACAAATACTGTGGTACTCTGAATTTATTTTCCAGCGGCTCCAGGATATCTGCCCATCTTACTGAGTTAAAGGCATTCCTCACGTCTAGAGCTACGAGCACAACGACTTTTCTCGAGTGGCGGTTGCCTTGTTGTGCGTTTTGGACTGTCTTAACCACTTCCTGGATTGCCCTTACTGTTGAGTGTCCTCTACGAAAACCATGTTGTCTTTCAGATAGGTCACCTGCACTCTGGATAGCCATAGTAAGTCGGTACTTTAGCATCTTCTCCAGGAGCTTCCCCGTTGTATCCAGCATACACAACGGCCGGTAGGCTGATGGCGATTCCGGGTCTCCCTTTCCCTTGCTGATTAGGACCAACCGTTGTTTCTTCCAGTTCTTGTAGAAGATCCCGTCTGTGAGGCAGCTGTTGAACATATTTAGCAGTAGCTGCGGGCACGTACTTGAGATGATTTTCAGCACTTCCCCTGGTATGCCATCGGGGCCGGGAGCCTTCTTATTTTTTACACTCGACGCTGCCAAGATTAGTTCTTCTTCAGTGAACAGAGGAACCTCCTCAGGTCGTATAGAGAAGGTGTCGGGTGGTCTGACCGGGTGAGTCGGGAAGAGTGTGTCCACTATCTCCTTCATTTTTGAGGACCTAATTTTAGGGCTGTTGGAAAATGCCCCAAGTTTACGCATCACCACCTTATAACCAAGCCCCCAGGGGTCGCTGTTTATATCTTGGCGGAGTTCCTCCCACTTTCGCCTCTTGCTCGTTTTAATGGCCCCTTTGAGCCCTGACTTCGCGTTTCTGAATTCCGCCAGTACAATTTCAGTGGCTTCCGCGTGTCGTCTCCTTCCCCATGTGACCTTCCGTCTGAGTTGTAAGCATATTCTTCTGAGGGCGGCAAATTTCTTCCGTCCACCAGTAAACCGGTGTCCTGCGACCGCAAAAGCTCCTAGACCGAGGCATTGCGACGTCGCACGCGCGGTGTATGAGGCGCATAGTAGCTTCAGCCTTTGCCTCCGCCGGCCCTGTCAGCTCGTGGACCTCGTCCTTTCCATCTTCTATGACGCTTGCGAAGAGTTCTTCGTTGAGGTCGTCTACTTTCCACCTAGGTGCTCGCCTTTCGCCTACATTTTGGGTTTGACTGTCCGTCTGTAGATCGTACACGATATATTGGTGGTCGCTGCCAGTATAGTCGTCGATGACCCTCCAGTTTTGGATGTTTCCAGCAATTGACTCCGATGCGAGAGTTACATCTGGAATCGTTTCGCCGTAACCAGGTCGTCTAAACGTAGATACGTTTCCGATGTTTATCACGTCGAGGCCTAGCCTGGCGGCCATTTCCAATATTCGTCTCCCTCTTTGATCTGTGTGGGGCATCCCCCATTCAACCGCTTCGGCGTTGAGGTCTCCAGCAACGATGACCGGCCCTCCAATTTCTCGTACGGTGTCCTCCAGTGCTTCTATCTTAGCTTCGAACTCTGCAGTGGTTTCGTTCGGTGTGAAGTAGCAACTGATGAGCGTCGTTTTCCCGCATTTCGGCCAAGTAAAACCTGCCGCTGCGCCGTGACTTCTTATAGGGACTGTGTTCGTGTCTGGGATCCATATAGCAGCTGTGCCCAGTGAGTCTGCAATCCAGCCCGGCCCTTCTTTACCTTTGTATTGCTCGCTGATAAGTACGATGTCGGCCTTCAGGTCTAGTTTCAGCTGCTGCAGAAGATCGTCGGCCGTCCGGCTTCTATGGAGGTTTCCTTGAAGAATCCGCATCATATTGAAGCTTTTTCCTTTGCCTTCTCGAGTGCGTCCTTAAACACCCGACACGTTCCCGCTCCAGGCGCATGGGCTAGTAGGTCTGGGGTCATTCCTATCTCTGCGCATAAGCAGCACTTTGCCTTCGCCCGGCATTCTTCTTTTTTATGGCCCTGTTCCCCGCAGTTGAAGCACAGCCCTTGACCTCTTCGGTTCACCCCTTTGCACATTGTTTGCTGGTGTCCGTATCCAAATCATCTGTAGCACCGCGTGACCATCACTCTTGGGCGCACCCTGCAGAAGATCCAGCCAATTTTGATGCGGGGGTCTTGGAGTAGCTCTTTGCAGCTCTTGCAGTCAACTGTATGATCGCCATTTTCTGCCCTCTGCTGTTCACCTTTGTCAGGATCACCTGAAGGTTTAGTGTTGGGTCGCTCAATTTAAGTTTCACCGCCATTTCAACTTCTTCTTCTGACGTAAACTCATCCATATCCCTGATTTCCAATGTGGTCCTCGGTTCAAGGTGGGAGATGTCGGCCTTCTCCCCAAGGATGGACTTCAAAGACGAGCTAAAGTTTTCCTTTCCCTTCGATTTCGCCGCTAGTTCCAGCAAAACGTGGCCTGACTTTGTCTGGCGCACGGACTTGATTTTTGTTTCGGTGTCGTCAGGATTTACCTTGGATCGAATCTCTCGCAGTATTTCGGCGTAGGTCTGCTTCCCCGTCGGTCTTATAAGGATCGCTTCTAGGCGGGATTTAAGTTTACTCCTGATCTTCGGCGTCTTCTCTACCTCTTTTGGCGGTTGCTTTTCCTGCTGTCTTGGACCGTTTTCGATCCCTTTCGCTTTTCTTCACTTTGCCTATGTTCCACGTGAAGTTTTGGTGTGCTTTGTTCCTTTTGCGCCTCCAGAGGTGTCTGGCTTTTCTTCTTCTCGGTCTTCTTTCTCAGTGGGCTTGATGGAGGCCTCTTCTGTGCTTGAGGATTTGTTGCCGGTGTTCCGACTTTTCCCTCAGATGTTTCACCTTGCGGGGTATTCACGCTTCTCTTTTCGGACGTTTGCCTGTTGTTTGCGTCTGTCCACATACAGGAGGTGTTCCAAGCTTTTAACTGGAAGTCTAAGATGTCCAGGGACTCCTCCAGCTCGGATAGGCCGTTTTTGATGTCCAAGCTGATATTTCTCTGTCTATCAGTCGTCTTCTTCATCCGCTTGACGATATTTTTGCATTTCTGCAGCTCTATTTCGGCGGCATTTCCACTGGTTTTCTCGTTAACGGTGTCGGTTGACAGAGGCCTTTCACCATTTGCTACCGAGGTCTCCACTTTGGGCGACGAGCGCGGTTCACCCGTGTTCTTCTGATCTCGCCTTTCAGCCGGAGGTGAACGCGCAAGTCTTGATATCCGTGTAAATGGATTTACGTTTTCTTCTCCATGTTACAGCCTTGGCGTTGACGCCCGTGTGCGAGGGCCAGGGCCTTACAGATTGTTTTCTCTTCGTATTAGGCTTGTATCTCTAACGTTCAATAGCAAAATAAAGTTGCTAGCTAGCGGGGGGAAAAAGCGCTAGGTAGCGCAACCGGATTTTTATTGTTTTTTTCTCGTGAACGCGTGCCCTAATTTGTAGACTCTCTGGAAATTTACTGGAAAAGAGTTATCCAGAGCAAAACCTGGTTTCACGGTTTGCACAATGTCCACCGGAGCACCCCGGTCTTGAGATTGTCCACTGGAGCACCTACCTTCATAAAACATCAAAAATCAAGTATAACTTGATGTGCTGTGTTAAAACAGCAGCTAGTCTTCGTCATGGAAAGAGTTTTGGCTTCTAAGCCGAACCAAAACTTTCAAAAATCACTTTTAATTATAACACCACTCTACCATGGATACCATTTTGGATACTTTTTAATATTAGACCTTTTAAATGGAACATTCAAAACAATTCCAGCTTTTAATATTTCGATAAATTTAGTAAAAGATAGATTCGTGTCCAGTGCTCTCAGCTGGGACCAATCAATTTGGGAAAAATATGAATTCAAGTTTTCAAAATTAGCTTTATGAAAGTTTCTTTGAGGTAACACAATTTCACTAAGAAATTTATCAATATGGATTTTGCACTTAATTAAAAGTGGCGGATGGTACTGATCAATTTTCGATAAAACGTCATTACAGCGTAGTACGGAGATATTAGTAGGACCAATTGATGAGAATACTAAGTCAAGTAGTCTACTGTCACAGTTGCGAATTGAGTTATATTGCGACAAGTTACAAAAAGAAGTGAAGCTAACTAATGACTCAGCTTGACGACATGAGTAGTTGGTAGGAACTAGACATTGGGACGCAGCATTAAAAGTCCATGTGATATTCGGTGCATTGAAATCTCCCAAATACAATACATTGGAGTTGATTGGAAACATTGATGAAACTGAACAAAGATTATTACATATTTGATCATAAATCACTGCAGGTGTGTGTGGTCTAATATAATTACAGCAAATAAAGACTTTCCTTTTATTAACAATACTAGTAATACAGATCCAGAGGTCTTCAAAACAGGTTTCCAGTTTCTCTAATCGTACAGCTGATATGTTATTTTTTACTGCAATCACACAACCTCCACTTAAGTTGAACAGTTCAAGGTTTCTGTCTTTGCGGAATACATTATACATAATTAGTAGGAAATATTTCATTAGAGTGGATACTGCTGTTGAAATTAGTTTCTGTAAGACAAATTACGTCGTAATCGGTACTTAATATCGCTAATTTGATATCATGAGTTTTGGATGCAGCCCTATTAATGTTTTGATAATATATGTTTAATACGTTCATTGCAGAAGTGTGTATATCACTTCACTTACTTCTATAAAAGGCAAATCAGATTCGATGTATATATGTATCTGCCACGAAATTTCCGAATCTACATAACGGATTTGAGTGCAGTTTTCTCCTGTAGATTCAGAATTCTTCTGCGGAGTTTTTTCTATACCACATATCAAGTTTCTTTTAACAAAAACCTTTTAAATAAACAAAAGAAGTATTAAATTTTAAATTTTTTTCCAATTTTTCGGTGGTTTATCTCAATTTTTCTTAACTCTCACCAAACAGAACTTAATTTAATTTACATATCTATGTAGAACTTTCATTAACAAATCCATTGGTATATATATTATCTCTGTACGTTGTCTTAGAGAAAAGTTATAACATTATTTTAACATAAAACATATATTATTTGCATTGTATTGCGAATACGATCAGTGGAGACCATTGCCACTATCGGTGCCCAAGCGGCGTTCGTGTTTATGCGTGTTCATTCTGTAGTTACATACATATGTATCAACTACTATTATAAAATGAAGTTGATATTTCTTTAGCTGGTGTTTGTAAGAAAACGGCTGAACCGATTTTAGTGATTTTTTTTTTATTGATTACGAAATGGCATGGACTAGGTTTAGATAAAGCTACTTATACAGTTTTGTGCTTGGGAGACCACAAAAAGAGACAAAATAATTTAGAAACACAAATAACATCAACTTTGCCTTTGTCGATTTTAATCAAATTAGTTTTGTCGTTTAGAGTTTTTAAAGACGCAAATTTCAAGTCCGAAATTATGATTCTACGTCATCTAGAAGCTGAGCAATATCCAAAAATATCATTTGTAAAATTCAGAATTTGATTAATTTTTCATTGATCATGTCTCCCAACCATGTCGCAGTGGTGATAATCATTTTTTTGTTCTTTATTCTCCTTTCGCTAAATTTATGAGCAGAGGCGAGTGGCTGCCGATAGAAGGATGTGTGTTTCCTTATATCCTTATTTTTCTGTTATACATGCATACTGGATAGGTTGTGTGCATGTTGTGTCTGTGTGTGCTGCGGTAGCGATTCCCAATGGGGTTGTTATAATTGAGTTTGCACATTTTCAGTATTATATTCAGTTTAACCAAATCAGTTGGTATGTATTTCAACGAATGTGTGGCGTCAACTAAAATGAGTAAGAGATATTCTAAGCCCGATATTGGGCGCATGTCTCGGCTGAGAAATGTGTCAAGTTCCACTATTAATAGACTTGGTTTTGTCAGTGAACGGTTTATGGTTATCGGTGAAAATGTTGTCCGCCCATGGAGCCTAAAGAAAAATTTATATTTTCAATATGAACTTTTCATTTCATACCAAAAGGAGTCGCATGTAGGTACAATGTCTGAGGTTTGTAGGTTTTGTGGTGCACAAAAGTGGGCGAAAGAATCTGCTGGATTGTGTTGTTCAAGCGGAAAAGTACATGTTCAGAAAAATCTGTAGGTGCACCGCGGAAACCACCAAAGAGCATTCTACTGGGTGATCATCTTTAGTCAAAAACTTTTTTAGAGAGTCCCAGAAAGTTTAACTCAGCCTTTCAAATGACCTCCTTTGGTGATAAACGCATAACAGAAGGCAACTTTATTCCCACTTTTAAGATTTGGGGTCAAGTTTACCACCTTATCGGAACTTTAATGCCTGACAGTAACGCTAATCCCAATTTCCTACAAATCTATTTCATGGGGAATTCAGAAGCTGAATACGTTTCTGTCTTAAAACTGGCAGGGGGCGAAGCAAGGCGAGCACGGGTCAGCTAGTGTATTATAATTAAAAGAAATATATAACTAATGAAAATTGAGAACTGTACTTGCCAAATTATAAAAAAAATATATTATATTATTGAATTGAAATCAGTAAGCGAAGAAAGTTTATAGATTTTGCTGTTATCAGTCTTCCTCAAGAATAAATTACCTCTCTTTCTCCATAAATACTTAAAATTATGTTCTTCCTTATGTGCCTTTGCTTTTTTGTATAATGTGTAATCTGTAAATGAAATATATTCGTTAATAAAAATTAAATTATCAGAATTAGAATTTGAAATTGAAATTGAATTTAGAATAGCTGATACTTTAAGTTTATGTAGCTTGGCCGCGGTCAAAAGACGATTGCGTATATGTATGTACAGTGGTGGTCAGAGAATTAGCACATTATGCTTTTTTTAATTTACAGTCATGTTAAATCATTATACAAGTACTATTTCTCAAAATTTTTAATATTATTCGAAACTAGAACTTTATAATTACAAAATATTTAAAGAATGTATGACTAGATGGGCCGACAGCAATCGTGTACACCTGAGCTTAGGAATATAATAATTAATATGAGAAATAACGGGAAAACTGTGAGTAAGATTGCTAACGATGTGGGACGCTCAAGAAAATTGGTACTTAATGCCATTAAGTACTTTGAGACACATAATACCACCAACGCCATTCAAAGGAAACCGCCTCCAAGGAAGACAAGTGCTGCTGAAGACCGTGTAATTGCAGGTTATGCAAAGAAAAATCCATTCATGACTTCAGCGGAAGTTCGCTATGAAGTGAATAGAGAACATGGAATAACCCTTAGCAGCAGAACTATCCGCCGAAGACTGAATGAAAGCAATTTGATTGGTTACGTTGCCCAGCATAAGCCACTGGTGTCGAAAAAAAATATTGCAGCCAGGCTTAAGTTCGCTAAGATGCACGCAAACAATCCTTTATCATTTTGGAAGAACGTTTTTTGGAGTGACGAGTCCAAATTTAACCGGTTTGGCTCTGATGGAAAGCGTCATGTGTGGCGTCCACCAAAGCAAGAGCTTAATCCACGCTACACAGTAAAAACGGTGAAGCATGGTGGTGGGTGTATTATGGTCTGGGCTGCCTTTTCATGGCACGGTATAGGCCCTATTGCGAAAATAGAATCCCGAATGGATCAGCATCAATATAAGAGTATATTGGAAAATCACATGGAGCCTTTTGCTGATGACAATTTACCATTAACGTGGACGTTTATGCATGACAACGATCCTAAACACACTTCTCGGCTTTTGAAGCAGTGGCTTAGTGATCGTCAAATCAATGTTTTGCCATGGCCTGCACAGAGTCCTGACCTTAATCCAATCGAGAATCTGTGGAACGATGTGGAGTACCAGATTGGATTAAGGAAACCTAGGAATTTAGCGGAGCTTTGGGAAGCTGCTAAAGAAGGGTGGAACTCCATTTCTATACATAGATGCCAACGCTTAGTGGAAAGTATTCCCCGGCGATTACAAGCAGTAATTAGGCAGAATGGGTTTCCAACAAAATATTGAAGAAAATATCGTTTTCCACTTCAGAAAATCTTTTGTGCTAATTCTGTGGCCATCACATGTGACGACCAACCCATGAATTTTTTCCAAAATATATGACTTTTGTTTTTTTATTTTTTAATTTCCTTTAAAATTCAATTTAAAAATTGTTGAGTTAAAGTTTTTTAATATAAATTTGAAAAAAAAACGTTAGAAAAATTATTTCTTAATGTATTTTAGTTGATTTGTTTAGATGTGCTAATTCTCTGTCCAACACTGTATATTTTTCAGTTCCACCAGTATTGGACCCGGCTTAGTTGACTTGGTAGGAAGTCTTCTGATGTCAACAACTTCATCTTCTGTTATTGGTACATTAGACAGAGCAGTTTGGATCTTAGTCATAGCACTTCTCAGATCCATAGATGGTTCAGCAGTTGGGATGTTGTGGATCATTATCAGCTTTTCTGCTTCTTTCTGCTCCAGATGTTGTAGGCGAAGGGTTTGGGAAACAAAGTGGTGCTTCAGTTGTTTGTTTTCGACTTCTAATACAGCTATTCTTTTCTCGTTTTCGGTAATATTTATGGCCATATTTTGGATTTCGGAGAGCTGCTGGCTTATTTTAGTAACCGAATTGGAAAATGATAACTGCCTTAATTTTATCCAATTCTTCTTGCATTTTTTTGATTGTATGACTAATATCAGACTCTGGAACAGAGTCTGTATCAGCCGCGTATACACTGCACTTAGTGAGGTTATGGCTGGACATTTGCTGTGTACACGTTGCACATTTCCAACCAGAAATTATACCAGACGTTAATTTTTGGAATAATTCTTTGGTAATCTTTCCGCACTCAACATGAAAGTATTTTTCACAACCAATGCACAGAATACCTGGGTTATTTCGGCTTACACTGCTATTACTCGATTCACATTTAGAAACCATGACTGAATGACAAACGCTGGAATGATGCCAGGGGAGATTTAGCATCATTTTTAAGAGTTTATTTTGTTGTATTTGTAATTTTTTAACATGACACTTAGCGCATTTACCCCACACTTGACAACCGTAAAGTAAAAGTGCTTGAAATATAACTTTGTGTACGATTATTTTATTTTGATCTGATAATAGAGACTTCCTGTTTATAAAAGGATATAGCATCTTAGTGGCAATATTTATTTTGTGTAATGTTCTCCTTATGTGTTCTTGGAAGGTTAGCTTCTTGTCCAGATGTATACCTAAATATTTTACTGAAGTCTCCCAAATTATCTGATGCCCATTCACAATCAACTGGTTGGGTGGAAGGAAACAATGCTTTCTTTTTCTGGTAAAAAAGATAGCTTGTATCTTTTCCGCATTCAATTTGATTTTCCATTTTTTATAATAGTCGCTTAATATTTCAGCCGCATTTTTGAGATTCGTCTCGATGTTGAGACCGAACACATGCGATGAAATTATGGCAGTGTCATCAGCATATACTGCAAATTCGCATTCTGGCAGGTTTGGAAAATCCGATGTATATATATTGTATAAAATCGGCCCAAGGACTGAGCCTTGGGGGACACCAGCAGGGATTCTTAATAAACTAGACGTACTGTTATTGACAAATACTTTAAAACACCGATTTGACAAAAAGCTTTGGACAATTTTACAGAGAAAATGAGGAAGATTAAAATTTAGCTTTTTGTATAAAAGTCCGTTATGCCATACGGAATCAAATGCTTTCTCTATGTCAAGGAGTAACATGCCCGTCGATTTTCCTATAGCACGATTAACCTTAATAGAATTCGTTATTCTAAGTACTTGATGGCTTGTGCTGTGAAAACGCCTAAAGCCGAACTGTTCATTAGGAAATATTTTTTGTTCATCAATTATACTAAGAAGTTTTTCCTTAAGTTCCCTTTCAAAAATCTTACTCAAGCTACTAAGTAAACTAATCGGTCTATAGCTTTCCGGCATATCAGCAGGTTTGCCTGATTTTGGAATAGGCACTATTTTTGCTACTTTCCAAGCAGTTGGAAAGTATTGCATCTTAAGACAGGCATTTATGATAAATGCTAAATATTTATTGCCAATTTTCGGTAATTTTTTTAAATAAATATTTCTTATTCTGTCCAGGCCACTACTGAGTAAGATATCTGTGTACTGTTTTATATCAGCCTCATTAGTAAATGCGCTCAACGGAGTTTCAACTTCGGTCAAGTTGAATGCATCCAGGGAGTTGCTTACTAGTGTACTTGTGTGCACATCTCCTATGTTATTGGTAATTGAATGATTTTTAGCAAAGTTCTGGCTAAGTACATTAGCTTTGTCGATATCAGTGTAATACGTGCTACGACTGTCTTTCAGAGGCGGGATTTGCTTATTTTTGTTTTTCACAATTTTAACAATACACTGGACGTCCAGTATAACGAAAGATATAATGTTCAGCCAATTCGTTATATCGAAATATTCGTTATATCGAAGCCAGTTTTTTCCACCTTAAAAAATGAAAACATAATATTTACTGATCATTTAAAAACTTTTTATTGTACAACTTTTTAAAACTGCACAAATTGAATCAATTTTGAGAAGAAAAGAACAAAAAAAGAACGATTCTCACGTTTTGTCTTGTTTCTTTTCCTTGAAATTAAAGAGCATTCGTTATATAGAGTAGTAAAATTTCTCATTATTCGTTATTTAGAGATATCAATGGACTTCAAATGGTGATTTGTTATACTGGACGTTCGTTATATCGGCATTCGTTATACTGGACGTCCAGTGTATTCCAAAAAGGTTTGGAAGCTTTATCCAAAGCATTTAATTTTCAGTTCCATTCCTCATTGCGTTTGTTTTGAATATAATTTGAAATTAATTTGTTAAAATATTTTACTAAGGTTTGAGAAATAGGTTGTCTGTATCTTTGCCAGTTTCTTCTGTGCATATTTCTCAATCTAATAATTTCTAAAACATGAACTGGAAGTTTCATACTAAAATATTTTTGCTCTCTTTTTGGTATACTACTGTCAGCAGAACTTAAGACGTGTTCAGAAAATTGATTTACAATGTGATCAACATCTTCTTTAGTAGAAATATTTTCTAGGCTAGTAGGTGTATTTCTAAGTTTTCTTTTAAGTTCTGCACGAAAAACGGTCCAGTTAGCATTTTTCAAGTCTTGAAAATATTGCACTTTTTTTTCACCAGACCACCGAATCTGACAATTTACTGGATTGTGATCTGAAGACAAATCGTGTATCGATATCGGCTGAGAAATGTGAGTGAAAATATTTGTTATAAATAAATCAATAACAGAAGGACGACCACGAGAACCAGCTGGAAACTAGGTAGGACTTGGTGGAAACAAAACACGAACAGGCAAAAATGCAAAAAGATTAGACAAGACGTTACCCCAAGAGTTTGCTCGTATGCAACCCCAATCTCTGTGTCTACAATTGAGATCACCTCCAATTAAAAATTCACCACTCATGCTGAATAGTCTCCTTAAATCCGATCGGAATATTAATTTATTTTCACTTGTAGATGCCTTACCGGGAAAATATACACAAAATTTTTTTATTGTATTACCATTTCTAAGCTTTATTTCTACACCTAAATTTTCTACAAAACGAGTTTGCACACTTCTCAGTAGCTCATGTTGGATCGATCTCCTTATTAGAATTGCTACACCACCACTTCTTCTATTACTTCTATCTATCCGATAGCATTTAAAAGCAGGAGTTGAAATATTAATTCCAGGTGTTAACCATGTTTCAGTGACTAGAGCAACATCTATGTTATAAGTGTTTAAAAAGTTTAAAAATTCAACATGTTTTTCACGAATGCCTCTGGCATTCCATGTTATAATATTTAGGTTATTATCTACAGAATTACTTGACATTGGCATATAAGAACTTAGTTGCTAATTGTGTTAAATTGCTCTAATTTGGTTTTACAAGAACCTAACTTGGTTATCATTTCCATAAATAGAGAGTTTAGTTCCTCCATAGAGAACAACTCACCACTGGAGATCGGTGCATTGTTGTTGTCTCCGCTGGCGGACGACAGAAAGGCTGGATTGGTATGCTGCCATACGTTTGGTCGTGCAAAGTTGTCGCGCTCTATTTCAACCCGTTTCACCGCTGATCGACTAGGTAAAGCTGGAAACTCGTCCATTGAACGAAGAGGAATGCCTGCATTGTTGTTGAGGTTTGATTCGAACTTGTGGGCAGTAGAGCGATTAGTTTTCGCAGCAACTTTCGCTCTCATTTCTAAAAACTTACGTCTGCTCACGCATGCGTAGTAGACTTGTGGTTTCCACTGCAGTTTGCGCATTTGATAACATTTGAGTTGGACTTGCATTCTTCAGTTTTGTGGGGACCGGCACAGAAAGCACAATATGTTTTGATATGGCAGTTCCTCTCGCCATGACCAAACATTTGGCAGTTTCGGCATTGCGTCAGCCGATTTTTTTGTTTCCGATAATATGACCAATTCACTTGTGTATGGAAAATGGAGCGAATATTTCTTTTTAGATCATTTAGCTTAACACTACCACTTTCCAAGAAGACTATGTAAATTGTGTCTGAATAGTGTTCATATTTTTTGTTTATAATTTTTATTTCTTTACACTTGAGACCGAGTTTGATAAGCTCACATTTTAGTGAATTTGTATCAAGTGGACCCAACCCATACAAAACGGCTTTAAAAGCTTTTTCACATTTAAGATCATGTGTAAAAAATTGACAGTTCTCTGTTTTCAATTTAGCAAGCACGGAAATGTATGAATCCATGGATTCACAAATGATTTTAATGCCAATGGACATTTTTTTAATCGCATAGTCGGTAACACTTAAAGATTTCATTAAATCATGTACATAATCACATTGTTTTTGCAAAACTTTAATGGGGGGAATAATAACTTTTGGGGAACTGCTTGGCAATACAATTACGTCTATGTTTTCACTTTCACTTTCGCTGTCGGGAAGACTCTGTAAAGGGCTCCAGTAATTGGACCTAGAGTCCTTTTTACTTGAAGACATTTTCGGTTGAGATTTAAGTTTCTTTTCAGAGGACTATGAGTCGTCCCCTTTACTGGGAGATCTAGACCGTTTATTAATTTTGTTAATCAAGTTCACGATAAAGAAAATAAGGAAGAACTTATGCAATAGCTGGGTAGTTAATCGGTGCGTATAGCTTAAAAGCTGCGGCGTAACTCTATTTACTGAGAGTATTTAACAGAAATTCAACCACCATGTACCATAGCGTGGGACACAAAACACCGCCTTGGGAAGAATACAGATCAAACCTGCCAAGCCCACAGAATCTCGTAAGTCAAATGGCGAGTGCGGTGGGCGAGTGGATGGAGATATGCTCCTTCATAGTGTGTGTGCAGAACGAGCTGCGAAGAGCAGAAGCCCTAAGAAGAGCGCAAGAGGCGGCCTTGGAGACAAGAGAATAAATTCTAATCAGCCTCGCGAAGTAATACCTAACGGCAGTCCTGCGGGAGAGTGTACATGCCAGTATTACGGGCTACTGAAATTTTTTTCGAGGGAGAAGGCATCTCCGCCAATTTTTGGTATGAAAGCCAGTGAAACCGTTCGCAAAGGCATCGAAATATATGTCAATGCCAGACAAGTACTGAAGATTCTCTTGAGAGTTGGTAACTTTCGGTTCATATGGCTGGATACACTCTATCGTTACCAGGCGATTTGAAACTATCAAAGGATGCTACAGCATAAAGCTGACTTCCTCGCCCATTACCACGGGC
The DNA here is from genome assembly GCA_946965025.1 of Blera fallax. Lineage (NCBI taxonomy): Eukaryota > Metazoa > Arthropoda > Insecta > Diptera > Syrphidae > Blera > Blera fallax. The sequence continues at coordinate 60,765,918 of OX337246.1, forward strand.
GGTGGTGTATACCAGCTACGCCAAGTTTTACGACTTAGATCAAGTTTTCACAGAAATCTTCATAAGATGTACTTTTCGGCAGGTGAACTAGCTTCTCATATTCTTTTTGTTTGGATAGAAAAAGGTTCTAGTCTTTATCTAAATTTAACTTTAATGACCAATTTAGAAGTTTCTGGCTTCCTTTCGAAATCTCCGAAGTTCCTGGTTCCACCGTGGAACTGGTGATCTACAGAAGGTTTTCATAACCGGACAAGTCAGCTCGAAACATCTAGTAAGGACACTGGACAGATATTGAACACATTCCTCTACCCTTCGTTTCGTTATGAGTTTAGGGGGAGTTTTGGCAGATTTGTCTAACTCTTCTTTTCTATCTGAATACGCTATACAGGTAATTTTACGCGGATTCTTCCTCTCTTGCAAGGTAATAGCTTCGCATTTGATTTGGAATACGATATACGTATGACGTATGATCCGACAAGGACACTTCCGGCAGAACTCTCCATTTAGTTATCGGCTTTAGGAACCGGTGCGATAGCATCAAGCCAATTACCCTCCTTCTTCTTGCCATAGCAAAAGTTGGTTGAGATCTAAAATCGTTAGTGACCAGGTCTGATGATAGTATGAAATCTAAGAGGCGGTGTCCTCGTATGTTACATTTGCTGGAGCCCCAAACTGTGTTTCGAGCATTAGCATCGCAACATATACATTATTAATCCCATCTCCGAACGCTACGATACTCCATGAGTTCGACAACAGTTTTCGAAGGCAGAAGCATTATCGAGTCATAGAGAAAATAAGCTGGCCCAACGACGAGTGCTTTGTATTCTCCGTTCTATTCATAGCTTACTGCTACAGCAACCATAAGGATTCTGGTGCACTTCTCCATAAAGATCCCGTGCTTAAACTCACAGCCCTCGACTCGAATGCAAGCATCTGAAACCACGACCACCACCCATAGATGACTTTTGTAGTGTTCATACTTGGCATCGGTTATCTTGCGACCATCACTAGCTTTCCCTATACGTATTATCAGGAGGGAAAGAGCGGTTTCCTTGTACGAAGCCTTCGCCTTTAGTCCTTCGTATGCAAGTTGTTTCTTATCAATAGTATTATCCGCTGAAACCAAATTCCGACCACTGGTGTTGGGCCCTTGGGGGCTCACCAGACAACACCACCGGTAGCCGTTTTTGTTTTGAGTTAAACTTGATAGTGTCTTTAATAATCAGCTGGAAATAAATATCGGCGTTCCTCAAGGCTCTGTCTTAGGCCCAATTTTGTTTTTAATCTATGTGAATTCCATATTTCAGCAATATTTTAGTAGTAGAGTTACAGCCTTTGCTGATGATCTGTTATTTTCATATGCCAACAGCTCTTTGTCTGAATCAGTAGCAAAACTGCAAAAGATCTGCAAATCCTTAGGCAATGGTTTGCAGAACATCAGCTATTAATAAGCGAAAAAACGATTTTAACAGTACGCACATAAGTATGGATATTTTATTAAAAACTTTTATAGTATCTGCATGTTAAACTGTTTTTGTACAAAATAGCATTAAAATTTCGTATTTTGTATATGTTGTAATCGGGGACATCATTTCAATAACACTTTCCATGTTTAATTAACTAATTCAACGCCCTTTCTAAATTCGAGTATCAAAAACGAGCATTTAAGAGAATATCATATCCTAGAGTAAATTATTGCCATTTTCCTTAGTATACGAGTGTAAATCAGGATACTATCTTTCTTAATTAAAAAATTATACTCGTTTTCAGTTGTTGGTTATTCAAAAATCGTTCTATAGAATTAGAAAATACGTTTTTATTTCTTAGGGTCCCGTCTTCTATTTGCTCAAGTCCATGTACATTACATATGTATGTATGTATGTCAATAAACGTAAGATGCTATTATTAAATTTACCAAAAACTGTGTACGTCGCTTTGTTCGGTACTTAATTGTTTTATTTATATTCGATTTTACAAACTCACTTAACTTTAATAATTATTTGAATTTAATAAAAATATTCAACACATAAATTTAGCATTTAAAAAAGGATATAATTCTTAAGAAAACTAAAGGAACATACGAACTATTTGTCGTTTGTTGGGGAATTTACTTTATTAAAAATATACATATTAAGATTAACTTTTAGATTCCATTTTTTTTAATAATCTTCTAATATGTTTTTCATTCTTTGCATTAACTCCGGGTTATCTGCTAATATCGCAATCCCATTCACCTTTAAAATCAATCTTAGGTGATCGTGGATTGTGTAAATACAAACCGTAAAAGTGGTGATATAACACATTCTTATTTTACTCCAGACACCATTTCAAAATGTTAAGACAATTCCTCTATCCAAACCGCCCTCCTATCTCCACTGCTGTGTATGCATGAATGCATGTACATATGTATGTACATATACACTTTTCCCCCTTCAATACACCATAATTTCACAATCGAAGTGCTGATCTTGCCACGTATGCAAGATATCATACTGCGAGCTCACATATTTGTCGGCCAACTTTCTCCGTCTTTGCTGACGATCATACTTGGAATGCAGCTGAGTTGTCGGAGCTGGTGGCGATGATGACCACTTATAAGGGGCTGGGTCAGCGGCATGTGACTGCCGCGAACTCATCGTGTTAACTTCTCCCTTTCTTAAGTGAAGACAATCCTCGGTCTTTCCTAGAGCTTCGATCACATTCTGAAGGTCAAGTTGGCTGCGTTTTTTCCATTGATGATGTGTTAGTTTGAGGATGGCATAACAGACCTCAATGAAGGTGGAAGCCACGCAGCAGACCAGAACTGGATGCGTTGTTATTTTCATCTACATCTCTTTAATATGGCGTAAGATTTCTTCGTTCATTCTATGCATTTATGGCAAGTTTAGTATCTCATGGTGACCGGCGATATTAAGTAACGCTAACACGAATATGGAACCATTGATTCAGATCCTATCGTCAAAAGTGAGTAAGTATGTGCTATTTAGTACCTCTTTGCAGAATGTTGAATGTTGATGTCTTTTTTCACGCCTGGCGAAGCGGGCGGGGTTTAAGCCAGAATTATATAAATAATTCTTAAAGATAAAAAAATGGAAATGTTTTCCTAATCTGTTCTTCCTCTTCCGCTTCTTCTAATAAGAACTGTTGTCCCCGAATCTACTTCCGCGTTTTTCTTCCACGTACAGTGGTGTGAGCTCATTACTTTACATTCTATTGGTTTTTACCAATACCATTTCTACTACTTTGAAAGTCCTGTTCTACCTTGACTCATTGTGTCTTTAATAATTTCCTGTGCCTTTTGAACCTTATTCATTATTTTCTCCCTAAACTCGGCCGTGGGCGAGTGAATTATATCAAGCGGTTTTTGATTAGTAACTGTATGGATAGTTCTGTTCCGTTGTAGTCTATGGTATTTTGAAGTATCAGGTCGATTGTGTCCTTGATTTTTTTTTCGACTGTGAGACTTCTTTTAACTTCTAGTAGAAAGCTGTACATACTTTACCAATAGGCGCGCTATGTAAAGGTAGAGTGTTTAATATGTTGACATTGAGATGGTTTAGCAAAATTGACCTTATGCTCTCGTAATTCAACGACACCTTATTGTCACAGAAAATTGCTTTTGTTTGAGGAAAAATTTTCAGGATCGGTGTTTTTACGTCCGCGATTGTACGGCAGAGTATAATCCAAACGGCAAATTTAGAAAATTTGTTAGCTATTTGGAAGTTAGGAAATATTTTTGATCTGTGGAGAATTTGTCGATGTACAGCATCTCGCATGTATATGATGGGATTGGTGTCTCATCGATTAGTTGTTTCTGCGGGCGTCGGTTGTGTTCTATAATTGTAACTTTTTTGTTCAATTTTGTTGAAAATATCCACCACCAATTCTTCAGTATACCAAAACTTTGTTGGCGGAAAGAACTCAACAATCTTGTGCTGAATGTTGACAATATCTGGCTTTATCATATCTTTCACTGTTTCTATGAGTGTGTCCCTATCTGAGAGCTCTATGAAGAGCCTGCATTTTTCTCCGACTTATGACGAATTATGAAACTGCGAGTTGAGGCGACTGGAATCTGCTCAATAAGTATTGGATTTCTAAAGCAGTTTATTGGTTTTGTGTTATCTCGATCATATACATATGTAGGTCAGGGATAGTTCACCGTGATTTGAGGCAGCATTGGAGGCTGCTTCCTCCTCTAGAGATTTATAGATTTATAGATTTATAGAATATGTGAGCGATAAGCTCGTCAATAAACGCTTTCTAGCGCTTATCTTTTCATTTGGGTTTCGGTCTGAAACCGCAAATGTGAGAAATTGATGGCCTGTATAGATGTTAAGAGGTAGTTATGCAGATTTCTTAAAGGCCAATACAATGGCCAAGAGTTGCCTTTTGTTGGTTGCAAAGTCCAATTCCCTATCTTCGAGTGTCCTCGAAATCATTGTTATCGTTTTCCCGTTTTGTACAAAACCGCTTGAAGAATAGATCGCTCTTAAAAGGTTTTGTGCAGAACAAATTAAAATAGATTTTGCTTTAGGTTAGAAACAAAAACTAATATACACGGGTTTTTGAAAGGCCCCGACATTTACACCTCATCAGCCTACGAAAAAAGTCAGAAATTTTAAACTATGCAGTTTTTTTTTTAGACGTTTAAACATATGTATTTGTTTTAATCAGTTGTAATAAAATCTGAACTTACTTTACTTAGGTGGCGCTACAGTTCGGGGTGAACCTGGGCCTCAACCAACAAGCCTCTCCAGTTAGCCCGGTCCTTAGCCAACTGCCTCCAGTTGCACACCCCAAGTTGGTTGAGGTCCCTTTCTACTTGTGCGCGCCACCTTAGGCGAGGTCTTCCTCTACTGCTTTGTCCCTCCGGGTTAGATTCGAAGACTCTGCGGCCGGAGCATTGGTGTCCATTCGCTCTACATGTCCTAGCCATCTTAGGCGACTGATGCGCAGTTTTTTGACTAGGTCGATGTCGCTGTACAGCTCGTAGATTTCGTAGTTGAATCTTCTCCTCCAAAGCCCGTCAACGCAAACGGGACCGTATATCTTCCGAAGAATTTTCCTCTCGAAGCGACCAAGGATATCTTCATCCGCTTTCGACAGAGTCCATGCTTCAGCGCCATAAAGCAGGACTGGGATGATCAAGGTCTTGTACAGAGTCTCCTTAGTTGTTCGAGATAGGGCCTTACTACCCAATTGCCTTCTCAGCCCAAAGAAACAGCGATTAGCAAGAGCAATTCTTCGGTTAATTTCCGCCGAGATGTTATTGTCAGAATTAGTAGCAGAGCCAAGGTAGACAAAGTCCCTTACTACCTCGAAGTTATAGTTATAGCTGTCGACTGTGACGTTCTGTCCGATTCGTCGATGTTGTGTGTCCCTTCTTGTCGACAGCATATACTTTTTTTTGCCCTCATTTACAGCTAAACCCATTTTGGCGGCTTCTGTTTCGATACTAGCGAATGCACCAGTGACAGCCCGCTGTGTTCTGCCAATTATGTCAATGTCGTCGGCGTATGCTAGTAGTTGCACAGACTTTTGAAAGATTGTGCCTCCGGTGTTGGCTTGTGAGTTTCGCACAATTCTTTCAAGAATGATATTGAAGAAGTCACATGACAGCGCGTCGCCTTGTCTAAATCCTTTTTTGACATCGAAGGTCTCGCTGAGGTCATTACCGACCTTGATGGAGCAGCGAGCGTTCTCCATCGTCATCCTGCACAGACGAACGAGTTTGGCAGGGATGCCAAAACTAGACATGGCTCTGTATAGCTCGTCTCTATAAATGCTGTCATATGCGGCCTTTAAATCGATAAAAAGATGGTGAGTATCGATTTGGACTTCTTGGGTTTTTTCCAGGATCTGCCGGAGTGTGAAAATTTGATCGACTGTGGACTTTCCTGGCCTGAAACCACACTGATAGGGGCCAATCAGGTTGTTGACGAAGGGTTTCAGGCGTTCACACAATATGGCAGATAAGATCTTGTACGCGATGTTGAGGAGACTGATACCTCTGTAATTGGCGCAGTTGAGGGGGTCTCCTTTCTTGTGGATCGGGCAAACGATGCTGAGGTTCCATTCATCAGGCATACACTCGTCTGACCAAATCTTGGAAATGAGTTGGTATATGCTCTACCAAGTCATTTCCGGTTGCCTTGAACAACTCGGCCGGTAGGACATCAGGACCAGCAGCTTTATTGGATTTAAGCTTGGATATTGCTATCCTTACTTCGTTTTGGTCAGGTGGACGGAAATTTTGGCTATCATCGTCTATGTTGAATGGCGCAGTCTGCCTGACAGCGGTATGTTGATCTTCATCGCCGTTTACAGTCTGCAGAAAAAGTTTTTTCATATTCTCAGCACCGACTGTGATTCTACTACCATTTTTAACTTCCCAATGGGAAGTTGTTGTAATGGGGCCGATTTTGTGAATCGCGAATTTTGATATATCTGCACGTTTTAAGGTCGCCTGAATCCAAATCCAACGTTTTTACAGAGATGTCTGTGTGTGTGTATGTACGTATGTCCGTATGTTCGTATGTGCGTATGTGCGTATGTGCGTTCGGAATTATCTTTCGCATCGATTATCTCGAGAACCAAAGATGATATGGATGGACATGGGACCGGATTCATTTGACGCGTAATTACGTAACTACGAACTGATTAAGTTTCCAGAAAAATCGGTACAGTAGTTTTTTGTTAGTAATTAAATAACTAAAAAAATAAAGGCAAACTAGCTGAATTTTGAAATTGATGATTTGTACTATTCATTCGTGCAGATTCTAAATATCTTCGTAGTGATTTTTTTTTAATATTATGATTGTATGTTTTAACAAAATTTTTATGAATGTCGTAGCAATTATTTTGAAAAAAATATCATTAAAAACAAATACTTATGAACAAAAACTAGATGAATATGTAGAATTTTAAATTTATATTATCAGGCCAGGAGAATAATGAGATTTCGAACTAGCCAACTCGTAACAATTAGTTATAATAAAAAAAATTACGTTGATAACAATAAAAATAATAAAAAATGGGATGTGAATATATTCTTCGATATAAAAAAATCAACAATCTTTTTGCAATTCAAGGTTGCTTTATTAATATGCAATTAATACAAGAATATTATGTTTGGGAAAACATTTGGAGGTAATAGTATGATGTACATTTAATATTTAAAAAATAAATTATGACGTGGAACATGTTTGTAACTGTAAGTAGAAGTTATTAACCGTAAAAGTTGTTTTCGATGAAACAATGCTTTTTTTCATTTCTATAAGTACACATAAATAGTATTTATGAAAAAATATTGTTCTTTCATATTTTGATAAGTCTTATGTAAAGTCGATTTCTTCCATTTTAAATCCGATTTAATTGCATATGTTGTGTATGGGCTGATTGATGTTATGAGAGCTTCATCAATTTCTGCTAGTTAATATTTTTTTGTGACAAGCCAATATGGAAATGTTTGTTGAAGATGATAAAATTCTTGAGGATATGGTTAATAATCTCCTACTGATGATTTTTGAACGGTTCATGGTGAAAAGCAGTAGTTTTGTGATGTCAGTCTTGAACAATTCATGAAGAGAGTAAATTGTATTGTGCTGTCAGCTGCGTAGTCTCTTATCAATATTGTTGTTTAGTTACTTGTAAGTAAAGAAATGTTAATTCAGCATTCTTAGTTGATGAGTGGTATTGATGAGATATCTCCAAGTTGATGGTTTCTTGATAACGTGAAGAATAAAATTTCATTGTTCATCAAACATTGTAGTAATTGTAGAAGCAAGTGTTTATGTGTAGGCCATTAGTGTTTGGGATTGAGCTTCATTTAACCTTTTCGTATGCGCAAAGATCATGATCATGTGAAAAAAATAATACTTATTAATTAAATAATGAATATTGTTTTTTTATTTCTTCCCACTGGGAAGTTAGTCGTGTGGACCTTGCGGGTCGCACCCAGACCACATTTCTCCTTCCTCATCTTTACAGGTTTTCGTACGGGTCTTGTTGGCGTGACACGTTCTTTTTACCATTTGGTAAAACTTCCGTACATTATTCCTGGAGTGTAATCCCTCAATATCGTCGATTGCGCGCTTCTCGTGCTCTTTTTCTTCTTCTGGAGAAGCCGATGCTCTTCCCGTCTCTTACGCTCGTAGAGCTCACGAGCAGCAATCGTCCTTCTTTGCAGCGCCGCTTTGTACGCGTCCTGTTTAGCTGCATGTGCTTGCCGGCATTCTTCGTCAAACCAGGGGTTTCTTGGTGGTGGTCGACTGAAACCCAGCACATCAGTTGCGGCGTCCCTGATGGCATGTTGGCAACGTTGCCACTGGTCTTCGGCACTTGATGCTTTCGGCATAGGAGTCGTGGCGAGATTTCGGGATACGCGATCGGCGAAAATTCTGGCGGTCTCTTGCAATTGCAGCTTTTCGACGTCAAATCTTCTCACAGTTATTCTTCTTTGTGGCGTTCGGGATATCCGCATTCGTACCTTGGCTGCAACAAGGTAGTGGTCCGAGTCGATGTTGGCTGCTCGAAAGGTTCGGACATCCAGAATACTGGAGGCATGCCTTGCGTCGATCGCAATATGATCAATTTGGTTGACCGTTTCATGATCAGGAGACCGCCAGGTCCCCTTGTGGATATTGAGATGAGGAAACCGTGTGCTTGCTATTGTGGCGTTTCGCCCCGCAGCAAAATCAATCAGCCTGAGTCCGTTGCCAGACGTGGTGTCGTGCAGGCTATGTTTACCAACTGTTCTTCCAAAGATGTCCTCCTTCCTATCTTGGCGTTAAAATCGCCTAGCACGATTTTAATGTCATATTTAGGACATTGCTCATAGGTTTTTTCGAGGAGCTCGTAAAAACAATCTTTGGTAGTGCCGTCCTTGTCTTCTGTGGGGGCGTGAGCGCATATTAGGCTAATGTTGGCGAATTTAGCCTTGATGCGGATTGTCATGAGACGTTCGCTCACGTGTCGAAAGCTTAAGACTTCTTGCCTAAGTCTGCCGCGTATAACATATCCGCATCCGAATAAGCGCTGTTTTTGTTCTCTATATATTCCACGTGAAGATCCGAAAATCGTTGTCCTTATTTCGTTTGCCAGGGTCGTCAACAGTAGGGTCATTCCTTATCAAGGCATTTGATTGTTTCGTAACTAGGGGTTTTTTACGCGGTAGGGAGTTGCCCCTACGCACAACCCCCAACCTGGAGGGCCAGGTCCCTTTATACAACCCACAGGACAAGGGGCCGGTTAACCCGATGCCAGTAACCCACTTCGGGGATGCGAGCGCTGCCGTTGGCCCATTAAGAGCCACCATCTCTTTTTCAAGACCCTGCCTCAGTCGTGAAAGTTCCTTACTGATCTGAGCTCCAAATATGTCGGAGTAGCTCGAGTAAGGCTTCCGCTGGTCTGTCTGTAGACGTCACCGTTGATTCCGCCTTTGGAATTCCTACGCTGCACGTCCTCCTTCTGAGGACCTCTTATTAGACATCTGATCCACAAAGTGCGGGTCAGGTCAGCAAGAGATGCCTCGCCTGGCACACGCGTGCTGGAGTTAACCCGGCTGAGCTTGCGCTGGTCCGAGTGTCCAGCTCCACATGTACAGTCAGACTCAGCATACGCTCATCGTTGGTTCACTATTTAATAGCTATCCAGCATGCACCACGTGGAGGTGATGATGCGTTTTTGCCCACCAATAAAATAAATAAAATCTGAACAGTTTTAGGAAAATAGAAATTACGTTGGATGTCCTATGAACATAAATTTGCATGTACGATTGGGCTCAGTTGAGTGCTTGTATCTGATTAGACAGGGACGCATTAAGGCAAAAAAAAGGTCCATTGTGATACCATAAAGAGAGAACCGGATCGCCAGCACTGGGAACCTGAAAACAAATTTTTCATTTTGTTGAAGTAAACTCTGGCTAGATCACTAAGATCTTCGAAGAAGTATTCACCAAGGGTTTTTGAATTTGCATGTAACACTATTAAGAAAGTCCAGAAAGAGTTAAAAATAAAGAAAACAGAGGAGATATTCAGCTACACTCGTATTGTTTGGAAATGGGCATTTAATTATTTTTCTTTTAATAATGCGACCATTTAATATCAGATTGGAGGAAGTCGCTGATAGTTTTGAACGCCTAGCCAAGCGCAACCTAATTTGGTCGGGGACTGTGTCTAACTGGGTTATTACCATAAATGGATCGGAAGACGTAAGTGCGCGACTGCGATTAATGCTTTATAAACGTATTTACTATTCAGAAACTGACGAAACGAGCTTTGAAAAACTTTCGTGTTTATAGTACAGCAGAGCTAGAACAGAATCGGGAATTTACTAAGACTATTGGATATTTAACCGAGAGGCTGCAGTTTGGTGAGTGCTATTAAATCATAGTATGAGTTAAACATGTACATATGTATACTAAAGAGCGATTCGTAAATATAAAGGTCACTTTGCTCTACCGGATTTGGATCGAGATATAATGGATAATTTGAAAATAATGGTAGATGACATCTACTACCAGTACTGTGTAGCTTTTGTTCAAAGACCTTGGGCACTTTTGGAAAAGTTCAATAACTTTGTTTTGATGATGCATTCAAGTGGATTGATTGAGTTTCTAGAATGGAAGGTAAGATTGCTACTGGTTACATGTATCCAATACAGCAAATAATTTGCAGGTTGTTGCTGACCATTTAGATGCTAATTTACAGAAACAAGTTGAGTTATCCGTTAAGTACAATTTCGAAGACATTGGACCTGTAAAACTGGGCATGGACAATTTTGCTGGAATTTTAATGATTTTAATTGTTGGATTGATATTAAGTATTTTAGTATTTATTTGGGAACTTATGCATTATCGTTTTTATGCTAAGGGGCTTAAGATAATTTGCTCTAAGTGCTAGTTTCTTTGTGGAATATTAAGTGGCTTCGACTCATATCACTTTCCGCAACTGCTCTATAAATTTCATTGGTTTGATAACGACATCAATTGTAGACTAATTGTCCTTCTTTTTTCCTTGGTGTTTATACAAAAATATTCAGTCTATGTGGGCCCTTTGCGTTGTATTAATTTTGACATTATTGCTAATACAAATGAAACGGGCACCTGAAAGTATACAGGGCGCTTCCAAAATGTTGGGCTAATCCTCTTTCACATGGCTGCTTTTTATATACATATGTGCATATTTTCAACCACCTTGTTTTTACCTCCATGTTTACTAAATCTTTACCGCTTTCAATTCTTTTCAATGGGAAAGCTGTAGTTTAGTAGTAAATTAAAGATAAACGAAATTTTTTAAAATAGAAAAATAAAGGAATTCAGAATTGTTTGCTTAAAGTAGGCGTAGTCGTCATATTTACAACCGAAATGCATGAATTGAAACACAACCAACTCTAAATAGAAAAAAAAAGTTTAAAATAAAATAATAATTTAACAAATATATGTATGTTAGTACTTGCGACGCAGACGTGCAATTTTGTTTTCTGTTGACTTAACTAATATAGCGTCTTAAGTACAAATGTCTGGCGAGAATATAGTACTATGCCAGTATAATAGAGATAAATTTGTGGATATTGACAACCGTTTGCATTCACGAATGCAAAACAAATGAAAGCAAAAGCACTTCGTACGCAAAGTTTATCTTTTTGTAACCTACGTTACAAATATTATGATATTTTACCAGGGCCGATATATATTCTCTATTTGATATGACATTCCCCACTTCAAGGTCAACAATAACATGTTTAGTTCCAGCACCTAGGTAAGATCTTTAGTTATGATAAGTTAGTTACATTGTAAAGAAAATATATACTTACAGACGCTTAACAAGTTGGTTGCTTCCATTTGAGCCATTTCAAATGAGTCTCTGGTTATGTATTTTTGCCTGTCTTATTATTGAAAGCCTTGGATTGTTAATTACACGTAGACTGGAAAAAGCGGAATCTGAAGAACATTCATGGTTAAATAGTTTACAATTTGGTTGCATATCAAGTCTTAAGCTGTTCATATCGCAAGGCACAGATTATGTGGTAAACTCAAGCTCAGTTCGGACAGTTTTGTTTTCATGCTACATGGTTGATATCATTCTAACCAGCATATATTGTAGTGGATTGGCAAGCATTCTTACAATACCATCGTAAGTCATAGTATATATATACTGTACGTATTATCATTTCATGATATACTCCTTTTTTAAATCTCCATTTCGAAATAATCAGATTAGAGGAAGCACCTGATACTATTGACCGCATGATAAAACAGAAACTTTTATGGGCAGGAAATTCAGATGATTGGAATTCAACAATGAGCGGCACTGAAGATGTGATTATATTGACAGCAATTTCATTTCTTTAGTTTCTAATTTTTCTTTAGGCGAGGATGCTCCAAGTCGTGAGCCTTTTTCGAGTATACGCTTCTGAGGAGTTACGTGCAAAAAGTTTGACTGAACGAATTGGTTTTGTAGTTGAACGATCACAGTTTGGTAAAGTATAACTAATTCAAGCGATTTAATAAAATTAATTTAAAAATGAAAAAAACAGGTAGTTTCGCCTTAGCTACGTATATTCAACAACCTGCTCTAAATCGTTTAAAAATTATGATCGAAGATTTCTCTTACCAGCATTGTGTTGGGTATATGCCACGAGCGTGGTCACTTTTGGAAAGGTTTAATAACTTTTGCATTATGATGCAGTCTAGTGGAATAATGAAACACTGGGAATTAGAGGTGAGCCTTTGCTGGCCAAATATTTCTACTAAATTTCCATGTTTAAGGTTGTTGCAAAACATCTTGACGGAAATATGCAAAAACAAATAGAAGCTTCTGCTCACGCCAATTTCGAAGAGAATGGTCCGATTCAACTGGGTGTGAAAAATTTCGCAGGAATCATCGCACTTTGGATTGGTGGAACTATTATAAGTATTTTAACTTTCTTTGGTGAAATATCTTTACATCGATGGACGCAAGCTAACGTGCTATGTTAAACCTTTTTGTATAAGTTAAAATTTTAACTCGTTTTTTTTAATAATTTTACAATTTTTCGCTTAGATCTATTATACCTTACATTCCTATGGGAATGAATGAAAAGCCTAGAAAACTAGAAGAAATGGTGCTGAAGTTTTTTTATTTTCTTCAAGACACACAAGGACCACTCATCATATCTTCATTATACTGCACGCCAAAACAAACAATTAGCACCTTGGAGTATATTCTTAAAATATATGGGACCACACTTCATCGCAGGAGGTGACTTCAACGCAAAGAATACGGACTGGGGAAAAGGTAAAAAAAACCTTATGGACGCATTGACTAATAACAATATTAAGTTTCTTAGTAGTGGAAAACCCGCCTATTGGCCTACCGACATCAGAAAACCCAGACCTTTTAGACTTCTGCATCGTTAAAACATTAACTTAAACGAAAATATTGGAACGGGAGTTCCGAATAGAAACTTTTAGTATTATAAGAAAAATGCTAGTTGGTTTACAGTTTACATTCTTTATTTGCCTTCCTTTAACAAAAACAAAACAAAATTAGAATAAATTTCAACAGCACAAAAATAAAGTAGAAACGAGTTCAGCTACAAAAATGGGTTCTTATTTTATTTCTTATTTTATTTATTTTCATGAAACAGAGCTACAGAGAAGTTCCACCAAGATTATTTAAAGCTAGAGTTAATATATATTTAAATTTATTTCTATTAATGTCAAATTCAATTAAATTGCATACAGTGTTTGCTTCTCTTAAACATCTAGATAAAGGCTCATTAAAAGCGTAATTAAATCTATGAAAAGGGACATGAAATAAAAAATGATTTCTTAGAACTCGTGTAGGAACATAGAACTGAACTAGGGACAAGAGATAGGGGCAATCGATATGATAATTAATCAAATGACGAATAAACATAATTGAGAAATATTTTCTTCGAAAATAAAGAGGCGTCATTCCAAACAACTTCAATCTAGTTTCATACGAAGGCATATTTATGTTCCAACGGAGCCTCCGCATAACAACTCTCGTAAATCGTTTTTGGATCTTCTCAATTCTAACAGAGTGAATCTCATAAAAGGGATTCCAGACAATACAGCAGTACTCAAGTGTAGATCTTACAAACGCAAAAAAGAGGCATTTTAGCGTATGAGGGTTGGAAAAATCTTTCGAGTTGCGTAAAACAAAGTCTATGTGATTCAAAAAGTTAAGTTTATGGTCAAAAATTGCACCGAGGTGTTTTTTAGAAGATATGGCTGCTAGAGGAATATTGTTTATCCTGTAAATGTATTGGATAGAAGAGGAGTTGCGATAGTAACTCAGACTTTGGCATTTCGAGGCATTTAAATATAAAAAGTTACTACTGCACCAGATTGATAATATTTCAAGATCCTCCTGTAGCTGAACGCAATCTTGCTCAGACTTTATACAGCGAAATATTTTTAAGTCATCGGCGTACATTAGACAATGTGAATTTAAAATGATTTCAGGAATGTAGTTGACGAATAAAAGAAAGAGCAATGGGCCAAGATGAATACCCTGTGGAACACCTGAATATGCGTGACCCGGTCGGGAAAGTATGTCATTGATGCAAACACACTGGATACGGTCTCTTAAGTAGGAGTTGTTCCATTTTCCAATTTTATAAGAAGGATATCGTGGTTAACTCTATCGAATGCCTTAGAAAAGTCCGTGCATATGACATCATATTGCAAACCTTTCTCAAGACCATTTAAAACGTAATTGCAAAAGAATGATAAGTTAGTGCAAGTAGATCTACCAGAAACAAAGCCATGTTGGTATGGCGAAATAACTCCTTTTTGAATGGGAGAAAGTTTGTCACAAACTAATTTCTCAAACAGTTTGGGAATGGTTGAATTTTTACAAATAGAACGATAATTAGATATTTCTTGCCTAAATGCAGATTTATGAACAGGCAATATAAAAGATCTCTTCCATATGTTGAGAAAGTCACCATGTTCCAAAGAACAATTGAAAATCAAATAGAGGGGAAAAGCAAATGCATGAGCACACATTTGTAAGATAATAGGAGGGATGCCGTCAACGCCAGGACGGTTATCAGATTTCAAATTTGATAGTGCCATTTCTATTTCAGATATTGACAAAGTCAAACTACCTATATTAATACAATTGGATGAGATCATTGGATTAACAGGATTTGAAACAGCAAACAGTGTACACAGATTGAAAATATTTTGCAAACAGATTACATATAGTTGAGAGATCTGTGGATGTAACACCTTCATGGTGCATGCAGTTAGGTATGCCATTAGATTGTTTTTTAGTATTGATGAAGGTCCAGAAACTCTTACTATTGACTTTTAGGTTGGACTCAACGGAAGAAATATATCTTTTGTATAGAAATTTATTTAAAACTTTAAACTATTTTTGAAGCAGCCGATATTGTTTATGAAGTTGCTTGTATATTTTGTTTTTCCTATTGTTTAAATTTATAAGTCTTTTGTTATACCAAATTGGTTTAAGGCTAGTAATTGATTTTACCTTAGGAGTATACATATCAATTGCCACCTTTATAATCTCAGTAAATGAATTATAAGAGTCAAGTAAATTTTTATTATTTAACACTAATGGTCAATCAACATTATTAAGATATGACGCAATATTTTCAAAATTAGCTTTAGAAAAATTATATTAAAATTGGAACCGGAAACTGCTGGCCTGAAGTACTGATAAAATTTGAAAGGCAAACTAAAAGAAACATGAAAGATCGAATTAGGAAAAAGAGGAAACATGGAGTTGCTGATATTAGCGCTCAATTCAGGATCAACGAAAGCTAGATCAAGTACATTATTAAAATCATTATTAAAATGGTTAAGTTGAATAAGATCGAATTTAGCAAGAGTATCAACAACTTCATATTCATAGTCTAGGTTTACATTATAAGGCACTAACCGAGATTCATCTGAATCATAAATCCATTTAATATTAGGTAAATTAAAATCTCCAATCAAAATAATATGCTGATTATCAGTTAAAGTATGTATTAAGGATAGAAGAAACATTTTCAATATGAGCCTTATATAGTTGATAGGAACTTCTTGGTGGAATATAACTAACAACTAAATAAACTTCAAATACACCATTGAATTTTACATTAAGTATTAATTGATCAATATCTAATGCAGCAGCTGATGGAGGTATATAGACTTGAGTACATGGCGATGAAGAACGTACGGCAACCAACACTCCACCTCCACACTTTCACAATCCAACAGCGTAACAGCGATCTTTGCGGAAGACGGCGTATTGTTGAGAATTAAACATTTCAGCACTTTGATGATTCGCTTTCAGCAAAGTCTCAGTGAGAACGATAATATCATACTGAGCCGAAGAAGAAAAGAGGAACACTTGTTCCATTTTAGTACGAAGTCCGCCAGAATTTTGATAGTACAAGTGAAAGGTTTTCGAGGGGCAGCAAGGGATGGATTGAAGTGAAGAAGTGGTGGTAGCTGGTACAGGTGTCATCAACGATTGTGTGTTTCTGGTCCGAGGAACAAATTCGTGTATTAAAGTCCCATCAGGCCAAAAATCATTAGACAAAAGAAGATTAAAATAGACATCAGGTGCAAATAGCTTAAATGAGGTGATTTCTCGAGGCTCTTTAAAGATGTACTTGACACATTTGATGAGCGGTCCAGGCAGGTTAATTTTGGTTTTAATGTAATTTATCATGTCTTCCTTAGTAGTAGCAGAAGACAACCTCGAAATAAAAATAGACTTCCGGGGCGGTCTTTTTACTACTACTAAAGTGGCAGATGAAGAAAGTTGATGAGTAGTATCCACAGCAGACAACGGTGAAATTGGAGTGGTAATGGGTATATTCTCAAAATGTTGAGGAGTAGGTTGAGGACTTACCAGAGGAGTGGCGGCTGGTATAGGTAAATCAATTGCAGACGTTCCGCCATCACCCAGAGACATGGTGATAATGCACTAGTCATGACTTCATTGGTTAAGACGAGGTAATTTTTCTTTATTTTGGCACTTGTTTCAGACCTAGAAGATCTAGGTTGTTGAATATGTCTTTCCTTCGAAGCTTCTTCATTACAACACACAAGATCAAAAAGTTTGTCGCACTTTGCTAAATGTTCCTTAAACAGTGATTGAAGACGGTCAAACTCCATAGAGATGTTTTTAGACTGCCCTCTACACTCAGCAAGCAATCGTAAAAGTGAAGAAGTCGAGAACTTTCTGCAACCCATACAAAACCATTGGAGTCCATTGGGAGTTGTACATCTTAAAACATCCCCAATTCTGGCCGATAGTTTGACACATTTCGTGTGGAACAATTTAAGGCAACCATCACAAGATATATAAATATCATTGACACTGTATTCTTGTTTGCATTCAAGTTCATGAAAGTATTGGACGTATTATTTTATCAACAATAATTCTTATGCTAATTAATACAAGGTGGGGAAAAAGTAATGTCATTATATAAAATGTCAAATTAAAAAACCCCAAAGGAAGAAGTCAGTTCAAATGACCAAAACGGAAGATCACACGGTCCGGAAATTGGTAATTCAAAATCTCCATCGTTGCCCGAGTCGTTTGAGCGGTTACTCCGACCTGCTGGAACCAACGATGCTTGAGAGTTGAGACCTAATGAAGCCACTTTGCGGCAAAAAAAAACTCATTTGACATCTGTCTGTAGTGCTCACCAGTTACGGTTACGTCGGCGTCGGTGACGTCCATAAAATATACAAAATAAACTTTTTTCTTCTAGGAACAACGTCTTTTATGCACATCGGCACTTCGCATGTGTAATCCTTTATGCATTTCCAGAAGTCAGCGGTTAACATAGAAAGTTGAGAATTACATCACTGATAGAGACGAAATTTCACAGTCTTACGGCGATGCTAGGCTCTCGATTTTAGAAAGAACATTTTCAGCATCTATTTATTAAAACTATAAATTTTCATTTTCTTGTACAACAATCCTTATTCTATGCATGCCTATTTCTGTTTAAGAGGTTTCAACTATTGAATGAAACCAGAAGGTGCAAAAGAATAGATATGAGCGCTGGGGATATATGGTTTAGGATTATTATTATTTTTTTTTTATAATTTGCACGCACTCAAGGGGTTATGAAAAATATTAGAAATATCGAATTCCATCGAGGAATCACGGGTCTCTGCACTGTAAGAATGCAAAGCTTTGGCTTTATACAGGGTGTCCCAGTTAAGGGGTATCATTTAACTGAAGATTCCTGAAGTTTCGGCGAACAAAAAAGTAGTACAACAGGAGGATCTATTTTCACCCCACTCTGAGATATAGCCCGTCAAAGTAGCACGCCTCCGATTTGGAGGTGTAACCACTTTAAATAGTGTAAGTTTAGAATATTATAGCTACAAAACTGTTCTATGCATTTTGAAGAGACATTTCAGTAGCGCATGTCAAAAATGTGTTCATGCAGCCACAAAAAAGTTATGGCTCGTTAAACTCAAAACTATGAAAATTTATTGCTCCAATTTTTTTATAAAAACTTTTATAAACTTTTATAAAAACTTTTATTAAAAACTTTGACAAATTTTCTTAAAATAATGTTGAACAACTTTTCCATTATATTAATACTTTAAATTATAAAGCACACAACTGGTACTCACTTACTGGTCTTAGACGGGCGCTCTAAGTTAAACTTAGTGTTAATTCTTATGTATTCGGCGAATCCTGATATTAAAATTACTAAACAAACTATCCAACTAAAGAAAATTTTTCATAAAACTTAGCATATGAACTTTTTTTCATAAATAAAAAATGGTCTTAAATCTAAAACTTATGTGGAAACTTCCATAAAATATAAATTAAACTTACTAACTT
Source organism: Blera fallax (assembly GCA_946965025.1). Taxonomy (NCBI): domain Eukaryota; kingdom Metazoa; phylum Arthropoda; class Insecta; order Diptera; family Syrphidae; genus Blera; species Blera fallax. The sequence goes on from OX337246.1 coordinate 60,784,763, forward strand.
GCTCACTTATGTGGCGCTACACTTCAGGGAGAACCTGGGCCTCAAGCAACAATTCTCTCCAGTTAGTCCGCTCCTTAGCTAACTGCCTCTAGTTGTGCCTTAGCTTTTTGACTTCAATGGTCGCTGTACAGATCATATATTTCATCGTTGAATTTTTTTCTCCAAGGATCGTCAACGCAAGCGGAACCGAATATCTTACGAAGAATTTTCTCCTAAAACGATCAATGATATCTTTATCTGCTCTCGACAGTATCCGTGCTTCAGCGCCATAAAGCAAGACTGGGATAATCAAGGTCTTGTACAGAGTCTCCTTTGTTGTTCGCGATAGCACCTAAGTACTCAATTGCCTTCTTAGCCCAACGAAACAGCGATTGGCAAGAGTTATTTTTCGGTTGATTTCTGCTTAGTTGCTATTGTCAGAATTTATAGCAGAGCCAAGGTAGACAAAGTCCCTTACTACCTCGAAGTTTGTAGCTGTCGACTGTCTTTTTTGATATCGAATTTCAAGGTAAAATCATTACCAACCTTGATGGAGTAGGGAGCGTTCTTTACTTATTTTAATGTGCTACAATACGTTTAATGATACAAAAAAGTATAATGTTATAATAGAAATGGATACAAATATGGTAAAAGAAGTATTAAAAATGCCCTATTTTAACGTTAGACGGAATGAGCGCTCAGTGTATGATAAAATAAAGGTTAAAAGATGTTTTAATTGCTGAAGTTTCAACCATATCGCGAATCACTGTGCAACTTACATCTGTTGCCCTGAATGCGGAGATGAAAACAGTCTAGATAAGTGTAATATTGAAAAAAAAGAATGTAAAAAGAGTGTGTACCGTTAATTAAAAAAGTAAACATTGAAATTGACTCCGGTCATAACGTCCGAGACGCTAACTGCCATGATATGATTTTTCTAACTAAAGCTCATCTAGAACCAAATGAGCTTAATAATGAAATAGCAATCAAAAATAATTCTATAATGCGTTGTGAATGCTCAGCATCAAGAGCTGGAGAGATTGTTCTTCTTCCTCTTTCCTTCTGTTCAGCGACGTTATGATCAGGACTATAGGGATCATAACCTTCCCACTTTACTGCATTCCTACTGGTCCGGCTGTGGGGCTCGCCGATTCAAGGTCAAAAAATATCTGCAGGCCCCCCGGTTTCGAATCACTTCGTCACCAGGGCCAATCAAATGCTTCTGTTTTTTCATTTGTGTTTTGTTTGTTGTTTTTTGGCTTGCCCCTCTTCCGCGCTTGTATTTGAGCGTTCGTAGGATCCCTCCTTGGAACATGGCAATACGATACATGGCCAGTCGTGCTCAAATTTTTTCGAGACGGGTTCTTTGACGTGTACTCGGATCTTCGAGCTCCTAATTCGATTAAGCTTTGTTACTCCTGCTATCATGCGAAGCATCTTCACCTCAGCTGCCGTTGTTATTGTCCAACATTGCGAACCGTATGTGAGCGCCGGACGAACAACTGCGGTGTCGAGCGTTCCTTTCAGCTTAGGGGCCATTTTTCGGTCACAGGAGATAGCAGAGTTTTCCTGCCACCTCATCCACCCCACGCTTATGCGGTGATTGATGTCGTCATCAAAAGTTGCTCCGCTATTGATCATAGATCCCAGATACTTGAACTTTTCGCATTTGGGATTCACTTTTCCATTCAAATAAATGTCTAGACTAGGTCGGAGTGGATCAGAGAATGGGCAGTACAGGTACCCCGTCTTTTTTGGACTAATTCGATACCCATTGCTCTCCTAAACATCCACCCATAAATCTCGTTTTAGGGAAATTTTATCTTGACTTATGATGGCTCCATTGTCAGCAAAAAATAATTGATGCACTTTGGGGTCTTTCACTTTTCTTTCAAGCAGATAATCCAGGACTGCAATAAATAGCAAAGAACTTAAGGCGCTTCCCTTGTAGATACCGACCTTATTTGGGAACACTACGGTGACTCTTGTAGTATTCTCTTTGGTCCGTCATATATGTCCATGATTATCTTCACGTAAAATTCTGGAACTCCTCGTACGTACAAAGGACAAGTCAGACTATAGGTTAATAAAAGTGCTTGTGGATACTAGTAGTTAAAGTTGAAGTGGAAAGAACACAATAACTTTATTCGCTCTGTATAAATCCCCTAACTAATCTATAGGAGATTTTCTTAACTTTTTTTGTTAATGCATGGAGAAAATGTACGAAAAGAAAATTAGGAATATTGGAAAATTTCAACACAGATTTGTTGTTGAGTGTCTGTTTACTGGGAATCTATGTAGACTGATAGTTGACGTGCATATACGAATAACCCTTATCAACAAAACCTCAAAATAAGCGATCATGAAAAGATAAGATTGACATACTTATGTACATACTATTAAAAATACAAGCTTTTATTATCTTAGGAAAGAAACTGTCTAAAGATGCAATAGATCTCAATTGTGAGAATTGCTGTGAGAAGAATTGCAATAAATAGTCTTAGTACAATGGTGAATTTCAATGATTATATGAGTGATATATTTGAATACGAACTGTTAAATGTTATTAACATAAGAGCCGATAGCCTCTGCAGCTAGCGCTCAGTTTATTCTTTTAACATTTTAATCTTAATTATCTTTCTATCTTTCTATATATATAAAAATGAATGTTTGTCTGTATGTCCTTTATAGACTCGTAAACTATGCATTTGATCATGTGATGATCTTCAGCAAAGTTGGTGTGCATGAACCCGCGAAGGTTTTGAGTTGGTACGACCAATTTTCCACAGATGGCGCCACTGCCATTCCAATTATTCTCTACATCTATAAAAGAGAACACATTTTTTCTGTATTTCCGCGAATAGGGAGTAAGTGCGTAACAATACCCCAACAATATATATATCAATCGATTTGTCGTGAGATGGGTTATGCTTTAGGACTAATTTTAGTATACTGAATCCTTATTGGGCTTTTAAACCTCTTTTATATGTTTTTTTTACTGACAAAAACCATTTTCCTATGCTTTACACACTAATGACTACAAAATGGCTGAACCGATTTGAATATGACTTGATTCCTCGATAAGTACATTTCCTGCTGAAGAGATTGAGGTATAAATCATTATTCTGCGATTCTTATAACGGAAGTAATAAGCAAAAATATAATTATTCAAGATACAAAGATATCACAGATGCGTAGGTCATTGCAATCAATGGCTCACCAGTGGAGTGCGTGCATATTCATGTTCAGCAAACAAACCCTTTTCTTTCTATGCACTACTGTAGGTTTCTTATGTAATTATGCATTGTCTTAAGTATATGTATGTATATATGTATGTATGTATATATATATATGTATATGTATATGCAATTGTTTCGAAGGAACACAAGTAAGCAATTTCTTTAAAAAAAAAAAAAAACGGTTTGGAGCTAACTTAGTTCTGTTTCGCTGTCAATAGTACACCTGGGGATGAGGGGTTGCTTCTGTTTGCATGTACATTTGTACTTAACGAATCTTTTTTACTTTTTCTCTGTTTGCTGCTTTGTTTTCCTATAAATTTCCAAACTCTAGAGTATGATTGCACTTCTGAAATGAATTTTGGCGTAATAGGAATTTGTCCAATTATAAGAAGTATTTTGTTTTAAGTGTTTTTCGTTCTGTGAATTTGGGTTGTACCAAGAGAACCGGTAAGAGAAATAATAGGTTGTTGTTCTAACATTATGTCCTTTTCTGACCAATATTTTAGTACATAACATGCGTACTACATACACGCATGTGTACGCATCTATTACGAGACTCAGCCAAGCGGCCAGAGTGAAGAAAACGCTACAAGAATGTGGGCACTCAGCCAATACAAAATGATAGGCAAGGAAAGCTGAATCTTCCCCTGTGAAGAAACAGACGAGGAAACGAATAAGAAAGTCAGTGCCATGAATTATTATTCCTATCGATTGATGATTCGTCAAGACGCTGAGAACCACATTCTGAAATGTCGACAATTGTTCCATCAATACATCGTCGACATGTACGCGAAGATTGAAACCGAACGACTCCTATATATTCGATTGAATCAAACCGAGTTGCGTTCTGAAGAGTACATCCATTTACGAGACGCAATCGTTAATGATGGTAACGTGAATCCAAACGAATTGGGAAGAATGGTCATATTACCGTCTACATTCACGGGGAGTCCACGGCACATGCGTGAATACGCACAAGATGCGATGACATACGTTCGCGCATACGGTCGTCCAGATTTGTTCATCACATTTACATGCAATCCAACATGGGATGAAATTAAAAAACTTCTGTTAGCTGGACAATCATCTTCGGACCGCCATGACATTACCGCACGCGTATTTAAACAAAAATTGAAATCTTTGATGGAATTTATTATCAGGCATCACGTTTTTGGAGAGACACGCTGCTGGATGTATTCCATTGAATGGCAGAAAAGAGGATTGCCACATGCACATATTTTGGTTTGGTTAATCAACAAAATTACGCCAGATCAAATTGACCAAATCATCTCAGCAGAAATACCAGATAAGGACATTGATCCAGACTTATTCGACGTCGTTACCAAAAATATGATTCATGGTCCATGTGGCGCATTCAACAACAATTCACCATGCATGTCTGATGGGAAATGCACGAAACGATACCCAAGAAACTTGGTTTCTAATACCATCACTGGCAATGACTGATACCCACTGTATCGTCGACGATCAGTTGAGGATGGCGGCAAATCCATCGTTCTGAAAGTACGAAACGTTGATGTCGAAGTCGATAATCGTTGGGTTGTGCCATATTCACCGTTGCTCTCAAAGACCTTCAAAGCACACATTAATGTTGAGTATTGCAATTCAGTGAAGTCGATCAAATACATTTGCAAATATGTCAACAAAGGAAGCGACATGGCAGTCTTCGGAGTAGGGAATGTGGCCGCACCGCTCGATGAAATTAACCAATACCAACTTGGACGCTACATTAGCAGCAATGAAGCAGTATGGCGCATCTTATCATTTCCAATCCATGAACGACATCCAACAGTAGTACACTTGGCGGTGCATCTCGAGAATGGACAGCGCGTGTACTTCACAGCAGATAATGTACGTGCAAGAGCATTGGTTACACCGGCAACAACTTTAACTGCATTTTACTCATTGTGCCAAGATGATCTTTTTGCAAAGACTCTACTTTATTCTGAGGTGCCGAAATTCTACACATGGAATGCATCGGCTAAAAAGTTTCAACGTCGAAAACAAGGTAAAGCAGTTGAAGGAAATCCCAATTTGTATTCCAGTGACGCATTGGGTCGTCTGTACACTGTTCACCCGAACAATACAGAATGCTTCTATCTGCGATTGCTGTTAATCAATGTACGTGGACCGACATCCTTCCAAGATTTAAGAACAGTCAACGGTCAGCTGTGCGCCACTTATCGTCAAGCTTGCCAGGAACTAAATCTTCTTGAGAATGATGCACATTGGGACACTGCACTCGCTGATGCATCGAATACTGCTCGACCACAGCAAATACGCACGTTATTTGCCATAATATTGACAACCTGCTTCCCATCTAATCCAAAAGATCTTTGGGAAAAATACAAGGACTACATGAGTGAAGATATTCTACATCGTTTGCGCGCTGCGAATCAAAATCCGGACATTCAATTCACACCAAACGTGTATAATGAGGCATTGATTTTGATTGAAGACATATGTTTGGCAATCGCTAACAAGGCACTGGTGCAACTGGGAATGCCTGCTCCGAACCGACCAGCGAACGACCTTTTCGATCGTGATTTGCAACGAGAAACACACTTTGATTCTGACGAACTGGGGACATTTGTTCAGACAAATCTTCCGCAGTTGGTTCCAGAACAACGCATTGCGTATGACAGAATTATGCGTGCAATCACAGAACAAAGCGGTGGACTATTTTTCATAGATGCGCCCGGTGGTACAGGCAAGACTTTTCTTCTTTCACTCATTTTGGCAACCATACGATCACAAAATCATATTGCACTGGCCATTGCATCATCTGGAATTGCGGCAACACTTTTGGATGGTGGCCGAACAGCGCATTCAGCATTCAAACTGCCGTTGAATTTGCAAAACACTGAGGCACCAACATGCAACATCAGCAAAAACTCTGGAATGGGCAAAGTACTCCAAACGTGTCAAATTATCATATGGGATGAATGTACAATGTCGCACAAGAAAGCATTGGAAGCGCTTGATCGTACACTGCGAGATTTGAGAGGAAACGCACGGATCTTCGGTGGCGCACTCATTTTATTGTCTGGTGATTTGCGACAAACACTGCCGGTTATACCACGTTCAACACCCGCTGATGAACTTAATGCATGTCTCAAATCATCAGTTTTATGGCGTCATTTACAGAAATTGACTTTGAAAACCAACATGCGTGTACAACTACAACGGGATGCATCGGCTGGAAATTTTGCAAAACAATTAATGGATATTGGAAATGGGCGAATGCAAATTGATGAATCTACGCAATGTATCACCTTGCCAGCAAACTTCTGTAAGATCACAGAAAGCATAGACGAATTGGTGCAAAAAGTTTTCCCAAACATTGCACAGAACTACCAAAATCATCAGTGGCTCAGTACGCGTGCTATATTAGCGGCCAAAAACATCGATGTCAATACCATCAACTTCACCATTCAGAATGGTGAATACCCGGCGAAACGACAACATATAACTCCACCGATACTGTGGTGAATCAAGACGAAGTTGTCAACTATCCAACTGAATTCTTGAATTCGCTTGATTTGCCAGGCATACCACCGCACGTTCTTACATTGAAAATTGGCGTACCCATCATTCTTCTTCGAAACATAAATCCACCACGACTTTGCAACGGAACCAGACTCCCAGTCAAGAAAATGATGAACAATGTTATAGAGGCAACAATTTTGACTGGAAAATTCAAAGGTGAAGACGTACTGTTGCCGCGTATCCCAATGATCCCGACAGATATGCCATTCGAATTCAAACGTTTACAGTTACCGGTGCGACTCGCTTTCGCAATGACTATCAACAAAGCACAAGGACAATTTTTGCAAGTGTGTGGATTAAATTTGGAGAATCCATGCTTCTCACATGGGCAGCTCTATGTGGCCTGCTCACGCGTCGGAAAACCTTCTGATTTATTCGTTTACGCACCAGATGGAAAAATAAGAAATATTGTGTATCCCACAGCACTTCAATAAATATCGAATGAAAATGTCACAATTTTTTCGAAATGAACAAAATCAATAAAATGACTCAAAATGAATTGAATATTTGTGTAATGTCTTTCCTTCAAATTTATTTTAGTTGGTGGCGTTGCAACGCACGCAGGGTACAGCTAGTTTGTTAATAAATTACAATTATAATAAATAATAATAATGTGGAAAAATATAAGGACACTCGTATTGGGCCAAGTGAAAGAAGGTATTAAGTGCGTGTAGTTTAGCGGGACAAAAAAGAGTGCAGCAACATCATTGCTAAAAGGTCAGCAAATATTTTGTTAAAAGTGAGCAAATAATTAATAATTTGATTCCTAAGATAACTTAGGTTAATAAGGAAGAAAATACTGCAATTTCTTTTAAAATTAAACCTTTAGAACCAATAGCCAAATTACTAAAAATAGGGGAAATAATGCAAAACAAGAATGACTTCCCTAATCCCTAATCCCTAATACTTATAAAAACCAAAACTATTTTCTGTTAGTTGCCTCCTAGCCGGAGAACCACTTATCCGATTTACATACGTGATTTTCTTTTTATTTCATAGATATATTCAGGATATGTTCAGGTTATAGGATATGTTTAGTTGCGTTAGGTAAAATAACGAATAAGGAGTAACGATAATAGTGATTTAACTGGGGAAAAATTTCAATTTTACAGCTCTAACTCAATCGGATTTTAAAACAAAAAAATGTGGTCTGGGTGCGACCCGCAAGGTCCACACGACTAACTTCCCAGTGGGAAGAAATAAAAAAACAATATTCATTATTTAATTAATAAGTATTATTTTTTTCACATGATCATACGAAAAGGTTTAATGAAGCTCAATCCCAAACACTAATGGCCTACACATAAACACTTGCTTCTACAATTACTACAATGTTTGATGAACAATGAAATTTTCTTCTTCACGTTATCAAGAAACCATCAACTTGGAGATATCTCATCAATACCACTCATCAACTAAGAATGCTGAATTAACATTTCTTTACTTACAAGTAACTAAACAACAATATTGATAACAGACTACGCAGCTGACAGTACAATACTGTTCTAAACTACGAAACACCCTGTGTGTGACTGCAGTAAACTGCACGAAATGCAGTTCCCGCCTTTTTTTTTCTCTTAAAACAATGACATTATATATAGAGGCATTAAAATAAAAATTGTACACTCGATTGAAAGGTACAGTGGGTTTTATTTCATTTTTCACAAAGACGAAACATTTGGTCCTTCTGAGCGTTGTAAAATAAAAAGTTAATTTTGCTTATAAAAAAAAAAAAAAAAATTTTAATTTACTTACAGTAGAGTAAAAAAAAAAAAAAGACTATATTTAAAATTTTTTTTTTGTGTGTGCATTAATAAGAATTGCAAATCAAAGTTTAATTAAAGTTGCAAATGCAAATTAAAGTGTGTTGAGGAATAATTATTAATTCGATAATTCATCGTGGGATACCCGTCGTTGGATTGTGCTTGGCGAAGACGTGCATTTTCATCCCGTTGATCACTTCTAATTTATTCCTGAAGGAAACTCGGAAAAATTGTACACAAATTTCCTAAGGTTGGAGGAGTTGACCCTTAGACCCCTGAAGTTGGACCTTGGACCCCTGAATTTGGACCTTGGACCCTTGAAGTGGAATTTCAAGTAAGTGCAATTTCTTTCTTACTTTGACCTGTGAATATATAATAAAAAAAAAAAAAAAAAAATGAAGAGCAAGGTGTTACAAGGGTTGCTAACGCAAATTAATAAGGACTTTTCGAATTTCAAAAAAACCAAAAGTGAAACTCAACGCACCTTACATTATATAGCCAGCCGTCTATCATTGTTGGAGCAGTCGATGGATAGGGCTAATAAGGTTTATGAGGAATTTTTGTGTTGTGTAGGGGAAAAGGAAGAAGATTTAGAGGTCGGGCAAGAAGTTTTCGCTAACATAAGGGATGTATATGTGGATTACAGGAGTGATTTGCTTGATGCGAGGGAAAGGTTCACCCCAGCTGAGGTCACACAGGTGAAACTGCAGTCGGAGGTGACGAACAGTGGATCCAACGGAACAGATGTCAACCTTCCGAAGATTAAGCTCCCAGTTTTCTCGGGTTCTTATGAGGCCTGGCGCTCTTTCCATGATTTATTCGTTTCATTAATCCACAACAATACCGCGCTGTCTGAAATAAAAAAAATGCATTACCTTAAAACCAGCGTATCCGGGGAGGCAGAAAAACTGTTAGCTCACCTGAACGTCGATAACGGGAACTACTCGAAGGCATGGTCGATATTGACGGACCGCTATGACCATCAACGGTTCTTGGTGAACACGCAGTTGAAGTGCTTATTTAACCAACCGTCAATAGTGCAAGAGCGAGCTGACTCAATTAAAGAGTTACTAGACACTTCTAAGGAAGTCGTCCATAGTCTAGACAACTTGAAGGTTCCTGTTCAGCATTGGGATGCGGTGCTCATCTTTGTGCTGGTTCAAAAGCTACCCAATAAAACGCAGCAACTATGGGAAGAACGACTGGGAGTCAAGGTTGATTCGAAGGAGCTGCCAAGTTTTGCAGAATTCACTCAATTTCTGGAAACGCGATTCCGTACATTGGACCAACGGACCAGCGGTGAACCAACAGCCAGTGCGAAGTTCATCGAACGTACAACGCAGTTTGTCTCATCGCAATTCATTCCACTCACAGGTCGTTACTTCAAAGTTTTCATGCAAAATTTGCAAGAAGGGTCAACACGCTATTCGCAAGTGCAATCGTTTTCTAAAAATGAGTATTGCAGATCGTAGTCAGAGTGTAGATCGGTTAGGCATCTGTCGCAATTGCTTAGCATACAGCCACACTTCTGAACAATGTCCAAGCAGTCGTCGATGCTACTATTGTCAGCAACCACATCATTCTCTTCTGCACTCCAATCCGATATTCACTAATGCGCAGGTACAAAACAGCTCACACATGCATGCAACCGTTCCGCAATCATACAACAACAAACCTCAAAATCACACTCAAACATTTATGACCTCGACGATGAATGCTGATGCTTCCAATTTTCAGCCATCCAATGAAAGGCAAATATGTATCAACCTGTCCGTCCGTGAATACTTTCCACTCAATACCCAAGGTTAGCACACACAATCAGGGCACTCACATCCTGTTAGCAACCGCAATTGTTAAGGTAAGGACGTCGACAGGAAAAACTCTTTTACTTCGAGCCCTACTTGACTCGGGTTCGGAAGCCACGTTTATCACCACATCAGCTTTTCAACTACTTCGTACGCCATCGAAACCTACATGTGTTGAGGTGTCCGGGCTGGGGTTGGTCAGCAGTGGCACCTGCCAAAGGGTGGTGGACTTGTTTTTGGCATCACGTCATTCATCCTTTGAGACCACCATGCAAGCCTTCGTTTTTAAGTCACTGTCTGGGCATCTTCCGGCCCAAACATCGGCACCTGCAGACTGGAGCTATCTCAAAGGTTTGGTCTTGGCAGATCCCGAATTTTATAAGCCAGCTAAAGTAGACTTGTTGTTGGGGAGCGATATTCTTGCCGACATTCTGCTCCCAGACATAATTAGGCCCAACGACACAAATCTACCCATTGCCCAAAGAACAAAACTCGGATGGATCCTCTTCGGCAGAGCTCCTGCCAAGTCACACTCGATCAGGAACTTCCACCAAACCTGCAAAATAGACAATCAGATAAGAAAATTTTGGGAGTTAGAAGAGATACCTTTTCAGACTGAAGAGAACCCGGAGAACACTCTATGTGAAGAGCATTTTCGTACAAATATACGTCGTTTAGCAGATGGTCACTTCCAAGTTGCACTTCCTTTTAAGGGAAATGTATATCCAGTGTTGGGAAGATCTCGAGAAGGTGCATTGCAGCGCTTCACACGTTTAGAGAGGCGTCTGCTACAAAACAGACAATTATTCGAAGACTACGCTAAATGTATAGAGGAATACCGGACTCTAGGGCATATGCATGAAGTTGACGATTCCATCTTAGGCAATATCGCTCACTACTTTTTGCCGCATCATGCGGTGATCAAAGAGAGTAGTTCGTCCACTAAATTGCGTGTAGTTTTCGACGCTTCCTTCAAAACTACTGACGGGACATCTCTAAACGACAGACTGATGGTGGGTCCAGCTCTACAAAATAATATAATCGATATCATTCTTCGGTGGAGGCTATATCAATTTACCTTTACAGCCGATATCGAAAAAATGTATCGACAAATTTGGATAGATGACCATGACTCCAACTACCAATTAATTTTCTGGCGGAAACATCCTACCGACAGACTCAGAATTTATCGACTGAAAACAGTCACTTTTGGGACCGCTTCCGCACCATATCTAGCTATACGAACTCTGAACTGGTTGGCAGGAGAAGCGCATAGGAACTTTCCACGGGCAGCCAAAATGATCAAGGAAGAGATGTACGTTGACGATTTGATATCTGGAGCCGACACAATAGAGGAAGCTGAAAGGAAAATAAGGGAAATTCATACCACTCTCGAAGCAGCAGGATTCCACTTACGGAAGTGGGCCTCCAATGCGGTGGAACTTCTAAAAGGGGTACCTTTCCAGGAGCGGGAAACCAAATTTTTTGTACCGTCGAAGGGTTCGGACGACATCAAGATGTTGGGCATACATTGGCTACCCATTGCCGATACCTTTTCGTATAGCTACACGTCGCCAAATCTTCATCCCACTACAAAGAGATCCATTTTATCAACTGTTGCAAGGTTGTTTGATCCAATGGGATGGATATCGCCATGCGTCATAAAGGCAAAATGTTTTTTGCAGTTACTTTGGATTCGGAAGAAGACGTGGGATGAGCCAGTAGATGCAGACATTCTCAAGGAGTGGAATGCCTTTTTCCAGGATCTGGAGGCTATAAATAGCATTCGTGTACCGCGATGGATGCAAACAACAGGCGAATCTAAACAAGTAGAGCTCCACGGATTTTGTGACGCATCCGAAAAGGCATTTGGAGCTGCAGTTTATCTTCGCGTCCTAGACAAACGAGGTAAGGTTCACATGAACTTGTTGATAGCCAAGACCAGGGTTGCACCAGTTCAGCCAGTAAGCATTCCACGACTCGAGTTATGTGGCGCACTTATGTTGTCGAAACTATTACACCATGTAGCGAAGACCCTAAAACTGACCGAAAAGAAGATGTATGCTTGGACCGATTCCACCATAACACTTTGCTGGATCCAGGCACCACCATCTCGGTGGGAGACATTTATAGGAAACCGCGTAGGGGAAATTCAACGGTTGACCGACAGCAGTATATGGTACCACATCCCTACTCAACTCAATCCAGCTGACTTGGCTTCCAGAGGAGTGCTTCCATCAGCACTAAAGCAAGCGAGTCTATGGTGGAACGGGCCTGCTTTTTTACACACGTCTTGGAAGTTTGAAACCCCAAAACAACCAACAACACTCGAAACCGACAGAGGAAGGAAGCGCATTCACGTTCACCGGCTAGAATTACGGGAAAGTCCAATTAAAGAACTGATCATACGCCTCTCAAATTTCACTCACTTACTCAGAACAGTGGCGTACTGTCAAAGGTTTATAGCCAACACGCGATTGGAGCATACCAAGCGGAATTTGGAACCTCTGTCTCCAAGCGAACTCGACACAGCAAGCAGATCCCTTGTCAGTTGCAGCCAGCAGGAAATGTTTCCAGACGATATTTCGAAGACGAAGGGCATGGGACCTCTTAATCCTTTCATTGACAAGCAAGGAATTATAAGAGTAGGTGGAAGGCCCGAGAATGCAGAACTTACCTATGATCAACGACATCCGATGATTTTAGCTCCGGGATTCCGACAGAACTCATAATTCGAGATGCTCACGAGCGGACACTACATGGAGGCATTCAACAGATGATCGGAAACCTGAGGAAGAAATATTGGATCTTCTGCATAAAACGAGCAGTTAAGAAATGCATTCACCGTTGTACCATCTGCTACAGGTACCGCAGTAAAACAGCATCTCAGCTAATGGGAGAGTTACCGGGGCCAAGAGTAACCGTGTCACGACCGTTTTTTCACACCGGGGTGGATTATGCTGGCCCTATAAACATTAAAACGTGGAAAGGTAGAGGAGCGAAATGCTATAAGGGATACCTAGTAATTTTTATTTGTTTAGCCACTAAAGCCATCCATCTTGAAGCGGTGACTGACCTCACGACTCAAGCCTTCTTAGCCGCCTTTAAAAGATTCGCATCTCGAAGAGGAGTCGCTAATCAAATATACAGTGACTGTGGAACGAATTTCGTTGGAGCGGAAGTGGAATTGCGTCGACTCTTGAAATCAGCAGAACACGACTGGAAGGAGATTGCTGATGTCCTAGCTATGCAAGGAACGAAATGGAATTTCATTCCCCCGGCGTCCCCCCACTTTGGAGGACTATGGGAAGCGGGGGTGAAAAGTGTCAAGCATCATTTGAAGAGAATCGTCGGGAATGGAACTCTGACCTACGAGGAGCTCACCACGCTCCTTACACAGATTGAAGCCTGCCTGAACTCGCGTCCACTTTGCCCACTGACCGAGAATTCTGACGACTTTAAAGCTTTGACGCCAGCACATTTTTTAATAGGAGAAGCAATCTTCACCATCCCGGAACCCGATCTAACCAGAGGAAAACGAAACATCGTCGAGAGATGGAAGGCCATTCAACTTCACCTGCAATCCTTTTGGAACCACTGGCAACTAGAGTATTTGACACGTCTACAACAACGACCGAAGTGGTTAAAACCACAACCTCAACTCGAGGTGGGAGACCTAGTTTTGCTAAAGGACGAGCGACTTCCTCCAGCAAAATGGAACCTAGGCCGCATCATCGAAACATTCCCAGGAATCGATAAACTCACCAGAGTAGTCACCATCAGAACCGCGCACGGAGAATATCGACGACCAGTCACTAAATTATGTCCACTACCGATCAATTCAACCCAAGAGAAAACACTCACAGATTAAAACTCCTTTCACACACACTTCATCAATTTTAAATTTAACCCTTGCTATATAATCAAATGATGCTCAATTGCTTGATTGATCAATTTTAAATTTAACCCTTGCTATATAATCAAAAAAAAATTAATTTCCTTAAGCTATCGTGTGGCGAAACATTTGCACACCACTGTTTAATGCAATATTTTTTTGTTTTTTTTTCACTCAACACAATACAACGGAATTTGCAATTTGCACACACATTCATACGCATACCCGCACTCAATGCCAAAACACACGGAACACGTAACGTAGCAAGTAGGAAACTCAACTACACACGATCTCTCAAACCCATCATTCACAAAACGCAAAACGCAACACACACACGCACACACACACACACACACACACAAACTTGTTTTCGCACCAGATAAAACTACTACCCATCACAATTATAATCCTAAAAACACACAAAAAAATAAATATATGCAATAAATGAAGTCACTTACCTGAATTTAACTAAACTCAAACCAAAAAAAAAAACAAACTCACTGGATCTCGCGCACTTTAAACTTTACTTTCTTCATGAATTGTTCAAGCCTGACATCACAAAACTACTGCTTTTCACCTTGAACCGTTCAAAATCATCAGTAGGAGATTATTAACCATATCCTCAAGAATTTTATCATCTTCAACAAACATTTCCATATTGGCTTGTCACAAAAAATAATAACTAGCAGAAATTGATGAAGCTCTCATAACATCAATCAGCCCATACACAACATATGCAATTAAATCGGATTTAAAATGGAAGAAATCATAAGACTTATCAAAATATGAAATAACAATATTTTTTCATAAATACTATTTATGTGTACTTATAGAAATGAAAAAAAGTATTGTTTCATCGAAAATAACTTTTACTTACAACCATGTTCCACGTCATAATTTATTGTTAATGTTAAATGTACATCATACTATTACCTCTCAAACATAATATTCTTGTATTAATTGCATATTAATAAAGCAACCTTGAATTGCAAAAAGATTGTTGATTTTTTTATATCGAAGAATATATTCACATCCCATTTTTTTATTATTATTATTGTTATCAACGTAATTTTTTTTATTACAACTAATTGTTACGAGTTGGCTAGTTCGAAATCTCATTATTCTCCCGGCCTGATAATATAAATTTAAAATTCTACACATTCATCTAGTTTTTGTTCATAAGTATTTTTTTTAAAATAATTGCTACGGCATTCATAAAAATTTTGCTAAAACACACAATAATAATATTAAAAAAAAAAATCACTACGAAGGTAGGTATTTAGAATTTGTACGAATGAATAGTACAAATCATCAATTTCAAAATTCAGCTAGTTTGCCTTTATTTTTTTAGTTATTTAATTACTAACAAAAAACTACTGGACCGATTTTTCTGGAAACTTAATCAGTTCGTAGTTACGTAATTATGCGTCAAATGTACGGTCCCATGTCCATATCATCTTTGGTTCTCGAGATAATCGATGCGAAAGATAATTCCGAACGCACATACGCACATACGTACATACACACACACAGACATCTCTGTAAAAACGTTGGATTTGGATTCAGGTGACCTTAAAACGTGGAGATATGTCAAAATTCGCGATTCACAAAATCGGCCCCATTACAACAACTTCCCATTGGGAAGTTAAAAATAGGTCAAATTAGTAAATTCGCCCCTGATTCATTTGAGATATAAAACATCCTTCTACGTTGTCCTGAAGCTGAGCAATCTTCAAAACAATTATTTAAATCATCGCCCACAATTTACCTTCAGTGGAGACCACTGCCATGCCAGCAGTCAAGCAGCAGTGGGTATCGTTGCAATAGTGTGCGTGAGCATATGTAGGCGCTCTAACGTGATCATGTTTTGAACTTTAGTCTGCGGTCATCCCTTTTTAGTGCAAACCATAGTCGAAGTAAAATAGACAGTCATCTTCGGGTCGTTTGACAGATTCGCGCCTCCAAGCTAAAAACCACCCAAAATCGTATTTGTATCTCAATGACAGAGAAAAACATTTTGTATTGGTGTAATACAATGTTTATCAGTCCCAATCAGACTGTTTGTATGGATTGGTTTGTTACCGTCGTTCGTTCATTCACACTTCTACACGTAGATATTGTGTAAGAGTGAGAAAGCTATATTGGTATATTGGTTTGTGGTTGTGTGAATAGAATTATTAAAGCTCCATTAGACTAACGGTAGCTTAATACTTTTGCGTGAACGGGTCAATAAGATCGAGTTATTCGCGATACTCCAGACAGCAAAAGTAAAACAATTTTTAGTGCGATCTACTAAACTGTGCTTTTCAACGTGAACATTTAATAATTATTTGTTTGAATAAAATACCTTTTATTTCATTATAATGAATACAATGTGAGTCTTAGCTTTAGTTAAAAAAGATAAAAAATTTAACATTAATTTTGTAGTCCACGCGAGCGGAGCCGCGGGCAAACAGCTAGTCTACTACTATTATAAAATGAAGTTGATATTTCTTTGTCCGGTGTTTGTACGAAAACGGCTGAACCGATTTTAATGATTTTTTTTTATTGAATTCGAAATCGCATGGACCAGGTTTAAATAAAGCTATTTATACAATTTTGTGCTTGGGAGACCACGAAAAGAGACAATATAACTTAGAAACACAAATAACATCAACTTTGCCTTTGTCGATTTTAATCAAATTAATTTTGTCGTTTAGAGTTTTTACAGACGCAAATTTCAAGTCCAAAATCATGATTCTACGTCATCTAGAAGCTGAGCAATATCAAAAATATCATTTGTAAAATTTAGAATTTGATTAATTTTTCGTTGATCATGTCTCCCAACCATGTCTCAGTGGTGATAATCATTTTCATTTTCTTTATTCTCCTTTCGCTGCCTCTTCGCTAAATTTATGAGCAGGGGCGAGTGGTTGGCGGTAGGAGGATGTGTGTTTACTTATCCTTATATTTTTCTGTTCTGTTCTAAGTAGCAAATGTGCACGCGCATCCCCATACACATCACACGGATCGAGACACCGACACCAAAAATCAAAAATTTTTGATTTTAGTCACACCGTGTCTGACACTGAAAAGTCGGTGTGCACACAAGTGTTGTGTGTATGGGCGGCTGCATAGTGGATGGGTTGTGTGCATGTTGTGTCTGTATGTGCTGTGGTAGCGATTCCCACTGGGGATGTTATAATTGAGTTGGTAATTGTATTTCAACGAGTGTGTGACGTCAACTAAAATGAGTAAGAGATATTCTAAGCCTGATATTGGGCGAAGGAGTAAAGATACAAAAATTAGGCGGATGTCTCGGCTGAGAAATGTGTAAAGTTCCACTGTTCATAGACTTGGTTCTGTTAGTGACGGGTTTATTCTTGTCGGTGAAAATGTTATCCGACCGTGGAGCCTAAAGAAAAATTCATGTTTTCAATATGAATGTTTCATTTCATACGAAAAGGAGTCGCATGTACATAGGTACCATATCTGAGCTTTTGTGGTGTACAAAAGCGCACAAAAGAATCTGCTGGATTGTGTTGTTATGCTCAGAGAAATCGGTGCACCGCCGGAACCACCAAAGAGCATTCTGCTGGGTGATCATATCCTTCATCAAAAACTTTTTTAGAGAGTCCTAGAAAGTTTTAACTCAGCCTTTCAGATGACCTCCTTTGGTGGTAGACGCATAAGAAAAGGCAACTTTTTGCCCACTTTAAAGGTTCAGGGTCAAATTTACCACCTTATCGGAACATTAATTCCTGACAGTAACGCTAATCCAAATTTCCTACAAATCTATTTCATGGGAAATTCTTAAAACTGCAAGGGGCGAAGCAAAGCGAGCACGGGTCAGCTAGTAATAATATGAAGTACTAACGGAGCACGTATGATTGATTTCGTGCGATAAGAGTGATGCTATGAACGCCTTAAACATACAAACGTTCTTTGTTTTTGATTGGTCTGCACCAAAAGAAATGTAATTTCATTTAATTCCAACAATGTGTAAAATTTATTTCTTAAATCCACATTATTTTTTCTACGAACTTCGACGATTATGTGCATTTATTGGCTCAGTTATTAATTTTTACTAAAAGTTATTAGTAAAGGTTCACTAAATTCATTACTTTTTAAGTGTTCAAATAATTTCTTTCGAAAATGTTGAAGAAAGGTACTTCAACATCGGCTACATGGACAGAACATGAAAATAGCCTAATGATCAGCGCAAAAAGTTTGAGTAAAGACGCATTTGGGAAGTAACCGTTCACTCAAACAACGACTTTATACATGACCATCATTATTTCAGTTGTCTTCTATGGCACAGAATCATGGTCATTATCAAGAACGATAAATGAAAACATCGGTGTTGATTGATGAACTAAATAAAGAAAAATACACTTGCGTTTGAAAGATCCTTGTAGTCAGATGTCATGAAGGGAGAAGCGGTCTGTGGAAACAGCAATAAAATATTATAAAAAGTATAAATAAACCATCTCTCATTTCAACTCACCACCTTCAGACTCTCACCTCTTCATTCTTTAATATATTGCTCCCATCCCCTTCCTCACTCTCACTACTAATATATTACTCCAAAAAGCCATCCAAAGTTGTCATTCCTGAGTACATTTAAGATCATTGAATTTACAAGCTAATGTAAGTGGCAGTATGTGCTTATACCGATCAAAGAAGTGAGTTTTTTAAAACGAATTCTTCAAATTAGCAAATACTTGCATTTACAATGTACGGCCGCACCAAAGAAAATTTCTATGAAATCTGTCCGGTTATGAGGGGTGTTCGTAAGGAGAGAGTGCACTGTATAATACAGTAAAAACTCTGTAATTCGTCACCTTTCGGACTGGAAGTATTGTCGGAGCACAAAAACGGTCGTATTATTAGAAAAATAAAAATAGTATTTAAAATTTACAACACTGTATTGATGCAAGAAAAAGTTTTACACTGGGCTCATATTTTTTGTTATTTGATTGACTTGGATATTTGTATCACAATTTTGATGCTTACGTTGTCAAGGTAAAAAAATAATACGGGATGAAATGAGCAAGGCGATCAAATTTTAGAAGACCTGTTTGCATTGAGCTAACTTGCTTGCATGCATGAACAGGGAATCAAACACTTTTCTATATGAGCAAATCTAGAATAATAATTCTAGATTTTTGCCGTTCGAGATTTTTTGCTCAAATATGAATAATAGCTCATAAGTCATGATACTAGTGTAACTGATGCCTTCTAAGCTTTATAAACTTCAATGTAATGGCTTAATAGGCAGCCTTATGAGAAGTAAATTAATTTCTTATTTTGTCTAAACACTATTTTTAGTTTTTATGTTTGTATTAGTTTTTAGTGACCTAGAAATTACGGTTTGGGATTGAATTAAAAACAAAATAAATACTTGGGGCAACGGACCGTATGTGGTCCAGGGCCTTATTTCATGCGGCTATTCGTGTTGTACGTGATATAGTTTTTGGCAAAAGTGGAAGGAACCTACAGTTTAGAGCCATATCCGAAAGGCAAATTGAGAAAATTTCTCATGACAGTTATTACATTTGGACTTTTGTCAGACATTTGCGAGAGGTACGACTGTGAGAAATCTTTTTGGTGCTTTCTGGGACTCGTCGAACATCCCGCTCAGCGATCCAACGCACTAACCACTTGAGCCACGACGCCCATACTTTAATTTCATTGGCTATATTCTTAGTACGCATTTGTAGATCGATTTGAGCATACTAATTTTGCAGATCCAGATGATGCAATGCTTTAAAAAGTACGAAAAAGTGTATGAATGTATGTATACATACGCATGTATGTACTTATCTGAATAGTTGTTTAGGAAAGATCAGAAAAAAATACTGGATGAGTAACTTACATTACTTAGATGAATATATATATGTTGGAGTATCTATGACTTAGTATTGTCAGAATAGTATCGAGTACTACCTTGCTACTACTCGCGTCGAAATATCGCTAGCGACAAGAGAGGAAACAGCACTTGACAACACCAATTACTTCTAGCACATTCGATACGAATCTACTTTCAAAACAAGTACATATTGATAAACGCTTTTTGCACATGGGTCCATTCATGCTGTGTTCGTTTTATTCCGCTCACAGCCAGGATCGATTTTATGAAACACTCCTTCAGTCACACCTTGATCCAAGGTAAGTGTTTCATTTCCAAGATTTTATTACCACAATTTTTCCATCTTCCCCTTTACGTCATCACCCACAAGACGCCACAAGGCAAAGAAACTGGTCGTTCAGTTCAGCCGCAGCTTTAAAGCTACACGCATCGAACCTTTAATCCGTAGTGTCGCTTTGATTTTTCTTTTTTTTTTCTTCTCATCAAAATTTACAAACATTCGCGTTCCCCCAATATGGAGGACATTTCATTGTCCTCGGTAAAAAGACTTAGATCGCTATCGAAAATGGCGAAAAATAAGAAAGACTCCACGTCCAATTATTGGAGTCCCTTACAGTGTTTGGAAATGATAGTGATAATATGGACGAAATTATATCGCCAAATAAATCATAAAAAGTTGCAGTCCCCCCTATTAAAGTATTGCAAAAATCGTATGAATATGTGCACAGTGTAATGAAATCTTTAAAAGTGTCTGACTATTTAATTAAAAAGATGTCCATTGGCATTAAAATAATGTGTGACTCCATAGAGTCTTATAATATAGTTCTTGGTAAACTGAAAGATGACAATTGTCAATATTTACACACGATCTTAAAAGTGAAAAAGCTTTTAAAGCCGTTCTGTATGGCCTCAGTGACATTGACACTGATTCCTTTAAAAGTGAGTTAGTTAAACTTGGTCTAAAGTGCACAGAAACTAAAATGATAAATAAAAAATATGATCACTACACAGATACATTTTACATAGTATTTTTTTGAAACTGGCAGTGTTATACTCAATGAGCTAAGAAAAAACATTCGCTCCATTTTCCACACACAGGTTAAGTGGAGCTTTTATAGAAAACAAAAATATAAATTAACGCAGTGCCGAAACTGCCAAATGTTTGGTCATGGTGAGAGGAACTGCCATATCAAAACTTATTGTGCTATCTGTGCTGGCTCCCACAAAACTGATCAATGCAATATCGACAAAGACAACGCAAGTATCTTCAAATGTGCAAACTGTACCGATAGCGCATGTGCGCGTAGAACCAATTATTTGTCATTAAGGGAGAAAATTGCAGCGATAACTAATCGATATGCCCTAAATGGCCACAGCAGCAAATCGACACAGCACAACAAATTCAACAACGCAACCATTTCTCTTCACTCAATGCATGATTTCCCGGCTCTACCAAATTGATCAGCTGCGAAGCAGGTGGGATCAGAGATCGGCAACGTCTCTCATTCAAAGGTATGGAACTGCACTACCCCAGCTGTTTTGCCAACTGTCAGCAACAACAACAATGCATGTGTTGCGAATGGTGAGTTGTTCTCTATTGAAGAATTAAACTCTCTCGTAATGGAGATGATAACAACATAAGGTCAATGTAAAACTAGATTAGAACAATTTAATGCCATCGCACAATTAGCAACTAAGTTTTTGTACTCTAATGTCAAGTAATTTAGATAGTTATTTAAATATTGTAACATGGAATGCCAGAGGTATTCGTAGAAAACATGTTGAATTTATTAATTTTTTAAACAATAATAATGTTGACATTGCATTAGTTACGGAAACATGGTTAGACTCAAATAATAAATTAATGCTGAAATCGGACTTGAGAAAGCTTTTCAACATTAATGGGGAATTTTTATTGGAAGGTGATCTTAGTTGTAGGCACAGAGATTGGGGTTGTCTCCGAGCAAATTCTTGGGGTAATGTTTTGTCTGACTTGTTAGCTATGTTACCAGTACGTGTTCTGTTTTCGTCTAGTCCTACGTATTTTCCAGCTGGTTCTCGTGGTCGTCCTTCTGTGATTGATTTATTTATTACCAATATTTGTAGTCATATTTCTCAGTCAGTAGTTATAAACGATCTTCCTTCAGATCACAATCCCGAAGTCTGTCGGTTTCCATGGTCGGGAGAGATAAATGTGCAATATTTTCAGGATCTAAAACACGCAAATTGGTCTGTTTTCCGTGCTGAAATAAAAAGTAAGCTTCGAAATGTTTCCACTAACTTAGAAAGTATAACTAGTAAAGAAGATGTTGATAATATTGTCCATACTTTTTCTGAACATATACTAAATTCTGCTGAGAGAAGTGTGCCAAAAGTTGAAAAGAAATATCATCTCATGACTCTTCCTCCCCAAGTGTTGGAACTTATAAGAATAAGAAATATGCACAAGCGAAATAAGCAAAGATATAGACAACCCATTTTTCGAAGTCAAATAAAGACTCTTAACAAATTAATTTCCAAATACATTAATAATCAACGTAATGAAGAGTGGAATAGAAAACTTAGCACTTTAGATAAAGCATCCAGACCTTTTTGGAATATTTCGACAGTTGTTAAAAATAAAAACAAGCAAATTCCATATTTAAAAAAAAAAATGATACAACTTATTATACTGATATTAATAAGGTAAATGCCTTTAGTCAGAACTTTGTAGGTAGGTATGCTAGGCACTGATTGGCTTTAACTTGGCAAAGCCCAGTGTTGTAACTGTTACCACACATCCATCGTGCTTATTTTACCTCCAAGTGGTAGCCATCGGGTACTGGCTGTTGTTCACCCGGACGCGGCTTGCTAAACTTATAAGCGCGAGTATAATGAAAAACTGCGATGTATACTACGGCTATTGTTACCGACAACAAAAGCAGCGCCTATTTGGATGTGGATTTGTCGTTGGAGGCAGACTTAGGCAAGAAGTCTTAAGTTTCAAATGCGTAGATGAACGCCTCACGACAATTCGCATCAAGGCCTAATTTGCGCGCACGTACGAGCAATGCCCTAGCTATGACATTGAAATTGTCCTAGGCGATTTTAACGCAAAGCTAGGAAGAGAGGGCATCTTTGGTAGCACTGTCGGAAAGTACAACCTTCACGACACCACCTCCGATAACGGATTCAGGCTGATCGACTTTGCTGCGGGGCGGAATGTTGTCGTAGCTAGTACGCGGTTCCCGCATCTCGATATTCACAAGGGAACTTGGAAATCTCCTGATCAATCTACCGTCAACCAGATTGACCACATTGCGATCGACGCAAGACACTCCTCCAGTATTATGGATGTCCGAACTCTCCGAGGGGCAAACATTGACTCGGACCACTACCTTGTTGTAGCCAAGGTACGGTTGCGGATATCCCGAACACCGCCAAGACAAGGAAATACTGCGAGGAAGTTTAACGTCGAACTGCTACAATCGCAAGAGATCGCCAAATCCTTTTCCGATCGAGTCTCCCTAAATCTCTCAAGAGATCCTATGCCGCCAGCGTCAAGTATTGAGGACCAGTGGCAACATTGCCAAAAAGCCATCAGAGATGCCGCCTCTGGTGTACTGGGTTTCATTCGGCCACCACAACGAAAGCCCTGGTTTGACGACGAGTGCCGGCAAGCACATGCAGCTAAGCAAGAAGCATACAAAGCGGCGCTGCATAGAGGGACTAGAGCTGCTCGTGAGCTCTACGAGCAGAAGAGGAGAGACGAACACCGGCTTTTCAGGAGGAAAAAGAAAGAGCATGAGAAGCGCGCGATCGAGGAACTAGAGAGATGCTACTGCAGGAATAAGGTTCGGAAGTTCTACCAAAGGGTAAAAAGGACCTGCGAAGGCTACAAGGCCCGAACTGAAGCCTGCAAGGACGATCAAGGGAACATCGTAGTAGAAACGCAGTCGATGCTGAGGATATGGAAGAGCGATTTCTGCAGACTGTATAACGGCGACGAAGACCAAAATTCCGCTGTCAGGCAGTACGAACCATTCAATCTGGACGATGATAACCAACATTTCCGTTCGCCCGACCTGGGTGAGGTTAAGATAGCGATATCTAAGCTGAAACCCAATAAAGCTGCTGGAGCTGATGGTCTGAATGCCGAGCTATTCAAAGCAGCCAGGGATGACTTGGTAAGGAGCATGCACCAACTCATCTGTAAAATATGGTCGGATGAAAGTATGCCCGATGAATGGAACCTCAGCATTGTTTGCCCGATCCTCAAAAAAGGAGACCCTCTGAACTGCGCACACTACAGAGGCATCAGTCTTCTTAACATCGCATAAAAAATCTTATCTGCCGTATTATGTGAACGCCTGAAACCGTTCGTCAACAACCTGATCGGTCCGTATCAGTGTGGTTTTAGGCCAGGAAAGTCCACCATCGACCAAATATTCACACTGCGGCAGATCTTGGAAAAAACCCAGGAACTTCAAATCGATACACACCACCTTTTCATCGATTTCAAGGCCGCGTATGACAGCATTTATAGAGACGAGCTATATAGAGCAATGTCTAGTTTTGGCATCCCTGCCAAACTCGTCCGTTTGTGCAGGATGACGATGGAGAATGCACGCTGCTCCATCAAGGTCGGTAAAGACTTTACCGAGACCTTCGATGTCAAAAAAGGATTTAGACAAGGCGACGCGGTGTCATGCGACTACTTTAACATCGTTCTTGAAAGAATTGTGCAAAACTCACGTGCCAACACCAGAGGCACAATCTTTCAAAAGTCCGTCCAATTACTCGCATACGCCGACGATATTGACATAATCGGAAGAACGCAGCGTGATGTTTGTGGAGCGTTCGTGAGTATTGAGGCGGAAGACGCGAAGATGGGTTTAGCGGTAAATGAGGGCAAGACTAAGTATATGCTGTCAACAAGGAAGGACAACCAACATCGACGTCTCGGACAGAACGTCACTATAGACAGATATAACTTCGAGGTAGTTAGGGACTTTATCTACCTAGGCTCCGCTATGAGCTCAGAAAATGATATCAGCGCTGAGATCAAACGAAGAATAACTCTTGCCAATCGCTGCTTCTTTGGGCGCTAAGAAGGCAATTGAACAGCAAAGCCCTCTCTCGAGCAACTAAAGTGACCCTATACAAGACCTTAATCATCCCAGTCCTGCTCTATGGCGCAGAGGCATGGACCCTATCAAAAACGGATGAGGTCGCTCTTGGCTGCTTTGAGAGGAAAATTCTCCGGGTGATTTTTGGTCCCGTCTGCATAGACGGTGAATGGAGGAGGAGATACAACAGCGAACTTTATGGGCTGTTCAGCGACATCGACTTGGCATGAAGAGTGAAGGTTCAACGAATGAGATGGCTGGGTCATGTAGTTCATGGACACAAATGCTCTGTCCCGGAAAATCTTTGAATCCATTCCCGAGGGACGGCGCAGTAAAGGAAGACCGCGACTCAGGTGGCGCACGCAGGTGGAAGGGGACCTCAACCAACTGAGCGTGCGAAACTGGAGGCAGCTGGCTAAAGATCGAGCTGGCTGGAGACGCTCGTTGGTTGAGGCCCAGGTCCACCCAGGACTGTAGCGCCACCTTAAGTAAGTAAGTAAGTAATACCAACACGCTTGTATGCAACTCGTTACAAATTTTTAATTCGGCTACTGTGGAAACACCGCTAAATGCATATATCTCTGAAACAGATATAAAATATTTCACGGACAGTTTATAAATCAGAAAAACTAGTGGATTGGACAATATCAAAAATATCTACTTAAAAAAACTACTTAGAATTGGCACTAAGTTTTAATCGTTTTTAATAAACGCATGTTTAAAAATGCAATACTTTCCAAATGCGTAGAAAGTTGCGAAAATAGTGCCTATTCCAAAGGCAGGGAAGCCTGCTGATAGACCCGAAAGTTATAGGCCCATTAGTTTGCTAAGTAGCTTAAGCAAAATATATGAGAGGATTCTAAAGGAAAAAGTATTGAAAATTACTGAAGAGCAAAGTATACTCCCAAATGAACAATTTGGATTCAGGCGTTATCCCAGTACCTCGCATCAAATACTTAGAATCTGTAACCATATAAAAACAAATCGTGCTATAGGAAAATTCACAGGTATGATACTACTTGATATTGAAAAAGCTTTCGATGCAGTCTGGCACAACGGGCTTTTATATAAGATGCTGGATTTTAGTTTTCCGCTATTCCTTTGTAAAATTGTCCAAAGTTTCTTGTCCAGTCATTGTTTTAGAGTGTAAGTGAACGGTAGTCCTGCTACCGCAGGTGTTCCTCAAGGTTCTGTTCTGGGTCCAATTTTGTACAACTTGTACACATCTGATTTCCCACAGTTACGAGAATGCGACTTCGCTATATATGCCGATGATACTGCCATATTTTCGTCACATCTTTTCAATCTCAGCATTGAGACGAATCTAAAGAATGCGATGGAAATATAAAAAAACTATTATAATAAATGGAAAATTAAAGTTAATGCAGAAAAGACGCAGGCTATCTTCTTCACAAGAAGAATTGTTTTGTGCATTTCATTGTGAGTTAAATAAATAATTCAATCGAATTGAATTTTCGTAGTTTCCGTGAGCTGATTTTATTCATTCTCTATAGTGAACCCACGAAGATCGTCGAATGTGTATGTGAAGGATCTGACTGCTGATTGACGTTCCGATCGCATTTGCTGTGCAGTTTTTTTTCGGATATCATCGTGAGTGGAATTAAAATCGATTTCAACAATTCTCGAGTGCTGTTTTTTTTCACTTCAAATTATCCTCAGCGAATTGGTGATTACCGTCAATATTAACATTTCCATCGGTGTGTGAACAGCCGGTTCAATTGGATTGGATACATTGTGAGATTCGGATTGCTGATTGACATCTAATAAATTCAAACGCATTTTTCACGTCGTTCCCGTACAATTATGCTTCCAAAGCGACAAGCAATTGGCCGATCTACACCTCAAGCACGAAAGAAAAGAGCATTACGAGCCTCAGAATCAGACGAGCAACGCGCATTAAGGCTAGCAAATCTTCGAGTACATGCCACTGAGACCCGTTCGTCTGAGACAACTGAACAACGGGAAAGAAGGCTGCAAAATCTTCGAATAAGCACCGCTCGATCAAGACAAATATTGTGTATCCCACAGCACTTCAATAAATATCGAATTGAAACGAAACGCTGCAATGTCACAATTTTTTCGAAATGAACAAAATCAATAAAATGACTCAAAATGAATTGAATATTTGTGTAATGTCTTTCATTCAAATTTATTTTAGTTGGTGGCGTTGCAACGCGCGCATGGTACAGCTAGTATGTTATAAGAATCAGGGGTCGTAACCAGATTCGCCACATTGGAATGGATGGGCTTTTTTGTATCGAATTTCTGACTAAAGTGAGAGAGTAAAACTGTTATGAGAAGTTTCTCAATTACACATTTCAGTTACGGCATTAAACGTAGGTGTCGTTCGCGCGAAAAATATAACACGCACAACATAACTGGTTGGAAGAAAGCGAAAGGGAAACCATAGCAATTTTTATTAGTTTTTGAACCATCTATTCTTCTTTCGTTCGCCAAAATTGAGCAAGGGTACGCAGTAATTTGTGTTCCCGGGAAGTTATTGACCCCATGCACTTATAATAGCTTAATTTCCGCTTCCGAAAACCACATTTTAATAGCTTCTTTTTTGACTTTGTTAAAAGTTGCGTCCAGATGGAGGGTGCAAAATAATTTTTGACTATTTATTTGTAGTATGCACTAGCATATCTGTATACATAGAGAAGCAGCGCTGCTAAAAAATTACATCAATCAATCTTTCTACAATTTTCAGTTTTCAGACGAAGGTCCATCGGTCTGATGTGGGAGCTATTTCCCACTTTTACGGATGAATACCAATTTGCTGTTTTATACTATGAAGACCCAGTTAACTTTCAAAGGTCTGTTGGAATTCGGCTAGTAAAATGTCATCGTGCTCCGCCCTAATAAGCCCAAAGGCAATATACAATATATTTGAACTAGAAGTAAGACTCGCTTCTTGTGAGCTTATGAATTACAGCAGCAACCAAAATCTTGAAATCGGTTAATGGAATGAACGCCTCCAATGAAATAAAAAATACTTGTATGGCAACCACACTACACGAATGCAGATGAATCAAAATATTATGAAAATCGTTGGCAAAGATATTTTATTTTGATTATGTGGCTTATTTGCACTTTAAGCTTATATGAAGAGTTGAACATTACCACACTATAGCCGAATTAATAATGATTTTTTTTTAAATTTCAATATAGTGTGCACATAATTTGTGTTTGGACCCAAGATATGAAATGATGTTACATTTTTAGATTCAGTAAAATAAAGATCTTTTGCATTTTAACTCAGCCATACTTCAAAAACAAAAACAAATTACCTCGCAGTGACTATGTTCAATAGACTTCGCTAGTGTTTCTTCAAATTCTGACAGCAAATCCAAACGATTTACAGGTATTTCTTTTTCATCAAGAAAAGCTGGTTTATAAAGACTCTGAATAGCTACATAGTTATTTGAATTTGATTGCTGAAGATAAAATGGAAAATTGTCATTCCAGAGAATACAAACAGTGGTAGCATCAAAATGATAAATTTCCACTGAAAAGGAGGTTTTTTAACATTAACAACAAATGCAATTTTTGAAAATGCACAGAAAATATAATCTGGTCTACGTACCTATAAGTCTAATTAAAATTGACAGATAAGACGGTGAAAAAATCATTATAAATCTTATCGGATATTTTGAATGCTACTGTTAACTGAACTCCAGAGCGACTATCCGAAGTGCATATTTCTTTCCCTATTTATAAGACATTTCGACGTAGCTTATAAGTTCTCCTACAAAGAGTTTTTCATGTCCAAAAAAGGCCTGACCTGCACGCAAATGAGTAAATTATTCAGAAAAAATAGGTTATTGTGTGTAATCACTCTTTATGAAATTTATGATGTTTGACTATAGGTTTCCCGAACAAGCCAAATTAAGAAATTATAATTAAGGTCAGTTTTCGCATTCAACAAATTGGAGTGTGTTGGTTTATTCATTTGAAGAGATCCGTGATAACGTAGACTAAGACCCAGATAGCTGGCAATAAGTGACCAGCCCATCCAACACAGGAATGATTTTATTTTCCTCTTTATTATACACAATTGCAGCTTTGGATAAAGTGTCGAAATGAACGATTGGGATCCGATCTATTAGGTAGTATTGAAAACATTAAGGTTCATGCATGTTTTTTAGGTTCTTCTTAAAAAATCCAATTATTCATTAGAATTTGGTTTAGCTTCTCATTAGTATACATACATAAGTGTGAGCACTAAAAGTTTTGCTGCACAATGTATTGCGAGGAACCAGATTGAAAGCAATTTGGGTGATTTTTTTTTAATAGGAAGGGATGCGATCACTGTGCCCAGCGTTCAACTCAAAAACTATTACAACAATTCAAAAATGCATCGTTACCTATGTGCCTTTAGGAAGATAAAGCATTAAATATTAAATAGTAGTATAACCTCTATTTTCTAATAACGGTGCTTCTATCTCATACTCGTTCTAAATCCTTTTTATGCCTTTTTGTAATGCTAACATATGTAGTTTTTATAGCTTTTACAAGGCAATCAGAAAAATATAGTAATATGTATGTATATGTATCAATTTAACTAAGCTGGTGCAATGACCACCATTGGAATCATTTTGGGGCGGATTCTTATGTTTTCTTACTTTATGAATCATATTTCTTACAATTTTGAGAAGAAACATCTACTGAGATATTCTTCTTTGGCATAGTATCTTCTGTCCATGAATGTACCTATTTCAATTTAACATAAAACATACATTCAGTGATAGAGGTAGGTATTTATCATGCCTCTAATAATGTGGGTTTCTTCTTTCTTTCACACTATCAATATACATACATAAGTTACAAACAATTTGAATTAATGGATAAATAAATAATTAATTCATAATAAACTAAAGTTATGACTAGATAAAATTATTTATTTATTTGTTTGTTTATTGTTTATAAATTTATCTAGTCATAACTTTAGTTTATTATGAATTAATTATTTATTTATCCATTAATTCAAATTGTTTGTCACTTACATTTCTACTTTTGTTACCAAAGCTTTTTATGTAATTAATTTTGATTATTATTATTATTATTATAATTTTTCTTGTTACTTTTAAATGAAGGTTTTTATCGTTTTTTTCCTGTGTCAAATAAATTTAACGTCAAAGTCTATATTGTAATTATTTAAATGAATACTTCAGTTGTAAGATATTAAATAACTATATATCACATCTCTGAATTGTAAATTGTGTGGTGGCTCACCTTTGTAATTTAATAACGAAATAAATATCTATCTATCTAAGTGGCATGAAACTGGACTTTTGTTACTCCTAGCACTGTGAGTGTTAAGCGTTGCGCTTTTTTCTCTCTTCCTTAAAGGATTCCTCTGTCGGCTGTCGTCGTCGAGTCGTTAACATGAAAGGGTTTTTATGGCGAAGAGCCTAATCGTAAATTATTTATAACCGAACTAAATGAGTGTTACTTTTTGACACGAAAAGCAGAAATTTTTTGTTGCTGTTGTTGATAATAGTAGTTGCAAAAACCATAAGGTCTAAAAGTATATTTAGCAACCAGGAGCAATTGAAGGCGAATGTCGCTCTCCCAAGTCATTTGTACACTGCATAAATTCTTTGAATTTTTATCAACGACAGACTGCCATCGTTTGCTAATAAAATAAAGGTATGTATATTGATAGTGTGAAAAATGAAAGAAACTCACATTATTAGAGGCATGATAAATACCTACCTCTATCACTGAATGTATGTTTTATGTTAAATTGAAATAGGTACATTCATGGACAGAAGATACTATGCCAAAGAAGAATATCTCAGTAGATGTTTCTTCTCAAAATTGTAAGAAATATGATTCATAAAGTAAGAAATCATAAGAATCCGCCCCAAATTGATTCCAATGGTGGTCATTGCACCAGCGTAGTTAAATTGATACATATACATACATATTACTATATTTTTCTGCAACAAAACTTTTAGTGCTCACACTTATGTATGTATACTAATGAGCAGCTAAACCAAAATCTAATGAATAATTGGATTTTTTAAGAAGAACCTAAAAAACATGCATGAACCTTAATGTTTTCAATACTACCTAATAGATCGGATCCCAATCGTTCATTTCGACACTTTATCCAAAGCTGCAATTGTGTATAATAAAGAGGAAAATAAAATCATTCCTGTGTTGGATGGGCTGGTCACTTATTGCCAGCTATCTGGGTCTTAGTCTACGTTATCACGGATCTCTTCAAATGAATAAACCAACACACTCCAATTTGTTGAATGCGAAAACTGACCTTAATTATAATTTCTTAATTTGGCTTGTTCGGGAAACCTATAGTCAAACATCATAAATTTCATAAAGAGTTATACGTACAATCAAGTTAAATGGTGATTACACACAATAACCTATTTTTTCTGAATAATTTACTCATTTGCGTGCAGGTCAGGCCTTTTTTGGACATGAAAAACTCTTTGTAGGAGAACTTATAAGCTACGTCGAAATGTCTTATAAATAGGGAAAGAAATATGCACTTCGGATAGTCGCTCTGGAGTTCAGTTAACAGTAGCATTCAAAATATCCGATAAGATTTATAATGATTTTTTCACCGTCTTATCTGTCAATTTTAATTAGACTTATAGGTACGTAGACCAGATTATATTTTCTGTGCATTTTCAAAAATTGCATTTGTTGTTAATGTTAAAAAACCTCCTTTTCAGTGGAAATTTATCATTTTGATGCTACCACTGTTTGTATTCTCTGGAATGACAATTTTCCATTTTATCTTCAGCAATCAAATTCAAATAACTATGTAGCTATTCAGAGTCTTTATAAACCAGCTTTTCTTGATGAAAAAGAAATACCTGTAAATCGTTTGGATTTGCTGTCAGAATTTGAAGAAACACTAGCGAAGTCTATTGAACATAGTCACTGCGAGGTAATTTGTTTTTGTTTTTGAAGTATGGCTGAGTTAAAATGCAAAAGATCTTTATTTTACTGAATCTAAAAATGTAACATCATTTCATATCTTGGGTCCAAACACAAATTATGTGCACACTATATTGAAATTTAAAAAAAAATCATTATTAATTCGGCTATAGTGTGGTAATGTTCAACTCTTCATATAAGCTTAAAGTGCAAATAAGCCACATAATCAAAATAAAATATCTTTGCCAACGATTTTCATAATATTTTGATTCATCTGCATTCGTGTAGTGTGGTTGCCATACAAGTATTTTTTATTTCATTGGAGGCGTTCATTCCATTAACCGATTTCAAGATTTTGGTTGCTGCTGTAATTCATAAGCTCACAAGAAGCGAGTCTTACTTCTAGTTCAAATATATTGTATATTGCCTTTGGGCTTATTAGGGCGGAGCACGATGACATTTTACTAGCCGAATTCCAACAGACCTTTGAAAGTTAACTGGGTCTTCATAGTATAAAACAGCAAATTGGTATTCATCCGTAAAAGTGGGAAATAGCTCCCACATCAGACCGATGGACCTTCGTCTGAAAACTGAAAATTGTAGAAAGATTGATTGATGTAATTTTTTAGCAGCGCTGCTTCTCTATGTATACAGATATGCTAGTGCATACTACAAATAAATAGTCAAAAATTATTTTGCACCCTCCATCTGGACGCAACTTTTAACAAAGTCAAAAAAGAAGCTATTAAAATGTGGTTTTCGGAAGCGGAAATTAAGCTATTATAAGTGCATGGGGTCAATAACTTCCCGGGAACACAAATTACTGCGTACCCTTGCTCAATTTTGGCGAACGAAAGAAGAATAGATGGTTCAAAGCCTAATGAAAATTGCTATGGTTTCCCTTTCGCTTTCTTCCAACCAGTTATGTTGTGCGTGTTATATTTTTCGCGCGAACGACACCTACGTTTAATGCCGTAACTGAAATGTGTAATTGAGAAACTTCTCATAACAGTTTTACTCTCTCACTTTAGTCAGAAATTCGATACAAAAAAGCCCATCCATTCCAATGTGGCGAATCTGGTTACGACCCCTGATTCTTATAACATATTGGATCCTTCACCTAATTTATTGGGCTGACTGTTCTTGCCGACGACCACTCTAACGTGTCCTATTTGTCTCACCAATTTTTTACGGGATTTCCATTCGATATGGAGGTATTATCTATCCGAAAATGGATAGCATGTAAGATTTCTAAATTTATATTCCTTTTTTATATTATTTGGCATAGATGGCTCTCCATTCATCCAATCTTATTTGCAGTGTTAAAAAAAGCGATATAATTTACCTAAAGAACAGAACCTATACTATTGTATACACTTTCCATTTTTTTTTATTTATTTAGATAGATAGATACTTACATAAATTTAATCTGAAAATTACTTCGAGGTATTTGGATTCCTTGATGATCTCAATCGCCTTTGCCTAGGAAGCCCAATGCTCTGATTGAACATACATATCTCCAAAAACCTCTTTAAAAAACACAACTTTGGACTTACTCAAGTTCCCCATTAACTTCATTTATAATTTCTTGCAGAACACTTGGGGAACGAAATAATCTGCTTTATGGGGAATTTGATTTTAGTAGCATTCGCATAACCTACGGTACTAGGTCTTGATAAAATACAGTCAATGTGAAGAGTTGCATTAGCGTCTTTTATTTTTCAAAACAATTTGGCTTATTCAGTTTCGTTGTTGAGACTTTAACAGAACCTATCGAGCCTTTAGCAAAGTCTAGCAAAAGTCTAAATATTTACAGAGAAAAAGTAAAGTTTGATGAATTTTTATAATAACGACTCAAGTAGGTATCTACATATACACACTAGAATTAAGATGTAGAGTAACCTTTTCAGAATGCAACTTAGAAGTAGTTAGAAGCTAAAAAAAAAAAAAACTATGGACATTTCCTCGACTCATACACCGGAGGGTCTTCAGCCTCACATGCAGGTGCTCAGGGTGCCGGCATATAGATAGGTCTCTTCTTATTTGACATTTTACATTCTGAAAATATTTGGTCTTATGTCGCTTAGTCTTATGTCACGGCACCTAGTATTGAAATTTGACAGCGCGGCGTGTGAAATTCACTCACTCTACGTAGTGAGATTCACATTAAAAAATTCAACATAGCCAAAAGAGTGGGGTGCCTGACTCAGTTTTTATTGCATTGGATTACTAAGCGGGAGGTTCAAGGTTCGAATCCCAAAAAGCACGGTCCCAACTCTCCCGAATATCTGACAGACGTTCGAGAGCAATAACTGTCCTGAAAAATCATCTCAAGAAAAAAAAAAGCCTTTAAACTGTAGGTCTTCTTCCATTTGTGTGGAATATATAAAACGCACAACACGATTGTTCACGAAAAACTAGGCCCTGGACCACATTCGATTGTATTAACAATTCCATGCGGTTTCGAATTTTTCTATGTTCCAAAAACATTATTATATAAATGACTAGCTGTTTGCTACAAAATAAATGTTAATTTTTTTATTTTTTTAACTAAAGCTAAAACTTACATTGTATTAATTATAATGAAATAAAAGATATTTTATTCAAACAAATTATTATTAAATGTTCACGTTGAAAAGCACAGTTTAGTAGATCGCACTAAAAACTGTTTTACTTTTGCTATCTGGAGTATCGCGAATAACTCGATCTTATTGACCCGTTCACGCAAAAGTATTAAGCTACTGTTAGTCTAATGGAGTTTTAATAATTCCATTCACACAATCACAAACAAATATATGTACCTGTTTCATTTTTCACAAAGAGATTTTGCGTATAGCCTTCTCACTCTATTCATTCATACTTTTTTCTCACTCTTACACAATATCTACGTGCAGAAGTGTGAATGAAGGAACGACGGTAACAAACCAATCCATACAAATAGTCTGATTGGGACTGATAAATATTGTATTAAACAAATCCAAAATGTTTTTCTCTGTCATTGAATTATCTAATGAGTGCTGGAACATCAAAATACAAATACGATTTTGGGTGGATTTTAGCTTGGGGGAGCGAATCTGTCAAACGACCCGAAGATGACTGTTTAAATTAGTTCGACTATGGTTTGCACTGAAAAGAGATGACCACACACTGAAGTTCAAAACATGATCACGTTAGAGCGCCCATATATACTCACGCACACTATTGCAACGATACCCACTAATTACTATTTTCACCTTTCATTTTGTTTTAAAATCCGATAAGCCATTATTGAGTTAGAGCTGTAAAATTTAACTATTTCCCCACTTAAATCACTATTATCGTTACTCCTTATTCCTTATTTTACCTTACCCAGCAAAACATATCCTATAACCTGAAGAGTGAACATATCTATGAAATAAAAAAAAAATCACGTAAATCTGATAAGTGGTTCTCCGGCTAGGAGGTCACTAACAGGAGATGACTTTGCCTTTTATAAGTATTAGGGATAACTATAAGTACCCAGTGTATTAGGAAAAGCAGAAATTCAGTAATTTTCCATAGAAACAAATATTTTTTAAGCCGCAATATCAAAATATTAGTTCTTTTGTACATTACTCTTATTTACTCGAGCTCTACAAAATGGCGTTTTCAAACCGAAAATTGTAGAAGTGCCAAAATAAACAACACACTCACGCTACCTATAATATTTTTGCACTGAAGTGTACCTACCTTTGTTAACTTTTTTTATAGAAACAAAATAATTATTCACGTTAAAGAACACGGTTTATAGATCGCACTAAAAATTGTTTTACTATGTATTACGAATAACTCGATCTTATTGCGCCAGCGCACACTGGTTAAATATTCTCCCGCGGCAAACTTGGGGTAACTTCAACTTCAATCGCACACTGAATGAATAATTCGGAGTAAAATTGAATATACATGAACCAGTTTTCATTGTATTGGTATTTCTGATGTATCTCTAAATTGACAACTTGTGTGCATTGGTTTACCCCGATGTTAAGCCACTTCAACGCTGGATAAAAATGTTACCTCGTTTCATACTATATATGTACCTGCCCTTCCTTTTCTAGAAAGGGCTCCGGGGGATGTAGTGTGCGCTGGCCCATTGAGCCGTTCACCCAAAAGTATTAAGCTACCGTTAGTCTATCGGAGCTTTAATAATTTCATTCACACAACCACAGACCAATATACCTACCTGCTTCATTTTTCACAGAGAGATTTAGCGCACAGCCTTCTCACTCTATTCAATAATATTTTTTTCTCACTCTCACACAATATCTACGTGCAAAAGTGTGAATGAACGATCGAAAGTAACAACCAATAACAATCAATCCAACCCAAACAAAGTCTAATAAATACTCACGCACACTATTGCAACGATACCCACTGCTGCTTGACTGCTGGCAGTGGTCTCCACTGAAGGAAAATTGTGGGCGATGATTTAAATAATTGTTTTGAAGATTGCTCAGCTTCAGGACAACGTAGAAGGATGTTTTATATCTCAAATGAATCAGGGGCCAATTTACTAATTTGACCTATTTTTTTGTTTTAAAATCGGATAAGCCATTATTGAGTTAGAGTTGTAAAATTGAACTTTTTCCGCACTTAATTCACTATTATCGTTACTCCTTATTCGTTATTTTACTTAACGCAACAAAACATATCCTATAACCTGAAGAGTGAAGATATGTATCTATGAAATAAAAAAATCACGTAAATCGGATAAGTGGTTCTCCGGCTAGGAGACAACTAACAGAAAATAATTTTGGTTTTTATAAGTATTAGGGATTAGGGATTAGGGATTAGGGATAGGGATTAGGGATAGGGATATGGTTACACAGGCCTATTATTCCAGGTTGATCTCTTCTTAAATAACTTTTATATGAAACGCATTTTTTTAAGTTACATTTTGATTGATTGATTGATTATATGATTTTGACATTATATATGAAATAAGTACGACCTCAGTACCTGTTACAGCATTGCCTCTTGCATCTTCAAAGAAATATAACCCAAATGGTACATCAACAGTCAGTCTACGACGATTTAATGGTCATTGGTGTATCAATTGAGGGTTTTCAGTGCCCCAATAGTGCCTTATTTGTTTATAAACAAAGCCAGCCGAGATAACTTGCTTGATATATGATTAACACTAAAAAATCATCCGATTTTTTCGCATATTTACAATTGAACAATAATTCAAATAAAATATTTTTTTAACTTCAAAACATTATTGCGACGTTTAATGCTTCGCAATTAATGGTTATCGACTTCCTTCTACGCCTGCTAGATATGAACTGATAAGGCCACAAGTCATAACCGCCTAAGTTGGTTTTTATACTTTTTCAGGAAAGAAGTTCAAAGTTTCAAATCAGCATTACAAATCAGGAATGTTGGTTTTTAAGAATATTTTTTAACAAAATTTAAGCAGATGTATTCCTTTATGGGCGCCGTGGCTCAAGTGGTTGGTGCGTTGAATCGCTGAGCGGGAGGTTTTTTCATGGTCCCACCTTTCGCGAATGTCTGACAAACATCCGAGAGTAATAACTGTCAAGAGAAAGCTTCTCAATTTGCCTTTCGGATATGGCTCTGAACTATAGGTCCCTTCCATTTGTGTGAAAAATATAACACGCACAACACGAATGGTCGCGAGAAGCTACGCTCTGGACCATATTATGGTCTGTTGCGCCAAGTCTTTGTATTTTGTATTCCTTTACATACTTCTCAAAAATAAACAAACAAAAAAATAAATAAAACAAACATGATGGTGCTTATAATTTATTTTTGTCGTTTGTTTGGCCACTGAAGTGACAGTCAAACCAAAATGACAACCAAACAAAATCACCCCGCAAAATAAAATGTACCGTATATATATATATTTATATACATATATACATACATATATATATACATATATTCATATATATGAATATATGTTCCTTTGAACTTTTTACTAACTACTATTTTTCACTTTCACAGAGCTTCATTGCTTTTGATAAGGATATTTTGACTTTTGTGAATTCATTCACCAAATCAATTTTTCATTCGAAATGGCATTCGTTGAACAATAAATTCTTATTTGTCTACAACAAGGAGCAACTAAATATTACATCAGAGTTTAAACACAGTTTCTTCAAAGTTAAGTACATAATAACTAAGTCGTTCACATTTTTCCTTTGCAGGTATTTATAGCTTGTTAAAACTTTTTTTTACAACAATCAGCTTTTTACTACCAACAGATCAAGCCAATATTCTGTTTGTGGAAATTGGTAATGAGACTTCATTTGATTTGAAAACAAACAAATTTGTTGGAAGCCGGAAAGATCACCCTGAAGAACTAATTTTTTTAGACACATACCATGCTGAAACGGGAACTTTTGAATTCAATCAAAATTTGTACCCGGATAAATTTAAGGATTTAAAGGGTCGTGAATTGATTGCAACCACATTTACGTATCCCCCGTATGCGGTTTTAAAAAATGTAAGCTTTGAAAGAAGTGTTTTTGTAATTAATTAGAAAATGTTCGTTTTACAAGGCTACTGTGACTAATGTGATGGATGTTGCAAATGGAAACGAAGATCCTTCGAAAAGACTTTTATATGACGGAACAGATGCAAAAATTTTGTTTAATTTATGTCGGCTGTATAATTGTACAGTACAAGTTGATTCAAGTACGTATAATATTGTCTACGTATATCTGGTTGATATTAATTAACATCAAAATAAAAAATTGCTTTTCGTACAGGTGAAAAAGTAGATTGGGGTTTTGTATTTCCAAACTATACTGCAAATGGTGCATTGGGTTTAATGTTAAACAAAAAGGCAGATATTTTAATGATAGCTACTTATATGTGGTAAGTGACATTTTTTTCAATTAATTTTGCTGTCTCCATTGGTGGCGTGAAATGAATTTTTGTACGATATGCCTTTGCTTTGCATGCGTGGAATATTTTGAGTAAAACATTGCACAGTTTGAGGCAAAGATACGGCGAATTAACCATTAAATACAAGTCAATAAAACAGTTTCAGTTTAAGTTACTAATTTATTAATTTTACAATGTTTATTAAATTTACATTCCCCTATAACGAATCTGATCAACTATCTAGCACTGACCACAAGCGACTGACTTACTAAATAGTTTTTTTCTGCTAAGCTCCGTTGCGATCATAGAGAAAGTAATAAACAACAACATAAGTACATACATAGGTACTGCTTCTAACACTAACAGTACAGTCAGCAACTAAGCAACTAGACCAAAATCTGAGCCAAACATACATATATACTAATATTTTGAGTAAGGATCTATGGGTGTCCATAACTTACATTTATTTTCCTGCGAATAGGCGTAAGTTAGATCGAATAATTGCTTCTATTAGATTAAATTCGTTTTTTTTTTACTGTAATGTACTTTAGTCTGATAAGATGTTTCCATATTATTTGTTCAATGTCTAGTCATCTTATTTTGCCAACGTGGCGCGTGATTCACAAAGCGACCTAGAGTTTTAAAGAATTATAAGAAAAAATAAAATTTCTCGTAGAAGAAAGGTAGAGCGATAGAATAAGCGAAATTTTATCAAGGTTCATATTTTAACATGTCATCAAATTGTATCTTTCTATTTGGTGCATAATGAATTTCCAACTCAAAGTAAAATGTTTGGTAAAGTTGACAGAGCTTAACAGAACCTTTCAAGAAATTCTCAGCACATTTCAAATTACTTTGCTTAGGCTCAGATCTCATTAGAGATCTCATTTTTCGCAATTCCAGAGTGACCTGGGACCCAGACAAGAGTCAAAGAGATTAGTCTTACGACCAAATTCAAAGAGTTCCTGCATTTTCGAACTATTTCGCAACGAGTTAAAGGGTTGAGCAATGCCTTAAGCAGAGCCTGACTGTCACTACAGATGCACATACTCTGACACCTCCACCTATTCTTAAAAATATAGTCTGTAGCCATTAGGATAGCATATACCTCACGCAACAGTAACATGCACACCTAACGAGTAGTGAAGTCTGTTGTTGTCGGTCTCGACAAAGATACCAGCGGTAGACCCTTGACTGGTTTTGGACCTATCCGTGAAAATTGCACAGCAACCGAAGTTTCGGTGTCATTGCATCAGACTGCATATCCATGGAACCAGGGTTGTATTTATTTAACTTCATAGGATATTTGGATAGTGACACCCTTTAGCACTAGCTGAGTCAAAACGGTCACGTTTCTCCTTCTCGTAAAGAGAACAACCTTAGTTTTTAGAGTTATCACAGACAGTCTCTTGGTATGGCCCAGCAGAAAGTATGGCAACATAGCCCGCGTATGCCTGGGCATACAACAAGGAGCATTTGATTTATTGAGAGTATTTAACAGAAATTCAACCACTATATACCATAGCGTGGGACACAGAACACCGCCTTGGATCAAACCTGCCAAGCCCAGAGAATCCCGTAAGTCACATGGCGAGTTCGGTGGGCGAGTGGATGGAGATATGCTCCTTCATAGTGTGTGTGCAGAACGAGCTGCGAAGAGCAGAAGCCCTAAGAAGAGCGCAAGAGGCGGCCTTGGAGACAAGAGAATAATTGCTAATCAGCCTCGCGAAGTAATACCTAACGGCAGTCCTGCGGGAGAGTGTACATGCCAGTATTACGGGCTACTGAAATTTTTTTCGAGGGAGAAGGCATCTCCACCAATTTTTGGTATGAAAGCCAGTGAAACCGTTCGCAAAGACATCGAAATATATGTATGTCAATGCCAGGCAAGCACTGAAGATTCTCTTCAGGGTTGGTAACTTTCGGTTCATATGGCTGGATACACTCTATCGCTACCAGGCGATTTGAAACTATCAAAGGATGCTACAGCATATAGTTGACTTCCTCGCCTATTACCACGGCCGGTGGTGTATACCAGCTACGCCGAGTTTTACGACTTACACCAAGCACAGCCTGTGTAATCGGACCAATCTGTGATCCAATCGTTATCTGGTTGTTATCTGGAGTGTCTCAATGTTTTCACAGAAATCTTCATAAGATGTACTTTTCGGCAAGTGAACTATTCTCATATTCTCATATTCTTTTGTTTGGATAGAAAAAGGTTCTAGTCTTCAACTAAATTTATCTTCAATGACTAATTTAGAAGTTCCTGGCTTCCTTTCTAAGTCTCCGAAGTTCCTGGTTTCACCGTGGAACTGGTGATCTACAGAAGATTTTCATAACCGGACAAGTCAGCTCGAAACATCTAGTAAGGACACTGGACAGATATTGAACACATTCCTCTACCCTTCGTTTCGTTATGAGTTTAGGGGGAGTTTTGGCAGATTTGTCTTACTCTTCTTTTCTATCTGAATACGCTATACAGTTAATTTTACGCGGATTCTTCCTCTCTTGCAAGGTAATAGCTTCGCATTTGATTTGGAATACGATATACGTATGACGTATGATCCGACAAGGACACTTCCGGCAGAACTCTCCATTTAGTTATCGGCTTTAGGAACCGGTGCGATAGCATCAAGCCAATTACCCTCCTTCTTCTTGCCATAGCAAAAGTTGGTTGAGAGCTAAAATCGTTAGTGACCAGGTCTGATGATAGTATGAAATCTAAGAGGCGGTGTCCTCGTATGTTACATTTGCTGGAGCCCCAAACTGTGTTTCGAGCATTAGCATCGCAACATATACATTATTAATCCCACCTCCGAACGCTACGATACTCCATGAGTTCGACAACAGTTTTCGGAGGCACAGGCATTATCGAGTCATAGAGAAAATAAGCTGGCCCAACGACGAGTTCTTTGTATTCTCCGTTCTATTCATAGCTTACTCCATAAAGATCCCGTGCTTCAACTCACAGCCCTCGACTCGAATGCAAGCATCTGAAACCACGACCACCACCCATAGATGACTTTGTAGTGTTCATACTTGGCATCGGTTATCTTGCGACCATCACTAGCTTTCCCTATACGTATTATCAGGAGGGAAAGAGCGGCTTCCTTGTACGAAGCCTTCGCCTTTAGTCCTTCGTATGCAAGTTGTTTCTTATCAAAAGTATTATCCGCTGAAACCAAATTCCGACCACTGGTGTTGGGCCCTTGGGGGCTCACCAGACAACACCACCGGTAGCCGTTTTTGTTTTGAGTTGAGCTTGATAGTGTCTTTAATAATCAGCTGGAAATAAATATCGGCGTTCCTCAAGGCTCTGTCTTAGGCCCAATTTTGTTTTTAATCTATGTGAATTCCATATTTCAGCAATATTTTAGTAGTAGAGTTACAGCCTTTGCTGATGACCTGTCATTTTTATATGCCAACAGCTCTTTGTCTGAATCAGTAGCAAAACTGCAAAAAGATCTGCAAATCCTTAGGCAATGGTTTGCAGAACATCAGCTATTAATAAGCGAAAAAACGAAGCTTATGGTGGATTGGCAAGCATTTTAACAGTACCCACGTAAGTATGGATATTTTATTAAAAACTTTTATAGTATCTGCATGTTAAACTGTTTTTGTACAAAATAGCATTGAAATTTCGTATTTTGTATATGTTATAATCTGGGACATCATTTCAATTACACTTCCCATGTTTAATTATCTAATTCAACGGCCTTTCTAAATTCGGGTATCAAAAAAGAGCATTTAAGACAATATCATATCCTAGAGTAAATTATTGCCATTTTCCTTAGTATACGAGTGTAAATCAGGATTGTTGGTTATTCAGTTGTTGGTTATTCAAAAATCGTTCTATAGAATTAGAAAATACGTTTTTATTTCTTAGGGTCCCGTCTTCTATTTGCTCAAGTCCATGTACATTACATATGTATGTATGTATGTCAATAAACGTAAGATACTATTATTAAATTTACCAAAAACTGTGTACGTCGCTTTGTTCGGTAATTAATTGTTTTATTTATATTCGATTTTACAAACTCACTTAACTTTAATAATTAATTGAATTTAATAAAAATATTCAACACATAAATTTAGCATTTAAAAAAGGATATAATTCTTGAGAAAACTAAAGGAACATGC
Source organism: Blera fallax (assembly GCA_946965025.1). Taxonomy (NCBI): domain Eukaryota; kingdom Metazoa; phylum Arthropoda; class Insecta; order Diptera; family Syrphidae; genus Blera; species Blera fallax. The sequence goes on from OX337246.1 coordinate 60,827,916, forward strand.
GAACTATTCGTCGTTTGTTGGGGAATTTACTTTTTTAAAAATATACATATTAAGATTAACTTTTAGATTCCATTTTTTTTAATAATCTTCTAATATGTTTTTCATTCTTTGCATTAACTCCGGATTATCTGTTAATATCGCAATCCCATTCACCTTTAAAATCAATCTTAGTTGATCGTGGATTGTGTAAATACAAACCGAAAAAGTGGTGATATAACACATTCTTATTTTACTCCAGACACCATTTCAAAATGTTAAGACAATTCCTCTCCTATCCAAACCGCCCTCCTATCTCCACTGCTGTGTATGCATGAATGCATGTACATATGTATGTACATATACACTTTTCCCCCTTTGATACACCATAATTTCACAATCGAAGTGCTGATCTTGCCACGTATGCAAGATATCATACTGCGAGCTCACATATTTGTCGGCCAACTTTCTCCGTCTTTGCTGACGATCATACTTGGAATGCAGCTGAGTTGTCGGAGCTGGTGGCGATGATGACCACTTATAAGGGGCTGGGTCAGCGGCATGTGACTGCCGCGAACTCATCGTGTTAACTTCTCCCTTTCTTAAGTGAAGACAATCCTCGGTCTTTCCTAGAGCTTCGATCACATTCTGAAGGTCAAGTTGGCTGCGTTTTTTCCATTGATGATGTTTTAGTTTGAGGATGGCATAACAGACCTCAATGAAGGTGGAAGCCACGCAGCAGACCAGAACTGGATGCGTTGTTATTTTCATCTACATCTCTTTAATATGGCGAAAGATTTCTTCGTTCATTCTATGCATTTATGGCAAGTTTAGTATCTCATAGTGACCGGTGATATTAAGTAACGCTAACACGAATATGGAACCATTGATTCAGATCCTATCGTCAAAAGTGAGTAAGTATGTGCTATTTAGTACCTCTTTGCAGAATGTTGAATGTTGATGTCTTTTTTCATGCCTGGCGAAGCGGGCGGGGTTTAAGCCAGAATTATATAAATAATTCTTAAAGATAAAAAAATGGAAATGTTTTCCTAATCTGTTCTTCCTCTTCCGCTTCTTCTAATAAGAACTGTTGTCCCCGAATCTACTTCCGGGTTTTTCTTCCACGTACAGTGGTATGAGCTCATTACTTAACATTCTATTGGTTTTTACCAATACCATTTCTACTACTTTGAAAGTCCTGTTCTACCTTGACTAATTGTGTCTTTAATAATTTCCTGTGCCTTTTGAACCTTATTCATTATTTTCTCCCTAAACTCGGCCGGTTTTTGATTAGTAACTGTATGGATAGTTCTGTTCCGTTGTAGTCTATGGTATTTTGAAGTATCAGGTCGATCGTGTCCTTGATTTTTTTTTCGACTGTGAGACTTCTTTTAACTTCTAGTAGAAAGCTGTACATACTTTACCAATAGGCGCGCTATGTAAAGGTAGAGTGTTTAATATGTTGACATTGAGATGGTTTAGCAAAATTGACCTTATGCTCTCGTAATTCAACGACACCTTATTGTCACAGAAAATTGTTTTTGTTTGAGGAAAAATTTTCATGATCGGTGTTTTCACGTCCGCGATTGTACGGCAGAGTATAATCCAAACGGCAAATTTAGAAAATTTGTTAGTTATTTGGAAGTTAGGAAATATTTTTGATCTGTGGAGAATTTGTCGATGTACAGCATCTCGCATGTATATGATGGGATTGGTGTCTCATCGATTAGTTGTTTCTGCGGGCGTCGGTTGTGTTCTATAATTGTAATTTTTTTGTTCAATTTTGTTGAAAATATCCACCACCAATTCTTCAGTATACCAAAACTTTGTTGGTGGAAAGAACTCAACAATCTTGTGCTGAATGTTGACAATATCTGGCTTTATCATATCTTTCACTGATTCTATGAGTGTGTCCCTATCTGAGAGCTCTATGAAGAGCCTGCATTTTTCTCCGACTTATGACGAATTATGAAACTGCGAGTTGAGGCGACTGGAATCTGCTCAATAAGTATTGGATTTCTAAAGCAGTTTATTGGTTTTGTGTTACCTCGATCATATACATATGTAGGTCAGGGATAGTTCACCGTGATTTGAGGCAGCATTGGAGGCTGCTTCCTCCTCTAGAGATTTATAGATTTATAGAATATGTGAGCGATAAACTCGTCAATAAACGCTTTCCAGCGCTTATCTTTTCATTTGGGTTTCGGTCTGAAACCGCAAATGTGAAAAATTGATGGCCTGTATAGATGTTAAGAGGCAGTTATGCAGATTTCTTAAAGGCCAATACAATGGCCAAGAGTTGCCTTTTGTTGGTTGCAAAGTCCAATTCCCTATCTTCGAGTGTCCTCGAAATCATTGTTATCGTTTTTCCGTTTTGTACAAAACCGCTTGAAGAATAGATCGCTCTTAAAAGGTTTTGTGCAGAACAAATTAAAATAGATTTTGCTTTAGGTTAGAAACAAAAACTAATATACACGGGTTTTTGAAATGCCCCGACATTTACACCTCATCAGCCTACAAAAAAAGCCAGAAATTTTAAACTATGCAGTTTTTTTTTTTAGACGTTTAAACATATGTATTTGTTTTAATCAGTTGTAATAAAATCTGAACTTACTTTACTTAGGTGGCGCTACAGTTCGGGGTGAACCTGGGCCTCAACCAACAAGCCTCTCCAGTTAGCCCGGTCCTTAGCCAACTGCCTCCAGTTGCACACTCCAAGTTGGTTGAGGTCCCTTTCTACTTGTGCGCGCCACCTTAGGCGAGGTCTTCCTCTACTGCTTTGTCCCTCCGGGTTAGATTCGAAGACTCTGCGGCCGGAGCATTGGTGTCCATTCGCTCTACATGTCCTAGCCATCTTAGGCGACTGATGCGCAGTTTTTTGACTAGGTCGATGTCGCTGTACAGCTCGTAGATTTCGTTGTTGAATCTTCTCCTCCAAAGCCCGTCAACGCAAACGGGACCGTATATCTTCCGAAGAATTTTCCTCTCGAGGCGACCAAGGATATATTCATCCGCTTTCGACAGAGTCTATGCTTCAGCGCCATAAAGCAGGACTGGGATGATCAAGGTTTTGTACAGAGTCTCCTTAGTTGTTCGAGATAGGGCCTTACTACTCAATTGCCTTCTCAGCCCAAAGAAACAGCGATTGGCGAGAGCAATTCTTCGATTAATTTCCGCCGAGATGTTATTGTCAGAATTAATAGCAGAACCAAGGTAGACAAAGTCCCTTACTACCTCGAAGTTAAAGTTATAGCTGTCGACTGTGACGTTCTGTCCGATTCGTCGATATTGTGTGTCCCTTCTTGTCGACAGCATATACTTTGTTTTGCCCTCATTTAGAGCTAAACCTATTTGGGCGGCTTCTGTTTCGATACTAGCGAACGCACCAGTGACAGCCCGCTGTGTTCTGCCAATTATGTCGATGTCATCCGCGTAAGCTAGTCGTCTCTATAAATGCTGTCATATGCGGCCTTTAAATCGATAAAAAGATGGTGAGTATCGATTTGGACTTCTTGGGTTTTTTCCAGGATCTGCCGGAGTGTGAAAATTTGATCGACTGTGGACTTTCCTGGCCTGAAACCACACTGATAGGGGCCAATCAGGTTGTTGACGAAGGGTTTCAGGCGTTCACACAATATGACAGATAAGATCTTGTACGCGATGTTGAGGGGACTGATACCTCTGTAGTTGGCGCAGTTGAGGGGGTCTCCTTTCTTGTGGATCGGGCAAACGATGCTGAGGTTCCATTCATCAGGCATACACTCGTCTGACCAAATCTTGGAAATGAGTTGGTGTATGCTCTCTACCAAGTCATTTGCGGCTGCCTTGAACAACTCGGCCGGTAGGCCATCAGGACCAGCAGCTTTATTGGATTTAAGCTTGGATATTGCTATCCTTACCTCGTTTTGGTCAGATGAACGGAAGTTTTGGCTATCATCGTCTATGTTGAATGGCGCTTTCTGCCTGACAGCGGTATGTTGATCTTCATCGCCGTTATACAGTCTGCAGAAAAAGTTTTTCCATATTCTCAGCACCGACTTTTCCAGGTTTCCTTCCTCATCTCTACAGGTTTCCGTACGGGTCTTGGTGGCGTGACACGTTCTTTTTACCTTTTGGTAAAACTTCCGTACATTATTCCAGGAGTGTAATCGCTCAATATCGTCGATTGCGCGCTTCTCGTGCTCTTTTTCTTCTTCTGGAGAAGCCGATGCTCTTCCCGTCTCTTACGCTCGTAGAGCTCACGAGCAGCAATCGTCCTTCTTTGCAGCGCCGCTTTGTACGCGTCCTGTTTAGCTGCATGTGCTTGCCGGCATTCTTCGCCAAACCAGGGGTTTCTTGGTGGTGGTCGACTGAAACCCAGCACATCAGTTGCGGCGTCTCTGGTGAAATGCTGGCAACGTTGCCACTGGTCTTCGGCACTTGATGCTTTCGGCATAGGAGTCGTGGAGAGATTTCGGGATAAGCGATCGGCGAAGATTCTGGCGGTCTCTTGCGATTGCAGCTTTCGACGTGGCGTTCGGGATATCCGGATTCGTACCTTGGCTGCAACAAGGTAGTGGTCCGAGTCGATGTTGGCTGCTCGAAAGGTTCGGACATCCAGAATACTGGAGGCATGCCTTGCGTCGATCGCAATATGATCAATTTGGTTGACCGTTTCATGATCAGGAGACCGCCAGGTCCCCTTGTGGATATTGAGATGAGGAAACCGTGTGCTTGCTATTGTGGCGTTTCGCCCCGCAGCAAAATCAATCAGCCTGAGTCCGTTGCCAGACGTGGTGTCGTGCAGGCTATGTTTACCAACTGTTCTACCAAAGATGTCCTCCTTCCTATCTTGGCGTTAAAATCGCCTAGCACGATTTTAATGTCATATTTAGGACATTGCTCATAGGTTTTTTCGAGGAGCTCGTAAAAACAATCTTTGGTAGTGTCGTCCTTGTCTTCTGTGGGGGCGTGAGCGCATATTAGGCTAATGATGGCGAATTTAGCCTTGATGCGGATTGTCATGACACGTTCGCTCACGTGTCGAAATCTTAAGACTTCTTGCCTAAGTCTGCCGCGTATAACATATCCGCATCCGAATAAGCGCTGTTTTTGTTCTCTATAGCAATCACCGTAGTAGATGTCACAGTTTTTCATCCTCCTTTTACCCGGCCCATCCCATCGCACTTCCTGGATGGCTGTGATGTCTGCGTTATAGCAGTCTAGGGCCTCTGCTAATTGATCGGCTGCACGTGGTCTGTTAAGGGTCCGAACATTCCACGTGCAGATCCGAAAATCGTTGTCCTTATTTCGTTTGCCAGGGTCGTCAACAGTAGGGTCATTCCTTATCGAGGCATTTAATTGTTTCGTAACTATGGGTTTTTTACGCGGTAGGGAAGTTGCCCCTACGCACAACCCCCAACCTGGAGGGCCAGGTCCCTTTATACAACCCACAGGACAAGGGGCCGGTTAACCCGCTGCCAGTAACCCACTTCGGGGATGCGAGTGCTGCCGTTGGCCCGTTAAGAGCTCCTCCGCCACCATCTCTTTTTCAAGACCCTGCCTCAGTCGTGAAAGTTCCTTACTGATCTGAGCTCTAAATATGTCGGAGTAGCTCGAGTAAGGCTTCCGCTGGTCTGTCTGTGGACGTCGCAGTTGATTCCGCCTTTGGAATTCCTCCGCTGCACGTCCTCCTTCTGAGGACCTCTTATTAGACATCTGATCCACAAAGTGCGGGTCAGGTCAGCAAGAGATGCCTCGCCTGGCACACGCGTGCTGGAGTTAACCCGGCTGAGCTTGCGCTGGTCCGAGTGTCCAGCTCCACATGTACAGTCAGACTCAGCATACGCTCATCGTTGGTTCACTATTTAAGAGCTATCCAGCAGGCACCACGTGGAGGTGATGATGCGTTTTTGCCCACCAATAAAATAAATAAAATCTGAACAGTTTTAGGAAAATAGAAATTACGTTGGATGTCTTATGAACATAAATTTGCATGTACGATTGGGTTCAGTTATTAGCCTTACCGCCAGTAAAACCGGCTATGCTGGCGGTGGACGTTTCTCACCGGCTTACTCGTGGGACCATGAATTTAAATACAACAAAACCTAAACTAAAAAAACAAAAAACAAACATAACAACTTCTGGGGCTACGCCTCCGACTACCGCTACAAACAAGGACAACGAACCGACCGACAGACATGCCTACAGAGACACGACAGACTACGCTAACCCTTCGGATTCTGAGTCCAGATCCACCGACTCTTCCCTTTCAGACGCGGAGTCCCAAGCAAAAGCCGTATCGGCACGTTGCGGGCGCGCTATTCAGAAGAGGAATTCTCCCAGTGCTAAAAAGCACAAAAACATTCGCTTGGCTAAGCATTTGCTCACACGGATCCTCGAAAAACCAGAAGAAACGTGGGAGCAAAAGACAAAGACACGCTACGCTGGGCAGGAAGTATTCTCGCTGAAGACGGCAATCAACCCGAGTCGGGAGGACAGGCCCCTTCCTCGAGTAGGAGTGTGTCACTTGAAGGCAAGAGGCTACCCCACAAGCCTTCACGCCCAACCGCACAAAGCACAAAGTCAACCCGAGTCTGGGGATCTTGCGAAAACCAGACCTTCGGGAACCACTCCGAGCAGTCATCCTGAGTCAGGAGGTAGCTCGGGTCTGGTGCCCAAAACAGACTCAACGTCAAAAACACCAAGGTCCCAAGATGATGCCTCCAAAGCCCCAAAGAAGGCCAAGAATACCGAGACGGTGCTCAGGTCCTACAATGAGGTGGCGAAGGATCATCTGGTCTACGGCATTTGTGACAGCGGCAACGAAGAGGGCCGAATCAGCGGAGACAATTGGAGGCTCCTAAAGGCAAGACTCTCGTCAGATGTACTGACGTATTGTCTCAAACATCCAACCGCTACGCCACCGACCTTCTCGGACGCTGGTTGGTACCTCAACGGCGCAAAGCTACTTAAATGTAGCAACAACAGCTCCATAGAATTCCTCAAGGAGGCAGTACCAAAGCTAAATAGCTTATGGGCTAGCGGCGATCTGTCGGTTAGCCACTGGAGTGACATAAAGGTCCGTCCGAGAGCGCGCACTTGGATTCCCCCAGGACCATGTAGCGAATCAGACATCCTGAGCCTGATTCGTATCCAAAACCCGGATCTCCCAACCACAAATTGGAGGATCATCAAAGCCGATGAACCGGTAGAGGCAGGAAGGTTAGTTTCATTCCTCCTCAACCAAGAATCCCTGGAGCTTTTAAGCAAAAGGGACTACAAAATCTTCTACGGCATGGAAGAACTGGTGCTGAAGGTACACGAGAAAGACGAAAGGCTCATCTCGGGTATGGTATCCTCTCTCAATAGCTTGGGACTGGATACCGAATCGGATAGCCCTCCGTCTCAAATGCAACTGATAGCCACCACCTCAAACCCAATCGAGAAATCGTCAGCTGAGTCAGCAGGCGATAAATCGATAATTGAGCCAAACAGGCATAATAGTGGTGAATCTTCTGAGTCAGAAGATGGTGACACCACAGTAATAGAGACGTCTGTATGAGTCAGCAATGTTGCTCCGACTGGTACAGATTAACCACCACCACTCCAGAGCAGCCTCTGCTAATTTAATACTCCGCCTGCAGACAGGAGGAGAGGACATTGCCCTTATCCAGGAACCTTGGGTAACAAGCGACAACCGGATAGCTGGATTAAGGGCAAATAACTATTCTTCGTTCTATGCAAAAGGATTAGGTAAACCAAGATGCTGCATTTTAGCGAAAAATAATCTCAAAGCCTTCTTCTTACCAAATTTCAGCGATTCAGACTTTGCATGCGTGGAGTTAGACCGCGGCGGGAAAGAAAGCTTATGGAAATCGTCGGCATATTTGCCCTACGACGACACAGGCCCCTTACCAGCAACCAATATATGCGAGGCGATTAAATTCCCTCCTCATGGAAAAAAGTTAAGGTGGTCTTCATACCGAAAGGCGGTAAGACCTCGCACTACACTCCCAAAGGTTTCAGACCAATTAGTCTCTCCTCTTGCTTCTTAAAAACTCTAGAAAGACTAGTTGATAATTATATTCGCTCGAAACTCAAGGAACATACCTTATCCAACTCCCAACATGCCTACCGTAAAGGTTTCTCAGTGGAAACAGCTCTACACTCGCTAGTAGGTACAATTGAAAAATCACTAGCCGTTAAAGAATTTACTATGGTATCTTTTCTTGACATTGAAGGAGCCTTCAACAACGTCAAAACAGAATCCATCACAAGTGCACTCGCACATATGGAAGTTGGTCACTGCCTCCGGACCTGGATAGAACAAATGCTGAACAGCAGACAAATTCCGTCCGAGATCGGGTACTACTCAACTAAAAGGCTAGCACACAGAGGCACACCCCAGGGAGATGTTCTCTCTCCGCTACTTTGGATACTAGTAGTGAAGAAGCTACTTATTTCACTAGAAAACAAAGGCTATAAGGTCGTAGCATATGCAGACGACATCGCCATAGCCATTTCAGGTAAATTCCCACAGACCCTAAGAGATCTAATGGACTCAGCGCTAGATATAACAGCAAAATGGACTGATAACGTTGGACTCAACGTAAATCCGTCCAAAACGGAACTTGTATTATTCACTAGGAAATATAAAATTCAAATCATAACTCCGCCTAAGCTTAGAAACACGGAACTCAGCTTTACGGATAAAGCAAAATACTTGGGTTTAACCCTTGACAGTAAACTTAACTGGAAGCAGAATATTCAGGACCGAACCAAGAAAGCAGAAATCGCCATCTACACCTGTAAAAAGGCTCTTGGTCCTAAATGGGGTCTTCAACCGAGAATAGTACACTGGCTGTACCTGGCGGTAGTTCGACCAATTCTACTTTATGGCGTTCTCGTCTGGTGGCCTGCACTTGAAATCAAGAGCAATACCAACTCGATGGAACGAGTACAACGATCAGCATGCATATGCATCACAGGGGCCCTCAGGTCCACTCCCACGGCCGCCTTAGAGACTCTACTACACATGTTTCCCATTGATATCTTCGGGAAAATGGTAGCCTCTAAAGAATCTTTAAAATGGTCAGACTCACCAATTGGCCATATGAAAATACTACTTAACTCCAATATTAGGGATACAGATTACTTATCCCCGTCTATTGATTTTAATATAAAATATAATACCATTATCCCAGACAGATCAGCATGGGAAAACGGTAACATTCTAAACAACGCCGCAATTGAAATCTACACTGATGGATCCGAAACATTGGAAGGTACAGGTCTGGGAATATTCTCTGATGTACCTCTGCTAAACGCAGCTCTCCGACTCCCAGACTACTGTAGTATTTTTCAAGCGGAAGTATCGGCTATTCGTGAAGCAGCGCGCAGACTCTCTTTGTACCCGATAGATGGTAAGTCTATCGTCCTTTACATAAACAGTCAGTCGACGATTAAAGCTCTGGAAACGCCAACAATAAGATCTAAGTTGGTCAAACAATGCCGCTAATCTCTTAACGAGATTGGGGGCAGATGTTACATTACTCTGTGCTGGGTCCCGGGACACAGAGACATTCCAGGCAACTGCAAAGCAGATAAGCTAGCAAAAATTATTACTTCTATTACTTCTAGCTGATAACAGAGACGTACCGGCACCCCCAATACAAACGATAAAACTTCGAATGTCTAATGAGGCACAAGAAATCGTAAATAACAGGTGGAATAACTTAAGCACGTGCATATCGACCAGGAAGATCTGGCCCATACCAGACGTAAAGAAAACTTAAAAGCTCCTGTCCTTAAATAGAAGGAATATAAGCCTAACAGTAGGAATAATTACAGGGCACTGCCTGATAGGTAGGCACGCCATCAGATTAGGAGTCCTGTCAAACGATTTCTGCAGAAGTTGCAGAGATGAGGAAGAGGAGGAAAATAACCTCCACCTCTTAGGAACATGCCCAGCGCTAGCTAACTTAAGAAAGAAAATACTAGGCAATTACTTCTTTCAAGATCTAAGTGATCTGTCCAACATAGACATCATAAATCTACAGAGATTTGTATCAATATCTAACTGGTTCAGCTGACACTATACACATATATACAGATATGTATATATTTTACACCTTCTAGCATCGTAAAGCAACTCATAGTTATCTGCAACAAAGCATTAGGTTAGAATAATTCAATCACCACACCCACCCGTCATCGTATGTGTCACCATCTACCCATAGAAGGTTTGTACTGTAACAGTCACCTCCCAAGGGCGACAGGTGACCCTCTCACTACTCACTAGATTAACACTAGTAATCACACATCATTCACGACTGCATATCAGTAACAAAGGTTGACTGAGTCAGTCACCTAAATTACCTATATGCAATCTACTCGCTACCTGTACGGTTCACCTAGGTTCAAGGGTTCGATTTAGTCAGTCACCCTACCTAGAAAAACCAAACTCCCCATTAGCATTAATACTACTTAGTTCAAGTGCATAACAGTATAAGGGGTTCGATTGAATCAGTCACCTCTTACTACTCTTACGCACCCTCGCTACCTCCACGGTTTATCTAGGTCATAAGGGTTCGATTGTATCAGTCACCCACCTAGATAACACTAACCGCATAATAGTACCAAGAGTTCGATTGAATCAGTCACTCTAATACTCCTATGCACCCCACTACCTACACGGTACCTTCAGCACTAGGGTTAAACTGAATCAGTTACCCTACCTAGCTAATTGCAGAACAGTACAAAGGGTTCGATTGAGTCAGTCACCCCCAATACTCGCTTGCACCCGCTACCTTCACGGTACACTTAGCCGCTTAGGCACAATCAAATCCCAGTCACAACACCCTGGGATAGCATAGGTTTTTCCCCGAGTACCCGGTGACTTCCTCCGGTCTACCAAATATGTGGTATCACAATGGACCTACTCTTTGGTCTAAGTGTGTCCTGGCTATCGCCAGGTCAGCCACCTCACCTAACCTAACCTAACCTAACCTTGGGTTCAGTTGAGTGCTTGTCTCTGATTAGACAGAGACGCACTAAGGCCAAAAAAAAGGTCCATTGTAATGCCATAAAGAGAGAACCGGATCGCCAGCACTGGGAACCTGAAAACAAATTTTTAATTTTGTTGAAGTAAACTCTGGCTAGATCACTAAGATCTTCGAAGAAGTATTCACCAAGGGTTTTTGAATTTGCATGTAACACTATTAAGAAAGTCCAGAAAGAGTTAAAAATAAAGAAAACAGAGGAGATATTCAGCTACACTCGTATTGTTTGGAAATGGGCATTTAAATATTTTTCTTTTAATAATGCGACCATTTAATATCAGATTGGAGGAAGTCGCTGATAGTTTTGAACGCCTAGCCAAGCGCAACCTAATTTGGTCGGGGACTGTGTCTAACTGGGTTATTACCATAAATGGATCGGAAGACGTAAGTGCGCGACTGCGATTAATGCTTTATAAACGTATTTACTATTCAGAAACTGACGAAACAAGCTTTGAAAAACTTTCGTGTTTATAGTACAGCAGAGCTAGAACAGAATCGGGAATTTGCTAAGACTATTGGATATTTAACCGAGAGGCTGCAGTTTGGTGAGTGCTATTAAATCATAGTATGAGTTAAACATGTACATATGTATACTAAAGAGCGATTCGTAAATATAAAGGTCTCTTTGCTCTACCGGATTTGGATCGAGATATAATGGATAATTTGAAAATAATGGTAGATGACATCTACTACCAGTACTGTGTAGCTTTTGTTCAAAGACCTTGGGCACTTTTGGAAAAGTTCAATAACTTTGTTTTGATGATGCATTCAAGTGGATTGATTGAGTTTCTAGAATGGAAGGTAAGATTGTTGTATCCAATACAGTAAATAATTTGCAGGTTGTTTGCTGACCATTTAGATGCTAATTTACAGAAACAAGTTGAGTTATCCGTTAAGTACAATTTTGAAGACATTGGACCTGTAAAACTGGGCATGGACAATTTTGCTGGAATTTTAATGATTTTAATTGTTGGATTGATATTAAGTACTTTAGTATTTATTTGGGAACTTATGCATTATCGTTTTTATGCTAAGGGGCTTAAGATAATTTGCTCTAAGTGCTAGTTTCTTTGTGGAATATTGAGTGGATTCGACTCATATCACTTTCCGCAACTGCTCTATAAATTTCATTGGTTTGATAACTTGGTGTTTATACAAAAATATTCAGTCTATGTAGGCCCTTTGCGTTGTATTAATTTTGACATTATTGCTAATACAAATGAAACGGGCACCTGAAAGTATACAGGGTGCTTCCAAAATGTTGGGCTAGTCCTCTTTCACATGGCTGCTTTTTATATACATACTAGCTGTACCCTGCGCGCGTTGCAACGCCACCAAATAAAATAAATTTGAAGGAAAGACATTACACAAATATTCAATTCATTTTGAGTCATTTTATTGATTTTGTTCATTTCGAAAAAATTGTGACATTGCAGCGTTTCGTTTCAATTCGATATTGATTGAAGTGCTGTGGGATACACAATATTTCTTATTTTTCCATCTGGTGCGTAAACGAATAAATCAGAAGGTTTTCCGACGCGTGAGCAGGCCAGATAGAGCTGCCCATGTGAGAAGCATGGATTCTCCAAATTTAATCCACACACTTGCAACGATTGTCCTTGTGCTTTGTTGATAGTCATTGCGAAAGCGAGTCGCACCGGGAACTGCAAACGTTTGAATTCGAATGGCATATCTGTCGGGATCATTGGGATACGCGGCACCTTTGAATTTTCCAGTCAAAATTGTTGCCTCGATAACATTGTTCATCATTTTCTTGACTGAGAGTCTGGTTCCGTTGCAAAGTCGTGGTGGATTTATGTTTCGAAGAAGAATGATGGGTACGCCAATTTTCAATGTAAGAACGTGCGGTGGCATGCCTGGCAAATCAAGCGAATTCAAGAATTCAGTTGGATAGTCGACAACTTCGTCTTGATTCACCACAGTATCGATGGACTTATATGTTGTCGTTTCGCCGGGTATTCCATTCTAAATGGTGAAGTTGATGGTATTGCCATCGATGTTTTTGGCCGCTAATATAGCACGCGTACTGAGCCACTGATGATTTTTGTAGTTCTGTGCAATGTTTGGGAAAACTTTTTGCACCAATTCGTCTATGCTTTCTGTGATCTTACAGAAGTTTGCTGGCAAGGTGATACATTGCGTAGATTCATCAATTTGCATTCGCCCATTTCCAATATCCACTAATTGTTTTGCAAAATTTCCAGCCGATGCATCCCGTTGTAGTTGTATACGCATGTTGGTTTTCAAAGTCAATTTCTGTAAATGACGCCATAAAACTGATGATTTGAGACATGCATTAAGTTCATCAGCGGGTGTTGAACGTGGTATAACCGGCAGTGTTTGTCGAAAATCACCAGACAATAAAATGAGTGCGCCACCGAAGATCCGTGCGTTTCCTCTCAAATCTCGCAGTGTACGATCAAGCGCTTCCAATGCTTTCTTGTGCGACATTGTACATTCATCCCATATGATAATTTGACACGTTTGGAGTACTTTGCCCATTCCAGAGTTTTTGCTGATGTTGCATGTTGGTGCCTCAGTGTTTTGCAAATTCAACGGCAGTTTCAATGCTGAATGCGCTGTTCGGCCACCATCCAAAAAAGTTGCCGCAATTCCAGATGATGCAATGGCCAGTGCAATATGATTTTGTGATCGTATGGTTGCCAAAATGAGTGAAAGAAGAAAAGTCTTGCCTGTACTACCGGACGCATCTATGAAAAATAGTCCACCGCTTTGTTCTGTGATTGCACGCATAATTCTGTCATACGCAATGCGTTGTTCTGGAGCCAACTGCGGAAGATTTGTCTGAACAAATGTCCCCAGTTCGTCAGAATCAAAGTGTGTTTCTCGTTGCAAATCACGATCGAAAGGTCGTTCGCTGGTCGGTTCGGAGCAGGCATTGCCAGTTGCACCAGTGCCTTGTTAGCGATTGCCAAACATATGTCTTCAATCAAAATCAATGCCTTACACGTTTGGTGTGAATTGAATGTCCGGATTTTGATTCGCAGCGCGCAAACGATGTAGAATATCTTCACTCATGTAGTCCTTGTACTTTTCCCAAAGATCTTTTGGATTAGATGGGAAGCAGGTTGTCAATATTATGGCAAATAACGTGCGTATTTGCTGTGGTCGAGCAGTATTCGATGCATCAGCGAGTGCAGTGTCCCAATGTGCATCATTCTCAAGAAGATTTAGTTCCTGGCAAGCTTGGCGATAAGTGGTGCACAGCTGACCGTTGACTGTTCTTAAATCTTGGAAGGATGTCAGTCCACGTACATTGATTAACAGCAATCGCAGATAGAAGCATTCTATATTGTTCGGGTGAACAGTGTACAGACGACCCAATGCGTCACTGGAATACAAATTGGGATTTCCTTCAACTGCTTTACCTTGTTTCCGACGTTGAAACTTTTTAGCCGATGCATTCCATGTGTAGAATTTCGGTACCTCAGAATAAAGTAGAGTCTTTGCAAAAAGATCATCTTGGCACAATGAGTAAAATGCAGTTAAAGTTGTTGCCGGTGTAACCAATGCTCTTGCACGTACATTATCTGCTGTGAAGTACACGCGCTGTCCATTCTCGAGATGCACCGCCAAGGGTACTACTGTTGGATGTCGTTCATGGATTGGAAATGATAAGATGCGCCATACTGCTTCATTGCTGCTAATGTAGCGTCCAAGTTGGTATTGGTTAATTTCATCGAGCGGTGCGGCCACATTCCCTACTCCGAAGACTGCCATGTGGCTTCCTTTGTTGACATATTTGCAAATGTATTTGATCGACTTCACTGAATTGCAATACTCAACATTAATGTGTGCTTTGAAGGTCTTTGAGAGCAACGGTGAATATGGCACAACCCAACGATTATCGACTTCGACATCAACGTTTCGTACTTCCAGAACGATGGATTTGCCGCCATCCTCAACTGATCGTCGACGATACAGTGGGTATCCGTCATTGCCAGTGATGGTATCAGAAACCAAGTTTCTTGGGTATCGTTTCGTGCATTTCCCATCAGACATGCATGGTGAATTGTTGTTGAATGTGCCACATGGACCATGAATCATATTTTTGGTAACGACGTCGAATAAGTCTGGATCAATGTCCTTATCTGGTATTTCTGCTGAGATGATTTTGTCAATTTGATCTGGCGTAATTTTGTTGATTAACCAAACCAAAATATGTGCATGTTGCAATCCTCTTTTCTGCCATTCAATGGAATACATCCAGCAGCGTGTCTCTCCAAAAACGTGATGCCTGATATTAAAATCCATCAAAGATTTCAATTTTTGTTTAAATACGCGTGCGGTAATGTCATGGCGGTCCGAAGATGATTGTCCAGCTAACAGAAGTTCTTTAATTTCATCCCATGTTGGATTGCATGTAAATGTGATGAACAAATCTGGACGACCGTCTGCGCGAACGTATGTCATCGCATCTTGTGCGTATTCATGCATGTGCCGTGGACTCCCCGTGAATGTAGACGGTAATATGACCATTCTTCCCAATTCGTTTGGATTCACGTTACCATCATTAACGATCTCGTAAATAGATGTACTCTTCAGAACGCAACTCGGTTTGATTCAATCGAATATATAGGAGTCGTTCGGTTTTGATGGAACAATTGTCGACATTTCAGAATGTGGTTCTCAGCGTCTCTCAATCGATAGGAATAATAATTCATGGCACTGACTTTCTTATTCGTTTCCTCGTCTGTTTGTGGATTTCTCATTTTGATGTTGAAATGATATCCATCTTCTCCTCGCCAAAACAGAATCGGATACGGCAATCCGTCGTATGAGCGATGAGTTTCGGAGACTCGCTGAACGTCACCACTTCTGCGATGACGAATTATGTCGCGCGATTCGAATTCTTCGCCAACTATCACGATCGCCACTTCATCGATTGTTGGTGCATTGAACTGTCTTTCGTGTTGGCCAACGGGTCGTTTGTCTGCTCGAATTACAACTGCGTAGTCATCGGCTGGCATTCGTTGAATGGCGGTTTTAAACAACTGAACTAATTCATTGTGTTGATCGAAAAGGGCTTGTAACGCAGCCACGATTTCTCGTCTAGTGCCCGCATTGTAATGAGATCGTTGCTCAATTTGTTCATCACTGTTTGCCATGAAATAAATTTGAAGAAACTTGTGATCTGCGTCCGGCAATCGTAGAAGCGATCCGGCACGATGATAAATTTGCCTTGGACTCTGAATGTTGGCATGTAATTTTCGCGCACGATGTTCGTTGCACCGAACGATGTCATTTGGAAGCATGAATTGTATTTGCGGATGTTTTCCAAGAAATGCTTCGACTCACGTGTAACACCTGATAGCAACGTTGATAGTGTTTCGGGTGGTGGATGTAATTCTGGCAGTTTAACTTTTCCACTGGCGCAGCACATTCCTGGCTTTTTGTTCTTAAATTTGAGGGCGCTACAATACATGCAAATTTTATCCATTTTTCCAATGACGACACTTGGATGAAGACTGTAATCATTATTAATGTCATAATGGAATGCACCAAGATTTAAATCAGCGTGCAGTGTTCGTCTTGGCCGAGCGGTGCTTATTCGAACATTTTGCAGCCTTCTTTCCTGTTGTTCAGGCCTGAGTAGTACGTATTCGATCAGTTTCTAACCTCACTTCTCGTTGTTCAGATGATTCGGACGAACGGGTCTCAGCGGCATGTACTCGAAGATTTTCCAGCCTTAATGCTCGTTGCTCGTCTGATTCTGAGGCTCGTAATGCTCTTTTCTTTTGTGCTTGAGCTGTAGATCGGCCAATTGCTTGTCGCTTTGGAGGCTTAATTGTACGGGAACGACGTGAAAAATGCGTTTGAATTTATTGGAATGGAAATGTTAAAATTGACGGTGATCACCAATTCTCTGAGGAAAATTTGAAGTGAAAAAAATCAGCGTTCGAGAATTGTTGAAATCGATTTTAATTCCACTCACGATGATATCCGAAAAAAATACTGCACAGCAAATGCGATCGGAACGTCAATCAGCAGACAGATCCTTCACATACACTGTTGCGGCGGCGGCTTTAAACAAACGAAATAAACTTTACTCCTTGATTTGGCTTTACTATGTGGCAATGTGGTTGGTTGGTTGTTTATTTCTCTGAAATATTTTACATATATTTAAGTACATAATATGTATATATGATTAGCATTTTATAAAAATATCTTACATTTTGTTTCTTTTAAAATATAAATATCTCTACGTTATTCTCTCCGTTGATCTCTGCGTCGTATCTACTTTGTATCTATCATGTTTGCGTTGTACCTACTTTATATATACCCCATACACATGCAGGATTGAAAGGTCGAGTCGAAACGGAGTTGAGATTTCGACCTGGGTACTTGCACTCACCGAATCGAAAGATTGAGTGGAAATTGGATTGAAAGTGAGTTGAACTGACAGATGAGCATAGCCGCCATTCATTCGTTTCTTAGCTCAGTTAGAGTGTGTTTCAATATTTCGTATCTTTTGAATTGTTTGAAAATGTCTAATAACCGCGAAAAAATTATTTTATGCACACTTCCCTCTTATTCCCGCTTTTATTATTCTGTTTTTTACTTTTAAATAATTTTTTTTTAGATTTTTAAAGCGGGTTTCAATTTGCTTATCATCTTTCGATGAAAATCCGCGCATATTCATTTCTAATTGCAATTTCTTATATATTTCTCCATTCCGAAAGATTCTGCCATCAAAATGCTTCATGGCATTTAGTTCTTCCATTATACTTAATAGCACTCGCGTCTCTTCGTGCTCCCACATATTTCTTTTTGCCATATTAATAATTTTAAAATTACGTCTAACAAAAAACTTAAGAATTTTGAAAAACAAAATCTGCGCACTTTTCCGTCCACTAAGCTCGTTGGCAAACAAAAATATCCTCGACCAACATCAATTCATATATATACTTACGCAAATTTTCGCCTCATCTTTTCAGGAAGTGCAATAAACGGATGCAAACTTAAAAAATAATTACCATCCTTAATGACCATCCGCCCGCCAAACGGAAGCACATAAAACGAACGGGTTTTTCCTCTCATTGAAAGAAAAAAACCCAAACTACGACCATCTGTCAGTTCGACCCTCGGCCCAGGTACTTTGGCATATTTTCGACTCAACTCAGCTCAAATAGTGGAGTCGAGTCGACTCAACTCGGTTTCGACTCGACCCGCGTACACATGAATTTCGATCCGGTTTCAACCTAGGTTCAATCCTGCATGTGTACGGGGTAATAGTCGTCGTTTACTAATTATATTTTAATTACATTAAAGTGCTGCCAAATATACTTAAACTAATTATAATGCGGCCAATTTCTTAATGACTTTAACGGCCTGCTTACACTACTCCGCAACATACACATTCGATGATCTTTGTGAGTTCACTGTAGAGAATGAATAATTCTTTTTACAGAACGTGGGAATCTGAAAAAGATACTATTACTACTATTCCGGATTTCTACCGACTAAAACCACCTCCCCTCTTTTCCCCTGTTCCATGCAATACCGCCATTAAGCATTTCTTCACAGGGGAAGATTCAGCTTTCCTTGCCAATCATTTTGTATTGGCTGAGTGCCCACATTCTTGTAGCGTTTTCTTCACTCTGGCCGCTTGGCTGAGTCTCGTAATAGATGCGTACATATGCGTGTATGTAGTACGCATGTTATGAACTAAAATATTGGTCAGAAAAGGACATAATGTTAGAACAACAACCTATTATTTCTCTTACCGGTTCTCTTAGTACAACCCAAATTCACAGAACGAAAAACACTTAAAACAAAATACTTCTTATAATTGGACAAATTCCTATTACGCCAAAATTCATTTCAGAAGTGCAATCATACTCTAGAGTTTGGAAATTCATAGAAAAACAAAACAGCAAACAGAGAAAAACAAAAAAAGATCCGTTAAGTACAAATGTACATGGAAACAGAAGCAACCCCTCATCCCCAGGTGTACTATTAACAGCGAAACAGAACTAAGTTAGCTCCAAACCGTTTTTTTTTTTTTGAAAAGAAATTGCTTACTTGTGTTCCTTCGAAACAATTGCATATACATATACATATATATATATACATACATATATATGTATATACATACATAACTTAAAACAATGCATAATTACATAAGAAACCTACAGCAGTGCATAGAAAGAAAAAGGTTTGTTCGATGAACATGAATATGCGCGCACTCAACTGGTGAGCCATTGATTGCAATGACCTACGCATCTGTGACATCTTTGTATCTTGAATAATTATATTTTTGCTTATTACTTCCGTTATAAGAATCGCAGAATAATGATTTATACCTCAATCTCTTCTAATGTACTAATCGAGGAATCAAGTCATATTCAAATCGGTTCAGCCATTTTGTAGTCATTAGTGTGTAAAGCATAGGAAAATGGTTTTTGTCAGTAAAAAAAAACATATAAAAGGTGTTTAAAAGCCCAATAACGGATTCAGTGTACTAAAATTAGTTCTAAAGCATAACCCATCTCACGACAAATCGATTGATATATATGTATATTGTTGGGGTATTGTTACGCACTTACTCCCTATTCGCGGACATACAGAAAAAATGTGTTCTCTTTTATAGATGTAGAGATTAATTGGAATGACAGTGGCGCCAGCTGTCGAAAATTGGTCGTACCAACTCAGAAACCTTCGCGGGTTCATGCACAACAACTTTGCTGAAGATCATCACATGATCAAATGCATAGTTTACGAGTCTATAAAGGACATACAGAAAAACATTCATTTTTATATACATATATAGAATGTGCATATTTTTTACCACCTTGTTTTTACGTCCATGTTTACTAAATCTTTACCACTTTCAATTCTTTTCAATGGGAAAGCTGTAGTTAGTAGTAAATTAAAGATAAACGAAATTTTTTAAAATAGAAAAATAAAGGAATTCAGAATTGTTTGCTTAAAGTAGGCGTAGTCGTCATATTTACAACCGAAATGCATGAATTGAAACACAACCAACTCTAAATAGAAAAAAAAAGTTTAAAATAAAATAATAATTTAACAAATATATGTATGTAAGTACTTGCGACGCAGACGTGCAATTTTGTTTTCTGTTGACTTAACTAATATAGCGTCTTAAGTACAAATGTCTGGCGAGAATATAGTACTATGCCAGTATGATAGAGATAAATGTGTGGATATTGACAACCGTTTGCATTCACGAATGCAAAAAAAATTAAAGCAAAAGCACTTCGTACGCAAAGTTTATATTTTTGTAACCTACGTTACAAATATTATGATATTTTACCAGGGCCGATATATATTCTCTATTTGATATGACATTCCCGACTTCAAGGTCAACAATAACATGTTTAGTTCCAGCACCTAGGTAAGATCTTTAGTTATGATAAGTTAGTTACATTGTAAAAAAAATATATACTTACAGACGCTTAACAAGTTGGTTGCTTCCATTTGAGCCATTTCAAATGAGTCTCTGGTTATGTATTTTTGCCTGTCTTATTATTGAAAGCCTTGGATTGTTAATTACACGTAGACTGGAAAAAGCGGAATCTGAAGAACATTCATGGTTAAATAGTTTACAATTTGGTTGCATATCAAGTCTTAAGCTGTTCATATCGCAAGGCACAGATTATGTGGTAAACTCAAGCTCAGTTCGGACAGTTTTGTTTTCATGCTACATGGTTGATATCATTCTAACCAGCATATATTGTAGTGGATTGGCAAGCATTCTTACAATACCATCGTAAGTCATAGTATATATATACTGTACGTATTATCATTTCATGATATACTCCTTTTTTAAATCTCCATTTCGAAATAATCAGATTAGAGGAAGCACCTGATACTATTGACCGCATGATAAAACAGAAACTTTTATGGGCAGGAAATTCAGATGATTGGAAGCTAACAATGAGCGGCACTGAAGATGTGATTATATTGACAGCAATTTCATTTCCTTACTTTCTAATTTTTCTTTAGGCGAGGATGCTCCAAATCGTGAGCCTTTATCGAACATACAGTCCTGAAGAGTTACGTGCAAAAAGTTTGACTGAACGAATTGGCTTTGTAGTTGAACGATCACAGTTTGGTAAAGTATAACTAATTCAAGCGATTTAATTTAATTAATTTAAAAATGAAAAAAAACAGGTAGTTTCGCCTTACCTACCTATATTCAACAACCTGCTCTAAATCGTTTTAAAATTATGATCGAAGATTTCTCTTACCAACATTGTGTTGCGTATATGCCACGAGCGTGGTCACTTTTGGAAAGGTTTAATAACTTTTGCATTATGATGCAGTCTAGTGGAATAATGAAACACTGGGAATTAGAGGTGAGCCTTTGCTGGCCAAATAATTCTACTAAATTTCTATGTTTAAGGTTGTTGCAAAACATCTTGACGGAAATATACAAAAACAAATACAAGCTTCTGCTCACGCCAATTTCGAAGAGAATGGTCCGATTCAACTGGGTGTGAAAAATTTCGCAGGAATCATCACACTTTGGATTGGTGGAACTATTATAAGTATTTTAACTTTTTTTGGAGAAATATCTTTACATCGATGGAAGCAAGCTAACGTGCTATGTTAAACCTTTTTGTATAAGTTAAAATTTTAACTCGTTTTTTTTAATAATTTTACAATTTTCCGCTTAGATCTATTATACCTTACATTCCTATGGGAATGAATGAAAAGCCTAGAAAACTAGAAGAAATGGTGCTGGAGTTTTTTTATTTTCTTCAAGACACACAAGGACCATTCACCATATCTTCATTATAATTAGCACCTTGGAGTATATTCTTAAAATATATGGGACCACACTTTATCGCAGGAGGTGACTTCAACGCAAAGAATACGGACTGGGGAAAAGGAAAAAAAAAACCTTATGGACGCATTGACTAATAACAATATTAAGTTTCTTAGTAGTGGAAAACCCGCCTATTGGCCTACCGACATCAGAAAACCCAGACCTTTAAGACTTCTGCATCGCTAAAACATTAACTTAAACGAACATATTGGAACGGGAGTTCCGAATAGAAACTTTTAGTATTATTAGAAAAATGCTACTTGGTTTACAGTTTACATTCTTTATTTGCCTTCCTTTAACAAAAACAAAACAAAAGGAGAATAAATTTCAACAGCACAAAAATAAATTAAGTAGAAATGAGTTCAGCTACAAAAATGGGTTCTTATTATATTTCTTATTTTATTTATTTTCATGAAACAGAGCTACAGAGAAGTTCCACCAAGATTATTTAAAGCTAGAGTTAATATATATTTAAATTTATTTCTATTAATTTCAAATTCAATTAAATTAGATATTTCTTGCCTAAATGCAGATTTATGAACAGGCAATATAAAAGATCTCTTCCATATGTTGAGAAAGTCACCATGTTCCAAAGAACGATTGAAAATCAAATAGAGGGGAAAAGCAAATGCATGAGCACACATTTGTAAGATAATAGGAGGGATGCCGTCAACGCCAGGACGGTTATCAGATTTCAAATTTGATAGTGCCATTTCTATTTCAGATATTGACAAAGTCAAACTACCAATATAAATACAATTGGATGAGATCATTGGATTAACAGGATTTGAAACAGCAAACAGTCTGTTAGTGTACACAGATTGAAAATATTTTGCAAACAGATTACATATAGTTGAGAGATCTGTTGATGTAACACCTTCATGGTGCATGCAGTTAGGTATGCCATTAGATTGTTTTTTAGTATTGATGAAAGTCTAGAAACTCTTTCTATTGACTTTTAGGTTGGACTCAACGGAAGAAATATATCTTTTGTATAGAAATTTATTTAAAACTTCAAACTATTTGTGAAGCAGCCGATATTGTTTATGAAGTTGCTTGTATATTTTGTTTTTCCTATTGTTTAAATTTATAAGTCTTTTGTTATACCAAATTGGTTTAAGGCTAGTAATTGATTTTACCTTAGGAGTATACATATCAATTGCCACCTTTACAATCTCAGTAAATGAATTATAAGAGTCAAGTAAATGTTCATTATTTAACACTAATGATCAATCAACATTATTAAGATATGACGCAATATTTTCAAAATTAGTTTTAGAAAAATTATATTAAAATTGGAACCGGAAACTGCTGGCCTGAAGTACTGATAAAATTTGAAAGGCAAACTAAAAGAAACATGAAAGATCGAATTAGGAAAAAGAGGAAACATGGAGTTGCTGATATTAGCGCTCAATTCAGGATCAACGAAAACTAGATTAAGTACATTATTAAAATCATTATTAAAATGGTTAAGTTGAATAAGATCGAATTTAGCAAGAGTATCAACAACTTCATATTCATAGTCTAGGTTTACAATTTAAGGCACTAGCCGAGATTCATCTGAACCATAAATCCATTTAATATTAGGTAAACTAAAATCTCCAATCAAAATAATATGCTGATTATCAGTTAAAGTATGTATTAAGGATAGAAGAAACATTTTCAATATGAGCCTTATATAGTTGATAAGAACTTCTTGGTGGAATATAACTAACAACTAAATAAACTTCAAATACACCATTGAATTTTACATTAAGTATTAATTGATCAACATCTAATGCAGCAGCTGATGGAGGTATATAGACTTGAGTACATGGCAATGAAGAACGTACGGCAACCAACACTCCACCTCCACACTTTCACAATCCAACAGCGTAACAGCGATCTTTGCGGAAGACGGCGTATTGTTGAGAATTAAACATTTCAGCACTTTGATGATTCGCTTTCAGCAAAGTCTCAGTGAGAACGATAATATCATACTGAGCCGAAGAAGAAAAGAGGAACACTTGTTCCATTTTAGTACAAAGTCCGCCAGAATTTTGGTAGTACAAGTGAAAGGTTTTCGAGGGGGAGCAAGGGATGGATTGAAGTGAAGAAGTTTGTGATTGAGGAGTACTCAATTGTTTTTTGGATGCGACGTGGTGGTAGCTGGTACAGGTGTCATCAACGATTGTGTGTTTCTGGTCCGAGGAACAAATTCGTGTCTTAAAGTCCCATCAGGCCAAAAATCATTAGACAAAAGAAGATTAAAATAGACATCAGGTGCAAAAAGCTTAAATGAGCTGATTTCTCGAGGCTCTTTAAAGATGTACTTGACACATTTTATGAGCGGTCCAGGCAGGTTAAATTTGGTTTTAATGTAATTTATTATGTCTTCCTCAGTAGTAGCAGAAGACAACCTCGAAATAAAAATAGACTTCCGGGGAGGTCTTTTTACTACTACTAAAGTGGCAGATGAGCAAAGTTGATGAGTAGTATCCACAGCAGACAACGGTGAAATTGGAGTGGTAATGGGTATATTCTCAAAATGTTGAGGAGTAGGTTGAGGACTTACCAGAGGAGTGGCGGCTGGTATAGGTAAATCAATTGCAGACGTTCCACCATCACCCACAGACATGGTGATAATGCACTAGTGATGACTTCAGTGGTTAAGACGAGGTCATTTTTCTTTATTTTGGCACTTGTTTCAGACCTAGAAGATCTAGGTTGTTGAATATGTTTATCCTTCGAAGCTTCTTCATTACAACACACAAAATCAAAAGTTTGTCGCACTTTGCTAAATGTTCCTTAAACAGAGATTGAAGACGGTCAAACTCCATAGAGATGTTTTTAGACTGCCCTCTACACTCAGCAAGCAATCGTAAAAGTGAAGAAGTCGAGAACTTTCTGCAACCCATACAAAACCATTTGAGTCCATTGGGAGTTGTACATCTTAAAACATCCCCAATTCTGGCCGATAGTTTGACACATTTCGTGTGGAACAATTTAAGGCAACCATCACAAGATATATAAGTATCATTGACACTGTATTCTTGTTTGCATTCAAGTTCATGAAAGTATTGGACGTATTATTTTATCAAAAATAATTCTTATGCTAATTAATACAAGGTGGGGAAAAAGTAATGTCATCATATAAAATGTCAAATTAAAAAACCCAAAGGAAAAAGTCAGTTCAAATGACCAAAACGGAAGATCACACGGTCCGGAAATTGGTAATTCAAAATCTCCATCGTTGCCCGAGTTGTTTGAGCGGTTACTCCGACCTGCTGGAACCAACGATGCTTGAGAGTTGAGACCTAATTAAGCCACTTTGCGGCAAAAAAAGCTCATTTGACATCTGTCTATATGGCTCACCAGTTACGGTTACGTCGGCGTCGGTGACGTCGGCGTCCTCAAAAAAATAAGGGCTGTTCAATTTTTCACTGTCATAAAAAATTTTAAAAATGAAATGAAAATGGTTAATTAAATAATGAAGATTACCTTCCATGGTTGTCTAAAATAAATACCTACATAGATTTTTGGCAATAAAAAAAGAAAAATCAGCAATTTAACCCTTAAATGCCCACAGTATCTTTAAAGATACAACCATTCAAATAATTTTAATTTATTAAATAGAAGGTCCAGAGCTAAGGTTGTAATAGTTTCTTATTCACCAACTCAAATCCTAATCAAAATAATTTTTTCAGCCTCCTAACTTTGAAAGTACAGTTACCATACACAAATTACGTGCGTGAAGCGAATTTCGTAGAATTTAAAAAAAAAAGGATTTTTATTATTAAAATTTTTTGAACCTGGTGACATTTCACTAGAAAAAAATCATTGCAGGTACAGACATTTATTCTGAAGTTAAATAAATTTGTTTCATGGGATTCTAAGAAACGCAGCTCGCGTAATGTTGCGGTAAACGGTTGTATCTTTAAAGATACACTGGGCAGTTTGGCCTATTTCGTGATTACTGCTATTTTTTTATGTGCTGCGTTTGTTTGCAATGAATTATCATTCTACGGGTATTTATAATGTACATGAATATGAAGATAATGATGTAGGTGAGCCGGGTGAAACGGACGGAGATAATAGGGAAGAGGATTTTCCCAATATGATAAATGATGTGGGAGGTTTGGAAGATGCAGATGTTGCTTGAACCTCATCTGCACCTCAACTTCAGTTAACGATCGTTGGAGTTCATGTCCTTTAGATTTTACAATTTGAAAGTTGATGTCAAGTCTTTGAAATGCGAAAATTCGAATCTTGTTTATCAAGCACAGGAAAACTCAACCCTTCCAGGAGAAGTGGTAGGCTAGGAATTTGTTTTTAAAGTTCGATCGTACCTCTTTCCTTAGTCGTTGGACCAACGTATCGTTGAAGAAACCTAAGTCAATGCGGAACTTGCCCTTGATACATCATTCCTCTTTAGACTTCTTGATCTACGAAAGTTTATTGGGATCCCTTTTTACATGGCTTACTTCAAACTCCCGAGTACGAACGATAGTGATGCGACAACATTCCTATATTCATTTCAATGACAAAACTAAAGAAGATGAAAGTGATGATCGTAATCGTGACTGCCTTTATCTATTAGGCCATTATTAGAAAAACTGAATATGGCGTACCAATATTAGATCGGTTGTATGTAGTCGAACAAATGTGCTCTTCATTTTATGGGCCATATTTGCCTAACAAGCCGAAAAAGTGGTGTTTTAAACTATTTACATTATGCGACTCAAGTAGATTTGCATATAAATTTGAAATATATACGTAGCAGATCACCTGAAGTACCGGCCCTAGGTGAAGTGGACCCTCAAGCATCGGCAAATATTGTTTCTCAGATTGCTTAATGAAGTACTACGTTCTCATTTTATGATAATTACTATCGAGATATTCCCTTGCTAATTTATCCCCACACAAAAGGAATGCTTGCAATTGGTACTATCCGAAGAAATCGGGTAAAGGATTGCAAGCTTCCAAAGGTGAAAACGATGATGAAGGTTAAACGAGAAACCAGAGAAGAGTTTGTAGCTTCAATACACGGCATACATACATATGTAGATCTTACTTCACCATCGTAGAATCGTCAACCTCGTTTCAGCTAACATGTGTACATTGGCATATGACCTCTTTTACCCATTATTTCATTTTATCATTTTATGCATTAAATTTTTGATTTGTATTATATTTACTTTAATTTAGCATAAACCGTAAGTGAACCAAATTTGTTCACTAAATCTACTACCATTTATTTCGTTTTTTCACTAATTTTCATTTATTTGTAAAATATACTATTTATCCATTTAATTTAACGCATAAACCTTTAAACTCAAACTTTTCCTTAATAATAAAACAATGAAGCTAGTTATTTAAGATTAATTTTCCAATATATACACTCAGAAAAGAAATCAATACTAAATTATTCTCATAAACGCCTTTGAGGGGTTAATGCCCAGTGTATCTTTAAAGATACAACCGGTTTTTTGTCAAAAATATGGGTTTAAAAAAATTTAAACAATTTTTTTTTAATGAAATAGTTTATTTGTGTTCTATTTTGCATGTAATATATTTTTTTCGACAAAATCGGCGTCCTTGGGCATTTAAGGGTTAACAGATTTCATAAATTTGCCGAAAGAAATTTCTTGGACTAAATTTCACATGGGGAAATTTCTTACTCTCTCGTGAGCTCTCTCTTCTGCGAAAACTACAAAATTTTGTAATTTCGTAGTTTTTCGTAAGATTTCGTAGATATTCGCTGTTTTGGACAGATACGGGAACAGACCTATTATGACATTACTTTTGCCCCACCTTGTACTTTGTGACAAATCCTTTTGCTCAATAACATTCCCCTGCTGAACTTTTGGCATAGAGTGCTCTATATTTGCCGTTTAAATGGGGATATTTAGCTCTATTCCTGTTGCTGCACCTCCTTTATGCAGCTGTGGTGAGCTTTAAATCTAATAATTGTACATATATGTATGTTAGTACATATTTTCACATCCACTTTTACAACGTTCGAGTATTATTTCATTTCGGTGTAGATTTATAAAATAAATAATGTTAGTGAGTTTAAATTTAAAATCTTTTCATTACTTTTCAAACTGTAGATGACAAATATTTCTAAACTGCCCCCACATTTATTTTCGTGAACCACGGTAGGTATAGGATTATATTCTACACAGATTCCAGTTAAAAGAATACATTAATAAGTAAATGTATATACATACATATGTGTGTAAATTCCATAAAATATACAAAATAAACTTTTTTCTTCTAAGAACAACGTCTTTCATGCACATTTATTTTCGTGAACCACGGTAGGTATAGGATTATATTCTACACAGATTCCAGTTAAAAGAATACATTAATAAGTAAATGTATATACATACATATGTGTGTAAATTCCATAAAATATACAAAATAAACTTTTTTCTTCTAAGAACAACGTCTTTCATGCACATAGGCACTTCGCATGTGTAATCCTTTATGCATTTCCAGAAGTCAGCGGTTGATATAGAAAGTTGAAAATTACATCACTGATAGAGACGAAATTTCACAGTCTTACGGCGATGCTAGGCTCTCGATTTTAGAAAGAACATTTTCAGCATCTCTTTATTAAAACTATAAATTTTCATTTTCTTGTACAACAATCCTTATTCTATGCATGAATATTTCTGTTTAAGAGGTTTCAACTATTGAATGAAACCAGAAGGTGTAAAAGAATAGATATGAGCGCTGGGGATGTATGGTTTAGGATTATTATTATTTTTTTTTTTATAATTTGCACGCACTCAAGGGGTTATGAAAAATATTAGAAATATCAAACTCCATCGAGGAATCACGGTTCTCTGCACTGTAAGAATGCAAAGCTTTGGCTTTATACAGGGTGTCCCAGTTAAGGGGTATAATCATTTAACTGAAGATTCCTGAAGTTTCGGCGAACAAAAAAGTAGTACAACAGGAGGATCTATTTTCACCCCACTCCGAGATATAGCCCGTCAAAGTAGCACGCCTCCGATTTGGAGGTGTAACCACTTTAAATAGTGTAAGTTTAGAATATTATAGCTACAAAACTGTTTTATGCATTTTGAAGAGACATTTCAGTAGCGCATGTCAAAAATGTGTTCATGCAGCCATAAAAAAGTTATGGCTCGTTAAACTCAAAACTATGAAAATTTGTTGCTCCAATTTTTTAATTAAAATGCATTTTTCTCAAAACTTATACTAAATAAAAAATTTTTTTATAAAACTTTTATAAAAACTTTGACAAATTTTCTTAAAATAATGTTGAACAACTTTTCCATTATATTAATACTTTAAATTATAAAGCACACAACTGGTACTCACTTACTGGTCTTATACGGGCGCTCTAAGTTAAACTTAGTGTTAATTCTTATGTATTCGGCGAAACCTGAATTGAATTAAATTATTAAATTTACTAAACAAACTATCCAACTAAAGAAAATTTTTCATAAAACTTAGCATATCTATGAACTTTTTTTCATAAATAAAAAATGGTCTTAAATCTAAAACTTATGTGCAAACTTCCATGAAATATAAATTAAACTTACTTACTTGCTCACTTAGGTGGCGCTACATTTCAGGATGAACCTGGGCCTCAACCAACAATTCTCTCCAGTTAGTCCGCTCCTTAGCTAACTGCCTCTAGTTGTGCACTCCAAGTTGGTTTAGGTCCCCTTCTACTTGTGAATGTCACCTAAGGCGACATTGTCCTCTACTGAGTTGTGCCTGCGGATAAGATTGGAAGACTCTACGGCCGGAGCATTGATGTTCATTTGCTCTACATGCCTTAGCCCTGTTAAGCGACTGATGCCCCGCTTTTTGACTTCAATGTCGCTGTACAGATCATACATTTCATCGTTGAATCTTTTTCTCCAAGGATCGTCAACGCAAGCGGAACCGAATATCTTACGAAGAATTTTCTCCTAAAACGATCAATGATATCTTTATCTGCTCTCGACAGTATCCCTGCTTCAGCGCCATAAAGCAAGACTGGGATAATCAAGGTCTTGTACAGAGTCTCCTTAGTTGTTCGCGATAGCGCCTAAGTACTCAATTGCCTTCTTAGCCCAACGAAACAGCGATTGGCAAGAGTTATTTTTCGGTTGATTTCTGCTGAGTTGTTATTGTCAGAATATATAGCAGAGCCAAGGTAGACAAAGTCCCTTACTACCTCTAAGTTTGTAGCTGTGACGTTCTGTCCAATTCGTCGATGTTATGCGTCCCAGCATATACTTGGTTTTGCCCTCATTTACAGCTAAACCCGTTTTGGCAGTCTCCATTTCAATTCCAGCGAACGCAACAATGACAAGCCGCTCTGTTATGTCAACGACACATGTAAGTCAATGTCGCCGGCCGCTGCGTACGCCAGCAGTTGCACAGACTTTTGAAAGATTGTACCTCCGGTGTTGGCTTATGACTTTCGCACAATCCTTTAAAGTATGATATCAAAAAAGTCATATGACAGCGCATATGACTTTGTCAAATCCTTTTTTGATATCGAATTTCTCGGTAAGATCATTACCAACCTTGATGGAGTAGGGAGCGTTCTTTACTTATTTTAAAGTGTTACAATACGTTTAATGATACAAAAAAGTATAATGTTATAATAGAAATGGATACAAATATGGTAAAAGAAGTATTAAAAATGCCCTATTTTAACGTTAGACGGAATGAGCGCTCAGTGTATGATAAAATGAAGGTTAAAAGATGTTTTAATTGCTGAAGTTTCAACCATATAGCGAATCACTGTGCAACTTACATCTGTTGCCCTGAATGCGGAAGTGAAAACAGTCTAGATAAGTGTAATATTGAGAAAAAAAGAGTGTGCACCGTTAATTAAAAAAGTAAACATTGAGCTTAATAATGAAATAGCAATCAAAAATAATTCTATAATGCGTTGTGCATGCTCAGTATCAAGAGCTGGAGAGGTTGTTCTTCTTCCTCTTTCCTTCTGTTCGGCGACGTTATGATCAGGACTATAGGGATCATAACCTTCCCACTTTACTGCATTCCTACTGGTCCGGCTGTGGGGCTCGCCGATTCAAGGTCAAAAAATATCTGCAGGCCCCCCGGTTTCGAATCACTTCGTCACCAAGGCCAATCAAATGCTTCTGTTTTTCCATTTGTGTTTTGTTTGTTGTTTTTTGACTTGCCTCTCTTCCGCGCTTGTATTTGAGCGTTCGTAGGATCCCTCCTTTGAACATGGCAATACCATACATGGCCAGTCGTGCTCAGATTTTTTCGAAATGGGTTCTTTGACGTGAAAGCTTCTAATTCGATTAAGGTTTGTTACTCCTGCTATCATGCGAAGCATCTTCATCTCAGCTGCCGTTGTTATACTTTTTTACATTGTCCTTTCAGCTTAGGGGGCATTTTTCGGTCACAGGAGATAGCAGAGTTTTCCTGCCACCTCATCCACCCTACGCTTATGCGGTGATTGATGTCGTCATCAAAAGTTGCTCCGCTATTGATCGTAGATCCCAGATACTTGAACTTTTCGCACTTGGGTATCACTTTTCCATTCAAATAAATGTCTAGACTAGGTCGGAGTGGATCAGAGAATGGGCAGTACAGGTACCCCGTCTTTTTGGACTAATTCGATACCCATTTCTCTCCTAAACATCCACCCATAAATCTCGTTTTAGGGAAATTTGATCTTGACTTATGATGGCTCCATTGTCAGCAAAGAATAACTGATGCACTTTGGGGTCTTTCACTTTTCTTTCAAGCAGATAATCCAGGACTGCAATAAATAGCAAAGGACTTAAGGCGCTTCGCTTGTAGATACCGACCTTATTTGGGAACTCTTCGGCGACTCTTGTAGTCTTCTCTTTGGTCCGTCATATACATATATCCATGATTATCTTCACGTAGAGTTCTGGAACTCCTCGATGTCTTAGCGCCACCCAAAAGTACGTACAAAGGACAAGTCGGAATATAGGTTAATAAAAGTGTTTGTGGATACTAGTAGTTAAAGTTGAAGTGGAAAGAACACAATAACTTTATTCGCTCTGTATAAATCCCCTAACTAATCTATAGGAGATTTTCTTAACTTTTTTTGTTAATGCATGGAGAAAATGTACGAAAAGAAAATTAGGAATATTGGGAAATTTCAACACAGATTGGTTGTTGAGTGTCTGTTTACTGGGAATCTATGTAGACTGATAGTGCCTATACGAATAACCCTTATCAACAAGACACTGTTAGATTATATAGTTACAAACATTAGAAAGTGCAAAGCAAAAATTAAAAATGACCTCAAAATAAGCGCTCATGAAACGATAATATTGGCATACTTATGTACATACTATTAAAAATACAAGCTTTGATAATCTTAGGAAAGGAACTGTCTTAAGATGCAATAGATCTCAATTGTGAGAAGTGCTGTGAGAAGAATTGCAATAAATAGTCTTAGTACAATGGTGAATTTCAATGATTATATGAGTGATATATTTGAATACGAACTGTTAAATGTTATTAACATAAGAGCCGATGCCTCTGCAGCTAGCGCTCAGTTTATTCTGTTAACATTTTAATCTTAATTATTTGTTAATAAATTACAATTATAATAAATAATAATAATGTGGAAAAATATAAGGACACTCGTATTGGGCCAAGTGAAAGAAGGTATTAAGTGCGTGTAGTTTAGCGGGACAAAAAAGAGTGCAGCAACATCATTGCTAAAAGGTCAGCAAATATTTTGTTAAAAGTGAGCAAATAATTAATAATTTGATTCCTAAGATAACTTAGGTTAATAAGAAAGAAAATACTGCAATTTCTTTTAAAATTAAACCTTTAGAACCAATAGCCAAATTACTAAAAATAGGGGAAATAATGCAAAACAAGAATGACTTCCCTAATCCCTAATCCCTAATACTTATAAAAACCAAAATTATTTTCTGTTAGTTGCCTCCTAGCCGGAGAACCACTTATCCGATTTACGTGATTTTTTTTTTATTTCATAGATACATATATTCACACTTCAGGTTATAGGATATGTTTTGTTGCGTTAGGTAAAATAACGAATAAGGAGTAAGGATAATAGTGATTTAAGTGGGGAAGAAGTTCAATTTTACAGCTCTAACTCAATAATGGCTTATCGGATTTTAAAACAAAAAAGTAGGTCAAATTAGTGAATTCGTCCCTGATAAATTTAAGATATAAAACATCCTTCTACGTTGTCCTGAAGCTGAGCAATCTTCAAAACAATTATTTAAATCATCGCCCACAATTTTCCTTCAGTGAAGACCACTGCCAGCAGTCATGCAGCAGTGGGTATCGTTGCAATAGTGTGCGTGAGCATATGTAGGCGCTCTAACGTGATCATGTTTTGAACTTTAGTCTGTGGTCATCCCTTTTCAGTGCAAACCATAGTCGAACTAAAATAGACAGTCATCTTCGGGTCGTTTGACAGATTCGCGCCTCCAAGCTAAAAACCACCCAAAATCGTATTTGTATTTTGATGTTTCGACAATCATTAGATAATTCAATGACAGAGAAGAACATTTTGTATTGGTTTAATACAATGTTTATCAGTCCCAATCAGACTATTTGTATGGATTGGTTTGTTACCGTCGTTCCTTCATTCACACTTCTGCACGTAGATATTGTGTAAGAGTGAGAAAAAAGTATGAATGAATAGAGTGAGAAGGCTATACGCAAAATCTCTTTGTGAAAAATGAAACAGGTACATATATTTGTTTGTGATTGTGTGAATGGAATTATTAAAACTCCATTAGACTAACAGTAGCTTAATACTTTTGCGTGAACGGGTCAATAAGATCGAGTTATTCGCGATACTCCAGATAGCAAAAGTAAAACAATTTTTAGTGCTAAATTGTGCTTTTCAACGTGAACATTTAATAATAATTTGTTTGAATAAAATATCTTTTATTTCATTATAATGAATACAATGTGAGTCTTAGCTTTAGTTAAAAAAGATTAAAAATTTAACATTAATTTTGTAGTCCACGCGAGCGGAGCCGCGGGCAAACAGCTAGCTTATTATATGAACAAACAACGATAAAATACATTTTTAAATTTGTTAGCCTCCACTACTTAATATTATAAATTATTCCCTGTTGAGTAGTCATTTTCCAGAAAATTGGAAATTGTACCTGTTCTGATCGTTTCGAACTCTATTAAGTGTGAAATTTTCAACCAGTTAATATGCTCCCCATGCATGAAAAGAGAAAGTCGTGGAAAAGTTTATTGAAGATAGCCAAATTCTTATTGAAGATCAATCGAGTTTCAGAAAAGAAAACATTCTTGTAAAACAGTAGTAAATGAGCTGAGTGGAAGGAGAATATTCATAATAATAAAAAAGTCGAGCCTGTTTTTCTTGATCTAGAAAGAGCATTCGAAGCGGTGGGTGGATCGAGATTTATTGTTAAAAAACTGGAGTGCTATGGTTTAAGACATGTTGAACTTAAATGGTTTAGAACGTACGTCTCTGCAAAAGGTCAATAATCATCTGTTCTCTACAATCGAAGTTGAGCTAGAAGTACCACAGGGATCAGTGTTGACAACCCAATTCTTTTTGGTGTACCTTAATGATATAAAAGCTGTGATAAAATATTGTAAAATAGTGTTATTCGCTGATGATAGACTACTTTGTATCTCAGATGAACATTCTGACAATTGCAAGAGAAAACTTAAAAAAATATCTTGATTATATTAAAAGTTACCTAATTATGAATAAGTTAAAATTCAATGCAACACAAAAGTAGTGTTCCTATGTGAAAGAACTAAATATTGTTAAATAATTTTAGAATTTGAATGTGTAGATGTAACTTAATATCTAGATATCATGTTCGATTGTAAGTTAAATGTAAAAGGTCATTTTGATTATGTATGTAAAAAAGCGGCCAAAATATCGTATTCTTTCGAAGGATTAGAAAGAAATTTTGTATTTCTATTTTTTAATCGTTTATTTTCTACTTACACACTAACATAATTCATAGTTTCGATAAACTTAAACTACACTATTACAAAGCCTTAAAGTAACTAACCTGAAGGGTGCTCAATACTTATATTATGATTTGAAAACTTAATTCTAGTATTTTATTGTAATCAATGTTTAGTTAATTTCAAATAATTTCTTCTTTTTTTTATTATTTAGTTTTAAGTAAAAATGTGTGGAAAACTTTTAAAATGTATTTTTTTTTTTTTTTTCATAAAACTAATATAGGAGATAAAAACTAAAACTACCTTAACATAAATCCCGGGCCGGACCCTGATATGTGACGTCCAACTCGTTACCGAAAAGTCGGTTTAAATGATAGTTAAACCATTTAACCATGGGCGCCGTGGTTCAAGTGGTTAGTGCGTTGGATCGCCGAGCGTGAAGTTCGAGGTTCGAATCCCAGAGAACACCAACAAGTTTTTCACGGTCCCACCTCTCTCGAATGTCTGACAAACGTCGGAGAGTAACAACTGTCAAGAGAAAGCTTCTCAATTTGCCTTTCGGATATGGCTCTAAACTGTAGGTCCCTTCCATTTGTGTGAAAAATATAACACGCACAACACGAATGGTTGCGAGAAGCTAGGCCCTGGACCAAATACGGTCGGTTGCGCCAAGAATTTGTATTTTCTTTTTCTTGTAAACCATTTAACCGTCTATTCAGCTGTAGGCCAGAAATTATATATCAGTGTCCGGCCCTGCTTAACGTAAGTGCTAGCCTCAACCCAATCGAACAGCCAATACATATCTCTCCCTACTTAACCCGTTGTCGTTTATTGAATCCCGTTCATGTACATATGTATACCTACGAAGTATCTCAAGTCAGCGTTTCCTTCTCCCGAGTCCATCGGCAAATAGAGGATAGATTATCTGTTACCTTTCTTGCAAGAAGACTGACAAGTAACCATGTGCATCCAGAAACAAAAATGCTTCATGGGGAATGTACCCACTCACCATTGTATTTCTGAAATAACCAGGGTTAGGATAAAATAAACCCGACACAAGTTCGTTCTCCACAAAGCCCACTGACCGTATGAAATTGTTCCTCACAAGATCCAGAATCGATAATGTCATTCTGTCGGAGGCATTCAGTAATCTTTTATTAGGAACGTAATGCTGAAAGTCGGAAAGGGCGCTTCGCTCGCAAAAAAAAATATGAACATTTCCTCGACTCATACACCGGACTCACATGCAGGTGCTCGGCATATGTAACGGCACTATTGCAAGTGAAATAAAGCCAAATTCACAGATTTGACCTTACTTCGCTAGGCGTTATGTCACGACATCGGTTACAGTTTGAGGTTCGAGTCTCATAAAATAAATAATTTGGCGGGCTATAACTTGAAATGGGGTGAGCTATGTATTTTATGTCATACCTTTTTAGTTCGCCGGAACTTCAGGAATCTCCACTTAAGGAATTATACCTCTTAACTGGGACACCCTCTATATACAGAAGTATACAAATTGTCTTCAAGTAGGTAGTGACTAATGATACCACAACTTATGTATTCACTTAATATTTTTGTAAATGTTTCGCCCTAGAAATAACAAAGTTATGTGGATTTAAGATATGTCCCAAAGTCCGCATCCATCTGCAACTTTTGAATATAATTCGACGATAAAGTTTCGTGAGTCCGTTGCATAAACTAGTTCAGCACTGCAATATTTGTCATTGAAACGCCATTTTCCATTGCACGTTATTCAACTTTATTTGGTTGCTGTCTGTCAAGTGCTGCATATTATGAACTACTTGCCCTTACTAGTCACTTTTTTGTTTTTTAATGTGGTATTATGTCAAGCTATCAGCCCTTCCAATGCCATGACATTGTTATATTGTTACGTTCTTAAAGTATCTAACAATGGGTTATCATTCTCACTCCATGGGCTGTCTGCATTAAAAGTGGGTAAATTGAATGCGAGCACTTTTCTAAATTGCAATGCAAACGAACTGTGCTATGAAGTAATGACATGTTATGCATTTTTTATTCAGTAGCGTACAAAGGTGTTTAATGCTGTTGCATGCTTTGTTGAGCAATGCAGGATAGACATGAAAGAGGACATACTGTGATGTGTTGAGTAATTAAAGCAGAAGCGTAATCATTTGAATTCACTTCTTTGGATTAAGCCAAGCTTTTACGAACCTAAGCATATGATGTCAAGCTGAAAATATTTAGAAAGTCTTCCCTCATTCTTTTCTTTAGTTTTGATACTCAATGCTAACCTATTTGTACATGTATACATGTGTATACGTACTTTTCTTAATGATGCTTTGATATCACTTTTCACACTTTTCGGTCCGCATTTCATTTTTACACTACAAATACCTTAGAGGTAGACTTAAACAGTCTTTAATATTCTTTTATGTATGTATCTTCCTATTCTTTATTTTTTTGCTAACGTATACAAAATCATTCCACAAAACACGCAGTGTATTCTTAATTTTTATAAGCTAAAACTACAGGACGTCCATAGCGATATCTCTTATTCAGCGTTTCGCATAATTTACTATAGCACAGTACCAGACACTTACTCATTTAACATTTGTAATTAGATTCAACGCTTTGCGTGTCAGAAATAAAGCTTATTAATAATATTAATTGACACCGGGAACAGGACAATATGATATTACTTTGAAGTAGGTGCCTTTTCTCCCTCGTTGTTGCTTCATTTTAAATGTACTGTGGTGTCCGCACTCAGAAAGGGTGGTAGCTGTTTGATAAGTTTCGAATTAAGTGCCTTGAAATTAGATTTTTGTTATTTCAAAGGTGTGGGGAGGGGTTGGTTATGGTATAAGTCGATGAAAAGGGTGGTTATCAAAGCTCTTAAAATTGAAAATTCTATTCCTCCAAATGATTGGTAGTGAGTGTCTTAAAATAGATAAGATATTTCCTTGGTCACAATGTAATTAATTACAAATGAAAAGTAATTTAATACCTCGCTCAGGTAAAATTGAGGAAAACGTGAATATCAATTGAGAAAAATAAAAGTGGAACTAAAGTTTTGTACCAGAATTTGATCTTAAAATTTAACTGGCAATGTATAAATATCTCTCTCTGACTCTCCACAGTAATGAATTACGATCTCTTCTCAGCTTTCTTTGATAGAACCTATCCTACATGATAGGATTTTGTATTTATATTTAATGCAATAATATCAAATATTGTGGATAACGAACAATGAGTTGAAAAGATGTACATTTCTATGTAAGTACATACACAATAGGTACATTGAAATGTCGATGATGCATTTTTCAATCTTAAAGGTAAACGGACAAATTTATAATGACCTTTGAGAACAGAAAAGCCGGTTTTAGCGATATCTTTTACTCTAACTTCGATCCATCCCTAAAGTCTTTTATGAGTCTCAATTCTACCTTTTATTCTGGGCTGCCTTCTACGCAACTTTTCAAATCGGAAATGACAATAGAGAGAAGCTTAGACGTATAGTACCTTGGTTGAGTGGATACATTTTTTGCGTCTGAATCTCTTCATTAAAAAAAAAATTATCTAAGAACGACGATATAATTTGCAATAAATATGTACGTATGGGTTTATCGTCTTTTATTGTAATTTTTTATTTTCTTTAGCAAGGTTCAGAGTTACTATGAGCGATTGCTGTTAACGGATGCAGTATAAAGGCGCATAATAGCTAACATGGGATGGTGGTGATCGCGTTCCTGTCCAATGTCGGCTTCATATCTGTTTCAGACATCTAGAAGATAATTTCTGAAGCGGCGCCTGCCAGTTAAAGCCCAACTAATTTTATGGCAGTCATTATGCTTAAACAGCGTACCTCCAATGACTAGGCGGTGGGCTTTGCAGAAGTACATATTCAATTCAATTCAATTTCAATTCAATTCAATTCAATTTTATTCAATTCAATTATAATAATAACATTATAAAACAGATTACAATTCATAGGTATAATTATTGAATGATAGTGAGATACATTCTGTAGTTTAGACAACTAGTGTCGAATGTATCATAACAAATAACTAACGTAGTACATAAATATTCAATGTGGATGTGGGGTGAATGAGTTTAGAGAAGAAACAGATTCTACACATTTATCAACATTACAAAGCATGGTTAGAATCGCAAAATAATTCTTAAAATATCACACTTAGTAAGTGATTTATTTCATTTAAGTTATAATTAAAAAGCCATTTTTTAATCTCCCGATTGAAAAAAACAAAATTCCTAGTGCATCTTAAAACGACTGGCAGCTTATTGTAAAGTCTTGGTGCTACAGAAATAAAAAAATTTAAAAAATGAGTTGTGTTATGCGGTGGAATAGTAGCCAGGTAACGATCGTTGCTACGAAGTCCAACGACAGTAGGATTACGATTAAGCGAGTATCCACTTCTTAAGAAAAAAATTTTTAGTACTTTATAAAAGTAACTAGCTGTTTGCTCGCGGCTCCGCTCGCGTGGGCTACAAAATGAATGCCAATTATTTTTTTTTTTTAACTAAAGCTAAAACTTACATTGTATTAATTATAATGAAATAAAAGATATTTTATTCAGTTTAGGAGATCGCACTAAAAATTGTTTTACTTTTGCTATCTGGAGTATCGCGAATAACTCGATCTTATTGACCCGTTCACGCAAAAGCTACCGTAAGTCTAATGGAGTTTTAATAATTCCATTCGCACAATCACAAACCAATATACCTGCTTCATTTTTCACAAAGAAACTTTGCGCATAGCCTTCTCACTCTATTCGTTCATATTTTTTTCTCACTCTCACACAATATCTACGTGCAGAAGTGTGAATGAATGACCGACAGTAACAAACCAATCCAATACAAACAGTCTGATTGGGACTGATAAATCTGTGCCTAAAAGGTAAAACATCTTAAATCGACTTAAGTTGTTTTAGCTGTTTTAAGTTATTTGAATTTTATTCTCCTTTCTGTATTTTTTTAGCCAATCCAGGTGAAAAAAATTAAAAAAATGGGCAAGTTATAGTGCCTTATATAAGGTAAAACAGCTTATGTTTATTATTTCAGAAGGTAAAGCAGCTTATGTACCAATATTTTCTACTCTTTTAAAAAATATTGCAGAAATGTTGCAGTAAAACATCTTATGTCTGCATTAATTCCCTAACTGACGTTACAGTAAAAAAGCTTATGTGCACCTAAGATTATTTACAGCGAAAAAAGTGACGAGTTCTTTCTTTCTACCGCGTTTTGGATAAAAAACTTAAGTCGACTTAAGTTTTCAAAACAGTTAGTTGTTGAATTGGAAAAATATCTTATGTGACTTAAGATTAAAAATGTACTCATATTTGATTCGGTAAAACGACTTATGTCAAAAAAACCTAAATTTGTTTACCTTATCCTTCAAT
Organism: Blera fallax; assembly: GCA_946965025.1. Lineage (NCBI taxonomy): Eukaryota > Metazoa > Arthropoda > Insecta > Diptera > Syrphidae > Blera > Blera fallax. The sequence goes on from OX337246.1 coordinate 60,868,088, forward strand.
CTATTACAAACAATTATTTTTATTATATTCTAAAATAAAGTTCTTATATTTTTCCGAAAGAATTTCCTGTTTCCGATCGCTAATTTTTTTCAGAGCACCATTTAATATTTAAAATTGCTCTCCTGAAAAGTGTACGAAATTGACATAAGATGTTTTACCTTTTAGGCACAGAAATATTCTATTAAACCAATCCAAAATGTTCTTCTCTGTCATTTAATTATCTAATGAGTGCTGAAACATCAAAATACAAATACGATTTTGGGTGGTTTTTAGCTTGGGGGAGCGAATCTGTCAAACGACCCGAAGATGACTGTTTAATTTAGTTCGACTATGGTTTGCACTGAAAAGAGATGACCACACACTGAAGTTCAAAACATGATCACGTTAGAGCGCCCATATATACTCACGCACACTATTGCAACTATAATTGTGGGCGATGATTTAAATAATTGTTTTGAACATTGCTTCTCTTCAGGACAACGTAGAAGGATGCTTTATATCTTAAATGAATCAGTGGCGAATTTACTAATTTCACCTTTCATTTTTTAAATCAGTTTTTAGATCCGATAAGCCATTATTGAGTTAGAGCTGTAAAATTCAACTATTTTCCCACTTAAATCACTATTATCGTTACTCCTTATTCCTTATTTTACCTTACCCAGCAAAACATATCCTATAACCTGAAGAGTGAACATATCTATGAAATAAAAAAAAATCACGTAAATCTGATAAGTGGTTCTCCGGCTAGGAGGTCACTAACAGGAAATGACTTTGCCTTTTATAAGTATTAGGGATAACTATAAGTACCCAGTGTATTAGGAAAAGCAGAAATTCAGTAATTTTCCATAGAAACAAATATTTTTTAAGCCGCAATATCAAAATATTGGTTCTTTTGTACATTACTCTTATTTACTCGAGCTCTACAAAATGGCGTTTTCAAACCGAAAAGTGTAGAAGTGCCAAAATAAACAACACACTCACGCTACCTATAAGATTTTTGCACTGAAGTGTACCTACCTTTGATAACTTTTTTTATTGAAACAAAATAATTATTCACGTTAAAGAACAGGGTTTACAGATCGCACTAAAGATTGTTTTACTATGTATTACGAATAACTCGATCTTATTGCGCCAGCGCACACTGGTTAAATAATATTATCCCGCGGCAAACTTGGGGCAACTTCTACTTCAATCGCACACTGAATGAATAAGTCGGAGTAAAATTGAGTATACATTAACCAATTTTCATTGTATTGGTATTTTTGATGTATCTCTAAATTGACAACTTGTGTGTATTGTCTACAGCCAAAAAATTATACATAAACATACACCCAACATACCCGGGTTCCCCATACATTTTTGTATGTACACGGGCGTCGGAAGGAGTTGGTTGTGTTTCTGCCAATTGTGTCTTAGAATTGTTTGAAATGCTTGCTCTTGTTACAACATTTGTTACGGCATTTGGATACAAAGACGCTTTTATTTTTCACGCAACGCATTTGAGAAAAAATATTTCAAGAACTAAGCATACTTTTTTTTAGTTATATTTATTAATTTACAATTTACATACATTTTTCTATGCACACCCGGGTGTGTTGGCTATAGATAGAAGGGGTAAATCGCAAAAACTACTTGTAAATTTTTACCCAAAAAGAAAAATTTATTTTTTTTTTCGAATATGATAAAAAACAATATTTTAGGAGGCTTTTCAAAATTTCAAGTCGATACGGCACCTAGAACTCAAAATATATCAATCTGAAAATGAAAAACACACCCGGGTATGTGGGTGTAGACACAAAGGATAAACCACCATTTTACCCCGTTTCATACTGTATTCCTGCCCTCACTTTTCTATAAATTGAGTTTTACTCCGGGGGATGTAGTGTGCGCTGGCCCATTGAGCCGTTCACCCAAAAGTATTAAGCTACCGTTAGTCTATCGCAGCTTTCATAATTCCATTCACACAACCACAAACCAATATACCTGCTTCATTTTTCGCAAAGACATTTAGCGCATAGCCTTCCCACTCTATTCATTCATATTTTTTTCTCACTCTTACACAATATCTACGTGCAGAAGTGTGAATGAACGATCGAGAGTAACAACCAATAACAATCAATCCAACCCAAACAAAGTCTAATAAATGCTCACGCACACTATTGCAACGATACCCACTGCTGCTTGACTGATGGCAGTGGTCTCCACTGAAGGAAAATTGTGGGCGATGATTTAAATAATTGTTTTGAAGATTGCTCAGCTTCAGGATAACGTAGAAGGATGTTTTATATCTCAAATGAATCAGATGTGAATTTACTAATTTGACCTTTTTTTTGTTTTAAAATCCGATAAGCCATTATTGAGTTAGAGCTGTAAAATTGAACTTTTTCCCCACTTAATTCACTATTATCGTTACTCCTTATTCGTCATTTTACCTAACGCAACAAAACATATCCTATAACCTGAAGAGTGAACATACATATCTATGAAATAAAAAAAAAATCACGTAAATCGGATAAGTGGTTCTCCGGCTAGGAGGCAACTAACAGAAAATAATTTTCGTATTTATAAGTATTAGAGATTAGAGATTAGAGATTAGAGAAGATTAGAGATAGAGATTAGAGATTAGAGATTAGAGATAGAGATAGAGATTAGAGATAGAGAAGATGCTTAAGAGGAAGTATCTTTGAGTTGAGAAAAGCAAGAAGGTATTATCTAGGCGTCCCTTTCTCCAAATAATTCTAATGATATGTTTCTGTACAATAATTAAAGGTTGAATTTTATTACTATGAGTACCACCCCAGCAAACCAATCCATATTGCAACTTAGATTGTACTAAACCATAATAAACAGTTTCAAGGACTTTACGCGAACAGAACAATCTTAAATGGTACATTATGCTCACAGTTTTTAACAAGTATTTTTTAAGGAATACAGTGTGCGCACCCCAATTAAGTCCGCTGTCAATTTCAAGTCCCAAGTACTTAAAAACTGAAGTTCTTTCAATAATGAAGCATTTGGGGGAGCAGCTCACGTGGGCGTTATATGTGCTGGAACAACTATGTTTGCCGCAAGTATCAAGACTTAATAACATGTGCTCTCAATCAGTGCTATGGTAGGTTAAGTTAGGGAATTGGATAGAATTACTCGACAGGTTAAAAAATATTATTTTGGTCTTGTCACTTATGACTAGCTTGTGCATACTAAACCAATGTCTGAGCTGTTCTAAGTCGTGATAAATGTCCAAAGCGGAATGATTTGAATACGAGCAAGCAATATCGTCCGCAAACCCTGTCTGAAATCCCTTTAACTTGCTGTTAAAAATAGAATTGATGTATATTAGGAAAAGAATGGAACCTAGTACTGAGCCTTGAGGTACACCAATTTGAATATCTAAACTTTGACTAAATTTATCTCCAATTTTTACAACCTGTTTCCGGTTTTTAAGATAGGATGAAAACCAGTCAAGCATGAAGCCTCTAAAGCCAGCTTTACTTATTTTCACTAGTAATAAATTGTGGTCCACAGTGTCAAACGCTTTTGTAATATCTATATAGAGTGCAGCAGTAAACTTTCTTTTATTTAAACTATCGTAATTGTGGCTACAAAATTTTAAAAGGGCATCCTCAGTTGATTTGCCCGCTCTGAATCCATACTGGTTGGGACTCAGAAAAGAAGTTTTATCTAAGTACGCAACAACTCTGGTTTTAATTACTTTTTCAAAATTTTTTGAAAATACAGAAAGAAGGGATATTGGCCTATAATTATTTAAATTTGTACTATCGCCTTTTTGCAAAATTGGTATAACCTCCGCAATTTTAAAGGAATTGGGAAATATACCGCAATATATACTTTTATTAAAAATATTAAACGATATTTTTTTAATAAGGTTGTTGGACCAACTATTCCTTGTCGATAAGTTAGAGTAGCTTAGCAACTTGACTTGTTTAAGTAATTCCAAGGACGAGATTGGCTCAAAGAAGAAACTACGTGCCTGACTCCTTTCTCCACTGAAACAGTCCTCCGCACACAGATTGGAAGTATTGTTAGAGCCCGCATCAATAAGTGTATTGGTGGCAACATTAGTGAAATACTGGTTAAAGGAGTTTGATATCTCAGCGGAATTAAAAATGATTCTATTCTGATAGTTAATAGAAGATGGTAAATTTGTAGTAGATTTTCTATTAAGAAGTTCATTCACAATTGCCCATTCCTTTCTTAAGTTGTCTTTGGCCAGTTGAAATTTATTGATGTAGTAATTTTCTTTAAAAATTTGTACATCAGTAGCAACTTCTTTACAAATTCGAATATATAAATCACGAAGATGAGCGTTATTAGCATGTTTTTTACATTTTATTCGAAGTTTATTCTTTTTATTAATTTTCATAAGCAAGGTTTTTGACATCCATGGCTTAAGTCGCTTTAGCTTTCCGTGACTTTTCGAAACGGCAAGGCAAGCCGTGATATGAGAGTTTAAAATTCTAGAAAAAATAGTAAACGCAATAGAGGGGTCGCTTTCAATATAAACGTCAGACCAATTTTCTTGCAGTAATAAGGCATTAAGGGATTCAAAATTAATGGTTTCAATTTTCTGAGGAGGTATATAATTATTTGTATATTTAGTCTTATCACACAGAAAGATTAAACTTATAATGCAATGACCAGAAATCTTATAGTCAGAAATAGAACTGCTAAGGGAGAGTTTTGAACTGCGATCAAGTCTACCAAAAATATGATCAATGCAGGTACGCGTAGATTGAGTTAGCCTTGTGGGTTCAAGGAAACATGTTTCAAGAGAAAACGGAGATATAGTCAGACACAATAGAAGAGTCACTTAAAATATCTAAATTAATATCACCTAGAATGAATAGATTCTTAGCCTTTTCAGAACTCAAAAGTGAGCTCAATTCCTCAACAAAAACACTCTTACTTCTTTCATGCAGACGATAAAAACACATAAAGGTGAATTTCTGTGAATCAATAGTACAATTTACTTTGATCATGTCAGCAGTTTCCATTTTATAGCTGCAGACCTCATAGCTTAATCTTTCATTTACGAATACAGCTACTCCACCTGACGCATATGAATCATTACAATTAGCATTAAATTTGTACCCGGGTATTCTATAAAGCCCACTTTCATGGTCGAATATCCATATTTCAGAGAGGAATATAAAATCTGGCTTATTAATAAATGATTCTAAATGTGTTATAAATGTATCAAAATTTTTTCGAATGCTACGAATGTTTTGATGAATGATAGAGAAATGTTTCTTTGAATTGACAGAATGAAATACACTTTTAAATAGTTCTTCATCAAACTTACAAAACGCAGTAACAATTTCAAAGTTGTTTTGTTGATCTTGAATTAAATGGGAATTAAGCATAACAATACAATAGAATTACAGTTAAGTAAAATTAAGATAAATTGTCTAAATCAGTGATCGAACAAATTTGTACGGTTTTATCACCTTCTGCTTTTTTCATCAAATCACTCCCTTGCTAATCCACAAAAAAGAAAATTGTTTCTCTATTTTAATTTTGTTCGCTCTGTTATATACAGCTCTATAGTACTTAGTTAAACTTTCATTAATAAAAATAGGTTTATTAGCAATCTGGTGGCCAAAAAGGCCTGTAGTTAATTTAGTTTTCCTTTTCTTGCTTATTACAGTCTGCTTCAAGTCCAACATTTTAAATTTTATGCGTAGCACACTAAGTGGTTTGGCTGATGTAGATGTTTGGTTAGGCAGCGATTTGGTTGTCAGTGTTTTGACATAACAAGATTGAATGTCATTTGGATTTATGTTTTCACCTAATCCTTCTGACATTAGTTTGACAGCTGAGTCCAAAGCATTGTTGTTATCGACATTCGGAACTCCAATAACATCAATGCACTTTCGCAACGACTTTTGCTGCAGGAAGTTCAAATTATGTAGAAGAGTGTTTACCTTGATAGACAATAGCTTATTTTCCTCTTGCAGATGTTCTATTTGTGACAATGCACTAGAATTCACTTCCTTCAGCGCTTTGATTTCATTAAATAGTACCTCTAAAGTGATAGCAGCTGGATGGTTGATGGTGTCAGATTGAGGCGATGAATTGTTGAATGAAGACAGAAGCATCACATCTTCAGGCACCTGTGCCGTGTCATGCACTTGTTTCTCTTTATGGAAAGTGGGTGGTGGTGAGCGTAGCGATTTGCGTCTGTCTTTGTCACACGGCACACAACGATAAGGAATGCTGTTCTTTTTCATATAAACACTTCACTTTGTTGTAGGTTTACACAATGTAAGTGGTAGTAAACTTTGCAAACATTACACTGAATTTTTGCGCCAATTCTGTCAATTTTCAGACCACATTTGCAAGGCATAATTAGCAAAAGAGGCAAATTAAAACACTCGATTTAAATTGATTTAAAAAAAGGTAAATGTTGAATAAGTGGACAATTTATAAATTATATTGCTTTTAGTTTTTAAACTCAAGAGAGAAAAAAAAAAAAACCGATAAGGCCCGAGTGTGTGTACACCCCACAACAACAGCTTGACTTTCTCACGTCTTTGCGAGTAGCAAAACAATATATGATGGTAGTTTTTCTAACTCTAGCCGTCAGTATCCGGTCACTGTGAGGTTTTCAGGATATGAGGCTGCTTTATGCTGCTGGAGTTAGCATCAGTCCAATTCCGGACCTCCGCCGGCTCCCAGAAGGTCTACCAGAATAGAGCAGTGTTTTTGTTGGGGATTGGTATTACCCGATATAGTACCATCTTATTTCAGTCAGCCCTCTAAGATGTCTATATTATATCACGTGAACTCGCGCTCTAATTGGGAAAATCTGGTGTTTTGAGGCTCTTCCTGAAGTGAGTCGAAGAGGATATTAACGTTCCAGAAGCCGATCGTTGTACGTCTACGATAGCTAAAGGTCGTCAATAAGGCCGTCCGTATCCAAGGTATTGTACTGCGTTTTGGAGCAATTGGGCAATTTTTACGGTTGGGAGTCACTTTTTCACAGACCATCCGGGACTTATCTTGTTTTGGGCGCAGGAAGCTGACCATTTGACCTCTTCCGTTCTCAATTTCGAGCGAAATCCCCAGATGGCACCACGAGGAGGTGGAAGCAGGATTCACTTACTTTTCCTTAATTGTATCTTATTTATTTGTTTCTTGACAATCTTATCCATACTGTCTACCATTACCATTACCACTTGAGCCACAGCGCCCACAATAAAATAAAAAATAAAAATTTTTAATTCATTTTCTTGATTGATAGCATGAATCTTTATTTCGAATTTATAGAAAAAATTATAATCGAAAGCAAAATTATTCACACATAAATAAAATATATTTTTCAGAATCGAACCAATACTCATTTGCCTTTATCCATTATTAACAAAACAATATATTATGTGACACTAGAGTCCAATCGACGTCACTACCCCCTTTCCAATTAAGCGAAATTATAAATTAATTATTGGCAATCAAATGCAGAAGAGTTCGCTTTACGGAGAACCATCGTATTACCCAAGCATTTATCACACTGTTCGGCTACGGTGTTGAAATGGCGTCTCTGCGCATTCATCCACCCATTAAGGTTCCTGGGGCTAAACCTACCTATTCTCAAATCGGTGCAATCGTAAATTAAACTGCCTTCTGAAAGGTGAGCTGGCAAATGATTTCATGTGTTATTTGCAATCTGCAACATATAAATTATTAAGCATTGAATGCATTTCATGGTAAACACGGGTAATATGTTGAACTAAGTCTAGTAAAAAAAACATAAGCTCAGTTTTAAAGCAGAAAGTAAAGGTTTCATCTACGGTTTATAGTTCCACCATATGTAGCATATATATGTATTCACACTCGCATCCCATGTGAAGCGGATATCTCACTAACGCCAATTACGTTATTCTTATTTGAACACAATATTCGATGAAAAGCGTGCAATGTCTTCAACCGCTGTCATCATAACCATTTTATTTATTTTTACAGGAAATGAGGAAACGGTGTTAATGCGATGCCTGAAAACAATTTCCTCCTATGTTGTTTATCTTGCTAAAGTAGACTGTTTGTCATTTAGGGGTATCAGACGGAAAGACCGCACACGTTTGTAAGCCCCTTCAATATTTCACTCCGGTGGAAAATTTCCAAACCAATTATTTATTGTCAGCCTTTGAAATAATTAATGCTAATGCCACTTAATATCGCACATGATATCCATTTTCTCCTCTACTCCAGCAGATCCCTGTTCTAAAGCTCTTGAAAATGCCTCAAGTACCTTATACCCTTCATTTAGCCTCATATGGCGGAGAATTCGCAACCATGCCTCATCCCCAAGGGTCATTATGGAACGGAAAGGTGACAAAGCAATTTCCAATCTATGGATACCTGCGATAACTGTGGCGTACCAAGATTGCCCATAGATAAGGTAAGGGATGTGAAAATAATTTAATCATTGATAAAATTAATTGAATTGATTGATGAATTATACTTGAAGATGTACTTAGAATACCAACCCACATTCAATTATGATGAGTAGTAGAAAGTTCGAAACTGTGGACCTTGGTTTGCTAAATAAATTGGACGATTCTATATTAGGTTAACCAAATTTCATTGCTTCTGGCATATTATAGCTACACGCGATGCTAAAATGGAAATATGGATTCGTTGATCTAAAACAAAAAAATGGTAGTCATAAAGGGGGCTCCATGTCTTCTTAATGCTATTTAGTTGTAATTGTGAACAAAATAAATAAAGAGCACAACGAAGTATGTACGTGTACTTACACAATGTATGTGTGTATGAGCCATTGTAAGTAAATTGATGAGGAGGCAAAATTGTAACTCTCAACGAAACACTCAAGATAGTAAAAGGGAATACTTGTAAATAAGGTCATTGTTCAGATTGGATGAAAATTTTCCTACCAATGAAATCTCCCCAAAAGGTGGCCATATTATATAATAATACTTATGAACAAACAAGTCTGAAACTAATTGTAACATCATATTTCTCTCTTTTGTAACCTACCTTAAAGAAATAGGCAGAGAAATGTTTAATATTTTATTGAAATAAAATTATACGTTGCTACAAATGCCCCTATTCCCGAATGTTAAAGAGATTTGATCGAAAACAATTTTTTTTGAAAATGAACGTGACTGAAGCCATTTGTAGCCCATTTTTACCGATTCTCTAAAAATAATTTCAATCTTAAAATAAAGCTTCGAAAAAGTAAAATATTAATTCTTAGAGAAAACGTTCCAAAAAGTGGACGTATGTACACATGTGTGTATGCATGATTTTGGAAAAAGTCAATGACTAAATATTTTTTAAGTAAAATTTTCCCTAGTGTCTGGTAAAAATATGAAAGGATAAAAAAACATGTTTTATTGGAACTATACTTATCAAGACTGTGAGAACAAACAAAGATGAAACAAAAGGGGGTTGCGTTTCACAATGATGATGAAATACGCACAATTGTAGATCACATAGCGTGTCTCACATCTAAACAATAGCCAACTCGCACAGTCAGGCAATTTTGATGTGGCCGGGGTGATTACAGTCATATTAATATTATAGCAAGTCTTTAGACTTTACATTCCAGGATTTTACACGTTTTCATGTAAAAGTGTCAAAGTACTATTTTAGTAAATCTAAAATATCATAAAGCGCGGACTGATATGAAAACTTTTAGAAAATTAACATATTGGTACCACAAGACCTGTGGCCTGAAGCTGAATCAAATATGTATTCAAATCTGTAATTCTGAAATCTTAATCAAACATCTTAAAAAAACTTGTACTCGTTAGTATGCATATAAAAATATGTAAGCTATGATATTTCTGCACAGCAGTAAGTACATTTCCATGTTTTCAAATATACTAAATACAAAGTGAACTACCATTGAAAGAAACTCAAAATCTATGAACAATTCAACAACTAGTTCGAGTACGTTTTAGAATCATGAGTATACGGAAAACCACTTCAATAGTGACGTTACAAAATATGCTGCATATACATACTTTCAGTCACAATCATCGGTAAATAACTTGATATTAAATTATTGAAAAATCTGTATGACGCTCAGTAATACAAAGCACAGCACACGGAACATGCCATAATACTAAAGTTACAACGTCATAGCGACACTTTTTAGTCAATGTACTTCTTTTACTGTTGTTCTGGAAGAAACAGTACTTTATCTATGCCGACTTTGTTTATTTACAAGTAGATTAGGTGAATTTTAAACGGAAGTTTCTGAACCGTTTTAACACCAATGTTTTGCTTTATGTCAGGTTAGAAAGCGCTCCACTGGAGCATTCAGACAAAACTGGTCAATTTTACTACCAGAAAGCAAGACCCAGTATTACCCATTTTACTAGAATTTTCTCGGAGAAATGAATACACTTCAGTGATGCAGAGCTTACAGTATCAGCCGAGCAGTAACAAAGGACACAAACGTTGCAGATAGTGGTGTCTCTTAAGGGTAGCACAGAAGATGCTTACCAAAAGTAAAATGCCAATAAGTTTTCAACAGTCTTTTCTGCTAAGAGACAGCAAGAATACTGATGATTTCTTACAAAAGTTCGGTTGCTCAGCGTCGCAGATCAGTTTTGGTGGCAGATCTATTAAGATCATAAAAAAAAATAAATAAACTTCTGAGAAATTACAAAAAAAGTAAAATGTGTCTTTTTCTTCTTTTAAATTTTAAATATTTTTTTAGTTATATAATTGTGTGACCTGGTACCCAGGCAAGAGTCAAAGAGTTCAGTCTTGCGAGTAAATTTAAGGACTTCTTGCGTTTTCGAACTATTTAGGAACGGTTTACAGTGTTGAGCAAGGTCTTAAGCGCAGCCTCACTGTCACTATATACGCATATCGCAAGTGGCGGTTATCAAAACTCCATTGCGGATGATACCAGAAGCCAGTTTGAGACTGTAGATAATACAGTGATATACATATGTACATATCAAGGCAAATCCAACAAAGTGTCTAGAGCAGATTAAATAATTCATTTGTTTCGCAATTATTATTATTTTTATCTGGTTTAACAATGTTTAATGGACATGTCAATGGACATAGTTTTGAATTTGATTAAAAAAAAGTATTGTTTTATCTACGCCAGGCGTTTAGGGAAAAATGTCCGTGTAGCCGGGACAGACCGTTCTTTGAAATTTAATGCAGAAAGCAGTCACATACTTATGTATGTACGTAACAGTGCTCTCCAATAAGCAACCTATGCGAAAAGTAGTGTAAGATAAACAATAGAACTGCTCATTTTCTGTTACTAATTGGGTTGCATTTATTGCATATCTAAGCTATCCAAGAGGGAATAATGTAAAGAGCTCTAAAAAGTGAAACCAACTTACCACACAATAAGTACATATGCATAAATCGAAAAGTGAATTACCTGTAAAGTGAAATACATATATCAAAAAGTGTGCTTGTTTCCATTGCCAATGAACGCGACTTATGGCAAACCCTGAACAAAAAAAAAAAATTGTTAGTTCATATATCCTAAAAATTTTACATCGTGCATAAGGCAAAGTTACAATCTAATTTCGACTGTAAAGTCATATTGGGCTTACAGTTATATGACACATTTTACACAAACAACCTATCATAAAAATGAATAAGACTCAAGCAGCCCAGCTCATTCCAACTGACACGATATAAAAATTAATTTTATAGGTGGACCTTGACGGAATTCGGGACAAAAATCCCTCTAAGGCAGTAAAATTGCCTTTAACTAAATCGTGTCATGTGCAAAATCCAGCAAGGCTTTCGTTGTTGCAGACTTGTGGGGAAGTTCAATACACACAATGATTTTGTCATAGAACTTCGTGTTACGATTAATGATGCCTTTAAGGGACATCGATGTCGTAACAACTTCTGTGTTAATGATGGTTGTGGGATAGGAATACGAATGACACAAAAAAAATCATTTTAACATTGCGTGCAGACTGGAAACGTGCTGGTGGTTGTGATGTGATTCATTTGCGGATAGCCGTGCAAAAGGGAGTACAATCTTATATTGTTTGAATGTGGTGCTGACACACGACGGGAAGACGGTATAAATAGTCACCATTTTGTGCAATTATTTTCAGAGAACTGTTGAATGTCAGTTTAGTTTAAAGCTTTACTATTTTATTGTTACGAGAAATAATTGCCTTAAATTTATAAAACAAAACGATCGATCTTTGCCTTTTGAAGTAAAAACTTAAGCAGTTTCACATAAAGGCATAAGAATAAGGATTGAAAATAATTTTTGTTAAGGAACAAACGAAAAAGCTTCTAGAATGAGAAAAACATCCGACGAAATGCAGAATAGACTTAGGGACAAGTTTTTTTTGATTCGCAAATAAAAAGTAAAATCTGTAAGGTATAAAAATATATTATCCTATAACCTTAACCAATGTACTCGTATGCGTGGAACATTTTTTTTGTTAACGTAAAAAAGAGCGAAAACTTCCAGCGTTTTAGCTTTAGGGATTATCCTTTAACCTTTGTGTTTAGAAAAACAAAAATCTCCTTTCCATAGTCCATAGTAAAATCATGATACGATTTAGTTTCCCTGGTCATCCGAGGGCTTCTGGTATAGTATATGTTTATAACTAAATTATGAGAAAGAAAAAAATGTGTTCTTTGAAAAGGCATGTATCATATTTAAAATTAGAAATTCAGATTATATATTTTTCGAAACTTTAAGTCTTCGTAGCTAAAGCACTTTGGGAAGTTACACTCTCTTTAGGAAATACATATATAATCATAACATTGTAGGAATGCCTCACAAAAATGATTGTGATGATTATTGCTTAGCATAAGAAAACCAAGTGTAAGAATCTTGTATAAAAGAGGAGTGAATTTTTGAATAAAATCAGTCTTGAACGAAACTTGACTCATTCTCATTGCGGCAGTAATTTGCCATCATCTTTCAGCGAGCTGCGCCTTAAACAGCATAAAGAAGAGCGAGCTGTGCTTTATACAGCTTAGACGGTAGGCTCCGTAGGTAGAGTAGCGTTTCACATAAAGCGAAACATTACAGCATATTATGTGTGAAGTTACTGCACGTTCTGAGTTTCTAAGGTTACGAAAATGTACTCTATTGCAGTAAAATTATTTAGACGCCATTATTTTACTAGAATATCTGACGTTATTTTATCATTTGGGTAAATAGCTCCGAAAAGCAAAATATTGGTATCTAGCACAAACTCCCTCGAAAAGTAAGCGTGTACAATGTATGAATAAATTTTACATGAAGTCAATTCACCTACTACTCTTATTTTGTAAAGATTACGTTTACAATTTATATTAAAAATCTATCAACAGAGCTAACATGTCGGCTTGGGGTTTTTGTCCCAGTTTAAAATATGTAGCTAATTGATTAAGTTCTTCCCAAAAATTAACTGTTCTGTCTCTGGCATACTTCACGGATCTATTCATAAGGATGATTTTTACGTCCTTTGATCTTACACCGATTAATTTTGAATCACTACAAAAAGTAAGTCCCTTACTCAGGCTGATTGCGTTCACAACTTTTTTTGTTTAATAAATGCTACCAAATTAGCCATATCCTTCACCAAGAATTCGTACGACGCGACGGTACTTTACTTATTTAAAGGTTTCTGAAAATCGGCTGTTTCTTGGGAACTTTGCTTGATTGTAAGCATTGTAAGGACACGATATATCTGAAATATCAAGTTTTGAAAAGGCTGAAAACTTATTTTAAGATTAAAAAAAATATTACGACTGCTTAAATTTTGCGTTCCTGCAGTAAATGGCAGGTCAAGTTTTGCAATATCGACCTACTCGGATTAAATCTTCCGTTAAGAGATGAACAAGAGTGCTTGTCCAACTTTTAATTTTGTTACTAGTGATTCGAGTCCTCATTAGCTGTTTGACTATCGGTTTAGTTGGTGATGCCTACGTTCGATATCAGCCTCATCGCTAGCTCCACAGCAATTGCCGTATTAGTTACCACCTAAGTTTAGAATACACTGCAGTATGATAAACTTGCTTCTGTTAAGTGGAGTTAATAATTTTTTAATTAAGCTCTGAATAACCCGGTGAATTGACCTAAAATGTACAGTTACTCAGATAATTAAGTGCCTCTTGCTTGAGGCTGATAACGTTGGCTTGTGATCTTGGGACTGTGCTGGATCTATTGTTGAAGTAATGTTGTTATGAACATCTAGATCCACCAATCATTTTAATTTCGATTTCCTTTCGAGTTAAATAGAAATAAATTTTTTACCGCTTACCTACGACCTCCTTCAGAATGTGGCTAAAGGATTTTAAAAATCTATGCCTATCAGGAAGAGAAAGGATTCGTAATTGCCATCCGGATTGAGTAGGAAAATTAGATAATATTTCTTATTACAGTTTTTATCTATCTTTTATATGGAATTCTTCTTTTTACGCATCTGCTTATAGAGTCTCTCTTAGAAGCAGATTGGTGAACTGCGAAATATTGAACCTCTTTAGCCAGTTACGATTGTTTATCGCAAAATTTCACCATCTACTAGACTTTTGAGTTTCTTCTTCAATGAACAGAGGTCTTAGCCCATTGGATCAGGCTGATATTGGCTTAAGAAATATTTTACAGGGATATTAATGCAGTCCTCTATTCAGTTCTTCAACCCGAGGCATTCACCGCTAAATTAATACCTACAATATTCATATACTGACTTCTGAGAGTATTCTATAATCAGCCTTATAGAACCTATAAATTGTATTCGTTTGAAAAAATGCTACATTTGCATACAGTGGCTCATACATATCAAACATACAATCATTTGATATGCTGCATAAATACTTCCGGATCCATTCTGACACATCCTGAGGACTCTTTCTCGGACTTTCTTTCTCTGTAGGTTCAAGCCATCAACTTTTGCATCCAATTTTTTTAAACTATTTTACTCGTAAGGGGAAAAATGTCTTTAAAAATGTGCACTATTCATAGAAAATTCACAAATCAAAAAGGACTGCACGTTCGTATATTTCAAGCAGCATGAACCACTGAGGACGAATACGAATGAGTGCAACTGAAATCAGGACTACTCAAAGTTTACAAATTGTTCCCTTTGAAGACGAGAATTGCACAGTGTCAGATGTTTCCTTTTTCTATTTTTTGTGCCCTAACTCACTTTTTCATCTTCGGATGTGATCCTGTCCTGCAACGACGAGGACGAATGAGTTGACTTTTCCATATTGTCCTCTCCAACGATGACATCCAGGCCGCATTTCGTAGTTCTGTTGGTGTCAGAGAAATATAGTGAACAGCGATTAATTACAATCGTCCGGCAGCACAGTACTACACACAGTTGTGCAGAAGGCCCTGCTTCCTCTATAAAGTTTGGCATCGTTCTTTTTGTTGCTTTTGATTTTATTTCCTCTCTTGTAAAATATTCTTGGCCTTTGTCTGGCAGGACAACAGTAATAGGGGAATCGAAACGCCTCACACTTTGGTTTCCTTTTTTCTTTTTTGAACAGATTTAGAGTGTGGGCTCACGTGATTGTGATTGAATCATCGTTCCCGTTTTTTAAAGTACCGCCAAAGGACCACCACTGCTCATGGTCACAATATAAAATTGGAAGCCAATTTTTCCGTATGTGACATTGTTGACCGTGATTGGTGTTGTTACTGATGCAAAATTGCAAAGCGAATCGAGGATAAAGAATTTCCGTATGGTGGATGGCTGACCTGAAACGATAATGAATGAGTAGGGATGTATGTGTTCGTATACTCTTTAATTAAAATACTGTACATGGCAAATCGACAGTTGCACATATAAATTAGTTTTCTATTATTTATCATTAGACTTACAGCGCGAAGAGAACGATGAACGATAATCTGTCAAAGTTGTGGCAAATGGTAATCAATTTTGTTTTCATATTTTCAGAAGGACCTCGTTTCCAAAGTAATTAATCATAGAGTTCCATTGTTGCATAAATAAAAATGATGAATGCCTTTCATGATGATGTGGCACCATTGTATGTGTGGTTTGTATTTGTTTTACTTACAAGTTGATTTAGGCAAAACCTTTTGATTGCAAAAATACGCTCTGGTGGCATTTCTCGGCATCGAGTTATGTAGCTTTTAACAACGCGAACTTAGGGCAATTATAAGTGCACTCACGAACTTTGGAACTACGGTGCTGATTTGCGACTTGATCAACTAGCTGTTTACCAATATGGTGATCAACTTCAAGCTGGGTGACGCCATAGTTCAGAGGTCCGTAAGTAAGGGTACTCCGCAGGGTAGGGTGCTCTCTTCCATATGCGTATGGGTAAGCGGAGTTCTAAGAACTTCTCCAACAGCTGATTGCTGTTCCACCTGCCTGCTTTTGGTCTCGTCAGTAAACAGGTGGCATCGTGTCATGAAGACCACATCTCAGTAATCTTGTCTACGTACTTGACACTCCTCTAATGTTAACAATCTTAATATCCTTCCGAAAGATGCCGACTAAACTCTTCCACAACTTCTGTTTGACAAAAGCTTTGAAAGCTTTGAAAATGCATATCGCTACAGTTAAATCGCTACTCATATTTTACACTATTAACCTAACCAATCGCAGATGGGCAGATAGCTCTACCTGCCTCATCACTAGACAGATCTTGCATTAGCTGGGTCACAAACGCTGCAACTGTCTTACTAAACAGAAAAGGGAGCTAATTTCAAACATAGAAGGTGTCATCACAGGGAATTGCATTATCGACAGACATACCATCAGACTGGATCGCAAACAAATTCTGCAGAAGTTCCTGAAAACAAAAAATCACTGGATTTTAACACAAATAATTGCAGAACAGTTCCGATTGTGCTGTCTGGCCTTTTAAAAAAAATTAGACTGCGTATGTAAGTAAAATTTTAAAGAATATACTTTCAACAAATTTGAAGTTTGGAGATGAGTTTTGGAATAAAAGATTTTTCGTCTCAAAAAGTACCCTTCATATGCCGACGCTAGTAATCACGATTTAACTGGCAATACTTAGTTGTAGATGGGAAAAAGTCCAAGATTCCCAGTATATACAACAAGAAACGAGTTTTTACATCCTTTCTAATTCTCATGTGGCACCTTGTTCAGTGATTAAGTGCGTTGAACTTCTGAACGGGAGGTTTTAAGTTCGAATTCCAGAAAACATTAAAAAGTTTGTTCACGGTCCAATTTCTCGGGATTGTCTGACAATTCGAGAGTAATAATTATCATGAGAAAAGTTCTCAATTCGGATATGACTTTAAACTGTAGATCTCTTCCACTGATGTCAAAAAATATAACACGCACATTACGAATGATTACAAAAAGATCACTGGACCAAAAGATTTTTTTCTGTTTTTCTAATGCTGACTCTCATAAATTTTAATGGCTTATTCCTTTTTCGCACAGAGTACACTTATTCAATTCATTATGTGATTCAAAAGTATACGGAACGTATTAGTAGACATTTTTGTGCAATTTTTCTTCTAAGGGCGGCCAAACGCAATAACGCAAAGTTATAAGATAAGATTCCACTTTCCAACCGATTTCAATATTTTTGATACTTTATTGGGTTATTACATAAGTTTTGAGAAACAAAAATGCTTTCTGCTATAAACGAATTCTCTATATATTGATCTAACAAAAAAAAGTCCACAAAATTTTCAGTTTGTCTGCCTTTTTCTGGTAAAGGGTTTAAAATATCTGGCCAAAAGGGTCTTCCCCTGAAAAATACACAGTCTTTTAAAATCGCTGACCTTAAATCTCATAATGAACTTTTCACGGAATTTATGAATTCTTTTAAAGACGTCTCGAATAAATTAGACAGTCCAAGAAATCAAACATACAACAACTTTAATAATTTGGCTTTGGTAATTTATTAAATGCTTGACTCCAAGAGATTAAGAACTCTATTGGAAATCGAAGAATTCAGGTGCTCATTTGCCTTAAAGTAGACCTAAATATTCAAGGTCCACAATACCTCCTTCATGAATTCACTATCTGTACATAGGTACATACATCGTTTTACTGGAATCCTGGTCACGAACATCACCAACCACTCGAACCTATCACCTGCACAACCACTTGAATTGTGATTGCGGATATTTCACGCGATTTTGAAGTAATATCCAGTATACTACACTCTTTGTCGTTTAAAGGCAACTCTTTAAAAAACACGTCCACGCTAATCGTTTGATAGTTTGTGAAGTTATGGTTTCCACAACTGCCACACGTTTCTCAGCATTCAGTCTCACTGAAGATTATGAAACTTTCTATAAAAATGAGACATACACTTACTCATACAATACCTAAACTATCTACCTGTAACGTAATTCACTGTTTGCTTAACCTTAGTTTACTAACTCGCATTACTTAAATGTTATCGCGCACATATGTATGAGTACTCCTCAAATATTTATTTGAATTAATTAAAAAGTTGAGAGAAATGAACGCGAAAAATATTTGCAAGTTGAAGCACAACAGCACAATTTTTTTTCCTTAAAGTACTGAAGCTGAGGAATTGAAAATAGAAAAGTGTATAACAAAAGATTAGTAACCTGACAACACATTCTGAAGACAAAAGAAATATTTCCTTTTCTTTACTTTCCATATTTGCTGTCAAATCAAAGTTGTCTTCACGTTTCTTTTTTAGATAGACAGATAATATTTTTTTATTCATTAACTAAAATAAGTTTATACTTCTTAAATGTATGATATGACTAAAAAGCCGTTTGCCCGAGTTTGACGATGCTCTTACAGTATGCTCAAAAACATTCTTCTACTTTTGCTCTTCTATATTTTAACGCTTTTTGACAATAATTGTGCAGTTTGTTCCAGTCCATAACATTTAAAATCATCACCATTTCAGTCTCCTCCACAATTCGCTTACCAAACAGCTGCCACCTAAATCTAGATTTAAAGGCCTGTTAGGAGCTCAAACGTTGTGTAAACGACAACCTAGGCCAATTATACCATGTTAATATTATACAAAAACGTCTGCAGAACCCTCGCTCGGCCTTTTTTAATTGTTTGGTTGCGCTTGATAAATATTCGTTTGTTACGGGGCAACTTCTTCCTGTTAGTGCTTACTTACATATAAAACACAAGCTCCTTACTTACATACATATAAAGCACAAGCCAGCGGTATTGGCAAAACCAGGCCGCGTTATAACACTGATCGATACGAATGTGTCATAGTGATTAACAATGGTGACATTATTTGTATAAAAAACGAAGTGAGCTTCCAGATGAAACACCTGCATTGTAACTGAGACAACCCTTTCTTAAATTTTTTTCTTGATCAAATTTACAACTAAATCACTATCCTTACCCAGTGGACTTCTCTACCTGCTGTATAAACCCGAGCTCCATAATTTTTTATTTTTTTTTTTTTTTTCAAAATAACCGAGAACAATCTCACCCACCCATTCTGGACATTTTCCATAAGTCTTCTCGATATAGCAAGACTAGGATGATTAAGATTTTGTATAGAGTCAATTTAATTATTCGAAGCAGAAATTTGTCTGCCATATGGCATGTAACCTTTCTTAGTCTGTTAAGTAAATATCAAAGGCTTTAAGAAAATACTGTTGCTACACTACTCATTACATAATACTCTACCACAGGGACAATTTCATCACATTACGAAGCACATTGAAAGGAACTTCAATTAAGGTAAAGGTACAGACAAAGTTTTTGTAGGCTTAGAAAAAGAAAGAAGAACAATTGGATCACTCAAATGCAAAAACATCAGCAAATTCTCGGCCTCAGTGAGGAGGTGATCCAAATAGAAGGATATTGAGGTCCGAAACTTAGTGAACCCCACAAGCGGCGCAGTAGCAAGGCAGATACGTGGGAGAAATATCTAGCATAAGATGTACATATACATACGTACGCGTTATATATTTCAATGGTTAATAAAAGAAAAAGAAGAAGAATAAGTATTCGACACTGTGTGGCGCGAGGGATTATTGCACAAGCTATTTTATTTTAATGGTTGAATAAGGTCATAGAGTCATTACAATCGGAACAATATTCTTCAAAGTGTCCATAAATAGGTGCTTAATTAACAGGTCCTTTACTTCATACCATTAGCATGTGGGATTTTCCATGTCTGAACAACTGCCAGTCTTCTATATTTGCAGCGAATTCAAATAATATTTGAGTGAGTAGTGATCTTTGAGGGAGACTGTTAACAGCATTATACATATATGTACTTGCTTTTTGTCAGTATGTTAAGTTTTTGATTATTGATGTAATGCAATCGATACCAAATATATACTGTAAGAAGGAACTGAAAGCATACCAGCTTTAACCAAGCAATCGGTTTAGAAGTCATTCTATCACTCATTCTAATCTCACAGCTAAAGTTCGTGTAATTCTAGTAAAAAGGAAACAAGCAATTGCACGCGAACTATTTTATCAGAAACACATCTGTGATAAGTGAAAAATTAAAAAAAAAAAATAAATTTAAAGCCATCATAAACTTTGTCTTTTATTTAAAAAAAAACACATTTTTGCTTCAGTTTAAAAAAATCAAATAATAAAAAATTAAACTCTTGATAGACCCCATTTTGTTTCGTTGACATGCTATGATAGACAAACATCCCAGACGAGCAGAACAAATTTATAATTTATAAGCAAAGGGACTCTCACAGAGCAAAAGCGTGATGGAAAATAACGTCCACATATGGTGAAATCATGAATTTCAAATGACGGATAGCGTTGTTGGGTTGAATATACTTTGTTTTGAGCTATAGTGTTTTTGTTTTTGTTTTCTTGATGAAAACATCAAAAAGGAAAGCAGTGTTTGTACATAGTTTGACTTGAATAGCCGTGGTGATTTTCATTTCCTTTCTTTGGTCCCTGCCGCTGTTTCTTCTCAGCAAAATATTAATTTTGTTTTCGTATGGAGGTCGTCTATTTGCTTGGCGGGGTGATTTGGACTATTTTGTGGAAATGATATAGGAAACAGTGTGAGCTTAAAATATCCTGTTCTAAAATAGGGGTACTCTCTATGATTTTCTTCACGCGCAAAGGAAATGAAATTTGAAATACGTTCATGTGGGTGGAAATTAGGGAAATGTATGTGTTTCCGAGTCGGAACTGCTCCAATAATGAAAAAGGGTTATGGAAACTTAACAATAATAAGAAAAGCTTCTAAATTCCTTAAAGCTGTTTAGAAACAGAAGGTGACAAAAATTATATTATAGACATATGTACATACGTATGCTTACTGATTTCAACCATCAAAAATTCATCACTTGAGTCATTAGCAAAGCGCATAAATCTGTGGTCACAAGGTGAAGACGCCTAAGTCGATTTTCTTTACTTTTCAGGAAACGTGTTTGAAGTTTTAAATTGGTCTGAGAAGTCAGATTACGAAACAGCTTTCATTTCTTCATAGAGATGAGGTATTTTTCTATCTCTACCACTTCTAGTATAGTTTGATGTGATTCGTTGGTCAATTAATTGTTAATTTAGAAATAAGAAACTTGAGCTGTTTTGATTTACCTTTTTTTTTCTAAGAGAAATTCTAAGTGGAGTTAAGCTGTTATTCCAGACGAATAAACACAAATCGAACAAACCAAAGTCAAGTTAGGCTTATTTTCCCTGCGACGAATGAAGTGGCAATGGTGTAGTGGTAGCGTCATCGTTTGTCGAGCTGATGGTTCACAGTTCAATCCCTGATGTCAGCAAGCATTATATGATAAGAGGCAGTCCGATCAATTGAGAAAGTTTGTGACAAGACTACTGCGAAGGGCATAACACTGGCAGTAGGTTTGTCATATGGCTGGAGAAATTGATCGCTCTCTTGATAATTGATATGCTTTTGACATCAGGTGGATGGGGGAAAAAAAATAGTGTGAATCAGAAGCGAAGGCAAAAAATACATGACAGCATCAAATCTCCCCAGTTATTCTGGACACCACCCCTGGAGTTAATGTGAAACCTAATACAGCTGAGTTTCAAACCACTACACCAATCTCTTTCTCTCTCTCTCTATTGCCCGCATCATGTGAAAACATGTACATAAAAGGGTATTCATAACCCCTTGAGTGCGGTTAAATTATAAAAAAAAAAAAAAAAGTAATTGCAAATGTATTTTCTCCTAAAAATTATCTGGAGATAAATACATCCACGCCATTTTTTCTTAGTTCTTATTATTAATTTGTGAAACCAACAAATTAATTTTTTCTCCTTGTATAAACATATGTCTATAGTATAATAGTACAATGTAATATACATACATATAATAGTAATTCTCAAGAATTAGCTAGGTATTATGTGTACAAAAAAAGAAAACATAAATGAGTGACATTATTCAAAGCAAAGGATCTTCTTCAGCTTCCTCGGTAAGGTCTGGATGAGTGTTAATTTCATCGACGTTGGATCAAAGACTGTGGTGAAAGGAATGGATTTGCGGATCTATGAATATTTGCAATTCCATAAGATCTCTTTTATTTTCATCAGATATGTATGGAACTTTATCAATTTTTGGAAACTTTCTTCCCTTATTGTAACGAAGCAATATTACAGCATTCCAAATAAATTTTTCGCCATTTTGAATGAAAATCTGAGCTTTTTATTTCGACGACAGAAATCTTAGGCTTCTGATTCGAGAATACGATGCGGTGCGAGAAGCGTTTTCTTTGCGATAAAACCGTTCACATATATTTTGAAGTATACATACATACATACATATTAAAAGTTTCTTGATCTAGCCATTTCCAACATTTTGCTCGCAGGAAAAGACGTTTATAGACGCACTTTTTACTTAAGCTATAATATGTACTAAAACATAATAATAATTCACAACACTATTGATCACAACAGCCTAACTTCAATTATGACACACTTTTCGCTTTTTTTGTAATTCTTTTTATTTGGAAGAGCAACCTAAGTCGACTTATTCCGCACGACTACAATGTTAAAGTTCGGAATGACAGCTAAATTTGAGAACGCAATACAAAAAATGTCTAGTGTGATTTGCAATAACAGCTTTATTCAAACTAAGATACATTTTCAATTAGATCACGTTTTGGAATAACGACCTAACTTGAGATAAGCTGTGATTCCCCCAAATACAAAAAAAAAAAAAAACTGTCTTAACTTGTGTTAGACCGTTATTCCAAAAGGTGATCTAATTGAATTCGAGAACAAGGACAAGAAATTGCCAAAGTTAAATTATGCATTAAGTTTAGAGAAATGGAAGTTACGCTCTTTTACCAAAATAAAGGTTATGGAATTTCAACTTAAGCTTTGCTTAGGTTTTTATAAGTTCTGCAATTTTAATAAAATAAAAAATTGAGTGCATATAGATTTTTATACCCTCAGTCTTGTGGTACCAATAACTAAATTTTGACCTAAGGCGGTTTTGACTTGAGACCACAGAAATAGACACCTAATTTGGACTCACGATAAAATGTTGAAATGTTTAATGGAATATGCATGAAAAAAGCTGAGTATAAAAGAAAAATATATTAAGTTATATTTTACGAATAATACTTTACTTAATTCCGGGTCGATTTTTTAATTTTTTTAAATTATAATGAACAGTAATTTACTATGTATGCATATTCTAAAAATAATGAACCGTGAGTTAGGCTCGGCTGAGCACAGTCCATGTTCTGTGCCCTTACGAATTTGTAGCGAACCTTCTTAATCACAATCAATCTATATCATTTGCCGATCAATGATTTTTCTTTCTTATATTTATAATCAAGTTAAGGAAAGTTCAAAAAATTTTAAATACAATCCTTTAGCTTTTATACCATTAGCTCATGGGGGTTGGTTCTTCTCAATTGTCGGATATTGTCTCGTACATTTAAGACGGTTTCTATCTCGGATTTGATGTGATTTTGCAGTCGCTGGTTGTGAGATACAGCGTGCTTTCTAACCACTTCCGTCACCATGTCTACTTGTAGGTCACGGTGCAAATCGCTAATGTTTGGGAATTACGTTTTTTTTTTTTCAGTAAAACTCAAAACTCCCGAAGAAGTCTGCACTCACCTCCTGTATGCAGATAAGATCTTAAAACTTAAGATCTCCAGGTATGCAGAGCTTACGCTAGCGACTGAGCTCACCCCCAAACGTGCAGGTCTCGACGCGTCGTACCTTACCTTGGCTTGATCACCCATTGGTCTCTACATCCTCCCTTTCTGTCCAACCGGTAAGTTGAATCCTAGGCATAGTTTTCTTTCCAATTAATCATTCATTTAACATTAAGTAGGTCAAGCTTTTCCACCGCAGCAAGATAGGTCTTAAGAAATATTTAATTTCACCAAGCAACGTCCGTCGGTTCAAATTAGGACCTATGTAAGTATGTA
Organism: Blera fallax; assembly: GCA_946965025.1. Taxonomy (NCBI): domain Eukaryota; kingdom Metazoa; phylum Arthropoda; class Insecta; order Diptera; family Syrphidae; genus Blera; species Blera fallax. The sequence continues at coordinate 60,892,383 of OX337246.1, forward strand.
TTTTTCTCCTACATTTGTTCTCTGTTTTTAATGATATTTAGGGATATCAAGTGGAATAAATCCCGGTTATAAGTCAGTTCCATTTTATGCGACATTAAAGTTTGTATAATTGTCTTAGCCAGTTATTTACAAACATCCTAGTACTCAAAACAACAGTTATACTACTTTCTTTACGTTTTTATTGCAACATGAATAAAACCACAGGACGGACATTTGAACCATAAATTTATAACAACAAAATGTTTTAACAAAATATAAACAAGAAAATTATTATTCAAAATAAATGTGCTAATAAAATACCACTTCATCCTATATGCAGCATCAGAGTAGACAGTGCCTTACATAACACTATATTATATCATGTGTGGGTACATACGAAACTTGAAGGGGAACAAATCCAGAGATCAGCCCTAAAATAATGCGATACAAGAACGTCAATGGCCTTTTACAAAACGACGTGGAATTAACGCTTATAAAGCATCGGCTTAAGAAGATCCCATAACGTCTTGGTAAATCTAATTGTGTTCTTGTCACCCATCATCGTGTAATGAATAGTCACACATGGTCGAAAAATGTTTCCATCACCACCCACTTATGGTTTGTTTGAGGAAGTATACAGTATCTTAACTACGCCACCTACCACCTCCTGTCAGGCAGGGTGGTGTTTCCTCGTCCTATTACCTCGCTTCTGAAGGCATCTGCCTCTGCTACAGTTGCCTGTTCCCACAACACTAGCTTAAGGTTCTTGGTTTTCATCTTCCTCTCTTTCTTTGTGTGTGGTGCACACAAAATCCCTGCAGATGTTACGATGTTTTGTAAGGGCATTTGTGGGTATTGATTCGAAAATGAAACTTGACTGAAGGCAAGGAGTCGGTCGTCGGTTTTCTGATCCTGTATTTGCGGATCGGTACGTTCCATCTAAGAATCGGGTGAATTGGATTACTTTACTTGGATATAAATTTAACATGCTGTGCGCCATCTAACTCATCCACTGCCTTCGTATAGAATGGGACGGGAATTCTACGAAATTAGAGATTATTACCAATGACACTTTGGGTTCGTATACACACGTGTGTACTGTGTGGGTATGTCTTCGACATGGTCGAATAAAGTGCATTGTCTCCTAGTTGCCTAGGCAACCGTCCAAGTGAGTATCCGTACATACAGCACAGAGCGTTTAACTTCCGGATGTTGTCAAATATTGTCCTGGAGACAATATCAAAGCGTTTCATTAGACGCAAATGCAATCCACAAGGAGCTTTTGGTAGCAGAAATTACACTTCAGTTTTGTGCAGTCGTTTTTTTATAAAATATAAGAAAGTGTATACCTATACATATAAATTGAAAACACCCGATTTAATTAAATATCGGATGCCCTTTATGTGTATTAACCTGATTAGGAAATTTAATAGAAGTTAAAATTTCTCAACTTGCTTTAAAAATATTTAAGTTAAAATGTCGTTTTTGAGGTTTTTGAGAGTTTCCGAAAACAAAGTAAACAAATATCTCTTGACATTTGGCACAGAACACTCTCGCAAAGGTACTGACTAAATATAGTTTTTTCATGGTTTGCGCCAATGGATATGGAATCTTCATAGATACCAGTAGCCCGTACTACTGGCATGCACGATTCGGGGGTTATTCTTCTGTTCCTCGCGCCTACGTATCAAACCACACCTCTGCACTCATCAATCACTTTCCCCTCGAGCCTGCCATTAGGTATTACTTCGCGGTCCTGGTTAGCAACTATGCTCTTGTCTTCTGCACGCACACACTATAAAGGAGCACGTCTCTGTCCTCTTGCCTTCCGAGCTTGTGCTCTTTACTTAGGCCTCCATTGGACCCGTTCTGTTCCCCTCGTCCGTCGAACTGTAGTGTGGTGTGGGGATTTGGCGTTGATACATACATATGTTTTGGGATAATGGGGAGAATAAAAGGAGATTATGTCATATTGTCAGTCATCTTGTTTTTTTTATGTCAATGTATCTTCAGTCTTAACTTCGTTGTGGTAGGGCAGGGGCAGACGGAATGTTCAATATCTTCTTCCTTCTCCTCACAGTTGGCAGAGACTGTTAGCTAGCCCGAGTCTGAAGGAATGTTTCTAGTGGTTGCTGTGCCATGTTATAAGGCCCACCATCAATCTCAACTCTATTTTGCTCTGTAATGCTGGTTTTGCTGAGTTGTGACTCGGTTCTTTTATTACAGATCTGGCCATTTTGCACGTATATAGATTCGTTGAGTAGTAATTGAACTCCTGTCGTATCTGCACATTGATTATTGTCTTAAAAATTGCAAGAGGCACCCTATTGTCTTTTCGGGAATCAGTTCTCTGTTACTCACTGCGTTCCATGCCATTTCATTTGCTTTTCAGATGGACTCTATTGTGGCTGACAAGTAAGCAATCCCTTAATAGTCGTGATTTCGATATGATTAGATCGCGCTAATTGGTCGATTACTGTCCGAGCAGATGTCGATTTGCCTTTCTTCGGCAGTATCGAGTATTCGTATTGCAATCATAATTGCATAGACTCCTGCTTAGAATACCGTCACAAATAGTTCTAGATGAATACCCATTTCAATGGGTGGGTTGCTTAGAAGTCGTTGAAGAATGTATAAGATTTTTCAACAACATCACTTGATAAGTGGGGTCATTTCTGTTATACTCTTGGTGATTTTTCGGTGGCCTGTTTGTGTGTCTTCATTAAAATGTCCAATGGTCTGTCCACCTATGTATGTATGTACATTTTTGGTGCTAACTGTGATCTTTTTAGTGAAGTTGCAAAAATTGTAATTTAAAATTAATTACTACTACCGGAAAACAAGGGTTTATGTAAATAGCATAAAGGTTCATGGACTAATTATTGATCGGTTACGCAGAACTGATATAGGGGCTTTTTCATTTACTCCTAAGGAAAATAAAAAAAAGAGCATCAGACCCAAATGTAACTACTTACTTACTTAAAGGGGTGTCGACTCCCTAAGACTCGGCATCCATGACAACTTGGTCTTTGTACAGGAGGTTCGGTTTTCTTCGCCGTCTCGAACCTGCGGGCTGTGACTCGAAGATCCTGTTAGCTGGAGCGTTGTTGTCGATTCGCTCGATATAGCCTAGCCAATATAGTCGACGTATCTTGGCTTTTTGGACTACATCCACATCCTGGTACAGCTCGTAGGGTCCGTGGTTGTATCTTCTTCTCCATTTGCCCTCCTCGCAAATGGGACCTAAAATCCGAAGAAGTATTTTTCGCTCGAAAGTGCCCAATATTTGATCTGCTTCCTTACTTATCATCCAGCACTCAGCATTATTGAAAAATATTCAAATGGAAAGGAATGAACTCTTGCTTGGTTGCTTCTACTTTGCTCTTCGCTCTTTGCTCCTCACTCTGGCTAGCCTTCATCCTTTATCTCCTGTCGTGCTCATTGCTCTTTTCTCTGAGTAATGTCGCAGCTTTGCTCTTCGCTCCACTCTGTTTGTACACTAACCCGCCAAAAATTTTTTCATTACCGATTTTCGCGTCCCTAAGTACAATTTTTACACCGTACTCCGGACAGGGTCCGTAGGCTCCGTCCAGGAGGTTGTAGAATTCCTCCTTGCAGGGTCTTCAGCGTTTACGGTAGAGGCGTGTGCACATATCAGGCTGATGTTATAGAATGTTGCTCTGATGCGGATTAGAGACAGGCGATCGCTTATGGGTTTTAAATCAATGACTCTTGATCTCTTGTACTGCGTGAGGACATATTCAAGTTTTTGAGCCGCACCCGGGGGGGTGCAGAGTTTGTACATTCCAAGGTGTCTGCCAAAGTGTCTGCCGTTGATTTCGTCGAGAGAATTTATCCGCCGTCCATCCTCCTTCTGAGGCTCTTGCTAGACATCTGAGACACATTACGACGTTCAGGTCAACAGGAGATGCCTAATCCGGTCCCACATAAATACTGAAGTTCATCCAGGTGTGCTCGCGCAGTTCCGAGTGTTCAGCTACATATGAAGAGACGGATTTGGCATACGCTCATCGTTAGTTCACTACTGCGTAGCTATCTAGGGGGCATCACGTGGAGATGATGCGACATTTTGACCGCCCAGACCCAAATATAAGAATAATCAAAATTTACCTTTTTACACCTTTAAATCTAAATTGTGCAAATACAATTGTACAATTGTACATTAAATCAGTTATAAGATGTTATCGCTGCCAGAGATTTTGACATTCTGGTGAATGTTGTTCTTACAATAGTTGGTGCGCACTGTGCGAAGAATCTTATAATTCTGGGGCATGTATTGCATCTTTTAAAACTCTCAGATCAATCAGAATATTCCGATTTTAAATTATGTAAACTGCAGTGAAACTGGTCACGCAGCTAGTTACCAAGGCTGTACAGCTTATCTTAAATGTTAGGAAAAAGAGAAATTGTTGGCCCAAAGAGCAAGGCAAGTAGCTAATAAGCACAGGATAGTAGTGCAAGACACTATTAATGCATTTTCAAATACAAATATTTCATGCGCGAACAGGGCCAAAACTACTTCTAGTTCCATAAACCATAAAGCTAGTTCCTCAAGTTACGCAAGCCAACGAGCACGATTTTTTGTTGGCTGGAACTTCAGTTAATCCAAATTGGCTTCTTCCAAGATTTCCGAAACTTACAGGTTTTTATTAGCAGTTTTAATGCGCTTATTTTCTTTACCTACAGCACTCATATTTATAAAAGAAAACCTTTATCTTATTAATTGGATACTTGGCGTAAAGAGTACAATTAGCGTTTATCAAATTTTGCTATCAATCTAGAAACAAAGGCTCTTAACTGGAGTTACCTCCTACCTTTATTTTGGTTCATAAAAAAAGAGCTCCGCACTGTGTCTGACCTCTTCTTAAAGGCCATATAATATACTACCTATCATGTAAAAATTAAATGACACTTTTGATCATTTTGCCTGCAAGAGGCTTTTAAGTGTAACAGTGCGTGTTGCGCAAGCAGCACTTGAAATCAACTTCGGATATTACCGTTTCAAATTTCGCAGCTATTTTGGTAAAATTTATTGTTAACATTATTATATATTGACAAACCCAACGTTGCAGTTGCATTTGAGCTTTTGTTGAGTAACATTTAAGATGAGAAGTATTTAAATGACTATTTTCTTCATAGAATATAAAGTGCTGTGCGATTTCATTTTATTAACTCGCTAGTAGACTTTTTGCAAGAAAGGTACCAAAATTTGTAACCACGTCAAATTACACTAGTTTTTCTACAAGTTAAGATACGATTCCTTCCGCTTTTCAAACAAAGATATACATAAGTCAACTCGTAACATAAAAACGAAAAAGTGTAGATATTATCAAGCAATTAGCGGGTACAAACAATGATGGAACCAACTCATGAAAACTTTTTGGGAATCCTACTGAAACGGCAGATATTAAAAATTATTTTAAGATTAGTAAAAAAATCGGTGTAATTTTGGAAACTATTTGTAGCAATTTTCCTATTGACCCCTCTAAATTTGTAGCTTATACGGAGGAGACAGCTCTGTTGGCCTTGAATTATATCCTTGGTATTATATGCATGCAGTGCATACGAATTAAATGCAGGGAGCTGAAATAATACAATCGGCAGCACTTCCTGTAGGGGCACTTTCAGAAGAAGCCTAAGAACGCAGAATAAGGATTACTGATACTGTAGACTTCACAACACTAGGAAGTGTTTTAAATAAATTTTAAACTTTAAAAAGTATAACTTCTGAATTATTACAGCTACAAAACAGTTTTATTTATTTTGAAGAGGCAATTCAGTGGCGAATACAACTGTGAAAACTTTTTGTAATTTTATGCAGCCACAAAAAAGTTATAGCTCCTTAAAATCAAAATTATGAAAATTCCTTCTTCAAATTTTTTACTAAGATATGTTCTAGCTCCTTTCTTGACGTATCTCAAGCCTTCGACAAGGTGTGGCATGAAGGGTTAAAGCTTAAGCTGAGGCAGGTTCTTCCGAAACAATTATACAAGATTTTAGAATCCTACCTTGCTAATAGACTTTTCCGTGTAAAACACGGAGCTGAATACTCTGAATTTAAGGACATCGCTGCCGGAGTACCGCAAGGAAGTGTTCTAGGTCCGGTATTGTTCTTACTCTACACTCTAGACATACCCCAAGAAGAAGGTACTGTTGTAGCCACCTTCGCGGACGATACGACTATACTTGCAACAGATAAATCAATCGAGTCAGCAACTGAAAAGCTTCAACGAGCTTTGGACAAAATTTGCGAGTGGACAAAGATTTGGCGCATTGCTCTCAACGAAACCAAATCAATCCATGTTAATTTTACTAACAAAAAAATTAATAGGCTACCCATTTTCATTAACTCGGTACAAATACCGTATGCAAACGAGGCTAAGTATCTAGGAATGACACTAGACGCGAAACTCAGATGGAAGTCGCACGTTAAGAAGAACGCGACGGGCTGGAAAATAGATTTAGAGAAATGTATTGGCTACTTGGAAGACATTCCAAGTTAAGCATATATAACAAACTGCTATTATACAAGCAAGTGCTTAAACCTGTATGGACGTATGGTGTACAACTTTGGGGTTGTACTAAACGAAGCAATAGAGATATTTTACAATCTTTTCAAAACAAAGTGCTAAGATTAATCGTAAATGCTCCGTGGTATATCAGGAACAATGATATCTACCGAGACTTAGGAGTAGCTACCGTCGATGACGAAATAACGAACTTTGCTTGTAAATCAAAGGCACCTTATTACTACGCTTAATACAAATGAACATACATACATATGTACATACACACACATGTACATACATATGTACATTATTAATTTTATTTGTGTAGGGTCATCTTGCACTGCGACCTAATGGTGTATTGTGCCCCTCGCTAATGCTTCTTTTAAAATACTGAGTATGAGAAGCGGGTGCATTGTTGGCAATATCCTCATCTGATAATTGGTACTTGACCAGGTCTTTTGTGGGTCAGTGCCCCACAAGATTCCACAAGATGTTATTCACGAGATAACATTTAATGTGGTCTACAAAATCTTCCCACGTAGCCCGTACTCCAGTTTCTTACCGTGCAGAAGAAATCATCGAAGAATACCAATGAGGATTACGCAGTAACAGATTTACAACCTACCAGCATAAGTTAACTCATAAGGAAAATTTCTCGAGTGAAAGTTGCCCCAAGAATGGATTGGAGCTTGCCTGCCTATCTTGAAAAAAGAAGACCGCCTAAGCTGCGCCAACAAGAGAGATAACTCACCTTAACATCGCGTTCAAGGCCTTGTCTACCATATTATGTTAAAAACGTTGGTCAACAACCTAATAGTTTCTTATCAGCGCGGTCTTAGGCCGGGAAAGCCAACCATTGACCAAATTTTCATACGACGGCAGATCTTAAATAAAAGTCAATGATCTCGAAATTCATACCCAATTCTTGTTCAAGTATCGACGTCCTTGCCCATCTGTACAGGATGATTGTGACAGAAAAGAGAAATCCAGCTGCTCCATCAAAGTCAGCAAGAACATCACAGACCCTATTGATGTTAGAAGAAGTCTTAGACAGGGAGATTGGCTATCATTTTCAATACCATACTTGAAAAAGTTTTATTTAACTTTCAAGCCAACAAGATACAATCTGTTACAAGTGTTTACGACTTCTTACTTACGTCGAAGATATTGACAGTCGTGGAAATCCAAGATCCGGATTTGGCAGCATTGAGACAGAGGCAAAACTTGTCTAAGAGCACTACAATAGAAACGTATAATTTTGAGGTAGTCTGGGTCTTTATTTACCCCAGCTCCATGGTGAACTCAGCAAGGAGATCAAACGAACATTAAATCTTGCAAATAGCTGGTTCTGTACGACTAACTAATAAAGACTTCACTCGAACAACTAAAGTAACCCTGTATAAAAGCCTTACCACCTCAGTCCTACTGTATGGTGCAAATTGTCGAGTACGAGTGAGGCTGCCCCTGATTATTTAAAGAGAAAAATTCTTCGAGTGATTTTTGGTTCCGGTTGTATAGACGATGAGTGGAGGTAAAGTAATAACGACAAATTCTATGGAATGCGCAGCGACATCTGTTTATTTGATTTGGCACCGACTCTACTGGCATTTTATTTAGCTTAAAGGACTTTGGCGGAACTTAAACAATCTAAAACTAAAATGAAAGCCTAAAACCACAGACAAAAAATAAGGGAGACAGTAAGAAATTTAGAGGAGGAAAATTGGAGAAGAAAGGTATGGCAATCAGGGCTTAGCGGAATTGGAGCGATGCTGAAGATTGTTTCGAAGCCGTCGAAGCGGAGGTCCGGCTGCATTAGATGTCGAAGGTTTTTTTCATATTGTATATACGTAACATTCTGGACAATTGTGCAGTACAACCATAATTGGTCCGATGAGAAATGAAGCGGAAGAGGAGAATGGATCTCAAGTTGCTGGGATTAGTATTAAATGATACTACATCAACAAGCTCCGGCCGGTCGATTTGACCAGTAATTAATTGATAAAGGAAGATAGCCCCAAAGAAGATCGCCTACGGCAAAATGAATAAACCTATCCTGGACATCTTCAATCTTGGATTTAGACAGTAGGGTGGGGCGAACATGCCTGACTAGCGTATTCGAGGATGGGTCTGACGAGGGTGCTATAAAGTGATTTGTTGACGCCAGGGTTCGTTTACTGGAGTAGGTGATGGATTTACATTTACTAATATTAAGTTTGAGGTAATTTTTCTGACACCAGACAGAAAATCTGTTTAAGTCAATTTGAAGAGGGAGAGAATATGTATTTAAAGGTTTTAATGTCATCGGCATGGACAGAGAAATAGAGAAACTTTGATAATACAGTCGACACCGTTGGTGATATGGACGAAAATTAAAGGACCAAGGTAAATGGCTTGAGCGACACCCAACGTGGTCTTAGAGGGATTAGATATAGGAGATCTAAATACAACTTCGTACTGTCGACCTTCCAAGTAAGGTTTAAGCCATTTGAAAAACCCTGGTTAGAAACCAAGAGCTTGCAACTTAAAAATATTAATTCGATGCGAGATTTTATCAAAAGCCTTGCTGAAGTCTGTCGCAATTATATCACTTCAAATGCAAACAATACTTGAAGAGCGAATTTTGTTTAAGTTGATGGTTGGCGATCTACCTTTTCAGAATCCGTGTCGGTTAATAGAAAGTAAGTAATCACAATGAAAAATATAGAGTCGTATACTATGCTTTCGAAGAGTTTATGTCTGCATGATAGTTTGACTATAGATCGGTAGTTGGATGTTTCGCTTTTAGGACTTTCCTGTGAATGCGAATGATAAATGAATTCTTCTAAAGTAGGGGGAAGAACCTTGGGAATTGGACATAAAAAAGGAGTGAGCGAATAAGATGGCAATAATTTTAGGGTCTGTCGAAGAGTGAGTTTGAGGGTCAGTTATCAGATTTTCCTTTGGCATTTATGAAATGATAAGCAAGATAATGTGTGTAAAGAGCTTTTCAGGGTTCCGTGAACGAAATTTCAGGTCTGAATATATATGTAAGAGAAAAGAGGATCACAACCAATTTGGGGGTGGCCACTAGAGGCATCTACGTAACAACCGAGCTAGCTGGAGGGATACGCTGTTTGAGAGAGTTTGTAGGGCATCCCCAAGTAATTAAGGAAATTACTTTGCCCGATTGGAAAACAAAAATTAATCGCGCATTCATAATTCCAAACTTTCAAATGCAATCACTCAAGACTCTCACAGTTTTCATTAAACATTTAAAAATGTTTCTAATTTTGCTTCATTTTATAATATTGGTAATACTTCCCTGTGATTCCACGGCCAAACAAAAGTGCGACAACTCTATCTGCAATTATGAAGCGGTTTGCAACATTGAAAATAACACACCGACCTGCAAGTGTATTGAAAAATTCATTGAAGGCGAATTCTGCTCGAAACTGATAGACCAGTGTATTTCAAATCCGTGTGAAAATGGGGGAACTTGTCACCCATATATGAGTCATTACTTCTGCGAATGTGCCGCTGGCTTTTCAGCTCAAAAATGTAATTCAAAACAGAACGCTCTTAAAGGATTTCACTTGCATTATAATCACATTACTCCCATTGGCGAACAACAGACGTTTCTTTTAATGTTGCAATCCCACGGCACAGGAAAGGTTCTAATGGAATTCTACACTTCTGACTACATTATCGATGGCTGCGGATTTACTCCATCAAGTGGGTACTGCAAGCCGTCAGAGAACTTGAGAGCCCTTGGTGATCGATTGGAGATAAGACATAGCAACATAAGACATAATCTGCGAAGGTCTTCATTTCTTATTCCTAGTTTTCTCAAATGCTCCCTGGTTTGCCTGTTAGGATTCATAGGTTGTTTCTGTTCAGGCATATACAGGCGTCGAATCTTCTCCGGTTATAGCGTCCCAGTAGTTTCTTAGCTCACCTTAGGCCTACAGTGTTGTTCCAGGTTCTTGCCCCGTCTTCTTTCACAATTTTCCTGAATTCTTCACGGATGGAATTTTCCCCCATTTCGGCGAAATGGTTGAGAGCAATGAAGGGTTCTGCAGCTCCATGTCTTGCCAGTTAATCTCCTACTTCATTGCCTTTTATCCCGACATGGTACCCAGCAAAGCGTTACTATTGTTTTTGCCTAATTCATTGAGTTTGTTTAAGCATTCCCACACAAGTTTCGACTTAGGAGTCGAATTCTTTGGTGGCTGCTTGACTGTCTGACAGTATTGCTTTGTCACAGTTTCTATATATTATTTCGAGATTGAGTTGGATGCATCTTTCTATAGCATGTATTTCAGTTTGAAAGCTGCTGGTACTCTTACCCCTGGGTTCTGAGTGTTTCGTTCTTGGCCCAAACACAATTGCTCCTGTCCCTTCCTTAGTTCTCAAGCCTTCTGTGTACCACTTTATCGCGTGGTTACTCAGTCCATATGTTGCGGACTCGTTTTTCCATTCTTTCTTGTCACTTAAATTAAAAAAGTTAAATTTTCTGATACTGTCGTCCCTATGGATTGTCAGAAGGGGAAGTTTGTTAAGAAGTGCATCGTATTCTTTCGAACATTTCTCCCTTCCAACACCTTCCTATGCCATCTTTAAGATCGTTCACTTTGCACTTTTTTCCACTACGAGATGAAGCGGAGTCAGCTCTAAGAGTACTTCCATGGCAGCAATGCAAGGCTGCGCGGGTGGCCTTTTTGAATATCTCCTCTGTGTGCTTTTCCACATGAGTTTACTATCTCTGTGTAGCCCTAGATACTTTACCTTTCTTACCGGTGTCAGTAACACGCCGGACAGTTGGATCGGTCTTGTTTTATTTCTCTTTTCACCGTGAATGGTACTATTGTGGTTTAGCCGGGTTTATATTAAACCCAACCGTATGGCACCATTCTCGGGTTGCTTTTAGGCTCCTTTGTATAATATCACATAGGGTCTCTTCAAACTTTCCTCTGGCAATCAGTACAATGTTATCAGCATAGGCTTGACAGTTGATTCCGCGGTTTTTTTAACTTTTCAAGTAGTTCATCAACAACAATGTTCCACTTTAGAGGAGAAAGCGGTCCACCTTGCGGGCATCGCGTTTTCGTGTTGACCTTCATAACTTCTCTTGATGTGTGAGTGTCTGCTGATCTTGTTCTCAGCACCTCATATGTCCATTTAGATACTGTTCTTTTTACTCCTTTCCTATCCAACGCTCGTTTAACAGCTTCATGCGAAGTGTTATCAAATGCCCCTTCTATGTCTATGAAGGCACAGAGTACTGTCTCTTTTGTTTCAAGAGCTCTTTGAATATTTTCCGTCAGCTGCTAGAAAGCGGTCCCTGTAGATCTGCCCGTTCTGTATGCGCGTTGATGATGGTGAAGTGGGGATGCACTGAGAACATCCTCTCTTAAGAGGTTATCCACAGCTTTCTCCATTGTTTTGAGAAGAAACTATGTTAGGCTGATCAGCCTGTATGACTTCGGCTGTGCTGGGTCTTTCTTCCCCACTTTTGGTATGAACACAAGTTTCGCCCGCCTCCACTGGTTTGGTATATGACCCAATGCCGGACTGCTTTTCATTGCTTTGACTAGGTGTGTTGTAGTTCCTCTTGCCCCCTTTGCAATAGGACTGGTATGATCCCATCCACACCTGGTGACTTGAAAGGCTGGAAGGAGCTAATTGCCCATTCAATTTTCTGGAACAGATATTCCCTGTGATCTTCCAATCTTCTTTCCGAGGTCTGGTTATGTTGGTCATGCACCCTTCACAAGTGTTCAGCGAACTTCCTCTTTGTTCCTCATTCTCAATGAAACTGCCATCTGGTTGTTTCAGCGATGTTGACATTCCCCCCGTCTTTGCTAGGGCTTTGTGTAGTCTTGCCGCAGCAGAAGTGTTTATTATTGTTTCGCAGAACTTCTTGAAACTTTCCCTTTTCGCCTTTCTCAGTTCTTTATTGTACTTTGTAAGTGCTGGGTTTCTTATGATACATGCACTATCTAAGTCAAAAACAATGATTCTATGGTCAGATAGTGACGGCTCATCTGATACTTTCCAGTTTCTGACAAACACCACCAGCACCAGGTCTCGCGTCGCATATTCTGAAAGTGAGAGAAGGTAATTTTGTTATTTATAAGAATACATGCCCTTGAATTGGTCACTATTATATCCCAAATTACCTTTGCAAGTACACAATAGTTCTTTGACTTCTCCTTTCAGGATTTATAGCTCCTGAATCAATGCAATGCCCATGTTTTGTTCGGTAAACATACAAGCTATTACGGCTGATGCCGCAATGCATGATGGATGTTTACCTGGGCAACATTTATTTTATTTTAGAGTTCATCGAGCTAGTTCGTCGGAGCTATTGCCCCACCCTGCGCCAGCAGAATATTTTCCTCCTCCAGGTTTCAATCCAGAGGTAGTAAGATTACTGTACTGTTTATGTCCTCCTCAGATAAAGAGTCATCTGATATGGACATAAATTCATCCGCACTCCGAGCATCCTGCTCAGCAATCAGAGCTAGTGCTTCGACCGTCAGCGCAGCTGAATGCTCCGCTTTCAGTGGTGTCCCCTGTGCGATTGGTATCGAGTTGGTACTATGCCCTACGCCCTATGCCCTACGCCCCCCCCCCCCCCCCCCACACATTTTCCTGAGTCCACCCACCGTCACCTTGCTAGCTCAGAGAGCAATTGTGAGCCTTAATGGCCTCAAAAAACTGTTGGTCAATTCCGAAAGCCAATAACTACCCGGTTCCCTCGTTCCAACCATACAACACCTTCCATGCCTTGATCTTCAGGCCATCACTTTGCGCTTCCAGGACTGCCAGACACGTTTGGTACTCTTGATCCATGCTGCGTGAAAAGAATATGCTGATGGAATGAGCACCTAGCATTTCCGCACTGTCTCCTTGACTTCTCGTCGGCCACAGCCACCTTGCCCATAGATGCGGTGCTACCTGCATTTTATCCAGACTGTTTTTTACATTTTGTTTTTGTTTAATTTTTTTAGGATTCATTCCCACGAGTAGCGCGTGAAAAGAACGTCAGCTGCGCCAGAGCCCCACATTACCGCAGTAAGACCATAGTCGGTCCTGTATGATAGAGGCTCCTGGCTGCAAACCATCTAAAAGGCACGGGTCGTATTACACCCTTGGATTAGGGTAGGGGCAGCTCTTGGTTCGTGACTCCTCAGTCAGCTCATCCTAGAGCGAGGCTCCCGCGATTGAGTGAGTCATTGCAACTTAAGCTCTCGCACCACGTCAAGGTGTCTGCCAAGCGAGAGATGTACATACATACATATGTAGATCTTTGAAGTGTGTTCATGTTCAAGGAGATTATTTGGAAAAATAAAATTATAAATTGAAATATTCCCATCTCTTTCTATCCTATTCCGCGAAACTAGAACGTTGCCGCCATATGTATGCAAGTTGTAAGCGATACTTTCAATTTCCTGACTTCATTACGCAAACAGCCCTAGAGTTTCGAAAGTGTATTCCAAGAAATTTAATTTACAAAATATTTTCTTCATTTATAAGTAAAAGTTGCCAGACAACAAATTTAATTTATCATATTTCGATACTCATATTTTTTCCTGAGCAATGCACTTTCGATATGACTCGGTTGGAAGGAATATCAAAAACAGAAAAGATTAACAGGGCATTGAATTCCTTTGTCTACCTGCCGTCGTCAGCTTGAAGTCTATCAGTGTCAGAACAATGCAGGTAAATAATCTTTTACCGTTTCCTCTTGCACTTGCTCCGGAATTTTTCAGCTGCATTCCATTCGATGAACAACATGAAATCGGGTGAAGGACAGAAAATATTTTAGAAATTTTTTGGAATTCAACTTCATGTTTCAGTGTTCATGTTCTCTCTCCTTTACACATCAGATTCGGATACCTGTCACGTTGGTTAGCATAGCAGCACATTTTGTGTGTATGTACATACATATATTCACCATCCACTATCAGATGCTGGGCGGTAAGCTATAGATAATTTTGAAATTTAAGGGTTGCAAAAGGTGATATCCTTCTAAGCATTCTTGGAATGCCGCCTCGGGGAAAATCATATTAGCTGACTGCAGGGATACGACGCGTCGTGGTGGAAGGCAACGTTTGTTTGCCTTCGAAGGAATTGATAAGGGCCAAGGAGGTATCCTTAGTATTGTGTACACGCACGTGTATGGTCACGCCTGTTGAAAATGATGGCAGTCCTTATTCCTCTTTCGTGTTACCCACAAAGCACACACACTCACCGCATAAGATTCTCAAATGACCCTGGTAGGGAGAGAACTAGTCGAATTTGAGTGAGGAGCACTCTAAGACAACGTCTTATATATCAGGATTGTTCAAGAAGAACCTTTGCGGAGGGTCGAGACACCGATGTGGGACATAATAATGCAGTCGTGGTAAATTATTCAGAACTGGTATTTGGTTTCTTTAAGGGTGTCCAGAAAAGCCAAAAAAGAAAGCCAAAAGGGCGGCATAGATTTGGGCGAGGATTTTACATTAATTCCTGATGTTCAGGAACCGATTTGAAGACAGAGAATTTTCACCGCAGTAAGGGGGATGAAGCTGTTGCTACTTCTGTTGGAATTTTACGGAACAAATCAATGGGATTTGTTTTCGGGTATGTGTTTTGAATTTATATTGCCACTTTTTCTTGGCAATATTGATGTGGCATGTGGATGAGGGTGACAGGGTGCGTTGTTGCGTGCATACTGCTGGGTTAAAAGTATGTAAGCATTAAGTAGGGATCGAAGAGGATGAAGATTTTCAGCCGAAGATCGTTTTATTTGTCAGGCTTTTTGAAGAGGGTGCTACTGCTTTATATTTTGATAGAGTGTGTGCCTCTTTTTTTGTTGTCTGTTTGCAGGGAAATAAATGTAAGGAATGCTTGTTATCAAAGACAGTTAACAAATTTCGGAAAATGGGATATTAATTGTGGAAAGGGCGAAAGGCGTTTACTTGCTTTGTTAAGGGAATAATTTAACAGGAACGTAGTGAGAGCTTCACGCTTTCATAGGTTCATAAGTGTTTACATCCGATAGCTGAAGTAGAAACATATGTATGTAAGCAATTGATTGAATGAGTAATGCGTTGCATGATTGTGGTTTATTTTCTTATAGCAAATTATATTTTCTTAAGGTTGAGTTCCAAGTAAAAAGGAAATTATATGGTTTCTTGGTCTTAATACTGCAATTTAAATCTGCATCGTCTTCAATCAATATATGACTTTCAAGTCCGGCGTATACATATGTACCTACTTATATCCACGGACCTTAGGCTGAACTATATGTCTCAGGAGAGACTCACGGCTTGGGACATTTTTGCCCTTAAAACATCAGTGTCGAACACATAATGGCTAAGGTTTCCATTATGTGGTGTCCAACATTTTTTTTTATTTTTTTCTTGTTTCAAATGGCCTAAAAAATACGAATATACAAATATATTCCACACTTCACATATAAGTGGATACCTGCCCCTATAGTTATTGCGTAAACTAAAAGTTGGGACTTAGAACAAATCAGATACATATGTATATGTACATAAAAATTTGAGAAGATGAAGCTCAAGATTACATAGCTAGGCGAAGAAGGGGCCTTCAGTTTCTATTAGCGAGGGTGGAACACTCAAAAAGACAGTCTGCAGAACAAATTCTTTTGCTTCTTCATTCGTTGCAACTCCTACAAAAGACAAAAGTTAGGATTCTTAACTCATCAATAGTTGAATTCTTTACTAATGCCCTTTTGACTATCGGATCGATGTACCTTATTTCAGTGGTGGTGTGAGCGCTTAACGCGCAAATCCGCAAATCCAGAGGATTTCTGTATGGGTGTCCCCATCCCCATCCACATCCGCCAATTCGGCTACCGCTGATGATACCAGCATGAGTGTCCTGAAACCACAACCATATACTCCCGTTTTAACGGTTGCCACTGAGGACATCAGCATGAATATTCCCAACTCCCAACCATCCACATCTACGTCCATGGTCACTGCTGAAAGCTCCAAAAAAAAGCCTTCCTAAGCAAAAAACCCAGAAGGGGAAAAATTACCAGCCCCCAACACAGGCACTACACAGGCTGTTGTTGAAGAATACAACAAAAGGCAAGTCCCAGTATTCCCAAAGAAGCCATGAAGAGGAACCGATCTCGAGAAGAGATGGTTCACTCTAGCAAGTGAAGAAAAGTCGGGAGCGGCGCTGCTAAAATGCTCGAAAAACAACCGTTCAAAAATCCAAAAAGCCAACCCAAAAGTAGTGCCTTTGTGTCCAAACGTACCGTCAGTGAAGTGGTCAGAGATGATCTTCAAGTTGCACTGATGGATAGCTATCTTCTGATGGTAAATCTATTGCGAACCCTTGGGAAAAAATTGAGGCCAAGCTCTCGCAGATGGTGCTGGACCACCTTGTGGAAAACACGGAGCCACTTTACCCTGTTTCGACTCAGCCGAAGTCGTTATAGGGTATAGGGTAATCAAGTGCGAGGACGGGTTTTCGAGGCACTTCCTTGGTGCTTGCGTCGCTAAACGAAGCATTGAGCGGCTTAAGACTTAAGCTAATCCCAGCCAGGGACATCCCTCGAAGACCGACGGCCCGCATTGGGCTGCCTTACATGCCTATTGACAATGAAAAGATGATTCAGTGTCTCAAGCTGCACAACCCTGCTGTACCAATGGATGATTGGGCAGTCATCAAGGTTAAAGAGCCACCGAATAACAGCATGACTTTTCTTCTCCTCATCAGCGAAAGGAGTTTGGAGGTGCTAGTTTAGTCGAACTACCGTCTTAGGTTTCGCATAAGGTATGCCAAACTTAAGGTTTACAAATCTTTAGGCCCTGGGGATGATACCGATGATGTCGACGATGCCAACACTCTGTTGGAGGGCATGAAGATTGAAACAACTACCCTCAATGCCCCTGATGTTGAAGTTCATTCAAATTAATCTGCGTCACTCGTAGTGTGCCACAGATAATCTGCTTATCTTTATCAATGAAGAAGACAATGATATTGGTATCTTCCAGAATCCCTGGCTAAGGCGTTCCCACATCAGAGGACTTCAAGACAAGAATTACAACCTCTACTACAAACACAATAACAGCGATGGTAAGCCTAGAGCTTGCATTTTAGCTAAAAAAAAACATTTAAAAGCCCTTTTATGTCCTCATCTTAGCTCTGTCCTTTAAACAGTGTCAGTCTACATAGACCGAGATCGGCAAGCCCCACCGGAGGAAGTCCATAATTTTATTACAGTCGCCAACAATAGTAAGACAAACCTCTTAATGGGATGTGATGCCAATGCGAGACACACGCTTTGGTGCAGCGAGGAGGCCAATAATAGAGGTGAGACCGTTTCTGTCTGTAACACAGGTAATTCTCCAACCTTTGTTTTTCCGAGTAAGGATAATTTTTATGGGTGGGAAGCGGTTATTGATATTACTCTTGTATCTAACAACGAATCTATAAAGGTTGAAAACTGGAGAGTGTCCAACTTACAATCCTTTTCGGACCATACTTACTTACCCCCCAAACCCTATAGAAACCCAAAACGAATAAATGGTCAAAGTTTAATTGTACATTTAAGTCAATACTGAGTAACACCCCAAGTCAACAAAATTGAATTGAACACGGAACTGGATTCAATGGTTACAGCCTTTAAGAAAGCCATCAATGTTGCTTTTAACGTTTCGTGTCCATAAAGTTTCGGTAAAGAAGAATAAAGAAATTCCCAACGTGGTGGAATAATGACCTTTCCAAGCTCAGGAAGATGACCAGAGTGATCTTCAATGTCTGCTATGATCACAACTTCTGGCAGCCCTATAAAGGCCATCTAAAAATTTGCAAGGAGTCTATTAGAAAGGCCAAAAAACAGAGTTGGATTGATTACTTTCAATTTATTGAATCACTCAAAGACTCTGCACGGCTAAGCAAAATTTTGTCCAAAGTGCAAAGCAACCCATCTCTCTTGTAAAAGAATGACAGAAATTGGACATTCTCTTCTGCGGAATCAATGGAACTCCTTCCCTGGCTGCAGCGAGGGTGAATCAGAACAAGCTAGTTCGGAAAGTGCACCGACTGCGACTTGGGATAGAATTACGAATATTATCACACAAGATAAGTCTCCTGGGCAATAAATAGCTTCTCCCCTTATAAGTCACCTGGCCTTGACAGCATCATGTCTATTATGCTGCAGAATTTGCGAGGCATAGCAATTCCCTGGCTAATACCGATTTATAGGAGTTGTTTATATCTAAACTACGTTCCCCAATCTTGAAGACGTGTCAAAGTGATTTTCATTTCGATAATAGGCGGGGACATGAGTCCGCGAATGATTTCAGGCCCATTAGTCTTTAGTCTTTTGTACTGAAAACCTTTGAGCGTATCCTTGATCAACACATCCGTAATTTATTGGAGAGTTCTTTTTGTGGAAATCACAGTATGCGTGCATCAAAGGTCGATCTACGGAAACGACCCTTCGTGAGGTAGTGCGCACGGTGGAAAAGAATCTCCATTACAAAGAATATACTATCGCTACCTTTCTTGACATAGAAGGAGCTTTTAACAACAATCGTACTGTTCAAGAGGCTTTCACCGAGCTATGTGTAGAGAGATTTCTCAGTTTATGGATAGTA
Organism: Blera fallax; assembly: GCA_946965025.1. Classification (NCBI taxonomy): domain Eukaryota; kingdom Metazoa; phylum Arthropoda; class Insecta; order Diptera; family Syrphidae; genus Blera; species Blera fallax. The sequence continues at coordinate 60,911,506 of OX337246.1, forward strand.
TTTATGCTAAGAACTCGAATTATTCAGGCGACATTAGGTAACAATAGTACAACTTATTCGGTCAATCGAGGTACTCCACAAGGCGGGGCATTTCCCCTTTGCTATGGCTAATAACAATTAAAAAATTATTAGTGTGACTTTTAAGCGAGGGGGTTAAGGTGGTCGTGTACGCGGACGACGTGGTTATACTTGTGTCAGAAAAGTTTCTCTCCACGATAAGTCAACTCATGGAGAATGCTCTGGATAAAGTACACTAATGGGCCACGATTAAGTGGCCTTAGTGTCAATCCGGACAAGACTGAAATGATGCTCTTTACCACTAAGAGCAAAATACCTGAAGCATTAAGTCGGCGCAGCCAGCTAAATTTTGCTATTTTCTCGATGACCCAGGCCGCCATCAAAACCACAAACTCGAAACCAGCAAGGCAATGCCATTACTAAATTAACCAACTAAGCATCCATACTTTCATCTGGCTCCCAGCACATAGTAATTACGAGTGAAATGAGCGAGCTGACAAACTGGCCAGGCGAGAGTCGGTCCTTAACGGTTCTCTAGCAGGTAGATATGGCCAAGCTACATCAAATCCGAATCTAATGAGCTACATACTTCGCAATTCAAGACTAGATATTGTCAGGACTGTAAACATTACTACTGGTCACTGGCCAGTCGGTCACCATGCGGCCAAGCCTAATATCCCACACATCACCTTCTGCAGAATCTGCAAAGGCTCTAACGAGAAAGAATCACTATTCCACTTCCTGTTCACTTTTTATGAACCGCCACTCTACCTACCTAAAAAAAATTTCTACTCTCTAATCAAAGCGATTTCTACAGTTACCGTAAGCCTCGAAGTTGGTTCCCGGCGGTACTAACTAACTTCGGCGTTAGGGTCAAGAGCCTCTCTGTGTGCCTACTCTAAGAACGGCAGCCGATGCAGGGAGGCAAAATACTGCACTCATTTTGTGCTGTGATGTGAATTCGCTTCACACAGTGTGGAGCAGTAAAGAGATCAACGAAAAACATAGGTGAGTAACTTTTTTGATTACTAACCTCGCTGTATGTAACACATTTACTGAACCCACTGTTGTTACAAGCAGTTGGTTCAGTATTTTGCCTCTCTGCATCGGCTGCCGTTCTTAGAGTAGGCACACAGAGAGGCCCTTGACCCTAACGCCGAAGTTAGTTAGTACCGCCGGGAACCAACTTCGAGGCTTACGGTAACTGTAGAAATCGCTTTGATTAGAGAGTAGAAATTTTTTTTAGGTAGGTAGAGTGGCGGTTCATAAAAAGTGAACAGGAAGTGGAATAGTGATTCTTTCTCGTTAGAGCCTTTGCAGATTCTGCAGAAGGTGATGTGTGGGATATTAGGCTTGGCCGCATGGTGACCGACTGGCCAGTGACCAGTAGTAATGTTTACAGTCCTGACAATATCTAGTCTTGAATTGCGAAGTATGTAGCTCATTAGATTTCGGATTTGATTTAACCGTAGTCTCTGATATTATATCTTATAGAATTAGGTATGGGAAGGTATCTACATATAAGTTTAAACTTAGGAAAGCCCAACGCAAATTTTCTACCGAAGAGCGGCAAAAGCTCGCATCTAAACCCCAAGGACCTCAGGCCGATTAGTCCATCATCATTTCTTCTCAAAACTATGAAGAAACTAATAAACACCCATATTCGCGACAACATCAATCCAAACTTGTCGTCAGCCTGCCAGCATTCCTACAGTAAAGGAAAATCGATGGAAATGGCCAGCCCTTCACGGGTTAACCCTAAATAAACAGAGCTAGCCCTTTTTACTCGTAAAAAAAATTCAAAATTCTGCATTTCGGTCCTCCAAAACCTTTTGGCGTTAGGCTGACATAATGTGATATATAAGCAGGATATCATTATTTCTACTAACAGCCAACCCGCTATAAACCTCTGGAGTCCTTCGCTTTTAATTGACGAACTACCCTAAATTGTCGCCTGTCTCTTAATGAGATGGCTAAACAATTTCATATCCACCTCATTTTGGTGGCGGGCCGCGGTTAATTGCATGGCCATGGTATAACCCCATCAATTTTGCCTGATAAGGCGAATCTCGGTATGCCTATCGCTACAGTTAAATCGCTACTCAAGCACAACGCTACTAATATTGCCAATCGCAGATGGCTTATGGTACTGCCTGCTTCATCAGTAGGCAGATTTGGCTCAAACTGAATCGGAAATGTTCCAACTGCCTTATTAGACAGAAAAGCAAGCTAATTTCAAACATAGTAGGAGCAGGCACGCTACCAGGCTGGCCCACTTCGCGAACGACTTCAGCAGAAGCTGCATGTATGAATTCTTTAATAACCTTTGCGAACTGGCTGATGCAAGCCTAAGTATCAACCTCCTCTCTAAGTGAGGTTGAATGCTGCAGCTTGCCACAACAACTTAATCTTACCTAAGGTCACCTTGAAAATTCACTGCACATTACTCGCTGATTTCGACACTTTACCGAAGATTTAAGAATATGTGGTGGTGACCATACCCATACAAAGCGTCTTAATAGCTCTAACCAATCATCCAACTTTTCCAACTTGAGCAAAAGCAAAAGCTAAGCATTTGCAAAAACGTGGGTTTTACTGAAATGAAATATTCTACTGCAGATAAGATTATGCCATTTTATGGTTTCCGCATCACTTCCCAAACTAAAGAAAAGATTGCATTGGTGATTTAATCCCAAGCATGAAATCTATAGAGCATCCTTATCGTCCCTTATGATCTTTGTTTATTCTAAGATTGAACTTAAAAAAAATCAAGTGGAAACAACTTCGGAGAGAAAAGACTTCAGACATTTTAGATAAGACAAAACTATATCCTTGTTTTGAAAACAGCTTATTGTTATGGACGCTTACATTTCGCTATGCAATTTCTCGTGACGCAGAAATTTTGTAAGTTTAGTTCAAATTGAAATTTATCAAGATACATGTGCAAATAAAAGTATAAGTTTGTGTATTGTTTATCATTTGTAGGAAAAATATTTCCAAGTTGAAAGAATTATGGCTTTTAGAGATATAGAGATATATAAGACAAACTTTTACTTAAAATGTGACCTTATTTATGTATATTTTTTTTTGAATAGATTTTTCATGATTATTTCTTAACCCATTTTATCAGAGTCACTGGTGTCATCATTCGGGTTTTTGTCAAATGCTTTTAATTTGTAAGCGCTTAAGGAATAATACACAAGCAACATGTGGTAAAAGGACGCCGATGCCTTGAAGTTAAACTTCTAAAAGTGGACTAATCTTCAACTGTTATGGTCGTAGTGCTAGGACTTATCCCTAATTCCTAATCCCCAATACTTATAAAAACCAAAATTATTTTCTGTTAGTTGCCTCCTAGCCGGAGAACCACTTATCCGATTTACGTGATTTTCTTTTTATTTCATAGATATGTTCACTCTTCAGGTTATAGGATATGTTTTGTTGCGTTAGGTAAAATAACGAATAAGGAGTAACGATAATAGTGAATTAAGTGGGGAAAAAGTTTAATTTTACAGCTCTAACTCAATAATGGGTTATTGGATTTTAAAACAAAAAAATAGGTCAAATTAGTAAATTCGCCCCTGATTCATTTGAGATATAAAACATCCTTCTACGTTGTCCTGAAGCTGAGCAATCTTCAAAACAATTATTTAAATCATCGCCCACTATTTTCCTTCAGTGGAGACCACTGCCAGCAGTCAAGCAGCAGTGGGTATCGTTGCAATAGTGTGCGTGAGTATTTATTAGACTTTGTTTGGGTTGGATTGATTGTTATTGGTTGTTACTCTCGATCGTTCATTCACACTTCTGCACGTAGATATTGTGTGAGAGTGAGAAAAAAATATTATTGAATAGAGTGAGAAGGCTGTGCGCTAAATCTCTCTGTGAAAAATGAAGCAGGTAGGTAAATTGGTTTGTGGTTGTGTGAATGGAATTATTAAAGCTCCGGTAGACTAACGGTAGCTTAATACTTTTGGGTGAACGGCTCAATGGGCCAGCGCAAACTACATACCCCAGAGTAAAACTGAATTTATAGAAAAGGAAGGGCAGGTATACAGTATGAAACGGGGTAAAATTTTCATCCAGCGTTGAAGTGGTTTAACATCGGGGTAAACCATTACACACAAGTTGTCAATTTAGAGATACATCAGAAATACCAATACAATGAAAATTGGTTCATTTATACTCAATTTTACTCCGAATTATTCATTCGGTGTGCGATTGAAGAAGAAGTTACCACGAGTTTGCCGCGGGAGAATATTTAACCAGTGTGCGCTGGCGCAATAAGATCGAGTTATTCATAATACATAGTAAAACAATTTTTAGTGCGATCTACAAACCGTGTTCTTTAACGTGAATAATTATTATGATTCAATAAAAAAAGTTATCAAAGGTGGGTACACTTCAGTGCAAACATTTTATAGGTAGCGTGAGTGTATTGTTTATTTTGGCACTTCTACAATTTTCGGTTTAAAAACGACATTTTGTAGAGCTTGAGGAAATAAGAGTAATGTACAAAAGAACCAATGTTTTTCTTAATTTATCGGATATTACGGCTTAAAAAATATTTGTTTCTATGGAAAATTACTGAATTTCTGCTTTCCCTAATACAATGGGTACCTATAGTTATTTACAAAAGGCAAGGAGAAAGCACCATATGAAATATCATTGTTTTAGAGTAATCGGTATGTGGTTATACCTATTATTTAAAAAAACTGATTTTTTACGTACTATTAGTGCGTCTGGCAAAGAGATAGCACTATGTGAATCTTCTGGGACCTACACATTTATATTCAAACGGTTCTGCTCTTTTGTTTAATACTAAATTCAAATGGTTATATCAACGATCCGCATTTTGGAAAAAACCCATTTTGAACATAACATTACTAACAAAAGCACCAACAAAATGCTGCCAGACGGTCGTATTTGATTTTACATATCTCAGAGGTTTATACATATTTATTTGCAAATTTTTTGGTTATATCTCACTCCAAAAAATTGCACCGGGCTCTTAGACTAATAGTCGAACTAAATTAAACAGTCATCTTCGGGTCGTTCAACAGATTCGCTCCCCCAAGCTAAAAACCACCCAAAATTGTATTTGTATTTTGATGTTTCAGCACTCATTAGATAGTTCAATGACAGAGAAAAACATTTTGTATTGGTTTAATACAATATTTATCAGTCCCACTCAGACTGTTTGTATTGGATTGGATTGTTACTGTCGGTCGTTCATTCACACTTCTGCACGTATACATGTGTGAGTGAGAAAAAAATATGAACGAATAGAGTGAGAAGGCTATGCGCAAAATCTCTTTGTGAAAAATGAAACAAGTATATTGGTTTGTGATTGTGTGAATGGAATTATTAATACTCCATTAGACTAACGGTAGCTTAATACTTTTGCGTGAACGGGTCAATAAGATCGCGTTATTCGCGATACTCCAGATAGCAAAAGTAAAACAATTTTTGGTGCGATCTCCTAAACTGTGCTTTTCAACGTGAACATCTAATAATTATTTTGTTTGAATAAAATATCTTTTATTTCATTATAATTAATACAATATAAGTTTTAGCTTTAGTTAAAAAATTTAAAAATTAGCATTAATTTTGTAGCCCACGCGAGCGGAGCCGCGGGCAAACAGCTAGTCCAATGATAAAATCATATAGAATGCATGGTTTGATAGAATGCATACCCAAAAAGAACATTTTAGCTTGCAGCACAGTTTTTGTGGGATCATTATTGTGAATTGGACAATTTCTATGTAGAATCCAAGGTGGAATGGCTAAATCTACTCATTTTCCATGATGAATATCGTTGTCTGGAAAATTCCTTACTTGAAAGTAAGGCACTCATCCCCAGATAACATCTGACCTTATGAGTGGGGATTTACTAAAGAAAGCTATGAACAGGCAATTCTGTTGTACGCACGTCATTGCAAAGCCTCTTTCAATAAATACGCTCAGTATAGTGATCTTGCTTTTTCCTCTATCGGTGGAAATATTTCATCGTTATTGCTGAATTAGTAGCCAGCTAATCGACATCGGTTGGAGCACCGATGTAGGGTTAGAATTTCTATTCGGCACAGTAAACCACAATAGTAACCAAAATTTTCTTAGCGCTTGACATTTACACTGTTGTTGGGTTTCCGATCAATTAACTTACGTAAGATATTGGCAGTAGACTTGGTTTTGACTTTACTGAATGGGATATAAAATGCTTTAGAAGATACGGGATCCTTGCTTGCTATAGAACGAGTCAAACAAAGAGATTTTTATTCACCGTATCAGTAAAAGATTTTAGAGGGTGTTACATATATTTCAAGCATATTTCGATGTGATTCCTGCAAAAAAAGCGAATATATCCTTTCTGAGCGTATAAGTCTTGCCATGGGTGTTGACACTATGTTCACTACTACCAGTGGCAGAACTGTCTCAAAATCTATCGTTTTGGGTACGATTATATTGGCTCTTCACTGTTCAGAACCTTATATGAAGAATATGAAGAAGCTGCCAAATTATATATATCCAAACCACGAATAAGTTTGTTGTGTACCCATGGTTCTTAAATTAGAACTTTTTTTTGGGAATGCACGCAAATTAGGACGACTATTTAATAAAAGAGTGGCTGCCCCCTCTCTATCATTATCAGTAGGCTAAATCAAATTTGACATACTCTTGGGAATATTCAGATTCATTTGAGTAGCTTGGTCCAGGGTTCCCAGATGCAATACCTCACGTAGTTTTTCCAATACAGACCACATCCCAGCGTTCTTGAATCAATCAATTGACTTGCAAACAAGATTCATATCATTTTGAAAGAAATTGGGTGATAATTATAACACCTTTCTTCAAATTTACAATACGACCGACGGCCATGAATAACGCTGCTCTTTTTCACTTATATTTTTGATAAAGATCTACATATTTGTATAAACCTTCCAACAAATAAATAAAATTTACACCAATGGGCAAAGAATCCCTCGCAATAACTTTATTTATATTTTCATATAGGTACGTACTAAAATTTAAAATATTCTTATTATTGCAAGATTATTGTAAATGCTTTGTCTGTATTAGTTTATGTTCTAAGATTACGATAAATGACTACTTTTTTTAATGTTGTGGTAATAACAAAAAGTCACTTTTGATACATTTGACCCTGTTTAGATGGTTACTCATGAGTGCGCTATGTCGGAGGTTTTTGGGTGAGAAGAGTGAGAGGTACAGGGAAGGCGGCAGTCACGAAGAAAATATGAAAATCAGGGGTAGCAGCCAAGTTCCACACCCTAAATTTTCCGTTTCTACTCCATTTCGTCATAATCTATCTATTCGATCGTGGAGTAGTAAGGATCGCGGATTAAAATGAATACACATTTGGATAAGAGAGCAAATGGAATCGTTCGTTGGAATTTACGATGATTAGCTATTCTATTTTGTATATTTTCAAACATGATTGTGTACATAAATAAAAGAAATATAGAAATTAAAAGACAACTAAGCGATTATAGCCAAATACGATGATGAAGACATACGGCTGAAATTACGGACAAAACGTAATGAAAAAAAACACACCAATAAAAAAAAAATATGAAAAAAAAAAAAAAGAGAAAATGGTGATGCAGCGGCATTTATTGTTTTTATTTGCCGCGTTCACAGGTGCTGAAAAAGATATATTTGCTGAGCAAGATAGAAGAAATGTCGTACATTTCGCATCATTTTATTTTGGAAAGAATCGCAACGCGAAACTACCTACATGCTCGCCGACACACAACTGCTCCAATTCACTCATTCCACCCCTAAGCTTCAGTAAAGTAATGCACTGTGGTAACACGACATGACTGCCCACTCTGTATTGGGGAGTAATCATCTAAACAGGCTCTTTGCAATGGTTTTGAATTTAGAGAAAAGGCCCATATTATCTATTCTCTTAAACAAGAAAAACTTGTCACTGTCAAGTATTTCCCCTATGCAATAACATGCGGTGCAATCACAAGGTTTGGTATGGGTGAGATAATTATGCTCAGGAGTTTGCTCAATGCAATAGAATATGAATAAATTATTGAAGACAACGTTTTTCCAAAATCATAATACAATAAAAATGTCCCTGTCTTAAGGGAAAAATGTAAAAAGAAATTGTGAGAGGGTGTTTTTTTGTCGATGGGTGTATTATTTGTGGGTTGGCTTAATCAATTTTTAATCTTCTCACCTAAAGGAATTAATTAATATTTTCTATGCAAGTTTCCATTGGACCTTAATGAACTAGTATCCTCTATAATGTATTCTACAAATAGAAGCATGTATTACCGTCATCAAAATTTAAGTCGGTGAATCTAATACATATGACAAAGTTCCACCTAAAACTAATTGAAACTTTATCCCCTAACCTACGCGTCCAACTATTTCTAATGAAGCTTCTACCGAAATTATGTCACAAGTGCCTGGCAGTCCGTAAAATCCGGCTTTACGCTCCCAAATTCCCATCAACGAAAGAGCACCGAAAAAACAAAAATTTCGTAAGCTTTTCATCTAATTGAAAATTTCATTGGCAAATTAAGGCCCCTGAATATCATCAGAATCCTATGTCTATATTTGTTTGCGTAAAAGTTACTCCCACTTAGGGATGAACAGGGCCACAGCGTTATATTCGTTATATTCCATTCATCAACTGAAGCATAGTACCGGGTTAATTTAGAATCGAAAGCCATTCAACCAAAACCGCATTACACTACTGTATCACTATCATCCTGATGTAGTCGTGTCCCGTGCCAATCCTTATTCCTCTCCCGACCAACGTTTGGATAAAACCAACCAAAAATACCGAAAAGCGTTCCATAATGACGCAATCGATCGAGTTTGGTTTTTGCTTTTTTTGCAAAGGGGGCTAGTATTTTACATCCGCATTAGGGTTTCGACGCTTCCTTCCCGATGGATTTTCTCCCATCGACGTGGTAAGTTACAATATTAAAGCAAATGAATAATTTAGAAACGCAAATATGCTGCTGGATGGTTTGCAGATTTTTTTAGTTCACATGCATAACTTAATGAAACAAAAACAATGATGCGGATTAGAGATATTTTGGATATACATATGTACATACATAATGATATTGCGTTAATTTATAAATAAATATGTTAGTCACAGCTGTAAGTCTAAATGATTTTGAAAATATGAGAAAATGCTGTAATTTACTTACATACGTAAACATAATCAATTAATTTCACTTAAATAAATGTACACATAAGCCTGAAACAGAAGTGCAGCAATGTTGGCAGTGGACCTCAAATGGCAAAATGTCACTTATATGGAACATCATATCACAAAAGCTTTACTAAATTGTACTACTTTGCTGTTCTACTGCTGGAGGTTTGCATCAAAATTAGAAATAGCGACGTCTTGCAGCAACGCATGGTATTGCAGCAAACACATACATATGTCCTATTACATATAAAACCATGTCCTATAATTTTGCTGCACTGCACGCATTCTGCTGCACGTCTGATTCAGGCTATATACATATGTACATACATAAAGTACATATTTTTCTAAGGCGAAGTAAACACATGAAACATGAGTCATTGATTTAAATTTCGTCAAACACCAATGAATTGATATTGATTTTTTTGTGTTCTACTTTCAAGCCTAGAAAATTAATGATATCAATGTCGGAGGATAGCAAGAGTTGAATGGAATATTGAAAACTCTAAACCAGGTCAAAAGTCACAGTAGATGATTTAAGAAGCAAATGAGTGCCTGTGAAGTCGTTTGCAAGTGCAAGACGATCCACTTTTTGAAAGGGAGGGCAGTACTTTTCCGCCAGGAATCAAATGTAAACCAGATTATCTAACAAGCATTTTAAAGTTCAGAAATTGCTTACTTTTTCTTGCTCTTCAGTAGGCATAAGAAAATAGTTTGTGGACCAAATTGACGACATTAACCAGGCATAGAGCTGAGCTTAGTCGTTGTCATTAGTTCCTCTTTTAGCCACTATTCATTTCTATGCTCGATTTCAATACATATTTGCCTAACATATGAGTTAAATCTTGAGTGTCGTGTTAGTAAGACTCATCCATGTGTAATCTGTTTAATCAATTGAATAGATCATGCAACAATCTAATCGTCAGACACGCTTTAACCAGGCTTGATTTCAAATAAATAGACGCTCTCCACCTCAGCTTTGTCATTCTGTATTCATCATTATAATTTAAATCGCCAATCCAAATTAGACCCAAATTTTCAAATCAATTTGGAATCGGGTTGAAATACGCCTCCGCCTGATTGCATAGAGTTTACTCTATTTCTGATACACTTAAAAAATTAGATTTTGGATGCGAATGTATGATCAGGCAAGACTGCTAATACATGGACATTTACACACAAGTCCGAAATTGCTTACTAGCTCGTATACAAAACAACTGCGTGGTCACTTTACTTGAACATTCTCAAGGGTTAACGTATTACGAGTAAGCTGAACATCGCTTAGATGTTTCACCTAGATTTTTAAAAGAGACAAAATGTTGACAAAATGGATGTTGGCTGGATGTTTTGGAAATAGAGAAGCACTGACTGGCAATAACCTGGCAATGTCAATTGTTGTAACTTTTACCACACATCTTGGAAAAGAAAAGATGGCAGATGAACCCTTAATGGGCCAACGGCAGAATTCACATCCCCGAAGTGGGTTACTGACATCGGTTATAGAGGTCCAATAATGAACCGGGTCCTCCAGGTTAGGGATAGTGCCATGGGGGTAACCTTCCTACAACAAAAGACAATTCTAATTATGAGAAAAATACAATATGCCTTCGAAAATGACCGCTTCATATAACAACCCGACACGAAATGTCAAAGGATTATGAAGTAAGAATATGCACCTGGATCGTACATATACTGCATACCCTCGGTGCTACTCATAAACTTAGGAAGATATAACCACAATCCATGAGATGCGATTAAAAGGATCGGGTATAAAACAACGAAGAACTGCAACTGTCGCAAAATGTCTGCACATGTTAGGATGCGGATTCGTCGTCAGAAATCAGCTTTGATCAAAAGTTATTGGCTTACACCCAATAAGCAACCACCTAGCTGTGATCCGAATCAGGGGCACATTCTACAACATCAGCCTTATCTGTACACACGCCCCTACCGATGAGACTCAAGCTCATCAAAGAGGAATTTTACGATGTCCTAGACGGGGATTCTAACGCCAAAATCGCTAATAAACCAAAAACAAGTAGCACTAGGCTTCCAAGACTACGAATTCACACAGCAACCTACCGTTCCCTAGAGGTGCGGACCCCTTTTCATATCGAGCACTTGCTAATCGATGAGAGATACGCATCCAACATCCTGGGTGGCACCAACGTCGACTCTGACCTTTTTTGGAGGAGCAAAATTCAGAGCTCGACTGTCCAACGAGAAAACGCCAACAATCTGTGGAAACAGTATCGCGGCATCATCAAAGGGTAGCCGAGATCACGGTTGAATACCAGCCACCATCCAAAAAGAACCCGTGGTATGATGGTAATCATTATCTTACGCCGGAATAAGATGATAGAGAATGCACACAAGCAAACGTTGCACAGAAAAATAAAAGTAGCGGTGGAAGAGTAAAATAAAAGGGAGGAGGAGAAGATCCTGCGCAGGAAGAAAAGGGCATTAAGACAAATCTTTGAAAAAACCAGTGAATTTCAAGTCGGCACTCACCATCTTTTTACCGACTACAAAGCTTCAGAAGATAGCACTTAATGCAATGTGCAGTCCGCGTAGATCTGGTACTTCTCAACTATTCCAAACGTGTACCGGATTTCAACAGTACAGTAACTTCAAAGTGGATAAGTAGTTTATCTACCTCAGAGCAAACATCAACTCGATGAATGACACCTTAGTGGCTATTCGACGAAGCCAGGGAAACCGCTGCTCCTTCGGTTTGCCGAAACAACCGGGTTCAAAACTCCTAACTCGTGCTCTAGAAACATTGATCCTGCTAGTTTTGCTCTATGGTGCCGAGTGCAATCAATCATTTCTTAAAGGAAGATATCGATAAGGTGCATAAAAAAATGTTTTATCTAGAGGTAAAAACTATTTAGCATGTCGAAATGGAAGATTGTACCTGAAAACCGATTCATCTATGTACAGGAAAATTTCCCTCTGAGCGGCGTACACCGCACGCAGCACATTACCCTATGAGTAGAGCGATTTCAATGCCAACAGAGACCTAAAAGGCTAACTATAGAAATGCATACATATTTTCTGGAGGTTCTCTTGTGGATAGTTAGAAGAAGACTCCAAAGAGTCTTCTGTTCCAATATTTTCTGCCATTTGAAGAAATCAAAGGGCTCTTTGAGAACCATTGTAAATAATTAGTTGAAGTACTCATATTCTCGGTCGTTCCCCAGTTGTTATAACATAAGAGTGCAAAATAATTCACACACGCATCTGAAAACTTCAATGGCCTCATTACTAAGGACATACTCTAGGGTTGGCATACTTTTTATATATTTGTAGAAACATACCTCAACATGTCTACAGTGGCCACGAGGTGGCAGATAGTGTGTTTGCTTGTGACCTGGCCAACGCAAACTCAAGACCTGCTCGAATTTGTTCCAATAATTTTTCTCTCGAATCGACCGAAGATATCCGCTTTCGACAGAGTCCATGCTTCAGCGCCATGCTAGTAGTTGCACAGACTTTTGAAAGATTTTGCCTCCAGTGTTTCGGAGTTTGGCACAATTCTTTCAAGTATTATGTTAAAGAAGTCACATGACAGCACATCTCCTTGCCTAAGTCCTGTTTTGACATGATTCCTTCTTGTGGAAAAGTCCAATAATGCTGCAATTTCATTCATCAGTCAGACCAAATTTTGGAAATGAGATTGTGTTTATGCCCTTAACTAAGTCAAGTCATCTTCAGCTGCTTTGTACACTTCGGCTAGTAGGTCGTTAGTTTTAGCAGCCTCTTTGGATTTAAGCTTGGATATTGCAGCCCTTATTTCGGTTTGTTGTGGTGGACAGAAGTTTTGGCTATTATCGCCTATGTCGAAAGGTTGTCATGAGTGTTATGGATATGTTGGTGTTCGTCACAGTTATATAGTCTGCAGAAAATATCTACAGAATTTGTTGACTTGACACGTTCTTTTACCTTTTATTAAAACTTCCGTACATTGTCCTGGGAGTATTTTGTCTCAATACCTTCGATCTCGTGCTTCTCGTTCTCTTTCTCCTTCCTTTAGAGATGAAAATGTTCTTCCCATGTCTTTTGCTCGAAGAGTTCATGAGCAGCACTCGTCCTACTTTGCAGCGCCACTTTGCATGCGTTTTCTTTAACTGCATGTGCTTACCGACATTCTTCATCAACCCAGACCTTTCTTGGTACTTTTTTTTTTTTTTTTGGTTGCGCCAAGGGATGTGGTAATCTTCTAAAGATACTAGTAGCCCGGGCTACTAGCATGCACGATTCGCAGACCCGAATAATCGATGCCAGGAATGCGCCTACGTACTAATCCACACCCTGTACACTTCTACCACTCTCCCCACGGGACTGCCGTTAGGTATTACTTCGCGGGGCTGGTTAGCATATCAAGCTATTCGTGCTGTTCACCTGCTTCTGAGGTTTCTGCGGTTTCTGAGGCTTCCGATGTTCTGTTTCTTTGCCTTTCTATTCTCCTTAGCTCATTTTGTACAATTGTTACAAGAGCGCTTATTTCCGTCCAATTCTCTTCCGACTCCAACAAGTGTTCGAGGAGTAACGACGGACTGGGCAGAGTAGTTCTCCATGCCGTGAAGCGTGGGCAATAAAATACTGCGTGCTCCGTATCTTCATCTTCATTTGGGCATTCGGGGCAAGATGGTGAGCTGTCGTGTCCAAATCGGTGGAGATACTTGCGGTACCCGCCGTGGCCAGACAGGAACTGCGTAAGGTTATAGTTGCAGTCTCCATGTTTACGACTTATCCAGTCTTGGATTGTCGGTATGAGTTTGTGTGTCCATCTGCCTTTCGTTGTATTATCCCAACGAGCTTGCCACATAGCTGCTGACGCTGCCTTTTCCTCAATTTTGATCCTCTTGATTCCGTTGGCGTCATGTTGGCTCAAGGCTCTTCTGTTGTATATCCTCAACATTTCATCTGCAAGAATGTCGATGGGGGCCATTCCGGCTATAACAAAGGCGGCCTCATCTGATATGGTCCGAAAACCGCTGATTGTTCTTAGCGCGCAGAGTCTGTATGTTGACGATAGTTTCCTTCTGGTCTCCTTCGTCGTTAAAACATGCGCCCAAACTGGGGCGGCATATAACAAAACTGATGTAACAACTCTGGAGAGTAGGACCCGTTTTGCGTATCCAGGTCCACCAATGTTAGGCAGTATGCGCGAGAGAGCTCCCTGCATTTGCGATGCTTTCTTGGTTATATAGTCCACGTGTGTTTTGAACTGCAGTTTGTTGTCCAGTATTACTCCAAGGTATTTAACCGCTTCTTTGGACCTGATAATTTGGTTACCAACCTGGAAGTTGGCAAACTCTACACTTTTGCGACTAGTTATGAGGACGGCCTCTGTTTTATGGTCGGCAAGTTCTAGTCCGGCGGTGGACAGCCAATCCTTTATCTGGACAATTGCTTCATTTGTGGCAGATTCAACTCCACGAATCTGTTTAGCTACTGTCACGACGGCAATGTCATCGGCGAATCCAATTACAGTCACCCCCCCAGGTAACGCTAATCTCAGGACGCCGTCATACATAATGTTCCACAATAACGGCCCTAAGACCGATCCCTGTGGAACTCCCGCAGTGACATTGTAATATCGTACCCCTTCATCTGTATAGTATCTCAACTTCCTGTTGATGAAATAATTGGTCACTATACGCAGCAAGTAATATGGTGTATCCATCCTGGCGAGTGATCTTCTAATGAACGACCAGTTCGCCGAGTTAAACGCGTTCTTAACGTCTAATGTTACTACTGCACAGTACTCCTTTGTGCCGTAGAGCCATCTTTCCCCTTCGATGGCACCTTTTGCGATATTAACTACTTGTCTTATGGCATCAACAGCAGATCGCATTTTTCTAAAGCCAAATTGGCGATCTGAGAGAGCTCCTTTCTCCTCTGCTACCGCGAGTAATCTATTATAGATTATCTTCTCGAGAATCTTTCCCATTGTGTCGAGTAAGCATATTGGGCGATAGGACGATGGTTCTCCTGGAGGCTTCTTTCCTTTAGGTAGTAGGACCAAATGCTGCATTTTCCACTTTTCGGGAAACGTTCCTTCTTCGAGACACTTCTGCATCGTCATTATGAACATGTCTGGTCTCTTTTTTATAGCCGCCTTTACTGCCTTATTCGGGATGCCGTCGGGTCCGGGCGCCTTGGTGTCGCCTATTTTGCTGCATGCCTGAAGCAACTCTTCTGTGTAATTTGGGGAATAGTCGCTGTATTGAGCTCTCTTACGATGTTGCAAATAGTAACTGGTATTTGGGGAAAAAGTGCTCTACTATGGATCTCAACATCATTGGACATGTTATTGGAGGAGTTCTATAGCCCTTCAGTTTCGTCATTACTATTCTGTATGCCGAGCCCCATGGGTTAATGTCGGCTTCCGCACAGAGGCGTTTGAAACATGCGGTTTTGCTCTCCTTGATGGCTCTATTTAAATTGCGTCTTGCCAGTTTAAAAGTGTCCATGCATTGTTGAAAGTCTGGTCTCCTTCTTGATCGCTGAACTTTGCGCCGGGCTTGTAGGCATCTTGCCCGAAGTGTTTTTATTTCCTCGGTCCACCAGTAACACGGTGGTGCCTTCCTGCTGTTTGTCCTTCTAGGCATGGATGCATCGCACGCGGTGGTGATGGTGGCTGTGAGGCGATGTACAAGGGTATCCGCTGTTCCACTTAGGGTTAGATCCCCGTTCAACATTTCTTCAAATGCATCCTTATCGAAAGTTCTGTCATTCCATTTTGGGCCCGTGAGCTTTGGGGGCTCGACTGGTTTCTTTCCTTTTATTTCCATAATAATCATTTGGTGGTCGCTGTGTGAATATTCCTCACTGACCCTCCATTTTATGGTTCTCAGCATGGAGTTGCTCACAAGGGTGATGTCGATGATAGAGCCTATTCCAGCCTTCCGATACGTATATGCGCGACCTTTGTTAGCGATGCTAATCGATAGCATTCCAGTAGGGCTTGTCCTCTGGTGTTGGTTATTCTGCTGCCCCATTCTGTCGCCCACGCATTAAAGTCGCCTCCTATAACCACTGGGGCTCTTTGAAGTGCATCCGCGGTTAGATTGTCCAGCAATAGTTGGTATTCGCTCGTCGTCAAGCTAGGTCGGGCATAACAACTATAGAAATGGATTCCATTTATTTTCGCCCGCACGAAGCCTTTTGTTTGATCGCTTATTTCTTGGAAAGCATAGCGTCCGCATATCCATATTGCTGCCTGTTTTCCCTTATCGAAGATCCAATTATTGTTATCGTCGGGACATTTATAAGGTTCACTTATCATGATAACGTCCGCCCTTTCGTCCTTGGCCGTTTGTGCTAGGATGTCCTGGGCTACTCTACAATGATTAAGATTTATTTGTAGTGTCTTCATGGTCTTTTGCTAGTGATAGCTCTCCGAAAGACTGGGCATCTGTTACTGCCAGCTACATGCTTCGAATCATCTGGATGGTCTTTCTTGCAGAACATACAGGATGGTTCCTTATCGCAGTTCTTCGCTATATGTCCTTCTGCTCCACATCTCCTACATAGTCTAGAGCGGTCTTCCTCACTTTTGCATTGCCAGGCCAGGTGACCAATTTCTAGGCATTTGAAGCACTTTTTCAGCAGCGTCCGTTCGCGCATGCGACAGTTGACCCAGCCGATTTTGATCTTTCCGGCTTCTAATAGTTTTCCTGCGTCTTCTGCAGGAAGGCTAATCGTTGCCTTTTGGGTTCAACCATATGCCTTTCGCAGGGACAAAATGTCTGTCGGCGAAACTGTCACTCCAAACTGGGCTTTGATAGCATCGATTACGTCATCTACAGTAGTGACCTCATCAATGTCTTTAACCTCAATGATGGTGTGGTGCGTAAGTGACCTTACGTTCGCTTGCTCCGCTAAAGCTTCACTGATGACGCCTTTAAGCTGGGTGGTATTAGTACTCGTCTCCTTGAGTTGTATGAGAAGGTTTCCCTTCTGTGTCCGTCTGATTTTTGATACCGCCTTTCCCACTGTTTCCAGTTTAGGGTCTGCCTTCACCTTGCGTAGTATCTCCGCGTATGACAGGGTCCCTGTCGCTTTAATGACAATAGCGTCGGGTCTAAGTTTTTTGGCATCTTGCTGCTTCTTTTTGGTGATGTTTTGCCATTCTTTTTCTCCTGTCGCTTGCTTTTGGCTAGTGCCTGGGTTGAGTTGTTTTTCCCTGGTCACTGGGGTCTCCACGCAAGTTTTCGTGTTTCGCGTTTCCAGTTTTGAGCGCTTTTGTTTACGCTTCGGCTCCGGGTGTTTATCTGCGACATCGTTTACTCGGTTTTTTTGTTTTTTGGTTTGGCTCCGGTAGTTTGGTGTCTGCAACATCATTCAATGGGTGTTGCTGCTTCCGTTTGGGCTCTGGGGGTTCGCTGTCTGCAGCCTGTTTTCTCTTCGGCTCCGATGTTGGCTTAAGCCATGGCGAAGTTTGTGAGGAGTTGTTTTGACGGATCACTTCTTTTGCTTTCTCGTCGTGCAACTGAATCGCCGAGAGCTCGTAAAGGGCTCTGATGCTTTCTATAGCGTCTCTCATCGCTTGGTGGATAGAGCGCCTTTGCCATCTTCCAACATTTCAACCAGCCATCTTATTTGCTCACCTAGCTTGTGAAAGTCGGATTTCTGCGTGGTTGCGGGTGACTCGCGTCGTTCCTTGCACCTTTGCGACCCTGCTTCTTGGTCAACTGGCGACCTTTGCATCCTTTCTTGGTACTGGTCGTGTGAAACCGTGTGGTCGTGTGGTTGATGAAGAATGCCGGTAAGCACCAGTTGCGGCGTCTCAGCATTGCCACTGGTCTTTCGCTCTTGATACTGGTGGAATAGGAGTCGTGCGGAAATTTCGGAATACGAATTGCGCGGAGATTTTGGCGGTTTCTTGCTTATATCTTCCGACAGTAATTATTCTTCTTTATAATGCTTGAGATATCCGCATTTGTACCTTGGGTGTAACAATGTTGTGATCCAAGTCGATGTTGACTGCTAGGAAGGTTCGAACATTGAGAATACTGGAGGCATGCTTTGCGTCATTCGCAATGTGATCAATTTGGTTGATCGTTTTATGATCAGAAGACCGCCATGTCCCCTTGTGGATACTAAGGTGAGGAAATCGTATGCTTGCTATAGTGATGTTTCGTGAAGCCTTAGTCTGTTTTCAGATGTGATGTCATATAGGCTATGTTTATCAACTGTCCTACAAAAAATGTTGGTCCATTAGGACAATGGCCATCATTTTTGAAAGTTCCTTACTGAACTGTTCTACAAATATGTCGGAGTAGCTCAAGTAGGCTACTGCTTATCTCGCTGTGGAAGTCACCCTTGATTCCATCTATAGAATTACGTCCTCCTTCTGTGGACTTCTTGTTAGACATCTGAGCCGCAAGATTGCCAGTTAAGTCAGCAACGGATGCCTCGCCTGGCACATGTACAGCCATGTACATTAAACGGAAAGTCTGTCAAGCAAAGCAAAAAGTTGAGAAATTTTAAAAACCGTACTACAAATTAGATGACTTTCTCCGTCGATTTGCTCCTTCGTCAAGCAAATCGATTAAGCAAATCGTATAGTGTAAAACCCGCTAAACAAACCACTTTTTCGAAAATTGGGTTTCTGAAGTTTTTCGATGCTATATACATACATAGTTCTAATAAAAACAATTATGGAACAACTGATTTCCGAAAATTTCCGCTTCGATGTTTAAATTTTAAAATCAGAATCCAATAATTTTATGTATATATGTGTTTGAATACCAAAATTTGAATTGTCATTTGAAGAAGGATTTTTTTAAATATACTAGCGGATACCCGGCGTGCGTTCCTGCAGAGTTGTTAAAATGCAGTTGTGGGCAAACTACTGGACCAATTTTGACCAACCTTCTCGGGCCAATATCGAAGATTGTCTAAAAATCTGAGCTTAATCGATTTGGTGGTTTCGGAGTTCATAGAAAACATACAAACATAGTTACATTGAGTTTTATATACATATGTACAATGTGCATGCATATGTATATAGATTTTTAATAAATTGAAGCTTTATTTTCTTTGCCCCATGAATGAAATTATTTAAACCATTCGCTTTGTGTACAATACATACATATGTATGTATGTGGTTTTACAAGAAAATTCGTTTGCTTAACTACCTGGAGAAGAATTCAAATAATCTCAACGTTTTAATGCACCAGGAATACCAAACCATAGCCTTCCTGGAAAAAATAGTATACATAAACATATATGTATTAAATTCATGTAAAAGTAGAAACAAAGAAATTTTACAATGACCACCCAACACTGTCAACAGTGTCGACACTACTGGCAATGCGGAACACATACCGAGGCCAAAATTCCTTTATATGAAATTCCTAAAGCAGTATAACAAGGTGTGGTATGAATCGGAATTACGTAGGC
The DNA here is from genome assembly GCA_946965025.1 of Blera fallax. Classification (NCBI taxonomy): domain Eukaryota; kingdom Metazoa; phylum Arthropoda; class Insecta; order Diptera; family Syrphidae; genus Blera; species Blera fallax. The sequence continues at coordinate 60,931,142 of OX337246.1, forward strand.
ATTTCGTAAATATGTGTTATGTGCAAGAGCCAAGAGGACCAAACTAACCAATTTTACTCCTCAACTATTTTGTGCGAGTCCTTCGTCCCTTTTCTTAGGTATTACTCTGTTCAAGAGTAGTATTTTCCCAGGGTGGTAAGTAAGGGTTCTAAGCTATCTTTCCGTATTATGCAATTTTAAGATTTAATTTAGATAAAGTTATCTATTGAAAGACACTTAAACCACTAAACGACACCAATGGTATAAAGCCTTGTGGCATATGAGTTGAAATTGGCTGCCCATACCAACTACGGAAAGAGATATAGAGATAATTTTTTTTGTGGGGTTTGTGTTAAGGGGGGTAGCAAATAAAACGAAGGCAGACAAAAAAGAAACTATGAGTATAAGTACATGAACTATTGTACTAATCAGTTTTATTTTCTGGCTTACGTATGCACATTCGATGAGGGCCAAAGGAAAGTGTGCACCTTTACGATGCATTTTTAATATTTCATTTCAACGAATGGTTTAAATCCTCTTATGAAATATTTATGTACATTTTATAAGTAGTTTCATGGTACCATGTCAAATCGCCCAAAACCAAATCGCCCAAAAATCTTTCAGGCTTTCGCCCTCTAGTCACTTCAATACTAAGTTGAGGTGGGTGGGCACGCTACGCTCACTTAAAAAAAACTATGTACATTTCCTCGACTCATACACCAGACAGCCTTCGGCCTCACATGCACGTGCTCAGGGCGCCGCATATGTCAGGACGCCGTTATAACTAATTTGCAGCACAATAAGACCAAATTGGCCTTATTTCACTTTACCGATTTCACTATTGCACGCTTGGCGTTATCTCACGGTACTGGTCGCTATTGCATTTATAGGTCAGAAATAATTTCACAAAATTTGCGGTGAAGTTAATGCCCGCCTTCAGTGTACTGTTTGTTGGATTTACTTCTGATTTCGTAACTCTACGCCTGTAAATAAATAATTACATTATAAGCCCGCCCGGAAATATCCAGTGACAAGTGCAGTGAAAATCGCGAAAAACATAATTCGAGCTACTGAAGTTGCCGTTAGCGCAATTTCTTTTTATTCATGCTCAAATGATAACACTTGTTCTAATCATGGTATAGTTATTCTTTAGGTAGTTTATGGATAAATGATTTTTATTTCTGGTTAAATCTTTGCGTAGTGTGTAGTCATGGGTAGAAAAGCAAACGAAACCTCTAAAATTTCTTTTCGCAGACAAGGGAAAAATTATGGTGAAATTGATTTAGCAGTCCAATAGTAGTTCTACGATTGAATCTATCATAAAAAGACTAAATGGTACGATAGAAAAATTCTTAATGATATCGATAAACCACAAATAGTTCGAGAATTCGACAAACATCCCAAAATTAGTGCTCCGAGACTTGCAACAAGAGTGTGCAGACCACAGGAAAGTTAGTTAGTGTAGAAACTATGCGAAGGGTTACGAGTATCATGAGGCATGGATATAATGGTAAAATTGCACGGCGCCGACCATACATTAGCAAAACAAATCGGAAAAACGGTTCGAATTCGTCAAAGAGCTCATAAACTTACGACCTGATTTCTGGAATAGGGCAATAGTTGCTGTTGAATCTAAGTTTAATGTTTTCCAGTACGATGGGAGAATTTACGTGTGGAGAAAACCAGAACACAGCCTTAATAAGGAAAACCTTGCACCAATTGTAAGGCATGGCGGTGATTCTGCCACGGTTTGGGGTTGTTTTTCGGCCACCGAGACTGGAAGCGTACATTTAATGGAATCCAGAGAATATATCGACACGTGAAAGACCCACTTATATTACACCAAATTGGGAATAAGAAATACATAATGTTGTGTACTACTAAGACAATGATCAAAGCACAAGGTGATCAATGCTCGCTTGTGGATATTGTACAATTGTCCTAAAGTTCTGTCCCCATTAAGCCGACATAAACCTAGTAGAGAATTTGTAGGCTCATCTTAAATCAAAGTTGGGAGATCAATGTATAAAATTTTTTGTTGTTAAAAGTTGAATTATTTGTTTGTTTTGTGAACAAGTAATGGGTGTATTTTCACCCCAGTTCGAGTTATAGCCCGTCAAAGTGGGACACCTCCGATTTGGAGGTACAATCACTTTAAATGGTATAACTTCTGAATTATTGTAGTTACAGTTTTGTACATTTTGAAGAGACAGTTTAGTAGCGCATAAAAAATTTTACAACAACTTTGTGTAATTTTCTGCAGCCACAAAAAAGTTATGGCTCCTGAACACTCTTCTTAATCTAAAATCTGAAACCCAAACGAACTAACAGCACATGAGAAAAAATTCATATGTATGTTCATATGTATGTACTTGCGATCTAACTGTGCCTTAATTTTCTTCAGAATTCACGCAAAAACTGATGTGTACAAATTTTTCTGTTTTTTTCCGTTTATGTCGTCCAAAAAAAATTTCATTATTCTTTTATCCAACTGAAATACCGGAAATACGTAAAAATTAATTTAATACCTTTTACATTTGAAAATAAGTTAAGAGGTTCTTTCAAATGAAATCCTTTCTAGTTATGCAATTCAAAAGGTGAAAAATATTTTAATCGGACAATTTAGTCCTTAAATATTTGTTTCTATGATTTAAAGAGGAGTTGGTGTTTAGTCCTTTTTCTCCATAGTTTACTCAACGATAATGACTTTGCAAATAACAAAGTGTAACAAAAAAGAAGAAAAGCAACTAAAGTTCCACCACTTCAAGTGGTAACAAGTATGCGCTTTTTAACGAGTTAACATTTCAACTTTTTGCTCTTGCTATGCTGGTTGGATATATTCATGAGGTACAAAAAAACAAAATACAAGGAGCAGTTAAGATACTTATGCAGATGAGCGCCCCAAGAAGTGCAGGAACTCGTATTTTGTTTGTATTTGCGAATGGTTAGGTGGAATGTCCTTTAAGACTTAAGGGTGTTTAACAGAATTCAGAACTACATAAATATTGCCACTATCGAAACAAATGGCAACTGGTATGTACATACATATGTGTTGTATATGTATATTCCATTTTATTGAACACGCGTTTCAATCCAAAACCATAATTTACTTTTGAACTTTTTTATCCCACTGTTACGAATATCTTAATTTTATAAAATAAAATTAAAAAAAAAATGGATGGATGGAAAATGTGATGTTGACACACTTCGAGAATGTGCACGAGGACATGCAGCAGGACAACATACGAAACCGTTTCATTATATGAAATTCTATAATCTCAGAATATTTCTTGGTTTTGCAATTTATGAATTAGTCTTTCATCACTTACTTCTATAAAAGGCAAATCAGATTCGATGTATATATGTATCTGCCACGAAATTTCCGAATCTAACAAACGAATTTGAGTGCAGTTTTCTCCTGTAGATTCAGAATTCTTCTGCGGAGTTTTTTCTATACCACATATTAAGTTTCTTTTAACAAAAACCTTTTAAATAAACAAAAGAAGTATGTAGAGTCGAGTTGGTCTTCCCTCAAAATAAATAAGAATAAAAGATTTGGGTTCTTGGCGAGCTTTATTTATTTTTTATTCGAAGAACTAAAGTTTTTTTTATAATGTCTACACCGCGTGCGCTTTCCTCCTACTTGTGCGACAAGTCATAGGTAGATCCAAGTCAGTGTCGCATAAGTGAAGGTTAGCACTGAAATTTGTACGACTAGTCCTCCTAGGAAACGCCTTGTAGTGGCTAGTCGAACAGCTTCGTTGCGAGTCGAAGATCGTGTATGATCTGTGCTGCTTTTATACAATGCAAGAATGGGTTGTTTACATTTGTTGTTTGTTTAAAATACAGTTGAAAGCTTTGAAGCTTTTCATTAAAGGGTGCTTAAACATTTGTTTGGCAAGTTTCAACTAAATTAATTTATTATGATATATTATTCGTCAAGAAAAAAATTATATAAAGAAAATTATAAAAGAAAAAAAAAAAATTAATTCATGAATATATGTATATGTAAAATTCTGCAACGGCTTCAAGTATTAAATTTGATTTTTTTCCAATTTTTCGGTGGTTTATCTCAATTTTTCTTAACTCTCACCAAACAGAACTAAATTTAATTTACATATCTATGTAGAACTTTCATTAACAAATCCATTGATATATATAATCTTTGTACGTTGTCTTACAGAAAAGTTATAACATTATTTTAACATAAAACATATATTATTTGCATTGTATTGCGAATACGATCAGTGGAGACCATTGCCACTATCGGTGCCCAAGCGGCGTTCGTGTTTATGCGTGTTCATTCTGTAGTTACATACATATGTATCAACTACTGTTATAAAATGAAGTTGATATTTCTTTATCTGGTGTTTGTAAGAAAACGGCTGAACCGATTTTAGTGATTTTTTTTTATTGATTACGAAATGGCATGGACTAGGTTTAGATAAAGCTACTTATACAGTTTTGTGCTTGGGAGACTTTGCCTTTGTCGATTTTAATCAAATTAGTTTTGTCGTTTAGAGTTTTTAAAGACGCAAATTTCAAGTCCAAAATTATGATTCTACGTCATCTAGAGGCTGAGCAATATCCAAAAATATCATTTGTAAAATTCAGAATTTGATTAATATTTCATTGATCATGTCTCCCAACCATGCCTCAGTGGTGATAATCATTTTTTTGTTCTTAATTCTCCTTTCGCTAAATTTATGAGCAGAGGCGAGTGGCTGCCGATAGAAGGATGTGTGTTTCCTTATATCCTTATTTTTCTGTTATATATGCATACTGGATAGGTTGTGTGCATGTTGTGTCTGTGTGTGCTGCGGTAGCGATTCCCAATGGGGTTGTTATAATTGAGTTTGCACATTTTTAACTTCCCAATGGGAAGTTGTTGTATTTTGACATATCTCCACGTTTTAAGGTCACCTGAATCCAAATCCAATGTTTTTTACAGAGATGTCTGTGTGTGTGTGTATGTACGTATGTTCGTATGTGAGTATGTTCGTATGTGCGTATGTGCGTTCGGAATTATCTTCCGCGTCGATTATCTCGAGAACCAAAGATGATATGAACATGGGACCGGGTTCATTTGACGCGTAATTACGTAACTACGAACTGATTAAGTTTCCAGAAAAATCGGTCCAGTAGTTTTTTGTTAGTAATTAAATAACTAAAATAAAGGCAAACTAGCTGAATTTTGAAATTGATGATTTGTACTATTCATTCGTGCTGATTCTAAATACCTTCGTAGTGATTTTTTTTTAATATTGTAAATGTATGTTTTAGCAAAATTTTTATGAATGTCGTAGCAATTATTTTAAAAAAAATATTATTAAAAAAAAATACTTATGAACAAAAACTAGATGAATGTGTAGAATTTTAAATTTATATTATCAGGCCAGGAGAATAATGAGATTTCGAACTAGCCAACTCGTAACAACTAGTTATAATAAAAAAAATTACGTTGATAAAAATAATAATAGTAAAAAATGGGATGTGAATATATTGTTCGATATAAAAAAATCAACAATCTTTTTGCAATTCAAGGTTGCTTTATTAATATGCAATTAATACAAGAATATTATGTTTGAGAAAACATTTGGAGGTAATAGTATGATGTACATTTAACATTTAAAAAATAAATTATGACGTGGAACATGGTTGTAAGTAGAAGTTATTAACCGTAAAAGATATTTTCGATGAAACAATGCTTTTTTTCATTTCTATACATACATATAAATAGTATTTATGAAAATATATTGTTATTTCATATTTTGATAAGTCTTATGTAAAGTCGATTTCTTCCATTTTAAATCCGATTTAATTGCATATGTTGTGTATGGGCTGATTGATGTTATGAGAGCTTCATCAATTTCTGCTAGTTATTATTTTTTTGTGACAAGCCAATATGGAAATGTTTGTTGAAGATGATAAAATTCTTGAGGATATGGTTAATAATCTCCTACTGATGATTTTTGAACGGTTCATGGTGAAAAGCAGTAGTTTTGTGAACAATTCATGAAGAAAGTAAATTGTATTGTGCTGTCAGCTGCGTAGTCTGTTATCAATATTGTTGTTTAGTTACTTGTAAGTAAAGAAATGTTAATTCACCATTCTTAGTTGATGAGTGGTATTGATGAGATATCTCCAAGTTGATGGTTTCTTGATAACGTGAAGGAGAAAATTTCATTGTTCATCAAACATCGTAGTAATTGTAGAAGCAAGTGTTTATGTGTAGAACATTAGTGTTTGGGATTGAGCTTCATTAAACCTTTTCGTATGCGCAAAGATCTTGATCATGTGAAAAAAATAATACTTATTAATTAAATAATGAATATTGTTTTTTTATTTCTTCCCACTGGGAAGTTAGTCGTGTGGACCTTGCGGGTCGCACCCAGACCACATTTTCAGTATTATATTCAGTTTAACCAAATCAGTTGGTATGTATTTCAACAAATGCGTCAACTAAAATTAGTAAGAAATATTCTAAGCCTGATATTGGGCGCAGGGGTAAAGAAACAAAAACTAGGCGAATGTCTCGGCTGAGAAATGTGCAAAGTTCCACTATTATTAAACTTGGTTCTGTTAGTGAACGGTTTATTGTTATCGGTGAAAATGTTGTCCGACCGTGGAGCCTAAAGAAAAATTCATATTTTCAATATGAACTTTTCATTTCATACCAAAAGGAGTCGCATGTAGGTCGCATGTAGGCACAAAAGTTTGCGAAAGAATCTGCTGGATTGTGTTGTTCATGCGGAAAAGTACATGTTCAGAAAAATCTGTAGGTGCACCGCGGAAACCACCAAAGAGTATTCTACTGGGTGATCATCTTTAGTCAAAAACTTTTTTAGAGAGTCCCAGAAAGTTTAATTCAGCCTTTCAAATGACCTCCTTTGGTGATAAACGCATAACAGAAGGCAACTTTATTCCCACTTTTAAGATTTGGGGTCAAGTTTACCACCTTATCGGAACTTTAATGCCTGACAGTAACGCTAATCCCAATTTCCTACAAATCTATTTCATGGGGAATACGTTTCTGTCTTAAAACTGGCAGGGGGCGAAGCAAGGCGAGCACGGATCAGCTAGTGCCATATATAAAGCTTGTGTTACGTCAATGAATAGAGTAGAGAAAAATGTTCTTAAGCCTTTTTCTCATCTCATCAGTTATTCTGTGTATCTGATCTACGAGTAAATGTTTATTTCTAAATTTAAGTTGATGATTTGGCTTTGATAACACTTCTTTCATTATTATGAGAAGTCGAAAATGTTGCAGTACTTTTTCGGAATAGGTATCTCGCGTTTGCACATTTATTTCGCTTCGTGGCCCTGAATATCTTTAAATAATTAAAGACGTTTTCAGGATATGCAGTTATCAAATTTACTTTAAATTTGTTTCATATAGCATACACATCTGTAAAATATTATTGGATGCAATAATCGAAGAACGGAACCTTAACGTCGTCTGTACGAACTTCAACGAAGAAGAGTCTCTGAATTGCGCCAACTTTAGATGCATCAAAAGAGTGTATCGGTAGTTTGGTTGAAGGGCTAGAGCCATTAGTCCACATGCCAGATCTCTGGGTCATCATGACTTCAACAAGTAGGTATGTATTTGCAACACAAAGATTTACAGTACCGTTTAGTTGGTCTTTTTGATCAAATAGAGAATGCAAAGATCACAAGTAACTCAGTCTAACATTTTTAGAGAAAAATACATGGTTTTGTTCATTATGGGCATAACTTTTTGATCTAATGGTACTCAAGAGGCACCTTGACAGTAATCTTCACTGAACTAAAGTAGGACACTACCGCACATCTGGGAAATCTGACATCTCCAAATTAATATAAATACGATGGTGTTAATACAGATTATTTATACCACGCCATGTCTATAACTAGAGTAGCATGTGCATGTGTTTATATGTAATATGTTGTATGTTATATGTAATATATATTATGTGTAATATATATGGGGTACCCTCCAGTGGACAGTTGGTTATGTTGGTAATTGTCAGGAAGATTTTGAGAGTTATTGCACAATGTTGGGTTGGGGGGAGCAAAGGCAATGGGAAAAATGTACTTGTTTGAGTATTAATTTGCCGGCAATAATGGCTCTGGAGATAGATTGCAATACTGTGACAATAGGGTAACATACTACGAAAAAAACCAATATTAAAACCGTTTAAAGTCTTTCGTTTCATTCACTTCTTAACATATTGTCAGTTTTCCTGCGGATAAAATTTTAATACCAACTCATTCAATTTATGTAATGCAGCAGTCATACGAATCTTCTACATCAGTAAGTTTTATTAAACCTTAAGAAGATAGTCTTAAGTGCATTAGAGTAAGAAATAAAAGCACCGATGAAAATTTGCTCACCTGTCTTGTTGCCTGATTCAATAAACAATCAATTTAAAACAGAATTGTGCACGTTTATATTTCTTTTCAATTCAATTTATTCAATACTCAGAGTATTGTAATACGAGTACATTGCTTAACAAGAATACAAACTATTTTCATATTAAAATAGCTCCTTAAAACTCTGCAAATGAAAAATTTCCAACGCGAAGTACTTTTTCATCGATTGAAGACTCAAGAGTAGATTATTGGCAACTATTTACTGTAAGAAGGTTCTTGCGTTTCTAAAAGAGAAGAATAATTTTAGATTTTAGTTTCAAATAAGTACTAAGGTTCAGGTATATAGGTACACATGTAGATACAATCTTTATGTATCAAACAAGAAGGAGGTAACCCATTTTGATGAAAATTATTGAATTAATGGTTAATCATCTTAAAAAAAACGAGTGAACTTTTGATAAGAACTGAAATTGGAATTAAATTGAATGATACAGTTCTGAACGCTATATATTTTATTCTTAAAACCATAAGTCTCAATCTTAAGTTTCACGGATGTGTAATAAAAACTTGCCAAAGACCAGAGGAAGTTTTGGTGGATATTCTGTTTTCACATCCGTTTTTCTTTTTCGTTTTTGATGAGAAAAAACATGAAACAGGAAGAAAAAGGAACTTCCCGTCAGCTTGTATTCACCGAATTTCGTTGCAAGAAAATGGATGAGTGCGGCGGAAGCCAATAATGTGTTAAAAGGTCTTAGCTGTTGAAAAAACTTTTTCTGCCAAAGTAGAGAAATGAAACGAAAAGTTAAAATAAAAAAAATTTAAACCAAACTCGTGGTTTATAAAATAAAATTTCCTTTTATTCGCAAAATTTTTCCTGTGAACTATACATACAATATATTTGCTATTAAATTTCCATCGATGAATAATGCCAGTTACAAATTTATTTCTACATGTACAGCAGCACAACATCGAATATCGCTTCACTGTGCTTACCTATGTACATATGAATACAATATGTGAAGTGTTTTATCGCAAACAAACGCTTCTCACATCGCATTGCTCTCATCACTGTGGGCGTCTTCAAAGATCTAACCGGAACTAGGGATAGACTGCTAGAAGCTACTTATGCCTGCATTAGCTAGTTCACCAAGATTGTCGCGATAGCCACACCTAGATTCTCCTTATCTGGCAAAATCGATAGGGTTGTACCCTTGCCCGTACCAAAATTATTGTTAGCCATATGTTAATATTGGCCTGATAACGGATACATATGTATGTGTAGCCAGTATGTAATTCGTGGCTGTAGTCCTAATCTATTTCCTAACGCTTATTCAGCAGTATAAAGCTGTAGTGGCTTTATTTACGCATTCAAGGATGTTGGGTTTCCAGGTGAGTTTCTGGTCTGGAATTTGGGTTTTATAAGTGTCAGACTGACGCCATAAGGTTATGGATGATCGAAATGCAGAAATCTGTATTTCCTTGTACGAGTAAAAGGGCTAGTTCTGTTTTTTAGGGTTAACACCTTAAGGACGATTTTCATCGATTTCCCTTTACGGTACGCATGCTGGTAGGTTGACGACAAGTTTGGATTGATGTTGCCGCGAATATGGGCGTCTATTAATTTCTTCATAGTTTTGAGTTGAAATAGAGTGTTCGTCGGAAACCTTCCAATTCCTAATTTTATGATATTTAGGTATATAATATCGGAAACTAGGGTTATGTTAAGGAGTTTCTGTCTGTTGCTCGTAACAATGTTGCCTACAGCGAGGTTAGTATTTAAATGTAAACAAAAAGTTACTCACCTCTTTCTTTGATGTCTGTGCTGCCTCACACTGCATGTTGCGCTCTCGCATCACAGTCCAAAATGAGTGCAGTATTGTGCCTGTCTGCATCCGCATCCACTATAAGGATAATCGGAATAGGCTTTGAGTCAGGAAGGAAAAAAAATGTTGGCAAACAAGGCGGCGACTACTCTACTATGCAGTCGTCATGCTGAGATGCATACATTGTCTAATATAATCCAATCTTTCTTCCCATTCTTCAGCTGCCTTATCGTAGCGGGAAGAGTTAAGAGTCAAAAATCCTAAGGGTCTGGAAAGATCCCAGGTGAGGCATCGAGCTAAACGCTGAGGACGTCTTGACTCTGACGTTAAAAAAATTAAAAATGTATGTATGAATGAAGAAACAAAAATTAAGACTAACTACTCCAGCTTTCACTCACAAGTTCAAAAATCTTCCCGTGGTCTTATCGACTGCAGCTGGGCAATGATTCTGGAGGCCCCAAGAATTATACAAACCCACACCCCACGGCGATCTAGTCGTGTATTCAGGAGTAACAAGAATACTCAATTCCGAAGACTCCTGCAGCTCTCTCCGACACGTTTGGTGAGTTGGACTGGAAATGTGAAGAGAGTAGCGGAAAGGTCCAACCAAAGGCGCAGTCAAAGGCGCAAGTGCTGTTGGCAGTCCCCAGGTAGCGACGATGAAGAGGGACAGGTCGGTCGAAGTCACTCCAGTCGAAACCAGAGTTCTGGACTCTTTACGAACAAGTGGACTGTCCACTCTCACAGGAAGAGCAAGCATCAGCTTTCTGGGCACAATGGACTCTTAGTGGTCTAAGTGAGCCGTTGACAATCCTGTCAACAAGGGCACTTATGTACTTAACCTAAGAATCAGCTAAATGAAGTCGGCTCTGCTTTGGCTGCTCGAGGCCATTAAATCTGTTTACAGAATGCGACCGTTTATGCATCTTGTTAGGATTCAGTTGCGGTTTGATATCAAGTAATGCGAATAACCAACGACAAAAAACCATAATATTTAACATGTTACTTACAGACGGTAAATGGGAAACCTTCGCTGTTGCGTCTGCTTATATTTCCTATGACTCGGTTCAAACTTCCCCACCAAGGATGACTGAGCTCATTAAATATTATGAAATCAGAAAGATTGATCTTGTTCGAGGAGATCAATATTTAGATTTCTTACTATCGTCTGATCTTTTCATCAACAATGTTGGGTCACGACCAACATTTGTTAGAACGCGAAGGCAGGAGGTTATTGACTTGACCCTGTCCAACAGGTAGTTTGGGCCGATTACCTACTGGAGAGTTTCACCAGAAGTTACCGCATCAGATCAATGTCACATCGAATTCCAAATCGAATGCGAAGTTGCACCTTTGTAGGAAAGGATGAATGCAAGAAAAAGAAATTGGATACGGTTCAGGGAGGAGTTAGGCAATTCTGTCAGAGCTCCACACAAACTCAGAACGAGGCGAAAGGTAGAGGAGGCTGTTCAAGACCTGAATAGCGCTCTTAGCAGATTTTTGAACTGACGTGCCCGGTGAAGAAAACCGCCTGCAGAAGACCAGTTCCGTGTTGGAACTCAGAACTACAGCGAATGCTTAAAGAAACCAGAAAACTTCTGAATAGGTCCATTAACATGAATTTGGAAAAGGACTGGAATCTTTACCGATTGGAACAAAAACAATATAAGTGGTCGATTTGAATTTTCAAACAAGCCTCCTATAAAAATTTTTCCAACAAAATCGAAACCGGCAAACAGGCCGAAATCGCTCAGCAAACCTGAAACCTTTAACTGAGTCGAAGGCGGAGTCTTTCAGTCACCTGCGGGAGACTCTCTTCCCAAGAAATTAGGTCAGGTCATCGCCACAGCCTCTGTAGAGTTCCTCATTCGTCAAACGCAGCTTTTTCATATGATTCCGCAGAGTGTTGTAGCCTGTGATGATACCCACGAGGGTGGAAATGGATTTCCGAAGTCTCTTGGTTCTAGCTTTATCAAAAGTGGGCCATAGTTTCCTTGTGATAACGCAGATTTCTATGGAGTTCCACCTGTAGTTTGCCTCTCTCGAGGCTTTTTTCCCTGCTTCAAGCTTAAGTGCACAAGGCGGGATACTCACGGATCGTTCTATCATTTCATCCCACCCCTTGCCAGCTCGTAAGCCTTCTCATTACCTCGTATTCCTTCATGTCCAGGAACGCAGAAGAGTTCAACCTTGCGCTGCGTATCAAGAGCCTTAAGTTTTTCGAGACAGCATATCACAAGCCTCGCTTTTACTTTGACGGCAGTAATTGCTTGTTGCTTTAATAGCAGCCTGGTTGTCAATAATAAAGGTGATCCCTTCAGGAGGTACTGCCCTTACCGCAGACTCGCAGATTGCTGTTCTCACTGACAGAACCTTCGCTTGGAAAACACTGCTGTGGATTGGGAGTCGGATTGATCGTGCTATCCCCAGCCGTTCAGGGAAAATGCCAGAACCTACGCCAGTGGCCATTTTGGAGCCGTCTGTATACACATGGATTGCGCATTTAGTTGGCTGCTTGGGAGCTTTCGCCAGTACGCCTGGCTTTGCTATAGATGCTTTGATTAACATGCCGCCCTTGATATTTATATCATGGGATGTATACTCAGAGCCATTATGATTATTATTGCGATGCCGTGACATAAGGCCAAATTTGTAAAAGTGACATAAAGCCAAATTCTAGCATTTGGCCTTATGAGTCTTTGATAAAGCGATACTAGGCCAATTTTGTTTTATTTCACTTTCTACTGCATATCTTTAAATTCGTTAAATTAAAACAGACCTAACTACATGCCGCATATTTTTTTTAGATCGGGTTAAAGTTCATTATGGCAGAAGCATCCCTCGCGTACTAGCTCTGCAATGCCCAGAAAAGAAAAAAAAAGATCTTTAGGAACAAAGGACTATGTCTAACAGTTCATTTGCTTTTTGTGTCGACCTAGTTGTTTTCCGCCTCTATAGTACTAAATTAAATGTTGATAAAAATGTCCTTGGCATTCAGGCCAGAGTGGGGCCCAATTCTTTTTTATTCTACGCACTTGACAACTTACTATGAATGTAATCACCTGAGGCGATTTCTGAATAAGACAACTTATTTTCAATTCGACGACAAAAAGAAATTTAAATTTGTAAATTCAATGTGAACAAATGAGTTCAGAAACAATTTACAAAAAACATTTAGGAATTCGTTCCTATTGTACGGGGAAATGGGGGATCATCTTGCATTTGAATACTGTCCCCATTTTTAACTTACGCGAGGTTATATTAGGAATCATCTATCAAAGGAATATTTAGGTAACTGAAGCTTCTTTTGATTGAATTTAAATGAATGCCATGTTAAGGTTCCTTTAATACAATTTGATCAAAAAAATTTAATGTAAACAAATTTAACAAATAATTGAAAACACTTTCAAAAGTGCAGTAGGCATGTTCATATTTACATAACATGAATATTAGATTTTCAAAAAAATTCAGTCTAGTTAATATGACATAAAAAGTTAACAAAAATGCATATTTCAATAGGTACAATTGAATTTCTTGGTATATTAAAGTTTGTCAACACCCATGCCAATTATACGCCATAGTTTCTTTGAGAATTCTTTTTATGCAACTTCCAAGCTTACAACTAAATTCAAATTCGAATATCTTTCGCATGTTCCTCATAATAACGAACCGGCTGCAGTAGCAGTCACAAGTTTAGCGCACTGCAATACCATGCATTATCTTGTCGCTTCGGGTATTCAAAATAAGTTTCTTGGTTAATATCCTATGCAGAAATTTTATATCCATAAAACTTTTCCCTCCTGAAAATGACAAGGATGCACAAAAGCAACAGCAGCAGCCTTAATGTTGGGGAAATGAAACAAGCCAAAAGAAAGAAGTAAAAAAAGCAAAGAAAATAAAACTCGTATCCCGTTGACATTAGAAAGTCGGTTATAACTTTAAAAGATGGTTACATCTCTTTGTCGTTTAGGTAAATATTTTTATTTTTCCGTCTAGGGATTGCCAATGGATTCTTCGTGACTTTAAGGTACTAAGCATATTTGAATGCACAGATTACTAAATATTATGACAATTGTGTGGGGCAGAAATAAAGCAGACACAAAATATGTACATACAGGTAGACCAAATAAATATGAGTTTCTGCTGATACACAGATTGGTAAAGTATTTCGAACATTTACTGGACTCCACAGAATCTGTCTGTATCATAAATCGATGCTTTTATCATATTTTTGGTCTGAACATACCAACTATTTTCTGTAATCTAAGCGCGCCATGGTGAAGAGTTTTTTGTAGTTTCTTTCAACTTATTTCCAACTTTTCTTCATCCTCATCTTCTCGTTGATATAAATATGACAAAAATCTTCTTTTAACCTTAGTATTGTAATGAAGCTATTAAACTAATTCTTAATCGAGGTATGGCCAGTTAAGAAATGTTCCATTTTTCGAAATATGTAGCTCTTATACAGTAGGTACCGAGCAAAAAAAAATCGTTCACATCAACGGCAATTACCGTTGCTTTATCTCTTGTAACGGTAACCAATGTGTTTTTTCCTTTTGGGATATTTGTTCCTATTGTGAAGACATTTGATTTTTAGCAGCAGTATGAAATTGCTTTTCTGCTAGTGTATGCAAATTTGCATTAAGTTATTAAGTTAGAAATGGTGCCGTGAAATAACGCCGAGTGAAATAAGGCCGAATTTCAAAATTCGGTTAAACACATGGGAGGGTCAGTAATGGTGTGGGGGTAATCAATCTAAAATATTCTTCAAATTGAATTTCTCTTCAAGGAGTGGGTCAATTGTGTCAAGTAAGTGGTCAAATGAGTGACCAAACGTATCAGGAAATACTGGAAAACCATATGCTTCTACATTTGGTGTCGAATATTCCTGTATACAGCTTTTTCCAACACGATAAAGGCCCAAAACAAACCAGCCAGTTGGTGAGAAGCTACTTGATAGAGGAGAATGTTGATAATTAAAAAACTTTTTTTTAACAATTTAGGTAAAATTAAAAAAAATGATTGCAATGCTTTTTGGTAAATAACATTCTTGGTGATGGTTTCCCGACTCGTCAGTTTTTTTCAATGTTTTTGTAATTTTTTTTTTGCCTATCACCTTCGTACCGTAATTATTTACATTTAAAAAAAACAACTAAATTAGTTGAAAATTATGGGCGGTACAGGGAAACATACGCCCACGCAAAATTTCGAAGTACATATTACCATGTCAAATGGCAGAGTTCTTATTTAAGACAAGACCGTACTATTTCGTTTGCATTTTATATTTGCTGTATGTACTGTATGACATACTGCGGTGGCAAGCTAATTAGCACACCCCTAGGGAAATTGATATAAGTTCATTTTTCTACAACACCACGTACTATTAAGATTAAAGTTCCTCAAAGCTTTAAAGCCTGCTAGCCATTTATGCGTTGTCCAGTATCCTGAACAGTCATGTTTTTTTTTTTCTTACCGAGAGCAGGTGAAAATCTTCTAAAGACACCATTAGGCCCGACCGCGCGTGTGGTATGGTAGCGTGAAATTTTTACTCACGAAAAACACCTCTCTTCAGAATTGATACTACAACTTAGCTGACTCTTATCCAGCAGTTTTATTTTCGCTTACGACAGTCGTGATTTTTGGGAAGAGATGTTCGTATGTAATTAAAGAGAATGTAGCAATTAGACAGGTAAAATTCCAATGAAAGTTTTTCGTTGAAATCGTACAGGGTGCTTCGTGGAAAAATATTCCTAAACAAAAGAGAATGCCGCCGTCCAGTTACTTTCAAACATTTACACCAGAAATAAAAGATATGATGAAGGAAAAGAGAAAAGCTAATAAAAAACGGGAACAAACACGGTATCTGCAAAATAAAGCTCATGTAAAGAATTTGCGTAGCTCTCTACAAAGACGATTTAACATTTTAAGAATTGTGAAACACAAACTTACACAAACTTAAAGTTTAATGGCAGAAAAACATTCGAGTTATTCGCTTTGGTAGGGTAATATTAATAAGCCTTAAATTCAAGCAGCACCAATCAAGAAAAATCACGACTAATGGGCCAGAGATTATAAATGGAAAACTCAAGTTTTTGTTTTACTTAGTTAAGAGGCAAATTGAGAACGTTTCTCTTGACACTTATTACTCTCGGACTTTTGTCGGACATTCGCGAGAGGTGGGGCATGAAAAAACTTTTCGGTGTTTCTGGGGTTGAAACGTCGATCCTCTCGTTCAGCAATCCAACGAACTAACCACTTGAGCAACGGAGTCTAACCACAACTGTTATGAGAAAGCTTCTAAAAAATAAGCTTTTCGGATATGGGTCTGTAGGTCTCTTCCATTTGTGCGAAAAAAATATAACGAGTACAAAACGAATGGTCTCGAGAAGTTAGGCCCTGGACCTCATGCGCCAGATATTGGTTTTTTTTTTTTTGTATCTACCCTGCTAGAAAATTTTTTCATAACTTTAACACATCTTGATTTTGCTTTATTATAATGTTGATTAAATCAATCCATTTCCAAATAAGTTTCATAAATATTTTGGAAAATAAAATGGTAAGTAAACATTTTATCAGTCATCTTTATCGGTAAAATCATTATGAATCTTAATTTTTCAAAATATTCTATGTGTATGTTTACTGCTTTTATATGTACATATATCTCATATACATATTTCCTGCTTTGTATATTCTGACCTACAAGTAAGAAGATACATACCTACAGGGAAGGGGAGACATTCAACAAATCAACCGTATTTGGATTTCAACTTGAACTTGTTTTTATTTTCACTTTAGAGATTGCTTTCCCGTTGTGTATCCATTCTCAACGCGCACATATTTCTATACGATGTATGTGTATTTTCGTTCCATCAAATGCTTTTCATTTTATAGAATTGAATTTGTGTACGAAATACTAACGTCCATGGACGAGAGAAGATAGCATGGTTTGCTTAGTTCGATGGTTGATTGGTTACCTACCAAGATGCAAGAATAAGGAATGTTCTGCAGATAGAATTTGTTATAATACGATTTTCCACAGTTTCCACCTGACGGACTGCAGAATAAAATGAAGCCTGAAGTATAGAGAAGGAATTTACTGCAGTCGTACAGAATAAAATCAAGCTTAAAATCAGGTATTTAAGTTCCAAACCTATCGAAAAATAAATCTAATATCTATTGCGAATTTATGTACCTAAACGTAGCGATATGTATTATAAGGGATGCCTTCGTAGAGAAGTATTTCCTTCTTTCTGGATTTAACATAAAGTTTCGATGTAGTAAAGGTCACAAGCTAATCAATTTTATTTGCACAAAAGCCACAAAAAAGTCCTACCCTTCTAATCACTACACTAAACACTCTTTCCTACTCACTATTCAGAAGATAAAACTATGTATGTATATTCAGTAAAAGTAGGATCTAAAAATTTGTCAACTTTAATATTGTGTTTCAATGCACTTGGAAATAAAGCTGGCAAACGCCGTGAATGGACGTTTGTTAAACTAGCAAGTAAAGTGATTTTTTCCCTCAAATGGATGAATTTCTATTTCTCAATTACCAATCATCCGTGATGAGTGAATACAAATTTGTTTTTTTTTTTAAGGAAAAGAAAGACTCAATCACTTCTCCATATATGTAAATAACAAACATGGACGGCGGAGCGGATCCCCCTACCGGTTTAAAATCAGCGACTCTGCTACCAAGCAGGGGTGAAAAGCATAACCGGAAACATAATGGTGAAGGTTCCCCCACCTAACAGAAATACAAAATGATGATAATATTCCCCGGTATATCGTCATCACTGGTCTAGAAAAGGAGGGCAATTGTGTAAATTATATACCAACAACCGAATCAGAATTAATCGCGGACTAGACTAAAATGTACTCGTTCTTAATATTGCGATAGCTGATAAATTAAATAAGGCTAGACTCATTGACTCAATTCGAGTCAAAGTGTGCAAGCATGTGAACCTTAATTCTGTTAAAGGATGAAATTAAAGGATGAACTAAAAAATTCAGTTATCGATGTTCGAAAAATTATGAAAAAAGAAAAGGAACTACTAGTTTTAACTGGAGAAGCTATTCTTACTTTCGATCAAATTCGCAGTTCACAAGAGGTCAAAATAAGTTGGTTAAACTGCAAGGTTAAGAAATACATACAAAATTCCATGCGTTGTGTCAACTGCCAAAAATTTGGCTCAACAAAAATCGACACAAAAATGCTTCTATCTGCAAAAACTGCTGTCTTGCTCCACCTCACGACAACTGTGCAAGAATCTTCTGCATAAACTGTAACAACGAAGATCACACTTCATACGATTCCTCCTGCCCTACATCCCTTAGGTACAAATCCGTCAACAAAATTACAGCCGATAGTCGCGGCACTGTACGCGACGCATGGCAAATTTATACTAACTCTCCACCAAAATAAGAGAACTAGCACTAACCCCACAATGGCGGAAAGAATTAATAAGAGAATTGAGAATGAAACAACACAATCCCACTATCTACAAAATTCTTTACATACTCCAACAACAACACCAGTATCGCCAATTACACTTCATTCATTTCATACATACGTCCATACCACGTATACCAGTTGATCCACAGTGAAGTACGGAGGAACGCGAGTCGAGATTGATTGAACCGGCCTCCTAACCATCAACTTTCTATAAATTAGGCGACCAGATATGAAACCCGGTAGATAAGAAGGAGGACGGCAAAAGGCGATCTATTCATCAACATATGAGAAATGCCATTGATAGTTAGTTAGCTGGCCGCAGTAAAGCTTCACCAGCTGGCAACCAATGGTCGGATTATCAACTCCAAGCTGAGTGGGACGTCTATCAGAAGATCTGTTAGTAGAGGCACTCCGCAAGGAGGTGTTCTATCTCCGCTTCTGTGTAATTTGGTGGTCAATGAACTATTGATAATCATGGAAGGCGAGGGATGCACGGCGATCGCTTATGCAGATGATGTTGCTTTGGCCGTCTCGGGAAAGCACCTAAATACTCTGAAGGAACTAAAAACGCTCTAAATAAGCTCACTAGATGGGCAGTTCGGTGTAAACCCCCACAAAACTGAACTATCGTAACCGATACAGTTATTGACCATAAGAATTTTTTTTCTTTAAATCGCCGTAAAAAATTATTGACGGGAGTACTTTGAAAACTCTTGGGATTGCGAAATATGTTATTTTATTAGAATTCATTAAGTTTTTATATTAATTAAGAAAAATTGACAAAATAAAGTTTAATCACAATATTTCAAAGGGCTTATAAAATTGTATATTAATTGACACCCATGTACAATTGTTGACACCACGTAAAAGTACAATGGTTGACATTTATACACAGCTATTGACACAATGTAATGATATAGTTATTGACATTTCTTTAAAAGTTTTACACGGCAGGAAAAAAGGAAAAAAATAATTACCTTGATTCGTTTATCTAAGAGCAAATATACATTTTGAATGCAGCGATTTAAAATTAAAAAACATAGCTATAAACATTTTTGTTATTTCAAGTTTATTAAAGTGATACTTATTTGGGTTACAAATTATGTTGAGTTTAACTTAACTTAAAATACCCAAACCCCATCCCTTAGGTAATGTTTTTCGAATATCCTCTGGTATTCTCTTGTATGGATATATAACCATGGGTGGAACCAAACTGCCCACGGCTGAGAATGAGAACATAACTGTTAGGTTAGATTTCGCCAGTCCTCTATCAATCTCGTATATATTACGAGCACCTCTTGCTGCCCACACGTTTTTGGTTTTAGGACACAGTAAGAAGTTGGTTTCATCACCGTTAAAAATCCTGTCTTCTAGAATGTCCCGCCAATTTTTCTCCTTCAGGAAATCTTCAATCTTAACAAACCACGATCTTATGTCCGAAAATCCCACTGTGACACTTGCCGATGTAACCGGGTCTGGTGTTCTGGGTGTCGACTTAAAAACGCCTTAAACCAACCATTCCCCGGCATGTTTTCTGGCCCAAATGGATGGTCCCGTTTGTCACCATCGAGAAACTCTTTAACGGCATGGAGCACATCCTCTTTTCTTTTAGGAAAACCTTTTCGCTGGGATGATGTTATACATTCTTTCAAGGCTTCTTCTTCGATGGCAGTTAAAACTGTCCTAGGACCTGGTCTTGTTTTAACAAATTTATCGCTTAATCGAAATATAAGCGTTGTTCGAGGGCCCCCATAAAATTTGGCCGCTGCCTTCTTAGACATAGTCCTGACATTTTCAAGAGCTTTTTTTTAGGTCATTTTCACGGTATTTGTGGCTGCATTTCGGCATTTTTTCAGCTAAATATTTATTTAGAGAAAACAACTATAATTGACACCCTCCAACAGCATAATTATAGACACGGTGTCAACTCTTGTATTCCCATTCCCATGACACCATGATGTCAATAAAAGGAATTGAGCAAATACTAATACAATAGTTGACACCCCATTTATTTAATTAAATATTAGTAGAAAAAAAAAAAATAAACATAAAAGATCTTTTGCAAGAAATGAAAAATTTGATCATGATTGTATAAAATACATCAAATAAAGTCACTTACTTGTTTTAGTTCCAACGGCAAGGTCCAACGTACAGCTTGTCTGTGCATAAGCGGAGCACTTCGTACAACTCCCTCCGCGGCACTGAAAAATAATATTCTATCTAATACCCCTCGATATATACATATAGCAAGCAAATGGCAGCGATTGCAGCCGTTCGCCTTGAAGCTACCCAACAGTGGTCAAGACAAGAATTTGGCCACGCCTCTATTCTGAATAAATTCAAAATCTCTCCCGAAAGTACGGACTGCACTATCCCACGTCTAAATTTTGAGAAGAACTTCCTAGTCACCATCCCTTCCAGATCACTCTGGGAGGACGATGCATTTTTAGAAGATGAATCAATTCACTTCTAGACGGACGGGTCAAAAACCAAAGATGGAGTTGGTGCAGGTGTTTTCTCTGATAAGCTTAACCTTAAGCTCTCCTTCCGTCTTCCAAATCATTGTAGCGTGTTCCAGGCGGAAATAAAGGCGATCATAGAAGCCCTATCTTGGCTTAAGAAAATCGTGATATCTGCTAGAGATATCCGCATCTTTTCTGATAGCCAGGCAGCAATCAAATCCCTGGAATCGACCTCTATAAACTCTTTAGTAGCCCTAGACTGCCGTTCGTCACTTGTGGAGATGGCTGAGCAGTTCAATATTCACCTGTGTTGGGTGCCGGACCATAGAGACATTCCAGGGAATTGTAAGGCCTATGAACACCTATACCCATCTTGCCGGACAATGGCACCTTAGGTATTCCAGTCGCTACTCGCAAACTAAAACTTAAGCTGGATGCTGTCGAGAGTACAAATCTTAGGTGGATAAGTGGATCAACATGTCTAGCGACAAAACAGATTTAGCCAAAGCTGGATCTAAAACGCTCTAAGAATTTGATTTCTCTCAATAGATTGCATATCGGCACAACAATAGGTGTCATCACTGGACACTGTGTAATAGGCAAGAACGCTACAAGGCTAGGCCTCTTCGCGAACGATTTCTGTAGAAGCTGCATGGATGAAAAAGAGGAGGAAACTATTCCTCACCTTCTTTGTTTCTGCCCAGCTCTCTCTCGTAGAAGGAAACTCCACTTAGGAGCTCCCTATTATAACGATATAGGCGACCTGATGAATATTGACATTAAGAGCCTCCTACGCTTCATAAGAAGTTCTAATTGGTTTTAAAACGAGTAGGTAGAGAGAAACTTTCTCCCATGATCCACGTGATATCATAACGGACCTGTCTTTGGTCTCAGTGTGCTGGCGACTCCTAGCTGGCAGCTACTTCAACCTAACATAACCTAACCTAGCTGGCTGCAATTAAGACACACGATGACAGAGCCAAAGACGTTATCAGAAAACATGCCTCCCAAACAAACTTTCGTACACCGATATACTCCGCAAAGTTGAGGCGGATCCAAAACTCGGCATCCTGGGCGATGCCGTAACCAGGATTAAGCGAACCCAGAAGGGCGACCTACTGTTCCAACATAGAGGACTCCAGAGTTAAGGATAAATGGGGTTGAACGCTGAACATCTAAAGAAAACTTTTGCGCTTCTCTAAATATGACCGAATCCACCAGATAAAACTACATAAATGGGGAGTTCCAGAACAAATCCCAAAAGTAATTAGTTCCTATTCATTGCGAAGAACGTTCTGCGTCGATGTGAATGGCTTAACCACAAAAACGCTTAAAATTTGAGACAAGGTTCTCTCTTGTCAGTATATCTCAATGCCAACATAAATGCACTTGGAACGGAGCTTGTCGAACCAAATCAAGGTCTAGATATCTTCATGGTTGCCTCTGGAGACCTATCAGATGCTAACGCTGCCTTAGAATCTACACTACAATCTATTCTTGAACACAAAAACTAGTGCGATTGTTTCACCATCCAAAATAGAGGCATTTCACCTTTGTCGGCAAAAGAAATATACACCACCCTCACTCGTTCTTCGCAACTCTACAATCACACTCCAGAAAGAACTAAGAGTATTAGGTGTAACTTTCAGCGGTAATCTAAAATGCGACCTTCATATAAAAAATACTACTAACCAACTGAAGACTCGAAACAATGAATGCTCTGAAAATGATATGTTCCCGTCGAAAATGGTCCCATACAGAGACGGCTCTCAAAATAAAAAGGCTTAAGTCGAAGGAACCCTCCAGCAAGGACTAACTCTTTTCATGTGAACGTCGAAGAAAAACTTGGAGAACATTGACGTATGCATAAATGAATGCGGTCAAACATCCACAGGTGCACTAAGAACTACACTAATTGAAGCTCTTAGAGTAGAAGCTGGCTACAAATTAATTAACCGAGTGGGACAAAAAAGAGCAGTTAACTTAATGAGCAAAGCACTTGCTGATATGACCCATCTACTCCACATAGCTTCACCAGAAAGTCTACATACGTGGGACAAAACATAACAGAAAAAGTTTTATCTCTTCTCTAATACTATCTTTTATTTCGGCTCATGAATGGATTCCTTTAGAATCACCACAAACCACCAGCTCTCCCCCTGCATGGAAAAGGCATTTGTTGTCTGTTGGCACTAGTCTTTCAATCCACAAAAGAAAGTACTCCAAATCAATACTTTCCCGTATGCTTCACCAGGATCTGATCGAAACTTTAGAACCTTTAAGCGGATTCTATACACATGGATCGTATAAGGACAATAACTTCACATGAGCAGTCTTCGCAGCCAAAGAGAATAATGAAGAACACATCACCTTCCAGACGTGGCAGGAGGGTACTTAACTGAGGCTACAGCATTATTAAAATCCCTGTCAATTGTGCAAACTTTGGAAGCAAAAACTTTGATTTTCACTGACAGCTTAAGTATCCTTACCGGTATTAAAAATGCAAGAAATAACTGCCTTGCTATCAATTATATTCGTAACATCCTGTGCAGTACGTAAGAACCTAACTATGCTAAGCATCAATAATATCCTAATAAAATGGATAATTAGCATGCTATAAGGCAGACATATAATTACTGAACTTGAAGGAATGAAGATAGAAGCATACGACTCCAGAGGTACTCTTCAAGGCGGGGTTATATCCCCACTGCTGGTCACAGGCAGCCACTAGCGCCCTAAGAATAAGCCAGTCTGAAAACTGGAAAAGAAATACTGTGGGCCACTCAACGATCCTACAACACATTGGCCATGTACCTATCACGGACTACATTACGCCATATTTAGACTTCACGAGCCCTGTCTCTTGCGCCTACCCTAGCAGCGAAGAATGGAAAAATGACCACTTACCGAATGCGCAATCCATATCTGTGTACACAGACGGCTCCAAAATGGACACTGGCGTTGGTTCGGGCATTTTCTCTAAACCGCTGGGGATAGCACGATCAATCCGACTCCCAAAATATAGCAGCGTTTTCCAAGCGGAGGTCTTGGCAGTGACAACAGCAGTCCGTGAGTCTGTGGTAAGGAGAATACCTCCTGAGGGTATCACCTTTTTTATTGACAGCCAGGCTGCTATTAAAGCAATTACTGCCATTGAAATAAGATCGAAGCTTGTGATGTGCTGTCGCGAAGAGCTAAATGATCTTGGCAAGCAGCATAAGGTCATACTCTGCTAGGTTCCTGGACACGAAGGAATACCAGGCAACGAGAAGGCTGACGAGCTAGCAAGGAGTGGCTCTGCATTGACCACCGAATTGACAGACCCATCCGTGAAAATCCAGCCTTGTACACTTAAGCTTGAAGCAGGGAAATCTGCGTTATCACAAGGAAACTGTGGCCCACTTTTGACAAAGCTAGAACCGAGAGACTTGTTCGGAAAGACCGGAAATCCATTTCCACCCTCGTGGGTATCATCACAGGGCAGAACACTCTGCGGTATCAAATGAAAAAGCTGCGTCTGACAGAAGAGGAGCCCTGCAGAGTCTGTGGCGATGAGGAAGCGATTGAGGATACAACCCACTTCCTACGCCACTGCCCCGGCGTCCAACATTCTAGATGCAGGTTCCTGGGGAGACACTTCTTTAATAACCTGGAGGAACTCTCTAGCACGCCAACGGAAGCCCTGATGAAATTCATCAAATCTACAAGATGGTTTGTATGCGAACGACCACAAAAAAGGTAAATTGGAAATTAAGTTGTATATATATGTATGTATATATAATAGACATAAGGTAAGGGACGAATTATTTTTCCCCCAATGGGTAACACAATGGGTCAGCATTGACCTGAGTGCGGCGTGGAGGGTTGCTCCTCGCCAGCCCACATACGTAACCAAACTAACATCCTGTGTTATAAGGGTAACATAAATTTAGCATGGGTACCCGACCATTCCGGTATCAAAGGAAACGAGGTTGCAGATACTGGAGCCAAGGAAGCTACTCGTATGTAAAGAAACTGCCAAATATTCCTCAGCTTATCCGAAGAGTTTTCATTGCTAATGAAAATAAAGAGCTTCACACATCTCAGAACGCCATACAATAAAATCCTAAGGAGAGAAGAATGTATTTCGCTATTCCGGATCAGAGTAGGAAAATCTCTATTTACTAGTCGACACTATTTTACGAAGGATCCTCCTGAGAAGTGTGAAAATTGTTGGGAGGTTCTCTTAATTTGGCATATATTTACGGAATGCCCGATTTCTCACCAAACGAAAAATACCCACTCACACGAAGAGAAGCCGAAACATCTAGCAAAAATCCTTAATCCATCTGAACTATTCAGCGCATTAAAGAAGGCACTACTTTTCATAATAAATTTAAAGGCATTTAAAACTTTAAATATAAAACAAAATTACCTTACATACCCGTAGATTTTGAAGATTGAAAACTTTTATTTCGAAATGCATTCGAAAAAGTTAAGCTTGACACTTCAAACTCTCACACATTTTGGTGCTTGAATTAGACCCACCCTACCGATTTTAATTTCATTGAAGGATACCAATGCATTGTTTTATAAGATACTCGGGAAATGCTTTTTATACCTTTCTATTCCAGGTTTTATTTAAGCTAGACGTAGAGGATGGTAACCCACATTATTGTGTTGTCTAAAATCTACTCACAACTCATCATTTACACATTTGAATTTATACATATGCATGTACATGCATACATGCATATATACTTGTGTGGGTTTTTTTTCAATGGAATGCTGAAAGACTCACACATTCCTAGACATTACCAGTATTGCCATATTGCCTGTATTACCAATTAGTAAGACGAAATAAATGCGCGATTGTATATGAAACTGAATTTTGCATGCCTATTCGGAATCATTGACCGCCTGGATCAGATTGAATTTGCATATGTAACTAACTACGCAAAATATGTAATCGAATAAAAGCACGCATTATTCACAGTACACAATGTAGTGGTACGTCTGAGTCAAAAAATCGATTCATTGATTGACATTATGACATTCTCTTCTCATTTTAGTTGCAGCTTGCAGTTTGACTTGTTTGTACTTTTGAACCTTTGAAAATTAAAAAAAAAAAAATAGCGCTGATTCTTACAAAAATTATTATTATACGAGTTGTTACGCTAACGTGAAATTAAATGCAGGTCAGTTCATATTACTTCCAAAGCGATGCAATTGCATCTTTACATTTTTTTTCCATAAAAATTGAGAATAAAACATGTCCCAACTCGATTTTTTTACTTGCACCTGCAGGCAAGTTTTGTTTTCGTGAAAGTTTTCGATCTCGGGATTTTGATGGATGTTGATGTTTTTATTCGATGCATCGTTATGTATCGATGGAACGTTTCGATGCATTACAGCGAATAAAACATCGATGTATTTTTGTATGGACGTCTCTAATATGTAACTAACTATGCAGAATCTTCAATGCGGGTGTGTCTATATTAATTGAATTTAGCGGTAACGAAGTATAGAAAAAAAATTAAAAATGCGTTCGGTATATTTTATATATAGATACGACCACCATCTTACGAATGGCCAATTTGAAGACTTTAAATTAAAGAAACCTCTTTTAATAGTCCTCATCCCAATATGGTGTTAAATTTACAAGTGATATTTCGTGTGTTATAGTAAATGAAGTTGTGGTAAATAAAGAACATTTTGACGCCTAGTTTTATCAAGTCTTAAATAATTTCTGTTTCTTTTTTAGGATAAAAATCTGACTTTATGTTGCTAATTTAACATTGCGTACTCAAAAACCAATAATCCTTCACATAAATACAAATATTATTTGTTCCTTTTGTGCCTCTTTTCATTCACTCTCTATTGTTATTCCCATCTCTGTCTTTCATTATTTACACTTCCCCATAGATACACTAGTCGCAGCCAGCAGACTGTATTGACGCTTCCA
Organism: Blera fallax; assembly: GCA_946965025.1. Lineage (NCBI taxonomy): Eukaryota > Metazoa > Arthropoda > Insecta > Diptera > Syrphidae > Blera > Blera fallax. The sequence continues at coordinate 60,958,163 of OX337246.1, forward strand.
CTTTTGCCTCGATTATCTAAATTACAGTGAAGCGTTCGCATATAAAACGCTTTATCCTTGTCGTGCTGAACAAACGTATAATTAGCCACGAAACGCAACCTCCCCAAATAACAAAAGCCAGACAACGTCCACGCGGGAGGATTGTGAGCACCGAAACAGGCAAAAAGCCGGGATGGCTCAACAAAGAGGAAATCTCGATGTCCAAAGAACAAAACAGTTGGGCAATAATTAAAATTAATGAGGATCAAGATTTTCTCTTTATTTTACTTAAAACGTATTGTGTAATGAAAATTAAATGGAATGGTCATTGTGCCAGGAGTAGTTGTCGACTATTTACATAAGTAAAAGCATCTAAGAATACCAGGGTATACACATAGGAGAGTAGGATAGGTTTAGTTGCTGTTGTACTTAGATGGGAGATGTTAAGATTTATTAGTTGAAATGAAGGTCTACGGTAATCACATGGTATGTTTTAATTATTATATTTTCTAGAGGCTTTAACGATTTGTCCTGTGTTTTTATATACATAACTGAATCTAAGCAGTTATAATATTCGCTTAATAAGGTAGCGCTGTTTTATTTCTTTGCATTCGACCAAAAACCATGACATTATATAACTCTTATATCAATATACAATTTTCTTTAGAAATTTTGACTTCTACCTAAAAGAGGCTGAACGGAATTTCAAATTTCATATTTGAGCTCTTTAGGGTCTTTATGCTTGGCGTACAAAATTTCGATCACGAAATTTTTAAAAATGTTAGTACATATTAGTATTATGCAGGAAACGAACATTTATGGATATTCCATACCTACAGAAGAGACAAGAATGACTTTTGACATCACTATCAATAGCACTGCATCCCGGAGCTAAAGTAGCGAGGCAATGTGCTTACAATTCTTTTACTTACATTAATGAAGGTATGAATCTTCGAGGCGCATGAACGTTTAAATCTACCATGTAGAACGTACTTATCATGACGAAATAGGAATCTTTATTCTAATGATAACAATCTGTCTTTTCGAAAACGCCTACAACGATTTTGTACAAACATTATGTTTGAGTTATGCTATGCGATCTCAGGCAGCCTAACTAACAAACCTTAAATTTGCAGTTTGTGGTGTCAAAATTGAGGGCGAAAACTGAATTTTCCCCCCGTATTGTAGAATACGTTGCGGGAAGGTTCACTAAAATTTGACGGTCGGTTTCGTTGAATGCGCAAGAGTGAACCCATTCCCTTGTCGGCAATGTGAATGAGTTTCACTGTACTTATGTAAATTATTAAATTATTATTATTAAATGCACTTATAGTAAATTGTTCACTTCTTATTCGCAGATCAAAAGTCGCGGATTAGGTTACGGAATGTTTTTATTTTTGTTATCTCTGTTCACTTTTAAACCAAAAACTTTATAGACAAGACCGATCTCTCTGGCCGCGGCGTTCTTCTAGCAATTCATAACCGTTTTTGAGATCTCCGTTACAGAAAACTTTGAATCTGTATGCGTTAACTACAACCTCAGTAAAAATTGTCTATATCTACTTTGTTGTACATCCGACCTTAAAGCCCTCGGTTTCCACCACATTTTATCTAGTGCATTCGGTCATATTTAGAGAAGCGCAAAGTCCTCTTTAGATGTTTAGTGTCCAACCCCATTCAATATGGGGTTCTCTTCCTGGTAGTACAATGGACCGGTATTTGAGTCTGAGTGCTCCAGATAGGTGGGCATGCCCCGACAAAAGAAAAAGAAGGTAATGTACATATACTCTTTATTTAATTCATTTTATAATATTTTGGATGCTTTCCTTTTTGTTTTCATTCGCACAAAATATATTGAAGTAATGAAAAAACCTTCAATTTGACATCTAATGCCACAAATCTAGATGCGTTTGCTACTTTTCAAACATATGTAACCAGAAAAAGTGAGTAGAAGAGATTCAGGATAAATAAACATACATACATAGATGCTGACCAACAATGTTATCTATCCAAAATACAAGAAAAGACAAGCTCTGCGAGGGTAACCTTATATGTATGTATGCATACATATGTATTTCTTTTAATTCCTGTACTGAAAATTGATTTAATTCTGATGGGCTATTATATTTTTATTGGAAACTATACATACATATACTCGTATGTGTGTGTGTACATTTCTACGAAAGCGTACGTAAGGTTTTTCGAAATGCCTTGTGAACATTAATTAAGCTTCAAAATCGACACGGTGCTCAGGTAAATAGAAATTTTTTGTTTATTTTACTTACTTACTAATTCTACGTACAATTTTCAATATTCGATTAAAAGGTTCAAAGTGCTAAGAAAACTGTAATTAAACCCCGATATTATCTCGGTGGTGCAATAATTAGCAGCATTAGTGCTTTCCAAATTTCATCATTTTCCATTTCTTTGTTTTCTGCGGCCTGAGACTCTCTTCTTCTTACGATATTCCCAAAAGCTATGGATGGCGGTGCATTGGAATTTTGCACCAAGTGTTGAGGTTTTAGTTTACGAAATTATTATTTTTCGTTGAAGGGGGGAGCGGTTTCTTGTGCGAGTTGAAAACTAGTACTACATACATATTTTCATAGATAAAGACACAAACAACAGAAAATTGTGAAAAGTTTTTAGAGCACTGCATTTATGTGCTATATTGCGCATAAAACGAAAGAGCCTGCCTTTCACATAAACCAGCGGAAAAAAAACCACTACATGCTCCGACCTGGTTCTGTGGTCTTACTACGTCATAACAACAAAGACGAAGTCAGCGGATGGTCTTACAAAATTAGTTTCATCTATTAAATGAGATTCTTAAATTTGTTGTGTCATTTAAGGGGGACTGTGTGCCATTAGTCGTTTCTAATGGTGACAATCCGTAAAATATATTCTTGTGAATTACTTTTAATATGAGGAGCATTTTGATCTTTCGCATTGTTTTTGCAGTGCTGCTGCCTGCAAATACCATTGTTCTTCAAAATCTTTTACTTTGTTTAAGTTTTGTGGATACCTTAAATTCATTGCGTTTACCCCTAATTGGAATGGTTTATTAGAATATATATCAATGCGCTTTATGTACCAATTTATATACAAAAAAAAACCTAACCTAGTAATAAAACCAAGAAGTCATTTGAAGCTTCAACTAAAAAGCTAAATTATTGCGAAGGAAACAATCACCCACAAGGAATCCGTGGCAAAGACAATAATATCCTGGACAATATCCTTGGACAATAACCTTTCAATTGAATTAGGATTAAATTGTCTGTTTGGGAAGCTGTCGATAGTTTCGATTATTTTAGCCGACAGCATAAGAACAACCCATAAAATTAAGTATATACGAAGTTGATTGCTTTAAGATGAGTTAGATACTATACGTATAGACGCTCTACTGCAAGTAAGGCTGCCTTTGCTACAACTGCAATAAACTGTCGTGGATATCTGGAAAGAAAACAATTTTCTCGGTTGATGCACAATAACTGGAAAGTTCTTGAAGTCGTTTGGTTGCTTTTGTTTTTTTCTGTTTTTGGTATATGTATGTATGTATATGTACAATAAATATCTGTATTCTCTAGTATAGGTATTTTTAAAGTAGACAGTCAAGTCTCTGCATCATATCGGACCGCTTGAATTCACTTTAAAGCACTTAACTCTCTTTTGCACATTTATTCAAAGATACAGTTTCAATTGCGATGCATTTTTATAGTGATGATAAGCAATAGTTTGTTTTATGGGTGCTTTGTTAACTATGAAGACATAATGTATAATTTAATGTTTTAAAAACCAACATGGATTTATTGCTTTTCACAATAAGAGGATACAAGCGAAATATTGTATTATCTCGTACACGTTTGCTTTAAAGTTTTAACCCGCTATTAATCTTCTTGATTTTATTCCATCGTAGATTAATTATTTCTATGGATATTTTTGCTGAATGCGTTTTAAAACGAGCACTGTGGCTGTTAGTAAGTGGGTGTACGCTTCTAAGGGGAAGGTTAGAGTAGTGACTCCCACAGATCATAAACAAGTTTTTTTTCACTAATTGTTCTGGAATACCTAAGAAATATTAGAGAGTAATAAATAACTATCGCAATCACAAGAAGCTCTTCATTTGCGATAGTCGTGGTCGCCAAGCTACTGGAAGAAGTGGTTTAAGCAAGCAACGACACAATCGAAATAGTCCAACACTGGCTGCAATCTGTGGGCTTAGAGCTGGAAGAACATAAAACAGAAGCGGTACAAATCAGTAGCCGAAAGAAGAGGGAAACAATCACTCTTACAAAAGGAGGACATCAGATTACATCGAAGCACGCCATCAAATACCTAGGCGTCATAATTGATGCAAGGCTTTCTTTTAATGAACATAGGGTAAGTGGGTGACAAGGCCTCACGAGTAAATAATGCACTAATGCGTATCATGCCAAACCATGGTGGACCATGTACCATGGTAGCCAGAGTGGTGACATCTGTGATACTCTATGCGGCACCAATATGGCCATGGACATACCGACCCTGCGCAATTAGAGTATGCAGTGCATGCATTTCGCACAATATCGGAGATGTAGCCTATGCTATCGCAGGATTACTCCCAATTGACATACTGGCTGAAGAATCGGAAAAAAACCTATGAAACTAGGAACCTGGGTTAACCGACAACAAAGCGAACCCATCAGAGAGAGTAACCAGCATGGCAAAATGGCAACAACGATGGAGCGCATCAAGTAAAGATCGATGGACCTATTGTCTTATGCCGCTACTTGAGACATGGACAAGTCGGAAACATTGGGAAATTGATTCCTTTACAGTGCAACTACTAAGTGGGCTTGGATGTTTTCGAGCTTATCTTTACACATTTAAGCACATCAGTTCCCTATTTTTCCGTACTGCACCCAAATTGTAGAAGATGCGGAGCAGGTGTTCTTCCACTGTCCGCGATTCCAAACCGAGACGCAAACACAGGGAAGTAAATTAGGAGCAATACCAACCCCGAGAATATAGTGCAATACATGATACAATCACTGGAAATATGGAGTGCTGTAAGTGACTTTGTGAAAGAAAGGAAGCAAGGAAAGCTGAGACCCCCCTGCGAAGAAATGCCTAATAGCGGTATTGCATTATTTCTCCAGTATCTTTTAAAGATTTCCACATTCTTTAAAAAAAGAAAAAAAAGCATATATAAGTTAACCACTCTCTCTGCTGGACTGCCCTTAGATATTACTTCGCGAGGCTGGATAGCAACTTATACTTTCTTATCTTGTTGAGTGCTTTAAAGGGTACATTCAATATAATTGTTCGAATTGTTCTCTATGTTTGTCTATTTTGCAAATAGCTAGTAGATGGCCTTTTGGAGAATATGTAACCTTTACCTTAGCATTTTCGGACAGCTCGCTCTCGCTACACAAAAATATCGAAAACTCTCCTCACGCACTGGACTTTGTTTTTGAGCTCAGAATTTGGTCAGCCTGTTTGCTTATGACGGACGATAGATCCATGTCCTCTCAACCATTATTCGCAATTTAGTTTTTCGAAGTTTGTCCTCTCTCTTCTTACTTGGTGCCCTTCTCGTACGCCTCTTGCGCTGTGATGTAAGTGATAAGAGGCGCTATCTTCATTCTACTACAACTCCAAGCATACTAAAATATCCAAAGTAGGAATTTTACTTCTGGACAGCTCACAGTTTCTTTTTCTTGGACTGAAAGTAAAGTGGGTCATAGTTGACATTGGCCTCTAAAGGTTTCCAGTATTTAGTTACTTACGGGCCTTTTACTTTTGAGGGTAGAAATAAAATTTGGAATATAAGTTAATAAGAAGACGTATAACTGCAAAATCTTTTGTAATCCGCTAAAGCGCCATAGTTTTCGATAAATGTAAAAATGCGCTTTCTTTAATCCTATCACTTCAAATCGTGGCCATGGCTCCTAAGTAGTAGAGGGCAGGGTATACATCTGTAGTGTATGATGCGACCCATTCTAGATGGATTGTAACCTTTCTGTATGCTTTCTTCTCTGTCTCTACATTTGACTGTATTAAGACTTGAAATATGATGTCAATAGAAAATAAAAATAGGATAAGTTATAAAACTCAGTTAAATTACAAATGAATAATTCAATTCCCAAATTTTTTTCCGGCTTGCATAACTGCACTTTTCGATAAAGTTGTTACTTTTTGCTTGTCTACTCAACTCAGAATTTTATTTTAAATTAAATTTCGATTAAATTACTATGGTCAAAACCGATCTCATTGCCATCTCAAGCAACCACTCGTGCTTTTGACAGCAGTCCTCCATAATTTACTTTAATTTTACATTGATGCAATTTATTCACTTTGATAAGGGAGGACATTGCACTAAATGCAATTGTGTACGTATGTCCTTCTGGAGCCATGTAAAGCGCAATTACATTCAACTCCCCTTTCTGAGGCTTACATGGTACACAACATGGGTAGTTCGATAGGCATAGGCATCACAACCATTAAGGATTGGGTGCGCTGCTGCATGGTGGCATATCCTTGTTTTCCTTTGGACTACATTATTAAGCCTCATGTATACCAGAGAGTTATAATATCAACTATGCAAACATAATACCCCAGTGACATCGTATCATGAGCGCTCCCGTTGTCGGGACATCAACAGCAAGCTTAACACGGTTATGCTCCCAGTGGGCTGGAGTACCCATGATCAATATTTATTCAAAAATTTCAACGACGAAATATCGCGTCTGTAAGTTCTGGATCTCCCTGTGTGTGTATACCGTTTGGATGCATTTTGTGATAATTTGTAATCGAGGTCATGTTCTTTCTTCCGATGAAATTCAATTTATTTGTTTGATTTTCCGTTAGCAGGTGGTTGGCATCGATTTTTGCTTTAAAATTACTTAATCTTTTACTTAGTATAAATGAGTGAGCTGACCAAGGAAGCAGTGGAAATTTTTTTGTTATAAGACAGGAAGTCACCTGTGCTACAAAAACGACGTACAAATGTAGATATGTACATAATGCCACCTTTCGACAAAACCTGTATATCAATTTACAACGGCCTGTGGTGTCAAACATTACAAATGTTTTCACTTGTCAATTTGACGTGCTGTTTCCGCAATGCAATGGAAATTCCCCTCCGGATATGTTATTCTGACCGGAACCACAAGACACGCTTCGTCCTCGGGAGCCAAATATTTCACATTGAGCCAGCAAACAAAAAAAAAAAACTCAAAAGTGGCAAAACGACGCGGCACTGTCTGTATAGAGAGCAACACCAATGGTCAGTTTTTTATTCTCTTAAAAAAAGTTCACTCTTCCATGTAGGCATGAACGAGTATGTAGTACATGCTTGGGTCCGATGTGGTCAAGCGAATGTGTTTCAACTTTACGTCAACTTTGATCACCAAAATACGAATAAATCAAAACAATGCAGTTGTATACCACCTCACATGAGAAAGCGAAATTAAATCTTGTGAGCTCAGCGGTTTATTTTAACTTTTTGGATGTATGTATTTATATAGCCTCCTATTTCATTTTCCTTTGCGAATTGCGAATTTGTGTGTAGTAGACGCAGGTGGTGGTGCATACGAGAAGAAATAGTAAAAACCAATATAAGTAAATGTTCCAAAATAGTAATGAAATCAGGGTTGACACAGTGTGTTATATATGTAGTTCATATCGTCGGTTGAAAGGTAAAAAAGTGCATTTAGAGCTTATTGGTTGGTGACAATGAGGTTTAAAAGAATTTTTTCTGCCGTAAGAATCTCAAAAATTGCAGTTGATGAAATTTAAAAATCTGAAACTGGTGTTTTGTACCGTTTAATGGATATAATAGCTTTTTCTAGCGATAGATTAGTGAAAAATACAGTATTTGGTGCATAAAGTCATTTTGGCTAAATTTGCACTTAAAGAGATTTACCTTTCAACCGGCAATATATTCATATAGTTCATGGTTGTATCTTTGGAGAACTTTACTTCTGAAGAGGCCGAGTGCACTTTCATTTGATTTTGACAAAGTCGATGTTTCTGCGTTAACGTTTCCCTGTTTTTCTTAATATACCTTACCCCACAATTCTCGCCTAATACCAAAGTAAAAGCGTTTAGCAGGCAGGTCTACGTTTGATCTCTATGCCTATGTACATATGTCATTGGAACAATAAATTAAAAAATGTCTCAACTATCTCTAAATTACATATGTATGTATATTTATGGCAACGTTTCGGCCAGGACGACCGTATTGTTTCTTGATGTCCGTAGACAGCATATATATATATGTACTTAATTTTGCCCTCACCTTTCTACTCGTACATAAGCGAATGATTTATGCAGGAATACCAAAAGCAGACAAGGTAAATGGCTCATACCTATTCACTCTATCACAAGCTGCCTTGGAATCAATAAATATGCAATGTGTATCGAAATTCTTGAAATTCTTAAGTCTTCTCCAGGATTTGGCGTAAAATGAAGGTTTGTCGATCGACAATTTTTTAGGCCTTGAATCGCACAGATCGTCGATATATGTTTTCAGCCATTTAAACATTTAGCATTATTAAGACAGGTATGGTGGTTGAATAGCTATTTTATTTGGCATATACTTTTTTCTCAGTAGGATGTGAACACAAAATTGGCTGATGTTATGATGTAAATGCTCATCGTCCACGGGCGTAAGCGCAAAACCTTTAATTACGTCTGCCTATAACAGAAAAACCACATCCAAGTAGTCTCTGTCTTTGTTTATATGTAGGTATGTTTAAAGTTCGCATATTCCATGTGCAGATTCTTAAGTTATAGTGCCTTAAAAGGTCGTCAATAGTTATAATATTCCTCTTATCTAAGGCCTAGTTAGTTTTTCTCAGTCAATAACTTCGCTTTTCTTGTAGGCAACTGTGATGTACAAATCTCTAACCGGATATTCGTGAGTGCTCTGTGCACTCTAACCGGAAGAAAACTTGTTGAAAAATAATTTAGATGGCTAAGATAGTGGGTAATATGGAGCAATCGTTCGTTGATTGGTTCCCCTTTCGGCTATGCAGATGCTACCACATTGGGGTCGATGATTCGTTTTCAATCCTCATGGGTAATACGTACACGTTAGTTGTGGGAACTTATGTGCTCAATCCTATGTATTCATGAAGTAATCTTTTCCGCGCGTGTTATATCTTGGCGCTCAAACGGAAGGAGCCTATAGTTTAGAGCCATATCCCAAAGCCTTTCTTAAAAAAAATAAAATAAAATTGAGAAGCTTTTTCATTACTACGAGTACCATACCATGGGAATTAAGTGAATTCTTGACGACAAGTGTACTATAGTGTATGTCGGATGCACATTGAGAATATCTGCATATCAAAGCAGGGATGCTTTATGCTAAAGAATAATTTACAGCTGTTTCATGAATTTGATTATTATGATTATTATGGTTTTAACGAAAACACCACATCGATCAAATGACTGTCACTGAAAAATGGATTCAATCGCTGATAACAAAATACAAAATTAAGGTTAACACTCAGCGACACGTAACGAAAAATAGTGCACACTCACTATCAACAAAATTTAAACGAAACGTGGAACATCAAAACTGTGAGGATTAGGAGTGCTTTTTTGTAGAAAATTGTGGCATTTGTAAATCTTTTCAAACTGTAGGCTTGTTTATACCGATTTTTTACGTAATGTTAAGTGTGATTCAATTTTCGCTGCTATATGCATACAGTGTTGTACTATAAGCTTAATTCCTACATGCAGTAAATCATCCCTTGCTATTATTCAACTGCTTGAAATTAAAATAACAGATCATTGAGAAAAATAATTATTTCATAGAAAAATCCAGTAAATGATTTAATATTTAGAGCCGCAAAATATCATGCAATGACGTTGCCGTAGAGAAAGTTTCCGAAAATACTAACTTATTCAATATTTGAACAATTTCTCTACCCTTCAGAGTTATCATTGAGAATATGAATTGGGGTTTTCCACCCCTATCAACTATTAAATTATACCCATTAAAGAAAAGTCAAGGAAGTTTGAATATTTTTAGGCAAAGTTTCTTTATAAAATTCTCTCTTGAGATCCCTTTTTAAGACAGCGGTTGGCTCCAAATTGTGAAGGTCATTTGGATCGCATTAGATTTGTTCAGTGAAATTTTATTCGTTTTGCACTTCAGGGCTTACTCCCTGAACTTAAAACGCTGACTCAAAAGAAACAAATGTGCTGGAATGTTGTTCTACAACCTATTGGTTATACATGTAATTGATGTGCTTAGAAGCACAGGGTACAATACTGGTACAGGGTATTTCAATACATTTCAATATTGTGATAATAATTTACTGGGTACTCCTTACACAGAACATATTACGATATGAACAAAACTATTAAGCAAATTAAATAACAAATTAAAACCTGGTAAAATAAGCAACTTAATTTTTACTTTGACTTCAAACATCTGTTCAATGTTGAGAGTTGTTATTCATTCACTTCTGTGATATGTTAATTTTAATGAACTTATAAATCGACCGTCGTCATCATCATATGTATAGGTACATATGTATGTATGTGCTTAGTCTGTATTTCTTATAATTATTTTGTATTTTATTTTTATATTGGTTGGTGTTTTATCTTCGACAGTGAATCTGAGAAAATCTTAAATCTCGTATTAGTTTTGGTGTCATGATATATTGTACATAAGTCTCAATGCGTCCCTTCGGTTTGTACACCCATGTCTACTAACGACTGGAGTCTAATATTGGACAGACTGCATTTAAACTTTACATATGTCTACGATTTACAATTATTATACAAGGTGGCGCTAAATTAATCATCCTATCGGAAGATGTTATAATATTTGCAAATGGCGTCGTACGTCATTATAAATTATAAAAAAATTATATAAAAAAAAAAAAAAACGTCAATCATATTTGACATTTGTGAACTAGATAGCTGCAGTATACAAACAGACAAGCAATGAGGCGCTAGACTCCGCAAGAGCGTGGAATAATTGTGTCGATATTTTTGACCAATAATCGGTCGGTGGTGTAAGCGCAGCGTGAATTTCGACATCGATTTCCTAATCGTGTCGCGCCAACTGGGTAAACTCGACTCGAACAGACTGGAACCACAGTAGACCATGCAGGGCGTGGTCGCCACCAGACTGGTCGTTCGGCCGAGAATATCGCGGCTGTGGCTGCCGATGTCGCTGAGAACGAAGAAATATCAACCAGACGACGGGCCACGCAATTGGGCATCCCCAGACGGACCGTACAGCGAATTTTAGTGAAAGACTTACACATGTTCCCGTACAAAGTGCATCAGTTAATGCCTCCTGACCGTCAGTCGCGTGTGAATTACTGTCAAGCCATCCTCAATCTCAACAACGAAGAGGACGATTTTGTGTCGAAAATTATCATGAGCGACGAGGAGCATTTCCATTTATGTAAGCGGTTACGTCAATAAGCAAAATCTTCGTTTCAGGGGCACTGAAAATCCGCGTGTGATGTACGAAGAGCCATTACATCCACTCAAAGCCACTGTGTGGTGCGGCTTTCACGCGGGGGGAGTGATTGGGCCGTATTTTTTGAGGACGCCATCGGCAATACGGTCACTGTTACTGGCGAACGCTACAGGGCCATGATAAACGACTTCTTACTGCCGGAATTGGATGAGCGGGGCTTGGTGCAACCGCACACACAGCACGAGCCACAATGGATATTGTGAAGGAAGCGTTTCCTGGTCGCGAAATCTCCCGTTTTGGCGATTTGGCATGGCCAACAAGATCGCCCGATTTAATCATCCCAGACTTCTTTCTTTGGGGCTACTTGAAGTCGCAGGTTTATGCCAACAAGCCTCAAGCGTACTGGCGGCAGCCACTTGGCGGATATCATCTTTTCCACTTAACAGAAAAAATTTTAAAGGTACAAATAAAGATTTCCATCACTCAAAATCATTTTTTTTTTATTTAGTAAAAAAGTAATTCAAAAACCAATTGGATGATTAATTTTGCGCCACCTTGTATTATGATTTGTTTCTACCTGAAATAAATGAACATTGTCATAAAACCTGCATTTTTAGAACAGTCAGAAATTTGTCAAAAATAGTGAAGTACCTACTCGTATGTATCTCAACTTTGCACAAAAATTGCAGTTTTGATATTTATATGAAGAACTCACATGAAATCAAATATCATACCAAATATGTATGCATTACATATGTATGTATGTACATATGTCCTAAGTCAACCGTTTTTGCCTTTTTTATGGTAACTCCATAGTGCATTTTATAAAGTGTGCGTGTGGATATTATAGCCCCGCGCACCGGTTCTTCTTTGGTGTAAAAAAATCTAAATCATACTTGAGTTTTATGATTTCTCAAGATAACCAAATCCGTGAAAATCTCAACGACCAGTCTCTTTGCAATTTTTAAATGCCTTAAAAAAGTCATCGGTCTCTAAAAAAAGTAAATTACAATTAAGTTGCCAACAATTTCTTTCTTCTTGCAACGGAAAAATAAAACCGCAGCTGTCAACATGTCGCTTTGCGAACATCACAAAATCAGCAAGTCTCTCCTATCTCTGGTAACGGATGTGCTCATGAACGAGAGTGGCTGGTTACGAAAAAAAAACCCTTTTAGCACTGACATTGGTTGGGTGCGGTAGATAACTTATCCGCAAACAAACCCTAGTTGCACACCCGCCCTGGAAACCGGAAAAGCGACAAGGTTGAACTCTTTTGCAATTGCTCGGGAATTTTCATGGGAACTAGAATGTGGAACACCGGAATGCATTTGCTTGCTCATAATAATAAGGTGAAGACGATGTGAGTCCTTGATATATATAAAGTGCACATGTACTGTTTGGCATGCAAAGTAACTTGAAAGAAATGAAAGTACAGCGAAAATTTAACATTCCATCGTAAGTGTGCTGAGGTCGTTCGTGTGCTGCACTGCATAACCGTGCTGGCAACATGAGGAAGATGACTTGACTAACAATTTTTAAACGGGGGAGATGTCCTGAATATATATATGTGTACATATATACATATCGTTTTTAAGATGTTAAGAGGCTTCATCCTTTGTTAACAGCCGCATTTTATAGATTCAATTTTTGCCTTAAAATTTCTTTTGAAAAGAGCTTGATGAACAATTTATAATTCACATACTTTCCAGGGTTGTAAAGCAGTATTACTACCTTGTTATGCGGACAAAAGAAATTGACTAAAAGGATATCCGTATTTCGACTTGCGTAAAATCATCATCATGGATGGCCAAAACTTTTACCAACTCCCCAAATGGGATTTGACTGCAGAGACAAAGAGAGGGACTACAGCTAGTACCACACCTGTCGTTAGTTGCCCTTAAAACTCGGTCAAATCCCCGTTTCAACTGAACGTCATCATCAGATTCCCTCCTCGAACACAGTGCCCCGGGAGAAATCAACTTCGCCACTAATGCTTTGGCATTTCTTCATCAGTGGATATAGAGAGGTCATTAAATTTTCAAAAGTTTAACCGCTCTCTACCCGTCTGTTGGCGGACAGTGCTAGGAAAAACTGGTTTCGCACGTTTGTGCAACGCGCCATGTTTCAACGATGCTCTTAATGACCATTTTATATCCTGCTCTCTGTTTTATTAATGCAGTGGAAGTAGTAGTGTCCTCTTGAAGCTTTGCTTCGAAAAACGCCGCGCAACGATGAACCTTTGAAATGAGATGATTAATTTATTACTTTTGTAGTAATTTTGTAACTTTTTCACTCACTTCGTCTAGGATTATTCTTTTGGGGTACAGAACGCGAATAAATTTGAATTAATCTTTTGCAGTACTGACATTTGTGCAAGTTAAGTGCGTAGGGACATTGGTTAATGAATATCATGGGAATAAGGTTTTTAATCGAATTTGTGTAACTTTATTATCCTTTAAAGTACACGCTTTGGCAATAAGCCTATATTATTAGAATCTTTTGGTGATAAGTATGTATTTGTCTGTAAATTATAATTTTGATCAGTATGTGTCAAATACTTAACTATGACCTTTGTCTTAGATAGGGAATTTTCTTTTAAATTGCTGTGTGGGCAATCTTTTCAAATGAAGTTGTTATAATGCAAGTTTGATGGGATTCAGATCCGCTGCAGTAATTTAAAGTTAAGCATTTTCGGAAGTCCGATTGATGGTTCGATCTTCTCTCTGGGTAGAGTATAATTGTCATTTTGGTTTTCAAAGTTTCCAGTTTCAATTGGTGGTCCATTACTCAACCGTGTCTGTCATGAAATCACATCTTTCTATGTTATTTTTTCAGATTGTTCTTATGAACTCAGTTCCTCTTCCCATCTTAAGATGCCATACAAAGACTTTCGTCAAAGATGAATCATAGCATAGTTAAATTTATTACGGTAAGTTCTATGCCTTTTCACTAAGTGAAATGGAACTTTTTTTGGCTCAAACGATCCGATAATGTAAGCATAAGATAAATAACATCCTAATTATTTGTTAAACGGAAACACTTCCTAGTGTTGTGAATTGCCTTCTTGCGCTTCTTCTGAAAGTTTTCCTGAAAACAGTACAGCTCCCAAGAGTTTTATCCTTTCGGTGGCTAGTGCTGAACAATCGCATAGCAAATGGCGAGTAAACTCTATTTCCTCTTCATACCTTCAGTTCATACAATAGTCGTTGTGGGATAGTCCTGGCCGTGCTGGTTGAGCTAACCATAGTCCGGGTTTCCTAAATCTTAGCCTAATTTTAGCTGCCGAGTGGCCGCAATAAATATCAGGTGGAAGAAGATTCAGTATCGCATCCAAGACTGGTGTTGGTATTTATTTCATCGATCCCGTTACCCCCAGGTAGCCTGAACGTTGAATTTCTGTCACACTTTCAAGGAGATATTTCTTCTCCAATGCGTTCCATCAAGCAATCGAACCGTATGTTAAAATGGGTCTTACCACCGCAGTATATAGCCAATACACAACTTTCGGTTTAACCCTTGTGTGAGTGGCAATAAAAAATTACACTAATGTATGCTACTCGGCCGACTAGGCATTTTGTCAAATTCTTGCAATGCATCGCATACTGGATATGTGCATCGCATGTACTCTGAGCGTGTTTTGCGCTTACGACCTGAAACAAAAAAGCTGCAAGTACCTTTGAACATAAGGCGGCAATCTGCTCCGCGTTCTGGTATATATACATATGTATGTACGTAGGGCAGCCATTGGTGGATGAATTGGCTTAGTTTCCCTTCCTTTCCCTAATTCCTTAGGGAGCTTTCAGTTGACTTAACCTGATCCAAAGATTACATCTACCACCGAACGCATCCCGGCTTTTAGCATTCATCCAGTTGATTGCCGGACGTCACAAGTTGTTACCTTTTTTTTGCTATCAACTTTAGCTGCACTGGTTTACTCCTATATTTCCCTGCGATTTTTTGGGGTTTTCCGAGTTTTCTGGCCCTGTAGCGGTCAGAGTGTGTGTGTGTCGCTGAGATAAGTCAATAAGTCGGTTTCGGAATTTGGCCCATCTATTCATTTACAGCCAAAATGACTGGACAGATCTACCCACTGAGCCGTCTGTGGGCCTTTAATTAGATCTTGCCTTCGAGCCTCAAAAAGTAACAGAACTGCATTCCAATTTTGAAAAATCGTTTTGTTCTCAAAAACAGTATAATTATAAGGAATTCGATAATAATTTATGAACCAATAAGGCAGTTTTCAATCAGAAATTGTGTGTCAGGGGCAGGCAAACGAGGCATCTTCGGTGCGGAGAAGTAGACTACTACTCTACTACTCTAAAGTACATTTCTCACGCTATTACTTCTTTTCCATCATTGCTCAATGGTATTGACAAAACTTAAACAATATTTGAGCACTTCACTTTTAAGATAAAATTTATCAAATTAAAAAAAAAGTGCTTCTCGCACACACTCTATGTAGGCCAACCTTTGGTGGAGGAGCACTTCGTTTGAGTGATGGCAGTTTACGACAATGTAGTTGTGTTATTGATGGATTTTGTATGGCGACCCGTTCATAACGTCCACATCTGTGTGAGGAATGCTGTTCCTCTAATATTTTGCAAAGAAAAAAAGACTTTTTTCATGATGAGCCTTGCAACGCCGGAGTATTTTTATTCACTCTCATTCAATTACCATTTGTAAATCATCGACCAGAAAGTGCTACTCTTGATGCATCAGTCGATACTTTCCTACTCTTCGTTGCTCCTTGTAGGCTTTGTATATCGGGACATTAGAAGTGGAAAATATGTTCATTTTATATCCGGCGTCCAAATAAAATATTGAGTCTTGAAAGCGTAATCCTGCATACAAATACAAATACTTGGCGCAACAGACCATATGTCTCTTCATCTTATGATCCCAAGGTAACAAGCATGGCCTAGCATCTCGCGACCATTCGTGTTTTACGTGTTACATTTTTTCACACAAATGAAAGGGACTTTCACTTTAGTGCCATATCCGAAACGTTTTTTTTAGAAGCTTTCTCATGACAGTTATTACTCTCCGACGTTTGTCAGACATTCGCGAGAGACGGGACTATAGAAAACTTTAATGATGTTTTCTGGGATTCGAATTCATATGTATGTACATATCTTGAATACTCTTGTTTAATAAAATCCCATCGAAACTTCGAAAACTAATGATATAGAGAGGAAATGTCAATACAAAATACAAATATGTATTTGGTTCAGCAGACCCGATGTGTTACAGAGCCTGGCTTCTGTAGTCCGGAAAAAACGATCTACATAATTCTTTGGCGCAGGTATGAGTTGAACCGTCGTTAATTTTTTCTTGTTGTCTTAAGCTTCATTAGAGCCCCAACATTTTTTTAGATTGATATCGAGTGACTGTGATGGCCAGCAATAATGATGTTATTGATTTGAATTGCTTTTAATCCCAATTGATTGTTCCTTAGAATTTTTCACCAGAAAAGTTAAAGTTTAGTTTAGTGAACGATTCTACTAGAACACTTCGACGATTATCTTGTCTTGCTGTTTTGTGGTTTTCTGTTATCTGATGCCTTTGTATGGCGCTTTAGAAAGCTTCGAACAGCAGTCATCGCAATCATGGCATGCTTAACAGCAGCCTAAGCGAATTTGAAATGAAAAGTGCCGCTTAGGATTAACGGATGTGGTACTAATCACGTAGCATTTTTTTTTTTTCAAACAGATTGCATTAATTGACCTGATTGATCGTCTCAATTTGTCTACTATAAGTTAAAAAATCCTTCATTTTATCTTTTGTATATCATTTATCATTTTAAAGAATGTGACACTTTGGAATAATTTTTAAACATTGTAAAGGAAATTTTACTATATCTGCCTAGTTCTAGGAAGGCCACTTCAAGAAAAGTAAGACTCTTTTCTAAGAAAAAGAAAACTTAACACAAAAGGAAGATAAATTAACTGACATATATAAATGTAGGTTAATATCTGGTCACATGACAAGTATCTTTAGTCAATTTCACATGGTTGTAACCTAATCGAAAATAATTTTTCCAATAAAAACCAAAATGCGATACTTTGATTATTTCAAAAGCACATATCAAATTTTTATTAAAAAAGATTACCAATTTGAAAGAACATAACCTTATGCGTTCATAACATACACGAGCGCTTTCAATCGCACAGCGACCTTTGTGTTGATGGGAGGGATAATGAAAAAATATGTAGAATATATTCGGCATCGGCCTTGGAAATTTTTTGATATGTTCAGTTGAAGGCTGCCGAGTCATTGAAGTCACTTCTTGGACGGGATAGTAGACTTAAGTGACGTTGATCTGCGCTACCTCCTGAGATGATTATAATCCAGCTGTTTTCATATTATGATCCCAAGGTAACAAGCAATGGACACAACTATATTTGTAACCCACCTAACCTAACTACTAAACATGGAACATAATACGTAAACACTCAAAAACTGCGAGTTCAAGTGTGAACAAACCGCTTAAGAAGTAGCAACTTTAAAATGTTCCTTCTCATTCAGAAGTCAATTCATGGGTATTTAATTTACACTAGTTTTATTCTTCTAAATGTGTAGATCCTTGTATTTTCATAAACGAAAAACCCTTTTAAGTTCACTAATGCAATCTGGTTTGCCTCTACACCCAAAATAATGTCATTTCCAGGAATATCCCCGTATATCTATTATACTCGTAACGTCCTACGAAGCAAAACACATCGATGGTCTAAAGCTGATTTGGAAGTACATACATACCTACCCATCCAACCCTTTTTGAAAAAGTTTCTAGTGATAAAAACACTTCATGGGAATCGATTCGTCTGACAAATGCATTTGTTTACCAGTGTAAGTCTTAGTGACTGATGCTAGGTGATTTTTCGTCTGACGAGCATACAATTTATTAGACCACATCTTTGTAAGGGTCACTCTGCAAAAGCATGTTAAAACAACTAAAAAAAATCAGGAGAACGGATGCTACTGCCGACGAGTCCGGCATTTGTGATTTGTTTTCGAATAGAGTGCATGTATGTTTACGAGTACATATGTAGGATATACTTGTGCACCGTTTACCTCCAAACAGCATTGCTTTTCTTTTGTCAGGGATCTACATATGTACATACGTACATATATGAAAATATATAACTTTATCCCTATCCCACACGATTACCACACCTTTTACACCAAATCTATTGGTTTTTCTTCAGGTTCAGGTTGACATTCTCCACGGCAACGTAATAAATAAATAAATGGATGTCGAGGTGCTTAGTTTCCCAGTGAATCCGGTATTAGAGGCTTTGGTTACAGGTTACAGTCAATAGATTTCTTCCACCGTCTGGCTGTTTAAAAAGATTAACAATTTTATTTAATGGACTTAAAGAATGTAACGTGAATTTAAATTTGTATAAAATAGGAACGTTACAAATGCGAGTAATGTGCACCTCAAGAGATATGATAATATGTACGTACATACATAGTATCATCACTATGTGGTTTTAAAGGAATTTCAGCCACTGAAGTACTCACAGGGGCTATATCTCAGTTGATCGAGTGCTATGATGGTACACAAGCCTTTTTTTTATTATTAAGCTTAATACAAGCCAAGAACTTAAAACTAAACTTAAACAATCTAAACCTTAAACACTAAAACTTAATATCTAATAAGAAGGAAAGGAGTTTAGTTATGGTAACAGTGGAGAAGGGCGTTACGGAGTACGCATTTGCTACCATAAAAATCAAAAATGTTCGTGGCATTATTTGATTTGCGCAGCATTCTTGATAATGGCTCGTTGTAGCCATAGTTAGTACGGTGAGGAGATATACGGAATAGAGGAACAGACCTAAGACTGCGGGGATTGGTATTTAGAGAAATAGCTTGAAGCAGGGTGGGGCAGTCAATGTTACCGCATAACAACTGATGAATGAAAAGTATGTCGGCAACATCACGACGTTTTTCCAATGTCTGAAGAGCTATCAGTCCAAGTCGATCCACATAGGGTGGCAGATTCAGTTTATCAGCCCAGAACAGGCCGAGTAAAGCAAAGCGAATGAACCTACGCTGCACAGATTCAATTCTCGGGGGATGGGCAGCGTAATGCGGGGACCAAACTTGGCTGGCATACTCGAGTAGGGGTATTACGATGGTAAGACAGAGGGATTTTGTTACGTATGGATCAGAGAACTCTTTTGACCATCGTTTCACAAAGCCCAGTGCTGAGTTGGCTCTACTTATGACATTGTCGATGTGTGATCGAAAGTTGAGTTCTCTATCGCAGATGACGCACAAATCGCGTGCTGACGTGACTGAGGGTACAGGCTCATTATGAATGAAGTAGACTAGGTGGTGGCGGGAGACACTTACGGGAGTGGGTAATGGAATGACATTTGATGACATTTAGATCTGGGAAGTTTTTACTGCACCAGATGGAGAAATTATTAAGATCATCCTGCAGAAGGAGGGAATCAGTGGAAGATGAAACACTTCTGAAGATTTTCATATCGGCATAGACCAGAAGTTCGGAGTTCCGGATGACACGCTTGGCATCATTTATTGTAAGGATAAAGATCAGTGGGCCGAGATGGCTGCCTTGAGGGACACCCGTTATAGCTGTAATAGGGTCCGATACTGCGGATCTGAAACGGACTTTGTATTGACGGTCTACTAAGTATGATTTGATCCAGATGAATCGATCTTAAAATCCAAGAGCTTTTAGTTTGAAAAGGATGATTTGGTGAGGAATTTTATCAAAGGCTTTGCTAAAATCAGTGGCTATGACGTCTATTTCAATACCGTCTTCCAAAGCTTTCAGTGTACTAGACACAAATTTAACAAATCCGTGTTGCTTTGTGGAGAAGACAGGCTTGCAATGATAGGACATTACATCATACACGATGCTCTCGAAGAGTTAAGGCATTCATGAGAGCTTAGCAATAGGCCGATAATTAGAAACATCGCTCTTGCAACCCTTTTTATGGATAGGGGTAATATAAGCGTCCTTCCATAATTGAGGAAAGATGCCTTGAGAGATTGAGAGTTTAAAAAGGACAGTTAGGGGGTGTATAAGATGATTCGCGCATTTTTTTAACACTATGCCGTGGACACCTTACAATATTACAAACTCTACTAATTTACTTGCTTTTAAAAAACCAAATCCAGCCTAAAGCCCTGATAGCTAGCGCTGTAATTGTATATTATGTGTATGTACACTTAATAGACAATAATAATATTAATAAAAACGAAAAGAGAAACCTGATCATCTATGCCATCTCAAGTTGAGTCTAGTAATCCCAGAAGTAGGGATTCTAACCAAAGGCTTCTGCACAATCGTCACAACTCTACAATCTGGATCGTTCGCCGGGAGGAGAAAGTTGTTAGCTCCTTGTGCGTGGCGCATCGATCTTACGAAGCGAATCCAATATGGCCCAACAGCATATTGGCTGTGTGATGTCAAAATTGAGTCACAAAGCCACCATTTAAATGGTGCCCCGTATGATTGCCACTTTTGTGACGTCATTTGAATGGCACCGCAACCGAGTTTCGAGCCATTTAACCCTTAAATGCCCAAGGACGCCGATCTTGTCGAAAAAAATATATAACATGCAAAATAGAACACAAACAACTATTTCATTAAAAAAAAATTGTTAAAATTTGTTTAAACCCATATTTTTAGCAAGAAACTGGTTGTATCTTTAAGGATACACTGAGCATTAACCCCAGGCGTTTATGAGAATAATAAAGTATTAATTTCTTTTCTAAGTGTATATATTGCAAAATTAATCTTAAATAATTTGTAATTAATAATTCATAATTAAGGAAAAGTTTGAGTTTAAAGGTTAAAGTGTTAAATTATTACGGATAAATAGTATTTTTAAAAAATAAATGATAATCTGTGTAAAAACTAAATAAATAGTACATAGTAGCACGTAAAAATTATGAGATTTACGGAACCAAATTTGTTTACTTGCGTCACTTTAGCATAAACGATTTATTTATTTGTTTTGTATTAATTGTGAAACAAACTGGGTTTCTAGCTTACAATGAAATTAAATTAAATATAATGCAAATAAAAATTTGGAAATTATTTACATAGGTATGTAAGTTGAAAAGAGGTTAACAATTCAATTGTCTTTCTACGATAGTGATGTAGCAACTACATATAAGTGCCGTGAATTGAAGCTACAAGCTATTGTCTGGTTCCTCGTTTAACCTTTATCAACGTTTTCTCCTCTGGAAGCTTGCAATTCGGATAGTACCAACTGCAACGATTCCTTGTGTGCCGGGGTAAATTAGCAAGAGAATGGCTCTGTAGTAATTTTCATAAAATGGCAAACAATATTTGCCTGTGCTTGAGGGTCCGCTTCACCTAGGGCCGGTACTTCAGGTGATCTACTATTACCCACTTTTTCGGGTTGTTAGGCAAATATTGGTTAGGTTAGGTTAGGCTAGGTTGAAGTGGCTGCCAGCTGGCAGTCGCCAACACCAATGGTAGGTCCATTGTGATACCACGTGGATTATGGGAGAAATCTCTGTCTACCTACCCATTGCCCATAAAATGACAACTTTTAGAAGAGCACATTTGTTCATCTACACACAACCGATCTAAGTAGATAATAGTGGTACGCCATGTTCAGTGTGTCTAATAATGGCCTGATAAAGGCGGTCACGATTAGGATCATCACGTTAAGTTGCTTTAGCTTTTTCATTGAAATGAATATGTTGAAGTATTTAACGAACCGGTTTCTGGTTGCTTTTTTTACTATGGAGCGCATCGATTTTCTATAGCACTTAAAAAATCGTTCATACTTGGGAGTATGAAGTAGGCTTTAAAAAGGGATTCCAATAAGCTTTCGTAGATCAAGTAGTCTAAAGCGGAATGATGTATCAAGAGCAAGTTCCGCATTGACTAAGGTTTCTTCAACGATCCGCTGTTCAAGGACAAAGGAAAGAGGTGCAAACCTATCATTTCTCCTGTGAAGGTTGAGTCTTCCTCAAACAAAATTCGATTTTTGACATTCGGGAGACTTGACAACTCTCAAATTGAAAAAATCTAAAGAAAATGAACTATAACGATCGTTAACTGAAGTTAAGGCGCAGATACATTATATACATTTCAAATAACCACAGAATGATAATTCATTGCAAACAAACGCAGCACTTAAATTACTTTATTTATAATAATCACGAAATAGGCCAAACAGCCCAGTATCTTTAAAGATACAACCGTTTACCGCAACATTACGCGAGCTGCGTTTCTTAGAATCCCATCAAACAAATTTCTTTAACTTCACAATAAATGTCTGTACCTGCAATGATTTTTTTTCTAGTGAAATGTCACCAGGTTCAAAGAATTTTAATAATAAAAATACTTTTTTTTTTAAATTCTGCGAAATTCGCTTCACGCACTTAATTTATCTATGGTAACTGTACTTTCAAAGTTAGGAGGCTGAACAAATTATTTTGATTAGGATTTGAGTTGGTGAATAAGAAACTATTACAATCTTAGCTCTGGACCTTCTATTTGATAAATTAAAATTATTTGAATGGTTGTATCTTTAAAGATACTGTGGGCATTTAAGGGTTAAGTGGCTCCGCAATGACAGCAAGAAAAAGTTGCAGCTGCTGTGAGATTTAAATGGAGTCGTCCGAAAAGCTCATAATTCGCGCTATGCCACTTTTCCTCGACAATGTTAAATGTTAAATGGCAGCGCATTTTATTTGAGACGCCGAACCGCGCGGAGTGTTTTGTTCGGGTATTGCCACATGTCGTTGAACTGCTTCGCAACTGCCTCCCATTCGGCTTCGGCACGGAAAATAAAAAAATGTTAATTGATTGGTCGCAATCAATATTTCACTGCTAAGTGTCACTCACTTTAATAAAGTCGGCAACGAGTACCTTGTAAATAAATAACAAAGTAAGTAACATTGTCTGAGGCTCCCCTCTGTCAACAAGCACACCTTAATTATAGATCTTTATTTCAAACCGTTATCGATCTTCTAGATAATACGAGTATCATGAAGAACAAATTCACAAGATCAACCACTCTGATACGGAACGCTGTTGTCTGCTCGGAGCTTTTTTAAAAAAATTTCAATACAAGCAGCAAAAAACTCAATGATCTGAAACTTTTCGCCAACCTGCATCTGTATAATTTTAAAATGTAATCAAAAAGTTGCCCACCTCTTTCATTGATATCTGTAGTGTCCAACACGATGCACATTCGCATCACAGACCAAAATTAATGCAGATAAGCCGTAGGGAGGGGCCCTTTATTGTCATGGGCCCGGTATGCTGAAGTAAGCCAGTCTCGCCGGAATCCAATTTCGAGGCTTCAATAACTGTGTCATGTTCACTGTAATTAGACTAAGAGAGTATTTAATTTTGCTTATATCTGTCTTCTGCTTTGGTATTCGCGCATTGAACGGAAATAAAACTTAAGCTATGATCATTTTCGAAAAGTTATTTTATCTTGTACATTCGTGTTCTGCGTGTCATACTTTTTGTGTGAATTGGAAGCCTTATAGTTTAATGTTATTTCCGAAAGACGGGACTTTCAAAAAGTTATTATCCTTCGAACGTTTGTATGATAATAGCAAAATAAGATATTCAAGGTCGAGGTACATGTTTTGGGGATTCGTAAGTGACCGTTGTTATAATTTCAGGTAGTATGGCGATTAGTTCTAAATTTCACAATAATTCAAGAAACTTACAATGAACTTAGCAATATTTTTAAATCTTACTTAAGGATCTTAATTCCAGTACTTTTTCGAATTTAATGTGTACATACATACATATCTACTCGAACTTGTGGACGTAGATCTAAAAAACAGCACACACATCAGCCCGAGAAGTTTCTAAAGGATTTGTTTCACTCTGAAGTAAAAAGCTTTCCAACAAGGACAACTGTGTGAAATGAATGAACTCAATCTGGTTTCCACTACTGCTAAAAGTCATTCTCTGCATGTGTTTTCCTTTCTCTTAGAGATGTTTTGCCCGAAAAACTTCCACTGTGAACAGTTTCGCCCCCAAAAGACGAAATAATTTCAATTTCCGTTTGATAAATCGCCAATTTCCCTACCCAAGCGAAACGGAAGTTAGGTTGAAGTACTTTCTTGTGCATAAGCAACTCCTACCACTCTGCGTACAAGGAAAGCGCAGCGATGTCGAATAAACTTTTACAAAAGCAAAGTTTCAACAGTTTTATTTTCGGGCTGGCCCTATCGAATTTCCATCGAACCATTGAGTGCCGTAGGTTGTTTTTGTTATAATTGAACAATAGCGATCGACCGAGTGGGAGGCAGTGTCAACTCGAAGTACATACTACTGACGTTAACTGTCGGGGTGTCAAAATTCTTAGCCTTTTGTTGAAGTAGCAAGATGAAGATGTGGAACATTTTCCAGTTGAATAAGTTTTGAAACTGTCAGCATTTATGTAGATACAAAAATATAACTAAAAGAAACCATTATTGAGATGTAATTGAAAGTACTAAGTGTTGCACAAAGTTGCGTCGGAGTTTGCGAACAATGTGATGAATCTGAGGAACTCAATTAAACAGAGTTTCATGATTATTATTAAAACAGGCATTTCTTATTCCTGGGACTTTGAAGTATGTTCTGAGTAAAGATAAGGGATACGTATGTACATATAACATATGGCTTAGTATCATTTGCTGTAGAGTAGTTGGTACGTACATACAAATAGCTATACATATCTACTAACAATGAGAACATATTAATAAATTAAATGTCCATCATCCTGTCTTTCTAAATGCGTCGCGAAAAATATCTTTCAACCAAGTTGACCGCTTCCGCCCATTCAATAATTTTTCAAACAATCCCTTTCGTAACATTTCCAAAGAAATAGAAACGAATTACGTATATGATGAGCATCATCAAGATGAATAATATCACCCTTTCAGTCTATTCCTAGAATGCTGTGAGGGGATTAACATCCACTTCGGTTGAACTTTTTGTGCCGTGCCCCATTCATTTGAACCAAATTTCCCATTCTTCGAGGAGCCAATATAAATCACTGCATCAAAAATTGACGGCTTTGCCGAATTCCGCCCCAGCCCTTTTTGCGATGTGCGAACATTTGAAAAATTCATCCCTTGTATGCACGCATAAATCAGGATATTTAGGCATCCAAGTGAGCTTATTTGGAGCAGTTCCTGTTTTTACCCTCTGAGACGTTCTGCTTTGTACTTATTTAGATTTGTTGACTTCAATTCGAAGGGAGTGCCAAGTATTCAGCTCATATACGGCTGACTTTTAAAAGGATAAGTGTGGTCGAAAGAGAACTGCGTCATTATCGATTGAATTTGTGAACATACCAGTATATGTACATACATATGTGTATGAATGTACCTATGTACATATATGTATTTGAAATCAGATAAAAGGATTACAGGTGGAATTTCACTTAGGAATTATTGACTGTCCGAACATTACAAACACCATAACAAACTTGAACATTTGCTAGGAATAAAAGCTCAGGATCAACCATCCAAAATGTTTAACTACATATACTGTTCTGCACGTTTTTACAAAAAAAAACAGTATTTATAAATTTTTAAAGTTTTTTCTACTTCAATTATCTGATATTGGATGTGAAGGACTTAGGATATCAAACTTTCGTTATTTCCATTCGATTCCGTTTGGGAGTCCAGTGCGGTAGGACAAGCCCTTCATATACGAATAAATTTCTATTTTTCCAAAAAGAGAATGTCCTCATGCCTGCATATACTGAAACGAACGTTCTGACTTTTGGCATTACCGCTCTAGAAAATATCGAATACATTTGGGTCTTGTCAGGAACAATCTTGCACGTGCAGTTAACGAACTGATTTCGGGCTTATTTTACTCTAAGTCTAGGTGTTTGAAATTGCAGAAAAGATACATATAACATATAAGTATACCACCATTCTTTTGTCTGGATGCACATGGATACCTATAATTTACTTTTGGGACGATAGATGAAAGAATTGTGTTAAAGCTAAAACTAAGTAAGACTCGAACCTGAAATATGATTTTTGAGAGCTCTTATAAGGGTTAAATGTATTGACAATCTAATTTACTAGGCCATTGGGCGGACTAGGGATTACATCTTTACGTAGGTTTTAGTAGTTTCTTTTACTGTTACCTTAGTTATTTATGAAACCGAAGTTAACTTTGCGAGCCATTCAGATTAGTTATGTTAAGGAGGTATTATTGCTATAGTAGTAAGTTTAATTTAACAAATTACGTATGTTATACTATCTAAGTATGCGATTTACGAAAAAGTGTGTTCAAAAATCGAACCTTCGACCTTAGGTTAATCTTCTATTTTATTTTATCTAAGCTAATTTTATGTTTAATTAGAAAGTCCAACTGGTTCTATTGTGATGGAGATACCACCTTAAATCATATGATATCAAAATGGTCCTTTCTTTAGTCTTAGTGTATTTGTGATATTTATTGTGAGCGAATATTGATACATTTAGGAAATCTTTCCAGATATTTCGGATTCATTTTTGAAAAAGTTGCTTTTTACTCTACTTTTTCCTTTTTTGCTTTTACTTTTTTAATAAGGTTCAGAAGCAGGATATTGAAGTGATTTGACCAACTTACCTTTTCCATAATTTTTGCTACGCCCATGAGAGTAAAATCAATGAGACAAAGAAAAATCCATTGCACTACATGCCAATATTATTTCAACATCTAACCAGCGCGGTATATACATTAAGTTACCTTTTGAGATAGACCACAAGTCTTGCGATACATCAGACAACAGGCCCACATGGCTTCAGTCGCCTTTGCAAATTTGACTATAATATGAGAGTTCCAGTTCAGTATTTTACAAAGTATAGTTCCTAGATATTTTACTTTGTGAGAAAAACTTACAAGAGACAAATTTAGAACTTTGAGCTAAGGTTCAGATTTATTTTCTCTGTGAAAGGTACTGCCTTGCTAGGTTGATCAATAGACCTTTTCTAGATCACCAGTCAGAAACTTCTAGGAACGCAGCTCGCATAAGTAGAGACACATTGTCTTCACACTTGCACTTGATTATGATCACGAGATTAAATGCATAGCTTATAGCACTAAAGCTTAAGTCCAGTTTTTTCTGTTATTTCCTTCCGTAATGTGAATTGATTGCCTACAAAATTGAAGTTATAAGTGGAAACGCATTATTCGTTTCACTGTTCATTTGTCCAGTTACCCAGTGGAAATATCCTACAACTCGATAGTGCGGAAACCTTATTACTTCAACTGTTCATCTCACCAACCAAAACGAAAAAATAGTTATGAGGTTGCTCCGAGCAGTATAAATTGTTCTTATTCCCTTTCCATTAGGTATTTTTAAGGGAAATGAGTAAAAAGTGAGTCTAAGAAAATTAATAAAGGTTTTTTGAATAAATTTTAACGAAATATAGTTTAACTTCTTGACAAACAAGCCATGTGCATTGTGCATGCGACATTTCGGAATAAAAATTTCAATTATGTAATTTTTTCCAGGTGGTGGTGAACAGTGTACCATTCTCTCTGTGTTTACCGTACTTGTTTATACAAAATTCAATCACACCAGCCTTATGGTGACATTGGATCAGTGTATCATTAAATTAAAATTTGCCAAGTGGGAATCAACTTTCGTGCTTTAAATGTTCCGCACAGTTCTGTTACAGGCGTCTTAGTTTTGCTTTTTACTGAATTTGATGGCTCTTGAAACACTGTGTTTAACATGTTTGTGCAACAAGTATCAGCGAAAAATAAGTTTCACATATTTGTATTCCTTTCAGTACCAATTTTCATTTGATGTGCTAAATTTCTATGTTTAGCCGTTTATAACTTACACACGAAAAAACAGGCACAGAGTGACAGATTTAGTCCCCTATTATTCATTAACATCCTGGACTAAATAGCAAAAAATTGCAAAAGTCGAACAAACAGAACAACAGTCGGTATGGGAAGTCTAAAGAGCCGAACAGAATGCTTAGCTGTGTCTGTGTCTTGTAGCGCTGTCAAACCTCTGCCGCGCGGCTTGTGGTTAAAGCAAACACAATGAAAGCGACTGTCACATTTGCATCTTGTGTGTTTACTTCTTGAAAATATATTTTATTAGTGCTCAAAAGTGTTTTGTATTTGTGAAGATGAAGAGCAGGAAGAAATAGCTTTCATTATGTGTGTTCTGCACATGTGTTATTTAGCAATTAAATTAAGGAAAATGAGGAAACGCAGATGGTGGGTTCGCCCCCTTTATGAGCAAAGGAAAGAAAGAGGATTCTTTGAGACCACTTTCAAACACCTCAAAGAGCGCGACGAGGACCTTTTTTTTAAAGCAACAAGAATGCACTCATCAACTGTAGATAAACAATGAAAACAAAACAAATGGAAACAAAATTTACAAATACTTTTTTTACTTGTTATCCCAAATTCGTCGGATATCTCCTTCCATTTTTGCATATTTCTTTTTTAATTTTTGTAATTGGGATTGGATAAATTCCAAAGAATTTCATTCAATCGTACAGCTTCAATAAATTTTTCGACTTCCATTTCCACATCAACAACAGCTTTAGTGTACAAATTCTTAAACGTCAATCTTGTAGCGCCGCTTGAAGTTGAACAAAATCCAACTTCGCGATACACGACACAGACGCAGACACACATTGTGTTGCGGCTTACGGCTTTCCATACATTTAATAGTTTGACAGCTTGCGACACAGACACAGACACAGCTACGCATTCTGTTCAGCCCTTAAGTCTCATTTACCTGCAGTTCTTACTCTACACAGAAAAAAGCAAAGCAATGCAGATATCGAAGGAAGACCAATATGGAACTCAACATATTGCAGTAACGGAAGGAACACCGAAACAGTATCAATCTATGAATTGCTACGTGGAATTATTTTTCACGACGTTAGATGCGACCAGGTAGTGTTGAATCGCACCAAAAAAGGGATGTCGGCATACTTCCCAATCAACGCGACTAAAAGAGAAATTTCGACTGACGTGAAACTAAAGCTGTACAACAGTGTAATCGCTCCAATAGCCCTCTACGGAGTCGAGACCCTATCACTACTCAATAAGCATCTGAGGCACTTTCAAGAGACAGAGATGAAATTTGTGAGAAGAGTTGCGAGGAAAACGAGAAGGGACAGGATAAGAAATTAGAGACTGAGGGAGGAAATAGGGCAAAAGAAGTCGCTTATTACAAAGGTGGAAAAAACAAACAAAGTGGTTCGGCCAAATATAACGAATGGCAGACTCAAGGATACCCAAACAAATACGAGAAATGAAAGTAACCGGTCCAACGCCAAGGGGTAGACTAGGAAACACTTGAGAACAACGTATCCAAGCAATGGGACTTAAAAGGGGGAAATCAATTATGAAATGATGAGAACCAGTGCTAACAGGGATGAGTGGAGATCCTGGATACACCGAGGCCACACCCACGCCTAGCGGCAACAGGGGAAGTGGACGAACAAGAAGAAGTACCGCTTATGGGCAAACACAATTATAACAACATCGTACTTCATTTGTACACAGATTAATCATTTGTATGAACTGAAAAATTCTGTCTATTAATAATTAAAAAAAATACTTGTCTAAAAATAAAAAAAAGACGTTCTTAACTATCAAATGCAAATACGTTAAACAATAACTATGTACATCCATGAAAAAGAAACTCGCTTCGTCCTTATAAACTAAGTTTTGCTATGTTTAAATAATTATATTTACGTGTCAATAAAACAATTCATTGTTTCAAGAGCGCTTTGTCAATTATTTCCAACGTTTTTCAAGGAAAGCAAATCAAATTTATACGCATGTTTATGTATGTGTAGTCACTCGGACCACTGAAAGATAAGAAACTAAATTTGCATAGTTATCTGAAGATTCAGAGATCAATATTAATAATTTACACTTAACATAAGCATAAACTTTCTAAAACACTTACGAATTAAATAAAACAACAACTTAGGATCCCTTCGAAAGAAAGTACATACAACAACACTTACAGCCGGAATAATCAATTGAATTCAAGAAAACATTATTCCCTATGCAGTCTTAGCAGTACCTACAAGTAAGTTAACTTCAGTTTTCCTCTAACGGCTTAACAAAATCTTCCTGGCGGAAACATTTCGCAAAGAGGAAACACAACATCCTGCGCTGTAGGGATAACAGATTTTGCAAAACCTTAACTACCGCTCATAGCATGACAAACTTTGAATACCTGTGAATACTGATTGTGTGTGTGTGTAAGGAATTCAATTGAGTTCAAATACAGCAGACAGTCAACTTATGATACGATTGATAGGAAATTCAGGACTTCAAGTACATTTCCTCATTGAAACGGAAGGGAATTCAATTTTAGTTTGTCAGAAAATCTTCGTATTAAATTAAAGGGGAGTTGTGAACGCTAATGATTAATTTTTTAACATACAAGTTTTGGTTCTTTCCTGAATCACTGCTTCAACTTTATTGAACTTTAAACTAGCGTGTACCATTTTGTTAGATATTAGTATCGGAAAATTATATTTAATTTGTTTACAGAAAATTTACGAATATTTTGAAATCGGAACGAATATTAAAATAACACTGGGGGGTATGAGCATGTAGAACACAAATATGAAATTTAGGGATAGATACATACAGATAGATCAATTAACGTAAAATATTCAAAGAGCGCTTAATACGAGGGAGAATGTGCCTTCCGCGTTATGGAAATGATAATACTTTGCAAATTAACGAATGTCCATAAGGGGAAGTTTTATTCATGCTGTTAAGTGGCAAGCTTGCGTTACTGACACGCATGTACCATTGATAGCCAAACTATTTTTTGAAAAAAACCTTCGTGACTTCATCCAAAAGGGACTTGTAGTTAGAATAGTGTTACACGTCAGGTCCAGCTATGGCATGAAAAAAAAAAACTTTAATAGTTAGCTTTGAGTATGGATAATTATTTGATAAAGTCGTCCTAGTTGTGATTTATTTAAAAAAAAAAAAAAAAACTACAGACTCCCGTCCGTTCGTTTATATCCTCTTGATCCAAATTTTCAAACCCTTCTCCTGCAATTTGACTTACAAGCTGAACTAACCCTTCCAAATCCATTTCAGTGTTACTTGGGTACACCTGGAGATGTAAAAGTCTTTTCCAAGTGGAGCGTTCAAATTGTGTATTTTCAAGATTGTTACTACGCCAAGACGTTCCACTGCACCACTGATAAACTTATTTCTTGGGATAACAGGAAATAAATGATTAAACTACGGAAATATGTATGTTATTATTTGGTGCAACAGAACATAATGTGCCATGTCAAAATTCGCGCAAGGCGAAGTCTCGCAAATCGAATTTTGGTAGACAAATGCATTTCGCGCAAAGGCGAAACCGCACAAATCGAAGTCGTGCAAAGCGAGAGACGAGTGTATTTAATTTCTTATGCATGCTTTTCTGCTTCCCGGAGCTCGTATAATATATGTACATATGTAGATGGATTGCAGTGAGTATCATTTCAAAGCAATCGAGTGGTTTTATTTATCGAACTGGCGGAATTTTTACATGTTAATTCCAAAAAATTTACAAGGAGCGAAAAGTTACCGATTCTAATTTTAAAATGCTTTACCGTTTGCTCTACCGAAAACGAAAAGGTAGAGTAGAGTTAAGTGAGTACTTTATTGTTATCGAACGAATTAATTGCTTCATAAATATACACTTATTTTTTAGGGTTTTCAAAGTGAAACAAGATGAGGAGCACTTTTACCTCAAGAAAAGGTGACAATCTTTTTAACTTACTTTCGCGATCCTGGATTTGAAGTTGGCTTTGGTGAAGATATACCAGTGACGCTTATTCTAAGGTGCGCAGGTGTTCTCCGCACACCCCAAAGAAATCCGTCTTAACCCATTAACACCCAAGGGTATAAAAAATTAAAATGTTATATTTCTATGATATTTTCTGTTTATTTCGGTTAAATTTAAGATATTTACAAGAAAAAAAAGTTTTTAAGAAATGGTGGTTACAAGTTATGATGGTGTACTTTATTTAGTACAGTGGGATCATGCATACTGTTTTAATTAACATTGATATGAAAGTTTTTAAAGCAATCTTTATTTATACAAAGTGTTACATTGCACATTTCACAGCACCATTTCGATCGTTGATGGCACTGGCGACATCTAAGCTGATTAGGTAACTTTTTTGGAAAGTGGTATTCTGGGCTTTCTGAAATGCTTCTTTTAACTGAAAGTTTAGGTTGTCCTTGATTCAAAGTGTGAAATCTGAGGTAATGAAGTGTTACTGCTCTTGTAAACTCAAGTAAATCACCCTTGTAATTGTTTGCCAACTTGTGAAGCTTCCAAGCATTGGAGACAGTTGATGAAAGCATGGATGTGAAAATATTCCACCACCACTTCTTGCCTCTTATTTCAATAGAATAAGTGTTGATGAACTGATCACGTAGATCAACACCACCCATATTTATGTTATAATTTTTGAGGAGAAGCGGCTGCGGAATATTTATTTTTTTCTGTTGTTCTTTGCTCCACCTCTTTACATTTCCACAAGGTTCGATTTTGTCGTAGTTCGTGGCTATAGTGACGATGCTGTTGTCTTTCCACTTAACAAAAAGCAACTTATTGGTGTTATCAAACTGGTGGTCAAAAGAACCCCTATTTTGCTTTTGAAATTCTTTATTGAGAGGAAGAGGACATTTTTTGAGTCGATTATCCCGAGCTGTTCCAGTTGCTCTAAATTGTTTTTGCTTTAAAATCTTCATAAGCTCGTAGCTTGTAAAAAAATTGTCAAAATAAATAGCATGGTCAGTTGGGCATTCAATATTCTTTAGTAGGTCCAGAACAACTCTTGAACCTAATGGCAATGCCTTCAAAGAAGACTTTTTGCTCCGCAATAAGTTTCAAATTGATACATATAACCATCTTTGCTACAAAGCATCCAATTTTTGAAGCCGAACCTCACAGGCTTTCCTCTTATAAATTGTTTTGAAGAGTGATGACCGAAGTATTTGACCATTGATTCATCTATAGATAAATGCTCATGCATATATCCCCATTTTTGAAATTTTTGGCACAAAAGCTGGCTGAGCGGGCGAAGTTTTGCCATTTTGTCAATCAAGTCAAGGTTGTTGTTATCAGTAAAGTGTATGTACCTTTTTATTTCTTGGAATCTGTTCCTCGACATACTGTTTGCCACAATAGGAACATGTGTATCTGCTGACAGTTTCCAGTACATAGTTTCTCTTGCTTCAGACTGATAGCCCGAAAACAACAAGATACCAATAAAAGTTTTCAAATCTTCTTCATTGAATGAAAAGCTGTGTTGATTTTTGTGACCAGCATACAACATGGTTTGACTTACAATAAGTTGTCTTACCTCGACATCAAACAATTTTTCAAAAACATCAACTTCGTTTAGTCCAAACAAATCTGAAGCACACTTTTGAATTCTACCCAAATAATTTTCAGTTCTCTGAAATTCGGTTGATATTGACTTTGTCCATACTGGAGGAGCAATTGAATTTTTTAATTCAGACAACGGAATGTCATCATCGCTTTCGTATTCTTCTTCAATTGTCGCTGTAATCGAATTTCCAAAAATCTCAACTTCACCTGGAACATCTTGAGGTAATTCCACCGTCCTTATATTTTCTTCATCTAAATCCTCTTCGTCCGTAACGTAATCCACTGGTGGAGGAATCATGACGATATCAGCATTGACTATATCCGCATTGTTGTAAACCTCTTCCAGTGCAGACTCAAGATTTTGAAAACGTTTTCCATAAAAACTTTTCGAAGAGATAGTTTGGAAATCCATTATAGATACTAAAAAAAAATAGTGTATGCATAGACCCATTGTACTTTTTAAAATACATCAAACTTTAACTTAACTTACCTCCTTATAAATATACAAAAATACATGGGAAATTAATATTTTCTAAGCGTTAGGTTTATTCCAATTGAATATTTGCAAAAGAATCAAAATTTTTGGTTTATTGGCGTTTTTATGAACACGAATGTTTTTGCGGCGAACAACACGAGTAGTAATATAAAATGTCATGCACAAAAAGACAATTTGATCTAAGCATACTGCGTTTAATTTTAAATACACTATCTGAAAAAATTCAAATTTATTGAATAAAGAAGGAAAGATTTCAAACGCTTAATTTTTCGTTCATGGCATACTTTTATGTGGCCATCAACTAAGACCATTTTACTGTACTTTAGAAAGTACAACGGGAGAGAATGGGTTAATACAAAATTGATTTGTATACAATATTCAATCGAGTTGCAAATCAAAAATGCTCAATTAAAAATACTGCTTCCATTTCTGTTCACTCTGTTGCGCCGCACCGTCATAGCATAGCCAAATCAACCAAACACCACATTCACAATCGCAACCCCAAAACTACCATCGAACACAAATTGAAGTCTAACATAATGTTCTCCTCTTTTCGGAGCACACAAATCGAAACCGCCGCGCGCGAGTATATTTTGATATTTTGAAATCATTGATACTTTGTCAACACAAATGGATGTAAGATTCAAGTCCCTGACGGATTTAAAATTTTTGGAATTGTTGAATCAAAAAGTGTTAGTATTTACGAAAAAAGTTCTTCAGTCCAAGCTTTCGAAAGCCTAAAAAATTCATATGGATTTTTTTTGAATTCGTTAAACTTAAGAATGAGTTAAGTGTGTGCAACTCCGAAACATTTTTGTAAAAGACATGCATACTTGGATTTACTTCAAAATATAAATTTAAAAGATAAGTTCTCAAAAATTTTTAAACTGAACTCTTTAATACTATCAATACCAACAACAAGCAATTCAGTTGAAAGATTGTTTCTGCACTTAAACGAATAAAATCTTGTTCTAGAAACACGACGCACGCTTGAAGAAAAATTATCGGAGACAGCTTTGATTTCCATAGATAAAAACATTACTTAAGAAAATAAAAACAAGATCAGTTTCTGTGATGAGGTTTGGGAAATTTTTGTAAAAAAAAACTAAATGTATTGGACTTACGTACAGACGTTATTACATACAAATACAAATACAAATTCTTGGCGCAACGGACCGTATGTGGTCCAGGGCCTAGCTTCTCGCGACCATTCGTGTTGTGCGTGTTATATTTTTCACACAAATGGAAGGGACCTACAGTTTAGAGCCATATCCGAAAGGCAAATTGAGAAGCTTTCTCTTGACAATTATTACTCTCGGACGTTTGTCAGACATTCGCGAGAGGTGGGACCGTGAAAAACTTTTTGGTGTTCTCTGGGATTCGAACCTCGAACCTCACGCTCAGCGATCCAACGCACTAACCACTTGAGCCACGGCGCCCATTTACTGTACTTTGACGTTATTACATATCTAACAAAAAAAAGTGTAGAACACCCTGCTGAGAACATCACGGCACGTCCCTGCAGATATACATACATATGCGTACATTAGAGTGCTATTTCTACGATAGTAAATTCAATAATAAAGCTTGCAATTGGATAAAGTTTCCTTCCAATTATAAACTGCAGTTGAAAGCAAAACATGATTGGCTTAGAAAATACAGTTTGCAATCATGTAGAAATCGCCGCACCTCCATTCCGAGGAATATGTATGTATATTAATCGAAAGGGATATGACTTCATTAATTTTCCAACAACATGCGGTGCAATGGACTCTTTTACAAGTGTTGTTTGACAATATTTGGATAAACAGTTTTCTTGAACCTATACTGAGACAGTCCACTAACAGCGTTCTGTTGGAAGACGAAGGTTGTGGAATTGCATCTTGGTTAATGACGCCTTTTAGAAGCAAATAAGTAATCAGGAAAAGGCATTCAATAAATAAAATTCAAAAGAGAGGGTTATAATTGAAAGATATTTTGGTCAACTAAAGAGAAGATTTTCAATTGTAAAAAGCTGCTATTGGCTTGATTTAAAAAATGCGTCAAATATCACTGTGGCGTTTTTCGTTTTGCACAATATTGCAAAGCAGAATAACGACGATTTCGGGTTACCAAAAGGCGCAGAAATGTAATCTCTGTTCATGATGATGCCGATTATGTGACAAGTGTACTTCTAACCCGACGGTTGGGGCAGATGAAGACGACGGAATTAGCAGAAATAGTAAATAACCTTAATTTATAGCGCTTCATTGCAGTGTTTTATTCATATTACAAGAAAAATAATAAAAATATAAGAATTAAAATAAAAAAAGCTTAAAAAAAAAAAACAAAAAAATATATACATTCCTGGCTTCATAAATTTACTTTACTTACATAATTCACTATCAGTTACGGTAGCGGAACTATTATGTAGATAGGAATGCGATTCTTTGGTTGCATTTCCTTCCTTTTTTGGATTTCTTCCTGTTGCATTCTAATAAGCTGCTCGAGCAATACCAACCGTCGAAATTCCTCATTAGTGATATTTTTTGTTTCTTCTGACCCACTGAACTTCCTTTTTCTCCGCTTTGATACCGCGGAACCTCGCACCAACTCCTCCCTCTCATCTGCAAAACTGGATTTATGACCTTTCCTTTCATTTTGCACCTGAGTCGAATCAATTTGATCCGACAGATAAACTACCTTTAAACAAGCATCGTAAGTAAAAGTATACTCGTAAAAGCTGGCTTTATAAACAAATACGTACCAGAAATGTAAGAAATAGATACACATCTATATATTTCTATCAGCATTTAATTACTCCAGAAAATAGCTTCCCATTTCTTGACTCGTTTGGGCTTATGTCCCGTTTTCTTGAGGCCTAGCTTATTTTTTACTTCTATCTTCATATTATTGAGTCTCTTTCTAATTTGATCTTTACTGAGCTCAACACCGGTTGCAACCTTATATTTGTTTATAAGTAATTCCATGGCTTCTGACTTCGCTTTTCTAATGGAGGACTACTGAAACTAAGTAAAGTAAATACGTTATGCGCTTTTAAATGCCTTCTAGTAAATGCTTTCCTTTTTTCAGATTTCTAGCCAAATTTCGATTCATTGCAAACCAAATTTTAATATTTGTAATTTTACAAAAAGCGGAAGCTAAGGGGTTATCTTGAATTGAAGTACAGTAGATT
This sequence comes from Blera fallax, assembly GCA_946965025.1. Taxonomy (NCBI): domain Eukaryota; kingdom Metazoa; phylum Arthropoda; class Insecta; order Diptera; family Syrphidae; genus Blera; species Blera fallax. The sequence continues at coordinate 60,995,633 of OX337246.1, forward strand.
AATTCGAATTTCCAATTAACAACGAACCAACGCAGAGTCAATGCTTGTATCTTTTGTGAAGATGGGGGTAATGAATCTATTAGCCAAGTTAATTGGAAACGACAAACTCTGAAGGTGTCATGAACCGGAAAACGGGAAACATTTAGCGGAATTAATTTAACTCAATTGTGTCCTTGTGTTAATCAAATGTGAGCATTGATATCCATTAGGAGAAAAGCGCCGCATTACCTATCTCTTACCTGTTTATATCGTTCGTTTATAAATTCAGCCTCACTATACTATAATTTTATAAGAGACTTTTGTCTGTTTTAATCTCTTCTGTCATGTTTTTTGTTTATCTTGATATAGGAATTTAAATTAGTTTACGTACGATTACATTTTCAGAACAGGTTGTTATTCGATAGTATGAGGCGTGGGTTGAAAAAACGAAATATTTCATTAGAAATGGGTTATATTTAATTCATTTTGCGTTTTGATGGCAACTTATTACCAACCTGTATCCAAACCAATTAGTATCTCTAAAGTTAGACAGGTGTACGTTGTTTAATGGATGCCCTGTTGATTGCTCATTAGTTCAGTAAAGCGAACAAAATAAAATGAAAAAAAAGAAGCAAAAGGATTTGCTTACAGTTCAATGTAAAAAGAAAATCTGTCTACCCATCGTTTTAGCCGTGGAAAAACTTCATTATTGTATTTTCTGTTTTCTTCTTTTGTCAGCTTAGTCAACCCATTTTGTGAGCATTATCCTTAGCGGTTGGTAGGTTGAACCACGGTGCCATAAATCTTCCATAGAGCCAGCTAACTTCGATTGAACTTTAATAAGTTTTCCGAACAGTATTCGCAGGTGGCAGAAAAAATTTACACGTGCAAAAGTTCAATTGGAAAAAAATTAAAGTATAGGGGACAGAAGCCGGAAAATCCAACTTCCTGGAAGCTTAATAGTAAATAGACTGTCATACTTTTCCAATTGACGTTTTACGTGTGTATGTATGTTTTTTTTTATCGTTCGAATGGGGTGGTAGAAATGTTTATTTGCTATATTCTCTAGCGTTACATGTGTACTTCGATTTTTATTGGTTTTATTGCCAAAATAAATTTTCTTGAAGGTGTTATTCTGTCCTTGGACAGAAAATAGGGAAAAGTTAAATTAATGCTATACTTATCACTTTTGGGGGGACTTGAGCCGTTAAAATTGCAATAAGGTATAGCTACATATATTATAACTATAACCAAGTTTGGACTGGGAGCAGAACCAACTAAATGCACCTGGATTAATCATAGAGAACACAATTTTTATGTGATTGTTTTAACATGGGCGGTTCCAGCCCCTGGTTTGAACCAAGCAGATTATGTTAGCCTTCCAGGAAGGTTCTTATCAATAAGAACCTATTAGACAATAGACAATAGAATAGATAATGTTAACATACATATATATGTACATATGCATAATAACGATTAGATTTTTACTATTAACCCAAGAGTGATAACTGTCATAAAGTTTCGCCTCTCGGATGTATGAATGTCCTTTCCGATTGTGCGAAAAAATATAACAAGCCATACGGACTGCTGCCCCAAGTATTTGATTTTTTTTATTATTATCAAATATTGACTCAGCTACATTATTATTTGCTGTGTATGTGGTAGTAAAATAGATTACACTAACTAAAGTATTACGCTAAGCCTTGTTATATTGTAGTTCAAAATAGATTTCAGGAATATGAAAAAGGTGCTCACAGCGCTCACAAAATTTTTAAACAATTGGTGTGAAGCAATATACAATATGTACGTACATACATACATGTTTCCAAATTTGTCATAAATGCAGATGCAATGGCAGTAAAGCTTATGCCTTTATCTGATAACAAGGTTCTAATGGAGCAGACTTTCGTGGACATATATGTCCTAGGGATATGAAGGAGAACGTTCTCTCCCAAACCCCGGAGCTCTAAATAGTTAATATTCCAGAAATGCTAGACCAGCAGCTTTGTTTCATTTAAGACAGATTGTGAATCAGACAGTCACATGGTTTGGAGTCTGGATTTTAGCAGTGGTAGTTCAACTAGCTTTGTTTTCAATAGCTCAGTTTTTCGATGACATTTTAGGCTTATTGCCATTCTAAAAGCGGATTATCACTGTTGTTTATGTGTGCAGTGTACTCTTCTTCATTTCGCTTTTCTGTGATGGCGAAAAAAATTACTGACTCAATCTGTGGAGTTAATAAAGAAATGGGATCACAGCATAAGTCTGTAATGTGCAATTTGGGGGATATCCATTTTGAGCGAAAACGTGTATTCTATTTGCGCACTCTATATAGCGTAGAATTGTAGGAAAAATATATATCTTTTTTAGTCCAAAATTCAGCCATTTGTAAATTATAACCTTGCCTTAATTTGTATGTATGTATTTGCTGACCCAAGAACTCAAATCAGAAGACAATCTCAAGAGTAGAGAATAATTTAATTGCTTGAAGAAACAAAAAGATGGGGCACATTTTCAACTCATTCGTGTAATTTCAAGGAACTCTGACAGGAAATCCTATGATTTGACACCTTGCGATTTCTTTCTTTGTCCTATTTTGCAGTCGTATATTTATGTGACATTTGATTTCGTAGTTAATTTCAACATTTGTACTTTGCAATGAAAAAAAAAATCACTGTTCAATTAAACAATGCGTTTAATGCAAAAGCATAATCAAGCAGGAGATCCTTTATAAGGTACCAACACCAAACAGCAACTTTTACTGGTTACATTCTATTATAAATAGAATAATAAACGTGATCAATTTGGTTGAAAAGAAGTTGAACTTTGCACCCTTGTAAATCTTATCCCTCTTCGTAGAGAATTTACATAATTCTCAAATTTATGGATAATGATAATACCATTGAATAGATTAGTTGATTTTCTTGAAAAACTTTTAAATAAAGCACAAATTTATCACTTATTAAGTGACCGCCTCTGGTCGCGGCGCAAATGTGAGCTCTTTCAAGCATATTTTTCAAATGTATGTATTTCTGATTTTTTCGCATATTAACGGTACTTTATTTAGTGACAGAAAATTGATTCTCGGTTATGCATAGCCCGATTTTGTTCAAATTAATATCTGGTGCAGGTAATTTGCTTCAGTCGTACAATTTTTTCTTCTTCTTTCCTTTTGTTCGGCGACGTTAAGATCAAGATTATATGGATCATAACCCTCCCACTTTACTGCATCCCTACTGGTCCACCTCTGGGGTTCGCCGATTCGACCTGCCGGAATAGCGGTTTCGGATCACTTCGTCACTGGGGCTAATCAAATGCTGTTGTTTTTGCATCTGGAATACCCTTGTTACCTGACTGTCAACCTTGTTGCGGTGTAGGGGCTGAGTAAGGTCAAATATTCTCGGAAATTATCCCCAGAAGAGTCCTGAGACTAATAGGCAGTCAACCCTTCCCCCCCTACCCAAATTCCACCATCCCACCTTTCACTTTTGCCCTGGGTGCCGAAAATCAACCTGTCTGAGGGCCCATTTAAATAGCTCAGTCGCTAACGGAGTATCCGGATACCTGGCGACCTACGGATCAGCCTGCATTTTTCATTTTTTTTTCATTTTTAATGCATTTTTATTTTAGGAATTCATTATTACTTACGAGCTAGACAAAAAAAACGCTTAAAACTAGCTTAACTAACTTAACTTAATCTAATTCTAACTTACTGACCCTATGCGGGTGCTCTAAGCTAAACCTAATGCTTAATACTATGTCTTTCGACGTAACCTAACTTAAAATTAATTATTTATATAAATAACTTAACAACTAGTAACTAAGGAAAATTTGTAAAAAACTTAGTAAACGAACGTTTTTTTTATAAAAAAACTTAGATAAGAACTTAAAAACAATCTTAAAAATAAATCTTAAAACTACCTTAACAATAAGCCTTAACCCTTAAATGCCCAAGGACGCCGATTTTGTCGAAAAAAATATATTGCATGCAAAATAGAACACAAACAACTATTTCATTAAAAAAAAATTGTTTAAATTTTTTTAAACCCATATTTTTGACAAAAAACCGGTTGTATCTTTAAAGATACACTGGGCATTAACCCCTAAAAGGCGTTTATGAGAATAATTTAGTATTGATTTCTTTTCTGAGTGTATATATTGGAAAATTAATCTTAAATAACCAGTTTCATTGTTTTATTATTAAGGAAAAGTTTGAGTTTAAAGGTTTATGTGTTAAATTAAATGCATAAATAGTATATTTTAAAAATAAATGAAAATTAGTGAAAAAACGAGATAAATGGTAGTAGATTTAGTGAACAAATTTGGTTCACTTGCGGTTTATGCTAAATTTATTTGTTTTATATTATTTTCAAAACAAACTGGCTTACAATGAAATTAAAGTAAATATAATACAAATCAAAAATTTAATGCATAAAATGATAAAATGAAATAATGGGTAAAAGAGGTCTTATGCCACTGTACATATGTTAGCTGAAAGGAAGTTGACGATTCTACGATGGTGAAGTAAGATCAACATATGTATGTATGCCGTGTATTGAAGCTACAAACTGTTCTCTGGTTTCTCGTTTAACCTTCATCATCATTTTCACCTTTGGAAGCTTGCAATTCTTTACCCGATTTCTTCGGATAGTACCAACTGCAAGCATTCCTTTTGTGTGGGGATAAATTAGCAAGGGAATATCTCGATAGTAATTATCATAAAATGATAACGTAGCACTTCATTAAGCAATCTGAGAAACAATATTTGCCGATGCTTGAGGGTCCACTTCACCTAGGGCCGGTACTTCAGGTGTTCTGCTATGTACATATATATTTCAAATTTATATGCAAATCTACTTGAGTCGCGTAATATAAATAATTTAAAACCCCACCTTTTCGGCTTGTTAGGCAAATATGGCCTATAAAATGAAGAGCACATTTGTTCAACTACATACAACCGATCTAATATTGGTACGCCATATTCAGTGTTTCTAATAATGGCATAATAGATAAAAGGCAGTCACGATTAGGATCATCACTTTCATCTGCTTTAGCTTTGTCATTGAAATGAATATAGGAATGTTGTCGCATCACTATGGGGCGCATCGATTTTCTATAAAACTCCAAAAATCGTTCGTACTCGGGAGTTTGAAGTAAGCCATGTAAATCCCAATAAACTTTCGTAGATCAAGAAGTCTAAAGAGGAATGATGTATCAAGAGCAAGTTCCGCATTGACTAAGGTTTCTTCAACGATACGTTGTTCCAACGACTAAGGAAAGAGGCATGATCGAACTTTAAAAAAAAAATTCAAAGCCTATCACTTCTCCTGGAAGGGTTGAGTCTTCCTGTGCATGATAAACAAGATTCGAATTTTCGCATTTCGAAGACTTGACATCAACTTTCAAATTGTAAAATCTAAAGGACATGAACTCCAACGATCGTTAACTGAAGTTGAGGTGCAGATGAGGTTCAAGCAACATCTGCATCTTCCAAACCTCCCACATCATTTATCATATTGGGAAAATCCTCTTCCCTATTATCTCCGTCCGTTTCACCCGGCTCACCTTCATCATTATCTTCATATTCATGTACATTATAAATATAGAATGATAATTTATTGCAAACAAACGCAGCACATAAAAGAAAATAGCAATAATCACGAAATAGGCCACACTGCCCAAGGTATCTTTAAAGATACAACCGTTTACCGCAACATTACGCGAGCTGCGTTTCTTAGAATCCCATCAAACAAATTTTTTTAACTTCACAATAAATGTCTGTACCTGCAATGATTTTTTTTTCTAGTGAAATGTCACCAGGTTCAAAGAATTTTAATAATAAAAATACTTTTTTTTTAAATTCTACGAAATTCGCTTCACGCACGTAATTTGTCTATGGTAACTGTACTTTCAAAGTTAGGAGGCTGAAAAAATTATTTTGATTAGGATTTGAGTTGGTGAATAAGAAACTATTACAATTTTAGCTCTGGACCTTCTATTTAATAAACTAAAATTATTTGAATGGTTGTATCTTTAAAGATACTGTGGGCATTTAAGGGTTAAAACTACCTTAACAAATAAGCCTTAAAACTACCTTATTCTAAACTATATATATGTATATATACATAATATATATACATATATATATATATATATATAATATATGTATACACGTAACATGTATACATACACATATTTTTTTTTTTTTTTTTTTTTTATCCTTCCTACACCTAAATCTTAAACCTATGTAAGCCGGCCAGGCCGACTTTGCTCCTTAGGAGGAGCTACCCAGAATCAAAAGGAAACGACGAGGGAGTTCCCTCTCCGTCCCCTAACCACCAGAAACTCTGATGCTGCCTTACTACGTCTCGCAAATCGCGACATGCTATCGCTCTACTGAACCGAAGACGCTCCGTCATGCTGAGCGCGACATCTCGCTCGTAGTTGAGTCGCCTATCCACAGCTGTCCGGGCAACATGGAAGATAAGCGGCACCGCTGCTTTGTCCTATATCAGACCTTCTCTATCTAAATAGAGGAACGCCTCTGGGGGAATGAAGCCGTTAAGGCGCACGCTCTCATGATACATATCATTGCAGTAGTAGGCCCCAGAGATCAGGTTATTCATCGAGTTCATTGCCCTTGCAATGTGCCTTCGAATCATCTTGATCAAGAAATTATCCACCCTGCTTATGTCCGCCTTGTTATAAAGGATCTCATTGCAGTAGAATTTTATGTACTGAGACTCTGGTGTTCTGTATAAGCGAAGGCAGGCCCTAAGGCAAGCCCTCTCAAACACCCGAATCCTTTCCATCGAGCTTGCTCCCACGTTGAACCACACGGGACAACCATACACGAGCATGGGCCGAATGAGGGCCATGTAGCAGATTACCTTTACCCTCGCATCGAGTTGGCTGCTATAAAACAGTCTCTTTGTGAGGGCGAAAGCCGCTTTGGCTCTGGCCAGAGCAGCATCTATATGTTTGTTAAAATATAGATACAGGTCTAGCCAGAACCCAAGGTATCTGACTACATTTCGAGACGCTAATGGTTGTCCGTGCTGTCCCACAATTGAGAACTTTCGCCAATTCTTTCTGGTATCCGCAGAGGCCCCAGATAACGACGTCCTAAACAGGATGGTTTCCGACTTCTGGAAGTTGATTTTCAACTTCCAGTCGTCGCAATATCGCTTGATTTTATCGAAGTCACGCTGCAAGAGTATTGCAATGACCTCGATCTTTGGTCCTGATCTGTACGCTATCAAGTCGTCGGCGTACGCTATAGCATGGTGAAGAGATCCTACAAGATCACTTGTGTAAATGTTAAAGAGGATCGGCGAATTTACCGCACCCTGTTGCAGACCATTTTTAATATCAAACGTACCAGCAGAAGTCACATTGCCATTTTTCACAATGAACTGTCTACCGGTGAGCATGTTATAAAACATGTATAGCAGTGGTTTACTTATGCCCAGCCTACTTAACTTGTAGAAGAGTCCTTCTAGCCATACGGTATCGAAAGCCTTCTCCAAGTCAACCAGGCAGGCACCCGTGCACTGTTTCTTGCTTTTGTTCCATTGGATATCCGACACCAGTTTAGACGCGGCATGTATTGTATCATGCCCCGCCTTAAAACCGAATTGGTTATCCGGAACAATATTCATGTCCTCAACCCACTTAGACAGGGCTCTATTGACAACCTTCTCTAATACCTTGCTGATGTTCGGAAGGAGACTTATCGACCGGAGATTTGCCGGATTGAACGTATCTTTACCCCTTTTGGGAATTGGATGAACCACCGCTGTTTTCCAGTGCGTCGGATAATGTGCATTATTCAGCGCATTGTTAAACAGGGTGGTGTAAATGTTCACCGCTTCTGGAGGGAGATGTCTTAGCACAATGTTAGACACTCCGGTGATACCCACGGATTTCTTCCTTCTCAATGATTCGAAGATCGCTTGGAGTTCTACCTTCGATATGAACGGGGGATGTACCTCCACATTGGCGATGACATTATTTGCCATATTATCGTCATTGAACTCGGTGAAACCATTGTTCTCTGATCGCCAGCGCTGTATATCATTTTGAAGGCAAGAGTTGTGCACAAGGACTCGACTTTCCAGGTCGTGGTTCGGGCAAATACTATCATTCACCTTATACACTTCCTGGAAAGTCGCTCCTATAGCCTCTACCTTCTCCTGCGGATCTTCGATCACAAGGAAGTTGTCATCACTGACTGCGTTCCCTGGATCTATGCCTGCTGTTATAAGTATATGTTCGTTGTTCGTCGTTCGGGGGATCTTAAGACATGGCAGGTCGTTCTGATTATTCCTCCGAAATATTTTATTTATTTGCGGGAACATACTCGGGTTGCTGGATTTTACAGCCCGAATTTTTTTGTTCCAGTGCAAATTTACAGAGAGTCTGTAATTTTCTTTTATTAACTGTTGGAGGTTTTTAATCAACGACTTCAGTGTCCTGACCTCCGAGTTCTGTCTGTCAGTAAACCGTCTGTACAAGGTTTTAAGTCTTGACAGAAGTCTACTTTTTTGTAGGTGAAGTGCGTCTATTGTTGCATTGCGGTATATGTATGTCTACGTTGTCAGTTTGTTGATACCGAGGTATCGTTCTGTCCATCGTTTGTTTAATGGTCTCGTCCATTCGTTGTAGGTATCTGTCGATCTCCTCATTTGACAGGTTCCTATTGGACGGTGGGTAGAGCGAGTTCGAGGAGAGTGCTCTTGTTAATACTCTGGAGAAGCGTGTCCAACGCGTCCTACTGTAATTGTAGGGATACGTTTGGACAAACTCCTCCGCAATCTCGTTGGGAATTGTGATTTCGGCACTGAGTCCGCAATGGTCACTGTCATACACGAATGTATGTAGGCAGTTTCTCGTTTGTCGGTTCGTGTTGGTCAGTTGTAACCGTACGTCGAACAGCAGAAGATCCAGATAGGAGCCGGCGCTAGGATACGACGGACTATCGGTAGCTTTCAAATCGAGTCTATACTCGACATTGTGTAGACCCCACCAATTGAGTAGTAGGTTCCCCCTAGAATTTGGTATATTATTTCCCCAATCACTATGCTTGGCATTTAAATCTCCAGCCATAATAAAATAGTTCTCCTCCGACTTCAGCCTTAGACATCGAAAAAGTGTCTCGAGCTCTGTTAAAAATGAAGTGGTTTGAGTAGCTCCGGAAGCGTAGACTGCGACCATGTACAACCTCTTTCCACTACGGAGAGGGATGCACACGATACAGGCCTCCAGCTCCTGAAACCTCCGCACTTCACCGCTGTACACAGCCTTATAACGCAAATCTTTCCTAATGAAGATCGCAACACCTCCCCCTTATATGGAGTTGGGTTCGGTCTCTTCTTATAATATTATGTTTACTGTGCCATAGTTTGTGCTTCTGGGATAGCTTTGTTTCGCTAACCAAAAGTACGTCAGGGCTTTGGTATTCTAACAATTTAAAAAGTACGGTTCTTCGCTCGATCCTTATCAGTGAATTCACATTCACCGCAAGGATCCTCAATGATTTCTCCGCCAACGTAGCCATTACGACTGGTGGTGCGCTAGGTCCGGCAGAAATGCGTAGATCTGGTCTACCCGTTTCGCCTGCTCTTGTAACTGACGCTGAAGCTGGCTCATTTGCCCTTGAATTGAGAGAAAAATAGCCAGCATGTCAGGCTGAGCCTCAGGTGCTTTAGGCACTGGGACCTGTAAAGCAACCTTCGGTTGTTGTTTTTGTACCGTATTTCCCCGGCCTGACACCATTTGGGCGTAAGTCCATTGGGAAGTAACGGCTGGTGTTTGCCGGATCAGCCTGCCCTGCCTGCACAATGCGGATCTCTGTGCAGGTCGTCCCTTCATTCTCCGCCACTCGTGGATCCAAAATATTAATTCTAATTAAATAAGCCAAAACCAAAACCTAAAAAATAATAAAAGAAAAATAAAAAAAAGTCAAAAGAGAGGACGGTCCTTTTGCAAAACCGTCTTCCAACCTCCAAGTAACAATGTCAAATCAAAGCCCATCACCGACGCACTTGCAAATCTGAAAGTGGATACTTCGATCGGAGTGTTGATTAATCAATTGCTTACATGCAGGATTGTTAACACACAGATGGACGGAGTATCGGCCAGAATAAGTGTCTGCTGCGGTACACCCTAAGGTGGTGTCCTGTCACCTCTTCTGTGGAACGTGGTGGTAAACGAGCTACTGATGGACCTAGATAGGTCAGGATGCACAGTGATCGCTTATGTGGGTGACATTGCTATTGCTGTCCCATGTAAACATCCAGACACTCTCAAGGAAATCCTCTAATATGCTCTCCTTCGGCTCACCAGATGGGCCTTCAATAGTGGACTGGGGGTTAATACCCATAAAACGGAACTAGTTCTCTTCACGAAGAAATATAAAGTTCCCCTCATAGACCCTCCAAACATATATGGAACCAGTCTCATCTTCACTGACAAAGCAAAATATCTGGGTCTTATTTTGGACAGAAAACTGAAGTGGAAAGCTAATCAAGTGGAATACATCAGGAAAGCCAATGTAGCTCTCTTCTGCTGTAAATAGGCTATAGGCAGGAGCTGAGGTATAAAACCTCAAATCACCAATTGGCTGTACGTGTCCGTTGTCAGGCCCATACTACTGTACGATCGTATGGTGGCCTGCTTTTGATAGGGCTGTACACCTCACTCAACTAGCTAAAGTTCAAAGATCTGCATGCACTGAGAACTACTCCCTCAGCGGCACTGGATATTTTGTTCAACCTGCTACCCTTAAATATCTTCGGTAAACAAATAGCTGCAGATAGCTCGATGGCAGCTCGGTTCACATTTTTATAGACGGCTCTAAAACCGAAAGCGGGGTGTGTTGTGATGTTTTCTCCGAAAAACTCAACCGAAGTTTTCGTTCCGCCTTAATGATCATTGTAGCGTTTTTCCGGCGGCAATAATGGCGATTAAGGAAGCCCTGTCCTGGCTGATGTGTGATGTCAGAGATATTACCATTTTCATAATCAAGTCCCTGGAATCGTGCTCCTTTACCTCAAAGGCCGCCTTCAACTGCCGTCTATCTCTTACGAAGATGACAGAGCAGTTCAACATTCACCTATGCTGGGTGCCAGGCCACAGAGATATTCCAGGAAACTGCAGGGCAGTCGGGCTCGCCAAACAGGGTACTACTCTAAGGATTCTCCCTAGGTTCGCCCCTAGCTACACGTAAGCATCTACTAAAGCTAACCGCTATTAGTAAGACCAACCTCTGATGGGAAAACGGGTCAAATTGTCGCATCTCGAGACAGATCTGGCCTAGGGCAGATCATAAACGTAGTGCCGAGTTGGTCAAACTTTTTTTGCAACTCAGTTCGGGTTGCAGCTACAAAAAAGATATGGCTCCTTAAACTCAAAATTATGAAAATTCGTTGTTCCAGTTTTTAACTTCAAATGTATTTTTCACAAAAGTCTTCGACATTTTTTACGAAACCTTTATCTTTGACAAGTTTTCTATAAATTATTACTTTTTCACGTACGATTAACGGAAGTTGTTGCTCAAAAAAATTAAGAAAAAATCCATTAGTGTTAGATCAGGAGATCAGGAACGGCCAAAGGTTGGGGCCAAATCGACCAATCCACCGTTCATTAAATGCTTGTTTAAGCAACGAAGTTACACTACTGCTACTGTGACAAGGTGCTCCAATATTTTCTTGGTACGGTATGGTCCAAAGAACAATTTTCCACGTCCTTTAATACAGTTTTCTAACGTATAGTACAGTGTACTCCGTCATAAGCGGATACCGACGGTTCCGAAAAATGTGTCCGCTTATGAGAGGTGTCCGGTTATGAGAAAACAAACAAAAGGACATTTAAAAGAAAGGATCTTTGAAATCTTTCCGATTATGAGGGGTGTCCGTAATGAGAAAGTACACTGTATATGTGGTATTTTGCATATTTCTTTACTTTTTAAAAGTTCCACTGGATGTTGATGGTTTTGTGTCCCCGAAAATACCGAAAAGTTCTTTATCGATCTCACCTCTCGTGAATTGCTAACAAACGCTCGAGAATAATACCTGCCATCAGAAAACTTCTCAAAGGCCAAGGACCACATACATATCATGGTCTGTTGTGTCAAATATTTATATTTGTTACCTATTTGCTGTGTTAGCGCCTTTTCATACCTAACATGAATCTTAAATTACGTGCAAATATTTTTGTTACGACCGACGGTAACAAACCAATCCAATACAAACAGTCTGATTGGGACTGATAAATATTCTATTAAACCAATCCAAAATGTTTTTCTCTGTCATTGAATTATCTAATGACTGCTGAAACATAAAAATACAAATACGAATTTGGGTGGTTTTTAGCTTGGGGGAGCGAATCTGTCAAACAACCCGAAGATGACTGTTTAATTTAGTTCGACTATGGTTTGGACTGAAAAGAGCTGACCACACACTGAAGTTCAAAACATGATCACGTTAGAGCGCCCATATATACTCACGCACACCATTGCAACTATACCCACTGCCGCAGGACTGCTGGCACTGGTCTCCACTGAAGGAAAATTTTTGGGCGATGATTTAAATAATTGTTTTGAACATTCCTTCTCTTCAGGACAACGTAGAAGGATGCTTTATATCTCAAATGAATCAGTGGCGAATTTACTGATTTCACCTCTCATTTTGTTTTTAAATCCGATAAGCCATTATTGAGTTAGAGCTCTAAAATTTAACTATTTCCCCACTTAAATCACTATTATCGTTACTCCTTATTCCTTATTTCACCTTACCCAGCAAAACATATCCTATAACTTGAAGAGTGAACATATCTATGAAATAAAAAAAATCACGTAAATCGGATAAGTGGTTCTCCGGCTAGGAGGTCACTAACAGGAAATGACTTTGCCTTTTATAAGTATTAGGGATAACTATAGGTACCCAGTGTATTAAGGAAAGCAGAAATTCAGTAATTTTCCATAGAAACAAATATTTCTTAAGCCGCAATATCAAAATATTAGTTCTTTTGTACATTACTCTTATTTACTCGAGCTCTACAAAATGGCGTTTTCAAACCGAAAATTGTAGAAGTGCCAAAATAAACAACACACTCACGCTACCTATAATATTTTTGCACTGAAGTGTACCTACCTTTGTTAACTTTTTTTATAGAAACAAAATAATTATTCACGTTAAAGAACACGGTTTATAGATCGCACTAAAAATTGTTTTACTATGTATTACGAATAACTCGATCTTATTGCGCCAGCGCACACTGGTTAAATATTCTCCCGCGGCAAACTTGGGGTAACTTCAACTTCAATCGCACACTGAATGAATAATTCGGAGTAAAATTGAATATACATGAACCAGTTTTCATTGTATTGGTATTTCTGATGTATCTCTAAATTGACAACTTGTGTGCATTGGTTTACCCCGATGTTAAGCCACTTCAACGCTGGATAAAAATGTTACCTCGTTTCATACTATATATGTACCTGCCCTTCCTTTTCTAGAAAGGGCTCCGGGGGATGTAGTGTGCGCTGGCCCATTGAGCCGTTCACCCAAAAGTATTAAGCTACCGTTAGTCTATCGGAGCTTTAATAATTTCATTCACACAACCACAGACCAATATACCTACCTGCTTCATTTTTCACAGAGAGATTTAGCGCACAGCCTTCTCACTCTATTCAATAATATTTTTTTCTCACTCTCACACAATATCTACATGCAGAAGTGTGAATGAACGATCGAGAGTAACAACCAATAACAATCAATCCAACCCAAACAAAGTCTAATAAATACTCACGCACACTATTGCAACGATACCCACTGCTGCTTGACTGCTGGCAGTGGTCTCCACTGAAGGAAAATTGTGGGCGATGATTCAAATAATTGTTTTGAAGATTGCTCAGCTTCAGGACAACGTAGAAGGATGTTTTGTATCTCAAATGAATCAGGGGCGAATTTACTAATTTGACCTATTTTATTGTTTTAAAATCCGATAAGCCATTATTGAGTTAGAGCTGTAAAATTGAACTTTTTCCCCACTTAATTCACTATTATCGTTACTCCTTATTCGTTATTCTACCCAACGCAATAAAACATATCCTATAACCTGAAGAGTGAACATATCTATGAAATAAAAAAAAAATCACGTAAATCGGATAAGTGGTTCTCCGGCTAGGAGGCAACTAATAGAAAATAATTTTGGTTTTTATAATATGTTTTAATTTAATTTAATTTAATTTAAAGAGGATAGCTTTTTCGGAAGTCAAAAAAATTAAGTTTGCAATATCCAACAGTATCTTATGGGTATGCTAGTATGTGTAGCAATTTACAAGCATAGCAATAAACAAAGATTAAAGTGTTATTTAACCTTCTTCTGCGAATTGTCTTTTGAAGAACTCATAATGCAAAAATATAATCAAAGTACTTACACAATATACATATATACATACTAATATAAATGATAATTTCTTCTTTCCAGTTGTACATAATTGTTCATCGTCCTGTAATTTATTCCTGACGTCTGGGGTTAAATATCAAGCTATCCGAGTCGAGTCCTGACCAAGTAAAGGCGAGTTTCTAATTAAAAATGCTCTGTGCTCCTTAGCTTAGATTTATGTTGGCCATTACAGAAGCATATACATACATGTGCTGAGAGAATTTCACTCAGCCACAGAGTTTTGAATTAAAAGGCCAGCGAACGACTACATTCTGTGCAAGAACTTGTCTGAAAAGAGGATGAAATACTAGGCTGGCAGCAGGTAGTATGTAACAAGACGATATGGTAGAAGGGCAAATAAATCATCGGCGTGTTTCGTATGCGGGTGTTTCGTGTTGTCTGCTTCCCCATACATCGTCATTTAAAATGGCGCCCAACGACAACTGCAGTTGAAGAACTGTAAGTAAATACGGGCGTTAAAATTGCGCAATGCTTATTACCTTAGGTAGGTTACCTGAGCTGGTTCTCATATCACAGCCGCATACATATTCGCCTCAAGGGAATCATGGAGCTACATATCTATATTTTTTTCTTTGGGGGATGCGCAAATTATAGTTCAATAATTTATACTAAACCAAAGAAGCATTTAGACGTAAAAGCACGAAATAAAAACACAAGATAAAAAAAGGAAGAAGCTTAAAATTAATGATTGACTTTGTGGACAAACAAATTTTAAATTTGTAAGCTTTTGGGTTTTTGTTAAATTAGTTGAGTCATTCAACTTCGGAGCATCTTTTAAAGGGCTGAGTTTAAATTTTACTCTGTTTTAGCTATGACCGTTGGATAGATTGTAACCACAACACTTTCTTAATCGACAGCAACTACGAGTATACCCACACCCCTGTGGCTGGCTATCCACTGAGACAGCCGAATTTGACAATTTGACAGCTGTTCCTTTTTTGCTGTTTTAATATGTATAAACGACAACTTAAGGTCGTGGCTTCCTTATAACTACCCTCAAGCTGTCAAAACACCAGATCTAAACGTTATTGAAAATTTGTGCAAGATTTTCAACAAAAATTATCTAAAAAGCAATAACTTAAAAGTGGTTTAACATTTCTCAAACATGTACCTTCAAGCTAGTCGAATAAATGCCAAAAAGGCTTAATGCTGTCTAGACAAGTAAGGGACAATTGACAAAATATTAATTTAATGGTTTCATTTCATTTTGTTACTTTGCGCCTAGTTCGTGGGATACATCACTTTCGATGTGAGATTAAATTGTGGACTGTAATAAATTATTTTATTTTTATTTTATCCTATTTAATTTTCTTATCCTATAAAAACAACCGCACTTTAAGCAACAGCTTTTTAACTTTCTCCTCACAACTTGCATATGTATGAATGTATGTATGTATGTATGTATATATGTATGTATGTATGTATGTATGTATGTATGTATGTATGTATGTATGTATGTATGTATGTATGTATGTATGTTTTTTTTTTTTTTTTATGTAAAGCGCCAAAGGATGTGTAATCTTCTAAAGATACTAGTAACCCGTGCTACTAGTATGCACGATTCGCAAACCTGAATAATCGATGTCAGGAGTACGCCTACGTGCTAAACCACACCCTGCACACTTCAACCACTCTCCCCGCGGAACCGCCGTTAGGTATTACTTCGCGGGGCTGGTTAGCTCGAAAGCTGTACTTCGCTAGTCGTTTATATTTGCAGTTTCATGCCCTTGCACTGCATTCCGCTGGCGCTCCTCTTGTCGCTGCTTCAACATAATGATCGCCGCTACGTCACTAATCGCATTCCAACTCTCTTCCGAGCTTATCATGTGCTTAATCATGTTTTCAGGTGTTAATACTTCCCCCAGTCTCTGCGCCACTAGCTGCCGTTCTGCTTCATACCGCAGACAATGGAACATAATATGTTCAACGTCTTCAACTGCTCCCGGGCAGGTTGGACAAACTGGGTTGTCGTCGTATCCAAACCTGTGAAGATATGCTCTAAAGCATCCGTGTCCTGTAAGAACCTGCGTCAGATAGAAGTTTAAATCTCCATGTTTTCTGGCGATCCACACTTCGATGTTGGGTATAATCTTATGAGTCCAGCGTCCTTTTTCAGAGCTATCCCATCTCTGTTGCCAAATTCGTAGACTTTTTGTCCTTGGTGGAGTCTGGCTATCTGTTGGCATTGTCGCTAGTCTCGCCGTTTGTTTGTTGGCGAGGTATTTCTCCTGTGCTTCTTGTGCTAGTAGGTCTATTGGCACCATACCAGCCACCACTAACGCTGCTTCATAGGACGTCGTTCGGAAAGAGCTGCTTACCCGCAGAGCACTGGTTCGGTACGCTGCCTCCCTTGTTCTTCTGTATGTTTTTGTTTGCATAGCACTGGCCCATATTTGGGACCCATACAGCATCATTGACGTCGCCACTTTTGCTAGCAGCAGTCTTTTCCTATATCGCGGCCCACCAATATTCGGCATCATCCTTGCCAGGGCAGCGGTTGCCTTTGCTGCCTTTTCAGCTGCGTACTGTAGGTGTTGTTTAAAGGTCAGTCGTGCATCTATGACTATGCCAAGGTATTTTAGTTCTGGCTTGGAAACTATGACGTGGTTACCGACAGTTACCGTTATAGTCTCCATAACTTTTCTGCTACTTATTAGTATTACTTCCGTCTTTTCCTCCGCAAGCTTTAGACTCATACTTGTAAGCCAGTCTCGGACGGTCCTTATAGCTTCATTGCAGTCGTGCTCCACTTCTTCTATGAGTTTTGCTGCTACAACTATGGCTATGTCGTCAGCAAAACCAATTATTTTTGATGACCTTGGGATTCGCAGTCTAAGAACATCATCGTACATAAGGTTCCACAGCGGTGGACCCAGTACAGAGCCTTGAGGAACGCCACCTGTCAGTATGTAGCGTTTTGTACCATTGTCGGTGTCGTAAAACAGTACTCTATTGCGAAAATAATCAATCAATATTTTTTGAAGATATTCTGGCACTCTTTTGGCGGTGAGTGCCTGCACGATATTTCTCCAGTTCGCGGTGTTAAATGCATTTTTAACGTCTAACGTGATGATGGCGCAGTACTTCTTACTGCCGTGCTTCCATCGTGCTCCTTGGATGGCTTTCCTCGCTGTGCTGACGGTTTCATCAATAGCGTCGATTGTGGAACGTCCCTTTCGAAAACCATATTGATGATCTGCGAGTCCTCCAGCATCAACAATCGCACGTTCCAGTCTATCGCTAATGATGCGCTCTAGTATTTTCCCCATGGTATCCAACATGCACAATGGTCTATACGATGAGGGGTCCTGTGGGGGTTTCTTTCCCTTTGGTATTAAGACCAGTTTTTGCTTCTTCCACTGGTTTGGGAATACTCCTTCCTTTAAACACGCATAGTAAGTGTCTGCAAATATATCTGGGCATCTTCTTATTGCTGCCTTAAGGGCAATGTTGGGAAAGCCGTCGACGCCCAGCGCTTTTTTGTCCCCAATTTTACCGCAAATGCGTAGGACTTCTTCCGGTGTCACAGGAGGGATCGGGTGGCTCGTTGCTGCGTTACCTCCCTCCATAGTTTCCGCTTCCCCTTGGTGTTGCGGGAACAGAACTGAAACCACAGTTTGTAAGAAAGCTGCAGACGTGGGTGGGGGTTTTCGACCACCATTCAGTCTCTGCATTACGACTTGGTAGGCTTTGCCCCATGGGTTTTGATCGGCCTCGTTGCATAACTCGATAAAGCTTCTCTTTTTGCTCGCTCGGATGGCATTCTTAAGACATCTTCTCATAGATGTAAACCTCTCTTGAAGTACCTGGTGGTTACTATTCCCCCTGGAACGCTGGTACAATCGCCTTGCTCGATGGCACTCTGCACGCAGTGTGGCTATCTCCTCATTCCACCAATATACTGGTGGCCTGTGTAAATTGCCAGTTTGTTTCCGTTGCATTGATGCGTCGCAGGCTCTTTTCAGTCCATCTATGAGTTGTTTTGCCTTGTCAGCGGCTGATCCACTTGTTGATACCTCATCCATCATCAACTGTAGTAGGTCAACATCTAGCGATTGTGGTTTCCATCCTCTTTGCTGTGATTGTCTTCTTGGTGCTCGACTGTTTCCACCAGTCTGTACCTCATATTTGATTGCCTGATGATCACTATGCGTGTACTCAGGGCATACTTTCCACGATAGATTCGGTGCCAGGGATGGGCTTATGAAGGTGATGTCTATAATGGATCCTCTCCCGTTCTTGCAAAAGGTTAGCTTGTTTCCAGAATTCGCGAGAACAATATTCAGTGATGCGAACGCCTGTAGTAGGGCATTTCCCCTAGTGTTTGTACTGCGCGAGCCCCATTCTACCGCCCACGCGTTGAAGTCACCCGCAATAACGAGTGGGGCTTTGCCTATCGCACAGCTTGCGACATTGTCAACTAGGCTTTCATATTCTTCTTGGGTAAGGCTAGGAGGCGCGTAGCAGCTGAAGAAGTATGCACCGTTTATCTTGGCCCACACAAAGCCTGCTTGGCGTGTCTCCGTTTTCTCTTCAAAAGGTCGCCTACCACATATCCATATCGCAGCTTTGCCTGTAGTGTCTGCAGTCCATACACTTTCGTCCAGCTGTTTGTAAGGCTCGCTGAGAATCGCGACGTCTGCATTATACTCACGGACCGTCTGAGTAAGAAGATCTTGGGCTGCTTCACAATGGTTGAGGTTTATTTGGATGATCCTATGTTTGGTGCTGTTTCCACTTCCTTTGCAGAGCATGCATTTGGGCTCTGAGGAGCAATTTTTGGCCATGTGCCCCTTTTCACCACACCTGAAACAGCGTTCAGACCGATCATCGCTTTTGCAGTCCCTGGAGAGGTGACCGTATTCAAGACATCGGTAACATCTGTTCACTTCAGTCTTTTCTCTCACTCGGCAGTTTACCCATCCTATTCTAATTCTTCCGATCGCCAGCGCTTTGGTGGCGGTGTTTGCTGGAAGGCTTACCACTGCTGTCTGGGTTGCAGCGTAGGATTTCCTCATACTCTTAATTGCTGTCGCTGGGATCAACTTTCCGAGCTGCTCCGAGAGGGCTAGGTTGATTTCCTCTTTGGTAGTAATTTCGTCCAAGTCCCTCACCTCGATCAGCACCTCGTGTGTCACGGCTTTGACATCCGCTTTCTCTTCCAGTATCTTTTTCACTTTTTGCTGGAAGTCCGAGGTTTGCGAGTCTGCTGTTCTCTTCAGCTGTAGTAAAAGATCTCCTTTCGCCGTTTTTCTAACTTGATTGACGCTATCTCCAAGATCCTTTAGCGTGGGATCAGTTTTCACCTTCCTCAGCATGTCCGAATAGGAAAGGTCTCCTGTGGCTCTTATAACAAGTGCATCCGGTCGCATTGGTTTCCGTTTCTTCCTTTCACGACCCAATACTAGGGTCCATTCCTGCTTTTTTGGCGGTAACTTCTTTACTGGTACTGCTGAGCTTGGGGTTTCCAGTAGTTTGCTATGTTGTGCCATAATTTTCGTCGTTTCCGATCTCTTTCTTTTCGGGTCGGGTAGATGCTTTGGGTCTTGACATGCCTGCGTGGTTGTCTTAGGCGTCGTATCTCTTCTTCTTTTTTCCGTGTGAGCCTTCGTGCTATCCTTTCTGTTTCCGAGGACCGCGCAGTAGCTCAGTTGCTCCGTCTGTGTTTCTTGGGTCGCGTGTTCTTTTCTTATCGCTCTTCGCGAAGATTCGAATTGTTCCACATTTTTGTAGTAAGTTCGGATGGAAATTACTAGTTTTCTTATCTCGTGATGCACGTTGTTTTTCCCTTGAATAAAATCCATCAGCTCATTGATCTTACTGCCAAGGATTTTCATCGCATCATTCTCCTTTTGCTCTTTGGGCAAGTTTGGGCTTGGGAAAATCACAGGTGTACTGTTTCCCAATGTACTCTTTTTAATTCCTGAGTTGGTGTTAGATCCTGATGGTGGTGATCTAGAAATTCCGCTTCTTTTAAAAGGGTCGTTTAAAAGCAATAGTTGGTCCTCCCCAGAATCCGAGGGACCGACCTCCGAAGAGGGTGGATTTGCCAGCTTAGCTGATCTACCACCTGGGGTAATAATTCCTTTTGTGTTGTCCATTGCATTGTTTACGACGGTGCATTTTAGTCCTTCTGCCAGGTATGTAAACTGCCGTCCTTCTAGGATCAGTCGCAGACAAGGGAGCCGCCCACTCTGGGTCAGACGCTTCTAGATTTCATCCTTCAGTTTCATCTTTCAGTTATGACCTTCCTGCCAAGGGTGGCCCTACCAGGAGTTTGTACTCCGGACAGTATTGCTCATAACGTCTTTAAGACTACTTCTTCAGCTGGATTTTAGTCGCCTTTTACGACATGCATGCCTAACAGCAGATCTATTCTAATCCCGATCTGCAGGGTCATGTATGTATGTATGTATGTATGTATGTATGTAGGTATGTATGTATGTATGTATGTATGTATGTATGTATGTATGTATGTATGTATGTATGTATGTATGTATGTATGTATGTATGTATGTATGTATGTATATATGCATGTATGTATGTATGTATGTATGTATGTATGTATGTATGTATGTATGTATGTATGTATGTATGTATGTACATATGTATGTACATATGTACATATGTTCACCGTTAGCTCTAACAGCGTTTTCAAAAAGTCCTTTAAAATGACTTTTTCAAGTGCAGCGTCAAATCCGCGGTTGGTTTGTTGAAGTGATTTACCCATTTAGCGGTATTATCCCTTTCGGTATAAACTCGAGTGTCTGGAACTTCAAAACAGAAACAATAATGCCTGTTCGTAATCCACACCAAATGAAGCAAAACTAAAACGTTTTCTTGACGTGCTTAGTTTGGTGTGGCGTGTGGGTTATTGAGAATAATGCTTTATTAGTTTTCTTCTACTGGTGGACAGAGTATACCATTCGTTTTTAAGATAACTTCAGACTCGGACGAAGATGTGGCTGTTATGGCAGCATACATACCTACATACATATGTACATATATTGTGATAAATGAAGAAGTTAAACAATTTTGGGATGCACCCTTTAAATCAAAAAAGATAATAGTAAATTTAGTTATAAAATGAAAAAAAATTCTTATGTTTTGCTTGTTTGTCTGGGTTAATGTAGGAGCTCTCATTTGATTGCATGTGTTTGTCTTTTGTCTATGCATTAACGGTTTTGTCTTGTTTTTGTCTAACTCGATTTTTTTGCTTTAAATGATTTATTGCTTATTTCAGGCAGCTATTAAATCCCTCACACGCAGCATTGTAATATCTAAGGCAGTGAAAAACTGCTGCACCTTTTGCTGGGCAGCAGGTCACTGCGACGTCCCGGGGGAGCTACGTGGCTGACGAATTGGCAAGACGAGACTCTTGCGGCAGCATTGACACTGCGATGTCTTATGCTTTGTACCTCATCCACGCCGATGAGCTAAATAAAGCTAAACGTAGATGGAGTAAACTCGGCCAATGCCTTATCGCTGGGCAACTATGGACAAAACTAGACCAAAGAAGATCTAACTAACTTCTTAAGCATGAGAGAGGAACCCTCTCTAAACTAATCAACGTAATAGCCGTACACTGCTCGATAGGCAGGCATTCTCAAAGATTTCTGCGGGAATTGCAGAGACGAGAAGGAAGAAGAAACAGTCCTTCACTTCCTGTACATGTGCTCTGCACTTGCTAACGTTAGGAAGGCTACATTAGGTCATTACCACTTCGACGATTTCAATTACCTTAAATGCCTCCACAGCTAACATTAACAGCTTCATAAGAAAAAGTAATTGGTTTTAGGAGCAGATAGTGTGACCCACCTTCCCCTACCTAGTGGCTTGTCGAGGGCCACATCAACCCACTAATTAACCGAGGGCATGAAGCACAGCTATCACAATCATGGAATCATCATGATCCATATATCACACTAGTATTTACACATAATTATCCGTAGGTATTATTTATCATCAGAAACACATGTATTTTTGTAAAAAGTTTACGTTAGAAATAGAAATCAATTCTTCAAAAACCCTTGACCTCAAATAAGGACTACGATTACACTTTAAAATGTCTCCCTAAGCCTAGAACTATAGTATACGTTCTAGTGGAATATAATTTTATAAGGTAAGGAGCTCAATTTTTCGACATCAAAAATGTGAACCAGTTGTCATGCTTTAGAGGACAGACATTTTCCAAGTCCAATGGTATTCAAAAGACATATTAAAATGAGTGAATATGTAAAGTGGCTGATGAATTTTGTTACATTATGAAACTCTATACAACATATTTGTTAGTTCATATACTTTATTCGTTCTTATTTCATTAAGTAAACATTTAATCATATTTAATTTTTTAATGGTTTTCAAAAATAAGTGAGTTTAAATGGGCTCCACGCTCGCAAACGCATATGCAAGTACGACTGACTGTTAACTCCCATTTGAGGAAAAAACCACCCTTTCGAAACGGAAGATTTTAACTGTGTAGCAGAAGTTACAGTCCTTATGGTTTCTTGCGTTCCAACCTTAGAATTTGCATTAAAAGCACTAACCAGCCCAATTATGGTCGATCTGCTCGGAGAAGCGCCACAATCGAGCACCAAAATCTCTTTGGACGAAAACTACGGACACCAAGCGGGGCACTATCCTAAATCTGGTTTCATTGTCCAAATTGTTTATTTTTTTATAAACCAGTCTGTATAACAAACAGCACGAAATCGAAATATAGCACAGAAAATAAGTTATTCAATTTATCTTTTTTCGTAGTGCGTTTCATCAGCTACTATGTACTGCATATAAAGGGTATAAAGGTTTTATACAACATTTAGAATTTTGGATCTCATTACGTATCGTGGCTAAATATTTTCGAGATCCTTTTATGAGAGAGGTTTGCGCCAGGACTTTCTATATGTATCCAGAAAAAACCAAAAAATTATTGTTCACCTTCCCGAATGCCTGACAAACTTCCGAGATATGGCTTGCTTACTTATGTGAGAATATCTCAAGTAAGATAGGACATAATATATGAGCACTTAAAACAAGTGATGAAATTTCAAAACAAAAAAATTAAATATCCAGACCAGTCACCTTGTTTGGTTCATCGAATTTCCCAATTTGGTACACTTCTTTTGAATTGAATATAAGGACGCTGATTTTCGACCATTAATATTAACGTTAGCCACTATTACCAACCCCTCACTTTTAGTTACCAAAACAACAATAATTTTTGTCGTAATCCTTTAACCTTATAAATTTAGCTAGTTTAATCCAATTGTTTAAGAAATGGGGTTTTACTAACAACCGCTATTAATGTCACATTTGCCCCATTTACTTTGTGTTATTAGAATTTTATCTTCAAAGCTGACCGAACCACACATAACTACAGAAAAGGGTCAAGCCGGAATAATTTTCAAACTTAAATATGACTTTTACAACTAACCGTTTGTTTGATGCCCATTAACATTTATTTTCCATATCCCTGTGCTGGATTTCAATTAGTCAGTGTTTTGCACCCGTTTTCATTGTAATTTCCCTTTTAGCTATCCACTCGACCACTATGTGTCTTTGCTGCTGTTCCAAATTACCCTTATTCAAATATCCGGCACGAAAAGCTAAACAAAACAAAACAACAGCAAACGGGATGTACAAACGCAAAAAACAGAGTGCGAGACAGAGGTAGGGTTAGTCCTCTTGTGGAATAAATAAACAACGAGGTAAATGATGTCCTGGGCAAGACATTACAATCGCTATTTGTAGGGTAAAGCCAGCCACACAAACAAAAGCAATTTATTTTTCCATCTCCACTTCCCGTCTCCAATAAAATTAGCCAGCTTACGTGTAAATAATTTGTTTTCTGTGAACTTAACCTCTCCTGGCCCATTAGTCTGCTTTATGAGATTTTGTTCCCTTTTGCAAAGAAGGAAAAAGTTAAAAAAAATTAAATAAATAATTAGGTGGCCATAAAAAAGATGTGCTGTTACTTAAAAGTGTACAAAATACTAAGACCATTTTAAGCTTTCAAAAAATTCTTAGCAGACTTACGTACATACATGATATTATCTTGTACAAGGTCAATTTTCAATTTATGTAGTTATTGATTTCGCATTGCAAGTTTGAGTGTGTGTACATTAGTCCATTATATTGATAATCCTCAATTTGACAAAATTACCATTTTCGATCATAAAAATATCGATTACGACGACACCTTTTTGGTGTGCCGAATTTTGTTTATGTTGTTTGTTGTTTTTGAACGATTGTTTTCCAGACTTAATTTGCCTAGCTGAAACCGAATATATACATACATACATATGTATATCTCAGTCATTGTACACAATGTCCCACACCGACATTATGCATAATGCTTTGGTAACATGATGTACATACATATGTACATATCTACAAAGACGGGTTATGAGTGTGCATATATGTACATACATACCTACTGATGATAGACATAATGTGAGCGTCAAAAAATAGTTTACACCTCTGTGTTTCATGTTTCAAATTCAGTTACAATTTTTATTAAAGGTTTCCCTTACATCCAGTTTTACATGTTCGTTTATATTTTAATTCCTTATCCATCAACATATAAAAGTTAGTAAAAAAATCAATAACAAATATTTTATAAACAAAAAACAAAAAATACTTCATATTTACAGTACAAAAAAAATAACAAAATATGGTGATAAACCCTGAATACAATATTTTGTTTGTTTGTTCCTTTTTCCTTAATAACGGCCGTCAACCTCCTGGGCATGGATTGCACCAATTTTTTCGTGATGTCAGATGGATTTTTCCCACTCACGGATTTTAGTGAGTCTTTAATAGTAATGACCCTTTTTCGAACTTGCTTGTCGAGATACTCCCACAAATGTTCGATGGGGTTAAGATTTGTTTTACCTACTATGGGTGGTAGTATAGCCTGGCGTGGACCAGACCCTCAACTAATGAACCGCACCCGTAACAGAACGATTAGTACCCTTTTTAGACTGTAAGCTCTACTTACGTAAGGATGGGTTATTTCTTTGCTGCATTGCCATATCGGCGTGGGCAGAAATGTTCTTCGGGCTAGTCCATAAGAATTACATACGATCTACATATCCTAGCTATCCCAGTCTCTGGATTTGCAAATCTTTAAGCATGTTGATGTCACTGTTAGTCTTACTTAATTACCTTTTGAAACAATTGAAGCTTTTTTCAGTAATTTTCTTACTGCCATACATAAAAATAAGAGACATTATTGAGATGCATGTATGTATGTATTTAATCCTCAGATGCTGCGTTGTTGTAAGGCTTCTTTTCCTTTGTTCTTAGTTCAAAAATGAACAAACAGATTTCAAATACAGTCCAGATAAACATGCTTCAAGTCGGACTGAGTAGGTGTACTAATAAATAGTCATTTTAGTGCATCTAAACACAGATAAATTAATATGTTTTCATGGTTTGCTATTGTTTGGTGTGAAGGAAAATAAATTGTACATACATAAGTATGTAACAACTAGTTTGATGATAGCAGCCTGTAGGCTGCCTTGCGGATCACATACAGAAATAAACGAACTACAAAATATAGTCTAGACATCTGCAGGAATAATAATTTTCTTGTTTTTTCTAGTAAGCCAGAGTACATGTACGTGAGTACCAGTATGTACTAAATAGTTTGAATGAGTGAAGCGCAATGCAACCGGTATGAACTCCTTGTTAGCAACGTACATATATAATGCGATTTCGCGCTACAAAAAATTTTTCCTTGTGGTGATGAGGCTTAAGTGAGCCTTATTTATGCCTTTGAGAATTTCGGTAAGGTAATTTTTTGCCTTAATTGCATTTGTGTGAAAAGGTAACAGAATTGGATGGATTCCCAAAAGTCTGCGATATTACAAGCCGAATGATACAATTAAAAATGAATGAAAAATGCTCTTAATGTTGGCGATTCGTTCCAAAAACTTCTTCAATAGTCAATATTTTGTAATAAAATACGAGGTAATGCTGTGTTATAAGTTTGAAATTTTTTATTTGTTAGTTGTACAATTAATTCCAAAAGATAGATTTTTCTTAACGATTACTATATTTTCAATTATATTCTTTACATCGCTGACAAGTGTTGGCGGTTCCGTGAAGGATTGAGAGAGGATTTAAGTAAGGGAAGGCAAATATTTATAAGAAAATCAGAGGTGAATCATCTCAATCCTAACAGCAAATAAAAACTATGCAACAAACCCTAAAAAACAACGCTTTCTTTTCGGTTACAAATTCTGGCCATCACCTTTGACCAGAAACCGCTTTCATATTTCCTGGAGAAAAAATCAAAAGAGATTATAATTATTTATTTAAGCTTTGGTCTAAAAAAATAAGAAACCCACTTTTTCGAGTTTCCTTTTAATAGTTATTCTTAAATTTGTCAGAATCTTGATACTGTCATTTTTTCCTAATGCCGATATCTAAGTGTGTGTAAAAAAGTGACATTTTGTCGCCATTTCAAATCTGGATGATTTCTGAATGATTTTTTTATGGTTGCGCCAAAGGAGGTTCAATCTCAATATATACCAGTAACAAAGGCTACTGGCATGCACGAATCGCAGACCTGACAGCAATTATGCTCTCAGGAATACGCCTACGTACTGAACCACACCCTGCACACTTAAAACCACTCGCTTAGCACAACTACCGTTAGGTACTTCTTCTTCTTAACCCTTTTGACCCGGAATGCAGTGGTCGGGTGGGAAATATGTGGCCCAACAGGTGCGAAAGGGTTAAATGTAATATTCTCCTATACGCAATGTTGTGTCATTAGGCGTCTGAAACTAGGTTGGGCAAATAGTCCGGTATTTCGATCCTGTAAGTATTTTTTTGTACCACCTTTCCAATATCTGCCTTCTGTAGCGATTCGGGTTCTCGAAAGAAAGTACTTGCGACCGGCATATACTATGACTCGAGGTCAAAAAGTTTTATTCTTTGCAGCCGACGATTTGAATTGTTCGCGTCAATTAGTTGAATGACGGTACGGTTACAATGACCATGAACACGACTTTTGTTCTTACGAGCAAATTTTGTTATCTCTTCAACGACGCTGGGAATTTCCAGATCCCGATGAATATCTTCATTACGTACATACATACATACCACGGTGGACTAACGATCGTTCTAAGAAATTTATTTTCAAAAGTTTGTAGGATGTTTCTATTGTTCTTCCTGGTACAGCACCACAGTTGTAAACCATACTTCCACACTGGTTTTAGCACTTGTTTATAGATAAGCAGTTTGTTATGTAGGCTTAACTTCAAATGTTTTCTGAGTAGCCAGTACATTTGTCGGTATGTGGTAGAAAAGCTTCTTGTTGAGCGCATCAGATGTAATGTACAAAGATCGTTGAGAAATCCCTTATGAAAAGCAATAGCGACTCAAGTTCTATCCGTAGTTCGAAATGAAGGCAAAAATAATTGGATCAATCAAATACCAAAACAACTCGAATTCAGTAGGGCAGATAAATTTATACTTATATACATATGTACTTACGTGGAAATACAGTACTACCTCGATAATGTGAACTAATTAAGATATGGGTAGTTCACATTTTCGAGGTTTCACATTTCTGGATCCAAAAAAAAATTTTGTATTTCATCCTTTTACTTGAAATGCATTTAAATGCTAAATGTGCACATAAAGTTAAAACTAAATTACGTATAAATTACAATCAGTGGTAAAATTTAACAGAGAATGAAAGCAAATGACAATCCCTTTCTCTAGAGAACAACACAGCATTACTTTTAAGAACAGCGAACGCAAAGAATGTTGCTCTTCACATTTCAATGGAAAGCAGAACTGCAACAGCTGATTAATCAAAAGATCTGTGCCTGGACTTACTGGAACCCAGAATAGCACAGTGAACGATTTGCTCAAAAAATGCAAGCATCAAAGTTGTAATCATCGAATTACAAAAAACTGACTATGTAAATAGCACTCTTCACTCTGAGAAGTGTCCTATTATTACCTCTTTAGGTTTCCTCTGAACAGCTATGTATCTGAATAGCAAACTAACGGTGAGCGTACCTGAGCACGTCTGAACATATGTAGCGTCTGTGGCGTCCCCCATGGCTCAGTTTTGTCTCCGACTTTCTTTCTCATTTTCATAAATAATCTCTTGTCTGCAACCTCTAATCCAATCCATTCCTTCGCTAATGACAGTACCCTCAGTTTTTCATATTCGTTCTCTAACTCACGCCCTGCTCTTCGGCCGTAGAAGAGGAACGACAACGTATGTTAAACTCATTAGATTTCGATCTCGACAGCATTATCAAGTGGGGCTCAACTAACAGAGTAGAATTTAATGCATGCAAAACTCAGAGCTGTCTTCTGTCTCTCGCGCGAAACCAAAATCCACAACAATTATCCATGAATGATACTTGTATCGCAGAAACCGAAATACTTGCCATTATCGGTATGTGTTTTAACAACCATCTTCGTTGGAAAGATCACATATTCGAGGTCGCCAAAAATGCTGGAAAATGTAAAGGATTCCTTATGCGGTGCAAGAAATATTTTACCCCGTCTGATCTGGCCACAATGTATAGGGCAGTCATCTGCCCAAAGTTGAAACACAACGCCCACATCTGGTCTGTTGCACCCAAGATCGTTTTGCACATTCTAAATGGGGTCCAAAACCACGCCATAAAACTAGTAGGTGATATGTAGATATATTGATTTTTCCACTTGCATTCCTCCCCTTCAAAAATTTCACCCGCAATACGCGTCACGCTTCGAATGCACATCAGTTTACCCTCAAGCCCAACTGCGGACGTACTGTCAAATACAGGGATTCGTTCATAAGTCGAACTTCATGTACATATGTGGAATGATCTGCCAGGCTCTGTATTTCCTCATGGGTACAATATTCAAACATTCAAAATCAACGTGCACCGGTATCTCCTCTGTTCCTCTTTCTCCTTTTTCCAAACGCCCGTCCCCTGAATAATCAGCATAAGGGTATCCATGTTGGAATGGGCTGCAGTATTTAGCAAGGCATTAAACGCAGCCTGATTGTCAATACGGAGGCAAATCAGTAGTCATTTGGATAGTATAGACCTGTTGAAAAACAGTGACGTATTTACTCACCGAAGTCTAGTGTTGTCACGACGAGGAAACCCGCCCCAGACCTTTGACCACCTTTGGAGCTATCCATGAAGATTAAACTACTTCTCAGTCCAGGCTCAGTCGGCTCAAAAACTTGCACATCAGCCAAAGATCCGGTGCCAATGCAGTAGAAGGCATACCCATGGAACCAGGGTCGTAGGATAAGTGTCGCACAAAGTCATCGGAACTTAGCATGTAAAAAAAGCTAATGGGAGGTACAAGAACTTCGGATAGCGATCATCCATCCATCCATCAAATGACAACACGATCTGCATCATTATAGGACAACTACCTATGAGCATGCACTAGGAATGACCGAACGCTTTTCATTCCATTTGTTACTCAAAAACTTAAAACTGTCCTTTCAGAGTACAGATTATATCTGTGATTCAAGTGATACGAGAAATAGGATCAGGTATAGAACGGAACGATTGCGATATCTATGATAGCTGCTACAAAAGGTGGCACACATGTTAGGATATGGATTCACCATGGGAAATATTTAGCAATGGGTGATTATTCTTTCCTTCAATTTTTTCTTACTTACTATTTGCCCGATAACTGGATCTGCCTTTCATAGAATTTTGTAGAAGGCTAGCCAGATCTTCGTGTATATTTGTACACTTTCATTATTCTTGAAATAAATTTGAAAAACGTTCATTTCACTTCAAATCCCGCATTACTTTATTTTAACAACTTTTCTCTCTCACACTCCTTACATCCGGCATTAAATTGTTGTGAAGAATTCATAAAGGACATAAAGAACTTTAACTTTCAAACTTTAAATGTCTTCATTACAACATTTCCGTGACAGATTCTATGATCAACTAGGCAGTGAGGTACACAAGATGTAAAACTTTTCTTTCTTAAACTTGAAACAAGAAAAAAATAACAATTCACTCTCCATCTCCGAATTTGTCTTGCACAGTAACTTGCACGGTGCAGTTTTAGGAATTAATTACCCGAAACAACAGAGAGAAGGACTTAAGTTTACAAAGCAATTTATTTTGCACCCCATGAAAACGAAGAATAACCTGCCGGAAAAGTGTGAAAACAACTTAAACCGTGTAACACATTTTCTTTTTAAAACTCAACGCATTTACATACACATTTTCCAAGCTGGCTATTAAAAACACTTGCTTTAAGGATGTACACCATTAGCGGCCCGAAAAGCTTACTCTAATAATACATCACGCGACTTATAAAAAAAAAAGCTGTGCACGGAGCTGACCCTCGTATTTGGGTATAAATAAACGCAGGCTTGTCGAAATCAACTCTGATTTAGTTTGATAAAAATATACATATATATGTATGTATGTACATAAGTATGTTTACTGATTATTTTTATAACTTTTTGCTCAGTTTTTTATGGTTCGATGGACTCCTTCTTGATAGTTAATTCAAAGACTTTAATCCAGTGAATATTAAAGGAATTTCCGTTCAAGGTCGTGAAGTGGGGGGTTCCTCAAGGCAGCCGTCGTTTATTGTTTTTATCTCGCTCCCCTATAACAAGATGGGTTGGAGCTTGTAGCATCCTGAGAAAAGCAGTTCTGATAACATGAATGAAAATTTGTCTCTAAAGTCCTTGCTTATGGCGTAAACATGACGGAAATGGATAGATATAATAATCTCTGAATTATTTCTGGATTTTGTTGTGTCGGCGTTGAAAATGTGAAGGGCTGTTGCTTAGGGTGATTGAATTGGGTGTTATTTTATGAATATATGTATATGTATTGTTTTTTTTTTTTTCTTAAACAAATGTAAATAGTTAGGGTTGTTTTTCTCCGTCGTTCATTGGGGATTGCTGCCTTAAAGTTAAGAATTATATGTATTTATGAAAATAAATTATAGTTCGTATTAGCAATGTTGAAAATTAAGTTATTGAGAAACCCCCAGTTTAAACGAAACTTTGTTAAATCGCTCATACATAGGTGCATGCAGATACTTTCAAATGAAATACGTATGTTAAACAGAATTGTTGGTTGAGCATCGAAAGGAAGCAGTGTTATCATAACTATTTAGACTTCTTTTCAGAGTAAACAATTTGAACAATTTTTGACGCGTACTGCGGTACTACATCTACTCCAACACACTAACAACACTAGCATCTACTATGTAACTGCAACTAGTAGTAATATCCCTTAAATGCCCAAGGACGACGATTTTGTTGAAAAAAACAAACAGCGATTTCATTAAAAAACAATTTTTTTAATTTTTTTAAACCCATATTTTTAGCAAGAAACTGGTTGTATCTTTAAGGATACACTGAGCATTAACCCCAGGCGTTTATGAGAATAATAAAGTTTTCATTTCTTTTCTAAGTGAATAGCTATATTGCAAAATTAATCTTAAATAATTTGTTTCATTGTTTCATAATTAAGGAAAAGTTTGAGTTTAAAGGTTAAAGTGTTAAATTAATACGGATAAATAGTATTTTTAAAAAATAAATGAAAATCTGTGTAAAAACTAAATAAATAGTACATAGTAGCATGTAAAAATTATGAGATTTACGGAACAAAATTTGTTTACTTGCGTCACTTTAGCATAAACTATTTATTTATCTGTTTTGTGTTAATTGTGAAACAAACTGGGTTTGTAGCTTACAATGAAATTAAATTAAATATAATGCAAATAAAAATTTGGAAATTATTTACATAGGTATGTAAGTTGAAAAGAGGTTAACAATTCAATTGTCTTTCTACGATAGTGATGTAGCAACTACATATAAGTGCCGTGAATTGAAGCTACAAGCTATTGTCTGGTTCCTCGTTTAACCTTTATCAACGTTTTCTCCTCTGGAAGCTTGCAATTCGGATAGTACCAACTGCAACGATTCCTTGTGTGCCGGGGTAAATTAGCAAGAGAATGGCTCTGTAGTAATTTTCATAAAATGGCAAACAATATTTGCCTATGCTTGAGGGTCCGCTTCACCTAGGGCCGGTACTTCAGGTGATCTACTATTACCCACTTTTTCGGGTTGTTAGGCAAATATTGGTTAGGTTAGGTTAGGCTAGGTTGAAGTGGCTGCCAGCTGGCAGTCGCCAACACCAATGGTAGGTCCATTGTGATACCACGTGGATTATGGGAGAAATCTCTGTCTACCTACCCATTGCCCATAAAATGACAACTTTTAGAAGAGCACATTTGTTCATCTACACACAACCGATCTAAGTAGATAATAGTGGTACGCCATGTTCAGTGTGTCTAATAATGGCCTGATAAAGGCGGTCACGATTAGGATCATCACGTTAAGTTGCTTTAGCTTTTTCATTGAAATGAATATGTTGAAGTATTTAACGAACCGGTTTCTGGTTGCTTTTTTTACTATGGAGGCGCATCGATTTTCTATAGCACTTAAAAAATCGTTCATACTTGGGAGTATGAAGTAGGCTTTAAAAAGGGATTCCAATAAGCTTTCGTAGATCAAGTAGTCTAAAGCGGAATGATGTATCAAGAGCAAGTTCCACATTGACTTCCGCTGTTCAAGGACAAAGGAAAGAGGTGCAAACCTATCATTTCTCCTGTGAAGGTTGAGTCTACCTCTGCATTATAAACAAGATTCGATTTTTGGCATTCAGGAGACTTGACAACTCTCAAATTGAAAAAAATCTAATCGTCAACTGAACCCCATCAAACAAATTTATTTGACTTCACAATATATGTATGTATGTTTGCACCTGCAATGATTTTTTTTCCAGTGAAATGTCGCCAGGTTTAAAGAAATCTTATAATAAAAATACTTTACTTTAAATTCTACGAAATTCGCTTCACGCACGTAAATTATCTATAGTAACTGTACTTTGGAAATTAGGAGGCTTGAAAAATTATTTTGATAAGAATTTGAGTTAGTGAATATCAAAATCTTAGCTCTGGACCTAGTATTTAATTAATTAAAATTATTTGAATGGTTATATCTTTAAAGATACTGTGGTCATTGAAGGGGCATAGAGTTCTCACATAAGGTTCGAAACATTAGCACCTACCTGCATATGCACATTAGTCGCACACCTTAATAGTCGCCATCATCGAGGCCATATCAGGCCCGTTAAGCCTCAACTCCTCCAGCTTCCGTCATCGTCTTCTGTTGTGTCACGCCACGAGGAACCGGAATATAATTAAATCGGTAGGTAATGCAAATTACCGTAGTTACTTAATTTCTGTATGGCCACAGGTCACCTCTTTCACCGTCGCAACCGAAACGCACAATTGTCAGAAGCGTAGTCCTGGCTCAAAAATATAAGACCTACTAGAGTCTGAGAGTCCTCCGCCTTTGCCTCAGCATGTGTGCGATCTTACACGACGTGCGCCCATATGACTGCGGGAGATCCACCTGGACATTTCGTATATGCTTTCCCCGATGGATGTTATCTTTAGGTAAGATAACATTTAAGGCGAAGATGAGATTAAATTTAAGGAATTATGGAATGCGCCAAAGATCGTTTGGAGGAAGGCGACAGGATGTATAACGACCGAGTGGAGGCGGGGAAACAATTCCACAGAGTGAACATTTACTTACCTTCGAATTTTGTTGGGAAAAATAACATTTGTTTAGGTATAATGCAGTGGGTGAGCGTTGTAAACTCAAATTAAAGATTTTTAATATAGCGGAGAAAAGCACGAAGGCTGAAATGTAACTTTGAAGGATAGCCATTATTCTTTGGAATCTTTTCGAGGCCGAAGCGCCTATTTATTAATTTTGAGGAGCGTTGGTGCTTTGGTGGGTTTCTTCTCCGTGTTGCATAGAGAGTGTTCGTGATTCTCGTTTATCTTTCTTATTTTTCGTGCAGATGAGGAGGATGGCAGCTTACTCGAATGGAATGACCCCAACTTAATGGCAAATGGTATTATTCCAATATTCCCACTTTCGTGCCATTTTTCTGTTTTTTAATCACACGGCAATGACGGTTATTTCCGCTTGGTGTTTTTACCGGCTAAAAACTGCAAGCGTGCTATACACTATTTTGAATTAAAATAATTTGCAGTGATTCAATATAAATAGAAATTTTGCTAAGATATGATGCGGAGATGTGCCAAATATTGACAGTGAGCCAAAGCGATGAAATGACGCAGTGTTTGGCAAATAAAAATGGTTGGTCGTCGCGAGAAGCACGGTTTTGTGCACAATTATTACTCGAATTGCTGCAGGACCTTTTCCGCATTCCGCAGCCATCGATTTTGTGCTATTTACAAGGTACTTGTCGCCGATTTTATTAAGGTGAGTGTGAGTGATATTTAACAGCGAAATATTGATTGCGACCAATCGATTAACAATTTTTTTCTTTTCTGTGCACAGATTCCGAAAAACGAACCTTAATGTGGGGCCGTTTCCAAAGGAGTTCAACAACATGTTGAAATATCTCAAATAAAATGCACTGCCATTTAAAATTGTCGACGAAAAATGACATACCTATCACGAATCACGATTTCGCGCCATGCCACTTTTCGGATGACCCTATTTAAATGTCACATCAGCTGCCACTTGTCTTTGCTGTCATTGCCGAGCTTTCTACACAGGCATTTTTTTCTGCCACTCGAAACTCGGCTACCATTTGCCATTGCCATTTGAATGGCACCTGAATCATCATGTGATACCAAAAAAATTCCTGGAACTCAGTGTCAATTCATAAATGTGAAGTTATCACATATGTATGTATTTCCGAAAGCATCTTCCAGTTCCTCGATCATATTTCATCGGTAACGAATACAATAAAAAAATACAAATACTTGACGCAACAGACCGTTTGTGGTCCAAGGCTAGGCCCGGCTAGGCTATGCTAGGCGATCATTCGTGTTGTTCGTGTTATATTTTTTCACACAAATGGAAGGGACCTACAGTTTAAAGCCATATGCGAAAGGTAAATTGAGAAGCTTTCTCATGACAGTTATTACTCTCGGACGTTTGTCAGACATTCGTGAGAAGTGGGACGGTGAAAAACTTTTTGGTGTTTTCTGGGATTCTAACGTCGAACCTCCCGCTCAGCAATCTAACGCACTAACCACTTGAACCATGGTGCCCCCCCATCAGTAACGAGCTAGTTATTTTTTGCAAATGTCCATTGATTATCATTGCACCAGATTTGCACTGAAAAATTCCCTTTCCTCAACCTGATTTAAGCCAGGTCAAAAAGAAAAGGCTCCAATTGTATTGCATCATAATGATATTATAATGAATTTTAAATAACCCAATAAACGAATACAAAGAGATATCTGTATATGTATGTTCATACATATATTATTAGGAAATAACATAGCAGACTTTATTAAAATCCACTCCGTATTAACTTCCCTTAAGCCTTCATTAAAGAAGCATTCGGTTTTTTACTTCGTTTTCAAAATCAAACATCTTTAGCTACTACACTGTCTACAGTTCTTAGTAGAGGCTCTACCCGAAGTATTCTCAATCCTCGAAGAAAAAATGGATCGTAGAGTTCTGATGAAATATTAACAACTATGCACACCATACGTACATACATATATTGTATCACACGTATAATATACCGATTTCAGCACGTTGATGCCTTGTGGGCAATGTGGATTTCCGATTCTACAACACACGTATTTATTGATATTACCATGTACTAAAATAAACATCGGTTTCACTTAATGACTTTCCCTCAAAGCGTTTTAATCAACTTCGTTTATATAATTTTACCGGGCAAATATACATACGTAAATTTGCAATTGAGAACACTCATCTGCAGAAATTGAATATAATTCATTCACCAGGTCTTTTAGACGAACGGCATGGTTAGAGGCTGGTGTTAAAAAAGTATGGTCGTTAATCTGAGCCTCGTTTAAATAAACTGATTAACCGAGATGTATCAAATTTAAAGCAAAATTTCGCATTAGCAAGAAATAGTAAGTAGGTATATACGTACATATTTTTAGAGTTAATATAGCGCTGAAATCGAACTAAAATAAATTTTAGAATAAAAGTAAAATTTACAGATATACATACATATGTAGGTATAACTTCTAAACTGTATGCTATTTTACTGGTGCCCTTAAGCAGAGCCTCGAACTAATTGCTGTAGACGTCCAAAGTTTTAGCTTTCAATATCAAGTACGAGGATTTAGGATGAGAAATACAGCCTTAATTGAAAAATTTCCAGCTCTTTAAAAAGTCTTTTTCCCATGTAGCAGAAGCCACAAATTTAAGATTGGGACAATATAGACGATTTGACCTCAAAAAGTATGTGCAGGCCGCTCGGTTTCGGATCACTTCATCACTGATGCCA
This sequence comes from Blera fallax, assembly GCA_946965025.1. NCBI lineage: Eukaryota > Metazoa > Arthropoda > Insecta > Diptera > Syrphidae > Blera > Blera fallax. The sequence goes on from OX337246.1 coordinate 61,032,442, forward strand.
ATCAAATGCTGCAGTTTTTGCATTTGTGTAATTCAGGAGATTTTTGGCATGTCTTTCTTCCGCGCTTGTATGGGAACATTGATTGACATTACCTTTTTGACAGGGTTCGTAGGATCCCTCCTTTGAACATGATAATACCAACTGAACCGGTCGTTCTCCAATTTTTTCGAGATGTAATCTTTGACGTGAAGGCTTCCTCGGATCTGACTAATCTTATTACTATACTAAAAGTGCACCACATGGTGTAAAAAGATTTTATAAAAGTTTTGTTTTCTTTAGAGCTTTAGAGCGTCTGCACTGTTGTACTCTTAAATCGTTTGAAGCAGAGAGTTTAAATTTAACAGAGGAAATAAATGTTTTTTTTTTCCACAGTTTTAGAGGCATACAGCAACCTCTGGAAAAAAAAGTTTGCTAAAAGTTTTATATAAAAAAAAGTTGCTTGCTTAGTAAAAGTTTTGAGAAAACTGCATTTTAAGTAAAAACTTTGACTAAGAAATTTTCATAATTTTGACTTTAAGAAGCCATTATCTACTTTTTTGTGGCTGCATGAAATTACAAAAAGTTTTCACAGTTGAATTTGCCACTGAATTGTCTCTTCAAAATCTATAAAACTGTTTTTGTAACTGTAATAATTCAGAAGTTATACCATTTAAAGTGATTGTACCTCTAAATCGGAGGGGTCTCTCTTTGACGGACTATAACTGGAACTGGGGTGAAAATAGATCCCCCCCCCCTGCCGTACGATATCTTGCTCACCGGAACTTCAGGAATTACCAGTTAAAGGATTATACCTCTTAACTGGGACTCCCTGTATGTACATGTAGCTAGGTTAGTACTTCAAATATAAGTAAATAAAGCCCCGCCTATACTGTTAGAATCTAAGCTAAATACATATGTTAAGATTATGCTAGCATATTTCCCAGTTCATAAGGCACTGATTCCTACCATTGCTTGAACAAATTTAATGCACTGTAATTAAATTCAGCAACTATCTACATACATACATAATAAGGTTGTACACATTTTTTATTTATAATATTGTCAGTTGCTAGTCATCTAACCATTTCCCATATTCTAATCTCAAAGACGTACTTCGTCCAATATGCAACTGCTCACGTAGAATAATCCCTTTCTCTATATGAATGACAAAAGCCCTCCAATTCATCAAATATTATAATGTCATCAAAAATCTTTTATACCACAAGGGTTTCTCTAACCACTGTAAATTGCCGGTGAAAATTTAGAAATTGCTAAGTGGAAATAGCTGCTCTTGCGTTGCCAGCAGGCTATGTACCCATAGCGTTCCACTGTTTTCTCACTCCGTCAAATATTGCCACACCTGTTACCATTCGAAAAATGTTTTTATTTCATTTTTTAAAGGGGATTAAGAAAGATTGTTCAACAAAGGAAAAATCTCAATTTTGGTATTAGCATCACGCGTTAAATTTCTAAATAAATTATTACGCGTTGAGTTTCATTTTCTTCACATTACAAAAAGATATAGTTCGCCTCCGGCATCCTATTAAGTATACGATCATCTTCTGTTTGTACATATTGCTTCCGTACAATAAGGAGTCCCCAAACCTACAATAGCTGAAAAATCTCATATAATTCTCCTCTTATGCCTTCGGGACGCGTTTGTCTTTCACCGTATTCGTTTTATTTCGAAAACCATTGCTGCTACTTCTTTAATTCGCAGGAAAGTTTTCTTGTTCTGCTTCTTATTTGTTGAAAAGTCAACGACTGATGCCACAGCGTCATGGTTGCCTTTCTTTGCTGACTTTCTTGAGGTTTTTCCTTTTTTTTTAGGACAAGCGGTAAATCCGACGCTTTGAGCTGTGGTATCGCTTCTCTATGAAAATATTGAATATCCTTTGCACGTTGTAAGGAGTTCATATAAAATTCTAAATTTGTAGAGGGTTAAAGATATGTGGAAGAAACTTTTTCCAATGCAAGGAGTTAGATAAATCGTGACGGATGTGTAGAGTCGCAGGGGTTAGTGTATTTCGAATGATGAAAAGAATAAAACTCTTTTAACCCATTCCATTATATTTACTTAAAGTGAAGACTTTTTCAATTTCACTGTGCTTGGGTGATAGGGGAGGGGTGAATCAAAAAGAAAGAATCCAGATGTGTTCGACTGTTCATTGGTACCCGTAACATAGACAATCGAAATAAAAGTTTACTCAGTCTCCCTTCATTTTGTCGCAGTAATCCGCTGTATCCTCAGGGCATGACTTTTTAGCATGAATGTGATTAAATAAACATTTTATAGTAAAAAGTTTTTTTAAGACATTAATTTTTTTTTATTTTTGTTTTGGGTTTGCTTGATAATATTTCCCTTTTTGAGCGTTAAGTTTCATTATGCAAAGTATGGGTCATCTATTGGTTTGCATTAAAAATTTTTGTTACCGGATTTAGTATTCAAAAGTCCGATTATCTTATGCTGCTGGAACCAAACCTTGTCCAATTCCGGTCACAAAAAATCAGTTATCATGTCTCTGCAGCGCATTTCGTTCACCGCAACGTTGTTCCAAAAAGAAATAGGGACCAATGATGCCACCACTCCAAGATCCGCACAAAACATTCGCTGATTATTTGCTTAACAAATGCAGCGATAGCATCTTTATTTTAACAAATTTGATTTCAATACTGAGTACCAAATCTGTAGCACCATGTTCTAAAGAGGAAGAGAAGACATTACCTTTTCTCAAATAACAGACATTTGTGCGCAGGCGCCAGCTAGTTTATTGCCGAAAATCATACACATACCAAATTATTCATCAAAATGATTCGAGATTGCGACTGCGATAGCAATAGATTTCAGTACACTATTGTGTATTGCTAAGATATTTTTCCTCTATTTAAATATTGGGAGTCAAAACTAGCTTCCCTTCCCCAATGTCTTCTGCCAAGCTAAAGGGTTCCATTGCTTATCACAGTTAGCTATGCATGTATCTGTCACCTTTTCGCACTGTGTGACCAATCTAATTCACACTTCCGTCGAAAGATGGTTGTCCCTATTTATGAAATCTTATTGGCAGGAAGTAAGAAAATTTTTGTCTATAAAACTTGCTAAAATTCATGTAATAAATCCGATAATCTCGACGACAATGACTTAAAGTCAGTAATTAATAAGCAATTCACGAATGTTGGTGTAACAGAACTAATGGAAGTAGCTAGCGTTTTAAATAAAGTTAGTATCTTCTCCGTCTCGCATAGACGAACGATTTTCCATCTCACCGGCAACAACATAGTAACAGAATGCGATAACTGAGTGCTGGCGGTTGGCGGTTGTAGCCCAACAAAAACATCGAATCACTCACTGGCTCTACATCTCGGTCATTAGACCAATACTTACATACGGGGTGAGTGTCTTCTGGACAGCCTTAGAAAAAGCTATAAATTGCGATTATCTAAGTAAGGTCCAACGTACAGCTTGTCTGTGCATAATTGAAGCACTACGTACAACTCCCTCTGCGGCACTGGCCATTGTGTTTCATCTGATACACCTCGATATATTTAGCAAGCAAATGGCAGCGAATGCAGCCGTTGGCCTTAAAGCTACCCAACAGTGGTCAAGAAAAGAATTCGGCCACGCTTCGATTTTAAAGTACTTCAGAATCTCTAAATTTTAACAAGAACTTCCTAGTCATCATCCCTTTCAGATCACTCTGGGAGTACGATGCATTTTTAGAAGATTTTGAAGTTGAGTCGATTCACTTCTACACTGACGAATCAAAAATCAAAACGGAGTTGGTGCAAGTGTTTGTTCTGACAAGCTCTCTCCTTTCGTCTTCCATATCATTGTAGCGTGTTCTAGTCGGCAATAATGGCGATTAAAGAAGTCCTGTCTTAGCTTTAGAAAAACTTGATATCTGTTAGAGATATCCGCATCTTTTTAGACAGCCAGCCAGCAATCCTTAGTAGCTCTAGACTGCCGATCATCTCTTGCGGAGATGGCTTAACAGTTAAACATTCACCTGTGTTATTTGCCGGGGCATAGGGACATTCCAGGGAATAGTATGGCTGATGAAGCCGCCAGAATACTAACAACTATACATATCCTGCCAGATAAAGGCACCTTAGGTACATATATAGCTACTCGCAAACTTATATTTAAGCTGGATGCTGTCGAGAGTACCAATCTCAGGTGGACAAGTGGATCAACATGTCTAGATACAAAACAGATTTGGCCGAAGCTGGATCTAAAATGTTGTAAAAATTTGATTTCTTCCAATAGATAGCATATCGGCACTACAATAGGTGTCATCACTGGACACTGTCTTACAGGAAAGCATGCTACAACGCTAGGCCTTTATGCGAACAACTTTTGTAGAAGCTGCATATCGATATTAAGAGCCTCCTACGCTTCAGAAGAATCTCAAAATGGTTTAACGAGTAGGTAAAGAGAAACTTTCTCCCATGATCCACTTGGTATCGCGGTGGACCTACCATTGGTCTAAGTGTTTTGATTCTTAGCTGGCAGCCACTTCAACCTAACCTAACCTTAGGTCGGACCATTACTCACCTTTTTTTCAACTCAACCTAAAATCTAAAAACTGCGCCGGAAATAGTGTTTCAAAAACTATATATAGTTTCAAAAATATTATAAAAAAAACCTGCATTAATTATTGATCTTACAAATGAACAGATGCATATATCACACAAAACGAAAAAGAAAATCAAGTACTTTTGCCAAATAGGGCCACTGCCCGACGGAGAATCGTAAGGATAAGTCAGTTAAATCAGTTTTTGAATTTAGCTTGCACTGAGCTGGACCGCCAAGTTTTTGATTTTGTTGTTGAGTTACTTTTTTACTAAATATAAACAAATGATTTTGGGTGATGGAAATTTTTATTAGGACCTTTAAAATTTTTTCTGTTAAGTGGAAAGATGATATCCGCCAAGTGGCTGCCGCCAGTGTTGATACACATTTGTGCCCGTTTTATCGCATTTTCCATGACTTTCCCGAAGATTTCCGGTGATAACTGTTCGCATTCCTGTCGAATATTCTCCTTAAGATCTGCGATTGTCTGAGGTTTGTTGGCATAAGCCCGCGACTTCAAGTAGCCCCCAAAGCCCCAAAGAAAGAAGTCTGGGATGGTTAAATCGGGCGATCTTGCTGGCCATGCCAAATCGCCAAAACGGGAGATTACGCGACCAGGAAACGCTTCCTTCACAATCTCCATTGTGGCTCGTGCTGTGTGCGCGATTGCACCGTCTTGTTGAAATCACATGTTCACCAAGCCCCGCTCATCCAATTCTGGCAGAAAGAAGTCGTTTACCATGGCCCTGTAGCGTTCGCCAGTAACAGTGACCGTATTGCCGATGGCGTCCTCAAAAAAATACGGCCCAATCACTCCTCCCGCGTGAAGGCCGCACCACAAAGTGGCTTTGAGTGGATGTAATGGCTCTTCGTGCATCACACGCAGATTTTCAGTGCCCCAGAAATGAAGATTTTGCTTATTGACGTAACCGCTTAAGTGGGAATGCGCCTCGTCGCCCATGATGATTTTCGACACAAAATCGTCCTCTTCGTTGTTGAGATTGAGGATGGCTTGACAGTAATTCACACGCAACTGACGGTCAGGAGGCATTAACTGATGCACTGTTTGCACTTTGTACGGGAACATGTGTCTGTCACTAAAATTCGCTGTAGGGTCCGTCTGGTGATGCCCAATTGCGTGGCCCGTCATCTGGTTGATGTTTCTTCGTTCTCAGCGACATCGGCAGCCACAGCCGCGATATTCTCAGCTGAACGACCAGTCCGGTCGCGGCCACGCCCTGCATGGTCTCCTGTGGTTCCAGTCTGTTCGTGTCGAGTAGCTATGCGCCGGAATGTTTGCCCAGTTGGCGCGACACGATTAGGAAATCGACGTCGAAATTCACGCTGCGCTAACACCACCGACCGATTATTGTTAAAAAAAATCGTCTAGTTCAGCAGCTGTCTAGTTCACAAATGTCAAACATGATTGACGCACGACGCCATTTGCAAAAATTATAACATCTTCCGATAAGATGATTAATTTTGCGCCACCTTGTACATACGTATTTGTAAAGAAAGAGATAGTCATATGTCAACACTTTATGGAAGTTAAATTTTAAGTCAGGGAAATGCAATTTGGAACATAAGTTTTCTGGAATAAAAAGCGCAAATTCTTTTCAAATCAAATCACGGACACTCCCGCTTTTCGAATAATTCCTTTATTTTTAAAAATTTTTAAAATAATTTTTTTTAAAAATGATTAATACATAATTAATAATAATTTTTTTTAAAAATATTTTTACTTTGAAGTAATAAATATTCTGTACAAAATATTAAGGGACTGCCAAATTGCACAATATACATTGTATAGAGCAAAACTCAGTTTTTGGAGTTTCATTCGCAAATCAAAATTCACCTTTTTTTGAAGCAAATGTACATACATACATATGTACATATGTACCTTGGCGCGAAATTATATGTGCCCGTCTAAAATTAAGTCAAAATTGCAATACGGAAACTTGATACAAGCAAAATGCAGAAACTGGTGGGCTACCTTCTAAACTACGCGTATTCAAGGCAGTGAGCAATTATTCGGTACAAATTGCATTCCAAGTTACTTGAACATACATAACCTGTATTTATACACAAAAACATTCATTGGAAAACAATAAATGACTACTTAATATCAATATTTAAAGATAAATAAAATTCGTTGAAAATGGCCGCAAAACAAGAGAACGTTCCATTGCGTTTGATTGTGTGCCTGATTGTATTGAATTTTGAACTTTTATCAAAAACATAAAGGCCTGAATCTGCTTAAGCATAGAACAACGAACGATGGACATAACTCAATCGATTCGGCTGTTTGAAATAATCAGTTCTATAGATTTGTACTAGCGCTGTTGTTTCTCTGCGTTACTAGCTACAGATTCATATTCGCTATTGAGATAGGGTATAAAAACTAGAATTTGGCAATGGAAAAAGAGAAAAGCACAAAATGTTCACCATAAAATTCAACAAAGGGCTCCGTTAATTAACTTTGAACAACGTTAGGAAAACTCTAATTGATAATATATGGCTTGAGCTATTAAATTGCCAACCAGCTATGCACACACACATTGTTCATCTGTGCATACCCGACGGGTAGCACTTAACAATATCAAGAGTTGCAACTGCCAGCAGCTACTACAACTAGGGTGTGAGTCCCATAGTAGAGTCCTCTTTAGGATGGCCGGTCATGGACGAACCTTTTTTCCTCCTAGTAATTTGGTCGAACTTTGTTTAGTTGACTGCTGCTGCTGTGCTGATGGTGACTTATACAAAATGGCGTATTGCTTGTACATGCAAAAACCATAGAGTGGGTGGGTGCAGGCGTTTTCACCCACAAAACTCCGCAAACAATCGACCAGCCACATGCAATGTTTATAGTACGCACTAGATGATTGAACGAGTGAGCGCTTCATGAAAAGTTGATGTCTAAACTTTACAATTATTTCATTTGGGGAAAAATATGTTCAATTTCCGATAATTGGTTAAAGGCATACATGCACTAGGGTGGTTACGGACATCAAGTGACTGGTTTCGAAACCGTTGGACGATTTATTTATCAGGGGTCATTGCATACTGATTGGACTTGGGCATCTATTCGTTCAATTTGCGGTGTGTTTTTGATAAATATAACTTCGATCGTACATATGTATACGAATGTATGTTATTTGTTGAATATTGTTTTCTTGGCAGGACACAGAGGTAATGGTGTATGAACGTATTCAAATTTGAATCCATATAAATAGCTTAGTACAGACGATTCGCTCCCTGTTGTTGGGTCAGGCGCTCATAAGAACATTTACACTTGGAAGATGGGTAAAGTGATTAAGCAATGTAATTCGTTAGAAATAAGGTCCTGTCTTAATGGATCATTGACTAAAGGGTCCTGTGATAAAAAAGAAATCCCTTTACTATTAATCGGTGAGAGTTTATTCTTTAATCTGTTAAAATAGTGTTTTTTGCTTCGTAACTTTTTCTCTTGGTCATTGCTTACAAGAGAAGAGCGAAGGGCTTAGAGTTGATTAAATGAGAAAGTTGTTTATATGTATGTATGTTTGAGTGGAACGATTTTTTCGGAAATAAAAATATGTATGTATATTGCAAAAAAATATGTCGTTCCTTTGTTAAAGCATTCTTGAAGCTCCCCTAATGGGTCCTCCTATTTCAAGGCTAGCCGAAGTCAAGTAATCGCTTCACTTCATAATATCTGTTATCGTTCTCCTACTCGACTACAAACCTATGGTGTAGGGGCTGAGCAAGGGCAACAATTCTGGGTATACTCCTCCACGGCAAGCAAACCGTCGCGACGACGCGTCGTTTAAAGCCAGAAGACAGCACAAAGAAATCCCCTACTACAGAACCTGTTATAGGAGCTTCAAGTTTCAATGAAAAGAAAAACTTAAATTCTTAAACATTCAAAAGATACCCTTTCCTATATATACTCACCTGAATTCCCGTAACCAAATCCTACTCATTTTCAGTCGGCTTCTTTGTTCTGAAAAAGAAAAAAAAGGAAACAAACCAATTGCTACTGGAGTTTGTTCTAATAAACCAATCAGTTGGTGAATCCCGGGAGCAAACTCCAATAGCATGCAACTAAGCTTATCTGGTTTTACACTCTGGCAATTTCACAAAATAATAATAATTACTTACATATGTACGTGTGTATGTACATATCAGTGCTCTGAGGGTAACTAGCTCTTTTCGAACGATGTCTTACGAAGCAGCGTTAGTTGTAGCTGGTATGGTGCTAAACGGCGACAACGTCAACTGATAGTCAGCTCTAAAAAGGACGCTGGATGCATAAGATTATACGCAACATCGAAGTGTGGATCAGCAGAAAGCATGGAGATTTAAACTTCTATCTGACACAGGTTCTTACAGGACACGGATGTTTTAGAGCATGTTTTCACAGGTTTGGGCGCGATGACAATCCAGATTGTCCAACTTGCATGGGAGCAACTGAAGATGCTGAACATATCATGTTCCATTGCCCGAGGTACGAAGCAGAACGATAGCTAATAACGCATATACTGGGGGAAGTCTTAACCCTGAAAACATGTTTACGCACAAGATCAGCTCGGAAGATAGCTGGAACGCCGCGCCGTTAGCGACTTGGCGGCGACCATTGTGTTGAAGCAGCGACAAGAGGAGCGACAACGGCGCGCAGTGGAGGAGCCTGAAATTGTAAATATAAACCCCTAACGAAGTACAACTCTAGAGCTAACCAGCCCGGCGAAGTAATACTAATGGCAGTCCCGCGGGAAGAGTGGTTGTACAGGGTGAGGGTTAGTACCTAGGCGTATTCCTGACATCAACAATTTACGTTTACGAATCGTGCATGCTAGTAGCCCGGGTTACTATTATCTTTAGAAGATTACACATCCCTTGGCGCAACCATAAAAAAAAAAAAACATACGTACATATGTCCATAATAATCTGTGCAATGTACAATTTTTGACATTTCGTGTCTTTGTATTATTTTTCGTGGTCTATACAATTGTCCTTGTCACTTTTCTTTCCTTGTAAGTTTCACCAACAAGGAAAGATCAATAAATAAAATCACCAATGTACTATTTTTTTTTATTGATTTTATAACAAGTTAATGTATGTTATTTTCTATATTAGTATTATTGTGGTAAGACTGGTAAGAGGTAAAAATTGACGAAGGGAAATGGAAGGTAGGATACTTTTCTTTTCTCCCTCCAAGTGCTAGAAAATGCAAGAGAAATACTAGAACAGGATAGATGAACGTTATAGAGAAAAGCAAATTAGAGAAACTTAAACAAAGGAAAAATGGGCTAAGTTGAAGAAAAACGAGGGAGACAAATAGGGCCAAGGACGACGAAAAAAATCTTTCGTGCAAAGTACTCTGAGGGGGTACACCCCTCCCAACGTTTGAACATTAGATTGGCTTGATAGTGGCCTAGCGGGCCGTCGCCACAATACAGAGTTCTGATCATCCTCAAAAGGTGGTTCGAGCGACAAACAACGTTTTTCTTTTATTGCGTAGGGACGAGAATACATGAGAGGACAAGCGTTCTCACGATAGCCTCTCACTATTAACCCCTACCTCCACGATGTTAACCGCTGGGTGCCTAGTACCTCGACTGGGGATTGGGCAACCAACCCCTTTGGAAAGTCGTTGGTGGCAGCAGACGAGAGAGGGGGAAGGAGTGCTCTCTCACTAAGGCACCTCCTCTTGTTCCAAGAAGCAGCGGACGAATGCTCTAGATGGAATCAACGGTAGCGTCTACCAGTTTCAGGTAGGCCGACTATTAGTATTATCCCTATATGAGCTGCTTTGACATATTCGAATACCAGGTCTATAGGGATCTCTAATACGGAAAAGAGTTGGTGGTGGATGAACCTTTAATGGGCCAACGACAGCGCTCATATCCATGAAGCGGGTTATTCTGGAAAACCTGGCTCCTCTCCTAGGGGTACAAAAGGGAACTTGTCCTCCAGGTTGGGGGTTGTGCGTCGGGGTAACTTCCCTACCATGGGAAAAATCAGTTAGCTATGAAAAAACTAACCGCCTCGGATAAGGATGATTCAACTGTTTACGACCCCAGTAAACGTGATAAGGACAACGATCTTCGGATTTGCACGTGGTATGTCAGGTCCCTTAACAGACCACGTGCAGCCGAACAATAAGTGGAAGTTCTTGACTGCTGTAAAGCAGTCATTACCGCCAACCAACAAGTGCGATGGAACGGGCGGGGCAAAAGAAGGATGAAAAACAGCGATATCTACTACGGCGATTGCTACCGACAAAAGAAGTAGCGCCTATTTAGATTCGGGTTTGTTATTGGAGACAGACTTAAGCAAGAAGTTTTGAGTTACAGACATGTAAACGAGCATCTCGTAACAATTCGTATCAAGGCTAAATTCGCTAACATTATATGCGCACATGCCCCCACAGAGGAGAAAGATGACGATACCAAAGACAGCTTCTACAAGCTCCTAGACAAGATATACGAGCAGTGCCCTAGCAATGATGTAAAAATTGGCCTGGGCGATTTTAACGCAAAGCTAGAAAGGGAGGGCATATTTGGTAGTACAGTCGGAAAGTACATTCTGCACGACACCACCTCCGATAGCGAATTTAGGCTGATCGTAGGCAGTACGCGGTTTCTGCATCTAAATATTCACAAAGGAACATGGATATCTCCGGATCAGTCGATCGTCAACCAGATTGATCCTATTGCGATCGATGCAAGGCAGTCTTCCAGTATGTTGGATGTCCGAACGTTCCGAGTAGCAAACATCGACTCGGACCACTACCTTGTTGTTGCCAAGGTACGGATGCGGATATCCAGAACTCCATGAGGATAAGGGAATACTGTGAGGGAGTTTGACGTCGGAAAATTAGAGATCGCCAGGGATCGTCAGAACCTTTTTCCGATCGAGTGTCCCTTAATTTCTCAAGGGCTCCTATGCCGCCAGCATCTAGCAGTGAAGACCAGTGGCTACATTACCAAAAAGCCATCAGGGATGCCGCATCTGATGTGTTAGGTTTCCCTCAGGCACCACAACGAAACCCATGGTTCGACGAACAATGCCGGCAAGTAAATGCACAAAAACAGATGGCATACAAAGCGGCGCTGCAAAGAAGAACCAGAGCTGCTCGCGAGTTCTAGGAGGAGAAGAGAAGGGATGAACACCGGCTTTTCAGAAGGAACAAGAAGGATAGCAATATCTAAGCTGAAATCCAATGAAGCTGCTGGATCTGATGGCCTGACTGCCGAGCTATTCAAAGTAGCATGCACCAACTCATTCACAAAATATGATGAATGAAACCTCAGCACTGTTTGACCGATCCTGAAGAAAGGATACCTTCTAAACTGCGCCAACTATAGAGGAATAAGTCGTCTAAACGTCGCCTACAAGACCTTATCTGATATTATATGTGAACGCTTAAAACCTTTTGTCAGCAATCTGATTGGTTTATATCAGTGTGGTTTTAGGCCAGAAAAGTCCACCATCGACCAAATTTTCACACTACGGCAGATTTTGGAAAAAACCCAGGAGTTTCAAATCGATGCTCACCACCTTTTTATCGATTTTAAGGCCGCTTATGACCGCATCTATAGAGAGGAGCTATATAGAGCTATGTCTAGTTTTGGCATCCCTGTCAAACTCGTTCGATGGTGAATGCACGCTGCTCCATCAAGGTCGGGAAGGACCTCACCGAGACCTTTGATGTCAAAAAAGGATTTAGACAAGGCGACTGGCTGTCATGCGATTTCTTTGACATCGTTTATAATGTCTGAAATTTCTGAAAAACGTCCGAGAGTAATAACTGTCATGAGATAGCTTCTCAATTTGCTTAAACTTTAGGTCCCTTCCATTTGCGTGAAAAAATATAACACGCAAAATACGAATGGTCGCGAGAAGCTCTGCTTGAAAAACACTGGAGAAATTCAGTAGACGGAAAAATTTCGAGACGTTCAGCTTGTCTGAGAAAACGCCTGAGCCGACTCCACAGTTCAGCACCCAGATTCTCTGAGCCGGACTGGGCAATATAGAGCTATATCTCTGATGCGAAGTTCAAGAGGGAACAGGTGAAGGATCACAGTAGCATCCGTTGGACAGGATATCACAGCGCCCGTCGTTCCTACGCATGCTGCTTTTTGAAATTTTTTTAGTCTGTTGATATTGCACTTCTTGCTTAAGGCAGGCCACCATACGATAGCTCCGTTGGTGAGAATTGGACGTACGACGGATGGGTACATCCAGAGAGTCATTTTTGGCTAAAGTTCCCTTATTTTGCCGAAAGTTTTATTGCATGCGTAGAAAGCTATGCTTGCTTTCTTCACTCGTTGTTTAATATTTAGCTTCCAACTAAGTTTAGAGTCGAGGATTGTGCCTAGATATTTTGTACTAGAGGATAAGGAGAGTGACCGGCCATTCAGTTTAGGTGGGGTGAAATTGTGTATTTTGGTCTTAGTGGTTAATAGCATCAAATCAGTTTTATCAGGATTTAAACCAAGGCCTCAGCTCGTGGCCCATGATAGTACTTAATCAAGACCTCGCTCCATGAGATAGCTTATTACAGAGAGAAACTTTCCTGACACTAAAATTACCAAATCGTCCGCATGCGGAACCGCCTTGAAGGGGACATAACGCCTCCCTGAAGAGTTCCTCTACTTACAATTTTAGTTGCGTTTACGTTACCGAGTGTAGACTGAATGATACGTGATCTTAGCATGGAAACGATCCATTTACTAATATGCTCCTCTATGCCTAGCTCGGCAAGAGATTCTTGAATCGCTGCGGTGTGAATGCTGTTAAACGCTCCCTCTATGTCTAAAAAGGTAGCAAGAGTATATTCTTTGTAATGAAGTGGCCTTTCTACAGCGCGCACAACCTCGTGAAGGGCCGTCTCTGTGGATCTTCGCTTGAGGTACGCATGTTGAGAACTGGATAACGGCGCTTTAGTTAAGGTTTTGCGGATGTGGACATCTAGGATACGCTCCATAGATCTATATAACGAAGGAGGTCAAGCTGATAAGCCTTAAATCCTTACCTGATTCATGTTCTCATCGCCACACCTTCGGAATAAAAACCACTCGGACACGTATCCAATTGTGAGGGACATGATTTAGACCTATGCAGCTCCTATAAATGCACTAATGTTGTCGAAGCCAGGGGATTTATATGGAGAAAAACTATTAATAGCCCAGGAGGTTGTCTTCTCCGAGACTATGGTTGAAATACTGTCCCATGAAGCTGATTGCCCACTATTTGAACTATCCAGTTCTGTGGTACTAACGTAGCAGCCTGGGAAGTGGGTGTTAATAAGGAGATCCAGGGAATCCGCCTTATTCTGCCTAGCACTTTTTTTTGGCATTTCTGATGGATTCATTGTATATTTTTAGCAGATGTTGAAGATATCTCTAGTCGTCTTCCTGAGTTTATTCAGATCTGCATTCCACCACGATGGTAGTTTCTTTTTACTAAACATAACTGGACACGATACTTCAAACGCAGTATTCAATGCCTTTTCAAAGGTATTAACTTTGTTTTTGTCTTAACTATTCGATTAAACTTTGTCCAGTTTATTCGTTTGGGATTTCTGAAGGGTGTAGAAAACTCAACCTTGAGATTTACGTTAAAGATTATATTCTAAAAAGGACTTCAAACTCGATACTCTCCAATATTTTCCACCCTTATGGTGTCGTTGTTGGTCATTAGTGTGTTGTCGATGACTGATTCCCATCCAGTAAAGTTTTCCGTACTCGGAAAGAAAAAAGTTGGCGTATTGCAAGTATTACAAATAGACAGGTTATTGTTAATAATGAAATTCAAAACAGACTCACCTCTCTCGATGGTCTCTGCGCTGCCCCAAAGCGTATGTCTACCGTTAGCGTCACAGCGTCAGGGGGTTAGCCTTTTTCAAGTTGACGACGGATGCGGGATGTTGGACCTCTTCTGGTGGTGCTTCTCGGTTCCGGTCCATTTAGACGGATGAAATAAATAAACTCTTTCCCCCTGCATTCTCCAATTTAATCACTGTTAAATCGGCAGAGCTAAGATTGGGACAAAGAAAGGCTTTCAAATGTTCATTCTTAGTTTGAATACAAGTTCTGGGTTTATTACTGATTACTCAGGGATCCTGTGTGATGCCGATACTGATGCTTTCTTCGCTAAGAAAAACCGCGCAGATTATCTGTGGCACACTGCGAGTGCGGCAGATTAATCTGAATTAGCTTCAACATGGACATGTGAGAGAGATGCGGGCGCGATCTTTATGCCCTCCAACATCTTGTTGGTGTCGTCGACGTAGTCAGTGTCGTCCAAGCCTAAGGATCTGTAAATATTGAATTTGGCATACTTTACACCAAACCGTACGACAGACCTTGCTAATGCATCTGATCGAGCTCGTTAAAGACTGTTTTAACCCCCAACCTTGCGTTCTTGGGCACGGTTTCCTGCATAAAGCGCTGACACCACCACTGAAATCAGGCACCTTAATCCGATGGTCAAGAAGCATATGAAATGGATTAAACGATTGAGGAGTTAAAAATCCTATACAATACTTATTGACCTTGGCTAACCCCATCTTGACAACGTAAGAGATTACTGTGGTAGTTATTACCGGCCGGCACCCACGAGGAGGGTTAGGATGAGGATTTTGCCGGCCAGTCGTAGATGAACTCCTGCAAATGTTAAAAACATTGGCATAAACTCTCAAGGATATGTCAACGACATAGTAATCCTTGCGAGAGGAAAATTTGAGAAGACGCTCTTCGAGATAATAAAGAGTAGATTAAGAGTAAAACAAGAATGTCGCCTAACGGTGGAATTAAATATAAATCCATCCAAAACTAGAGTGGTATCCTTCACCAGAAGAGAGCAGCTAAAACATTATATAACATTAAATGGGATCAGAATAGAACCACAACACCTAGTCGAGTATCTATAAACTAGACAGCAAACTTCCCTGGAAGAGACATAAAAAAGTTTTGGTAGTCAAAGTTACGCGAGCATTGATGGTGTGCAGAAGTATATCAAATAAGACCCCTGGGGACATAGATCAGCTACATGGAAATGAATGATGGTCTTCCTCGAAAAATGAGCCAAAATTGGACGGATAGAATGTGTTTCGTTAATAAAAGTCGTGGTGCCCAAATGCTCAGTCATTTCAAATATTAATAGATTTTTTGAATAATTTAAAATTCTAGTAGGCTTAAAATAGTAATCTTTGTCTTTTTTTACATATATGTGTAACTATTGTATATACTAAGCATATGCCTTATTTCCTGTAGATAATCCTAAAAGCATAGCAAGTGACGCACAGACGTTTGTTGAGTTGTTGATTTCTCTTAGTTAGGTATTGAACTAACCGGGCCCATACGTAGTGTGAATCTAAAGTTTACTGTTCGAAGAAAGTCATGATAAAGGTAATCTAAAGCAGACATTGCTATTACAACAGCTTATGGCTGCCAAATTTTAGGGGAAATACATTTGTATAACTCTAAAAATATTGCATACATAAGCATCGTGCTCCAGCTTGCATAGTAGTATCAGATTCTTACTGATTAAACTCCACCTCCGCTAGCCCAGCTCTTTGCCCCGCGGAACTATCCTCAGGTATTACTTCCGGATTTCCGGTACCCGGCCGTACTTGTCACCGATCTTCTCTGAGTCTCTGCTTGTCTGAGCTTAATTGGGATTCAGGTTCATAATGTGCTAACCGCGTCTTAATTGCTCTACAATTTAAGCATCTCTGCTATTATACAGGGTGTCCCAGTTAAGAGGTATAATCCTTTAACCGGAGATTCCTGAAGTTCCGGCGAACAAAAAATCGTATGGCAGGGGGGCGGGGGGTCCATTTTCACCCCGGTTCGAGTTATAGCCCGTCAAAGTGGGACACCTCCGATTTGGAGGTACATATAATCACTTTAAATGGTATAACTTCTGAATTGTTATAGCTATACATTTCACTCTACATATCTACGCCCATGGCGACGTATTGCATATATGTATACATATTCGTTTTTCGACCAGGAGGAAGAGAAATATGGTGTTTATTTAGCATAATGGGCACTTTCGTAGCAAAGCAATTGTTTGCTGCTTGTTAAAATTCAAGACTGCAAGTGGCATATTTCGCTCCATCCTTATTGGTACGGGTATAGCTCTGCATGTACACATGTACACATATTCAAGCAAAGGCTATTGGATATGTGTTAGATTTCTAAATAATACTTTTCCTTCCAAGAACTACCCCCTTACCAGGGGCATTGAGCTCAAGTTTTTTCACGATTGAAACTAATTTTATCAGTTTTCTAACCACTTTCGTTTGGATCAGGTGGCCTATTCTGGAAATATTTTTGTACGAAAGAATTATAGGATCTCATTCCGTTTCTTTTTGTAAGACATCTAGTTATCCCGAACAATTTCCTGATTGCCATGTACTGAAAATCATAACTTCAAAGGATCCCTCGTACCATTTGGGAAAATCAATTTCAACCACAGGCTCAACGTGTTATAATTTTTCTTTTGGTATTGATTGCAGTAGTCAACAAAAAAAAAAAGAAATCTACTGAAAGCGTTCTTGAAAATTACTTATGCCGAGTCCGTTCAGTAAGGCTTTATAGTATGCGGTTATAGCAAGCATTGCCCTGTAGTTTCATACATTGGTTGCAAAGAGCGCTCCAGATGAAGTGCGAATCACTTGTGATAACAGCTCGCAGGGGTTATATGTTTATTGGCGCGTTCTCTGCTGACACAGAGGGATGATAAAGAGGTAGCAGCAAACAAACTGCGAATACGTGACAAAACCACCCTCAAGAAGCCGTGCAGGCGTAAAATTTAATGTACCCATGCTCTCGCAGACTCGCAGAGAGCAGTAAATAACCGAATGGTGGAATGTAGGCACATGCCTACTCTCGTTTGGATATATCCTGCAATAATAATGACAAGAGCATGTGTAAATATTTTTTTCGTGAAAGGAACTTATTGCCTACTTATTGGTATTGATATTTATTCTTCTCATTTGTATTCGAGGGCAAGTAAATATTCTATAGCATATTGTTTATCCTCAGCTGTGATGTGAAGAACAACTCACTTGTCTATTCCGTCAAATTAGGTTACACAACACAGACTGTGTCTATAGAAGTAATGATGAGGGTGAGGCCTTCCCAGCCAAGTCATATTAGATAATCTTTAAAATGGGCGTAATTTGTTGCACCAATCCATCTTTCTTACTAAGAGCTCTTTATATAACTTTCAATATCCCTTGGAATGGAAATCTGCAACAAATTATCACACTTCATGTTTACAGTTTTTACGTTTTCTTGTTGCAGAGAAATATGATGGCATTGTTAACGTGGAAACCATAGTTGCGGTGAGAATACTATATGAATACCCTTTCCCTGATAGTTATTTCTTCACGCTTTATGCCTCCACGCTATGCTCCAGGATGATTACATCCGGAGCAGGAACTTTTCTCATTAAGGAACTTTCCACGCGATGAGGAAAAGTTTCGTGCTGCTTTTTCTCGGAATAGAAGTCAACCCATTATCGACCGTCCATCCGCCAAATAATAGTCACGTTTAACACCATTGGAATCGAGGAAAATGTCAACGCTTGGATTTCTAGGCAAAAATCCCGCTAAGATATCGTTCATTGATGTAGGTATTTACATACATATTTTACATGTTTTTACTTTGAAATTCTCCTGATGACAACCCTTGAGGTGCAATAGGGGATATTACAATATTTCAGTTTCAGTAAAACTAAAAAAAATTATTCCTTTCCCACGGCGCATTCTTTCACTGACAATCTGTTGCACTTCCTTTCATATCTAATAGCAGTGCATCCTTTAGTGCAACGTATTATACGTTTCAAGTGCACACCTTCTCGATTCAAATCTTCATAAAAGCTATTTCCATTCAGATGCTCAGTATATTTACACAGTTCACATTTTTGCAACGTAGTTTCTATCCGTGAAAGCTTTACAAAAACAAAAACATTTTCTTCCTACAAGCTTCCAAATGGGGTGCAGAGGTTTGGTTTGGAAGGCTTTATTTCTTTTTTTTGTGCTGAAAGCCTTTAGAGAGGCATATTTTATTTTAACCGAATGAATACTTTTAGTGATAAAGTGCTCTCAATTTTTATCAGTTGACTTTGCTTTATTGAGAATGAAGTCATTTAAAATTGGATTGTCTTAATGCCATTTATGTATGATATATGTATGTATGTATAGATGTATAAGCTTCATCTGGTACCTGTTTGATATGACACTCTGTTGCGTGCTGTTGTGGTTGATTCAATCAATTACCCCTTGACTTTGGCAGCGTGAATGGGAGTGTTTTCTTGAGAATAAAATGCATTATTTTCATAATAGTGAGTAATGGATATTAACCACAATGCCCGTTTCAAATGTTAGCCTTTACTTATACCATGGGGGAATTTGTTAACCCTGGCACAGAAGCTACGAAACAAGAAAGTCTTATAAAAGGAAAGCGAACGTTTATATCACGAATTCTGATAATATTTTCAAAATTAAAATCAACAGCCCTTAAACAGCTTCAAAAAAGCAAAATTTTATTCTTTTATACCAATACTTTATTTTGTACTATTTCTTAAATAATCCTTGTAGTTTTGTTATTTTGTCAAAACGACGAGTGCAATTCACTATATCCTATTAACTCGTCACCACTTTTCAGCTGCCTTTTGGGGGAAAGATCAAAGAGTCAGAGATCCTAAGATTCTGCAAAGTTCCCAAGTGAGACATCGAAGTCAAGGCTGAAGACTTCTTAAATATGACGTAAATTTTGTCATGCTAAAAGTATGTCGGACAAACCAAAGGATTTAATTACTCCAGATGATAATTGCGAAAGCGAAGTCTCACCCGTGGTCTTTTCGACTGTGGTTGGCGCATGGATTCTGGAGGCCCCACACCAACATAAATTTTAATTTCGTCTTAGACGATGATACTGGTCCGGGCACGGTGCTCGTCTCTGAAGACTCCTGCAGTTCACTCTCCGACTTGCTCGTGAAGATGGGCTGGAAGGAAGGAGAAAGTAGCGGAAAGGTTTTATCTGGTACACTTAATCTCTCTGAACATAGTCTTCGTCTTCGTTGACATTGATCTTTCATATGCGTGGCGCGCGTATGCGTATACTTATGTATAAATTCGTATCTGACTTGACTTTTGCCCCACCGGTAGTCTCCAAGCGTGGGAACCCGTTCAACGCATACAGACCTCGGGTGGTCTTAAAGATATAAAAGCGCCTCAGGCTAATTATTGGTGGTCAAATGCCTGAATTTAATTATGCTCCCATTCGCTCCCATAGTCGCCTTTTACGATACTCAGGGAAGCACTGCGGCAACATTATGTAAGCCGGTGCCCCACGGCTTTAGCTTCAAAGAATATTTTCTTCCCCCTCGGATTCTCTCCTACTTCAAACCATCCTGAACTTGTTCTTCACATGGTGAAAATTTAATTTCTTAGAACTGAATGTGAGTAAATGCCAAGCTATTACCTTTTCCCGCAAGCGCGTTCCTCCCTCTTCTAGGATCTACTAATTCGATAATAAACCTGTTCCCTCAGTCAATTCAATTTGTGATCTAAGTATTTCTTGTGACCGAGAGCTCAACTTTAATTTGCACATTGACCACATAATTAATAGAGTCAACTCCACACTTGGCTTCATCAAACGCTGGTCTAAAGAATTCTCGAATCCTTATATCACCAAATCCCTTTACGTTACGTTTGTCAGACCTATCCTTGAATAGGCTAGCCAAGTTTGGTCACCCTATCAAGTTACGCATTCTTTGAAAATTGAAGCTGTCCAGCGAAGATTTATCTGATGCGCTCTACGTGGTCTCTCTTGGGATGATATATAATAACTTGATTAGTTTACAAACTCTTGTAAAGCGTCATGTTGTTGACAAACTCTTCTTGTATCAACTGTTAGTATTGATTGATTCTCCCGCTTTACTACAAATGATCTACGTAAATATTAATCCTAGTAACCTCAGGTGTGTACCCCTCTTTCTCCTCGCTCGTCACCGGACTACTTTGAACCCATGTCTAGAATGATGCGTTCGGCCAACGAGGTGCATAGGACCATTGATTTTCATTTAGCCGTTCCTCCCAGACCTTCTCATATAATGTTCGTGACGGCCATACTCTGCAGTTTAAAGGCGGACTCCACGAAAATGCTGTGCTGTGCACAGTCGAAAAAAAATACGAAGTTAAAGAGACAGAAATATCAAATAGTTTAGTGTTGGTCCCAGATTTGAAATTTGCTGCGCAAACAAGCACGTCTCCTCTCAAACGTCCTCGTATGGGGACCAACGCCTCCTTGGAACGCATAAATGATGATGACAGCGATGAAGAGTTCACTATAGAACGAGTACTGGAACAGAAAAAGGTGCTTAAGGTATTTTACGAGTACTTGGAGTGCAGAGAAGTTCAGCCACGATTTAGGAAACTATGTGATCTCCTCATGATGACACGTTACTCTGGTCCAGAGAATGAATATCTCATAGAGAAAAAACTACTTTTTACATACGATCAGCTATTGGATACAGTGCAATGCAGCAAAAAGCAGTTTGATAAAGGTTTAATACAGTTCCGTGCTATGGAGGTAGATGGGCACATGAGAATATTAGAATACGAGTATGAGTACCGTGTTATTAACATGATGACGGGAATTAAAACTGAAAACTCTTGGGCCTTGGACGAAATCGACAGAGATGAGACGATATCAGCACTCCAAGGGATTGCTCCAAGACAGATTGTGGAGGGGATTTTCGATATCTACGCCGTTCCTGTTGTCGAGAAGCCAGGAAAATTCAAATACCAGGAAGGATTACTGGCCCGCATTGTAGCCTTAAATATCCTTCAGCCAGGCTTAAAATTCCGGGTTGATGAATTCATGTCCACCTGGCAAGATGCTCTAATGGAGGGAGTAAAAGCTGACGAAAAATATCTTCGGGGTATCGGTATCTTTGACTTAGAATCAAAGCCTCCATGCATAAGATCATTAAATGAGGAGAATATTACGATAAATATTCATGACAGGATTAATTAATTCAAGGACACTTGAAGAGTTGGAACCGTATCTAGAGTACTACACCACGCCAAAGTTGAGCGTGTCGATGATTTTAACAAAATTCGCGAGGTCGTTTGTTGTTGATGGAATTAGGCGATATGTTGCAAAGCATTTGTGATCTCGAAAATTTAATTGTTTTAAAAATAAGAAAAATGTGTTAATAAGTATACCTACCTTTCAAGAATTTGCAGCTATCTTCTGTTTTTGTAATATAGCCGTTTAAACATGAGACATCCGGAACTAAAACTTTCCGTATTTCATCTCGGATCCTGTTGCCTAATTTGCCAAGATTTCTTGAGGCTGCTACATTCATCCCCACCTTAAATTTGAAATCAAAATCTAGTCCACCTTCCGACAATTTCAATGGTTTGATAAAGAGTTTCTCAAGTAATCAAGTTTAAACAATGAAACTACTTTTGGAACACTGCACACCTACAAATAAGTACTTAAAAAACTATGCTTTGCTAAAAAATATAGTTTAAAAATCAGTGAGCCCTTGGGCCCAAAAAAGAAAAAAAAAAGTTCTTAAGTTTAGCTTCAAGTTCATGCTAATTTTTTAGTTTTTAAATTCAGCATTGCTTGTACTAAGCTTAAATAAATAAATACTGATTCGTTTATCTTGTATCATTGTTTTTGTTAACTTATCTCTTTTTTCTTCCACCACCATACTAGTCTGATTAGAATAGGGTAATTTAAATAGGGAGTTCCGTTCCCTTCAAGAATTTCTCCAAATCCAAGGAATTTCCTCTAAAGGATTTTTTTCTATTCTTCCATCATTAACATCATCACTCCCTTGAGATATGTAGGTATGCTTGTTGCTTAAGACATAGTCGGGAATTGCTGATCTGTGGTCTGCAGTCGCAGATGAATGTCTAATAGATTTAAGTTGGAGGGAAGATAGACTTACATATCTGTATATGACCCATTGATACGACTCTTTCCTTCTGCCAAAGGGACGGTGGGTACTACAGCTATAAATATTCCATGAAAATAAAGATCGGAAGTATTTGATCTGGGCCCGGTGATTAAAAAAGTCACAAAGAAGTTTATGCTCCAAGTTACTTTTCTTGCGCCCATAATATCCTCAAAATTTTTCTATTGTATTTTGCTATCCCAGAAACACATTTTGCCAAGTAGATATTCATTAATAAATCCGTGATTTCTGTGAATACTGCGAAAGATGCTGAAAAAACTTTGTGGCTCATCCTAGATGCGATATTTTTAATGTTTGCCACTTTTTATATTCCTGCATTGTGCCGATTTTGATAACAGAGTAGTGAGCAGACAACTTTTTTTTTTTTATAATTTACCCGCACTCAAGGGGTTATGAATACCCTTTTACATGTTTTCACATGGTGCGGGCGTAGGAAAGATAGATGGGGAGAGAGAGAAAGAGATTGGTAAAGTGGTTTGAAACTCAGCTGTATTACTCACATTAGCTCCAGGGGTGGTGTCCAGCATAACTGGGGAGATTTGATTGCTGCCATGTATTTTTTGCCTTCGCTTCTGATTCACAGTATTTTTTCCCGATCCACCTGATGTCATGAGCATATCAATTATCAACAGAGCGATCAATTTCTCCAGCCATATGACAAACCTACTGCCAGTGTTATGCCTTCGCAGTAGTGTTGTCACAAACTTTCGCAATTGATCGGACTGCCTCTTATCATATAATGCTTGCTGACATCAGGGATTGAACTGTGAACCATCAGCTCGACAAACGATGACGCTACCACTACACCATTGCCACCCTTAAAATGATTAGGAGTACATGACACAGTTCTCTCTTTTAAGGACTTCTTTGTTAAGAATAAATATATTGGAACATCTTCTGATCAGTTAGTGGATCTAGACAAATTTTTGATAACAGACAGACGTGCGGAAATTGGTCATGGGATCCTCTGCCTGCCTGCAGAATTTTGTAAAAGAAAACACTGTATGCTTGGACGATTTTCTTTAAACTTTTACTTCATTTTAACAAAACTCAAAGTTTTTCACTTCCTTTTAATTTCTTTTTTGGGTCGTTTATACTTCCTGGTACGCTTTAACGTCAATGTTGATGGGCGCCTTATGGAGAGTAAATGAAACAATTAAATTTTCCCTCTTATTAACACTCTTCACAGTTTTACCCTTTTTTCGTCTTTAGTTCAAAACAATGTACACCTATGTGCATGCGTATGTAATCCCTTTAATGGCTCTTTCCTCTTCGCACAATACATTTAAATAAAAAACAAAATTAAATTCGCAAATTGCTTCCTAGTAATGTTTAATGACCCATTGCGTAAGCTTTTTTATGTACACAATTGCAAATTTTGCCGAAGACAATGTCGTTAATCCTTTTTTAAGTTAATTCATCAATCTTCTTGACGAATAATACGATATAGCAACATAAAATATTTAAGAAATTCAACAACTCTGCTATTTTTAAATTTAGATAAACTTGGTACAATGATTGTATCTCTATAATGTCAACTTCATATTTTTAACCAAGCGTTCGCAAATAATATTAGATTTCCAAATACGCTGCACATGGTAAACTTTTTCAAACTCAAATCGAATGATAAAGACTTTTAAGAAGTGCTCCCCACACAAAAGCTTCAGATGCAACAGTTACCTCTAAAATAAGATAAATGTCCTTTTCCTTGAGTGCAGAAGATTAATGATATTTTTATAGCAGTTTCCTTCGCACACATTCACTAAGAATTTACATCGGCGCATCACACTGCAAACTTTGCGAACGCATTTTCCTTCTATCACTGACGTCGGGGAATGGTTTTGAAAGCAAATTTCTCTAGGCTATTAAATTAAACCTTTTCGGAAACGCGCTGAATGAGTTTCCTTGTGTAAATTCTCCCTTTAGAATGACTTTTGTTTGTTAACTGACGGAAGAATATGTGGTATTGACTAACTAGTGAACAACGATGGTGGATTGAAAGAGACTACGAAATAGTGTAAACAATTTATTACTTATTAATTACGTAACTTTTTTTCAGAATACCTTAAATTGAACCCTTTCAGATAATCCTGGAAAGTTTTACTATAGAGCAGTGAGCGAAAGTACCCCATTGTAGAAACCTCAGCGTACATATCGACGTTATTTTAATACTGTAAACTATTCATAGCGATCGCCTATCGGGCGAATAATTCAATTCTTTTGAGCACAAGGATCAGTTACGGAATTGCCCCGTAAGACCGCAAATAATTAAAATTGCACAGTGTTACATTTGATATTTTTTAAAATTGGTCTTATACGGTGTCACTTATAATGACAAAAAGGTACCGATTAACTAGTCCAACTGATATGTAACTAAATATTTGAAAAGAATATAGAACTCATACATAACAGTTTATGTAAGGACAAATAAAAACTACGTATGTACGTGTATAACTGATTCGTTCGTGTTTCTCCTATTTACAGCTCAATAAAATTAAATTAAGATTCAATAAAATCCTAAATACAACAAGATTGACCTTTCTCCTGTCGAAAAACCAAATTCTCCAAAGAATATGGTATGACATCGATCATCTCATACATATATAGGTACATATATACATACATACATACATATGTATGTATCTGTGGCAACAAGGAAAAACAGCACAAGTCTACTTATGTCAAAATTAAGTTATCATATAATCGGAGTCTCTATACTTGACTCTATAATCGATTATATAATTGTACAGAAACTACTTTTTTATCATCTTTTTTTCTGTGTCAAAAACTTTTTGATACCTACTATGGATAATTTTTTTGTAAACTCATCACAAACCTTTAAAAGACTCCTGAAAAATTGTAAAAAACGACTTGTGCTTTTTTTTCCTCGTTGCCATAGATATGTACATATATGCACATAAAACACAACTGAAAAAATTGTTCTAAATACCATAGAAACGAACGAAAAAAAAAATTATGTATAATATAAACAGATATAATATAATCAGAATATAAACAACATGATCACAAAATATTTGGGTGAATTCGAGTGCAGACATAAGGAGCGCACTATGATTAACAATTTTTTTCTATCTCGGATACTTGCTTCTTCATCTTAAACATATCCCGTTGATATACATACATAAGCGACAATAAATTTCTTGATGAACACTTGTGGGACTATCTAGCAACGTTATAGTGAACTATCGGTTATAATT
This sequence comes from Blera fallax, assembly GCA_946965025.1. Taxonomy (NCBI): domain Eukaryota; kingdom Metazoa; phylum Arthropoda; class Insecta; order Diptera; family Syrphidae; genus Blera; species Blera fallax. The sequence goes on from OX337246.1 coordinate 61,058,206, forward strand.
CATGTGTATGTAGTCTGTAAATAAGATTTAAAGAAGCCAACCAAACAACGCAAAAGTAGTCTTTATAAGTTTGCTCGTTGTATGGGACTCTGATTGGTGCACATTTCATCATTTATATATCAAATATTACAGCAGACTATGACCATAAACATAACCAAGTCGCACTCGTAATAAAATTCAAATATCTACCTTGGGATTAAAATAAAATTTTAATTAAAAGTCAAAACAAGTCAACAACTTTTTTTTCAAAAAAGTTCCCACTACATATCCATTAAAAGCCACACCTTCGCATCTCAATTATACTCACTGACTTGTTCTACCTGCCATCATTCATTTCTTTTCACCTCTGTACATCATGTTTATCTTCGAAGAATGTAATTTGCTTTACTGCACAAAACATTAACATTTCTCTACTTTGGCTAAATAGTTAATGAAATAACCTTTCAGCGCACTCACATACATAATGTAGAGTTGCTAAACACCTGCTACATCAATACCATGTCCTAGCATCGTCGTCGTAGTACAAAGTCAGCAAGTCAGCAACCAAAATATCCAACTAACCAGATTCCAGCAACTTGGGCATTTCGGAATCCAATTACGACAGAGGGGGACTCCTTCGGTATGTACGAGTGTTTGCTCCTCGTTTTTGTTTCATTTAAATAAATGTTAACCAGACCAGAATAATGAAAGGCATCCCGAACGACGATGTTGGGTAATAAAGATCAGTTCCTTTGGTATGGCTACATCACCTCATTCGTACAAATTCACATGGTGTCTAATGGACATACCAAACCAAGAGTATCTTGTTCGCTGTACCCTCTCTGTTTGAATGTGCATTTGAATGGATTTACCCGGAACAAGTATTTATAAGAGTGTAGTATGGTAAAGTGTTCGCAAGGCAAGGACAGTTCACCCTATATTTTAATTGCCGGTGAAAATTCATGCCATGCATTCCTTTATGTCTTACTGCATGACTTTAGATACAAATTGTCAATTTAATATTTAGTTGAATTTGTACAATTTTCTGTCTCAGGCTTCATATGCGCCCCTTTTTTTTCGTATAGGAATATAATATATACAATGAGAAGGTACTTGTACAAGGAAGTAATAAAAAAGGTCTATTATTTGCCTGCATCAAATAACAGAACGGTGTACAAATCCTAAGTTTTACAGGTCTTGGTCATAGTTTTATCATACTTGGCCAAATTTGGTGATACGAATTAAGCCAAAATTTGCCACTTTCCTTTAATGGCTTAAGACGTCAAATTTCAGTTTTAATCCTAAATGGCTTGTCTAAATATCAAACTTCGATATGGGGTTTGCCTAACTATCAATATATTCGACCATCTGCATGGAGTTAAAGAGACGCTATGGTAAACATAAAAAGTGAATATGCAATTTTAAGTCCAGATACCGAAATATTAGCACTAGGTCAACTCAAATTCTTTTTCCCAAAAATCGACTAGAAGCCAGTAACCCGTTTTATAGATTTCTTAGTCAGTTGTCAAAGAACTGTACGAAAAATGTAACGGACTGTCCCATTACATTTGCCCCATCTAGTTGTAAATCTTTGAAATATTAAAGCCGCCGTTGAGTTTTTTATTTCTTGTCTTAACGACTTCAATCAAAAATCATATTTGAAGTGATATCGAGGCTTCCAGTTAGACCATATATGCTGATATGTAGTTTTTCGGTAACTCGGATATTACACTATCAGAGTTTTGACTTCAATACTGGTTAAAAACACTCTATGTCAGTGGAAACACTCTGGCAATCCAGAATATCCCTAAGAAGGTTGCTCGGAAACAGGATATCAAAATAACTGTACCCCAGCTCCTAGCACTAATAGTGGTGCTTCAACCCGACAGAGACTCAGCAACTCTTAAAGACAAATGCCAGCAATTCTCGCAACCACCCTTTAGAGCTTTAGGTGGGCATTGAGGACCTTAAAGAAAAAGAGATACTGAAAGCTACGATCAATGACATCGAAAATGGTGACCCAATGAACTACAAATTCGGTGGCGCACAATGGCTCACAGAAGAAAAAGTTTTAGGCTGCAGAAGTGACTAAGTACGCGAGTTTCTCACTAGCATAATCATCAATATGGATGAACTCCGAGAGTGAACAAAATTCAACGTCTTATCCAAAACCGCATTACCGATACACTCGAAAATCAAGCTGTGCGTACCAACTCCTGCTCAACATGAGGACGATCATCATTAAACTGATGGTAAAATGGAATGCAGCATTGCCAATCAAGGAATGGAGAACGATCCACTTCAAGCCATGACATTACAGCGAAGGCAATGTAGACAGGAGGTCAGTGGAAATGGTAATATGGCAGGGATGCATGGTCTAATTAATTTGCACCACTCCAAAGTAGCCACTGACAACCTCATGTTGTTCATAGCTGAAGAAAACTTTGATTTTGAGCAAAGAACGTATTAAACGATCCATAAAAATCAATTTACATAGTAGCATTCGATGTGGAAGACGAGAAGAACAATGTTCTTCTCATTTTCTCGCATCTACCATATGAAGGAAAATCCATCCAAGAACGGTTCGTGAACTGGCAAAGTAAAGAAAATGTCCTGAAGCAACTTTTGTGAATCCATGGAAAACACTAATGACGGTACTATACTACGTAGAATTTTGTCCACAGACACATCAATCATGGCATATCTTAAGCGTAGTGACAACTCCTGGACGGAGGCGAGTTAATAATCGTTAGAATTCGTAATAAATACACACTTAACTGCGTGCAGTGAAGTACCGGTATAAGCCAAGGGTTTACAACAATGTCATCTATAACAAAACATGTTCAATCTTCACAAAGAGCTCTCTTAATGCGGTCTTAAAAAGTACCAACCCTCACTCTATAACTCAAAAACGAGTTCGTATTCATTTCGAATAAAATCTGACCTAACAAGTCATCCTTCTAATGCAATTAGTGATCGAATAATCGCATCCGATTAAAGTGCAAATAAAATCCATTCAAATAGTGAGTGATCAGATATCAAAGTCACAACCAAACAGATTCATATTTCGATTTGTCATCGGAAATCAGCTTAAGTCAACAATTTCAACTCAATTCAAATTGAATTTCAAAAAAAAGAGGAAACATATTTCATTCCGAAAACGACTGCATTCAGGATACCGGAGCCTAACGACATGGCCTATCATTGCCTCTCACTTCCCTTCCCACATAGCTTATCATTTTAAACTTGTTCGGTGCCCACGCTACTAGTGTCCTCCATCCCTATTCAAAAAACCATATGCGATATGTGGATTTAACCGACCTTTTCACCCCCACATAGTTAAAAATGTCAAATCCTTCCATCACCATCTCTCGTCGCGTTAAAGCCATTGTGACCATGGTTGACTATTTGTGGCGGCCTTTCGGTGGCATGTTCATCATCCCCTACGTTGAGTGTCAATATTTGTCGAGGAAAACTGAAATTGAATTCTTTACTGGGACAAATGTCGATTGACCGACCTGTGCTGCGGTAGTGGTGATGATGGTATTGCTTCAGAATCTTGTGGCTGTCAATGCTGAACAAAAACAAATAGTAGAAGTCCGTTATGGAACTAGGTGGTTTTAAATGGGGCTTAAAGCATCATTGTATAGGTATTCAATTCATGTATAGGCGACGTGGATATACAAATTCTTTAATATGACGTGGCTAGGATTACATACATACACATGTACATATGTATGAATACACATGTACGCGTACATATTTATTTTATTTCTTAAATTCATTGTGAGCCTTCTATTAAATTGATGGTAAACTAAATGTAAAGCAACAGTTTACTCTGCATGTGGTGGTTAAATTATAATCACTGAATAATTTTTTTGGTACTGATTGTTATGCAGAATAATTCAAAAAAACCGACCATACATGCCTTCTTCACGCCACTTCTTCATAAAGTTAAAATGAGACACTTCAGTTGAGTACTCTTATTTGCCGAGGGCTCTAGAGACGGTGAGCTAATTTAAATACACTACACAAACTAACTCAAGGAGGGCTTTCATTTTCACTGGGACACACAGCAGTCTTTCTCAGTAGTGCCTGTTGAGTACTAGGTAGAACGTAACAAGCATCTGGGTACATTTATATCCTTGGTTTAATCGCCAACTTACTTTCAAAGAATTTCTCTATGATAAAGTTTCATATTTTTCGGATAAAGGATAACATGCATTTGTACCTCTACATACATTTACGCGGGAGTTGTAAGTTCACAATTCGTACAGCGATACGAAGACTTGCTAAATTTGTGCCATAACTTTTAGCCATTTTTAGCCAAAGACATGGTATGCATATCGTAATATATGTATGTTAGTAACCTTTTAAATTTGATGCGTGTATCAACATTATTAATTTTACATTGTCTTAGTGACATACTCATACATACAAAATAAATATTTGGGGCTATGCCAATACCAATTCTTCAATTTAGTTTGATCCGTTCCCATTTTCAAGTTGCACTGATTCTGAACATAAGAGTTAAGAAGAAGGGACAGAGGTCCCTGCTAAACCACCGATTGGTGCCAATATTGCATCGTTAATTATAAAGTGCACATCGGTATAACCCGGTGCAAAATAAGATCGTTCTCAGGGAGGAATCCTGAGCATCAGAAAGCAAAGTAAAGGAGTTATATGCTAAGGATCTGATAATGATTATAACGACAGTGGTCTGTATTTTAGCTAGGAAGCAAACAAATCTTTTTTCTTGTTGACGATATTGACAATAAAATAAGGTGAATGGAAAGTTCTTCCTCCATTGATCATCTCATCCGTTTATACGCCTTGCTTAACTGCCTCACTAGTCCGGAAATCTGAACGAGAGAAGTGTTTTTTTTTTTTGTGGGATGATGATTTGACGTAACAGTCAGGAATAACTTCAAAACTTTAGAAATTAAAGATTGGAAGGTTAGAAAAGAATAAACTCTCTCTGACCACAAGATGATAGAATTAACCTTAGAAATCAATAAATAATTGCGTATGCCATGTATGTAGGTACCCTAGCAAAATTAGCTGGGATCTGTTTAGTAGCGATGTAAATGTCTGTGTACACAGACGGCTCCCAAATGGACACTGTGTTGAATCTGGCATTTTCTCTGAACCGCTGGGAATATCACGATCAATCCCACTCCCAAACCATTTCCAAGCGGAGGTCCTGGTAGAGACAACAGCAGTCCGTGAGTCTGCGGTAAGGGCAATAGCTCCTGAAGGTATCACATTTTTTTATTGACAGCCATGCTGCTACTAAAGTAATTACTGCCGTTGAGATAAAGTCGAAGCTTGTGATGTGCTGTCGCGAAGAACTTAAGGCTCTTGGCACGCAGTATAAGGTCGTACTCTGCTGTGTTCCTGGACATGAAGGAATACCAGGCAACGAGAAGGCTGACGGCTCAGGATTGACCACCGAATTTACAGACCCATCCGTGACAATCCCGCCGTGTACACATAAGCTTGAAGCAGGGAAAAAGCCGCGAGAGAGGCAAGCTATAGGTGGAACTCCATAGAAACCTGCGTTATCACAAGGAAACTATGGTCTACTTTTGACAAAGCTAAAACCGAGAGACTTGTTCGGAAAGACCGGAAATCCATTTCCACCCTCGTGAGTATCGTCCCAGGGCACAACACTTTGCGGATCATATGAAAAAGCTGGGTCTGACAGAAAAGGAGCTCTGCAGAGGCTGTGACGATGAGGAAGCGATTAAGGATACAACCCATTTGTCGCCCAATGGGTAACACAATGGGTCAGCATTGACCTGAGTGCGGCGTGGAGGGTTTCTCCTTGCCAGTCCACATATGTATGTACCTAACCTAAGCTACATAGAATGAAAGGGAAACTATGGGATCACTTCATGCACCCACAAAGATTGAAGGGTAGCAAAAATACTATCAAACATTTCGCGTAAAGCCTACGCCAAGCTGGTTTTTCACCTGAGGAAGAGCCACAAAAAGATGAAAAGCGCAAGAAGGTGCAAGAGAAGCAACCTTAAACAAAATCATGTCATCCGCCACCGATAAACGTCGTTGGAACTACGGACTATAAGTTGCATTACCTCCTCAAAGGAACGTTGCCATAGAAATGTAAGGCTACATCTCTCCGAAACAATACGTCGATGATTCCGACGGCTAAATTAAATGCCGCACCAGTGGTATACGGATTGTGACGCCATGTATTACAACAAGTTGCTTATTGATCCGTTCTTCAATACAACTCATCCGATGATAGATGACAGCAGTTGACAACTTGGCGCGCGCAAATCGAGGAGCTCTCTCGTCTTTTGTCTGCGCTGGAGTTGGCACGTTTTTCTTTCCTTTAGTAATTGGCACCTGCGTTTTTGTTAACTTTCTTGAGTTATCATCTATACATATATATAAAACTCAATGTACCTATGTACCTATGTTTGTATGTTTCTATGGACTCCGAAACCACCAAACCGATTAAGCTCAAATAGCCAATCGTCGGTAATATTCTGAGAGTGTTTCTGTGAAGATTAGTCAAAATCAGTTCGGCAGTTTGCTCGCAACTGCCTTTTGAGTAAGACAAGTCGAAAAGAGCTCCCAACATGACGTTTATTTTTTAATTTTTTTATGAAATTTCAAAGATTTCTGTTCGTTTTGACAAGTTTTCAAGCTGAAAAGCTGGTAGACTTAATAATAGGCCCCATACACGATACGATATGTCTGACACACATTGAAGTCCGTCCGACCGATCCCATCGTGTGTAGTGTTGCTGGATGGTCTGTCAGACGGTCTGTCCGACGGTCGGGTGGATATACATTAATGTTTGATATTTTCAGACGGTACCAAGTTGTCGTCCGACTGTCTAACCGTCGTATAGTGTGTGGCAAAGTAAAGCACGGCCGGACAGACTAGGTCGGATAGACAAATCGTATCTTTTCTTCTTCTATATATTTAAGACTCAAGGTACCTATGTATGTACTTATGTTTTTATGTATGCTATAGACTCCGAAGTCACTTAACCGATTGAGCTCAAATTTTCAGGCAATCTTAGATATTGGCCCGTGGCCCGAGTGTTTCTGTGACGTTTGGTCAAAATTGGTCCAGTAGTTTGCCCACAACTGCATTCTAACAACTGCGCAGCAACGCACGCCGGGTACCCGCTAGTAAATTCTGATTCATAACAATTGGTGTCAGATGTGGGGTCTCGTTGGTTCATGAAAATGAATGACCCACAGACCTTCAATTATGCCGACATCGGCACAATTCTACATGCAGTGCAAGATCTGGGAAACCGCATGGACGATATGTCCATCACCATGAACAGACGAGTATCCGTTCTGGAAACTGCGACCCTCAGTGTGACTGCATTCGCAGAACAGATTTTCACGGACAGTGGCATTAATTCTACGGTGCTACCCAACGAAAGCTCCATGCAACGCATCTCAACATCCGCGATGTCTCCAAATGCCCCTGTGTACACGGGCGGAAGGAATCCCCTTTCAGCATGATCGGAAAAGTTGGCGACAGGCATACCAAATATCACTCCAAGACGGCCAATCTTACACCTGATGGAATTTGACAGAAAATCGTCGTGGGAAGAGTACGAGGCACATCTTCTATGGTTTCCCGAGCGAACAAGTTGTTACCAGTGGATTCGGCTACACTTCCAGCTGCAAGCCTTCGTGGACTAGCATTGTCCTATATAGGGGCACTGGAAAATGTAATTCTCGCCGATTACGCTGCTCTAGTGGGTGCACTTCGGCGACGTTTAGCATACCCGAGGTGAAAAATGGACATTCTCGACAGCAATTACTCGATGGGATAGCCGACACAGATGTAAGTACAATGTCGAAATGAAATCTAGTCAAATAGCTACTCGAGCTGCACGTCGGGCTGCAAACATCTCAGTAGTTCAAGTGGAAGACGTAGGATGTTCGGAAAATGGGAATCCTTCAGCTTAGGGCCGATGCTGACGGAAATCACATGTTTGGCCCTAAATGTCCGAAACCGCTCGGTCGAAAAATTCCGAAGAAACAAATTCCCATCTACATTCTGCTCGATTCTCTGGAACGGTCAAGTGGTATAATCGATCAAGAATATTTGGTTTCATCGATTGCCCTCAGCTGGAGACAAAATTATACTTCCACGTACGTAAGATTTAAACTGATGTACGTAGCAGCAGCGCCGGATATTCAGGTAGGTGACCATGTCGAGTTTGAAGTAGTTACTGCCTTTCCAAACTTTCAGGCTATTAACATCACCAAGTTGAACGGCCAAAAGGTTTCTATCCAGCAGAGGTCTAAACAATCACCAAGCTGTCACGTTAAGAACAATTCTTTAAGCTCAGAGATGCTGGTTCAGAGGGACGAGAGCCAGCCACTATCCCAATCATCAATTCCGTCGGCTTGGGACGCAACGTCTGTTACGTACAGGAGAGCATCGGATCTTTTAAGTGCAATCTGGTGGTGGATACTGGCGCTAGACATACAGTTATCCATTCTAAAACTCTCTGCCCCGGTCTGCATTCTAAACTGCACCAGTCGTCCTCTTTTATTAAAGGAGTCTCAGGCCACCGTACTTCCATACGAAGTTTCGAACTATCTTAATTTTGTCGCCGGACGAACTAGGACGCACAACAACACCATATCAACACCATATCGACACGATTGGTTCCACATCAATAAAGCAGGCCGCAAGGCGTCTTCCGTGGTCCAAGCGAAATTGATTGGCATCAATGATCGCTAATATGGCACAACAGGGCATTATCCGCAGGGCAAGGGCGGCACACCTAGGTTCTGCATAGATTACTGGCGACTCAACGATCAAAACCAAGCTGGAGCCTAATGGTTGGCCACCCTGGACCTCAAATCCGGCTACTGGCAAGATGACTCGTCCAAAGAAAAAACTGCGTTTAGTACAGGACAGGGCCTGTGGGAGTCCAAGGTAATGCTGTTCGGACTATGTAATGCCCCAGCCACTTTTCAACGACTAATTAAAAAAGTCCTCGAGGGTCTCTTGTACGGAAAATGCCTGTTCTTATCAAACGATTTAGTGGTTAATGGCAGAACTTTCGAGGAAGTACTTGGCAACTTGAAGCTTGTGTATAATCGTTTGAAGGAGGCCGGCTTGAAAATCGGTCCCCAGAAATGCAGTCTCTTTAGAATACTGATGCCAGCAAGTTTGTCTGTGGTGCTGCACTTTCAAAAGTCGTAGATGGATTGGAATACCACATAGAGTTCCACAGCAAAACATTTTCTAAGGCATAAGTAAATTACTGTGTGACGAGGAAGGAGTTATTGGCTATTATAAAAGCAGTCCGACATTTTAAACCGTATTTACTTGGGCGTCACTTTACTCTCAGGAGCGACCATTCGTCTTTACAATGGTTGCTGAATTTTAAAGAACCCGAAGGTCAACTTGCCCGATGGTTGGAACAGCTAGCTGAATACGACTTCACTGTTATTCATCGTGCGGGTAAGTTTCATTTACGTCTGTTATTTACGAGGACAAAATATCATTTTCAGGACAAAATGTTTAACGATTTCGTTCACCTTACACCCTCACATCTTATTAGCCAAACGTGCATGATAATAACCGTAATAACCATGCTCTTGGCAACATTAGCTTCAAACTTTTAGTGGGACTTGACAATAAACTCATGTTTATTCTGTTACTGACTTCAAATACAGTGGGTCACTGTGTCGTATGCGCACTATTTCTCGTTAGTTTCGAGGTAAATTGATTTAATGTTTAATTAATTGTATTGGCTTAATAGATTTAGCTGAATTATTGAAAATTTACAAACGTATGTACATGGCTTGGTGTCTGTGCACCGAGATTTGCATCTATTTCGTGTTGTGCGTGTTATATTTTTTCACACAAATGGAAGGGACCTACAGTTAAGAGCCATATCATGACAGTTATTACTTTCGGACGTTTGTCAAACATTCGCGAGAGGTGGGACTGTAAAAAAACTTGTTGGTGTTTTCTGGGACTCGGACACCGAACTTCCCGCTCAGCGATCCAACACATTAATCACTTCAGCCACGGCGCCCTCAAATCATCAGATGCTTTCATGGAACAGCAAGAGATATTTTCAAATTTTGCAAGACGACATAAAAAAGCTTTTGAGCCTTCTTTCCAGTCACTGCCACCTCAACTGAGATCTCCATAAAATGAACATCACTGAGGTTATCATCTGCCACCTCTGTCTAGAAGAGAATGCAACAGCAGAATACATACCATGTGAGTGAGTAGCTACTCAACACCTGTATATGTACATACATACATATGTACTCGCAGCTTTAAGAGTTCGAATAATACTGATTGTAAAGATAATCTTTTTTGTGGGTACATTATCTACTGATCCACAAATAATTCACTGCTACTATTTCACTCCAAAAAATATATAAGGATTTTATTTATTTATTTCGGTGAACTTAATACATACATCGACGACCGAGATCAAAACTCATGTATCTGTGGGGATAAAGCAAATAGAAAAATGGAAACGTTGGAAAATCGAACGAGTATACGCTTGGCAGCAGTCGTAAGAGTTTCTACTTCACAGGGCACGGAAACGCATCATCCATGTGCCTTTGTTTTACGATACAATATCCACTAACTACCTTTCATTGAAACTTTATTGCTTCGCAATGGCACAATAAAACAGCATATGCTGCTGCTGCTACTGATGCCTTTCTTCTCAATCATGCGGATGATGCGGAAGGTATCCTATAGATTCGAGAGACTCCACTGACGACGATGATAATAGTAGTAATATGGGAACTTCATTTCGACCGGTGGCACGCTGATTGCCTCCTTTGTAGAAGGGAATCAGCAAAAGAATTTAATACTTCTATTAAACACATATGCTGAGTCACAATGTTGAAGACTATTTGATGTGGGGTTCTAGGTGGTGGGATCAATTTTTCTTTTCTCTAGCTAGAGATTTGTCTTCTTAATTAAAAGCAAAAAAAGTGTATCGTTCGCTTTTCTTTGGGGTGACTTAGACGAGAAACTTTTACGGATACCGTCCTTTTTCAGTTTTTACAACTAATCGTAAAGTTGACGTTTTCAGATTCCCTGACGAATTTTTACGATCGAACAATTTGTGGTTGAGCAGTTAAGTCGATGCACTTTGTCAAGACGAGTTATTCCATTTGTTTTTTTCTTTGCTGTTTGGAAATCTATTCTTATAATTGGTTCGATACTACATAACAATTTATTACAACGACAGAGGGATTTTGGTTCCAAACTTAGATACTTTTGAGATACATATATTAATCAAGTTCATTTAAGATGTGTTCTTGCTTTGTTTAGTGGAAGAATGTAATGAAAGTAATGGCAAGCGTTGGTTGGCACTGGTTAGCTCATCATTACCCAGACCAAAATTCGGCTGTTTTCAGTGTTAAGATTAGTAAATACACTTTATTAAAAAACTACAACTATTATACAAATAAGAACATTTTAATTTAAGAATAACATTTTTTAAGGGAGTACAAATGATAAACTGCCACAATTAACCGATCCACAATAGCTTTATTATGCAAACAAGTCAACTTGCATGTTCCCTCCGCATTAATCCCTCAAATAATGTTCAGTTTTCCCCTTTCAAATTTCGTGGTTGTGCGAAAATCGATAGTTCGACTGTTTGTCACGAACTGTCACAAATTTGTATTTTTGCTTTCATTTAAGGCTTTCGCTCTTTGAAAGGCCCATATCTTAGGTTCATGTCATCCACTAAGTCATGGCTGCTTAACCTGGAGCTTATTTGCCTTTTTGGCTGGTCTAGTACTGTTTGTTCTGTCAATATGACCGAGGTAAGGTAAATGCGGTTTTTTTATTCTTTTAATTTTACGATAAACACCCACATCTTGGTAAAGCACAAACCCGCACATACAGTGCGCTTGCCTCCTTATCACTCAGCACTTGGCATAAAACAGCATCAATATTTTCGTACTCCCCGTTAGAAATTTTAGAGCTCCATGCAATGGATACTATCATATGTGGTATTACACACAATGTGTGTAGTGCTGCTTAATATTTGCCAAGGCAATGAAATTATCAAATATGAGCTAAAAGCTTTTAATATGGGTGAACAAACAGCGAAGAACTACACTGTTAACTACTTGTAGTAGTATGTATATGTATCTTATACCCAATTAAACTTTTCATATGCGGTTTCAGAACTAATGTATCTTCTTCTGATAGCAGAGAAGTGATTCCCATTTTTTTTATTTAGCTGAATAAAACAGTTCTTTCAAATAAGGAAAATAAATCTAAGGCTGGAGCTAAATTTATTTTTCTAAATTCAACGAAATGTGAAAAAGATGTTCAGAGAGTAATGATTGTCATGGGAAAGCTACTTAAGTTGCAATAGTTCCGCAATGAAAGTGGAGACATTACTTCGTTTTTACTTTTACAAAAAATTTCATCTTACTTGATTAAAATTTAAAGCTCAAACGCGTATGCAATAAGGACAGGCATGACAGACAAGTACGACTCAATCATCATAACTTTCGATGGACATTACAAAAAAAAAAATATGTATAGATACTTTTTGAGTACTTTCGTTATTACTTCTCGGCATTATAAACCCCATATGTACATATGCATATATACCCAGCGTGATAAAGTACGAAAAGACTGAACACTAACATTTTCCTTTAATTGAGTAGTGTTGCGCTGGACATAAAAATTATGAAAAACGAATAGAATCTTAGTTTCTTTGACCGCTACAACAAAAAAAAAAATTCTGTTCTCTTTGCTCCATTTTCAATTGACGTACATCTGCACATACGTACGTCGTCATTCAGATACAGAATTTTATTTAAAGATATATAAGCTCATATTGTTTCATTTGTTAAACTTGTATTCTTTTGATAACTGCGGGGTTTTATTGTATAAAGTGTACCATTCCTAAGACAAAGGCAAAAAGCCGGGGTCCCTGTTGAGGGAGTTTTTCATAAGCAAAACGATGGAGTATAGCCGATCAGGTGGAAATAAAATTTGCATCAATGAAATCATGAAATCAAGCATCTCAAAAATATTAAGTTTTTCAAATATGTTTTTCTATTTACCTTTTTCTTGTCTAATTTGCATGGGCTAGGCTTCATTTGTATGTACATATGTACATATGTGCTACAGACGTTGACAAAACCAAAACTCATTACGGCCGTAGCAAAAGATTTACTATGACACGACCGGATTAATAGGTTTTGAGATTTTACTGCCCATTCATTATTATCACGAACATTGTCGCATGTTTAGATAAAAGAATCACCTCTGCAAAATCCTAGGCGAATGCGAGTTGGTGATAAAAACACGAAATAATAGGTGCAGGCCTTTACTCGCTCTATACGTTAGGACCAATACCTATGTCGTTAGTTTGTGCGATAGCCAGAACGTAAATACATACATATGAATGCTATGAAATTTTCAGTTGTAATTGCCGAGAAAAACCCCGTTGAAATTTTGCAAAAAAAAAAAAATTATACTCTCAGGCGCGTACACAACAACAGTGTAATCCTGCAGATTGTACCCGGACATGGTAGCATCGGAGGCGCGACAGCAACGTAAGGATTACATTCATTCTATGGTGGATGCTTAAACCCATTTATTATGCAGGTGTTTAGGATGTAGTCGGCAGTTATTTATGTGCAAGTGTTAACATGATTTACAGATCGCTGTGAATGTATAGGAGATGTACCTTGGTAGTTATTATTATCATGTTACCAGGAAAAGTGTATTCTATGCGCGTTTGAATGTCATTTACCTGTTGTTCTCTACTAATAGAAAAGGATTTTACGATCATTAAGAAAACATAATAAAATTTTGCGGTGTGCTTTTTATGGTTGAATTTTAATTTTAAAAATATGCATAAGTTTAGTTTAGTTTATTGGTTATAAGCAATCGCTGTTCAAGTAAGAGTAAAACACTTATAAGTAGTACAGGTGCAAGATAATAAATAATTAAAAACAAGGATTTTAAGAAAATATAAAAGGTAAAAGAATTACACATTAAATATGAACAAATAAAAAGATGAAAAATAATTTAATACTAACCAAGCAAACTACAATTAATAAGTGAAGTGTGAGTAATTTCGGTTACGTACAAAATGAGTAAAACACGTTGAAGCGAATTGTTTACATATATTCGATTTTAGACGTGGTGAGGCAGATGGTTCCAAAGACCAACAGCACGAATAAAAAACTGTCTGCGAGATGTTAAGCAAGTATTTATATGTGGATGGTCTTATTGTAATGCAGCGGTTAGACCGGAAGAAGGTAAGCTTATTATAAAGATACTCTGATGGGAGGTCATTGATAAACATTGTAAAAAGCAAAGGGGCAAGTATAGATCCTTGCAAAACACCACTATTGACGGCAGGGAAGGATGACATTTTGAAGTTCTAAGCAACAGCTTGGACACGGTTAGCTAGATATGAGTATATTACTTGGTAAGTAGGAACAGAAAAGTTAAATAATGTGGATAAGTCGGCATATATTTTTATGCAACAGTGCTTTCAACCTTACGTGAACCATGAGACGCACCACTCGTCCCTGATTCCATATCTCACCCTGCATTAACTGCAATAAACATCATTATGCAAACTATAGAGGGTGCAAAGCAGTTTAAAAACTCTTTAATATCAGTCATTAACATTGAAAATCACAGTTACAAAGGAAAAGTGTAGCAGGAAAAAAACAATACAAAAAAAAATTATACATCATAACAAATGGTGAAATAGAAACTAAAACATAAACAATGTACAAACATATGTATGTACGTAGAGGTTTTTATGCAAAAAGAAAATCCAGAAGATTAAAAGAGCACATAAAAGAAAACGCTAAGCAAAAAGACCTTCATAAGGTAATTAGAAACAACAAACTAAAAAAATTAGTACACGGAGAAAACATATCAAATACGTTAAATGCGGCTCTAATCAAATACTATAAAAACTATTGACTAGAGTAGAAAATTTAAAAAGAACAAACAGATACGAATTCTATTATTCTTTTCTATTAAAATTTAAAAACTCTAACAATTAGACAAGTTGAAAGTGTGTTTTATGTATATATTTTATATTTTTTTGCATAACTTTTAAATGTGGCACAATTTTGTAATTTACACTTTATTGATTGACCATATGGCCTTTAACATTAGGTAAGAATTATGATGTCTGGCAAGTGGCCTCGGGGAAAATACGAGCTCTTCAAGCATTTATAACTTTTTTTTTTATCACATTCCCCCAAATTTTTTGTTTTATTTCGGCAATTTCTTTTCGAATGTTGTACCTAAAGATCAAACAGTGGTTGGTTTGTTGGTGTACACCTTTCCCTTCAAGTATCCAAATACGAAAAAAACGGCAACTTATATAAGGAATCATGGAAGCCAGTCAATTTTGACATTAATCGGCTTGGAAGAGTTTTTCAAAAAAATTTCAAAATGTCTTTCGACTCCACTTAACTTAAATCTAATTATTTAATTTACTTAACAAACTATTTAAGCAAAGGATTTCTTTTAAAAAACAGTTAAAATAAAATATAATCTTAGATCTTAAACTTACAAATAAATTTTTAACTAAGTTATTTGAATTACGTGATTAAATACGTAAAGAAAGCAAACTGATAACTTTTCGGACAAATACTAAAAGATGACACTAACCTACAAGTGCCCATAAAGAATTGATTTGAACTTGAAGAATAAGTTGAGTTGTTAAGTGCTGAAAGTTGATGAGCTTCTAGAGATGAAGCGAGCCACCTAACTTAAACTTGAATTGAACCAATTTTCTAGAGTGGGTGGCTCGCTTCGCTCGCTAACAGGATATCACTCTTTTGTCCGCAGGGTTTACCGCTCATGCGAGTTCGTTGCTCCGCTAAGGGTATGTCAACAACTGTCAATAAGGCGCCTATTACTTGGATTTCTCTCAGCAAATTGTTTTACTAAATAAAAGACTGCTTTTTTATAACACCCTTATCTTTGACAAATTTTCGTTACTGCGTCAGAACGTCTTTTTCTTTTATTCGGTACAGCCAACCCGATGATAAATATCAGCGAGCGCGCCTGAATGGTATTCGTCGATGTGGCTATCGTCGTTAGTACTTCGATCTTACCAATGAAGCGTTAACTATATGTACATATGTTTTATATTGACCATCATTTTTCTGCAACTGTGCCTTCAAATTTTACGATTTTTTTATAATAGAGCTCCTATAACTTGTGGAAGGTTAATTCTCCCATATATATGTTGTTTTTCCTTCTTTGCAGTTATTTTCTGATGTAGTCCCCTAGTTTCTTCGAAGGACTCCTCCAAATTCTTTAACCGCACTTCATATACATAAATATGATTTATCAGCTCCTTCAAGTAAAACACGACAACGAACAATGGTACACCACCTGTACCAAAGTATTTCGAACATCTGCAGAAACAAACCGAATACCAACAGCAACTCCAGCAGAAAGTCGGACAACAGCAAAATCAACTCCACAGTAAACTTTAGGGAAAATCACACATTAACCGCATGGATTTGCACCATTGATTCGATTTTCCATCACTAATGGAAAGTACACGCACGATTTGATAAAATTTTATTACAGTTGTTAGACACTAAACCTGTCTACACCAAATCCGGCTGGAAAAACCATTATGATTCGCACGGAATCTACCAAAAAAAAAAATCTAAAAGGATTGTTTAAAATCGACATCGAACAAGAACGTGCGATCAACCCAAACAGCCTAAAGCTTCGGTGTGCAGTGAAGAGGAACACTGTGTGGAATAAGGTCTTTTCAAATTTATTTGGCCACCGGTTGTCGACTGCTGGTCTAATTGTAAAAAAAAACTCTGTACCAGTGGACTTCAAATAACATCATCAGCTTTGTTGATTCTTTTTTTACTTAAGGTAGGTGGAAATCTTGAAAGACGTTAGTGAAGCTAGTATTGTGCAAACTTCACCCACTTGAACCTTATTATTTATGACTGAGTTTAAACTCAATTAGTAAAGTCTTTTTTAATAGGTTTTTGGATATTTGGTGGGATGCAACCTATTGGCTAATCCTTAGGTTATGGCAATTAGAGAAATAATAGCATTTTTTGCACGAATTTCTTATTTTGTCAACCGCTCACTTTTGGTTGATTATGCACGTTGTTGTTTTTGTAACCTGGTGAATTAGCTGGTCTTTATCTACAGATATCGCACTGTCTGCACAAGCATAATGTTATCTTGTATTACATGTATGAGTTTAATGTTGATATTTATAAGATTTGACTCAAGTTCCACGCTTAACCCCATTTTTACCTACAGTTGAAAAAATGTTTTTTTTTTAGAAATGTCATCAAAACTAAACGTATGTGTGGATACTGACCAAACTAACTCCTTTATCAAAACGAAACAAAAATATTGAGAAAGAAATGTCCACACTATTCTTCCTAAACCAGAGTTTTGTAAGCTTCAATGAATGCTTGGGTTTGCCGTAGCGTTAGCGTTCACTTTGACTTTCCTTAATAGCACTGTTTTGTCTTTGGTAGACATTTTTGACGGGCTTCTTCCGATCTTTTTTGGTGTGTAAAACATTAAGACCCGTTCTTGCGGAACATCCGAGTGATTTTGCGAGGCTCCTACATCAAATCGATTGGCCTTGATTGAGTAGAGTCAAATTGGTTTCCCACATACCTTCCGAGCAATGCTTTTCTTTGACTATAATACTATTTGCTAAATGCAAAATAAACATGTTAAAAATCACAATTCCACCTTGGATTGAGGCAAAAAGCACAGTAGAAAACCTTTCCGATTGGAAGTCCGTAAGCTATCGTGAAAGCTACAAATAGGAGCCTGTGCGTCTTCCGGTTTCGATTAATAATAGAAATAGTTCTACGACTTTGCCTTGTAAGTACGCACCTGACCTCTAAACATGCCCATAGCACAATGCTTGCTCAGAACGCTTATTACTACTTACTAGCACGTACTGCCATATAAGTAGGCCATAATTAATTCTACAGTACTAAAACAATACTGGTAAACATCCGTTGCAGACGCATTATTAATAAATAAAGAATAAAAAACTAACTCAATTGAGTAAACAATTTTGTGATCATTTTAGAATGTGACACAAAACACATCACTCAATGGCTTAAATCTTACTTAGAAGATACACAGTACGAACTTAATTTAGGTTCTCTATATCTAATCGCTCTAAGTCCACCTCGGGTGTTCCTCAAGGCAATCATTTTGGTCCTTTAATTTTCGCCTTAAAACGAAAAAAATTAAACTTTATTATAACAAAAAACAAATTAATTATAAATTTGTGTCGTGACGTGGTTTACTACCGCCTCTACTAAAATCGTCGTTCGAGTCTTTTTTTTGATTTTTGTTACACTTTTCTTAGGGTGCGTTCTGAAAAGGCATATTTTTGGCGGCGTTCAGCTGACAACTGCATTATTAAAGAGTCCTATTTCTCTGTCTCACTAGCTGTCCACATCAACGTATGGAAGCCATCTAGTGCTAGTTTATCCATTTTCTTATGCAGTTTGGGTTGATAGATATAATTTACCTCCCTTCTCCGACCAAACTGAGAAATCCAGTCTCTCGAAATCAACTAATTTCTGGAATTGACTGTCCCGCGCTTCTTGTCTCATTCAACACCAATCCCCGCAACATAATATCCATTCCCCTCTTCCATCTCATTTCTTATCACACAAATTATGATTATAGCGTACCACTATCCAGAATGGTACGTCAGGTTAGCAATATGGAAAACGCCTTCAACTTACACTGCAGCAGAACCACTATCTTCAGTATCGCTCCAATTCGACCTAGCTTTGTTTTGGCCACACTGCCACACTTTTCTTCTCCTATTATAACCCTCTAAATTGCTTTCTCTTCCTTCTTTTTTATCTTACATTATTTAAGTTCCACTGGCGTCAAAATCAAAATCAATGTTTTCGTTAAATAATCGATCGGTAATCTTGGCCTTTGGACTTTTGCGCCACCTTTTACTTTTTTTTTAAAAATTCTCATTTCAGTTTTTTTTTGTCGGGTTAAGATGGCATCAATGACGATTGAAGTGCGAAAAGTTCAAGTACCTGGAATCTATGATCAATAGTCAAGCAACTATTGATGACAACATCAACCATAGCATAAGTGCAGGGTGGATGAAGTGGCAGGAAAACTCTGTTCATTTTGGAGGGATCCTACGAACTCTGTTAAAAAGGCAATGTCAATTCCTATACAAGCGCGGAAGAAATTCAAGCCAAAAAACTCCTGGATCACACAAATGTAAGAGTAGCATTTGATTGGAGTCAGTGACGAAGTAATCCGAAACCGTGAGGCCTGCAGATACTTTTGAGGTCGAGAAGAAAATAGAAACAACATACAATTGAATTTTTAAAGTTTGCCGTTTATGAATCGTAAATTTATTTAACGTTAAAAACTATTTTTTGTATGAAACAAATTAAAATATGTTGTTTAAAAAACGTTTAATTTTTGGCCATATTATAAAAAGTAGTTAAGTCACTTAGTTCCTTTGGACTTGTTTTCGCAAACCTGATTATTATAGTACAGATGTCTATAACATCTTGTGCTTTTTGCACGGTTACCGAAAAAATTAACAAATACAAATACTTGGGGCAACAGATTGTATGTGGTCCAGGGCCTAGCTTCTCGAAACCATTCGTGTTGTGCGTGTTATATTTTTCATACAGTTTAGAGCCGTATCCGAAAGGAGAATTGAGTAGCCTTCTCATGACAGTTTTTACTCTCGGACGTTTGTCAGACATTCGCGAGAGGTGGGACCGTGAAAAAACTTTTAGATGTTTTCTTGGATTCAAACCTCGAACCTCTCGCTCAGCAATCCAACGCACTAATCACTCAGCCACAAATAGTAAAAGCTATGACCTGTCACAATATTATAGAAGTCAGAAGAAGTTTATAACGAATTAATTTGAAAAAAATTCACCAACAATTCACTTATTTGGAATTTTGAATAGAAACACAACTTTTTGTCGCAAAAAGATAAAAAGATTATAGGAATGACACTTCGTCATAAGTACATAACTTGAATTTCTATCAGCATTGCATAGTCTGTTATGCATAAGCATCGCAACAGAGCAATGATTTTTAATCGACTTACAAACATTTTCTGAATTTATAGTTTGTGGAGGGATATCCTGTAAATACACATATTGCCAATCAAGTTCTAATGAATACATAATTTACTTTCTTGAATGATTTACATTAGGTCACAAAAGGTATGTAGGCTTTCGTGTTCATCTAATAAATGTAGTACAAGGATTAGTTAAAGTAACAAAAGCAAAAACAAGCACATTCCTCGAAGACGCAAAACGTAAAAAAGGTGGCACCGGGATGGAAATTTCGTAAATTCCCATCAACTCTTGTTGACTACTCATACATATAATTTAAAAAGGAAATCACTAAGCAAGTTTCTTAGACCTTGAGGTTGCTTTACTACAACAATGACTTTTTGTTTCCTAGCCATCGTCGCCGCATCGTCTTTGTTGTCGATTATTTCAACTTGGGAAGAAGGGTACTTTGTCGGGCTCCCAGAGGAGGCAACGCTTTAATGATGCCATTTGGTTCAGATCATTTAAGTTTATTGAGCCACATAAAACCAATTAGTGGTTTGGATTACTCTCCCCTGTTGGCCTTGCGATTGAAGCCTGCTGTGCGCACAGTGAATTATAATGTGAATACACACAGATATTAATTGTTTCTGTTGAGAGTCTATCGCGTTGTTGTCGCTGTCGTAATTGTCTCGCCGAATTTATGGCGGCATAATGAAGTGTTTATTGGGTAGTTAGAATATGCGCTTCGTCCTGTAATTTGGGTGCAATTATTGGTCCTTGGGACTTTCTTGTTGGTGTTGGTGTTAATACAGACCAGAATTCTTTATTAAAACCTACAAATAAATTGTACATTCCTTCCCAAAAGTTTTAATGAAAAAGGCTCACCTAAATATTGGGTCACAACTGTTGGTGATGCAATCATTAATGGCGCAATCAAAATCAATGCCATTCCACAGCAATAGAGTTAAATTAAGAAATCAGTTTCGTTGTGGTTGGTTGTTGAATGAATGAAACCTGTTTGCACTTAACAAATCAAAAAGGTGTTGAAACTGAATGCGGTCCACCGAATCCGGCCAAACTATTTCATAGAATGGACAGGCCAGATATTTAACCTCAATTCAACCTCAAATGTGTAGTGGTGCAGGAGAGTTTTTTTTGCATGTTTTTGGTGATTCATTTGAATTTTGAACGAAATAATTAATTGAATTTAATACATTGTTGAAAGAATTTAAATTATTTTGACAATACTTCAGTTCAATTACAGAGGATTTATAGACAAGGATTATCAACCCCAACTGCTATTTATAACATTGGATGTAAGATTTCTTCAATATTTCTTGACTGTCTGTTTGACTGAAAGTTACTCAAAAACTACAATAGTCTTTCAAAAATAGTTGGCGCAACAGTCCATATAGGGCCTAAGGCCTAGGGCCTTGTTGGGCACAAGAGCTGAACGTCGTAGAAAAAAGCAGTGTGAAACTATACAAAATATAGTACTGAATAAGAGGTTTTTTCTCATATAAAGCAACCGAGAGGAGAATTTACTGCATAGCAAAAAAGTGTTGAAAGTGTTTATAATTTGCATTACCCAGGCGGCTAAATTGTGCAGTTAAAACTTGGATCAAAGGTAATAAAACCATGAAAGAAGCGGTGAATCTTAATAAATCCGATATAATGGTTTTCAGAAAAGAAGGTAGATTGTATAGACAACTTAATAAAGGGGTGGGGGGGTGTTTATATTCTCCCCATATCCTGTTCTAGCCCGTCAAAATGAGACACCTTCGATTTGGAGATATAACCATTTTAAATGATATAACTTCTTAATTATTATAGCTATAATGACAGTTTTGTACATTTTGAAAAGACATTGTAGTGGCGTGACAATTTAAGACGTCACAAACGAGTTAAAGCTCCGATTTTTTACTTAAAATGCATTTTACTTAAAACTTTTACCTAATAAAAATCTGTTTTTTTTTATAAAACTCTTATTTTTGACAAATTTTCTAAAAATTATGTTTACGTACGATAAACAGAAAGTTGTAGCTAAAGCCAGTTTTTGTCAGACAAAAATGGTGAAAAAAATTAAATTTTCTAAGTGAAAAAAAATAAATTAACGTATGAGCAATGTATGAGTTAATTGTTGAATAAGTTGAGAAAAAAATCATGCGTATCAAGGAATTATTACAGCTTTGCAAATGCACTGTAATTTTGTTTCAATTGATTTACAAACGACATTTCGCTCTGTAAGTGAACATTCGATTGATAAGTTGATCTCTACAAAATGTATTCAACACGTGAATACGCGGATGTTTGTCTTCGGGTTCTGTAATGGAAACTCTGCATTGACAAGATTGGAGTACCAAGGGCGATGCTCAAATAGAAGAATACCATGCAGACGGGCGTTCACTGATGTGTATCAGGGAAGTAGAAGAAGTAGAAGAAGTAGAGGGTGCGATTTCGGGTACTGTGGAAGTTCAGCCTTCAGTCAGTGTCCATGGACTAGCTGTACAGTTACAACTTCCTAGAACAAGTGTACACAGAACTCTACAAATTAATGGATTACACCGTTTCCAAATTCAAAAACATTTTGTGGACTGACGAAGCGCAATTCACCAGAGATGGGGTAATTAACCACCATAATTTGCACCATTGGTCAGACTCCAATCCCCATTTAATACACATAACGTCTTTTCAAAGGTAAGAATTCAATTATTGTGAAAACCTTCTTCAAAATTTGTTGCCTCTTTTAAAAGAGGCTTAGCGTAAATAAATAACTGGAGTAATAGGACGTGTAGTAGCTCCACACGTGCTGCCACATGCACTTAACTCCAATTAATACCTGGAATTTTTATGAGATCAATTGCCGGAGCTTCCTTTTATTCAGAGAAGGGCAATGTTCTTTCAACAAGATGGAACACCTCGTCACAGTAGTAGCAGGGTAACTTCGGTTCTTAACCAAACATTTAATGAAGGGTGGATTGGTCGATTTGGCCCCAAAAAAAAAAAAAAAACATTGAAACCCCTGGCCAAATTTTAGAAAATTTGTAAAAGAAAAGGTTTTGTGATAAATGCTTTTTAAATGCTTGGAACAACAAATTTTGAGTTTAGGGATCCATTACTGAATAAAATTACACAAAGTTTTAACATTTTTATGTACAACAAATGTCTCTTCAAAATATATGAAAACGTTTTGTAGCTATAACAGTTCAGAAGTTATACCATTTAAAGTGGTTATACCTTTAAATCGGAGGTATCCGACCGTGACGGATTTTTTGTTCATCGAAACTTCAAGGAATCTCCACCAAACCTTTTAATTGATAAATCTTTCCACTAAGTTTGTAACTATTTCTGCAAAACTTTCTTCATTTTCATACTGAGTTGTGTAAATTTTAACGTTTTGTTGTTTCGTGTAGCCTCCTATATTTACTAATCGTAACATCGATAGATGTCATCATATTAAAGGTTCACAATAATGGAAAAAACCGTAATTTAAGTAAAGTTAAGGACACCCTTTGCAGCTAATGATGGCGGGATGGTTGTTTATGCCGTATCTGTGCTCTTCTTCACTCTTTTATGTTCATCATAAATGTCATCTCTAATTTAAATAATTTATCCTATACGGCGCCCCCAGAATTTGCTTTTCGGATAGTAAGGAAGTAAGGACACTTTTTCATTTCTTATAATTCGCACGATGTATAATAGTTCTTTCCACAGAATTTCACGAGAATCGAACAATACATGAGTTAACAATATTTTCTGACGTGTTGAGCTGCACGTATGTATATATATACTAGCAAGAGCTGCTTTGAGTAAAAATTGTTTAAAAAAGAAAGGAAAGCTGCATGCATACTTACCAATAGAAACTGCAAACAGGCTAATGAGAGACATATTTTTATTACGATATTCGAGTCGAAGCGAAACCTAGCCTGTTAAAAATCAGCAGAGAACACATCGGTACCCTAATAGGGGTATTCAAAGGTCATGGAATGATTTTGCAACAGTTGCATGAAAGAAAAAAAGGAGAAAATACACTTCCATCCACTACGTTACTTCTCAGCCTAAAAGAAAAAAAGTTCTAGAAGAATAATTTTAAAAAACTTTCAAAATACGGAACAACAAAATTCATCTTAAGATCAAAATGGTTGATGGATAGCCACCTTATATAACATTATTGTTTTTTTTCTTCTAACGTCAGATGTTACTTCGAAGGGCGGGGTTTAGCATTAAACTTCTTCAGGTTTCCTCATTGTCAGAGTCATGTGTTGATCCTACTTTCAGCTCCCGATCTTGGCGAAGATGCTCGCACATGATTTACCTATATATATACTGTAACGTCAGTTACTGCTTTCCATCTCTCTTCATATGTCAGCCAGAGCTCTATTATATTCTCGGGTGTCTCGAAGTCCTTCTCTCTTGATGATAAAGGGCGAATTTTCAAGAAAACATCCGCATTTTCTTGCACTTCTTGTATGTCCCATACTACCCATGTGACATCTTCACGTTTGAGACCACACAGGTGTTGCCGAGATCACCAAAGTTCAGTTAAAAATTGAATAACCTGTAAATTTAACTCTCGGGTTTACCCAGGACTCCCATGAAGGTATAAGGCGATAGGTACATCGTCCTGTTTCCAATTCATGGCTGCTGCCATTTCGTTTAACTTCGAAACTTTTCAATTTTCTGCTTCTCGATGCTGTCTTCTTCAGACTTTTGCCCTTTTTTTCTTTAGCACAAGGTTATTCCCCCACAGCCATGACGCGGCGCCCACTGCGAAGTCAGTAATGCGTTTTCTTGTTACTCTGAAAATTATACATAGGCACAAGTATGCAGGTACCAACGATTCCTAGTATTATTTAATTTTAAAAACCAGATTGGTAGTAAGAGCCATATTTTCCTTCTCCCTTCTCCCAATTTCTAACGTCATGAAAAGTGAATTGGGTTAAGGGTACTTGACTTTTGAGGTAATAAAGAAGCTGTCACACCCAGCTGGTAGGTCTGTTAGTTTACACAAGATTCGATTACCAAAATATCAATAAATTCTTAAATTTTTAAAGTATATAAGTATTGCACCATTGTGTATGAAATATATAACTACAATGAAAAAGATACCTCTGTGATGTAAAAGTTTACATTAAAAGCTTTTACTCAATTTATAATGACAGCAAATTGAATTCGAGTGGATAATTTAATAGATGCTCGATAAAAGCCTTTGAAGGTTTATTTAAGGTAACGAAAGGAAAGGATAATGCAATTTGGCGTGTACTTTATTTTATTTAATGATATTGTCCCCTATCCGGTATTGTGGGGAGCTCTTTCATAATACAAACTGTGAGTAGAGTACAACATATACACATTTAGGGCAAAAACAATCAAAGTTATTATGATATATTGACTTGACGTGTATTGCGCCCAATTTGTCACGGGAAATTCATGGGCCGAGTACTATGTATGTTTATATTCTACAATCGACCGACGAATCAATGAAAAAATATCCGTGCGTTTTTGACCGCTGTTTCATTCATCCCTCATCTAAGAACGCTAAGATTCCTCATTTTAAAGAGACCGGTCTTCCTTGCTCGTGGATAATATTCAAGAACAATAATTACCTTCCTACGGAAAGAAAAAAAATTATTATTCAAAATTGTATACAGAGTACATAAAGGAAGCTTGCATTTAATGAAACTGCAACCCTTTGACGGATAAAACTTTTTTCACACAGTTGTCAGAATGTTGTTCAATTTGGCTTATGCCACGAGAAAGTGCAGTCAACTGAATTAAACAAAGCAAAAACAAAAAATTCAATGGCCATGCATCGCTTAAGTTAATGAAAACTGAATGCATTGTACTTTTTACACTCACAACTTTATTATTGAAATTTATTGGAGAGTGTTAAATGTGTCACTGATGTATAAAATTGTGAAATAACATAATAGACCACAGCCGCCGACGTGCGATAAATATGGGGAAATCACGGAGAAAAACTCGCAGGAAAAGCCAGCACCGGGCATAAAAAATAAAGCAGGAGACAAAAGCTGGGAAAAGGGACCATAGGAGTCCCTCAAAGGCTTTATCAATAATTTACTCGAAGCCATCAATTTTTTTAATTACATTTGATTGAACAATGTTGGGAAAATTACACAATTGCCGGGAATCGTTTTGTATGCTATCAGAACGTGGCGTTCATAAAATGCCTTCAGAAAGAATTGGAAAGCCAGTAGGCGTATGTCAAAAATCGGGAAATTGACTCGAAACTTGAATAATTTGCATACAAAAGGCATATACTAGAGGACGAAAAAGAAGTAATGCGAAAGAGTACGTAAGCGTTGTTGCACCAATTTTGATGTTTCTGGTCAATAGAGGTCAATATTGAACCCAATTAAAAATGATTGAATTAAAAAAAAAAGTGAGTGTATATAAATTTGATAGGCTGGAGTTTGGGGATTTGTTAAGCAGTAGAATTAAGTAAAAAATATTGTTGGCAAATGCATTGTGCAGTTAGACACTTATAAAATTTATTTGTCACTTTTGGTGGTTAAACTATTGACACCTAAAAGTAGCGCAATAAAAGAATAACGCCAAACAAATAAAAAATGGGTTATTTCGGGCTGTTATTATATTATTCATTGAAACCATTTATACAAATATATGTACATATGTAACGTTCGAATGAATCTGCATTTTTAAATTGATTTTTTAATTGCCTTTTCACGGGATGGATGGCCTTTGGAGGCTGGGATGGTTAGGTAGGTACCTGTTGAATCAGCTTTTAAGTTGCTGGAGATTTAAATTCACTGGTAAAACTTCTGTTGGGAGTTTGCTGGTTTTGGAAAAAAAAAATTAATAATATTATTAGAGAGATGTTTGCGCGGTTGTCCAGTGAACGTCGAACTTTAAGAGATCACGGATAAAGGCATAAACGTGAGGCTCAGATGCGTACACGAAAGGTAAAAACGTTAAAACTGCCCTTCATGGCAACGTCAGCACGATTGAAAAATCAATAAAAGATATTGAGTTCACTTTGTCTACATTCTTAAACCAACATTGACTTTTGGCTTTTGATATCGTCAAAACAGATGCAAGCGAAAGTGCCCGTTGGAGTCTGAAAATGAATGGCATTCAGATTAGATGGATAGTATCTACTTACCAGTTTCGAGACCAATATTGGCAAGCGCAGAATCTACGCAAATACATGGTCGCAGTTGTAATGTACTGATTACAGGCAGTTGTTAGCACAGACTGGATGACATCTCAGCGGCCAATACGGTGACCCTGTGTTGGGTACCTGGCCACGCGGATATCCCCGGTAACGAAAAAGCGGACGAACTAGCCAGAAAGGGTAGCTTATGAACTCTGTACACTGCAAGGGGAGATAGAAATCAAGGCCATTGAGGAGGCCAACAAACGCTGCTACCGATTAGATACATGCGCAACAGCCAAATCATTATGGCCAGTCTACGA
Source organism: Blera fallax (assembly GCA_946965025.1). Taxonomy (NCBI): domain Eukaryota; kingdom Metazoa; phylum Arthropoda; class Insecta; order Diptera; family Syrphidae; genus Blera; species Blera fallax. The sequence continues at coordinate 61,085,733 of OX337246.1, forward strand.
TAAAAAGAGATCTATAAAACTTATGAAACTAAGTCGAAGGGATATCCGAATAGTTGTTGGCGTCGTGACAGGACATTGTGTGATAGATAATAACACAGTACGGCTAGGATTACGGCACAACGACTACTGTAGCAGCTGCAGGGACAAAGAGGAAATAAAATCCGTTTATTTCCTCCTTTGTGACTGTGCAGCGCTGGCCATTAAAAGAAGACGTGCTCTTGGCAGTTACTTCTTTTCAGAACTGGACGATTTAGGTAACATTGAGCTAAGCAAACTCCTGAGATTCATACTTTTATCTGGGTGGTTTAACTTAGCCGTCGAAGATTGATATTTAGGTTCCCAGGGTTTTTAAATATTGGGCACAATGGACTCATTTACCTAATCTAACCTAGCACAGATTACAGAGTGCACTATTTGGATTTCCATAAACCGTTTTACAGTTAATTTCCTAGTCGGGAAGATTGGGAAACTTATATCCCACTGCATGGTCACTCCATCTCTATCTATACTCCAAGATAGATATGAAAATATGTGCAAGAATATTTTCTGAAAGACTCAATATGAACAAGTCAATTTAACATTCAGACTACTGTTTTCAAGTGAAGGTCTTGGAGGTGACAATAGTTGCCCGAAAAGCTGCTGTGAGGGAGGACGATGGATGATATTACTTTTTTCATTGACAGCAATCAAACCGATATCCGCCAATAAATAAAATCGAAGCTGTACGCAGCACAATGTGGTTGGACACAGTGGCGTTTCTGGAAATGAGAGGACCAATAAACTGGCGCGGGAAGGCTTATTACTAGTTGACTTTTCAATTAAGATCCCACCTTGCAACTTAAAATTAGAACCTATATAGAAACGCAGAAATGATCGCTATAGCAAACAATAAATGGAGTTCACTAGAATCTTGCATGATTATAAAAAAACGTTGGCCACTCCATGATAAAAACTGTCCGGAACAAATTGATTTGAACAGATATTTCCGATGTGGCTTAGTAGAAACATGTTGCGCTATCATGGAACAAAAATGAAGATAAGCGAAGATTATATATTTATTCAGAGGCTGCGACGATGAGGATGTACATGAAGAAACACCTTTCTTTCCCTGTCACTATCTAGGGCTTTACCAACTTAGATTAAAATACAAGCCAATAATTTCTTCCAATGTATAGAAGAACTAGCAAGCGAATCGGTTGGGAAAATAACCAAATACATAAAAGCATCGAGTTGGTTTAAGAACCTGTAGGGTTTATGAGTATGGGAGATACACTCAATGGGCATCGCAATAGATCTGCATACCTATATTGACCTAATCTAAGTGTAACGTAGTTAGACCCTATCCTCTGCGTCAACTCACAAACGCAACATAATGTTTTATGTTTATGTGAGCGCCGTGGCAAGTGGTTTGTGCGTTGAGAAGGGAAATAAGAAGTGGGTTAGCTGTTCAGTTAGTAGCAGGGGTGGCCCTCCTGAACCAGCCCGATTTCATGATGAATTTTAGGGTGGTTTTAGGTGGCGTGTTTGCTAGTTCACTAAGGTCTTTGAACTGTGGTTTCCGAGGGTAGAGTCTGGTTCTGAAGAGGTTTGGGCATTCGCAGAGGAAGTGTGTTGAGTTTTCCTCTACCTCTGTGTCCCCACAGCCTCTTCATAGGTCGGTGGTGCTGATTCTCATTTTCCTGAGATGGGCCGCCATTGAATTGTGGCCAGTAAGATTCCAATGAGGAGTGACAGCTGTGGTCTGTTTAATGATAAGAGTTCTTTTGTCCTCTTTTTGTCAAATTGGGTTCTAAGTTTTCCACCTTGGTCCACCTTGCGTTGGCCTTATTTAAGAAGTCTGTAGAGATTTTGGACATGAGGAGACTGGTGGGCAATAGTACAGAGTTGTCTGCGTGCAGGTCATCTGATTCTGAGCATTTCCTGGCCAGTTCGTCGGCCATCTCGTTCCCGTGGATACCCATATGGCCCGGGATCCAGCAGAGCGAGATTTTATGTTTCGTGCTGAGGGATTTGAGTTCCTCTTTGCATCTTTGGACCAATTTAGATTTGGTGGTGATGGAGGTTATGGTTTTGATGGCTGCTTGGCTGTTTATGTAAAAGTCAACCTGTCTGTTGTTGTTCAGTGTGGAGAGGTGTCGGCAGCCCTCGGTAATACCATGAATTTCCGCTTGGAACACACTTGCGAGGTTCGGAAGTTTCATAGACCGGGCAATTGAGGGTTCCACTAAGAAGATGCCGGATCCCGTACCTACGTCCATTTTTGATCCATCCGTGAAGATAGATATGGAGGTGGGGTCTATGATCTCACCATTTGTCCAGCTTTTCCTGGAGGGGAATTTGGAGTCGATCTTGATTTTGAAATCCAAGTGGGTGACCATGTAGTCCGAATGCTCGTTGGCGTTTATCCACTTGGTAATGGTGCTGTGACCGATTTGGCTGTTTTCCCAAGTCCGGGTTACTCTTACTCTTAGGGCACTTTTAGCCGCTACCTCTTTCGTGAAGAGGTGAAGTGGGCATAGCCCGAGCATGGTTTCGAGGGCGGCGGTGGGTGTTGTCCTAAAAGCACTAGTCGTGCCTATACAGGCTAGAAGTTGTATTCTGGTGAGGGTGTTCAGGTTTGTGGCTTTAGCGGCTGCAGGCCACCAGACCAGACAGCCATACGTGAGGATGGCTGTGTACATCCAATGGATGGTAGCTGGTTTAGGACCCCATTTTGTCACGAAGATTCTGCTGCAGGTGTAGAAAGCTATTGATGCTTTCTTTGTACGCTCAAGAATATTGTCTTTCCAGTTCAGTTTTCGGTCTAATATGCACCCTAGATATTTCGCCTTGTCAGAAAATTGGAGTTGAGCTTCTAAACTGTAGGTCCCTTTCATTTATATAAAAAATATAACACGCACAACACAAATGGTCGCCAGTTTTACTTAACAGCTCTTCGAAGTACAACTCCATCTATTTACGATTTCTTTTTTTTTAAGTTTTCTTCCATATTTTGTTTTTTTATTAATTGTAATTTGAAGTGTTTTCTATTTTTAAGTGATTTAAGCACGCTGTTATCGCAGTGGGTCTGTATTGACCAGAGTGTGGCAAAGTGAATTATCTTCTTTCTTCCCCAAACCCACCAATCATCACGTAGAAAATCTTTGTGATTTTCTAAGTTATTGTTTCCGTAAGTTTTCCAAAGATTTCCAATAATTTTTGTTGTTCTTTTCTCAATTGTTAAAATAAATGAATCGAATAGGTAGAAATATAAACCTGCTGACGTATCAAATAAATTAATATAAGAAACATGCCTTTTCTCATACATATATAGAAGGCATAGGAGAGCTTAATAAGATAATATCGTGCTCAGTACTAATGTTGTTCTTTTACACATTACTTTTTATATCTATTTTGTAAGTTTTTATAGTGTTAGAGATTTTCCAAAACAAACAAAATGCTGCAATACCTACGATAACATACATATACATATATAAATATGTACATTTGAATATGTAGAATATTCCATCCAGAGTGCATATACGTATTAGCCCACTGACAATCCGCTAAATTATAAGCTGACTATCAAATTTAAAAAGTGACCAAATTGTATAATCGTTAATCATTGCAATTTATGCACTCTGTCTATTCGATCTTTCACATTTCAGGGATGACGGTAATGTTAAATATAATCCAAATATTTTAATAATGATTGTGAATTGTTTACTCATTGAAGGGATGGAAGTTTATGTTCTAGCTATGAGTTTGAATCCAACATGCAAAATATGTACAAAACGCCTCTTTCCCCCTCCAAATTTCATTTCGTATTAAATCACAAGCTGTGTGTTCCCTCTGTTTCCATTACAAGTCGACGGCCTGATTAAACTAAACCACGAATTTTGGAATACCATTTCATGCGTACGACCTATTTAATTTGAAAGGACAGCATTGGCATGTATATGTAGATGCAAATCATATATGAGAAGGCTCCTTGTATGTACAAGTATAATGACAGACATTCTCTTTCTTATACCTTTACTATCTGGCTTGCTGGCGTCTGTAAGCGATTCTCTCGGCCATTAAACAAGCAAATGTCACCCTCGAGGATTTATACTGCACTGTAATATGTAACCAGGACTGGGAGTATCAACTGAACGAGGATGGACAACTGAACCGGTCATGGCGCTTTCCTCTGTTTAGATGAACAATAAACGGTGTAAGCTTCGAAATGCAACGACAACGATGATTACTGGCCTGTCCTCTGCGCTTAGGCGAAATAACGACATTTTCGGTTGGGCAGCGTCATTGTTCTGCCCTGGGATGCTGTGGTGCAGCTACATTGACAATAAGTGCATCACTGATTTAAGCATTAGCGAAGCCTGGGATATATAACTCTGCCGTTAACATTTAGTTCTTTGGCTATGCCATTGCATTGGAAATGTTTGTTTTGTGGAAATTGTAACTGACAGTAGCGAAGGGCGTTGGTGTCAACTGGAATTGGCTTGTTATATTCGGGGCAAAGTGTTCGATTACTTGCAGTAAATTCAATCTGAATCGAATCTAATTTCCATTAGTGCAACTGATTAGAACAGTAATTAGAAATCACAAATTTTAATAATTGAGTACACTAATTTATTCTCTGAATTTATAAATAGTAAATGCAGACCAAAAATATACATAGATATTCGTACTGCTCTGCACTTTAATATGTGATGTTGAATTTACAAATCATTTAGGTATCTATATAGCAAGTGCTTTGGTGTTGTTGAAATTATAAATATAACCCTTAAAGAAGACCGACATGTATTCATAGAGATAATCAACTCACCACCAATCTTAAAACTCCTACCCCATTCTCATTAAGTTGAAAATTGCTGTCCCATACATAATGACCATTCCCGCTCTCTTAAGTCCATTAACAAGGGTACTTCTGCATTTCCGCCCGAACAAACTTTTGTAAAGTATTAATTACTCTTGACGTTTAAATTAAAATCAATAATTGAATCATCGGTTCGCTTGGCTTCTCAAAAAATAGTACTCTCTGACTTCTGATGCGAGACAAAAAAACGGGCAAATGAAGTCTGCTAGATGAGTTATCTAATTTCTTTTCCATTCTTATCCTTAATTAATTTTATTACAACAAAGGATAGAAAGTACTGAAGAATGTAGTTCATATCTTTTTGCTGCTTTCAAGACCCTTTCCAATTCCTCTTTGGCTAATTTTTAATGTGCTCTGGCTAACTGCGACTACTCAGATATCGGGGGCTGAGGGGTAATTTGGCCCAATCGACTACGAGGCCAACTGAATTCGATATACTCCAGCCATTGGATAAATGGAAATTATTTCCAATCAACGTTTATGTAAATCATTTCTCTATAATAAACCAGCCAGTTACTGAAGCGGGCTGTGTGAACAAAAGACAAGGGTAATGGTTCTGCTATTGAGGAGTAGATACATGGGGAGTTTGATTTTCATATTCTTTAAGCAAATTTATTCAAATGAGCCCTGATTGATAATCTTCAATTTAACTGTAATGGAAAAATTCTGTTCAGTAATATTCTCCTTTTTTACTAGTATGCCTTCCTCATCGTTTTGTATTCTGCCTTATTCCCTTGTGTAATATCACCCAAATCAACCAACGGTGAAGATTCGAGTTTAGCCTTCAACTTTATGGGGAGGTAGTTAATGATTTTGTTTGTGATATACATAGATATGGGAGATGAGAAAATGAGTTTTGGCTTGTTTATGAAAAAATATACGTAAGTTTTCCTATATATTTATGCATTTCAATGGAAATTAGACAACACAAACGTACATTTTTTATACTAGTGCATAGGGTATACTAATTTAGATACACATGTATTGTGTACCGTAGGGAAATAATTATGAAAGACCACCAAAAGAGCGATCCAATTCGAATTTCCTATTTCGGCAGAACTATAAATCAAGCAGCTGTCAAAAGCACCTGTTTTCAAAGTGTCAAATATTAGTTTGCAACAACACCTTTACGAAATGAATTGTTTAACTATCGCTCAACGCGTACGCGTTATTTATTTATTTCACAAAAATAATAATTGCGTACGAACTGCGACGTAGTGAAAAAAAATTGAAAAGGGCTGAGAGCATCGTGGTAGGGTAGGGCCTGTAGATCATCATGGGGTGTTTTCAGCCGAATATATTGCTGTTGTCAATGTAATGTGTAATTTCATCCGCGATTCTTGATACACCATAATATGCCTAAAAAGTAATTGTGCCCTGTGTTGCGCATTAAACAGCGTCAATGGCCTTGCTTTTTGAAGATGTAACAGTCAATAGTAAACGCAATAGGCGTATGATAGGCGAGTACATATTTCTGGCACGAAATGAAAGATATTGTGTGGTTTCAAGAATTCGGCGCAAGTTATAACACATCGTGCGCAACGTTCGATATTTTACGTGAAAAGTTTCCAGCTTGCATTGAATAACGTTCTGGTGACCTGGCCGCCAAGATCATGCAATATAACGACGCTCGGATTTATTTTTTGGAGTTACGCCAGAATCCTCGAAACGTTCAACTTATTTAATAAATCAAAAACAAAGGGTAAAGTTCAACGGAGATGTATCTGACACGATTGAAGTAGATTTTGGTGTTCATCAAGGGTCTGCTCTTCTGTTTACTGTCTTCATAAACGATTTAAAATATATTGTCAAATACAGCAAATTGGCTTAATTCAATTACAAGAGGATTTAAATTTTGTTAACCAAATTAAACATAAACTGAACATAAAAAAAAAACCAAGTCAATGGTGCATTTTCATTTTCATTTTCAATGCATTTTATTTTATGAATTTATTATTATTTATTATTAGCTTAACTAACTTAACTTAATCTTATTCTAACTTACTGACCCTATGCGGGTGCTCTAGGCTAAACCTAATGCTTAAAACTATGTCTTTCGACGAAACTTAACTTAAACTTAATTATTTATTTAAATGACAACAACTAGACTTCTAAGAAAAATATAAAACCTTAGAAAACAGAACTTGTTTTTTTTTAAAAACTGAAAGAAAAATATAAAATAAGAACTTAAAACTACCTTAAAAATAAAACTTAAAATAACCTTTTAAAAAATAAACCTTAAAACTACCTTAACAATAAACCTTACAACTACCTTAAAAATAATAAGCCCTAAAACTACCTTATTCTAAACTATATATATGTATATATACATAATATATATACATATATATATATAATATATGTATACACGTAACATGCATACATATACATATTAATTTTTTTTTTTTTTTTTTTATCCTACACCTAAATCTTAAACCTATGTAAGCCGGCCAGGCCGACTTTGCGCCTTAGGAGGAGCTACCCTGAATCAAATGGAAACGACGACGGAGCTCCCTCTCCGTCCCCTAACCACCAGGATCTCTGATGCTGCCTAACAGCGTCTCGCAAATCGCGACCTGCTATCGCTCTACTGAACCGAAGACGCTCCGTCATGTTAAGCGCGGCGTCTCGGTCGTAGTTGAGTCGCCTATCCACAGCTGTCCGGGCAACATGGAAGATTAGCGGCACCGTTACTTTGTCCTGTATCACATCTTCTCTTTCTAAATAGAGAAACGCCTCTGGGAGAATGAAGCCGTTAAGGCGCACGCTCTCATGATACATATCATTGGGGTAGTAGGCCCCAGAGATCAGGTTATTCATCGAGTTCATTGCTCTTGCAATGTGCCTTCGAATCATGTTGATCAAGAAATTATCCACCCTGCTTATGTCCGCCTCGTCATAAAGGATCTCATTGGAGTAGAATTTTATGTACTGAGACTCTGGTGTTCTGTATAAGCGAAGGCAGGCCTTATGGCAAGCCCTCTCCCTCGCTGCTATAAAATAGGAAGTTAATGGTGCTGAACGATAGAGGTGATGACGACAATGATATTAAGATTGTGGCGTAACAATTGAATAAACAAATGAAATAAAGTATCTAGGAGTAGTTTTTGACCAAATATTATTATTTGCCAATTACGTACTATACTTGTAAGAAATTTGCAAAAAAAATGGATTTACGAATAGAATTAGAAATCAAATGCCGGTAATAAGTGCAATAAATATTTACAACGTGATTGTGAAGCCACATTTTGAGTATTGTTCAACTATTTTGTTTTTATGTAATGAGAGTATGATTGTGAAGACTGCAGAAATAACAAAACAAAGAAAAGTTAGAAAACTCAGCTAGGATCAACCTTTACATCAATTTAGCTTTATATTTTGACATCATAGAAGATGAAGACAATTTAACATAATGTCGACTATGGCTTGGTTCGAAGATCACAGCAGAATTGATGAATTTTAGGTACACGTGTTTTTTTAATTCGAGTAAATATCTTGTGATTAGTAATATGTGGATATATGTACATGCGAGGTGGGGTACTATGCGATCCGTTCTATACAGAGGGTAATTTTTTGTATGCATTTTTATATTTAGTTTGATAAAATCCGTCGAGCTTATAATAATTTGATGCTCAAATATATTTTAATTTAATTTTGGATTATGATAAATTTAAATAATGTTCGAATGATGTACATATATACAAAACTATGCATTTACGTCGATGCACTAAAAACAAACTGCTATAGAGTAAATCTACACTTTAAATACCAAAATGGACGAGCCAGTGCTTAGGACTATATACATACATATGTATGTAAGTACATAAAAGCTTACACCGAATTGGCTTTATTTTAATGCAAAGATGAAAGAAAGAAAGAATCTGAAATATGGGGGTAACCGCGCTGCTCCAACCATTCAACTTTAACCGAGCTGATTTTGTTAGCTATTCATAAGAGGCAGGGATAAAAAAGTTTATGCATATACATATGTACACTTTCGATGCCATTTTCGGAAATGTAATTCAATTACAATTAGAGGGTAAGAAGCCAAAAAACTTGTATGGTGGTATTCTAATGTTAATGTTTTCATACAAGTACAGTATCCTGGAAATATGAATATGTATTTACAGCATTGACAAAAAGCATCCAAGACACATATAATAAATAACCAATTTTTTAAACTTAACTTGCAGCCAGAAATACAGTGTGATGGACGAAGGGGTGCAGGGAGAACCGCTATATCGGGTTCTTCTATAAAAATAAGGCCACATTTGATCAAAATCTTAGGACCGTAGGCTCACATTTTCATGAAAACTATATGAAAATGTTAAAAAGAAATAAAAAGCACTGGCTTCGATCGTGAATACACATATGTATGTATGTGTTTCCTAAATGTTCTCATATGACGATTTTATGTATGTAAGTACGAGTAGTAAATAAATATCAAAATTAATTCGAAAGTGGCGTAATTTTGCGCCAATTTGTAAAACAATTCTTTAGAGTTCGACATCCTCTGCGAATCTCTCTATCTGCAATACCTCGACCGAATGCAATTAAGCCTAATCACCGAAATCGAAAATCCGATGGCTTCCATTCCACTCTAAAATTATTAATAACGTCATATGCAGACAGTGGGCAAAAACGCATCATCACCTCCACGTGGTGCCTGCTGGATAGCTATTAAAGAGTGAACCAACGATGAGCGTATGCTGAGTCTGACTGTACATGTGGAGCTGGACACTCGGACCAGCGCAAGCTCAGCCGGGTTAACTCCAGCACGCGTGTGCCAGGCGAGGCATCTCTTTCTGACCTGACCCGCACTTTGTGGATCAGATGTCTAACAAGAGGTCCTCAGAAGGAGGACGTGCAGCGGAGGAATTCCAACGGCGGAATCAACGGTGACGTCCACAGATAGACCGGCGGAAGCCTTACTCGAGCTACTCCGACATATTTGGAGCTCACGTCAGTAAGGAACTTTCACGAACTTCTTCGCCGATCGCGTATCCCGAAATCTCGCCACGACTCCTATGCCGCCAGCATCAAGTGCCGAAGACCAGTGGCATCGTTGCCAACATGCCATCAGAGACGCCGCAACTGATGTGCTGGGTTTCAGTCGACCACCACCAAGAAACCCCTGGTTTGATGAAGAATGCCGGCAAGCACATGCAAACAGGACGCGTACAAAGCGGCGCTGCAAAGAAGGACGAGGGCTGCTCTACGAGCTCTACGAGCGTAAGAGACGGGAAGAGCATCGGCTTCTCCAGAAGAAGAAAAAAGAGCACGAGAAGCGCGCGATCGAAGATATTGAGAGATAATACTCCAGGAATAATGTACGGAAGTTTTACCAAAAGGTAAAAAGAACGTGTCACGCCAACAAGACTCGTACGGAAACCTGTAGAGATGAGGAAGGAAACCTGGTAGTAGAATCACAGTCGGTGCTGAGAATATGGAAAAACTTTTTCTGCAGACTGTATAACGGCGATGAAGATCAACATACCGCTGTCAGGCAGAAAGCGCCATTCAACATAGACGATGATAGCCAAAACTTCCGTCCACCTGACCAAAACGAAGTAAGGATAGCAATATCCAAGCTTAAATCCAACAAAGCTGCTGGTCCTGATGGCCTACCGGCCGAGTTGTTCAAGGCAGCCGGAAATGACTTGGTAGAGAGCATACACCAACTCATTTCCAAGATTTGGTCAGACGAGTGTATGCCTGATGAATGGAACCTCAGCATCGTTTGCCCGATCCACAAGAAAGGAGACCCCCTCAACTGCGCCAATTACAGAGGTATGAGTCTCCTCAACATCGCGTACAAGATCTTATCTGCCATATTGTGTGAACGCCTGAAACCCTTCATCAACAACCTGATTGGCCCCTATCAGTGTGGTTTCAGGCCAGGAAAGTCCACAGTCGATCAAATTTTCACACTCCGGCAGATCCTGGAAAAAACCCAAGAAGTCCAAATCGATACTCACCATCTTTTTATCGATTCTAAGGCCGCATATGACAGCATTTATAGAGACGAGCTATACAGAGCCATGTCTAGTTTTGGCATCCCTGCCAAACTCGTTCGTCTGTGCAGGATGACGATGGAGAACGCTCGCTGCTCCATCAAGGTCGGTAATGACCTCACCGAGACCTTCGATGTCAAAAAAGGATTTAGACAAGGCGACGCGCTGTCATGTGACTTCTTCAATATCATTCTTGAAAGAATTGTGCGAAACTCACAAGCCAACACCGGAGGCACAATCTTTCAAAAGTCTGTGCAACTACTAGCTTACGCGGATGACATCGACATAATTGGCAGAACACAGCGGGCTGTCACTGGTGCGTACGCTAGTATCGATACAGAAGCCGCCAAAATGGGTTTAGCTGTAAATGAGGGCAAAACAAAGTATATGCTGTCGACAAGAAGGGACACACAACATCGACGAATCGGACAGAACGTCACAGTCGACAGCTATAACTTCGAGGTAGTAAGGGACTTTGTCTACCTTGGCTCTGCTATTAATTCTGACAATAACATCTCGGCAGAAATTAACCGAAGAATTACTCTTGCCAATCGCTGTTTCTTTGGGCTGAGAAGGCAATTGAGTAGTAAGGCTCTATCTCGAACAACTAAGGAGACTCTGTACAAGACCTTGATCATCCCAGTCCTACTTTATGGCGCTGAAGCATGGACTCTGTCGAAAGCGGATGAAGATATCCTTGGTCGCTTCGAGAGAAAAATTCTTCGGAAGATATACGGTCCCCTTTGCGTTGACGGGCTTTGGAGGAGAAGATTCAACGACGAAATCTACGAGCTGTACAGCGACATCGACCTAGTCAAAAAACTGCGCATCAGTCGCCTAAGATGGCTAGGACATGTAGAGCGAATGGACACCAATGCTAAGGCCCGCAGAGTCTTCGAATCTAACCCGGAGGGACAACGCAGTAGAGGAAGACCTCGCCTAAGGTGGCGCGCACAAGTAGAAAGGGACCTCAACCAACTTGGAGTGCGCAACTGGAGGCAGTTAGCTAAGGACCGGGCTAACTGGAGAGGCTTGTTGGTTGAGGCCCAGGTTCACCCCGAACTGTAGCGCCACCTAAGTAAGTAAGTAAGTCATATGCAGACCCTAAAGTAATCTCCACCTCTTTGCGACCTCCTTCAGCCAATCATATAGTGACCACGTTCCCGAACCGGACCTTGACTAATTCACCATCCTTATGGTCCGCCCGCCATATTTCAAAAAGTATGTGTTAATGTTCTGTATCAGCGCCTTACAACTCTATTTCGACTCTCACTCTCTCAATCCGTTTTTCCAAAACTATGGAAGAACTCCTTTATTTTCCCTATCCATAAAAAAGGCAGTAAAAACTACATACATATATAACTGCCGACCCATAGCTAAACTCACTTCTATCCCCAAAATCTCGCAATATTTGCACTGCAAATCCATCTTTTCCCCACAACGGCATGGTTTCTTAAAGGATAGGTCCACAACGACTAACCTAACCAAATTCCTTTCTAAAACACTGCAGGCTTTAGAGGAAGGAAAGGAAGTGTATCTTATTACCACCGACTACAGCAAGGCGTTTGATCAAATTTGTCACCTAACTATTAACCTTAAATTCAAAACCCTTAAACTCAAAACACTCCTTTCCATCTTCTTTTATTTCATGGCTGAGATCGTACCTAGAGAAACGCCAGTACAGGGTTCTCTTTAGATTTTCAGTGTCTGGCCCCATTAACTACACTTCAGGTGTTCCTCAATGCAGTCATCTTGGTCCATTGATATTTGTAAAACATACAAAAACATAAAACACTGACGACATGAAAATCATTAAGGTAATATCTACTCATACCGATTCTCTCTTACTTCAAAACGACCTTAATTCATTCTACACATGGTGCGACAAAAATTGTTTACAAATTAACGTCTGTAAATGTCAATCCATAACCTTCTCCCGTAAACACCTCCCCCCACCACTCAGAACGTATTACCACAGATAATAAATATACCCAGATGTCTCATTCATATGGCAAGAAGTGATATATGAAAACGAAATTCACTAAATAAAAGCTTTTTAAAAAGCTTAAGCTTCTTACAAAAGAGGAAAAAACAGAACACAGAACATTTGTTTTTTCTGCACTTCTTAGTCCATCGTGTCACTCACACATACCCTTGTTTACCTTCACTGAAAAAATGAAACAAAAAAAATATTTTGTGCAACTGCGGTCGCGGAGTTCTGATGCCGACACGTTGGTAGGATGGATATGGAGTATAGATCGTATATATATATGTATATGTGCCCAACCCAACCATTTGGCTTATGTTATGTGTGCTTGTTATCTGTTTGTATGTACCTTATTTTCAGCACTTGATTAAAAAAATAAAAACTGTTAACTTTGTGGACACAAATTTGCTCTGAAAATGGGTAGAATATGAGTTTTGCATACTGCATTTTATACTTATTATTTATGCCCTTATAGTAACTGATCACTGCTCTTGGCCTACTTAAGTGAGGGTGACTAATGTTCAAAATTATTATAAAAAAAAACTAACGAACTTAACAAAATAATCATTAACTTAAATTAGTTAATTTTTTGTCGGCGAGGGAAGGACATTCACACAGCAGGTGGCAAACAGATTTCTCCTCGTACCTGTAGCTTGTGCATTGGTCGATGTAAACTATACCGAGATGCTTCGCATGAATAGCAGTGGCATGGGGCTCAGTAATGATCCCAGAGATCACCTGTGCGTCACCCACGCTTAACCAGGGAGAGAGATCTAGTCTTGCTGCAGACCGGTCATAAAGAGGACAGCCTATGACGTATGCAATTGTGGCCTCCTTCTTACAAGTTCATCAGCTTTCCAACGCCTACAATGTCTATCGATAGCGCGCAGTGCTGTCCAGTACTAACACTGTTCTAGTACGATAGACTCGTTGACAGTTAAATGCTGCGACGCTGCCTTACAGACCCTGGCCAGACAAAATAAGTTTAAATTTGGGTGGACACCCGGTCACCAAGGTATTGAAGGCAAAGAATCGGGCAAATTAATGATTGGGAATACCAACTTCTTCTTGAACGCTGGGAAAATGTCCCTGGCCTATGCCACTAGGCTAGGCCTATTAGCTTACGACTTCTGTAGAAGCTGCATGGATAAAGACGAGGAAGAAACTTCTTCTTTGTACATGTGAAACTCTCTCCGCCTACTTCTTCAACAAACTTGGCGAACTGGCTAATGTTTGCATTAGCAGCCTCCAGCGCTTCATAACGGGTAGCTAGCTCTCTTTGGAGATGCCGATCCTGTGGCAACACAATGGACCTTACTGGTCTAAATGAGGTTGCATATTTGCAGCTCGCCACGTCAACCTAACCTAACCTATGTATATAAAATGTAGGTGGATACCGGACCCTGCAGTTTCTCTTTTCGTCTACCTTCCACCAGTCACAGTATATGTTCATATGTTCCACGTCTTTCAGACAAGTCTACAGGTATTATTTTCCTGCTTAGGTGGCGCTATGGAACCTGAGCCTCAACCAGCAAACCTCTAATCCCGAAAGAAGTAAGGTCTGTCAGCAAAAACTGGCCGCGTATTCCTACAAGAACACTTCAGGAAACTGGGTATTAAGCAAAGTGGAGACTCTAGATTCGGCAGGAAACCCCAACGCACTTTCTAAAGGAAAGGAAGCACTGATTCACAAAAGAAGAAAACGCCTGGATGCTTACCAACTATTAGAAGAAAATCGACTCCAGATACTCTGATTCCAGGTAGCATAATAGATCCATAAAGACCGCAGTGCACCCACACCCCTATAACCAAACAACAGATAGCGTTCACTGCCTACCTATATTATGGAAAGGAAATAAAAGCAACCATACATACAACAAGGCCTAAATTGACAGCCTATTGCAGAAGGCCAAGAAAATTCTTGTAGGATTGATTAAGGACATACAAATCTGCGTTGCCACATAAAATGCTAAAATTGGCGAAAAACGATTTTCGTTTTCTAGTTGTCAGGACTTCTATGATCTTAGGCATAAATTCCTTCGAAGAATGTGATAGTATGTAGATAGACTTCAGCCTGAAAAACCGTTGTGTATGCACCGAGTGGTATAGCCTTACAAGGCTTCCTCCGCTTCCTTGCTTCGCATGGACGATTCGATGATTTTTCTGACCGGCATCCGTTCAATTTAGAAATTTTCCTCATGATTTGGGGTGTAGCCAGTGAATATTGAGTGGAGCCACGTATATCAAAGCTTTGTTGTAGGTTGGAGATGTCTAGACCATGAAGTAGAACATGTCATTAAAAAGCGTGTTGGGAAGGATTTGGGTACTCCAATTGGTATTCAGGAAACCAGAAAGCCCGTGATCACTAATACTAAGACTGACAAAAGATTCTGGAGGACCAAGAGAAAATAGTTCTGAGATTCAACCCTTAAGGGGACGATGCAGTTCCAGGTATAGGGTTCGCTCCCTATTCGTTTTTCTTTTCCGCTATGTGGCTGATGTTGGTCTTGCGCCGACGGGGCTCCACCAGTCGAGTCACAAGGAAACACACTACCTATAAAACCGGGGCCCGAATAAAGACCTTCACGTCCACCATTATCCAATGTCATCACGTAAACCTAATCAGGGCTTAAAAACGAGGCAAAAACTCGGCCCTCCTCCAAACAAGTCCTAGGTCGTCTTCAAAATCACCCCGATATCCTAAGGTTTGATGCTCAAAAGACTACCAGGCTTTGAAGAGTATTCCATAAAAATGAACTTTAGGTTAGGTTAGGTTAGATAGGGTCATGAGGAAAACCTCATAAAACACTACGCACCAAATTTCATCACAAAGTGCAACGAAATGATTGACTGTTCCCGCCCTTCAGTTACACCTTTTCATATACAACGCATACGCGTTTGCAAAACTTCCATTCATGAAAATTTATTCTTTTGGTGCGGTGGTATGGAAATCACACCGTTATACAATTTCATCCCCCTTCCCGCATACCCCTTTACACTTCTTCACCTCGTTCGTTTGCATGTCACAACACACGATGAGAAAAAGAACTTTTCCCACACGATCGAACGGAGTGACGAAAAAGAAAAGCTTTATTTGTTGTACTTATTCTGAAAGCTCTTTGTCTGCTACGACGTTGTCTGCTACGACAAAAATTTGCTTCATTTTTTTGTATGGGCGTGCGACATCTGGGTAGTTTATTATCTGTGGTATTACTTTCGTAACGAGTCAATTATCTCAGTCTCCACTATACGCGATCTGGGTATTATTTGTGGCAAGGAGCTAAACTTCCGTTCCCACATTGATCATATTATACTCAAGGCCAATTTTTCTCCCGGTAACATAATACGGTGGAACCCTTACGTTACAAAATCCCTTTACATTACCTTTGTCAGACCCCTCCTTGAATACGCCAGTCAAATTCGGTCACCTTTTCACGACCCCCACTCACTTAGAGTCGAAGCTGTGCAGCGAAGGTTTATCCATTTTGTCTTACGCGGTCTCCCATGGGCCGACAACTATATCTTACCCGCATCAGAGATCGGCTGAAATTGATAAACCTGCAGACCCTTGTAAAACGTCGCAAAGTCGCTGACATTCTCTTCATGCCCTAATTATTAACTGTTACGATATATTCCCCCGCATTACTGAAAATGATTTCCCTTCGCACTAACCCACGTCACCTTATGTCTGTTCCACTCTTTCGTCTTCCTCACTATCGCACCAACTATGGCCAACCAATCTCCAGAATGTTGTGTTTATGTATTAACTCTTTTTCCTTCTATGATGACTTTGGTACTGTTGTACTGCCCAAAAAATTTGCACGTCAATAGGATTCCGAAGAGAACTGCAAGTACCGTGATAGACCATAATTGAATTGTAAAGTTCACTCATCATTCACTAATGAACGTCCATTGATCCTGATGGTGATATCATGAAATTTGATGAGAAACGTTCCGTTTAGATTATGGCTGGTATTTTCGTATTCTATTTCTAAGTTACCAATAAATTGCTGAGACCACATCTATATTCGGTACATATATGCTGGTTGTTGATAGTATTGCATGGAGCGGTAACACTATTTAGTAGATTTCGGATGCATGCGTTCTTTTCTAAATTAAGAATTTTTTTCTCATTACAAATAGAAAGATAGTTACAGCCATGGACATATAAATAGCACAAACCTAACTATCCAAATGAACACAGAATTTTATAAAGTAATACTGGAAAAACAGCGATGAACTTAATTTTATTCGAAAACAGTATTAATTGTGAATGTAATGAAATTTAAAAAAAATGTTTAGTGTGAATAGAATTAAAGTCAGAACAGAAAGAAAATAATAAGTTAAAATTTTGTCGGGACACAGAAATATATATATATGCATATAGAAATGTATATCTTATAGCGGCAAGTGTGAGAATTTATGGACAATAAGCTATTTTCTTAAATTGACTATCACTTTCTGGCACCAGATAAACAAATCCATACATAGTCTTATATATGTATGTACATTGTACCTATACATTTGTAGTTATAAGCTACTAGCTGTTTGCCCGCGGCTCCGCTCGCGTGGGCCACAAAATTAATGTTAATTTTTTTATTTTATTACATTGTATTAATTATAATGAAATAAAAGATATTTTATTCAAACAAAATAATTATTATATGTTCACGTTGAAAAGCACAGTTTAGGAGATCGCACTAAAAATTGTTTTACTTTTGCTATCTGGAGTATCGCGAATAACTCGATCTTATTGACCCGTTCACGCAAAAGTATTAAGCTACCGTTAGTCTAATGGAGTTCTAATAATTCCATTCACACAATCACAACCCAATATACATACCTGCTTCATTTTTCACAAAGAGATTTTGTGCATAGCCTTCTCACTCTATTCGTTCATATTTTTTTCTCACTCTCGCACAATATACTTATGTATACAGTAGACTCCCGTTAGCGTGAACACCGGTTAGTGTGAACACCGGATAATGTGAACAGATTTTTTTTTGCTTGACATCTCTAAAACGTGAACAACTCATGAACACTCTAAAACGTGAACAACAATTTTTGCTTCAGGTTAACAGTAAACTGTTTGAGCAAGCTGTATTTTAACTTGAAATTCCTTATTCTTGGTACAATACTTCGTCTTGTACAGTTTCCGGTTTGTTGCACGTCAGTTCGTGTCAGTTTGTTCCTCGTTGTTCCTTGCAATACATATTTGTTTTTGATTGTCTTGTCTGCTCGATTTTTGCGGTTTTCTTTGTTTTTTGTCATCATAAGTTTTAGCTGACATTAGTGTCTTAAGGAGCCTTAGAGAAAAATGCATGAGAATGCTTTTGGAGAAGAAGAAGATGCAAAAAAAATTACTGATTTTTTCCATTAAATTTCGTATCGGTAATGCCCGTGCTCAGTCAATATTTAATGTTACTTTTTATGCCATAACCTTTTTTTTTATATGTTCCTATGCAATAACTTTTTGTTTAAAATTAAATATATGAATTAAATATACTGTTATGTAATAGTAAAACCGCATTATTTTTAATTTGTTAAAGATAAGACGTTTTTAAATAAAAATCTACAGTGGGATTCCCCTATTCTTTTATTAAAATTTGACCTACGCAAACGTGAACTCTCCCGCAAACGTGAACTCCCTTTGTTTTTAATTGTTCACGTTATCGAGAGTCTACTGTACGTGCAGAAGTGTGTGTTACGTCGGATACTCCACTACCCTTGTTTAACGGCATTTCCCTTACTCCACCCCTGTATAACGGAATTACACGCGCTAGCCATTTATGCGCACTCAGCTTAAAATAACGGCATTTCAGTTTTCTCCACCCCATGCGCAAATAGCTAACAATACACGCGCTAGCCATTTTTGCGCACTTAACATAAAATATGTTCATATTTCATTGCACGAGCATGAAATATGAATATTTCGTAAACAACTGCATTCCTTTCCCACGGAAAGCTATGCAGATGTATTTCCTTTTTACCTGTAGAATATTTCTATAAAAAGACACTTGTTGTCTGATTGTAAACACTTGCAGTTGTAGTAAGAACAAAAACGGTTGTGTCAAAAATTTTAATCTGGAGAACAAATAAAGATTTTTTTTACCTTTCATAAACATAAAGAATTTAACTGGCGCAGTCGGTAGTGCTCAAGTACGCGGAAATTTTTGTTTGTGTAAAAATAAAATCTCGCGGTTAGTCTTTACTATTTTACTTGAGTGTACAAAAAAAAATATACAAAATCCGCTGAAGGATAATCACAAAAATAAACCTACAAGTGAAAGAAAAAAAATCTGTGAAGTGAGTCCACGAAATCCGCCAAAGGATAAAGGACAAATAAATCATTGAACAAAAATAAACCATTGTGATCCAGAAGAAGTGACAAAATTAACAACAGAAGAAACGCTTGTTTTGACCATTACCGAGCAATAAGAATGACTCAAAACAATATTGAACAGTGCCTCGTAGCACTAACGCAACTCTTAGTTCAGAACAACCATCCAGCAAGTCTAAGGTCACGAATCGAAAAAGAGATTCGTTACCTTCCAACGTTCCACGGCGAAACGGGGACGTTGCCTTCATTTATCAACTCTGTAACAAGGACCCTTGGAAACTATGGAGAAAACGATGCACCACATGTTTTCGAAGCAATCTACGATGGGAAAATTCAAGGAGCTGCAAAAAATATCCTCAACATCGATCCACCAACTACTTGGGATGAATGCCAAACCAGATTAAAACAACATTTTAGATCATCGAAGGACGAGATGACAATTACCAGAGACATCGGGTTTCTTAAAGTAAGTAGTATAAGTGAACTAGATTATAAGTTAAAACAATTTGCAGAAAATATCACAGAATTCGCAGCGTTTAACGAAAACGGCGAAACAATTACAAAAATTTTTTACGGTATGTTAGTGCAAAAAGTGAAAGAAATTGTAGCAGGATCATTAGCATATGCCATAATGAATAAGCATGATATAGGAGAAATTAGAAATATTGTTAATACATTTATAGGGCAAGATGAAAGCAATTTAAGGAACTCTCAAAGAAAACAAAATAACCAAGATAAACGACAATACTATAACAATAACCCAAATTCTAACAGGTCAGGTCAACAAAGTTATCATAACAATCACAATCAGTCAAACGTTGTTAGGCCAGATTATGGTTCTCAGGAGAACTACAACCGAAACCAATATAATACTAATTCAAACTGGCAGAATCATAATCTCCAGCGCAACCCAAACAGGGATAGAGCAACCAATAGTAGGCAATATAACCAACACCGAAATAATAATTCAGGAAATTTTAGAAATCGAAATAATAATTCAGGACATTTTAGGAATCGCGAAAATGATTCAGGGAACTTTAGGAACGGGATTGAACCAATGGACGTAGATTCTTCTAACATAGTAAGGCAAATAAACAACGTGGAACATTCTGCATTTTTTCAGGCAGATGCCTCGACCGACTTCCCTATATAGTTGTAAAAGTAAAAAATGACAAACAACTTAGGTTAATGATAGATACAGGCGCTACAACTAGCATAATAAATCCAGGTCTATGTAACCCAAAATGGAAAACAAAAACGAATAAACCGATAAAAATCGCCACAACTAGTACGACAATGGAAGTTAACTCCAAAGTCAATATTCCTCTGTTTTCAGAATTCGGCATTGATAAAAAAGCTGAGTTTTTAGAATACAAATTCCACAAGCACTTTGAAGGCCTTATCGGAAACAACATTCTGAAGCCTCTAAACGTTATAATTGACTATAAAAATAGGCTTCTTATAACAGAACATAAAGAAATCCCCTTGTATTTTTCGAAGGACGAAGAGAAATATAAAGAAGAAACACCTGTAATAGAAATTTTCTTCACAGAAAATAGCAAAGATCCCATTTTAAAACAAATACGTACAGATCATTTAAATCCTGAAGAAAATAAAGCTATTATTCAGCTCATAAAGAAATACTCTTCAATATTCTACCAAGAAGGTAGTGATTTGTCGTTCACTAATGCGATTAAGCATAATATAAAGACAGTGAACGACATCCCTATTTATACCAAAAATTATAGGTACCCAGAGGTACACAGAAATGAGGTGAATTTGCAAATCAAGGAAATGCTGGATCAAGGCATCATCCGACCAAGCGACTCGCCCTACTCTGCTCCTATCTGGATCGTCCCCAAAAAGAAGGACGCATCTGGAAGGCAAAAGTGGAGAATCGTTATCGACTACCGAAAACTTAACGAAGTTTCGGTAGACGATAAATTCCCAATACCAAATATGGAAGACATATTCGACAAATTGGGAAAGTCAATGTATTTCACCACCCTCGATCTGGCTAAAGGCTTCCACCAGATTGAGATCGCGGAGGAAGACATAAGAAAAACAGCCTTTTCGACTGATAAAGGGCATTATGAATTCGTTCGCATGCCATTCGGTCTGAAGAACGCGCCCGCGACATTTCAGCGATTAATGAATTCAGTTCTTAATGAATTCATAGGAAAGATATGCCTGGTATATTTAGATGATATAATCATCTTCTCCACCAGCTTGGAAGAGCATATCCTTTCACTGACAAAAATATTCAAGAGACTTAAGGAGGTAAATCTCAAAGTTCAACTGGACAAAAGCGAGTTTCTGAAAAAAGAAACCGAATTTTTAGGCCACGTTGTAACTACAGAAGGTATTAAGCCCAACCCAAATAAAATTGCGGCTATTCAAAATTATAAGCTACCCAAGTCAACCAAACAAATAAAGGCTTTTCTAGGAATCACTGGGTACTACCGCAAGTTTATAAAGGACTACGGAAAAGTAGCAAAACCCATGACAGCCTTCCTAAAGAAAAATGCTAAAATAAATCTAAAGGACAAGGACTATATCGAAAGTTTTGAAAATTTGAAAACACTAATTACATCCGCACCAGTCCTCAGGTATCCTGATTTCGAAAAAAAATTTACACTGACAACAGACGCATCTAATTATGCGATTGGTGGCGTTTTAAGCCAGGAGAACCACCCGGTATGCTACTACAGTCGTACCCTTAATGAACATGAAATTCGGTATTCCACCATCGAAAAAGAATTATTGGCAATTGTACAAGTCACAAAATATTTTAGACCCTACCTCTACGGTAGAAAATTTACAATAAGAACAGACCATCGTCCACTTGTTTGGCTAAGTTCGATTAAAGAACCAAATGCTAAATTACAACGGTGGAAAATTAAGTTAGAGGAATACAACTTTGAAATCGAGTACGTTAAAGGAAAGGACAATCTTGTAGCAGATGGTCTATCCAGAATGGAAACATACTACAGCGAAAATGTAGACAATTCCGAAGATAATAACAATAGGGGAATAGATGAACAATCCATGGTGGCTACTATCCACAGCGCAAATGAGGATAGCACTAACCACATTCCTATAGTAGAATCTCCAGTAAATCTGTATAAAACCCAAATAATCCTAAACACTACAAACGGAATAGATAACCACAAAATATATAACGACTTTGGAAAAAGAAGAATAGTGA
This sequence comes from Blera fallax, assembly GCA_946965025.1. NCBI lineage: Eukaryota > Metazoa > Arthropoda > Insecta > Diptera > Syrphidae > Blera > Blera fallax. The sequence goes on from OX337246.1 coordinate 61,108,140, forward strand.
TAGAAATGAAGAAATTCAAAGAAGAATTAGCTCTAGATCTTATGAAAAAGTTTTTTCCAGCAAAAGGAATAGTAGGGATTTACTCTAAAAATGATCATATGTTTGCCAAATTTCAAGATGTATACGTTAAGTATTTTAGTAAAAATAAACTGCTAAAGGTTATAAAATGTACGAAGTTTCTAGGTGACCTAGTAGATGAAGAAAAATTGGCGGAAGTCATAATCAAAACCCATGAATTACTGAATCATAGAGGGATTAATGAGACGTATTTGGAAATCAAGGATGTTTTTTATGCCCCAAAACTAAAAGACAAAATCCAGCAGTTCATTAATAACTGTGAAATCTGTAATAAATCCAAGTATGAGAGACTACCATATAGGGTTCCTTTCAAAATAACTGACACCCCAGATAAACCAAATCAAATATTACACGTGGATATATGGTACGCAAATATAAACCTTATGTACGTAACCATGATTGACAAATTCACTAAACACGTTACAGTACAGGAGATAAAACACAGAACGTGGATAAGCCTACTGAACACACTTAAGCATAGGTTCGCATCGTTTGGCTTTCCAAACAAAATTGTCACAGATGGTGAAACAGGGTTCTCATCAATATTAATCAAAGAGTTTCTAAAAGAAAACAATGTCGAACTTCATATCACTACCCCTTATCTTAAAACAGGTAATTCGGACATCGAAAGATTCCACTCAACTCTAAACGAGCATATCCGAACTTTCGCAGCTGATGAGAACAATAGAGATACTTTACGTAATAAAATTTTTAAGGCAGTTACTATATATAATAAAACGATTCATTCAACAACAAAGAAGAGACCAATTGACTTTCTAAACGGAAATGTAACCAACGAAGAATACGCTGAAATCAAGAAATTAGTTAAGATGAAAAAAGAAAAATATATAAGTAAACACAATACAGATAGGAAAGATATAGACCTTAGAGAGAGAAAACATTCATACTTAAAAAATAGAAGTAACAATAAAATTAAGCCAATTTATAAAAAATCAGACCCTGAAGTAATAGACAAGGATCATTTAAGGGACAATAAGGGAAGCAAGTTCTACAAAAATCAAGTCAAGAGAATTTATAAATATGAAAATACATAAACTCTTTATTTCCTCAGACAATATTGACTATATTTTTACTGACAACAACGAAAATAACAAACGGACAGCAAATCGACGTACAGAACTTAAACACAGGACACGGATACATTACGATTAGAGACGAAAAAATTCCGGTGATAATAAGTTATACAAAAATACTCCACAGTATAAATTTGACATCATGGACAGACAACCTAGACATCATAGAACACAACATTAACAAACTTAACTACAAAGGCGAATACCCAACAATCACACATAACTTTAAACTTTTAACAGACGAAATAGGGAACTTATTAGAAAACCACCATAAACAAACAAGAGGATTAGTTAACATTGTTGGAAAAGGTCTTAAATATTTAGCAGGAACTATGGACTTTGACGACGAACAGGAAATTAGGAAGAGTTTGGAAACAAACGAAAAGAATAATCAGAACTTGATTGACGGTCTTAACGACCAAATTAAAATAAATTATCACTTCAATGAAGTAATAGACAATATAACGAAACATATCAACGGACAACAGTTAGAAATAAAGACTCAACTACAAAATTTAGGTAATGCTGTGAATAAAGAATTCTTGGAAATTACTAATATGCAACAGGCATTTCAAATCCAATACGATATAGAACTGTTAAGGGAACAAGTTAGAAAAGTTAAAGAAAATTTACTACTTAGCAAACTAGGAGTCTTAGGAAAAGATATACTATCACCAAAGGAAATAACAAATTTTAATATAACAATCAGCAAATTAAGTAATATTAAAAGCCGTGCTATTATACATAACGATCAAATAATATTTATATTATTAATCCCAAACTACTCAAATGTAAACTTTTATAGAATTTTAATAGAACCAATTCCTAATAAAAACAACTTAGAACTAGTAACACCATATGAGCAGTTCATAAGAGATGATAATCTTAATTATGAATACATAGATGGAACAGTAAAACTCAAAAATCTAAAAATTATAAATGATAATTGTATATCTAATATTTTTAAAACAAATCCTAAATGTAATTTTAAAGAAAATACAAATGCAGAAATAAAGCAAATACAGAATAACATTATTATTACAAAGAACATTCCTTATACCCAGATTTTGCATAACTGTAATAATTTCACTTTAAACGTTATAGGTAACTATTTATTAAGATTTGAAAATTGTAAGTTAACTATAAACAATATAGAATACGAAAACTTTGTAACGTATGATAACTTCGTTATTCCTAATTTTAATAATATAACTGTTAACAAAATTGTAATGAACTATTCTACAGAAGAGATACACCTGAAAAATATAGAAAATCGTAACTTAATAGAAGAAATTAAATTAAAAACCATCGCGCATGACTACATAAACTTTGGAGTAATTCCCGTTATTATAATTACTTTCATTATAATTTTCATTTTCATTTTAAAAAATAACGGAACAAGTATAAAAGTCAATGTAAAAAATGATGATTCTTCGGAGCAGAATCCTAAGGGGGGAGGTGTTACGTCGGATACTCCACTACCCTTGTTTAACGGCATTTCCCTTACTCCACCCCTGTATAACGGAGTTACACGCGCTAGCCATTTATGCGCACTCAGCTTAAAATAACGGCATTTCCCTTACTCCACCCCTGTATAACGGAATTACACGCGCTAGCCATTTATGCGCACTCAGCTTAAAATAACGGCATTTCAGTTTTCTCCACCCCATGCGCAAATAGCTAACAATACACGCGCTAGCCATTTTTGCGCACTTAACATAAAATATGTTCATATTTCATTGCACGAGCATGAAATATGAATATTTCGTAAACAACTGCATTCCTTTCCCACGGAAAGCTATGCAGATGTATTTCCTTTTTACCTGTAGAATATTTCTATAAAAAGACACTTGTTGTCTGATTGTAAACACTTGCAGTTGTAGTAAGAACAAAAACGGTTGTGTCAAAAATTTTAATCTGGAGAACAAATAAAGATTTTTTTTACCTTTCATAAACATAAAGAATTTAACTTGTGAATGAACGACCGACAGTAACAAACCAATCCAACAAAAACAGTCTGATTGGGACTGATAAATATTGTATTAAACCAATACAAAATGTTTCTGTCATTGAATTATCTAATGAGTGCTGAAATATCAAAATACAAATACGATTTTTTAGCTTGGGGGAGCGAATCTGTCAAACGACCAGAAGATGACTGTTTCATTTAGTTCGACTATGGTTTGCACTGAAAAGAGATGACCACACACTGAAATTCAAAACATGATCACGTTAGAGCGCCCATATAAACTCACGCACACTTTTGCAACTATACCCACTAAAGGAGGTCACTAACAGGAAATGACTTTGCCATTTATAAGTATTAGGGATTACGAATAACTCGATCTTATTGCGCCAGCACACACTGGTTAAATATTCTCCCGCGGCAAACTTGGGGTAACTTCTACTTCAATCGCACACTGAATGAATAATTCGGAGTAAAATTGAGTATGCATGAACCAATTTTCATTGTATTTCTGATGTATCTCTAAATTGACAACTTGCGTGTATTGGTTTACCCCGATGTTAAACCACTTCAACGGTGGATGAAAATTTTACCCCGTTTCATACTGTATACCTGCCCTTCCTTTTCTATAAATTGAGTTTTACTCCCCATTGAGCCGTTCACCCCAAGTATTAAGCTACCGTTAGTCTATCGGAGCCTTAATAATTCCATTCAGACAACCACAAACCAATATACCTACCTGCTTCATTTTTCACAGAGAGATTTAGCGCACAGCCTTCTCACTCTATTCAATAAAATTTTTCTCACTCTCACACAATATCTACGTGCAGAAGTGTGAATGAGCGATCGAGAGTAACACCAATAACAATCAATCCAACCCAAACAAAGTCTAATAAATACTCACGCACACTATTGCAACGATACCCACTGCTGCTTGACTGCTGGCAGTGAATGAATCAGGGGCGAATTTACTAATTTGACCTATTTTTTTGTTTTAAAATCCGATAAGCCATTATTGAGTTAGAGCTGTAAAATTGAACTTTTTCCCCACTTAATTCACTATTATCGTTACTCCTTATTCGTTATTTTACCTAACGCAACAAAACATATCCTATAACCTGAAGAGTGAACATATCTATGAATTAAAAAAAAAATCACGTAAATCGGATAAGTGGTTCTCCGGCTAGGAGGCAACTAACAGAAAATAATTTTGGTTTTTATAATTATTAGGGATGATCCTCAAAATTAAATTTTATGTTACATATCAACGACATCGCGAATAGGGAAATACATACGTTTATCATATAAAAATCAATTACGGTGTATTGCAAAAACGGCTCTGCCGATTTGGAAGATTCTTTTTTAGTTTTGTTCGTCTTAATACTGGGGTGGGTTAGGAAAATAGAAAATTCGGAAAAACCCAAAGGAAAAGCTGTCAAACCTATCGGTGATTTGATTGAAACTCTATAAGCAACTAGCGGACCCGGCGAACTTCGTCCCGCTCAAAATTGATTGATTGAAATAATTTTCAGCATTCACGATTCCACCCTAAATTAATTTTTTCGATCTAACATTTGCTATCAATAGCAAATGATGCCACTCGAATGTTTTTTTTATTTTATTTTAGTATTTATTTATTTATTTATTTTTATTTACATCGTTATTCATTTATCTGCGAAGCCTGAGGGGCTTATCTGCAGAAGATTGCATTTCAAAAGTTTGTGAGCTTTAAATTATCTTCACATATTTAAGGAAAAAATATTTCATAATTAAATAATTAAATGATTAAAAAGGCAAAGATATTAACAGTTCGTGTTAGCAAGAAAAAAATTTTTTAAATGCTTTTTGCGGGTCTTAAAATTTATAATATTTTTCAAGTTTGAGGGAAGCTCATTGAACACAGTTGGAACGCTATGGTTCAGTTGTCTTCTGCCGTAGTTGTTGCTGCATAATGGTGTTTGTAGCATACCTCGAACTCGCCTTCTCGTGCTGTGTTGATGGTCAATGGGTCTTTTAAATCGGATGTCATCATAATGTTCTAAACATAGCGTTAGCTTGAAAATTTGTTTGACCGTCAGTACCTTAAAAGAATTTTCACCGGATGTGCTTGATGGATGTCTTCTGTTGATCTTCTTTAGAATGGTGTTTTGAAGTTTTTGTAGCTTGTTTATATGTGTATTTGATGCGTTGCCCCAAGCAAGTATCCCGTACCGCAATTTTGATTCGACTAGTGCATAGTAAACTTGCTTCTGGACCTGAAGCGTCGAATAATGTCCTAAATGGTACAGAGCGAACATCGCCTTTTTGAGATCTGAGCGGAGTTTGTCGATGTGCTTGTCCCAAATGAAATGGCTGTCGATGATGACTCCTAGGTATTTATAACTTTCGACAACTTCGATGGTCTGGTTCGGCAGTGTATTTTGGCAGATACTGCTACGAAAACTGATATTCTGTTGAGTTAATCTATGATGTGGCCCGCGAATATGCATCATCTTAGTTTTGGAGGGGTTCAATATAAGTCCATTGTCATGGCACCATTCCACAGCTTTATCAAACTCCTCTTGCATTATTCTCATAGCAGTATCAAGACATTTATGTTGGACGACTAGAACTGTATCATCTGCGAATGCGAAAGGGGTACTATTTTTGAAAACCCGAAGCAGCTCGTTGGTAAAAAGGATGAACAAAATTGGTCCCAGTTTCGATCCCTGCGGTACTCCGAAAGGAGCCGGTGTATCATTACTGAAACTGTCTCCCACCTTCACTCGAAAAGATCTTTCACTTAGATAGTTCTGCAACCAGTCAGCCAGTATACCTCGGACGCCTAATCGATTTAACGCTGTTATTAGCTTTTTATGGTTCAGAGTATCAAATGCCTTACTGAAATCCATGAACAAAACAATAACATGGTGGTTTTTACTCAAGCTTCCATTGATGGTATCTGCAAATTCTCCCATAAGCTTTCCCGTGCTTTTGTTTTTTTGAAAACCAAACTGTTTTTCGTGGATAAGGGAATGTTTTTCCACAAAGTTTTGGAGTCGCCTTGTAACTACTTCTTCCAAACACTTCTCAATAGCCGGCAAAATTGATATTGGTCTGTAATTACTTAGCAAACTTTTTGTTCCTCCTTTATAGATAGGGCGTACAACAGCGGTCTTAAGTATTTGAGGAACTTTAGCTTGACTTAAGCTTAGGTTTATGAGCCTCGAAATTACGGGAGCAAAAATAACTGCATTGCTTTTAATGTCACGCACTCTAATGCCATCGATTCCCGCTGATTTATTTTCCCCCATTAGTTTTATTATATCGTGTACTTCTTCAGTGTTTGTTTCTTGGATGAATATTGAGTTGGGTAGTATTGAACTGATATGATGGGATGTATTTATGTAGCAATTGTGAACTATCTGTAGGATTTGACCCGAAAAGTTCTCAGCGCATCTCTTTGGTAATAGGCACTTCTCTAGGGGAACATTCTTGATGATGACTTCGTCGAGATTTTGCTTCTTCCGTCCCATTATTTCGTTGATCAGGTTCCATGTTTTACGGGGATCTGATCTAAGGCTATTAAATTTGCCTTTATAATAGTTGGACTTTTGTATAAAGATGTCTCTATTAACTTTGTTCCGGAATTGTTTATATTCTACTTCATAAGTCATGTTCAGCCTATTATTCTTCCATCTTCGATACAGTTGGTCCCTTTGTTGGCATTTTTCCCGAATTTCGGAGGTAATCCAAGAGTTTTGTCTACATTTCTTGCGCGATATTTTCGTCACCATTGAGTTCGCATAGATATCTTGCATTTGTTTTAAAAATTTTCCATACATATCGTCAACATCATTTTCAGCTAACAGTGTTTTCCAGTCAGTTGAATGTATTCGTTCATCCACCATCCTATTTTGGACATATAACTCTGATCTTTCTTGAATTCTAGAGACATTCTGAGCCCTAGTTCCATAAAAAACCGCGTAGTGATCGGAGATGTCGTTTTCAATTACTGAGGAAAAAATTGGTCTCTCTATTCTGCTTACCACAATGTGTTGTATCAATGTCGATGTTCCTCTTTTCGGATCGACTCTCGTATTGTCCTGGATCACATTCATCAACCCGTTTGCAGCTAACATCTCTAAATAGTCTTTTACATCATTTCGATCAGATCTTCGAATGTCAATATTCATATCTCCCATTATCACGATATCCCTGTTTTTATCTAGCTGTTCAAGTATAAGTCCCATTTCTCTAATAAATCCTTTTCTATTTAGTTTTGGCGGTCTATATATTCCATCTACATATTTTATTTTTTCTCCTTCCAGAATTTTAACTCGAAGACATTCGTAAGACATACTTTCAACATTTATACGTTCGTATTTTATTTCATTCTTTATAAACATGACAATGCCACCACCTCTACGCTCATTTCTGTTAAGAAATTCCGCGTTAAATCCATATAAAGAATATTTATCATTTTCCTCTTTTTGAATATTAATTTCTATAAGAACAATTATTTTTAAATATTTCAAAAGTGTGCTTATGTTAACACAAAATGTATTCCAATTTTTGCGCATTGATCTTATATTGAGGCATAAGCAACTAAAATTCATATTTTTAAAATAATTAAAATTATCACCGCTAAAACCGTGTATTACCCTATAATCCAAGTCTACTAATATATCGTTTCTGTTTGTGTTCTCCATTTGAATGGTCGGTTAGTTATTCGTCTAGACATACACTCACACATAAGTTGTAATTAAACATTTGCTATCAAACTTACGTCATCAACTGTCATTATTGGAACTGCATTTGTACTCTCGCTCTTTTTTGCTAATACTCTTCCCGCTGACTCCCACACATAGCTCCAGCTTACTTGCCTCGCCTTCTCTTTCGCCATCCAAAGCAGTTGTTTATTTTGTTTGGTCAGCTGATTGTTGACGAAAACAGAAGCATTGCTCCAAGCTTGATTTGGGTTGGGGGCATTGACTGTATTTTGCATTACAGTCTTCAGTTGCATTGAACGAGTTGCTCGTGCTTGTTTAATGAAGCAGGATTTGATTAAATGAGACGAGAATGATGCAACAATTAAAGACTTTTCAGGGTTTTTCGGTTTAGTTCTATAGATGTCTGTGATATCGTTGTCCTTTACTTCGTAGTTGATCGTCTTACCAATGCCTTTAATAATTTCCACAAGATTTTCGTTACGAGTTGGTGGAATATTTTTAATTTCAATGTTGTTCTTAAGTGTTTGTTGTTCTAAAACGTTTATTTGTGTTTGCATTTTTTTAATAGTTTCGTCTTTTTTTTCATTACTTTCTTTGAGGTCAGTAATTTGTTTAGCTAAATTTTGCATCAATTTGTTGTTTTGGGCTATGTTAGCATTGAGTTCATCGTATTTGTTTGCGAAGAACTCACAGCTGATCGCAATATCTTTAATTTCTGCTCTCAGTTTACTTAGCTCCGCTAGAATTGTAGAGTCATTGCCACCAGCTGAATTTGTGGCAACGGGACTGGTTGTAATTTCGTAATGCGTTCTCTTACTTGCTTGTACTACCGGTGCCAATGGCCTAGAGGTCGATGCCATTGTAGACGACGAAGAGTTTTCAATAACGCTAACGGCTTGAACGTCTACATCTCTGCAGAACTGGCACTTCCATGCGTCTCTTCTAGCCTGACCCCTGGTTCTCCAAGCCTTTTCTGGTATTGTAGTACAGTTGTAGTGCAATTTTCGAGTGCAGTTTTTACACACCACGAAATCTCCCTCAGCTGGTAGACTTTCCTTGCAATGGGAGCAGAGATTCATGTTTCGCGGTTAAGAGAGGAGAAAAAGGTAAATACTAATACAAAGAAGAGACTAACGAGAAATTAAAGTGAGGGGGAGTAATTAAAAGCGAGAAATTGCTCTAAGGCGCAAATTTAAAAATTAATATTCAATTATTTAAACAAATTGGCACTTTTTCTTCTATTTTGAGAAGGTTATTTAGCAGTCACTGTCTTATGCAAGTTTTAAAAAGTAATTATTTAATCACACGGCTTTTGATTAAAAGATAATGACCGAAATTCACAGAGCACTTTCAATAGGCGACCGTAAAGCTCACTCGGATGGGTAATAATGGTAATGTCAATTATTGATTGAATGAAACACTTTTCGAATTCGATTGAATTTATTATCCTTTATTTACACGGAACGTACAGCCAGTCGGATTCTGAAGCACTTTGGAGATATTCTGGAATGCAACAGAACCGAAAAGATGAATGCTCGCATCGAATGGGCCAAGAAGATCGTCAGCGAAGCTGGGACAAGCGGCGACTCCACGTCAAAGCGTCAAAGATCGTTGGAGGAATCCGTTTCGGATTCTAAAAGAGCCAAGTTGCACAACACCAGCACCTCTTCCAGGCCTCCCAACGCCACATCGATGTCCTACAGCGATGTCCTTAAAGACAAAATAGTGCTGGCGGTCATCGACAAAAGCGACCCAGACGGTTCGATAGCTCCTGACAAGTGGAAGTTTATTCCTGCCAAACTTCCTCTTGTCTTTATTCAAATCATGAAGGAGAATCCAGGTCCTCCTCCTAGAAGCAGCGATGGTGGATGGCATCAGGGCCACGTGAAGCTCATCGCCTGCGCTGACCAAAGGTCATACGACCTCTACAAACTAGCCATAGCCAAATTGGGAGAGGTATGGCCAGGTGCTAAGCTCGAGGTTGTTGCGAGGGAAGATATCCCGAGCAGACCAAGAACTCGCACCTGGATCCCAGCCGAACTCTCCAACACGGATACAATATTAGAGATCCTAAGAACAACCCCGATCTTCCGACGCACAACTGGAAAGTCGCTAAGCTGGATGAGCCTAAAGGTCTTTATAGATGCGCAATCATCGTCATAAATAAAGAATCTTTGGCTCCTTTGGCGAAGACTGGTGGTGTCGTCTACTACGGCTTTGACCCTATCACCATCAAGGTTTACAAAAAAGATGAGGAAACAGATCTAGGCATACTGCCCCCCCACCCTTCTGATTCCACTCCTCCTACCGACGTACCCGAGCCTGTCACGTTCCCTTCCTTGGATAGTGACGACTCTCAAACATCACTTCCTAAGCAGAATCCGTCTCTAGTCGATGAAGACAAACTGTCGGACATGGAGACGGATGACTGCTTCAATAAATTACATCCACTGCTTTTGAGTGAGGACGAATTTTTGGAATCGTCCTCGGACTCGGAAGCCCTGAATACCACCGTGGTGGAGGCTTCTCTGCCTAATTGTAGCACCAATGCTGCAGTTAGTCCAGATTAACTTACACCACTCCATAACGGCTTCTGCCGCCCTTCTTCTCCGTCTCTCAAAGGACAGGGAAGATATAGTCTTGGTCCAGGAACCTTGGGTCGTGGACAATATGGTATGTGGACTCAAGACTCCAAACTACTACACCCTATATATGCGTAACAAAGGTAAACCCAGATCGTGTATACTGGTGAAAAGTAACCTAAATGCAATTTTACTCCCTAATTACAGCGATCGAGATACTACCGCAATAAAAATAGAAACAACCGACGGTGCCTACTACTTGGTTTCGGCGTATCTCGCCCATGATAACATGGACTCTCTTTTTGGGGATAACCTGGAAAGACTGATCGCAGATGCGGGGATACAAAAAACTGGTCTCATCATTGGATGTGATGCTAATGCTCATCACACCGTATGGGGCAGTTCCGACATTAACAAAAGAGGTGAGTTACTTTTCGATTCCATTCTAAGTACAAACCTTATTTTGTGCAACATAGGTAATGAGCCTACCTTCGTCACCAGAAACAGGCAAGAAGTACTGGACATAACACTTGCCTCCGATAGCATTGCCCACCATATTAGAAATTGGAAGGTGTCAAGCGAGCCCTCATTTTCGGATCACAGGTACCTCCAATTCTCCTTACATGTAGACTCTCCTAGCCCACCAGTTTTTAGGAATTATCGTAGAACTGACTGGCTCAAATATAGGTCAACTTTAAGTTGTTTAGTTACCTCAAATCACCTTAACCCCCCATGCAATCCCCAAGAACTTGATCGCATGGTTGAAAATTTAACATCAGCCTTAAACACAGCGATGTCTTCTTCTTGCCCTCTGATCAAACCCAGGGGCAAAAAGAAGCCACATTGGTGGACTGCAGGGTTAGGCCCTTTAAGAAGTAATTGTAGGAAACTCTTCAATAATGCCAAAAGTACGAGAGACGCGCAAGATTGGGACTTGTACAAGGCATCCCTTAGCACATACAAAAAAGAATTAAGAAAAGCCAAACGAAATTCTTGGAGACTCTTCTGTGGTAAAATAGAAGAAGTTTCTGATGCATCTAGGCTAAGAAAAATTCTCTCTTCAAATCCAATTACACCCAGTTACCTTAAAAAACCGGATGGAACTTGGTCTACTTCCAGCGAAGACTCGCTAAAACTACTGCTTGACACCCATTTCCCAGGCAGTTCCCAAGTTGTTAACAGTATGGTTTCCAGCAGACCACTTTCACAAATTACCAACTCCTCAAACTTAATCACACTGAGCAAACTCCACTGGGCACTACACAGCTTCAAACCATACAAATCCGCGGGACCAGACGGCATAATACCTGCCGAGTTGCAGAAGTCATCGGACATAATTATGCCGGTGCTCAAGATGATTCTGCAAAGTTGTCTAAACCTGGTTTATATTCCAAAGATATGGAGAGAAGTCAAAGTTGTATTCATACCCAAAGCGGGTAAATGCTCTCATTCAAATCCAAAAGATTGTTGTGAGCTAGGATGAGGCCACGGGGGCAGCTTCGGTGTAGGTGAGGAGGACTGCGGCACGCTCGCGGTTGCTCGGCTCAGCTCGTCGGACGGGGTGGTTCTTGTCACCCCCCCCATACACCACCTGCTCAGCACACAAAATCTCGTGCCATTTATCAAAAAAAAAAATCAAAAAAAAGAGAAAAGAAGAAAGCTACTCTACGTTGACTGCGGACGGACTTCAAAAGATAGAAAGAAAGATAGAGAGAGGAAAAGAAAGTGTCCAAGGGCTTATGCCTATGGACAGGAGAAAGACCGGGAAGGACTTCGCGGTCTAACCTAACTAACCTAAACTATACCTAAACTAACCTAAAAACTTAAACTAAGCCCTAACCTAAACCTAAACTAACTTAAACTTAACCTAACTTAAGCCCTACACGCGGTGACACCTTCCCAGTGTCTCTCCTTTCCATAGGTTCGTCAGGAACCCGAAGCATGCCAGGTGTTGTTGGCAAAGGCTGGCCAGCCCACCCTTCGTGTCGTAAGACACGAACCTAGGGGCTACCTTTCGTAGATTTCGGCCAGAAAGGTAGCATTTGGTTTGTGTCGTAAGACACAAAGGGTGGGCTGGCCAACCTTTGCCAACAACATCTGGCATGCTTCGGGTTCTTGACGAACCTATGGAAAGGAGAGACACTGGGAAGGTGTCACCGCGTTTAGGGTATAAGTTAGGTTAAGTTTAAGTTAGTTTAGGTTTAGGTTAGGGCTTAGTTTAAGTTTTTAGGTTAGTTTAGGTATAGTTTAGGTTAGTTAGGTTAGATCGCGAAGTCCTTCCCGGTCTTTCTCCTGTCCATAGGCATAAGCCCTTGGACACTTTCTTTTCCTCTCTCTATCTTTCTTTCTATCTTTTGAAGTCCGTCCGCAGTCAAAGTAGAGTAGCTTTCTTCTTTTCCCCTTTTTTTGATTTTTTTTTGATAAATGGCACGAGATTTTGTGTGCTGAGCAGGTGGTGTATGGTGGGGGTGACAAGAACCACCCCGTCCGACGAGCTGAGCCGAGCAACCGCGAGCGTGCCGCAGTCCTCCTCACCTACACCGAAGCTGCCCCCGTGGCCTCCTCCTAGCTCACAACAAGATTTCAGACCTATCAGTCTATCATCATTCCTCTTAAAAACATTGGAACGACTGATTGATATCCATTTACGCAACAGTATTGATAAGAAGCTACTGTCAGCGGCCCAACATGCGTATTGCAAAGGCAAATCAGTGGAGACAGCATTGCACTCACTGGTACGCAAAATTGAACATTCCCTGTTCCACAAGGAGTACACAATGGTTGCCTTTCTGGATATAGAAGGCGCTTTCAACAACGTCAATACATCAGCGATAGCAGATGCACTATCAGATCTGAAAGTTGACAGCTCACTCCGCGAATTGATCAATCTACTGCTCAATGGTCGGATTATCAATTCAAAGCTGGGTGGGACGACTATCAGAAGATCTGTTAGTAGAGGCACTCCACAAGGAGGTGTTCTATCCCCGCTTCTGTGGAATTTGGTGGTCAATGAACTATTGATAATCATGGAAGGCGAGGGATGCACAGCGATCGCTTATGCAGATGATGTTGCCTTGGCCGTCTCGGGAAAGCACCTAAATACTCTCAAGGAACTCTTACAAAACGCTTTAAATAAGCTCACTAGATGGGCAGTTCGGTGTGGTCTGGGTGTAAACCCCCACAAAACTGAACTAGTACTCTTTTCAAGGAAATATAAAATTCCGCTAGTCGACCCTCCCTCTCTTAATGGAACCAGCTTAACTTTCTCTGATAAAGCAAAATATTTGGGTCTTATCCTGGATAGGAAGCTAAGTTGGAAACCTAATATTCAAGAAAGAGTAAAGAAAGCTACAGTAGCACTTTTCTCTTGTAAGAAAGCCATTGGGAATAAATGGGGATTACAACCTCGAATTACTCACTGGCTCTACACCTCGATCATTAGACCGATACTCACATACGGGGTGATTGTCTGGTGGACAGCCTTAGATAAAGCTATAAATCGCGATTATCTAAGTAAGGTCCAACGTACAGCTTGTCTGTGCATAAGCGGAGCACTACGTACAACTCCCTCCGCGGCACTGGACATTACATTCCATCTAATACCCCTCGATATATATAGCAAGCAAATGGCAGCAACTGCAGCCGTTCGCCTTGAAGCTACCCAACAGTGGTCAAGAAAAGAATTCGGCCACGCCTCTATTCTGGATAAATTCAAAATCTCTCCCGAAAACACGGACTACACCATACCACGTTTAAATTTTAAGAAGAACTTCCTTGTCACCATCCCTTCCAGATCACGCTGGGAGGACGATGCATTTTTAGAAGATGATTCTATTCACTTCCACACTGACGGGTCAAAAACCATAGACGGAGTCGGTGCAGGTGTTTTCTCCGATAAGCTTAATCTTAAGCTCTCCTTCCGTCTTCCTAATCACTGTAGCGTGTTCCAGGCGGAAATAATGGCGATAAAAGAAGCCCTATCTTGGCTTAAGAAAAACGTGATATCTGCAAGAGATATCCGCATCTTTTCTGATAGCCAGGCAGCAATCAAATCCCTGGAATCGACCTCTATAAACTCTTTAGTAGCCCTAGACTGTCGTTCGTCTCTTGTGGAGATGGCTGAGCAGTTCAATATTCACCTGTGTTGGGTGCCGGGGCATAGAGACATTCCAGGGAATTGTAAGGCCGATGAACTCGCCAAAGAAGGAACAACTTTACCCATCTTGCCGGATAACGGCACCTTAGGTATTCCAATCGCTACTCGCAAACTTAAACTTAAGCTGGATGCTATCGAGAGTGCAAATCTTAGGTGGACAAGTGGTTTAACATGTCTAGCGACAAAACAGATTTGGCCAAAGCTGGATCTAAAACACTCTAAGAATTTGATTTCTCTGAACAGATTGCATATCGGCACCACTGTAGGTGTCATCACTGGACACTGTCTAATAGGCAAGCATGCTACAAGGCTGGGCCTCTTCGCGAATGATTTCTGTAGAAGCTGCATGGATGAAGAAGAGGAGGAAACTATTCCTCACCTTCTTTGTCTCTGCCCAGCTCTCTCCCGTAGAAGGAAACTCCACTTAGGAGCTCCCTATTATAACGATACAAGCGACCTGATGAATATCGACATCAAGAGCCTCCTACGCTTCATAAGAAGCTCTAATTGGTTTTAAGACGAGTAGGTGGAGGGAGGCTTCTCCCATGATCCACGTGGTATCACAACGGACCTCTTTGGTCTAAGTGTGCTGGCGAATCTTAGCTGGCAGCCACTTCAACCTAACCTCAACCTAACCTACACGGAATGTAAAGAGGTTCAGGGAATCACATGTCAGGTCAATTCAATGCTTTGTGGTAGACTACGTTCTTTGTTTTGTTGCTCGACGCGTAAATTATCAAAAATGAAGGCTTTCCAACACGTGAACATGCCACATATAATTGGACATGCGAGAAGCATGGGAATTCAAGATTGATCCCACACACTTCCGAAGATTGGCCTTGTAATTTATTGATTGTCATGGCGAATGCAAGGATTAAATCTTGAATGACGTCATTTAAAAACAACCGTTGTATTTGTGGGCATTCGTCAAGAAATGTCTTGATTCTGGTAACTCGGCTTAAAGCAAAGAGCGCAATGGTTCTGGTGGTTGCCTCAACGGAACGGTGGTAATTTGACTTTACCACCTGCAAAACACAATCTTGGTGTCTCCGAATGAAACTTTAGCGCATTGCAATATTGGCAAATCACATTTATGGGCCCAATAGTAACACACGGCTGTTCGCTGTAGTGAATCGTGCAGTCATATTGGAAATCGGCGGGATGTAATTTGACATTCACGGCACCTTTTCTCACTCGACGATTGGCGTTTGATTCAACTTGACGAAGCAGATCGCGATTGCGCTGCTGTCTCAGTCGTTCAGCAGCTACGTGTGGTTCTCGTTCCTCCTGAGTTCGTCCCGCACGAATTCGCGACGCATGTGCTCGAAGCTGTAAATTCGCTTCGGCGCGTTGATCAGGGGTGTGATTTGCACGGCGAATCGCCAATCTTCGTCCATTGCGACTGCGTGAGCCAATGTTTGATCTTCTTTCGATAAACTTACTGGAATCACTGAGATTTTAACTTTGATTACCGGCAAAATGACAAAACATGAGCTGCTGACAACTGAACAATCATCAAAATCAGGCTGAAATTCACTTGAATGAGATGAAGGAATCGTTCACGAATGGTTTAGGCACAATTTGATTATTGAAAATCTGATAATTAATTTTCAAAAAGTAAAAGTAAAGTTGCTGGAACATCAGAATACCTTCAAGCTTCTAGGTGAAAATGAACCAATATTAGCTTGGTGGAGCGAATAGTTAGTAAGTATAGTCAGACTATGGTGAAATGATGAAGGAAAAAGGACACCTGTCAAATTGCATACAAATGTTGTTGCATACGAATATATGGGAAAAGGGTTTTTCCGATTAAAAATTTTCCAAATTTGGAGTTCTGGCAATTAATTTCATTGTATTATTTCTTCAAAATGAAAAAATGATTGTCCGGGAAACTTTCCCCAATTTTAAACCTTTGCAACCATTTAAATTGTAATATTTCGATCAAAATGAAAAAAAAAAAGAAAATTCCCAATACAAAATGTATGGAAAATTTTTCCGAATTTTCCAATTTTTCTTAAAAAATTTTAAATTTTTTCGCCGTAAAAATGTTCCTTGGGCGGAGACGAAGACAACAAAAAAAAGACAGCTCAAATCGGACCCTCCGTTCCCGAGTTATGAGCGGTCTTATGTACGCTAACTCTTTTTTATATATATACTAGCTGTACCCTGCGTGCGTTGCAACGCCACCAACTAAAATAAATTTGAAGGAAAGACATTACACAAATATTCAATTCATTTTGAGTCATTTTATTGATTTTGTTCATTTCGAAAAAATTGTGACATTTTCATTCGATATTTATTGAAGTGCTGTGGGATACACAATATTTCTTGTTTTTCCATCTGGTGCGTAAACGAATAAATCAGAAGGTTTTCCGACGCGTGAGCAGGCCACATAGAGCTGCCCATGTGAGAAGCATGGATTCTCCAAATTTAATCCACACACTTGCAACGATTGTCCTTGTGCTTTGTTGATAGTCATTGCGAAAGCGAGTCGCACCGGGAACTGTAAACGTTTGAATTCGAATGGCATATCTGTCGGGATCATTGGGATACGCGGCAACAGTGCGTCTTCACCTTTGAATTTTCCAGTCAAAATTGTTGCCTCGATAACATTGTTCATCGTTTTCTTGACTGAGAGTCTGGTTCCGTTGCAAAGTCGTGGTGGATTTATGTTTCGAGAAGAATGATGGGTACGCCAATTTTCAATGTAAGAACGTGCGGTGGCATGCCTGGCAAATCAAGCGAATTCAAGAATTCAGTTGGATAGTTGACAACTTCGTCTTGATTCATCACAGTATCGATGGACTTATATGTTGTCGTTTCGCCGGGTATTCCATTCTGAATGGTGAAGTTGATGGTATTGACATCGATGTTTTTGGCCGCTAATATAGCACGCGTACTGAGCCACTGATGATTTTGGTAGTTCTGTGCAATGTTTGGGAAAACTTTTTGCACCAATTCGTCTATGCTTTCTGTGATCTTACAGAAGTTTGCTGGCAAGGTGATACATTGCATAGATTCATCAATTTGCATTCGCCCATTTCCAATATCCATTAATTGTTTTGCAAAATTTCCAGCCGATGCATCCCGTTGTAGTTGTACACGCATGTTGGTTTTCAAAGTCAATTTCTGTAAATGACGCCATAAAACTGATGATTTGAGACATGCATTAAGTTCATCAGCGGGTGTTGAACGTGGTATAACCGGCAGTGTTTGTCGAAAATCACCAGACAATAAAATGAGTACGCCACCGAAGATCCGTGCGTTTCCTCTCAAATCTCGCAGTGTACGATCAAGCGCTTCCAATGCTTTCTTGTGCGACATTGTACATTCATCCCATATGATAATTTGACACGTTTGGAGTACTTTGCCCATTCCAGAGTTTTTGCTGATGTTGCATGTTGGTGCCTCAGTGTTTTGCAAATTCAGCGGCAGTTTCAATGCTGAATGCGCTGTTCGGCCACCATCCAAAAGAGTTGCCGCAATTCCAGATGATGCAATGGCCAGTGCAATATGATTTTGTGATCGTATGGTTGCCAAAATGAGCGAAAGAAGAAAAGTCTTGCCTGTACCACCGGGCGCATCTATGAAAAATAGTCCACCGCTTTGTTCTGTGATTGCACGCATAATTCGGTCATACGCAATGCGTTGTTCTGGAACCAACTGCGGAAGATTTGTCTGAACAAATGTCCCCAGTTCGTCAGAATCAAAGTGTGTTTCTCGTTGCAAATCACGATCGAAAAGGTCGTTCGCTGGTCGGTTCGGAGCAGGCATTCCCAGTTGCACCAGTGCCTTGTTAGCGATTGCCAAACATATATCTTCAATCAAAATCAATTCCTCATTATACACGTTTGGTGTGAATTGAATGTCCGGATTTTGATTCGCAGCACGCAAACGATGTAGAATATCTTCACTCATGTAGTCCTTGTATTTTTCCCAAAGATCTTTTGGATTAGATGGGAAGCAGGTTGTCAATATTATGGCAAATAACGTGCGTATTTGCTGTGGTCGAGCAGTATTCGATGCATCAGCGAGTGCAGTGTCCCAATGTGCATCATTCTCAAGAAGATTTAGTTCCTGGCAAGCTTGGCGATAAGTGGCGCACAGCTGACCGTTGACTGTTCTTAAATCTTGGAAGGATGTCGGTCCACGTACATTGATTAACAGCAATCGCAGATAGAAGCATTCTGTATTGTTCGGGTGAACAGTGTACAGACGACCCAATGCGTCACTGGAATACAAATTGGGATTTCCTTCAACTGCTTTAACTTGTTGCATTCCATGTGTAGAATTTCGGCACCTCAGAATAAAGTAGAGTCTTTGCAAAAAGATCATCTTGGCACAATGAGTAAAATGCAGTTAAAGTTGTTGCCGGTGTAACCAATGCTCTTGCACGTACATTATCTGCGTACACGCGCTGTCCATTCTCGAGATGCACCGCCAAGTGTACTACTGTTAGATGTCGTTCATGGATTGGAAATGATAAGATGCGCCATACTGCTTCATTGCTGCTAATGTAGCGTCCAAGTTGGTATTGGTTAATTTCATCAAGCGGTGCGGCCACATTCCCTACTCCGAAGACTGCCATGTCGCTTCCTTTGCTGACATATTTGCAAATGTATTTGATCGACTTCACTGAATTGCAATACTCAACATTAATGTGTGCTTTGAAGGTCTTTGAGAGCAACGGTGAATATGGCACAACCCAACGATTATCGACTTCGACATCAACGTTTCGTACTTTCAGAACGATGGATTTGCCGCCATCCTCAACTGATCGTCGACGATACAGTGGGTATCCGTCATTGCCAGTTATGGTATCAGAAACCAAGTTTCTTGGGTATCGTTTCGTGCATTTCCCACCAGACATGCATGGTGAATTGTTGTTGAATGCGCCACATGGACCATGAATCATATTTTTGGTAACGACGTCGAATAAGTCTGGATCAGTGTCCTTATCTGGTATTTCTGCTGAGATGATTTGGTCAATTTGATCTGGCGTAATTTTGTTGATTAACCAAACCAAAATATGTGCATGTGGCAATCCTCTTTTCTGCCATTCAATGGAATACATCCAGCAGCGTGTCTCTCCAAAAACGTGATGCCTGATAATAAAATCCATCAAAGATTTCAATTTTTGTTTAAATACGCGTGCGGTTAATGTCATGGCGGTCCGAAGATGATTGTCCAGCTAACAGAAGTTCTTTAATTTCATCCCATGTTGGATTGCATGTAAATGTGATGAACAAATCTGGACGACCGTATGCGCGAACGTATGTCATCGCATCTTGTGCGTATTCATGCATGTGCCGTGGACTCCCCGTGAATGTAGACGGTAATATGACCATTCTTCCCAATTCGTTTGGATTCACGTTACCATCATTAACGATCTCGTAAATAGATGTACTCTTCAGAACGCAACTCGGTTTGATTCAATCGAATATATAGGAGTCGTTCGGTTTCAATCTTCGCGTACATGTTGACGATGTATTGATGGAACAATTGTCGACATTTCAGAATGTGGTTCTCAGCGTCTTGACGAATCATCAATCGATAGGAATAATAATTCATGGCACTGACTTTCTTATTCGTTTCCTCGTCTGTTTGTGGATTTCTCATTTTGATGTTGAAATGATATCCATCTTCTCCTCGCCACAACAGAATCGGATACTGCAATCCGTCGTATGAGCGATGAGTTTCGGAGACTCGCTGAACGTCACCACTTCTGCGATGAAGAATTATGTCGCGCGATTCGAATTCTTCGCCAACTATCACGATCGCCACTTCATCGATTGTGAAGGACATACAGACAAACATTCATTTTTATATATATAGAAAGAAGAAAGATAGCTGGTTGTACCCGCTTTGCTGGGTTTTTTTCTTTTTACAGAACGTGGGGATCTGAAAAAGATACTATTAAAATAATAGGTTCCGGATTTCTACCGACTAAAACCACCTCCCTTCTTCTCCCCTGTTCAATGCAATACCGCCATTAAGCATTTCTTCACAGGGGAAGATTCAGCTTTCCTTGCCTATCATTTTGTATTGGCTGAGTGCCCACATTCTTGTAGCGTTTTCTTCACTCTGGCCGCTTGGTTGAGTCTCGTAATAGATGCGTACACATGCGTGTATGTCGTACGCATGTTATGTACTAAAATATTGGTCAGAAAAGGACATAATGTTAGAACAACAACCTATTATTTCTCTTACCGGTTCTCTTAGTACAACCCAAATTCACAGAACGAAAAACACTTAAAACAAAATACTTCTTATAATTGGACAAATTCCTATTACGCCAAAATTCATTTCAGAAGTGCAATCATACTCTAGAGTTTGGAAATTCATAGGAAAACAAAACAGCAAACAGAGAAAAACAAAAAAGGATCCGTTAAGTACAAATGTACATGCAAACAGAAGCAACCCCTCATCACCAGGTGTACTATTGACAGCGAAACAGAACTAAGTTAGCTCCAAACCGTTTTTTTTTTGTAAAGAAATTGCTTACTTGTGTTCCTTCGAAACAATTGCATATACATATACATATATATATATACATACATACATATATACATACATATACTTAAGACAATGCATAATTACATAAGAAACCTACAGTAGTGCATAGAAAGAAAAAGGTTTGTTTGATGAACATGAATATGCACGCACTCCACTGGTGAGCCATTGATTGCAATGACCTACGCATCTGTGATATCTTTGTATCTTGAATAATTATATTTTTGCTTATTACTTCCGTTATAAGAATCGCAGAATAATGATTTATACCTCAATCTCTTCAGCAAGAAATGTACTAATCGAGGAATCAAGTCATATTCAAATCGGTTCAGCCATTTTGTAGTCATTAGTGTGTAAAGCATAGGAAAATGGTTTTTCTCAGTAAAAAAAACATATAAAAGGGGTTTAAAAGCCCAATAAGGGATTCAGTATACTAAAATTAGTCCTAAAGCATAACCCATCTCACGACAAATCGATTGATATATATATTGTTGGGGTATTGTTACGCACTTACTCCCTATTCGCGGAAATACAGAAAAAATGTGTTCTCTTTTATAGATGTAGAGAATAATTGGAATGGCAGTGGCGCCATCTGTCGAAAATTGGTCGTACCAACTTAAAACCTTCGCGGGTTCATGCACAACAACTTTGCTGAAGATCATCACATGATCAAATGCATAGTTTACGAGTCTATAAAGGACATACAGACAAACATTCATTTTTATATATATAGAAGAAGAAGAAGAAGAAGAAGATTATTATGAAAAGCTGTCAGATGTGTTTGCGAAACAATTTTTGGACATTGGTAATGGGAAAATCGCAGTTGACATCTCCTTCGAAATCGAAGGAAGAGCTCATTCGACGTGATTTTCCGAACATAGTGCAAAACGTAAAAAACCATAGCAATGTTAATCTCATTTCATTTCCATGTGAATAAAAGACATTGAATTCATTTGAATTACGAACGAGTTACCTTTATTCACCAAACGAAACTCAAACTGTACACAGTGCGGCCAATATTGTCAATCTCAATGAATTGGAGTTAAAAGGTTGATTTGGATTCATTATAAAGAGTTACAATCAAATCAATTTAAGGTGGTACGAAGTTCACCGGGTCATCTAGTACGTACATAATAAATAATGCTACAAATTATTTCAATGCTTCTGGGATTGCCCTTTTTCTTAAAAAAAAATCTGTAAGAGATAATTGATCAGATTTGAATTGAAAATGTCACTACGCAACGTCAGCGTCATTAGAGTAAAGACAAGTTAGAGAAACGATGACTCATTCTGAACATTTTGCCCTAAATTTCCTTGATTGATCATACCTAATATTACAAATCGCAGACTTTGGTTTCAATTGAACATTGGCAATAAGCAATGATATGTACGAATTTTCTATTTGTATTAATGAGTTCCCTAGTGTCATGGTACTTTACGTACTTTATGAGACAAAAAAATCCGAAGCAGACACCAGCAATCAATGTGTGTCCAAATGATAACAACACTACCCTGGATGTTAAATTAACAAGGAGAAAAAAGAATTCAATCGTCACGTCTGAAACTAAAGTTGCCTTCATCAGTTTGACTTGCAATAAAGACTGAAAGAGGGAAAATTAATTTTCAAATTCCAATCAAACTTGATTGATTACGTGATGGGTTGAAGTCTGGCAATCAATGGTCGTCAATTCCCGCAAAGCATTAAGTGGTAGGAGAATGTCTTTATATCTGTAGGATAGTAAAAGGCTATCAATTTCAAAACTGCACAAAAATACATGGCATGGTTAACGGAGATATCAATAAGTCTTAATGCAGAAGAAAAATATGTTGAGGGAATGTTGGGTCGCATAAATACTTGCTCCCATTGCTATCTTGTATAATTGTATTACTTCGAAAACCGACATATATGACTCCAAATGTTATGAACGCTTAATTTCAAAAGAATTTTTGTACCATAAACACATATCCCATGCTACCTTCCTCTGCTGAAGTTGTCACATCCTCTCACCGAAACATCAAAGTAACCCGCTTGTCATGTAATCGCTGCACTTGGCCAACACAAAAAAAATATACCCGCAAATCTTCCACTCAAACCCAAAGCATAACTCTTCGCGAAGTTCTTTTTGTGCCCTAATTGAAGTCAAATTTTATTTCTTAAAGTAAAGCGGTTGAAAGCAAGCTAGCGATTGAGTTCAATAATGCAAAAGCTCTGGTGCGAAACGGGTTGGAAAAATGTTACTATCGGAAGAAAGAGAAAGTGATTTGTACGTTTTAAAGCTAGTGTTGAACTCGAAATGGGAAATAAATATATATAAATGAGTGATAATGGTCGCGAATATATCAGTGTGCGGCGAAAATTTTCCGTCGAATGTACCCCATAACAGAACGGCGCAGAAGAGTGCGCAAACTGAACTGTGATGGAAATGCTTCTAGACTTAGAGCTTCCAGAAATGAGGCGTACTGAAGCTGCGAGTACTATCGTTTATCTAAGAAAAAGGTCAACGTCAACGGCTTTAGTCCGATGATCCCATACGAAAGCTGGAGCGGAAGAAGTCAGCAGCCAATAAAAATGAAGAAGATGAATGTGACCTATCGATTTCTTGGACTGGACGAAACTGGACGAGGCTCTAAAAAACTGGGATTTATCTGTAACAAAATCAAGACAAAATCATAAGTGAGCTAAAGCAGGAGTTCGTAGTTGTGGATAAAGGAAGGGTTGAATATTTTTGGGGTTGGAAGTAAAGTAGACCAAGTAACGAGACTGTGTAAGCATCGCAGACTCAGCAATATTTTCACTGCTGGAGGGGGTCATAAACAAATACTTGGCGCAACGGACTGTATGTGGTCCAAGGCCAAGCATCTCGCGACCATTCGTGTTGTAAGTGTTATATTTCTTCACACAAATGGAAGGGACCTACAGTCTAGGCCCATATCCCAAAGGCAGATTGAGAGGATTTCTCATGAGAGTTATTGCTCACGGACGTTTGTCAGACATTTCCGAGAGGTGGGTCCGTGAAAAAACTTGTTGGTGCTTTCTGGCATTCGAACATAGAACCTCCTACTCAACGATCCAATGCACTAGCCACTTGAACCACGGTATCCACTTGCTGGAGGGTTTCCAGATGGAAAATTGCAAAAACGAACCACCCCACTAGAACCTGGTCAGCAATTTAAGAAATGCAGCAGCTGTGTGAGGTGAGAGATACTTGATAAAAAAGAGTATCAACAATTAATAAAATCCTTAATGTATGTTTATTGGGCATGCAATCAGACCCGGCATTCTCCACTCTGTCAATAAACTGTAGCAGTTTAATAAGGACCCACATGTTGAGCATATGATGGCAGCAAAGCATATACAAAGGTACTTGAGAAACACTATTTATTATAATTCCTTTTATCGTTAACTAGGTCAGTCATTGTGTGGTTACTCAGATAGACACCGTGCGACAAATCATGACCGACGATCTTCTAATGGCTATGTCTTCAAGCTCAGCGACAGCGCAATATCCTGGGAAGAAAAAAGCAGCGGACTGTGACACTATAGAGCACTGAAGGAGAACGACAGTGTCCAAGGAAGCAGTTTACTTATGAAATCTGGTTGCAGCTATGGGTTTTAAAGATATCGTTGGCAATCTTACAATTATTTATTGTGAGAATCAAAATGCTCAGCACCTTGTGAAATAGCCGGCTTACCATGAACGAAGTAAGCATCTTGACATTCGTTTCCACTATGTAAGAGAAGTCTAAAAGAAGTCGCTGATCACACTCAAATACCTACCAACCGAAGAAATGGTAGCCGATATACTAACAAAAAATTTATTGAAATCAAACCTAATTTATCAGGCCTAGAAAATTTTATTGTTTGGAAATTTATGCGTTGAGGGGTAGTTTGTTGAATACTTACTAAGCAATGCATAACTAATACTAAAACTAACACTATCACCACTAGAACCAATAAATACCCTATGTATACATAACTTATATTAACTATGATCTATGCACATACTTTCCAACTTCGTAAGTCAACTTTATTCTCTCATGAACCACTGAATTAAACGGTTTGAAGAAAATTTGAAAATTCTCAATCCTCTAAGAGGGTCAACTATTGCAATTTGAAAAATGATTTTTTTTCTATTATTAACGAAATCAAATTTGTCATCCTCTTTTAACTTTCTAACTTCCGCCTGGACTACATTGATTAGTTATACCCAAGGCAAATTTAGTTTGAATTTCAATAAAATAGATAATAAATATTAAACAACAAATAATTAAATTAATTAGCTTGCGAATTTAACACACACTGGTGCAAGTTTGGATATTAAAAAAAATTGTGTCTTAAATACAAACATGTCTGCACAAAAGACCGTATTGGACCAGGACATTTGTGCAGTTGGGGTTATATATGTACATATGCATATATACTTCAAAGGAAGTACATAAGTGATATACATATACTTTAACTCCATATGATAGGAGGAATTAGAAGCTTTATCGATATAGTCATTACTCTTAGATATTTGCCAGACATTAGCAAGAGGGTGGGACACGTAATTACATACATATATTGCTTTGCTAAATTTCGTTTTTCATTTATTATAAATAGCAACATTACTTTCATGCATTATAAATTTTCCGCGTTGTTTTTCTTTATAATTCTATACACCTTCCTTTTATTCACCTTATCCTATTTTCAAACTATAAATACTCTCAACTGTGCTAATTCAACGCAAGTTTTTTTGCGCTCTATACCCTGCGTAAACATTCTTTTCTTTTAACAACGTTTATACAATCTTATAAAGGGTATCCGAATAAAATCCTGATCCTGATTTTGTACATTTTTTCTATAAGTCTGGCAAATTGTACACTTAGTGGCATTGTCTGTAGAAATTACACTGGTACTCCAAATGCGCCATCCATTTGGAGGTTAATTAAAATTTTATAGAAAACTATTCCGATCGGACATTCACTCGTAAATATAGAAACCGTGAAAGAAATTGTTACTGAAAACCTAAGGACCTCAATTCGTCATCGTTTACAAAAATTAAACTGTTCAATGGGAGCAGTGCAGTGGGTCTTATTTCCCAAAAAGAAGGAAGTGGCAATAAGGCCCACCATAGAAAAGCAATAAAGTCTACGGTTTTTATTGCCGTTCGGAATAGGCATGAAAGCTCACACGTGAGTACATTGGTTTTAAATAATTCCCAGTTGAGAGATCACAAATTTTATTGTAACTAATGCAGTTAAGGTTACTTATGTATGTTTTTACATTTTGCTGCTGTTAGTGAAATATGTATGGGGGGCATTCTGTCGCCCTGCAACCCCCTGCTTAGGGTCATTATTGGATTTGGAGTAGATGCGAGGTTGTGTATATGTAAAGTTTCTTGAAATCCATGGGAAACATGCGAGATATGGATATAAAGAAACTTTGCATACACTCAACCTAGCAATTGGTTGGTGGAACATCAGCATAGTTTCAACTCAATGGCTAAGTTAATAAAGTTAATAAATATCAAATTTTGGATGCGTAGAACTAAGGAGTAATTCAAGACAAGTTTATGCTTCCACCACGCATCACTGTTTGGCCCGTACTTCTTAGTAAATGCGGTTAAATTGAACACTTTCCTTTACAGAACGAGGGGAACTGATTTCTTTTGGCCAGAATTGATTGAATTGGCAAGATCCTGTAATTGGACACTATGCGATCTCTTCCTTAAGTATTTTTTGTAGTCACATGTTGGCAATAAACCACAAATAATTCCTGACCTTAAGGCGGAGATTCAACGTATTTTTCACCATGGATGATAATGTATTACTAAGATACAAAAAAAAAACTCAATTTGATTTTGAATTTGTTGAAGTTTGATGATTAATGTGATGCTAAACATGGTTATTAGCTACGAAGTTATATAAAACTATTTTTTTTATTATTATTATTTATAGTCATGCTCGTGCGAATAAGAGTGTGCAAAACAGAGATGTTGGATAATCAGTCAAATCTCTAGCAAATGGTAATCAATTTTATTTTCATATATTCGTATATTTTTTGAAAGGACTTTGTTCCACAAGCATATCATTAATCATCAAGTTCGATTGTTGCATAAATAAAAATGATGAATGCGATTCGCGATGATGTGGCACAATGGTTGCTGTTGCTATTATTTTTGTATTATACATATATGTAGGTAGTTTGTTTTTTCCTCTTATATTTTTTTTGACTTACAAAGAAGAATAGAAATATACAGGACAGTATAGTAAGGAAGAATCGAATACATTTTTGGTATTGTTTGTTTGGATTTATTTGATTCAAATTGATTTTTGATTCGTGCAGAATATTACATATGATTGATTGCTGTTTGTGATGCGTTAGCAAAATTGAATTTTAAACCAAGTGGATCAATGAGAGATTGGAGTCGAGTTTGATAAATATATCAGCAGAAATATTAATCGTATGAAGAACATCAATATTCGCTTAGAATGTAGAGGCTAGTTTGCAATCAATTACTCATTACATTTGCAAACTCACGTGGTGCCTCTAGAATTAGTTTGATGTTAGAAAGTTCTTGTTCTTTAATACAGCATACTATACAACTACACACTCCTAAGGCTATACCTATTACTCATTGAGATGTTCAAGGGGTAGACTGGCCAATATCATAGTTTGTTCAATTGGAATTAGTGACTTCAAATAACTAGTATTATGCGAAGGTTAGAGTTCTTCGAGTTCTACTTGAATTTTGATTAAGCACACATCACAAAATCACGATTTTTCGGTCTCTTGGAATTTCACTTCGAATCTCAAATTGAGTTCCAGCTATATATACGACGTGCCTTTACATTGTGCATTGTGTCAGGATTTGTGACTGAAAGTCATAAGTACTTAACCACGGATACTGACGTTCAAGCATCGTGCATAGAATTCTCGCAGACATGCTATTACAACTTTTATAATTGTCCGCAAAAATTGCCTTTCGAGAAACCCTGGAATGAAATATTACTTAGGATTGTATTTAAGTGTGTACTTTAAGACCAATTAATTTTCTACTCAAGAAGAACAGTCACGTACTGCAGACATTTTGGGAAGCAATCCAAAAACTGTTAAAGTTAAACGCCAACAGCATAAACTAGTGTCATTGGGGAATTAATACCGAAATTGCCTAAAACCGCACCGAAAGCCATATAAAATATCAACCAAGATGCTTCCT
Organism: Blera fallax; assembly: GCA_946965025.1. Lineage (NCBI taxonomy): Eukaryota > Metazoa > Arthropoda > Insecta > Diptera > Syrphidae > Blera > Blera fallax. The sequence goes on from OX337246.1 coordinate 61,136,443, forward strand.
GGGAAGGTTTTGGTGTAATCATTTTGCCATTATAGAGGTTGGTTTCATGTTTAATGCGTCTCATTTCTTGGTCGTAAAAATTTCTATGATAATAAGGGTTAGGGAAAATCCTTACGTCACTACGTGTGTGCAATGATTTTTTTTTATATGTTTAGTAAAGTAGTCTGTACGCTTCTTTATTAAAATAGCGAAAAAATTGTGTGATAATTAGGGATAATACCGAAATGTGGAAAATTTCGAGATACATAGATATGTACATATGCATGTAGTTTGAGTGGAAGTGTTAAAAAAACGTGGGCTATAGTATAATGTAAATAGTATTTTTAAATGTGCAGCATTTAATATTTGATTTCTAGACGTACTTCCTCAGAAGAGTGGATGTAGTGGGAAAATGATATTTTAAGAGTTAAAGCTCGTAGATTGGTTAAGGCAAACGAAAATATCTGCTGCTCAAAAAAAAGGTTGAAACTTTAATAATGCAACTCAATAAAGTTGGTATATAAATGAGTACAAGGCCGTTCAAGTTTGAAACACAGTCTCCGATTCTTTTGGATCGATACCGTTGTATAGATGTTGCGTTGCTTAAACCCATGTTGGGGTACTTGGAAAAAATTGAGTTGCCTGTAAGGACGGCTACCAGTCGTTTGCAATAATTTCACCTGGGATACAAGAAAACCCGCATATTTTGTGTAGGAGAATGTCAAAAACCACTCCCACCAGCAATCAGCAACTTGGCTTTTTCTCCTTCTTCGTTGAAAGAACTGCCAGAGGCCAAACGAAAAAGGACTAGATCCCCAAATAGCAAAGAACCATCGTAGATAAACTACGAAAGGTGAAGTCCAACGGTGAGTTGAAAGGATTGGGGTCTGATGTAATCCACATAAGGAAGTCGGCTAAGGGAGAGTTATAACTTGAACTCAAGAAAGCAGACGATGGAAGCACCTCAGAGAACCAATCCAAAGTTGGGCAAGTTCTTTGTGATGCCCTTACTTTGAGCATCTAGCAAAAGCATATAAAAACAAGGTGGATAGAAGAAATGACTGTGCCAAGTGTAGACATGTAGACAGAAGGGCCATGTGTCCAAAGAAATGCAGCAATAAGCCAGGTGCGTCCTTTGCGAAGAAAAGAGTAGCACCATCATACCAAGGGGTACCAAGAAGCGATGTAACTCAACTTAATCCACTGTGAAGCGGCACCTCCTGATACAAGAAGCTCGCGAGTTGAGGATAGATGTTTCCATAGTATTCGATCGGTATTAGAATCCCGATGAAAAAGTTTGGGCAGCGGATGACTCAAAAAGGGCTGCTATTTGGGCTTGCAAAGGTCAAAGGGCTAAACATGTTGAGTTGTTATGCATCTCCAAACACCACCCTCGACATATGCCAGAGAATGCTGGACAGGCGTGTGGATGATGCTAGTGGCCGTAGCCCAACAATTGTGCCAGGAGACTTCAATGCATGTGCCACTGACCGGGGCAGCACATCTAGATCTAGATGTTTACCCTCCCATCAGGATCGACAGGTGCAATACAAAAATTAGCGTATTGACCTGAAATTAGCCATCCAGAGAAAATCGAAGATGAAATAACTCCCCAAATAGGTATGATAAGACCATATTGTTTTTTTTTTTATTTTGCCAGTAACAAAAGTTGAGAGCTAACTATGGATATGCCGCGTAGCGTCCTCCTGAGCACCAGCATGTGAGACCGAAGGCCGGAACTTGCATGAGTCGAGGAAATGCCTATAGTTTATTTTTTTTAACGAGCTCACCCACCCCGACTTTTAGGCTTTCCGCGCTAGTCGCTTCAATACTAAGTGGGGTGCGGGGGTTCAACTCATACACTGGATGGTGCATTTTTTATTTGACATTATACATTCCGTAAAATTGTGGACTTATGTCCCGTTTTAGACTAAACATGAGAACTTATATCTCGATGGGATGGAACATAAGATCATAATGGAATTATGATTAATGGGCCAATTGAAATTTAATTATTTAAGGAAAAAAAAATCCACTTGAAAGTGACATAAGGCCATCATGGCCCTATGGCGCCTTAACAAAGCGCTTTGTGAAAGCGTCGTAGGATCATATTTTCAAATAGAGTCTTATGTCACATGGGCTTATGTCACGGCACCAAAAATGTCATTTATAGGCTCCATTTCCTCACATATGTATTCCTTGATTCCGAAAAGTCTTTCTATTTAAAAATACCATGGGAGTAATTTGCCCCCTTTTCCAACATTTCACTGGCCAACGCGGAACCATTTTTCGAACTGTACAGTGTACACCAAGTGTGTAACAGAAGGCTTTTTTCCAGACCAATAGAAAAAACGACGTCTAGTGCCGCCGCCTAAAGGGGCCAAATCACTAGATGACTAGTGAACTACAAAGGACCTATGATGGCAAAATACAGGAAGCCCAAGCTTCAGATATTAAGCTGGAGCATGAGAACTTGGCAGGAGAGATGGAATCGGTCTTCGAGGGAAAGATGGATCCATAGGCTCTTGCCGAATATCCAAAAATCGATGGACTGGCACCACAGAGAAGTAGACGTCTTCCTCAGTCAGCTTCTTACCGGGCATGGCTGCTTTCGAGCGTATATGAACCTGTTTGGGCTCGATTTGTCCCCTACCTCTTTGAATTACGGAGACACCAGACAAGATACGCAGCACATATTTTTCCAGTGCCCACGTATCTCTATACAGCGCAAATAAGTACAGAAGAGGATCAGAGAAGCAATGACTCCAGAAAATATCATTTTATGATAATATCGAGCACAATATGGGATGCGGTGAAACAGGTGGCAGCAGTAATTATAAAGAAACTTTGGCAGTTGGAAAGAGTCAGGGAGAGCAATAGCGAAAATCAAGACATATCCCATAGAAAAAAGAACAGCAAAAGCTGAGCACAATGTCAAACCAGTAAACGAAGTAAGTAATACCTGACGGTTTTTCCGCAGGGGAGTGGTTAAAGTGGTCAGGGTATAGGTTAGTACGTAAGCGTATTCCTGAGATCGAACACTCAGGTTTGCGGACCGTGCATGCATGAGCCTAGGCTACTGGTATCTTTAGAAGATTACATATCCCTTGACGCAACCCAAAAAAAGAAAACAAAAAGCGCATTTAGAGCAGAGGCAGGCATGTTGGGGAAGGTTGACATACATCCGAGACAAGTTATTATTTGAAGTTTAGCGCAAGAAGCAGGATTCTAGATTTTTTTCATAGCTACGTATGATTTATCTACTAGTTCTGCTTTGATGTTAAGAATGGCTTTCAGAGCGCGTACTCGAAACTCTTATATGATTTTTTATTATTGTTGCACTTGATCGTAGTAGTCTTTCATCTAACACTGCTTCAAAGTATTTTATATGCACTTAAGGACCACCAACGGAGGATGTGGCTGCTTCTGTGTCCTTCCAGTTGGTTATGAGGACTGTCTCTGTTTTGCGTTCAGCCAGCGATAATCCAACCGTAGTGAGCCACTGCTGGATAGTTCTAATTGTAGCCCCTGCACACTCCTGTCACAACGCAATTGGCACAATCCGCGTCAGCAATTAGCATGCTGTTCTGTAGGAGCTTTAATTTACAGGACTAATTTTCCATCAACGCTGTGTTACTAGCACAATTGCACATGCTGTCTAAGGTTGCGTTATCAAAAGCCTTTCCCTTCAAGTACACATTCAGAAAAGTTTCTTTATTAATGTTCTGCCTTACTAAAGAGAGTTAACTACAAATAGTCTGATCGACAATTAATCTGCAGGCTAGTCTCTGACATGAGTAATTTGAATTAATTTAAACAATGTTGTACAAAACGCCCCAGTGAGAAGTGAGAACTAGCCTCATTGTATTGAAATTACATTGAATGATAAGGTTTATAACTCCGGTTTGTGACATAATGTACATACGTATGTATGTATGTGTACATATGTATGCATGTAGGTATACCCATTGTTAAACAATTTACAAGGAATGCATCGTTCGTCTAAGACCAAAAATGAGATGTATACTCAATTGATTTACCTTTCCACTTGGAAGATATTATATCTATGTCAAATAAATCAAATGTTCCTAGCCAACTTATAGGGAGCTATTTCTGTACACACACATATTTTTCACACTTTACGTTAGAAAGTTCTACATCTTTCAAGAATTATGGCTTCATTCATATGTAGTGCTATACACAATGCAAAGGGAAGTTCCCAATGTGTCTTCATCAAAACTGCCTTGTATGGTATGCGCCACATACCAACATACTTCTCAAAATATATGATAGTAATTTAAACTAAGATGACACCTCAAAAAAAATATGAGTTCACGTGCTTGTTAACTTCACCTTCAACTTCCTTTCCCATTTTCTTAGCGTTCCGTTTCTATTTCTTTGTGGTAAGTACCTACTTGTTGCCGCAAAAGACATCACTTTTGGTGTTCTTTACATTCACATACTCGTATAAGCCTGTTTTCTTATCTCAGAGAGGGCGGCATGACAGTTTGATGGTTTTTATTTGTACATACGAGCATATGTACTTGCGTATATGAATGAGTCTTACTTGGAAAATTTGTAGGCATTATATAAATAGCAAGACGATTTTATGATTAATAATCCTATTTTATCCATCAAGTGAATGAAAAATATCGATTATTTTAATATGTCAGATCCTTTAAAAGTAACCTAGTAGATCTGCAATCTCACTGGTTACAAAGTATAAATGACTTCATCTACCTCAAAATGGGACCACCCATTACAAAGCTGAAAGTACTTTAATCAGTTAAAATGTTGAAATCAAGTTTTTCTGTTGATTTGACATTTCGCAAAGAATTTTTATAGGCCAATTAAATTGTGAACCATTAAAACATTTCTACTGTGTCTGGGCCAACATTGTGTACCGAAAAGTGCCACCAAGTTATACATATAAGTCACAAATGATACGAGCAGCCTCTCTTCTTCCAACGCCATCACAATCGTTGAATAAAGTTAGGGATTTCCGAAATGAGCTGATATATCGCATTCGATTACTCTGCTGCTGCGGGTAACCACCGCATTATATGAGATAGCGAAGGAGAAATCCGAAATCAGGAATCAAAAAACCATTAAAATCCACCGATTTCCGTCCGCCTTGTGGGAGCACAACCGTATCATGATATTGCCTGAATAAATCGACATTAAAAACTTTTTATTCAATTTGTCAAATGTCACATCGTAAGTTAGGACGACGTTTTGTGGGCGGGGGTCGCTCAGGATATGGGAGGCAGTTTACGCAAACATTTGTTGGTGCGGTGCGCCCTTTCTTACATTTACGAGCATAGCGGTGGCAGGGCAAAGATATGAAGGCAATGAAAAATCGTTCAAAATTATATTTTTACGACATGCGATAAATTGATCTTCAGTGTGTGCATATTTGTACGACATGAACAAACATTCAATTTTGCGTACAAAGTGAAAAATAAAATAATGTTTATGTGAACATGGCATAATTGTTGTGTTATTTAATAATTGCAGAGTCCAATTGACTCGTTTTACACGAAGACTAAATGAACACGAACATAGTTTCAATGAGCTCAGTGCTTTTTTCAACTAGACGGTCCTATGCTCTACGCAAAAACTGATTTGGTGACCCAATCCATTTTTTTATATTTAAAGCAAGCTCTAGTGCAGTTATGTCGATGTTGGTAATAACTCACCTGATCTGTGATCTGTCTCTGCCTGAGGCAGGCACCTTTCCATCTGCGTCAATACTGAACACATTGCTTCCAACTGTTGAGACCAAGTGGTCTGACAACCGCTGATGGTCTTGAAAGCGAAGGTTCGGTCTTCTTAGTCGTCTTGAATCTGAGCTAGGATTCAAAGACCTTCATGACTAAAGCGAAAAAAATTGTTAGATCTACTACACTGCTGGGTACAGAAAGCAGAAACAGTGGTTATTTGGGCGTAAATTTGTTATAAGCGGCAGATTTGAGTGAATGTCTTATGATAGTCTGTATCAATGCTGAATTCGCCAACATTAGCCTAATATGCACATATACCCCCATATAGGACAAGGACGATGACACCAAAGAGTAGACAAGATATATGAGCAATATCCTAAATATGACCTTAGGCTTATTGACTTTGCTGCGGGGCAATATGTCCCTATGGAAAGCACACGTTTCGTCATCTCAATATTCACAAGGGGACATGCAGGTCTCCAGATCATAAACCGATCAACCAATTTGATTATATTACAATCGTAAAGCATGCCTCCACGCCTCGTCGCATGAAACCGCCAGAACCTCCGCCCAATGCGTATCCCGAAACTCCATGACGTCAGCATAAAGAAACTATGACCAGTAGCAATGCTGCCAACCTGCCATCAGAGATGACGCAAATCAAACGAATAGTAACTCTTTGCCGATCACTATTTCTTTGGGCTGAGAAGGCAAGTAAGGCCCTATCCCGAACAAGTAAGGAGACTCTATAAAAGATCTTAATCATCACAGTCTTGATTTATGGCGCTGAAGCATGTACTGGAATCAGATGAAAAAATTTTCGGTCGTTTCATTCATTCTTCGTAATATATTCGGTCTCACTTGCGTTAATAGGCTTTGGAGGAGATGATTCAACGACAAAATATGCGAGCTGTGCAGCGACATCGACTTAATCAAAAAATTACGCATCATCGAATTAACATCAATGCCCGCAGAGTCTTCTAATCTAAACCAAGAGAGCTTTGTTGGTGGAGGCCCATGTTCACCACGAACTGTAGCGCTGCCTAAGTAAGTAAATTGTGAGGTGATCGCTAAGCATCTGCACTTTTATTTTTAGAAAGTGTGACGCAAACATCACAAACCATAGACATACAATTATTTCTCAGCTTTCTTGTATCTCAAGACTCTGAGCAATTTGTCTGTAATATTCTTATATTATACATTCCTATGTACTGATCGCATTGACTTTTATGACCATTGCGCTGCAACAATCGAAAAAATGTATGTATGTAAAAAGGATACAGTCTTACCTTGCACATAAGTCATACTAAGTCAAATACTGGTGCGATACTTATAATATTTCCATTATTCATGTTACTTCCAATATATACATATGTACATATGTAGCTGACAATATGTAAATTTACAAAACCATACATTTTTGGATTATGAGCCTTTTTAATCGGATAATAATGATTCCATCATTCGGCCGGCGTGATAAGTTTAGGTTTAATAGCTATTACTGGAAACTGTCGTTCAATGACTTTTGATCAGAAAGTTTCCAGAAAGGTGAAATTATTCAGATTCTGATACTGCTAATAAGGTGTAATAACAAAAGTGAAACTAGGATCGGATGAATTAAAACAGATTAGAAAAACCAGTGCTACCATGAATCGGACTCATTTCAGCATAAGAAAACAAAGGAAAATAAAATTAATAAAATAAATAAAAACAAACAATCTTTCAAATTTCTGTTTTGTTTTTTAACAAATCACCATGCGTCCATTTCTTAAGTTAAATCGTAGATAATGTTTTCATAGAGCTTGTAATGGTTGTTAACGTACATACTTATGTATGTAGTTCATGTTTTCAGAAAAAATGCCTCAAAGCCGCATTTTTCGTAATTTTCCGATATGATTGTTCGAAATTAAATTGCAATTAATCGATAAGGGAAAATAAGTCTTCAAAGTCCTTAGGCCGTTATTATTGTTTTGGTGTATATTGCTGGACTTAGAAACAAACTGCAAATTGAATTGTATTGCCTCACAGCATCCAAAATACATAGGACTGTTCTTCTAAGAGAATATTTTTTTTTATAATTCGCGCGCACCAAAGGGGGTATGAATACCCTTATGCTGTTTATTCAGGGCACGGGCGTTTGGAAAAAGGGGAAAGAGGAACAGAGGAGATACCGGTGCACGTTGGCTTTGAATGTTTGAATGTTGTAGCGATGAGGAAATACAGAGCCTGGAAGATCATTCCACATACGTGTCGTTCGGCTTATGAACGAATCCCTATATTTGACAGTACGTCCGAAGTTGGGCTCGAGGGTGAACTGATGTGCATTCGAAGCGCGACGCGTATTGCGGATGAAATTTTGAAGGGGAGGAATGCAAGTGGCTAATTCGTTGGAACATTTTTTGTCGAAAAAGCGATAAAATAGGGAGAGACAAGAGACATTTCTGCGATACTCTAGTGAGTCTATGGAGCTCACAATGTCTCTATCACCTATTAGTTTTATCGCGCAATTCTGAACCCAAATTATACATACATTACAATTACAATTTACATTACAGTTATAGCTGACTTTGAAGTCTAATTGGTTGATTGCTCATTTTGGATAATATTTCTGATATGGATGTGATGCAAAACAACAAATTCAATTTTTCAACTATGACTCCTTAGACAAAATAAACTTAACTCATTTTGAATTCTTCTCTTTCAAGTACAAGTGTATCCTCTTAAATCTATCTTCATCCGGTGTTGTGCAGGCGTGCAACATCAAAAGCTTAGACTAAAATTAAATTAAAAATTCATGCATCGTAAAAGCATCAGATGCAGTAATAGTGTGTGTATATGTATTCCTTTCGAATGAGCACAACAGATGGTGGTTGCTTTTTCGTGGTTAGCTCGCAGTTTGCAAGAAGTTTAAAGCAACGACGGTAAGTGGCAAACTCAGGCAAGGATACACTCACATCACACAAGTATAATACAAAGAAGAGCAGACATAAAGTATCTCGACAGCATGAAAGCCAGAGTGTAAACAGTACATAATAGCATTATCATGTTGATATTCTTTTGGTTGTGATATGCATTTTGTATAATAAAAGGACATTTTTTTTTGTATAATGTATATTTGTGAATAGTATACGTGGTATAAAACTGCACGGTCCGGTGCACAGACATTCGATTATTGTCGCCTTCTGCAGAAGCATGTGGAATTTTCTTTTAACTTGATGAAGAGAGCAGAGTAGACATTAAAGCCCATTTACGTGCACTCTTTTCCACATGAGTAAATACAAGTACAGAGTTAAAGTACGAGGTATTATTCGGTGAAATTAAAAAGGCTGGATTAAAAAGAAGAAAAAGCTTTTCGCCCGCCAAAGGGCGTATGAATACCCTTATGCTGATTTCACAGGGCACGGGCGTTTGAAAGAGAGGGAAAGAGGAGGTACCGGTGGACGTTGGCTTTAAATTCTCGAAGGTTGTAATGATGAGGAAATACAGAGCCTGAAAGATCATTCCGCATATGTACGTCTTTCGGCTTACGAACGAATCCCTGTATTTGACAGTACGTCCGAAGTTGGTGAACTGATGTGCATTCGAAGTGTGACGCGTATTGCGGGTGAAATTTTGAAAGGGAGGAATGCAAGTGGCTATTTCGTTGGAACATTTTTTTGGAAAAAGCGATAAAATAGGGAAAGACAAGAGACATTTCTACTATGTTGTAGTGAGTCTATGGAGCTTACAATGTGTCTGTTACCTATTAGTTTTATCGCGCATTTCTGGACCCTATCTAGAACGTGCAAAACGGACTTGGGTGCACCAGACCAGATGTGGGCGTTATATTCCATCTTTGGGCGGATGAATGCCTTGTATATTGAGGCCAGATCAGAAGGGGTAAAATATTTCTTGCACCGCTGGAGGAATCCTAGACATTTTGCAACATTTTTGGCGACCTCGAATATGTGTTCGTTCCAACGAAGATGGTTGTTAATACGCATACCGAGAATGGCAAGTCTTTCGGTTTCAGCGATTCAAGTACCATTCATGGATAATGGCTTAGGTTCAAGATTTCTCCTGAGAGACAGAAGACAGTACTGCATTTTGGATGCATTAAATTCCACTCTGTTAATTAAGCTCCACTTGATAATTCTCTCAAGGTCGGAATTAAATGAGTTTAACTCATTCCTCTTCTACGACCGAAGAGTAGGGACGTGAGTTAGGGAACGAATATGAAAAACTAAGGGTACTCTCATCAGCGAAGGATTAGAGGTTGCAGACAAGAGATCATTTATGAAAATGAGAAAGAGAGTCGGAGACAAAACTGAGCCCTGGGGGTTTTTGTGCCATATTTTGCTATTTCGTCTGCTCTGCAGTTACCTGGTTCGAATGACCAGGAACCCAGCACAGAGTGAAATTGCAATAATTCGATATCGTATCTTATTACTTATTGGTGATTCGAGTGTCTTTAAAGCTGGTTGACTGTATGTGTAGATGACGATGTCCCTGCTCGATACCGATCTCATCAACAGCCAATCAGCCGCAACTTAGGTCAAAGTTTAGCGTATTGCTTGCTTGTATTAACCATAAATAAATAGATAAATAAGATTCATATCGAAGTTGTGCTCGGAGATAGTCATAACCATATTAAGCCCCTGGTGGTAACTAGTTCTATTTAATAGGATAAAAATCGAGCCACAATAGATGGAATATCTGAATATATTGTAGACTCGTTTGAAAGAAGCATGCATGATAGGTTAAGTTGGATACACCGAATATACACTGAGGTGGGTGTACAGAAACATAGCCAGCTGTCCACTTAAGAAGAATCTCACTAGCAAAGACTAGAAAGAGAAAAAAAAGCAAAAGAGAAGACCAGATAACACAAGAAAAAAAAAAGAACATTCCCTAGTACATGTCTTCCATACGATCGAAATATTAACCGGATTAGAAATGGGCGCCGTGACTCATGTGGTTAGTGCGTTGGATCGCTGCGCGAGAAGTTCGACGTTCGAATCCCAGAAACATCAAAAAAGTTTTTTCAGCGTCCCACCTCTCGCGAATGTCTGACAAACGTCCGAGAGCAATAACTGTCAAGAGAAAGCTTCTCAATTTGCCTTTCGGATATGGCTCTAAACTGACGAAACTGACTGACACTTCTATTTGTGTGGATAAATATAACACGCACAACACGAATTGTCACGAGAAGCTAGGCCCTAGACTACGTACGTTGTGCCAAGTATTTGTAATGAACTATATATGCATATGCTGATGGGTCCCGCGTTGATCCAATCTTCATGCAGTCATTCGCATTTTGTGTTTTAGTTTTTACATAAAAAACCAGACATTTAAACCCGGAAAATTAAATGAGTTAAGATTATATACTTCTTTTGAAAAAGAAGTCAAGCTTCAATTCTACCTTAACCCTGGAAAAGTGAACAAAACACCACTTCTTCCGTGCGTGTTATTTAGAAAAAGTTATATACATATATTAAATTAAATTATATTGTACTTTGCAAACACTAAGTTTGCTGTATATGTACATATGTAACTTAAAGACGAAATCAACTCGCTACCTTTTGCAGGGAGCAAATACAGAATAAATAGCGCAAAACTTTCAGAAAATTGAAATTCAAAATTTGCTTTAACGCTTTCGTGAAGAAGTTATACGAATATTCCTTAACATTCTCCGTTCATTTGCATAGAAAGTCTTTGTATTGCATATGCAGCACAGCTCTATGTACATGTATGTATGTATGTAGATTTTATGTATATCGCAGAGAAGAGCCTGAGAGAAAGGCCAAGAAAGGAGAATAAAGTGAAAAAAGTTATTTTTTGAATTTTATTATAATTTTTCAGTTCAATGATGCTAACACAAGGCAAATGTTTATTGAAGCTGGTACACTATACTAGTGATATTCAGTTTATTCATATACTCCACCAAAAGCAATCAATATGATTTGGTTAACTTATGCTAAGTTTTTTCACACAAAGTTCATTGACTTATTGTGTGAGAGACTAATTTAAAGCAATTCCACTTCGAAATATGTAAGTAAATATTAAAGTTTACAAATCGGTTGTATTCGCTTCTGTAGGCTTTTCATTTAGAGGTACTCGTATGTAACTTACATGGGAAATTTAGGCGAAATCGTCAAAAAAAAATTAGTTTGTCCAAAAAATTCTGAATAGCACACGACTTTTTTCCCAACAAAATACATATATATGTATGTATATATATGTACATATATAAAAAAAACTCAAACAATGTATACCTGAGCAACAAAGATTGCTAATTAGCAGAAGGACTTTACAACTAGGCCACTTCACACAACTTGAATAAAAGAAGTCATAAATGGCACTACTAAAAAGGAAAGAAAAAAACCGGAATGTGGCGTCTTAAGGCGTGGTCTTCTCTTATACATATATGTTATGCTTCGTTGCACAAAACTGCACAAAAAAGTTAATAAAATAAAAACATTTTTAAATATTTTGGTTAATATCGAACCACTAAAATGAAATTGATCTCACAGTGCAAGCATTATTAGAGTTACAATTATAGACAATCTCATTGATGATGGTCATCCTCCTTCTTCTTTGCCTTTTGTTTCGGCGATGTTATGATCAGGATTATAGGGATCATAACGCATACATTTTAATGCATCCCTTCCGGTCCACCTATAGGGTTCGCCGATTTGACTTCAAAAATATCTGCAGGCTCTCCGGTTTCGGATCACTTCGTCACTGAGGCCAATCAAATGCTGCTGTTTTTGCATTTGTATGATCCAGGAATTTTGGGATGGATCATAGAATAGGCAGTATAGGTACCTTGTCTTTTTAGATTAATACATTTCCCTTCAAAACATCCACCCATACATCAAATGCTCGTTGTAGGGACGTTTCATCCTCGATTATGATAGGCACATCGTAAGCAAAGAAAAACTGATGCACTTTGGAGTCCGTCTTTCAGATAATCTAGGACTATGTGTACGGTTCTACAACTTCTCGGAATTAGCGTCATCCATATCAGATATCTTGGTTGTCTGTCAAATGCTTTTTCAAAATCACAACCAACAAAATATGCAAATTTTCAAGGAAACACGATGTTTTTCCATTACGACCCTTTACTTTAGATTGCATCTGTGGTTGATTTATTCGCGATAAACCCACACTGGTCATCAGATAGCCGTATTATTTGCCGCAATCGGCCATCTAAAACCCGCTCAATGATTTTCATGGTGTTTGACATCAGATTAATAGAACGGTAGTTATCACAGTTTTTCGTATCACCCTTTCCTTTGTGCAAAGGATGAAGATAACTTCCCTCCACTGGTTAGGCATTGGATTATCTCCTCTCATGAGTTTAGAAATGAGAATCATGAGTCATCTAGATCCGATGTCTCCCAACTTTTCGCTAAACTCGTCCGCAAGGAGTTGGCCTTGAGCATTGTTAATAAACTTTGGCGAACTCTGTGCATTTCTCTTACCCTTGCCTAGGTGAACCCTTGTTTAATTATAATTTTTGTCGGGACTCGTGGATAGCCTAGTTCTTATCAGCGGGCGAAGAAAATATTTTCTCCACCTCCCGATACATGCCCTTCATACTATTTGTTTGAATTTGGGGGCCCTTCTTCTTCGCGAGACTTTTGCAACGTTTGTATTCCAATTCGAGGCGAGCTTTAACATGTCTATTATTAGAGTGACACTTTGAATGTCACTCCTTTCTCTTATCACTACTTTAGCTTCCTCTGTCCACCATGTTTCATTGTCGTGTTGGTAGTGTCTTTTTGAAACCCCGAGCAGTGATTTAGCTCTCTCTAAGCAAGGCCGCTGTAGGAAGGGCCCAGAGACGATGCGGTGGGACATAAGTCCCTAATTCAATTTAGAACTTATGTCCCGATGCAGTGGGACATAAGACCCAAAAAAAATGTTTGGGACTTATGTCCCGAGAAAAATGTTTGGGACTTATGTCCCTGCCCTGTAGGAAGGCCCAACTATCTTATGCTCTGCACTCTTTATCCTCACCTTCGTCGATGTTGTTACAAAGGCAATTTTTCATGTTGACGACAAATGTTTCGCCTTTTTCTTTGCCCAGATTGTACCATTTGTATTTCGTAGAAACCTTTGTTTGTTTATCTTTATTTTTTGACGTCTCCATAAATATTTCTATCAGGAGGAGACGGTGTTGCCAGGCGATCGCCTCCCCCATGATTACTTTGCAATCTTTAACCATAGGCTTCATGAAACTGACTACCACATGGTAGTCAATCTGAGTTTCATTTCCCCCATTACTAAACAAAGTGTCCGCTTTGTTTGACGAACATGGTATTTAGCACGATTAGACAGTATGATTTGCACATGCTTAGGATGTCTTCACCAAAAGTCTTCCTGGTGCTGTATCCTGCTGTATGTCTTCGTTTGGTTTCCCGACATGTCCCTTCAAATTTCCGCCAACAAACAAAAGCTCTTCCTTTGAAATATTCTTGATGAGGTTCCGTAGTAGAACATCTTGACAGTTTTGATCCTAACGTCCAAGAAACGTGTCTAATTTCATGTGATTTGCCATTTCGGATCTTGAACACACAGGTTATCACCTCTCCTTCTGCCTATCCTTTCTGCCCGTACTAGGATCGCAACCACGCGAACCATTAGAAGTGCCTGGCGCAATAGTTTGCCTTTTAGCGTTCCTTGCCATAATGCTTCTCTTATTTGTTGTTGTTTGCTTTCCCTTTTATGACACCGGATATCTCCGGTCGTATCAACGCACGGATTCGCACTTGCGGGACGTTTTAAAGTTCACATTGATTACAGGTGGAATCTATTGATTCTATGATTAAATCTAGGTGTTTGACTAGTAATCAAATAGCGATTTACTGGCTTATTATTTCTAAGGTGTTGTGAAATAAAAGAAAAAGAAGTCCTCATGCACAAGAGGGTTCCCACCGATATTTACGTAGACAATATCCATGCGCTGATCCTAACCTATGTGGCTAGTCGTGAAGAAAGTTTTATGCAACAATTTACTCGCTAAACTACACCTATTTACATACCCACCTACATATGTACATTTACTTTCAGATTTAAGTCCATATCCACATAACCATCCAAGTTTCCATCAGCGAAAATATCCCTTTGCTTCCTGGTATCTAAAACCAACCTCTTCCACGTTTCTCTAGGTACATACATATTTTAACGTTAAAGTCACCCTCATTCTAATTCCGGATTCATTCGCATGTTGTCGTATTAATAATCGAACCTTCTTCATTACACATGGCTTCTGGTCAATTCATTTTCCTCAGGTACCCAAAGTCCAGGTTCATAAATTTTATTCATAATTATTTTGAAAAACAAATTCGCCAAAGGCACATACTACGCCCGCGTAGTATGTAGCCCTCATTATCTCAATATTATTTTGATTTACATACATTTTAAGTAAGAGCGCACTCATCTTGAGCTTCTTTTTCTTGTTCCAGAGAAATTGGATTCTCTTCCTTTGATGTTTACTGAGGCTTAATTTCGCGCTAAGAGGAAAGATAATTTCGTTCTCCCATATTTAACGATTCGTACTTTATTTCGTGTCAATTCTTTTCATTATTTTTTTTCTGTATTCTAAGAAAACGGCAAAGAGACGCAATTCTAAGGAAGGTCATGTTGTTCTCACGTTTCTTGTTGAGATGTGTCAAAAGTGAAGTGCCTGCTTAAGGATGGATTATATCCTCGTGTTAAGGTGAGGATGTGTCGATGGAGAATGAAATTAACATTTTGTGGCATTAATATCACAAATAATGAGGTGAGGTTTCAGTAAGGTTTTAGTATTAGTATTGCTTGCAAGTCTTTCGGTGGTTTTCAAAAGAAATACGATAAAGTGGTTTTGTGGAATAAATTTTTTATGTTAAATTAATAATATTACAATAAAAAAATTTTGTTTCAAATTATGTATATTTTTAGACGGCATAAGATATATGTTTATTTAAAAAAAAAAGTGTGCTATATTCATGTATTTAAAAACAGTGACTTCCCTTAAAATGTTTTATTTGCGAATAGGGAATAGCACTCAACAAATTGCTGAATTGCGAAACTTCTAGCCCAGTAAGTTTAAAAAATGTCAAGATTGTACCATAGCAAAAGTTTTAACTGAATAAGAAAGAATTAAGATAAACCCAATTAAATGAAATAATATGTGTTCTTTACATCTGTCGAGAGCATTGGCGAATTACTAGAGTCAAAACCGGAGTTTTCAGTTAAAAAAACCCTATGTTTTTTTAACGTAGAAAACGACAAGCAAGTTTTTGAGTCTTTACTGTAATCTTATGTCTAAAAAGCACTTAATGAACTGCCACTGAAAGGGAGAATCATTTTTAGAAACGAAGTGTGACCCAAAAGCACCAAAAGAGTAATTTATTCAATATGTTGGGGATGTAAAAGATTTCTATTAGCCATCTTCAAACGAAATGCATTTACTAATGCTGACAATCGAATTTACTGAGGCAACTTATGTACTTCATTGTTAATAAGCCACGAGAAAGCTCAGCCGGGATATTCTACTCTGATTCATACTGACAACTTTTTCTCTAAACTGAGACCTCAAAGCAAAATATATCTAACACCGATGTTTATATTTGGCAATCTTTGTTTAATTATTATTTTGATATATTAATCCCAAGTACTTTCCTAGTATCCTAGAAGCTTTCATTAAGAAATATAAAAGTGTACTCGCGAGATACGAGATATTTACTCAAAAATAACTAATACCTTGTTATTCACCCACTACTGTTCCCAGCCTAGCATGTGGAAACATGTTTAATAACGTTAACGTTATTTTTGTTTCAACTGGGAGTTTATTTTAAATAATGCTTCTAGGACGGGAGTGAACCATTGAACATTGAGCCTAAATGGGCCAACGGCAGCGCTCGTACCTCCGAAGTGGAATACTGATGTCGGCTCTTTTGAACCGGCCCTCCATCCAAGGGATTAAAACCCATAGAACTGGCCCTTCAGATTGGGGGTTGTGCTATTGGGGTAACTGTCTTACCACGTAAAAAAAACATAGTTATGAGAGAGATACTAGCCTCGGATGCAAACAACGATCTCCATTAATTGGCTATATGACCCGGAACGTCCACGGATTACGATTTACGAGAATGCACTTAGAATTTACAAACTCTGCACATTCCGGGTTCGACTCAAAAACTTGAATCTATCCTCACGCACTACAAGGCAGATATTACTACGATCCAGGAGATATGATGGATAGGATCAGGTATGCACAAAAGACCTAGCTACGACATTTACTAAAGCTGCCACAAAGACTGCACATGCTAGGATACGGATTCGTTGTGGGAAATCGGTTTCAATCAAGACTAATTGATTTAAAGCGCGTGTGCACACGCTCTACCGAAGATGCTGAAGACCCTGCCAAGAAGGAATTCTATGACATCCTGAACGGAGCCTACGAAGCCCGTTTGGCGGGTTAATCGATAAATACAGCCTCCACGACACAACACCAAACAACAGTTTCCGACTAATCGGCTTTGCAACAGTTCGTAACATGGTAATAAGTAGCACTAGGTTTCCTAGGCTAAGAATCCACACAGCAACCTGACTTTCCTTCGACGGTCGACCACGCAACCAAATCGACCATATGCTAATCGACGCAAGACACGAATTCAACATTTTGGATGTGCGTTCCTTTCGAGGAGCAAACGTCGACTCTGGCCCTTTTTTCTTGCAGCTAAGTTCAGAGCCCGACTGCCCAATGATAAGAAGCTGCAAGCTGCCCAGAAGAAAAAGCTTAACGTTGGACGCATTAGCACGTCAGAAGGAGCCTGAACCTACAAAGAACACCTGACCGAGAAACTCTCTTCAGTGCATTCACCCACCACAAACGCCAATAACCAGTGGACCGAATACCGCAACATCATTAAGGATTAGCTATTAGCTTAGGAATTGTAGGAAGCACGGAAATGTCTCTCAAGTCTCTCACACTTCGAGAAATTGCATTCATCTATAATCTCGACAAAATTTCCTTTCATCCACTTCACAACTAATGGAAGCAGTAGATCGGAGTAAATCCGGCGAAGCCATGTAGAACTTTGCTGAAAGGTCATCGAATTCTGCCACGTTGTTTGGTTTGAGTATTTTACTCGCAATAAGTATTTCATCCCAATTGGGAGGCATAACGCGAATCTTAGAATTTTGAGCGTCAGACAACTCAAAGGCAAATTTGCGTCCGCTATGCAGTTCAAAAAAGCGGAAAAGTGAACCTAAATCTCATTAGCTAGTCCTCATCAGAAATCAGCATAGACTCGTCCGTTGGCGCAAGATATGACCACATATTAATTCTTTGGTGGTTCTATATGCGGTCTTCCTGTCACTCCTATTCTTCGGCTTGTTCAGCCATTGTGTTGATGGCTTTTTTGTTTACCTTATCTTTATGCGGTACAGAGACTAGGGATGGTTTATATTCTTTGCACGGTGAACTTTCAGTAGTTTTTGCTCTATGATTCGTCTCGAGGTATCAGTATTCGGGGTATTCTGCTTCGAATGATCTCATTTTAGTTTTGCTTTGGCTGAGGTATTTAAAAGGGAGTCTGTAAATCGTAGACTAATAGCAATATTGTTAATTTGGATAAGACTCTTTGCCGATCAGCGGACACCAGACTGAATCTATGGCAAGTAGTCTTGCAGAAGTCGAAGATTATTTCAGCCCTATCATTGTGGACACCGAGGCCAATGATATTTCGAGTGTTTTTGTTATTGTTGCTAACATTTTCATTGAGGTCTCCCTTCAAATTGGCGGTATCCGAATAAGTCAGCTTATGATTGCCTGCAGATGTTCTCAAGCGGTAAGTTCGTGGGAGCGTAACACCGAAATATCGAAATAGTTCTTACTCTTTTTTTGAATCTCGCTGTCAGTATTCTCTCTCAAAATCTGAGTAGGGTTACTCTTAAGTCCCAATGCAAACATTGATGATTTTGGATAACACAGGGTGGTACTACACATTGCCTAATGAGGCACTAGACCGCCCCATTTGCAATTATTTTTGACGAAATTTGCTTGCCAAGCAGGTTAAATTTTAAATTTTTTTTAATTGTTCTATTAGGAAGTATTGTTTACTTTGAACGTAATATGCAAATTTAAAATGTTGATTTTTGGAAATTACCATTTTTAAGTAAAACTATCTCCGTCTGGTGATGCTTATGAAGTTCAATGGTTTTCATGAACTTATCACCTCAGTAAACAAACGAATGGCTATTAATTATCTCTGTAAAAAGCACAGATATCGCTCTAAAAATATTAATGTACAACATTATAAGACATTTATTAATTTAAAAGATGGATGTTTGAGGTAACTTTTCCATTTGCTCGAAATTTTTCTAATAGTACTACTTAAAGCCTCAATATTTCACTCCTTCGAATTAATAAATTTCATGGAACAAAAGAGCTTCTCAAAACACCACTTCTAGGTCTCTTCGCCTGTCACCTACACCTCTTATGTCAAAATCCTAATAACAGACATTTGACATTTTACGTTCTCTCGTACGTCCCCTTTTCCCACTGCACCATGGTTAAATTAGATTGCTAAGCCAAAAACGTTTTCTACGTAAAATCGGAAAAAAAATAGTCATTTCTACCTATTCCCAGAGTCAATTAAAAGCCCCGAGACCGAGATTCTCTTTCAATTCGAAAAGTTCTTCATGCAACAATGTGTATGCCAGAAGGTGGTTTTGATGGGAGGGGTGGCGCTATAGCTTTAGTCAAAATGCCGTTTGTATTGCTGTAAGCCACACAGACGTCGATTGGTAACGTAGCCACCACCGTTGAGGAGTCTATGGAGAAAGTCAAAGCAAAAATCTTCGAAGAACTTTCAATCCCTTGAGCTATTTACGTTTGGATAAGCAAACAGTCTTGGTGGTATCATGGTTTCTTTACTCGATTTCCAAGTAAAAATAGAAAACTTTTGAGACGGTGATATTAACTGGGTGTTTCTCTTCAATTCGATGACTTTACATGAATGTTCTATGACCTCTAATAAATCCAAGCAGCACCCATTTTACATCTGAAACTCAGGGATTTTTTTTTCGAAGCATGCAAATATATGAAAGTACACTGTAGATAAAAAAAACTTCGCTCTTTAGAACAAACGAGCAGAATATATTAACCATTTTATTCGCCAGTAAAGCGAATAAAAATTAATGGAAGTATATATTTCGATTTTGAGGTCGCCCAACTGTTGTATTGAGTAGATTTCGTTATTTGTGACCGAACATCCTACAAAGGCAAATTAGTCTCACATGCTAACATACTCACTGCTGTTGTTCCATAGTAACACATCGGGTAACAAGAACGGTTGGATCCACTTTAAAAAAAAATCTTTTGTTTTTGCTCGACATTTGAAAATGCGGCACCCATCTTGCCCAAAGTTTTCTCATATTTTATTCTTGGTGTAAAAAGTACTGTACGCTTTTTTCTGATCGCTTTTCGTTGACATTTAGTATCTGAACGCAAAAAATTCATACGTAAGCACAGTGTGACAGTTTATATCCCGTCGCCGCCAAATTTCTAGATTATACCGCATTAACTCATTTTCTTACTTTAAGAATGTGACACCGAATCTAGAAGTCTTTTTATCCCAAAAATCCATCTTTAATATGCATACAGCCTCAACTATCCCACAGACTTTAAATCGTCGATCGTCATTGTACATCGATCTTTTCTTCTTTCTTCTTTCACATTGGTCATCTTCAATATTGATGTGCAGATGAGCTTAAATTTAGGCATCAGATTCTTCACTGCTAAATATGAACGAGTAGATTCCGTATAAATCTTTACAAACATTGGATGATTTTCCGCTATCGATAAACCCGCGGCATGTGTACCAACATTATATACAAAAAATCATAGATAGTAATGCCATATCTGTATTACGCTGCTAGTTTTTAATATATAAAAAAAAAAATTTACGATTTACGATTACGATTTATATGGGGTATACACACAAAACACCATTCTAAGCAGCGGAGCCTAATGTGCGTCCTTATATCACCACTTTTTTTAACGTAAATTTTATGCTAAGAAAATAAACATTTAAATATAATCACAATTGCTCTGAAACCATAATACTTTCTTTACATAAACATATTTATTGTTACTAAATACTAAAAACTTTTTTTTTTTACAAAATGGATATATGTATAACAAGGCGCATGCACGATTCGTCCACACACGCCTATTTCCGTTTTCTCTAAGAATCAGTATTTTGGTTTTCAAAGCAATTTACGGAGACAATGGATCTTTGTTTTAATTTTTTTTTTTATCATGATTGGCAATGCCATTAATTGTCTTCAAATTGTTTCAATATCATCAAATGTCCTAAAAATCGAGGAAAGATCTCGATACATTTCAATCATTTCTTTATGTACATATACGTGTGAAGCATAGGATATCAATCGATCCGTTCCAAATGGATTTAAGGCTTTATACGTTTCATACAGAACTATATTTACGATATATTTAGTTTGTAAACTTTTGCCATCTACTGTATATATAAACTCAATTCATGCTACAAACTCTTGCTGTTAACAAGTGTTGTAATGATATACAAACAGATATAAAAGGACGGAAATGTTGGTGAAATGGTATGGCATCAAACGTTTCTCTTTGCTTTAGAAGACTTGGCATGCAAATGATTTTACAAATTTGTATATCTGGATAGTATTCCAGTTGCGTGATTCGTCTTATACATACCTTCCTCAAGCGAACTGGCTTTTTTCAAATAATTTTTCTATTCCTCCATCTTACCTCTTTCTCTATGCCGTCAAAATCTTTACCACTGATTTGTCTGGATTTGTTTTCCTCTTTGTTTCTTGATCTCGTTTATTTGTTTGTGAAAATCAATATTACTTTCCAAATTGGACATATTTCAGTCTGGATATTTGTTTCTGGTGTTTTAATAAATGTCGTTTTGCAATTCTTTCGATAGTAGAGAGCTGGATAAAAAATAACAAAAGCAATTTTGTTGTAGCATTTACAAACTGAATATACATACATATGTACATACCGACATACTGTAGAGATTTTATTGAAGGAAACGGATTCGTTTTAGAATGTGTTTTTTATTCAAATTAGGAATGTTAATATGTCTGTATACTTACTTCGAAGAAATATTAAAATAACATTCACCCAAAGGGCATAATGACTTGCCCTACTTTAGTGTTGTGAAATTCATATATGTACATACATACATGAATATGCACTGCGAATCACTTGAATGAGGCTCCTTTTTTAGAAACTGTGTTTCGTGATGTATACCTGTTGAACATTTTTTGCCTGGAAATATTTACAACATATTTTTCAAAAACTAAGCCATAGGCAAGAAAATATATCGCAGTTCCCCAAATTGTACATATTAATGAACTGCATTAAAAAGTGTATAACCAGCTACATCAGTTGATTGAGGCCACATGAAAAATCGCATAAAATGGGAAAAAACGCATGAAATATTTACATTTTTTGATTTTTAAAAACTTATTATCCATTAAGAATGAATATGCGCCCTATTTTCAGACATTAGTTCTATACGACCATTTTGAACTGAATTATTAATTTTTTTTTAAAAGGTCAAGTGAAAGCTCGTCCCAGACATCCCGGTTAGCGTCAATTAAGTCGTCCTTATCTTCGAATTGGATACCGGTTTTATAAACTTTTCGAGATAGCTGGGTGCAAAAGTTTTCTATGAAGTTCAAGTCTGATATCGTATTCTCCATATTTTGAGGATGAGAAAGTTGTTTTTAACAGAATAACTTTTCCTCAGTCTCCATCCGCTTTTTCAGCCTGAGAGCCCAAGAACCTTTAAACATCTACTACTTTTCCTTTATCCGTTGCCGTCAATGTATTTCCAGACCAAATTTGTATTCAATATAAAAAAATATAGTTATCAGCCCTTTCTTAATTTATTTAAGCTTTTTTATTAAGAAGAATCATAGCTATAAACTCTTGTAAGGAGTATCCAGGATACTCTAAAGTACTGGAGTTTCGATGACCTTACGCGACACTTATGCTACGACCCTGGTTTCATGGATATGCCGTCTGATGGTATGACACCGGAACTTCATCTGGTGTGCAAATTTAGAGTCGACAATTCTTTTTTTTATAATTTGGACGCACTTAACCCTTAAATGCCCAAGGACGCCGATTTTGTCGAAAAAAATATATAACATGCAAAATAGAACACAAACAACTATTTCATTAAAAAAAAATTGTTTAAATTTTTTTAAACCCATATTTTTGACAAAAAACCGGTTGTATCTTTAAAGATACACTGGGCATTAACCCCTCAAAGGCGTTTATGAGAATAATTTAGTATTGATTTCTTTTCTGAGTGTATATATTGGAAAATTAATCTTAAATAACTAGTTTCATTGTTTTATTATTAAGGAAAAGTTTGAGTTTAAAGGTTTATGTGTTAAATTAAATGGATAAATAGTATATTTTACAAATAAATGAAAATTAGCGAAAAAAACGAAATAAATGGTAGTAGATTTAGTGAACAAATTTGGTTCACTTGCGGTTTATGCTAAATTTATATGTTTTATATTATTTTCATAACAAACTGGCTTACAATGAAATTAAAGTATACAATACAAATCAAAAATTTAATGCATAAAATGATAAAATGAAATAATGGGTAAAAGAGGTCTTATGCCAATGTACATATGTTAGCTGCAACGAGGTTGACGATTCTACGATGGTGAAGTAAGATCTACATATGTATGTATGCCGTGTATTGAAGCTACAAACTCTTCTCTGGTTTCTCGTTCAACCTTCATCATCGTTTTCACCTTTGGAAGCTTGCAATTCTGTACCCGATTTCTTCAGATAGTACCAACTGCAAGCATTCCTTTTGTGTAGGGATAAATTAGCAAGGGAATATCTCGATAGTAATTATCATAAAATGATAACTTCATTAAGCAATCCTCAGAAACAATATTTGCCGATGCTTGAGGGTCCACTTCACCTAGGGCCGGTACTTCAGGTGATCTGCTATGTATATATTTCAAATTTATGTATATGCAAATCTGCTTGAGTCGCATAATATAAATAATTGAAAACCCCACTTTTTCGGCTTGTTAGGCAAATATGGCCCATAAAATGAAGAGCACATTTGTTCAACTACATACAACCGATCTTATATTGGTACGCCATATTCAGTGTTTCTAATAATGGCGTAATAGATAAAGGCAGTCACGATTAGGATCATCACTTTCATCTTCTTTAGCTCTGTCATTGAAATGAATATAGGAATGTTGTTGCATCACTACGGTGCGCATCGATTTTTTATAAAACTCCAAAAATCGTTCGTACTCGGGAGTTTGAAGTAAGCCATGTAAAAAGGGATCCCAATAAACTTTCGTAGATCAAGAAGTCTAAAGAGGAATGATGTATCAAGAGCAAGTTCCGCATTGACTAAGGTTTCTTCAACGATACGTTGGTCCAACGACTAAGGAAAGAGGTATGATCGAACTTTAAAAAAAAAATTCCTAGCCTGTCACTTCTCCTGGAAGGGTTGAGTCTTCCTGTGCATGATAGACAAGAATTTTCGCATTTCAAAGACTTGACATCAACTTTCAAATTGTAAAATCTAAAGGACATGAACTCCAACGAACCTTAACTGAAGTTGAGGTGCAGATGAGGTTCAAGCAACATCTGCATCTTCCAAACCTCCCACATCATTTATCATATTGGGAAAATCCTCTTCCCTATTATCTCCGTCCATTTCACCCGGCTCACCTTCATCATTATCTTCATATTCATGTACATTATAAATACCCATAGAACGATAATTCATTGCAAACAAACGCAGCACATAAAAAAAATAGCAATAATCACGAATTAGGCCAAACTGCCCAGTGTATCTTTAAAGATACAACCGTTTACCGCAACATTACGCGAGCTGCGTTTCTTAGAATCCCATGAAACAAATTTCTTTAACTTCACAATAAATGTCTGTACCTGCAATGATTTTTTTTTCTAGTGAAATGTCACCAGGTTCAAAGAATTTTAATAATAAAAATACTTTTTTTTTAAATTCTACGAAATTCGCTTCACGCACGTAATTTGTCTATGGTAACTGTACTTTCAAAGTTAGGAGGCTGAAAAAATTATTTTGATTAGGATTTGAGTTGGTGAATAAGAAACTATTACAATCTTAGCTCTGGACCTTCTATTTGATAAATTAAAATTATTTGAATGGTTGTATCTTTAAAGATACTGTGGGCATTTAAGGGTTAAGGGATTAGGAATACCCTTTTACATGTTTTCATAAGGTGCGGACATTTGAAAGATAGTTAGATAGAGGGAGAGAAATTGATTGGTTTAGTGGTTTGAAACTCAGGTGTAATAGGTTTCAGATTAACTCCAGGGATGGTGTCCAGATAACTGAGGAGATTTGTTTGTTGTCATTTTTTTTTTTTTGACTTCGCTTCTGATTCACAGCCCACCTGATGTCATAAGCATATCAATTATCAACAGAGCGAACAAATTTTCACGCCATATGACAAACCTACTGCCAGTTTTATGTCTTCGCAGTAGTGTTGTCATAATTTTTCGCAATTGATCAGACTGTACCTGGACTTGGCTGTAGAGCGGTCGGAGTATCTTCGTCTGTAGTGACAGTCACTAAGGCTGGGATGTGCTTCCTGGTAGTACAATGCACCAGTTGCGTCTGAATGCTCCAGTGGAGTGTTTACTAACCCCACCCCCTTCATCCCATATTCTATCGATCGACTAGCGATTCAATAGTAAGGGCGCACATATCCAGGTCTTCTTGGATAATGTCAGTGATTCGATGAGCTCGCTCTCTTGTCAATTAAAGTTTAATTTATTTATTAAATACCTCTGGGACTTTGCACAAGCAGTGAACATGCTTCAGACGCAGACAAGCATTCAAAAGTATTACCAATCAAATTGTTATTATCGGTGGTAGATGTAACAGCTTAGCGTTAATAAGATCATAGCCAGGTGACTCTTGTCTGTTAAGATCTGTTTTAATAACAGTTACAACTTCCATTGGTGTAACTGGGGGTGGAGGAATTTCGAGACATATAAGTAACTTCACAGTGCCTTTCATTGGGTTGAAATACATTCTTCAGATACTCAGCGATATTTCTCTTTTCTCAAAATTAATGTTATATGTATAGAAGACGGTAAACAGTTTTAATTGCGACAGTGATTATTTTGTTGATTTATCTGCTATTATTTGGCTCAAATATTCATTAACAGATTAGTTCTTTTGCATTTTTAGCATTTCATCTTCAGAGCGTGTAAGCGCTAGTTTAAAAAAAGAATATATATTTACGGGTGTAATTGTTTTCCAGACCGTCTCTTTGGAGATTAAAATGTACATATAAGCCTTGCAAACATGTACAACTTTTTTTGGAAACATTCAGTCAAATAGAAAGACAGCATTTTACTCCACGAAAAGTTTCACCATTGCCGTCTCTACGGTCTCGTACCGTATAATATAATAAAAATGATAATAAGAATTCCTTTTTCATATAATATCATATCAACTTATACATTAAAAGAGTCAAGAAGTTTACCTTCAACATATTGTACCCATTCTTCCTCAAAGCCTTTTCCATGTTTAGTTGTGAATATGTTTTTCTTTGTTTCGTTCATTCAAAATTTTATATTTTTCTTCAACAAATAACATGCTACTACGAGTACTATGGGAACCTTTGGAAAGAACGTATTGTTCAGGTTTAATTTTATTTGCTCCTTTCACATCAGAAAAGAACAATTATAATTGTTTTGTTGATGTTGTTGTCTCAACGTTTACAATAGCTTTGATGGATTTTTTGCTTACGGTTTGCTTCTGCTTATATTGAAATTGCATTTTAAGAGAAAACGAGTTACAAGTGATTTTTTTTTTGTTGCAGTTAATAAAAGTAATACAGAGAAAACTGATTAGAGATGTGGACCTAAGGTAACCGAAAAAGTTCATGACGTGTCACGCATCACCCCAGCGATGTGAAGTCGAGATTTTACTCGGTCTCAACAAAGATGATTTAAGAACCTTAATCTATCTACATACTTAGTAGTGCACAGTAAATATAAATTTAGGGAGGTGAATATCGTATTATTGTTATTATTATTATGACTTCTGCAAATGTAAATGCTGAGGTCTACTACCAGTCCTTGCAAGATTTTTCGCACAGATTTTCGATTGTATTCATTTGCTCGTTGAGCGAAATAACACTATGACACTGTTTTTGTAAAACTGTAAATCTTTAGATGTCTTCAGAGACAGTTGCAATGTAGATGTCTGAGGCACTCTCGCGTTTAATGCAAGGTTATCGGGAGATTAACCACCGACCAAATCCAAGTTAATAGTAGACTAGCTTGTTAAAGTGGGGTCTATACCAGAATTTGAATCCTTGATTGCTCGTTGTTGCTTTTGACAAATACTTCGAGTTCTTAAGCGCAAAGAGAAAGAAAAGAAAAAAATCATTGCTGATTCTCGCACACTTAATTTGCGACCTACGAAGGTCAATTGTGTGACATAAGTAGGCCTTCTGTTAGATCCCAAAGAAACTCCGAAAAACGTTAGCTGCATTTCCGCGCCTGGAATTCGGGTCTGGATACGAGCGAAACTGATTGTTTACTGCCATATCTGTGTCCAAAAGTTAAAACATCTTAAGTCGACTTAAGGGATTTTAGCTGTTTAGCTTCAACTATTTTTTTAAATTTCATCCTGATGGTAAAAAAAATTTTTAAAAATGGAAAAGTTACAGCGGTTTGTAAAATTACCTAAGTCGCAGGTGTAGCACGTTGCGCAAGGCAAAATATCTTAAGTCAGGTGTATCAGAAGGTAAAACATCTTAAGTACACATTTCATTTTTTTCTTTGAAAATTAATCTAAATCTGTTGAAGTAAAACATCCTAAGTCTACAGCATTTTCCTTAATAGTAAAAGAGCCTAAGTCGACTTAAGATACTTTACAGCACGAAAAATCCTGAAAATCACGAAAAAAAATTTTTTTTTTGTTTTGGTAAAAGAACTTAAGTCGACTTCAGTTTTGAATAAAATCGAAATTTAAAGTAGAAAAACATCTTAAGTGGTTTAAGATGTACAACCAGGTCATATTTGATTTGATGCAACCACTTAAGTAAAATAAAAGCGAATTTATGTACCTAAACCTTAAACTAGTAAAACACAAATATTTTTATTTTATTCTACACTAAATTTGCTCCAATATTTCATATTTTTCTACGCCGCCTGATTGTTTTCAGAAAATGTTTGCAAACTTGTTTGTTTGCTCTCCTAAAAAGTGTACACAACAGACTTAAGATGTTTCATCTCCTCAGCAGAGATATTATGCATTAAAACTGGAAAATAAGAAGGATTCTTTCTTTTTTTTTGTTTTTTGCTGTCAACCAAGGCTCTGTCGATAACTTTGCAACATCCGATGAAACCATCACCTAAATTTTATACAATGGCTTCTAGCAAAAGTGAATTAAGTTGCATATATTATAGAAAGAGTATTGTTCTCGAGTTAGTTGTTTTGTATTTTCCTAAAGAGGAATGATGTTAAGACTTCGGTCTAGAAAACATTACCAAAATTGCTCCCATGGAACAAGATGTCATAATTTGGATATTTTATTAAAATCGAATCAAATTTTATTCACTCGAAAGATGTACTTATGTAAATATATCAAGTAAATACTTGTTTAAAAATAAATAAAATGACATTATAAAAATTTCAATATGGTGTGAATATGAGCGTATTGCTATCGAATATTTCATTCTTATTCAGAAATATTTTATCTACTCTCCGTCCTTTGTGGTCTGTTGGACTTTATTAAATTCACAAAGACCGGGAATTACTCTCTGTATCGAATATACATATGTATATATATGTATATCTACTTACATGCATGCGAACAGAACGCATAATGGCGTGAATGAAAACGGAAATATCATCAGATAAATCAGGAAATTGGGAAGTGTAATAAAGGTACCCACGAAACGCTGCATCCTTTAGCAACAGCTGAGGATTCCATTGTATTGCATTATATTTTTCCACATACACAAATACAGCAAAATACTACATACCCTCGCAGACTCCTGTTTTTATCCTTTTTCATAACCGAATAAATAGAGTTATGTTTCCCCTTTCGACTACTATCTCGTTCTATTAGCGGAAATAGATAGCCATTCATGGACAGCGTGAAATAAACATTGTTCGGATAATATCTTTGAAAGGACTACCAGGGAACAGCGCTAATAATGTTCCACGTGTGAATGGATTTTTCGGAAATGTTTAGTTCCGGAATGAGATATTTCTGTGTATAGTTTTCGATTATATCAGAAAAATTGTGTGCTAGGAGCTAGGGAATGAGAATTTCACCCTGACTTTAGTCAAATGAGAATTTATTATTTTTATTATTCCACAATATTATAAAGATAAGTGCTTCGCTTATAGATCAATCTTTAAGTCATGTACCAGTTTCACAGTGAATATTTCTTACTTTACATACTATGAGCGTCAAAAGAAAGTGTACACCTTCAGGTTGCATCTTTAACCTTTTATTTCAACGAATGCTTTGCATCCCCTTTTAAAATATTTATGTGTGTACATTTCATGAGCAGTTTATTCTCAAAAATTTGGCAAAAAAAACTTATATAAAAGAGGAACATAAAAAGGACAATAACAAAATAAGAAAAAATACATCGTTTTCTACGCGTCAAAGAAAAGTGTACAGTATGCAAAAAAAGGTTAAAAACTTAGAATTATTACATTGCCTGTTTCCCTTTCGACTTCAAAACGGCTTCTAGTCTGCGTGGCTTTGACTCGACTAACTTTTTGGGGAATTCTGTTGAAACTTTTGCCACTCTTCCAATAAGACAGACTTTAACGAGTCTTTGCTGGTTATGACACGTTCTCGAATCTTCCTATCAAGATGCTCCCACAGATGCTCTATCGGGTTAAGGTCTGGGGATTGCGGAGTATGATCCAGCTGCCTAGGTGTCCGATAAAGCAACCATACTTTCACCAATTTGGCGGTGTACTTGGGGTCGTTGTCCTGCTGGAAGACCTATAGTTGACCTAACCTCAATTTCGCAACACTTGATGGTAAGTTTCCCTTAAAATGTTGAGGTAATCGGTTTTGTTCATTGTGTTTTCAATGAAGGCTAGATTTCCAATGCCACATGCTACCATACACCCCCAGACCATAACCGAACCCCCACCGTGCTTTATGGTTGAATTTATATTTTTTCTTCGAATTCTTTGTTTTTACTTCTCCATATTTTGGGGAGTTTTTTCGATCCAAATATTTCAAATTTGCTC
Source organism: Blera fallax (assembly GCA_946965025.1). Lineage (NCBI taxonomy): Eukaryota > Metazoa > Arthropoda > Insecta > Diptera > Syrphidae > Blera > Blera fallax. The sequence continues at coordinate 61,166,477 of OX337246.1, forward strand.
TCATCACTAAAAAGAAAATTTTCCCAGAATGTCAAACCGTCATTTATTCTTTTGGGCGTAGAGCAGTCGTCGCTTTTGATTCTTTTCGGAAATATATGTCCGTCGAACAGAACTTGAACTAACGGGAACTTCAGAATCTCGGCTTATGTTTTTCGCGATTTTCACTGCAACTTCCCTGACAATAGACCGTACTTCACCTTCGGACAGTCTTTTTGGCTTACCAGGACGAGGTCGATCTTTTACATCTTTGAACCTTTCAAATTTTTCTGAAATTTTTTTAACTGTATTGTGGCTTCTGCCAATTATTTTTTCTGCTATATCCCGTAAAGATTTCCCTTCCTGTCTAAATTTTAACACAAGTTTTCGCGTTTCAACTGAACTTTGTTTTCCCATTTTAAAGATGATCTGCTAAAACAAATCATCAAACTCTAGCTATTTTCCTTGCAAATGAACTGCACAACAAGAAATATTCCTCAGGCAAGGCAGAAACAAAAAAAAAAAAAATTAAATTTCTCAGGTAGCACGTACACTTTTTTTTATCGCGTAGAAAATGAAGAATTTTTTGTTATTTTTTGACTGTCTTTTTATTGTTGCACTTTTGCCAAGTTTTGTTCGAAAAATTTTTAAGAATGAACTACTTATAAAATGTGCATATATATTTCATAAAAGAACTCAAGCCATTCGTTGAAATGAAGTGTTGATGTGGAGGTGTACACTATCTTTTGACGCTCACAGTATGTAAATTTGAAAATATTTTCAGACTAGCTGATGCCCGCGACTTCGTCCGCGTGTGTTACTATATTAACATTATTTCGAGACACAACTGCTTAACATCAGGTCACTTGCGCAAATGATGCGCGGCTGTTGCTTACTTTACATTAAGGCAGAAGTGGAAACTTCCTCCCCGTCCGGCGCATGCGCACCACAACTGTTTCTCTTCACAGTGGCAAGAGAACACGCACATATACCCCGTACACATGCAGGATTGAACCTAGGTTGAAACCGGATCGAAATTCATGGGTACGCGGGTCGAGTCGAAACCGAGTTGACCCGACTCGACTCCACTATTTGAGCTGAGTTGAGTCGAAAATATGCCAAAGTACCTGGGTCGAGGAGTCGAACTGACAGATGGTCGTAGTTTGGGTTTTTTTTCTTTTAATGAGAGGAAAAACACGTTCGTTTTATGTGCTTCCATTTGGCGGGCGGATGGTAATTTTTTTTTTTTTTTTTTGCGTGTAGCTGGGTGAAAATCGTTGAAAGACATCGCATGCGAGCTTTGCGATAGTGTGGGACTTGACCCACCCACTAAAAACACCCGGAGAAAGCATGGTGTTACCATCCTTCCAATAATCGCACCTAGTCGTTAAACTAATCAGCAATTTTTTTCTAATACATACTTGTAATTTTATGTTATAAGGAACTAACATTGGTCTGTTACCTTTTGTTTTTTAGCTCGTTATCACTTGGTCGGGTGATTATGTTATATATTTCTTTTAATATATACATATATATATATATTTTTTATTTATTTTTTTTTTCCCCCTAGTTAACTAGTTCGAATGGTTTTGTTCTTCGTAATCTTCTAACTAGATTGTTATTATTAAGTAGTTCGACTACTTCTAAATTAGTATGGTTGCGAAGCCTACCTTCATGTCTTCTTCCGACCTTCCTGACCTCGTCCTCTACCATTTCAATTTTTAGATCCCTATGCAGATCAGCGTTACTTATGTACCATGGCGCATTAACAATATTGCGTAGTACTTTATTTTGAAAGCATTGTATGCTTTGTAGGGTCGTCTTACTTGTGCACCCCCAGAGTTGAAGGCCATATGTCCATATTGGCTTTAAAACTTGCTTATAGAGAAGCAGTTTATTATATATTGAGAGACATGAATACCTCCCTATTAGCCAATACATTTGTTTATATCGAATGTTTAGTTCATCCTGTTTTTCCTTAACATGAGTTTTCCAGCGCAACTTCGCGTCTAAAGTCATGCCTAAGCTGAGCTGAGTTCGAATGCAGAACTACTTTGTTATTTATGTACACAGGTATGTGTTGTACGTTTTTATTAGTGAAGTTAACATGGATTGACTTCAGTTCATTTAATTTTATTTGCCATTTTTTGGTCCATTCAGATATTTCATACTGTCGGTAACTTCCTGCACGGTTTTTCCGACAGCAAGTACAGCAGTATCGTCTGCAAATGTGGCAACAGTAATTTCGTCATTTTGTGGTAGGTCGTTCGTGTATAGGAGGAACAGCACAGGCCCTAACACACTACCTTGCGGTACTCCAGATTTCATACATTTTAATGCGGAGTACTCATTTTCTTGCTTAATTCTATATAATCGCTGCTTTATATATGACTCTAGTATTTCTGAGTATTGTCTTGGAAGATATTTTTTTAGTTTATGGACCAATCCCTTGTGCCAGCCTTTATCAAAAGCCTGTGTTACATCAAGGAAGATGGTAGAGCATATTTGTTTTTCTTCTAAGGCTTTTTCTATTTTGTCAGTTATTCTGTGGACCTGATCTATAGTAGAGTACTTATTTCTGAATCCAAATTGATGGTTTGGTATCAGTGCATTTTCTTCTATAATCGGATGGAGTCGTTTTAGAAGAATTTTTTCGAAAATCTTTGACAGTATTGGCAGCAATGAAATCGGACGATATGAGGTAACTTCACTGGGTAATTTTCGCGGCTTTGGTACCGTAATAACTTCCGCTACCTTCCACATGCGTGGAACATACCTTAGTCTGAACGCTGCATTTGGATGGTCATTAAGGACGGTAATTATTTTTTAAGTTTGCATCCGTTTATTGCATTTCCTGAAAATATGAGGCTAAAATTTGCGTAAGCATATATATATGAATGGATGTTGGTCGAGGATATTTTGTTTGCCAACGAGCTTAGTGAGCGGAAAAGTGCGCAGATTTTGTTTTTTAAAATTCTTAAGTTTTTTGTTAGACGTAATTTTAAAATTATTAATATGGCAGAAAGAAATATGTGGGAGCACGAAGAGGCGCGAGTGCTTTTAAGTATAATGGAAGAAGTAAATGCCATGAAGCATTTTGATGGCAGAATCTTTCGGAATGGAGAAATATACGTATAAGAAATTGCAATTAGAAATGAATGAGCGCGGATTTTCATCGAAAGATGATAAGCAATTTGAAACCCACTTTAAAAATCTAAAAAAAATATTTATAAGTAAAAAAACAGAATAATAAAAGAGGGAATAAGAGGGAAGTGTGCATAAAATAATTTTTTCGCGGTTATTAGACATTTTCAAACAATTCAAAAGACACGAAATATTGAAACACACTCTAACAGTGCTAAGGAATGAATGAATGGCGGCTATGCTCATCTGTCAGTTCAACTCACTTTCAATCAAATTTCGACTCAATCTTTCGATTCGGTGTGTGCAAGTACCCAGGTCGAAATCTCAACTCCGTTTCGACTCGAACTTTCAATCCTGCATGTGTACGGGGTAATAGTGTTGGGTAGGACACATATTTGTTATGAATTTGTATGATGTGTTTGTATGAAGCGGTACAATGTCTCACATTAATTGTGGTGTTGCTCTTAATTCTCCTCAAATGAGTTGCAATGCTGTGTTCACCTCGCATAAGGTTGATCGTTGAGAGAATGGCACCATACCTCAATAGAGTTGTTGCTTTATTCTCTCCTTATAGGAGTAGAGACATTATATTCTCCGCAAACGAATTGGATTAAATCGCAGTGTTGCCGCTTTGCTGCAATTGCAGTAGATCTACTGCATTTATTTCAAAATTTGAATCTTCTGCCATAAAATTAAGTCTACTGCATTTTTGCAGTATGCTCTTCAAGATCGAAAAAATTATCCCTTTAGGACAATACATAACAACAAAAATTAGTTTTTTTAGAGAATCTTCTGTGAAGAAATAGTCTTAAAGTGGCAACGCTGTAAATGTTGTATTCTTTCGTGTACGTGAGAACCTTATATGAGAATGTGAATGCGAAGGGTTTGTATTGTGTATTTGGGTTCTCTTATTCTGATTCTCTTCAACACCACATATGGGAAGTAACAAAATGAGAATACGCCGGAAATCAAACGTTCGAATAATTACCGTCTACGTATGTATATATGAAAACCTTAATAATTTGATATTAAATAAGAATATCATGATAATTTTTATTGAAGATTGAGACCAAGCGTCTAAGTAATTAAACAAAAAAAAATTATCAAAATCTATCCAGTAGTTTTTGCGTGATGCGCGCACATCGATGGACCTAGCTATCATTTTATTTATATAGAAGATAGATAGCTATCATTTTATTTATATAGATAAATTCTAGCATTCTTAGGAAATACTGAACGTACCATTAAGCATTTAAAAAACGTTTAAAACCCTTTCGCCCCGCAATTCGAATAAATAAGCTAGAAAACATTTTATCGATTAAATGTGTCGGTATTTACAGAAGTTTATATATGCAAAGACATTAGCGGGAATAGGGCGGGGTGGCCTGGTACAAAAATGTACCAGTCGGGATGTTGGGTGGTAATTTTATGTACCATTCGTCCGCTCTAAAATTAATGAAAAAAAGAACACAATCTTTTGAAAATCTAAATGTTTTCTTTATTTTTAACTACGAATGGAAAGGCGTAAGACATTTTTTACACAAAAACATTTCGCACTCCTTGCACATTATTTTGGTGCATGTATGTCTTTTCATTTGATTGCAACTATAGCAGCGACGCCTGCTAGAACCTTCAATTGGCAAATGTTTTATTCATGGATCTTTTTTGGGTCGAGCACCTCGGTGGAATGATCTACAAATAGCTGTGGTTTTCAAACCTTGCGCGATCAAATCCTCTGATAAATTAACTAAAAACGTTTTGAATGGTACTTTTTTTCGGTTAATGTCACAGTGAATAACCCACGAATAGACGGCTGCCATCACAATCAATCGATAAAAAGCTTTCCCATGATTTCACGGTAAAATTTGATCATATCTGGGCATGGTACGTTTTTATTGTTTTTGTGACATTTTTCATTTCACAATTGTGGCAGTTGCTCAAAGCTAAGACCTCTTTCGTGTCCTGCTATTTTACACATAAGAGACCAGAGGAACTGGCTTTGAACTCGGCCTCTCCACGTTGTAGCTTTTTGTTGAAAATTGGTACATTTTTTCGGTTAGACATCAATGTACCAGTCGCTGGAAATTCAATTATCTTCAATAAATCCACGGATGTGAAGAAACGGTCAAAACATAAGACAACATCTGGCTCTGTGATTGTACTGGCCAATTTGTTCACAACTCGTTCTCCTAGAGTTCCTTCAACTCTTTGAGTCTCCTTCCCACAGTATATATTAAAATCGTAAGTGTAGCCACTCTTAGCGTCACAACGTAGCCACATTTTTATTTCTCTTCTCTTTTGACAGGCTTTAGAAGCATGTACTGATTCAATGAACTGCGCCCCTTGAATTTCGTCATTGACTCATCGATACTCTGATATACGCTGTCCTGTCTGCATTTTTGAAAAGTTTTTTTCAAACATTCCACTAAATCATTGCGATAGTACGTTTTTGAACTACGAGTATTGGGAGTTTTCTCGGGAATAGTGAAATACATTTTTGAAGTAATCATAACAAATCTATCCCGAGTAATTGTGTTTTTGATTGCCTGGTTTCCTAATGCTTTGTGCACTGACCAGTAATCTTTTAGGCAAGGAAGTCGATTGAAGTACATTACGAACATGCATCCAATAATAACTTCAATTTCGCCAGCATTAGTTGGTTGGATATTTTTATAACGCTTATTTTTGTAGTTACTCGATTGATGTTTAGGCGCTCGTTAGTACACTGTGCTATGTATATATAAAGAGATCGAGGGAAAAGTTTATGGAAGATATCGGATATTGAAGACAGCCTGTTAATATTTTCTGAGATTTTACATTCTTGTGGAGGAAACACAATTTTTTTGTAGTAAATGCTTGACTTGGAGTAGTCCAGATAATGCCTTCAACATGTGTTTCTTCTATATTTGACGAATCTTGTAGGTTGACTGCAGCAGGTAGCCCTTTTGCAGCAGTTTCTTCATAATCGACCTAATCTTCAGAAGCCGAATTATCAGTATCACTTTCAGCGCCTGTTTCAAATTCATTGTCGTCTGGGGGCTGATAAAACTCGCCGCTATCAGAGGAAAAGTCTTCTTCGCTTGAGGAGCTCGCATTTTCCACCAGAGCCATTCTGATTTGGTTATCATCCATCACAAATCTGAAGCTAAAAAAAATACTGTTCCTAAAACAACGTCAAAAAGGACGAGTTGTACACATAAGCACCTCAATAAAGGACGCATGGTACATTTTAGTACCACCTATGTAAAACTGACAATAAAAACAAGGCTTACCTTCTGCAAATATAGCACTCTTCTGAATTATATGTATTAAAAAATCACTATTTTTTAGACTTATTTACTCAAAAATTTAAGAAAATCGCACTCAAATCAATAATAAACCACTTTTTTGCATGACACACCTGGGATTAATGACAAATATAGAACTTAAACTGGAATGAAAATGGAAAGTACCGTTGTTTTTTATTTAAGAGATAGTCAAGGACGGTTTGGTACAATTTTGAACAATTTCTGATAAAAATAAGAGAATTTAAGGATGTTTGAACTTTTGCTGGTACATTTGTGTACCATTCGGAGCGAAAGGGTTATTAAAAAATTCACACAAATCGATTTGAATTGATTGATGTGTGCTTCAACCCCTTTTCAATGTGTCGCATGATATCTGGTATTTCGAAATAAAACGCAAACTAACTGATTTCTCTAAAAAAATTGACCTTAGTGTTAGCAAAAATATAAAAAAAGTCAACACCCGCAGTAGATAATTATGTACATATGTACATATATTCTTAATACCTAGATTTCTCGAAAACTGGAACTGTGTTTGCCATATGGTATTACAACATATGTATGTAAGTTTTCAAAAAAATTCAACACAAAGTTTAGGATTCTTGTTTTGTAAACTTGAATTTCTTTTTCGACGTATGGTACAACCTCTTTTGTACAGTCCTGCGATGACACGAGGCGTATTGTGCAGTGTTTAAAATTCCGATTTCGATCTTTTCTTGCGAAATCTTAGGACACCGCAGTCATGTTGTACAATATTGGGATTTTCATCGACTTGTTACAACGATAGTGCTGTACCAAAGTAATTATGCAGTAACATACAATCTATTTCCATTTAGAAAGTCTAATTCATCAGTGACAGAAGCCAATTTTAATCCCCAATTTGATTATTTCGGACTTGTTACTGCATCAGTCTAAATTCCAACATTGCTCTCCTAAGATGGTACGAGAAAAGTTGTACCAAAACTGAAACTTTGGACATCCTACAAAAGGTTTCATACCATCCTGGAATTGTACAAAAACGGCTGTACCATCCCAGGATGGTGCGGTTTCGGACTCAGTTCGTAACATATGTATGAACACATACATCTTTATTATCATTATATGTACCTACATATTAGTAAGTTTAACCTAACAGAAGAGCTTAGGAAGATAGTTTCAGGAATGAGACCATACCTCATTTTTTATGTACATAAATACAATATTTTTAAAAAAATGAAACAAATAAATACATAAACTATTAGAGGCAAAAGAATGTAAATACGATAAGTAGCATTATTCATTCATATACATATATAACATATTCATGACTGTATTTGGCGACATGTATTTGTGTCATTATTCCTCGCAGCTTAACCAGTGCCTTAAGTGGAAGAATTTCAAACAAATATTTTCATGAATTATGGAATCCACTTACGAAGTCAAAATAAAACCATTCCACCAAACTCATTCAATTACGCTCTATTTGTTGACCAAGTCATAAAATTTCCATGGGGTTCGCTATGCAAATATAATGTTAATACCATGTACGAAAGGGTATATCACTCTTCCTACACAGTTTTTGACAAAAAGAACAAATTTGGTTAGGTCCGTTAGGGATCGAATGGACTCGTCCATATACGTATCGTACATCAGTAAACTCTTGAACCACAATTTTGGGCTATGATCATAAAATTTCATAAATACATTTTTTGGAATCTAATTTTAATCCGCTGAGGAACACATTCAATATACACGCAGTACCGAGACTTTAAATTTTTACGTTATTAGGTCAGAGTACCTACATACATGTAAATATGTGCATGTAAATGATTTGAAAATAGAAATAAATAAATGTTTCTTAAATTAATAATTTAGATCTACAGCAAATATTACATTTAATTTTTTTCAATCATCATTATTTTTAATCAATTGTCCTCTGTGTAGCAAAGTATGTATCTAAATTGATTTACCCTATGGATTAGGATAAAAAATAAAATTTTAAACCACATCCGAAATTATTTTCCCCATTCTTGTGGTCATTCATATTGCGAACCCATCATCGTCTACCACTTTAATGGTTGTGGTCGGCTTGTTCTTAACAGAATATATGTAGGTATGTATGTATGCATAGGCAACCCATCAACTTAATTGAGTGGAAAACCTTTTAAAGAACTCTTTCGGTCCCAAATTCGTCGCCGTCGTCATCATTACCAGTGGAAAACTGACATATTTTGAATTTGTATCCCAGGTCAAGTGGTAGGCAGTGGATATTACATTTAGATCGAATATTCTTCAACCACTCCTTCTGGTAACGAGATGTGTGAAATAAAAAAAGTTATATAAATTCCGTAAACTTCACAAGTTAATTGAATGGAAAATTTTATGAGTATTCTGATTACATATGTACCTATGAATGACATAGATTTTGAATAAGCTCTAAGAATAATTTTCCATCATTTTTTTACATACATATGTATGTGGATACAATTATAATATATCTACTCGTATGCACAATTTTTAAAATTGCTTTTCTTCTTCAATATGAGATTAAATTGTCCTTTCAACTAATTCGTTGATGGAATAAGGATTTCTTCGAGCTTTATTTAAATTTGAAAAACATTATAGAACTTAATTCAATCAACCTCGTTACATTGTTCGAAAGTTTTTGGTTCTCATCGGTTTTGGAGAATGCATGCTGCATGCTGGATTTTGCCAAAGGCCCATGTTTGCAGGTGAACGGTGATACAGTGTAATGTGGCCGTGGTTAGATTGCATCCGATTGCAAATTAAGCCAGCACATGGAAAAGGTGGCGTACAGAGATTAACGCAGTAGCGAATTTTTCTCCCATTGTGGCCAATGGCGATTCTACTCAGTGGGAATGCAATCATGTAATTGGGGTTCTAATTTACCGCTGAAATTTCAATTATACAAAGCCTTAGAGATAGTGATTGTATGTAAAATGAGTGAAAAAAGTAAGATTTTTACGAATAACATTCGGAATCATGAAAATACAAATGTTAAGGTCATAATTATACAGGAGACCTTGTGCTACATTTCAAACAATTGAATTGAAGTAGGAAAAGTGTAATAAAAGCGAAAGGAAAAAAACGGATGCATTAACATATGTATGTGGTAAAACTACAGTTTCTCTGTAACGAATTGTTCAATTGTCTATCTTTTCATATTCTCAAGAAAATGTGGGGGCCGTGGCTCAGTGGTTAGTGCGTTGGCTTACTGAGCGGGAGGTTCGATGTTCGAATCCCAGAAAACAGCTTAAAGTTTTCTCCGGGCCCCACCTCTCACGAATGCCTGACAAACGTCCGAGAGTAATAACTGTCATGAGAAAGCTTCTCAATCTCCTTTCGGATACGGCTCTAAACTTTAAGTCCCTTCCGTTTATGTGTAAAAATATAACACACACAACACGAATGGATGCGAGAAGCTGGGCCCTGGACCACATACGGTTGCGCCAGGTATTTGTATTTGTATTCTCAAGAAAACTTTCTTTAGTTTAGATAAGGCGTCGCAATTTGATTTCGAGTTGTATTCAGATTTATAAGAAACATAATTTCGAATTTGAAGAAATTTACAAACTTGATTTTGAAGATTTTTTGGCACCAGATGTGAACCAAATTAAAATGAGTATAGAGTACTTTTGTCAACAGCACTCACTCCTCTGTTTTCGCGCTCTAGGTAGATGATTTACACAACTACTTAGGGAAGGTTTTAATATTAAAATATTAAATTGATATGAAAATCCTTGTATATCTTGTATACTAAAACATGCGTGGAATTATAAAACGATTCTAAACTTCCTGCGATAAATGGAATCAAGAAATAAACTTGGCTAAGCCCAAGCTACATTTTTTTTAAAATAAAGGTAGACTATCTTGGCATTAAAAATGTTCTTTTAAAGAATGGTAGGTACAAATAGTGTTTAGATACAGTTGTTTAGGAGTGTGGCTGACATCAATATTAATATTTTCAAAGCATAAAAAAAAAAAAAAATAGAGAAATATCCGGAGAAACAGTGCACTAGCATTATTGAAAATCAAATGTAATTTTTTTCTGTGGGTATGCATATCAATTCAAGCCTATGCAGCACGAAGTTACCCTGCTACTACTGTGACAAGGTGCTTAAGGTGCTTTTTCTTAATTTTTTTTGTGCATTTTTTTGGGACAAAAATGGCTTTTACCACAACTTCCGTTATTTAACTATTTAATGTAATTTATAGAAAATTTATCAAAGATAAAAGTTTTGCATATTTGAGGAAAATGCATTTTAAGTAAAAAATTTGAACAACAAATTTTCATAATTTTGACTTTAAGGAGCCATAACTTTTTTGTGGCTGCATGAAGTTACAAAAAGTTTTCACAATTTTATGTGTCACTCAATTGTCTCTTCAAAATGTATAACTGTAATAGATCAGAAGTTATACTATTTGAAGTTGTTATACCTCAAAATCGGAGGTATAACAACTTCACTCCCACTTTGACTTGCTATAACTCGAACTGGGGTGAAAATAGTAAAAGGGTTATATGTACCTCTTAACTGGGACACCCTGTATGTATTATATTTCACATAAGGAAAAATGTCGGAAGCACTCGCGCTTATAAGCTTAGCAAGATGAGTCCAAGTGCACAACAATCAGTATCCGATATCTGACATGTGGGTGGAAAGTAAGCACAACTGATGTTTAGTAAGAGTTACAACACTGGGTACCGCCTGACAGCAATCAGAGTCTGTCTCATTTCTAAAACATCCAGCCATTATATATTTTGTAACATAGAAAAATAATACCGTTAGATCCCGTAAGATGCATATGTACATAGAAAAATGACGGTATCACTAGTCGAGTCGATTGAGTCATATCCGTCCGTCCCTTCGTTCGTATTGTTACAACATTTGAAATGCAAGGTTTTGGAATAACAAATAATAATACATACATACAGCACAGAAACAGTCAATTTTCAAAAAACAACATCAATATTTTGCAGCATTTTGAAGCATTTACTTCATGCATAATTTACTCACACATAAGCATATGTAGAACTCCACGCACTTGCAGACGTTTTCCCTACAAATCAAAATTTTTCTTTCCGCAAGCACTTTAAATAAAGTGCAAAAACTATCATTAAAATTAAATAAACAGCACTTGCTCTTTATCACCGCAACTAAATCTAATTTCTATAATTCGCTGTCTTCCTCAGGCACTTGCCTTTTTCCAACTGAAATAAACACGCCGCAGGATCCTCACAAACGCATTTGTTTCTTTCATTCTTTTATTGCCCAAGAAATGGTTAAACGTAAAATGTGCTCATGTTATCGTTTCCTTTTTCCATTCCACGAACGATTTCCCGTCCCAGCAATAATGCAGCAGGCGCCGCTCAATGGATGGGTTAAATAGGTTTCTTTCTCGCTGGAAGTACCACCATGGGAACGTTTGTATAAATCTTGAACAATGACATTTATTTGCTTTGTAACTTTTTAATGGTGGCGAATTTTATTGAGCACTTGAATTAGTGAAAGTGGCGCTTTCTAATGTTTTGGCACATCTTTTGCAAGGAAGATCGTGCCTTCACCTAGTGAGACAACATGACATCAGGCAATTAAACTGGCTATAAATTCGTGTGAAGCAGATTGAGAACGTTGGTTGCTGCTATTACGTGTAGTGGAAGATAAACATACATGCGCATGTAACCAGCGAACGTTTTTATTACCTGGCAATTGAGGTATTTTCTTCTGCGAAGATACGTTCCCCTGCTTGGATTATAGGTGCTAATCGTGATGACCTTAAAGGTTGGCATTGCTTTTATGAAGAGGTTAGTCTTTACAAAACGGTTAGAATTATTGATAGGTATGTGAATGTGACTTTCTTTTCTCTGTTTTTAGAATGAAAATGTGTAAGTAATCACTTGGTTGAGAGACTTATATTAACAGGATCAAATGAACAGGGGGTATGTCATTTCATTCAGCAGTAGCGTAAATTTCAACTCAATAAATTGTGTACCAGTGAATGGCAGTGCTTCGTTCTTTGGCTGACGATACGATATGGTATTTGTAAAATAATAAGAGAAAGGAGTCTGTGATTTTTTCGGCTTTTACGTTGACATGCTTGGATATATGAACATACATACATATGTATTGCCTCCGTCCTCACGCAAGTGAATACGTTGGAGAGCCAAGTCAATTCATTATAAGGGCTTAGCATTTTTCTGCCGCTTAATGCAGGACCACGCCTTGTCATAAGATTTCTGCATATATTGACAAAAGTTAGAATACCGATACAGATACTAATCACACTGGTCTCATAGTATTAATATACGCATAGGCCTTCATTTACATGAATCGAATATCCACGTCCCTAAGGATTTGCTTTTTAATGCTCGGCAAAGAAGGGCTAGGCTTCAATCAATAGTAAAGTTCATTCGCGAGAAGATTGCATATTTCATATTCTCATCATATATGTATATACTTAAATGGCTCCCGACCCTTGGAGAGTCTCTGCCTGAGACATTGCTACCTTCCAACCTCTGCGGTCCCGGGCACGTTTCCTCCAGTTCTGAAGATCAAGTTTTCTGGTATCCGCGACAGCTTGGTCTTTGTACCAGAGGTTCGGTCTTCTTCGCGGTCTCGAAACTGGGGGCTGTGATTCGGAGATCCTCTTGGCTGGAACGTTGTTGTCCATACGCTCGATGTGGCCGAGCCAATGCAGTCAGCTTATCTTGGCTTTTTGGACTACATCCACATGCTGGTACAGCTCATAGAGTTCGCGGTTGTATCTTCTTCTCCATTCACACTCCTCGCATATGGGACCTAATATCCGACGAAGTATTTTTCGCTCGAACGTGCCCAATATTTGCTTTGCTTTCTAACTTATCGTCCAGCACTCGGCACCACATACAAGAACTGGTAAGATGAGCGTTCTATTGAGCATTAATTTGGTCCATTAAGTTAGAACTTTTGATCCCAGTTGTGTTGCCAAACCAAAGTAACCGCTGTTTGCTTGGGTTATTCGTCGTCGAATATCCACAAAGGTGTCAATTTGTGGGATTTATATTAGTTCCGAAGTAGGTAGAACAGTGACGTTGTGTCCAAGGTTGTGGGCAGATAATTTTTTGTTTGTTGATAACATATACTTCGTGTTGTCCCCATTCACTTTAAGACCAATTCGTTCATAATCTTCAATTGCCGTAAATGTCTCTACAACGGCTTGGCGGGATCTTCCGATGATGTCAATATCGTCTGCGTATCCCAGCAGTTGGATAGATTTGTTAAAAATAGTGCCTTCCGTGTTTACACCTGCCCTGCGCACTATCTGCTCCAGCACGATATTGAAGAAATCACATGACAGCTCATCTCCTTACCGAAATCCGGTGAATTTTTGGAAGAGCTCAGGACGATAGACTAAGTATGTAGCTTATTTGGGATTCCTCAGAAGTGTTAGGTTGAAATGGTTGGAATATTCTTAAGGAGCTTTTTGGAGACATTTCCTTAACCTTTGTACAGAAATAGCATTTATTATGTGTATTTTAACACTTACCTATTATTTCTCTAATTACATATGAAAAGTAACCAAGGAAATATTGGAAAGTAGTCCGGATTCAACTGCTTCACCAAAGAAGAACTCGATTCAAGCATTACTACTCCTGCTGTCATGCGTAGCATCTTCATCTTAGCAGCCGTTAATTCCTCATACTTTTTGTGCATTGTCCATCATTCCGCACCGTATGTGAGTGCCGGACGAACAACTGCGTTGTAGACATTCTAATCCTTATACTTTGGACTACATCTGTGGTAGATTTTCCCGCGACAAAACCCGCAGTGGTCATTAAATTGTTTTACTGCAATCGGCCATCTAATACCCGCTTAACGATCTTCATGTTGTCTGACATCAGCTTAATAGAACGGTAATTACCACAAAGGAGTTGGCCATGAGCATTGTTAATGAACTTTGACGAACGAATCTCCTGAGCATTTTTTCTTCTTTGGGCGCCTATACTAAAGATGGTTGTTCCTTTGTTCAAGTTGTCTTATCAGCAAGCGAAGAAGATATTTCTTCCGATTCCCGATACACGACCTCCATACTCTTTGCTTGAATTTGGGACCACTTCTTGTTCGCGAAACTTTTGCAACGTTTGTATTCCAATTCGAAGCGAGTTCTATCATCTCTATTATTAGAGGGGGACTTCCACCAAGCCTTGAATGTCACTTTTTTTCCACTTATCACTACTTTAGCTTCCTCTGTCCACCATGTTTCTCTGTCGTACGGGCAGTGTCCTTTTGAAACTCCGAGCAGTGATGTAGCTCTCTCGGAGCAAGGTCGCTGTGAGAAATTCCGCATACATACTACATATCTTGTGCTCTGCACTCTTTAATCTCAACTTCATCGATGTTCTCACGGCGGTAATTTTTCATGTTGACAATAAATGCTTCACCTTTTTCTTTATCCAGATTGTACCATTTGATTTTCGCAGTAGCCTACGACCACATAATCTATGTGCTATCGCGAAATCAGCTTGCATGAAGTTGAGGTACTTCATATAGAAAAACTCCTTATCCTCAATAAATAAAACGATGGACCGAAGCTTGAGTATTGTTTTTATTGAACCAAAAATAGTTTTATTTTTATTCTTCTTTTTTTTTTTTAAATTCGCGCGCGCCAAAGGGGGTATGAATAACCTTATGCTGATTTCTCAGGGCATGCGCGTTAAGTCTACTACCTTTAATCTATTCCATATCATACAGATACTTTTCAGAAGCTAACAACTTAGAATCCAGAGACTCTATTACAGACAGAAAGTTAAGGCCACTTCTATCGTTACAACCCGATCTCAAGAGGATGATAGTTCAAACTGACTTTCTACTTGTCATACTTTTACTATGCTATTTGTAGCTGGCGTTTATCGCATTTTTCCTAATCACATTAATTTAGCGACCGTTGAAAATCATATTTATTAAAATGCTAATGTAAAGTTTATTCAGAAACTAACTATCTGACCCATGCTGGCCTTACTTCACCCGCCCTTAGCAGTTAAGACAATTGTGTAACTTACATACATATATCTGGTTGTATACACATACATATGTACACTGTCTCAAAAATTTATCCGTACACTTCGTGACACAAAATTCATTACTCAATATATCTGGAACGAATCATCTCATTCAAACAAACTAGCGGACCCGGCGAACTTCGTCCCGCCCAAAATTGATTTTTTGATAGAAATAATTTCGAGCATTCAGTATTCCACCGGAAATTAATTTTTGATCGAACATTTGCGATCGATAACAAATGATGCCACTCGAATTTCAATCATTGATTGAATGAAACACTTTTCGAATTCAATATCCTTTATTTACACAGAATGTAAAGAGGTTCAGGGAATCACATGTCAGGTCAATTCAATGCTTTCTGGAAGACTACATTCTTTGTTTTGTTGTCCGGCGCGTAAATAAACAAAGACGAATGCTTTCCAACACGCGAACATGCCACATGCGCGAAGCATGGGAATTCGAGTTTAATCCCACACACTTGCAAAGATTGGCCTTGTGATTTATTGATTGTCATGGCGAATGCAAGGATTTAATCCACGATCCTCAACAATTTTCCCACCGAATGACGTCATTGGAAAGGAACAATTGTATTTGTGGGCATTCGTCAAGAAATGTCTTGATTCTGGTGAGTCGCCTTAAAGCAAAGAGCGCAATGATTCTCGTGCTTGCGTCAACGGTGGTAATTTTACTTTACCACCTGCACAACACAATCCTGGTGTTTCCGAATGAAACTTTAGCGCATTGCAATATTGACAAATCACATTTATGGGCTAATCGTAACACATGGCGGTTCGCTGTAGTAAATCGTGCAGTCATATTGGAAATCGGCGCGATGTAATTAGACATTCACGGCAACTTTTCCCACTCGACGATTGGCGTTTTATTCAACTTGACGAAGCAGATCGCGAATGCGCTGCTGTCTCAGCCGTTCAGCAGCTGCGTGTGCTTCTCGTTCCTCCTGAGTTTGTCCTACACGACTTTGCGAAGCATGTGCTCGGCGCGTTGCTCAGGGGTTTGCGAATCGCCAATCTTCGTGCATTGCGACTGCGTGAGCCAATGTTTGATCTTCTGATCGGCGGCGTAATGTCTCCCGAACACTGAAAGTACAATGTCGAAGAAGTTTAATTATCATCCTCGAGGCAATATTATCTGATTCGCACTGAAAACATTAGAAACGTTTAATGTTTTCGATAAACTCACCGTAATCACTGAAATTTCCACTTCAATCACCGGCAAAATCACAAAATATCAGCTGACCTTCATAAACTTCACTTGATTGGGCCAGCGCACATTTCCCCCACAGTAAAACTAAGTTTATAGAAGAGGAGGAAGAAGTGTACAGTATAAAAAGGGGTAAAATGTTCATCCAACGTTGAAATGGTTTAACATCGGGGTAAGCTTCTAGGTGAAATACATTCAAGCTTCTAAGTGGACCAATTTAGCTTGGTGCAGCCATTCTGTCAAATGCATCGAAGTTTGCCGTCTAGTATATGTACATATGTAGTTAGTCCATGGTGAAATGATGAAGCAAAAAGGACACCTGTCAAATTGTATACAGATGTTGTTGCACGTGAATGTGTGGGAAAAGGGTTTTTCCGATTAAAAATTTTCCAAATTTGGAGTTCTGGCAATTAATTTCATTGTATTATTTCTTCAAAATGAAAAAAATGATTGTCCGGGAAACTTTTCCCAATTTTAAACCTTTACAACCATTTGAATTGTAATATTATGATCAAAATGAAAAAAAAAATAAAAATACAAAATGTATTCTTTTTCCTTCAAAATTTTCCAATTTTTTCGCCGTAAAAATGTTCCTTGGGCGGAGACGAAGACAATAAAAAAAGGACAGCTCAAATCGGACCATCCGTTCCCGAGTTATGAGCGGTCTTACGTATGCCAACTCTTTTTTATATATATACAAGAAGATATAGATAGATGAAAGGCAATTTATTTGAGATATTAAAAATTTACTTTACTAAGAAAATATCAGAATTTTTCATTACAAAAATAAAAATTAAAGGAAATTACTTCCTTTTTAAAACTGAAAAAATTATTCGTACAGCGCACGAACTAAATTAATAGTACCGTTATGAATATCCGAATATATGAATTTGCACTTTTTCATGTTAGTGCACTATTTGGCTTTGTGGTAGCAGTTCATCAGAAGGATAAAAATATGAAGCAGAAAGTGCGTAAGGGCATTCCTAAAGACATTAAGGAATTAATAATAAGTTTATGGAAGAAAAATACAAGTTTGCATGAAATTGCAGTGATTGTTGAAAGAACACACTCATCAGTTCAGTATGTAATAGATAAGTACAGGAAAACAGGATCAGTAGAAATTGCAAGTGGCAGGGGACGGAAAAAAAAGTTGGCTTCTCCACAGATTAAGCGTAAAATACTGCGTATGGTGAAGGAAAATCCTAAAATAAGTGCTACCAACCTAGCAGCAACACTCATGCAGAACTTGCAAGTTGACGTAAATCCACAAACCGTCAGAATTTTTTTGCATTCTGAGGAATATATGACCTGTGCACCACGAAATAAGCCATACTTGTCGAAGATAAATATAGAGAAAAGGTTGTTGTTGTTGGCATCACGCAGATGAATGTATTCTTCGGTACGCAATTTTGCTGATTTACACGTACATACACACATACATACAATGTCAGAAGTTCCTTTTCGATTTTGACATACATGCACATATCAACGGCGAACTGATGAAACAATCTGCGGCATTGCAATATGTGATTGTCCTCGTATCGACGAATCATCAAACGGTAGGCATGTTTCTTGTTTCTTGTTTGTTTCTCGACTTGTAAATGAATAATGAACTTTTGTTATGAATCGAATTGAAAAACGATTAACAACATTGCTACATACATATGTACCGGTTAATGGATTAATCATCTTGATCAAAAAATGATATGCATCCTCTCCGTGGAAAAATATCAGCGGGTATTGTAATGTATCGTACGAAAGATGGGTTTCGCAGATACGCTGAAGGTTATCACCATCACGCCGTCGAAGCACCACAATGTGCGTTTGGAGAGACACCAAATTCTCGCCCACAACCACAATGGCAACTTCATTAAGCCCCGGTGCATTGAAGCGTCTTTCATATTCGCCTTCTGGTTTTTTGTCTGCTCTGATCACTATTATTTCTTAGCGCAGTCTTGAACAATTTCACCAATTGACTATGTTTATGTAAGAGTTCTTGCATCTGCGCAATAATATCTCGCCTTACCGCACGACTAATGGCATGTTCATACATAAACAAGCTGAAATAAAACATAATACATACATTAAACATAAGCAATCGCTATAGATCATTCAACTACAGTACCCTAAACAATCAATGCACTTGAGTGACCTCGTAAACATTGCACAATCAATAAAGCGAATTTAGCAATAAATATTACCACCTAGAAATTACGATTAGCTTGTAAGTCCAATTATTGATTATTGATGTCATACCATTAATGCTTATATTGTAAGTTTAAGTAGATATACATAAATAGTGCATGTAAAATAGAATAAGTCAGTAGCAAATAAACAGTCCACTACTACCTACCACTGAATTACCATGCCACAACGCTGATTGATTTCATCATCAGAATTTCCAAGGAAATAAATCTAAAGAAATTTGTGATCAGCATTCACTGGCAGCAACAATGCTCCTGCACGATGGTGAATTTTTCCTTGAATCTGTGACATTGTGCCACAAGGGTGGCAATGGTGTAGTGGTAGCGTCATCGTTCGTCGAGCTGATGGTTCACGGTTCAATCCTCTTATGTCAGTAAGCATTATATGATAAGAGGCAGTCCGATCAATTGAGAAAGTTTGTGACAACACTACTGCGAAGGCATAACACTGGCAGTAGGTCTGTCATATGGCTGGAGAAATTGATCGCTCTGTTGATAATTGATATGCTTATGACATCAGGTGGATCGGGAAAAAAAATACTGTGAATCAGAAGCGAAGGCAAAAAAATACATGACAGTATCAAATCTCCCCAGTTATTCTGGACACCACCCCTGGAGCTAATGTGAAACCTAACACATCTGAGTTTCAAACCACTGCACCAATCTCTTTCTCTCTCTCTATCTACATTTCCGACGCCCGCACCATGTGAATAACATGTAAAAGGGTATTCATAACCCCTTGAGTGCGGGTAAATTATAAAAAAAAAAAAATTGTAGACAAATTGAAACAACCAGTGCAGTAACCAGATAACTCCACTTTTTCAAATGTTGAGAAAACTAAAAAAAAAACTATTTTAAAAATAGGAAAACAAAATATTTGCAAATTATGGATTTATTTTGGAAAGAAAACCTAAAAGTAGGGTAAAGCACCCTATTGTTGGCACCCCCCCATTGATTGGCATGTGAACTTTAAAACAATTTTATTGTAAATAAATTATTTTATGGCTTTTGGGGTGTTTCACTTAGTTTATACACAGCAGTATGGCCGTGAGTTTAGTTTAGTGACATTTCAAAAATTATAGTTTTTAAGTATAAAAAAAACTATTTTTGTTTTTGGACTTGTCTTGTTTTGCACCGTTTTTGGTCGAAATCAAATGGAGAGCTTCATTTTCATCTTCATAGTCCGAATTTTCAGCTTTTTGAACACACTGCTGGGGAGCTCCATTTTTACAAAAGGGCATATCCGCTGAAGGAACATACTTTTTTGCCAAAGTAATCACAAACTAATATCTTTTGGGATTGAGAGGAAGCTTGTTTGGATAAAATATTGTTTGCTTAAAAGGGTCACATTGCAGATTTGCTTTAGCTTGTTGTTGTAAGAGCGTAAATGCAAAAAAAGTAGAATATGTAGCTTTTAAGCATGATATGATCTAAGAAACTTGTTTTCCGTTAGTTTGTCTATAAAATTTTTTTTACGTACGGAGCAAGAACAAGAGATTTTCTGCAGATGTATTTTTATAATTTGCGGAATTTTTTTTTCAGTTCTGCATTAAAAAACATATTTCGCGAAAAAGTGGAGCTATATGGTTATTACACTTGGTGCTTCTATTCTTGATTTATGAGCCTCGGTGAAACGTTGTGAACCGCTGATGATTGTTTGTGTATGTGATACATGCTGCAGTCGAAAAAGAATTTACCTTAAAAGTTGAGCTAAAACCTCATTCTTTGATAATATTCACCTTAAATGATGTAATTTGGAAGGAACTGTTGTGCTTTGTATATCCTGCAAGAAATGCTTCGAACGAGTTTCTTGGCCAGAAAGCAATGATGCCAGTGGCTTTTGTGGTGGTGTCAATTGTGGCAATTTGACCTTTTCGCTCGCACAACATAATCCTGGTGGTTCGTATACAAACTGCACAGTATTGCAATGCTAACCAACAGTGCTCATTGTTTCGAAATCGACCGATAAATCCGCGGTGTAATCGACTGTTGGATTGTATCTGAACGCCAACCGTTCATTTCGAATGTTTTGTCGACGTTGCAAATTATTTTGGGCGTATACTTTTCCGGTGGATTTTCCAACAACAAAATTTAAAAAAAATCAGCCAAATCAGTCGAGCCGTTCTCAAGTGATGATCTTTCATACATGAGGCAATTCATTTTTATAACTTTATTGAACGTGCAAGTTATCGAGTATTCTTGACGTTAAAAAGAGATTAACTGCTCACGAATAGTCACTGTTGTCATTATTAATTCTGTGCTGAAAATGTAAAATATCTTACATCTGTTTTGTATAAGTAGAGGAGGAGAGCAATTCAAGTTTGCAAAAATTTTCTGAAAACAATCAGGCGGCGTAGAAAAATTTTAAATATGAAATATTGAAGTATTTAGGTACATAAATTAGCTTTTATTTTACTTGAGTGGTTTCATTAAATCAAATATGACCTGGTTGTAAATTTTAAGTCACTTAAGATGTTTTTCTAAAATTCTAAAATTAAATTCGCACAAAAATTAATAAGGTTGTGGTATTATTACTTAAAAGAAAATATATTTTTCCACTTCAACATTTTAGTACATTTCTTTATCACGACTTTGTTCAAAATACAAAAATTAACTAATAAAAAAATAGTAGACGAGAGCAACGTGTTACACCCGCGACTTTAGTTATTTTACAAAAGGCTGTAACTTTTCCATTTTTAAAGATATTGACATCATTGAGTTCAAAAAGAGCTGAACAGCTAAAATCACTTTAGTCGACTTAAGATGTTTTAAGTTTTGGACACAAAATTCTTCTGCAGTGATATTTACATGGGTAGAACATATTTCTCTTTAATTTAGATTAACTTATACAAAAAAAGTAATCAAAAAATCCTAACAAAGGCTTTCAGCAAAAAGATTAATTAATTTTTATTTATTAATACTCTTCAATTTCACATAATTCCTTGCAGTAATAAAAACTTAAATATCCAGGGGAAATGTGATTGAAACACAACATTCCAATATAATCGACTGCAACTGTTTGCGATTTCTTTCGTACCCCTCCGCAATTTCATTTAAAAAAGAGTACATTTCCAAAAAGCTGTCAATCCGTTTCGGTCAACAAAAAACGTATCCCTACCTACAGAGTTTCCTGAAATGTACATAGAAACCCGGTACAAAATACAATTTTACTGAATGGAAGAATTATCAAATTCTACTGTGCATTGTGTTGCAATTCTATGGCAGAACCCATCTATAGAATCACCATCAGAATCAGAGCACAACCCTCTGCAACCAAGGTAGAGAGGTAATTTGAAATTTATTTGCCAAATATCTGGAGGCATTCAAATGTGCATCGATGCTCAAATTCCTAAATTAAGCGCTCTGTGTTTTCCATCCATCGACGTCGTCGTAGTCATCGTAGGAAATTCCATTTAGTTTCTGAGTTGTATCCTCTTTTTTTTCCGTTTTTTTGTATCCCCCGTCCAGTGTCGCTTAGTAATTTATAGATTGCATGCGTTTTTTGTGGGAGACGCGCTCGGTATACTTGGAGTTTTCTACATGGTTAGTCAGGGTTTCTCAATGAAAATTGCTCAATTTGAATCTGGTATCTCGTTTGCTGTCCATTAAGTGTGTCGTCATACATATATGTATAGCGAGCTGCATCTGTGTCGAAAATTAAGTTTTGGACACTCATTACACACTAGGTTGTATAACGCCCGCAACATGACATAAATAGAGAAAATTATTTTCCAAAATTAGCATATAAATTAGTTTCTAGATGGTAACAATGCGCGGTGCTCGCTTATGTGCAATCAGCTTGACAGTTTTGGCACAGGAATGTATGTATTCTGTTTGTACGAAATAGGCATTAACGTGACATGCATGATATACAGGAGCCAACAGTTACAACCGAGGACTTAACGCGTTCACAAATTATTCGGACATGAGGCGTTTACATTATACTTCTCCTCCTACCTTTCAATTACAATCCAGGGTGTACCTTCAATCCGGTGTCATTGTGATTGTTGTATGTACATACATATATTTTTTCAGCATTAGAGGACGGCACATGTCTTAATACATATTATACTACGTAAAGCGTTTAGTTTTGACAGTTCATATATCAATGAACTTCATTGGTTCACATGATGTCCTAAAAGTGGTGAATGGATTATTTATTACTGATGACATTGTGTTTTAATTTATGGTTATATATACAGCTTTTCATAACATGCGATGCAGTTGCATTGATGGCTTAAAGGGATTTGTTTTGGCGTATAAATTGATTTATTGCATACTCTCAATTAAGCGCTAGTGTGTTCACTGCTTAAGAAAGAGAAATAAATAAATATTTAATTTTGTAAATGGTTTAAATGGAATTAATATTCCAAAATACAAAGTGCACAGATGGGGCTATATACATATGTATGAGTATCCTTCACCATAACTTAACAACCTGCACTATTTTTAATAAAGTCTTGGTATGGTCTCATGCTTTGTTAAAAAAAAGTTCTCCATTCGCTCAGGTCTTAAGATAAAATGAATTCAATACAATGCTGGAATTATTTAATTTTGTATACTTCATATATAGCTCGAATACCTTAAACCGATTTAACACATGATCTTCTATTACAAATCAAAACATACGCAATTTGTTAATTAGTCGATTTTTTTTTTTTTTGTTTATCGATTTTGGTTTACTTTTGTTAAAACCAATATAGAAATAGGCTATAGAGTTTGGGATTTCATAGTTTTTTATTTGTTTTGATTCGCCTGCTAGGAAAAGTTCATTGCAATCCAAATGCCAATTCCATCTGAGGTGGGCGAAGAGATCTAAACATCCAACCTCCCGCTCAGTAATTCAATGCACTAACCAATGAGCCACGGCGCCCACTTTTCAATAGTGGGATAATTTTTTTCGGTTTTGTTTAATGCTCCACTCGTGTTGGCTTTAGGTAGATTCTTGCCAAGTTCATCTACTTTGATAGTATCGAATTAGGCAACGACCCACTAATAAATAAAGTAATTGCATTATCACAAATAAATGTTTACCATACATGTATAATAATATTGTCTCGGTATACAAGGCCTTTCAAATCGTGTAGCCCGGTAAATTTTTAATTTATCAGGCTTTGAAATGTTATTAATGCTCTTTTAGGATACAGGACATTGGTTTAAGCTTGTATAGCTGATAGACATTAGTCCAAACGGTGTTGGACCATTCATCGTGATTTATCAGCATTTAATAACCTTCTAACCATCGACTTAAGAAACACGGACATATCGATAATATCCTCAATTCTTGGAAATGCAAAAGCTCCTGCAACTGCTATTTTATTAAATTTTATTAATTTTCGGCTATTGTATGCATGTAGTCCTGTTTGGTATAATCATCCTATAGTCGAATACGCTTCCATCTTCTCTGTTTATTAATTTTCTTTCACAGATTCGGGTTTCCGCATAGATTCGCTTCTCGCGACCATTGGTGTTATGAGTGTTTTTATATATTTCGCATGAATGGAAGGGATCTACAGCTTAGAACGGTAATTCGAAGCTTGAGCATCCCGCTCAGTAATCCAACGCACTTACCAGTGATCCACAAGGCCGGTTAAGAGGATAGACACACCAAATAATAATATGGCTATAGTTAATAGTCGCAATTATGATGTTTGGTTTAAATCGAGGGATTGAACATTATATTATTACTACGATAATAAATCATTACTGACAAAATACATATGAAAATGTCGTTTCATTTTAGTTCATTTACCGTCCACAAAAGGAGAAAACTACTCCCAACTCGCATTTTTACGCCGTTATATATTTGTGCTAATTAATATATGTAAACTTACCTGGCACTATGGCTAAGTGTGACGGTGATATTGTTGTGTCATTATATTATTTTATTTAATACCTCTCCTTGTGGTTTCTTAGTTTCTGTGGACGTTGTCTTCTAAATTTATCCGTCGCACTACATCAAATTGTCTTCAACAGAAAGCAACGCTGTAATTATCACGAAGATGTCGAGATAGTAATTTTTTTGTCGATGTAACTAAACTGGTTAAGATGGGGATTTAAAAAAAAAAAAAAAAAACTCTGGCAGAGGCAGCCTTTTGGTCTACAATTGTAGAATCATGCTCATGAAAAAGTATGTGCAGAGAAAGTGCTCATAAAAATGGGGTGAGGGTCGTATGGCCATTACGGATTCACCAAAGTGTGCTTTTACTGCCACTGCTGTGAAAAAAGATAAAGTGCACTTTGTTCATAAATTACGTTCTACTAAATATAACTTAGCTCATTTTTCGGGGGGAGATTATACTCAAAAGGCCCTCGCGGGTGTATTGTATTGTACCATTTAAAGAAGTTTAGTTCATGTTAAAAAAAATATATGTCTAGGAGGCTTTGCGGATTTAATGATTATTTTAGAACTAATTTGTTTCATTTTATAAAAAATTTATACAAATCGTTAACGTTTACTTCTACCCACAATTCAAATCTGCAAGTCAAAACTTCCAGTCGAAGAAAACAAAAATACTACCTTGTTTACATGTTTCAATGCTCATTCTAAGAAAACGTTGAATCCAGGCAGACATATGATACCACATTCTCAGATGATAGATACTGAAATAAAAAAATGAAAGACATCTTACTTGCATGTTTGCTTGTCCTACATATAAGTAAAATATATGGCTTCCAATTCGGCTGTTAAGTGAAATAAAAATTTTCCAACAAATATAAAACGAAATCTGCCGTCCACTTTTTTTACGAACTTCGAACAAATCCATGGATGAAAAAATAAATAAAATCATAAAATGCACGGTTTAACAGTAATCAATTGAATTTTTTATGATCGCTTAAATTATTTATGAATATGTTCGCTACGAGACACCAATCAAAACATCTTATTTTCAATGCTAGCTATAAGTCTGTAGATGTGGTCACATCTGCAAGAAACGATTCTTAAAATAACGTCCGTGTTATCATCACTATAAGTGTTATTGAGCGGTTAAAGGAAAAAACACTTCCAAATTTTTCGTAGAGTAAAGGTTAACGTGGTGGTCGTTCACTGATGTAGACGGCTATGAAGGCGACGCAACGATGCTTCGCATGCAAAATGGTTATTAAAATCGTTTTATTTTCTTTAGACAGGAGATTTTGTTGTTCAAATATAGGTTCACAACATCTTACCTAGAAGGAATTATCATTTAAACGATATTGCATAATTTCGAATTCAATTACAAAACTCCATAACTAATGCCTGTGTTTCATATAAATCAGTAGTAGCCTTGATTATTATGAGTACTTAAAAGGACAAAATTTGTCTCTGGATATGAAAATTAGAAGCAATAACAATTTATATCACTATCAATTTTCATCGTGTTAGCTGTTTTAAACTTCTAATGGAATTTTTAAACTTTAGCCATAAAACACTTCATCTTTCGAGTATTCACTAATTAGATTTAAATGAATTCTCTAGAACACAATGGAGTAACCACCACCGCAGACAAAAGGATTAGAATAAACTAACCAAGAACTATCCAATTAACAAATTTTCTCCGAAGAGGAATCTCATGTGGAAACCACAGTCACAATTATTTTTTGTGCTATTGCATGTAACCCAGCTGTAATTCAGTTAAATGTGGTTAGTTTGCTGGACTAACTTTGACAATAGAAATTTAAGCAAGAAGTATAGTATATTATCATTTTACACAGATATAATTCACTGAAAATCATTTAGAGACTTTAGATTCTATGGCTTACTCAAGCAAGATGAACAAAATATCTTATCTTGCATTAAATTACCTGATTTTGATTTTTGGCAAGATATGTAGGCGGCCTGCATAAAATTGTTACCTAGTTACCTTCCAGTATTCCGCTCGCACTACCGTATTGAAAATATGACGTCCAATTTCCAACCCTGAGGGTGTCCCATAATTCACGCAAAATGTAATTTTGATAGAAAATACAGATTTTTAATTAGAAAGCTTAAATTTTTTATTAATTCATAGAGTATATACAGATTGGGGTTATGTATGGAATAGCACATCGGATAAATGGCCGCCACGGCTTTGCTGGCAAGTGCGTACTCTTTTATTGAAATTTTCTTTGACCGTTTCGCATAAATGGGGCTGAATTTCATTAATACACCTCCCAATTTCCTCTTTCAAGGCGTTGGTGGTCGTGGGCTTGTTTGCATAGACCTTTGACTTCAAAAACCCCAAAGAAAAAAGCCCAATGGCGTTGAATCGCAAGATCTGGATGTCCAATTCTGATCGCAAAAACGGCCGATTACACGATTAGGAAATGACTCATGCAGTAATTGAATTGTTTCTCTGGCTGTATGGCATGTGGCACCGTCTTGTTGAAACCACTTGTTGGTCATATCCATATCTTGTAATTTAGGCACTAAAAACTGGGTTATCATGTCACGATAACGAACACCATTAATTGTTACTGCCTAACCAGACGCATTTTCGAAGAAGAATGGTCCGATAATGCCTCCACCCCAAAATGTGCACCAAACTGTCACGCGTTGTGGATGAATTTGTTTCTCAACAATTACTCGTGGGTTTTCTGAACCCCAAATGCGACAATTTTGACGATTAACGAAGCCATCAAGATGAAAATGAGCTTCATCACTGAAGATGATTTTGTTCGAAAATCAGCATCCACTTGTTGTTGTTTAACAATCCATTCAACGAACACTCTTCGCGCTGCGTGGTCAGTAGTCTTCAGTTCTTGAGTCAATTGAACTTTGTAAGCATGAAGTTTCAATTCTTTCGTGAGAATTTGCTGTAGAGAGCTTCTCGAAATGCCCAATTCTTGACTACTGTGCCGAATTGATGTTCCTGGACTGTCAACAATACTGTCGTGAACTGCTTCGATGCTTTCTGTTGAACGACTTGTGACAGGACATCCAGAGTATTTAAGATCACTAATGGATACAGTCTCCCTCAATTTTTCAATTATTCTCTTCACAGTTGATGGTTTTAAATCGAAAATTGCGGACTGTAGCTGAAAAACCTTCATTATTTTTAAAATATTGCTCAACAATGAAAATGCGTTGTTCTTTCGTATAGCGCACCATTTTTACTAACCCCGAAATGTTAGCTGTCACATTGTTATCTTTTTTGCCGTTGGCATCACTGTACTATTAAATGGCGCAAAATTCAAATTTTGCTTGAATTATGGGACACCCTTTAACAATTCTTCTAACAATTTTTATCGAAGTAGAGCCAAGTGAGATGGAATGTACTGAGAAATTTCCAAGAAAGCTATTCTTCGCTTCAGAGGGAAAATCAGTTTACAACTGCCTTATAAGGTTCAAACTATTGACAGAGCTTGGGCTGCAAAAAGATTTTTTTTTTTTCACTTTTATTTTCCCTAATACAAGCTATTGTATAGTCGACGAAACCGTCGAGGAACTGATAAGTCCATGAAAAGTGACTGTTTGATGTTGGTTGGGGAGAGATACCGTCAAGGGTCCCAATTTTTTTTTTTAAAATAAAGTTGGCAACAATGTTACGACGGACTTCAGTAACCGCCTTAACCCTTTGTTCCCGGAGGTGTAATTTTTTTCAAATATTTCTATATTTGTTTGAAATTTTGATAAAACTAAATGCACGACTTAACACGTTCGACGCTCTCACAACAGACAAAACAGTTTTTTTACCGTTTTTAAATGAGATTCAATTCCGTAAAGTCTACTTGGTTTCGCAGTAAAACAACCAGGAAAAAGAGAAAAATTATTTTGTATGTGGTTACTCTGTGAAACAACTAGGAAGCAAAGGGTTAAGATCTGTGTTAGGGACAAGCTTTGACCACCGTAAAGCTTCAACTTGACGCCCTTGGGCTTTTTTAGGGAATACTGTTAAGGATTGTTGTTACTCCAATAATAAAAGAAATCATCCATCGTAGTACTTTCACGAAATAGAGTAACAACCAATCAACTGAAAGACCGGGTTGGGAGGATGCTCTACTGTCAAGCTAGCCTCGAAATTATTTTTCAAAAATATTAAATTTTTTAAATATTTTCAAAAAAATTTAATGATATAATCTTAATACTTTTAGGAATTTCTAAAAGAAACCAACAGATGTCCCATCCTCTACAATAGTATAACACTCCTGACTTGTGTACCACATTTTCTGAATCCTTAGATTCCTGATGTCAGTCGTAAATTATATATTCAGTGCGTTTTATGTTCCAGGTCGATGTTTTTTTTTGTGAAATTTTTAAATGAAATACAATTTTATGATTTAAATTTTATTGATTGACTATATCCTCTTTAGGGTGTCATCGCCATACCAAGACATCTCTTTCCCGGACATTTCATCCCAAAAGAGTGGAAAATTAGCTTTGAGTTACTTTGCAACATGGAGTTTCGGAGAAGATGTGGAAGAAGTGATAGTGATCATGTAGTCGATTGGTCTTATGTATGTATGTGAGTGAAAATAGGAAATTGGATGACAGGTAGATAAGTACCTGAAAATTATTTATGCTTAAAGGGTTGGTCGATGGATATGCGTTAAGTGATATATGTATGTATGTATGTGTATGCAAGCATGTGCATGTTGCTGTTAAAATGGAGGACAACTTTTTTGTCTGTAGAGTATAAAGGAAATTGGAGGATGAGAGATTCTGTGTGATCGGATATTAACTTTCAGAGGAGTTGCGTGCGTGAAAAATGAATAAATTAATGAATATGGTCAATAGAAAATTTAAACAACACCGACTACAATGATTAAGGAGCGATAAATAAAATTATTCATCTAAGGACAGAGATTGATTGAACCGAACGCCTATTGAACAACCGATTTCCAAAGTCTAAAAAAGCAAAACATAAATGTTTTAAAAAAATGATTGCATACGCTTCTACTCTGAAAGTTAATATCAAAGTTAAATTCTTTAGAAAATATTCGGTAGTAATTTTAATTCATATAATGCATTAGCTGTACAGTGAATGGTGACCGAATCAGACGAATAAATGGTAGGTAGACGATTGCTCTTCTTTTGATCTTAAGCAAAGAGGTAGGGAAAATTAAAATGTTTATGTATAGTGTTACGTACGAAATATAGAAGTACAGAAGTAAGTAATTTTCAAGTAGCTGTCAATCAATTTCTTGTTGTCCATCATTTCGATATTAGTATCGCTTTAAAAAAAAATAAGGTTTTTCCAATCATGCAGTGCTTTATGAATGTCAAGGCTCTCTGAGTAAGCATGTTTCATTATTTTTGTTCATGACGTCTTTGAATTTTTAACGGTCGAAAAATAGTCAAGTTTTCAGAAAATCTGATCTTCACCAAAAAACTAAACACTTCACAGATTTAAAGGTAGTATATGTATTTTTCTTGCTTGTTTATTTGTTGTTAAGAATATTGTGATATATTTTTGTGAAACCTTACAATTTAAATGTAAATCTTTTGAGCTATTATTTACAAAACCGCAAATTCGAGGGGTGACTTTGTACTTCACAAATAGAAAGGGACGATACCACAAAAACTAGAAAGATCAAAAAACTAAAACGGTTGAATGTGGTTCCAGGGAAGAGCAAAGATTTAGTGGTTCCAGATGAACTTAGACAATCAACAACTAAAAAGCGTCCTCAAGAAAGGCGTACATCTTCATCTTCCGATTAAATCGTACGATAAAATCCATGTTTCTGCACCTCAAAGTGCAACTGGGATGACAGAGGTCTTAGAGGGTTTCCTTATTGTTCCGAACAGGGCTTTACAGCTTAATTGTCTTTTTAATTGTTTGATCTCTGCGCTGCTTTCATTGTCAGATGTAAGTAATAGCGGAGTCAAGGTAAGTCCTTACTACCTTGAACTTAAAACTGTAGATTGTAACCTTATGTCCGATTCGCCGATGTTGCGTTTCCCTTTACGTTGACAACTTATACTTTGTTTTGCCTACGTTTACCGTTAACTCCATTTAGCTTCTGTTTCTATACTCGCTAAAGCGCTAGTGACAGCCCACTGAGTTCTCCCAACATTTTTAATACTATCATTCTACGCAAGTAATTGCACAATCTTTTGAAAGATTGTGTTTCCAGTTTTAGTTTGTGAGTTTCGAACAATCTATTCAAGTTGAAAAAGTCACTTGACAAAGCGTCATTTTGTTATTCATTCATCAGGCTTAAGCTTAACTGACCAGATTTTAGAAATCAGTTGGTGTATGCTTTTTACTAGTTCATTTTCGACCGGACGTCGGGGCCAGCAGCTTTGCTTAAATTTGGATATTGCTATCTTTACTTCAGTTCGGAGAGATAGATTGAAGTTTTGGGTATCATATGCTCTCAGAAGCAGTCACCGTAACAAAAGTAAACGTTTTCACCCTCCTTTTGCCCGGTGCATCCCATCGCACATCGCACATGGATGGTCGTTGTGACTGTTTTGTATTGTTAAATTGGGTTCAAAAATTCTATGTACAGATCCGAACTGCAGTCCTTTTTTCCTTTCATTTGTGCGGTAGGTAGGACCCGGTAATCCCTACATAGCAGCGCACTTTGATTTCATAACATTTAAAATTTGGCGTTAGCTAATTGTTTAGAGGTAGACAAATAGATAAAATTAAAATAAGCATTTATCAAAAAAAATTTTTCCAGATTAACCCAGATTTGCCTAAAATGTTGTGAAATGTAAAAGGTTCTTCTTTTTTACAGACATATTTGTAATTATGTATGTATTGATGGAAAAACAATTTTTTTACATTCGGACAAATATATGTATTTCCAAAATGGCGTCCGTCCTATATATGGAACGTTGGGCGTGTATGGTACCATGACATAATTATTTTATGATTTCTGGCATTCCACAAAGCGCTTGACAAGAACTCAGTCATTGCACTTTACATATCGTCGGTATTGTGTGGCGCAAGGCACACCTGGTTTACTTTTCTTGTGATATTACGATATGATCAATGCGATCGTACCGTACATTTCAAGCTTCAGAAGCAGACGGATGTCTTCGTGCATAAAAGCTAGAACCACACTTGTCTCGTGGGGTGTGTCGTCTATTTACACCTCCTATGTATCCAGTGTATAAATGCAGCAAAAACAGCTGCTCTACCTAAAGTCAAAGAGTCCAAAGGATATTGTAAAGCATTGAACTTTTATTGTTTTCATACTCATTACAGGTGAATCCTCTTTTACCCATTGGTTAATCCTTTTCTTCTTTTTTGTGGTCCTACATGTAGCACACCATACATTATGCAGAAAACTGCGAAACGTAGTTCTAAGAGCTGATTTGAGTACATATTATTATCGAAAGAACAATTTTGCAGAACATAATGTAACCAGTATAATTTGTAAAACTAAATCTAAATACAATACAAATACCTACAGTTAAATTACTCTTTGTCGTACTAACTGCTCTAAAAACACATCCTACAGTGAAGATTGACTAAATTTGAATGCGAGAAAGCAATGCACAAACAGCACGTGCTAAACGATGTATTCAAGTTTGTATATCTACTGACCGACCTTCATGCAGGACATCAGGCACATCTGGGTCAATTTGTTTTTTCATAGTCCAATGTAAAAAGATCGGTAAAATCTTAAAAAAAAATGTGAAAGTGTAACCACAGATAATAATCCTTCAAATAATTCAAAGGAAGAGATGCACTAGTAACTCTCATTTTGCGGTGGAGATTGGGTTGCTGATACTCATGACAATAGAAGTGTTTTTGCAAATACTTAGAACAAAGGGAATACATATAATGACTTTTGACTCGGCACTTGCAAATTGAAATTCACTACAAATTTGAGTTCTTTGAATTGTTTTCATGCACTAAATGATTGAATATACGTAGACTAGCACGCATATTACAACAACAAATAATTGCATTCGAGAAAATTTGCTCGATTTCATATTGTAGGTTACCACCTAAATCACTTGAATAGCATTACCACATCACTGAAATGTCGTAATACATATGTACATACGTAAGTGTATCGATTGACTTGAGGCTGTTACACTATAGGGACATCTTTCTGAACAATATGCGTTGCAATTGTGGGAATATTTTCTAGAACTGGCAATATCTACAAATTTAGAAACCTTGTTTTAATTTTGCTGCATAAGAATTTCACTTTTTCCAAGTCTACTAGTTATCACAGAATAAATATGAACACTGTTGACGAGTCAAAATAAATTTGACCCGGGAAAATCTATGCCCAAGCATATTATATGTACGTATGTTCTAAAATAATGAATAACACCAAAACACATTAAAGATCAGAAAACATATGTAACTTGTATATACATATATAAAAGTCTCTGTTTCATTGTTTATATTAAACCTATAAACGTATGTATATTTTAAAAATTACTTTAAGATTTGTAATGAAATGAATAATCAAATGAATCGAAGATTAGACAAAGGAAAGTTTTATAACGTAGCGGACGTCTTTGTTTTTTTACACTTTCTGGATTCTAAATTTTGCCAATAAAAATAGGTGCATGTCGTAATAAACACAAAGAATGCAACTTAGAATTAAGTCTTTAACAAATTTAGTTTAACTTCAATTTAGTTCTAAGCGTTTGTTGATTGCTCGATTGATTTTATTTAATTGGGAGTGAGGGCGAGTGAGGATATTGCAAAGTAACTTCAAAAGAAACTGGTAGATAAATTACTTTATGCTTTTAACGACGAGAATTTCGATAAAGTTTAGAGGGTAGATTGAGTTATTCAAAGATAAAGACAAATTCTCCGTCGTGTTTTCGTTTCTTTATGCATATATATGTACATATGTATGCAAGTGTAATATTGTGTGATTAAACGGACCACAGTTGTGAGTTGTAATTTAAAAAAAAGTTCGTTTGCACTACTTAAGACTTAGAATTTCACGTAGCCATATAAATAAATTGCAAAAATAGTTACATATGTTCAACATATTTTGTTTAATCTAAAGTATCAATAATTACTACGATGGCTATCGGTTGAACCTAAAGATTTCCATAGACTTATGTATACATGTGTAAGTACATACATATGTATGTATGTAGTATGTAAACTCTTCAAGGCTATTGTTAATGTTTCAGAAACGCATTTGATGCTGAGGGAAAAACCATTTCTAAAGACTTTATAACGGCGATGACGAATCGATTCCCGCTGTCAGGCAGGATATACCATTCAACATGGGCGAGGTAGACCAACAATGCCGTCCACCCGACCTGGACGAAGCTGCCGAGCTATTGCAACAGGCGATGACTTGGTAAGGAGCATGCAACAACTCATCTGTAAGACATGGTCGGATAAAAGTATGCCCGATGAATGGAACCTTCGCATTGTTTGCCCTGTCGTCAAAAATGAGGAACTGAACTAAGCCAACTAAGTATGTATGTAAGTAGGATATGGTATTATTATGTATATTTTGCACATATCTTCCGCATATTCCTACATACAAATTATTGCATGTAATATACACCACATATACATACACACAGCATGTACAGATGTATATGGACTAAATTAGCATAAGTGCACAGTTAAGTCTCTCGCGGCTGCCAGTCAGTCTTTAATTGTCAAAGAGTGCACAATGAAGTAGATTTAGACTGAAGACAGATCCTATCTGGCGTTTTATGTAAACGCCTGAAGCCGTTTTTAAACAACCATATCAGTGTGGTTTTAGGTCAAGAAAGTTTGCCACTGATCAAAAACTTATATTTTGCAAAAATCCAGGAGCATCAAATCGATATCCACCACCTTTTCATCGATTTAAAGTCCGCATATAAAGAGCAATATTTGTGTAGAAAGACGATAGATAGCGTATGCGGCTTCATTAAGGTCAGTAAAGACTTCACTAAAACCTATGATGTCAAAATCAGTACGACCTCTTAAACATCGTTTGTGCAAAACTTCTAAAAATCCGTCCCATTACTGGTAATCAGAAGAACGGAGCATGTCAGAGCCGCTTACGTAAGTATTAAGATGAAAGCGACGTACAATAAATGGACTATACAACAACATCGGCTTAGCCACAAGTGCGAAAGCCCAACTACTGAGGGGGCTGGATCATGCAGAGGGGCCGGGTCCAATTTATATCTGGACAGCTCATCCCCGAACAACTCATGCCAGGACAACTCATCCCCGGACAGCTCATACGATGAAAGTTCATCCCAACGGACAGATCATCGCAGGACCATTGACATACACCAACAAGAAATTTTTACACACGTAACTCCTCTGAAAATTAACATAAAAGTCAAACCTATCTATCTGACCTCACACATATTCTGATTTATTTTCAATTCTACACACAAACAATTTATCCTCCAAATTAATAACGATATGCATACGATATGCATATCGCTCAACGAACGTCGAACCTTACGCTCAGCGATCCAACGCACTAACCACTTTAGCCATGGCGTGGTGCCCACATTCCGTAGAAGATGATTGGTTTTATTACGCATGTCTTCCCTATGGCGCTCCTATATATCCAAAATGTTTTTTTGGCTTTGGTTACTCTTTCTTCCAGTTCTTTCTTCAGATCAGCTTCCTATCGAATAGCCCAGGTACTTGATACTGTCACGGAGTTGCAGTGATATTCGTCCTAGTTGTGGAATGTCGAAGTCACTATATTTGATTTTCGGCGTCAATAGAACTAGTTCTGCTTTATTTAAATTTGCTTTTTATACACTCTGCTCCGCCCATTTCCTTATGATTCGGAGTGTGCTTTGCATAAGCTCTCCTATGATGTTCAGATACATATGTACTTTCTTTTTTTATTAATACGGCGAAATCATCTACTACGAATTTTGCATACATAGGTCCCATCTAGGGCTTTTAGAAGGGTTCTAGTGTGAGCACCTACAGAAAAGGAGAGATTGCCAACCAGTTTTGGAGCCATCCGTGAAGATTGAACTAGAGCCAATATCAGGCTCAGAATCTGACCGAAGCCAAAATACATAGCTCCAGTGCGGATGAAATCAAAAGCCACTTTGTCTGAGATGGTAGATTGTTTTTAAAGTAAATACAATCAGTGGGGAAGTAAAACAAGTCGAGCATCTAAAGCAGAGAAAAGCGAACGCAGAAAAGCACCAGTGTAGCTAAAGTCAGTCACATAGTCTGAGTTCGACAACAGCCTTCGGATATAGAGGTTTTATCGAATCTATCCCAACGATGAACGTTTCCATTCTACGTTCGCTTCGTAGCTCATTGCTGCAGCAACCAAATCCTGTCAGTAAAATTGTTCGTGTTTGATCACAGAGATACAGTTTGGTAAAATGAAGAAAATACTCTTGGGAAAAACATATTTTATCATCATCATCATCTTCAACGGCGCACCAAATACGCTGCATCGTTGCAATACAGAGCTTAGGAAAAAAGAGTACAGGGTGAGCATAAACTAAACATTATGTACATTCCCAGTTATTTCTGCATTCCTAGGAAATATTTAACACGCTTTATAATGAAGCTTTGAGTAGCACATAACTTAAATATGACTTCCCATGGTTATAAATTTTTAAATTTTGTTTCCTGATCCGTGTTTGTATAGTTCAAAAACAATAATGGAAAGCAGAAAAAAATTAAATGAAACCTTACTAGCATGCATTTCTTTCTCTGTGCGGCCATGGTACTCTCTTCTATGATTACATCTGGCCAGAACTTTTCTCATTATAGAACTTTTTCGAATCAAGAAAAAGTTCTGACACTTTCGTTCAAACGAAATAAATAAACTGCATCAATAGTGTTAGAAACGTAACAAAATATTTTGTTGTATTTATTAAAGGATGTGAATAAATACATAGAGGTGTAGGCACGAAAGAATAGCTAAACATTTTTTTTTTCTTCGTGGGTAGGTGAAAAATCTTCAAAAGACACTATGAGCCCGGTGTTTAAGATTCTTGCTCACGAAACAACACCTCTCTTCTATTGATTGACTACAAGTTCCCTTATCAAGTAGTTTGAGTTTCAGGAATATTCGCGTTAGGCAGGCAGCTTTCCAGTAAAGCACCCGCTTATTCCGTCATAACATAAGAAGACTACCCCTTATTGCGCTAAATCGAACGGTTTCGTTCTTTGTAGTCGGCGCACAAGGTTTGTCCCGTCCAAAATTTGGAGAATTGCGTTATTTCAATGTCCATGAAGACGAATACGGAGTTTGCGAGCAAAGTTCCTTACTTCGTCATCGACGGTAGTTACTCCTAAGTCTCGGTGGATATCATTCTTTCTGATATACCACGGAGCATTTACGATTACTCTTAACACTTTGTTTTGAAAAGATTGTAAAATATCTCTATTGCTTCATTGTACACCATACGTCCATACAGGTTTAAGCACTTGCTTGTATAAAAGCAGTTTGTTATATGTATATATGTACATATATACTAACTTGGAATGTCTTCCAAGTAGACAATACATTTTTCTAAATCTATTTTCCAGCTCGTCGCGTTTCTTCTTAACGTGCGACTTCCATTTGAGTTTCGCGTCTAGTGTCATTCCTAGATACTTAGCCTCGTTTGCATACTGTATTTGTACCGATTTAATGAAGATGGGTAGGTTATTAATTTTTTTGTTAGTAAAATTAACATGGATTGATTTGGTTTCGTTGAGAGCAATGCAATAAGAGCAAATCTTTGTCCACTCGCAAATTTTGTTCAAAGCTCGTTGAAGCTTTACAGTTGCTGACTCGATTGATTTATCTGTTGCAAGTATAGCCGTATCGTCCGCGGACGTGGCTACAACAGTACCTTCTTCTTGGGGTATATCTCGAGTGTAGAGTAAGAACAAGACCGGACCAAGAACACTTCCTTGCGGTACTCCGGAAGCGGTGTCCTTAAATTGAGTGTATTCAGCAACTTGTTTTACACGGAAAAGTCTGTTACCAAGGTAGAATTATAAAACCTTGAATAATTGTTCCGGAAGAACCTTCCTCAGCTTAACCTTCGACCCTTCATGTCATACCTTGTCGAAGGCTTGAAACACGTCAAGAAAGGCGCTAGAACATATCGGTCTCTCCTCGAGGGTATTCTCCATTTCATTAGTTAATCTGTATACCTGGTCAATTGTCCAATACTTGGTTTTAAAGCCAAATTGATGGTCAGAAATCAGTCGTCTTTCCTCAGCGACCGATTGCAAACGTTTTAACTAAAGCTTTTCAAATGCCTTAGATATTATTGGAAGAAGTGATATCGGTCTTTACTCTTTTTTGTCGTTTGGAGACTTTCCCGATTTTGAAATCATTATAACTTCGGCGACTTTCCATTGTCTTGGAACGTATAATAGTCTTAGTGCGGCTTTTATAATATGTAGAAGCTTGATCAGGGCTTTCTTTGGCAATTCCTTGAGGATCTATCCGGTTATTAAATCGTATCCAGGGGCCTTGTTATTTTTAAGATTTTGTATTGCTTGACAAAAAAAATTTAACTTTGGGAAAAACTTTCGTACCAAGTTAAGTAACAAAAAAGAATTGAGCAACGAATCCGCAATATATGAACTGAGTAACCACGCGATAAAATGGTACACAGACGGCTCGAGAACTGAGGAAGGGACAGGGGCAGGAGTGTTTGGGCCATGAACGAAACACTCAGAACCGATGGGCAAGAGTACCAGCATCTTCCAAGCTGAAATACATGCTATAGACAGATGCATCCAACTCAATCTCGAAAGAGGATATAGAAACTGTGACATAGCAATACTGTCAGACAGTCAAGCAGCTATCAAAACACTCGATTGCTATGTTATTAAGTCGAAACTTGTTTGGGAATGCTTAAACAAACTTAATGAATTAGGCAGAAATAATAAAGTTACACTTTGCTGGGTACCCGGTCACGTCGGGATAAAAGGCTATGAAATAGCATACTCACTGGCAAGACAAGGAGCTGCAGAACCCTTCATTGGCCCTGAACCATTCTGTGGAATAGGGGAACATACCATCCACAAAAGACTGAAATACTTGGGCAAGTACCAATTATCAGCTGAGGATATGCCAACCATGAACCCGTTTCTCATACTCAGATTCTTAAAAGAAACTGGTCTGGAGAAAGAGCTCTAAGGTGAAATATTCTCGCCAAGACAAAGCTAGAGGATATGACCCTCAAACACAATTCTGATGGAATCAAGATGCGAGGGGAACTCTAACGAGGGAACGAACCTCTCCAAGGCAATAGCAGGAGGCACAATAGACCATTAGGTCGCAGTGCAAGATGACCCTACACAAATACAATACAATACAATTGCCCAACAAAGTTCTCTTTATTTTAAAGTTGTCAAGTGTCGTGATCGTACCACCAAGGTCTTCTATAAGCGCCCGTCCGTCAAATGGCTTAAACGTTTCTTCTAGTTGCTTCGTAAATATATTCGCCTTTTCTTTGTCTCCCATTCCCATTCGCCATTGCTTTTTCTTACTGGTAGCAAATGGATTTGGGGTTTTTAATACCTTACATGGCTCTCTAGAGCGAATTTTATTTTTTTTTTGGCAATCAAACCTTCAAGAAATGTA
Source organism: Blera fallax (assembly GCA_946965025.1). Classification (NCBI taxonomy): domain Eukaryota; kingdom Metazoa; phylum Arthropoda; class Insecta; order Diptera; family Syrphidae; genus Blera; species Blera fallax. The sequence goes on from OX337246.1 coordinate 61,205,774, forward strand.
GAAATGTCTCGATCATTGAAATCTCTTATTGCTTTCTTGAGTTCATTACTTATATGGTTTAAAATAGTTTTATGCTGGGGATCTCGGGAATGTTGTTACCTTTTGCGTGCTCTCCTCTTTGTTAGTATCAGTTCTTTTATTTCCGGTGGATATTTACCTTCCCTGTGTACGACTTTCTTCTTCCTAAAGAGAGTGTTATTCCAGGCTGCGTTCTATATGACCTCAAAAAATCTGCCAACTTCGTTTTCTAATTCATACGGTGTTTTAAGGGACACGTTCAGAACAATGTTTTCTTTACAATATTTCTTAAAGCCGTCCCAATCAGTTTTGTTGTTAATTAATTTAGGCGCCCCTTCCTTTTCCATAAGACTCTCGCTTATTGACTAAATGACTGTTGAGTGATCTGAGGAGAGATCAAAACTTTCCTCGACGTTTGTAAAGTTTTTAGGTACTTCTTTTACGATGAAGAAGTCTACGAGATCCGGCGTTTTTGCTCTGTCGGAAGGCAAATATAGCTAAACATGATTATGTGATTTGTAAATTCTGTGTGTGTTGACATACTCTGTTTTTTAGAAACGTTTGAAGAAGGGAAACTATATATCAGAAAACAAATGTCAACATGTACTTTGATTTAGAGCTTTACACGCTACGGCTACAGATTTGCAGAAAGAAAAACACTACTCTGTCAATTTCCTGGATATCGTCCAGTAATCGGCAAGGCTTGATATGAAGGACTGTTCTTTAGAATAAATCATCCCTTGCCGCCCAGTACTCTTGTTCTCGAAAGCTAAATAAAGCAAAAAAAGTTTTATATCGAGGCAACACGACATTAAAGCTGGTGTTTCACAGGAAAGTCTCTTGGTTCATTTGTCTACAACAACTTCCTGATATCCATTTTCGAAAATGGTATGATGGTTCTAAGAATGTATGTAAAACTAGTAACAGCTACCGTAGTCTTGCAGCTACATTTGAAAAAATGGAGACCTAGCGTGCAATATGGAGAGTTAAAATCAAACAAAGAGTTGTCACATTGAGAAAAAAAAAGTTGTCTTTGTATAAGAAGAAGCAATTATGTACATATGTATGTATGTATGTATGTCAGGACGTCTTCGTCGTTTGTCGTGTTTGATTCGTCTCTCATCTTTCACTGCCCATGGCCTTTTTAAGTCTTTATCATCTCACTTGCGGCTGCAGTTAAGGGGCACACCAAATATGCTGATTGGTTTTAGAGAGTCTAGAAATTAACAGGGTGAACATAATCTCCACATATGTATGTTTGCTGATCTTTATCATATTATATGTTCGTGCATGTACTAGTACCTTATCTCTGATTAAAGGACGGTTTTTTTCACTAGCAAAGTTATATTTTTCGTAATAATACGCAGAATATGATTGTTGTTGTTTTTGTTGTAGTTTATTATGAAGTTAATCAAAATTAAAAACTAATCTTAAAAACATCCTCTTTGTGAAGTACCGTTAATTGATCGTACCATTCCATAAATAGTATCGTTAAATTTGGGGATTTTTGAAAATTTCGTTTTCACCTCGATGTTTAAAAAAATGTATCCAGGTGTTTAGGCTGAGCAAACGGTTGAGCAAGCAATGTACAGACAGAACTGAAAAGCCCACTTCTTCTATTTTCTCTATAATACTATAATAGATAGTATTACTAAGATTAATTAATATAGGTATCGAGATATAAATTTTACACGAAATTTCAATTTTGGGGCAAGTTAAATTACTCCAGACTTATTTTTTGTATACATTGTACTATAATCAAAAGATTTAACGAGTGCATTTGTATGTATGTATGTATGCGAAAAATATGAAGACTCCGGCGCAAAACACCACGAATTATTAAAAATCATTTCTGAAATTACATTTTCTACACGTTTTTACCATAACATCTCTGAAGCCTTTCATAAAAAAAATTGATTTTGGTGACATCGAAACACTTTTAGGGAAAAAGAATTCACTAAAATGCTAAAAAATTAATTTTTAATTATATTTAAATATATACATATCTAGGAAAGTCTTATTAAACAATATTGCAAATCACCACGCCATGGTACGCCATCTCTAAAAAATGTGGTCTGGGTGCGACCCGCAAGGTCCACACGACTAACTTCCCAGTGGGAAGAAATAAAAAACAATATTCATTATTTAATTAATAAGTATTATTTTTTTCACATGATCAAGATCTTTGCGCATACGAAAAGGTTTAATGAAGCTCAATCCCAAACACTAATGGCCTACACATAAACACTTGCTTCTACAATTACTACGATGTTTGATGAACAATCCATTGACCCGAAAAAATCTTCGTTATTAAGAAACCATCAACTTGGAGACATCTCATCAATACCACTCATCAACTAAGAATGCTGAATTAACATTTCTTTACTTACAAGTAGCTAAACAACAATATTGATAACAGACTACGCAGCTGACAGCACAATACAATTTACTTTCTTCATGAATTTGTCAAGACTGACATCACAAAACCACTGCTTTTCACCATGAACCGTTCAAAAATCATCAGTAGGAGATTATTAACCATATCCTCAAGAATTTTATCATCTTCAACAAACATTTCCATATTGACTTGTCACAAAAAAATAATAACTAGCAGAAATTGATGAAGCTCTCATAACATCAATCAGCCCATACACAACATATGCAACTAAATCGGATTTAAAATGGAAGAAATCGACTTTACATAAGACTTATCAAAATATGAAATAACAATATTTTTTCATAAATACTATTTATGTGTACTTATAGAAATGAAAAAAAGCATTGTTTCATCGAAAATAACTTTTACGGTTAATAACTTCTACTTACAACCATGTTCCACGTCATAATTTATTTTTTAAATGTTAAATGTACATCATACTATTACCTCCAAATGTTTTCTCAAACATAATATTCTTGTATTAATTGCATATTAATAAAGCAACCTTGAATTGCAAAAAGATTGTTGATTTTTTTATATCGAAGAATATATTCACATCCCATTTTTTATTATTAACTTCCCAATGGAAAGTTGTTGTAATGGGGCCGATTTTGTGAATCGCGAATTTGGACATACTTATCTCCACGTTTTAAGGTCACCTGAATCCAAATCCAACGTTTTTACAGAGATGTCTGTGTGTGTGTATGTACGTATGTGCGTATGTGCGTATGTGCGTTCGGAATTATCTTTCGCGTCGATTATCTCGAGAACCAAAGATGATATGGACATGGGACCGGATTTATTTGACGCGTAATTACGTAACTACGAACTGATTAAGTTTCCAGAAAAATCGGTCCAGTAGTTTTTTGTTAGTAATTAAATAACTAAAAAAATAAAGGCAAACTAGCTGAATTTTGAAATTGATGATTTGTACTATTCATTCGTGCAGATTCTAAATACCTTCGTAGTGATTTTTTTTTAATATTATAATTGTATGTTTTAGCAAAATTTTTATGAATGTCGTAGCAATTATTTAAAAAAAAAATATTATTAAAAAAAAATACTTATGAACAAAGACTAGATGAATGTGTAGAATTTTAAATTTAAATTTTCAGGCCAGGAGAATAATGAGATTTCGAACTAGCCAACTCGTAACAATTAGTTATAATAAAAAAAATGTGGTTTGGGTGCGACCCGCAAGGTCCACACGACTAACTTCCCAGTGGGAAGAAATAAAAAACAATATTCATTATTTAATTAATAAGTATTATTTTTTTCACATGATCAAGATCTTTGCGCATACGAAAAGGTTTAATGATGCTCAATCCCAAACACTAATGGCCTTCACATAAACACTTGCTTCTACAATTACTACGATGTTTGATGAAAAATGAAATTTTCTTCTTCACGTTATCAAGAAACCATCAACTTGGAGATATCTCATCAATACCACTCATCAACTAAGAATGCTGAACTAACATTTCTTTACTTACAAGTAGGTTAGGTTGGCTTGGCTGTCCGCACGGGAGTGCAGACACACTTAGACCAATAAAGGTCCTTTGTGATACCATGGATCAAAACCAATTCGCTGCTCATGGACTAATAGAACCAACCGGATCTTTTGATAAAGCGATAGATGCGCATGACGTCTAAGGACGCTATGTCACCAAGGACTACAAGGAAGGGGGACCCTAAATGGACCATTCTTTTATGCGACAGAGCTGGGCAGTTACATAGGAGGTGAGGGATACTTTCCTCCTCCTCCTCGTCCCTACAGCTTCTGCAGAAGTCATTTGAAAAGAGGCCAAGTCTTTTGGCATGTTGGCCTATAAGGCAGTGCCCAGTGAGAACACCAACAACGCAGGTGATTTGTGATCGATTTGGTTTGACCAACTCGGTACTGCGTTTATGATCCAGCCTGGGCCAGATCTGTCTCGAGATGAGGCACGTTGACACGTTTTCCCATCTGAGGTTGGTCCTGCTAATAGCATTCAGCTTTAGTAGATGCTTACATGTAGCTAGGAGTATACCCAGGGACTGCCTATCAGACAGAATCCTTAGAGTAGTACCCTGTCTGGCGAGCTCATCTGCCCTGCAGTTTCCTGGAATGTCTCTATGGCCTGGCACCCAGCATCGGTGAATATTGAACTGCTCTGTCATCTCCATAAGAGATAAACGGCAGTTGAGAGCGGCCTTTGAAGTAAACGAGCTCGATTCCAGAGACTTGATTGCCGCTTGACTGTCAGTGAGAATGGTAATATCCCTGACAGATAGTACATTACACTTCAGCCAGGATAGGGCTTCCTTAATTGCCATGATTTCCGCCTGAAAAACGCTACAATGATCAGGGAGGCGGAACGATAATTCTAGGTTGAGCTTCTCGGAGAAAACATCACATCCTACCACGCCTTCGGTCTTAGAACCATCTGTGAAAAAGTGTACCGAGTTACCATCGATAGGAGGAGAATTGTCCCATACATCCCGTTCAGGGATACTTGTACGGAAGTCACAAGTAACTAAACAACAATATTGATAACAGACTACGCAGCTGACAGCACAATACAATTTACTTTCTTCATGAATTGTTCAAGACTGACATCACAAAACTACTGCTTTTCACCATGAACCGTTCAAAAATCATCAGTAGGAGATTATTAACCATATGCTCAAGAATTTTATCATCTTCAACAAACATTTTCATATTGGCTTGTCACAAAAAAATAATAACTAGCAGAAATTGATGAAGCTCTCATAACATCAATCAGCCCATACACAACATATGCAACTAAATCGGATTTAAAATGGAAGAAATCGACTTTACATAAGACTTATCAAAATATGAAATAACAATATATTTTCATAAATACTATTTATATGTACTTATAGAAATGAAAAAAGCATTGTTTCATCGAAAATAACTTTTACGGTTAATAACTTCTACTTACAACCATGTTCCACTTTTTTAAATGTTAAATGTACATCATACTATTACCTCCAAATGTTTTCTCAAACATAATATTCTTGTATTAATTGCATATTAATAAAGCAACCTTGAATTGCAAAAAGATTGTTGATTTTTTTATATCGAAGAATATATTCACATCCCATTTTTTATTATTATTATTGTTATCAACGTCATTTTTTTTATTATAACTTATTGTTACGAGTTGGCTAGTTCGAAATCTTATTATTCTCCTGGCCTGATAATATAAATTTAAAATTCTACACATTCATCTAGTTTTTGTTCATAAGTATTTTTTTTTAATAATATTTTTTTTTTTAAATAATTGCTACGACATTCATGCAAATTTTGCTAAAACATACAATAATAATATAAAAAAAAAAATCACTACGAAGGTATTTAGAATCTGCACGAATGAATAGTACAAATCATCAATTTCAAAATTCAGCTAGTTTGCTTTTATTTTAGTTATTTAATTACTAACAAAAAATTACTGGACCGATTTTTCTGGAAACTTAATCAGTTCGTAGTTACGTAATTACGCGTCAAATGAACCCGGTCCCATGTCCATATCATCTTTGGTTCTCGAGATAATCGAGGCGAAAGATAATTCCGAACGCACATACGCACATACGAACATACGAACATACGAACATACGCACAGCCATCTCTGTAAAAACGTTGGATTTGGATTCAGGTGACCTTAAAACGTGGAGATATGTCAAAATTCGCGATTCACAAAATCGGCCCCATTACAACAACTTCCCATTGGGAAGTTAATAATATATATGTCATACATACATATGTATGTATGTATATACGTACTCTCGATATGTAACAAGAGTAACTCCCCAACCTAGGTATACTTTCCGGAGTATGGATAATTTTAACGGTTGGAAGGATGTTATAGATGTTACGCTCACTAATAACAGCAATAGTATGAAAGTTGAAAACTGGAGAGTATCCAATTTGAAATCTTTTTCGGACCATAAATAGATCCTCTTCAACATAGAAATCCCAAAAGAATCGACTGGACTCAGTTTATAGCCAAGTTATTAAATCCAAACTAGATAGAACTCCAACTCACGAATGCCTAGGATTCCTTATGCCATGCAAGAAATACTTTACCCCTTCTGGTCTTTACATCTGGTCTGGTGCACCCAAAACAGTTTTGCATATGCTAGATAGGGTCCAGAACCGCGCGACAAACTAATAGGTGATGGAGACATTGTGAGCTTCATAGACTCACTACAACATCGTAGAAATGTCTCTTGTCATTCAATATTTTATCGCTTTTTCCACAAAAAATGTTCCAACGAAATAGCCACTTGCATCCCTCCCCTTCAAAATTTTACCCGCAATACGCGTCAGGCTTCGAATGCACATCAGTTCACCCTCAAGCCCAACTTCGGACGAACTGTCAAATACAGGAACTCGTTCATAAGCCGAACGACACGTATGTGGAATGATCTTCCAGGCTCTGTGTTCACTTTTTAAGTAGAAGTGTTAAGTGTTTGTAATTAGTTCTTCAAACAAGATTTATGATAGTAAGGTAAGAATTGCTTAGGAATTTTTCTGGCTATTAAAAGGCTATCTGTGAATCAGTGTCAATTTGTGAACATGATGAACAAGGAGACCAAGAGTAAACTCAACTCTTTTGCAACTTGTTACGAGAAACATAATGAAAATATATATACATATATATATTTGGCAAAAACAGTCCATATGGAGTTGTCATATTTTTCTCATGAATGAGGGGATGGAATGCCACATCCAAAATGCGTAATACACAGCATTTACTAGGGGATGTTTGTCAGACATTCGGGAAAGGTGGGCTCCTGAAAAAATCTTGTTGGCGTTGTCTTGGACTCAAACGTCCATCCTTCCCTCAATAGTCCAATGCACTAACTACTGCGTCACGCCCGGCGTCTACACAAACAATGCAATGATTAGCTGGCATTTAAAAAATGTGCTTAACCTTCATCTCATCCTCAAAAAAAAAAACGTTGTCTACCCTTGTGTGTAGATTTCTACACATATGGGATTTTAGTGTGTATGCATGAATTTTTTTTTTTTTTATTAAGATAAACAAAAAAATTACTTTTATATTTTTATTCTAAAGAAACAAGTGAAAATAGGTTTAAATTAATTTTTTTTAAATGCATTTTACAGCCACATTTCCGATTATGTTGGTTTTTACAAGCAGCTTTTGTGCAAAAACAATAAATTGTCTCATTATTATTATTTTTTGTGGCGGACTTTTCTTCATAGCAAACGTGACATCTTGCTCTGCCTTTTATTTGTGGTAGAACGCTTCTTGACCTTTTTGGTAAATTTGATGAAGGTGATGCCGAAATATCATCTAAAGATTGTGCTGCTGAACTTTCTCGTGAAATAGTTGCATGAAAAGATGCTGATGATGACGATCTTGGTTTACCACTTCTAGCTGCCATTTATGGTTTTGCAAGTAAAAATCCAAGTTCACGTAGAAAATTCCTTCGTATTGTTGTTTCTTGTGTTGTTGTTGTTTTACCTATAAACACCAGCTAAAATCAATACACCAATATATGCTTGCAACATATTCGAATCGATTTGTTTGAAGTCTTTAGCGTTTTTAGCTTGTGAATACGCATTTGAATGTTTCAAAATAATACTTTCAATATGTGGTGGGCAAAAAAATAAAAAAGCATCTTTGACATCACTAACACGAACTTTTGTTGTTCCAGGACGAAGAGAAATCACATTTTCATTCCGATATCTACCACTTTGATGCTGAAATGGATGTGGTTGCCACACATTACACAATACCATCTTTTGAAACAAGCAATGGATCCATATTTTCAACTTGAACAACTGATTCGTTTGATTCATTTGATTCACTCGCTTCCTCTTCAACGCACTATGGGACCAGCCAGCGCTTATCGTCTCAAAAATCTGTAGCTTTTTTATTTTTAGTGATAAAAGGATGAAACTTTGTATACATAATCTTGAATGTTTAAGTTTTGAAATAATGTACATATCACATATATACATATGTTTAATTGTAATAAAAAAAATGCACACAAATTTAAATGTTACGTTTTTAGTACACAATTGAGGTTTACGATACAAGTAATTATATTAATAACACGAAATAAGAGCATTCATTCTTACCTTCAATGATTAGGTAGATTTTGCAAAAGAATATTAGAGCAGTTTAGCTTCTTCCAATAGTTCATTAGAAACTTTTTCAATCGGTTTTCTCATACTTAATATAAATCAGATGTAAATAACTAAATATGAAAAACGTCTTCATTTATTGCTGTTCTCAAGCATTCTCTGGAGTGGGTTAGCCTTATTTTTTTTATGGGCTTTATTGCGTGACTCCTGTGCATCTTCGGAAAACTGACCTATTGCCAATACCGCGAAGAACTGAAGGTTCTTGGCTCTCAGCATAATATTACCCGTACTCTCTTCTGGGTCCTTGATCACAGGGATATAGCCGGAAACGAGAAAGCTGACGAATTTGCAACAAAAGGGTCTACAATAGACCACAATCGAGCACCTCAATAGATTAAACCTCCACTCTTAACCTCAGAGAGCGAATTGAGTGTAAGATTCTAATGAAAGCCAACGATAGGTAGAAATCGCTTCCCACTTATGACATATCAAAGAAGCTTTGGCCAAGATATGGCAAAGCTAGAACCAACGAGCTCATAAATAACGACTGGAAATCGCTGTCAATGCTGATAGATGCGCTTACTGGCCATAACCTTCTAAGAAACCACACACAATGAAACTCAAACTCAATGACGACAATATCTGCAGAGGTTGCGATGACGAAGAGGCTCAAGAGGATACCTCACCTCACCTCACCCCAAGCCTATGTCACTTGACAAATAGAACTCTAGGAAGTTATTACTTCCAGGACGTACATGAATTATCCACTAAGCGATCTTTCTAGGTTCCTGAGAATGACGCGATGGCTGGAGACCCCAATCACGAACGATTGATTCCATTATGAATGAAAAAGTTACACTAATCGCGATTGGAAATCACGAATTCACTCATTTTGCGAAAATATATTAAACTTTTGTATATATGTATGTATTTATATATATGCAGGAATTTTAATAAAATGAAAACTATTGTGTGGAAAGAAAATTTTATTACAGCCGATATGTTTAATATTTATTTATCATCTAGCCAGAAATAAGTAGATCACCTGACCACTATTTACATATGTACCACGGCCGTCGTTGATCAGTACACCGTTACAAGAAAAATATTTATTGGTCGAAATTTTACTTTATCAACCAGTGACCAAGTGACACATTAATAGCTTTAGAACAAAGGAGGGCAGATTGGGGCAACTTTTTTTTCTTCCTCACAATTACTGATGAACTAGGGAATAAAACGCTATATAAATTTTAACGGCGGCAAACAGCGCTAACAGTTAAATCTCTCTTTAAAAATTAGACAACAGAAAATTTTTAAGCAATTCAGAAATAATTTTTTATTTCTCAATGGATTAAATGAATATGTCGAAATTGATTTTAATTAGAAAGTAGAACCTATAAGCTTTTATAAAATATATAACACCTATGTAGTTACATTTGCGGTTAAAAAGAATGAAAATGTTAAAAAGTTACTTCACAAAACTCTTTTATCGACATAATATCTCTTAAGAACCTTAGGCATATTTTTTGAGTATAACGGTTGAGTGCAAATGTTAAAAATTTATTAAAACAAATAATTTAGACATCTATCTAACCGTTTTCATTAATATAAACATTGAAATCTAAATTTTGAAAAAATCATTTTTGAGACGATAAGCGCTGGTTGGTCCCATAGTGCAACGGCAGAATCACTATCATCTGAATACAAGTCATCGTCATCCCTAACATTTCGTTCTGGCACATAATTCGTCGTCGCTGTCTCCGCAAATATCACTATTATCACCATCACTTTCATTCAAAAATGGTTCCATTTCTTGGTCTCGACATAGTTTTTTTTTATTATTATTGTTAAATTCACGATATATGTACATATACGCACGATGTTCACTTACGAAAAGACTCAATGCAACTAGCATTTTATATGAAATGCACTAATTATTCATATGTGTAGAAATCTACACAAGAAGGTAGACAACGTAATTTTAGCAATAACAACCGTAATAAACTTTTTTTTTATGGGGAAGTAAGTTTTTTTTTCGTAAAAAAAGGGTTATAATAAAGTCAGAAAATTCCGGAAGTTAGGAATTAGTGGTCTGTGAAAAAAAGAAGAAAAGAGGTAGTTCATGTGTAGTTTTCTACACAAGGGTGGGATGAAGGTTAAACTCTTTAATTTTTGTTTTATCCAAATTTTTTGAAATCGTTGGTCGTTAACGCTACAAGCACCTACATACATACATTCTTATATTATGTTAATATTGTAGTTTACTAGAATATTAATAAAGTTACCCGCATAATAATAAAAATACAGTTTTTATTTCGAGTACCATTGAAGAGGATAACTTTTCTTACAACTTTTACAGTACCCATCAAGCACTCATAAATGCGCCATATTTAAGAAAAAAATCTACTCTGTTTTAAATTTCTCCAAAGTCTTCTGCCTTCCCCTACCCTGTCACATATTTTTTTTTTTTTTTTTTATGTAGCTAAATCGTATAACATAACTCAACTCGCACATTACTCTTCTAAATCTCAAGTATCATCGAAATCAATCAAACAGGGATTTGGAACAGAACACATACATTGTAAATCAATGGGGGGAATTTTATTAGATTACTCCGTTGGAGGCCGCATTAGGTCTTTAAAATGTTGTTTGATAATAGATAAAGTGTGCTTGATTTAGTGAATTCTGCGTTGTTACGAATGTATGCATGTATAGCTCGTTCGATGCTTTCCGAGCTACCCATAACACATGTCTGGTATTGGCATCGCAGCCCATCAGCAAATTTGTGTTTTTTGTGGATATTGCCGTCATCATTTCATGAACTTCTTCCGCCGGCACATGTCGGTCATGCGTCATGTAGAATGCGATGAAAAGGCCGCGCTACTTTACCTGCGTTCTCTATTTTAACGGCGACTGTTAAATCATTCGAGCTGAAATTTGGACATATGTACATATAAAAGCTGTAAAATGTTTTTTAGCCAGAATGCAGGTTCTTCGCTTACCATGATTAATTTTATTCCAGTTGTGAAATAGGTTGTATTGGTTGTCGTTTACGGCTTTTATGCTAGGGCCACTAACCTATGGATCTGGGACAATGCTGATGTCAATGTTTTTATCCTTGAGGAAAACCATCAGGCTGCCACACGCTTGACTGGCTATGGTATATTGCAGTAGTTTATATTGTAACGATCCTAACGAACAGAGCTACCAAATATAGGGAATATTGGCACATAGGTGTCAAATAGAAGATAATAAAGAGAATAAGATCGGCCGAACACGCGGTCTAGTAGAGGTTACAAAGAAGTTGTTTTCATTTATTTTTTTATTTTATTCTATCGAATCGTCATTGGTCCATTAAACGGCTGGAATATACCGGATCCAAGCAAATCTTGGTACATTGGTGTCAGAAGTGGGATATTCCAGCGAAATGTCCCAAGACTCTTCCCAAAAATTGGACGAAATCCTTGGCCGCTTAACCTCTCTGACGGAGAATGTGCTCAAGCAGAGCGCCGATATCACCGAATTAAAAGCTGAACAGCAACGTCAATTGGAGGAATTGCGAACCCTGGGAGGAACAACTTTTGTGGAGAAAGAATTTCAATGCTCTACACCAGAGGCACGGAATTCATCTCGAGCACCCATGCTAGTAACTCAGGGAGACAACGCAGAGGTACGTGCAGAAAATATTCGCCCTCTTGCAAATCCTAACCTCACTAATTCCAATCCGAGTTCGTGCAAAATTAAGCCACAGCCATTTGACAGCAGCCTAGCCAACTGGCGGGACTATCGTATTCAATTTGAAATTGTGGCTGAAGCCAACGCTTGGGACGATAAACAAAAAGCGCAGACTTTAGCTTCCATGCTTCGAGGTGAAGCTGTGTCCATTTTATCCAATTTGAATGTTAGCGATCGCGGCGATTATGAAAAACTTATTGCTGCATTGGAGCTAAGGTTTCTTTCGCAAGAGGCGCATGTTTCTCATGCAACCTTAAGGAGTAGGCGACAGCGTTACAGAGAAGATTTGTGTGCTTTTGGGAGTGACGTCCAGCGACGCGTATCGTTTTTAGTGATTGCCCACCCGATGCCCAAGAAAGAATTTCATTGATGCAGTTTCTAGATGGTATCTCCGACCGCTCTGTGCAGGATGCAGTTCGTGTGTCGAATCCGACGACATTAGCTGAAGCGTTGAATAAGGCTATTTCCGTTGAAGCGGCACATATTGCAACACAAGCCAGTCATTTAAACCGGTCGGTGTCAATCGCAGATAGGGATCCGAGTTCGGAGACTATGCAACGATCCAGTTATGGCGGAGGGAATCCACGTAGGGAAAAGAAGCAACCAAATAACATGCCGTCGAGTTCGGGAAACATGGAGCAGTCAACGTCGAGGGGCACACGTTGACTCTGCCGAAAAGTCCCCAAATATTCTCCGTAAGCAGCGATTATGAAACGAGCGGATTCATCGTTTCTGCTTGTGTGGGTAGTGTGCCTTGTAAGCTGCTGGTCGATACTGGTTCCTCCGTAACTATCGTAAATAGAGAAATCATCCCAGCCACCGCACGCTTATCTCCTACCAAAGCAGTTATTAAAACAATATGTGGAAACACCGTTCACGTGTCCAACGAGTGGAGAACAACTATACAGCTTGGCAAATTCAAACGACGAGTGAAGGTAATGGTTGTTGATTTCTCTCTCTCTGCCCAAAGTCAAGGGATTCTTGGTGTTGATGTATTGAAGTCATCTAAAGGCATTATTGATTTCTCTTCTAATGTCTTATCAATCAGCGACAATCGTATTCCGTTGGTCAGCGAGCCCAACCACTCTTCCGAAATTAGTGATCAGGTTGAGAGAGCAGTCCATGTAAACTATGTGAGAACGTCAAATTCTATTGTTCTGCCACCGCAAAGAGAGACTATTATCATTGGTAAAACCTCTTGCAGTGCACCTAACGAAGGTTTAGTCACTCCGGTTTACAGCAATTTGCCGAAAGGAGTTTTGGTCGCTAAATCGATGAATCGCAATCAAGAAGGTAAAACCCTACCACCTAATACGAACATCGCTACATTTGAGGAGGCTTTTCAAGTACGTGAAGGTGTCAGTCGAACAAGTGCCTTCGTCGTACCATCTCATTTAAGTCACTTATTGACTAAAGCACAAGCGCATCTCAGCACCTCGCAATTCAAGGCAGGAAGAGAGCTACTAATTGAATTCCAAGACATTTTCTCTTCAGGGCCGGATGATTTGGGTAGGACAAATATCGTCCAGCATACGATTGATGTTAGTTCTGCGACACCTATTAAACAACCACCACGACGACTGCCATTGGCTAAGCAAGAGGAATCCCGATTGCTTGTCGAGGATATGCTGAAGCGTGATATTATCGAGCCATCTTCGAGCCCCTGGGCATCTCCAATCGTGATGGTGAAAAAGAAGGATGGGTCCACGCGGTTTTGCGTAGATTACCGCAGACTAAACAGTGTGACCGTAAAGGATTCATTCACTCTACCACGAATTGACGACACGTTGGATGCAGTGGCTGGTTCAACTTGGTTCAGCACGGTTGATTGTCAGTCAGGGTATTGGAAGGTGGAAATGCATCCGAGCGATAAAGAAAAAACAGCTTTTGTCACCCGTGATGGCTTATGGCAATTCAAAGTTATGACCAATGCCCCCGCTACTTTCGAGCGGTTGATGTCCAGCGTGTTGCGAGGCCTACCGATGGATAGCTGTTTGGTTCATTTGGATGACATCCTCATCCACGGTAAAAGTTTTGATGTTTTACTTAATAATCTAAAAATTATTTTCAGGCGCCTGCGAGAAGCTGGATTGAAGATAAGCCCGTCAAAATGTAACTTATTTCAAAGAGAGGTTAGGTTTCTCGGACATGTGATCTGCGATAAAGGAGTTCTCCCGGATCCATCCAAGGTGGAAGCTGTTATAAATTGGCCGAGACCTACCAACATTTCAGAAGTCCGGAGCTTCATTGGTCTCTGCACCTACTACCGCCAATTTGTGCCCAACTTCGCCGAAATTGCCCGTCCTCTTCATAAGCTGACAGAAAAAAATGCAAGGTTCGATTGGTCTGAGAAATGTGAATAGGCTTTCCATCGCCTAAAAGGGTACTTGGCGACGCCTCCGATATTGGGACATGTACATCCTGATTGTCGGTTTGTTCTGGATACTGACGCTTGCGACCAAGGGCTGGGTGCGGTATTATCTCAGATTCAAGAGGGTAAAGAAGTCGTTATTGGTTATTTTAGCAAAGCGCTCAGTAAGCCGGAGAGAAATTATTGTACCACGCGTAAAGAGTTGCTCTCCATGATCAAAGCTATAGAACATTTTCACGTATATCTCTATGGGCGTGAATTCTTAATTCGTACCGATCATGCCGCTCTTACATGGTTGCTATCTTTCAAGAATCCGGAAGGTCAACTGGCACGCTGGATAGAGCGCCTTCAGCAGTATAGTTACAAAATCGAACACCGTGGTGGTAAGAAGCATTTAAACGCAGATGCGCTGTCTCGTAGGCCATGTTTCGCAGATGATTGTGTACACTGTACAGCAAAAGAACACCGTTTTAGTGATGAACTTGTGCACTCCGTTAAAACTCTGTTGCTGATGGATAGTGATCTCGACCCTGAACTGATAAAACAGGCGCAAGGAGAAGACGAGGTGTTGTCACGTGTTACTAAGTGGGTCAAGGATGGAAACAAACCAGCTTGGAACATCATTTCAGGGGAAAGCAATCTTTTGAAAGCCTATTGGGCCCAGTCCGCAGCGTTGGTGCTGAGCAATGGCATTTTGTGCAAGAAGTGGGTGTCAGTCATCTCCAATGAGTCGCCGAGACTTTTGGTCGTCGTTCCTAGGCCGCTGGTAAACCAGGTCATAAAACTATTTCACGATACCCCTTTCGGCGGACATTTTGGATCCAAGAAGACACTGGAGAAAGCAAGGACACGATTTTGTTGGGTCGGTGCTGGCCGAGATGCTGCTCAATACTGTAGAGAGTGTGACGTGTGCGCTGCTAAACAAGGTCCAAAGAGCAAGACCAAAGGTAAATTACAAATCTATTTATCAGGTGAACCTTTTCAGCGTGTCGCTGTGGACATTTTGGGACCGCTGCCTTGTACTCGGAGGGGAAATAAATACGCCTTGGTTTTAATGGACTACTTCACGAAGTGGGTTGAGGTCTTCGCTCTGCCCGAATATACCGCCGAAACTGTGTCCAGGACGTTAGTGGAAGAGGTTTTCTGCCGTTTTGGTGTACCGAGGGAACTTCATTCTGACCAAGGGAGAAATTTTGAAGCCGAAGTATTTCAAAATGTAATGCAAATTATGGGAATTCACAAAACCCGGACTACGCCATTACATCCTCAGTCGGATGGGCTAGTTGAAAGGATGAACAAGACGATATTGCGGTTTTTATCGAAGTTTGTAAACAACAAACAGGACAACTGGGACGAACTTTTGTCGCTGTGTGCTATGGCGTATCGAGCAGCCCACCAAGACACCATCCAGCAGTCCCCTTTTATGATGCTCTTCGGTAGGGAGATGAGGCTTCCTCCCGACTTACTTTTTGGTAATCTTCCCGACAAAATAACAGTTCAGGGCTACGCCAAGAAGCTACAGGAACATTTGGGAGAAATTCACCATCGAGCAAGACAGCAAATGCATCAAGCTGCTACTAAAATGAAATCCCGATATGACTTAACATCAAACGTTCCCCGTTTTCAGGTTGGGCACTTCGTCTGGTTTCATAACCCTAAGCGAAGGGTACGTGTATGTCCCAAGTTGCAATCGGACTGGAAGGCCCTTATCGCATTATGGAGCTCCTGACAGATGTTACCGTAAAAATCCAGAAGACCCCGCAATCCAGACCTAGGATTGTACACATCGATCGTTTGGCTACCTACCAGGGGACTGATATCCGCGCCTGGGAGTCCAGTGGAGTCACTTCCAATGGATAGGCTTCGGCCTAAGAAGGGGGGAATGTAACGATCCTAACGAACAGAGCTACCAAATATAGGGAATATTGCTGGAATATACCGGATCCAAGCAAATCTTGGTACAATATATTTATCTCCAATTTTTTTTAAATTTATTTTATCGGTCAGATCACACGCAGAAGCCGTGCCGGCCACGTCGTTTTTTGCAATCTTGCACAGAATGAAGATGGTGCGCTTTGCAGCTGCTGGCCGATTTTTTAGTGTTGGTTGCTGCCCGTTTCTGCAGACTAGGTCGAGTATCCTGCGCTTTCCTGTTTGGGAGAGCGTTTCGGCTCGTCTTCTGACTGGAGGCGAGCAGTTCATCTTCCAATGAAGTGCCTAGAATTTTTTTTTTTTAATTTTATTTCTTTTGTGTTGTGTATGCATGTAGGATATGTAGGCAGGGCTTCTTAATCCGGATTCAATTGATTTTTTGAATGAGGATTGCATTGAGGATTCAATTTACTCTTGTTATCTATTTGCCTTCTTATATAATGCTTCTCTCTCTTTTTCAGAAGTTTTCCATGCTTTATACAGGATTTTTTTCATTTTCGGATCTGAGTAGTTTTTTGGATTATCAACTGCGAATATTTTTTTTTTTGTTTTTGCTCTAACCCTTTTTTAGTTACGGCTGTAGTAGTTTTTTTTTATGATCTAAACTGTTTGAAATTGCGGCCCAAAAGCAACAAAATTTCCTGACAAAAGTTTCGGAAAATAGTAAGTACTGAGCCAGCGAGAACCTACTATTAGTGTATTTGATAAATTGGAGAAACACGTAAATACCTTGTAAATGCGATGTATTCGAAAGTTTCCTGGGTTAATAACTTGGTTTATATTGCAAATATAATGGTCCACGTAAGTTTTTATTTTGCAAAAGTAATTTTAAAAAAAGCTGCAATCTTGCTAGTTTCTTACAATGTGTATAAGTACAGTATTGCTGTCCTTTTGACATATGTATCTACAAAGTTGAGATTAATAGTGAAAATAGTAATACATATGTATTTACGTTTAGATAGTTCTGTTTCGAAAATTTATTATTATATTTTATCCAAAAGCTAGTTTCCTTGCTTAGAATTTCGTCAATTAATTAACCGCTTTCCCCACTGACTTAGCCATCATGCGTCTAAAGCGATGTTACAATTGAATGAGTGCTATAAATCATCTCCAAGGATATCAAATATCCTCCTCCATACATGGCAGCTTTATTCTAAAATTGTCAAACTCTGTAAAAACTACCAGCAATATTTATGAGTGTGGTATCAGTGTTGTCTGCTGGATCCAACGAAAACTGCTTTTCCGCACATTGTATGAGTACGTGTAAAAACCGAACTACATTTACGACGAAAAGGGGTTTAGGTAGGGCGAATTGTTACCAGTATGCGCTGACACTCCCTTACATATACATAAATAAATCGTATTCTCTACTATGCACATACGAGTAAACGCATATATAAGACTGCGATGTTGTTGTTTTGGCATCTCGTTGAAGCGTTACTCTACTCTGCACTTAGTATGGAAATATGAATAAAGTGCGAAAAGAAAAGTTTAATGTATAAAATGTAAAATTTCTATGTATGTATATAAACCCACAAGGAGGAGAAACTATTAGTTGAAATGTTAGTTTAACTTAGTAGGATAGAGTTTATGTTGGCCATTAAAATCTACATGCACTTTTTTGTCATGGTAGGTAATCCGTTTGAGTAAAAATTAAACTATCACGTAAAATTCTTCCAAAATTCTACTTTTCGCTACTCTACGAAATGTTAGCTCGCTGATGTACCAGTACATTTATTAATCACGGTAATTATTTGTACATACGTCTTCAAAGTTTTTAAACATTTTTTAAATATTTAAATTTAAAATCGAATATTTCATAAAATGTACGTATTGTCTACTAGCTGTTTGCCCGCGGCTCCGCTCGCGTGGACTACAAAATTAATGTTAAATTTTTTATCTTTTTTAACTAAAGCTAAGACTCACATTGTATTCATTATAATGAAATAAAAGATATTTTATTGAAACAAATAATTATTAAATGTTCTCGTTGAAAAGCACAGTTTAGGAGATCGCACTAAAAATTGTTTTACTTTTGCTATCTGGAGTATCGCGAATAACTCGATCTTATTGACCCGTTCACGCAAAAGTATTAAGCTACCGTTAGTCTAATGGAGTTTTAATAATTCTATTCACACAACCACAAACCAATATACACAATATCTACGTGCAGAAGTGTGAATGAACGAACGGCGGTAACAAACCAATCCATACAAACAGTCTGATTGGGACTGATAAACATTGTATTAAACCAATACAAAATGTTTTTCTCTGTCATTGAATTATTTAATGAGTGCTGAAACATCAAAATACAAATACGATTTTGGGTGGTTTTTAGTTTGGAGGCGCGATAAATTTTCGATTTTATAAGTATTAGGGATTAGGGATTTTATAAGTATTAGGGATGCTGATTTCGAAAATCACAGAATGACGTTTACCTACTATTTTTAATTGTACAAGGTTGTGTGCACAAAAATACTTGGCGCAGCAGATCTTTTTATGTGATCCAGAGCTGGCTTCTCGTGATGTGTGCGTTATATTTTTTCGCACAAATGTAATGATTCTTTTAGGGACATAGCCGAAAGGCTTTTTTTTAGAAGCTTTCTCAAAGCAATAATTACTTTCGGATGTTTGTCAGACACTTGCTAGAAGGGGGATAAAAAGTTATCGGTATTTTCTTGGGATTGAATCTCCAACGCCCTTACCACCGAGCCACGACGCCAGCAAGCGATATCTGCTACAGAAGTTTGTGAAGTGTTGCCGAGAAAATCTCTGGGTTATTAGAACGCAGCATAAAGTAAGGCTCTGCTGGATCCCTAGTCTTGAAGGTATGTATGTATATGTATTAGGAAATGAGAGAGCTGATAAACAGGCTAGGAGAGGCTCAGACCTGGACCCAAAGCCGACGAGGTGAACATCCCGCCATGCATACTTAGGCACCAAATAAAGCTCTAATAATGGCTTGACAAGAAAACTTTAACCTCTTTTTATTAAAGGAAGAGCCGGCAGACAAAAAGACAGGAAATTCATATCTATGAACATTCACAGCAGTGATCACAGGGGCTCTGGGTCCAGGTCCGAGCCTCTCCTCCTCCCACAGGAGTGATGTACCTTGTGATCACTGCTATAAATGTAGATATGAATTTCCTGTCTTTTTGCCTGCGGTATCATGAGAACACTGTCCACTTCTGTGCCATTGCCCAGCCTCTGCCACAATAGAAACAAATTTATTCGAAGACATTACTATCAGGGCATCGAAGATGAAGACATCCGTAGATATTTACATTAAATGGATATGATGGTTTGTATTGCAGCTGCAGTACATTTCACATTAGGTTTTGCATCCCAAAAATAGAATAATGGTACTTCCTCGGAGCAATATTTGCTATGTTATGACATGAGAATCAAAGTTTTCAAAAATTGTCAAAAAAAAATAGTTTTTGATTTTTTGAGGATTGAAACAAAAGCTAAAGTATATTTTAAAGATTTTGGCCGAGTTTCAATTCTTAGTGGTACTTGTTGTCTCTCGATTTCCAGACTACGGATTACCCATCAGATTGGACCGCTTCGACAGCTTCTTCCCTCTAGATTACAACATACTTGGGAATCTTTATCAATGCACGAGTATGTATGTCTTACTCTCATATTTTTTTTTTTTTGAGTTTGATGTGAGTGCTGTTTTTATATGTTTCTGATGGTTTTTTATTGTATTGTTTTTGAAGGGCAACCAAATGTCAAAAGCATACAGTTTCATTGTACTACCGCCTGGAGGCAAACCCTTTTTGTATAGGAGTTGGAGAAACTTAGATTTTATTCATTTCTCCGTATTGCTTGGTGATCGTGATTATCTCGAAATTACACGGCAAAGTCACAAGGAAACATATAATGTCACCTGTTTTTGCTTTTGTTCTGTATGATCGACAGCTTTGGTTTTGTTCTCCGACAACGCACAAATGGACACATTAATGCTTTAACATGAGGATAGTCCGAGCTAAGAATCTTCAAAATCAGATGGAGTCGAGTTTGAATTCGGATATGTGCTTTCAAAAAGTAACAAAAAAAATACAAATTCTTGGCGCAACGGACCGTATGTGGTCCAGGGCCTAGCTTCTCGCGACCATTCGTGTTGTGCGTGTTATATTTTTCACACAAATGGAAGGGACCTACAGTTTAGAGCCATATCCGAAAGGCAAATTGAGAAGCTTTCTCTTGACAATTATTACTCTCGGACGTTTGTCAGACATTCGCGAGAGGTGGGACCGTGAAAAACTTTTTGGTGTTCTCTGGGATTCGAACCTCGAACCTCACGCTCAGCGATCCAACGCACTAACCACTTGAGCCACGGCGCCCACAAAAAGTAACCCACTTTTCCAAAATTTATTACTGTTTTTGACTCTGGGTTGGAATACGATTCTAGTGCCACTAGCCCAAATAAACTTTTCTAGATTTAGTAAATTTTCTACCACTTGCAATCCATATTCCCAATATGTGCATGTACTTAGCTAATCTTAGTTCTGATATGAAAACACATTTCGAACACTATGTACTATAATACTTTAATAAACATTTTATATTGAAGTTTCACATGAATTTGTTACACGGAAAATATGAACTTCAGAACATGAAAATGTTTAATCGTTGAATAATTTGCTGGAATAATTCATTTCATTAAAAATCCCCGGGGCAAATTAAAAATCCCATTAGTATCGTTATTTTTAATTTTCCAAGCAAATCTATGGTAATTAAATAATTGGTGTGTAACACCATTATAATACTTTACATGCAACATAATTAATTTTAATTACGTACAAGCATTTAAAAAATGAATGGTCTACAAAAAGTCATTTGTCATATCATGTCACGGATGGAATATATGTACATACATATGTATATGTACATATTTTTTTTATTTAATATTTTCTATTGAAGTAGCAAAGTAAACAAATGAAATACAAGGTACCTATGTAGGTAGATAGGATACACTCGTGGCCCAAGAGGATAGGTATAATCTGAATTCAATATGAAAAAAATTCACAAACAATGGAATGGGACTTACATACGTACATATGTATGTATGTATATTTGTTTTACGGTGGCAGGTGGTCACCTTGTTCTCGAAATGAGTGCTAGGGGCGTATTCGTACTCTTGTATTATAGTTCCTACTTCTATACTTTCCCCCCTAATTTTATTCACTTATTTTCGAAAAAAATTATATTTTAACATTAGTATGAGTGTGTAAGACTACGCTTCTAAAGTGATTCACTTGAATTCAGTATATCCTACCCTATGATTTCGATGCATAACTAAATAGTTTATAACATAAAGTGTAATCATGAACCCCCAATAATATTCATGCCTATTTAGCCAATTAGCCTGTAAGTGTCTGTAAGTCGCTTATAGCAGGTAATCTTATTGCATGAATGTGAATATAATTATATATAACAAAAGTATCGGATTAAGCTTAATTATATAGGGGTAGCTCCTTTGTTTAGAAAAAAATCTGGAAATGGAATCTCCTTAGCATCATCGCTACATAAAATTTCAACTAACCATTAAGAAACCTTTAATGCGAGCAGGTCATGAATGCTCATGTCGTCATCGTATCGCGAGTTACTTAATGGGTTAATGAGAATGTTCCTCACATTCTGAAACTCGAGATCATAAAAAGAAGTTTTAAAAGTTGAACCCGTCAAGTCAGATCGAGTTGAAATGTGCTCTAATGGTACACTCAATTTCAGAAGCTAAGCAAACTCTCCAGAAAATTTCTAAATAGGGCTCTAAAGTCTAAGGAAGAAGATGCGTAACTATGTAAATGATCAAAGACGATATGATCAATGTTCGGAAAACCCAAACGTGACTTTTATAGAAAGTGCTCTGGTAAGTTGATGGTAATTTAACTCTGCAAAGACTTTTATAAAAACGGAGCTCCATTCAAGAGCGTACCGCCATGTATATGTATGTATGCACCACTTATTTAGTGTGATGTTAAAGTCTTCTTTATTCCAAAACCAATTATGTGGAGAAGATTTTGGGGAAAGAAAGCACCGAAATCATTTCAATTTTATTACCAGACGGGTTTTGAACACGATTTTGAAGTTATATCAAGTAGCAGGTTCTACAAAAACTTTTCATATCGAACATGAAAGCCAATGTTGAGAAATCTACATACATACATGTAGGATTTTTCGTTATTAAATTATTTCATAATACTGTTACACATGATAACTTAACTATTACTTAAACAAGAAATTATAATTACACCAAGTTTGGCTGCGTGTGGTTGGGTGAAGGCCGAAGTGCTCTCTTCAAAGGCAAAATCACTACTCATATCTTTCGCTCGTTCGATCGTTTGTGCATGTCTGTCTTTCCCTATAAGTTCGTTGCTTGTCTGTCGTCGTGTTTTATTCGTTGGTGATATCGTTGTTTAGTGTGATGTTCGTTTGTCTGACTCAATCCAACATACATATGTACGAGTAATGTACTTGTATATCCGAAACTGTTGAGCTCTAGCTAGGAAGATACTTTTTGATGATATACATATCTACACAGTTTTCATAAGATTGCTGATAGTAGGGAGATTGTCTCCACATACATATACATACGTAGGTGAAAAATAAATTCCATGTTTACCATATTTATGTACATGTATTTTGAAGAATTTTGTTGACGATGAGGAGAAATAATGCTTACAATACTATTTCCGAGTTTAAAGTTGATAGAATTTGATCTTAAAGACACGCCACCGTATGTTTGCAAAACGATCAAATATCCTGTCCTATATCATCTCGTTCAAAATAGGTCTGAAAACAAATATACCAGTTTCAATATTGCTTAGTATAATGATATGTTATTTCACCCTCGCGAGACTGTATGTATTAGTTTTTCTTAAAAGGTATTACTTCAGTTAGTTATAAATTAACTGTCGAATCTACTTATTACAAGCGCTTATACTCGTACCATATTAAGGGATTTACATTTAGCTGACATGAACATAATGAAATTCTACATAAGTTTGACTACAACAACGAGCACCAGATCTTAAAGACTACTCAAATAGTGGTAAGTTAATCATATGAGGGTAGTATTTTCATTAAAGCAACCAAGTCAATTTCCTATTAACTTTCATTACTTCAAATTCCTAACACACACGCCGTGATACTCATCGTTTGAGCATTCCAAATTCGACCCTCTCTTTCCCTAAAAAAAAAGAAAATTGTAAAATTACCATTAAGTAAACACATTCCCAATCATGTACCTCTGCACATGGCAACCAAACCTCGCCCACTGTCGTTCTTTTTTCAAGACCAATTTTCTTCACAGGTCTTGTTCCTGTTCTTTTTCTTCTTTTTCCTTGCCACCGTACTTCTCTAAAAAAGTTAACATTTTATATGAACTCAATCCAACGTGAAAGGGATATTCAATATTTTCTTGAAGAAAGGATATGTGTTCACAGCCTCCAGCAATGGATTTGCTGCTTGTCATCAAAATATTCTCTATGTAGAAGACATCGGAGGCATTTTCTCATAAGGACACCGAAAAAAGGAAATGTCGTCGAAAGTCGAAAGCTGATACCGTTTGTTGATGGTAAAACTTTCTTCTGGATTGGGTGGGAGTGTCGTGCCGATTTTTCGCCCAAAATGAAATGCAGTAGGAGTGAAAGTTAAACAGATCCCCCAGGGGAAACCAGTGGGGGATTTCCTTGCTTTTGGGGGATAAGGTGGATATTGTTAGGAAGCGATGTACTATATTTGATTTCACAAGATGATCAAAGCAAAGCTTGCCTCGAGGCGTATTCCTTTTCTTTGTGATGGTGTAGAAGAAAAGTTAATCAGCACAATGCGTATACGAAATCTAATGCGTGCTACTGATACCAATGCGGTGGATTCTCAGATTTTTAGTCTCCACGGATTTGTATACAGCATTTTCCTAGGAAAAGTTAATGAAGGGTAAAAGTTGTTCTAGCATAAGGCTTAAGACACCTATCATTTATTTGTTGAAATACTTTTTATACATTTTATATTTTCATTCTATCAAAAATTTTAACAGATCGTGCTTTGGTATGTATTGAAATCTCAATCAAAGTCTGGACGGTAGTGTAGCTGCATTTCAAAGCACATATGTAGATGTACGTACATACATATGTAAATATGTAAATCCGAGCTTTCAAACACCGTCTATAGCAGTTACTTGTGGAAATTGTTAATGAGCTAAGAACTTTTTTTATGTGTACATACATCTTGACGGTGCACAGTGGTGCCAAATTCCCTTTTATTGCTAAATTCATAGCTCTTGAATTATTAAACCTATTTCAATAACGTTTTTTGTTAGTATCTAGAAGAGAATTCATGTAAGTTTGACTGGTGTTAAATGTATGTAAATCGGACTACAGGGTTACCAGTAATATATTTTTTAAATAAGAATTTTGTCGATAACAGTGGCTTAAAAAATGTAAAAGCAGACGATGGTGTTAAATTGAGCATATTTATCATTTTATATTGATGATTACTGATTTGTGGGCTAACAGAGAATGACGCTAGTACAATAACCGAACAATAAAAGAAAGGAATATTTTTTTCTGATTATATTTTTAATTTAATTATCTCTGAATATACATACATGCACACATATGTATATTCCTAAATAGTAATTTTTAATTTAAAATATACAAAACTTTAAAAAAAAAACAGGATAGTAAAAAAGTATTTTACCTAATATGTCATAATAATAAAACTTAAGCTTGAAGTAGGGAGGCGAACACCAGATGTACCTCCTTGGATTTCTGTGTAATCACAAGGAAACTACGGCCGTCCTTCGATAAAGGCAGAACCGAGAGACTTATATGGGAAGACAGGAAATCCCTTTCCATCCTCGTTGGGGTTATCACGGGGCATAACTCTCTACGGTATCATTTAAAAAAACTACGCCTGACGGAAGAAGAACTCTGCAGAGGTTGCGATGACAAGGGAGCTTTTGAGGACACAACCCACTTCCTATGTCACTGCCCTGGCCTCCAACACAGCAGGAATAGATTCCTACGGAGCTACTTTTTCCAAGACCTAGATGAACTCGCCAGCACGCCATCAGAAAAAATAATGAAATTTATCAAGTCCTCAGGATAGTTTCTATGCAAAGACTCGCAACAATAATTAACGGAGCAAGTTAGCATCGGAAACGGGTCTCAATGGGCAAAGGACATCCTTTCCCCCAAAGGGCATCACAATGGGTCAGCATTGACCTGAGTGTAGCGGGGAGCAATCTCTCTCCTCGCCAGCCCACATACGGACTTATAAGTTCAGAGGAACAACTTTTTTTTCCGAGATACGTAGATGAAATAAGTGGGTCCAATGGTATACCAAGCATATTAAATATCATATGATAGCAATGTAATCTCCTAATAATTTCCTTATCTATGTATTTGGGTTATAGATGATGTCACTTCGAGATTGTCAAAAAATCTTTGGGAAGTATTCCCATCCTTAAGAGCAGTGTAGGTCGCGACTCCCAAGTGGGTCGCGAAGTAGGGGGTCGCGAGCTTCAAGAAAAAAATAAAAACAAATAATATGAAGTTCAGTTTTATTTTTATTTAATAATATTATGTGTTTTTGTTTATATTAATGTAAGAGGTGGGCTTGTTTTTTATTGATTAATTTGTCAAACCGAGGACAAGGCAAGCGATTAAATCGTCTTCCAGTTCAACTCTGTTTCTGGTCTTAGTCTTAATGTTCAACATTAAAAATGAAAGAAACGGTACTAATAACCTGAGAGCTTCTTTTGCAAGATCTGGATACTCGATCCTTCTTTTCATCCAGAAAACGTCTCTGTTCTGCGAATGGAAGTCGATTTTCAGCATTCCATCAGTAAAAAGCTCAATGAGTTTTTCCTTCACTTGCATGTTAAGGTCAGCTGAATGTATGTATGTATGTATACTATATCAAGAAAAGGATTTAGGATCCATCTTCGCTTATTGTCGAAGTCAGATTCGTCGGGAAAGTAACGTATAAGCCGATTTTGTTAGGTTTCTAGGTCCATAATCATATCAGGGATATAAGCACCAACATTCAATGTTTGATAATTTGAAATCTCTTGAACAATCTTTTGAATGGGGGAAAACAATTCAAACAACATTTTTGGTAGAGAATTGATCCTTAAAGCAATTTTTTATATGGATTGATTTTATCTTTAGCCGCGTAATATAGCGACATTTTACAAGACACCCGCCGTTACAATATTACATACATATTTGCAGTGCAAGTTTGCATTTTTTTTTTTATTTTCAAGGGGGGTCGCTTAGTTTTTTATGTCGTCATTCTAAAAAGATTAAAAAACAGTGGACTAGAGAACCAACCCAAGGGAAATCTCCATACGAAATAAGTTCTACCACATTCAAAGTCCCAACAACTTCTGTAAAAACACATGAATTTGTGCCCTCCAGAACAT
Organism: Blera fallax; assembly: GCA_946965025.1. Lineage (NCBI taxonomy): Eukaryota > Metazoa > Arthropoda > Insecta > Diptera > Syrphidae > Blera > Blera fallax. The sequence continues at coordinate 61,232,826 of OX337246.1, forward strand.
GCAGTGTTGCCGCTGAAAAAATGTGAAAAACAGGAGAAATCCTTTAAAAAACACTAAAAAACAGTTTTTTGTAAAAAATACCTATATATTTTTATAACTTGCGGTATTAGAAACGCCTACATTTAAGCTAAGTTTTTCAGTTAATATTAAACTTTAAGTTAATTTAAAAAAAAAATATTTCTGATACCGTTCGTAAACTCTGAATTAATTTTTTACTGGAAAAGAGCATTAAACTCACTGAAATAGTTCATTGCGAATTTTGGGAATATAAAGTAGAAAGCTTTCACTTTATCGGAACAAAGATTTTCAAGAATTTTCTTTGTGGAACGAAGTTTATCTTCAAAATCGGCAACAAAAAAGAAATGTGTAAATTCATTCCATATTTCTACCATTCTAGAAATGCAATGTTGCATGCAAAGCCAACGTGTTAAAATTAATTTCAGCATTTAGAAATGTGCTAAAACTTGTTTGGGAACAGGAATCAGTAGATTCCACCTTTTCGGAGCTCAATGACAGTAAACTCCTTTTATAACAGGAGAAACGGTAACAGTGAGAATATGCCGCACATCAGTTGCCTGTGAGAATGCAAAGGGTCGTTTGGTTGGATTTTGTTCGATTCTCTTTCCTTAATACATACATACATATGTATTAGTTATTGTTCGATGTGCTCTATATTTGTAGAACCCTATATCGACTGATGCGAAAGCAAACAGCAACGCAACACTATTCATTAAATTGATACATTTAATCAAATCTAAAAATTATAGTGGAAAGCTAGTAGGTCGAACCTACTATGGTGCAGCGGTTATGTCCATTGATTTAAATGGATAACAAGCCAGGGTTAGAGAGCAAATGCAATTTTCGTAGGCTGTAATGCTTATATTTTAAACCTAGTTTAATCACAATCTGTGAATTTCCTGAACGAAATTTAAATAATTTTTATTAGTCTGTCCAGACTATCGGCTGTTTTCTCCCAATCAACTAAGAGAACTTTTTTTGGAACAGATTGTTAAGCACAGACTCCGAACAGTCGTCCCCACGAGATGAATCTATTCATCTAGACCCGTTAATGTGGTTCATACTTACATACATATGTATGTACATATATTTATTATTTGACCATATTATTTAAAGAAATGATTGATGATGCAATTACTTGGGGTGTCGAAGCTAGAGGATTTATACAATTTCGTAATATGTTTAACTCAGTTTTTTTTTGTTAAACACATCTAATGACATACATGCGTATGTATTTTCATTAACCGTTGTGCTGTTTAATGTACACATTACAAACAAAATTATTCGACATTCAATATTGCTGTGAAAAAATTGAGTACGTAAATGCGAATTTTACAACAGATCTCAGTTTCAAAATTTGGTCAATTATGCTTAAAACGTTGTTAATCTAATTCCAAAACGAGGTGAGGGTTTAACAGGTTTTGAGTTGCGATACAGGCGAGTTTATTTTGAAATTATTGATACTTTGTCAACACAAAGGGATATAAGATTCAAGTCCTTGACAAAATTTAAAATTTTTGGAATTGTTGAATCAAAAAATGTTTAGTACCAGCCAAAAAAATTCATAGCTTTTTTTTCGCTGAACTTAAGAATGAGTTAAATGTGCCCAATTCCGCAACATATTCGTTAAAGACATACACATACATATGTACATATGAATGTACTTGGATTCCTTCAGAATAATGATTTGAAAGATATACTTTCAAACCGAACTCTTTAATGCTAACAATACCAAATACCAATAGCAAGCAGTTCAGTTGAAAGATAGTTTTCTGCCCTTAGGCGAATAAAATCTTATTCTAGAAACACGACGCTTTAAGAAAGATTATCGGAGATAGCTATGATTTCCATAGAAAAAACATTACTTAAGAAAATAAAATCAAGAACAGTTTCTATGTTGAGGTTTTGGAAACTTTTGTAAAAAAAAACAAGATGTATTGGACTTACATATGTACAATGTACAAATAATACTTATCTACTAATAATAATAATAATGATTCTCAAAATTAAATTTAAATACCAAGAAAAAATCGGATCCTAGTCGTCGTCGCGTCGTGGTCCTGGAAAAAACTGAGAATATAGGTTATTATCTAACAAAAAAAAAGTGTAGAACACCCCGCTGAGAACATCACCGCACGTCCCTGTCCTCTCCTCTATTAACAATATCAAAAGACATTTCAAAATCGATTACAAACTTAGGTACAGAAACAAAGCTGTTCGTAAGCAAAATAACGCTATTCACACTATAAAGGATTAATTCTAAGATCGTTTCTTTGTTGCATTATAAATGAAATCTCATTTGATGGGAAAATTAATCACAAAATCTATCTACGAGTATAATTTGGCAGGTTTATAAATACCTACATATAGATATAATATTGTTCGCTGAGGTATTTGTATTAATGCATGTACAGACATACATATATAAGTGGGGTAGGCTCGAATTTTAGCAAGCACACATTTTATATGTAAAAAAGTATAAATTAGTAAAGATTGTGCCGCAATTAAACTTTTTATCGCTAAGGTTAAACACGCCAACTTGTCCTTCACTTTTTGTAATGGGATGTAATTAAAAAATTCAGAACGTTTTAGCTACTTGGATTTATTCATCTCTTACATAGTCGCGAACTCGCAGACATAACACTAATTAAGAAGGAATGTAAAAAAGATACTGAAGAAACTTGTGTAATTTATCTCTTGGTGCGAACATAATAATGTCACGTCCCGCAGGAGTAAATTCCACACCACAGACACCATCAGTGCACAGGCAAATAGCAGGACTCTGCATAAATCATTACCCTGTTACATGTAAGTATTCGTGTTTCTTATTATGAAATATTTTTTTTCCTCCCTGCAATGCGCACATTATTATTTAAAATCTAACCCCCACAAACGGTTAGGGAAACGAGACTTAAGTTGGCATCCTGTTTTATAATTTACTTACGTGGATCAGATGACTTGTACTGTATATGTGGCTAATGATTAAAGCTGTATAGTTCCCTTTTTACTTAAAGCTAAAATAAAAAAATGCTCATACATTATGCAGACCTAACTTAACCCCAACGTCCATTGCGAAAGTCGTACCTTACGTCTCCTTGATGTGCTCATTAAAATATATGCGCTTTTTCCAATCAATTTCATATGCATAATAAAAATGGAAACACGGGACTCAGAGATCGAAATTGAGGGTTGAAAGGTTAAAAATATATAAATCTTATTCCGACATGCACATCCGTTGATACTTCACCTCCGATATCCAATACACATGAATAATGTGATGGCAATTGGACACCATAAAGATGTCATGATGACAATTCCCAATTGGTTGGAGTGAGGATTACATTGGGGGAAGCATTATGAAAGGTGCGGCAATTACCCGGGAAGTGATAATGGAATCAGAAAATATATTCATGTATCTACGCAACGGAGTTGTGAGACAAATTTACAAGATTAGCAGATGAATGTAGCTGGCGACCTTGAAATGTACATATGTATGTAGGTATATACATACATATGTACATATGTAGTATATGCAAACTTTTTGAATCTTTGTCTAGCCAAACGCGGCTTTACTTATTTACGCTAACATTTACAGTGATTATTACGAGATAGTTAATTAGAATTGATAAGGATATGATAAACTATACCCACTGTTCTTGGTTTCTACATGATTACATGTACAGAACAGTTGGAATACGTCTGCATCGCATATTCAAATGCATATTTCGTAAATTCTTACTTACATAACACGGTTCTCTTTTACCCTAAGGTGTCCAGGTGGCAACGGTGATTCCCTAGCTTTTTTCCCTCAAGAAATTTATAACACAGTAATTATAACTTCAGAATTATACTAACGTTTTACCTTAAACAGATGCAAAATGCCAAAATTGGAAGGCCTTAAAACCTAGATATGTGTGTATATGATTTAGTTAGGACATAATCGTTTATGTCCTCTATAATTGGTTTACATACGTAGATCTAACTTTCTACGAATATAACAAACAAACTATTTTATTAACAAGTCCCGTGCACACATTGCTCGTATCGTGGGAATACATACATACATACATATGTAGGTACATATATACATGGGTTACTGGCCTGTGTAGGCAACTATGCTACTAGAGCTTTTATCCACAATCATACGCACTGCCATAACTCCAGTGACTTGAATAAGGAGGAAACCCTCAACCACTAATTTTGCAAATGCCTCATTCTATCCAGAGCCAGCACCGTACATCGGGCAGACCCATCTCTAACAACTTAAATAAACCCTCGACGAAAGAGTAGTTCTACTGTTACCGTTTACTAAATCCACAGACTGGATTAAAGACCCTTACTCCATCACCTATCCACTTAAACCCACCAGAAACCAATATGTCACAAAAATTTGAGAAATAAAATGGCGCGCTGCAGTGTTAATTGGGCCCCGGACTTGTCTAGCACCGCCACTTTTTCCTAACTTCATAGTTAGATATTAATTGCAGATACAAAGTATAATAATATTTTATGTTTGTATCAAAACAATCGTGATCATAAGCCTTCTTAAAAATGCAAATTGTAAAAAACTGCGATGCAAACGATTCATTACCTTAGTGTTCAGATATACATATAGTTTGTATAATATAGTAAGTCAATTTTATTACTGAATTTCTTCATTATAAATTCAACATAGAAACCAGTGATCTCGACATCTTGATAAGTTCCCATACTGATATCTTTTAAAGCTTTCTTTTATCCACGACCTCAAATCAAAAACAAAAAGTTATAAATTAAACATTTAATTCGTCTGCCATCGTCTTCCGTGGGAAGGTATTTAGCAGTAAACCTTTTTAAGGACATTTCAATTGCATTAATAATGCAAGCTGCTGGACATAAAACAATCATTAACAGCGTCATTTAATCGTGGTGCTGCAGCAGGATGTGAAAGGCCATTCCCCAGAAAACCGACAGACCCAGCAGGACTATAAAGAGAAGAAACCCTTGAAACTTTAATGCCGTGACTCGCTCTTTCTAAGGAAAGATTGGCGAAGCGCTGGTCACTAACTTGTCGCCTGGGCTGATAGTACTCTTTTCATATAGATAAGTGAATAGTTGTGGGATAGCATTTCGTATAACATTTGATGGCAGATGCATTTTAATGTCCTTAGTTAGAAATTTGTAGGAGATTTAGTCGTTAACGATGATTTTGTGGAAGACGATAAATTTTAACTTTATCCTTGATTTTCTTAAGGAGTGAACCGAATACTTTTTTGGGTTTTATGTAATGCGAAGGATGGCAAGTCAAAATGAATTCATGAATAGTTTTTGTGGTGATGTGAAAGTGTAGCAATTTGAATACATTCGTAATTACTTCCCACGCCACTCTTGAAAAAGCTGTTGGATACTATTCATACAAAACTGTGTCTTAATAGACAAAGCCTTTTGGATTAAGTTTTGATTATAAAATACAGAAACTATACAGATAGGCAGTCATGATATTTTAAAATGGCTTTGAAAACCACATTTAAAAATAAATTATTGATACTAAATTAGAAATATTCTTTTCCGCGATAAGGCATAGGTACCAATTATGGTAGCAATGAGTCAATTTCAAGGTGCATATGCACGTTTAATCAGCTTTTAGCTTATCTCGGATAGAATTTATAAATTTATAAAATTTGTTTTTGATTGAATTTATTGTTTGAGGTAGTCTCTAAGATTGAAGATCGGTAGATGATTCCTGAGTCGCGCAACTAAAAACGGTTGTGTAACGCGATACTGAGAGTAACCACTGAGAGAGCGTAGTGTTCTGTGTACTCTGTGGAAAAAAAAAAAAAAAAAAAGTCAAATAGACTACAGTAATAGTACAGTCAGCTACAGTCCTCATTGCAGAGTCATGCCAGGGCGATCTCGGTTGAAAGGAAATGTAATACCAGCGAAGGATATTAGCATTTTTAAGTTGCTATGTATACAATTTCTGGAATCAGTTTTAGATAGATAGATCGTTTATTTCGTATAAAAAATTACATTGGCTTGTTGCCGCACATTTTACAGCACAGGGATTTGATACATTTATCTTTCCACAGAAATATGATATAATGTTTAATCTAAATTGAGTTTTATTAATTAAAAGTGTAACAGACTAGAAGGAAAATACGAAGAAAAAACCTCCAATCAGAAAAAAAAAAAAGAAAAATGTATAATAATAATAATTAAATAAATAAATAAATAAATAAATAAATAGATAAATAAATAATTGAATAAATATATAAATAGTTGAATAAACAAATAGATACGTAAATAAATCAATAAACTAATAAAAAAGTTAATAAATAAATAAAAAAAAAATAAATAAATTAATAAATAAATAAATTAATAAATTTTAATAAACAGTTTAAGAAACAAATACATAACTCAATATATAAATAAATTAATAAATAAATAAATAAATAAATACATTAATAAATAAATAAATTAATAAAAAAAAAAAAGTCAATAAATAAATTAGTACATTAATTAATAAATAAATTAGTAAATAAATTAATAAATAAGTGAATAAATAAATTAATAGATAAATAAATTAATTAATTAATATTAAAATACATAGATCAATAAAGAAATGCAATACATTACAGTTAATACAAAAAACAAAAATAAAAATTAAACAAATTAAAAATTAAATTAGTTAAACTGAAAGTATAATATTTATTAATTGTTATTAGTGTTTAATTGATTTACGAGTGGATTGTCAGCAAAAGTACAATGATCAAAAAATTTATCTCTAAGTTTTTGAATTCTGAAATAAACTAATTCAACGTTCGCTTTATTATGCAGATCCAGAGTTGAATAGTGCCAAGGTAATTTAAGCATCATTTTTAGAATTTTGTTTTGACAAATTTGTAGTTTTTTATGTGACATTTTGCACAATCTCCCCACACTTGGCATCCGTATAACAAAATTGCCTGAAAGATAACTTTATACATAATAGTTTTATTATTCGTTGAGAGGAGTGACTTTCTGTTTATAAACGGATACAGCATCTTAATTGCGATACCTATTTTCTTCACTGTCCGACTTATATGCTCGTTAAAGGTTAGTTTGCTATCAATATGAACTCCTAAGTACTAAACGGTAGGCTCCCAAGCAATGTTAATCCCATTTACCTGTAACTGAGCACTGGGAAGGTAGCATGTCTTCCTTTTTCGAGTGAAAAAAATAGCTTGCATCTTACCCTCGTTTTGTTTTATTTTCCATTTTTTGTAATACTTTTCCAATATCTTCATCGCATTTTTTAAATTACTCTCAATGTTAAGAGCAAATTCATGTGAGGAAAATATTGCAGTATCATCAGCAAAAATGGCTGCATCACAATTTGGTAAACTTGGAAAATCCGATGTATATATGTTGTATAAAATCGGTCCGAGAACGGATCCTTGTGGGACACCGGAAGCAAATGAGACTAAATGAGACATACCTTTATTGACGTAGACTTTAAACGAGCGACCGGACAAAAAACTTCGGACTATTTTACATATATGTGACGGGAAATTCAATTGAATCATTTTGAAGATGAGACCGTTGTGCCAAACTGTATCGAATGCTTTTTCGATGTCCAGTAATACCATTCCAGTAGATTTCCCTATGGTACGATTGTACTTGACATGGTTACATATTCTTAGTACTTGATGCGCTGTGTTTGCGTATTCGCGTTTTCCGTATATTTTTGGAAGTATCGTGGCTGAAATTTTTAAATTTTAATAATTTTATGCCATTGAAAATAAAACGCGTGGGTTCTTCTTGAAGTCTAACAAAACAAGAGATCGTTTTCTTTATTGAATATAAAGAGAAAAAGTGTGTAAGAAAAAAGGAAGAAAGAGATAAATATACATATAAAAAGCTGAAACAAATAAACAACTTAATTTGTAGAAAGGGATAAATTCTTAAGGTGGGCACACAAATATTGATAACTTAAAAAACTTGATAGCTCGGCAAACATCCTCCCACCGTTGAAAGCATCTTTCAACCAAGATCGACGAGTAGCGGACACAATTTGTCAATGGGGCGTTTGATCTCTCCTCTAGCGGTGATGACGGATGCAACCCGTGTCAACCCATCCTTTCCCGGATACGTTTTGTTGATTCGTCCTATGAGCCATCGGCATGGCGGTAGATTTTCATCCTTCACTATGACGACATCGTTGGGCTGGATGTTTTTGTGTTTTAGAAGCCATTTCGGCCGCTTTCGAAGTTGATTAAGGTAGTCATGAGACCATTTTTGCCAGAACTCATGCACAAGGCGTTGAAGATACTGCCATCGATCTCGTAACGAAGTTGCTGTCAATATCGCACTCGGGTCTGGCACTGTCTTTAGCGGTCGCGCAATAAGAAAGTGCGCCGGTGTCAATGGATCCATATCTCCCTCGAAACGCGCACATAATGGCCTTGAATTAGCGCATGCCTCAACTTGACATAAGATGGTAGAAAACTCCTCATAGGTTACGGAAGCCTGGCCTAATACTCTTCGCAAATGATACTTTGTCGTCTTTACACCTGCCTCCCATAGACCGCCAAAATGAGGCCCATGGGGAGGCGAGAAGCGCCAATTGATACCGTTCGTTGTTAGCTCGTTTGTAACATCCTCTTGAAATTTTGTTGACATTATGAGATTCGTCCATTCTCGAAGTTGTTGATTAGCACCAACGAAATTTGTGCCATTGTCGCTGAAGATCGTGTGACACTTACCACGCCTTGCGACAAATCGACGCAATGCCGCTATGAAGGCAGATGATGATAGCTCCGTAACGAGTTCGAGATGCAGAGCTTTGGTCGCCATGCAGACAAATAAGGCGACATAGGCCTTGTACTGCTTAGCACCTCGTCCTTTCCATGAGCGAACTGAAAATGGGCCTGCGTAGTCGATGCCGGTGTTGCCAAATGTAACTCCTGGTTCTAATCGCTCCTTCGGCAAACAAGCCATTTGCTGCTGATAGGGGATAGCGCGCTCCCGAATACATCTCGTGCATTTGTAAATGCATCGCTTTATGACGTGATGAACACCAACGATAAAATAATTAAGCGATATAAGGTATGTCATTTGTCGAATTCCTGCATGCATGTTGTTTTCATGACAATCGTCAACGATTAAACGGGTTAAAGGATGATCCTTGTGGAGAATTACGGGGTGCTTCTGATCAAAGGGTATGTCGGCATTTTCGAGCCTGCCTCCTACTCGCAGAACACCCTCCTGATCGATAAAAGGATTCATTAATGAATATTTGCTTTTGTTGGAAACCACTAATCCTCGTTTTAGGACTGCTATCTCATCTCGAAACATATATTTTTGCGAAAGTTTGATTAAGACTATTTTTGCCCTTCGTATATCATCGGGCGATAGGAAATGCCTTCGAGCATAACCAGAAGATAATTTACGCGTTTTGAATAATCGTATGCAGCGCGCGACGACACGATAAAGACGATTTAGGTTCGAGAACCTTTTGAATATGTCCCATTCAGGGATTTCGTTTAAATTAGTTAGACAAATGAACTCATTTTTGTCCGGCACATCACGAATATCAGGTAAATCGGAAAATGTTATTACTGCATCTCGTAAAAACTGTGGACCGTTCCACCACAAGTCTAAATTCACTAGATGTCTTGGCATGATACCGCGAGTAGCACAGTCAGCGGGGTTTTCACCGGAACGCACATAATGCCATATGGACACTGGAAACCGCGCGACAATTTGCGATACTCTGTTATCAACAAAGATGTTGCGCGCTCGTGGATAACCTTGGATCCAATGCAAAACTGTTGTGGAGTCCGTATACGCGAAGCACTTGAGGTCGTGAATTGCAAGGGCGTCTTTCACTTTGCTAAGCAACTTTGTTAGCAATAAAGAGCCACATAATTCAAGGCGAGGAATTGTAAGGACAGGTTTAACAGGCGAAATCCTTGTTTTAGCGCAGATAAGCATTGTTTGAACTCCCTTGGCCGCTACTACTCTGGAATACACTGCAGCAGAGTATGCTGACTCGGATGCATCGGCAAACCCGTGCAGCTCTAATACCTCCTTACGACTGGATTTCAACCACCTAGGAATGTTTAACGCACGTAGAAAACGCAAATCCGTTCTGAAGTCTGACCACTCCTTATAGAAGTCACTGGGGACGAACTCATCCCAGCCGATGCCCTTGACCCAAAGACGCTTCATGAAGATCTTCATTTTGACGACCACTGGTGATAGCCAACCTAAAGGATCGAAAATACGCGCTATATCCGATAGCACTTCCCTCTTGGTAGCATGGGGCCCGATAGCCTGGATCTCTGATGAGAATTTGAAGCAATCGTGCTCCGTATCCCACGATAACCCCAAGGTCTTGACTTCGGCTGCACCAATAGACAACTCGGTTGCCAATTCCCGATGCTCGGCATCGATGTGGTTGAGGAAGTCCGATGAATTCGAGGACCACTTTCGGAGGTCCATTCCTGCGTTTCCTAATATGAGACATAGATCGTTTTTGACTTCGATCGCATCTTCAACGCTTTCGAAGGTAGCCGTAAAATCGTCAACGTAAAAATCGTTAATAAGGCTCTCCGAAGCCTTCGGGAATTGCGCCATGTTGTTAATACCGATTTGCTTGAGGGCTTCCGTATGTGATGGTTAGAAGTACATAATCTCGTGGGTCTTCGGTGATGTCTTCTCTCCAGACTATACGTTGAAAATTAACTTCATTTTTATTAACGAGAATTTGATGGTACATTTTTGCAATGTCCGCTTTAACTGCTATCTTATACTTCCTAAAGCGGATAGTACAAGTGAACAAATCGCTCTGTATAGTGGGCCCTACAAGTAAGTAGTCGTTCAGCGAAAAGCCGTTGGAGGATTTACATGACGCGTTGAAAACAACCCTTAGCTTCGTCGATGTGCTGGTGGGCTTTAGTACAGCGTGATGGGGCAAATAAAAGGATGGACGATCGATATCGCCCGGTGGCACGATCGCCATATGTCCTAACCGTTCGTACTCCCGCATGAATTCTACATACTGCCGTTTAAGCGTTGAATCTTGAGAGAATCGTCTCTCCATTGCATATAAAATTTTTAAAGCTGCACCACGTGAATCTCCGAATTCAACGGGCGTTTTCTTGAATGGTAAACTGACTACAACTCTACCATCACGATTGATGAAATGCGTCGAAGCAAAATGGTTTTCAATAGCAACACTTACCTCGCACTCGGTACGACGTCCATCCATAAGATCTTCATGCTCAAAGAATCGTCTTAGCAGTACATCAAGATCGACCGTGGAATGGTAGACGCTTAGGCGAGCTTCATGTCTTGGCGAAATGTTTCCAGCGATCACCCAACCAAATATCGTATTCTGAGCAACGGGTGAGCCAGAAGGATGAACAATCTTCCCCTTTGCGAGGATGTCGAAAAATACGTCCGCTCCCAATAAAATATCGACTTTATGTGGGCGATGACACGTTGGATCTGCTAACGGCAGATATTTAAAGAATGAAAGTTCATCACTTGAGATCTCAGCGCTCGGGAGATCATTTGTTAAGGATGACAGAACAAAGGCGCGAACGGAAACACTGAAGTTTGTGTCAAATACCGACTATAGTTCTGTCTGAACTTGACCTCGCGTGCTCTGGCTACCGTTGTTCTGGCCTAAGCCAACTACCGGGATCTTGGCATGAACACGCTTCAAACCAAGCCTTTGGACACACGATTCCGATATTAACGTCACTTGTGAGCCAGAGTCGAGCAACGCTCTACACAGTTCCGTCTTGTTCTTGTTATTTTTGGCCAAAATCATTGCGGTTGGTAACATAGTTATACACTCACGATGCGACTGGGCCGCGTTTACCGAAAATCCGACTGATAGGCCATTCGAAGTACTTGGTCGGCTTATAGATGACGAGTTGTTGTCTGAATGGAGCATTGTGTTATGCTTCAAACCACACATCTTACAATTAGAAAACTTACACTCCGATATACTGTGTTTCACGCGCAGGCAATTGGCACAAATGTTATTAGCTTTAACAAAGTCACACCGAGCAGGCACCGTCAAATCCCGAAATTGAACGCACTGATAAAGCATATGCCTTTGCTTGCATTTAAAACACGATGGAGTTGTAACATTTAGCACACGCCTTCTCGAATCTTTGGGTATAACCTTACTGATAGTTGTCGAATGTACACGATCGGTATGTGAATGCGACAGGCTTAAACTTTCTAATTCATTTATACGCTCCTTTAAAAAGGAAATGAAATCAGAATACGACGGATCACTCTTGTCTTTAGCTGCGCGAATCCACAGCACCTTGCTTTCAGAGTCCAACTTACGCGTTAATATGTATACGAGTAGAACATCCCACGAATCCACCTGAATTTTTAAAGCCCGAAGCGCACTTATGTTCTCCACCGTCATACTAAACAAACGCTTAATTTCCGCTAACGAACCACTTTTCACTACAGGTTGATCGAATATATTGTCTAGATGTGCAACCATAATAAACTTCGGTTTATTATAATGCTCCTGCAATAAATTCCACGCGACGTCGAAGTTTTCATTGCTGGGAGGAAGGTGGTTTACGATTGATAACGCGTGCCCTGTTAATCTTGTTAGGAGGAACTCCAACTTTTCGATACCCGTTACCGATTTTTTAGATATCACCAAGGCAGTATATAAATCACGAAATCTGATCCACTCATCAAATTTTCCTGAAAATATTGGCAATGTGACTACAGGTAGTCCCGTTGACTGTTCCTGTTTTGATATTGTTATTGACCGACGCTGATCAGAAAGAGTTTTCACTATTTCACTTAATGAGCACTGGTTGTCCGCTAACGATTTTAAAGTTTTAGTAAAATCACTTTCTTGATCCAATTGCGGATTATTTACCTTATCTTCATGAATTATTTCCGACAATTTTGCGTGAACACTGTAAAAGGTAGTTTCGAATTCGGACCGGTAAAGTGTTTCTTCGCTGAGTTGAGTATCGTCATCAATCAACGCTTCAATTTCGATTTGTATGCGCTCGAAATCTTGCATATGCTGCTCTAGCCTCTTTTGACGCAACTTACTATCAGCCAGTGGAGCACCCGGTGACTCGCAAAATGTAACGATCCGCGTTACCTGGCCTTTGATAATGGCTCGTTGTCGTTTTAGAGCCTCCATGAGCAACCACTATCCTGACGCGAAAGACCGAACAAACCGATAACAATTACACGATCTACATATGTACAGAGATCAACGAACGAACAGTCTCCCGTTTTGATAAAAACGTTTTGTTTATAGGCTTTCCGCAAGAAGAATTACTAATGATAAGCGATTAAATTAAAACCGTACGCTTATGCAAATCACTCCAGCGAGGGCATCTACCTTGAGCTTACGCATGTGCATGGAAGAATTTTTTACTTTTTGCATACAATTATGTATGTACACTCACTGGAATCAAACCAATGTTGTTGTTTTTTATGTACAACACGAGTATATGGTGAGATAAAAATCTATGCAGATCGTCCTTTGGAGGCCACTGAATGTCAGCCTGCGGAGCACCCGATTATGTGTATTGTATATAAGTTTTTGTGTACCGCGGCTTGATTATATTCGATTCGCGTGTAATTAAATCGTGTTTGCACCGAAACTTGCAATTAATATATGTATGTTCTAAGATATTGAGGGCCTGGGGACAATTGCGTTTTTCGAAATATTTTGTTCTACGGAACCGCACGTTTCGACGAAAACGTGAGCCAGCGAAAATCCAAAAATATTAAATAAATCCGCGCTCGTTAGGACCAAATGTTTGCGTATTCGCGTTTTCCGTATATTTTTGGAAGTATCGTGGCTGAAATTTATAAATTTTAATAATTTTATGCCATTGAAAATAAAACGCGTGGGTTCTTCTTGAAGTCTAACAAAACAAGAGATCGTTTTCTTTATTGAATATAAAGAGAAAAAGTGTGTAAGAAAAAAGGAAGAAAGAGATAAATATACATATAAAAAGCTGAAACAAATAAACAACTTAATTTGTAGAAAGGGATAAATTCTTAAGGTGGGCACACAAATATTGATAACTTAAAAAACTTGATAGCTCGGCAAACACGCTGTGTTGTGGTTTTGTCTAAATCCAAATTGTTCATTGGGGTAAATGTTATTATCACATATATGCCGTAAAATTTTTTCCTTTAATATTTTTTCAAGGATTTTGCTCAAACTACTTAGCAAGCTAAGGGTTGGCGCATAGAGATCTTCCAAAAATGAGTTCGAAAAAACAATCTTCACCGACGCGACGCGACGGCTCAAAAATGGACTGTGGCGTACGGGCGGGGATATTCTCTAATTCCCTTAACATTTTCATATCTTAGCGGTTTCCTGATTCCTGCAGCGTCTTCCAGGCGGAAGTTCTTGCTGTACAGCCCTAAACACCATAGCCATCCTCATTGACAGCCAGGCCGCTATCAAGGCTATTGTATCTGCCACTACATCCTCGAAGCTAGTAGAACAGTGCAAGGAGGAACTCGTTTCGCTGGGTCATCGGTTCCGGATCAGTCACCATTGGGTGCCGGGTCACAGCAACTTTGAGGAAAATGGGCGAGCTGATAAACTAGTAAAGGGGAGATCTGCCCTTGATGGTTTCCTTGCAGAGGCGGAGGCCCGTTGGGGGTCCTTAGGGGTAGAATCTATTAAATGCTGATTGTATATGTATATATATCCGACAGGTCACGGCGCCTTACGTTAATTTTATTTCAGCATGGTTAGCTGATACAACCACTTCTACCCACGTACCTACCTACATACCTGGCACCAACGTGTAGCTCTGCATGATTGGAATAGTATATAACACCAAAGCTATAACAGTTATAGCGAAAACCGTAACTAAGGGGCGAAGATGGAAGAGAAGGCCAAGAAAACTATGTGTGACTAGATAACAAGAATGAATTATCCAGGCGAACTGGGCCGCATACCAAGGTCGCCTTAGTAAGTAAAAGTACACGAACATAATCATAGTAATATTGTGACAGATTACTTCAAGGACAGGATGCTACTGCACGACACAGATGATAGACTGTGGGAATATCTTATAACCCTGGCAATTTCACAAAGAATGCAAAGAGTCCATATCGACCTGCGTAGCAAGTAAAACGAACTATCACGCATTTGGTTAAAATCTGTTAAACTTGGCTTAGCCGAATGCAGAATGGAAGCAGGAACAAAAAAAAAAGAGTGAACCCTGATGAAAGAGTCAGAAATCACCGTGCACATTCGTAGATGATTAAATACTAAATACGACGATTAAACACTTAGGAATAATGATCCAGTGCTCTTAAATCAATGCTCTTAAATAAATGTAATAAAGCATGACAGATCGCCTGCAGAGACAAGTGGACTTAAATCCGTGCCGTATACTTACTGAACATGGTTACTTCTGCGTCTAGCTACATGCAACTGCTTTAATATGATAACTCCCCATTCTACTTAATTCGCAACTAAGTGCAAGAGAGACAGTTAAGGTCACAGCTCAGCGATCCGCAAATGGACGAACTGCGAATAAAACATTTTTAGTACATTTAAAGGCACACAATTGTCAACTTTACTATTCTAAAAGATCATGGCTTAATTTATCTATCCATTAATGTGGGAGACAGACTAGTGGTATTGATACCATGGTATGGCAATATTACGTTCTATACCACATGTCTGTCACTGCAATACCACGTTAAAACCTAGTATACCATGAATAGAACCTAGTACTGAGATTCGCAAATTTTTGGTGGTATACCACCATCTTATTCCTTGCAGCGCCACTTTCTTTCTGTTGGTGGTTCTTCATAGCTTCTTTGACAATTCAAAAGCAAGCAATCACAGCGAAAAATGATTTGAAAATGGATTAAGGAGGACAATTTTATCTTCATTGGAAACAATGAAGTAAAAGAAGTTTAGAGGAACTATATCGGCGAGCTATGAGGAGCAAAACGCAATGTTGGAGTGTTGCAAAAAATGTGTAAGGAGCTGGAGGAGGCGCAACACAAATGTCAAAGTATACCACGTAATGCAAAAGTCAACGTATACCACGAAGTGCAGTCTGTCAGGTGTTATAGTATTCACCATGATACCATGGTATCAATACCAGCAGTCTGTCTCCCATATAATCGGAAAAAAATTTAAGTTTCAGTTAGTTTCTGCGAATTAACAATTCGCAGATTTTTCCGCGAATAGGCCAATACTTCTTGCGAACTGTCAAATTTTATTCGTTCATTCCACAGATATAGAACGCAAACCACATTCGCGCGACCAAAATATTCGCGAGAGTTTAACCTCACAATTCTTTTACATATGTACATACATAGAATGACAAGGGAAATTCGCAGATTTCTGCGACTAAAAAAAAAAGTTACTGTGTTTGAAATGTCAAAATTTGCGAATATTTGCTCGTTCGTATTAGCAAGTCGCTGAGCTGTAAATGCCCCTTTACTTATAAGTGAAACGAAGTTTACATAACTTTACCCACGCTCACCTCATAACTATCATTCCAACGTAAATGGATGCTGGAAGTTACTCTCTATATACTCTCGATGCTGCACATCATTTCATTACACAAGTCCATATGTACATACATATGTATGTATGCATATGTGTGGATTAAAGGAATAAATGTTGAACTACTCATTATATTGCATATATACAATATATATAATATGAAGTATATTTAATTTCCATTGGGAAATATCTTATTGATGAACGAGTAGTTCTACGAAAAGTCAAGCTCTGTACATTCAACCGATGCAGTCAGTACATTGCACTTCACGCGTATGAAGTTAATTTTTGATGGTTCGCTTAATTTGCATCATTTTCATATTATTGATTAAGTTTATTCATTTTGATACGACAGGGGAAAATATCGCATTAAATGAAAAAGTTGCGTGTAGAGCGGCTTGAGAGTATGCGAATTGCAATTACCCCCAATCCTCCAGGGCTGAGAGAAAAAAGGTTTTCAAAAGACCAATGGTGGAGTGGATAGGTACTGCAAATATACATACATAAGCAATGTGAAACTTTCCGTAGATAATATTATTAAATTGGGTGAGTACATTGTCAGTAATAACATACAAGAAGAAGAATATGTATGCATACATACCTGCATATGTATATGTATATCCTATAAATCTTATAATATCATATTAACTTTTAACACATCAATGGTTCCTGGTGTTTTATAATAGTGCATAGCTTAGGAATTAAACTTCATCGTCTATCAATTACTTGCATTATTATCATAAAAATTCCTCGATATATACTGTACTCCTTGTCTTCAATCTAAACTGGATTATTATTTACCTATCAACTTTCGTAGGAAACTACCAAAACGGCAACCGTGCAATTAGTTCTTAAATTTCACATACTTTACGAGTTTCTTCAACATTGTTGAATCTAAAATCTCTAAGGATCTTGAAAATTGGGTAAAGCTCTTCGAAGGAGTGGGGACTATGACACCTTTTATGTGCTGTGGCACTAAAGGTAGCATTCAGATGCGAGCGAGATACTGACATACATACGTATGTGTGTTACTGCATAAGGTTATGTGACCTCTTTTCAATAGAATTTACAATGGATCTGTCCAACCAGGCTGGGGACTGTGCATCAGTTTTACTGCTCTATAAGCATCGGATAAGGATAATCTTTATGTTGATGAATTTTAACTCTTGTATGGCCTCTACAACCTAAGAAAATGAGAAGATGTGAGATTTCATCGCAAAGTGCCCTATTCTCGGTGAGTTTCGTACAAAGTTCTTTGGATCAAAGGTACTGGGGTTAGAGGATATGATTCACTTTTTGAAACGTGAACTTGGTTGGGAAGTGCTACATATATAAGTATGCCGTGAAGGCATTACATTACAGGAAATGCATAATTGGTGAAGATATTTAGGAAAACATCTAAAACTATTTAATTCATTTGAACATCATTATGTATTCTTTTCGTAAATAATCGTAAATGTCAATCTGGTAGGCGGCATTACCCCAAACCAATTAGGCTATAAGGTTAATTTAGAAATCGTTTGATTTCTGCTAGGGTGTTATTGTCAGAATAAGTAGCAGAGCCAAGGTAGCAAAATCCCTTACCACCTCGAAGTTATAGCTGTCGACTGTGACGTTCTGTCCAATTCGTCGATGTTGGGTGTCCCTTCTTGTTGGTTTACTTGGATGACAATTACGTCGATGTCATCGGCTTAATTTAGTAGTTGCACAGACTTTTGAAAGAATGTGTCTCCAGTGTTGGCTTGGGAGTTTCGCACAATTCTTTCAAGTATAATATTAAGGAAGTGACAGCGCATCACCTTGTCTAAATCTTTTTTTGACACCGAAGGTCCCGATGAGGTCATTACCGACCTTCAAAGAGCAGCAAGCGTTCTCCATCTCATCCTGCACAGACGAACGAGTTTGGGAGGAATGCCAAAACTAGACAGGGCTCTGTATAAATGCTGTCATATGCGGCTTAAAAATCGCTGAAAAGATAGTGAGTATCGTTTTGGACTTCTTGAGTTTTCCCGGGATCTGCCGGAGTGTGAAAATTTGATCGACTGTGGACTTTTCTGGCCTGAAACCACACTGATAGGGGTCAATCAGGTTGAGAGATCGTGATCGTGTTGGGGTGAGATCGTGTATGCTCTCTACCAAGTCATTTCCAGTTGCCTTAAACAACTCGGCCGGTACACCATCGGGACCAGCATCGTTGTTGGATTTAAGCTTGGATATTACTACCCTCACTTCGTTTTGGTCTGGTGGACAAAAGCTTTGACTATCATTGTCTATGTTGAATGGTACCTTCTGCCTGACAGCGGTATGTTGGTCTTCTTCGCCTTTATACAGCCTGCAGAAAAGTTTTTCTATATTCTGATCACGCGTTTCTCGTCCTCTTTTTTCTTCTTCTGTAGAAGCCGATGTTAATTCAGTGGTTAGCGCGGTGGATCATTGAGTGGGAGGTTCGAATCCCAGAAAACACCAACAAGTTTTTTCAGGGTCCCACCTCTCGCGAATGTCTGACAAACGTTCGAGAGTAACAACTGCCACCAGAAAGCTTCTCAATTCGCCCTTCGGATAAGGCTCTAAACTGTAGGTCCTTCCATTTGTGAGAATAAATATAACACACACAACACGTATGGTCGCGAGAAGCTAAGCCCTGGACCACATACGGCCAGTTGCGCTAAGTATTTGTCTATGTATTTATATAAGGTTAGCAACCTTAAAAAAATCTTACAAGGTATCTCTGAATGTTGCGTTTAGTAAATATCGAATGCTAGGAAGAAATCTCGAACCTCCCGCTCAGTAATCGAATGCACAATCACTAAGTCGCGGCCCCCATATCGCTCCATTATACTCGTAAGGTTGTCAACTTTATAGAAAAGTAAAATGGGGCAATGCTCAAAATTGATCGGGAATTCCTTTATATGCCAGAGTCGAACCGTTTTATAATAATTTATATATAATTTGAAACTGATTATTCTAAACCTTACAGGGCTATCTAAAGACCCGTGATGGCCTTTTAGCAGCTAGCGAAGAGAGAATTAACAGGTCGAGGAACTCTTCACTTTAAGAGTTTGAAGAGCCATCAATTCTTTTCAGGTAGCCGTGTGTTCTTTGTCTGCTGGCAGGGACCATCCTGAGCCTGAAAGCCTTAGAGATCGCTGACGCTGGGCTTTCCTTAATGTATCTTTATTTAATATCAAGGCTTCTTAAACACGAAGTTCAGTGTACCTTTTATAAAAGAACCGTCTACAGTTTTTCGAAGAGATTTAATATCCTGGTTCTCCCATGGTGGTCTGGGCATGACCTATTTTTTTTTTTTTTTTTTTTCTATATACAGGGTGAAGATAGCGTATGATTAGAGTGGTGCATGTTAGTAAAGCAAAAAGTTAAAGTTTATTGATGCACTGTTGTTTACGTATAATCTCATTCCTTACTTGACTCCTAAACCCCAACAAGGTGTACAGTAGCGGTGGTCTAGCGTATTGTTCTTAAAATTTTATGTAGAATTCATCATTAAATTTAATACATCAAAAAACCAACATTGCTACTATGACGTAGTTTTGTTATCCTATAAGAGTTAGTAAGTCTAGAACATTCGGGAAAACGCTTCCTACATAAACGATTAACTACAAAGTTTATCGGTGCAGTTTAAAGAAGACGTAAAAAATCAAATGATTGTAGGAGTAAGCGGTGCATCCTTACTTAGCGATAACACGATGTATTTATTTTCGGGCTGAACGTAATTGTGCATTGTCATACCAGTGGTGGCAATATGTACATATATGTATAGGCTTTTTAAAAACTCATATGGGTGTCGCCTTTCTGTAGTTTAATCATTTAGTGGAATTTATCCTCATGCACTGCGGTTAAAAAGAGTGAATAAATGAGCAACTTACAGTAAAGTCTTTAACCTGCTCCCCTTTTACTTTATTTATCCCTTGTTACTTCTTCCAACGATAGAAGTTTTTCCTATTTTCATGTAAAATTTACTTGTGTGGAATCTATTTTGTTTTGTCAATTTAATTTGTGTATAGACTTTCAGTGACCGATGGGGGCTGCTGTGGTTTATTGGCTGGATAACTCTGAAAACAATAAATCACTTCTACCGTAAAAGGTAAATCGATTCAATTCCGCTTCAACCAGACGAAACAGTAGCACAAGGATAGAAGAGTATAAATCAGAATCAATTACAAGTGTTGTTCAGCAGACTAACAAGCTATAAAGTAGAATAAATCTTGCACACTGAACATTTGGGCGGTGTCTATCTGTATCGTTCTTTATCCGATAATTGCATAAACATTTCTAATGCTATAAATGCATTCGTAAACTATTTTTGAATTATTGTACTCCGTTTTCAAGCTTTATTTTCCCCTACAATTTTAGTATTTAGTGTTTACAAATACAAATACTTGGCGCAACAGACTGTACATATGTGGTCCAGTGCCTAGCTTCTCGCGACTATTCGTGTTGTGCGTGTTATATTTTTTCACACAAAATGGAAGCGACCTACAGTTTAGAGCCATCTCCGAAAAAAAAATGTTTAGAAGCTTTCTCACTTTTATTCACTTTTATTCACTTTTATTCACTTCTCACCAACATTTTGTGTTTGCTGAGTGAGGGAAAATTTCTTCAATTGCCAATGTTTAGATGTGTTTTATCATGAAATAAAAACCGTTTTTATTATTGATTTTTGCAGATTAAAAAGGCAGGTACTATTATCGAATATGTGTTTGGAACAACTAAAACCATATAGATAAGCAAGTATGTAACTGAAATAATAAAAATCCCATTACAGGCAATAAATTATATCCGTTTGGGACACCCAGAGATTTTGAACTCATATGTATCAATTAAAATAAATTGGT
Source organism: Blera fallax (assembly GCA_946965025.1). Taxonomy (NCBI): domain Eukaryota; kingdom Metazoa; phylum Arthropoda; class Insecta; order Diptera; family Syrphidae; genus Blera; species Blera fallax. The sequence continues at coordinate 61,254,222 of OX337246.1, forward strand.
AAGGGCTTTTGGATTGCCTCCCAAGTTCTTGCAGGCACTCATACATACGTAGATTATATATTTATGCCACACTTTTTTATCATAATGATGGACGACATGCGGTGACAATCTGATAAAGGAGTTCGGCTTTCACAGCTAATTATTAATTTATGAATTATTATGAATTTTTTAAAGCACGTTGTCACTCATAAAAAGAACATTAATGTGAACTAGTGTCATTTCTTCAGAACAACTGTGCTGTAATCGAAAATGGTTTCTGGATTCCACAGAAATATTGATTTGAAATATTAATGAGTGACTATTCGACGTACTTCAAAGAACTTTAAAAACATATAATTTTGTTCATTATAATGCACAATCAAGCGTACGTAATCAAGCACTACGTAAAAGGTGCTTTTTTTAATAGGGTTCGGAAAGTAAATTTAAATAAAAAAAATAAAATATAAATAAAAAATTTAAATAAAACGACATTGCTTTTCATTCTTAAAATGGTTTCATTTGAAAGATAATTCTTTATAGCACAAAGCTGCCATTTAAATGGTTCCCCGTCTGATTGCAACTTTTGTGACGCCATTTGCGGTGCCATTCAAATGGAAACAGCCGAGTTCCGAGCCATTGAAGTAGCAGAAAAGAATGCCTGTGTAATAGCTCCGCAATGACAGCTAGGGCAAGTGGTAGCTTTTCTGACATTTAAATGGCGTCGTCTAAAAAGTGGCATGGCGCGAATTCGTGACAAGCCACTTTTCGTCTACAATGTTAAATGGCAGTGTATTTGATTTGAGACGTCAAACCACGCGGAGTATTCTGTTCAAATATTGCAACATATTTTTGAACTCTTTGGGAAATGGCATCATATTAAGCTTCGTTTTTCGGAATCTGTGCACAGAAAAGAACAAAATTGTTAATCGTTTGGTCGCAATCAATATTTCACTGTTGAATGACACTCACCTTAATGAAGTCGGCGATAATTGCATTGTACTTACTTAAATGACGTCGAGAACTTTTGAAATAATGCACGAAATCGATGACTGCGAAATGCGGAAAAGGTACCGCAGCGAGTAAAATTGTTCACCAGTCGCCATGTAATGTATCATGAGTGTCATGCTGCTCGCATGTTCTTGTCCGCTTTTCCAATGTGCGGCTTGACCTAAGCTAGGAGATGATCGAATTCAGCAGTCAACATATGTACCAACGACATTGCGGTATAGTTTCAGTTTTTCTTCACGCAATTTGAGTAACAATTGTGCACAAAAATTGTACTTCTAATTGTACTGTACGACGATCCAACCATTTCATTTGCCGAAGACTGCGTTTTCGTCGCTTTGACTCATTATCACGTGTAGTTTTAGCCGAGAAAAAACGCCAAATGGCAAAACCGTCATTGCAAAATAGAAAAATGGCAAGAAATTAGGAAAATTTGAATGATGCCATTTGCCCTTGAGTTGCCGTGTAATTTCCATTTACCATTCCAACGACACCGCGGAGAAAAAAATTTAATGGCATGCAGCGTCTACCATTCAATTTTATGACAAAAATGACTTTCATTCATTCATTTTCAATGCTTTTTATTTGGGAAACTCATGAAATCTTATATGCTAGACAAAAAACTAGCTTAAAACTAGCTTAACTAACTCATATAGGGGAAGGTCATATACCTTGGACCAGAATTTACTATTTTTACTGCAACTTTTGTTCGACGTAAATGTTTCCAATTTAGTTCGTTTATACTAAAAGTGTATTATTTTGGATATTCAATAGTGTTAAAATGACATCTTAAGTATTTACCGTATGCCTAAAAAATGTTTTTTTGCAAGGAAACCTCAAACGGTCCGAGGTACATACACTGAATGTACCTTGGACTGTTAGTGTATGTACCTTGGACCGAAATCAATTGTGTTCAAATGATGCAGTGTAAATACTATTTTATTTCATTAAAAAAAATTCAATCCGTTAGAGAAATAAGGTAAGCCAGTTCCTACCAGCTGCACCCTGTTCAAACCAGTTTTTGGGAATGGTTTTGTTATTTTTCTCAGCGATCTTCTTCTTCAGGCGAATATATTTGGTGGTGGTTGATTCGGCTTTCATAAACGAAATCAGAATGGTTCGATGCTTTGTGTTTGGCGATGTGCCGCATTAAAGTGGTTTTGGAAACGTTGAACATATTTGCTGTGGTGTACATGGATTTTCCTGACTTACTCCTTGGCATTTTTCTTGAGGAAAATGGAAAACAGAACACAAAATTTTAACACATTATGTTGTATAATTGTAGCAAATAAAATATTGAATTTTGAAATATATACATATATGTACTTACACATTAAAACCAGTAACTTGAAAGAAATATAATAACTGAATTAACAGAACACTTCAAAAAAACACAAAAAATAATACTTTAGAGTGTGTAATTTATATTATGTTGTTTTTTTTGCACGTCCGTGTTATGCGACAAATGAACACAAACTGAAATGAGTCCCATAGACATACTGGAAAATGTATAAAAGAACTTGTTGCAACATGTTCAGCCAATTGCCAGGAATTGGCACTCCGTCCAAGGTACAATCGGTCCAAGGTACATGACCTTCCCCTACTAACTTACTGGCCCTTAGCGGGCGCTCTAAGCTAAACTTAATGCTTATACTAATGTCTTTCGACGTAGCCTAACTTAAATTAAATTATTTATAATTACATACTTAATAAGCTATTTAACTATGAAAATTTGTCTACCTTATTCTAATTACGCAATTAAATATGTACGTACTTTTTTGTTTGCAAAGTGCTGCAATTATTTTTTAAAGTGCTGTGCTGTTTTTTTTTTTGTTTTTTTTTTTTTTTTTTATGTATTTCTTAAACTACCTAACCTACCTAAAACTATGTAAGCCGACCATAAGTAAAAAGGCCAACTTTGCCTCTCGTAAGGCTACCCCGTATCAAAGGAGTTCCCTCTCCGTTCACTAACCAGAATTTCTGCTGCTGCTTAAAAACATCTCGCAAAACGCGACCTGATACCGCTCTACTAAACCGGAGACGCTCCGTAGTGCTGTGTGCGACGTGTCGGTCGTAGTTGAGTCGCCTATCCACAGCTGTCCGGGCAACATGAAGATTAGCGGCACCGCTACTTTGTCCTGTATCAGACCTTCTCTATCTAGATAGAGAAACGTCTGACAAAAATGACGTTATGCCATTGCCGTACGATTGCCATTTTTCGAAAATGTCCAATAACAGTCCATCGCATAAGTGGCGCTCATTTCAGTGGCATACAATAATGACCGTCTAATGGTAGCTTTAGACTCCACAGGTTGGTTTAAGAGACTCCTCACTAATAAACGTCAATATCAAGGCTACATTAGTTGTAGTATCAAAACGGCACTCTGTTGCTAATTGTGCTTTTTTTCTGTTTAGGAAACCACCACTTCTACCTATCTACCTACCTATCGCATACCCCAGTGTGAGAACTGAAGGTGAATATATTGAATGAAACAAATGATAGAAAGAACGCATTGGACAAATAATAAATTATGTCCATTCAGTAAATTTTAGCTAGAGATTTTGATTAACTTTCACATTACTGGTACGGACTCTAGGTGATTTACTTTTTTATTAGCGGTATTTATTATTGTCAAATTTTGAAAAACTGCAATTTCTTGAAAACAGCTCTAACAATTTTGATAAAACTTAACTTCTTAGGTAATATAAACTTTTGCACAGTTCTTTCTTTAAAAATAAAAACAAGAATACATTTTCCGACACGGATAATTTTACTCCAAATTTATATCTGAAACATTTTCCACATATGTGATGTCAAGGAAAATATTAAAATGGTTCTACCTCAAATTTACTGGAAAATATAAGCACAAGATTTACTCATACATTAATTTCATGTTACACTTATTTGCACATAATGCAAGTTTCGCAAGAGTAGTGCAATTTTTTAAATTAATTTCGAATTATTTATCAGTTGCAGCTACTAAAGTTCTTACGATGTTCGCACATATTACCATTCAAATACCCACCTTTCAAGTACAATAGTTAATTGGTAATCTTCTTAATTAACAAGTAATAATTGCCTAAATAACTCTAAGTTCTAATTGAACAATTGAGAAATCGTGTAATACAAGTACGGTCGCCTTCATTGCGACTCTCAATAGGATAATCGGTATCTTCATTTCGTTTTTCGTTAGACCCTAATTAGCGATTGATTGATTAAGACAGGTACTACACGTATTAGACAAACGTTTGTTGAATTAGTTATTTCCAATTGCGTACGACGATTACTTAATTAGTGTCGATTACTATGGCTTATATATGATTTTTGTTCTACTATGTCGTAATAAATAAACATGAAAATATGAATGGTGTCGTATTCAAAATCATCACATATGTAAATATTATATAACGATTGCTTTCAAAAACCGACCATTCTTCTTATGTACAGTGACGAGCATACATCCTGCTCAAATCTGACTTTGAGTGGCTGTAAAAATATAAAATACAGCAATCGCAACAATTTTTTTTTGTTAAACTCTTAAACTCTTTATTTTTCTTAAAAGAAAAAATATAAAAACATCTTTTAAAACTGAAATACAAAATTAACTTTTAATTCATATAATAAAAAAACTCAATGTATCCACTTTTGCACGCTAAAAAAAAGTATTCAATAACACATTTTCAATATTTAGTCCAAAGACCCTTGGCTTTAATGACGCTGTTAACTCGTTTGGGCATGCTTTCGACTAGTTTCTCGATGAGTAGGTGGCCCACTCCGTCTGAATCCGGGACCAAAGGTCGTCTAAGTTCCTTGGTGCATTATATGTATATTTTTAAATTTCTTTATATGTGAGATATGTACTTAAATAGTTTAAATCGTAAGAAATGATTATTTTTGAAGATTTGCAGAAAGAAGAAAACATCTTATCATGAGGCATGGTACGACTTCCTATATTTTTAGTTTGAACCACCAACGCTTTACTAACAGAGTTATACGTATGTACATAAATAAGTACTATCGTATAAATTATATAAGTGGCAACACAAAATACTTCAAGCCGCCTCATGTAAATTTCAACTCAATTATTCTTATATTGCCCTAATTCCGTTTTTGCTTCTTGTTAACTGTCATAAATTCTTACGTATTAAAATTAATTTTTCTCTTACACTTGAACTATATAGCCTGGTTGATTTTCTTTTTCTGATCTTGGCGAATCTACAAACCAACCTAGATTTTCTACATACATATGTACATATAGTGCGCACGTGTGCACAGCAGAGGTGGATGCTATAGTTTTTTTCCTTATAGCTGGTGTGCTTTCGGCCTTAGCGCCTTGAAATTTTCATTTTTACTGTACATATTAGTCAACCCTTTTGTTCAGATCAACAAAATGTTACCGTTACTTTTTTAATCTTTAATAAAACTGAGTGAAAGTCCTATAGAGACATAGAAGCTCTTAATGGTTCCAAAATAGATGGTCTTTAATGCTACTCACTATTAACGAAAGAACGGTACAGTTGAAGAGGTTAAGCGTAGGCCCGAATCACCACATCGCGAGAATGCTACTTATCGTGCGTAAGAGCAAAAAGGAATCGCACGGGTAATCGGGTAATTTGAGCTGCAGTTTTTGGCAACACAGAAAGTGGGCAATCTGTGGACACCGTTAAAGCCCGTATGACACTACATTTTTTTCTCATTTTTAATGCTCTGAAAATGAGATTAGAGCAGTACGAAAAATTCACTACTGAAATTTCCATTAAGTGTGAGTGCGTACACACTAACCTAATAAATGTGAAAATGTCAAAAGAAATGCATTAAAAATGTAACCCAAACTACATTTTTCAGCCGCTGGCAGCTTGTTTTTTGACATTTCTGCATTAAATTGAGTCATTGCAAAACTAAATTGTTTTGAATTTGCGAAATGGATCAAAATGTACTTATTTCGTGTGTTTTAAATATAAATTAATTAATAGCAACCGTTTTGGAAATGTTCAAAGAAAAACAGAAACCTAAATTCCCAATTAATTTTTGCCGTTTGTGATTCTGTTCGGCTCAATACAAAAACAAAAGCTGACAGTTTATTATATTCCTGCAAAATTATTGCTTTCCCTTTCTTAAAAAATCGTGTTGTCTTTTTTATGCAAGGCTGACACTCAAACATGATTTAATGCATTAAAAATGAGAAAAAATTTTAGTGTCATACGGGCTTAAGCGAAGGTTGCATGAGGCAGGATGCATAGGCTTAAGGGAGCCATTGTTAACAGAAATGCATAGAAAAGAACCTTTGGAGTTTGTCCATCAATATGGACATTGCACCGTCGCGACGGTCAATGGAAAAATGCGCTTTTACCGTATATACATACGGATATATAAACCGTGATCGACAGTCCGTTTGTTCGCCTGTCTTTCCGAAACCGAAGGCAGTAATAGTTAAATTTTTTTTTAGAAAGTGCATAATAGCATAGTGGAAGTACATAATAACATTATCTTGCAGATAATAGCCGATAGCGTTCGCTGCTATTGCTCTTAAATTAAATATTAAATAAATAAATAAGTAAATACCTTGAAGATAGTACTTGCGAATTGTTAAAAAACTAGGCTTTTAGCCGCCTTCACATAAATGTTAAGAATCCCTGTCGCACTTCACTACGCGATGGGAGACGATATACTTACAGCCTTGGCCAAATGTATTAGACACCCTTTAAAATGCTTAATATCTTTAAATTTTAAATGAAATAAAAGGAAGCAGATATGATAAATAGTTTTATCAAAGATAATTAGTATTTAGTTGACGTCTTTGGCCTTTATGACTGCAACGACTCTCTTGGGAAAAGTGCTGACTAGCTTGCGACACTCTTCTGAAGAAATGTCACTCCAATTTTGCTGTAACACATCTTTAAGTGTTTCTTTTGATGTAATAGAGTGCTCCGGGATCCTACGCTTTAGAATACTCCATAGATGTTCTATAAGGCTGAGATCCGGGGACTGCGCAGGCAACTCAAGCAGGTTTATATTATTTTTCTCAAACCAGCTCATAGTTAGGGCTGATTGGAATTTGACATTTTCCGTGTTGGTGTCCCCAAAAATGTTGGAAAGGAAAAGTTAAAGTACATTTTCCAACACATTTATGTACTTGCAGGAGTCCATCCGACCATCACACAAATGCATTTCACCCACACCGCTGACAGCCATGCATCCCCAGATTATTATACCGTCTGTACCACACATTCTGGGTTGTACTCTTCTCCGAACCTTCGTCTCACAAAAATTACACCAGCGGCGTCAAAAATTCTTAAAAAGGTATTTATTATCTAGAGAACATCAAAATCAGTTACATTTTTTAATGTATAAATTAAAAGTGATCCTTAAATATCACTTACCTTAAAGATAGTTTCATCTGACCGCAATATATTGGACCAATCTTCTTCAGAAAAATACAACTTTTCTTTGCCCACTTCATACATGACTTACCGAATAGGTTTCAAATTCAATTAAAACAATTTCTGTGATCTTGGATAAAACACATAAGCAATGGGCAATGAATTCAGTGAAAAGCTGGGAAAAGAGGATATCTTTGATAGCGTAATTGGAAAGCACAGTTTGAAAGTCTCTTTTGTGGCAAGCAGTGGTAATCAAAGTCATACAAAGGTTTTCAGCATTTGAATTGATTATTCGAGGGACAATTTAGACATACATATTTATAATACGTCAAACGAACGAACACCCGCGTATGACCTGCAAATATTTTATTCCATTCGCAGGAACAATAGAGAAAGACTTCATCTTAGTCGGTCTATTCATTAGATAAATCTGACTAAATGAATTTATTGGCTTAGATCCAGGTCTTCTTTGGCCAGTAGAACTATGATATAGTGATAAATTCGCTTGCAATCAAGACCCATGATATCAAGTTAAATCCTCAACCCGGCGCCTATTTTAGACTTCAGCCTGTAATACATGCCAATAGATAGTCAGTTATTCTATCAGCCCACTCTTCGTACACACCACTGTTTTTCCACGCACCATGTTTCCATAGACCTTTCTCACGTCACTTCAAATATGTTGACAAAAGAAAGTAATCAAATGCACTCGCTTTACTAAAGAAAACTACTTTCCTAGCCCTAATGGTTCGGTTTCCAAAAGCAAACTTAAAGGTACACGAAGAAATCCTCTACTCGCATCATAAGTTTTTCTTCAAGCAGATTTTCTTCTCTCTAAATGAAAAATAAGGCAAACTCCTGCGAAATTCTTATTTTTCTTTTTTCATTTCACTTCTCCGTTTCATGCTCAAGTCGCTCGCTGGCGTGACTAAGTCTCTTACATAAATAAAGTTTTCTTTCACCTCCCATTCTATATCCTTAACTCTCACATATCCTGTTGCAGTTGAACGGAAGTTAGAACAGACAATGTTAGCATTAAAGAAAAAGAAAGTAAACTTTTACTTTTTTTTCAGTTTGGTACACGAAGAAACTTCCCCCGTCAAATTTTATCACCTCATGAGGGTGTTAGCTGAGTTCTACCTATTCCTTTTCCAATTTCATTCTCGTGGAGTTAGTAAAAGCAGTTATAATTGAATTATGCTATTCATTAGATTTTATTCAATCAAATTTTAAGATAATCTTCGCATTTCCGATAATCTAAAGTAAAACAAATTTTTCTTAATCGAAAGAAAATATTATTTGAAACAATTACCTGTTCTGGAAACTAACTACATATATTCAAAATATGGTTTGAGTTATTCACAATCGAATTTAAATGTAGTTAATTCCTCGTAGCCCAGCGTGGGCTTATTCAGTAATGTCTTGTATAACTCATGGCTAAGCATTAACTATTAACTTTTAGCTACCGTACGTTATTGGGAACAAAACGTCACATGGTTCTACCTTAAAAAAAACTCATGCGCTATAACCCAACAATATTGGTGGAGTTACCTTATTTAGGATATTTTGGAAGTACGGTCACAAGAAGTAATGTAGAAACATTATTGTGACGTCGCACGATTAATTAAGAAAATAACGACATCTTGACTCTTGAGTCGAGTAGGTGTCTCCCACAGTTAAACTTGTATACGAAGCTGAAGGTCTTGTTAGGAAGTTACAAAACTGTTATGTCACTTCCATTCAAACAATTCAGACTTACCTTCAGATTTCTCGAACTGTCGGAAGATGATATCTACTATTATTATCCCATCAGTTGTAAAGTTAAAGGTCATTTTCGTTGATCCTACTCACTATTAAACTAAGACATTTCACAAAGTTATTGACTTAACGTACTGTACACATATTACCCAACCATATTCGCAATGTGAGAATTCGATAGGATAGGAGAATGAAACTCAACAAACATTGCCGTATAATGATGGCTTGCAATATATGTACATACATACATATGAATGTCTTGTAAAAGGATATTCAAAAGCAATTCGGTTTCAAAAATTGCGATGTATTTGTAAAACTTTTATTTTATTTTTGAATGAATTCACGAAATCTGACTGAAAAGCGTCGGAGACGTCTACGAAAGCGAACCTCAGAAAGGGGACAGCGATGAAAGAATACCAACTATGGATTCAACGTTGATGTCAACAGACTGGCAGGCACCTACTCCGACATAATCGGTGTCAAGGTCTATAAGAATTTTCAGCACTGAGTCAGGGATGGTGGATGACCCCTTTATGGGCCAACGGCAGCATTCATATCTGGTTTCATTCCTACTTCAGCTCGCTGTTAGAAGTAACTTTCACTATCAAAAAATATCTAGTCACGAAGCACCATACAGCCACGGATATGATTGGATTTACCATGAGCGACACTGCAAAACATAAGAAACACAACGTTTCTCGAGTTTACCTTACCATAGACCACGTACAACTAAACAATTTACAAGGCCCTTACACCGCTACAAAACACATGTCATCGCCGTCCAAGGAGTGCGATAAGATGGGCCTCGATGTCTCAATTAAAGATAGTTTCTACAATGCTGGATAAAACATATGAGCAATCCAAAATGACTTCAACAAAAACCTGGAAAAAGAGGATATCCTGGGTAACGTAGCAACAAAGTACAGCCTGCACTACACAACATACCCGCAATGTACTGAGGCTAGTGAACTTTACGGAAAGTCAAAACTTTTTCATAGCTAATACGCGGTTATCTCATCTCAAAGTCCACAAAAGACCATGGCTTTTTTGATCGAAAAATGGTCAACCGAAAAGAAATGATGTCAATCTTTTAAGCTAGAACAGGAACGCGCGGACGAACAGGGTAAGATAGTAGTAGAATGACAATCAGTGCTGAGAATATGGAAGGAACATTTCTCTAGAAATCTGACTAAGCGAACCAATAGTAATCAGATTATTTTGACAGGTAACTTCGCCTTTTGTTTAATAAACTAATTTTTGCGCAATCTAATCGGTCTTTTACTTTAGCTCTCCCGCGGAATCACTATCTTTGCACCGAGCGTCATTTTTTCGTTCATGCCATTCGCATTTGGAATGCACTTCCTCTCAGCATAAGAAGATCTTGTTATGCAAATTCTTTCGATCACACTCTCTTCAGGCATATGGCAATTAATTAAATAAGTAAACGAACTGATTTTAAATAATAAGATTAGCTTAAATATAAAACAAAATCGTGTTTTCAATCGTATTCCTAAATTTGGAAATCTGAATTATCATCACTACACATGTACATAAATTAAATTATTACTTTTCTTTTTTTTTCCAAATATCATCTTCATTTACGACCTAAAGATTATATTAGTCTACTGCAAATGATGTTGAAGTGAATAAAATAAAATAACAAATAAGTATATGCATGTAATACTCAATTGGAATATTTGCAAACTAATGTTTCCCATGCATTACGAACTAGTCTAGTCACAACGAGGGAAAAACTCACAATGGTGCAAAGACTTGCGTGCCTCTGCATCACTGGGGCCATAAGAACATGTCCAACTGCTGCCACGGAAGTACTCTTAGAGCTGACTCTGCTCCATTTTATAGTGGAGCAATGTGCAAAGCGAATGACCCTGAGGATGGCAAAGGAAGGTATTGGAAGGGAGAAATGTGTTAGCGGGAAAATGACGCAATTCTTAAAAAACTTCCCTTCTGGTAATCCCTAGGGACGACAGTATTACAAAATTTAACTTTGGGAAAAGCTTTTGTACTAAGTTAAGTAATAAGAAAGAATGGAGCAACGAATCCGCAATATATGGACTGAGTAACCACACGATAGAGTGGTACACAGACGGCTCGAGAACTGAGGAAGGGACAGGGGCAGGAGTGTTTGGGCCATGAACGAAACACTCAGAACCCATGGGCAAGAGTACCAGCATCTTCCAAGCTGAAATACATGCTATACACAGATGCATCCAACTCAATCTCGAAAGAGGATATAGAAACTGTGACATAGCAATACTGTCAGACAGTCAAGCAGCTATCAAATCACTCGATTCCTATGTTATTAAGTCGAAACTTGTTTGGGAATGCTTAAACAAACTTAATGAATTAGGCAGAAATAATAAAGTTACACTTTGCTGGGTACCCGGTCATGTCGGGATAAAAGGCAATGAAATATCAGACTCACTGGCAAGACAAGGAGCTGCAGAACCCTTCATTGGCCCTGAACCATTCTGCGGAATAGGGGAACATACCATCCGCGAAGAATTCAGGAAAATGGAGAAAGAAGACAGGGCGAGAACCTGGAACACCACTATAGCCCTGAGGCAAGCTAAAAAAACTACTGGGACACTATAACCGGAAAAAATTTGAAGCCTACATAAGCCTCAGCAGGAACAATCTACGAATCCTAACAGGCTTCCTAATGGGGCATTGCAAACTCAGGGAGCATTTAAGGAAAATAGGAATAACAAATGAAGACCTTTGCAGATTCTGCAACGAGTCAAGCGAGTCTCCGGAGCATCTTCTGGAATCATGTGGGGCACTGACCCACAAAAGACTGAAATACTTGGGCAAGTACCAATTATCAGCTGAGGATATGCCAACCATGAACCCGCTTCTCATACTCAGATTCTTAAAAGAAACTGGTCTGGAGAAAGAGCTCTAAGGTGAAATATTCTCGCCAAGACAAAGCTAGAGGATATGACCCTCAAACACAATTCTGATGGAATCAAGATGCGAGGGGAACTCTAACGAGGGAACGAACCTCTCCAAGGCAACAGCAGGGGGCACAATAGACCATTAGGTCGCAGTGCAAGATGACCCTACAAAAATACAATACAATACAACTTCGCCTTTTACTATTAAGCTTTATTAGTATGACTCAAACATATAAGAATCGAAAAGGGGAATGCCAATTTACTAATTATTTATAAAAGTACACAATCGCACCTTGATACATAATTGATAGCTCGAACACTTGAATACATTGCACATGAAACCGCCTACTTTTTGATCGGCATCAATGTATCTCAGAAGTCTCAATTCTCAGAATGAAGGAATGCTGATGAACGATAACATTTTCCGGTATGATCCTGTAACCCCAATTTGCACAGGAGCTCGCAATCCTTTACGAAAGAGTAAATGATCGTGAATAGGGAAATATTGGCCTCAGATGAAAATGATTTCACCGTTAAAGACTCTAGCAGACCAAAAAATGTGTAATGATCTTCGAATTTGTGCGTCAAATGTTCGAGCTCTGAGCAAACCACGAACAACCGAAGCACCGCCACGAAAAAAATAAAATAAAAATAAATTATAGTGACAGGATATTCACGGCGAGGTTGAAGGGTAAGATCAGGAACATAACCCACAAAGTACGCTCCGACAAACTATGCAGATGTGGATGACAAGGACGATTTCTACAGCAAACTAGACACAGCCTAACGAGGTACCGTGATTGTGATGGGAGATTTTAACGCGAAGGTTGGCAATGACAACACCACGTTCAAACATGGGATGGGACCAAACAGCCTCGGGGACACAAAAAATGACACGTTGACTTTTGGAACGTCATTGGAGGCACACTGTCCACAAGTACTGCCACAAGATCAGCTGGGTCTCGACTGATCGACAACGAATATCGAACCAGATCGATCACCTTACCATTAGCCGATGATTTAAAAATTGCATCCAAGACATCCGTCAAAAAAGCGAAGCAGCCTCAGTAGTTCAGTGCCCCGAAATAAAACTTCAGTACTGCATGAAATGAAAACAAGTGCAGCGTAGTATAAGACGAAACAAGTGTAATTACGTAATTAAGCAATAGCCACTACAGCTAAAGAAGCAGCAAATAGGTGCAACAGCAGGACCGTCTATAGATTAATGAGGTTCTCGCTAATGGTCAAAGTTCCAAGCAACATCTAGTAAAAGGGCTAGACGGAAAATTGCTGACTTTGGATGAGGAATAGCTTGCCACATGGCGGGAACATTTTGCAGTAGTGCTTAACCACTTGGGCTACAGTGAGTTGGACCCAAACTTAGATGAGCCTTTCTCAGCAACAAATCCTAGTATTTTCCGTCACAGAGAATCTGCACACCTTCATAAATAGATATCTTCGCAAAATTTTAAGGATCTTCTGGCCGAACCGTATATCGAACGACCAACTAACTACACGCGATAACGGGTCAGGAGCCAATAGACGTCAAAATACGGAGGAGAATAGTGACAATGGACTGGTCGCACTTTACGGCGAAAAGAGAGTTCCATTGCGAAGTACGCTGATGGAATCCACTTACCCAATCAGGAAGACGAGTGGGCCGCACTTGGCAGATATGGAGAACGACAGTCGAGGAGGAATCTAGATCATTGGAGATGACTTTTAGGGAGCGCAAACGCGTTGCAGAACTTCCAACACGATGGCGCGCAAGCGTTTTTAACCCCCTATGTCCCACGAGGGGTCAGAGGACCTCAGCAAGTACCTAGTAAATAGTCTCCATTAGTCTGATAAATATTCATAGGCGAGCTGGTTCATAAGCCGAGAGAAAAATTCTTCGTAAGATATACGGTCCCGTTTGCTTTAACCGGCTTTGAAGGAGAAGACCCAACGACGAAATTTGCGAGCTGTACAGCGACATCGGCCTAGAACAAAAACTGTGCATCAGTCGCCTGAGATGGCTAGGACATGTCAAGCGAATGGACACCAATGCTTCGACCCGCAGATTCTTCGAATCTAACTCGGAGGGACAACGCAGTGGAGGACGACCTCGTCTAAGGTGGCGCGCACAAGTAAAAGGAAACCTCAACCAACTTGGACTGCGCAACTGGAGTCAATTAGCCATTGACCGGGCTAACTGGAGAGGCATGTTGGTTGAGGCCCAGGTTCACCCCGAACTGTAGCGCCACCTAAGTAAATAAGTACCGTGATTGATTGATAAAAATATTAAAAACAACGAAATAAGCAATATGCGCATGTTATCTCAGGAGTGATAGATTCAGCCATTGGTAACTTAAATATTCCTGCCAACACGATAAGCTTTGTGTGACTGGAGACGCATAAAAGAAAATTGGAGACAATTTTTAAAAAATACAAGATCTATTGTTAAAGTTCCTAAAGATAGTTTAATGAAATGGCCTGTATAATGACAAACCACCCTCAAAACAATACAAGAATCATAGAAAATGTTATATAAACAAAGATTACTCATTTCCACAGAGTACACAAAAGATACTTTCGTAATTAGGATAGACCATTTTTATTTTCGCGAAAAAGAGATTAAAAGTGAAGTACCGCACGAAAGTATAACTTAACGAATTACCTACCAGTCCCTACAAATAGTACAATAGCCACAATTGCCGATGACACAGATCCTTACAATCGGTAGAAGCAAAGAAGGGCCAACCAGAGTCCTTCAAAAGCTGAAGACATCTGTATACTGTAGGCAACTAGATCAAAAAGTGGCGGCTACATCTCAATAGTTCTAAATCAATTAGCGTTAATTTCACCAACAGAATGAGATACATACCACTTCCGGTTACCTTGTACAAGGCAAAATATCTAAGAATGTACTTTGCTAACAAACATAGATACAGCAAATAATGTTATATTATGTTCACAAATGTTTGTACAATATGTACATATGTACGCATATACAAATGTTAATTGTTTGTTATATAAGCAAAAATATAATTACTTAAATAAAAATTTAATGAAATAAAAAGGGTTGATAAGAATTTCTGGAGAATTAAATTTCTGTACAGAATTACTATAAACCCATGCCAAATTATAAGTACACATGTACAAACATATATGTATCTGCAGTAAGATATTTCTTGCAGACACATATGTATCAACAATCTATTCGATAATATAAAGCCACATATGGACATAATAATTCGAAATTTCTTCGATCATGAACTTGAAAATTAATTAATCCCTTGGAGAAACTTTCTGAGGCAATTCAAAAAGCATTAAACTTAAATGCCATCAGGGAGTTAATCCCCGTAAAGTGTACGTTGAAATTGCCTTAAACCATACCATACCATATGGAATATCCGGTGCTCTGCTAATGCAGTACAATCTCCTTAGTCTCCACTCAAAGAGAAACGTGTCTATGAAGGAGTTTCAATGTTTTTGCCATTAGGCGGCTTATGTCATTGTTAATGTTGCCCCTTGTAATGTCTGGGTAGCGCAACAATTTAGAAGTTCATGATAGGAACACAGAAAATGGTGACAGATATTGAGAACTCATTTATTGTTGGGTGATGGAACGTTGCATGCCTCATGAATAAATGAGTTTTGTGAAAAAGAAAATATAGGAATAGCAATTACTGAGCTTAATTCCATACAGCTTTTAAATATGCCTGGAGGGCAGCGTTCTGGTAGAATAAGTAAACAGTACAATGTCACCGTGGAAGATAATACTGGTAGTAATGAGTACGAGGGTGGGTGGGCTCTCGGTAATGTTTAAAACGAAAAGGCTGAGATAATATTGATTTCTGAACGTCTACGTGGGTGCAATTTTTTACAGCCAAATAATACGAGCAGCATAGAAAACGATAAGGAGATGTCGACATTGTTTCTACTATGTACTTATGTATCTAACTTAAGTTTTTTTCTTGATTCTTAAATCTTGTTTATACACGATAAATTATTGTAGAATGGGAGCTTAAGCAGGATTGCTAGAAAATATTTTTTTTAAGTAAAATTCAGTGAGAAAAAAGATATCGAATGAGTGAACGCAGTAACGATAAATTAAATGTAAGACAAGATCGTCAAAGTGAAAAAAATGTTTCAGCAGAATTCAGAATATTAAAATATGTCTGTATGTATGTAGGTATGTACATGTACATACATACAGATATGTACATATGTATAGATGTTAGTGCAATAAATGTGTACATTCAGAGAATTGCAGAGTCTTATTAGTAAAACGTTAAATCTAAAGATAATGAAATGCATAGAAGTTCACAAATTATTGGTAAATAAGCAAACGTACTATTTAACCTGAAAACATCAGTAGATGTTCGCCTACTCAGAAATAAAATGTCAATATTAAAAGAGATATTATTATTTGAATATGGGACGAAAGGACAAAAGGAGTAGTAATGGGAGGAGTGATTAACAGTACAGAGGTCGCACTGCGGGTAAACAACGACAAGTTCTGTAATTGATATTAGAGAAGCTAATGCGTTGAATCTTCGTAAAGGGTGATTATATCGACTTAGCAAAAAAAAAGCAGAAAGTATACATCTTACATCAAAAGGACATACATATGTACATACATACGTATATCCGCGAGTAGCTAAATGAGTAACAATACTTTATGTTACCAATACAAATATCTGGCGTAACAAATCGAGTCCTGGGTTGTGTGTGTTATATTTATTAGCACAAATGAAAGGCACTTAACTACAGTTCAAAGCCATACAAAGAGGAGGATAGATGGACAGTTTTTACTTTCAGACGATTGTTATACATTCGCGAGAGGTAAGATAGTGAAAACACTCGTTGGTGTTTTCTGGGAGTCGAGCATCGAACCTCCCACTCAATAGGCCAGCGCTCTAACTACTAAGGCATGCCGACGTGCCGTCTTTATATACTCAAGGTTAATGCCGTGAAATATCAGTGAACAGAGTCACTTACTTGTAGGTGCATGGAAAGCTGATGTGATTCCTAACTTATTTTACTATATTCCGAAGCTGTCTAATATAGAGAGCGTTATTTGAAATGTTTCTGTCTTATAAACTTGGGATCATATGCGAGCTTTGAACACATTTTATGATTATTGCAAGCGAAGATTCTACGAGGCAGTGGAGGAGTGCATTTAAGACGTTATTATATTATAGATGTATTGTCAAAGAAGTGTGCAGATAAAAGACCGATATGTTATTTAAAACGAAATAGCATAAAATACCAGACTTAAAACATATTTTGTCGGCCTTCATGACGTGATGGTGGTAACAACAATTAAAGTGTAATTATCTTGAATGGTATCCATCTAAACTAGGCAATCACAAATCAAGGATAGCACATTGTACGAGTAATTAGAACGAATCAAATTAAAACTTGCTTTTATTACGAGTATGCTTATTATTCTCTGGCATTCAGTGTAACGCAACCCTTGAACTGTTCGTTTAATCATACATATAAACAAAAGGCCAGCGAACTTGCGTATCAAATACACAATTAATTAGTAGTAGAAATGGTTTTTTTTATAATCTTCAAAACCAAAATACTGCTTCGATAGAAGGCCTGCAACAAAGTGGCCATCGTCAACAAATCAATATGTTTATGCCAATTACAAGTCAAACGCAGTACCGGCGTAGATAGGTGTCGACAACAAGAGGTGTACTACGAGTATTATCGCTTATCTGTCTGATCAGTCATAGATGAAATTCTAGCAAAATTGGAAAAAAAAACAAGAGCAAAATTTGTAGCTTATGCAGAAAACATAATTATAATGGCGTGCAGGGATTTTGCCCTCCCACCACGTAAAGTAATATAAAGGGGTCTGAAAGTGGAAATTAACATGTTATTTAAGAGTAAATTCTACAAAAAACGAAGCTGGTTTCCTTTACTTAAAATGTACTAACCTAGACCCAACAGCGGAGCTCAGTATTTCCTCTGCCATAGAGTACTAAATCTTTTGTTTGGATCCAGCTTAATAAATTAAACTGGAATATAAACCTTGGAGAAATATTGAGAAAAGTTCCAACGGCGCTACCTATTACAGAATACATACTTATGTATGTGAAAAAAATTATCTTGTTGAATACAACTTTAGTTAGAACAATACTAATCTACGATTATGATTATGATTATACAGAATTGGGCAACATAAAAACCTATACGTTTTTGGATAAATTAGAAGGTTAGAAAGCTGAATCGCGTCTGTAAAACGTTGCAGTGAATACTACTCACATTTTTATAGTAGACATGCATGCATCTAACAATCTTAATAATCTTAAATAGTGGTAGTCTTTATGTTGGTATGTTCGCGTTATATTGTAGCTTCGTAAAATTCCCTTTTCATAAAAAAAAGGAGCGAGATCTATGTGTAAACATCTTATCACCGCAGTGTCCCCCCAATCGATGATATCCGAACGGACAAAGAACCTTCACGGGATACAAAGTATTTTATTTAAAAAATGAGTCGTGAACACGGGATACAAAGTATTTTATTTGAAAAAAGCTTAAAACTCGGAGATTCATAAGTTTTTGATATTGAGTCCAGCTTGAGAGAGAAAAATGTTGAGAAATTACTTGTTAGTTTATTGATTTGAAATTATTATTACCAAATTGAAACAATTTTTGACTGTGAAAAGGATGGACATGCTCCCCAAGTTCTGCCTAAACATTTTGGTTAATATAAGCAGGCAGGAACTGAATTTAAAATTCGAATTTGGGGTGTTATGTTAAACCAAAATGACGAAATGCCGTTAAAAATTTAGTATTGGCTATCATGGAAAAATATCTATTTACTATTAAAAAAAGCTTTACTCCCAGCACAAACCATTATTCGGACAGAAAGAATTTACTACAGATGACGCCTCCTTTGCAATAGTCGGTTGTAATCCTCGGTAGCAAAATAAAAAATAATACGCAGCGTACATTTCGACGCATTAATAACCTTGTCCTCGCGCAACTATATTTTGATGTCATTTCCGGTAACGACTTCCGTTCCCTTTAATTTCAAATCCCTCCGTATTCGTGTGTCAGGGGCGAGCGATAAGATGTTTACACATCAAAAAAAAGAATATCCAAAATAGAAAAAAATGAATGTTCACACTGACCAGTCTTATTTTAAATTTGATATTTATAATCAACAAAAACCGGATCAAGATTTATTATGGACAATTTAAATTTAAACAATTTAAATATGTATGTATGTACATACATAAGTGTATACAATAATTCCAATTCTACCTTTGTTGAAGAAATAATAATATAAAGCAAAATTCAATGAATATATTATTGCAAACTATATTTAAAACAATGGATTACGAAAAGTGTCATGTTATATGAAAATAATTGATGAGAATGCTTAACAGCATTAATTCATATGCTTTGTTACAAAGCTGACACTTATGTAAGTATCCCACGAGTGGTTGGCGTTCGATTTATTATTCATTTGAATATTTTATCCCGATATTAATCGAGCAATGTGGACAATTTTGAAAATAAAATATTAATATCAATTAAAAACCAAATACCCATTCATAGTGCAAATATATTTACAGTGAGCGTCGAAAGTTAGTAAACACCCATATGACTTCTGGAGTTGTATAAAATTTAAATAAATTAACGAAAATTAGATTCCAATGCTACAATACAAAAGCAATAAAAAATTAATTATAAATTAATCACATTAGCAATTTTTTTAAGGAATCCATAAATTGAATATTGAAAAACAAATCTTAATATGTATATCGTTTGACTACGTTTAGACTTTACAACTTTTTTAATTCTACGTTGCATGAAAATTATAATATTATTTGTAACATCGGAGTATAATTCCGACATCAATCTTCAATTAAAGCCTTTTTAGGTTATCTTTGCCTTCAATACACCTTTTGCAAATTTCCCGCCTCCAAATGATCCCATAAATGTTCTATAAGGTTAACATTCGGTGGTTGGGGAGGGTGATCAAGCTGTTTTTGTTTTTTTTTGTCCCATAAAGAAACCATCCGATTCTTAAGCATAGCTTATTTGCCTACGCTCGGTTGAGTGTTAGTCTTTTAGATATTCAAATAGTTTTGCTTATTCATTGTTATAATAATTGTTATTCATTGTTATAATATTTATTGTTATAATAAGATTAATAAGATTACTGACCCCAGATGCGGCTATGTAACCCCGCACCATAACTGAACCTACCCCGTGCTTTATTATACTCATGTTCTTTTTTCTCCAAATTTGTGGCTTTTAAATTTCAAATTTCTATGTATGTATGTAGATATGTACATGAACATATGTTTCTGTATTTATACTTATGCGGAAATATTAATAAATATAAATATGTATGATGGAAGCAAATTTGAATTCAACATTTCGTTGTTTACAAAATTTTAGGATTGTAATTATTCCGTACTAGTCCTTTTAGCAAGATTTGGGCTTAGAGTATTAGTTAACGTGTATGTCTATGTGTAACTAATCCAGGTTTACTTAAAAGTAGCAAAGAAACCATAAACAAATAATTATTTAATAAGAATTCATCCAGCGACCACAGAAGGTAAACACCTTAACAACACAGTGACCTTACTCTTTACCCCTAAGGTAATTATTCACTCCAACGTAAACAATTTGTCTCACATATTTCTTTCACTATCCGTTAGTAAATGTGTTATCAGAGCAACCTTATACGGACATAGGACTATCAAACGGATGCCTATCCCAAAAAGTGTCATGCACAGGACATTATTTTAGGTTGTTTATGCAAATCCTTTTTCCGGGCAGTTGTTCTCTAATTTATTCAACCTAATGTGACACCTCGGAGTCAAGAAAATACATTTGCCCATTTATTTTGCTTCTAGCTTATCTATCCGTCTGTTGAGGTTATTTTCAAATCTTTGTTAGAAATACCCAGAATATCGATTGTAGTACCTTTGTAGGACTTAATATGGAAAATAACATTACATAACCTAAACGTATAGGTACTTGGATATAATTAGTCAATTGCTTGGTAAAGTAAGAACAGCAAGGTTCTGGGTACTCTACTGCGTGCTGCACAAATACCGCCACCGTTTTATATACATACATATGTATATGCATATATGCATACAAGAAACGAATAATAAAAAACGTTGAATTAATTGATAACTCAAACCTATCACGTGTTCGAACTAGGGATGTAACGATACATAGTTTGGCCGATACGATACCGACACCGATTACTGTAGTAAAAAATCGGCGATACCGATACCGATATCGATAGCTTAGTAGATAATAAATCAAATATATAATAAAGAATGTACCTCGGGCGTTTGTATATTTTTATTTTGCATGTAATTTACTTATATGTACTTAACAAAAAGTCTACCTTGAGTGTAAAAATAAATAAATAAGAATTTAAAAATTCAAAGATATTATTTATTGAGATAAGAATTATTGTCAAGTAAGGTAAGAGTGCTAAGAATGAGATGGCGAAACGTCATGCACGGCGAGGTGAACCAGGCGCGAAAAAATACAATGCTCAGCAAAAACTCTCGTGTTGTCTGATATCAGCTGGTAAATAATCGGCGATACCGATATATCGAATCGGAATCGTTACGTCCCTAGTTCGAACCATGACATTCGTCATAGTGATCTTTTACAACATAACACCCTGAGCAAATGTTAACGTTAAAATGGTTGACACCTTCGTCATTCACAAAAGAATACATTCCTCGCGCGTGAGACTCTAAATACAATTAAATGAAGGTATTAAAATCCAGAAGGTATAAATAGGAAGATAACAACATGTAGCTCAAATTTTGAATCAAAGAAAATCTACAACATTCAAAACGAATCTCACAAAATAATTCATTCTGTAAATTCTTGTCACAATATATCGTAAAAGTCATTAAGTACAAAATTTGTGGAAATGAGTTTTTTATGAAAATAACTGTAATTTTTCACTCCAATGCTGAAAGTCATAAGCTACATACATACATATGTACATTCACAACTCAGCGACTTGCGAATACGAACGAGCGAGTATTCGTAAATTTTGATATTTCATTCACAGAAATTTTTTTTTCTAGTCGCAGCAATCTGCGGATTTTCCTTGTCATTCGTTGCATTTCAAAAAAATTGTGAGGTTAATAAACTCTCGCGAATAATTTGATTGCGCGAGTGTGGAACGGATCCACATCTGTGGAATGCGAATAAAATTTGACAGTTCGCAAGAAGTATTCGCCTATTCGCGGAAAAATCTGTCAATTTCTTCGCAGAAACTAATTAAAAATTAATGGATAAATAAATTAAGCTCTGTTCTTTTGTAATAGTAAAGTTGACAATTGTGCCTTTAAATATTTTGAAATTGGTTTGTTCGCAATTGGCCCATTTGTAAGTCACTGAGCTGTGAATTGACCTATACAGATTAATCTGCATCACTCCATCTGTGCTACAGATAACCTGATGGTTTTCCTGGATGGTAAAAACATTGACATCAGCATTGTCCCAGATCTATAGGTTAGTGGCCCTAACATAAAAACCCTAAACAACAACCAATACAACCTATTTTACAACTGGAATAAAATTAATCATGGTAAGCGAAGAACCTGCATTTTAGCTAAAAAAAAACATTTTACAGCTTTTATATGTCCAAATTTCAGCTCGAATGATTTAACAGTCGCCGTTAAAATAGAAAACGCAAGTAGCGCGGCCTTCTGATCGCACTACCGAGACAGCTTCCGGCGGAAGAAGTTCATGAAATGATGACGGCAATATCCACAAACAACACAAATCTGCTGATGGGCTGCGATGCCAATGCCAGACATGTGTTATGGGTAGCTCGGAAGGCAACGAACGAGGTGAGTTTCTGTATGACTACATCCTTTTAAAAAATCTCTCGATATGTAACAAGGGTTACTCCTAGAGTTGCCAGAAATATTTCTTAGCAAATCGGGAGGATTCAGGAAAAATATCGGGAGATTGAGAAAAAATCGGGAGAATAAATAAACACTCATTACTCCATAGTATAAAACATTTTGTAATTTTATTTCAGGTTTTTGTACAAACATTACTTAAGCCCGTATGACACTACATTTTTTTCTAATTTTTAATGCTCTGAAAATGAAATTAGAGCAGTACGAAAAATTTACTACTCAAATTGCCATTAAGTGTGAGTGCGTACACACTAACCTAATAAATGTGAAAATGTCAGAAAAAATGCATTAAAAATGTAACCCAAACTACATTTTTCAGCCGCTGGTAGCTTGTTTTTTGACATTTCTGCATTAAATTGAGTCATTGCAAAACTAAATTGTTTTGAATTTGCGAAATGGATCCAAATGTACTTATTTCGTGTGTTTTAAATATAAATTAATTAATAGCAACCGTTTTGGAAATGTTCAAAGAAAAACAGAAACCTAAATTCCCAATTAATTTTTGCCGTTTGTGATTCTGTTCGGCTCAATACAAAAACAAAAGCTGACAGTTTATTATTTTTCTGCAAAATAATTGCTTTCCTTTTCTTAAAAAATCGTGTTGCCTCTTTTATGCAAGGCTGATACTCAAACATGATTTAATGCATTAAAAATGAAGAAAAAATGAAGTATCATACGGACTTTAGGTACATTACATTTGAAATTTTCCGTAGAAAAATTTTGAGCCACCATTCTCCTTCTAGCAAACAAATATATTTTTGGAAATATCAATGTTAAAAAAACAAGAAAGAGTAATGCCAAATTATTTTGTATGCTTACATTAAGCGCTGATTACACTTCTTCGTAATAAAACTTTTTCTGAACTTGTTCGTGATTTTTTGGGAAAGTAAAAATAAAAAAATTGGAAAATCGGGAGACTTCTTAGAATTTCCGGGAGACCGGGAAATTAGTAAAAAAACCGGGAGACTCCCGGAATATCGGGAGAACTGGCAACCCTAGTTACTCCCCAACCTAGGTATACTTTCCGGAGAATGGATAATTTTAACTGTTGGAAGGATGTTATAGATGTTACACTCACTAATAACAGCAATAGTATGAAAGTTGAATACTGGAGAGCATCCAATTTGAAATCTTTTTCGGACCATAAATGGATCCTCTTCAACATAGATCTCAAGATTGAGACTCCCAAACCTTTCAGAAATCCCAAAAGAATCGACTGGACTCAGTATATAGCCAATTTACTAAATCCAAACTAGATAGAACTCCAACTCACGCATGTCTAACTAAGATTCCTTATGACATGCTAGAAATAATTTAACCCCTTCTGATTTGGCCACAATTTACAAGGCATTCATCCACCAGAAACTGGAATACAACACCCATATCAGGTCTGGTGCACCCAAGACCGTTTTGCCCATTCTAGATAGGGTCCAGAATCGCGCTATAAAACTAATAGGTGATAGAGACACTGTGAGCTCCATGGACTCACTAGAACATCGCAGAAATGTCTCGTGGCTTTCCCTTTTTTATCGCCTCTTTTACAAAAAATGCTCCAACGAAATAGCCACTTGCATTCCTCCCCTTCAAAATTTCACCCCCAATACACGTCACGCTTCGAGGGCTTGCCACATACCACGAGATTTTCTTAATATTTCCCTCTATCTAGATAGAAAAGGTCTGATATAGGACAAAGTGGCGGTGCCGCCAATCTTCCATGTTGCCAGGACAGCTGTGGATATCAACTCAACTCAACTCCAACCGACACATCGCACACAGCATTACGAAGCGTCTTCGGTAGAGCAGTATGGGCCCGCGTTTTTGTTTAGTGTGTAAGAAATAATGAATTCTGAATAAATGAAAATTAAAAAACTGGCGGATGCAATGGTGCTAGCGTGGTGCTGACATGTGCGACCTTCTTGTTCTCTCATGTGCCAATACGGACGGAGATAACGTGGCGCGGACATGGTGACTCGTGGCATGCGCCATATGAAGTCTATTTATTTCATTATTTGTTTCGCTAGTCTAGGTGCAAAATATGTCACCATTTCCAATTTAGAATTGATTTTTGGAAGAAGTGCAAGACATAACTGACGAATATCCCTTCTATATGAATTGAGTGCGTCACGTCTGCTTTACGCTTACATTATGCCTACACCACCCCACCCCAGAACCATATGCCAAAGAAAATCGAATAACGATATATTGCTGGGCAATACAATTTGAAATACATATGCATTGACATGACAAGTTTTAAAAAATTTCCGAAACAAGTGTCGGAAACATTCAAGGCGCTCTCATGAATGAGGATCATGTTTGTCAATAAGTACATATGTTACTATGCATAAGTACTTGACTATGCTCTGCACTAAACTTCAAAGAACCGCCTGCTTCGACGGTTAGGTTTCTTTACGATTCTATTTGCACGAGGATCTCAGTGTTCTAGGCCTTAGTGACGTTTTAGTCAGCGATGTTTGTGGAGAGAATTTCCTCTGTGATATTCCTGCCTTTGCTCGCATTAGGTGACATATTTTCGTTGCTGATATGGTGAGTGCTGATACCGTACGATTTTTAACCTTTATTCAAACCAGAACAGAAATACTCTTGGTTATGCTACAGGGGTAGAAGCAGGGGCCCCAAAGCAGCGATTAGGCTATCAATGATATGCAAGAGTCCAAAGCAAAAGGACAGAAGATGGCTATGTCTCGAAACAACCAATTCCTGAAACAAATCAACAGATTGATCGTTCATTTGATCCTGGTGGTTTGATTTGACTGGGATATACAGGACATATGACGTTCTTTATTACTACGTTAACTGTGAAAAATACAAATACAAATACTTGGCGCAATAGACCAAATTGGTTCAGGGCCTAGCTTCTCGCGACCATTCGTGTTGTGCGTGTTAATTTTTTTTTCACACAATTGGAAAGGACCTACAGTTTAGAGCCATATCCGAAAGGCAAATTGAGAAGCTTTCTCATTACGTTTTTCAGACATTCGCGCGAGGTGGGGCTCGAACGTCGAACCTAGCGCTCAGCGATCTAATGCACTAACCACTTAAGCCACGGCGCCAACTGCGAAAAATGCCTGGAGCAAATTATCTATACCAAAGTGAAGTGATTGAATCACGACTACACCAAAAAATGTTTCATTTTATCCTATGAAATTATCTTTTTTTTATGTTTTTTTTTCCACATACAGTAATGTCTCGCAACTAATCAAATTAATTCGCCATTAACTTATGATGATTTGCCATTATTTGCGTTGCATCAATCTGAATCGCTGGAGTAAGTTCAAAGTTCCATTATTCAGCGAAATAAATCATTGTAATGTAGTATGAAATTGAAATTTACACATATTACTCGCTGCATTGGCGTGTGAGAGACGAGTAGGGCAGAAGAGAAAACTAGCGCAGGATAAAATGTGATATTGCGATAAATTGCAAACGGGGTGCAATCGGAATTTCCTATCCTACTCGAGATACTACTTCCATTTACCACGTTTGGAGCTGTGTATTTGGAATTTGTGACGCAACTCCACTTTTTTCCTGAGTTTTTCGTCTGACTTTTTGCCCTTCTTCCGCCAGTTAGAGAGAGATTGCACCCGTCTCTAGTTTTGGTTTTGGGATTTTGAATCGGGATGCTCGATGTGTGCGGGTGGTGCCATGTAAATGCACTACACTCTTAGTTATCATAGACAAATGAGTTAATGGAACGAAGAATTCCATTCGACGTAGTTGATTGGTTCTAATGGTGGTTTTGCATCAGCGGTTTGCAATCCTTTTACCCGATTCAGAGTCTGACATGAAAGATAATGGTATACGCGAAAATTACTTCGCTTCATGAAGAGACTAAAATTGCAAGTCCTTGACGAGTGGCAGATTGGAAGATTCCACTATATTTTGCTGATGCGTTAAATTAGAAGAAAAGGGATTTATGGTCAAATATTGGATGGTATTAAGGTGCTAATGAACTCTTATTATATGCACAAGTGGACTACTTATAAAACTTTTTAATAACAATTATTCCACTTTTGCATCCAATCAGTGCATCTGGAAGTATTCGCTTGATAATCCCATCTCAACCATAGTCATTGACTTCTTATAAATTTATGTTCATGACACTTTTTGCTTATGCAATTATCATGCTTAAGAACTTCATCAGAGTAACATCGCTAACTTAAAGGACTTTCACAACTATTTTCTCGGCAAGTTTCAAGTTAAAATTTAGTTTTTCTTGATCCATTTTGTAGAATTAAATTAAAAAAAAACTTTCCTCAAGTAACTAAGAATTCCTCTTTGTATGTAGTCGCGCAGTACTATCCTTAATCAACTTCAGTGCTAATAATAAAGAAAACGAGAACAACAAAAACTTACAAACACGATCAAACTCGAAGAAGGAGTAAGGAAATATTAGCTTTGCTGCAAAACGTAACGCTGAAGGGAAGTGAAAATTCATGATGATTCCTTGAAGAGGTGCAGCATCTGCGAGAATGTGTAAGATCTTATGAACGCGCGTAGTGGTCATCAAAAGTTTCAGCGTTAAGTGTTGGGACGAGTTTTGACGTATTTTAAATTACGTTAATAAAAGTTGGCCATTTTAATAGGAGCTCTGACTTCCTAGATGTCAGATACATCTATTGGAATTTAAATATTCTTACTGGATTGGATGAGTTGGTGAATAAGAAGAAAATTTTTCAAACTGCCGTGAAACTGCCGTCGTCTTAGTTATTATTTTTCTGAAAGCGATTATTAGAAGTAATTTGACGCATGATATGCGTTAAATTTCTGCATTATCAATAGTACGAGTATGTATGTTTGTATGTAGATGATATTGTTACAAACAATTTTGAGTAATGATTGTTGTCCACAGGTGGTTTTTAAAATAAATTTGTTTAGCTATTATTCATTCGCACATTTACATGTGTATGTACGAGTGTGTACACTTGAACTTGTACACATAAGATATAAAGCAACAATATACAATAATAAAAAATAAAAATAGAAGAGAACGAATAATAAAAGAGCGAAAAAATGAAAGGAAGTTCAATGTTGTTTATCGAAGAACTGCGGGAGCACTGATAATCTTAAATCAAATTGCAAAATACACTTGGATTGGGTAATGCTCATAAAACATGTGCAGAATTCTGCATGCAGCGAAATTAGAACACATGTACAGCTGTGAACATAAAAATAGCAGTACTTAAGTAAACAATTTTTAAACACTTTTCATTTGAAATGCTGAACTCACTTTGCTTAATGGATGGAATTATTCAGCGTCAAGTAATAGCTAAGAGGGAAAAAGTACGATATATGTGTTTCCCTTCTCTTAGAAAAATTACGGTAAATTTTGTTGATCAACCGAACATTTTCAGCGAACATAAAAATAGCAGTCTGTAGATCGTGTATTATAAAAATAGTAAAATCTTCAATATTTTCTCTTTAAGCGATACAAAAAGTAAGTTTAACTTAATAGTAAGCGATAAAAAGAAATATAAACCAAACCAAACACTGTACCGCTGAACCACCAATTCAAAAACTTTTATCTTGATCTGCAAAAATGGTATCCAACGCTATCAGATATGTGAAAAAACCTGAAAACAGGGGTCCGAAAAGGAAAACATCCATTCAGGATTATCGAAAAATAGTTCGGATGTCTAACATGGAACCATCCAAATCGGCTGTCCAGATAAGGAAAGAGATGAATTTTTCTGTAAGAGACATGACAGTGCGTAGAAGATTACTGGAAGCAAATTTGGCTGCTCGCAGTCCGAGGAAAAAGCCATTGCTCACGAAAAAGCATAGAGATAGGCGGCTCGAATTTGCCAAAAACTTTATCAGTTGGCCTGATCGCAAATGGCGGAATATTTTGTGGACAGATGAGTCGAAAGTTGTTCTCTATGGAGGTATTGGTTCTCGCCAATATGTAAGACGTCCGCCGAATACAGAACAACAGCCGAAATATACAACGGAAACGGTCAAGCACGGTGGTTCGAAAAACATGGTGTGGGGATGTTTCTCCTACTATGGTGTTGGTCCGATCCACAAGATTGATGGCATTATGGAAGTTAAAACTCCCACGTCCAACATGTTTATGTTGATATTTTGGAAAATATTATGCTGCCTTATAGCGTCGAAGAAATGCCACTGTGGGTCTTCCAGCAGGACGAAAAAGAATGGTTTCGGGCTAATAGGATTCAGGTCATGGACTGGCCAGCACAGTCTCCTGACCTGAACCCCGTTGAAAATTTGTGGGTTGATGTGAAGAAAGCTGTGTACAACGCAAAACCAACCAACAAGTTACAGCTTTTTCCGTATTTTTAATACATTAAATCACGTGTAGATGTCAGCTTTGCAGAAAAGAGACAACAAGTTTTTTAAGGAAAAGAAAGTAATTATTTTACAAAGCTC
Source organism: Blera fallax (assembly GCA_946965025.1). Lineage (NCBI taxonomy): Eukaryota > Metazoa > Arthropoda > Insecta > Diptera > Syrphidae > Blera > Blera fallax. Next base: position 61,283,602 of record OX337246.1, read on the forward strand.
CATAATTGGTGTGTTAAAGCTAGATAGCAGAACAACGAAGTTCGCAAAAATTAATTGGGAAGACAAGTTTGTGTTATTTAATTGGAAAAGTGCATAAAACGGAGTACACGTGTTTACGAAAATTAGCTAAAAAAATAACAGTTTTGGGTTCAAACTGTAGAAGACATGAATAAAGAGTTTAATTCAGTGGGACCTTTTACATATGGCAAAATTTCATGTTTCTATAATAAAAATTTATAAAAGTATTCAAAACAAGTGAAAAAGTGGAGGAATTGGAGACCTTATCTTAGTACAGAGAATCAACAAGCCTACAAAGCACATAGAAGTGGAGCCAGTGTTGAAAAAGTAGAAAACAAAGCAATCAAGGCTAAATTCTCTGTCGACTGTAGCAGGTCCTACTCCCTCCGCAAGCAATTTAATCAAAAGGAATTTAAATATAACTTAAAATACACATACAGGGTGTCCCCTGTTAAGAGGTATAATCCTTTGACTGGGACACCCTGTATAACAACCTTATTCCGTTTTATTTTTAACTTTTAATGTTTACAGGTTTTGTGTTGTGAAGAAAATGTATCTGATGTATCAAAATATTTTCCAGAAAGTAGTACTAAGCCCCAAAACAAACAACAATGATGGAGTTTTTAAAAGGTACAGCGCATTCTTTAACTTCTGCTTCAATATCCCCAAACTCACATCAAAATGAAAGATTTTTTGAAGATATTATTCAGGCAACCAACGAAATTTCATTAATGCAGATAGAAAATCTGACGGATTCAACCCAATCATCCAATTTTACTATTTCCTCTCCTTTTAAAACACTTTCCAATGAAATTCGTAACCAAGCTTTTATATTCCCTCAGTCCCAGAGCATTTTAAGATTGTTAACGCAAGTAATAACAAAAATGACTGAATCGCAAACAAAAAATCAGAAAATTCAACTTTCCAACAGAAATGGACAAATTACCACCTGACCTGCAAATAACTGCGAAGAAACAATTTTTTTTCAATAATTATGGACCTTCAAAGTGAACGAATAAGACAGAGTGAAAAATATACTACATTTATAAGCGCAATATTGATAGGTATAGTTTTGATAAATTATTTGCTCAATATCTTCATGTCGGATTTGGTCAAACCATGTTTGCTTTCTACCTATATATGTATGTATGTATTTTCGGTTCTTAAAAAGTTATCTACATATGTAGGCAGACGCAAGCTAACACAACTTGAATCATTTCTCAAAAACATTTTTGAGTGCTTTTGAAAAAAACTAATTTATGTGACTTAAGTTATTTTATCATGTGAAAAATAACTAAAAACCATTTCCCAACACAAGTTAAGGGTTTTTTATATTCATTTAAGTATCAGAAAAATTAAAACTGCACTCCAACAAAATATCTAGAGTAGTAATATTTTTTTTTGTGTAGCAGAAAATACATCAAAATCTTGTATGAAAATAACTTAATAACCACCTAAGGGGTTTTATTAAAAGTTTCTGTAAATAGTTTTGACAAAAGTGTTTCTTTAAGCCGGCTTTTCTGTATTATTGCGACAGATATGTTTAATTAAATCGCCTTTAGTCAACTGTTAAATTTGTTTCAGAATAATGTCTCATCACATAGTCCATTAATGCAAAGGCATCGTCTGCAATAAACATACATATATAGCGAAAGGGTACACGTTAAGGGTAGATTACACACACTTGGTTTAGATATATACTTAATTTTTCAATAGCATATTTTAGGTGGGAACGAAGCCCCACTCCTGTATCACTAATAAGCCCATTAATTCCAACACCTACGTACAAGAAGCGGTAATGGCGTCAACAATCGCCATTAAAATGAGTGAATGATATCCCTTGTAATTGAAATATGATACATATGATCCATCTTTATTCATTGGTTGTACCATGCAGTGCTTTCCTGCAATCAAAAAATTTTACAAGTCTACTTTTCAAAAAATCACTGTTTTAAAGTTCACCGTCTATAGCCCCTATGCAATTTGAAAATCCAACATTTCATAGACATCTGTCGAGATACTACTTCATTTAATTGCTGGAATACATTCTTTTAGTATTTTTAATATTGTTGACTGTTGAATTTCAAAGGACAATTGAAGTGATGGTTGAGTTTCCTCTAAAATTGATACTAAATTGGTATGATTAAAATATATGCATATTATAGCGAAGTTAGACACCAGTCGCCAGATATCTCAACGTCTATTGCAAACGTTCTGCGAGCCCAATTCAATTTGTTTGGTTATACATAGTATATGGGCTCACAAATTCCAATTCTTTTTGGAATTGTGCAGGGATCATTCTTAAAATGTTTTTAAATAATTTGGTGCCTTCGCTGTGGATTTTTTTCACTAATTTGTGATGAAACTCTGCAAAATCTTAGAATATTAGTTGATCTGGAATCTAGATTCGTCATGTTGTTTCTATTTAAGTTTCCATATATTTACCTTCTTTCTCCCTGCGTAGTAGGCACCGTGCGGAGATTTTCTTTTGATGTTTTTTTGCTCCTTATTCAATTCCAAAATGGCTGCTGTATTTAATAAATTTATATTTACAGCACACAAAACAAGTACAGCTGGATCCATTTCGCAATGTCTAAATTCAATGCAGAAATGTTAAAAAAAAATTAGTTTGAGTTACATTTTAAAGTATTTTTTATACGTTTTCACATTTATAAGGTTATTGCGTATGCACTCACACCTAATGGCAATTTCAGTAGTGAATTTTCGTACTACTCTAATTTCATTTTCGCAAAAATGTAGTCATACGAGCTTTAAATGTATGTACTTGCTGCACGCAGCACTACATCATATCTCTATTTCTAATTCCTCTGCAGAAGGCAATGATAACAAACCATAAAAGGAAATAAATCGTGGTTTCAGATAATATTTGGCATCATCGGCTCTTGAAATTTACTGTTTGTGTTCGTTTTTATTTTCCAATTTTAAGATGAAACAGCAATTAATTGAGTTTTTAAAATAAAACGAATTTCCTTGTAATAACATTAGAGTAGATTTGATTATTTCGATTTGCATTGTAAGAGAATTTAGTGGCAAACAAATTTTCAAAGCACATCAGCTGTTAGTCAGCGAATGAAAGCCGCCGCTCCGATGCGCTGCATGTCAAAAAATTCTGTACGTACATATGTTTTGAGACCAAATGGCGGAATTCTGGAATATGATTATACTACGTGAGACTGTTTGTGAATCGCCAATATAGGAGGCTTTTTGTAATATTCTACTCAAGCGTTTATACCAACTGCAGAAAGCCCAAATAAAATATTAAGTCGAGAAACTCTTCAGTCATTCACAAATCTATTTAACGAGAATTCTTATCAACGAAACAATTTTTTAAATACAATACCCTCTAATGAAATACAACAACAAAAATGCAACAATTCTCCTGCATCCTTGAAACCTTGCACGTATTTTGATATCTACATGTATTTTCTGTAGTCTTTATTGCTTCTTCTGGCAATTCTCCAAGTGGTAACGATTGATACTCGACTATACTTTGACTATGAGCCAACATTTTATGAAGAGTAGGTGTGAGTTATTATTTTTGCTTTGATAACTCTGTTTTTTGGCATATTCCTCATACTTAACAGTGTTAACCTTTTCCGTACAATTCAATACATTAGAACTTCAAGCCGCGTTTTTACCTCTCTATTGACCTCAGTTATACGAACTGTTGCCTCTGATTCTTACTTGTAGGCATTGTGATCAGATGATCCATCACAGCCCCTCTTACTTTGTAATATAAGAATCCTTGGATGTTCCCTCTCACTTTTGATCCCTAAAAGCCACCTTGCAGTATGATCCATCATGTCTTGAAGTTTTACTCTAGCTGATATTTCCATGATTTCATAGTTTCCGGAGACTGCGTATTTTTGCAAAAGTTATAATTCTGTAGAATGGAAGAACATCTACGTTGTGTTTTCTCAGGGAACTGCTCAAAAGCTTATATATATTTTTATTTCTTTTTTGACAGACCCAATTTCATAACTGCCTTAGTTACAACAGCTTCCATCTTTTCATGAGCCTTATTATACTTTATTGCTAAGGTATTAGAAAGATCTTCAGTGGTTATGTTTTCGGTAGCATTCATTAGTTTTGTTTTTTGGTGAAGGCCGAGCACTCAGTTATTAATTTCCTTGGCCTTCCTCTTGATGACTTTGATGTACTTGGCACGTTTCTTCTGTTCTTTCAGTTCTGTTCTTTTTGGAAGTCTTTTTCGATTCATAGGTTGCGGTTTGAGTTTATAATTTTGCACAGCGCAGTATTTGGCTGACCTATTAAAATTAAATCTGTCTAGCACAAAGGGCCGCAAGTTGCCGCACCTGAGTTTTCAACCGTGCACTGAACGATTGTCTATTTATCTTTACAAATACTAGAAAAATAAAAAAAAAATCATTTGTTAATTATTCTTTATTTATCCATAAAAAACTATATCATATCTGCTTGCAGTGATTATGTCTTATTCTGTATGAAATTCTATGAAGCAGTTATTATTTTTATTAAGGCAAAAGTGTAAGCCGCATTTTGAGCAGTTTATAAATGAAAAATATTGGCATTTGGACAATTTGCATCGTTGCATCGTTACGCCAATGGTTGCATGAGTCCTGGGGTACGTCCATTGGTGGTATATAAGCTGTGGTTGCGAAGCGTTTCTTTTTGCTTGGATGCTTTCTTCCAGATCATATACAACCAAACAATATGCAACCTCGGCTCGAAATTTAACAAGAGGTACATAGTTTTCTCCTCTTTTCATACAAACTTTTTGGTAAAGCACCCACGAATTTATCATTGACATATCAAGCAAGTGGTAAAATAGTCATAGGTAGCATTTTTTGGTGCGAATTTTTATCTTAAAGCGCCCAATTAACCCGTTCAGGAGATCTACTCCATCCATACCAGTCACAAATTCTTGAGATGTTCCACATTTTCCTTTGGTCAAATCCTTGTCTCCGGGAAGTTTGCAATTGGGAATGCTTGGTCTTCTTATTGTTGCAAATGTATGCCACATTTTGCAAGATACACAGCTAATGGAATCGATGAATAGAAATTCTCAAAATAAACTTGATAATTTGGATAACGAGGTACATTTTTGCATAATCGTACGACAATATTAGCCCTGCCACAGTGCGGCGCCCATTTGGACGGACCGGATGGATACACTTATTACTTTCTTGATCTAAAAAGGACGAAATATTTTTGAACCGCCGTCATATTTGAGAATAAAGTGAAATGGTGCAATATCTTATTATGACACAATCGACTTGGTAGTGCAGAGCACCAAAAGACTGGAAATAGCTATAGGGCGCTGTTGGAATCAGACCGTGTTTTGGACCGCTCTCGTGGATATTTGTTGACAAGGAAACTCTAATTGATGCAATTTTTTAAGGGTGGCAATGGTGTAGTGGTAGCGTCATCGTTCGCCGAGCTGATGGTTCACGGTTCAATCCCTGATGTCAATAAGCATTATATGATAAGAGGCAGTCCGATCAATTGAGAAAGTTTGTGACAACACTACTGCGAAGGCATAACACTGGCAGTAGGTTTGTCATATGGCTGGAGAAATTGATCGCCCTGTTGATAATTGATATGCTTATGACATCAGGTGGATCGGGAAAAAAATACTGTGAATCAGAAGCGAAGGCAAAAAAAAAATACATGACAGCATCAAATCTCCCCAGTTATTCTGGACACCACCCCTGGAGCTAATGTGAAACCTAACACATCTGAGTTTCAAACCACTGCACCAATCTCTTTCTCTATCTCTATCTACATTTCCGACACCCGCACCATGTGAATAACATGTAAAAGGGTATTCATAACCCCTTGAGTGCGGGTAAATTAAAAAAAAAAAAAAAAAAAAAATTAATTTGGCCTGGAACGAGATTTCTTTTAACTACCTGGCTTTACTGGCTTTTTTCTTTTATTTTTTAAGTGCTTCTAATCTTATGAACCGATTTCTGCACATACATATGTATGTACCATAAATCAGACGAATTATAAAAGAACACAAGGATTCTTTAAAATGTTCTCTTGAAATTTTACTATGTGTTACTCTATTGAGTTCTCATTACTCTCTCTTGCAACATTATTTATTTATACCTCCTAGCCATATAACGGTAAAAAAATAAATACCAGTTTCAACAATAAGGTGCTTGTAATCTAGTGAACCGCAGTGTATTATCTGGTAAATGATTAAACACAGAAATGGTACGTATTAGAAGCTTACGAAAATCTCGTAATCTTGCTTTAATTCCAATTTAAGTGTTTGTTAAACATTTCGTTGTAGTGAAAATTGACACATAGTCAACAATGTTGACTACAATATGTATAGTTAAGGTGCTTCACCTGCTACTACTTGCATTTGTATACATACTTCATTGTTTGTTTCTCTTGCTACAGTCTTTGCTTTCTTCTTCTCATACCATAAACAGTCTTCTTTTATTGTACTTTCAAGACATATTGTTGAGAATTTGAGTACCGTTTGGAAGATGAGTGTCAACATACAGAAAGATGTTTTCCTATCGATTTCTGAATTGGGAAGGAAAATACTTTGTACTTCTCAGGGTAATCGAATTATTGGAAAGTGACACACATGTTACACACTTTGCCATTCACATATATTTGTATTATGTACATAGGTCTCAACTTGTAGAGAACATAGAAATCGTAACAAATTGTACATATAAAACAAGCAAGCACTCTGTCGCTTCAGTTCTTAAAATAAATTTTTATTAAATAAAAACTAAAAAGATTGTATAATGGCATATAGTATGTACTTATGTACATGAGGATTATACAGTCAGCGACAGAATTCACATTACGATAGCTATACACACTATTCAGCGCTCGCGAACATAAAAGACAGCAGGCCCTTCCGGAAGATGACAAAAACGCTTAATGGTGCGCCCTTCGCGAAGGGCATCACAGTTGAAGCCCCCATTTTGGCCCAATACTTCGAAAAGCTCCTAAATCCTCCGCAAACACAAAACCAATTGCAATATGCGCTACCCCACGCCGAAGTAAACTCTCTAGACCGACCCATAACGTTACAGGAAGTCAGCAGAGTGATAAATAGATGTTGCTCAAATAAGGCTCCAGGGGAAGACCGTATTCCTTCCGAATTTTTCAAAAATGCGACTGATGCCTTCCTGCAGAAGCTCACGGAAACGTATGATTTTATATTCAGTACTGGTGAGGTGCCACCATCTTTCAAGAAAAATATGATCAAATCAAATCAAATCAAATTTATTATTCCCAGTATATATAATTGTTACATTACAGTGGATCTTTTTATATTAAGTATAGAGATTAGAATGTTAATATGGAATTCTTAGCATCTAAGGTTAATAAGGTAGGGGTTTTTAGAGCAGTGATTAGCAGCTGTAAGAGAAAAATTAATAGAAAAAAAAACTCTTTGGATTTTAAATAAAAACTTAAATTATCTTAAAACTAACTTAAACTAACAAGAATATGCTAATGCATGAGGCTATTAATTAGTTGGCTTTCATGGACAGAACATTTATCTCTGAATATACTAGATATTGACATAATTTTATCTTTTATTTTTTGCATTTTGGTTATGTCATGTAGTGCTAACGTTGAGAAATGCCACGGAAGCCCAAGTATAGTTTTTAATATTTTGTTTTGACAAATTTGTAAATTTTTAATGTGGCATTCGGCACATTTAGCCCAGCAAATAGCAGCATAGAGTAAAGTTGGCAATATAACGACCTTATATATCAAAAGTTTATTATCTTTACTCAGGTATGAGTTCTTATTGATTAGTGGGTAGAGGATTTTTACTAGTATATTTGCTTTTTTTATAGCTGCATTAATGTGAAGCGAATATGTGAGTGTTTTATCCAAGCTGAGGCCGAGGTATTTGATCGGGTTGGCCCATTCGATCGATGAATCACAAATTCTTAATAGGCTTTGAGGAAGGTTTGAGTGCTTCCTCTTCCTAGTGAAAAATGCGGCCTGCGTTTTTGTGGGGTTTATTTTGACTTTCCAGGCGTAAAAGAAGATCTCAATCTCTGACAATGCATTCTGTAAATTGCTCATTATAAGTGTGCAGTTGTCTGAGGCTGAGAGAATGCAGGTGTCATCTGCAAAAAATGCATTTTGGCAGTGGTCAAATTTGGGAAAGTCCGCTACGTACAGGTTGTAGAGAAGGGGTGCTAGGACGGATCCCTGGGGGACACCTGCTTTAATTGGGTAGAGTGCCGAAGCATCTGAATGTATTTGAACAAAGAACTGCCTCTCGACCAAGAAGCTTTGGACTATTTTTATGAGGTACATTGGAATATTGTAATTCAGAAGTTTGTGAAGCAAGCCATCATGCCAAACACTGTCAAATGCTTTCTCAATATCAAAGGAAACCATGCCTACGGATTGCTTTTCTTTTAATGCGGCTTTGATGAATTTAGTGATCCTGAGGAGCTGGTGAGTAGTGGAGTATCCTCGTCTGAAGCCGAATTGTTCGTTTGGGAGTAGGTTATTGTCTTCGACAAACTCTGAAATCTTGATGTAAATGATTTTTTCAAATAATTTGCCT